>CM073577.1:100191908-103154408 GCA_037074715.1 Magnolia kwangsiensis | reverse complement strand
ATCCGGTAAAAAAACCCTTTCCTAGTAGAGAGCGATTCTAAAAGGGTAGAAAAAATGAAGAACACGAGATCGAGAATTCAAAGTAGGAGGATTCAAATGAGGACGCTTAAAGGTTTATATAGCCTCCACTAGTTGAATGCCATCATTACAGACAGAAGCTGAAACGGCTAGGACCCAAGCCTAATGGGACACATGGAAGGAAGCTATACATCGGAACCCATATGCCCTGGTATGAGTACCTTCAGCATTAAATGTCATTGCAGCGTAGACAACCTCTTGCCTCCCCCCATGAGAACGCAGTATCGTTTCGCCTATTTCATTAATTGCAATCCGTAACCGCTTGCCATGCATCCCTTGTCCAAAGGTCAGAAGTCGAAAGATTGCTGCAGTACCACACACGTATCTCTAAGTGTAATCATCGCAATGATTGTAAGTTGATTACCCTGACCTGTTATCATGAGAAAAAATGATGCTTCATTTCCCTAGGATTTTACTCTCTAAGTTCGGGCTCAGACCAAGAGAGTAGGGGGCTTCTGTTATGGGAAAATGTGAGCAGACCCAATAAGGACTGACTCAAAATAAACTGAATCGATCAATAGGGCCTCAGAAGGAGAACATCGTGACCAGTCCGACCTTACTTTCGAATTACGATACCAAAACTAGGGTTACTGGGGAGAGACAAATGGCCCTGGATTGGCTGAGCCGAGCCCTTGTCTGGAGCTCTCGTCTTAAGAACTACGGCCCTAGATCGGTCGACCCGAGCTCTTGTCTAGAGTCCTCATTCCGTATCCTAGCTCGTACTATTTCGTAGGCTTCCACGGTCTTCCCAGTCGAATTCTAATGACCAGCAATGCGTATATAGCAGTTGCGCGCATCCCTAAGTTACATCCTTTCGATCTGAGTCAGCTTAACTTGAGACTTATACCAGTGCGACCATGCCATCGCCGCAGTTCCGACACCACATCTAGCACATTGATGCGATACCCAGGTCAGGAGATGTGGACCCACTTTCAGTTCGAAAAAAATGCGGCATGTTGCAAAACCCAAGAGAGCATGTCCCATCAATCGAGTATATGTTCCATCCCCAAAAGTAACCCCTAAAGTCAACTCTCTCTCTCTCTCCACCCATACATGTCAAGTACATCCATCACCTTTCACCCATCCTTCACCCATCACACCCATCTCTTACATCACCTCTCTCTCTCTCATCTCTCTCTCATTTTCTCCCAAGCTCCATAAGATCAACCGTCCAACCTATTTTCATGAAAGAGAGAGAGCTAGTGTGGCCCACCTTCGTTTCATCCAATCCCACCCTCCAAGCTTCATCTCAACTGTTGAAATGCATTCCATGGAGCTCTTGGATGCATTGGTGGAAGAAGGAAGAGCAGATCCAAAGGTGGGTGATTTTATGTTTTGATTTTATGATTTAAGGGCCCACTTATGGTAGGACCCATCTTGATGTATGCATTGTATAGGGAGGGCCCATAGTGGCAGGGTCCCTCCGCTTCTCATCTCTCTCTCTCTCTCTCTCTCTCTCTCTCTCTCTCTCTCTTTGTGAAGGAGTGTGGTGTGGCCCACCTGATCCAGCCGCCCATGGGGCCCACCTTGCTGACATCCATCCAGGCCAAATGAAGGGAAAACAGAAATATCAACTTTATCCGTAGCTTTGGTGGGCCACACGTGTGGACCCACTAGGTGTATGCGTTTCATTTATGTCATACATCCACCATCCAACTATTTAGAAGGTGGAAACCCACCATGATATATGCGTTAAATCCACACCGTCCATACATTTTGGGATATCATTTTGAGGGATAATACAAAGAATGAGGCAGATCCACACCGTCCAGACCCTGGACGGTGGGTCCCACGTCAACTGCTCTGTGGCTCTGATCATGTGTTATGTGTTATATCCAAACCGTCACTGTCTAGCCAGTGGAACCCACCTGGCATGTGTGGTGTCCAAAACGTCCAACAAATGCGACGATGGGGCTCACCTTGGCATGTGTTTCATCTTAGCCGTCCACATCACGTGGACCCATGCATGATAAATGGTATATCCTCGCCGTTTAAAATAATAATAATAATAAATATATATAATAATAATAAATAAATGAAGTAGATTTTAATCTCTGGTGAGCCACACAGGTGGACCCACCCATGAGATATAGGCTGTATCCATACCATTTAAAGAGACTGGATGATAAAGGGGAGGAGGGCATTGTGATATGTAATCCATTCCACCGTCCATCTAATGAAAGGTGGGCCCCATTGCGTAAAGATCGAGGGTTCACATGTGTGGAGACCTATAAATACCCCACTCCCTCTCTCATTTAGACACATTGAATATTCTGAAGAAGATCAAAGCTCCAAAGGAGAAGAGAAGTCTGAAGGTATCAGGAGGAGAAAGGAGAGAGACAAGAGAGAGGAAGCTTTGTGTAGGGCCGCACAACAGCATGGTGTTGTGAGGAAATGAATACTCGAAAGTTGGAGTTCTGCCAAAATGACTTGATGAAGTGTGATCTTCAATCTTCCTTTTGTACAAGGATATGAGCTCAAGAAAGAGAGATCAAATGATCAGATCCACACAATATTCCTCTCAATGAGATGATCAAATCATCAGTCGAAATGTTGCCCAGTTTGATATCTAGCTTTGACATTTGCATTTGTTATCTTAGAATCAAGGCAAATCAAAGGATGTAAACGAACTCAGTATGAATAAATATGATGATCGTTCTCTACACATTTTCTTTATTATGATTACATAAGACAATCTCTCAAACCAAATGCTTTTGTTTCTCATAGAAACACTAGGAATGGGTCACTGCCCACGTGCATGGCATTCATGCATTTTTTTTTATTATATTCGGTGTATGTTTTGCATACACTATTAATGTGGGCCCCAACTGTATAATCTAATCCGTTCACCTTCTTGGCCACCTCGATTGAGGTCAAATAGACTCTGACTAGGACTGGTTTGGATGATCAGGGACTCCAAAGCGGGCCTTAGAAGGTTCTAATAGATGGGCATTAATACCCTTAGTGCGGTCCATTCGAGACTCCGATTTACCTCAAAATTTGACACATGGTGTAAAATTATATGGAGAAGATGGTGGATGGAGTGGATTAAACAAATTCATCATGGTGGGGTCCACAAGAGCTTTTGGACCAAGCTAACATTTGTGATGTCCTTGCATCCAGGTCCATGTAACTTTATAGACAAGTATCCAGCACGGTGGATCCTAAGATTATTTTTTTCTTTTATAATGGTGGATGTTCAATATCCATTATTTAAGGTGGTAGGGCTCACTTGGGCTTTAGATCATCCCCAAGATGTGGGGCCCTCTAGGGCAGTGGCCTCCTGGATAGGATGGATGGACGAATAAGCATCATGGTGTCCAATGGTACGCATACAATCCCCACTAATTTTCAACGATTGGCATCCTTCGAGTTCTCCCAAGTCTGGATGACCTTGCCAACCTGTCACCAAGGCGAGCCCCATGGCGTTCAATGGTGATCTCCTCCGCTTTCCACAGTGGGGCTCCCAGACTGATTGGATGACGCTTGCATTTGCATTTACACCTCATCAAGGTCCATGAGACCAATCAACAGGTTAGGATGGTAAATAAACAGTACTATAAGCCTTAAGGAGGCTTCCAGTGGTGGGCGTTCAATCTCACCATTTCCTGAATGTGATTCACTTGAGGTTATGATGGTAAATAAACAACAGAGTGGGGCTTAGAAATAGTTCAACGGTGGACTTCATTATCCTATTATGTACTGCATTATGGTCCACCTGAGATATGATATCTCATTCTTGGGCAAAAGGCCTAACATGACCTGAAGGGATGGATGGACGGTATGGATTATATATATATATATATATATATATATATATATATATATATATATATATATATATCATGCTGTGTCCCATGAAGTGGGTCACACCTAGTGACCAATTGAGTCCAGCAGCGTCTGAACGCTGTTCTGGAACCAGACAGCGTTTGGACACTGTTGCCTACTTTCATTCCATTTTCTTTTTCTTTTCTTCTTATTTTTGTTTTTATTTTACTGGACTGCATCAGGTCCACTTCCTCTATCTATCCCGTCCTTCAGTTCTGTCCAAGCCATAGTGGTCCTAGGGTTTTTTTATTTTTTATTTTTAGGTCAAACATAACTTTGTGTTTTTTTATTTTTAGGTAAAACTAAACTTTGTGTTTGAGCAAGCTGGATAGAAAATAAATATCACGATGGGTCACACAAGATGGTACACGTTATGATAGCGTGCAGGACATGCTCTCCAACTGCGTGGCCTACTTGTGGGTCTCACAACACCATGAGAGTAAGAAAAGAAAGGGAAAAGAAAGGAAAAGAGATCTGGCCATCTGGGTGGCCCCCCGCCACTATGGGGTCTACCACATAATCAATACATGATCAAGTTGGGTCCCACCCTGATGAGTCCACCAAAATACAGTAATCACAAAGAATGAAAGGATTTTGACCCTCCCATGCACTCACTTGGAATTATGGATGGTTGGAGTGGGCTGGACCGTCAATCGGATGGCTTGGATGGTCCACTAAGCTCATCTTCACCCCTAATCTTCTTTAATCTCACTTTTCTCTTAATCTCTCTCTCTACTCTTTCTTTTCTCTCTTTCTCTCTCTATCTCTCCCTTATCTTTCTTTATTTTCTCTTTCTCTTTTAATCTCCCTAATCTTTCCAATATTTTTTTCTCTCTCTCATAATCCCTCTCTACTCTTGCTACGAAATGGTAAAAATGAGAGGGAGTTAGAGTGTTTTTGTGGTAGAGATTTTAGGATAGGGAGGGGATAAGGGGAAGATGGAGGGGTAAAATGGGTAGGAAAAGAAGAAAAGAATCATGATAAGCATAGGTTGGGGTATGGGTTGCATAAGAATGGCATGGGTTTGCTTAACTAATGGGGAAAGAGTGATATGAGTGATAGATGACTTGATTAATGGATGGGTTGATGGATTGATGGATTGATTGATTGATGGATTGATTGATTTGATAACATGGGAAATTATGCAAGTTGGGCCCATGTGCATTGTGCGGGCCATCTCTGATTGTACTAAAATTGTAACTTCAATTATAAGGGTCGAAATGGGGCATGTCACATGGCGTTAGAATCGTAACGCCTGCACGGTCGCTAAGGTACAAGTCTCAGGGTATCGCGGTACAAAAGTAGGGTAATGATTAAAACTCGTCGATCTAGTCCATTGGGAACATGTCGTTGTTTAAGTAGAAGTGTACAGAAGGTCTCGTGAGGTTACAAGTCTTACAACTCTCCCCTCTTAACAAAAAATTTTGTCCTCAAAATTTAAACTACAATCCAAACTAGACAAAGCGCACAAATGAAGGGAAATCATATCATTATATATATAATCAGAAACAAAACATATAAATACAATCAAACATCAAAGGGATGTGGATAACGCTCACGAATCTTAGCCTCTCGCTCCCAAGATGTTTCGTCCACAATATGATGATCCCATTGAACCTTTACCGAGGGGATGACCTTGGTCCAGAGGATTTGCTCCTTTCGATCAAGAATACGAACCGGTTGCTCAATATAAGAAGCATCCTCATGAACCTCTAAAGGCTGCCAATCTATCATGGGAACAACATCTGACTCACACTTCCACAACATAGAAACATGGAAAACGTTGTGGACAACAGACAATTGAAGTGGCAAGGCAAGCCGATAGGCCACGACACCAACGTGTCTAGTGATCTCAAAAGGTCCAATGAACCTCGAGGCAAGCTTTCCCTTCACTCCAAAATGAACTACACCCTTCATGGGTGAGAACTTGAGATACACATGGTCCCCAATAGAAAACTCCAAGGGACGGTGCCAACGATCTACAAAACTCTTCTGCTGGCCTCTGAGTTGTGCGCATCCTCTGCTTAACGATATCGATGACCTTTAATGTCCTCTGCATAAGCTCGGGACCTAGGAGACGACTCTCTCCAACCTCGGTCCAACAACTCGGGGATCTGCAAGGTTTGTCATACAATGCCTTGAAGGGAGCCATGCCAATAGTAGCTTGATAGCTACTATTATACACAAACTTAGCCAAACACAAGTGATCATCCCAACTACTCGAGAAATCCATCACGTAAGCTTGAACCATATCCTCAAGGATTTGGTTAGCCCTTTCAATTTACCCATCAGTCTGAGGATGATACACAATGCTGAACTTCAAGGCAGGCCCAATCGCCTTTTGGAAACTCCTCTAACATTGAGACGTGAATCTTGGATCTCAGTCAGAAATGATCAAAATCGGAACACCGTGCAGTCTCACAATCTCATTGATGAACAATCCAACAAGATGATCCAAAGGCCAGGTCACACGTATTGGAAGAAAGTGTACTGACTTCGTCAGATGATCAACGACAACCCAAATGGCATCATGACTGCATTGAGTCCTCAACAAGCCCATGATAAAATCTGTGGTCACGTTCTCCCACTTCCACAACGGAATGCTAAAAAACTGTAAGGGACCTGGAGGTCTCTGATGATTGGCCTTGACACGCTGGCAGGTGTCATACTTGGCTACAAAACTAATTATCTAGCGCTTCATCCCTGTCAAAATATACTGCCTCCTCATATCGCGATACATCTTGGTAGAGCCGAGGTGGATAGTAAACCTCGATTGGTGTGCTACGGTCATAAGATCTCTGCACAACTCTGGAATATCTGGAACACAACCAGCTTTTGAAACGAAGTCTACCATCAGACCCAATCTGCCAATCCAACTAACCCTTGGACATAACCTCTTCTCAGTAATCCTGTAACGTCTGATCTATCTGCTGAGCCTTGATCACCCTTGCGACAAGAAAGAGTTGAATCAACAAGCTCGATAACTGAATGATGGAAGATTGGAGGCTCAACTTGAAGTCATACTCAGCAACATTATCGAACATCCTCCACTCTTGGACCATTATATGTGCCATTAGGCCCCGTGGCTGACGGCTAAGGGTATCCGCCACCACGTTAGCCTTATCAAAGTGGTACTGAAGATCGAAATCATAGTCCTTTAGGAGCTTCATCCAGCGTCTTTGCCTCATGTTCAAATCAGACTATAAAAAAAGATACTTCAAGATCTTATGGTCAGAGAAGAGTTTGAATGTAACCCCATAAAGATAATGCCTTCATACTTTTAGTGTAAAGACATATACAACTAACTCCAGATCATGTGTGGGGTAGTTTTGCTCAGGAACCTTGAGCTGACGAGACACGAAAGCCACAGGCTTCCCGTGCTGCATCAGGATAACACCTAAACCAACATGCGAAGCATCAGTAAAGACCACGAATCCTTCACTCCTAGAAGGGAGAGTGTGGACTGGTGCGGACGTAAGACAGTCCTTCAGCTCTGTAAATTCTTACTCACATACGTCACTACGAATGAACTCAGTGCCCTTCCGGGTCAACCTGGTCGACAAGGTTGTAATACAGGAGAATCCTTCAATGAAAAATCAATAATATCCCGTTAACCCAAAGATTCTACATATCTCAGATGCATTTATGGGTTGGCCCCACTAGCGCACGACATCAATCTTCGAAGGGTCTACTGTTACACCCTGTCTCATCACCACATGACCGAGGAACTTAACGTCCTCCTGTTAGAACTCACACTTCTCCAGCTTCGTATAAAGTTAGTGTGCACGGAGGGTCTATGGAGTGATCTCCAAATGCTGCTCATGCTCCTCTCGGGTCTTCGAATATATAAGGATGTCATTGATGAATCAAACAACAAAATGATCAAGATATAGACGGAAGACTTCGTTTATCAACTACATAAACACTGCAGGCGCATTGGTCAGTTCAAAGGATATGACCTGAAACTTAAAATGACCGTAGCGTGTTCTAAATGCTGTCTTTGGGATATCCTCCTCTCAAACTCGAACCTAGTGATAATCGGACCATAAGTCTATCTTTGAAAAGAACCACGCATCTTGCAGTTGGTCAAATAAATCATCAATCCTTGGAAGAGAGTACATATTCTTGATCGGGACCTTATTAATCTCGCAGTAATCTACGCAAAGCCTCAACGAGCCATCCTTCTTCTTCACAAAGAGTACTAGTGCTTCCTATGATGAACTGCTCGGACGGATAAAGCCCAACTCGTGCAACTCATCTACTACTTCTACAGCTCTTACAACTCCAATGGTGTCATACGATGTAAGGCCTTTGAAATAGGCATGGTACTGGGTACGAGATCAATTTAGAACTCAGTATGTCAACAAGGTGGTAACCCTAGAATCTCCTAAAACACATCTAAAAAATTACAAATGATCGACAGGTAGTTGATGCTTAACACAACTGCCTCCTCCACAACACATGACATAAGGCAAGAGAACTGCTCACCTCCAGGCTCAGCTACAAACTGAAGCTATGGCACATCGGGTATACCAAACGTGACTATCTTTACAGAGAAGTCCAATATGGCTTGATACTTGGCAAGCCAATCCATGCCTAAGATAACATTGAATTTAGACATTGGTAAGGCAAACAGGTCAGCTAACAAAAAGGTCTCTCATATCGTAATAGAGAAAGACAAGCAAAACCAACCTAATATTGTAGTCTTCCCTAAGGGCGTTGACACTGATAGACCCTCACACACAAACTCTAGCGGCAAACCAGTCTATCGGTAAAAATCCTCAAATATAAATGAATGTGATGCACAAGAATTAAATAAGACGTGTTATGCATGAGAAAACAAGGAGTGTACCCTCGACGACTCCTGCTGATGCCTGAGGATCTTACTAGGCTGCATAAAACTCGCCCTGGGCCTACTGGGGAGGTGCATGTCCCCTTTGTTGTTGATGCTACTATGGCAGCTTATACTGCTACCTCTGCTGCTGTGGGGGAGGTCTCGGTGGCTGATGTGGCTGTCGCTGCTTCTGTTGGGGTCTTTGCGGTCGATACTACTATCGTTATTGCTTTTATAGAGGCTATTGAGGGGCTCTCGACTATTGATGTGGGTGGAGGCACTCATGCCTACGATGCCCCATCCCACCACATCCGTAGAAAATACTTGAGAACTATCTCTGTGGTGGTATTGGGGGTGTTGTTGGTACTCGAAATGATAGATGAGTCGTGCGCCTCTGCGGTGGTCGAAGCTGTTGCTGCTGGGAGCTAACAGAAGGGGCCTTCCTCTTTTGGTCTCCTCTCTGATTGTAGATTCTCTGTGAATCAGTCCACTTTTCTTCATAGATATGGGCCCGCTCTATAACCTCCTAAAATGATGGGAGCTTGTGTCCAGTGACATGACTGCAAAGGCCAAGGTGTAAGTAGCCTTCAAAACAACGAGCCCTCTGCCCCTCCTCACCCACAAGATATGGTGTGAATCTAAATAGCTCAACGAATCGAGCCTCATACTAAGACACAGTCATGTCTCCCTGGACTAGAGCTTCGAACTCTAACGTGCACTGCTATTGAACATGCTCGGGGAAGAACTTTCGGTCGAACTGGTCTACAAATTCCTCCCACGTCCACTCAAAATCAGCTCATGCTACTCAGATAACCAAGGCCCACCAATGCTCGGCCTCACCTTGTAGAAGGAATACTACTAATGGGACCTGCTGCTGTGTCGTACATCTCATTGTATCGAAGATCTTTTCTACCTCCAATCTCCATCACTCAACTACTGTCAGATCTGGCTCTCCCTAAAAATGTGGGGGATTGAGCCATCTAAAGTCACGTAGAAGGGAGCTCATGCGCTCCTGCTTGGTCTGGACTAGAGTGTCAATGGGTCGCCTACCCTACATCTATAATATAGATGTCATCGCATGCAACATCTATTGAAGATGGTCTACACTCACTGATATAGCTGGGGCCGCAGTTGTCTGGGATGTGTGAGCCCCTCTCCTTGGCCTCTTGGGTGCCATGTCATACAGGAAGGAATAAGGGACCTTTTAGCCTTAAGTTCTCTCAAATACACACACGTTAGGGAGTTATATCAAAAGGTTTCTAAGGTCGCATCAGTGAATCATATTTTAAACTGAGTTTCAAAATGGATCCTAAGGTAAGTTTCATAATATTCAAGCTTGGGGACCTAATCATTCTAAGTTCACAACAATCATATAGTGAAAGGGTAGTTATTCTAAGACCATTAGCAGATATGTGATGTTATCCTTAGGTATTCTCAAGTTATGATCTGATACCAATAACTATCTTGGCCCAAACTCGGGAACCGGGCTCAAAAAATTTTTGGCTACCAAATCTGGTGTTGATAGCCTCTATAGTACTCCATTCTCGGCTCCCAGCTCCCATGTGTTAGGTTCCAATCCTGGGATCCTACAAGGAGTTTCAGGGTAAATTTTTTTCTGTAAAGAAGCATAACCACAAATCTACCCAAGTCACAAAACTTCATCACTACGTATCCACTAATATAATCCTTGAGTACACTGTTGAAAGGGAAATTCATCATATAATAAAATTTCAAAAGGTCGGGCACATGCTTCTGCCTTAATGCTATTGTGGTCTAGCATAACCTACACGTAATGAATGTGTATAAGTTTACTATGAAGCTTAGAGAGTGTATGCGTGTGCACGCAATGCATTTGTCAAGCATACAAACGTCAAACTAAGTGGAAATGATGGAAGGATAAAATGATAAGTCCATAAATGATGTTAATCATACCAAGGTTATGCAATGCAAGGCCTACATGGCTGAATGTCATATGCTAGAATTACAACGTAAGTAATCCTCAACTAGTCCACGTATCAGTACGATTCATCACTGGAAACATCATCGGGGTCTAGTACACTCCAACACTGCTTGCCGCCCCATCACGCTCATAACCAAGTGAGTGGAAGAGATCTCACTATCTGCCTTGCTAGTGGTAAGCTAATGCCCACCCGGCTCGTCGATAGTGGACCCATTTACGAGATGTTCAAAATGAACCTAACTTACAGCCCCTACCCTCAGGAGGATAAGGTCACACCCCTTTTCAATCGACCACGACACAGTGGGAGACGCGGCCTACCGGTATTTGGCACTCGATCACTCATGTTATCCGCTCGATCTTAACATTGAAGCATCCTACTGGTACCACAAGGGTTTAAGAACTTTCACCTAAGGACATCCATAATGTCCTAATGCTAGAATAGATATTCATGGTATCCATATTTGGTCATCCACCATATGTCTGTGGAGGCCATAACCCTGATGTCGCTAGGGCATAAAGTGATCGTGACATACAAAATGTGAAATACATGAGTCATACCATCCAAGTCATGCATCAAACCTGCATGTACTATATGATCTTATGGGGCAATCTTATCTCATATGAGTCCCCCAAGTATCTTAGCCCAATGACATATGCTATGATCAATCACCACCCACAACATGGATACAAAATATGTGTGGGCATGTATCTGAGCATGATGTCATTATACTAAGCATGTTCTTAGTGTGTCCTACTAGGCCAAGTACACTAACATGTTATCAGATCTGTCAGACAATAATCAGCCTTAATCAACACATCATATACAAAGAGTGGGAACTGAACGACATGCCCCACTAGAAATATAAAATTCTGGTATGGCCCATGTTAGACTAACATCAGCTTCCCATATAGTGTAACACCCTGAAAATCGGGGGTCGTGTATAAACTCAACTCCCGAGTTCCAGACCGTCACTTATGCAACAAAAATGGTTATGATTCAATGTTGTCTGATTTAAAGCATTCACATGAGTAAAAGTATACCAAAACTGCAATTCATACTTCAGATCCAGTGATAAAAGCAAGCGGAAGACTAAACAATGTATATATATCACTGTATGGAAAAACAAAGTAATCTCATCTGTCTCCAAAGTATGACTACAACTCTGAGTCTCATATACATGTAAATAGACAAAAGAATAAGTTCAAAATAGTCCCACTGAAGTCCCCCTCGATCCAGGTCACCTACGGGAAGCCGTCGTGATACTGCATATACGAGAACTCATCCTGGTCCTCGTCAATCTCCGGCTCCACCTCCTGGATCTCGTCCTCACCTGCAGCTACAACAGGGTCTAGTGGGTGTTGCAAACACCATCCCGTAACGTGGGAATGAGTGATCAACTCAGTGGAATCATAGAGCAAAGATTAGCATGTTCACAATTCAATCACGCGATAATAGTAAAGCAGTAAATCAGACAATCCTAATACTGTTGTTTAATGCAAGATGATATGACGTGATGTATGCCCTCACCGACGATCACCCTCATGCGGCAACATCTTACGACCGCGGCATGCCACACTCCCTAGAGTGCTCCACATCTTCCAGGCACATGCAATGCTATGGTGATATGATTACCAAGTTGTTATTAGTCCATTCAAACAGCAGGATTGGGAAACTAAGGTACTTTCCTTGTATCAATCCCAACACGGATCCTGTCTAGGGTCGTCACTCCTAGTAATCTCATACGATGTACATTTCGTAGGTCACTGCAAGGGCTTCCAGGGCTGTTGCTCGCACTCGTTGCACCGCTCCCCCATCACCTTATCAATACAGGCCTACTGTACTCTACTGCACGGAAGGGTCGTCGCCTCCCGTGGACTCAGAATACGCTCGCGGTCACTACAAAGGGCTCGTCGCCTGATCACTGTAGGCCGACAGCTAGAATATAGTGTCCCATACCACCATAATCTGCTCACGAGTCTAGGTGCTCACTGGTCACTACGGGGAGGTTTGTGGCCCCAGCGTAGGTCGACAGCTCGACCACGGTGTCCCATACCACCATGCCCGGCTCATGAGTCTTCGTGGATCAAGGTACCATGGTTAATAGGGTTTACAATGGTAAGTTCAGTACCCTAGGTTCAAGCAGTTATGACACATACAAGGTGAACATACATCGGCCAGTCGGGTTACTTGACGGGCTCGACTAGCGCGATCGCATCTCAAGTCGAACGGCATGAAGTGCGTAAAACACTTCGCGTGGCCTAACCACTGCCGCCAACTCTCAACACGAATCACATTCATCGACGCGTCGTTCGTGGCTATGACCAGTCAGCCACGAATTCGTTCGGTTACCGACTGCCTGGACTAAGTCAAGTCCCACACATCTATTGAATTACATTAACGCTATATATCAGGGTATTGGAATTGAAACACATCATGTGAGCATGTTAGAACATGTTATAACATTCAACTTAGGCAAATCTTCAAGGCATACTTTCCCATGTATATTCAACTTAAGCAAATCTTCAAGGCGTACTTTCTATGCATGTAGTGTAATCATGCATAAGGTAAGCATGTAGGAAATCATTCAGGTCAGCATATTAATCATGAAATCAATCTCAATCTACTACATAACATCATTTAATTCAATACATAATAGTACAAGCATTTATACAAACACATACACTACACACTTAAGTCCACATATAGTATGTCGACCCAACGTGCGCAACTTGGCGAATCTCTTCGCCAAACTGATTATGCAAGCATTCCTAACTCTCTAATGCGGCGACAAATCATGTCAATCACGTCAGCAAAATATGCATGGAGACCGTACTTCCTACAAATGACTAAAATGCCCTAAATCTCATATTCTTCGTTAATTTGTGAAACAGGAAACGGAAAGCATGTTGTACATGTCAAACGGCGATGCCGTCGATAATATACTATTAAACGACATTGAAAGCATTGTAAACCGACAATCAAAGCGTCTAAAATCCTCACTTAGTCTCTTACGGTCGCGGGAATTTGAACGGAGCGTGTACGCTTCGTCTACGGCTGTAGGAGAACCTGATTTATGGATTTAGTTAGCTAACATGTTGTGCATCTAAACAAACCCTAAATCAGCAAGTTTTTGGGATTATTTAATACCTGAAAAAGTGTAGAAATCACCAGCCAGGTGATTGGAAGGAAGTGCTGATGCAGCAACCGTTGGTGGCTCGGAAGCGGGAAAAATCTCCTCTTCCCTTTCTCTCAAACTCTCTCTCTCTTTTCTAGGGTTTAGTGAAATTCAGATGTGAAGGAGAAATGAGGGTTTCAACCCCTTTTATAAGCTTGAAAACGCCGAAAATGGGCTCCGGGACGAAGTTTACTTATTGCCTATCCATTTCGGGGCTGTTTCGGTCCAAAAACTGATTTCTAGTGGTCCCCTGGTCGATTACGATCAGACTTAAGCTCATGGGTACCAGATGTACCTCGTATTAAGTTTTCAGTCTGGCAGGGTTCGCAGATCGCACGTGGCGGACCAGTTTCAGTTCAGCGGTCACCGCACATAGATCAGGGCTGAAAGTCCCATGATAATAAATAGATATTTTTCCTAATCCGAGGGTGTAATCTGGATGAATTCTGACGGTCAGAACGCTTAATACTGACGCGTCAAGTCGTGTGCCAGATCTAAATTTGAAATTCCCAATTCGTCCCTATTCGCGGTCGCTTCAGTCCGGGTTCAATGAAATACTCTGTGATTATCGGATTGACTTGATTTTCGAGATGATTGTCAAGTCCAGCGGGGCGGTTCTAACGGTCTAAGATAGGAGGTATCGGACCTTCGACGCGCGGTCTAAATCCAATACAAAAGTTCAATATGGTCCAGAGAACAAACCTGCTTAGAGTTTGATCCAAGGTTATAGAGTATTGTAGAGTTGTCTGTTCTACTCGATTTGGGTCTTGTAGAACGTATTTAAAGTGATCAGGGACTATTTCCCAGCTACTCTAGCGTTGCGCTAGCTAACTTACGTTTAATTTCCGTGGAAATTATTTATACGCGATTTCGGGTCAAATCGGTACTCGATTCCAAGTACGGATTTTTCACGGGCGTTACATATAGCTTACAAGGCATGAATATATATAACAAGGCGGGGTCCAGTGGGAGTGACCAGGATGGACATCCACATGTAGAACAAGTGTGTCATTATGCAGCCAATCCATTTGGGCACATGACCCACTAATGATGTCCTAAAATAAATAGATTATCAATGACATCACTATAATTACTTTAGTAGGATGATCTGCACCGTCTAATCATTGCTATTGTAAATTGACTGGTACAGATCATTGGTTAGTCACTAGGATGTGATCATATTCTCATGGCCCATCTAAGTGTTGGGACTTCATCAGTTTGGGAAAAGTTTATGCCTAAATGGATTTTTATAAAAATATAGTTTCAACATTCACATGTCAACTAATATAAGGATTTGAATTAAAGTTGCCAAATATAACCAAAGACCTAAGGGATCTCGATTCTAAGGATTCCCAAGTCCTATGGATCCCAAAACTAGGGATTCCCAAGTCCAAGGAATCCCAAAACTAAGAAATCCCAAAGTCTAAGAGTTTTGTAGCCCCATATTACCCTATGTTGCGGTCCACCTGAGATCTAGATCAACCTAAATTTTGGGTCCATGGCCTAACATGGTCTGATAAGATGGATGAATGAAGTGGATATGATATATACATCATGTAGGGTCCCATGTGTGGGGGCAACCCAAGGGAGGCTCCCTCCCTCAAGTCATTATGTAAAACTGCCCAATAACACATTTCTTTTCTTTGTTGTTTCTCTTCTTCTTCTTTTTTTGATACACCATCAATACGGGCCCCGTGCGAATTTTCTACTCCGTTCACTGCGTAGTCCATCTTGAGCGAGTCTAATTAGCTCTGATTTGGGTTGATTTGGACGAACAGGGACTCCACTGTGGGCCTTGGAAGATTTCAACAACAATGGTTTGTTTCCTTCATTACGGCCCACTTGAGACTCGAATTGTCTAATCTTTCAGCCTATGGCCTAAAATGATCTTAAGAAGTCGGTGGAGGGTGTGGATTCAGTATAAACATCAGAATGGAGTCCCACCTATGAAACCCACAATTAGCCGGGAATGGGTCACTTCACACGTGCATGACATTCATGCATTTTTTTTCTTATTATTATATTTGATGTATATTTTGCATACACTATTAATGTGGGCCCTAGGTGTATAATCTGATCCGTTCACCATCTTGCCCCCCTCGAATGAGGTCAAATAGACTCTAACTAGGACTGGTTTGGATTATCAGGGACTATAAAGTGGGCCCTAGAATGTTTCGATAGATGGGCATTAATACCCTTAGTATGGTCCACTCGAGACTCAAATTTACCTCAAAATTTGACACATGGCCTAAAATTATATGGAAGATGTTTCAACTAGAAACAAAAAGCATTTGATTTAGGAAATATCTCACTTAATATTAACAAAAGATAGAACGAAGAGAATAATCATCAAATTTCATTTATTCTGAGTTCATTTACATCCTTTTAGTCCTGTGATTTTAGGATAAAATCTCTTAGAAATGCCAAAAAGACAAAGCTAAGTAAATTTGAAATATGAATTTTGACAGCATTCTGACTCATATTGATCATATCTCTAGGGGAGATGAGTTGTGCGGGCTTCTTATGCATTTTGTCCCTTATTAGCATGATAAAAGAGTGCTTGGATCCCTTTAAAATATCTAGAATAGCCCGAGGATCTGGAAAATTGCAACATGGTAGCTTCCTCAAAGAGTACTTGCGTAACTCATGGGAGTTGCGCGGGCCGAGGAGTTGTGCGAGCCGACGCAACTCGCCAGGAGTAATGCGGCCCAGGCCTTTTACACTCGGCACTCCCTCTCCTTCTCTCTATCTCTAATACTTGTCAGAGGCACTGGTCTTCTGAACATCTGATGCCTCAAATGAGGGGGGGTAGGGGTATTTATAGGCTTTCGCACGTGTGAGCCCTCAAATCCTATGTCGTGGATTCCACTTCGCATTCCCAATCCGTTCTTCTTTGGTGAGAGTTGCACGGCTTAACATGACTATGGATGAGTTACGCAAACCCACACAACTCAGCTCTCGCACAACATGGTTCCCACGCAACTCGGGTCCCATACAACTTAGCTCCCGCGCAACATGGTTGCCGTGCAACTCACTTGCCTTTCACTTCTATCCTTCATTCCTTTTACCAATTTTCCTCCTTGAATCTTTTACCCTTAACCAAATTGTATACCCCAACAGAGAAGATGGTGGACAGAGTGAATCAAACAAATTCATCATAGTGGGGTCCACAAGAGCTTTTGGACCAAGCTGACATTTGTGATGTCCTTGCAACCAAGTCCATGTAACTTTATAGACAAGTATCCAGCATGGTGGATTCTAGGACTTATATATATATATATAACGGTCAATGTTCAATCTCCATTATTTAAGGTGGTAGGGCCCACTTGGGCTTTAGATCATCCCCAAGATGTGGGGCCCTCTACATGTCTAGGGAAGTGGCCTCCTGCATAGGATGGATGGACTAATAACCATCACGGTGGGTCTCACCAGGATTCCAATGGTAAGTATACAATCCGCACTAGTTTTCAACGGTTCGTGTCCTTCAAGTTCTCCCAGTTCTGGATGACCTTGCCAACCTGTCACCAAGGTAGGCCCCATGGAGTTCAGTGGTGATCTCCTCTACTTTCCACAGTGGGGCCAACAAAATGATTGGATGACATTGGCATTTGTATTTACCCCTCATCAAGGTCCGTAAGACCAAAGAACAGGTTAGGATGGTAAATAAACAGTATTATAGGCCTTAGGAGGCTTCTAATGGTGGGTGTTCAATCTCACCATTTCCTGAATGTGGTTCACTTGAGGTTATGATGGTAAATAAAGAACAGAGTGGGGCTTAGAAATAGTTCAATGGTGGACTTCATTATCCTACTGTGTACTGCATTGTGGTCCACCTGAGATCTAGATCTATCTCATTCTTGGGCAAAAGGCCTAACATGACCTGAAGGGATGGCTGGAAAGTATGGATAAAATATATACATCATGTCGGGTCCCATGAACTGGGTCACACCTAGTGACCAATTGAGTCCAGCAACGTCTGGACGCTGTTCTGGAACCAGACAGTGTCTGGACGCTGTTGTCTTCCTTTCATTCCCTTTTCTTTTCTTTTCTTCTTATTTTTATTTTTATTTTACAGGACTGCATCAGGTCCACTTCCTTAATCTGCCCCATCCATCAGTTTCCTCCAAGCCATAGTGGTCCTAAGGTATTTTTATTTTTTATTTTTAGATCAAACTAAAATTTTTGTTTCATCCAGATCTATGTGAAGTTGTGAGCAAGCTGGATAGGAAATAAATATCACGGTGGGTCACACTGAAATAGCGGTGAAGATCGCTTGAGTTGAAGTTGGAATATGCCAATATGTCCTAGAGGAGGGTGAATATGACTTTTTAAAATTTTATGAATTATTAAAAATCCTATCACACTAATCCTATCACAGGGTACAGATTAGGATTACTCAAAATTAACTCTACTGGCTTCTAAGCCTTGTAGAGGATCCAATCACAGAGCTATTTAAATGATAATCATGGTGCAATTATAGTCTATGATGGATGTGACTGTGTGTGAAGTGTGAGCAAGTATAAATGTAGTTAATATAATCACCCAAAAGATCAAACACAAGAATCAATCTCAAACACAGTCAATTTATAGTGGTTCGAAGGTTTCTCATGGTTCACCTCAAACCTATGATTTTAAAACAGGTTCACCTTCAACCTTTACAGAGGTTTCTACTCGATTCACCTCAAACCCTGGAGTTTTGCTGCCGCACTCCTAACCAGTTGTTTATGCCCACATAGAGCAAGGGTCCACACAATGCCCCCAGATGTTTATGCTCTCCATAGAACAAGGATCCACACAACGCAGCCCGCACGTACACTCCCGTCGGAGGCCTCCTTTGAGGACTTCAAAGGGTGAGCAACACTTAAGACCCAATCCTAGAAAGGAATGATCACAAGTGTCTTCTGAACTCTAGATACTTACAAATAAGTTGATGAGTCCCATTCAGCGTAATGTTGAAGATCTCCTTCTTGTTGATGAAGGGTCTTCAGCTCCCTTGATCCGCAACTCAAAAGATATACCTATACTAGGTTTTAGGTTGGGTTAGGATTATGATAGAATTCCACTCTCTAAAGATTTTCCTATTAGGAAGATAGAGTGGTTCCAATCATCTATGTATTCAAGGCATCCCAGCTTAATGATTTGTCATTAAGGTAGTAGCTGGAGGATCCTTGAATGCGGAAGTTCATTCCACAATCCACTCTATTGAATATCAATGATGAGGATGGATTGGAGGACGTACTCCCTGAGAGAAAGGGCTTAAGGTAAATGATATGAAGCTTAAAACACTCAAAAATACTCTATTCTTTCTCTACCAGCAATAAAGGCAAGCTTCTCTATATATAGGCAAAAGGTTCCAACAGATATAAAATGGTCACATTTATGACAGAGTTCGATATCATCAAGCAAGAGTCGATATGATCGAGCGTATAATCTCGATTGTATCGATGATCCGTTTGATGATACAAACTCAAATGTCATTTGTGCTTTTGGAAACCATTTGCCAACTGGTCGATGGGATCGAGACACACATCGATGTTATCAAATTTTGAACTCCAATTCCATCGATAGATGAATCGATCTATCGACAGGTGAAAAGAAGAGAGACAAGCCTTGAAAATTTTCAAGTTCTAAAGATATGATCAGGGAACAGTCGATGTCATCAGAATTTGTATATCGATGATATCGGAGACCGTGTCAATTGGATCGATAAATCATATAGATTTACCTATAAGCTTGTTAGACGGTTTATGTCCAATCTCGATCCAATAGACCAGGTCTCGATAAGATCGACATATGAATATCAATTTCTCGACTGGCACCCCGATCAACATTTAAAAACATCCTGAAAATCATACTGGAGGAAACATGCGTCCACTATCTATGTGATCGACTGACTTCCGATATGATCGATATTTGAGTTTATATTGAATCGGACAGTCATCAATATATCGAAGCTCATAGTAGTTTTCTTTAGAAAAATAGGGGCGTCGGAAAACTGCCTGTCGATATTATCGATCCACTTTCGATAGGATCAATATTTGAATATCGATAATATCAACTGAACCGTCGATATATCGATAAATTGTCTAGATGAATGTTTGATTGCTGGACGCTTTTTATCCTCACTCAATTGTATCGATTGATATGCCGAGGACGTCGACAGAACAGGTCGATCATATCGAAATATGAATCGATATAATCGACAATGTAAGAAAAACTTGAAGATTTTCCTATTTGGTAAAAAGTTTTCTTACCAAAAAACCCTAAGATGTTCTACATATTTTTAAGGGTTTTAATCACCTGGTGTTTTGGGACATGGGATGTGAGGCTATGATTTACCTATGGCGAGCTTCTACACATCCATTTGAGGCAGACACTTGAGTTGATCTTCCTGTTAGGCACTATTATCCGACTGACTCAACTTCCATCGTAATTGACAAACCAGGGCACTAGTAGGTGCACTTTCAATCTCCCCCTTTATCAATTACGTGACAAAATACCCAAAACACCCTAGGAAAATATCTAGACAGATACATCCTAAATTGTATGTACATGCATTAAAATAATTTTACAAATTCTAATCACCCATGTACACAATCAGAAATTTCTCCCCCTCACTTCAAAAACTCCTCTTTCTGCTCCCCCTAACATCTGCAACACAGATATATAATTTTCTGCTCGGGGCATTTGAATTGTTCTCCCCCTTTTTGTCAGTCATTGACAAAGGCATAATACGTGATATTGACTGAAGATTGAAACATACGGGAGAACCACAGACAAATAGATGTATATAGAGATTCAAAAGTGAGAAGCATACATCAATGAAGCCAGGAAGGAAAAATGGATGAAGCAATCAGCACAATCAGTGTATGGGCAACAGGAATGGCAAAAAAATAAAAATTGAATTCAGCCATATCAACAAAAAGTTTCATTATCCAGAAACATCTATCCCAAAAAAAAAACATACTGCCCCATGTAGGGATACCCAAAGCAAGTAAACAGAGATGGATGCAAAGCAAATAAGATAGAGGGGATAATCATAGTAAACAAGGAACATCATATGCACATCAACAGTTTGTAAGGAAAATAGGTTGATCAAAAAGAAATTCTTCACATTGGCAACCTAACCTCGCCAAGTTTGTAATCTATCACACCCATAAATATGACCACAGCCGTCCAAAAAGATATTTAGGCCTGGAGCATTTCAGGAGGACTTCAGGGTTGTGATGGATGTTTATCCTGGGTAAGCTTATGGGGCAAGTATCCATTCCATAACGCATTTTGTTGCGCATTGCAGGACCATCATTCGTTGTCGAACTTTAGAAAGGTGGGTTTCACAGTCATCGAGCAGCTTCATAATGTGAGTCTGTTCGTCCAAAAGATCTTGTATATTGTCTCGTACAGAGATGTTTAGAATGACCTCAACAGAGTCTGAATTTTCCATCTAGCTGCTACTTCCAGGAATTGAACCGGTTCTTCCACCACAAAACACATTTTCAAAGATGTTTAATCTATGTATGTCTTCAAAGTTGAACCATGCACATGGATGAGGGAGATCATTAGTTGATGGCAGTCCGAATTGATGTGAAAACTTAGACAGAAGACATGGAAATGATAGTGTAGTGATGGATGCTTCTGTAAACACATGGATCAGCTGCTGTACGATCAGAGTAGGTAGGCATATTGGAATTCTCAGATGAATGTCGTACAAAATGTTGAGGATGTATGGTGAGAGCTGGTTGCAAGAGACTTCGCAGAGATAGACGTTCGAGCTAAAAATGTTGTGGAGAATTTTATAGGTAGGATCAAGATACTTGACATGAAGAACATTTTTAACATTCCTCGGAATGGTGGCACCATTACATAATGCACGAGTAACTTCCCCCCACACACCTAGACCATTCATATTTCGATTTGATATAGGTATTTTAGTCATTTTCAAGTTAAGCATCCTACTTACCCAGTTTGGTGTGATGTATTCAACCCGATTTATGACCGAGACTGAGATGACTGGGGGATCTTTTTCAACATTGTAGACCAAACTGAGAAACTGATGTACTAGATTATGTTGAAAAGTTCCTCCAAAGTTCACAACATTTTCCCACCCAATTTGTTTCAAGAGATCGATGATCCTAAAGGGTTCAATGCTCTTTTTGTGAATCATTCGTTCCGCCACAGGTTTTAAGTTGAATAGATGAAAAGAGGCAGTTACATCCTGCTTACCTTTCTTCTTTCCAATTAATGCATGCTGTGGATGAACCAATCCTTTATTTTTGCCCATTTTGGAGAGATGAAATATCCAGGTCTGAGAGCACCAGATGCGGCTCTCCTTTTTTATTTTCTAATTCTCACCAAGCAACTACAATCAATATATATTTTTAATCATATTCCCAGATTCCAAATTTTGATTTTTAATTTCAAGTTCTAGGGAAGAACAATCGTCCCGACGTTTCAACTACCCGGAGAGTCGTCAATTATATTGATTCTCAGTCGATG
This sequence comes from Magnolia kwangsiensis, assembly GCA_037074715.1. NCBI lineage: Eukaryota > Viridiplantae > Streptophyta > Magnoliopsida > Magnoliales > Magnoliaceae > Magnolia > Magnolia kwangsiensis. Next base: position 103,132,036 of record CM073577.1, on the reverse strand, counting down.
TGATCGACATTCTCAAGTGACCAATCGATGTTCATATCGAAAGTGATTTTTAAAAAAAAGTTATTTTGAAGTCTAATGATCATTCATGTACAGAATAGTATATCTTTATTTTTTTAGCAAAAATTATCAGTAAAATTTTGTATAGCATATGTGCAACAAAGGTATAAACATTTGATTATTTATGTGTAAAAGAAATGAGGTGAGAGATCTCAGATTGTTTCTTCAGCAAAATTGCATCATTTCAGCAAGTATCCAGATTTTGATGCATAACCTGGACCAGTTTCTTCATACTCAGTGTTTCTCAATATCACTTCTTCCTTTTCCTACAATAATGTAGCAATGATTATTTGTGCGAAGACCCTTCATAATTGATTTTCCTGATTGATCTAGAATCTCACATTCTTCTTTGTTGAAATTGACCACATGCCCATTATCACAGATTTGAGAGATGCTTAGTAGGTTATGTGCCAAGCCTTTTATGCAAAAAGCATTCTCATTTTTGAACAGATTAATCCCTTCTATGATTCCCTGTCCAATTACTTCAGCAGTGGTTCTATCTCCATAAGTGACTACCCCTTTGTGAAGATCCTTATAGTTTGAAAGAAGGGATTTGTCACCCGTGACATGTCTTGAGCAACCACTGTCCGAGTACCATGTAGCTACATTGCCTGTGTAATGACTCAAAAATTTTTGTACCAAGACCCGAGTACCACCTCGAGCAGAAATCACTTAGGATTAATTCCATTAGAGATTAAACATAAGTTAACTAGCACTAAGTTGACTAGCTATGAAATTAGCACTGTTCGCTTTAAATATGTTCTGCAATGCCCAAAACTTATAGAATCGTTAACGCTATAATACCCTGAAATCTAGAATCCAACTCTAAAATCAGTTGCTCTCGGGAGCACTTTGAAACTTCGTATCGGACCTAGACCGCACGTCAAAAGTCTGATAGCGATAAACTTAGAAGATATTGATCGCGTAGTTGGACTTGATAAGCACCGTAAAAATCACGTCCAAACGATGCTCTGGGACAATTTCCTTGAGTCTGGAGTGAAGAGTGTGAGAAAATGAAGATTTTTAAGAAATTAAATATAATTTTAAGAAATCTGAGACGTGTCACTTGCGCGTTATTTCTAAGTGTTCTGACCGTTGGATTTTGACCCAAATTTATCCTCGGATCAAGATAGGTGGCCCTTACATGTCATAGTACTTATAGCTCTGATCGAATTCCCATAACCGTTGAACTGAAACTGGTCCACCACGGTCGATCTGGGAACCCGACCGGACTGAAACTTAACTTGATCAAGATCCAGCATCTATGAGCTTAAGTCTGATCGCACACAGTAACAGGACCTCCAGAAATGCTCCGTTGGATCGGAATAAGGCCGATTTGGTTATAACATAAGCATACCTTGGCCCTAAGTCAAATTTGGTGAGTTTTTAGCCTATATAAAGACCTTAAACCCTCTCTCATTCCTCACATACGAATTTGAGAGAAACCCTAGGAGAGAGAAGAGAGAAAAGAGAGAGATAGTGTGAGAGTTGTGGGAGAAAGTTGTTGTTACTCTACCTTGCCATCATACGTACTTAACCATCCTAATCTAATCGCTATTCTGACGATTCTGACTTTATTCCTAGGGAAGAAAATCTAACCCTAACCTGTTTTGGGGTTTCCATCGATACAAGTAGCATGATAACTATGTTAATTCATATTGTAGTTTACCATTCCACCGTTGACAAGACTCAGTGGCTAAACTGAATTCGTTATGCGTTTACCAGCACAAGGTGCTGACTTTAGACGTATAGGTTATGGTTTTTAAGGATTTTAATGTTGGTTAATGATTTATAACTGACATGGGTACGATTACACATGTAAAATGCATCGTCTGTTTCGTTATAGTGTTCACATGAACTATGTAGAATATAGTGTATTCTATGCATATGTTGGAATGTTTGAATATGTTTGAAATTTGAATTTTCACTTAACATGTTTATTTATCGTGAATATATGTCTAATACATGTGCGACAACTCCTTAGCGAAAGGACTTGCCCAAAATCACGTCACGGCAAATATACGTTATATGTGACTAAGTGTGTAGCCCAAGTGTTTGTAGAAATGTCCAAATGAATATGGAACCCAGATTCATGCATGCCATGATAATTCGTCGTGGATATATGTGTGTGGTATACGGGGCAACTCCCTAGTGAAAGGATTTGGCTTAATACATGTGTAGCCAATACACCATATGTATGATGTTATGTGTAGTCTAAGTGTTTGTAGAATTGATTGAATGAGCTAATTGTCACCAAGTTATGCTTGTATGAGGGCTGAGATGTAAATCTTGGCTACCTTACTTATGTGTATGATTTCCTCCATGTACGTTTACATTATGATGTCTGCTTTATTTATGGAATGAATGTGTGTGAACTCATGTTTGTGTTGCACTTCACAACATGCTCATATGCTTGTAAGAATCGAACTATCTGTTCATTACTGCTTTAACTGTTTCATATGGTTACTCGTGGAAACGGAATGAGTTTGGGGCCATGTTATGGTCTAGGCAATCGGTAACAAGTTTGGAGTTCGTGGCTGAGATTCATTCACCATGTATGTAACACCCCAGATTTTAGCCAACCTGGGATTAGACGTCCTTAGGCAATGGGTCAACTAAAACACCTGGGAAATCGCTCAGAACCCAATTCCATAGCCAAAGAAATCACTTAGGATTAATTCCTTTAGAAACTAAGCATAAGTTAGCTAATGCTACGCTAGAGTAGCTGTGAAATAGTCCCTGACAGCTTTAAATACGTTCTACAAGACCCGAAACTTGTAAAATCAATGGTGTTATAATACTCTAAAACCTCGGATCAGACTCTAAACCGGTTTGCTCTCTGGACCTCTTTGAAACTTTGTATTGGATCTAGACCACGCGTCAAAAGTCCGATACCTACAATCTTAAATCGTTATAACCGCCTAGCTGGACTTGACAATCATTTCAAAAATCAAGTCCAGCCGACATTCGCAGGCTATTTCATTGAGCTTGCACTGAAGAGAGTGAGAATAGGGTTAGATTTAGAATTTGAAATCCAAATTTGGCACACGACTTGACGCGTCAGTATTAAGCGTTCTGACCGTCAGAATTCAGCCAAATTACACCCTCAGATCAGGAAAAATTTCTATTTCATATCATGAGATTTGTAGGCCTGATCTACGTGCGGTGACTGCTGAACTGAAACTGGACCACCACGTGCGATCTACGAACACTGCTGGACTGAAAATGGGATGTGAGCGACATCCGACGTGCACGAACTTAAGTCCGATCACGTTCGGCCAAGGGACCACCAGAAATGTCCTTTTGGACCGAAACAGCCCCGATTTGGTTAGGCATCAAGTAAACTTTGTTCCCAAGCCTGTTTTGGGCATGTTTGGGCTTATAAAAGGGCTTGAAACCCTCACTCCTCTCACCCATCCGAATTTTCTAGAAACCCTAGCAAGAGGGAGAGAGAAAGTGAGAGTTTATGAGAGTGAGTGGAGGAGAATTTTTCTGCTGCTGCACTACCTGTTGCACGTGCCTAAGCCACGCAATCCAATCACTTTGCTGGTGATTTCTCCGCATTTGTAGGTAAGAAAATACGCTAAATAGTTGCTGATTTGAGGTTCCTTAGTTTCTATAGCGAAGTAGCTGATGCATCTTGTAAATTAGGTTCCCGATTCGCCGTAGACGAAGCGTATACGCTCCGTTCGAATTGATACGCTTCTAGGAAAAAAGGTGCGGATTTTAGACGCTTTGATTGACTGTTTCCAACGCTTTTAATGTCGTTTAATAGTAGATTATCGACGACAACGCCGTTTGATATGTACAACATGCTGTCCGTTTCCTGTTTCGTAAGCAGACGAAGAATATGAGATTTAGGACATTTTAGTCATTTGTAGGAAATACTGTTTTCATCCATAATTTGCTGATGTGATTGACATGGCTTCTTGTCGCATTAGGATATTAGGAATGCATGCATAATTAGTTTGGCCAAGAGATTCTCCTAAATGCGGACTTTGAGTCGTCATACTATATGTAGACTTAAGTGTGTAGTAAAAGTGTTTGTATAAATGTTTGTATTAGTATGTATTGAATTAAATGGTGTTATGAATTAGTTTGAGATTGATTTCTCAATTAATATGCTGATGTAAATGGTTTCGTACATGTTAGCTATATGCATGATTTCATTATATGTATGAAATGCATGTGCTTGATGATTTACTTAAGTTGTATGTTATAACATGTGTTAACATGCTCACAGGGTTGTATTTTATTTCCATTACTCTTACATGATGGCTGATGTGAATTCATAATTGTTTGGGACTATACCTAGTCCAGGTAGTCGGCAACCGAGCAAGTTCGTGGTTGGCTTATTTTTGTCACGAACGACGCGTCGATGAACGCGAGCTGTGTTTTGGATTTGGCGGCAGTGGTTAGGCCACACAAGGTGTTTTACACACTTCATGTCGTTCGACTTGAGATGTGCTCGTGCTAGTCGAGCCCGTCAAGTAACCCGACTGGCCGTTGTATGTTCACCCTGTATGAGTCATAACTGCTTGAACCTAGGGTACTGAACTTACCATTATAAACCCTGTCAACTATGGTACCTTGATCCACAAAGACTCATGAGCCAGGCATGGTGGTATGGGACACCGTGGTCGAGTTGTCGGCCTACGCTGGGGCCACAAACCTCCCCGTAGTGACTAGTGAGCACCTATGTCTCGTGAGCAGATTATGGTGGTATGAGACACTATATTCTTGCTGTCGGCCTACACTGATCAGGCGATGAGTCCTTTGTAGTGACCGCGAGCGTATTCTGAGTCTACGGGAAGCGACGATCCTTCCGTAGCAGTGAGAGTACAGTAGGCCTGTATTGATAAGGTGATGGGGGAGCGGTGCAACGAGTGCGAGCAACAGCCCTGACAGCCCTTGCAGCGACCTACAGAATATACATCATATGAGATTACTAGGAGTGATGACCCTAGATAGGATCTGTGTTGGGATTGATATAAGGGAAGTACCTTAGTTTTCCAATCCTGCTGTTTGAATGGACTAATAACAACTCGAAAATCATATCACCATTACATTGCATGTGCATGGAAGATGTGGAGCACTGTGGGACGATTGCATGCCGCGGTCGTAAGATGGTGCCGTATGAGGGAGATCGTCGGTGAGGGCATCCATCACGTCATGTCATATTGCATTAACAACAGTATTAGGATTTTTTGATTTACTGCTTTACTGTTATCGCATGATTGATTTGAGAACATGTTAATCCTTGCTCTATTATTCCACTGAGTTAGCTACTCACTCCCACGTTATGGGATGGTGTTTTTGGACACCCACCAGTCCCTATTTTGGTTGCAGATGATGGCGCTGCTTGAGAAGCGGAGCTGGACTTGATAATGATGAGGAGGATCCCTCCTTTATGTGTGTTCTGATTGACGGGATTACAGGGAGGTTGATTAGATACCTTGACACTTGTCATTTCATATTTTTAGAGCACTCATGTATATTATTTTTATTTACTTTTGGAGTATACATGTATGTATATAACCTGGTAACATGTTCACACTCTGGAGACATACAACAGTTTATATATGTTATACATACTATCATAGTCTTCCGCTTGTTAAATTTAACTGTCTCTGGAGTATGATATGTTGTTCTGGCTTAATCCCACTCATGTTTAATACATTAACACAGACAACATTCAATCATACACATTTATGTTGCATAAATAACGTTTTGGAACTCGGGAGTTGGGTTTTTACTCGACCCCCGATTCTCGGGATGTTACAATGTAGGACACGTTTGATGAACCCGAGTCGTACGTTAGTCGACGGCAGTGGTTAGACCACGTGAAGTGCTTACGCATTTCATGTCGATCGATACGATGTGCGCTCGTACTAGTCGAGCTCATCAAGTAACCCGATTGACCGTTGTACGTTCACCTTGTATTCGTCATAACTGTTTGAACCTAGGGTACTGAACTTACCAGTGATATCCCCGTTAACCTTGGTACCTTAATCCGCTAAGACTCATGAGCCGGGCATGGAGGTATATGACACCATGGTCGAGCTGTCGGCCTATGCTGGGGCCACGAGCCTCTCCGTAGTGACCAGTGAGCAACATAGACTCGTGAACCGAATATGGTGGTATGGTACACTGTATTCGAGCTGTCGACCTACACTGATAAGGTGATGGGGGAGTGGTGCAACGAGTGTGTGTAACAGCCCTGGTAGCTCTTTGTAGTGACCTCGAGCATACTCTGAATCTGCGGAGAGGAGACGAGCCTTCCCATAGTAAACAGAGTATAAATTAGGCCTGTATTGATAAGGTGATGGGGGAGCGATGCAACGAGTGGGTGTAAGAGCCCTGACAGCCCTTTACAGTGACCTAAAAGCACATCATCATATGAGATTATCTAGGACTGACGACCTTAGAATGGATCATTATTTGGGAATGATACAAGGGAGGTACCTTAGTTTACCAATACTGTTGTATGAAAAGGACTAATAACAACTCGGTAATCATGTTCATATCGCACTGCATGTGCCTGAAAGATGTGAAGCACTGAGGGACGAAAGCATGCCGCGAACGTAAGATGATGTCTCATGAGGGAGTATGTTGGCGAGGACATGCATCATTATTGCATCTCGTCCTTGCATTAATCACAGTATTTAGGAGTGTTTGATTGTATTGCTTTATCATTATAGCTTGACTGAATTGATAACATGTTAACCTATGCCTTATTGTTCCACTGAGTTAGCTACTCACTCCCACGTTACTAGACAGTGTTCTGGACATCCACCAGACCCTGTCTTAGATGTAGGTATTGGCGAGGCGTAGGAGGCTGTGCCTGACTACTACGATGATCAGGACGAGTTCTCATATATGCAGTTCTCTGATGGTTTCGCCTAGGCCATTCAGATTAATGGGGCTACAGGGTTCACCATGTTAGTGGAACTATTCTTTTGACATTTTAATTTTTATACTATGACATGTATATGGTAGCTCAGTGATGTATTCATACTCTGGAGACCGAACATGATCTTTGACTTCTATATGTTATATTTCCCCAACAGTCTTCTGCTTGCATTTTATAAATTAATCTGGAGTATGAATTACTGTTTTGGTATAATCCCACTCATGATTAATGCACTAACACAAACAACATTCAATCATAAGCATTTATGTTGCATAAGTGATGTTTTGAAACTCGGGTGTTGAGTTGCTACTCGACCCTCGATTTTCAGGGCGTTACAGCCTGATAAATGATCTGAATGAGTAATAAGGCAGTTTGTCTATTCCTTAATCACCCACTTTGTGAAAGGAGTTTTACTTGTGGTAGATTTTTTCTTCTTATCTGATTTGTCCACATGACTTAACTGCTCCTTCATCCTGTCAACTATCTCAAGTGGTGATGATTGTATAATTCTTTTGTTCAGCTCATAAACTGACTCCTTATTTTTGTAACGAGCTGGGATAGGTTTGGTGTTACTGCTGGATGCAACAGATTTTCCAAATGGTTGTGCATTATATTTAGTTCTTGTTCTAGCTTTTCCATAACCTAATCCCTTTTTGTCCTCTCCATATTTTCCCATTCCTAACAGTTTTTCTAATTTCTCACCACTCTGGAAAAATTTACAGTTTATTTTAGAAATTTTTTTAGATTCTTCTAGATCATTATGAAGTGTATAGTTTTCATTTTGAAGGATTAAGTGTTCCTCATTTAGAGCTTTGACTTGTTTCTTTAATTTTTCTGTGTCAAAATTTAAAAAGATGTTAGTTCTTTTAAGTCTATCATTATTTGAGTGACATTGCTGCAAATCAGTAATTAGATGAGTATTAATATTTGAAGCTTTATCCAGATCTATTTGCAGTAATTCCTTTTTATTCTCGACTATTCCAAGTCTCTTGTCAATATTAACATTATGGATGTAAAGTTGATTGTAAGCGTCTTGTAATTCATTTTTCTCTTTATCTTCTTCTTCTTCTTCAATTTTCTCATTGTCAGATGAAAATGATTCAGTGGCTTGTTGTTCTTCCTCAGATTCAGTTGGAATGATCGAAGCAGTGTAGATCATGAGTATTTTCAAGGATTTCTGATCTCCATCACTTTCTGAGTCACTGTTTTATGAGTTTGACTCTTCCGTATCATCCCATGTCGCAGCCATCGCCTTGCCCTTGGTTTTTCTGTTTGGGCATTCAGTAGATAGGTGTCCATACTCATGACAGCTATAACATTGTGGTTCTTTGATTCTTTTTCCAAATTTTGCTGTAGGAGGTTTGTCATCCACCTTTCTACCTCTAGAGGGGCGGTCGCGATTCTTTTGAAAGAATCTTCTGAATCTTTGTGCTAGTAGAGCCATTTCCTCATCTTCATCTTCTTTTTTCACTCTCACTATCCTCATGTTTTGATTTCTTAGAAGTTTTTAGGATAGTGTTTTTGGATTTTTGGGATTGTGTGAAGTGTAGTTCAAAAGTTTATAGGGAACCTACTAGTTCTTCTACTTTCATCTCATCAATATTGCTACACTCCTCAATTGTTGTAACCTTGGGATTAAACCTTTTCGACAGGGATCTTAATATTTTCCTACATATTTTAGGTGCTGGAACTTTCTCACCCAATCCACCCATGGAGTTACAAATGATATTTAATTTGGTGAAAAACTCCATAAATGTCTCATGCTCTTCCATCCTGAGATTTTTGAACTGTAAAGTTAAAAGTTATAGTTTAGATCTCTTCATAGTGCTTGTGCCTTCATGGGTTGTGTACAATAAGTCTCATGCTTCTTTAGAGGTCCCACACATACTTATTTGATTAAAAATATCTTGGGACACTGCACAGTACTTGGCGTTCATTGCTTTTGCTTCAGCATTTCGCTGTTCATTATCAAATGCCGTCCACTTTCATTAGGTTTGGGTTTAGTGATTGTGGTTTCATTTTTAAGTACAATTTGTTCAAATGGTACCACATATCCTTTTTCAACTCCATCCCAAACTTCATGATCCAAAGATCTCAGGGAGTAATGCATTCTAGCCTTCTAGTAAGCATAATTTGAACCATCAAATACTGAAGGTCTAGTGACAGATGATCCCTCTCCTTTGGCCATATTTCAACTTCAGTTAAGATCACTCTCTCGGCGGTGAAGCCCTTAAAGAGAGACCCACTCTGATACCAATTGAAATAGCGGTGAAGACCGCTTGAGTTGAAGTTGGAATATGCCAATATGTCCTAGAGGGGGCTGAATAGGACTTTTTAAAGTTTTTATGAATTATTAAGAATCCTATCACACTAATCCTATCACAAAGTACAGATTAGGATTACTCAAAATTAACTCTATTGGCTTCCAAGCTTGGTAGAGGATCCAATCACAGAGCTATTTAAATGATAATCATGATGCAATTATAGTCTATGATGGATGTGACTGTGTGTGAAGTGTGAGCAAGTATAAATGCAGTTAATATAATCACCCAAAAGATCAAACAAAAGAATCAATCTCAAAACACAGTCATTTTATAGTGGTTCGACTACTTGTCTACTCCACTACCAGCTTCCACACTCAACCCTTGAGTGACCAGATTTCACTAAGGAGGTTTTCCATGGTTCACCTCAAACTTAAGGTTTTAAAACAATTTCACCTTCAACCTTTACAGAGGTTTCTACTCGGTTCACCTCAAACCCTGGAGTTTTGCTAGAGCACTCCTAACCAGATGTTTATGCCCACACAGAGCAAGGGTCCACACAACGCACCCAGATATTTATGCTCTCCATAGAGCAAGGGTCCACACAACGTACCCCACACGTACACTCCCGTCGGAGGCCTCCTTTGAGGACTTCAAAGGGTGAGCAACACTTAAGACCAAGTCTTAGAAAGGAATGATCACAAGTGTCCTCTCGACTCTAAATACTTATAAAAAAGTTGATGAGTCTCATTCAGTGCAATATTGAAGATCTCCTTCTTGTCGATGAAGAGTCTTCAGCTCCCTTGATCCGTAACTCAAAAGATATACCTATACTAGGCTTCATGTCGGTTCAGGGTTATGATGGAATTTCACTCTCTAAAGATTTTCCTATTAGGAAGATAGAGTGGTTCTGATCATTTATGCATTTAAGGCATCCCAGCTTAATGATTTGTCATTAAGGTAGTATCTGGAGGATCCTTGAATGCAGAAGTTCATTCCCCAATCCACTCTATTGAATATCAATGATGAGGGTGGATTGGAGGATGAACTCCCTGAGAGAAAGGGCTTAAGGTAAATGATATGAAGCTTAAAACACTCAAACACACTCTCTTCTTTCTCTACCAGCAATACAGGAAAACTTCTCTATATATAGGCAAAAGGTTCCAACGGATATAAAACGGTCACATTTATGACAGAGTTCGATATCATCGAGCAAGAGTCGATATGATCGAGTGTATACTCTCGATTGTATCGATGATCCGCTCGATTATACAAACTCAAATGTCATTTGCACTTTTGAAAACCTTTTGCCAACTGGTTGATGGGATCGAGACACACATCGATGTTATCAGATTTCAAACTCCAATTCCATCGATAGATGAATTGATCTATTGACAAGTGAAAACAAGAGAGATAAGCCTTGAAGATTTTCAGGTTCTAAAGATATGAACGGGGAACAGTCGATGTCATTGGAATTTGTATATCAATGATATTGGAGACCGTGTCAATTGGATCGATAAATCGTATAGATTTACCTATAAGCTTGTTGGACGGTTTGTGTCCAATCTCGATCCAATCGACTAGGTCTCGATAAGATCGACATATGAATATCGATTTCTCGACTGGCACCCCGATCAACATTTAAAAACATCATGAAAATCATGCTGGAGGAAACATGCGCCCACTATCGATTTGATCGACTGACTTCCGATATGATCGATATTTGAGTTTAGATTGAATCAGACAGTCATTAATATATCGAAGCTCATAGTAGTTTTCTTTAGAAAAACAGGGGCACTGGAAAACTTCCTGTCGATATTATCGATACACTTTCGATAGGATCGATATTCGAATATCGATGATGTCGACTGAACCGTCGATATATCGATAAATTGTCCAGATGAATGTTCGATTACTGGACGATTTTTGTCCTCACTCAATTGTATCGATTGATATGCCAAGGACATCGACAGAGCAGGTCGATCATATCGAAATATGAATCGATATATTCGACAATGTAAGAAAAACTTGAAGATTTTCCTATTTGGTAAAAAGTTTTCTTACATAAAAACCTTAAGATGTTCTACATATTTTTAAGGGTTTTAATCACTTGGTGTTTTGGGACATGGGATGTGAGGCTATTATTTACTTATGATGAGCTTCCACACATCCAGTTGAGGTAAACACTTGTGTTGATCTTCCTGTTAGGCGCTGTTGTCCGGCTGACTCAACTTTCATCGTAATTGACAAACCAGGGCACTAGTAGGTGCACTTTCACACAGAAGATGGTACACGTCATGATAGTGTGCGGGACATGCTCCCCAACAACATGGCCCATTTGTGGGTCCCACAACACCATGAGAGTAAGAAAAGAAAGGAAAAGAGATCCGACCATCGTGGTGGCCTCTCGCCACTATGGGGTCCACCACATAATCAATATATGATCAAGGTGGGTCCCACCCTTATGGACCCACCAAAATAGAGAAATCACAAAGAATGGGAGGGTTTTGACCCTCCCATGCACTCACTTGGAATTATGGATGGTTGGATTGGGTTAGACCATCGATCAGATGACTTGGATGGTCCACCAAGCTCCTCTTCACCTCTAATCTTCTTTAATCTCACTTTTCTCTTAATCTATCTCTACTCTTTATTTTCTCTCTTTCTCTTTTAATCTCTCCCTAATTTTTATTTATTTTTCTCTCTCTCTTTCTCTTTTAATCTCTCCCTAATCTTTCTAATAATTTTCTCTCTCTCATAATCCCTCTCTACTCTTGCTAGGAAATGGTAAAAATTAAAGGGAGTTAGAATATTTTTGTGGTAGAGATTTTAGGATAGGGAGGGAGTAAGGGGAAGATGGAGGGGTAAAATGGAGAGAAAAAAAGAAGAAAAGAATCATGGCTAGCATTGGTAGGGGTATGGGTTGCATGAGAATGGCATGGGTTTGTTTGGCTAATGGATAGAGAGTGACATGAGTGATGGATGAGTTGATTGATGGATTGATTAATTGATGGATTAATTGATTTGACAATATGGGGAAGTTAGGCCCACATGTATTGTGCGGGCCATCTCGGATTGTGCCAAAATTGTAACTGCAAATCTACTTGTCGAAATTGAGTGTGTCACGCAGCATTAGAATCGTAACACCTGCGCGGTCGCTAGGGTATAAGTCATGGGGTATCGCAATACAAAGTAGGGTAACAGTTAAAACTCATCAATCTGGTTCGTTGGGAACATCCCGTTGTTTAAGTAGAAGTGTACGGAAGGTCTCGCGAGGTTACGAGTCTTACACCTGAGGTTGTCCTTCCTTTTGAAAACATAAAAATTCACAAGATGAACTTGGATTACCTCCCCGATTAAAGAGATGAAGACGATGTTGAAGAAGAAATAGAACCATTTCCTGAAGACACATCTATGGATGATATTTTTACAAAACTAGAATCAGACGATGAAGTTGATCCTGATTTTTCTCCTTCTCAGGTTAATGATTGGCTTAGATCTTTAGAGGAGAAGGTTTTTGAGTTAAATGTTTCACAGGACAATCTAGTTGAAAGTCTTAAATCTTCAATGAAATATATGTGTAAATACTTTCATCGCATTACTAAAGGACTTCACCAGATTGACCCATCTATACCTCTTCTAGTTCTAATTAAGTTGATTTTTCTTTCATGTTGGGCTGTATAACTTTTAACTATGTGTGTTTAGCTTCTTAACTCTTGAACTATGCTTTCTTTATAGTCCTTGCTAACTTTGGTAACTCCTTTCCTGGACTTAATTATGCTCATTATATTTTGGCTCCATTATGCAATTTCTAGTTCTTATTCTGATGAGTCAGTTCTATATAATATGTTCACATTGTTACTCTTTCCTTTGTCAATTTGTGACAAAAAGGAGGAGAAAATACTCGATTTAATGTGAATGATGAATGGTTGATTTGTTAATTAGAATAATGAATGCAAGGAAAATGTTGATATTTGTTGGAGTTGTGCATTGGTGTATATGTTATAATACAGGGGTCATACAAGGTACAAAGCAGAGAAGCTCAGATTGAGGGGGAGTAGCAGAGGAAAAAATTTTAAGTGCATCTTTTTGTAATTGTTGTACTAAGTGTTTTGTCATGAATTTGAGAAAGGGGGAGATTGTAAGTGTTGTGCACACTCTTATTTGTTAAATTTTGATGAGATAAAACATCTTAAGAGATGGAAAGTTCACCTTCAAATGAAACTTCAAGTGAATATGGAAAGTTCACCTTCAAGTACTAGCAATGAAGTTGGAAAATGGAAGTTTAAAGTACAAGTCATTAAGATGGATTATTCAAGCTAAAATGAATTCAAGTTCCACTGCACTTCAAGTAGAAGAACAACTGTGCACTATTGAACATTCAAGTAGAAGATTCAAGCTTTACACTTCAATGTCCGATTTTCTCAAGTATAATTTGTAAGACCCGTATCCTAGCCCATACCATTCCGTAGGATCCCACGGTCCTCCCTGTCGAATTACAATGATCCGCGATGTGTAGATAGCCATTACACATGCTCTTGAGTCACATCTTATAAACCCCAGACGACTTAATCCGAGACCTGTGTTATTTTGATCACGTCATTGCCGCGATTCTGACACCACGTCTTGTGCGTCAATGCGACACTCAAATTATGAGATCCGACCCTTGCATTATCCCAGCTATTGATCTCTTGATTGTGGGACCACGTATCCCTGTTGTTGTATTTTCTTAGAAAATCATAATTACGATGATGTTACCCTAGGGGTGACATCATCCTACCCTACCCTATCCATAACTCCTTACAAGCAACCACCCCTTCCTTTTTCCCCATAAGTCAAACTCATTAATTGCCTAGAAATCATCACCTCTCTCTCTCCTATCTCTCTCTCCTTTCATCTTTCTTCCTCATTCTCCATTGTAAGAGCCATGGACGTCCAACCCATCCTAAAAATCCATCCATTATCCACCGTAGATCCTCACCAATCCAACCTTTATATCATCATCTCCACTGTTGAGGAAGCTTCGTAAGGGCATTAGAACATAATGGTAGAAGTTATAAGGAAAGATCTTGAGGTGGGTGCTTCTCTCTCTCTCTTTCATTTTTATGTGATGTGTGGCCCACTCAGATGGACCCCACCTTGATGTATGTCTTATCTAAACTGTCCAAGTCATGTGGACCCTACGTTATGGTGGTGGAAAACACAAGTATCTAATTAATTCAAATCAGGTGGGCCTCGTTCGTGTGGGACCCACCATGATGACATGTGGGCCACATACATGTGGGACCCACCATGATGTTGCATTTATCCATGCCTTCCAACGTCCTTGGATGCTGGACGTGAGGTAGGGAGTGGCTAACATGGAGTGCGTGTATTGACATGGGTGTGTACTAACAGCTAACAAAAAATAATAATAATAATACAAATATATATATTATATTTAAGCTTTTGGGTGAACCACTCATGTAGGCCCCACCTTGATGTACAAATCAAATCCACATCATCTATTCCATTTCTCAGCTCATTTAAGGCGGTGAGTTGAAAAATGAAACCAATCTGATTATTTGGTGGGTCATAGCGTAGAAAATAGTAGATTTCACCGTTAAACTCCACTTTAACCTTTCTACACACCGAAACATACCAATATTGGGCTTGTATGGCATGTCTTGAGCCATAGAGACCAATGGTTGGGTCGGATTGTACTGATGGGAAAATTCACAAAAAATTGTATTTAAAAAAAAACTAATAAAGCATGCAGCAACACCTGCTGCTGTAGCATCAGCAGCGCAGGATGCTGCTGCCGTGGACGTAAATGAGGCAGGTGGGTTCCAGCTGTGGGCCCCACCATGATGTGTGTAAAACATCAACACCGTGCATTTGGTGGCCCCCCTCCTAGTTGTGGGCCATTGTAAAAATCAGTCGTAAGTGGAACTCAGGTGGCCCCCCTCCTAGTTGTGGGCCATTGTAAAAATCAGTCGTAAGTGGAACTCAGGTGGCCCACATCACAGGAAACAGTGGATTGAACATATGCCATGGAAACCCTTTTGGGTTGTCGCAGACATTTTGGGTCATATTGAAAGTTGTTTTTCCTCTGCATCTAGTCCGTGTGACCTTAACAAAAGATTGGACGGTAAATAAACGTTATGGTGGGCCCCACGTGGGACTCACTATGGTGTACGTGTTTTGCCCACACCGTCCACACCATTAGACGATGGACCCACTATGACGTATGTGTTTTATTTATGTCGTCCAACCATTTTGATTGGGCTGCTGGATGACAGGGGACCCCACCATGAGGCATGTGATTTATCTATGTTGTCTGTCCCTATGGGACCCACCATGATGCATGTATTGCATCCAAACCGTTCAACCATTTTGAAAGCTCACTTCAAGGCTTGAGACTAAGAATAAGACATATCTATGGTAAGGTGGACCCACCATTAATGTGGATGGTGACATCCACCGTTCAAACTTCTTAGGGCCATAGTAGCTTCCAATAAAGCCGATGTTTGTTCTCACTTCATTTATCACTATGTTAACTTATGAATTGGTTGGATCTCAAATACATTAGGGCAGGCCACACCGTGATGAGTCCAGCCCTTTGATCAGGTGGACCACACCGTAAAGGAATAGTGGGATTTGAATATCTACCATTGAACCCCATTGGGGCCATGGAAGTTTTGGATCAATATGGGATTTATTTTCCCTCTTAATCCAGGTCCTTAATACCTTATGATTAGACTCAGTGAAAAATCAATGTTATGGTGGGCCCTAATCAAGAGGCATGTGTTATATCTACTCCGTCCATCTGTGAGCTCCCTCCTGGATGTATGTATTTTATATTCATAACGTCCATTCATGTGGCCCCCACGTGATGTATATGTTGTACCCAAGTTGTCCATTTGATGGGCCCACCCCATTTGTTGTATATAAGGTCCATTTGAGGAGGTCCACCTTGATGTGTATAAGGACCATTGTTAAGGCCAACTTGATATAGATGAGGCCCATATGATATGGCTCACTTGATATGTATGGGCACATATGATGCGGCCCACTCGTCATATACGAGGCCCAACATCGAGGCTTATGGGCAAGGCCTATTGTGATGTATTTAGGTCCCATGGGTGAGGCCTATTGTGATGTATTCATTGCCTGTAGGCAAGGCCCATTGTGATGTATACAAGGCTTACAGACAAGGCCCATTGTGATGTATTCAAGGCTTATAGGCAAGGCCCATTGTGATGTATTCAAGGCCTATAGGTAAGGCCCATTGTGATGTATTCAAGGCCTATAGGCAAGGTCCATTGTGATGTATTCAAGGCCTATGGACAAGGCCCATTGTGATGTGTTTGTGGCCTATGAGCAAGGCCCATTGTGATATGTATTAGGCCCATAACGCGTGACCCATTTGATGCATTCGAGACTCATATATGTGGCCCATTTGATGCATACGAGACCCATGTGTAAGGTCCATTTGATGCATACGAGATCCATGTGTAGGGCCCACAAGTTATGTATTTGAGGCCTATGAGTAGGGCCCACCTGTTGTGTATATGAGGTCCATTGGTACGACCCATTAATGTGGCCCACTTGATGCATTTGAGGCCCACATGATGCGGCCCATTATAATGTATTTGAGGCCTATTGTGATGTATTTCCGGCCCATTGGGTAAAGTCCATTGAGATGTATTAATGGCCCATGTGCAGGGCCCACTTGTCAAGTATTTAAAGCCCGTGCGATAAGGCCCATTGTGATGCACTTCTGACCCATAAGATGCGGCCCATTGAGATGTATATAGGCCTAGATATGTGGCCCATTGTAATGTATTTGTGACCCATTTTGTGAGACCCGATGTGGTATATATGTGGCCTTTGAGTGAGGCCTATTGCAATATATATTAGGTCTTTGTGTGAGGCCGTGGGTCGCTATATGTTTAGCTCCGTGTAGGTCACTCCTTGGGAGCAATGTGGTTGAATGTCCACACTGATGGACAGTGATGGTTAAATATCCACATTGTGACTTTTCCTTAAGCCTAGATAGGCCAATTCTCATCGTTCTTTAGTGGGTTTACCCAAACGCTTGCCCCCCATTGATATTGCTTGATCCATCATCATTCGTCCATCTATGGACTCTGCCTTACGACGAGGTCAATTATCGATTCTGATTATTGAGGCTGATTTTGATTCTCAACTCTGATCATCGATTCCCATTGTCAAGGCAGGCCGATTCCATTAGTCGAGGCCGATCCCGATTGTCGAGATCAATTCCGATTGTCGAGATCGATTCCAATTGTTGTGGCCAATTCTGATTGTCGAGATTGATTCCAATTGTTGTGGCCGATTCCAATTATCGAGATCGATTCCAATTGTTGTGGTTGAATCTGATTATCGAGGCCGATTGTCGAGGCCCATTGTTGAGGCCCATGTGATATGGCCCACTTGATGTATATGAGGCCTATGTGATGAGGCCCATTGTGATGTAATTGAGGGCCAGGCGATGGAGCCCATGGCATTGTATATTAGGCCCATATAAGAGGCCCATCATGAAGTGTATTAAGCTCTTGAGTAAGGCCCATAGTACTGTATATTAGGCCCTTGTGTAAGGCCATGAGCCCACTATATGTTAGACTCTATGTGAGCCATTCATTGGGGGCAATGTTGGTTAAATGTCCACATTATCAAGGCTGACTATCGATGTTGATTATCAGTGCTGGTTATTGATACCGATTATGAGTATGTGATAACATAACATCATGATACATGCACATACACATCATCAGCATGTTTATTATGAGGAGTGATTGACCATTACATATGTCATTGGGCAGGTTGTTATGAGACTCCTTGATAGGCGGAGGTTACCTCACATAACCGCACGGTATGCGAAGGATTAATGCATGACTGAATTGTGTGACTCATGTATCTTGCATTGTATGCTATGATTACTGTACGCCCTAGCAACATCAGGGTTGCAGCCTCCACAAGTATATCGTGGATGGCTAGATGGGACATCGAAAATCTGTTACTAGCATTGGGCTGCCATAGATGGCCCTGGGTGAAAATCCTTAAATCCTCTTAGTACCAGAGGATGCCTCAACATCAAGACTGAGTGGATATATATAAGTGCATGAGAGCCGAATACCAGGAGGTTGCGTCTCTCATAGTGTCATGGTCGGTTGGGAGGGGGTGTGGCCTTATCTGCCCAAGGGTAGGGAGCATTGCTAGGCTATTTAACCAGCTCGTGAATGGGTCTGCTATCGACATGTTAGGTAGATATTGGCTGACTACTGGCCAAGCGGATAGTGTGGTCTCTTCCACTTGCATGGTCGTGCGTCAGTGGGTGGTAATTTGTATGTAGAGTGTACTAGACCCCGGTGATGATCTCAAAGATGAACTGCACTGATATGTAAACTTATTAAGAAGGAATTACATATTCATTCATTCATTCACTATCCACTTGGGCTAGTGGTGCACAACTATTTGTTACGTGTACCTTCACAATGGCCAGGATTTTGGTTGGGGTGCGCGACTAACCTGAGATTAGGAGTTTACCACATTGAGTCTGACTATCCAAATTTAAGTATGAAACTGGTTTAGATAGAAGTCTCTTATGATGAACCTCATAGCTTGCGATACTACGTACTATCATCTCGACATCACACTTTAGTATGGTCATTTCATTCACACCGCATATTGCATTGCAACCTCAACATCTGATATTTGGCTCTTTATGACTCCCCATTTACATAGTTGATATGTAATGTGTACCTTGATATTGTTTGACTCATGGACTTGTCAGTATTTTCAATTTACTTTGATATCATATGATTTATGATCTTACTAGTATTTCTTATATTATATGATTATGGCGTTGTGTTGAATACTTAACACTTACCTTGTGTACACACTTTCACCACCCACTAAGCTTTCTATAAGCTTATGCACGATAGATGAATGCAGGTGGCGTTAGGTTGCAACAACGTTGAGTATGGAGCGTGCAACAGTCTTCTAGAGCTTGATTTTCATTTTATTTATTTCCCTTTCAGCATTGTACTTAAATGATTATATTAGTGAATATGTGATGATGATGATGTTGCCTTTGTGAATTGGGTAACCTTGTGGTTATGCTTATTACGAGTTAAATGTATAAAAAAAATCCTCCTTGTAGGATCCCAAGATCGAAATTTGGTGTATGGATGATGAGAGCCAAGAATGGGGTACTACGGAGGCTATCGGCACCAGATTCAGCAATCGAGATTCCTGTGAATATGATTTTCGGGTTTAGGGGTAACATAATTGACCCTAGAAAGACCTTAGACTTAGGTGCTTTCAAATGATAAACTTATATGGGTTTTTATACTTTAGTTAGGCTTTAGTTCGACTAGTTTAAGCCTCAGTTGTGGCTCGACCAGTCTAAGATTATCATTGACCAGTCCAAGTTTAAAATTCAAAAATCAAATATTTTCGGTGGTTTCTCGACCAGTCGAGCACACTGCTCAACTAGTCAAAGAGACACCTTTGACCAGTCAAGGGGTGCTCAACTCGAAGTCTAGTGACTACTTTTTAGCACTATCAACCAATTGAAGAGGGCCTTCAACCAGTCGAGCAGGGCCTTCGACCAGTCAAAAGACTATTTTATTCGATCGTGCCCAAAATTTAAAATTTGGTTAGATCTTAGACGAGTCGAAGGAAACCTTAGACGAGTCAAAGCAACATCATTTCAGCTTATATATAGAGGCCTTCTCTTAATCTAAAATTATTTACCCAAGCTAAGAAAAACCTCCATTTAGACAGAGAGAATCACTATCATCAGGCTATTGCACAATATTTTACATTTTTGTTTATATAGCTTTTGTTTTTAATTTCTTAATTTTTTTCACGAATCATATGTTTTAAAGAGAATAATCACTCTTCTTTTGAGATCTAAGGGATTTAAACAAGTAGTTTGTGGTTTGAATTAATTAAAAATTAATTTATAACATAAAACTCTTATTTGTGTTACTGGATATTGAACATTCTACTTCAAGCAAAGCGGTTCTACGAGATACATTAAGAATGTCTTTAAAGAGAAGATAAGTATCATTCTATATCTTTGTATTTTGGTTTCTTTGATATATCAAGAATATCTCATGTATTGGTTTTGACTGAGATAACCAAAAAATCTCAACGTAGGGTTTTTTGTTTGTGATAGCCCTTTTAAAATCACAACTGTATAGGTTTTAAGGTGAACCTGTGAAAACCTTGTTTATTAGTGAATGCCAATATCAAGTAGGTTGTGATTATTACGAGTGGAGTAAGTGTGGCTGTTTGAAAACAGTTGGTGTACACATTGAACCACTATAACTCCTAGTGTTTGTGGTGAATGATTTAAGTTTTGTATATGTGGTGAATGATTGTAATTTATTTATTCATATGTGGTGAATTCTTATAATAGATAGCTCTCTTTTTGCTTAGTTTGTGATCTTGATCCTTACAAACGTTCGTGAAATCAAGTTGTCCTACCTCAAACTTTGTTTTTGGTGTAAGGTTGTCCTACGAACTAAGTTTGAATCAATTTCTCAATATTACTGCTATTGAGATCCGTGATTTTTTTTTATTTATTTATTATTCCAGTACTTTAAGTTTTTATTTAGCATAGTCCTATTCACCCTCCCACATCCCCCTCTCTAGGACTGTTAGCTCTCCTCTTTCAGACTACTTGTTCAATTGGTCGAATTGCCCTATTAACAAGTCGAACAAATTCTAGTTTTTGGGATTTAGTTGTCGGACCATTTGAACTATTTTTCACCAATCGAAATGATCACTAAACCAATTAAACCAACCCTGTTGGCATTGTCCAAATGATCAACCCAATCATAGTAGGTTGTGAGCTCTTCCTAAATGTGTACTTTATTGGAGAAGGCATTAGATGGAGAGCTATATGAAAACTTATTTTCATCGAAGACCATGTGTTTAGAGATATAAACATAGATTGTGGATTGAATGTGCACATTGTGGCCTAAGAAGACACAAAGCCAGAATGTGGACTGAAGATGGGTGGTCATGATACTATAGAGAAATTCAAGAGAATACAATTTTTTTTAATCTAAAACTAAACTTCTTATCGCATGCGATTTCATCATATGATGCAATTATTTATAGAATATTACAAATGATGTTCATAGGCTAGGATTCTACACTTGATAAAGTCCTACACCAGGCAAACTCTATTAGATGAAACTTCTGTTATTTAGATGACTGATAGTCACCTTGATAAAGTTTATATTTGTTTTCCCTTTATCTAAGTTTATGTGACATTATCAACGGGTTAGATGGTAAATAAGCACTGGAGTGGGCCCGAGGAAGTTTTTAATGGTAGGGCTTTCGATCACCACTATTTCCTATGGCATATGGTCCACTTAATATTTGAATTTCTTCACTTTTTTCATTTATGCCCTAAAATGACCTAGAAAAAATGGATGAGCGTCGAACATATTGAATAAATACATTAAGTTCGGCTCCATGGTAAGGACCGCAACGTGTAATGTGAGGGTGGTGCCACACGTATTCCTCATTCACTTGAATCTTACTGTAGCATGATTTATTTTTAATAAAATACCACCACTTTTAAGGGCAGCAAAGTAGGTGTTTCTTGAGCTGGCACGGGGCCATATGGTCAGTATGTAGAAACTCTAGAATAGGGCTAACAACTTCCATATGTTGAGTATGTACTTGACTATAAGGCACGAATCCTAGTCTGTACCGTTCCATAGACTTCCTCGGCCCTTTCGGTCAAATTCTTACAACCTTGACCTGTATCCAACGTTTGCGTGTGATCCTAAGCCGAGTCCTTCATACCAAAGTCAGATCGACCCAAAACTTATACCTTAGTGACGGCGCAGTCATCGCGGTTCCAACACCACGACTCGCGCACCAATACGATACTCGGGTCAGGAGATGTGGGCCTGCATTCATTCCAAAGAAACGCCACACGTTTCGAATTCCGATGGAATCTCTACAACATGTCCCATCAATCAATCAAAGTACACATTCTATCACAAGTACAAGTGAAGTACTAGCAACCCATCTCTCTCCCTTTCTCCACAGTCAACTCTCCGTCTCTCCACCCATCCCTTCCTTACACCACCATACCTCACACCCAATCCCTCTCTCTCTCTACATCACCCTCTCTCATCTCTCTCTCATTCATTCATTTCAAGCTAACCCCATGAAAATTCAACGTCCAAGGGAGAGGAGAGAACTGGGTGTGGCCCACCTCCGACCACCCAATCCCACCATCCAAAGATAATCTCCACCATTGAAATGCATCCCCCGGAGCTCTAGGATGCGTTGATGGAAGAATAAGTTCAAGAAGATCAAAGGTGGGTGTTTCTATAGGGCTAAATTTCATTATTTTGATGATAGGCGAAGTGGGGCCTATCGATTGATGGTATAGATCTCACTTTGGACCCTAAATGTGGTCGATGGCCCACTATGATTCTCATGATCATTCCATGATGGGGCCAATCTCCATAGACCCCATCATGATGTTTACTTTCTAGATCTAAAGAGGTCATCTATACCTTTCATTTCGGTGGAGAAGGGATCTCCACCGTTGATTTTTAATTTAGTGGGCCCACATGTATTAGGACCTGCTTGGTGTATGTTTTGATGCATGGAAAGGGAGGGCCCATAGTGCCTGGGTCCCTCCATCACTCGCCTCTTTCATTCTCTCCCTCTCTCTTTCATTTTTCTATTGTGTGTGATGACATGGCTGTGTGGCCCACTTGGATGAACCCCACCTTGGCGTATGTCTTATCCACACCATCTAGTCATTTGGTGGCCCACCTAGACAACACGTCTGTAAGTGGGGCCCACCTTAATTTATGTTGTATCCAAAACCATCCCATCTCCCTCGACGTTGGACGTCAGTGAGGTGTGAACTGGTGATCTGTTGTACCATCCAGTGAAAATAAAAATATCAGTTTGATTTTAAGACTTGTGTGGACTGCTCATGCAGGCCCCACCTTGATGTATGGTTTTAATGCACGCCCATTCTATTCCCCGGCTCATTTTAGGCGTTGAGCCAAAAAATGAAGCCAATCCAATAATCAAGCGGGCCATACCATAGAAAACTGTGATTTCTACCGTTCAAATCAGTTAAGACCGACCTTAATTGAACATGTTGAATATTGGGCTCGTTTAGACTGTCTTAAGCCATGAAATACAATAGGTGGAGTGGATCCACCTGATGCGGGCCCTACCACGAAAAAACCCAAGAAAAAAATAAAATAAAATAAAAAAGTATGCAGCAAGGCTACTGCTGCTAACGTCCAGAGGACGCTGCAGTAGCATCCTCAGCTGTTGCAGCGGACGGTAGGCAGGGACGTGGACCTAGCCATGGGCCCCACGTGATGCGTGTTGAACATCACACTGTGAATTTGGTGGGCCCCTTCTAGTTGTGGGTCCCCTCCAAAAATTAGTCGTACCTAGAGTTCAGGTGGCCCACATCACAGGGAATGGTGAGGATTGAATGTCTACCATTGAAACCCTTTTGGGTTGACAGAAGTTTTGGATCATTATGAAATTTATTTTTCCTCTTCAATCCGGGTCTGTGTGACCTTACCAATTGATTGGGTGAAAAATAAACATTGTGGTTTGCCCAACGTGGGACCCACTGATGTATGTATCCCACACTGATGTATACACTTTATCTATGTTTCCCATCCCTATGGGACCCACCATGATACATGTGTTGCATCTAAACCATCCAACCCTTTGACAAGCTCATTTTAAGGCTTGAGATAAAAAATAAGACAGATCTAGGATCAGGTGGACCACATTATAGAAAACGGTGGATTTGAATGTCCACCATTAAACCCTTGGGCTTCAAAGCTTGGATGATTATGATATTTGTTTTTTTCCCCTAAATCCAAGTCTTTATGACCTTATGAACAGAGTGGATGAGAAATAAACTCTACAATGGGGCCCACTGAAATTTAACGGTAGAAAACATTATCACTATGGTTAGATATGGTATGGTCCAATCGATCTTTTGATATGATTCATTTTTATATAATACTCTACATTGATTTTTTTTTAAAAAAATAGATGAGTTGGCTCGACCCAATCAACTCAGCCCATTTGATTCGGCTCATTGTTTCGACCTATTTGATTAGGCCCTTTGGCGCGACCCGATTTTATATACATGAGGTCCATTGGCACGGCCCGATTTGATATACATGAGGCCCATTGGTGTGGTCTGATTTAATATACATGAGGCCCATCGATGCAGCCTATTTGGTATACATGAAGTCCAATGGTGCGGCCCATCATGATGTATTTTGGCCTATGGGCAGTGCCAACCTGTTTGTATTGTTAGGCTTGTGTAATGTGGCCCACTTAATAAATGAGCCCAGTATTTGAGGCCCGTGTGATGAGACCCATGTGATGTATTTAAGGGCCAGGTTTAGGGCCCACCTATTGTTTATTTAAGGCCCATGCGATGTATTTGAGGCCTAAGTGTAGGGCCCACCTATTGTGTATTCAAGGCCCGATGTGATGTGTGATTTTGCCATGATGTATGTAATGATGTCTATGTGGGCCACTCCTTGGGAGTAATGTTGGTTAAATGTTCACATTGATGGACACTGATGGTTGAATGTCCACATTGTGACCTTCCCTTGGGCCTTGTTAGGCCCATTCTCATTAATGTCGATTGTCGAGGCTGATTATCGTGACCGATTACCGATTCTGAATCACCATAACCGATTGTCGATTCTGACTATCATGGCTAATTGCTGATTTCGATTGTTATATAGATTACTGATACCGATTATTGATTGATTGCAATTGTGTAACGCCCGTGAAAAATCTGTACTTGGGCTCGAGTACCAACTCGACCCGAAATCGCGTAGAATTAATTTCCATGGAAATTAAGCGTAAGTTAGCTAGCGCAACACTAGAGTAGCTGGGAAATAGACACTGATCACTTTAAATACGTTCTACAAGACCCAAATCGAGTAGAACAAATGACTCTATAATACTCTATAACCTCATATCAAACTCTAAGCGGGTTTGTTCTCTGGACCACTTTGAATTCTTGTATTGGGTTTAGACCGCGCGTCGAAAGTCCGATACCTCCTATCTTAGACCGTTAGAACCGCCTAGCTGGACTTGACAATCATTTTGAAAATCAAGTCAAACCGATAATCACAGACTATTTCGTTGAACCCGGACGGAAGAGACCGCGAATAGGGACAGAATTGGAATTTCAAATTCAAATCTGGCACACGACTTGACGCATCAGTATTATGCGTTCTGACCATCAGAATTCATCCAGATTACACCCTCGGATCAGGAAAAATTTATCTTTATTATCATGAGACTTTCAGCCCTGATCTACGTGCGGTGACCGCTGAACTGAAACTGGTCCGCCACGTGCGATCTACGAACCCTGCCAGATTGAAAACTTAATACGTGCTACATCTGGTACGCATGAGCTTAAGTCCGATCGCAATCGACCAGGGGACCACCAGAAAGCATCTTTTGGATCGAAACAGCCCCGAATTGGATAGGCACTAAGTAAACTTCGTTCCGGAGCCTGTTTCCGGCACTTTTAAGCTTATAAAAGGGGTTGAAACCCTCATTCCTCTCTCCCATACGAAAATTGCAAAACCCTAGCTGTGGGAGAGAGAAAAGGAGAGAGTTTGAGAGAAAGAGTAGAAGGGATTTTTCCCGCTTCCGAGCCACCGGTTGCTACTGCTTCAGCAACTCTTCCCAATCATCTGGCTGGTGATTTCTCCGTTCTTTCAGGTATAAAACAACCCTAGAGCTTGCTGATTTAGGGTTTACTTAAATTCATAGCATGTTAGCTAACGTAACTTGTAAAATAGGTTCTCCTACTGCCGTAGACGAAGCATACACGCTCCGTTCAAAATCACGCATCCGTAAGACCTAAGGTGAGGATCTTAGACGCTTTGATTGACAGTTTACAACACTTTCAATGTCGTTTAATAGTAGATTATCGACGGCATCACCGTTTGACATGTACAACATGCTCTTCGTTTCCTGTTTCGTAAATTAACGAAGAATATAAGATTTAGGGCATTTTAGTCATTTGTAGGAAGTACGGTTTATACTCATATTTTGCTGACGTGATTGACATGGTTTGTTGTCGCATTAGGGAGTTAGGAATGCTTGCATAATTAGTTTGGCGAAGAGATTCGCCTAGTTGCTCACTTTGGGTCGACGTACTATATGTAGACTTAAGTGTGTAGTGTATGTGTTTGTATAAATGCTTGTATTAGTATGTATTGAATTAAATGATGTTATGTGGTAGTTTGAGATTGATTTCTCAGTTAATATGCTGACCTAAATGATTTCCTACATGTTGACCATATGCATGATTCCATTACATGCATGGAATGTATGTGTTTGAAGATTTGCTTAAGTTGAATGTTATAACATGTGTTAACATGCTCACATGATTGTATTTCAATTCCAATACTCTTACATAAACTGCTGATGTGATTCCATAAATGTTTGGGACTAGACTTAGTCCAGGCAGTCGGTAACCGAGCGAATTCGTGGCTGACTGGTCATAGCCACGAACGACGCGTCGATGAACGTGATTCGTGTTTGGAGTTGGCGGCAGTGGTTGGGCCACACGAAGTGTTTTACGCACTTCATGTCGTTCGACTTGAGATGCGATCGCGCTAGTCGAGCCCGTCAAGTAACCCGACTGGCCGATGTATGTTCACCTTGTATGAGTCATAACTGCTTGAACCTAGGGTACTGAACTTACCATTGTAAACCCTGTTAACCATGGTACCTTGATCCACGAAGACTCATGAGCCGGGCATGGTGGAATGAGACACCGTGGTCGAGCTGTCGGCCTACGCTGGGGCCACAAACCTCCCCGTAGTGACCAGTGAGCACCTAGACTCGTGAGCAGATTATGGTGGTATGAGACACTATATTCTAGCTGTCGGCCTACACTGATCAGGCGACGAGTCCTTTGTAGTGACCGCGAGCGTATTCTGAGTCCACGGGAGGCGACGACCCTTCCGTTGCAGTAGAGTACGGTAGGCCTGTATTGATAAGGTGATGGGGGAGCGGTGCAACGAGTGCGAGCAACAGCCCCGGCAGCCCTTGCAGTGACCTACGAAATATACATCGTATGAGATTACTAGGAGTGACGACCCTAGACAGGATCTGTGTTGGGATTGATACAAGGGAAGTACCTTAGTTTCCCAATCCTGCTGTTTGAATGGACTAATAACAGCTTGGAAATCATTTCACCATAGCATTGCATGTGCCTGGAAGATGTGGAGCACTCTAGGGAGTGTGGCATGCCGCGGTCGTAAGATGTTGCCGTATGAGGGAGATCGTCGGTGAGGGCATACATCACGTCATGTCATCTTGCATTAACAACAGTATTAGGATTGTCTAATTTACTGCTTTACTATTATCGCATGATTGAATTGTGAACATGCTAATCCTTGCTCTATGATTCCACTGAGTTGATCACTCACTCCCACGTTACGGGATGGTGTTTGCAACACCCACTAGACCCTGTTGTAGATGCAGGTGAGGCTGAGATCCAGGAGGTGGAGCCAGACATCGACGAGGACCAGGACGAGTTCTCGTACATGCAGTATCACGATGGCTTTCCGTAGGCGACCTGGATCGATGAGACTTCAGTGGGACTATTTTGAACATTACATTTTTGTTCATGTATATGTATATGAGACTCAGAGATGTATAGAGACGGATGAGATTTACTTTGTTTTTTTTTCATACAGTGATATATATATATATATTGTTTAGTCTTCTGCTTGCTTTTATCACTGGATCTGAAGTATGAATTGCAGTTTTGGTATACTTTTACTCATGTGAATGCTTTAAATCAGACAACATTGAATCATAATCATTTTTGTTGCATAAGTGACTGTCTGGAACTCGGGAGTTGAGTTTATACACGACCCCCGATTTTCAGGGTGTTACAAGTTGGTATTAGAGCATGAATAAGAGTATACTGGGCCTGGGTTATGGTCTCGCGACGTACCCTGTCGCTTCTTTTGACTTAGGTGGGTGCGAGAAGGGTCTAGAAACACTTCTAGGATTGCAGATTCGCTGATAGGAGAAGTCTATTTGACTCGATCGCACGATCGAGTCTGTAACGCATCTCGGGTCACGTAAAGCAACCCGAATAGCTTCTAAGCTGTAGGAAGTCAGGTTGAGACGTCCTATGGGCAATTTTAAACCCGTAAAGGTAAATTATTGGGCCGTGGGATGACCACGACTCCTGTAATCAATCGTCAGGGCTTAAAAACCCCGTTTCACAAAAAATCTTCAAAATTCCTCCTCTAAACACTCCGATCTTCATTTCTTTCTTATCCATTTCATGTTAGGCATCAAACCTAATGTGAAAATAACACAAATTAGTACTTTCATAAAATTGTACAGTGAATAGTAAAATTTCATGAAAAATGGCCATAAGGCCATTCTAAATTCACTTTATTTAGCAAATAAGGGTCTAAATGGATGTACTGGATCCTTCTACCCCAAAATTATGTGCTGCATCATAGGGTTTGGTATTCAGAATTACGGAGTGGTCCCGAAAAGCCTTGAACACATGTTTGGGCTCATATAGGTCAAAATACAATGAACCAGGGGGTGGATCGTACATATTTGGGGTCCTTGGACCAAGGGGGACCAAACCCACCTGGCCCCACTGACCGGATGCATCACTGGTCGGCGATGCCATCGCCGATCCGGCGATGCATCGCCGTACAGGTGGGCCCCTTTTGTGTGGTTTTTGGGCGCACGCCCTAAAATGCCTAGTACATCATCCCCATATAGCTCCCGTCCCACGAAAACCCTTAAAACACACCCCTCCTTCACAAACAGCCCTCCCCTTAGCCCTATTTTCTATTTTTAACAACCACCTCCAAAATTTGGGATTCCCAATCATCCCTTGATCCCTCCTTAGCCAAAACCGACCATCATCCATCACTTCTTGGGAGTTGGCAGCCCTTCCTCTTGAAGATTTCACCATTTGGAGCTCCAAAAACCCCCAAATCGAGCTGAAATCGTGAGGTGCTCCATTCCACTTTTTTATTTTCATTTCTCCCTGAAAATACACTCTTGGGAAGCTTGAAGCATCCCTCTACGATGCCTAGATTTCCTTTTTCCAGATTGGACAGCCACTTCTCCGTATTTTCACCGTTTTCCATGGCTTTCGTGGAAGCCATTTTAGGCCTTTTATCACTCTCATCCATCATATCTTTGATGGGTAAGAGGAAAACAGCAACAGACGAGGCTGGGCCAAGCCGCCTTGCTCAATCGAGAAGACCGCGGGGTGGTGCCGCAAGTTCAAGTGCCGCCGTAGGTCCAGCTGCAGTCCTGGAGTGCCATACAAAGCGGGATTTGGATCCCCATGCACACCTTGGGCGAGCAATTTTATCAGAGATGCCTCATGGCCAATACGCTGATCGCAAAGTGTTATTTGAGGCGGACGTAGATGGATGACTATTCAGTGAATATCTGTTGTTCGAACGCATTGAAGCTGCGCATTGGGGTCCGATCTTTGAAGCTCGCGCTCGTGCTAATGTGAGCACCATTCGTGCCTTCTACGCTAGTATCCAGAATCCTACCTTGGAGCCTTTGCAGTTTAAAATCCCTTTTGGTAGAGATCGGATGGCTACGATCGATGTTCGGTTGATTGCGCGACTTCTCAACATGCCTCTTGGTGATGTGCATCCTAGTGAGAAGAATCTAAGGACTAGGCGTGAACGAGATCGCCGCACCAGATTCCTGTGCGGTAAGTTGGTTCCATGGCAGCCTAATAATAGCCTTAAGGCGACGTATATGTCTGATGATTTGCGCCTGCTGCACCATATCTGCACGTTCAATGTTTATCCCAGGTCGACGAATCGCATTGAATGTACACGCCTTATGGTTGATTTCCTGTATCTGGTGGCCCAGGGAGAGAACGTATG
The DNA here is from genome assembly GCA_037074715.1 of Magnolia kwangsiensis. Lineage (NCBI taxonomy): Eukaryota > Viridiplantae > Streptophyta > Magnoliopsida > Magnoliales > Magnoliaceae > Magnolia > Magnolia kwangsiensis. Next base: position 103,101,821 of record CM073577.1, on the reverse strand, counting down.
CATGACTACTTTCATCTTACGACAAATAATCCTCATAGCCAGGTCAAGAAGAACATCCGAATCGCTTCCTTTTGGTCGACTGATTTGCAAGATTGCGCTTGAGTTTGCCTATAGACTTGGGCCAGAATTGCCAGTATCGATTCATACCATTGATGAGTCGACTATGGTCAAGATGAAGATTGGGTCGCAGTACCGTGAAAATCAGCTCGAGGAGGACAGCGAAGATGACTTTGATAATGAGGAAGATCAAAGCGAAGAAGAACCTAAAGCAGAGGTTCAGGAAGAAACTCAGGAAGAGGAGGCTCAGGATACTGATGAGAGCCCTCCTCCTTCTGCGCAGGCTACTATCGATGATCGCATTGCTCGGATGGAGGAGAGTCAGACCGCTTTGCGAAGGGAAGTGCAGGAACTTCGCGCTGAAGTCGAGGATGTCAAGGCCGTTACAAAGAAGAAACTCGGCAAGGTGACTCGTACCTTGAAGGCGATCCTGTGTTGCTTGCAGGATAAGGGTGCTCCTCCTCCGTCACCAGACTCAGACTAGTGATGCGATCTTTGATGTTATTATCAGTAGTTAGTCATTTCCTGCTTTATGTGTGTAAGCCTGTTAGGGCTAGTGCTTGTTTATGTTGCTGTTACAATTTTAACTATCTTAGTTCCCATGTATTTCTCGTCATGATGCTTGTAAGGATATATCCCTTGTATTGTGACAATTTTGAGTAAATGAAATGCATGGAATGCCTTTGACTCCTTGTGAATGATTGCGCTAAATTTGTGCTTTTGAGACTGACAAGGTTACGCCCTATTTTGAATATAGGGAATGCCGCCTAAGACTACGCGGAGCATGGCTCGGCTTGCACTGACTGAGCATATGGATCAGACTCCTTCACAGTCTGACATTCATGTGGACCCTGCTTTGGGCCCGATTCCTGAGGCAGTTCGATCGTCTCAGCCTGTCGCTGGTCCTACAGATGGACCACCGCCATTTACACCGTCAGTCAGAGAGCCATATCGCGCATCTACTTCCACACAGCATCCGCCACAGCCTGCTCCACCCCCTGACAGATTCGAACAGATGATGGCTATGATGCTGCAGCAGCAGTAGCTTCTGACTACCATCGTGGGGACATTAGCCTAGGGTGAGGGTGCGGCTCCATCTACACCACCTGCACCGCCTACGCATCCAGCTGAGGATGCTTATACGTACGCCTAGGATGAGGGCATGACTCATCCTGCGCCGCCTGCTTACCCTGTGGGGAACGCCGCAGATACACGGAGCCTATTAGAGCGATTTCAGCGCTTGCGGCCTCCTACTTTCACGGGTTCTCACAGACCCGAGGAGGCTGAGTACTGGCTCGACCATGTGTCGAAGATTTTACGGATGTTACATTGCACTGAGGCCGAGCAGGTAGAGCTGGCTACATTCCTGTTTGAGAAAGAGGCCAGCATGTGGTGGGATAGCGTACTGCGGACCGTTGCCGCCGGCTATGTATGGACGTGGGCAGCGTTTGAGTTCCGCTTCCATGAGAAGTATTATCCCCAAACTTACAGGCATGACAGGGAGAATGAGTTTCTCCGCCTCAGACAGGCAGCTATGACAGTTACAGAGTATGAGCATCGGTTCACGGAGTTGGGCAGGTACGTCCCGACAATTTTAGCTGATGAGCAGATGTGCATACGGCCTTTTTGGAGGGTTTGCGACCGGATATTCGGTCGAAGATGTGCTGTGTTAGCATTCCCTCTTATGCGGAGTTGATTCACATGTCCATGCGGGCAGAGCAGGACGTGGATCGACTTGCACGATCTCGTGGCCCTGTTGCTTCTAGGCCACGACCAGACTTGCCAGACAGGCCCTTTGCGGGCAAGAGGCCTCGCGTCGACCCTCCTACTCGGGCCATAGCGCCAGTACCACCGTTTCGGTGCCCCAATTTGACGTGCACATACTGTGGGAGGTCAGGCCACTTGGCGCAGAGCTGCTTTTCGAGGATGCAGGACAGTGGGTTCTCGCCGCCGCAGAAGATTGACCGTGTGCGTCCACAGACGATATCAGCACCGCCTATATGGTCAGCTCCTGCGCACCCTACATTCAGACCTCCAGTATCGCAGATCAGACAGCCTCCACGACCCTTGACACAGCGGCCGAACCGGCCACAACAGGCTCGGGTTCATGCATTGACAGCTGAGGCAGCTGCGACGCCGAATTTCCAGCATTCAGCCTTAGAGGTCACGGCCCATATTGGAGGTACTCCCGTTCTTGTGATGGTGGACACTGGTTCCACGATTTCTTTGATATCGCGTGCCGTAGTCAGGCGTCTTGGGTTACAGACTATCACTATGGATAGCGTGCGAGTCTTTGCAGCTCATGGGGATTATTCGGATGTCACCCAGATGTGTGACGGTTGTTTAGTTGATCTGGGAGGCAGGACGATGACTCTTGATCTTGTCGTCGATCCCTCGCTCGTTTATCTCGACGTCATTCTTGGCATGGACTGGTTGACTGCAGCGAGAGCCGAGATTGACTGCGAGGCTCGTATGGTGACGGTGTACGAGCCTGAGGGCACGCCTTTCACGTTTTCAGTGCGGAAAAATCTTCCTTTCCGCATACTTAGCTACGCCACTTTATTGCGCGACGCTGGGGCCCAGGTACTTGAGCATACGCCAGTCATTTCTGAGTTCGGGGATCTGTTCAGGAAGATCCCTGGTTTGCCGTCCCGACATGAGATCGATTTCATTATCGATCTGGTTCCTGGATCTACGCCCGTCTCATTGCCGACGTATCGCATGGCACCATGTGAGATGGAGGAGTTGAGGACGCAGATTGATGGTCTGCTAGAGCTTGGCCTTATACGGCCTAGCGTGTCTCCTTGGGGAGCACCGGTCTTGTTCGTGAGGAAGAAGGATGGTTCGATGCGATTGTGTATCGATTATCGCAGGCTGAACCAGCTCACGGTGAAGAACAAGTACCCTTTGCCCAGGATCGATGACTTGTTTGATCAGTTGAGAGGAGCGCAGTACTTCTCGAAGATTGATCTTCAGTCAGGTTATCATCAGCTGCGCGTCAGGGATGAGGACGTGCAGAAGACAGCATTCAGGACCAATTTTGGCCACTACGAGTTCCTCGTGATGTCGTTCGGTCTTACGAACGCACCGGCCGTGTTCATGGATCTGATGAACCGGGTATTTCGGCCTTTCCTCTATCGATTCGTCGTTGTATTCATTGACGACATTTTGGTGTACTCTAGGAGTCGAAAGGAGCATGAGGAGCACTTACGTTTGGTCCTGGATATGCTCAGACAGCATCAGTTGTTCGCACAGTACAAGAAGTGCGACTTCTGGAAGCAGGAGGTGAAGTTTCTAGGACATGTGGTGTCCAAGGATGGCATGGCAGTTGACCTGTCTAAGGTAGCTGCGGTGCAGGACTGGGAGCAGCCTGGTTCTGTCACTGAGGTGAGGAGTTTCTTGGGTCTCGCTGGCTACTATCGGTGCTTCATTCAGGACTTCTCGAAGATCGCGAGACCCTTATCTCAGTTGACACGGAAGGACGTGAAGTTCGCCTGGAATGACAAGGCGGAGTCAGCTTTTCAGGAGCTGAAGGACAGACTTACGTCCGCCCCTGTGCTAGTATTGTCAGAGCAAGGGGTTAGATACACTATATATACTGACACGTCTAGCGTTGGTTTGGGTTGTGTCCTTATGCAGAGGGACAGGGTAATTTCGTATGCCTCGAGACAATTAAGGAAGCACGAGGAGAATTACCCTACACACGACCTAGAGTTGGCAGCCGTTATATTCGCACTGAGACTCTGGAGACATTACCTCTACGGAGAGGAGTTCGAGCTCTTTTGCGACCACAAGAGCCTCAAGTACATATTCACGCAGCGAGACTTGAATATGAGGCAGCGGTGATGGATGGAGATGTTGAAGGACTTCAAGTTTGAAGTCTCTTACCATCCTGGGAAGGCAAACCTTGTGGCTGATGCGTTGAGCCGCAAGAAGGCGATAGAGTTTGCGGCTCCGCTGATGGTTGCCAGTGGGATATGGTTGAGTTTTTGCGAGACTTTGAGCAGAAACTCACTATAGAGGAGCCGTTTGAGTTCATCGCACATGTACAGGTGCGATCTCAGATCGATGACCGAGTCATCGAGGAGCAGAGGGACGATGCGCATCTTACTGAGCTTCGAGAGCAGGCCAGTGATGATGCTGACGCCGACTGGCAAGTTGGTATGGATGGGGGCTTACGTTACCGTGGCCGCCTATGCGTCCCAGATGTCCCTGACTTGAGACGAGAGATTCTCGAGGCTGCGCATTGTACTAGACTCGCGATGCATCCAGGCAGCACAAAGATGTATCGTGATGTGAAGAGGACGTATTGGTGGGAAGGTATGAAGACCCACATAGCTGAGTTCGTGTCCCGTTGTCTCACTTATCAGCAGGTGAAGGCAGAGCATCGCCAACCACCTGGACTTTTGCAGCCTATGCCGATTGCAGAGTAGAAGTGGGATTTCATTTCCATGGACTTCATTTCTGGGTTGCCGAAGACGAGGAAGGGACATGATTCCATTTGGGTGATCGTCGACCGATTGACGAAGTCGGCGCACTTCCTACCGATTAGAGTTACGAACTCTGCAGATGAGCTGGCTAGATTGTATATCAGAGAGATTGTGCGTCTTCATGGAGTTCTGCTGGAGATCGTGTCGGACAGAGACACGCGGTTCACTTCTATTTTCTGGACTCGTATTCAGGAGGCTATGGGTGTGAAGTTGAAGTTCAGTACTGCCTTCCACCCACAGACAGACGGACAGACAGAGCGGATGAACCGGATCTTGGAGGATATGTTGCGAGCTTGCGCATTGGACTTCAAGGACAGTTGGGATGATTGTCTTGCATATACGGAGTTTGCGTACAACAACAGCTTCCAGGCATGTATCGGTATGGCACCTTATGAGGCGCTGTATGGGCGACCTTGTCGCGCACCGCATTGTTGGTTAGAGGTCGGTGAGCGTAGCTTGATTGGCCCAGAGTTGGTGCAGGCGACGTCAGAGAAGATTGATACTATTCGACGTCGGCTTCTTACAGCGCAGAGCAGACAGAAGAGCTACGCCGATACGAGACGGAGGCCACTAGAGTTCACAGTTGGGGATCACGTATTTTTGCGAGTTTCCCGTATGAAGGGAGTCATTCGGTTCGGGAAGAAGGGGAAGCTGGCACCACGATTCATTGGTCCATTCCAGATCCTCGATCGTGTGGGAACAGTGGCTTACCGATTGGCTTTACCCACGCCTCTCGCCAGCGTTTACAACGTATTTCATGTTTCTATGCTGAAGAAGTACGTTGCTGATCCTTCCCATATCATCAGATGGGAGCAGGTGCAGTTATGAGAGGATGTTACTTATATCCTGCGACCGACACGCATCCTAGACAGGAAGGAGCAGGTACTGCGTAGCAAGGTGATTCCCCTTGCGAAGGTATTGTGGACGCATCACTCTGAGGAGGAGGCTACTTGGGAGACAGAAGCCGAGATCAGAAAGAACTACCCACAACTTCTCGAGGAGTACGAAAAGGTACAAATTTCAAGGATGAAATTATTTGTTAAGGGGGTAGATTGTAACGCCCGTGAAAAATCCGTACTTGGGCTCGAGTACCAACTCGATCCAAAATCGCGTAGAATTAATTTCCATGGAAATTAAGCGTAAGTTAGCTAGCGCAACGCTAGAGTAGCTGGGAAATAGTCACTGATCACTTTAAATACGTTCTACAAGACCCAAATCGAGTAGAACAAATGACTCTATAATACTCTATAACCTCGGATCAAACTCTAAGCGGGTTTGTTCTCTGGACCACTTTGAATTCTTGTATTGGGTTTAGACCGCGCGTCGAAAGTCCGATACCTCCTATCTTAGACCGTTAGAACCGCCTAGCTGGACTTGACAATCATTTTGAAAATCAAGTCAAACCGATAATCACAGACTATTTCGTTGAACCCGGACGGAAGAGACCGCAAATAGGGACAGAATTGGAATTTCAAATTCAAATCTGGCACACGACTTGACGCGTCAGTATTATGCGTTCTAACCGTCAGAATTCATCCAGATTACACCCTCGGATCAGGAAAAATTTATATTTATTATCATGAGACTTTCAGCCCTGATCTACGTGCGGTGACCGCTGAACTGAAACTGGTCCGCCACGTGCGATCTGCGAACCCTGCCAGACTGAAAACTTAATACGTGCTACATCTGGTACGCATGAGCTTAAGTCCGATTGCAATCGACCAGGGGACCACCAGAAAGCATCTTTTGGATCGAAACAGCCCCGAATTGGATAGGCACTAAGTAAACTTCGTTCCGGAGCCTGTTTCCGGCACTTTTAAGCTTATAAAAGGGGTTGAAACCCTCATTCCTCTCTCCCATACGAAAATTGCAAAACCCTAGCTGTGGGAGAGAGAAAAGGAGAGAGTTTGAGAGAAAGAGTAGAAGGGATTTTTTCCGCTTCCGAGCCACCGGTTGCTACTGCTTCAGCAACTCTTCCCAATCATCTGGCTGGTGATTTCTCCGTTCTTTCAGGTATAAAACAACCCTAGAACTTGTTGATTTAGGGTTTACTTAGATTCATAGCGTGTTAGCTAACGTAACTTGTAAAATAGGTTCTCCTACTGCCGTAGACGAAGCATACACGCTCCGTTCAAAATCACGCATCCGTAAGACCTAAGGTGAGGATCTTAGACGCTTTGATTGACAGTTTACAACGCTTTCAATGTCGTTTAATAGTATATTATCGACGGCATCGCCGTTTGACATGTACAATATGCACTTCGTTTCCTGTTTCGTAAATTAACGAAGAATATGAGATTTAGGGCATTTTAGTCATTTGTAGGAAGTACGGTTTATACTCATATTTTGCTGACGTGATTGACATGGTTTGTTGTCGCATTAGGGAGTTAGGAATGCTTGCATAATTAGTTTGGCGAAGAGATTCGCCTAGTTGCTCACTTTGGGTCGACGTACTATATGTAGACTTAAGTGTGTAGTGTATGTGTTTGTATAAATGCTTGTATTAGTATGTATTGAATTAAATGATGTTATGTGGTAGTTTGAGATTGATTTCTCAGTTAATATGCTGACCTAAATGATTTCCTACATGTTGACCATATGCATGATTCCATTACATGCATGAAATGTATGTGTTTGAAGATTTGCTTAAGTTGAATGTTATAACATGTGTTAACATGCTCACATGATTGTATTTCAATTCCAATACTCTTACATAAACTGCCGATGTGATTCCATAAATGTTTGGGACTAGACTTAGTCCAGGCAGTCGGTAACCGAGCGAATTCGTGGCTGACTGGTCATAGCCACGAACGACGCGTCGATGAACGTGATTCGTGTTTGGAGTTGGCGGCAGTGGTTGGGCCACGCGAAGTGTTTTACGCACTTCATGTCGTTCGACTTGAGATGCGATCGCGCTAGTCGAGCCCGTCAAGTAACCCGACTGGCCGATGTATGTTCACCTTGTATGAGTCATAACTGCTTGAACCTAGGGTACTGAACTTACTATTGTAAACCCTGTTAACCATGGTACCTTAATCCACGAAGACTCATGAGCCGTGCATGGTGGTATGGGACACCGTGGTCGAGCTGTCGGCCTACGCTGGGGCCACAAACCTCCCCGTAGTGACCAGTGAGCACCTAGACTCGTGAGCAGATTATGGTGGTATGGGACACTATATTCTAGCTGTCGGCCTACACTGATCAGGCGACGAGTCCTTTGTAGTGACCGCGAGCGTATTCTGAGTCCATGGGAGGCGATGACCCTTCCGTTGCAGTAGAGTACGGTAGGCCTGTATTGATAAGGTGATGGGGGAGCGGTGCAACGAGTGCGAGCAACAGCCCCTGCAGCCCTTGCAGTGACCTACGAAATATACATCGTATGAGATTACTAGGAGTGACAACCCTAGACAGGATCTGTGTTGGGATTGATACAAGGGAAGTACCTTAGTTTCCCAATCCTGCTGTTTGAATGGACTAATAACAGCTTGGAAATCATTTCACCATAGCATTGCATGTGCCTGGAAGATGTGGAGCACTCTAGGGAGTGTGGCATGCCGCGGTCGTAAGATGTTGCCGTATGAGGGAGATCGTCGGTGAGGGCATACATCACGTCATGTCATCTTGCATTAACAACAGTATTAGGATTGTCTGATTTACTGCTTTACTATTATCGCATGATTGAATTGTGAACATGCTAATCCTTTCTCTATAATTCCACTGAGTTGATCACTCAATCCCACGTTACGGGATGGTGTTTGCAACACCCACCAGACCCTGTTGTAGATGCAGGTGAGGCTGAGATCCAGGAGGTGGAGCCAGACATCGACGAGGACCAGGACGAGTTCTCGTACATGCAATATCACGATGGCTTTCCGTAGGCGACCTGGATCGATGGGACTTCAGTGGGACTATTTTGAACATTACATTTTTGTTCATGTATATGTATATGAGACTCAGAGATGTATTCATACTTTAGAGACAGATGAGATTTACTTTGTTTTTTTTTCATACAGTGATATATATATTGTTTAGTCTTCCGCTTGCTTTTATCACTGGATCTGAAGTATGAATTGCAGTTTTGGTATACTTTTACTCATGTGAATGCTTTAAATCAGACAACATTGAATCATAATCATTTTTGTTGCATAAGTGACGATCTGGAACTCGGGAGTTGAGTTTATACACGACCCCCGATTTTCAGGGTGTTACAAATTGTTGTGGTCGATTTTTGATTCTAATCATCAAGGCTGATTATTGATCGATTCTGAGTATCGACGCTGATTCTTATTGTTGAGGCCAATTGTATAGGCCAATGCCGATTGTCGATGTCGAGTGTCAAGGCCAATTCTGAGTGTTGATTTCGATTGTTGAGGTCGATTTTGATTACCGAGGCCGCTTTCGATTGCTGAGGCCGATTGTTGAGACCTATATGATGCATATGTGACCCATAGTTGAGGTCCATTGTGGTGTGTATTCGGGCTGTGTGTTGTATATGCAACCCGTGTTTAAGGCCTAATAAGATGAATACAAGGTCTATGTGATGAGGCCCATTGTGATGCATCTGAGGGTCAGGCGATGAAGTCCATTGTGATGTATATGAGGCCCATGTGAAAGGCCCATCGAGATGTGTATTAAGCTCTTGAGTGAAGCCCATGGTATTGTATATTTGGCCCTTGAGTGAGGCCATGGGTCCACTATATGATTAGGCTATATGTGGGTCATTCCTTGGGGGCAATGTTGGTTAAATGTTCACATTGTCGAGGTCGGTTGTCGATGCCGGTTATTAATACCGATTTATGAGTATGTGACAGCATAGCATCATGATACATGCCCATATGTATCATCTATATGTTTGTTATAAGATGTGGTTGACTATTGCATATGTCCTTGGGCAGGTTGTTATGAGAGTCCTTGATATACGAAGGCTATCTCACATGAGCGCACAGTATACGCAGGATTGATGCATGACTGGATTGTATAACTCATGCATCCTGTATTATGTGTTGTGATTACTGTACAACCTAACAACATCAGGGTCATAGCCTCCACAGGCATGTCATTGATAGCTAGATGGGATACCAAAAATGTTTGGTTCAAGCATCTGGGCACTTTAGATGTCCGTAGGTGAAAGTCCCTAAACCTCCGTGGCCAGGAGACACTCCAACGTCGAGACTGAGTGGATACATGATCACCTGAGTGTCGAATACTAGGAGGCTACGTCTTTCACTGTGCTGTGGTCAATTTGGAGGGGGTGTGACATTACCCGCCCGAGAGTAGGGGCATAGCTAGGCTGAGTTTGACCAGCTCGTGAATGGGTCCGCTATTGACGTGCCGTGTAGATATTGGTTGACTACTGGTCAGGCGGATAGTGAGGTCTCTTCCACTTGCATGATCACATGTTAGTGGGTGATGATTGGCATGTAGAGTGTACTAAACCCTGATGATGATCTTAGAGATCTACAGTACAGATTTGTGGAGTAGGCATTGCATATTCATTTATTCACTATCCACTTAGGCAGGTGGTACGCAACTACTTTTTTGTGTGCCTTTGCAATGGCCAGGATTTCGGTTGGGGCGCACGACTAACTTAAGATCAAGAGTTTACCACATTGAGTGTGACTATCCAAATTATGTATGTGATTAGTTTGGATAGAAGTCCCTTGTGGTGGATACCGTAGCCTGCGAAACTACGTACTATCATCCTGACTTCACACTCCAGCATGGTCATCCTATTCGCACTGCATATTGCACTACATCCGCGGCATATGACATTTTGGGTTACTATGTTTCTGCAATTATATGATCTAGATACGGCCGACGGTATTCATGAACTCATTAGGAATTGTATATTACATTGCATCCTCGACATCTGATATTTAGCTCTCTATGGATCCTCATTTGTATAGCTGATATATATTGCATACTCTGAAATTATATGACTTATGGATTTGTCAGTATTTTCATTTATTCTGATATCGTATGATTCATGATCTTGCCAATATTTCTGATATTGTATGATTATGACACTGTATTGAATACTTGACACTTACCTTGTACACACACATACACCACCCTCTAAGCTTTCTATAAGCTTATGCACGATAGATGCATGCAGGTGATATTAAGTTGCAGCAGCGTGGAGCTTAGAGCATGTAGTTGGCTTCTAAAGCTTTGATTTTGACATATGTATTTCCCTTTCAGCATTGTATTCAAATGTTTATATTAGTAGATATGTGATGATGATGTTGCCTTTGTGATTTGGATAAACTTATAGTTATGCTTCTTACGAGATAAATGTACGTTGAAAAATCCTCCTTGTAATATCCCAGGATCGGAACCTGGCATATGGGCATTGGGAGCTAAGAATGGGGTACTACGGAGGATGTCGGCACCAAATTCGACGATCAGGATTCTTATGAACCCAATTTTTAGGTTTGGGGCATGACAGAAGTTGGTATCAGAGCATAACTTGGGAATACCTGAGGTTAACAACACACATTTGCTGATAGCTACCCTACACATATGATTATTAAGAACTGTAACACCCTGAAAATCGGGGGTCGTGTATAAACCCAACTCCCGAGTTCCAGACCGTCACTTATGCAACAAAAATGATTATGATTCAATGTTGTCTGAGTTAAAGCATTCAAATGAGTAAAAGTATACCAAAACTGCAATTCATACTTCAAATTCAGTGATAAAAGCAAGCGAAAGACTAAAGAATATATATATCATTGTATGAAAAACAAAGTAGATCTCAACTGTCTCCAAAGTATGAATACATCTCTGAGTCTCATATACATGTAAATAAACAGAAATCAAATGTCCAAAAAGAGTCCCACTGAGAAGTCCCGCCAATCCAGGCCACCTAAGCAAAGCCGTCATGGTACTGCATATATGAAAACTCGTCCTGGTCCTCATCATAGTTCGGCTCTGCCTCCTGAATCGCTGCCTCACCTACATCTAAGACAGGGTCTGGTGGGTGTTGCAAACACCATCCTGTAACGTGGGAGTGAGTAGCTAACTCAGTGGAATAATAGAGCAAAGATTAACATGTTCTCAAATCAATCATGCGATAATAATAAAGCATTAAATCAAACATTCCTAATACTATTGTTAATGCAATATGACATGACATGATGGATGCCCTCACCGACATTCTCCCTCATACGGCACCATCTACGTCCACGGCATGCTTGCGTACCGCTCAGAGCTCCACATCTTTCAGGCACATGCAATGTGATGTTGATATGATTACCGAGTTATTATTAGTCCTTTTCATATAGCAATGTTGGGAAACTAAGGTACTTCCCTTATATCAATCTCAACACAGATCCTGTCTAGAGTCGTCACTCCTAGTAATCTCATACGATGTATATTTTATAGGTCGCTGTAAGGGCTTTCAGGGCTGTTGCTCGCACTCGTTGCACCGCTCCCCCATCACCTTATCAATACAGGCCTACTGTACTCTCATCGCTACGAAAGGGTCGTCGCCTCCCGTAGACTCAGAATACGCTCGCGGTCACTACAAAGGACTCGTTGCCTGATCAGTGTAGGCCGACAACAAGAATATAGTGTCCCATACCACCATAATCTGTTCACGAGTCATAGGTGCTCACTAGTTACTACGGGGAGGTTTGTGGCCCCAGCGTAAGCCGATAGGTCGACCACGGTGTCCCATATCACCATGCCCGGCTCATGAGTCATTGTGGATCAATGTACCATGGTTGACAGGATTTACAGTGGTAAGTTCAGTACCCTAGGTTTAAGCAGTTATGACTCATTCAGGGTGAACATACAATGGTCAGTCGGGTTACTTGACGGGATCGACTAGCACGAGCGCATCTCAAGTCGAACGACATGAAGTGCATAAGACACCTTGTGTGGCCTAACCACTGCCGCCAACTCCAAAACACGACTCGTATTCATCAACGCGTCATTCGTGGCAAAGATAAGCCAACCACGAATTTACTCAGTTACCGACTACCTGGACTAGGTATAGTCCTAAACATTTATGAATACACATCAACAATCATGTAAGAGTAATGGAAATGAAATACAACAATGTGAGCATGTTAACACATGTTATAACATACAACTTAAGTAAATCATCTAACACATGCATTTCATACATATAATGAAATCATGCATATAGCTAACATGTAGGAAATCATTTACATCAGCATATTAATTGAGAATTCAATCTCAAACTAGTTCATAACACCATTTAATTCAATACATTCTAATACAAACATTTATACAAACATTTAAACTACACACTTAAGTCTACATATAGTATGTCGACTCAAAGTGCACATTTGGGCGAATCTCTTCGCCAAACTAATTATGCACGCATTCCTAGTATCCTAATGCAATAAGAAGACATGTCAATCACATCAGCAAAATATGGATGAAAACAGTATTTTCTACAAATGACTAAAATGCCCTAAATCTCATATTTTTCGTCTAATTACGAAATAGGAAACGGACAGCAAGTTGTACATGTCAAACGACATTGCCGTCGATAATCTAATATTAAACGACATTGAAAGCATTGAAAACAGTCAATCAAAGCGTCTAAAATCCACACCTTTTATCCTAGGAGCGTATTGATTTGAACGGAGCGTGTACGCTTCGTCTACGGCGAACCGGAAACTTAATATACAAGATCTGTAAGCTACTTCGCTATGGAAATGACGGAACCTCAAATCAGCAAGTATTTAGGGTCTTTTCTTACCTAGAAATGCGGTGTAATCACCGGGAAAGTGATTGAGGTGCGTCGCTTAGGCACGCACAACACGTGGTGCAAGCAGCTGGAAATTCTCTCCCACTCTCTCTCACAATCTCTCACCTTTTCTCTCACACCAGCTAGCGTTTCTAGCAAATTCGGATGGGTGAGAGAAGTGAGGGTTTAAACCCCTTTTATAACCTATAACATGCCCAAAATAGGCTTGGGAACAATGTTCACTTGATGCCTAACCAAATCGGGGCTGTTTCGGTCCAAAAAGACATTTCTGGAGGTCCCCTGGCCGAACGCGATCGGACTTAAGTTCATGCACGTCGGATGTCGCTCACATCCCATTTTCAGACCAGTAGTGTTCGTAGATCGCACGTGGCGGTCCAGTTTCAATTCAGCGGTCACCGCACATAGATCAGGTCTACAAGTCTCGTGATATGAAATAGAAATTTTCCTGATCCAAGGGTGTAATTTGGATGAATTCTGACGGTCAGAACGCTTAATAATAACGTGTCAAGTCGTGTGCCATATTTGAATTTCAAATTCTAAATCTAACCCTATTCTCACTCTCTTCACTCCAGGCTCAATGAAATAGCCTCTGAAGGTCGGTTGGACTTGATTTTTGAAATGATTGTCAAGTCCAGCTAGGCAGTTATAACGGTCTAAGATTGTAGGTATCGGACTTTCGACATGTGGTCTAGATCCAATACAAAGTTTCAAAGAGGTCCTGAGAACAAACCGGTTTAAAGTTTGATCCGAGGTTTTAGAGTATTATAGCGTCATTGGTTCTACTCGCTTTGGGTCTTGTAGAATGTATTTAAAGTGATCAGGGACTATTTCCCAACTACTCTAGCGTTGTGCTAGCTAACTTACACATATTTTTCAAAGGAATTAATCCTACGCGATTTCTAGGAGATTTGGTACTCGAGTTCAAGTACAGATTTTTCCAGGGCGTTACAAGAACTTAGAATGATTAGGTCCCGAGTTAGAATAACTTAGTGATCTTCTGCTATAGACTTTTAACATGAGTGCCTTTGAGAGTTCTTAAGGTTGATAGGCACTTTTGTTCTTCCCTATAGGACAGGCCGCCTAGAAGAGTGACTCGAGCGAATCCCGCTCCATCACATGAGGCTCCATCTTTACCACCTATGGCCCCCGCTTCACCTCCAAAGATCCTTGCTCCCCAGAATGAGGATGTTGTTCCTCCATCTAAGACTGATGCAGATTTGACCGTACCCGTGAGTGCCTTCCAGTTACAGCAGATGTTGCATGTTGTGATGGCTGCGCTTCAAGGACGGGGCAGGCATCCTATTATTTTGCCATCTCAAGCAGAGCAGAAGCACACGAGCACCCTTCTTTGATATTTTAAATAGCTTGATTCTCTGCGTTTCCAGAGCGAGCCAGATCCAACTACAGCCGAGAGATGGTGCTCTGATGTGGAGAAGATTTTTGACACAATGCGTGTACGACCCAGCAATGAGTCTAGTTGACAGTATTTCTTCTCCAGGGTGAGGCCTAACACTAGTGGACCTTCGTTACCTATGTTGTAAGGCCTGATTTTATCTGGACATGGGAAGATTTTAATAATCGATTCGAGCAGCAGTACTTCCCCAGCCACATTCGTTGTTAGCGAGCATTAGAGTTGGAGACCTTGGTATAGGGAGACATGTCTGTGGCGCAGTATGCGGCTCGTTTCATGGTAATATCAAGGTTCACACTATATTTGTTAATGATAAGGAGTGAAAGGCCCGCCGTTTTGAGAATGGCTTACATTTTGGCATCAAGAGTCGTGTCGTTGGACACATGCTCCCGACCTTTGAGAAGGTAGTACAGAGGGCCCAAATTTACGAGACAGAATGGAATGATTGGTAGAGTGTTCATGACCATAAAGGAGACCAGAAGAGGAAGATCCCCTCTGATAGTTTCCAGCAGCAGCTGTGTCAACAACCACAAAGGCACAGGAACCATCCATCTTTTCGAGCGCCAGTAGCACCTTTAGCACCACCAAAGAGACCGTTTATGGGTGTTTGCTTCAGATGTGGCGAGATGGGGCATCATAAGCATGAGTGCCCCCATTTTCAGCATCAACGACCTCTTTGGGGGGGACATACACCTCCCCATCAGACCTAAGGTAGGTTTCATGCAGCTTTGCAGGACCCTCAGTCGTCACGAGTCACCGACGATTCACGCAAACAAGCATTGGGACCACCTTGTTAGTTAGTCATTAGTGAGATGGTGAGGTTGCAAGGTATCTTAGTTTTGATTGTTTCTGATACAAGATCTGAGGTTTAGTAGGGGTCACCACAGTGTTGGTGAGGCATCTTGGGAGCAAAAGGTTGAGATTAGAGAGCGCTATCCCCATCCTTATGTAAACTGTAACATCCTGGATTTTTCCCAACTTGGTAATGGATGTCCTTAGACATAGAACTACTCTAGGACCTTATTCTGTCATATTTGGTCATAATTAGGGCGTAATTTAGTTAAGAAATAAATAGTCTGAATCACTATCTATACAAACTACAAAGACCCGAGTATCACCTCGAGCAGAAATCTCTTAGGATCAAATCCTTTAGAAATTAGGCGAGTATTAGCTAGTGTTAAACTAGTTTACTTGTGAAATTCACACTAATCACTTTAAATATGATCTGTAAGACCCAAAACTTGTAGAAATATTGACGTTAGGTTACCCTAAAACATAGGGACAATCTCTATTCCCATTTGCTCTCGGGAGCACTTTGAAACTCCGTATCGGACCTAGACCGCACGTCGAAAGTCCGATTACTATGAAGTTATATAATTAAGACCGCCTTGCTGGACTTGACAACCATCCCAGAAATTAAGTCCAGATAATGTCCCGTGGCTATTCTCTTGAGCCCGGAGCGAAAAGTGTGAGAAAACGTGGATTTCTTTATAAATTAAATACAATTTAAGTAATTTGAGACGTGTCTCTTACGGGTTAAGTCTAAGCAATCAGACCGTCGAAATCTGACCCAAATACACCCTCGGATCAGGGTAGGTTGCTAGTACATGGCAGTACACTTGTAGCCCTGATCGAGTTTCTATGATTGTTGAATTAAAACTGGTCCGCCACGGTCGATATGTAAACCCAATCGGAGTGAAAACTTAACTTGATCAAGATCCAATATTTGTGAGCTTAAGTCTGATCGCATTCAGCAAAGGGAGCTCTAGAAGTGCTCCGTTGGATTGGAACAACCTCCCTTTGGACATAACCTAAGTATACCATGGCCTGGGGTCTATTTCCGTGAGTTCTGGGCCTATATAAGGACCTTAAATCCTCTCTCAATCCTCCCATACGAATTTGATAAAACCCTAGGAGAGAGGAGAGAGTAAAGAGAAAGAAAGTATGGGAGAAGTGGGAAGATCTGCTTGATACTCTATCCTACTGCTTCACGTGCTTAACCATCACGATCTAATCGCTATTCCGGCGATTCTGATTTCATTTCTAGGTAAGGAAACCTAACCCTAATCTATTTTAGGGTTTTGATAGCTGCAAGTAGCAAAATAGCTGACTTACCTCGTGTTATAGGTCGTCATATCAATGTTAACGAAGACTTAGAGATTCCATCGACTTCTTTATGCTTCTACGGCATAAGGTGTGGACTTTAGACGTTTAGGTTGTCATTTTTCAAAGCTTTCAATGTTAGATAATGATAGATTCCTGACGTGGATTCTATTTCACATGTAGAACATGCTATCCATTTTTCGTTTCGGTTAAATATGAAGAATATGAAAATTTGTGTATTCTCTGTATTCGTAGAAAATACCATATACGTACAAAATATGAAAGTGTGTTTGCCATGATTAACTGCAGTCTTTGTATGCTAGATGTATGTGTAACAACTCTTGGGCTAAAGGTTTAGCCTAAATTCATGATATACCAACATACGATATGTATTTAGTATGTGTAGCCTAAGTGTTTGTGAAAATGACTGAATGAGTATAGACTTTGTATTCGTGCTCGCCATGATAAACTGTCGTGGATATATGATTGTTGTATGGGCGACAACCCTTTAACGAAAGGATTTGCCCTAATATGTATGCAAATTAACACATAATATGTATGATGCAATGTGTAGGCTAAGTGTTTGTAAAAGTGTCTGAATGAGTTAGTAGTTAGCAAGATGTACCTGTATGCGGGTTGAGATATGATTCTCAACCACATCATTAATGTGTATAATTTCCTCCATGTATGACTTATTTTGATGTCTGCTTGATTATGAATTGAATGTTTGTGAATTCATGTTTATAATGCACTTCAGAACATGTTTATATGATTGAATGATTTGTAATCTTGATCCATTGCTGCTTTGACTATCTCATAGGACATCATGTTGTAGTTGAATGTGTTTGGGGCTATTGAATAGTCTAGGCAATCGGTAATACGCCTTGAGCTCATGGTCAAGACATATTCGCCACGTAGGACGTGTTTGACGAACCCGAGCCGTGCGTTACTTGTTGACAGTGGTTAGGCCACACGAAGTGCTTATGCACTTCATGTCAATCAACTCAACGGGCGCTCGTACTAGTCAAACTCGTCAAGTAACCCGATTAGCCCGATGTATGTTAACCATGTATGGACGCTACTGCTTGATCTGAAGTACCAAACTTACCAGTGAAAATCCCGTTAACCTTGGTACCTTGATCCGCTAAGACTCCTGAGCTGGGCATGGGGGTATGGGACACCATGGTCGAGTTGTCGGCCTACGCTAGGGCCACGAGCCTCCCCGTGTGACCAGTGAGCAACCCAGACTCGTGAACCGAATATGGTGGTATAGGATACTGTATTCGAGCTGTCGGCCTACAATGAAAAGGAGATTGGGGAGTGGTGTAACGAGTGCGTGTAACAGCCCTTGCAGCCCTTTGTAGTGACCTCGAGCGTACTCTGACTCTACGTGGAGGCGATAACCCTTTCATAGCAACAGGAGTACAAACTAGGCCTGTATTGATAAGGTGATGGAGGAGTGGTGTAACGAGTGTATGTAACAGCCCTGACAGCCCTTGCAGTGACCTAGACCGTATTTCGTATGAGATATGTTAGGACTGACGACCCTAGACGGGATCATTGTTGAGAAATGATACAAGAGAGGTACTTTAGCTTCCCAATCCTGCTGTATGAAAAGGACTAATAACAACTCGGTAATCATGTTCATATCGCACTGCATGTGCTTGGTAGATGTGGAGCACTGAGGGATGAAAGCATGCCACGAACGTGAGATGGTGTCGCATGACAGAGTATGCAGGCAAGGGCATGCATCATTATTGCATTTCATCCTTGCATTAACAAGAGTAGCTAGGAATGTTTGATTGTACTGCTTTATCATTACCGCTTGACTGATTTGATAATATGTTAATCTTTATTCTATTGTTCCACTAAATTAGCTGCTCAGCCCATGTTACGGGACGGTGTTTGCAACACCAACCAGTCCCTGTTTTTGTTTCAGATGTTGGTGTTTCTTGCTAAGCAGAGCCGGACTTTATGATGATGGAGAGGATTTCTCCTATATGCAGGTTCTGATTGACGGGGTTACACGGTTACTGATTAGATGTCATTACACTTGTTATCATGCACTTTTAAAATACCCATGTATATTCTTTTTGTTCATTTTTGGAGTATACATGTATATAGTTAACCTGATAATATGTTCACACTCCGGAGACTTACAATAAATTATATATTTTATATATTTATCACAGTCTTCCGCTTACGAAATTTAACTTTCTTTGGAGTATGATATATTGTTTTGGCTTAATCCACTTCATGTTTTATGCACTAATACAGCCGACATTCATCCATCATTGAAAATGTTGCATAAGTGATGTTTTGGAACTCGGGAGTGGAGTTTATGCTCGACCCCTGATTTTTAGGATGTTACAGATGGTATCAGAGCATGATTTGGATTAAACTGGACCTGGGTTATGGTAACACGACGCACACTGATGCACTCTGACTTTGGAAGGGGGCGATGGAATCTAGAAACCACATTAGTATCCCAAGTGTCGCTCGCAGGTGAGATTAACTACCGTAGTATAGCCCATACGTAACCGAGACCATGTAAAATGATCTCATATCCCCACTTCTATTCACTCAAGCTTCCATCTTCTTCTACATCTTACACCCATCCACCACTATTCTTTATAACTCTTCACCTTCCTTATACCCTCTCATATGGGCACAAAACTCACATTTTTATGTCCCATAACCTGCACCACCTCCAAATGATGGAACACTTTGGGCCAGTTCGACCAACTGCATTAGGTAAGATTAGGGCCAACGGAATTGTAAAAGTAGTAATAAATGCATGTGTAAGGTATTGTCCCTAGATTGGGTGTATCACATGATTTCAAATGCCATGGTTGGAATGTATGCAATTAACAGTAAATTCCGAGATTTTCTTTTCAAATTACACTTAGAAATTCTTCATCATGGGATTTGAAAATCCCATCTCACACTTTCCCACACAAGGCTCATTTTCCAAAGCCTATTAAATTAATTTTAATCCCACCCCACCTTCCTTCCAAACATGTCAATTCTAATCCCGAGGTAGGCTAAGCAACACAATCCATGTAATATAACTTATAACTAATCAGGCTCTTAAAGTTTAGACCGAAAGTTGGTACCCTTAGATTTCAAAGGATCTGACAGTGTAGGAAATTCAATAAATTAATAAAGTGAATTACGTGAACCCTAGGACTTTCTTAGCAAGTATGAGCATGTGTGTTATGCGCAAGCGCAGTAAAATTCAAGTTCGAGTAACTCAATTTCAATTAGACAACTTTTGACCCTAAGCGATAAAGCAATTTCTTGTATTAGAAATGGTATGAAATCATATAGTGTATGAGCGTAGGCCTTGGGTTACAACTATTGGATTACCACTACTCCTAACTTAAGACTAGCCTATTGGTTCTACGAGGCAATGTAAAAGACTGATTTTACTAAGACAATTGAATTATAGAAGTAGTTAGTTATCTTGATTTGGTTGTGTGAGACCTCGTTCCTTTGTTAGATTCCCTTATTACTTATAGGTATCCTTAATAACTCTTAAGAAAGTTGTTTTGATTTAGAACTAGTCACGTTCGGGGAAAACTTATATACCCCTCAGATTAAATGCTAGGATAAACCAGCACGCCCTTTAGAATTTCCCTCCCAAGGACTTGTTGTAATCGGGAACACAGAGTAAAGGAACTGTATATAAGCGAAGTATTCGCGGTTCGAATCAAATTCTCAATCCTGGTAATTGTCTTTGAACTCAAGGTTCTGATTAAACAGAAAGTCAGGATTAACTAGGATTAAGAACTAATACGATAAATTTTCTATCTTCGCTAGGCAGAAGGTCCATGTATCCGACTCAGACCCACTACACAACTTTCCTCCCGTATTGGCCCAACCACTTACAACATCAAGTTTCTTACTTCGTCTTTGAGAAGTGTTGAGAATATAGAGGCAATAAAGAATTTTCTTTTTAGGCCCAAGAAATTTCTTTAGTTTGTCGTAGATGCACACCCGTCCCTGTGAATCAACCACAACACCCATCAAATTTAGCTCCTTTCTGTAACCATAGGTACCAATGCCATAGATCCTACAGGATACCTGGTTTCGACATATGGGTCGGGACATGGATTCTTGAGTCTTGAGAGTAGAATTATTTTTAATGGGGATAGAGCATTATGAGCCCCATCTACTTAGGTCGGTTTATGCATCCCTTAGATCAGGATGGCACAGTGAAAGCGTGATGGACCCCTACCCCACTGGCCCAGGATCGAAGGAAATTGATTTAAGTTATACGTAAGGTTAGATCAGTAAATAGGATTTGAACCTTCCTTAGAATGTCAATACTACAGTCTTTATATGGAAACAATTAGGGCTTAAGTGTTGAACCCATTCATATTAAATCATAGGCCTAACAGTGGGATGAGCGGAGGTCAGAGTATCCACAAATCTACTCGCTAAATACGAACATAATAGAAGCCTTGGCCAACTCTATATAATTAGAAATCCTTTTAGGATGATCTATTAAGATGCTTATTAGCCCCTACCTCGGACAAAGGTTAAAATGAGGACTCTCTTAGACTAAGACCCAAAAGATAACCTTATACATAAGAAATTTGAACAATTTTGTGATGGGCATTCCCCAAGATTTTAGAGTGATCAGACTACGGAGTTACTGAAATATACAATTACGAAGCATTCGCGGCTTAACCCAATTCTCAATCCTGGACGACTACCAATGGACTCACTGCTTAGCCGAGCAGAAGACCCGGATCCACCAGGATTAGGAAGGGATACATTGAGCCTTCTACCCTAGCCAAGTAGATAATCAATATATCGGGATCAAGCCCACTACAACCGTTTCTCTGTATTGGTCGACCATTGGAAATGAATATCTTACTCTGTATAGTTGGAAATTGTCGTCAAGACTCCAAATAGGTAAAGAAATAAATTGTAGCAAACCATCAGGGTGTAAGTAATGGAAAAAGAAGTAAGTTTTTAAGGGGGGTAGACCAAAAGGAACCAGACTAATATAGATCGTATACACCCTACCACGTATAGAAACTTGAAATCAATAAAATTTAGGTAAAAGAAATAATTAATCTTTCCTTATTACCCTTAGGCAATTTCAAGGATGAAATTTTATTTTAAGAGGGGTAGATTATAACATCCCGAATTTTTTTGAACTTGGCAATGAACGTCCTTAGACATAGAACTGCCCTAGGACCTTATTCTGTCATATTTGGTCATAATTAGGGCGTAATTTAGTTAAAAAATAAATTGCCTGAATCACTATCTATAAAAACTACAAAGACCCGAGTACCACCTCGAGCAGAAATCTCTTAGGATCAAATCCTTTAGAAATTAGGCGAGTATTAGCTAGTTCTAAACTAGTTTACTTGTGAAATTCACACTAATCGCTTTAAATATGATCTGCAAGTCCCAAAACTTGTAGAAACATTGACGCTAGGTTACCCTAAAACTTAGGGACAATCTTTATTCCCGTTTGCTCTCGAGAGCACTTTGAAACTCCGTATCGGACCTGGACCACATGTCGAAAGTCCGATTACTACGAAGTTATATAATTAAGACCGCCTTACTGGACTTAACAACCATCTCAAAAATCAATTCTAGATACTATCCCGTGGCTATTCGCTTGAGCCCGGAGTGAAGAGTGTGAGAAAACATGAATTTCTTTATAAATTAAATACAATTTAAGTAATCTGAGACGTGTCGCTTGCGGGTCAAGTACAAGCAATCAGACCTTCAGAATTCAACCCAAATACACCATCGGATTAAGGTAGGTTGCCAGTACATGGCAGTACACTTGTAGCCCTGATCGAGTTTCGATAACCATTGAATTGAAACTAG
This sequence comes from Magnolia kwangsiensis, assembly GCA_037074715.1. Taxonomy (NCBI): domain Eukaryota; kingdom Viridiplantae; phylum Streptophyta; class Magnoliopsida; order Magnoliales; family Magnoliaceae; genus Magnolia; species Magnolia kwangsiensis. The sequence continues at coordinate 103,079,158 of CM073577.1, read as the reverse complement.
TTCACCACGGTCGATCTGAAAATCCGATCGGACTGAAAACTTAACTTGATCAAGATCTAATATTTGTGAGCTTAAGTCCGATCGCATTCAAAAAAGGAAGCTCTAGAAGTGCTCCGTTGGATCGGAACAACCTCCCTTTGGACAGTGCTTAGGCCATACGAGGTGCTTATGCACTTCATGTCGATCAACTCAACGGGCGCTCGTACTAGTCAAAATCGTCAAGTAACCTAATTATCTTGATATATGTTAACCATGTATGAATGCTACTGCTTAAATCTAAAGTACCAAACTTATCAGTGAAAATCCCGTTAACCTTGGTACCTTGATCCGCTAAGACTCATGATCCGGGCATGGTGGTATGCGACACCGTGGTCGAGCTGTCGGCCTATACTGGGGCCACGAGCCTCCCCGTAGTGACCAGTGAGTAACCCAGACTCATGAGCCGAATATGGTGGTATGAGATACTGTATTCGAGCTGTCGGCCTACACTGATAAAGTGATGGGGGAGTGGTGCAACGAGTGCATGTAACAGCCCTAGCAGCCCTTTGTAGTGACCTCCAGCGTACTCTGAGTCTACGTGGAGGCAACAACCCTTTCGTAGCAACAGGAGTACAAACTAGGCCTGTATTGATAAGGTATTGGGGGAGTGGTGTAACGAGTGCGTGTAATAGCCCTGACAGCCGTTGCAGTGACCTAGAACCATACTTCATATGAGATATGTTAGGACTGACGACCCTAGACTGGATCATTGTTGGGAAATGATACAAGGGAGGTACTTTAGCTTCCTAATCCTGTTGTATGAAAAGGACTAATAACAACTCAGTAATCATGTTCATATCGCACTGCATGTGCCTGGAAGATGTGGAGCACTGAGGGATGAAAGCATGCCGTGAACGTGAGATGGTGTCGCATGAGGGAGTATGTAGGCAAGGGCATGCATCATTATTTTATTTCATCCTTGCATTAACAAGAGTAGCTAGGAATGTTTAATTGTACTGCTTTATCATTACCGCTTGACTGATTTGATAATATGTTAATCTTTACTCTATTGTTCCACTGAGTTAGCTACTCACTCCCATGTTACAGGACGGTGTTTGCAACACCAACCAGTTCCTGTTTTAGTTTCAGATGATGGCGTTGCTTGCGAAGTAGAGCCGGACTTTATGATGATGGGAAGGATTTCTCCTATATGCAGGTTCTGATTGATGAGGTTACAGGGTTACTGATTAGATGTCATTACACTTGTTATCTTGCACTTTTAAAATACCCATGTATATTCTTTTTGTTCATTTTTGGAGTATACATGTATATAGTTAACCTGGTAACATGTTCACACTCCGGAGACTTATAATAAATTATACATTTTATATATTTATCACAGTCTTCCGCTTGCTAAATTTAATTGTCTCTAGAGTATGATATGCCGTTTTGGCTTAATCCACTTCATGTTTTATGCACTAATACGGCTGACATTCATCCATCATTGAAAATGTTGCATAAGTGATGTTCTGGAACTCGGGAGTGGAGTTTATGCTCGACCCCTGATTTTCAGGATGTTACATAAACTGATTTTGCCTTGACTTATATATGATGTTTCTTCTTCCCTTATCTGTTCTATAAATTTTGAGGTTGAAATTTTTACTTGGAGGGGAGAGTTGTAAGGCAGGTATCCTAGTCCATACCATTCCATAAGCTTCCACAGCCCTCCCGGTCAAATTCTGGCAACACTCGACATATATCTGACATTTACGCATGATCTTAAGCTAAGTCCTGCATACCAAAGTCGGTTCGACCTAAAACTTATACCCTAGTGACTGCACTGTCGCCACAGTTCCAATGCCACGACTCGGGCACCGATCCAATACCTGGGTCAGGAGATGGGGGCCCGCATTCATTCCAAAGAAATGCCGCATGTTGTGAATTTTGAGGGAATCTCTACAACATGTCTCATCAATCAATCAAAGTACACATTCTATCATAAGTCAAGTACAAGCAACCCATCTCTCTCCCTTTTCCCAAAGTCAACTCTCCCTCTCTCCACCCATCCCTTCCTTACACCACCATACCTCACACCCCATCCCTCTCTCTCTCTCTATATCACCCTTTCTCATCTCTCTCTTATTCATTCATTTTAAGCTAACCCCATGAAAATCCAATGTCCAAGGGAGAGGAGAGAACTAGGTGTGGCCCATCTCCCTACCACCCAATCCCACCATCCAAAGATCATCTTCATTGTTAAAATACATCCCCTAGAGCTCTAAGATGCATTGATGGAAGAAGAATTCCAAGAGGATCAAAGGTGAGTGTTTCTATAGGCCTAGATTTCATTATTTTGATGATAGGCCAAGTGGGGCCTACCGATTGATGGTATGGATCTCACTATGGACCCTAGATGTGGTCGATGACCCACTATGATTCTCATGATCATTCCATGATGCGGCTAATCTCCATGGACCTGATCATGATATTTACTTTCTAAATTTAAAGAGGTCATCTATACCTTTCATTTTGGTGGAGAAGGGATCTCCACCGTTGACTTTTGATTGGGTGGGCCCACATGTATTGGAACCCGCTTGATGTATGTTGTGATGCATAAAACTAGAGGGCCCATAGTGTCGAGGTCCCTCCATCACTCACCTATTTCGGTCTCTCTCTCTCTCACTTTCATTTTTGTATTGTGTGTGATGACGTGGCGCGTGGCCCACTTGAATGGACCCCACCTTAATGTATGTTTTATCCACACCATCTAGCCGTTTGGTGGCCCACCTGGATAACACATTTGCAGGTGGGGCTCACCTTAATTTGTGTTATATCCAAAACTGTCCAGTATTCCTGGATGCTAAACATCAGTGAGGTGTGAACTGGTGATCTGTTGTACCGTCCAGTGAAAATAAAAATATCAGTTTGACTCTAAGACTTGTGTGGACTGCTCATGCAGGCCCCACCTTGATGTATGGTTCTAATCCACACCATTTATTTTATTCCTTGGCTCATTTTAGGCGTTGAGTCGAAAAATGAAGCCAATCCAATAATCAAGTAGGCCATACCATAGAAAACTGTGACTTCTACCGTTCAAATCAGTTAAGACCCACCTTGATTTTTCTATCCGCCATAACATTTTGAATATTGGGCTCGTTTGGACTATGTTAAGCCATGGAATACAATGGGTGGAGTGGATCCACCTAATGCGGGCCCTACCACAGAAAAACCAAAGAAAAAAATAAAATAAAATAAAAAGCATGCAGCAGGGCTGCTGGTGCTGACGTCCAAAGGACACTACAGCAGCATCCTCTACCATTTTGTTGAACACATGGGCCCCACATGATGTGTGTTGAACATCACATCATGCATTTGGTGGGCCCCTTCTAGTTGTGGGTCCCCTCCAAAAATCAGTCGTACCTGGAGTTCAGGTGGCACACATCATAAGGAACGATGAGGATTGAACGTCTGCCATTGAAACCCTTTTGGGTTGATAGAAGTTTTGGATTATTATAAAATTTATTTTTCCTCTTTAATCCGGGTCTGTGTGACCTTACCAACTAATTGGGTGGAAAATAAACATTATGGTGGGCCCCACGTAGGGCCCACTAATGTATGTATCCCACACTGATGTATGTGCTTTATCTATGTTGTCCATCCCTATGGGACCCACCATGATGCATGTGTTGCATCCAAACCGTCCAGCCCATTAGCAAGCTCATTTTAAGGCTTGAGATAAAAAGTAAGACAGATATACGATCAGGTGGACCATGTTATAGAAAACAGTGGGTTTGAACATCCACCATTAAACCCTTGGGCTTCAAAGCTTGGACCATTATGATATTTGTTTTTTCCCCTATATCCAGGTCTTTGTGACCTTATGAACAGAGTAGATGAGAAATAAACTCTATGATGGGGCCCACTAGAATTTAACCGTACAAAATATTATCACTACGGTTAAATATGGTTTAGTCCAGTTGATCTTTTGATATGATTCATTTTTATATAATACGCTACATTGATTTCTAAAAATGGCCCATTCAACTCGGCCCATTCGACTTCGCCCATTCGATTCGGCCCATTGTTTCAGCCTATTTGATTAGGCCCATTAGTGTGACCCGATTTGATATACATGAGGCCCATAGGCGCGACCCGATTTGATATACATGAGCCCCATTGGTGTGGCCCAATTTGATATAGATGGGCTCATCGGTGTGGCCTTTTTGATATACATGAAGCCCAATGGTGCGGCCCATCATGATGTATTTTGGCCCGTGGGCGGGGTGAAATGGCCTAGCTATATGTCTTAGAGGTGAAGGGTGGGGGGGTGAATAGGACTATGCCAAATTAAGATTATAATAGCGGAATAAAATAAAGAGATAGCGAAATAAAAATAAATTAATTCTTAATGCTGAAATAGAAGCAATCTCAATAAACAAGTATTGAGAGGTGGATACGAATTCAGTTCTAAGGACAACCTTACACCATAAAAACCAAGGGTTTATGACAGGACAACCTTATTTCTAGAACGTCCATTATATCAAAAACTCAAACCAAAGAAGACTAAATAAATAGCAAGGAATTGAAATAAATTGTAGGAATTTAAATCTAAATTATTACAACATTCCCCATTGTGCTTGAAATGTAAAAATTACAACATTCAAATCCACACATACATTCCACAGCTTTGAATGATAAAAGATAGAAAGAATAAATCACACATCCACAAAACACAAAGAGTTATAGTGGTTCGGCTGTGTGTTCATCAACTGTTAATCAACAGCCACATAGATTGCTACTCTACTCCTAATATCCTCACACAGGGGATATTAGCGTTCACTATCAAAATAGGTTTCACAGGTTCACCTAAAACCTTTACAATTGTGTCTTTTCCACTTGGGCTTACACAATTCAAAACCTCTCTGTCTGAGTTTTCTGACTCTCCTCAGATAACCACACAATGAGATTTTTCTGGCTCAATCTTAAAAGAAACCAAAAACAAAGTAAATTACATAAGCGTAAAATACCTGGATTTCTCCTTTCGTATCAGCCCGGAAGAACTAATCGGAGTAGAAGTTCGAATATGGAAGTTCAATGTCAAATACTCACTTTACAATGGTTCTCAGTTCTAATTGATTTTAAGTTAAACCAAATGGGCTAGTTGTATTTGATTTTCATTCTAAGAAGAAGGAATTACAGAATTTTTCCCTTTTCAAATTAGATTGGAATGTAGATCAAAATCAAATAATAATAAGCTAACAAAAGAAAATATTAATTATGCACAAAGTAGCTTAAAATGAACACAAATTTATCTTAGAGTGAAGCCTTGATTTTACTTTAATTGAATTGAAAAACTCTAAAATTCGTGCTCTATTTATAGCTGAAGAAACTCATCTTCAACTGGTCGTAGCACCAACGATATTTTGAATTTTTAAGCGCGATCTTTGAAAACCGTTCTACGACTGGTCATAGGGTGTCTACGACTGGTCATAGATGACCCTGGACTGGTCGTGGACCACATGAGTTGGTCGCTGTAGTTTGAGTCAAAGACCCACGACTAGTCGAAGTTTGAGTAGTGAACACACCTACGACTAGTCGAAGGACTTCCAGGACTGGTTGTAGACTAACCAAAAAATTTCAAAAATCTTCAACAACTTAGGATTGGTCGTGGAATTTCTTGGACTGGTAAATACTAGGACTAGTCAAACAAGGTCCAGGACTAGTCTTAGAATAGACCAAAATCATGTATAAACACACAGTTTGAATTATGTATCCGAAATGACCTACCCTAAGGTCAATCTATGGTCTATCATACTTGGAACATGAAGTATGAACATTGAACTTCATCATTCAGCGAAGATAGACAATTGAACCTTATCAAACTTAAGCTCTCCTACTTGATGTAGCTTGATCTTGAGACATTCGAAAGCTTGAACTTAAACTTCATCTTGAGTTACACTTGAGCTTGAAGTGTACTCGAGTCTTTAAGTGTACTTGAGTCTTGAAGTGTACTTAAGTCTTGTAATGTACTTGAGTCTTGTACTCCTTATCGATGTAGCTCTGAACATATATGCTTACAGATGTTGAGAAAGTCCATGGCTTGACTTGGCTTGAAGTCGATCAATGTACTTAACTTGAAGCACTTGTGAAGTAGTGTCTTGAACATATATAAATCAACATACAAACACAAGACACAGATAAAGGTTTTGGCACCACAAAATTTGACAAACCAAAGGAGCATGTGACCATAGCACTTACAATCTCCCCCTTTGCCAAATTTGTAACAAAACACACTCATAAAAAAAAAAGAGAAGAACAAGTACAACAGTTACAACAGGCTCAATAAAGAATCATACACCAGTTGTTATAAACAACATCCATCAAGAGGCAACAGTCCTAGATACATACCCCCCCTGAGTAGCAGCACACATAGATATCAAGAAAAATATAATTCTACTCACTACTTTCATATCCATAAGCAATCAAACCAAAAACTTCTCCCCAAAATCTGTCATAAGCTTCCAAAAAGGCGCATTTCTCCCCCTTTTTGTCACAATATGACAAAGGAAGAATCAAAGATAGGATAAACAAGAGAATAAGAAGGGAGTTAAATACAAAAAAGTTTAAAGTTCATATAGCATTAAGCATATATCCAAGTCAGAAAAAGTCAAACTCACAGACTGAAATAAAATAAAGTATTAAAGTTATTACAACCTAAAGAGTAAAACACTTAATCTGATCCAGAGGAAGGAGCAGGTATGGTAGGATCAAGTTTATGAAAGCCCTTGTTTAAGCGCCGAAGATACTTGTGCATATATTTGAATTGCATATCATGGGCAACATTCATATTCTCTACCTTTTCCTCTAATGCATGAAGACGTGCATCAAAATATGATGGTACAAAATCAGAATCATTTCCAGAGTCAGAATCAATTTCATTAAAAATGTCATCCATATTAATATCGTCTGGAGGAAGATCATCACCCTCTTCTTCATTCACACCTACTGCTCCACCTTCTCCAACATCTACTTGGCCATCAGCCAAGTGCAACTTCATTTTGTTTAAGTTGGAGATGTTGAAAATGAGGTGTTGGATAGGAGCCTCTCCAACAAGCATAGCGACTAGCATGTGAGTTGCTAACACGGTCATTAAGCAAAGGAAAGATCACTATGACCTGGATGGAGATGAAACTGAATGATGGAATGACATATCAAAGAAGGGAGACAAACATTTGCACCAGTCATGATAAAATATAAAATACAAACCATGAATAAATTCAGTCCCATCTTATTACCAGAAAGTGGATACAGATTGAAGTAAAGATACGATGCAAAACTTTGTATCTGGGTAACAAACATTTGGTTGCGAGGGCATTCCCGTTTTGAGTCCATTGAGCATTCATGTTACACAACACTCTAGTATAAATACATTTTTCAGATTCAGTAACTTTCTCAGCTAGAGTGCTAGGTGGAATACCATCATCATTAACAGGTATATCCATAAGGCCTGAAATTAAATGACGATCAACAGGAAAAAGCCCTTCTCTAGTAGCAATAGAGAAAGTTAATTGTTCAGTAGAAAAATCACTTATGCATGCAAACATGCTCTGCGCAATGGATTGGTATGCCGGCCCGCCCCAACGTAGGATCTTATCCCAACCTATAGATTGGAGGAGAGGAAGGATACTGAAACGGGCGATGTGATCTAAATCAACAGCTTTCTCAACAATGACATTATGCAAACACAAATCACGCACATAAGATGGATCATCTTCGGGAGACCGAAGATGGCGTCTTGTAATAGAAGTTGATCTGGATGAAGAGGGACCTCTAGTATTTTTCTTTTTCCCTCCAGAGTCCATATTCTTGAATAAAAATAAGAAATTTCAAAGACGTAGAGATGGGTTTCTCTAGATCAGCAAATGAAGAAGAAAACCTCAAAAATCTCAAGACAAATATGAAATCAACTACTCTAATGAAGAAATTGAAGAAAATAGACCATTAATATCCAAAAAAGTCAAGAAAAATTCTCTAACCTGGTCGAATCGAACAACAGGGTTCGACTAGTCGAAGCTCAGCTCGTTGGAGAGAAAAGTGAAAATGAGGAAGAAGAGAGATTTCCCCAAATTAAAGAGGTCAGCATGCTTCACAATTGTTCTTGGAGAATACACGACCGGTCGTACCATGACTGGTCGTGTATGACCACGACTGGTCGAGTACTGGCCAAAAATTGCATTTTAAAAAAAAAAAATTTAAATTTCAACCACAAAAATATATAAACATATATACAATATGTTACAATTATGCAACAATATTCAATTTAAATTGCACATACCGAGGTCAAACTTTAATGTATTAAAACTTCTTTTATCGAGTGGTTTAGTGAAAATGTCAGCAAGTTGAGTCTCGGTTGGAATGTATTCCAAAGAAATTATTTTTTCTTCTATTAATTCACGAATGTAATGATACTTAATGTCAATGTGCTTGGTACGTGAATGCTGGATTAGATTTTTAGAAATATTTATTGCACTAGATTTATCACAAAATAAAACCATTGAGTCTTGTGCAATTCCATAATCGCTTAACATACGTTTCATCCAAACAAGCTGAGTACATGCATTTCCTACTGCGATATATTCAGCCTCAGCAGTAGAAAGTGATATGGAACTTTGCTTCTTGCTAAACTAAGAAACCAAGTAATTTTTAATATAAAAATAACCACCAATAGTTGATTTTCTGTCATCGATATTACCTACCCAATCAGCATCTGAGTACCTAGCCAATTGAACACTTGTCTCATGTGGATACCAAAGACCCAAATTAGCAGAACTTGTGACATATCGCATAATCCACTTAATAGTAGTTAAATGAGATTCTTTAGGATTAGACTGATATCTAGCACAAATACCAACGCTAAAAGCAATATCTGGTCTACTAGCCGTTAAATAAAGCAAACTGTCAATCATGCTACGATATAATTTAGGATCCACATCTTTACCTGTAGAGTCCTTTGAGAGTTTTAAAGTTATACTCATAGGAGTATCAAAGTTCTTACCATTCTCAAATCCAAACCTTTTAATTAAGTTCAAGGCATACTTGGTTTGAGAAATAAAAATTCCATCAGGTTGTTGTTTTACTTGCAACCCTAGAAAATAATTTAATTCTCCAACCATGCTCATTTTGAACTTAGATTTCATTAACTTTGTAAACTCAACAGTCATGTTAGTACAAGTTGATCCATAAATAATTTCATCAACATAGATCTGAACCATTAAAATATTATCATTATGTTTCTTAACAAAGAGCGTCTTATCAACACTTCCCATTTGAAAACTATGACTCAGTAAAAACTTAGTCAATTTCTCATACCATGCCCTGGGAGCTTGTTTTAGACTATAAAGAGCCTTTTTAAGACGGTATACATGATCAGTAAACTTAGGGTCTTCAAACCCTGTAGGTTGTTCAACATATACCTCTTCATGTAAATTGCCATTAAAGAAGGCACTCTTCACATCCATTTGATAAATTTTAAACTTCTTAAAGCATGCAATAGATATAAAAAGTCTGATTGATTCAAGGCGAGCAACTGGGACAAAGGTTTCATCATAATCAATGCCTTCAATTTATGTGTACCCTTGTACAACCAGTCTTTCCTTGTTTCGAATTATATTTCCAAGTTCATCAGACTTATTTTTGAAAATCCACTTTGTTCTGATAATGTGTTTATCTTTAGTTCTAGTAACATGATACCAGACATCATTACGAACAAACCGATTAAGTTCTTCCTACATAGCAACTATCCAGTTTTTGTCAAAAAGAGCTTCTTTTACATTTACCGGTTCTATCTGAGATGTAAAGCACGCGTAATTACAAATGTATTCTAATTATCTACGAGTGCGCACACCAGTGAGAGGGTTTTCAAGAATTTGAGTGGTAGGATGATCCTTAATAGTCTTCAGTTCAGAATTAACTTGATTTGATGAAGTATCTGGTTTGTCAATCAAAAGAACTTCATCATTATCTGAACTAGGGGCAGGTGTATTCAAATGATCGTCAATAACCACATTAATGGACTCTTGAATCACACCAGTCTTGTTGTTTAGTACACGATATGCACGACTATTTAAATAATATCCTAAAAAGATCTCTTCATCACTCTTAGTGTCAAACTTTCCCAAATTTTTACGGTCACGCAAAATATAGCACTTGCTGCTAAAAAATCGAACGTATTTGACAGTCGGCTTTTTATCAAACCATAATTCGTAAGACGTTTTATTATGAGATTTACATGAATAAACCTGATTAATAATATAGCAGGAAGTATTCACTACTTCAGCCTAAAGATTTCTAGGGAGCTTCTTACTATTTAACATTAGGTTTCTCATTTTTCGAAGCACTCTATTTTTTCTTTCCACAATTTCATTTTGTTGTGGAGTTTTGGGTGTAGAGAATTCATGCGATACTCCCTGATTGCTATAGAATTTCTTAAAACTGCTATTTTCAAACTCAGATCCATGGTCACTACGGATCTTACATACATGAGAACCTTTCTTAGTTTGGATTCTTTTGATGATCTTTTTCACTTCATCAAGGGTTTTTGATTTGTCCCTTAAGAACGTTACCCAAGTGAATCTGGTATAATCTTCCACGATTATCAAGATGTATTTTTTGCCACCTCGACTCTCTGTTCTGGTTAGTCTTAGAAGATCCATGTGGAGAAGCTCAAGTGGTCTTAATGTGGCATTGAAGTTCACTTTCTTGTGAGGGCTCCTAGTTTGTTTACCATACTGGCATTCACCACATATTTTTTTTTTACTTTTTACAACTTAGGTAGACCTCTAATTAGTTCTCCTATGCTCAATCTATATAAATTCCGGTAGTGCACATGTCTAAGGCGTTTATGTCATAATTCTGTCTCATCGGTATAGACCATGTAACACGTTTGATTAGATGAGTTGTCATCGCTTACTATATAGCAGTTTTCAGAAGTTCTGAGACCAGTTAATATTACGGAACCCTTTTTGTTTATAATTTCATAACCTTGATTGGAAAATTTCACACTATGGTTGTTATCGCATATTTGAGATATGCTCAATAGGTTGTGTTTTAGTCCCTCAACATATAAAACATTCTTAAATAAAGAGAGGTTATAAAGTTGGACCATACCTTGGCCAATAATCTTACAATTGCTACCATCACCAAATGTGATGAATCCATCAGTCATATCTTTAAGATCGGTGAATAAAGCCTCGTCACCTGTCATATGCCTAGAGCATCCACTATCCAGGTACTACTTTAAATGACTTGTTGCTTTGAAAGCAGTGTGGGCAATCAAGCAGGTAACTATAGGAACCCATTTCAGAACTTTTTGGGTTTAGGAGTATAGTTGGTCTTCTTATGTCTGTTGTTGTAAGAATGACCTATAAAGTTAGATTTTAAGAGCTCCTTAAGTAAATCAACTATCTTTTCAGCTAGTGGGTTTCAGTTTTGATTTAAGTTGACATTGTTGCTTTTCAATTTTTGAAAAGTTTTTGTATTTTTAAAAAAACCTTAATAAGTACTTTTTCCTTTTGAGTTTGAGAACTCTCCTTTCACAAACTTAGGAGGAGAATTCTTTTGTTTACGAGATATATTTTTATCATAGCCCAACCCAGATCTGTCGCCACATTTTCTTGATCTAGATAATAGTTTCTCTAACTTTAGATCACCTTGGGCATATCTCCATGTGTCCTTTAAACTCAAAAGAGAAGATACTTCATTTTTAAGTTTCTCATTTTTAGATTTCAGATTTTCAATCAGGGAGGTTTTGAATTCTAAATCGTATTTTTATTTTTTAAAATAATTTAAAATTTAGGATTTTTCTAAAACAAGTGATTCAAAACATTCTTTGAGTTTAAAAAAATTTTCTTTTTGAAGTTTAAGTTTGACGGCAATTTTACAACTTTACTTGTATAAAGCATTGTAAGCATCTTGAAGATCATCTTCATTTTCACATTCACTATTCAGATTTTCCTCACTAGTTGAATCATCATGATCTGAAAAAGTGAAATTGGCTAGAGTCATAAGGGCTTTAACTTCATTGCCCGACTCAATTTCAGAATCTTTTGATTCAGAAGAGGCTTCAAAATCAGATGATTCATCCCAAGTAGCCAACATACCCTTCTTTTTGGGTTTATGCTTTTTAGGACATTTGTTTGCTAAATGCCCATATTCTTGGCAGTTGTAACATTGACTATCTTTCAAAGACTTCCAAGTTTTAGATTTAGGTTTAGATCTTTTCTACCCTTTTCTTGCTTTTGAAAATTTTATAAAACTTCTTTGCTAAAAGAGTCATATCATCTTCAGAATCAAATTTTTCTTCAGAAATACATTTAGAATATTTTAGAGTGATAGATTTACCTTTAAGATCTTTAAAGTTTAACTCATAGGTTTGTAAAGAACCAACTAGTTCTTCTACCCTCATATTATCCGTATCACGAAGTTCCTATATCGCGGTTACTTTAGAGTTGAATTGTTCAGGAAGAGAGCATAGTATCTTTGTACACACTTTACTTTCTGGTATTTTATTGCCAAGAGCCCACATCGAGTTTACAATGTCATTTAATCTTGTGTAAAAGTCCATAAACATTTCATTTTCCTCCATATGAATTTCTTCAAATTTGGTTGTGAGGAGTTGGACTTTAGATTTTTTTACAATTGTAGTACCCTCGTGTGTCATTTCTAATATATCTCAGGCTTGCTTTACAGTATCACAGGATATGATTCTTTTGAACTCATCCGGTGATAGTGCGTAAGTGATTGCATTTAGTGCTTTTGCATTGGCACTACTCTTATTTTTCTAAAGGGTGGTCCAAGAGAAATAAGGAGTTACTCTCATTGATTTTGAACCATCGATTTCAGTCACTTCAGTGGTAGGAGGATTCCATTCAGTCATTGTGGCTTGCCACACACTCTCAGCAATTGATTTGAGGAAGATCCACATCCTGGCTTAACAATAGGCATAGTTGGAGCCATCAAAGGGTGGAGGCCTAGTGACTGATAGGCTATCAAAATTTGATATCTTTTATATAGCTTAGATCGTTATCTCAGGAAATAAATCCAAATAAAAAGTAATAAGTGTGAGTTATTAGGCTCTGATACCACTTGAAATGGCCTAGCTATATGTCCTAGAGGGGGGGGGGGGGGGGGGGGGGGTGAATAGGATTATGCTAAATTAAGATTATAACAACGAAATAAAATAAAGAGATAGCCAAATAAAAATAAATCAATTCTTAGTGCTGAAATAAAAATAACCTCAATAAACAAGTATTGAGAGGTTGATACGAATTCAGTTCTAAGGACAACTTTACACCATAAAAACCAAGGGTTTATGGAAGGACAACCTTATTTCTAGAACGTCCTTTGTATCGAAAACTCAAACCAAATAGGAATAAATAAATAGCATAGAATTGAAATAAATTGCAGGAATTTAAATCTAAATTATTACAACATTCCCCACTGTGCTTAAAATGTAAAAATTATAACATTCAAATCCACACATATATTCCACAACTTCAAAATGATAAAAGATAGAAAGAATAAATCACACATCAAAAAAACACAAAGAGTTATAGTGGTTCACCTGTATGTTCATCAATTGTTAAACAACAGCCACACAGATTTCTACTCCACTCCTAATATCCTCACACAGGGGATATTAGCGTTCACTATCAAAGTAAGTTTCACAGGTTCACCTAAAACCTTCACAATTATGTCTTTTCCAGTTGGGCTTACACAATTCAAAAATTCCTCTGTCTGAGTTTTTTAGCTCTCCTCAGATAACCATACAATGAGATTTTTCTGGCTCAATTTCAAAAGAAACCAAGAAGAAAGTAAATTACATAAGTGTAAAATACCTGAATTTCTCCTTTCGTAGCAGCCCAGAAGAACCAATTGGAGTAGAAGTTTGAATATGGAAGTTCAATGTCCAATACTCACTTTACAATGGTTCTAAGTTCTAATTGATTTTAAGTTAAACCAAATGGGCTAGTTGTATTTGATTTTAATTCCAAGAAGAAGGAATTACAGAATTTTTTCCTTTTCAAATCAAATCGGAATGTAGATTGAAATCAAATAACAATAAGCTAACAAAAGAAAATATTAATTATGCACAAAGTAGCTTAAAATGAACAAAAACTTATTTCAAAGTGGAGCCTTGATTTTACTTTAATTGAATTGAAAAGCTCTGAAATTTGTGCTTTATTTATAGCTGAAGAAACTTCTCTTCGACTGGTCCTGGGGACACATCGATTGGTCGTAGCACCAACAACATTTTGAATTTTTAAGCGCGATCTTCGAAAATTATTCTATGACTAGTCGTGGGGTGTCTACGACTGGTCGTAGATGACCCAGGACTAGTCGTGGACCACATGATTTGGTCACTGTAATTTGAGTCGAAGACCCACGACTGGTGGAAGTTCGAGTCGTGAACACACCTATGACTGGTTGAAGGACTTACAGGACTGGTCGTGGACTAACAAAAAAATTTTAAAAATCTTCAACAAATTAGGACTGGTCGTGTAATTTCTTGGACTGGTAATTACTAGGACTAGTCGAACAAGGTCCTTGACTAGTCTTAGAACAGACCAAAATCATGTATTAACATACAGTTTGAATTATGTATCCGAAATGACCTACCCTAAGGTCAATCTATGGTCTATCATACTTGGAACATAAAGTATGAACATTAAACTTCATTCATTCAGTGAAGGTAGACCTTTGAACCTTATCAAGCTTGAGCTCTCATACTTGATGTAGCTTGATCTTGAGATATTCGAAAGCTTGAACTTAAACTTCATCTTGAGTTGTACTTGAGTCTTGAAGTGTACTCGAGTCTTGAAGTGTACTTGAGTCTTGTACTCTTTATCGATGTTGCTCTGAATATATATACTTACAGATGTTGACAAAGTACATGGCTTGACTTAGCTTGAAGTCGATCAATGTACTTAAGTTGAAGCACTTATGAAGCAGTGTCTTGAACATATATAAATCAACATATAAACACACGACACAAATAAAGGGTTTTGGCACCACAAAATTTGACAACCAAAGGAGCATGTGACCATAGCACTTACACGGGGCCCACCCATTTGTATTGTTAGGCCTATGTAATGAGGCCCGCTTGATAAATGAGGCCTATTATTTGAGGCCTGTGTGATGAGGCCCATGTGATGTATTTGAGGCCCAAGTACAGGGCCCACCTGTTGTGTATTCAAGACTGGATGTGATGTGTGATTTTGCCATAATGTATATAATGATGCTTATGTGGGCCACTCATGTTGGTTAAATGTTCACATTGATGGATACTGATGGTTGAATGTCCACATTGTGACCTTCCCTTGGGCCTTGTTAGGCCCATTCTCATCATTGCCGATTGTCGAGGCTAATTATCATGACCAATTGTCGATTCCAAATCACCGTGACCAATTGCTGATTCCAATTGTCATGACCAATTGCTGATTCCGATTGTTATGGTCGATTACTGATACTGATTATTGATCGATTCCGATTGTTGTGGCCGAATGCCGATTCTGATCATCAGGGCCGATTATCGATCGATTACGAGTATCGATGCTAATTTCTATTGTTAAGGCCGATGTTGATTGTCGAGGCCGATTCTGAGTGTCGATTTCGATTGTTAAGGCCGACTTCGATTACCGAGGCCGTTTCGACTGCCAAGGCCGATTGTTGAGACTTATATGATGTATATGCGACCCATAGTTGAGGTCCATTGTGGTGTGTATTCAGGCTGTGTGATGTATATGTAGCCCGTTTTTAAGGCCTAATAAGATGAATACAAGGTCTACGTGATGAGGCCCATTGTGATGCATTTGAGGGTCAGGTAATGGAGTCCATTGTGATATATATGAGGCCAATATGAAAGGCCCATCGTGATGTGTATTAAGCTCTCGAGTGAAGCCCATGGTGTTGTATATTTGGCCCTTGAGTGAGGCCATGGGTCCACTATATATTAGGCTCTATATGGGCCATTCCTTGGGAGAAATGTTGGTTAAATGTCCACATTATTGAGGTCGGTTGTCGATGCCAGTTATTGATACCGTTTTATGAGTATGTGACAGCATAGTATCATGCTACATGCCCATACGCATCATTTACATGTTTATTATGAGATGTGTTTGACCATTACATATGTCCTTGGGCATGTTGTTATGAGACTCCCTGATAGGCAGAGGCTATCTCACATGAGTGCATGGTATGCGCAGGATTTATGCATGATTAGATTGTATAACTTATCCATCTTATATTATGTGTTATGATTACTGTACACCGTAGTGACATTAGGGTCGTAGCCTCCATAGGCATGTTATGGATAGCTAGATGGGATACTGAAAATGTTTGGATGAGCATCTGGACACTTTGAATGTCTGTGGGCAAAAGTCCCTAAACCTCCGTGGCCAGGAGACGCTCCAATGTCGAGTCGAGTGGATACATGAGCACTTTAGTGATAAATACTAGGAGGCCACGTCTCCTACTGTGTCGTGGTCAGATGGGAGGGGGTGTGGCCTTACCAGCCTGAGAGTAAGGGGTATAGCTCGGCTGAGTTTGACCAGCTCATGGATAAGTCTGCTATCGACATGCCAGGAAGATATTGGTTAATTACTGGTCAAGCGGATAGTGAGGTCTCTTCCACTTGCATGGTCATGCGTCAATGGGTGATGATTTACATGTAGAGTGTACTAAACCCCAATGATGATCCCAGTGATGTACAGTATAGATTTGTGGAGTAAGCATTGCATATTCATTCATTCACTATCCACTCAGGCTAGTGGTGCGCAACTATTTGTTATGTGTATCTTCGTAATTGCCAGGATTTCGATTGGGGCGAGTGACTAACCTGAGATCAGGAGTTTACCACATTCATTCTGACTATTCAAATTAGGTATGAGGCTAGTTTGGATAGAAGTCTCTTGTGGTGGATTCCGTAGCCTGCGATACTACGTACTATAATCCTGACTTCACACTCCGGCATGGTCATCCCGTTCGCACCGCATATTGCATTACATTTGCAGCATGTGAAATTTTAGGCTAGTGTATTTCTGCATTTATATGGTATAGATTCGACTGATGGTATTAGTGAACTCATCAAGAATTGTATATTGCATTGCATCCTTAGCATTTGATATTTGGCTCTTTATGGATCCTCGTTTGTATATCTGATCTGTATTGCGTACTATAAAATTGTATGACTTATGGATTTGTCAGTATTTTCACTTATTCTAATATCGTATGATTCATGATATTGTTAGTTTTTCTGATATTGTATGATTATGACACTGTATTGAATACTTGGCACTTACCTTGTACACACACGTACACCACCCTCTAAGCTTTCTATAAGCTTATGCACGATAAATGTGTGTAGCTGATGTTAGGTTGCAGCAGCATGGAGCTTGGAGCATGTAACTGACTTCTGAAGCTTTGATTTTGACATATGTATTTCCCTTTCAGCATTGTATTCAAACGTTTATATTAAGGGATATGTGATGATGATGTTGCCTTTGTGATTTGGGTAAACTTATGGTTATGCTTCTTACGAGATAAATGTATTGAAAAATCCTCCTTGTAAGATCCCAGAATGGAAACCTAGCATATGGGTGTTGGGAGCCGAGAATGGGATACTACGGAGGCTGTCGGCATCGGATTCGGCGATCGGATTTCCTGTGGATCCGATTTCCAAGTTTGGGGCATGACATTAACCTTTCTCTCATAGGCATGCTCCACGCCGCTGCCACACATTTTGTCACCTAATCCGCTGTCCACTCTAAGACAGTAACTCCATTTGAGTTGACAGGGTGAGTCTCGACCCAAAATCTAACAGGTCGAGTTTCCAGTGAATTAGTGAGTTTTAGAATGATGTATTGCACAAGTGGCATATTGACGGCTAAAATGGTACCCCATAACTTCTGGTATCGTGCTTGCATGCAATCACTTCTCATCCAAAAATTTGGCCACTTCTTGCCAGCTGGGCCACACCTGCATTGTACATTGGGAAATTGAATAATGTGTTGGCTCACCTCTGGTAACTCAGCATGTTATATCATTACTAAATAAAATCTGTAGAGCGCACCATGAGTTATGTATCTTATCCACCCCGTTTATCAGTTTTACTAGCTTATTTTATTTTATTTTATTACTGTTTAATGAAAGAGTTGATTCATTCATAGAGGAAAAACATATATAAATGGACATTCAGGCACCCCCGAAGGTTAGAAAAAAAAGAAAGCAACAGGGGAACCTATCGTGTGAGCTAGCGCTACCGACCATAAGTGGCCTGACATGGACTAATGGACTCCAACGAATCTGAATGGCCCAAAACAGGACTATGGGATAGTCCTATGGGATGACCTAAGGAAACCTAGGACCACTTTGTCCAGGAAGATTAGCCCGCGGACCTGAGAAGGAAGTCCTTCACTTGGTGGAAAAATGGGCAGATTGGCACTTACTCCCTTCCCTGGCCATACCATCGACTAGGACATTACCTTCTCTACTGATAAAGCTGAAGTTGAAAGCACCCTTTCATGTCAAGCTCTCTATCCAAAGGACACAAGGTTTCCACCACCTTGAGATGAGAGATTTACTGGATAGGCAGGCAATGACGACCTTAGAATCAGATTCGATAACGACCTTGTTCACCCCATTCCAGACACAATTGGATCCCGTTATGAACCGCACGGAGCTCGGCTCCATTGTTGGAGCCCATGCTGTAACCATGAGAGAAAGAAAAAATTAGATCACCATTGGTATTTCTGCAGTCACCCCCTCCTCCAAATAGGACTGGATTTCCTCTCGCTGATCCATCTATGTTAACCTTAACCCAGTCCGAGGACAGTTTGGCCCACTTAATCACTTCAGTGTGGAAGAGAGGAAGAGGAGGAGATGAGATCCCCAGAGCATCTCGGGAGTGGAATCACAGGGGTACATTCCCTATGGAGTTGCCGACCAGCATGGAAGCTAAAATTTTGATACGAGCTATAATGGAGAAGGCTCTCAATGGTTTGTTGTCGAACCGAGCAGCATTCCTTGCTTTCCAGAGTTCCTAGAGGACCAAGATAGGAAGGAGCTTGTGAATGAGGACGGGAGCATTATTGGGGGCGGAGGCCTGACACCATTGGAGAAGCTTACCTTCCAAAGAATGATGTTTCAGAAGGGGGATCCCAAACTAAGAGCTGAAATAGGTCCATACCATGGAGGCCAGCTGCCCCCCGAGGAAGCGGTGAAGGATAAATTCCTGGACCGAACGATAGGAGGGGCCCACATGGTAGTAGTTACAATGGGAAGCTAGCTGGACTCCTTTACATTGGACTCTCCCGTCTACTGGGACTGCACCTTGCATTAGCCTCCATGAAAAAATGGAGATCTTGGGTGGCAAGAACTTATGTTAAAGCCAATTCAACAAGCCAGTGGGAGAATGACTAATTCTGGTTATGGATCATGCTGACTTGATTGAGAACAAGAAAGAGGATTCATGGGGCCTCAAACAAGCTCGGTTCTAACCCAAAATGGCAAAACCCCCTTGGTTATGGGAGAAGACTTCCTGAGGTAAATAGGAGAATACAGAGGATGGAGGCAGGGGGCCTACTAGTCCTAGGAAATCCTTGATCTTGAGGGATTGCAGGGGTTCTGGGATAGGATTTATGACCGGGCGTTGGAGCGGTCCCAGCCCTGACCAGTTAGCCTCCCAAAAATTTAGTTCTCCACTACTTACTTCCTATTGAACATTATCATTTATAACTGGAAGAAGCTTTTTGGTTTTCTTCCATAGAAGGGAGGCGTTGCTGGACCATCTGCTCTCTTCGAACGTGTCTAGATCCAAGCGATATTAAACTCGAATTAACTGAACCCAAGGCCCGGCTGAAGAACCATGTTTGGCAGCCCATGCCATCTTAAGGTGGAGAGTGGTCATCACTTCCTTTAATTTTCTAACTCCTAAGCCTCCTTCCTTGACTGGGGATTTAATTTTTTTCCAAGCAATCCAAGGAAGTTTCTTCTTTCCATCAGCCCTACCCTAGAAGAATAGAGAAAATTTTCCTTCTAGTGTGTCGAGAACCTGGCCCGGGACGTGCACTGCTACCAATGTGTGAATAGGGATACTACCAAGGATGTGTTTGATCAACTTTAATCTGCCCACTTGTGACATGAATCTGGCACTCCACCCACTGATTTTCTTCTCGACTTTTTCAATGAGGAAATGAAAGTCAACCTGCCTCACTGTACCCTTGGAAAGCGGCACTCCTAGGTATGGGACCCCTACATTGGCTTTAGCGATGTCCAATAGTCGCTGGATGGATCTGACTCTGCTTGTTGGTATCTTATCAAAGCATAAGAAATAACTCTTATTGTAGTTGAATTTTTGACCTGATGCATCTTGGAAGGCTTGAAGGAAGTTCTTGATTGTGAGGAGTGATGACTGGCTACCGTTCAAGAAAAGTAAGGTGTCGTCCATGAATAGTAAGTTGAAAATCAACGGGCTTCCTCGTTGAAGCTTAAACGAATGGACCCAACCTCTAGTAACCAGAAGCTTGAAACTGTGAGAGAATGCTTCAGTGGCTAGGATAAATAGCCCAAGGGACAGCGGATTCCTCTTGTTGATTTACAAAAACCCAACGCCTCTCCATTGGTAAGCACTGAGAACCAATTATTGCCCCAACAGGATTCCATCAAACAATTCCATTTAGTGCTGAAGCCAAACTTGGATAACACTTGTTTAAGGAACTTCCAGTTTACTCAGTCGTAAGCTTTCTCTAAATCCAGCATTAAGATGGTATTGTTCCCTCTAATCTTCCAGTCTAGATCATGCATAGCCTCATTGGCCATAGCGATGTCATTTTTACTGGATTATTTTAGGAAATGATCCCAAAATCAAAGTTATATCCAAAGCTCATGTGGACTACCCTTGTTTGGGGGCATGGATTTGAAACCCCCGGATTTGAAATCCTTGTTTAGCACCCTAGATTGAGAATCAAATTTAATCCAAAAGTAGTTATTCATAGTATATTTACAGGGGTTTGAATTTAATTACTAAATCAATTTTAATATCTCTAATTACTGAACTTATGTAATTTTTGACACAACGGTTGTAATAAGGCCACTGAAATATATACTTTGCCAAAAATTGATGAAATTCCAAGTCTCAGATGGGCCGCAAGCACAAGATCACGTCAAAGTGACTAGCCATTGATTTTTAACCATTAATTTACATGGAGAATGTTTAGATGGTGCTGATAATCATATTAAAGTATTTATGGTGATGCAATTGATAATCTAATTATTTTAGGATATCATTAGTAGGTCATGTGTCTAATAAATTAATAATCTAGTGATACACATGCTACACATGCAACTATGGGAATGATTTTAGATGTAATCCAATGTCTCACCAGGATTTCAAATCTTGATTAATGGGATTTGAAACCCCAGTTGCCTTATGGTGCAAAACAACCCACAAGATTTGAAATCCCCTAAAATCCCCGCAAATCCATTGTGCTAAACAACCCCTATGAATTGAACACTTACCATTGAATTTTTAGTGGGGCCACAAAGGTCTTGGATTAAGTTGAGATTTGTGTTTTTCATGTCTTTGTGACCATATGAAGTGGGTGGATGAAAAACAAACACCACTATGGGTCTTTAGAAGGTTCGGCAGAAATCATTATTCCCTTACTTCCTTTGGTGGGCTCACTTAAGCTTTAAATATACTTCAATTTTGGGCTGAACCACTAAATGAGCTAAAAATTAGATGGATGGCGTAGATAAGTCACATACATTCACACTGGGCTAGTAAAGTTTACTTAGTACCATGAAGCGTACTGAGTTACCCACTACGCATTCTTATATTTAGAGCTGATTAGGTGCGACCCCGGCCTCACCCAATAGGTGCAGTCCTGACTATGGGGCTGACCTTGTTGTATTTATTATATATCCATGTGGTACATCCATTTTTTCAGCTGATTATTAACGCGACCAAAAACTCAAGTAGATCCAAATCTCAGTTGGATTACACAACATGAAAAAGTAGCAATTTAACTATTAGAATTTTATGAGGGGAATTTGACCGTACTCGCCTCAAAGTTTAGGTCAATTACCTAGAAAGCTACGACATTCTATATATCCTAAGAGTGGCCTTCTGACATCTTTTGGATATTGTTTCGGACAAAAATGCCCCCGTCCTTGGTTCAGGAGTTGTACGGTCTTAGAGTGAAGTAGAAGTCACATGCTGCTCCAACGCCTGAGAATGCGGCGGATCGGCTACTCCCCCTAGCACCAACTAATCGCTAGTGCTCGGCGGTATGTGGGCCCCACCACCATGTATATGTTTCATCCATACCGTGTATATATTTTTGGAGATCGTTTTATGGTATGCGTCCAAAAATGAGGTATACTCCAATATTAAGTAGACAACATTACAGGAAACAGTGCTGAATGATCGTCATAGACCATTAAAATGATCCCTCTCATTTTTGGGATCAAGCCCTAAAATGATCTGTCAAAATAAATGAACAATCGTGCCTTTCATCATGAAAATAGATGAATGAAATGGATGAAACACATACATCATGGTTGGGCCCATAGCTCATGATAGGGAGCATAGCCAATCCATTCTCCCCCGGAGAATACGAAAGAATATATGAGCTTGGAATGGCCAAATGTCACCTTTCACATGCACCTTTTACAGACCTTCTTCTTCTTCTCTCGTTCTCATAGAAAAGTGAAGATCTAGGGACCAACTTCCAGAGAGGGACGTTATTTGTCATTGTTTGAAATTCTCATCCACTACGAGGTCCATATTTTATTTTTTTAGTAGGCATTTTGATAGGGTAAAGGAAGATCAGATTTGAGAAAGTTCTTGTCACATGAAGGGATCTTACTGTAGGGCACACCTCGATTAAACCTATACCATTCATAGTAGAAAATCATGACTTCACATTTTCAAAGCTTCCACCCTCCAAGAAATCAAACTTCGCCCACCGACAGTGATAACCACGACCCTTCACGTATTCAAAAGCATGACCCAGACGAAGGATCGTGGTTCACGGTTCCCATGCACATTGGATCTTGGTTGTCATGTTATAAGGATCGTGCTTTTCACATGAGCCGTGGTCATCATGTTACATGGGTCATGGTTGGGAGATGTTGTGGGTCGTGGTTGTCATGCCAGATGGGTCGTGGTCGTCATGTTATAAGGATCGTGCCTTTCACTACCCTGTGAACCACGACCCATTTTGGTTGAAAACCATGACCCTTTGAGTGGTTCGTGGTTGTCAATCACGACACCTATATAACTGTGAACCATGACTCATATAACATGTCAACCACAATGCAACATAGTGAGGCCAATGAGTTAAGACTCTAACGCGGCCCTTACAACCACGATCCTTACCACATGAAAATCACGACCCTCACCACGACCCTTTATGACATTCTATTACAGCCAAAAATTACATTATATGTGAACTCCGCAAGATGACTATAAAATCAATAAGTGAACTTTCATTTAATTACAAGAATAATAGGACAAAGAAGAAGAAGAGTAATTGCATGGGAGCTATAGGTGGCCAATTTGAGGTCTTCAAATCTTTTAGCGGCTTGAGCTTTCGTTTCTTATGTCGTATTGTACCTCTTAATCCAGTATAGCCTTTTCTTGTTAAAGTATTGATCATGAGACCAAGAAGAACAGCACCGCTTGATTTCTCTATCCACCTCTGAGAAATTATCTCTGAGTTGCCGGAGTTTTGAAATTATCTTCAGAATTTCCTGTGGAGGCCATTGATCTTCAGGAAGATTAACAAGATCCCTGAAGAAAGGGAAGGGATCACTCATAAAGGAAGAACGCAAGAAGGACTCGATGCCTTCTTCGAATATCTCCTCCATTATTTTGATTGAAAGAGCAAATAAATCCATGAATGCTTAAGGTGTTGCAATGAGGATTATGGTTCGGATTGGCTTGTGGGAATAATTTAAAACCTAATTACCACTTTTATAGGCTAGTCAATGAGTGGTTAATGTGATTAGGATGTCATGCGACTATTGGTTTTCTGCTCTTAGGAATACTGTTTTTCAAGATTATGGGGAAATAGCGAAATGGCTGCGATTTCCTGAAAAAGAATGTGACGCTATTACAGAATGGGTTGTAGTTATGACGAACAATGGGTCGTGGTTTCCATCCACAATAGATCGTGGTTGGAAACCACCACCCAGTGTGTATAACAACCATGACCCTGTTGTGTGATTGTGGTTCACATGCACATTGTATCGTGATTATCATCCATGATGGATCATGGTTTTAATGAACAATGGATCGTTGTTGTATATGGGTCGTTGAACATAGTTGGCAACCACGATCCATATACCGTGACAACCACGCCCCATCTAACATGAGAACCATGACCAATATCAGCTGACTACCACGACCCAACTAACATAAAAACCATGACCCATATAATATGAGAACCATGACTCAAATGAGTTGGGCCTTGCAATAAGGATCTTGGTTCGGATTGGCTTATGAAAGTAATTTGAAACCACTTTTATATGACAACCACGACCCTGTCATGTGATCGTGGTTCACATGCACATTGGATCGTGGTTGTCATCCACGTTGGATCGTGGTTATGATGAACAATAGATCATTGTTGTATATGGGTCGTTGAACGTGGTTGGAAACCATGATCCATATATTGTGACAACCATGACCCATGTAATATGAGAACCATGACCTACATCAGCTGAAAACCACTACCCTTCTAGTGGTTCGTGGTTGTCTTCCACAGTGGGTTGTGGTCGTTAACCACGACCCAATGTGGATGACAACCATGAACCAATGTGGATGATAACCACGACCTATTTAAGATGACAACCAATATCCTACATTCCTGATAAGTTGTACCCATTCATTTTTTTTACAGATTAACCAATATTAGAAGAGTATGGGTCGTCGGTCTATATTATGCTATTATGATGGAGAGAGTGTATATGACAAGGGAATGTTTACCTATGATGGTGGAGACTTAAAGGGATTTGTTGTGAGTGATGATATTACATATCAACAGCTGCTAGATAAAATGCATCAGATTAAGAAGACTACATCGGATGAATTCAATTTGATAATTAAAGTTGTGTACGGTGATGCACTTCATGGATTCCTTCACCCACATATAATCAAAGACGATGAAGATTTCGAAGCATATATGTTATTCTGTGGACAGACTCTTTCAACACAAATACCATGTATGTAGAGAAAATGAGATGTTGTCCTTCTGTTAAGGATAATAACATATATTACACTTTTCATTCAAACCTATCATCTCTTAAATCGCAGCCTTCAAGCAATGATCGGATAGTCGATAATTCTGATATACCTAGCTCTTCATCTAATGATGGATATCATGATCGAGAAGTCAACGATTGTGATATAAGCAGCCTTTCATGTAACGATACACATCATGGTTTAGGGAATGATGACTGCAATATACCTGGCCCATCAAGTAATGATAGATATCATGATCGAGGACTCGACGAATGCAATATATGCAGCCCTTCAAGTGACGATCAATTTTAAGGAACAGTGACCGATGCGACCTCCAAAACCTATCCGTCAATGATGCGTCTATTGATCCATTCGTGCAGGTCAACATTCCTAAGGAAACAGAAGGGATCACTAATAAAGGAAGAATACGAGAGAGACGTGATGGCTTCTTCGAATATCTCCATTATTTTAAATAAAAGAGCAAAGAAATCCATGAATGCATAAGGTGTTGCAATAAGGATTCTGGTTTGGATTGGCTCGTGGAAGTAATTTGAAACCCAAGTAACACTTTTATAGGCTGGTCATTCAATGGTCAAGGCATTGATTTCGAAGGGTCGTGTTGATTCTAAATGGTCGCATGGATTCCAAAGGGTCACGCTCGATGCCCAATGAATTATGGGGAAGTAGCGACTTTAATGTGATTTTCTAAAAAAGGAGAATGTGGAGTTGATTCCGAAGGGTCGCGCTGAATTAGAAGGGAATGGTTGTGGATATGACGAACAATGGGTTGTGGTTGTCTTCCATAATGGATCGTGGTTGGGAATCACAACCTGGTGTGTATGACAACAACCCTATCGTGTGATCGTGGTTCATATGCACATTGGGTCATGGTTTTTATCTATGTTGGATCGTAGTTGTCATCCAACGCTGGATCGTGGATCAGAGGAAAAAGGAATGACAACCACAACGCATAGAACACGAGAACAACCCATATTACATGAGAACCACGACCTATGTTATATGGACCTTCTCAACAAAGTTTTTCAGCTCGATGGGTGCCCATTGAAGAGAACTGTTCATCATATTATATTGTAATTATGGTCGTGGTTGTCATGTTATATGGGTCGTGGTTGTTATGTTATATGGGTCATGGTTGTCGTCTTACGTGGGTCATGGTTCTTACGTTATATTTCTGTAATTGTCGGTTGATTTCCTATAGTGTGACCAACCTATAAGGTGGAACACACCATAGGAAATCAACAGACAACCACAACCCATGTAACGTAATAGCCCCATTTAATGGTCAAGGCACTGATTCCAAAGGGTCAAGGTAATTCTGAACTAACGTGCGGATTTCGAAGGGTCGCGCTGATTCCCTATGGGTTACGGGGAAGTAGCGACTTTAATGTGATTTCCTTAAAAAGAAGAATGTGGCACTAATTCCGAAGGGTCGTGCTGAATCTAATGAGAATTGTCATGCCCCAAACTCAGAAACCAGGCTCACCAAAACTCCCGATCACTGAATCCGATGACGACATCCTCCGTAGTACCCCATTCTCAGCTCCTAGAGCGCATGCGCCAGATTCCAATCCTGAGATCCTACAAGGAGGATTTTCCAACGTACAATTATCTCGTAAGATGTATAACCACAAGTATACCCAAATCAAAAGGTAACATCATCATCACATATCCACTAATATAAACATTTGAATACAATGTTGAAAGAAAAATACATATGTCAAAAATCAAAGCTCCAGAAGACCGCTGCACGCTCAAAGCTCAACACTACTGCAACTTAGCGCCACGTGTACGCATCTATCATGCATAAGCTTATAGAAAGCTTAGAGGGTAGTGTAAGTGTGTGCACAAGATAATTTCCAAGCATATAAATATTAGAGTAATGTGGAAACATGGTAGTAAGCCCATAAGTCACACAGTATCAGAATGTACAATGCAGATTGGTTATACACATGTGGAATCATAAAGAACTAAATATCAGATACCAATGATGAAAATGCAATATGTAAATCCTGAAGAGCTACGTATACCATTAATCTCATCTAGGTTATACATCAAACCTGCGCATATCGCGCGATCATGTGGGGATAACTCCGGCTCACAAGGATTCCCATAATCATCTCAGTCCAATGGCATTTACTTTAATCAATCATCCATCACAACATGCATACAAATGATGGGGGTCCACAAATGGATGGCGGATCTAGTCCAAATATCAAGATAAGCTCACTGATTTAAAATGCATCACGATAGTTAAGGAAAGAATCCAACCTATGGCCACTGCAACATCAGATGATGCTTCTGATGTGGGACAAAGTTCTACCTTCACTGTGTGCATAGTAACCTACCCACACAGTAGCCTGTCAATCACTGGTAGCTCCCTCAGGTCCTCATGCCCCGCCCACTTAGCGTCCGCCCACATGTAATCACAGTGATGGAGCATCATAATATCCCCCACCGAGGGCACATCTGAGTATAAGTGCAATAAGTGGGCTTCCTTACCCTCTCTATCACACAATAAATTGGACTTCCTTATGGGGCCTAATATATACACAAGGTAGGATCCAAGGTGTAGGTATTATGATGCTATGCTGTCACATATTCATAATCGGTATCGATAATCGTTATTGATAACCGGCACTTATAATCGGCCTTGACAATTAGCCTCGACAATCGAAATTGGCTGAACAAGGCCTAAGAGAAGGTTACAATGTGAACATTAAACCATCATTACCCAATAATGTGGCCATTTAACCAACATTTCTCTCAAGGAGTGGCCCATACAAGGAATTCATACACAACTTAATGGGCCATACATACATCGCACTGGGCCTCAACCATGGGCCTTGAATACATACAATAGGCCTTAAACCATGGGCCTCAAATACATTACATCGGACCTCATTAAATGGGTCGTATCAATGGGCCAAATCAAATGGGCTTCATTTATATCAATCGGGCCCACCCTTACGTATTTTTGAGATCCGACCTATTCATAAGTTAATATAGAGGTAGATGAAGTGAAAGTAAAAACATCAGCTTGATCGGAACTACTGTGGCCCTTAAGAAGTTTTGAATGGTGAATGTCACTATCCCCACTATTTTCAATGGTGGGGTCTACTTAAACTATAGATCTATCTCATTTTTAGTCTCAAGCCTATAAGACAACCTTGCCAAATGGTTAGATGATTTGGATACAACACATGCATCATGGTGGGTCCCATAGGGATGGACAACATAAATAAAGTACATACCTCATGGAAGGGTCCACACTTAATGGAAGGTGTGGATTACAATATATACATCAATGGGTCCCATGTGGGGCTCACCATAATGTTTATCTACCATCCAATATATTAATAAGGTCAAATGGGCCTGAATGAAGAGGAAAACAAATTGCATACAGATACAAAACATCGGTGAAATCCAAAAGGATTTCAATGGCAAACGTTCAATCCTCACGGTTCCCGTGACTTGGGCCACCTGAGTTCCACATACGGCTGATTTTATTATTTTTTTTTAGGAGGGAGGGGAGGGGGGGCACTGCCCCAAAGGGGGCCTACCAAATACACAGTGTTGATTCCCAACACACATCACCGTGGGCCCCACGGCTGGGACCCTTGCCCGTCCGTCCATAGTGCAGGAGTGCAGAAAGACGTTGTTATGCGTCCTCTGGATGTTTACAGCAGCAGTGCCTGCTGCTACATATTACTTTTTATATTTCTGTGGTATTTTCTAGGCGGGACCCGTATTAGTAAAATCCACCCCACCCATTGGATTTTACTGCTCAAGACAGATCAAACAAGCCCAATATTCGATATGCTTTGGTGTACAAAAACATCTGAGTAGATTTATACGGGCAAAACCACTATTTTTTATGCTATGATCAGCCAGATAATCGGATTGGCTTCATTTTTCGGTTTAACGCCTAAAATGGTATTAGAAATAGGATGGATGGCGTGTATTATATTTATACATTAAGGTGGGGCCTGCATGAGTGGTTGAGCCCAAAGCTTTGAACCAAGCTGATATTTTTGATTTGTTGATAGCAACGTCCAGACCTTGTTGGACGGTCTGGACAATGAACATCGAGAAAGTTCTGAGCTAGCCCAACTGGTCATGTTGGGGTCCACCAAATGCTTGCACTTCGCCATCATCTAGACCCTTCAAATAAAAGGGTAGTAAGGTGGGTTGATCCCCATGTTTGGACCGCCATATGGTCCGTTGGATGGGTGGTCGGATGTCACATACATTTATCATGTGGGCCACAAAATAAGGGAAGGAGAGAGAGAGAGAGAGAGAGAGAGAGAGAGAGAGAGAGAGAGAGAGAGAGAGAGAGAGAGAGAGAGAGTGAAATGGCCAAGCTATATGTCTTAAAGGGGGTGAATAGGAACCAAATTTACAATAAACACTACGGAATTAAACAAAATAGATAACCAAATAAGAAAATTCAATATTTAACACTGAAATGAAAGGCACCCTCAAAATTCAAGTCTTAAGAGGTTGATACAAATGTTGTTCTAAGGACAACCTTACACCAAAAACCAAGGGTTTATGGTAGGACAACCTTATTTCTAGAAAGATCTTTGTATCAAGAACTCAAACTGAAGAGGAACAAATAAATGAATGAATAAATTCAAACTGCACTAAAGAATAAAATGTAATCTCAAATATTGATTATTCTAAGGACAACCATACACCATAAGAATGGCAGAGCCACCTTACTAGAACAAATAAAGAAACTGAATCTCAAAGCAATAAAGAAATAACAAGAAGTAAATTCTAAACTATTACACCATTCACCACAATGCTTAAAATAAAATGATTACAATATTCACATCCACATATACATCCCACAAATAAATAAACAAAGATAAGAAGATAAATCACACAACCACAAAACACAAGGGATTATAGTGGTTCGCCTGTTTATACACCAACTGTTAATAAACAGCCACACAGCTACACCACTCCTAATATCCTCACACAATGGATATTAGCGTTCACTATCACAGATACGTTTTCCAGGTTCACCTAAAACCTATACAATTGTGTCTTCCTCTATGGGCTTACATAATTAAAAAAACCCTACTTCTGAGTTTTCCTAGCTCTCCTCAGATAACCAATACAATGAGATTTTTCTGAAAAATCTCAAAAGTAAACCAAAAGAAAGTAGATTACATAAACGTAAAATACCTAGAATTTCTCCTTCGTTGTAGCAGCCTAAAAGAACCAAATCGGAGTAGAGATTCGAATGTCCAAGTTCAATGTCCAATTCTCACTTTACAATGGTTATAAGTTGTAACAAATTTTAAATTAAACCAGATGGGATAGCTTTAATTGATTTTGATTCTAAAAAATGGATAATCAAAGTTCCTCTTTTCAGATTAGATTGGAATATAAGAAACATAATCAATTAACAAAGCTAAAGAAAGAGAATATTAAATATGCACACTTAGCTTAAATGGAGCATAGACTTATCTCTCATAAGGCTGAATTAAATTAGCATAAATTGTATTTATTATTCTGAGATTCGTGCTCTATTTATAAGTGAGAAAATCACGTCTTTGGCTGGTCTAGACAGCTCTACGACTGGGCATAGAACCAATGCATATTTGAAATTTTGGGTACGATAAGTTCTGGCAGTTTCATGACTGGTCGAAGATCTCTCATGACTAGTCGAAGCTAACTGAATTTTAACACTGTACTTTGAGTCGAAGGTCTATGACTTGTCGAAGAATTAGTCGACACTGTTCATACGACTAGTCGAACAATCTCCACGACTGGTCGAAGCCTAATAGAAAATTTTCAAATTTTGCAACAAACTTACGACTAATTCAGGAAATTCTTAGACAGGTCGAAGCAGTGCTAGGATTAGTCGAACAAAGTCGAGGACTAGTCTTAGAATAGACCAAATTCACTTATATAAAACATATGAGTTATGTATCTAAAATGACCTACTCTAAAGGTCAATCTACGGATAGTCATACCTCAATCGTGAAGTAAGGACATTGAAACTTGAAGACGAGTGACCTTTGAGAATAATGAAGCCTGAGATCTTGGTGTAGCTTGAACTTGAAAGCTTCTTGAGATCTTGAACTTGAAAGCTTCATCTTGATCTTGAATTATACTTGACTTGAATTAAGTCATACATACTTGCCTTCTTGAGACTTGACTTGTGAACAGTACATGTCTATCGAAGCTGATGTTGTGAGACTTTCGTTGTCACTGTCTTGAGTGGAGCATTGTTCTTCACATATGCAAGCTTCATAACAAGATACAAATAGTGTCTTTGGCACCACAAATTTGACAACAAAAAAGGCTAGCAACTATATCACTTACAATCTCCCCATTTGTCAAATTAGTGACAAAACACACTTTTAAGATATATTACATAAAATAGAATATCTGATTAAAGAATCATGCACCAGTTGTTATCAACCGGCACACATAAATAACATGAACCTGCAAATCAATATTCAACATACAGTCCACCTCTACACATACTCCCCCTGAGTAACATACATCACAGAAATAAAAAATCTACTCCTCTTCTCCTCATAACATAGGTAACATAGGTAACATACTATCGTTAAACATCCATTCTCTCCCTTTTTGTCACAATAGGACAAACGAAGCATAAAATAGATGACTGAGGAGTAATAAAGAAAGAGATATAAGAGAGGTAACAAGATAAGATATTACATAAGAAACACATATAATTAAACTAAGCTAAGTCAAAGATAGTTACATTCTCAAAACCAGTTAAGCTAGCACAAGAGTAATAAAGTTATTACAGTCCAGCAAGATAAAAAGAGCTAATCTGAGCCAGATGAAGGAGCAGGGATGGAAGGATCAAGTTGATGCATGCCCTTATTCAAGATCTTTAGATATTTGCACATATATTTGAACTGTAAATCATGGGCAACATTCATGTTTTGCATCTAATATTTATATTCTCAACTTTCTCTTACAATGCATGTAAACGCGCATCAAACTCCAAAGGTTCAAAATATGGATCATTAGTTGGGTTAGATTCAAGTTCTTCAAAAATATCATCCATGTCGATGTCATCAGGAGGAAGATCAACTGCTTCTTCCTCATGTCCAGCTTCGGCACCACTAACACCATCACCTTGACCAAGAAGGTAATTTAGCTTCATCTTATTGATATTAGAATTGTTAAATATAAAATGATAGATAAGGGTCTCTCCAATAGGCATATCGACTAACATATGTGTAGCCAACACAGTCATTAGATAAGTAAAAGGGATGTCACTGTGACCTGGATGGAGTCGAAACTGAATAATGGAATAACAAATTAAGCATGGTAAATAGACATGAACACCTCTAGCAACAGTATGAAGAACTCGAACCATGAAGGACGTCAAATCAGATTTATTACCCGATCGAGAATACAAGTTAGAGACAAAAATCTTGTGAAGAACTCTATATTTGGATAACAAAAACCTTGAGGGAAGCGCATTCCCATTATGCATCCATTGAACGTCCAAATTGCATAAGGTTCTAGGGAGCATACATTTTTCAGTTTTTAAGGGCTTTTCAAATAAGGTATGGATAGGAATCCCTCATCATTCACAGGAATTTCCATAAGAGCTTAAATCAAAT
The DNA here is from genome assembly GCA_037074715.1 of Magnolia kwangsiensis. Lineage (NCBI taxonomy): Eukaryota > Viridiplantae > Streptophyta > Magnoliopsida > Magnoliales > Magnoliaceae > Magnolia > Magnolia kwangsiensis. The sequence continues at coordinate 103,046,230 of CM073577.1, read as the reverse complement.
GACGATCAACATCAAATGGTCCTTCTCTTGTGGCTATTTTAAAAGTTAAATTTTTCAGTGAAAATTCACTTATACAAGTGAACATGGACTGGGCAATGGACCGATATGCTGGCCCACCCCAATGCAATAAGTTATCCCAACCTATAGCTTGGAGCATAGGAAGGATATCAAAAGGAGCAACATGATTAATATCAACAGGATGTTTAACAATAACGTTACGTAATTTGATGTTCCGAAATAAGATGGATCATTCTCGGAAGCCCGAAGATGACGCTTAGTGATAGTAGCTGATCTAAAGGAAGATGGATCACGAGATGTTATCTTTCTCCCTCTAGATGTCATTTGCAACAAGGATTTCAAGGAAATAAAGAGTTGTAAAGGATCGAGAAGCGGGTTTTCTCAAATCAAATTTTTTAAAAGAAAAATCCCAAATCTCAACAAGATTCGAAATAGATAACTTCAAGAGAAAAATAGAAGTAATCTAGACATAAATCTACAAGAAAAATGTAAATGGAGCACTAACCTTTAAGATTTTGAAAGGTGGGTTCGACTGGTCAGGCGTCGGCTCGTTGGAGAGTGAAGAGGAAATGAAGAAGATGAAGTGTTTTCCTAAAATTTTAAGTGATTCACGCGATTCACGATTGGTCGTGGATGTACATGATCGGTCATAGCAAGACTGGTCGTGTATACTCATGACTGGTTGAGTACCGGCCAAAATTTTGATTTCCTGTATATTCATAAAAATTAAAATCTAAACTAGAAAATATATACAATATGAAACAAATAGACATAAATAATCATTTTAAAATGCACATGTCAAGATCAAATTTCATTTTGTTAAACCTTCTTTTGTCAAGTGGTTTAGTGAAAATGTTAGCATGTTGATTCTCGATAGGGATCTATTCTAAAGATATAACCTTTTCTTCCACTAATTTACGAATATAATGAAATTTAATGTCAATGTGCTTAGTACGTGAATGTTAAATTGGATTTTTCGAAATGTTTATGGCACTGGAATTATCACAATAAAATAACATAGCATCCTGTTTAATTTCATAATTACTTAGCATATGTTTTATCCAAACAAGCTACGTACACACATTACCAGCTGCAATATATTCAACTTCAGCAGTTGAAAGTGATATATAACTTTGGTTCTTGCTAAACCAAGAAACTAAATAGTTTTCTATATAAAAGCAACCACCACTGGTTGATTTTCTATCATCAAGATTACCAGCCCAGTCAGCATCCGAGTACCCAGCTAATTGAACACTAGTTTCATGTAGATACCAAAGACCGAGATTAACTGTACTTACGACATATCGCATAATCTGCTTGACAACAGTCAAGTGTGATTCTTTAGGATTAGACTGATATCTAGCGCAAACACCAACACTTAGAGCGATATCAGGTCTACTAGCAGTTAAATACAGTAAACAACCAATCATACTCTGATATAATTTTGGATCCACATTCTTACCTGCAGAATCTTTTGAGAGTTTCAAAGTTGTATACATTGGAGTATCAAAGTTCCTGCCATTCTCAAATCCAAATCTCTTAATCAAATTCATATCATATTTAGATTAAGAAATGAACATTCCATCAGGTTGTTGTTTTACTTGCAACCCAAGAAAATAATTTAATTCCCCAACTATGATCATTTCAAACTGAGATCTCATCAAATCTACAAACTCAGTAGTCATATTAGTACAAGTAGATCCATAAATGATATCATCAACATAAATCTGTATAATTAAAATGTGATCATTATATTTTTTAATAAACAGAGTTTTATCAACACATCTCATTTTATCAACACATAATAGAAACTTTGTTTGTTTCTCGTACCATGCCCTAGGAGCTTGTTTTAAGCCATAAAGTGTCTTTTTAAGGCGATAGACATGATCAACATTCTTAGGGTCATCAAAACCCATAGGTTGTTCAACATAGACTTCCTCATGCAGATCGTCATTTAAAAATGCACTTTTCACATCCATTTAGTAAATCTTAAACTTTCTAAAATACGCAATGGATATAAAAAGTCTAATTGATTCAAGACGTGCTACTGGTGCGAAGGTTTCATCATAATCAATACCTTCAATTTGAGTGTAACCTTGTACCACCAGCCTAGCCTTATTTCGAATTATATTACCAAACTCATCAGACTCATTCTTGAAAATCCACTTAGTTCCAATGATGTGTTTATCTTTAGGTCTAGGTACGAGATACCAGACATTATTTCTCATGAATTGGTTAAGCTCTTCTTACATCGCAACTATCCAATTTTCATCAGCAAGAGCTTCTTTTACGTTAGCTGGTTCTATCTGGGATGTAAAACATACGTAATTACATATATCCTCAAGTTATTTATGGGTATGAATACCAGTAAGAGGGTTTCCAAGAATCTGTGTGGTTAGATGATCTTTAACAGTCCTTAAATTAGAATTAGTCTGATTAGATGAAGTATCAAGTTATGATTACTTCATCATTATCTGGACTTGAGACTAGTGTGTTTAAGTGATCATCAATGACCACATTGATGGACTCTTGAATCACACCGGTCCTTTTGTTCAGAACCCTATAAGCTTGACTGTTTAAAGAGTATCCAAGAAAGATCCCTTCATCACTCTTCGTATCAAACTGTTTCAGATTTTCACGATCTCGTAAAATATAGCACTTGCTGCCAAAAACTCAAAAGTATTTAACAGTAGACATTTTATTGAACCACATTTCGTAAGCCGTTTTATTATTACCTTTACTAGTGTAAACCCGATTAATGATATAGCAAGCTATATAGATTGATTCAGCCCAAAGATTCTTAGAGAGCTTCATGCTATTCAACATGCATTAGCCATTTTTTAAAGCACTCTATTTTTTCTTTCAACAATACCATTTTGTTATGGAGTTTGGGCACTGAGAATTCATGTAATATTCCCTAGTCACTACAGAACTTCTCAAAACTGCTATTCTCAAATTCATATCCATGATCACTACGAATCTTACTGCCTTGAGAACTTTTTTCAGTTTGAATCCTTTTGAGAACTTTTCTTACTTTTTTAAGGGTTTCTAATTTTTCTCTTAAGAAGATTACCCATGTATATCTGGTAAAATCATCTACAATTACCAAGATATATCTTTTGCCGCCTCAACATTTCATCCTTGTAGGTCCCACAAGATCCATATGGAGAAGCACGAGTGGTTTGAAGTGGCATTGGAATTCACCTTTTTATGTGTGTTCCTTGTTTGTTTGTCAATTTGGCATTCGCCACATATTTTATCTATCTTTTGAAGTTTGGGTAGACCTCTTATTAGTTCTCGTTTGCTCAATCTATATAAGTTTCAGTGGTGTACATGTCCAAGACGTTTGTGCCACAAATCAGTCTCGTTTGTATGGACTATGTAACATGATTGATTAGATGAGCTGGATTCGCTAATAATATAGCAGTTTTCAGATGTTCTACATCCAGTTAGTATTACTGAACCCTTATTGTTTAGAATCTCACAGCTTTGATTAGAAAATCTTACATTATAGTTATTATCGCATATTTAAGATATGCTTAGTAGATTATGTTTCAATCCTTCAACATATAAAATATTTTTAAATAACGGAAGGTTTTAAAGTTGAACCGTACCTTGGCCCATAATCTTACAGTTGCTGCCATCACCAAATGTGACTGAACCATCAGTCATGTCTTTGAGATCGGTGAATAAACCTTTATCACCGGTCATATGCCTTGAACATCCACTATTTAGGTACCACTTAGAATGGCTTGTAGCTTTGAAAACTATATGGGCAACCAAACAGGTGACCTTTGAAACCCATTTCATAACTGTTTTGGGTTTAGGTGGATAGTTAGTCATATTTCGTTTGTAAGAGTTATAAGTATGACCTATTGAGTTAGACTTTAGAAGCTCCTTAAGAAAATCAACTATCTTTTTATCCAAAGGATTTTGGTTATGCTTCTTACAGTTGAAATAATTTCCTTTAGGTTTTTGAAAAGATTTAAAGTCTTTATAAAACATTTATTTTTTCCCTTTTGAGTTTAAGGTCTCTCCCTTTACGAATTTGGGAGGAGTGTTCTTCGGTTTAGGTGGAACATTCTTATCATAGCCCAAACTGGATCGATCACCACATTTTCTTGATCTAGATAAGAGTTTTTCTAATTTAGGATCACCTTGAGCATATTTACAGGTCTCCTTTAAACTCAAGAGTGAAGAAACTTCATTTTTAAGTCATTCATTTTTAGAATTCAGATTTTCAATCAGGGAGGTTTTAAATTATAAATCGCATGTAGATTTTTCAAAACAGTCTAAAATATGGGACTTTTCTAAAACAAGAGTTTCATAATTTTCCTTAAGTTTAGAAAATTTTTCTTTTTGAATTTTCATTTTCACAGCAATTTTACAACTTTCCTTTTATAGGGCATTGTATGCATCTTGAAAATCATCTTCGTTTTCACATTCACTATTCAAAATTTCTTCACTAGTTGAGTCATCATTATCTGAAAAAGTGAATTAGGTATAATCATAAGGGCTTTAACTTCATTGCCCGACTCAGTTTCAGAATCTTCTGATTCAGAGGAGGCTTCAGAATCAGATGACTCATCCCAAGTAGCCATCATACTTTTCTTTTTTGACTTGCCCTTATTAGGACATTTGTTAGATAAACAGCTACACAGCTACTCCACTCCTAATATACTCACACAGTGGATATTAGGGTTCACTATCAAAGATAGGTTTTCCAGGTTCACCTAAAGCCTTCATAATTGTGTCTTTCTCTATAAGCTTACACAATTAAAAAAAAAACCCACTTCTAAGTTTTTCTGGCTCTCCTCAGATAACCAATACAATGAGATTTTTCTGACAAATTTCAAAAGTAAACCAAAAGAAAGTAGATTACATAAACATAAAATTCCTGAAATTTCTCCTTCGTTGTAGCAGCCTAGAAGAACCAAGTTGGAGTAGAGATTCAAATGTCCAAGCTCAATGTCCAATACTCACTTTACAATGATTTTAAGTTCTAGTAGATTTTAAATTAAACCAGATGGGCTAACTTTAATTGATTTTGATTCCAGAAAAAGGATAATTAAAGTTTCTCTTTTCAGATTAGATTGGAATATAAGAAACAAAATTAATTAACAAAGCTAAAGAAAGTGAATATTAAATATGCACACTTATCTTAAATGGAGCACAGACTTATCTATCAGAAGGCCGAATTAAATTAACATGAATTGTATTTATTATTCTGAGATTCATGTTCTATTTATAGGTGAGAAAATCACATCTTTGACTGGTCCAGACAGCTCTACGACTGGTCGTAGAACCAACGAATATTTAAAATTTCGAGCGCGATAAGTTCTGGTGGTTTCACGACTGGTCATAGGTCTCCTACGACTAGTCAAAGATCTCTCACGAGTAGTCGAAGCTAACCAAATTTTAACATTGTACTTTGAGTCATAGGTCTACGACTGGTCGAAGAATTAGTCGACACTATTCATATGACTAGTCGAACAATCTCCAAGACTGGTCGAAGCCTAACAAAAAACTTCCAAATTTTGCAACAAACTTACTACTAATCCAGGAAATTCTTAGATAGGTCGAAGTAGTATTAGGACTAGTCGAACAAAGTTCAGGACTATTCTTAGAACAGACCAAACTCACTTATATAAAATATATGAGTTATGTATCCAAAATAACCTACTCTAAAGGTCAACCTACAGTCACTCATACCTCAATTGTGAAGTAAGGACATTGAAACTTGAAGACGAGTGACCTTTGAGAATAATGAAGCCTGAGATCTTGGTGTAGCTTGAACTTGAAAGCTTCTTGAGATCTTAAACTTGAAAGCTTCATCTTGATCTTGAATTATACTTGATTTGAATTAAGTCGCACATACTTGCCTTCTCGAGACTTGACTTGTGAACAGTACATATCTATCGAAGCTAATGTTGTGAGACTTTCGTTGTCACTATCTTGAGTGGAGCTTTGTTTGTCACATATGCAAGCTTCATAACAAGATACAAATAGTGTCCTTGGCATCACAAATTTGACAACAAAAAGGGCTAGCAACTATAGCACTTACAAAGAAAGAGAGAGAGACGCACGATGGAGGGACCCCGACACTATGGGCCCTCCCTTCCATGCATTCAGTCATACATCAAGTGGGTCTCAATACATGTGGGCCCACCAAATCAAGATTCAACGGTAGAGATTCCTTCTCCACAAAAATGGAAGGTCTAGATGACCTCTCATTCAACTAAGAAAGTAAACATAATGATGGGGTCCATGGAAAATGGCCCCATCATGGAATGATCATGAGAATCATAGTGGGCCATCCGCCACTTGGTAAGCCCCACTTGGTCCATCATGAAAAGAATGAAATCTAGTCCTATAGAACACCCACCTTTGATATCTTCTTTCTTCTTCCGCCAATGCATGCTATGGCTCCATAGGAATAATATTCTGTGCCCAAAACATCACAACAAAATGGGGTAGTGGAAAGGAAAAATAGAGTGCTTCAAGAAATGGCAAATGTAATACTAAATAGTATGAAGCTTCCTAAAAATATTTGGGATGAAGCCATAAATACTGCTTGTTTTATAATTAACCGTGTTTATACTAGAAAATCAAATACTAAAACGGCTTATGAAATGTGGTTTGATAAGAAGATGACTATCAAATACTTTTGAGTTTTCGACACCAAGTGCTACATCTTGTGTGACTGAGAAAATTTGGGTAAATTTGACACCAAAAGTGATGAAGGAATATTTTTAAGATATGCTCTAAATAGTCAAGCGTATCGAGTTCTTAACAAGAGGATTGGTGTAATTCAAGAGTTTATTAATGTGGTTATAGATGATCACTTGAATACATATGTCTTAAGTTTAGAAAATGATGAAGTCCTTTTATTTGATAAACTAGACTCTTCATCTAGTCAAAATAATATAGAATTATGGACAGTTAAAGACTATCCATCTGATCAAATCCTTGAAAACCCTCTCACTGGTATATGCACTCATAAACAATTAGAAGATATGAGCAACTATGTGTGCTTTCTATCTCAAATAGAACCGGCTAACGTAAAAGAAGCTCTTACTGACGAAAACTAAATTGTAGCAATGCAAGAAGAGCTCGATCATTTTGTTAGAAATGATGTTTGGTATTTAGATAAACACATTATCAGAACAAAATGGATTTTCAAAAATAAGTCTAATAAACTTTATAATATTATTAGAAACAAGGCTAGACTAGTTGTACAAGGGTACACTCAAATTGAAGGCATTGATTATGATGAGACCTTTACCCCAGTGGCTTGTCTTGAATCAATCAAACTATTTATATCCATTGCTTACTTTAAAAATTTTAAAATATATCAAATGGATGTGAAGAGTGCATTCTAAAATGACAATTTGCATGAAGAAATATATGTTGAACAACCAAAGGGTTTTGAAGCCCTAAGCATGCTAATCATGTCTATCGCCTGAAAAAAGGCACTCTGTGGTTTGAACCAAGCTCCCAGGGCATGGTACGAAAAGTTGACTAAGTTTCTACTAAGTCATAACTTTGTAATGAGGAGTGTTGATAAAACACTATTTGCAACATGTCTGTTGATTTTGCAGATCATGTGAAATCTAAATTTGAAATGAGCATGGTTGGAGAACTAAACTATTTCCTAGGGTTGTAAGTCAAACAGCTCCCTGATTGTTTCTTTATCTCTCAAATCAAATATGCTCTGAACTTAGTTAAAAATTTTAAATTTGAGAATGAAAAAATTTTTGATACTCCAATGAGTACTACTCTAAAACTCTCTAAGGATTCAACAGGTAAGAGGGTGGATCGTAAGTTGTATCGCAGTATGATAATTAGTTTACTTTATTTAACTGCGAACCGACCTGATATTGCTTTTGGCATAGGAATTTGTGCTAGATATCAGTCGGACCCTAAAGAGTCACACCTGATTTTTGTTAAGCGCATTTTACGATATGTCGCTAGTTGAGCTAATCTTGGTCTCTGGTATCCACATGATACTAGTGTGCAATTAGCTGGTTACACGGATGCTGATTAGGTTGGTAACATTAATGATTGTAAATCCACCAGCGGTGGTTGTTTTTATGTTGAGAACTGTTTGGTTTCTTGGCTAAGTAAGAAACAAAGTTTTGTATCGCTCTCCATAGCTGAGGCTGAATATATTGCTGCTGGTAATGCATGCACTCAGCATGTGTGGATGAAGAGAATGCTAAGCGATAATGGAATTGCGTAAGAATCTATGGTTTATATTGTGACAATTCAAGCGTAATTAGTATTTCTAAAAATCGAATTCATCATTTACGAAGCAAGCATATTGACATTGGATATCATTATATTTATGAATTGGTAGAAGACAAGATAATTTCATTGGAATATATTCAAATTGAGAATCAACTCGAACATATTCACGAAATCGCTCGACAAAAATAGGTTTGCAAAATTGAAATTCGATCTTGGTATGTGCAATATAAACTGATGATTTGTGACTATTTGTATCATAATGTATATATTTATTATTTTGAAAATTTTAAATTCAAATAGTTGTAAAATTACATTTTTTAGTGGTGCACGACCAGTCGAGTACACACTCATTACTCATTGCTTTTCTTTTCATCATCATTTGTATGTTCTTTCCTTTGTCATATTTTGACAAAATGGGAGAGAATTTGTGTTGATATGCTTATTTCATAATGATATTGGATTCTATATAGTGGATGTTAATAATGTGGAGAAGTGGTTAGGTAGCAAATTTTTAATAGATTCTATGGAGTAATGTATTAAGGGGGAGTATTGGTTTGCTGCTTTTTGCTAACTAGGTTTTAACTAGTGCATGATTCTTTGTTGTGCATGTATGATGCATGATTCCTTACTGTGCGTATTACACATATTTTTATTTATTTGGTTTTGTCACGAATTTGACAAAGGGGGAGATTGTAAATGCTATCTTATCGAGCTCCCAGGTTTGTCAAATTTTGTAGTGCCAAAACCTCTTGGAAAACCTCTTGAAATTTGTATCTTTTGTAGTGCGAAAGCCTCTTGGAATCTGTATCTTGTGTAGCTGTTACTGTAAGATCAACTTCATGTCATCCTTACCTACATTCAAGTACTAGATCAAGAAATTCAAGCACAAGATCAAGAAGTTCAAATTCAAGTTCAACAAGTTCAAGTACAAGATCAAGAGACTTAAGAAATACATCAAGAAATTCAAGTACTAGATCAAGTCTTCAAGCTTCAACTACATCAAGAGAATGACATGTGATGATTCCATCTCATAAATAAGATTTGTTTGACCTTAGATTCACCTTAGGATAGGTCATACAATTTGCATTTATATCATAGGTCATTTGATAATTTTATAGGTCATATTTTGACTAGTCCTAATCATGATTCAACCAGTCCAAGGTTTGTTGTGAATTTTCAGAATTTCTGTTGGACCCTAGACCAGTCCTGGAGACTGCTCGACTAGTCGAGTGAGCAGTGTTCAACCAGTCGAGCAGGCTACTTGACCAGTTGAGTAGCGATCTTATCTTATCATGCCAAATTTTTTGAAATGTTGTTGGTCCTTCGACCAGTCGAGCTGACCACTAGGCCAGTCGAGTGAACAATATTGTCGCCTATAAATTAAAGATGATTTTCAGAGTTTTTCGATTCACTCCAATATATTCAAGTCATAACTTTAAGAAAACTTGTCCCACACATTTGAGAAGCTAATTGGTTAGTATTTATGATTCTTTTAATTTCTTTTTTACATTTGATTTTATGATCTCTATTCAATTCTATTTCTTTTGAAAATGGAATATTGATTTTACCATTTTTTAGATCAAAATCAAATTAAGCTATCCCAGGTTAATTTATTCTAAAAACATTTAGACCTAAGAACCTTTTCATATGTGAGTTTGGACATTGAACATGTACATCGAATTGGTTCTATCGGGCTTAATTAGAAGGAGAATCCTCAGATAAGTATATTTTAAATTTTTGTATTTGGTTTATAATATTTCCAGAAAATCTTTCATTTTTAGTTTTGACTGAGATAGCCAGAAAATCTCACTGAGTGGGGTTTTTAATTGTGGTAGCTCCTTAAAAACACAATATTTGTAAAGGTTTTGGGTGAACCTTGGAAAACCTATTTCATAGTGAAAGCTAATATCCCGTGGGTGAGGATATTGGAAGTGGAGTAGTTGGGTGGCTGTTTTCTAATAGTTGGTATACACACAAGCAAATCACTATAATTATTGGAGTTGTGATGGATGGTTGAATGTGCCTAAGTGTGTGAATGTTGTAATTTATTTTCTGTACATGTGATGAATGATTGTAATTTATTTTCTGCACATGTGGTGAATGTTGTAATAACAGTCGATATTTATTTCTGTTTTATTCTTTATTCCTTGGTATTGGTTTGGGACTTTGATATATAGACCATTCGAGAAATCAGGTTGTCCTGCCATAAGCCATTGATTTTTGGTGTAAGGTTGTCCTTAGAACAAGATCTGTAAAAACCTCTCAATACTTATGCATTTGAGCATGAAATTCATTTCTGATATTTGAAATGTTTAAGTGCTATCTTTATTTATTTCTTTCTTATTCCACATTTAAATTTTTTAATTTGCCATAGTCTTATTCACCCTCCCCCCCTCTAGGACTTTTAGCTCAGCCCTTTACAATATCGTAATGTGTGGAACAAAGCTAAAAATCTAAATGTCACACCCCAAACTCAGAAACCGAACTCACAAAATTTTCGATTGTTGAATCCGGTGCTGACAGCCTCCATAGTAACGCATTCTCGGCTCCCAGCGCCCACATGCCAGATTTCGATCCTGAGATTCTACAAGGAGGATTTTCAACATAAATTTATCTCGTAAGGAGCATAACCACAAGTATACGCCAATCACAAGAACAACATCATCATCACATACTCACTAATATAAACATTCGAGTATAATGCTGAAAGGGAAATACATGTGTATAATAAAAATTCCATAAAAGCTCGACCGCATGCTCCTGCTCCTGCTCCTGCTCCTGCTCAGTTACGACTGCGTATAGGCATCACCTGCACACATCTATCATGCATAAGCTTATAGAAAGCTTAGAGGGTGGTGAAAGTGTGTGCATAAGGTAAGTGCCAAGTAAGCAATATCAGATTAATCAGAGTAACCAAAAATACTGAAAAGGTCATGAATCATACGATATCAGAGTAAGCGAAAACATGTTGATAGGCCCATAAATACCATCAGCCTTATCCAGGGCTATGCGATGTAAGACATGAATGTTAACGGCCATATTAAGGCTATGCGATGTAAAAACGTAATCGGCCAATATCATATACTGATGAAGCAATGTAGATCAGCTATGCAATGTGGAGACGAAAAGCCAAATATCAGAAGCTGATGATGCAATGCAATATGCAAATCCTGATGAGTCCACGAATACCATCACCGTATCCAGGCCATATAAATGCAGAAATGTAACAACCCAAAATGACATATGTCGAGGATGTAATGCAATATGCAATATGCGGTGCAAATGAAATGACCAAGCTGTGGTGTGAAGTCGGGATGATAATATGTAGTATCGCAGGCTATGGGGTCCATCACAAGGGACTTCTATCCAAATCGGTCCCATAATTAAATTTATATAGTCAAACTCAATGTGGTAAATTTCTAATCTCAAGTTAGCCACGCGCTCCAACTGAAATCCTGGCCATTGTGAAAATACACGTAACAAATAGTTGCACACCACCAGCCCGAGTGGATAGTGAATGAATGAATGAATGAGTATGCAACTCCTGCCCAATAAGTCCATATATCAGTACTATACATCTCTGGGATCATCATCGGGGCCTAGTATACTCCAAACTAGCTATCACTCCTGCAAGCCGCGTAGCCCAGTGAGTGGAAAAGAACTCACTACCTGCCTGCCAGCAGTATACTAATGCCTACCCGGCTTGTCGATAGCGAACCAATTTAGGAGCTGCTCAGCTTAGTTTAGCTATGCTTACTCACTTAGGTTGGTAAGGCCACACCCCCTCCAAACTGGTCACGACACAATGGGAAATGCGGCCTACTGGTATACGGCCCTAATGTGCTCATATATATCCACTTAGTCTCGACGTTGGGGCATCCACTGGTATCAAGAGGGTTTAGAAATTTTCACTCAAGGCCATCTATGACAGCCCGATACTAATAATAGATTTTTAGTGTCCTATCTGGCCATCCAAGATATGCCTATAGAGGCTGCGTCACAAATATCGCTAGGGTGTACAATAATCACAAAATAATGAAAGGTGCATGAGTCATACAATCTAGTCATACATCAATCCAGCGTATATCGTATGCTTATAGGAGATAACCTCCGCCTATCTGGGAGTCTCAAACCAACCTGCCCAATGTCATATGCAATGGTCAGCTACGTCTCATAACAAACATGTAGATGACGTGTATGGGCATGTATCATGATGTTATGCTGTCACATACTCATAATCGGTATCAGTAATCGGCATCAATAATCGACCTAGACAACGTAGACATTTACCAACATTGCCCCCAAGGAATGACCCACATAGAGCCTAACATATAGTGGACCCATGATCTCACACGAGGGCCAAAAATTCAACACCATGGGCCTCACTCGAGAGCGTAAAACACATCAGGATGGGCCTTTCACATGGGCCTAACATACATCACATGGGCACCATAGCCTGGCTCTTCGAATGCACCACAATGGGCCTCATATAATCATAATGGGTCGCGTCACATGGGCCTAATACACATTACATGGGCTGCATCACATGGGCCTATATACATCGGATGGGCCACGTTCCATGGGCCTCAAATACATCACAATGGGCCATAACCCATGGGCCCTAAGTACATAGCAATGAGCTTCTCACATGGGTCCATTATGCATCACACCAAGGTGGGCCTCAATGGATGGCCATAAATACGTCACATTGGGCCTCATATACATCACATGGGCCATATACACATCAGAATGAGCCTCTAACACGGGCCTAATATACATCACAAAGGGCCACATCCCATGAGCCTTATATACATCACATTAGGCCTCGACAATCGGAATCGACCTCGATAATCAGAATCGACTTCGATGATCAACTTCAACAATTGGAATCGGTCTCGATAATCGAAATCGGCCTCGGCCAAATGGATCAGCCTCGATAATTGAAATTGGCCTTGGCTAAATGGAATCGGCCTAAACAAACAGAATCAGCCTAAACAAACGGAATCGGACTCGACTAAACAAAATCGGCCTCAACAATGGAATCGGCCTCGACCAAATAGAATTGGCCTCGACCGAACAGAATCGGCCTCGACCAAATGAAATTGGCCTCGACCAAGCGAAATCGGCCCACATAATCGACCTCGACTATTGGAATTGACCTTGATACTCGGCCTCAACAATCGGAATCAGCCTATACAATCGACCTCGATAAATAGGAATTGGCCTCGATACTCAGCCTCGACAATCGGACTCAGCCCCGACAATCAGAATCGGCCTATATAATTGGCCTCGACAAATCAGAATCGGACTCAACCAAATGGAATATGCCCCGACCAAACGAAATCGGTCTCGACCAAGCGAAATCTGCCTTGACCAAATGGAATCAGCCTCGACCAAACAGAATTGGTCTCAACCAAGTGAAATTGGCCTCGAACAAAAGGAATCGGCCTCGACCAAATGGAATTAGCCTCGATAATCAAAATTAGCCTAACAAAGGGCATGGGGGAAGGTTACAATGTGGAAATTTAACAATCATTGCCCATCAATGTGGACATTTAACCAACATTTCTCCCAAGAAGTGATCCACATAGAGCCTAACATAAAGTGAGCCCATGACCACACACAAGGGCCAAACATATATCACAACGGGCCTCATCCAAGGGCCATATATACATCACATCAGACCTCACTCATGGGCCTCAAGTATATCACATCGGGCCTCATTAAATGGGCTCTAAATACATCATATTGGGCCTCAAAAAATGGGCCACATGTACATCAAATGGGACGCACCAATGGGCCAACATACATCAAATGGGCTGCACCAATGGGCTAACATACATCAAATGGGCCACACTAACGGGCCAACATACATCAAATGAGCTGCATCATATGGGTCGCACCAATGGGCCACACGAATGGACAATGTAGATATATAATAATGCGTTGATGGTAGGCCTTGGGACGGTGTGAATATAGAATATGTAGGCTAAGGTGGGCTCCATCACATTGGCCTAATATATATAACAGGTGGGCCCGGCATACGCAACAAATGGGGAATGAACGACATAGATAAGACACAAAAAAAATCAAGGTGGACCACGCCTCATTTGAAAAATGGACGGACAGGGTGAGTTTACACATCATCAAGGTGGAGGCCACACGTGGACGGTGAGAATCACAAATGCATTACTGTGCCCCCACATAGCCATTAAATGGACGGCATGGAATAACATACCCATCATCAGGGCCCACCATCCCTGGACGGTGTGAAATATAAAACAACATCACAGTGGGTCCATGCAGCACCGTTCAGAGATGGACGGTGTGTATACAGAATAGATGTATCAAGGTGGACCTCACCCCTCATGCGCAACACGTGTGGGGTGGGTCCCATGGCCAATCCAAAATAGGTGGATGGCATGGAAGTACAAATATATCACGGTGGTCTCCACAACACCTTTAGACGAACGGTGCAAATAACACATTCATCAAGTTGGGCCTGCACAGCACCATCCAGATGGATGGTGAAGATAACACATAGATCACAGAGGGGGCCCATGAGGTCGTAGTCCACACATCCCAAAAATGGACGGTATGGATGAAAACCATACATCATGGTGAGATGGGTCCTACCATCCCAGATAGTGGACGGTGAGGATAAATATATGGTGGGTCCCACGTGGGGCCCATCAGATGTAATATATAATGTATATTATATAATATTATATATATATATATATGTATATGTATATGTCATATCTCATATATATTATATTATATTATATACACATCATATATATAATATAACATTCGGGGGAGCTTGGATGTCCATTTATCAGATGGTCTGGATTACATCCCTCTAGATAGGACCCCACGTGATGGTGTCGATACACGACGCAAGCATAAAGGTGGGTCCGCATGTGTGGTCCACCAATGGCTTTGAATCAACTGATCTTTGTGTTCTTCCTTCATCAAGGCTTATCCATACGGACAACCAGCAGGGTGGGCCCCACAAGTAGACTGTGGTGTGGTCCTCTAAATGGATAACATGGATAAAATATGCAAGCCATCGGGTGGGCCATCAACAATGAAAAAGAGAAATAGAGAGAGAGGGAGAAGCGATGAGATGGTGGGGCCCTGTCACTATGGGCCCCTCATAAGATTACAATACATACATTAAATTGGACCCCATCAAAAGTGGACCTTCAGATTGAAAATTAATGGCAAATCACCTATCGTTCTTGCTTCTTCTTGGGCTCCTCCTCATCTTAGCTCTAATGGGACATGATTCAACGGTTGAAACTCATTATAGAAGGTGGGATTGGGTGTTAGGAAGTGGGCCATACTAGCTTCTCTCCATGGGAGGCTCTCTTGCTTTGGAGAATGAGAGAGAGAGAGAGAATTAGAGAGTGAGTGGTGATGGGAGAGAGGGATGGTGGAGTGACATGAGAGGTAAGGTGCTTGTTGACTTTAGGGTACTTGTGTAAGAGAGAGGTAAGGGTAGGGTATGGGTTGCTTGTACTTGACTTTAATTGATGGATTGATGTGACATTCGATGTGATTGATGGGACATTCTCTTAGGATTTGTAACACGCGGCGTTTTCCTCTAACTGAACGCAAGCTCACATCTCTTGGCCCGGGTATTGTCTTGGCACAAGAGACGCGGCATCAGAATCGCGGTGATGGTGCGGTGGTAAGGATATAAGTTTCGAGTTGAGCTGACTCTTTTATACAGGGCACGACTCAGGATCGCGTGCAAACGTTGATAACAGATCGTGGGTCGCTGGTAGTTAAAAAAAATTTAAATCAGAGGTAAACATGAATTCTTCAATTTTTACAATCTGATGGTTATATATGGCATTGAAAGATTTTTTTTTGATAAGATGACTATCAGGTTCAACAGATTAAAAAAAATAACAAATCCCAGCCGTCATATCCTCTTGATTAAACTGATTATTCACAATTCAACTCAATTGGGCATCCAAATGCAGCTTGCAGGCCTTCACAAGATCAGTAACATTGTTTTCTAATATGTGCCACCAATAAAATTGGATATGGGCTGCTTTGCAGTTCTATTTGTCATTGAATTGTTTTTACTCCATGTTTTATATTTACTTTATATGGATTTATTGACAGTTTCCAGTAATGATTATTGTATTTTTAAAAACTAAGGTGTTAATTCCCTACTCGAACTATTAGGATTACCTTCACTTCAACCATCCAACATTATAGCATGGCAACAACTATTAGACCGTGTCTACGAGTTAAGCTGATGCGATGTTTCCCTCCACATTTCAAGGTCAGTTAGTGCACCTGATCCTATCTTGACAGTGCTAAGATTTCATCATTTTCTACAAGGTTGAACTTGGGTGGAAAAAAAGAACTTGGAAGAAGCCCATTTATACTGTGTCTTTCTTCTTTAGGAATAATAGAGCTTAATAACAGATCATCATCTGTGGTTTAATCTATATCAATTAATCCAGATTATAATGTTTTTTGTCAAAGGTATTTTGTTTTTCCATTTGTATCTAAATGTGAATTCTTTTCTTACTTTCTTTGTCATTTTGTCATTTTTCAGTTCCTGTTTCAATTTCTAAAAAAAAAAAAATCATCTTTTAGTTGATGGTTCGTAATTACCTTGAATTAGCACCATTTATCCTACTGAGATTTTTTTTTCCTTTCTTCATGCTCAATGTATTTAGACTCAAACTGTAAGCAATCTCTAGTAACAGAAAATCACATCACACAACATAGAAGTACTTGTATCATAAATATGGGATTTTTGTATGTATGCGTAGGTGGGTCTTCTTAATGTGGACGGTTACTACAACTCCCTTCTTACTTTCATCAACAAAGTTGTGGATGATGGATTCATCAAGCCCTATCAGCACCACATAATCGTGTTCGCACCAAATGCCAAAGAGTTGGTGCAGAAACTAGAGGTCGTGGTGCCCTCCTTTCGTTTCATCTAAAAGGTGTGTTTGGGTTTCCTTTGTATTTTGTCTTGATTTGGTATTTCTTCAGATGGTAAGGCTTTAAGAACCCACCTCCCAATATTTCTTCATTCTTTGATCATTATTAATGATGTGCCAAAAGGTTGTTGGGGTTTTAATATTCAGTTGTAGAATTTGTGTTCCCTAAGAAGTGAATTTTGTTGACATGCAGTTTTGAAATACTCTTTACATCTTACACATGGACTATGGCCATTTTTAGATACCAAAGGCATTGACAAATACCCGAAAGTTCAGAAGCAGATGCAGGCCTTGTTCACCACATTCACCTAGATAAGGTGTGTTTGCCCTGCATAAAGTTTGGTGTAGTTTCTTTCTTAAGATAACTTATTTTCAGAAACAGTGACACTATTTAGTTGGACAGATGTGCTTGAAAGGACTCGACTAGTGCATGGATTAGATCATGAGTTTTCTTAGTCCTATGAAAAATGTTAGAATTGATGGTTATTTATTATTTAATGGTTAGCCTAGTATTAGTAATTTAATACCATATTCTTGTAGCCATCCCCAGTTACTTGGGATATTCAGTATGATATTCATGTACAAAATATGCTTTGATTTGCTAAGATATTTCCCATTAACCCAAATATTCTTACTTGCTGTGTAACACTAACTTATTTCTGTGCTTTGATTTGCTAAGATATTTCCCATGAACTTAAATATTCTTGGTTGATGTGTAACACTGTAACTTGTTTTTGTTCTTTGATTTGCTGAAATATTTCCCATGAATCCAAATATTCTATTGCTAGATCTTACTTTGTGGGGGATTTTTTGGGAAATGGCCCATCCGCCATGAGGTCCTTCATATCAATATTTGTATCCATGAACCATGGCTCCATTTGGTCACCAACTATGGCATGCATTACTTGTTTCTATTGTAAAATATCATCCTCTGTTTGATTCATTACTTGAATGTGTGGCTTAATGCAGGGGGATTGGAATGGCTGGATGCCACAGTAGCTATGGATACTAAACCTGGCCATCTCTATTCATGCAGTCATTTTCAAAATCGATATCTTTTCTAGAAGTCCTACTTATGGCTAAGAAAAATCTTCGATAAGTTGGAGTTGTTAGAATAGTATGTAATATTGAAGGTATTACTTTAGCTGGACTCACACTCTCTCTCTCTCTCTCTCTCTCTCTCTCTCTCTCTCTCTCTCTCTCTCTCTCTCTCTCACCCACCTATTTTGGTTTAAAATCCTTCATTTGTCTTAGAGGACTTGAAAACTTGGGTTTATTTGGGTTGGATAGGATTGTTTGTGGATAGATGGATGTAGTTTGTGTTTAGATGGATGCTGATGTGAATATGATGAAAATGTATTATAACAGGTGTATATCAGGAATTTTTTTTCCTGAATTTTGAAATTAAATGAAACCAGGAAGAAACAGACTATTATCGACGAAATATTTCGTTAGAAATACTAGGTTGAAAACTTATACTGACAAAATATTTTGTAGGTACAAATTAATAAAAAAATTTATACCAACGATATATATATGAAATATATCGATGAATTATTTCGTCAATAATAACGGGCTTTTGCCAACAAACATACTCGTCGGTATTATTGTTTTACCGACAAACATACTCGTTAGTAATGTCATTAATCCATAGTTTTACTGACAAAGATATTCGTCGGTATAAGATGTGTTTACCGACGAAATATATTATTTTTTCCAACCAAAAGTAACATGTTTTGTCGACGATTTTAGTCGTCAGTATTTGTCTTATCATTGCCGATGAAGTTATATTTCATCGAGAAAAGCCTTTAACCACGGCCTTATTGCGACGATCTTTCCGATGACAGATTTCATCGGTAATAATCATTATCGACGAAAAAAGATAAAATAACGATGAATTATGTCGTCGGTAAAAGTGTAATTTCATATAGCATCCCTTTCCTTTCTTTGGGGACATTGACGATCTTATTGAAGCTCAACGGCCTCCATAGGAAGTTCTGCAAACAATTTTCGAACTTCAACAACTCAACAATTTCAACAGGCACCCAACGAGCAGAAAAGTTCTCTTCAATGACATGGCATGACCCATGTAACTGCACAACCATGAGCCATACAACATGACAACTATGACCCATTTAACATGACAACCGCGATACTTATAACATGACAACCACGACCCATATAACATGACAATCACGACCATAATTACAACACAATATGAGAGCAACTCGGTTCAAGGGGCACCTATCAAGTCAGTGGAGAATGTCTTGTTAAAGCCTGACCTTCTCAATGGAGTTTTTTATCAGGCTAAAATAAGACATTCTCCACCGACTCGTTGGGTGCCCCATGAACTGAGCCGCTCTCCATATTGTGTTGTAATTATGGTCGTGATTGTCATGTTATAAGGGCCGTGGTTACTATGTTATAAGGGTCGTAGTTGTCATGTTAAATGGGTCGTGGTTGTCATGTTGTACGGCTTGTGGTTGTCCAGTTATATGGGTCGCGGTTGTAATGGACCACGACCCATCAAAGTTAGGATATGGTATACATAGATATCAAAAATTTCATGTATATATGTGTCGTAGTTATTAACGTGTGGCGCTAATTCCAGAGGGTCACACTGAATCCGAGGGGAAGGATAGTGGAAGAAACTTGGAGTCATGTGCATCACTGAGTTTCTCTTTTGGCAGTGACTATGCTAAATGAAACGTGGTTGTAAAAAGAATACCTGGAATTAAGTGAAAGATAATAAGGGATGAAGATGTTTATCTTGAATATCGATGAGTGAGACAACCTAGAAATTGAGCTGGGCAAACATGATAGATTTGAGAAAAGAACATATGAGTCATGGTTGTCATGTTATATGTGTTGTAGTTGTCATGGATTGTGGTTGTCATGTTATATGGGTCGTGGTTGTCAGCTGATTTCTTGCATTACTGTCGTATGAATGAGTAGTGTAATATACAAAATTTTCTTGCGCTACTGTCACATGAATGAGCACATTACTTTTGCTAATTTGTATAGTATGGATTCATGTGCATAAGATCTATTATATTTAAGTGAATTTAGAATTTTTATAAGTGATTTCACTCATTTATGTGGTTCAAGTCACGTCATTATCGTGTGTATGATATATCTACCATATGGCCAGTCAAGGGAGTGCAGTACTATGATATATGTGCCATCTGGACACTAGAATAGTTGAATGCATCAATACTACAGAGGGAGGCTGATTGACTGTGCACACAAATATTCCTATACCACTTGTTGTACAAAGCTACTAGGGCAAAACGATATGACCATAACAAATCTAATCTATTTGGATGACAACCATGATCCATTATGCATGTGAACAATGAACCATTGTTTGGGTCATGGTTTTACAACATGAGGGGTCGTGGTTGTCAACATCAATTGTTGAGGTTTGATTTTTTAAAGGGTGGACCATGTATCAAGGCCAGTACAAAGGGCCATGGTTATGAAGCGTAAATGATCCTGGCTGTCATGGACAATGGGGCATGGTTTTTCATGTTACAATGGATTATGGATGAACAATGGATTGTTGTTGTATCCTGTGTGGAACGGGGTTGCCAACGATAATCCATGTACTATGACAACTACGACCCATGCAACATGCAAACCACGACCCATATAACATGACAATCACGATCCGTAACTGTAACGTTTCAAAAAAATCCATACAGAAACCCGAGTACCACCTCAGGCAGAAAACACTAAGGACCAAATCATTTAGAAATTAAATGAGAATTAACTAGTGCTAAACTAGATTACTTGTAAAATTAGAACTAATCACTTTAAATACGATCATCAGACCCAAGACTTGTAGAATCGTTAACTCTACATTACCCTAAAACCTAGGATCAATCTCTAAACCCAGTTGCTCTCGGGAGCATCTTGAAACTCTACATAGGACTTGGACTGCCTGTCGAAAGTCCAATAACTATGAAACTATACAATTATGACCACATTCTTGGACTTGACAACCACCTCAGAAATCAAGTCCTAATAGCACCCAAAAATGCATAACTTGAGCCTGGAGCGAAGTGTGTGAGAAACGTAAATATTTTTAGAAAATGAACTGAAACTAAAGTGAATTGAATCAGTTCGCTTGCAGGCCAAATATAAGGATTCAGACCATCGGAATCTGACTCAATTACACCCTCGGATCAGGAGAAATTTTCAACACATGTCAGTGCACTTGTGGCCCTGATCGAGTACCGATGATTGTCGAACTGAAACTAGTCCGCCACGGGTGATCTGTAAATTCGATCGGACTGAAAACTTAGCTTGACCTAAATCCAATGTCAGGGAGCTTAAGTCCGACCGTATTCAGTAAAGGGGCCTCTAAAAGTGCTTCGTTGGATCGGAACAGACCTTATTTAGCTATAACCTAAGTATACCTTGGCCCGGGGGCCATTTCCATCAGTCCTAGGCCTATATAAAGGCTAAAACCCACCTCATTGTTATTCCATACGAATTCTCTAAAACCTTAGGAGAGAGAAGAGAAGAAAGAGAAGGAAAGAGAGAGAAAGTGTGAGAGAGAGTTGGAGTTTATTCCTGGAATTCTTCCCTGCTACTTCAAGTGCCAAATCGGTCTATTTGTATCGCTATACAGGCAATTTCGATTTCGTACTTGGGTAAGAAATCTTAACCCTAACATGTTTTAAAGATTCAAATAAAACAGATGGTGGAATAGCTAACCTATTCCCTGTTATAGGTGGTCGTCATTCCGTAGACAAAGGCTTGATCTACAAACTGAGTTCGATAATTGTCTATCGGCGTAAGGTGCAAACTATAAATGTTTAGGTTATGGTTTTCAAGGCTTTCAATGTCAGTAATGGTTTATGACTGACTTAATTGTTGTCACATGTGTTTAGATATGAAGTTTTTCATATATTACATATAGATATAAACTATGTCGATTTTCACGCATTCCATGTGTTTGTTGAAATGCTTGAATGATATAGAATTATGATTTGTGCTCGTCATGTTTATTGATTGAGAGTACATGATTGTTATACGTATGGTGAACCCTTTTGAAAAGGGATTTACTATAATACTTGTTATAATTCCCTTATGACATGTATATGATATGCGTAGCTTAAGTGTTTGATAAAATGCCTGAATGTGAACTGCTTGTGTGAATGCATGAAAGGAGGCCATTGAGATAGGATTCTCAATAACCTTATCTATGGCTAAGGTTTCCTTCATGAAACCTATTATACTACTATGTGCTGTATGGATGAATGCCTATGTATGTTAACATGTTTTCTATGTGTTTGTTAAGATGATTATATGGAATTTATATTTGCTTTGTTTGTTACATGCTATTTTGATTTCCAAACATGAATGCTTATTGTTGAAGTGTGTTTGGGGCTACGATGTAGTCCAGACATTCGGTAATGATATGTGATCGGTGGTTGAATTGCTTGACCACGATGGACATGCCCGATGAATTGGAGTCGTACGCTGCTTGTCGGTAGTGGTTAGGCCACATGGAGTTACTTGCGTGCTCTATGTCGATCATCTCGACATATACTCGTACCAGTCGAGCTTGTCAAGTAACCCAATTGGCCCATTGTATGTTTATCATGTATGGACACTACTACTTGAATCTAAAGTACCAAACTCACCAGTGAAAACCCGTTTAACCTTGGTACCTTGATCTGCTAAGACTCATGAGCCGGACATGGTGGTATGAGACACCGTGGTCGAGTTGTTAGCGTACGCTGGGGTGACGAGCCTCCCTATAGTAACCAGTAACCCAGACTCGTGAGGTGAATACGGTGGTATGGGACACTGTATTCGAGCTGTCGGTCTACACTGATCAGGTGACGAGCCCTTTGTAGTGACCAAGAGCATACTCTAAGGCTGCGTTGAGGAGACGAGTCTTTCTGTAGCAACTAGAGTATAAAGTAGGCTTACACTGATCAGGTGACAAGCCCTTTGTAGTGACCTAGCAACACAATATCGTATGAGATTTACTAGGACTGACGACCCTAGAATGGATCATTGTTTGAGAATTGATATAAGAGAGGTACCTTAGCTTTCCAATCCTGTTTTATGAATAAACCTAAGTAAGAACCTGACTAATCATGTGTATACACCGCACTGCATGTGCTTTGGTAAGAAAGAACACTTTCGAGAGGATGTCATGCTCGCCGTGAGATGAAAACGTCAAGGGAGTGTAGGCGAGGGCATACATCATTATCGCATATCATTCTTGCATTAACAACAGTATTTAGAATATGATTGTTGTATTGTTTTATCATTACTGCTTGACTGAATTGATAACATGTTAACCTTTATTTTATAGCTCTACTAAATTGATCACTCACTCCCATGTTCTGGGACGGTATTTTAAACACCAATCAGACCCTGTTTAGCTACAGGTGATGACAATGCCTACGAGGAGGATCCAGACTTCGAGGATGATGAGGATGCATTCTCATATATGCAGTATTCTGATGGGTTTATATAAACCTCCCTGGTCGACGGGGATCATTGGATTTTAGACTAGATAACATTACACATTTTGTATATTTTGAAATGTTATATATAACTATTTGACCTGGTAACGCGATCATACTCAGGAGACTTAAAATTGCTTACATGTTTTATATATACTTATCACAGTCTTTCGCTTGCATAGTTAACCGTCTCTAGAGTATGACATGTTGTTTGTTATAATCTCACTCATGTTTAAGGTACTAATGTAGAAAATATTAATCATCATTATTTATGTTGCATAAGTGATGTGTTGGAACTCGAAAGTTGGGCTCCTGCTTGACCCCCGATTTTCAGGGCATTATGGTAATAGCCTTCAAGTCATGATCCATATACCGTCACAAACACGACCCATGTAACCGGACAACCACGATACAAGGTTATTGGCCAAACGAGTTGGGCCTTGCATAGGGCAGTACACGGAATGGATTATGGACAACTCGGTGCTTGTGTGTTTCATCCATGTCATCCACAATCCATGTCTTACCTTATCATTTTAGGGGTAAGGCATCCATGCCATCCATAATCCATGCCGCCCATATTTTTCGCCGTGTCATTTTAGGGGTAAGGCCAAATATCAGCCAACAAGGTAGATAGAAGTGGATACTACCCAAGTTAGGACCTTTGGGGCTCACAACGAGCTAGATGATAAGGTGGATGGATCGGATCACCACATTATGGGCATGTTATATGGGTTGTGGTTGACATGTTATATAGGTTGTGGTTCACAGATATATAGGTGTCGTGATTGACAACCAAGAACCACTCGAAGGCCCGTGGTTTTCAACCAAAATGGGTTGTGGTTCACAGGGCAGTGAAAGACACAATCCTTATAACATGATGACCACGACCCATGACATCTGCCAACCATGACCCATGTAACATGATAACCACGACTCACGTGCATGTGAAAAGCACGATCTTTATAATATGACAACCAAGATCCAATATGCATGGCAACCACAATCATTTGTCTGGGTCGTGGTTTTGAATACATGAAGGGTTGTGGTTATCACTGACTGTGGTCGAGGTTTGATTTCTCGGAGAGTGAAAGGTTTGAAAATGTGAAGTCGTGATTTTCTACTGTCAATGGTGGAGGTTTGATCAACAGTAGGCTCCTTTCACATGACAAGAACCTTCTCGACTCTGATTATCCTTTACCTTAACAAAATGCATATAGTAAAATAAAATACCAACCTTGTAGTAGAAGAGGATTTCAGACAAGGACAAACAATGTCCCTCTTAGGCAGTTGGTCCCTGGATCTTCACTTTTCTATGAAAACGAAAGAATAAAAAGAAGGTCAGTAAAAGGTGCATGTGAAGGGTGACATTCGGCCCTTCTAAGCTCATATATTCTTCCATATTCCCCAGAAGAGAATAGATTGGCTACTCCCCTTGTCACCAGCCATGGGCCCAACCATGACGTATGTGTTACATCCATTTCCTTCATCTGTTTTTACATAACATTTTAGGGCTTGATCAAAAAAATGAGAGGGATCATTTTAATGGTCTATGACGCTCATTCAACATTGCTTCCTGTAATGTGGTCCACATGCGATTGAGATATAGCTCATTTTTAGTCTCATACCATAAAATGATCTGGAAAAATATATGGACGGCATGGATGAAATACATACATGGCGGTGGGTCCCAACAACCATCTAGTACCAGCCATTAGCTGGTGGCGGGGAGAGTAGCTGATCCGTTGCTTTTTCAGGTGTTGGAGCAGCAGGTGATTTTTACTTCACTCCAGAACCGTACAACTCCTGATCCAAGGATAAGAGTATTTTTATCTGAAACAATTTTCAAATGTTGTCAGATGACCACTCGATCACTCTTAAGATATATGGAACGTCATATCTTTCTAAGTAATTCACCCAAACTTTAAGATTGGTACGATCAATTTTTCTTTTGTTGGCACCAAAGTTTTTGACCCCATTGACAAGAACAAAAAAAGGAAAAAAAGAGAAAACTTCATCCAGGTCTGTCTTTAAGAAAATAAACATCACGCTGGTCTTTAAGGTGGCCCGGAGGATGTACGATGTTTTTAATGGTGACGTTCAATCATCATCACTATTTCCTATGGTAGCGTTCATCTCAACGTGAGATTGAATCTGATTCAACTTTCTTTTTTCTTTTTTTTTTCTCTGGCTCATGCCAAAAAATGAGGTGGTAAAAACGGCTGGACGGCATGGATATATAATATATACATCAAGGTGGGCCCTACTGTCAGGGACGTACCGGTTGGGTGAGGCGGGGGCCGCACCTAATCTGCTCCAAGTACATTCATCGTGCATGGGCTGCTGATGATCTTCGTTTAAAATTTCCATTTTTGTGGTGCGCATTTGTCCAATCTAAGGGGTGGATTCATCTGACGGGCCAGGTCATGTTCCCTGTCAGTCCCGCCTGATGATCGGCGCAGATCTTCCAGATGAGTGACACGTAAGACAGTTTCGTCTGCCTTGCTGGTCTGATATAGTCAACAAACTCGGGCCACCAAACCAAACTAACTTCCTCATCAACAAAGCCTCAACGCAACACTCCAACGTTTTCAAAATGGTAGGTTTAACCGCCCATCTTCCTCTCATCTCTTCTCACTTCTCTCTTTCCTTTCCCAACTTGAAAAATCATCCTTTAATCTTCCTCCTGTCACTCACTCCTTCCTTCTCCACAGATTATAATGGCGGATTTCCTCCACCAAACACACCTAGACGACGACTCGACCGTCCTCTATTCGAGCTCGGGCTCCCCAAACGAATCCGCAACTCCTTCCTCCTCTTTCTACCAATCTCCACCTCCTCCATCCCTTCAATCCACAGCATGTTCATACAAGCTTACTGTCTCCAACCTGTCCTACACCATTCCTCACAAGAGAAGAATTCCAGCCTTCTTCAGTAATGCCCAGTTGCATCAGCTGAAACCCACCAATGTACTTGAATCCATCTCCTTTGTCGCAAGGAGCTCAGAGATCCTTGCTGTCGTTGGCCCAAGTGGTGCCGGGAAGTCGACGCTTCTCCGAATCATCTCTGGCAGGATCAAGAGTGCGAAATTCGATCCAAAAAGCATCTCACTTAACGACCATCCGATCACCAGCCCTACCCAACTGCGAAGGATATGCGGGTTTGTGACACAGGAAGACAATCTCCTCCCACTCCTAACAGTCAAAGAAACACTAATGTTCAGTGCCCGCTTCCGGCTTAAAGGGATGAAAGCTATAGAGAAGGAAGAGAGGGTGGATCTTCTCATGCAAGAGCTGGGTCTCGTGCATGTCGCTAACAGCTTCATTGGTGATGAAGAGACCCGAGGTATATCGGGTGGAGAAAGGAAACGTGTATCGATTGGAGTCGACGTGATTCATGATCCACCAATCCTGCTTCTCGACGAGCCCACTTCTGGTCTGGACAGCTCCTCCGCATTGCAAGTCATTGAGCTGCTTGCCGCGATGGCGAAAACAAGGCAAAGAACTGTTGTTCTAACCATCCACCAGCCTAGTTACAGAATCATTCAATACATCTCAACGTTCTTACTCCTCTCCCGGGGTTCGGTTGCTCACTGTGGTAGCCTCAAATCCCTTGTGGAAAGCATCACCTACTTGGGGTTCAAGATCCCGGTGCAACTCAATGCCCTCGAGTTCGCAATGGAGATCATCACATCACTTGAAGGTTCAAACCACTCACAAAACTACCTGTCGATCGAAGACTCCGAATCATCTTCTTCCCCAACATGGCTTGATGAAGAGGAAGAGAGCATCCGACACAACATCATCGATGAAAACAGTCACTGTTGTTGTTCTTGGAGATTGTACGAGATAGCAGCGCTTTGTCTGCGATTCTGGAAAATCATTTACCGTACGAAGCAGCTGTTCTTAGCGAGAACAATGCAAGCGATTGTGGGAGGGTTTGGGTTGGGCAGCGTCTATCTAAAGGTGAAAGACGACGAGGGAGGAGTTGCAGAGCGGTTGGGTCTCTTTGCTTTCAGCCTCAGCTTCCTCCTCTCATCCACCGTCGAAGCACTTCCGATATTCTTGCAAGAGCGGCGTGTCTTGATGAGGGAGGTCTCAAGGGGAGCGTACAAGGTGTCTTCTTACATGATCGCCAACACCATCGTTTTCATCCCATTCTTGCTGGCCGTTGCCATTCTCTTTGCAATTCCAGTGTATTGGCTTGTGGGGCTCAACCCTTCCTTCAGTGCTTTCATCTTCTTTGTGCTGGTAGTCTGGTTGATTGTGTTGATGGCCAGCTCTTTAGTTCTCTTCCTGAGTGCAGTCTCTCCAGATTTCATTTCAGGAAATTCTCTCATCTGTGCTGTTTTGGGAGCCTTCTTTCTTTTCTCTGGCTATTTCATTCCCAAGGAGAACATTCCACGGTATTGGATTTTCATGTACTATGCCTCCCTCTACAAGTATCCCTTGGATTCGCTTCTGATCAATGAGTACTGGAGCATGAGAGGAGAATGCTTCTCATGGCAACAACCAGATAGGTCCACATGTTTGATGAACGGTGGAGATGTGCTGAGGGGTAGAGGGCTGGACGTGGACAATAGATGGATGAACGTTGGTGTCATGCTCGGTTTCTTCTTGTTTTACCGTGTGCTTTGTTGGATTATTCTAGCTCAGAAGGCTTCCAGGACGATGTTTTGATATGTAGACCGTTTGATCCTACCGACGATGATGATGGCCACCAACTTAACGGTTGTGATGATTAGCTACAGGAAATATGATGTATACGCTATTTCAGAGAGCATTTGTAAAGCCAAAGAAAATTGGAAAAAGAAATATTTGTGATTGGAACTAGACCGGTCCAGGTGGGCCCACTATAGAAGCCCAGCCCAGTAATGTATAATGGCTTGTGCGTGGCTGAAATGAACCCATGGTCGGAATCCAGGGGCACTAGGCCCAAGCCCAGGGCCACCGGTGCCCTAAATGTAACTAGATCAATCTAAACCGTCCAAATTGGTGGCTCTACTATAGCCGGATAGGATTGAGTGAAAAATCCCGGTGTCCAAGTATAACCCACACGAGATGGCCCACACGTACGCACGCATGTGCATACATCCTCTCCTGGTGTTTAGAAAACTTAGGCTCGAAAATCACCAAAGCCTATTCTTATTAGAAAACTCGAAATGAAATAGGCTAACGTAAAATCCATAAGAGCCTTGTTACACTTTTGGTTTCTACGATAAAGGGCTACCAAAAGCCTATAAATAGAGAAGACTGTTTATGCTCAAAACATGCATGCTTCCAATCCCTAGCACATGCCTTAGATGGAGAAATAGGATAGAAGATGAGCTCAGAGGATATACACCATTGGATTGTAGACCACTGATCATGACCGTTCATCTTCAAGCATAGCGACAGCTAGCACAAGGAGAGATATATGAATCAACTATCGAACATTCGACATATATATATATATATATATATATATATATATATATATATAGGCCCAGCCTGTTGACAACCAGCTACACATGCAAATTCATCACAATTGAACAAAGAACACCCCACAGCGGGTAAGATATATATATATATATATATATATATATATATATATATATATATATATATATATATATATATATATATATATATATATATATCTTACCCGCTGTGGGGTGTTCTTTGTTCAATTGTGATGAATTTGCATGTGTAGCTGGTTGTCAACAGGCTGGGCCTACCAGGGGCTTTGGCTCAGATTTTGAATTGTTTGAGCCGGGCTAATTTAAAATTTCAGCCCGGCCTTGGCTCATTTTCAACCGTGTATGTGTTTCCGATCTGCTCTGGAATTCATGATATTCTACCTAGCTTGGGTTGTACGAAATGCAATATAGACTGGACGGTGAATCCTTTTTACTACTTTTCATGTAACTCATTGTTGATGCATAAATATAGTTCACTATCTCTTAGCTGGGGAAAATAAAGGAGATCCTGACTAGAGCAGGGACCCTCTGATGCCAAAATTAAGCTAGGAATCTGGGTCTGAGTAGTGTAGATAAGTTTTGAGTGAGAGATTTTGTGTACCAGTTCCCGTAGATGAGCCTCTTATTTACACCATTTGATTGTGGTGAACGTGCCCGTCATTCTCGGCACAATCTTACCCATTAAGCGGAAACGGTGTGTGCGCTTATGTCGTCGGTTACTCTATGATCGTGGAGTAACGGTTAATGTCATCGTGCGTTACTGGATTGGACCCGGCTTAAAAGCACTATCTCGATTGGTCGTCTGGAGTTAAGCAGAGCAGACGAACCGAGCACAACTATCCCTAACTGGGCTCGGATCATGCCAGGCCAGTTGTAGACAAATATTCCCTGACCACTGGTAATGAGTTCGGTCTAAGTCATCCAAGCCCATATACCGCCAGGGTCGGAGCTTTGTAGTATTATGATCCTGCCCTGTGAAGTATCTGATGCAGTTGCTCGTCTAGCCGAACAAACCTTGAATGAAGCTTGGTTGAACCATCTGAGGATGTAGCCGAGCCGAACTAACTTCAATTGGGGTCGGCTCAAATTCTCCCATAACAGAAGCCCCCCATTCCCTGAGTTTGCAGCACAAGCTCGGGGAGTGAGTTCATGCTGGGGAGATGAGCCGGTAGGGCAGTTCTCATTATTTTCATAATTACATCGGGAACGGTTACATAATGACTAGCTTGATTATCGAGGTGTCAGGTTCTTTGCGACGGGCGGTTCGTTCCTTGGAGAGTGGCTGTAGGACAGGTGTTGCAGGTTGAAGAAATGAGACAACCAAATTTCCTGGGCATCCGTCTTAAGCGTTGTAGCAAGAAAAAGGCAGACGACTCTTCACATATCACATTAATTGTTGTTAACTGTAGCTAGAGCTTGGCCATGGAAGACGTGCTGCTCGGACTAATGGGGTGCCACCACGTAAGGAGTGGTGCTCAGCAAGGGCTGTCCGACTTTAGCAATAAGTGCTAATCATGATTACTTTTTGGCTGGGAGCAGTATGAGAATCACCGCTCCACTCATTTGGTTCATCATTTGCTAGCTATCATTCTGTCGCTGTGATTTTTGAAGCGAACGTGATTCTGTGAGTCTTTTGTCTCATGCTCTTTAATTTCTTAGTTTATTTTTCACTTTTCTACCAATTCCAATGTCGAATGGTTTGGATGATGTCTGCGAGGGCTACGCTTCTAAGGGTGAGAACGAGTAGGAGAGTACAGAATCTATGCTCGGGGGGTCGGAAGAAATTTTAACTGCTATACCCCTTGCTCCTCGGGCAAAAAAGATTAAGACCTCAAAGGCTGCTGCTCGGGATACGGGCAAGAAGAGAATTTCTTGAGACCTCACTTTAAGGATGGATGTTGGGCCTTAGGGAAGACGGGATCCAGCTTGTCCCAGTGGGGTCAGTCCTGGTCGGGTCCCAAATGGCAGTTATCCAAGCAGAGTACCAGATCCCAGACTCTATAAATATTTGAGCCCCTGCTCTGTTTGACGCCCTTAGTAATCCAGCTGAGGGCGAAATAGCCATCTTCATCTGTGCTTTGCAATGCGGGATGCAGTTCCCGCTTCGTCCATTTGTGCGGGCAATGATGATGCACCTAATGTTGGCTCCTGGTCAGCTCGCCCCAAATGCCTGGAGGTCGCTGTTCGCTGCCTTCATCGTCTGGCATCAGCTCGAGAGCAAGGACCTGACACTAGATGAGTTTATGTACCTTTACCAAGCTAAGCATGACCCGTTAGAGATGTGTTGGTACTACTTCTCGATGAGGTAAAATCGTGGCAAAGGCCTCATCACCTAT
Organism: Magnolia kwangsiensis; assembly: GCA_037074715.1. Lineage (NCBI taxonomy): Eukaryota > Viridiplantae > Streptophyta > Magnoliopsida > Magnoliales > Magnoliaceae > Magnolia > Magnolia kwangsiensis. Next base: position 103,014,705 of record CM073577.1, on the reverse strand, counting down.
CTTTCATCTTTCAACAAAGATTGGAAGAACAAGTAGTTTTGGACTTTCGGAGAACACCTGCTGCCGAGATCAGCTGTTTTTAGGAAAGAGTGCCCATGAAATTCTCTAAACGAAGTCGGATGTTGCAATAGAGCTTACATCTTTGCTTCCATGTATTTATTTTTGCGGTGTAATGATCTGATTGACCTCTGTAATCTATGCGAAGGACTCGTCAGAGATCTCCCCCGCCCTCCGAGCTCAGGTTGCCAAAGCTTGGGTGCTGAAAGAGGAGCAGCGCGTTTGACATGAGCTTATTACCGAACCTCTATTAGTCGAGTCTTTGTAGACACATCCCCCTTCTCTTTGCACTCGATAAGTGTTTTGTTAACCGTTTCATTTTCTATCGAATGAGTTTATTTTAAACTAATCTATCCTTTATAGGGATGGTCGAAGCTTCGGGCTCCAAGAAGAGGAAACATCCCCCTCCTCTCCACGAGATGCTCCGCTTTGAGCCCAGAGCGAAGGTCACTACCCGGAGGAAGAAGGGAACCTCTCGAGCTGTGGCCAGACCTGTTCATGTCCGCACCCCTAAGGTGCCCTCGGCTATCCCTCCTCATCCACCTGGGATGGAAATGGAAGCAGTCGGGGGAACTGCCGTCCCATCCCCCTCCCACTTAGAGCTCAGGAGGGAAATTATGGCGAGCGTTGAGCACCTCGAACTCACGCTCGCCAAAGCCAACTTCCTAACTGGTAGAACTAACTCTCCACCCGGAGGTGGCGATGTGCCAATGGTCAAGCTCCAGGCCTCGGCCTCCAGCGGTTTTAGCAGGGCTGCTGAATCTGCTACCCTTCCAGGATTAGGGAGTTTCTGCCCGGCTACCAAATGCCTTGCCTGGTCGACTGGGCAGTAAAGCATGCTCTCGAGGCAAAGATCACTAATATAACGACTCAAAAAATTCCATACAAAGACCCACGTACCACCTCAAGCAGAAATCACTTATGATTAATTCCCTTAGAAATTAAACGTAAGTTAACTAGTTCTAAGTTAGACTAGCTGTGAAATTAGCACTATTCACTTTAAATACGTTCTGTAAGATCTAAAACCTGTAAAATCATTAACTCTATGTTATCCTGAAATCTAGAATCCAACTCTAAACCCAGTTGCTCTCGAGAGCACTTTGAAACTTCGTATTAGACCTGGACCGCATATCGAAAGTCCGATAGTGATAAACTTAGACGATTATGACCACATAGTTGGACTCGACAATCACCTCAAAAATTGTGTCTAAACAATGTCCTGAGATCATTTTCTTGAGTCTGGGCTGAAGAGAGTGAGAAAGTGAAGATTTTTAAGAAAATAATTATAAATTAAAGTAATCTGGATCGTTTCACTTGTGCGTCATTTATAAGCATTCAGACCGTCAGAATCTGACCCAAATACACCCTCGGATCAGGGATGATGGCCCACTCATGTCAGTATGCTTGTAGTCCTGATCGAGTTTTGGTGACTGCTGAACTGAAACTCGTTCGGCACGGTTGATCTGGAAATTTGATCGAACTAAAAACCTAACTTGATCAAGATCCAGCATTTATGGGCTTAAGTCTGACCGCATTCAGTAAGAGGACCTCCAGAAGTGCTCCGTTGAGACGAAACGGACCTACTTTGACTATAACATAAGTATACCTTGGCCCTGGGTCTAATTTGGCGAGTTTTTAGCCTATATAAGGACCTTAAACCCTCTCTCATTCCTCACATACGAATTTGAGAGAAACCCTATGAGAGAGAAGAGAGAAAAGAGAGAGATAGTGTGAGAGTTGTGGGAGAGAGTTCCTATTACTCTAACTTGCTATCATACGTACTTAACCATCCCGATCTAATCGTTATTCCAATGATTCTGACTTCATTTCTAGGTAAGAAAACCCTAACCCTAACCTGTTTTAGGGTTTCTATTGGTACAAGTAGCGAAGTAGTTGACTTACCTTGTGTTATAGGTCGTCATATCGACGTTGACAAAAGAGTAGAGTTTCTATTCAATTCATTACGCTTTTACGGCGTAAGGTGCGGATTTTAGACGTATAGGTTATGGTTTTCAAGGCTTTCAATGTCAGTTAATGATTTATTACTAACGTGGATGCTATTTCACATGTCTAACGTGTTGTTTGTTTTGCTTTACAAATACGTATGGAAAATGTATAATATTACATATTCTATGTATTTGTTGGAATACCTGTATACATATAGAATTTGAATTTGTATTTAACATGATTATTTGTCGTGAATATATGCTTGTTACATGTGTGACAACTCCTTAGCGAAAGGACTTTCCTTAAATCATGTCACGGCCAATATATGCTATATATGTTAAAGTGTGTAGCCCACGTGTTTGTGAAAATATTTAAATGAATACGGAACCCGGATTCATGTATGCCATGATTATCCGTCGTGGGTATATGCAAGTGGTATATGGGGCAACTCCCTAGTGAAAGGATTTGGCCCAATACATGTAAAATCAACATATACACATATGATAAAGTATGTATTCTAAGTGTTTGTGAAAATGTCTTAATGAGCATGTTGTTTCTATGAAATACTTTGTATGAGGGTCGAGATGTAAATCTCGGCTACCTTATTTATGTGTATGATTTCCTCCATGTATGTTTACATCAAGAGGTCTGCTTATTTATGAAATGAATGCGTATGGAATCATGTTTGTGATGCACTTCTCAACATGCTCATGTTTGAGATGATTGATTTATCTGTTCATTTTATTTTTTACTGTTTCTTATGATTACTTGTTGATAATGGATGAGATTGGGACTATGATATAATCCAGGAAATCAATAATCAGCCCTGAGTTTGTGGCTGAGATTCATTTGCCACGTAGGACATCTTTGACGAACCCGAGTCGTACGTTGGTGTCGGCAGTGGTCAGGCCATATGAAGTGCTTACGCATTTCATGTCGATTGATTCGATGTGCGATCGTACTAGTCGAGCTCGTCAAGTAACCCGATCTGCCTATTGTGTGTTCACCATGTATGGACGCTATTGCTTGAACTTAGGGTACTGAACTTACCAGTGATAACCCTGATAACCGTGGTACCTGATCCATTAAGACTCACGAGCCGGGCATGGTGGTATGGGACACCGTGGTTGAGCTGTCGGCCTACGATGGGGCCACGAGCCTCCCCGTAGTGACTAGTGAGCAACCCAGACTCGTGAGACGAATATGGTGGTAAGGGACACTGTATTCGTGTTGTCGGCCTACATTGATTGGTGATGGGGGAGTGGTGTAATGATTGTGTGTAACAGCCCTGACAACCCGTGTAGTGACCTCGAGTGTACTCTAACTCTACGAGGAGGCGACGACCCTTCTGTAGCAACAAGAGTACAAACTAGGCCTGTATTGATTTGGTGATAGGGGAGTGGTGTAATAATTACGTGTAACAGCCCTGAAAGTCCTTGAAGTGACTTAGAATCGCAACATCATATGAGATTAATTAGGAGTGACAACCCTAGATAGGATCCTTGTTAGGAATGATATAAGGAAAGTACCTTAGTTTCCTAATCCTGTTGAATGAAAGGACTAATAACAACTCGATAATCATGTTCACGCACTGCATGTGCTTGGAAGATGTGGAGCACTGAGGGATGAAAATATGCCGCGAACGTGAGATGGTGTTGCATGAGGGAGTATGTATCCAAGGGCATGCATCATTATTGCATCTCATCCTTACATTAACAAGAGTAGCTAGGAATGTTTGACTGTACTGTTTTATCATTACTGCTTGACTGAGTTGATAACATGTTAACCTTTACTCTATAATTCCACTGAGTTGATCACTCACTCCCACGTTACGGGACGGTGCTTTAAACACTAAATAGACTTTGTCTTAGGTACAAATGGTGAGACGATTCAGGAGTCAGAGCCGGACTATTACGAGGACCAGGATGAGTTCTCATACATGCAGTTCTCTGACGGTTTTGCATAAGCAGCCTGGATCGACGGAGTTTTGATAGTTTGACTATCCTTTGTCATTTTGATTTTTGATTTGATGTATGTATATGGTGACTCAGAGACGTATTCATACTTTGGAGACAGATCAAAATTATTATTTTTTTACATACAGTAATATACATCTTTCAGTCTTCCGCTTCTGTTTTATCAATAGATCTGGAGTATGAATTACTGTCTTGGTATAATCTCACTCATGTTTAATGCACTAACTAAGACAACATTTAATCATCATTATCTATGTTGCATAAATGATGTTTTGAAAATCGAGAGTTGAGTGGCTACTCGACCCTTGATTTTCAGGGCGTTACAAGTTGGTATTAAAGCATGATTTGGATTAAACCGGACTTGGGTTATGGTCACACGATGTCCACTGATGCATGTTGACTTAGGAGGGTGCGAGAACAATCTAGAAATGGGTTTAGGACTCCCAGTTTAGTTGTTGGTGAAAGTTTACTAAAAATGATCACCGAGATCAAGTTTGTGCACACTCCTGATCACACACGACGACCCCAAGTCACTTCTAGACCGTTAATTGATGGGTATAGACCTCATTCCAGCCGTTGAAAATCAATAAATGGGAATGAAGATCAAATTTGTTCTGAAATGATCCAAAATAACTCGAAACGAAGTTGGGGGCCAAATAGTTCAATCCAGGGGGACCTACAGGGGGACCCAGGGTACCATCGGCACCCCGGGAGGGGGGTGGCCATCGCCCTGTCACGGAAGCACCGTGCTCGGTCCAGAGGACAGCGACGGCGTTGCGCTCACAGCGGTTGGGTCCGGCCGGGCCTGTGGACCGATGTGGGTCGACGTCGGGCCATCCTCACAAATCACGTGGGGACCCCCATTTATTTCCCTTTTGCCCCCTTTTTCCATTTCCTACCCTTTCAAGCCCTTCTTCCTCTCAAAAACCTCAAATTTCCTTCTCAAATCTCCCCTCCATTCCCTCCTCTTCTCATTTTCCTTCAACTATACACTCCTCCACTGTTTTCCTCAAACCCCACCCCCAATCCCTCTCATTTTTCCTTGATTTGAGGTGCACAATCTCTTCATTTGTGCCTCATATATCTTATCTCCCTATTCTTCCATTCTAATGGCCCTTTTTGAGATTGTGGCAGCTATTTTCTCACTCTCATCAATACTTTCTCTCATGGAAAAGTGAAGGGCGACCACGGATGAAGTCGGGCCTAGTCGCCCAACCCATCCAAGAAGGAGAGCGGGAGCTGAAGATAGCTCTAGCACCGCCCAAGAGCATAGGTCGAAGCGAGACCTAGACCCTCAACTCCCGGTTGAGAGAGCACTACCAATAGGTTTCGAATATGGACGTTTTGGTGGCCGTAGGGTTCTACTTGAAGCTCACGTGGATGAGAAGTTATCTGGGCTACATGCAATTATGGACCTCTTGGTGGATTTTGGGTGGGTTCCCATGTTCGACGGTCAGTCTCCCGCATGTGAGAATAGGGTTCGTGCGTTCTACGCCCATTTCCATGACACATCATTGGAGCCTCTCCAGTTTACTATTACTGCGGTAAGGGGGCGGGAACACACAATCAATGTAGATTTGATGGCCTGGATTATGGGGATTCTACGTGGTGAGGTACACGCCAATGAAAATTTCTTTAAGAGTTTGATAGATGATTTTCGTTTGCTTCACCACATTTTCACGTACAATGTCTATCCATGATGGAGCAACCGTACTGAATGCACTCGTTTGATGGTAGATTTCTTGTACAAGGTTGGACATGGAGATAAGTTGTGCCTGCCCACGTACGCCCTAGTACAAATAATCCAGACCGTGCGCTCGGTCAGGAATGACATCTCACTCCCATTTGGCTGGCTGGTATATAAGATTGCTCGAGAGGTTGGCTATAGGCTTAACATGGATGATATCACGCCGGTCCGATTAATAAGCGAGGCTACGCTTAACAACATGGGGATGGACCCTCGACAATGTCAAGCCCGACACGATGAGTATGGGGAGGAGTCTGATAGTGCAGGAGAGGAAAGTATCGATTTAGAGGAAGAAAGTGAAGAGGGAGGTGGTGATGAGATAGGGGAAGAGTAGGAAGAAGAAGAAGAGGCCCAAGACATTGATGAAGGCACTCCCCCCACTGCACGTACGAGCCATTTTGATCAGGCTACTCATGAAGCCCGTCTAACCCGACTCGAGGAGGGTCAGGTTGCTTTGCGATAAGAATTTAAAGAACTCCGGGCCGAGGTAAAGCAAGAGCTTGAAGAGACCAAGGCCGTCATGAAGTAAAAATTTGGCAAGGTGACTCGTACCTTGAAGGCTATCCTATGTTGCGTATATGTAACATCCCGAAAATCGGGGGGTCGAGCAAAAACTCAACTCCCGAGTTCCAAAATGTTATTTATGCAATATAGATATGTATGATTGAATGTTGTCTGTGATAATGTATTAAACATGAGTGAGATTAAGCTAGAACAGCATATCATACTCCAGAGACAGTTAAATTAACAAGCGAAAGACTGTGATAGTAGGTATAACATATATAAACTGTTGTATGTCTCCAGAGTGTGAATATGTTACCAGGTTATATACATACATGTATACTCCAAAAATAAACAAAACGAATATACATGAGTGCGCTAAAAATATAAAATGACAAGTGTCAAGGTATCTAATCAACCTCCCTGTAATCCCGTCGATCAGAACACGCATAAAGGAGGGATCCCCCTCATCATCATGATCATCAAGTCCGGCCCCGCCTCTCAGGCCGCGCCATCATCTGTAATCATAAAAGGGTCTGGTGGGTGTCCAGGAACACCGTCCCGTAACGTGGGAGTAAGTGATCAACTCAGTGGGATAAGAGAGCAAAGATTAACATGTTCTCAAATCAATCATGCGATAATAGTAAACCAGTAAATTAGACAATCCTAATACTGTTGTTAATGAAATATGACATGACGTGATGTATGCCCTCACCTACGATCTCCCTCATACGGGCACCATCTTACGACCGCGGCATGCAATCGTCCCTCAAGTGCTCCACATCTTTCAGGCACATGCAATGTTATGGTGATATGATTTCTGAGTTGTTATTAGTCCATTCAAATAGGAGGATTGGGAAACTAAGGTACTTCCCTTATATCAATCCCAACACAGATCCTGTCTAGGGTCGTCACTCCTAGTAATCTCATACGATGTATATTTTGTAGGTCACTGCAAGGGCTGTAAGGGCTATTGCACGCACTCGTTGCTCCACTCCCCCATCACCTTATCAATACAGGCCTACTGTACTCTACTGCTACTGAAGGGTCGTCACCTCCCGTAGACTCAGAATACGCTCGCGGTCACTACAAAGGACTCGTCGCCTGATCAGTGTAGGCCGACAGCAAGAATATAGTGTCTCATACCACCATAATCTGCTCATGAGACTAGGTGCTCACTGGTCATTACGGGGAGGTTTGTGGCCCCAGCGTAGGCCGACAGCTCGACCACGGTGTCCCATACCACCATGCCCGGCTCATGAGTCTTCGTGGATCAAGGTACCATGGTTAACAGGGTTTACAATGGTAAGTTCAGTACCCTAGGTTCAAGCAGTTATGACTCATGCAGGGTGAACATACAACGGCCAGTCGGGTTACTTGACGGGCTCGACTAGCGTGATCGCATCTCAAGTCGAACGACATGAAGTGCGTAAAACACTTCGTGTGGCCTAACCACTACCGCCAACTCCAGAACACGGCTCGCGTTCATCGACGCGTCGTTCGTGGCCAAAATCAGCCAACCACGAATTCGCTCGGTTACCGACTGCCTGGACTAAGCATAGTCTCAAAAAATTATGGAATCACATCAACAAATCATATGAGAGTATTGGAATTGAAATACAACCATGTGAGCATGTTAACGCATGTTATAACATAGAACTTAAGTAAATCATCAAACGCATGCATTTCATACATACAATGAAATCATGCATATAACTAACATGTAGGAAATCATTTACATCAGCATATTAATTGAGAAATCAATCTCAAACTAATCCATAACACCATTTAATTCAATACGTACTAATACAAGCATTTATACAAACACTTACACTACACACTTAAGTCTACATATAGTATGTCGACCCGAAGTGCGAATTTAGGCGAATCTCTTCACCAAACTAATCATGCACGTATTCCTAACATTCTAATGTGACGATAAACTATGTCAATCACATCTGCAAAATATGCATGAAAACAGTACTTCCTACAAATGACTAAAATGCCCTAAATCTCATATTCTTTGCCGGTTTACGAAACAGGAAACAGACAGCATGTTATACATGTCAAACGGCGTTGCCGTCGATAATCTACTATTAAATGACATTAAAAGCGTTGAAAACAGTCAATCAAAGCGTCTAATATCCGCACCTTTTCCCTTTTAGGGGTGTGAATTCGAACGGAGCGTATACGCTTCGTCTACAGTGATAAGAGAACCTAATTTACAAGATGCGTCAGCTAACATGCTTTGAATCCTAGCGAACCTCAAATCAGCAACTTCTAGAGTTATTTCTTACCTAAAAATGTGGAGGAATCTCCGGCCAGGTGATTGAAGTATGTTGCTAAAGTACGTGCAACAGGCGGCACAAAGGCAGGAAAATTCTCTCCTACCTTCTCTCACAAACTCTCACCTTTTCTCTCTCCCAATCTAGGGCTTTTTACAAATTCGGATGGGAGAGACGAGTGAGGGTTTCAACCCCTTTTATAAGCTCAAATGTGCCCAAAATAGGCTCGGGTACAATGTATACTTGATGTATATCCAATTCGGGGTTGTTTCGGTCCAAAAAATGATTTCTGGTGGTCCCCTGGCCGAACGCGATCGGACTTAAGCTCATGCATACTGGATCTAGCATACATCAAGTTTTCAGTCTGGCAAGGTTCACAGATCACACGTGGCGGTCCAGTTTCAGTCTAGCGGTCACTGCACATAGATCAGGGCTACAAGTCTCATGATATGAAATAAAAAATTTTTCTGATCCGAGGGTGTAATCTGGCTGAATTCTGATGGTCAGAACGCTCAATACTGACACGTCAAGTCGTGTGCCAGATTTGAATTTCAAATTCCAAATCTATCCCTATTCGCACTCTCTTCAGTCCGGGCTCAATGAAATAGCCTGTGATTATCGGTTGGACTTGATTTTCGAAATGATTGTCAAGTCCAACAAGGCGGTTCTAACGGTCTAAGATAGTAGGCATCGGACTTTCGACGCACGGTCTAGATCCAATACAAAATTTCAAAGTGGTCCAGAGAACAAACCGGCTTAGAGTTTGATCCGAGGTTTTAGAGTATCATAGAGTCATTTGTTCTACTCGATTTGAGTCATGTAGAATGTATTTAAAGCGATCAGGGGCTATTTCCCAGCTACTCCAGCGTAACGCTAGCTAACTTATACTTAATTTCTAAAGGAATTAACCCTAAGTGATTTCTTTGGCTATGGAATTGGGTTCTAAGCGATTTTCCAGGTGTTTTAATTAACCCATTGCCTAAGGACGTCAGATTGCAGATTGGCAAAAATCTGGAGTGTTACAGTATAGGACAAGGGTTCCCCTCTTCCATTACCAGATTCTAATGACTAGTCTTGTGCATAGTCGTGCTTTTAGTTGCTTTCTATATTTTTCTTCCTTATTGCATTGTATAGCCTTGATAGGCTTAGTAATGTGGGTGAGTAGTTAGCATATTTTTAATGTTTGAAGCTTAGTTGTATTAGCTCATATGCATCTTTTGTCATGATCCATGTAAAACTTGTGTCTCATGCATTATGACACTTTTGGTAATGAAATGCATGAAGTTGCCTTAAAATTATGTGTGAATTCTACGTGGATGGATTGTGATTATGTTAAATTTGACTGGGTTACACCCTATTTTGAATATAGGGAATGTCACCTATGGTTATACGGAGCACGACACGTCTTACACTTAGCGATTCGATGGACGGGGCACTTCCCCGGAGCGATAGCTATATGGACCCTAGTATGGGCCTGATTCGTGAGACTCTACCTGAGTCTCAGCCTTCTACTGGTCCTGTAGTCGGGCCATCACCTTACACACCATTGGTTTGTGAGCAGAACCGTGCATCTTCTTCGACGCAGTATGTGCCTCAGTCGGCCCCACCTACTGTAGGTTGGAGCAGTTGATGACTATGATGCACCAGCAGCACCAGCAACTCTTGGCCACTATTGCAGGGGCCCTAGCTCAGGGTGGGAGTGCGACTCCACCTACACCATCTGTACATCAAGCTGAGGATGCTGGGACTTCTTCTCAGGATGAGGGTATGACTCATCCTGTACCTTCTACCTATCCTATGGGAAATGCTGCGGATACTAGAGGCTTACTTGAGCGATTTCAGCGCTTGCGGCCTCCTACTTTTACGGGTTCTCACAGACCCGAGAAGGCCGAGTATTAGCTCGATCGCATCTCGAAGATGGTGAGGATGCTGCACTGCTCAGAGTCTAAGCAGGTTGAGTTGGCCACTTTCATGTTTGAGAAGGAGGCCGGCTTATGGTGGGATAGTGTACTGCAGATTGTTGCAGTTGGCTACGTATGGACATGGGTAGCATTTGAGTTCCGTTTTCATGAAAAATATTATCCTCAGACCTACCGACACGAGAGGGAGAATGAATTTTTGTGCCTCAGGCAGGGAGGCATGACAGTTAGTGAGTACGAGCATCGATTTACTGAGTTGGGCAGATACGTCCCGACTATTCTTGCTGACGAGCAGATGTGGATGCGACGTTTCTCTGAGGGCTTACGACTTGATATTCGGTCGAAGATGTGTTGTGCTAGTATACCATATTATGTCGAGCTAGTGCACATGTCTATGCGAGCAGAGCAGGACGAGGATCGAGTGACACATTCTCGTGGCTCTATGGTTACTAGGCCATGACCAGATATCCAGAGCAGGCCACTCCTCGGCAAGAGGTCTCGTATCGACTCTCCTCCCAGGATAGCAACGCCAGTAGTTCCGATGAGGTGCCCAGGTGTCACCTGTACATACTGCGGGAAACCGGGTCACCCTACAGAGAGTTGCTTTGCATGGATGAGAGATAATAGGTTTTCACCACCGCAGAGGATTGATCGTCCTCGCCCTTAGGCTTTATCGGCTCCACCTCTACGGACAACACCTGTACATCTATCCTTCAGACCACCTGCACCTCATTTCATGCCTCCACAACGGCCCATGGTACCACAGTCGAATCATCCACAGCAGGCTCGGGCACATGTATTGACGGCTGAGGCGTCCGAGACAGAGATCGTGCCACCCTTAGCTTTTGAGGTCACAACTCATATCCAAGGTATTCCAGTCTTCTTATTGGTGGACACCGGGTCCACTACCTCCATCATATCATACACGACAGTTAAGCGTCTGGGATTGGACACTATTCTTATAAAGGGAATAAGGGCCCTCACTGCCACAGGGACCTTCTCTGATGTTACTAGGGTTTGTGAGGGTTGTTAGATAGATTTAGGGAGTAGGACGGTGCGAGTTCACATGATTATCATGCCCCTATTCCACTACGATGTCATACCTGGTATGTATTGGCTCACTAGGATGCGAGCGAAGATTGACTGTGGGGCTAAGATCGTGACAGCCCATGAACCTGAGGGCACAACTTTTACTTTTCCTATGCAAGTCAGTTACCCTTCCTGTCTTTACTGTTACACTTCATTTTTGAAGAGCATTAGTGGTCAGAAGTTGGGGGCTACGCCTATGGTTTGAGATTTTGAGAACGTATTCCAGATGATTCCTAGACTTCCTCCTCGGTGTGAGATTGACTTCGCTATCAATCTTGTGCCCAGTGCGACACCTATTTCCTTGTCGACGTATCGTATGCCTCCGTGTGAGATGGAGGAGTTGAGAAAATAGATTGATGATCTGTTAGATTCTGGCTTCATATGACCGAGTGTATCTCCTTGGGGAGCACCTGTGTTGTTCGTGAAGAAGAAAGATGGGTCACTACGGTTGTGTATTGATTACCACAGACTGAACCAAGTGATGGTGAAGAACAAGTATCCTTTGCCTAGGATAGATGGTCTTTTTGATCAGTTGAAGGGGACGAAGTATTTTTCAAAAATTGATCTATAGTCAGGGTACCATCAGTTGCGCGTCAGGGAAGAGGACATGCAGAAGACGGCATTCAGGACTTATTTTGGGCACTATGAGTTTCTCGTAATTTCGTTCGGCCTTACGAACGCACTGGCCGTGTTCATGGATTTGATGAACCGGGTATTTCGGTCATTTCTATACTGGTTTGTCATCATGTTTATCGATGACATCCTGATATACTCTGCGAGTCGGGAAGACCATGGGGAGCACTTAAGGGCGGTCTTTGATACTCTTAGAAAGCACCAGTTATTCGCATAGTACAAAAAGTGTGATTTTTGGAAGGAAGAAGTCAAGTTCCTGTGACATGTGGTGTCTAAGGATGGGATAGCAGTGGACCTTGCTAAGGTAGCCATGGTGCAGGACTGGAAGTAGCCTGGTTCGGTTACCGAAGTGAGGAGTTTTCTGGGACTTGCTGGTTACTTCGATGATTCATTCAGGACTTATCCAAGATAGCTAGACCCTTGTCTCAGTTGACACAGAAGGATCTAAAGTTCTCCTAGAATGAGAAGGCAGAAGCAGCTTTTCAGGAGCTGAAGGACAGGCTGACGTCTACCCCTGTGCTAATATTATCAGAGCAAGGGGTTAGATATACAATATATATGGACGTGTCTCGCGTTGGTTTGGGTTATGTCCTTATGCAGAAGGACAAGGTAATTGCATATGCCTCGAGACAGTTGAGAAAGTACGAGGAGAATTACCCTACACACGGCCTAGAGTTGGCAGCTATCATCTTCACATTGAAGCTCTGGAGGCATTACCTCTACGGAGAGGAGTTCAAGATCTTTTGCGACTACAAGAGCCTCAAGTACATATTCACACAGCGAGACTTGAATATGAGGTAGCAACGATGGATGGAGACCTTGAAGGACTTTAAGTTCGAAGTTTCCTACCATCCAGGAAAAGTGAACCTTATGGTTGATGCGTTGAGCCGCAAGAAGGCGATAAAGTTTACAGCTCCGCTAATGATTGCCGAGTGGGACATGATTGAGTTTTTATGAGACTTTGAGTAGAAACTCACTGTGGAGGAGCCATTCGAGGTTATCGCACACGTTTAGGTATGACCTCTTATCGATGACAGGGTCATCGCAGCGCAGATGGACGATGAGCATCTGACTGAGCTTCAGGAATATGCCAGTGACGATACAGCTGCAGAATGGCGAGTTGAAACAGATGGGGGCTAACGTTATCATGGCCGTCTATGCGTCCCAGATGTCCCCGACTTGAGATGAGAGATTCTTGAGACTGTGCATAGTTCTAGGATTGCGATGCATCCGGACAGTATAAAGATATATCGTGACGTGAAGAGGATGTATTGGTGGAATGGCATGAAGACCCACATCGCAGACTTTGTGTCTCGTTGTCTCACTTGCCGGCAAGTGAAGGCAGAACATCACCGACCTCCTGGTCTCTTTCAGCCTATGCCTATAGCTGAGTGGAAGTGAGACTTTATTTCTATGAATTTCATTTCGGGACTGTCGAAGACGAGGAAGGGCTATGACTCTATTTGGGTGATTGTGGATCGGTTGACGAAATCGGCCCATTTCCTCCCGATTAAAGTTATAAACTTTGCAGACGAGTTAGCCAGACTTTATATTAGGGAGATTGTGCGTCTACATGGAGTCCCCTTAGAGATCGTGTCGGACAGGGACGCGCGGTTTACTTCTATTTTCATGACTCACACCCAGGAAGCGATGGGTGTGAAGTGAAGTTCAGTACTACATTCCACCCACAGACCGACGGGCAGACAGAGTGGGTGAATCAGATTTTGGAGGACATGATGCGGGCTTATTTGTTAGATTTCAAGGACAGTTGGGATGATTGTCTTCCATATACGGAGTTCGTGTACAATAATAGTTTTTAGGCGAGTATGGGTATGACACCTTATGAGGCCTTGTATGGGCGTCTTTGTCGAGCACCGCATTGCTGGGCTGAGGTTGGCACGCGAAACTTAATTGGTCCTGAGTTAGTATAGGCGACCTCAGAGAAGATCAACATCATCAGGCGTCGACTTCTTACAGCACAGAGCAGGCTAAAGAGTTATGCCGATACGAGGCTGCGACCACTAGAGTTCGCAGTTGGAGATCACGTATTTTTGAGAGTTTCTCCTATGAAGGGAGTTCTTCGGTTTAGGAAGAAGGGGAAGCTCACACCGTGATTCATTGGCCCATTCTAGATACTCGATCGTGTGGGTGCAGTAGCATACCGTCTAGCTTTGCCTACACCTCTCGCGAGCGTACACAACGTATTTCATATTTCTATGTTGAAGAAATATGTCTCTGATCCTTCCCATATCATTAGATGGGAGCAGGTGCAGTTAGGTGAGGATGTGACGTATATGCTGCGATCAATGCATATATTAGACAGGAAGGAACAAGTGTGAAGGTATTGTGGACACAACATACTGAAGAAGAGGCTCCCTGGGAGACAGAAGTCGAGATCAGAAAGAACTACCCGAGGATGAAATTTATTATTTTATGGGAGTAGATTGTAACAACTCGAAAAATTTCGTATAAAGACCCATGTACCACTTCAAGCAGAAATCACTTAGGATTAATTCTCTTAGAATTTAAACGTAAGTTAACTAGCGCTAAGTTAGACTAGCTGTGAAATTAGCACTGTTCACTCTAAATACATTCTACAAGACCTAAAACCTTTAGAATCGTTAATGTTATATTATCCTAAAATCTAGAATCCAACTCTAAACCGAGTTGCTCTCAGGAGCACTTTGAAACTTCGTATAGGACCTGGACTGCACGTTGAAATTTCGATAGAGATAAACTTAGACGATTATGACCACACAGTTGGACTCGACAATCACCTCAAAAATCGTATCCAAACGATGTCCTGAGATCATTTCCTTGAGTCTGGGGTGAAGAGACTGAGAAAGTGAAGATTTTTAACAAAATAATTATAAATTAAAGTAATCTGGATCGTGTCAGTTGCGCATCATTTATAAGCATTCAGACCGTCGGAATCTAACCCAAATACACCCTCGGATCAGGGATGATGGCCCATTCATGTCAGTATACCTGTAGTCCTGATCGAGTTTCGGTGACCGCTGAACTGAAACTGGTCCGCCACAGTTGATCTGGAAATTTGATCAAACAAAAAACTTAACTTGATCAAGATCCAGCATCTATGGGCTTAAGTCCGACCGCATTCAGTAAGAGGACCTCCAGAAGTGCTTTGTTGAGACGAAATGGACCTACTTTGACTATAACATAAGTATACCTTGGCCCTGGGTCTAATTTAGTGAGTTTTTAGCCTATATAAGGACCTTAAACCATCTCTCATTCCTCACATATGAATTTGAGAGAAACCCTAAGAGAGAGAAGAGAGAAAAGAGAGAGATAGTGTGAGAGTTGTGGGAGAGAGTTCCTGTTTCTCTACCTTATTATCATACGTACTTAACCATCCCGATATAATCACTATTCCGGCGATTCTGACTTCATTTCTAGGTAAGAAAACCCTAACCCTAACCTGTTTTAGGGTTTCTATTAGTACAAGTAGCGAAGTAGTTAACTTACCTTGTGTTATAGGTCGTGTAACGCCCCGTACTTTCCAGTACTCGAGCATTACCAAAAAAAAAGAGATAATGATAATAATAGAAATAATTAAATATTTAATAATATAAGATCATGAAATAGGCAGTCCTATAGATCGGGACCCATAGCATGACTTAAAGGTGCATGCATATGTGAGGAAATAATAATAAAAATAAAAGTGAAAGTGATAATGATAATAATGGTAAAAATAATAATATTAATAATAATAATGGTAAAATAGTAAAATAGTAAAAATAATATTAAAAATAATAATGGTAATAATAAATAATATTATTAAAGTAGTATAACATGATGCTTAGTGTTATAAAATCATAATAGGCCATATACCCGTAAACTGACCATTGGTTCCTAGCTTGAATGGTCCGTTAGACAACTTTAACCATCGACATTCAATTTTGAGAAGATCCGGCCATTAGATTGGTAAAAACCCACAGTGAACCAAATCTGAGTTGTGGGCCCCACCTAAAACTTAGATCAGGCCAAACCAACGGTCAAAGACCCTGAAATAGGTCTCCTAGAGTGAATGGGCAGTGTGGATCTATAACAAACACCACGACGGACCCCACTTGGTGGCACGCATGTGCATAGTGGTTGTGCACTCAAGGTGCACCCGGCTTGTCAACGCGGTCAGCACGAGCTGACCCGTGATCTTCCAAAAGATGAGAGAAATCTTCTCTCCCTTGTTGCTCCAACAAACGGAAAACGTCCGTTTAGGACACGTTGGGGCCCACCATCTCAGATCAGATGGGATATCTGATCCGTCCATCTTGTATGCTGCATGATCCTAACCAAAACTATGCCTCCATCCCCGTTTGCGCGACCTCATGTGCACACAAACTTTGGCACAAACAAGGCCTGAAAGCATAAAGTTTCCAGAAACGGAAACTATTTTCCATGAAACCTGTCAGCGATCCGCGTGCCCTCTCCTATTTCCAATCCCAACCGTCTGTCTTGGAGAGATCTCAGCCACCCAAATGAGGGCGTCAGTTCCTCAAAACCAGGGGAGAAAAACCAGTGGCCAAAACCACCATTTCACCAACTGTTTTGAGAACCAGTCAGTGGAATCAATCTGGACCATTCGTGGCTCATCCAACGGTGCTGAGAGGCTTAGGGAAATGTTATAAGGAAGGCTAGAATCGCGGATGCAGTGGGAGCTTCTCTCATTTTCAAAAAAACCTAAAAATTGACCGTTTTCCCCCTCCAACAAACCCACCAGCCAAATCACCCTAGAGCTTTAGAAAACCTATCCTTAAACTCTCTAGGATCCATATGGACCTTCCGAAAGGAGCCGATTGGAGGAAGAGGCTTCTGTTTGAGATCTGCCATTAACAGCGGATTGTCTTCCTCAGCCAAACCGCACCACCACAACAAGGCTGTCGTGCGCGAACAAGTAACCTCTCTCTCTCTCTCTCTCTCTCTCTCTCTCTCTCCTTTCCCTGTTGTGAACCGTTGTGATATAAGTGATCCCAACCGTCCAGGGCCAGCAGCCTGCCGTAGGTGTTCTCTCCAGGCCGTCTGCCACTAAGACGTCCAACAGGCTCTGGACAGAAAGAAAATTCAAATATCACCTTGATTCAATGACCGGTGGGCCACACGTAGGGACCCCACCTCTGATGTACGTGTTTCATCTATGCCATCCGTCCATACAGACGGTGGAGCTCACCTGATATGTAAAGCAGATTGGCTGGTGTAACCCATGCACCAGCTATATAGTTGATGTATTTGACGTCAGCAAATTGTGGTCCCACAGTGAGGTATGTTTCTCATCCATACCGTCCATCCATTGGACGTGGACCCCCCACCATGGCAGTGTGTGAGGCCCACCTTGACTTTACATGTTGCATCCACACCGTCCAATCCATGGATGGTGGGTGTGAATTGGATGGAGTGCCTCAGACAACAACTGCAGGGCCGTATCAGTCCAGCCCTGCCCATTTTTCTGGGCCACTATAAACAGCTCCAACCTGGGCTGAGATTGCTCCAATCTGGGCCATGGAGTGGGCCAAAACCAGTTATACATTGGGCCAAAAATTGAGCAGGAGCAGGCCCTCACCAGGCCGTGCAATGGGCTGAAAATGAGCCTTCGGCGGGGCCATGCAACGTACTAAATGTGGCCCCCAACAGGGCCATGTATGGAGCTGAGAATGCCCCTCCTCTAAGCCTTGATTCGGGTTGGAAAATGGCCCAATCTGGGCCACTTGTTAGACAAAATCTAGTGAGCCTGGTCACTCTAATGCGGCCCAAATTATCATATTCATGGGATCCTTCAAACCCACAGTAGACCCACTTTAATGTATTACTGCCATTGTTATTATTAGGATTAGTAAAATTAATAATGATTAGCCATTAATAAGTTGTTCATACTAGAGCTAGTTAGTATAACAAAATTTCAATTATCGTATAGTAGTGTTCTATTTATTGCTCTTAAATATTATCATTAATGGTAGGTTAAAATATTTATTGTCATCATAACAATTGGCATTTTCATATACCTAACATTGATTATATTACTAACACTAATAATGGTTTTACAATTGTTAATATTACTGACGTCACGGTTAATCATACATCAATTAGCGTTCGATCCTATGACCTAAGTCTAGGACTAAACACTAAGATGGAACCTAGATCTACATCAATGTACTGTTTGCACTAACAATAGTTATTATAAACAAATTACGTTGATGGTATTAGTGTAGTATCCATCACCTAAAGATATTATCATAAGAACAAAATAGATTACACTATTACAATGTAATGCTTGATATTACCGTAGTCACAAATATTGGTTATATCACTAACATTAAATTGTAACTAACCATATCATGACATTGTATTTGAGCTACACATATGTCCTAGTCCAACTCCTAAAACTAAATCCTAGGATGGAAACCCTAAGTCTACGCTAAAACCTTTAAGACAGAATAATTAAAATCCTAGGTAGAATGTAAAACTTGAATTTAACTATACATCATAATCTATGTTAGGATTTGATTTTAAGGGAACGTGCATTCCCTAGCAATGCTGGTAGGCGAACTATAAGGTGATGACTTTCCCCTTGGGCTTTCCATTTCTAAATTAGTTAAACTAGTTTACATCAGATTACTACTATTGTGATACTTTCTTACATGCTAACTAACCTATGAAAAATGATTACTATTTCCTGTGTTGTTGATGTATTGTCAAAAATTATTATTTAAAAATTTTAGTGCCTCCTTTCATGTTTTTAATCAAAGTTATATGATATCACATGTTATTTTGATTGCCTCTGTACACCATCTTATAATACTACACGTGGAAGATTCCATGATTATATGCAAACCACGCTTGGGATGTAATTAGATAAAATGTGTGTGAAAATAGGACCCCCAAACTGGTGTCATTTTAATCAAGGGATCTTATTAAAACATCCCAAGGTGAAGAACCTCATGAGCGGGATAGTGGTATGGGACCTATGACCGAGCTGTCGGCCTACGCTGGACCATGTGCTCCTCGTAGTGAACATTAGCTTATTTAAATTGGCTGGATGCAATTGGACTAATAAAGGGTTAGCTAATCATGCATGCATGGTACAAACCAGCATCTATTGCTGTTATACGTGACCTATGGATTTGCCTGTCTGGATGTGTTGCCCGGGGCACAAACCATCATCCATTGTCACCGTACGTAATTTCCTGTCTAGATGTGTTACCCGGGGCATAGACCGACTAGAGGTATTTTCCTGGGTCGACGTTTTGCCTGTCTGGATGTGTTACCCGAGGCGCGGTCCGTCTGGATGTGTTACCCGGGACCATGATTGCATTCATGCATCCATACATCTAATAAGACTGCATTTACTCTATTTTAGTTATCTGGATGTTTTATACTATTTTTTACCTAATGCGGTGGTGTGTAATCTTGAGGGAAATTCACATTGAGTTGGCCACTCATCCATCAAATATAAAACCGTACAGGTAGTACAGGTGGCTTAAGTGATATGCATGTTCAGACTTGATGAGGAGCAGAATGTGATCACCAGGGATGCATGACTGTATTTTTCTGGAGGAGCTGTGTGATCTTGCGGCTTGTATTTATATGTTTTCTTTTATTTTTATGTATTAGATCATGTAATTCTTGTATTTATTAATTTTGGAGACATTGGTTTGTATAAGTCATTATGGGCATATTTGAATTATAATGAAAATTTCCTTTATTTCGATTTGTCCACACTACGCTCATTTTCTTACTCTGATAAAAGAAAAATATTATATCTGACCATCCTTTAAGATTAACACTTGGGTTTTTGGGACACGGGTCATATAGTTAGGTCCTGAAAACATGGAGCGTTACAATTGGTATCAGAGCATAGTTTGGACAAACTTGGCCTTGGGAAATGATCTTATACAACCCTTAAATGTCTCAAATTAGGGTGCTTGAAACTAGAGATTTGAACCTAGGTGAATCTCCCTTAGACTTAGGAAGATCCAAAAATGTAGAAACCCAAACTTAGGCCCCCTAGATAAGTGTTTGGATGGTCTCATAACTTAAAATGAAATTAGTTCCCTTTGAACATTTAGTCATGTGAACTCATGAAAAGTTTCCTTTAGAAATTTTGAGAACATAGGAACTTGAACCTTAGGTTCCTTAGATAATTATTTGGATAACTATAGCACTTAAAAACAATCTCAGATTCTCTTGAAGATATAGATACTCAATGTTTTAGGTTCCTTTGAAATTTTCAGGTTAGTCGATTGTACTTGGAAACTATTAAAATAGTCATTTGAACTTATGAAAAGTTCCATTCAAAAGTTTTTAGAACATAGATATTTCAAACTGTAGGCCCGTTGAAACTTCTAGGATAGACCCTTGAACTTTCACTCATGAAGGAAACTCTTAGAATTGGGAGGAAATGAAAATCTAGAAATTGGTTCCCTTAGAAGTGACTTGGATAGCAATCCAAACTCATACGAAATTTCATCTGAGCTAAGGACGAGCTGAGAACATAGATATCCAAAACCTTAAGCCTTTGAAATTCTTAGGATGAGTCATTTGAACTCAAGGATAAGGACTTTGGTTCCCATGAAAATTGACGAAACGACCATTTGAACATACAAACAATAACTTTAGTTCCCTAAAAACTACCAGAATTATCGTTTGAACTTAGAAATTAAATTCGCACACCGTGAAAGGACAAATGCCCACTATGATGCAATTGAGATGGAATAAGACCATTCCGTGAACTTTACTTTTAATGAACAATTTTTAGAAACATAGACTTGACAAAAAAAAAAAAAAAAAAAAAAAAAACCCTCTTAGCTAGAAATAATGTTGTCACAATGATTAACAAATGAGATGAATTTAGACATCAAATTGTACATAGGATCAAGCATGAGCGTCCCCTGAACTTAAGAAATTATACTATGAACATAACTTGAATCCCCTTAATACATCTCTTTACTTAAAAATAATATTTCTTACGAATTTTAGCACTTGAAATTAATTAGAGGTGAAGATATGGAGTTACGGGTAAGTTTTCAACCCTAGGATGTGCATATTAGAATTAGATATGAAATCTTAAATGAGTTTAGAAATTTCAAACTCAAACTCCATGTGGAAATCTTGATCCTAAAATTTTCGGTTAATACATTAAAGAATCAGAGTGGCGCAGCAGAAGCATAATGGGCCACATGGTCTTATCCGTTATGGAGGAAGAAAATTTCATGATATTTTCCCATGAGCCTCGGATAATCAGGATCACGAGAGGATGGAACTATATCTATACAAAGTTTACATGGTTTGGCTTAAATTCTAAGTCCTAGCAAATTTCCAATGATCTCAATGCCCTGATCAGGTAGAAGATCGAGATTTAACGGGATTACGAATTGATACTAAAATCCTCTGCTATACTTAGGCAAAGGATCGGTGTATCGGGCTCAAACCCACTACAACCATCTACTCGTGTTAGCTTGAACACAGGAGAATAGAAAGCTACATTGTACTTTAGACAATGGGGAACTATCATTTAAAGTAAAGGAATGGTAAATAGAAAGATATAATTAGTTGCCACCAAAAACAACTCACAATCCTAGTAAATGTTGTAGGAGATGGTGACCTCATTAGACATTGAAATAAATTTCTAACTTAGAGAATACAAGGAAAAGGGGACTTCCAATCCTAAGGGAAAACTCATGTACATGCATGAAGCGACTTGTTAGAATAGACATATAAGGGTTAAATAAATAAATCAATCTTGGAAATAACCTATTCGAGTCTAAGTTGTAATAGCGTGCCTAGATAAATGCGATATAGGGCACGCCATTAGGGTAAGATCTATAAATGAGACGCATGTTGTCAAAATATTGAGGATGAAATTTTCTTTAAGGGGGATAGGTTGTGACAGCCCCAATTTTTATGATTGGTCGTATACCTTTGGACAAACACATAACCTTTAAGGGAATTGAACCACTCGTAATGCTAATGACGTTCATCATTAAATCTTGAGGCAGGGTTTTAATTATTTCTCTTTAAGGGGGGTAGACGAAACAAGCCTTGTTCTAATGAGTCATATATAAACAAACTTAATATGGAGAACTAGTGGGTGCATACGGACATTGTAAGTTAGATCAATGTTCACATTTATAATCAAAGTGTGAAATTTTGGGGGCGGAATTCTCTTTAAGGGGGTAGCTTGTAACGCCCCGTACTTTCCAGTACTCGAGCATTACAAAAAAAAAGAGAAGAGATAATGATAATAATAGAAATAATTAAACATTTAATAATATAAGATCATGAAATAGGTAGTCCTGCAGAGCGGGACTCGCAACATAACTTAAAGGCGCATGCATATGTGAGGAAATAATAATAAAAATAAAAGTGAAAGTGATAATGATAAAAATGGTAAAAATAATAATATTAATAATAATAATGGTAAAATAGTAAAATAGTAAAAATAATAATGGTAATAATAAGTAATATTATTAAAGTAGTATAACATGATGCTTAGTGTTACAAAATCATAATAGGCCATATACCCGTAAACTAACCATTGGTTCCTATCTTGAATGGTCCCTTAGACGACTTTAACCATCGACATTCAATTTTGAGAAGATCCGGCCATTAGATTGACAAAAACCCACATTGGAACCAAATCTGAGTTGTGGACCCCACATAGAACTTAGATCAGGCCAAACCAATGGTCAAAGACCCTGAAATAGGCCTCCCAGAGTGAATGGGCGGTGTGGATCTATCACAAACACCACGACGGACCCCACTTGGTGGCACGCATGTGCATAGTGGCTGTGCACTCAAGGTGCACCCGGCCTATCAACGCGGTCAGCACGAGCTGACCCGTGATCTTCCAAAAGAGGAGAGAAATCTTCTCTCCCTCGTTGCTCCAGCAAACGGACAACGTCCTTTTAGGACACGTTGGGGCCCACCATCTCAGATCAGATGGGAGATCTGATCCGTCCAGCTTGTGTGCTGCATGACCCTAACCAAAACTATTCCTCCATCCCCGTTCACGCGACCTTATGTGCACACAAACTCTAGCACAAACAAGGCCTGAAAGCACAAAGTTTTCAGAAACGGAAACTATTTTTCGTGAAACCTGTCGGCGATCCGCGTGCCCTCTCCTATGTTCAATCCCAACCGTCTGTCTTGGAGAGATCTCAGCCAAAACCACCATTTCACCAAGGGCGTCAGTTCCTCAAAACCAGGGGAGAAAAACCAGTGGCCAAAACCACCATTTCACCAACTATTTTGAGAAGCCAGTCAGTGGAATCAATCTGGGCCATTCGTGGCTCATCCAACGGTGCTGAGAGGCTTAGAGAAATGTTATAAGGAAGGCTAGGATTGCGGATGCAGTGGGAGCTTCTCTCATTTTCAGAAAAACCTAGAAATCGGCCGTTTTCCCCCTCCAACAAACCCACCAGCCAAATCACCCTAGAGCTTTAGAAAAACCTGTCCTAAAACTCTCTAGGATCCATATGGACCGTCCGAAAGGAGCCGATTGGAGGAAGAGGCTTCTGTTTGAGATCTGTCATTAACGGCGAATTGTCTTCCTTAGCCAAACCGCACCACCACGACATGGCTGTCGTGAGCGAACAGGTAACCTCTCTCTCTCTCTCTCTCTCTCTCTCTCTCTCTCTCTCTCTCTCCTTTCCCTGTTATGAACCGTTGTGATATAAGTGATCCCAATCGTCCAGGGCCAGCAGCCCACCGTAGGTGTTCCCTCCAGGCCGTCTACCACTAAGATGTCTAACAGGCTTTAGACAGAGAGAAAATACAAATATCACCTTGATTCAATGACCGGTGGGCCACATGTAGGGACCCCACCTCTGATGTACATGTTTCATCTATGCCATCCGTCCATACAGACGATGGACTCACCTGATACGCAAAGCAGATTGGCTGGTGTAACCCACGCACCAGCTATATAGTTGATGTATTTGACGTTAGCAAGTTGTGGTCCCACAGCGAGGTATGTTTTTCATCCATACCATCCATCCATTAGACATGGACCCCCCACCATGGCAATGTGTCGAGCCAACCTTGACTTTACATGTTGCATCCGCAACGTCCAATCCATGGACGGTGGGCATGGATTGGATGGAGTTCCTCACACAACAACTGCAGGGCCGTATCAGTCTAGCCCTGCCCATTTTTCTGGGCCACTATAAACAGCTCTAACCTAGGCTGAGATTGCTCCAATCTGGGCCATGGAGTGGGCCAAAACCAGTTATACATTGGGCCTAAAATTGAGCAGGAGCAGGCCCTCACTAGGCCATGCAATGGGTTGAAAATGAGCCTTCGACGGGGCCATGCAACGTACTAAATGTGGCCCCCAACAGGGCCATGTATGGAGCTGAGAATGCCGCTCCTCTAGGCCTTGAATTGGGCTAGAAAATGGGCCCAATCTGGGCCACTTGTTAGACGAAATCTAGAGAGCCTGGTCACTCTAATGCGGCCCAAATGATCATATTCATGGGATCATTCAAACCCACAGTAGACCCACTTTAATGTATCACTGCCATTGTTATTATTAGGATTAGTAAAATTAATAATGATTAGCCATTAATAAGTTGTTCATACTAGAGCTAGTTAGTATACCAAAATTTCAATTATCGTATAGTAGTGTTCTATTTATTGCTCTTAAATATTATCATTAATGGTAGGTTAAAATATTTATTGGCATCATAACAATTACTATTATCATGTACCTAACATTGATTATATTGCTAACACTAATAATGGTTTTACAATTGTTAATATTACTGACGTCACGGTTAATCATTCATCAATTAGCGTTCGATCTTATGACCCATGTCTAGGACTAAACACTAAGATGGAACCTAGATCTACATCAATGTACTGTTTGCACTAACGATGGTTATTATAAAAAAAATTACGTTGATGGTATTAGTGTAGTATCCATCACCTAAAGATATTATCATAAGAACAAAATAGATTACACTATTACAATGTAATGCTTGATATTACCAAAGTCATAAATATTGGTTATATCACTAACATTAAATTGTAACTAACCATATCATGACATTGTGTTTGAGCTACACATATATCCTAGTCCAACTCCTAGAAATAAATCATAGGATGGAAACTGTAACGACCCGAAAAATTCCGTACCAAGACCCAAGTACCACCTCGATAAAAAATCACTTAGGATTAATTCTCTTAGAAATTTAACCTAAGTTACCTAGCGCTACGTTAGACTGGTTGTGAAATTAGTGTTGTTCACTTTAAATACGCTCTGCAAGACTTAAAACTTGTAGAATCAATGACGCTATAATACCCTGAAATCTAGGATCCAACTCTAAACCCAGTTGTTATAGGGTTTGTTTGGTAACTTTGTATTAGATCTAAACCGCGCGTCGAAAGTCTGATATCTACAATATCAGACCATTATGACCGCTTAGTTGGACTTGACAATCGTTTCGAAAATCAAGCCCTACTGATGTCCTGACACTATTTTACTGAATTCGGAATGAAGAGAGTGAGAAAAGGAAAAGAATTAGAAAATTAATTCCATTTTTATGAAATCTGGCACGTGTCATTTGCACGTTATTTTTAAGCATTCTGACTGTCAGAATTCAACCAAATTTCACCCTCGGATCAGGAAAATGGGCCCTTTCATATCATGGAACTTGTAGCCCTGATTTAGGTTCGGTAACCGTCGAATTGAAACTGGTCCGCCATAGACGATCTAGAAATTCGATCAGACTGAAAACTTCACTGATTAAAGATCCGATGTTAGTGAGCTTAAGTCCGACCACAATTGATAACAAGACCTCCAAAAGTGCTCCGTTGGATCAGAAAGATCCCGATTTGGATATAACCTAAGTATACCTTGACTTAAGGTCCGTTTTCATTATGTTTGGGCTTATAAAAGGGCCTTAAACCCTTAGATTTCTAACCCATACGAATTTCCCAAACCCTAGAGATTCTAAAGAAAGAAAAGAAAGAGAAAGTGTGGGAGAATCTGGTGAAACTCCATAGAATCCTTCCTAGTGCACCTATACTATAAACTGGCGTATCTGAATCGTTCTTCTGGTAATTCTGATTCCATTCTTGGGTGAGTTAAGCTAACTCTAACCTGTTTTGAAGCCTAGACTAGCTGTAGTAGAGTGCTAGCTAACCTGTTTCATTCCATAGGTAGTGTATTCACCGTTGACGAAGACACGTCATCTGAATCAACCTAAATACGTCTTTTCTGGTTTAAGGTGTGGACTATATGCGCTTAGGTTATGGTTTTCAACCCTTTCAATGATAGTTAATGATTTATTCATGCTATGGATGCAATTATGCATGCCAAATATGCTGTTTATTTTGTCTTTCGTATACGTATGCTGTATATTGTAAATACCGTATTTCATGTATATGTTAGAATACACGTATACGTATGAAATTTGCTAAATTGATTGCCATGATAAATTGTCATTGTTATATGCTTAATATGTATATGGCAACTCCTTGGTGAAAGGACTTGCCCTACTTTGCAATGGTGTCGACATACGTGATGTATGTTGAATAGTGTAACCTAAGTGTTTGAATAAATGCCTAAGTGAGTTAGTAGTTAGTAACGTGTGATTGTTAAGATGGTTGGGATATGGATTTCAACCACAGTATTTGTGTGTATGATTCCCTCCATGAATCATGTAACTTAGGTTGTCCATGTTAAATGAGTGTATGATTTTCTCTATGGATTGTGTACCTAGTTAAATTATGATAAATGTGTGTATTAATTCCTGCATGTACTATTTATATTTTCACGCTATACTTCATTTGCTGTTCATGTGAATGCAGAATATGACTCATATGCTAGTTATTATCCTTGTATGTGAATGGGGCTGTGCCATAGTCCAGGTAATCGAAAAATGTTTCGCAAGTAGTGGTTAAGGTTTCTTTCACCACACAAGATGAGTTTAGCGAATCTGAGTCGTTCTTGAGGAGTTCGGCAGTGGTTAGGCCACACGGAGTGCTTATGCATTCCATATCGTTCAACTCAATGTGCGCCTGGCTTAGTTGAGCTTATCAACTAACCCGATTGACCGATGCTTGTTTACCATGTTTAGTCGCCACTGTTTGAATCTAAGACACTGAGCTACTAGTGTAACTCCCGTTAACCATGGTACCAAGATCTCCTAAGACTCATGAGGTGGGCATGGTGGTATGGGACACCGTGGTCATGCTGTCGGCCTACGCTGGGGCCACAAACCTCCTCATAGTGACCAGTGAGCACCCTACTCTGAGCAGATTATGGCGGTATGGGACACTATATTAGTGCTGTCAGTCTACACTGATTGGTGACGAGCCCTTTGTAGTGACCTTGAGTTTGTCCTGACACCGCATGGGGGCGACGAGTCCTAATGCAGTCTTAAGGATATAAATAGGCCTGTATTGATAAGGTGATGGGGGAGTGGAGCAACGATTGCACGCAACAACCCTGACAGCCCTTGCAGCGACCTAGAACCATACTATCGTATGAGATATCCTAGGACTGACGACCCTAAAAAGGATCAATGTTGGGAAATGATACAAGGGAGGTGTCTTAGCTTCCCAATACTGCTGTATGAAAAGGACTAATAATAACTGGGTAATCACGTTCATGACATCGCACTGTATGTGCCATTGACATTGGTGTGAGAGCACAGTGGTAGTGATTCATGCCGCAATCGTTAGATGATGTCGTATGAGGGAGATTGTGGTGAGGGCATGCATCATTCTTCATGTCATCCTTGCATTAATAAGAGATCTAAGACATGTTTGATTGTACTGCCTTATCATTACTGCTTGATTGGATTGATAACATGTTAACTTTTACTGTATAGTACCACTGAGTTGATTACTCACTCCCACGTTCTGGGACGGTGTTTAAACACCAACTAGACTCTACTGTAGATGCAGGTGATAGCAATACTGGCGAGGCAGAGCCAGACTTTGATGAGGACGAGGAGACATTCTCATACATGCAGTTTTCAGGCAGGTTCGACTGACCCTTGTCCTGACCAGCGGAGATTTTTTGAGATATGCATTGTATTATTTTGAACATTTCATGTATATATTTTAAGACACAAATATATGTATATTGACCTGGGCAGAACATGCATCATTTGGGGATTTATTTTGAATCACGTATGTATTTAAGTCTTCTGATTGCTTTACCTTAATATCCCTAAATTATGTCTGTTAATCTGCTTGATCTATATCATGTTTTATGCATTAATATAGACAATATATAATCATCATCGAATAAATTTCATAAGTGATGTTTTGGAACTCGGGAGCTGAGTTATACTCAACTCTCGAATTTCAGGGCATTACAAGTTGGTATCAGAGCATGATTTGGATTAATTTAGACTTGGGTTAGGGTTACACACCGCACGTTGATGCCACTATAATGTAGGAGGGTGCGAGAACAAGTTAGAAACAACACTAGGACTCCCGGTTTGTCGTTCGGCGAAAGTTTGCTGAAAATGATCATCGAGATCGAGTCCGTGCACGCTCCTGATCACACAAGGCACCTCCAAATCACTTCTAGACCATCAATTGATGGGTATAGTCTGCATTTTAGTCCATTCCAGCCGTTAGAAATCATAAATTTTGAATAGAGATTAGTTTAGTTCTGAAACTATCCGAAATGGTTCGAAACGGAGGAGGGGATCAAATCTAGTACATCGAGGGGGTTCCAGCGGGGGCCCACATGTTTTTGGCCTTAAGGGGGTAGGAGGGCCTCGCCCATATGGCGAGGCCTTGCCAGAAACTTCAGAGAGCGACGAGGACCTCACCGGTTGGCGGGCTTTTCGGGCCGGGCCGCCCGGGCCGATGACTTTTGGGGTTAAATGGGGCCCCTTCATACAGGGTTCGCCTTTTAGTTCATTCGAAAATACCTACCTCCTTCACAAATCAGCCCTCCAAGCTCTCCTTTCCCTCTACATTTGTTGTTTTCTCTCTCCAACCTCCCTTTCAATCGTCCCTTCTTTCATTTTCTGTTATTTCCTTTAGCCCTCTACTGTTCTCCACCATATCCAGCAGTCACTTCACCCATTTTCTATGATTGGAGCTCCCAAGCTCTCATTTGAGGCTCAAAATCGTGTGAGCTTCTAACCCCTCACGTTTCTTCCTTTTCCCTTTACAATCCCAGCCTTTTGGAGCCTGTTTCCCTCCTCTCTTAGACCTAGATTCGTGGTGGCCCATTAGGTCAGCCCTTTCTCTCCCCTTCATCATTTTCCCATGGCCTTTATAGAGGCTATTGTAGCCTTTTTCTCCCTTTCCACCATCCTCTCTCTCATGGGAAAGAGGAAGAGTGCCGCTGATGAAGCTGGGCCTAGTCTCCCTTCACATTCAAGAAAGCCAAGGGGTGGCGTCGCTAGTTCAAGTGCCACCGCTAGTCCAAGGGTTGGGAGAGAACTACACACGAAGTGGGAATTGGATCCCAACGCTTCCATAGGGAGAGTACTGTTGGCAGACTTGGCCCATGGCACATATACGAATCGCAGGAGTCTTCTGCATCTCCTGCTTATATGAGGCATCCTGATGTGTGGTGCCGCTATTGCAAGAAGCCTGGCCACACCGAGACTTCTTATTTTTTCAGGATGCGAGACAGTGGGTTCTCGCCGCCTCAGAGGATCGTTCGTCCGATGCCTCAGACCATCTCACTACCACCCATTCGTTCTGCACCAGCTCATCTGTCCTTCAGACCTCCAACAACTCATTTTATGCCACTACATCAGCCTATGGTACCGCGGTCGAACCATCCTCAGTAGGCTCGGGTACACGCACTGACTGCTGAGCCATCCGGGACAGAGACCCCACCACCTTTGGCCTTTGAGGTCACAACTCATATTGTAGGTACTCCTATATTCCTATTGGTGGATACAGGATCCACTATCTCATTGATATTGTATTTAGTAGTCAAGCGCCTTGGGCTACTGACTACTCAGATGAATGGGGTGCGAGTTCTTTCAGCACACGTGACCTTTTCTGATGCCACTATGATGTGTGAGGGTTGTTTACTAGATATAGGGAATAGGACGATGACTATTGACCTGTCGTCGACCCCTCTCTCTATTATTTCGACGTCATTCTTGGCATGGATTGGCTGACTACGGGGAAGGTCGAGATTGATTACGAGACCCGTATAGTGACAGTCTACGAGCCGGAGGGCACATCCTTTACATTTCCAGTGCAGGTCAGTTGCCCCTTTCGAGTAGTGTGTTATTCTTCCTTATTGAGGGATGTTGATGCCCCGATAGATGAGAAGTCTCTGACTGCTCAGCGGGCCAAGTTCGATGTCTCAGTCACCTTAATTGTTGCTGCCACCGTTAAAGAATTCAAGTCCTTAGCGAAGAGAACTGTTGAGGCCAAGAAGGTCTATTACTTGGGCTACAATGCCTGTCTTGATGATGTAAGATACCTCTATCCTGACCTCAACCTTAATGCTCTAACTGCTGAGGATTTTGAAGAGGGACAGGCTGAAGACGTTTCTCCTGCCCCCTAGTGCCGGTCTTCCTCCTCCTCATGCTAGATGAGAACTACCCTATCTCATTTCTTTGTATTTTTTTGTTGGATATTGTAGTGCTTTGGTGTCTTTTTGGTTAATATACATATTTTGGTTGATATACTTGTTGTGGATCGTGTTGCATTATGTCATTTATGTAGATATGTAGAATATGTTTGTGATGCTATCGAATGACGAGCCAACCTCTTCTTTAAGGGTCAACTCAACGAAGGGTTCCATCTCTGCACTTGAGAGATGGTCCATCGAGCATGCTTGAATGATGAATCGACCACTTCTTTAAGTGGTTGGCTCGTTAGTGGGATGGGACCTCGTCAGTAGAACAGAATAGGGCAATTTCATGTAGATAAAAGCATTTTTATTCCAAGTGTAGATTTATCACAAGTAGTGTCAATCCTTACATTAATTCCATTAGGAATGATAGATCTTCAGGTGCTCGGTATTCCATGGGTGTGGTAGTGGACGTCCTTCCAGATCCTCAAGTCGGTGGAGCCGGGCTTGGCTGAACTGACTACTCGATAGGGTCCTTTACGATTTAGTCCTAGGGACCCTACTCCAGGCTTCGCGTTGTTCTGGAACACATGATTAAGGATGAGGTTTTCCCGTCGAAATCGCCTCGTCTTGACCCTATAGTTGTAAAAACGAGCGACCTTTTGTTGTCAAGTCGTGATCTGTAGCCCAGTCGTGTTCCTTAATTCCTCGAGTAAGTCGAGTCTCATCGTCATTTGCTCACTGTTATCACTATCCTGAGAGGATTGTACTTGAGCGGTGGGGAGTCCTATCTCTATGGGGACAACAGCCGCGATGTCATAAGAGAGGGAGAACGGGGTTTCTCCTGTCGCGGACTGAGCTGTAGTCTTGTATGTCTAGAGCACGAATGGGAGCTCCTTAGCCCAATCACCCTTTTCTCTTTCCATATTGGTCTTAAGATGATTCTCTATTATCTTGTTCACTACTTCTACTTAGTTGTTAGATTGAGGATGCTGAGGTGACGAGTAAGTATTCCTGATGCCAAACCTCTAATACGTACCCCTGAATATCTCGTTGTTAAACTGCTTCCTGTTGTCTGACACAATGGTGTGCGGAATGCTGAACTGATAGAAGATATTCTTCCAGACGAAGTTTTTAACTTTCTGCTTAGTAATTTTGGCAATGGGCTCGAAATGGCCCACTTGGTGAAGTAATCAACTTCTATAATAGCATACTTAGTTTGCCCCTTGTCTTGGGGCAGGGGTTCGATGATGTCGATCCCCCACTAATTGAACGGAAAATGTCCCACTCATGGGGGTCAGCTCCTCTGCTGGTTACCTAGGGATGACTGCAAACCTTTGGCATTTGTTACATTTCTTAACAAAGGCTCGGGGGTCATCTTGAATCATTGACCAAAAGTATCCTTGGCAGATAATCTTTTGTGCCAGGACTCGGCCACCAGAATGATTTCCGCAGATTCCTTTATGAGTTTCTCAAATAACGTACTCCGCCTCATCTGGTCACAGACATCTTAGATACGGTTGGGAGAAACCTTTCTTGTATAGAGTATCCCCTATTATTGTATACCGTGCTACCCTGAGCCTTAGGTGTCGAGCCTCTAGTTTGTCCTCAGGCACACTACCATCTCTAAGGTATTAACTATTGGATCCATCCAGCTCGTGGACATTTGCACAGGGTGGATAATTCTATGGTCGAGACAATCGATGCTCGGTTCATTGGGGAATTCCACTAGGACAATCCTTGGAATACTCCCTTCAGTCTCCGAGGCTAACTTCGCTAGAGTATCGACCTAAGAATTCTCGACCCTCAATATCTAATTGATGTCATACTCCTGGAACTTACTCATGAGTTTCCGAGCTTCACCTAGATAGGTTACCATCCTGGCTTCCTTAGCCTCATATTTTGCTGAGATTTGATTTACGACGAGTTGAGAGTCGCACCGGACGTCGAGGACTCTGACTCCCAAGGTGATTGCTAACCTGAGTCCAGCCAGCAGAGCCTCATACTCTGCTTCATTATTTGATGCTCAGAAGCTAAGCCTTATGGCATACTAAATAGTCGTTGAGTCAGGTGCTACAAAGACAATTCCTACTCCTCGTCTTGAGTTTAATGACCTGTCCACGAACAAGGTCCACTTGTCCACAATCATTGTTTTTTCTTTGGCATCCTCGGCTAGCGGAGAGGCCTGAAGGATCATAAGGTTCTCTGGCAGACCCGCAGGCGTGTCTAGGTCAGACGTTCTACCTTCACTACTATGAGTGGTGAACTCTGCTATGAAATCGACCACTGCTTAACCCTTAATGGCAGTCCTCAACCGATCTTTGATGTTGAACTTACTGAGCTCAACTTCCCACTTAGTCAGGTGCCCATATACCTCAGGTTTCTGGAATACTTGCCGAAGAGGCTGGTCAGTGAGGACGACTATAGAATGGGCGTTCACAACCCCAAGTGTAGGATCAGGATGTAGTAATAATCTTGGTGAGACCGAGGTCGAATCCAAAGGGACTAATCTCATGAGTATTCTGAAGGAAACTATAACTAGAACTAGAAGAAGATGTATATCTAAATCTAGAATATTTGAAAGTAATTGTGAGAGATTCAATGAAAAACTTAAGAAATTCAAAGGTGGGAAACTAGGGTTTTCAAGAATCCACTTGTAGAGATTAGGGAGATCTATGCTTGATTCAAGTCACACGATTGGAATTAAAGTCCTATCTTATCCAATTAGAAGATATCTTAGTAAAATCAAATTTGAACTTCCTTTGACCTAATTCTCAATGAAAGAGAAGTGTGAGAACTAGAAGTGATTCCATCACCAAACCATGTCCATGAGACAATGGTTTACAATAGGATTTACCAATCCCACAATCAATCCGAGAGAATTGTGAAAGTTAGCGAGGATTCCATCATCCAACCATGCACAAGGGACGATGGTGAGCAATAGGATTTTCTAGATTCACAATTCCAAAATATGAAAAGAACATACTCAAAGCAATCATAGATCCATTGTAATTTGAGTCACAATAAACCATTAAAAACTGAAAGTATTCCTTATAATTAAACTAGAATCAAAGTAAGTTCATCATAAACATGATTCAAAGCAATAGAAATATCTCATCAAGCTGCATGCTTCACATCTTAGCCCTAGCTAATAGGTTTAGCCAACCATAGGCATGATTGAACTAAAATCTTTAGAAGAAAAACATGAAAAACTAAAGAATAAGGGAAGAAAATCCCTTGGCAATGGCTCTCCACCCTTGTTCTTTGCTCCTCCAAACCCTATATGATGCCTAGGAGTGCCATAGAGAGTCCTATTTATATTTTTGCATCACCTCCTTTTGCACTGACTTGGAAAATCTAAAAACTGCGTCAAATTTACACAGCTTCGATATTATCTAAGGGTCTTCGATATGTCCTCCGATATTATCGATAGGTCTTTGATGGTATCGAAGATCGGTCCAGAATGTCTTGCGAGTTTGGCTAAAAATCCTGAATTTCTCAATATTATCTACAGGTCTTCGATATGTCCCTTCGATATTATCTACGAGTCTTCGATATTATTGAAGGCCATTTTGACGGTTTTCTAGAATTAGATTTTTCTGGCCTTGAAATCTACTTTCAGGATGATTTTTAGGCTTCCCTATCTTCACTTCAATTCTTCATTTCTCTTCCTTCATCACTTGGTTTCCTTAGATCTTTGGCATGCGAATTCTTCAATCTTGGTCTCCTAAGATCCATCCCTTGACTTGGTGATGCTTGAGCATTAAATCCACGCTTTTGACACTGTTTTCAATCTAAGCTCTTAAATTCACCTTGCAACACAACCACGAGTAAAATATAAGTGGGGTCTAATATACAATATCTGATCCTCAACACAATCCCCAACCAACATTATCATGTTCATAAAAATAAGATATAAGTGGGGTCTAATATGCAATATTTGACTCTCAACACAATTCCCAACCAACATTTTGGTAGTCCCAAGCAAAGTATGCAAAAAATGAACCTTAATGTGCAATGTTCAACCATTTTTCATTAAATAATCTTTTGTGTAATCAAGTATAAATGAGTAGACTTAATATGAGAAAGTGAGATTTTGAAAACCTAGAGCCGAATCACAAAAGCAGTCAATCACATAAGTCATTTGTTCATTAAATCAGAGCATAGTTCGCATATCAAGTGTTTTAATGTGCTAATTGAAAATACAATTTTTCATAATGTTAGCCATGCTCATCACTTTAAGATTAGTTGAAAGCACAAGTACTAATTCCGAACTTATCCCCTTTTCCTTCTTTTTCTAGTCTTTGATTTTATATCAACGGTCATTTGTATTCATTCAATCTTCCTCAGACATTACATCCTTTTCAAAGACATTTTTCATTCCCCTTAAATGTGTTGTCCTTCTTCATTCTGTTTTAGACTTTGCATTATTTTTACATTCTTTTCCAGTCTTTTTTCACCACACATGACCTTTTTGTTGATCTCTTATTTTTTTAACTGGTTCTTTCTTCTTTTAAGGTGGATAAAATTCTTCACTCCCAGTTCTCCATATCTTTCAATGATCATCATACTAACAATAAAAAAATCTAGTACTATTCACAGAAAGCAATATAAATAACATAATATTTAAACTTACTCTTAATCAATTGAATGTAAGAACCATATTTGATAAATTACTTAGATGACTAGACTTCAGTGATTCAGAATTCAATCTCAATCTTATCCTTATACTCAAAACATTCTTAAATACACAACTTATTACTTTCCAAATAGATAAACATTGATTTTTTAAAAAAAAAATTTACAAATTTTGCTCAAAATTGATAAAACATTGATTAGTTTACCTAATCTCCCACCCCCAACCTAAAATCTACATTATCCTCAATGTAAAAGAAATAAGCATGATCTGTAAAAGTAATTAAAGGAGAAGTGTTGGAAAGATAGTACTTGATGAAGGGATTTTAAAGCTTTTTCCCAAGGATCTTAGCATGAAGGTGGGTTAGCACAAGAATTAATCAATCGAAAAAAAAAAACTATCGTAAAACAAACTTTAAGAAAACTATCCTAAACAACATAAAGCCGACTATCCTAACATAACATGAAAGCAATAAGCCTAACTATACCTCCGTTAGACTAGGAGATCAATCCTAGTAAACAAGATCATTCAGAGGTATAGACATGTCCATTGAATCAAATTTATCAACAAATGGCTTTAATCAATGTCCATTCACTTTGAATTCATTACCAGTGTTTGGATTCTTTATCTCGACAGCCCAATGAGGATAAACATTGGTAACAGTGAAAGGGCCAGTCTAACGAGACCTAAGTTTGCCCGAAAAGAGATGTAAATGAGAATTATACAAGAGGACTTTCTGACCTGTTGTGAATGATATTCAAAGAATGTGTTGATCATAAAACACCTTCATCATGTCCTTGTAAATTTTAGAGTTCTCGTATGCATCATTCCAGATTTCTTCGAGTTCATTCAACTAAAATTTGCGTAGCGAGCTAGCGTTGTCCAGATTGAAATTTAAAATTTTGATTGCCTAGTAAGCCCTATGTTCTAACTCCACAGGAAATTGGAAAGCCTTCCCACAAACAAGCCTAAAGGGGGACATTCCAATAGGGGTCTAAAATGTAGTACGGTAATCCCATAAAGCTTCGGTCAATCGGATAGACCAATCCTTATGGTCGAGGTTAACTGTCTTTTCCAAGATGTGTTTAATTTCTGAAAAGGGCAAGCTATATGTCCTAGAGGGGGGGTGAATAGGACTATGCCAAATTTAAACAATAACAACGGAATATAAATAAAGGAAAGACAGCGCTATAAATAAATCACAATATTAGAATGTAAAGCAACCTCAAATAAAGAGATTGATATCAATGTTGTTCTAAGGATAACCTTACACCATAAAAACTAAGGATTTATGGCAGGACAACCTTATTTCTAGAACAAAGTGAATATCAAAAACTCAATGTTGGAGCATAAAAATTATCATGAAGAAGAAAAAATGAGAATCGAATAATGGGGAAGAAAGATAGTATTTACAGGAGGTCGCGCAACAACCCTTCGTTGCGCTGTAACGCTCAACATGTTCAATATTACGCTAGGACGCGCAAGCAATCTGGAGCATTACACAGAGATGCACAAGATGAGGATGTCCATTGTGCGAGTACATGTAATACAATATTAAATTACGGGTGGATGCTTAATGAAATTGCATATTATGCGTGGATGCGCAATCAAGAGCAGATGGTTAAGATGAACGGTCCAGATCAGATGTAAAAGTGCGCCATGGCACAAAGATTGAGGCTCGACATGTGTGGGGGTCCTGTGAATCCCCTCCCTCCCTTCATTTGGAGGATCGAAGCTTTTTGGAAGAGCAGAGCATCGAAAGGTGAGGAGCGAAGTCTCCGTTGCGCTTAGTCGCATTGCCGTTGTGCGGGGACGCGCAGTATAAATTCCCGATTGCGCGTAGTCACATTGCCGTTGTGTGGGGATGCGCAGTACAAATTCTCGATTGTGCATAGTCGCGTTGCTGTTATGCGGGAACGTGCTATTTAGTTCTCTATTGCACAGATCACGAAACCAGCCTGCAGGTTACGCGTGTACGCATAACCAGGGCACTAGGTGGTTTGTCTTGAATGGAGAATGGAATGATGTCAGATCTCTTGAAAGCATTCAAGTTCACTCTTCATCACTTTAGGCCCTCTCCTCTGCCTAAAAGATGAGTTCAAAAGTGAAGCCAAGTTGATCAGATCAACATTTCTCCTAAGTCCTAGGAGATGATCAAAGTAGCTACCGAAAGGCTATCGAATTTAAGATTCAATACATAAAGCTTCACTAATAATGATTTGCTTTCTCCAAATGATCTATTTTAGAATCAAGGGATGTTACGAGGATGTAAATGAACTCAGTATCAATGAGATATGATGATTGTTCCAAATACTCTTTCTGTTATGTTTAAATAAGATAACTTCCCAAATCAAATGCATTTGTTTCTGTTCGAAACAAAATAGTGACTCTGCTGGGGACATATTATCTTATTTAATATTGACGTTGAGATAGTTATAGAACTTTCATCATAGTTTGGCATCTTTCTGACGCCAAAATAGCGACTCTCAGTGGAAACATCCTCCCCTTCATCTCTAATATAGATCATCTTATCCTTCAAATACTGATTATAAATGTATTTCATGTCGAAAGGTATTCAAATTCAACTGCAAGATACAATCGATGGAAATTCCCATAAGAAAAGTGAGCTTTCGTTTCACTTCAACCGGATTTGTGATAGAGTATATGCTGAACCAAGCCTCTGTGTGCATGACTCAACCTCCCATGAGCAAGAATAACATGACCCGAACAAGAGTCCAGGTTTTGTCTACTTCACCCCAATCAATGGATGGTGATGACGGCTGGACTGTTGTGATGTGCCATAAAATGAGAGTACGAAATGCAAGAAACTCTTGGATAAATTTGACTTCATCAAGAGTAAGAGGACCGGTTACTCGTAACGCAGCCAAGAAGTATCCTGAGCTTGCTCGTCCTAAGATATATCCTAAGCGGAAGGTTCCGCAATTGGTCTCGCGTGACTTTCTGGCTTTGGCCGCCCCAAGGGTAAGATGGAAAAAAGAGCAAAAAGGCAAAGCCTTAATGGCAAGTTCACCAATATTTGTGTCCCCTCAGACAAATTCACCAACGTTCGTATCGCCCCAATCGATTGATAGCACCAGATGCGCAGAGAAGTCGAACAGGACTCCATCTGCTCCTCTCTTCGTAAGTCCAGTTACATCTATATACTCTCGCCCCACCCCAGCTACAGTTTCATCTAAGAGTGGAGAAGCTGTGGTACATGTGACGAAGACAAATCAAGACAATATGCCAACCACGGAAGATCATATCAACGAGATGGCAAAAGCCCAAAGAGCATTGATGGAAGAGTACGAACACCTTAGAGAGGCCCTGACAACCCTTGCACATAACGTAGCTCAAATGGCAGCCCCTCTAATGATGGGCACGATGAATGTGCAAGAGAACTGGCCTGAAGGCTCTCATCTGCAAGGGGTAGGATTGCGAGGGTCTATTCTAACCGCGAGAACCATAACACAAGATGATATAAGACAAGTCGTTGCAGAAGTAGTGAGAGTACAGAGAGAGCATGAAAGTACTGGCTGCTTCTGATACCGAGCACCATACCCAAGGAAGGTAGAGGATGTTCCATTCCTGACCAACTTTAAGCATCCAAATTTTCAGAAGTTTAATGGAGAAGGATCATCAGAAGAGCATCCGATGCATTTCATTACCAGCATGGAAAATTTTTCTACGATACCACAGTATTGTTTGAGATTATTCAGATCATCGTTGAGGTATAAAGAGTTCCAGTGGTATTCCAGCCTGGCTCTGGAGTCGATGAGAACTTGGGAATAAATGCAGGATGCCTTTATGTCAAACTTCTCCTCAGAACGTGATGTTAGTATTACAGAATTAGTCTTCATACGACAGAGAGGAGAACCAGTAGGGAAGTTCATAGACAGATGGAAAACATTGGAAACCTCGTGTAGACATCTACCAGAAGAAAAGGAACAGGTAAAAATGTGTCTGAATTCTATGGAAATGGGAATTACGTTTGGACTCACCAGTGTCGATATCAGAACGTTCCATGATCTAGACACTAAAGCCCATGCCTTGGAAATAATGACTCGTAAAATGCCAGCATTTCACCCCAAGACAGGTAAAAGAGCATCCGACAAGATGAATGTGAATACTTTTGGTCGTGATAATAAGAGTAAAAATCCAAGGGACTCAAAGGACAGGAAGCCAGAATGGAGGGAAGGATGGAACCAGTCAAGGAGTAGATACAGTGGGAAAAGACCTCGAATGCTTAATTCATATGAAGGGTTCGATTTTGATAAAGAAGATGTCGTTCTTATGATGAAACAACTGTTAAAAGCCGGCACGATAGAATTTTCAGAACCCAAGCTCCCCGAAGATGTGACAAAGATCAGAGAAAGAGATTTTTGCCATTACCATCGCCTGGTGGGACATCCGATGAAGAATTTCTACACACTAAAATGTATAATACAACGACTGATAGATAAGGGTGAGATAGTGACCGACGAGGGAAAAGAAAAGAGCACGAGGGCCACGGTAAACATGTTCAACGCCCGGGAAGGGGCCCAAAATGTAAAAGAGGAAGGAGGCCCAAAGGTGATAAATAAAGTAGCAGTAATTACGTTACGATCAGGAAAGAAGATGATGAGTCCTGTGAAGCAGAGGGTAGGGGTCATAAGAAAAGAAGCCGCTGAAAAGAAGACCAATGGTGATAGAAATGAAGAGAGGTGAAACAGCGAGAGTGGCTTACGATGTAGTTTATCATTTGAAGGGTGTACCGAAATGGTTACGCATCTATGATGCGCTCAAGTTGTCAGAAGAATTTTGATAGAGTTTGGTCCAAGCATTGTCTGACCATGATGCTATTCAAACTTTACTGACAGAAATGAGGCGCGAAGGGCACGACGAACAAGTAAATT
The DNA here is from genome assembly GCA_037074715.1 of Magnolia kwangsiensis. Lineage (NCBI taxonomy): Eukaryota > Viridiplantae > Streptophyta > Magnoliopsida > Magnoliales > Magnoliaceae > Magnolia > Magnolia kwangsiensis. The sequence goes on along the minus strand of CM073577.1, from coordinate 102,974,491 downwards.
GCTTGTCAGTCATCTCATTCTCTGATGAGGATTTGATCTACGAGACGGAGCATAATAGGCCACTGATGATAGAAGGCCATACCGGTGGGAAGAAGGTTAAACGGATTATGAGAGATAAAGGATCTTCAGTGAATGTCTTACCTCTCTCAATGATATGTAAGCTGGGTTATCGCCACTCTGATCTACGCCCTAGTGGAATGATGATAGAAGGCTTTAATCAAGACGGGCAACGAGCGCTTGGTAAGATTACAGTGATACTAGAAATAGGAGAACTAACTACCAATGTCATATGCCACGTTATAAACATCGTGACAACGTACAACCTTCTCCTGGAAGGCCATGGATACATCAGTACAACATTGTACCCTCTACTTTTGATCAATGCTTCAAGTACTGTAAGGACAAGAGATAGTATAAAGTAATCGCTGATGCGAGACCATATACAGAAGCAGAGTCTTTCTTTGCAGACGCTACTTACTATAAAGGGTTTGCCGAAGAAGTGAGAAATAATGATGAGAATAGAGTGCTGAAAGACATTCAAGAAAATGATATCAAGGGAGAAAGGGTGGAATCCTCTAAGATTGCAGATATAAAGAAGAAACTCTATCTTGTACCAAAGCGTCTGAGACAACCAAGACAGCTGCCACTAACCTTGTTGTCACCAGAACAGTTAAAAATCTTACAGTCTAATTATACAGTGATGTTGCCTAGCATTGAAAGGTTTAAGCCATTTTCAACCACTCAAGGAAGATTTCAAGTCAAAGCTAGCATAAGATACCCCGAGCCAATAGAATTTTACACCGCAGTAGAAACGAGGGCAAGAGAAGAAGTTGAAAGTAATGTACACTGCGGTAAGTTAACTCCACAAAATCTAGAAAGATACAGTTCAGTAAGAAAGAAAATTATGGGAAGCATGGGTTTTGATTGCAAAGAACCCATGGGGCTAAATCATGGGAGAGGAATTCAGATCCCTCTTGGGGTTGATCAGGAAAAGCGAAGAAAATTCCAAGTGTTGGGGGCAGAGTTGTCGGTAAATATGATTACAGCCGCACAAACATTGGTAGAAGATCTTGAGATAATTAAGTATCCTGAAATAGCTCCGAAGAAGATGGAAGACAGGGGGTAGCCGATGATAGACAACCTGTAGGAAATAAACTTGGGTACAGAAGAAGAACCCCGAAACACATTTATTAGTGGCGGTCTCTCTGAGCAAGAATCTGAGAAATACTTCCAACTGCTCAAAGAAAATAAAGATATCTTCACCTGGACGTATGCAGAAATGCCAGGCTTGGAACCCTCTGTAGCAATGCACCAATTAAATATCTCCAAGGAGAAAAATCTGGTTAAACAGGCGCAAAGGCGATTTCATCCAGACTTAATCCCATTGATCGAAGAAGAGGTCAGCAAGCTGATCAAAGTCGGATTTATCAGGAAAGTCAAGTATCCTAAGTAGATATCAAACATTGTCCTTGTGAAAAAGAAAAATGGACAAGTCAGAGTGTGGATTGACTTCAAGGATTTGAATGAGGCTTGTCCAAAAGATGATTTTTCTCTCCCAATAACAGAAATGTTGATAGATAGTATGACTCAATACGTTGTTATTTCCTTCATGGATGGCTACACAGGGTACAATCATATTAGGATGGCGCCTAAAGATGAAGAAGCAACAACATTCAGAACGCCTCTTGGAATTTATTGTTATAAAGTCATGCTGTTCGGCCTCAAAAATGCTGGGGCAACATATCAAAGGGTAATGCAAAATATTTTTCAAGACATGATGCATAAACATGTTGAGTGCTACATCGAAAACTTGGTGGTCAGATCAGGAGATCATCAGGAGCATCACGAACACTTGGCATCGATTTTTCGGTGATTAAGAAAGAAGCAGTTGAAGATGAATCCAGCCAAATGCGCTTTTGGCCTGTCCTTGGGTAAATTTATTGGTTTCGTTATACGACATAGGGGTATCAAAATTGATCCAGAGAAAGTCAAAGCCATTCAAAATATGCCGCTACCAACAACATTAGAAGAATTGAAAAGCTTGTAAGGGAAATTGGCGTACATTCACCATTTCATTTCAAACCTAGCAGGAAGATGCTAGCCGTTCTCTCATTTGATGAAGAAAGATGTGGAGTTTGTATGGGATCAAACTTATTAGAATGTATTTGACTCAATAAAGGAATTGTTGAAGCAGCCGTCGGTACTCACAACTCTGATGAAAGGGAAGCCACTTATTTTATACATATCTGCAGCTGAGAATTCCTTAGGTGCTTTATTGGCTCAAGTAAATGACGTTGGGAAAGAGGCCGCTCTTCATTATCTAAGTCGAACATTGATGGGGGTCGAATGCAATTATTCTCCAATCGAGAAAGAGTGTTTAGCACTAGTATTCACAGTCCAAAAGCTGAGACATTATTGTCTCTCCCATAACATAACCTTGATCTCAAGAGCAAATCCGATCAATTTTTTAATGACAAGGCCAATGTTATCTGGAAGACTGGCCAAATGGATGTTGTTGCTTTCAGAATACACTATTACTTATGAACCGGCCAAAGCCGTAAAGGGACAAGTGGTAGCGAATTTCCTCGCGGCACACCCTGTTGCAGAATGCAAGACCATCATTGACGACTTTTTGGATGAGTAAGTTATGTTGGCCGAGTTACAAAGCTCATGGAAAATGTTTTTCGAAGGTGCGCCCATGCATCAGGAGTGGGGGCAGGGGTGATATTCATTACTCCTTAAGGTGACTTGTTACCATACTCCTTCACATTAGGCACCGTGTGTACGAACAATGAGGCTGAGTACAGAGCCCTCATTATTGGGATGGAAATGGCTCAATAGATGGCAATAAAGATGTTGCATATCTTCAGAGATTCCAAATTGATTATAAATCAATTGACAACTGAATTCGAGGTGAGAAAGCAAGAACTCTTGCCTTATTGCCAAAAAGCACAGCAGTTGCTAGAATAGTTCAGTCATGTAGAAATCAAACACGTACCGCGGTCTGAAAATGTAAAAGTAGATGCGTTAGCTAGTTTGGCAGCAGCTCTGTCCTACCCTAATCGGAGCCCTCTCCAAGTAACTATAGAAGAAAGAAGAAAGAAGGTTCTTGCCGTCTTCAGAGGTCATCGAAGAAGTCATCGAGATGCTTCCTTTGTCATGTTTAGAAATAACGATAGATGATTAGCGTCAACCTTTCGTTAATTATCTCAAGTATAATATCTTGCCAGAAGATCAGGTACAGAAACAACAGATCAAGCAGCGGTTGAATAGGTTCATCATATGCAGTGAAGTGTTGTATAGAAAATTGTATAATGGGATGTTGCTACGTTGTTTAGATAAACAAGAAGTGGGCCAGATATTGCAGGAAGCGCACTCTGGTGAATGCGGAGCACATCAAGCGGGCAGAAATCTATTTCACAGAATACATCGAATGGGTTATTATTGGCCTACCATGTTCAAAGACGCAATAGATTATGCGAAGCGATGCCATGAATGCCAAATTCATGGAGATGTTATACATATTCCCTCGGAAGACTTGCATTTGTTTATCGTCTCTTGGCCCTTTTCTACTTGGGAACTTGACGTAATTGGTCCTATAAACCCGCCTTCATCCAAAGGAAAGTAGTATATTTTGGCAGCAACCGATTATTTCTCCAAATGGACTGAAGCAGTTGTTTTGCGTAATGTTAAGGAAAAGGATGTGGTTAATTTCATCCGCCACGCCATAATATACTGACATGGTATTCCAAAAAACAATCGTTACGGATAATGGCACTCCCTTCAAAAACAGAAGTATGGAAAAGTTATGTCAGAAATTTAATAATTGGCATTCATTTTCAACTCCTTACTTTCCATCAACCAACAGACTAGTGGAGGCGTTTAATAAAATGATAGTCAAAATAATGAAAAAGACAGCGACAGGGAACAAACGTGATTGGGATGATAAATTGTAAGAGGCATTATGGGCATATAGAACTACTCATCGCACAACAACAAGAACAATACCGTATTCACTGGTCTATGGCGTTGAGGTAGTCATCCGGATTGAAATACAAGTAGCATCGCTTAGGGTGGCAATGCATCATTCTATAATGGAGGATAAGAATGCGAAGAAAAGGTTGAAAGAATTAGATTTGCTTGACAAGAAACACCTAGCCGCACAACAGCGGTTGTAATCATATCAGGTAAGGATATCAGCCATTTTTGATAAATGGGTTAAATACCGCTCTTTCAAAAAGGGGGACATGGTGCTTATGTTGAAAAGACCTATAGTGATCACCCATAGAACAGGGGGAAAATTCGAGCCCAAATGGGATGGGTCATATATAATAAGGGAAGTATACTCTAATAGGGCATACAGAGTAGTAAATCAAGATAGATAAGGTATCAACATACCGGTTAATGCTCGCTTCATCAAAAGATATTGTCCCTAAAGAGACTTAATTTTGATCCAGAATATTATCGCCATAATGATTCTACATTAAAAGGGGGCAAGAATGGACAAGATCATGTATATGTATCATCAAATAAATAAAAGAAGAAATTCGTGAGCATATCAAGACTGTATTCCATGAGAATTACAAAGAAAAGAAAAATCATCATCATCAAGCGAGCTTTGAAAAACTCTGTCAAAATTGATATCATCGCTAAGCTGATACATTACTAACAGCACAGATAGATATTCTTTAAGATATTAGCAAGGGTGATGACTTATCAACCTCAGTCAAAGATGACTATTATTCTCACAACAACAATGATCACGTCTACTATTATCTGTCAAGACATTTTTAGGCAATCTAGCCAAATCCCAAAAAAGGAGGAAAAATCCTAAAAAAGGAGCAAAATCCTAAAAAGGGGGGAGGGGGCAAACCCTAAAAAGGATCAAGCTCTAAAAGAGCTAGGAGCTCTAAAAAGAATCAAGCTTTAAGAGGGCCGGCTATGCATAAGGCCTATCAAGATCACCATTCGGGCAGCAACGAGAAACCAGTGGCCCTAAAAAGCCCGTGAAGGCCATCGTATGCATACCCATGCGGGCAGCTGACGGAGCCAGTGACTAAAAGTCCTTAACGGCCAGTCATGCCAAACCCCTATGCAGTCTGTACAGCTTTCCGGCAGTGTCACGGGGAACGGAAGAAAGTACTCACCCGTGAATGGGCTCGACCTTACAGACGAAGAAAATAAGGACCGCAGTGCGAGCTTTAGACAGGCCAACCATGTGTAAGTCCCTCTAGATCTATGTTTTGGTTTCAATACTAACTTATGAGGAAGTGCTTAAACCTACTCATTGACGGACTGGCGGCCCTAGGTTTGGTACCCCAAAGGTAGCCTTGCGAGCTCTGTGAACTCTAGAGAGTTATCGTGGCCAACCCTGTGTGTAAAACCAATCGAGTTCGTCGCCTCGGTAGCTTCATTGGGCCCCTCTAACGGATCGCGGTTTGTGAACTCGCTAAGCAGTGAGGAGTCCAGTGAAATCCTAAGAGTTACAGAGATCATCATGTGAGATCCAGCTCCACTACTCAAGAGCTTAAACTGTGTGTGACTAACTAAACTAAAATATAATACCGCCAATTAAGATGAAGATCATTTAGGAGGCCCTAACTAACAATACATAGAAGGATATATATATATATATATATATATATATATATATATATATATATATATATATATATATAAAGATACAATATGAAAATAAAATGAAGTAAAAGAAAGTTTACTGCACCATAATGCATCAATCAAAATGTTATTTAAAATATTACAAGTTACTAATACGGCTTGCAATTGTGAAAGCATGTATAGTAGCAAAATACATCAAAGTTATGCATCTTATAGCTCTCCTATAATACCTAACGTTGCTAAGTATTGCTGTAAATTGTCTTGGAGGTTAACTTGGGCAGCAACATGCTCCAGTTTGGCATTTGAGATAATTCTGGGTAGATCTGGAGCATCAGCTAGCCTCTCTTCTAAAGAAGTAATCAGTGCTTCATTTTTCACCAGTTTGAATCTTTCGAGATCCACAAAATGACAGCTACATTCTATTTTTTCTTGGACTCTTTCAATGTTCAAATCTGCATCTAAACTTCACCTCTCTAACTGGGTAATCTCTTACCTCAGAAGCGTAATGCGATCCTGGATGAGAGGCTTTTTCATCAATAAAAGTCTTCAGTTGTTCTTGCAAAGATGATTGTTCTTGTTCATAATGAGAAACAATAGGAGAGATTTGGGAAATTTTCTCCTTGGAATATGTAAGTTGCTTCCTGAATTCCAAGATTTCGGGGGGAACAATCACAGTTTCAGCTGATGACAAAGTAGTTATTGAATTGTGGAATCTTAAGAGAGCGTCACGCACAGAGAAAACATCAACTTTATCTATTCGAGAAGCACCATTCAAGACATCTAAAGCAACAACCAAGTCAAACCATTAATCAGGATCCTTGAATATTTCAACGATAGCCACTATGGAATTCCTGATTAAGGCTAATTTGTGCGTAGATATCTTTTCAAATGATAGCACATTCGATGAAGTACCAATAGAGTTAGAACTTGTTGCGCCACTATGAGGTAAATCCCCTGTTAAGGAATAAGAAATATAAAATTATAGGGAAAGTTTTATGAGCAGGTAACGCGGAAGGTGTAAGTAAAAGAGAAAGAAATACCTCTCTCTGGCACCGAAATAGTGAACGGTTGTGTTTCCCTAGCAAGAGAAGGAGTAGGTTCTACCATCTTTGCAAAATATGGAGCACTATTTTCAATACTTGAAGCAACAACGGTGGGAGAAGGCAAATCCATCGGCTCCCCCAGAGAGGCTATTTCGCGTTCAGTACTTGAAACGACAGTATTCTGAGAGGGAAAATCATTTGGATTTTCTGGAAAAGGAATCTTATGTGTTGCTACCCTCAGAGGCATTGAAAATCTCGACGAGGCTATTGGTGCAACAAGAGGTAAATCTAGAGGAGAAGCTTAATCACTTGAAATAGAATGTGTAAGAGAAGAAGAGAGAAAAGAAGAGGAGTAAACAATGACAACAAGATTTTCTTACAAGGTGAATATCTGTATTCCCTGTGGATTAGGGGTTCTTCTTCCCTTTCCCCTGTGGCAGGTGAAACTTTTGAAGGAATAACCTCAAAAGAGGGGAGAATGTCTTTCTCGTCCGCAAGAACATTTTCTACAGCTATCTCGTCTCCACTGCTAATGTTAACTTCCCCCTCTTTATAGTCACTATCTTGGCTTTCTCCCTCTGTATCGCCTTCATCAGAGACAGTATCACTAGATGAAGAAGTTGAGCTTTCACTACTCAGATCTTCTTTGCTCGATTCTTCAACAACGACTTATTTTCCTTTAGAAGAAGAAGGTTGCTGTCTCTCCAGTTGAGTAGTTGCAGTAGTCACCACCAGAGAGGCAGTACCAGTAGTTCTTTCCTAGGGGGAAGCTTGGGCGCATGCTCAGGATCTGGTCACAGGAGAAGAAGTTGGTTACTGTCGATGTTGAACGGTCTTAGAAACAGGAGAAGAAATTGGTTGTTGTGGGGATTGTGCAGTCCCAGAAATAGGAGAAGTGGTCAGCTGTTGAGGGAGATGAGTAAGTGGAGATAGTTAATTTTGAGGATTAGTGGTTTCCTCTGGTTGATGGGGAATGTCTGTTGTAACCCTTCCTCTTTGATGAAGAGAAACTGGTTCACGAGTTTCGCCATACGCTACCCAACCTTCCAAAGTATTATCTGGTTTTATCTCATGAATTGGTTCTTCTATAGATATCTTGACACAACAATAACCAGTGGAGGGGGCATGACTAGTTTCTGAGATGAAACCGACTCCTGATTCAATGATGCAACCCTTAAGCTCGGGAGGAGGAAGCCATATAGGTTTATCCATCGACAGGCTTTTTCTAACCAAGTAGGATTGGTGTACCCACCACCTCATGTGATTTTATGACACCCTAGGAGTACGATTGCAGCCTGGAATAATGAAGGAAGAATCCACTTGGCATAGCATTTGCTTCCAAACCATTGCCCAGTTAAATGGACCAGTGCCATAACTTCGCATTCTCTTGGTAAGTAGTCAGCAGTCTTCCTGCACTGCTTGATCAAAACAAAATTGACAGGTAAAATGCTCGGATAATACGGTTCTCGCCCAAATTTTGTCCCTTCCCTCGATGGGAGGCTGCACGATTTGATGGATATAAAGAATGCCCTCTCTGCTGCAGTAAGTGGTGATGTGCCTGTCCTCTCTGTGCCTTCGATATAACATGGCAGGCTGAAATGAAAGTAATTTATCTTCTCCTTCAAGGAGATAGCTTCTTTTGTCCAATCATAAGATCTCTTCGTCATAGATCTCTTTTGGAAGAAGCAGAGGGGAAGTTTCGAAGGATGAACATAAGCCTTTTCTGGTACTTTAAAAGTCCATGGGAAGTAAACTCTGAGCCAGCCAAAGAAATAATGTCATGGCATGAAGGTTGAGGTAGAACCAACAGAAGGACTCTTCACATGGGAAGAAATTTCTCTAAGGCCTCTGTAGATCGAACAAAGGACGGGAGGTGCAAGAGAATACCTGACTCCTTCAACCATGGCACCTGCTATCACAAACAATGATGGGCGAATGACATCTGCTGACTTCGAACTTGGGAGAACTATTATGCTTAGCCAATAAGCCAGAAATGCTGCAAGTTCGCCATAGACAGAATATTCGATGCGACCTTTGATACCTTTTCGAAGGTGTTCAAGTTCCCTTGAGCGATTGCCCTCAAATCTGAAAAGAAAAGAAAAAATGAATGAGTGAAAACAAGATTATATAGCAAGTCACAGCGTGAAGAGGGGATCAAAGAAGAAAGAGAATTACTTGAAACCTCGGCTGAAATGGGCCAACCATTGCATGGGATGAATTTTGTAGATGTTTGGGAATTTAGACATTTCTTTGAAAAGTTCTGTAGTTGATTCTGAAATAGAAGGTATACGGTTAGGTGAAGAGATGAAGGTAAATTCCTCATTAGTAGGGACAAATTCATCGAAGATTTTCCCTATTATCGGTAAGCTGGCGATTCTATGAATGTCCCAAAGAGCGATGCTCATTTCACCTTCAGGAAAATGAAAAGAGTCGGTGGAAGGACACCAGTAGTTAAGGAAAGCCTTCAAAATAGCAGGTTCCCTGTAAAAAGATTGCGATGTTGCTTCAATTGTGGCAAAAATATTAAAATATCAATCTTCAACAAAGTGTCAGCGTGTTTTTCCATGATTGCAGCAGCCCACTCTGAATAGTATTTTTGAGGAGTTAGGGGGCCTCTCATTCTGAATTCCTCTGGGCTCCAGATAAGTCGACGATAGCTAAAACGTTGTTGAAGCGTCTCGTAAAAGCAAGTGGGGTACAAGTTGTGGAGGTCATAAGAAGGCATGAGGAAGGTCATGGGGTGCACGCTGCCAATCTGCTGCCTTGGTTTTGGTGGTCACAGGATGCCTTCTAGTATTTTTGGTTCTTTAAACGATCAAGACTCTGAGTAAGATAGTCTCTCTGAGGTTAAGTGGTCCCTAGGCTCGTAGATTAACATGGAATGATGATGGTGGATCTTGATGGGGATTGAGATGATGCCTCGTCTATATGGGTTGTCAAATTCTATGATACTTTAGATCGAGAGGACTGATTCCCAGGAATTGTTGAGCTTCTTCCTGTTATGCTCTTTAATTTTCTCCTGGAATTCCTTTGCTTTATTTCTACAAACTATCTTCGTTCTGGAAGGAGGAGTAGTATCTTCTCTGACCGTGGTCTTTGGCTACTTGTCTGGTAGTGCGCCGTCGTTTTTAGCCACTCATCCCAATCATAGTCTTGACCGTGTGTTGGCAGCCTTTCAAGATTTTCCATGATGATGGCCCTCTGAATAGGAGATGGTAATGCCTCAATACGGAGGGAGAAATTAAATGTCGGCAACACCAGCTCTTTTATATAAGTAGGGCGATTGACAGTTCTCTTGAAGCGTTTGTGTAAGGGTTGAGCAGGGGACGATGGAGATTTTGTGAGTTGAGGCGTGACAAAAGGATTAGCATTGGGGAGTTCTTGATAAGAAGGTTGATCAGTGGGAAGATCAACAACAATGAAGGTTCTTTTAGTACGAGCCATAACGAGAGGGGATTAAAACCTGAAAAAGTTGGGAAAGTCAGTACAGGGTGGATAAAGTCGAGTCTAGAAAAAGCCACGTACTAGTTATGAGGATTGCATAACAGAAGTTCGATGTGCGTGTACGCACAACAGAGTTACCTTGCCCAAAAAAAAGGATTCATTGCGCATGTATGCGCAACTCAGTTCCCTGCTTAAGCAAAGGACTCACTGCGCGAGGACGCGCAACAAGTGTAAAAAAAGGGCAAAATCGTAAGAGTTCTGCTGCAGGAAATGGAAGTAAACAAATGAGGAAGGTGTGAGTATTTACAGGGAAAAAGGCTAAGGAATTTACTCGTACACACTTTGCCTGTGACCGCACAGAGGTATTGGTTGGGCGTAAATGCGCAACGATGTCTGGAAAATAAGAAAGTGGTGAAAATTGATCCTGATTCTTTGATTCAAGAGAACAAAGAACGGATCAAGGGGGCATCTGTTGGAGCATAAAAATTATCATGAAGAAGAAAAATTGAGAATCGAATAATGGGGAAGAAAGATTGTAGTTGCGCAAGGTCGCTCAACAACCCTTAGTTGCACGGTAACGCGCAACATGTTCAATATTACGCGAGGATGCGCAAGCAATCTGGAGCATTGCACGGAGATGCGCAAGATGAGGATGTCCATTATGTGGGTACACGTAATATGATACTAAATTGTGCGTGGACGCGCAATGAAATTGCATATTACGCATGGACGCGCAATCAAGAGAAGATGGTTAAGATGAACAGTCCAGATCAGATGAAAAAGTGGGCCATGGCACGAAGATCGAGGCTCGATACGTGTGGGGGTCTTATAAATACCCCCTCCCTCCCTTCATTTGGAGGATTGAAGCTTTTTGGAAGAGCAGAGCATCAAAAGGTGAGGAGCGAAGTCTCCGTTGCGCGTAGTCGCATTGCCGTTGCATAGGGACGTGTAGTACAAATTCTCGGTTGCATGTAGTCGCATTGCCGTTGCGCAGGGATGTGCAGTACAAATTTTGAATTACACGTAGTCACATTATTGTTGCGTGGGAATGCACTATTCAGTTCTCCATTGCGCGGGATCGCGCAACCAGTCTGCAGGTTACGCGTGTATGCATAACCGGGGCACTAGGTGGTTTGTCTTAAATGGAGAATGAAATGCTATCGGATCTCTTGAAAGCATTTAAGTTCACTCTTCATCCCTTCAGGCCCTCTCCTCTGCCTAAATGATGAGTTCAAAAGTGAAGCCAAGTTGATCAGATCAACATTCCTCCTAAGTCCTAGGAGATGATCAAAGTAGCTGCCTAAAGTCTGCCGAATTTAAGATTCAATACATAAAGCTTCACTAATAATGATTTGCTTTCTCCAAATGATCTTTTTTAGAATCAAGGGATGTTACGAGGATGTAAATGAACTCAATATCAATGAGATATGATGATTGTTCCAAATACTCTTTTTGTTATGTTTAAATAAGATTACTACCCAAATTAAACGCATTTGTTTCTGTTCGTAACACTCAAACAGAAGGAAAACTAATGAAATAGCAAGAAATAAATTCTAAACTATTACAACATTCCCACAATGCTTGAAATATAAATATTACAATATTCACATCCACATATATATCCCACAAATCTGAATGATCAAAGATAGAAAAATAAAACACACATCCACAAAACACAAAGAGTTATAGTGGTTCGCCTGTGTGTTCACCAATTGTTAAACAACAGCCATACCGCTTGCTACTCCACTCCTAATATCCTCACACAGGGGATATTAGCATTCACTATCAAAATAGGTCTTCTCAGGTTCACCCAAAACCTTCATAATTGTGTCTTTCTAATGGGCTTACACAATTCAAAAAACCCCACATCTGAGTTTTCTGGCTCTCCTCAGATAACCAACATAATGAGATTTTTCTGGCTTAATCTCAAATAAAATAAAAAAGAATGAAATTTATAATAAAGTAAAATACCTGGATTTCTCCTTTTGTAGCAGCCTAGAAGAATCAATTGGAGTAGAAGTTCGAATGTAGAAGTTCAATGTCTAATACTCACTTTGAAACGGTTCTAGGTTCTATGTTCTAGATTGATTTTAAATTAAACCAGTTGGGTTAACTCTATTTGATTTTGATTCCAAGAAGAAGGAATATCACAATTCCTCTTTTCAATTAAGATTGGAATGTAGAAATAAAATCAAATCTAGAAAGCTAACAAAAGAGAATATTAAATGTGCACAATGTAGCTTAAAATAAACACAAACTTATCTTAGAGTGATGCCTTAATTTTTCTTTAATTGAGTTAACAAACTTTAAAATATGTCGTCTATTTATAGCTGTAAAAATCGCAACTACGATGGTCTTGTGGACAATACGACTAGTTGTAGGAGAAACGGATTTTTGAATTTTTGAACGTGGTCAGATAAAACCGTTCCACGACTGGTCGAATGTCCACGACCGGTCGTAGGCTGTCCACGACCGGTCGTAAGCACCCTTCGACTGGTCTTGAGGCACCAAATTTAGTTGCTATACTTTGAGTCGTAGATTCATCACTAGTCGTGAACGAGTTGTGCACTGTTCACAAGACTAGTCGAACAGTCTCCAGGACTGGTTGTAGTACAACAAAAGTTTTGAAAATTTATAACAAACTTAGGACTGGTCCTGGAATATCTTAGACTAGTTGAGCTAGTGTTAGGACTAGTCGAACAGAGTCCATAACTAGTCTTAGAACAGACCAAATACTTATAATAAGATTCAAATTGAATTATTTATACAAAATGACCTACCCTAAGGTCAATCTAAGGTCATTCATACCTGGGACATGAAGTATGAACATTGAAACTTCATTTCTTTAGATGATGTATGACCTTTAAAGATTATGAAGCTTGAGATCTCTTCTCTTGATGTAGCTTGAACTTGAGATCTTCTAAAACTTGAGAACTTCATCTTGAGTTGTACTCATTCTTAAACTGTACTTGAGTCTTGAGCAGAACTTGTCTTTTGCTGTAGCTCTTATGAAAGACTCTGATTGAAGTTTACAGGAGTGAAGAGCATACTTGTCCTTGCGTACCTTACATGTCTTGAAGTAGAGCTTCATTCTCAACTTGTAACATTGTGATGGAGTGTCTTGAACATGTATATCTCCTCATGTTATACAAGACACAGGTTGTTGTTTTGGTACCACAAAATTTAACAACCAAAGGAGGTTAAAATCATAGCACTTACAATCTTCCCCTTTGTCAAATTTGTGACAAAACATACTCAATAATACAATAATCATGCACAAGTTATAAGAGGAAACCAGTTACAGCCTGGCTAAAGAATCATACACCGGTTATCATCAACTAGCACAAAACACCATGAAAACATCACCTCACATACTCCCCCTGAGTAGCACATATGTTCTGGATATATATATATATATATATATATATATATATATATATATATATATATATATATATATATATATATATATATATATATATAAAATTCTACTACTCACAATCAAGCAATTCAAATGCAAAACCATACAAATTTTCCTCCTTTTGTCACAATATGATAAAGGAAGAAATAAAATGAAAAAGGATAAGAAATAGGAGTAATAAAAGATTAACTGGTCAAGATATAAGCAAATTAAAGTCCACATACCATTAACTAGTTTAAATAAAAGTCAGCAAACCAGACAAAGTTCACAAACCAACAAAAATAAACTTAAAGTTATTACAGGCCAAAGAGTAAATCACTTAATCTGAACCTTAACAAGGAGTAGGTATGGAAGGATCAAGTTGACGAAGGCCCTTGTTTAAGCGCCTAAGATACATGCGCATATATTTAAACTATAGATCATGGACAACATTCATGTTTTCTACCTTCTCCTCAAGAGCACGAAGACAAGCATCAAAGTTAGATGACTCATAATCAGGATCATTAACTGAATCAGATTTAAGTTCATCAAAAATATCATCCATATTAACATCATCAGGAGGAATATCACCAGCTTTGTCTTCATTCCCTGCTTCAGCTCCACCACCACCACCCACATCCACTTGGCCAGGAGCCAATTCTAATTTCATCTTGTTAATATTCAAATTGTTAAAAATAAGATGATGGATGGGAGCCTCTCCAACAGACATAAAAACCAGTATATGAGAAGCTAAAACAGTCATAAGATAGGCAAATGAAATATCACTATGACCTGGATGGAGATGAAACTGAATAATGGAATGACATATCAAAGAAGGAAGACAAACTTTAGTACTAGAGATAACAGTGCAAAACACAAACCATAAAGGAAGTTAGTTCTGTTTTCTTACTCGAACACGGATACTGATTTGAAGTAAAGATTTTATGTAGAACTCTGTATCTGGGTAACAGGTACTTTGAGGGGAGAGCATTCTCTTTATGAGTTCATTGCACATTCATGTTGCATAAATCTCTAGTTAGCATGTGTTTTTCTAATTCGGAGGGTTTTTCAATTAGAATATGAATAGGAATACCCTCGCCATTAACATGTATGTCCATTAGTCCTGAAATCAGATGATGGTCAATTTTAAATGGACCTTCTCTAGCACAATCTTAAATGTTAGATTCTTAGTCGAAAAATCAGATTAGTATGCAGGCCCACCCCAATGTAAGATGTTATCCCATCCTATAGCTTGGAGAAGTGAAAGGATATCAAATGGAGTAATGTAATCAATAAATACATGACGCTCAACAATAACTTTTCGCATTCTTAAATCCCAAACATATGAAGGATCATCTTTGGGTGACCGAGGGTGGCGACGAGTTATTGGTGTAGATCTAGATGAAGATGGACCATGAGAAGTTTTCTTTTTCTCTTTAGCATCCATTTCTAAGAAAAAACACAAAGAAACAAGAAGATGCAAAGAAGATAGAGTGGAGTTTGCTTAGATCATATTTTTTAAAATAAAAACCCCAAAACCTCAATGAATCAAAAAATAAATTACTCCAAGAGAGAAAATGAATAATATAGACTAGAATCTATAAGAAAATCACAAATGACACACTAACCGTGAAGATCTAGGTCGTTGGGTTCGACTGGTCGGGCGACGGCTCGTTGGAGAGGAAATAAGAAATGAGGAAGAAGAGATTTTCTTCAAATTTAAAAGACCCAATGCGCTCCATGACCGGTCTTGAGCTGTCCTCGACCGGTCATACCATGACCAGTCGAGCACATCCACGACTAGTCGTGTACCACAAAAAATATGTATTCTATATAAAATTTTGAGATTTAAACACATAAATTATTAAATATATATACATTATGATACACATATGTGTGAATAATTAATTTAAAATGCACATACCAAGATCAAATTTTAATTTATTAAACCTTCTTTTGTCAAGCGGTTTAGTGAAAATGTCAGCAAGTTAAGTCTCGGTCGAAATGTATTCCAAAGATATTAGCTTTTCTTCTACTAATTGACGTATGAAACCTAATGTTAATGTTCTTAGTACGTGAATGCTAGATTAGATTTTTAGAATTATTTATTGCACTTGAATTATCGCAATATAAAACCATTGTATCCTGTGCAATTCCATAATCGCTTAACACGCGTTTCATCCAAACAAGCTGAGTACATGCATTTTCTACTGTGATGTATTCAGCTTCAGTAGTTGAAAGTGATATAGAACTTTACTTCTTGCTAAACTAAGAAACTAAATAATTTTTTATATAAAAACAACCACCACTGGTTGATTTTCTGTCATTAATATTACCAGCCCAATCATCATCTGAGTACCCAGCCAATTGAACACTAGTTTCATGTGGATACCAAAGACCTATATTTACTGAACTTACAACATATCGCATAATCCGCTTAACAATAGTTAAATTGGATCTGCTCCCTAGCCAAGTTGATGAAGGTGGTGTTGGTGGTGTTGGTGGTGATGCTGGAAATGAAGGGGAAGCTGGCAATCTTCCTCAACAAGATGTTAATATGGATGACTTATTTGATGATATAAAAATTGATTCACCTAATGATCCAGATTACGATCCATCTGGTTTTGATGCACGCCTTCATGCATTAGAAGAAAAGGTTGATAATATGAATATAGCCCATGATATGCGATTTAAGTACATGCGAAAATATCTTCGTTGCATTAATAAGGGATTACACCAGATTGATCCGACTATCCCTGCTCCCTCCTCTGGATCAGATTAGGTAAATTATCTTCTGGATAGTATATCTGTTTCGACAAAGAAACAAAGGCATTTGATTTAGAGAGATTTTCTTATTTAAACATAACAGAGAACGAGTACTGGGAACATTCATCACATTTTATTGATACTGAGTTCATTTACATCCTCTTTACATCCCTTGATTCTAAGATAAATCACTTAGAAATGAAGGACTCGTGCTTTAAATATCAAAAGTTCATTTTGACAGCCTTCCGACGCCTGATTCGATCATTTCCTAAGACTTAGGAGGAATGCCCTTCCGATCGGTGGGTCTTTAATGAAATAAAGATTTCAGCAGCATAACAGCGCCTATTCCAACCATCTTCTGGGACTTAGGAGGAATGTCGATTAGATCGACTGATCTTTCTCCTTTAAACCCATGAAGAGGAGAAAGCTCGGAGTAAGGAAGCTTAGTTCATGAACTTCAATAGCATAATGGCCCTTGGACTTCACAGACTGCAGGGTAGTCTGGTTGCGTGGACCCGCACAACTGATACCGGTTGCGCGGTCCTGCACAATTGCCAGGAGGCTTTCTTCTACCTTCTGTCTTCTGCTCCGCTCTGCTTCTCTTGAAAATCTTCAAGTTCTTCTTAATGAAGGAGGGGAGGGGGTATTTATAAACCCTCGCACGTGTGAAAATCCTGATCTTAGCGATGTGGGACTATTTTTTAGTGCTTTAGGTCATTCTGAATGAAGCCCTTTGTGTAGTACATTCTAAGGTCCCGCGCAACTGATATTGTCTGCATGGATCCGTGCAAGCTATAATGGCTGCGCGGACCTACGCACTCCTGTGAAGGCTATCTCTTTCTTCTTCTTTCTGAAAGTTCTTCTTATCTCTTTTCCCTTCCTTGCTTGATTCCTTCACCATTTTTTATGCCTCAACAGATGCCCCCTCGATCCTTTTTTGATTGATTCCTGAAATCAAATGGAGGATCGATCTTCCTCTGCCTGAAGATCTTGAAGTAACTGCAACTGAATAATAACACTCGAACAGAAGACCGGGAGGCTCGTGCTTGAACGGAGGATTCTCGCGCTCGAATGAAGGGCTTGAATGATTGCATCCGACTGGCAGACTTGAAGGAGAACACTCGAGCGGAAAACTAGAATGATGGTACTCAAGCTAAAGACTTGATCGCCCTTAGTCAGCAGTATCAAACAGATGCTTCAATTATAGAGGATAATTCTCCTTTTATTGAAGTACTCTTCTTCAACAGCTGTGATAGCTTCATCTTTGAGCGATTTGATCAGAGAGCTTTCTTCCAACATCATTGCTGTTATAACGGTTTCTTTGATCAACTCCAGCAATTCTTCCTCTTGATCAACTCCAGTGATTCTTTTCTCTTGATCAACTCTGGAATTGTCCTTTAATGTTACTCCTGCTGCAACATATTTTTTCGATTGTTTCCTTTATTCATGATCTGCATAACTCAAGCTTTCAGGTGATGGTCTTTCTCTTGAAGATATGAGTTCTTGATAATAGCCAATATCTTGGGGGCATTTACTGTCGATATAATTGGAAACCTGATTCCAGAGAAATGCATTCTTACATATTGTCTAATCAATTTTCATCAAGCAATGACACATTTGAACACTCTAGAGTGAAACAGGGATTTGTTATATTCTAAATATCGCACAGTTTATGCTTTGCATATTCGAAAAAACATATATATGTATAAAAATGAGATATATGTTTATAACGTTGCACCTAGTTTATCATGATATTCTATAAAGCACTGATAATAAAGACATTTTATGCTTGTTAATACGGAATTTCCTACATAACTTTAGTCATTTATATTTCATTGGCGGTGCTAAGTTTTAATTCAGTCAGTTGCACACAGTTTAGGCTCTTTTAGTAGTAGAGTGAATTTACTTGGCGCATTTACTTGGACTCTAGTTAGAGTCAGGTCTTAGGTGATGGTCTCTGTAACTCTCTAGAGTTCACTGGACTTTTCACTGCCTAGGGAGTTCACAAACCGTGATCCATCAGAGGGGCCTAGTGAAGCTACCAGGGCCGTGAACTCGGTTGGTTTTACGCACAGGGTTAGCCACTGTAACTCTCTAGAGTTCACTGAGCTCGCAAGGTTACCTTTGGGGGTACCAAATCCATGGTTGCCGATCCATCGATGAGTAGGTTTGATCCCTTCCTCATGAGTTAGTACCGGAATCGAACCACAAATCTGGGGGGTCTTATGCATGGTTGGCCTGTCCTGCTCACACTGCAGCCCTCATTTTCTTCGCCTGCAAGGTCGGGCCCATTCACGGGAGGGCTTGTCCTCCGTTCCCCGTGACGCTGCCGGAAAGCTATACAGATGGCATGGGTGTTACGCTTGACTGGTCATTTGAGGATTTTTAGCATTTGGCTTTTAGTCAACCTTTTGGCCTTTTGCTTTTGGTCTTTCGGTTGACTTTTGGCTCTTTTGGCTTTTGGTCTTTTGAAGACTTTTAGCTCTTTTGGCCTTTGGTCATTTGAAGACTTTGAGCTCTTGGCTTTTTTTCAACTCTTGGCCTTCTGGCTTTTGGTCATTGACTCCATCGGCTGCCCTCATGGGTATGCGTACGAAGGCCTTCTCGGGCTTTTTAAGGCCACTGGCTTCTCGCCGCTGCCCGAATGGTGATCTTCATAGGTCTTATGCGTAGGTGATCTCTTTTGAGATTTAGTCCTTTTAGGACTTATCTTTTCTTTTCTTTTCTTCTCTCTCTTCTCTGTTTTTTTTTAAAACTTGACTAGGCTACCTTTTTATGATAAACAGCCATCGCTATTGCCAATTATGTATATATAGTTGACTGTATGATTCATTCTTCTATTATCATATGGCCGATCAATAATTGACATTTCGCTGCTGCTGATAATGTCATAAGGACTTTTGCATCGTGTTCAAAATAATGTATCAGCTTGGCGATGATGGCAACTTTGATGAGCGATTGATCGGCAACAGCGATAGCTGTTTTCTTTTTTTTTTATGATCATTGATACCTGATAATTCGATTTCGATGGAGATTTCCTATCAGCGATAAACGTCATGCTTGATAGCGATCATTGACACTTTTTGTTCGGTTACGATTTAATATTCTATCTTCAAATGTCTTGGAAGACTGAAGACTTTTAGCGATGATCTAACACGCTGTCTTGAAATACGATGATGGGTATTTTTATTTTTATTTTTTTAAAATTTTTTTTCAAATTGTTTATTTGTATCGTTTGTCTGTATTGTTTGTAATATACCAGCTTGATGGTGATATCAATTTTAGGCAAAATTTTGTAGAATTTCCTTGACGGCGCTCACTTTCTTCGCCTTTCTTTATTTGCTATCACATGATCTTGATATGCTTTATCATATGATTTTGATATGCTTGCGAGCTTCTTCCTTATTCGTCATGTTCATCTTGCCCCCTTTTGATACAGAATTATTATCTAAGTAATGTTCTGTATCAAAATTAGTGGCGCCTTCGGAAGCAATTTCCCTTTTTGTCAACGCGAGTGTAGGCCAACATAGGCTTTCATTTACTTCTTTAAAGAATTTCGCTTTCATTGAGCATACTTTACCTCATTTGGCTTTGAATTTGCCCCCAGGATATGATCGTGACCGTTATTGGAGATACATTCTTTGTTCTTGGAGACATTGAAGCAATATATTTTTGCAGGAGGCTATACGATTGTAATCATATTCATTGAATAGTTTGCCCCCTTTTGATGCATAATCATAACTCTGATAATCTTCTGGGGCAAAATCAACAAATACACTTACGGACGATATCTCTTAAGGAATCGAGCATTGACTGGTATACCGATTCCCTGTCCATCTTGATCTATAACTCGATATGCTCCATTAGAATATATTTCTTTTATTACGTAAGGGCCATCCCATTTAGGCTCAAATTTGCCTCCTATTCGACGGGTGACCACGATTGGTCGTTTCAGCATTAGCACCATATCCCCTTTTTTGAAAGAACGATATTTAACTCGCTTATCAAATGCGGCTAATATTCTTGCTTGATATGCTTGCAGACGCTGTTGTGCATCCAGGCGTCTCTCATCAAGCAAATCCAATTCCTTCAATCTTATTTTTGCATTATCATCATCAGTTATAGACTGATGCACTGCCACTCTTAGTGACGCTACTTGTATTTCGATTGGAATGACTGCCTCCACACCATAGACTAATGAATACGGTGTTGCCCTTGTGGCAGTTCGATGAGTAGTTCTGTACGCCCATAACGCTTCCTGTAACCTTTCATCCCAATCATGTTTGTTTCCTGTCACTGTTTTCTTCAATATTTTGACTATTGTTTTGTTGAATGCCTCTGCTAATCCGTTAGCCGGTGGATAGTAAGGCGTTGAGAACGAGTGATGGATTTTGAACTTCTGACATAGTTTTTCCATTCCTTTATTTTTGAAAGGAGTGTCATTGTCTGTAACAATTTTCTTTAGGATACCATGTCGGTATATTATGGCATGGCGGATGAAATTAATCACATCTTTTTCTTTGACATTTCGCAAGGCAACTGCTTTAGTCCACTTGGATAAATAATCAGTTGCTGCCAGAATATACTATTTTTCTTTGGACGAAGGCGGGTTTATAGGACCAATTACGTCAAGTCCCCAGAAGAGAAGGACAAAGAGGCAATAGACTGGTGCAAAACTTTCGGAGGCATGTGTATAACATCTCCATGAATCTGGCATTCATGGCACCGCTTCGCATAATCTATCGCATCTTTAAACATAGTAGGCCAATAATATCCCATTCTATGTATTCGATGAAATAAATTTCGACTAGCTTGATGTGTCCCACACTCTCCAGAGTATGCTTCCTGCAGCACCTGGATCGCTTCTTGCTTATTTAAACAACGTAGTAACACTCCGTTGTAAGATTTTTTATATAATACTTCACTGCAAATAACGAACCTACTTGACTGTTGTCTGATTTGCTGCCTTTGCGCGGATTCTTCTAGGAGGATGTTGAATTTGAGATAATCAATAAAAGGCTGACGCCAATCAACTATTGTAATTTCTAAGCATGATACAGGAAGGACTTCAGTAACTTCTTCAACAATCTCTGTTGTTGGTAAAAATCTTCTTTCCTCTATGGTTACTTAAAGAGGGCTTCGATTAGGGCAAGACAGACCTGCTGCCAAACTGGCTAAGGCATCGGCTTTTGCATTCTCTGACCGGGGAATATGCTTGACTTCAACATAGGAGAAATATTCCAACAATTGTTGTGCCTTCTGGAAATATGACAAAAGTTCTTGCTTTCTTATTTCGAATTCAGTCATCAATTGATTTATAATCAATTTAGAATTCCCAAAAATATGTAATACTCTTATCTCCATTTCTTTGACCATCTCCATTCTAATAATCGGGGCTCTATACTCGGCCTCATTGTTCGTGCATGCACTTCCCAATGCAAAGGAGTAAGGTAATAAATCGCCTTGGGGAGTAATGAATATCACTCCTGCCCCTGCTCCTGATGTTCGAGATGCGCCATCAAAATACATCTGCCACGGATTCTGTGATTCAGTCAGCATGACTTGCTCATCTGCAAAATCATCATTGATGGCTTCAGATTCTGCCACGGGATGCGCCGCTAAGAAATCTGCCACTGCCTGTCCTTTCACAGCTTTTGTCGGTTCATATGTAATAGCATACTTTGAAAGTAACAACATCCATTTAGCCAACCTTCTAGACAACATCGGCTTGTCATTAGAAACTTTATCGGGTCAGCCCTTGAAACCAATGTTATATTGTGCGATAGATAATAATGCCTCAACTTCTGTTCTGCAAATATCAACGCTAAACATTCCTTCTCAATCGGAGAATAATTGCACTCTGCACCTATCAAAGTTCGACTCAAGTAATAGAGAGCTGTTTCTTTTCCAAATTCATTCTTTTGTGCCAACAGAGCTCCTAAGGAATGGTCGGCCGCAGACGTGTACAAGATAAGCGGCTTTCCTTTTATTGGAGCTGTCAGTACTAGTGGCTTTCTCAGCAACTCCTTTATCGAGTCGAATGCATTCTGACATGATTGACTCCACACAAATTCTGTATCTTTTTTCATTAAATGAGAGAACGGCTGACATCTCCTAGCCAGATTTGAAATGAATCACTGGATATATGCTAATTTTCCTTGCAAACTCTTCAGCTCCTTTATTGTTTTTGGCGGCGGCATATCCTGAATAGCTTTAACTTTCCCAGGGTCAATCTCAATGCCTCTATGCCGAACAACAAAACCCAAAAATTTTCCGGAGGACACTCCAAATGCACACTTAGCGGGGTTCATCTTTAACTGTTTCTTTCTAAGTCGCTGAAAAACTGACACCAAGTGTTTGCGATGTTCCTGATGACTTCCTAACCTGACCACCAAGTCGTCAACATGACACTCAACGTGCTTATGCATCATATCTTGAAAAATTCTTTGCATCGCCCTCTGATATGTTGCCTCAGCATTTTTAAGCCCAAATGGCATCACCTTATAACAGAAAATTCCCAGTGAAGTTCTAAATTCCATCGCCTTTTCGTCCCCAGGAGCCAGGCGAATACATCTTTATTTTCTCTAAGAAGCTGAACGTATTCTGCCGACTCTTGTTCAGAGAGGTTGGCGCTAATGAACGTGTTTCGTATTTCCTCTTCTAAACCCAAGTTTATTTCTAACAGGTTGTCTGTCGTCGGTTGCCCCCCCGTCCTCCATTTGCTTCGGTGCTATCTCAGGACGTCCGACTACTTCAGCACTTTCCTTCACTGGTTCTTTTGTTGTAACCATGTTTGCTGACGACCTTGCACCCATGTCTTCAAATTTTCTTCACCTTTCCTGGCCGATCCCAATTGAAATTCTTTTTTAATGATTTAAGCCACTGGAGTCTTTGCAATCGAGACCCATACCTTTCATGACCTCCTCCTTTGTCCTATCTTCGATAATTATTTAATTCCTGTGTATCATCCTCTGTATAATACACTTCAGTGTGTAACAATTATCTGTTGGATGTCCCACTAGACGATGGTAACGGCAAAAATTTCGCTCCCTGTCCCTTGTCGGCTCCTCGAGACGTTTAGGCTCTAACAATTCTATTGCGCCAACTTTCAACAATTGTTCCATCATTGGGATGAAATCTTCTTTATCGAAAGTAAATCCCTCATGGGAATTAAGCGTTCAGCCCTTTTTATTTCTTTTTGATGGAGCCAAGTCATCTTTTCTCTTTGCACTTTCTTCCTTGAAACCTTTCATACTTTTACGTCGCTGACAGCAATCACTGGTATTTGCTGCTATCCTGCTAGGATCTTTCTGAGCCGCATCATGGTGAGATTTCGACACTAACTCCAAAGCATGAACCTTTGTAGCCAAATCATGAAGAGTGTTGATATTGAAATTGGCCAGTCCCATTACGAATTCCTTTTTCATAGAGTTCAGACATATCTTGACTTGCTCAGTTTCTTTTAGTAACGGTTTGCACAAAATTCTCAATGCCCTCCATCTATCCACGTAATCCCTTGCCGACTCATCTTTTCCTTGTCGTACAGAAGCCAGCTCAACAATATTAACGTCGCGACTTATAGAGAAAAATTAAGATGTGAAAGCGTCTTGCATCTGCTTCTAAGTGTGGATAGAACCTGGAGCCAAATTGAAATACCATCGGAATGCACTACCTGTCAGCGATGTCCCGAATAGTTGGAAATAATATTGTGGTACTACAGAAAGATCTCTCATATTAGTAGTGAAGCGCATCAAGTGTTCTTCAGGGGATCCTTTCCCATCAAACTTTTAAAAATCTGGACACCTGAAACTGGCTGGGAAGGGAATGTTATCCACTTCTCCTGGATATGGTGTACGGTATCTAAAATGTCTAGTATTTTCTTGTTTCTTCTCCATTTGGCTATCCTTTTCAATGACTGTCATTTGAGCTGCATTATGCATGTAAGTTGTCAAGGCTTCTTTGAGACTTCTGCATTCTTCCATTAATGCATTTTGGGCTTTTACCATCGCATTGAAACGATCCTCCATAATTGTTCTATAGTCTGGATTCGTTCCAGCCATGAATACTGTGGCTTTTCTACTTTTTGACGAAGCAGTCATTGAAGGAGAGTAAGAGAATGCAAATGTGACGGGGCTTGCAGAAAAGGGAGGGGGCAGAGTTTCATTAGGCCTTTTCATGCTCCTGGCGGCATCAATTGACTGAGATGACGCCGATATTGGTGATCCTCTTAGGGACGGTATTGGCAATCTGATGACCAATGCTTTTCCCTTTCATTCTCCTGTTCGTTCAGCCACTGAAGCATTTAGAGCCGGGAAGTCACGCACTGTCAACTGGGGAACTGTTTTTGCCGGATAAATCACCGAAGGTGCAAGTTCAGGGTTTCTTTTAACTGTGCTTCGCGTTACGGGCCTTCTGATTCTTAATGAAGGCTGATTCATTCCCAAAATTTTGAAGTTTCTTGTTCTTGTCTTACGAGAGGTCACGAAGGTCCAGCCTGCACTGTCTTCTGATGAATGGGGCGAGGCAGCAATGACCCCACCTATTGCTTGAACCATGCCGATATCACATGACTTAATGCGTATTCTATCACGAACCCTGTCTGGGTGAATCGAAAGTTCACTTTTCTTACGGGGATCACCATGAGTAATAAGTCGTAGTCGAATTTTCAAACTTCTTCCTTCAATCATGAAACAAAGTTATAATTAGTAGTTGAAAGATTGGAGTGATTTATCTTAGAGATGAAGGGGAGGACTTCCCGCTGAGAGTCACCATTTTAGCGTCCATAGAACGTCAAATCATGACAAATGTTCGTAAAAACTTTACTGTTAATGTTTTGAATAAGATGAAAACAGTCTCCAGCAGAGTCACCGTTTTGTTTCGACAAAGAAACAAAGGCATTTGATTTAGGGAGATTGTCTTATTTAAACATAACACAGAAAGAGTACTGGGAACATTTATCACATTTTATTGATACTGAGTTCATTTACATCTCTTTATATCCCTTGATTTTAAGATAAATCACTTAGAAATGAAGGACTCGTGCTTTAAATATAAAAAGTTCATTTTGACAGCCTTCTGGCGCCTGATTCGATCATCTCCCAAGACTTAGGAGGAATGTCATTCTGATCGACGGGTCTTTAATGAAATAAAGATTTTAGCAGCATAACAGCGCCTATTCCAATCATCTTCTGGGACTTAGGAGAAATGTCGATTAGATCGACTGATCTTTCTCCTTTAAACCCATGAAGAGGAGAAAGCCCAGAGAAAGGAAGCTTAGTTCATGAACTTCAGCAGCATAACGGCCCTTGGACTTCATAGAGGCTTAGTTGCGCAGACCCGCATAACTAATACCGGTTCCGCGGACCCGCGTAACTGATACCGGTTGCGCGGTCCTGCGCAACTGCCAGGAGGATTTCTTCTACCTTCTGTCTTCTGCTCCGCTCTGCTTCTCTTGAAAATCTTCAAGTTCTTCTTAATGAAGGAGGGGAGGGGGTATTTATCGACCCTCGCACGTGTGAAAATCCTGATCTTAGCGATGTGGGACTATTTTTTAGTGCTTTAGGTCATTCTGAACGAAGCCCTTTGTGTAGTACATTCCGAGGTCCCGCGCAACTGATACTTTCATTGTGCGAGCCTGCGCAACTGATATTGTCTGCATGGATCCGCGCAACCTATAATGGCTGCGCGGACCTGCGCACTCCTGTGAAGGCTATCTCTTTCTTCTTCTTTCCGAAAGTTCTTCTTATCTCTTTTCCCTTCCTTGCTTGATTCCTTCACCATTTTTTATGCCTCAACAATATCATTTCTTTTTATTTTGGATATGTATTTTGGATTATGGATTATGACTTGATGCTTCAGGATTATATTATGTCCTTTCATATCTCTTTCTCATTATCTGTTTATTCTTCTATATGTTCCTCTTCCTATTATGCCTTTCCATATTCATTTTGTGACAAAAAGGGGGAGTAATATGGAAAGGGGGAGTAAATTTGTTTGAATTGATTGATTAGGATATGTGGATTGAAGTCTTGAGATTTTTATGTTGTGTATTGATTATATGAGCAATACTCGTATTACTCAGGGGGAGTAGAGTATTTTGTGATTTCATGGCTCATGATTCTTTATTATCTTTTATTCTATGTGTTTTGTCACAAATTTGACAAAGGGGGAGATTGTAAGTGCTATGATTTCATATCCCTTTGGTTGTCAAATTTTGTGGTGCCAAAACCAATATCTATGTCTTATACATCTTGTGTTTTATGATTGAAGACTATTCATTGCAATCAAGTCATCGCATTTCAAGGCAAGATCTTAAATGAAGAAAGTTTTCAAGACATGGATGAAGAATTCAAGTATTGAAGTCTTCAAGTTTGTATGTTCAAGATTCGATCAAGTTTAAGTTTAGTAGAAGACTTTGTCAAGTCAAGATCAAGCTTAAGAAGGCCTACTATAAGATTTGTATATTCTCAAGCTTCTCTTAAAGGTCATCTGAGTGTATAGACTTTCAATGTCCATCTCACTTTTAAGGTTTGTTTGACCTTAGATTGACCTTAGAATGGGCTTTACAATAGGTCATTCTGGATACATAACTCATATTTTATTATGCTTGTTTGGAGTGTTCTAAGACCAGTCCTAAGGACTTCAAGATCAGTCCTAGCTCTGCTACGACCAGTCTTAAGTTTTTCAGGACCAATCTTAGGTTGTTGAAGATTTTTGAATCTTTCTAGCTGTCCTACAACCAGTCCTGGACATCCTACGACCAGTCCTGTGAGTTCTACGACTCATACTTTGACCGGTCGTAGCCCTACGACTCAAACTCCAGCAACTATTTTTGGGGTCCTACGACTGGTTGTAGGTATCCCACGACCAGTCGTAGATGGCCCACGACCGGTCGTATACCGCCCACGACCGGTCGTGGAACAGAAAATCTTATCCCGTGGAAATCTTTCTAAAATCTTTGGAGCTACGACCAGTCCTAGGTTCCTAAGACTAGTCGTAGATGAGATTTTTTAGGCTATAAATAGAGCTCGAACTTCAGAGTTTTAGTACTTCAAATCAATTCTATTTAAGCATTCTTTAGGCTATACTCTGAGATAAGTTTATGTTTATTTTAAGCTACTTTGTGCTTATTTAATATTCCTTTTGTTAGCTTATTTTTATTTGATTTTGATCTACATTCCAATCTTATTAGAAAAGAGAAATTTCTGATATTCCTTCCTCTTGGATTTAAAATCAAATAGAACTAGCCCTTTTGATTTAAAATCAATTAGACTTAGAACCATTCTTAAAGTGAGTCTTAGACTTTGAACGTTGAATCGAACATCTACTCCGATTGGTTCTACCGGGCTTCTTCAAAAGGTGATTCAGGTATTTTACATTTTTTGTAATTTACTTTCTTTGGTTTTTATTTGAGATTCGCCAGAAAAATCTCATTGTATTGGTTATCTGAGGAGAGCCAGAAAACTCAGATTGTGGGGTTTTTGGATTGTGTAAGCCCGAGATCAAAGACATAATTGTGAAGGTTTTAGGTGAACCTGTGAAACCTATTTTGATAGTGCATGCTAATATCCCCTGTGTGAGGATAATAGGAGTGGAGTAGCAATCTATGTAGTTGTTGGATAACAGTTGGTGTACACACAGGCGAACCACTATATATCGTTGTGTTGTGGATGTGTTTTTGTAAAACCCTGAAAATCGGGGGTCGTGTATAAACCCGACTCCCGAGTTCTAGATCGTCACTTATGCAAAAAAAATGATTATGATTCAATGTTGTCTGAGTTAAAGCATTCACATGAGTAAAAGTATACCAAAACTGCAATTCATACTCCAGATTCAGTGATAAAAGCAAGCGGAAGACTAAAGGATATACATATCACTGTATGGAAAACAAAATAGATCTCAACTGTCTCCAAAGTATGAATACATCTCTGAGTCTTATATACATGTAAATAAACAGAATCAAAATGTCAAAAAAAGTCCCACTGAGAAGTCCCGCCAATCCAGGCCACCTAAGCAAAGCCGTCGTGGTACTGCATATATGAGAACTCGTCCTGGTCCTCATCATAATCTGGCTCTACCTCCTGAATCGCTGCCTCACCTGCATCTAAGACAGGGTCTGGTGGGTGTTGCAAACACCATCCCGTAACGTGAGAGTGAGTAGCTAACTCAATGGAATAATTGAGCAAAGATTAACATGTTCTCAAATCAATCATGCGATAATAGTAAAGCAGTAAATCAAGCATTCCTAATACTGTTGTTAATGCAATATGATGTGACATGATGGATGCCCTCACCGACGATCTCCCTAATACGGCACCATCTTACGCCTGCGGTATGCTTTCTTCCCACACTGCTCCACATCTTCTAGGCACATGCAATGTGATGGTGATATGATTACCCAGTTATTATTAGTCCATTCATACAGCAGGATTGGGAAACTAAGGTACTTTCCTTATATCAATCCCAACACAGATCCTGTCTAGGGTCGTCACTCCTAGTAATCTCATATGATGTATATTTTTAGGTCGCTGCAAGGGCTATCAGGGCTGTTGCTCGCACTCGTTGCACCGCTCCCCCATCACCTTATCAATACAGGCCTACTGTACTCTCATTGCTACGGAAGGGTCGTCGCCTCCCGTAGACTCAGAATATGCTCGCGGTCACTACAAAGGGCTCGTCGCCTGATCAGTATAGGCCGACAGCAAGAATATAGTGTCCCATACCACCATAATCTTCTCATGAGTCATAGGTACTCACTGGTCACTACGGGGAGGTTTGTGGCCCCAGCGTAGGCCGACAGCTCGACCACGGTGTCCCATACCATCATGCCCGGCTCATGAGTCTTTATGGATCAAGGTACCATAGTTAATAGGGTTTACAATGGTAAGTTCAGTATCCTAGGTTCAAGCAGTTATGACTCATACAAGGTGAACATAAAATGGCCAACCGGGTTACTTGACGGGCTCGACTAGCACGAGCGCATCTCAAGTCGAATGACATGAAGTGCAACAGGTAGTGCAAGGAGCAGGAAATTCTCTCCCACCTTCTCTCACAATCTCTCACCTTTTCTCTCACACCAGCTAGGGTTTAAGGCCCTTTTATAATATAAAACATGCCCAAAACAGGCTTGGAAACAATGTTTACTTGATGCTTAACCAAATCGGGACTATTTCGGTCCAAAAAGACATTTCTGGAGGTCCCCTGGCCGAACGTGATCGGACTTAAGCTCATGCACGTCGGATGTCGCTCACATCCCATTTTCAGACCAGAAGTGTTCATAGATCGCACGTGGCGGTCCAATTTCAGTTCAGCGGTCATCGCACGTAGATCAGGTCTACAAGTTTTGTGATATGAAATAGAAATTTTTCCTGATCCGAGGGTGTAATTTGGCTGAATTCTGACGGTCAGAATGCTTAATAATAACGCGCCAATTCGTGTGCCAGATTTGAATTTTAAATTCCAAATCTAACCATATTCTCACTCTCTTCACTCCATACTCAATGAAATAGCCTCTGAATGTCGGTTAGACCTGATTTTCGAAATGAGTGTCAAGTCCAGCTAGACGGTTCTAACCGTCTAAGATTCTAGGTATCGGACTTTCGACGCGCGGTCTAGATCCAATACAAAGTTTCAAAGAGGTCCTGAGAACAAACCGGTTTAGAGTTTGATCCGAGGTTTTAGAGTATTATAGCGTCATTGGTTCTACTCGCTTTGGGTCTTGTAGAACGTATTTAAAGTGATTAGGGACTATTTCTCAGCTACTCTAGCGTTGCGCTAGCTAACTTACACTTATTTTCCAAAGGAATTAATCCTACGCGATTTCTGGTCGAGTTGGTACTCGAGTCCAAGTACGGATTTTTTCAGGGCGTTACAATCTACCCTCCTTAACAAAAAATTTCATCCTCAAAATTTGTACCTTTTCGTACTCCTCGAGAAGCTGTGGGTAGTTCTTTCTGATCTTGGCTTCTGTCTCCCAGGTAGCCTCTTCCTCAAAGTGATGCGTCCACAATACCTTCACAAGGGGAATCACCTTGCTACGCAGTACCTGCTCCTTCCTGTCTAGGATACGCGTCGGTCGCAGGATATATGTAACATCCTCTCCTAACTGCACCTGCTCCCATCTGATGATATGGGAAGGATCAGAAACGTATTTCTTCAGCATAGATACATGAAATACGTTGTGAATGCTCTCGAGAGGCGTGGGTAAAGCCAAACGGTATGCCACTGCTCCCACACGATTGAGGATCTGGAATGGACCAATGAATCGCGGTGCCAGCTTCCCCTTCTTCCCGAACCGAAGGACTCCCTTCATACGAGAAACTCGCAAAAATACATGATCCTCAACCGTGAACTCTAGCGGCCACCGTCTCGTATCGGCATAACTCTTCTGTCTGCTCTACGCTGTGAGAAGCCGACATCTAATAATATCAATCTTCTCCCACGTCGCCTGCACTAACTCTAGGCCAATCAATCTACGCTCACCGACCTCTGCCCAGTAATGCGGTGCTCGACAAGGTCGCCCATACAACGCCTCGTAAGGTGCCATACCGATACTCGCCTGGAAACTGTTGTTGTACGCGAAGTCCGCATATGCAAGACAGTCATCCCAACTGTCCTTGAAGTCTAATACGCAAGCTCGCAACATGTCTTTTAAGATATGGTTCACCCACTCTGTCTGTCCTTCTGTCTGTGGGTGGAAGGCAGTACTGAACTTCAACTTCACACCCATAGCCTCCTGAATGTGAGTTCAGAAAATAGAAGTGAACCGCATTTCTCTGTTCGACACGATCTCTAACAGAACTCCATGCAGATGCACGATCTCTCTGATATATAGTCTAGCCAGCTCGTCTGTAGAGTTCG
This sequence comes from Magnolia kwangsiensis, assembly GCA_037074715.1. Lineage (NCBI taxonomy): Eukaryota > Viridiplantae > Streptophyta > Magnoliopsida > Magnoliales > Magnoliaceae > Magnolia > Magnolia kwangsiensis. The sequence goes on along the minus strand of CM073577.1, from coordinate 102,943,360 downwards.
TGACTCTGATTGATAGGAAGTGCGCCGACTTCGTCAGATGGTCGACGATCACCCATATGGAATCATGTCCCTTCCTCGTCTTCGACAACCCTGAAACGAAATCCATGGAAATGAAGTCCCACTTCCACTCTACGATCGGCATAGGCTGAAGAAGTCCAGGTGGTCGGCGATGCTCTACCTTCACCTGCTGGCAAGTAAGACAACGGGACACGAACTCTGCTATGTGGGTCTTCATACCTTCCCACCAATAGGTCCTCTTCATGTCGCGATACATCTTCGTACTGCCTGGATGCATCGCGAGTCTGGTACAATGCGCAGCCTCGAGAATCTCTCGTCTCAAGTTAGGGATATCTGGGACGCACAGGCGGCCACGATAACTTAAGCCCCCATCTGTGCCAACTCGCCACTCGGCGTCTGCATCATTACTGGCTTGCTCTAGAAGCTCAGTCAGACGCGCATCATCCCTCTGCGCCTCGATGACCCGGTCATCGATCTGAGATCGCACCTGCACATGTGCGATGAACTCATACGGCTCCTCTACAGTGAGTTTCTGCTCAAAGTCTCGTAAAAATTCAACCATATCCCACTCAGCAACCATCAGCGGAGCCGCAAACTCTATCGCCTTCTTGCGGCTCAACACGTCAACCACAAGGTTCACCTTCCCAGGATGGTAAGAGACTTCGAACTTGAAGTCCTTTAAAGTCTCCATCCATCGTCGCTGCCTCATATTCAAGTCTCGCTGCGTGAATATGTACTTGAGGCTCTTGTGGTCACAAAAGAGCTCGAACTCCTCTCCATAGAGGTAATGTCTCCAGAGTCTCGGTGTGAATATGACGGCTGCCAATTCTAGGTCGTGTGTAGGATAATTCTCCTCGTGCTTCCTTAATTGTCTCGAGGCATATGAAATTACCCTATCCTTCTGCATAAGGACACAACCCAGACCAACGCTAGACGCGTCAGTATATATAGTGTATCCAACCCCTTGCTCTGGCAATACTAGCACAGGGGCGGACGTAAGTCTGTCTTTCAGCTCCTGAAAAGCTACTCCACCTTGTCATTCCAGGTGAACTTCACGTCCTTTCGTGTCAACTGAGATAAAGGTCTCGCGATCTTCGAGAAATCCTAAATGAAGCGTCGATAATAGCCAGCGAGACCCAAGAAACTCCTCACCTCAGTGACAGAACCAGGCTGCTCCCAGTCCTGAACTACAGCTACCTTCGCCAGGTTAACTGCCACCCCATCCTTGGACACCACGTGTCTCAGAAACTTCACTTCCTGCTTCTAGAAGTCGCACTTCTTGTACTGTGCGAACAACTGATGTTGTCTGACTGTATCCAGGACCAAGCGCAAGTGCTCCTCATGTTCCTCTCGACTCCTAGAATATACTAAAATGTCGTCAATGCACACCACGACGAATCGATACAGGAAAGGATGAAATACCCGGTTCATCAGATCCATGAACACGGCTAGTGTGTTCGTAAGACCGAACGACATCACAAGGAACTCGTAGTGGCCAAAGCTGGTCCTGAATGCTGTCTTCTGCACGTCCTCATTCCTGACGCGCAGCTGATGATATCCTGACTGAAGATCAATCTTCGAGAAGTACTGCGCTCGTCTCAACTGATCAAACAAGTCATTGATCCTGGGTAAAGGGTACTTGTTCTTCACCGTGATCTGGTTCAGTCTGCGATAATCAATACACAATCGCATCGAACCATCCTTCTTCCTTACAAACAGGACTGGTGCTCCCCAAGGATATACACTAGGTTGAATACACTGGTGCTCCTCAACTCCTCCATCTCACATGGTGCCATGCGATACTTCGGCAGTGAGACGAGCGCGGAACCAGGCACCAGATCGATAGTGAAATCAATCTCTCATCGAGGCGAAAAACCAGGGATCTTCCTGAACAGATCTCTAAAATCATAAATGACTGACGTATGCTCAAGCATCGGGGCATCAGCGTCCCGAAGTAAAGAAGCGTACCTAAGTATAGGGAAGGGGAGATTTACTCGAACTGAAAATGTAAAAGGCGTTCCCTCTGGCTCGTACACCGTCACCATACGAGTCTCGCAGTCAATCTAGGCCCTCCCAGTAGTCAACCAGTCCATGCCAAGAATGACATCGAAATAAACAAGAGAGGGATCGACGACAAGATCAAGAGTCATCGTCCTGCCTCTCAGATCCACCAAGCAACCCTCACACATCAGGGTGGCATCAGAAAAATCTCCATGAGCTGAAAGGACTCGCACTCCATTCATACGAATGGTCGGCAGTCCAAGATGCCTGATTATGGAATGCGATATCAAAGAAAGTGTGGATCCAGTATCCACTATCACGAGAATAAGAATACCTCCGATGTGGGCAGTGACCTCAAAGGCCGAATGCGGAAAAGTCTCTGTCTCGGCTGCCTCAGCTGTCAAGGCATGCACCCGCGCTTGCTATGGCCGGTTCGGCCGCTGTGCCATGGGCCGTAGAGGTGGCCTGAACTGAGATACGGGAGGTCTGAAGGAAGGGCGCGAAGGAGCCAACCGTAAAGGTGGTGCTGATATAGCCAGTGGGAGTGTACGGTCGATCTTCTGCGGCGACGAGAACCCACTGTCTCGCATCCGAGTGAAACAACTCTGTGCTAAATGGCCCAATCTCCCACAATAAGTACATGATAAATCGGGGAACCGCATCGAGGGTACTAGCGCTGTAGCCCTAGAAGGACGGTCAATGAGAGGCCTCTTGCCTGCAAAGGGCCTGTCCTGCAACTCTGGTCGTGGCCTAGGAGCAATAGGGCCACGAGATCACTTAAGTCGATCCACATCCTGCTCTGCCTGCATGGACATGTGGATCAGCTCTGCATAGGAGGGAATGCTCACGCAACACATCTTTGACCGAATATCAAGTCACAAACCCTCAGAAAAGCACCGTATGCGCATCTGCTCATCTGCCAGTATAGTCGGGACGTATCTACCCAACTCCATGAACCGATGCTCATACTCAGTCACTGTCATGCCTCCCTGTCTGAGGTGCAGAAACTCGTTCTCCCGGTCATCCCTATATGTCTGGGGATAGTATTTCTCGTGGAAACAGAACTCGAACGCTGCCCAGGTCCAGATGTAATCAGCAACAACGGTCCACAACACACTGTCCCACCATAAGCTGGCCTCCCGCTCGAACAAGAACGTAGCCAACTCAACCTGCTCAGTCTCTGAGCAATGCAGCATCTGTAGTATCTTCGACACACGGTCGAGCCAATACTCGGCCTCCTCGGGTCTATGAGAACTAGTAAAAGTGGGAGGCCGTAAGCGTTGAAATCGCTCTAGTAAGCCCCATGTGTCTGCGGCATTCCCCTCAAGGTAAGCAGGTGGTGCAGGATGAGCCATGCCCTCATCCTGAGCATATGTATCGGCATCCTCAGCTGGATGCACAGGTGGTGCAGGTGGAGTCACACTCCCACCCTGGGCTAGAGCCCCCACTATAGTAGTCAAGAGCTGTTGCTGCTGCTGCATCATGGCCATCATCTGCTCAAATCTATCTGGAGGTGGAGCAGGCTGTGGCATGTACTGCATCGAAGAAGACGCACGGTACTGCTCTCTGACGGGCGGTGTGAAAGGCGGTAGTCCAACTGCAAGACTAGTAGGAGGCTGAGACTCACGTGCTGTCTCAGGAATTGGGCCCACAGTAGGGTCCGCATGAGCATCAGACCGGAGAAAAACCTGATCCATAGGCTCACCCAATGTAAGCCAAGCTGTGCTCCGTGTACCCTTAGGCGACATTCCCTATATTCAAAATAGAGTGTAACCTTGTCAGTCTCAATAGCACGAACACACCGCAATCATTCACATAAAGAGTCAAAGGCATTCCATGCATTTCATTTAATCAAAATTGTCACAATACAAGGGATATCTCCTTACAGGCATCATGACAAGAAGTACATGGGAACTAAGACAGTTAAAGCTATAATAACAACATAAGTAAACTACTAGCCTTAACAGGCTTACACAACATAAGGTAGGAAATGACTAACTACTACCAACAATGTCTAAAATCTCATCGCTAGTCTGAGTCAGGTGATGGAGGAGGAGCACCCTTATCCTGCAAACAGCACAGGATCGCCTTCAAGGTGCGAGTCACCTTGTCGAATTTCCTCTTCATAACGACCTTGGTATCCTCAACCTCAGCCCGAAGTTCCTGAACTTCCCTTCGTAAGGTGACCTGGCTCTCCTCAATTCGGGCAATGTGAGCATCACTAGTAGCCTGAGTAGAAGGAGGAGGGCTCTTATCAGTATCCTAAGCCTCCTCTTCTACCTCTTCCTAGACTTCGTCCTCTACTTCCGCTCCAGGTTCTCCTTCACTTGGATACTCTTTGTCATCAAAATCGCCCTCGCTATCCTCATCAAGCTGAGTCTCACGATACTGAGACCCGATCTTCATCTTGACCATGGTAGACTCATCAATGCAGTGAATCGGAACTGGCAACTCCGGCCCAAGTCTGTAAGCAAACTCAAGTGCGATCTTACATATAAGTCGTCCAAAAGGAAGCGACTCAGACGTTCTCCTTGATTTTGCTATGAGGATAATCTGTCGTAACACGAAGGTGACCATACACACATTTTCTCCCTGGGCCACCTGATACAAGAAATCAACCATAAGGCGCGTACATTCAATGCAATTTGTCGACCTGGGATACACGTTGAACGTGCAAATGTGGTGCAACAGGCACAAATCATCAGACATATGAGACGCCTTGAGGCTATTGTTAGGCTGCCATGGAACCAGACTACTGCATAGGAACCTGGTACGGTGATCTCGCTCACGCCTACTCCTCAAATTCTTCACACTGGGATGAACATCACCAAGGGGTACGTTCAGAAGTCGTGCTATCAACCAAACATCGATCGTAGCCATCCGGTCTCTACCAAAGGGAATCTTGAATTACAATGGCTCCAATGTAGGATTCTGGATACGAGCGTAGAAGGCACGAATGGTGCTCACATTAGCACGAGAATGGGCTTCAAAGAGCGGATCCCAATGTGCAGCTTCAATGCGCTCAAATAATAGGAATTCACCGAAGAGTCACCCTTTCACATCTGCCTTAAACAACACCCTATGGTCAGTATATTTACCGTGAGGCATCTCTGCTAACAGCAGTCGCCCAATTTGAGCATGGGGATCTAAATCCCGCTTTGTATGAAACTCTCGGGCTGTGTTTGGACTTACGACGGTGCTTGAGCTGGCGGCGTCACCCCTCGGTCTTCTTGATTGTGCAGGGCGACTAGGCCCAGCCTCATCCGCTGCGGTCTTTCTCTTTCCCATCAAAGAGAGGATGGTGAAGAAAGTGAAAAAACCCAAAATGGCTTCAACAAAAGCCATGAAAAATATGGGAAATGGGGAGAAATGGCTGCCCAAGTGGACAGAAGGAAATCTTTGCATTGTTGAGGGATAAATCAAGCTTCCAAGAGCTGAAATTTTAAAGAAAAAAGAGAATGCTAAAGGGGTTTAGAACTCCACACGATTTCAGCCACATTTGGGGGTTGTAGGAGCTCCAACGGACGAGTTTTGAAAGAGGAGGAGTAGAAAACCATAATGGAGGGATGGAATGGGTTCAGTTTCAGTAAGAAATGGGATTGGGAGGAATTTGGAGTCGCGGTTTGAGATAGGCAGCAAGAAAAATGTGAAAGGGAGCTTGGGAGGGGGCTGTTTGTGAAGGAGGTATCCCTTTTAAGGGTTTTTAACGGACGGACCGTACATGGGAGGGATGCCCTACCCAAAAGAGACCGTGCACCCGAAGTTCAATGCAAGTGGGGCCCACCGGAAGGCGATGCATCGCCGGATCGGTGATGGCATCACCGGCCATCTTATGATCCGGTCGGTGGGACCCCATGGGTTGGATCCCCACTGCCCTAAGGACCTTAAATATGTATGGGCCCCACCCTAGTTCATTGTATTTTGACCTAGGGAGGCCCAAACTTTCTTCCTGGGAATTTCAAGGCCAATATGTAAACCTGAATATATTCTCCTATCATGTAGAATATGATTTTGGGGTAGAAGGAGCTAATACATCCATTTAGCCCATTAGTTGCTAAATATTACAAATTTAGAATGGCTAAATGGCCAATTTTCATGTATTTTTACTATTCATTAGAAAAATTTGCCTAAGCATGATTTTATATCATTTTCACATTAGGATCAATGCCTAACATGAAAAGACTAATAAATAATTGAAGAATGGAGTGGTGAGAGGAAGAATTTTGAAGGAATTCGGTGAAACGGGGTTTGTAAGCCCTAGCGATTGAATGTAAGGGTTGTGGTTTCCCCACAGCCCAAGGATTCATATTTACAGGTTTAGAACATTTCAAAGAATGTCTCAACTCACCTACTTACAACCTAGGAGCTACTTAGGTCGCTTCACGCGACCCTAGATGCGTTATGGACTCGATCAAACGATCGATACGAATAGACTTCGCCTATTAGAGAAACTGCGATCCTATAAGTGTTTCTAAACCTTTCTCGCACCCACCTAAGTCAAAGGAAGTGACAGCGTACATCGCGTGACCGTAACCCAGGCCCAGTATAATCTCATTCATGCTCTGATACCAACTTGTAACACCCTGAAAATCGGGGGTCGTGTATAAACCCGACTCCCGAGTTCTAGATCGTCACTTATGCAAAAAAAATGATTATGATTCAATGTTGTCTGAGTTAAAGCATTCACATGAGTAAAAGTATACCAAAACTGCAATTCATACTCCAGATTCAGTGATAAAAGCAAGCGGAAGACTAAAGGATATACATATCACTGTATGGAAAACAAAATAGATCTCAACTGTCTCCAAAGTATGAATACATCTCTGAGTCTTATATACATGTAAATAAACAGAATCAAAATGTCAAAAAAAGTCCCACTGAGAAGTCCCGCCAATCCAGGCCACCTAAGCAAAGCCGTCGTGGTACTGCATATATGAGAACTCGTCCTGGTCCTCATCATAATCTGGCTCTACCTCCTGAATCGCTGCCTCACCTGCATCTAAGACAGGGTCTGGTGGGTGTTGCAAACACCATCCCGTAACGTGAGAGTGAGTAGCTAACTCAATGGAATAATTGAGCAAAGATTAACATGTTCTCAAATCAATCATGCGATAATAGTAAAGCAGTAAATCAAGCATTCCTAATACTGTTGTTAATGCAATATGATGTGACATGATGGATGCCCTCACCGACGATCTCCCTAATACGGCACCATCTTACGCCTGCGGTATGCTTTCTTCCCACACTGCTCCACATCTTCTAGGCACATGCAATGTGATGGTGATATGATTACCAAGTTATTATTAGTCCATTCATACAGCAGGATTGGGAAACTAAGGTACTTTCCTTATATCAATCCCAACACAGATCCTGTCTAGGGTCGTCACTCCTAGTAATCTCATATGATGTATATTTTTAGGTCGCTGCAAGGGCTATCAGGGCTGTTGCTCGCACTCGTTGCACCGCTCCCCCATCACCTTATCAATACAGGCCTACTGTACTCTCATTGCTACAGAAGGGTCGTCGTCTCCCGTAGACTCAGAATACGCTCGCGGTCACTACAAAGGGCTCGTCGCCTGATCAGTGTAGGCCGACAGCAAGAATATAGTGTCCCATACCACCATAATCTACTCATGAGTCATAGGTGCTCACTGGTCACTATGGGAAGGTTTGTGGCCCCAGCGTAGGCCGACAGCTCGACCACAATGTCCCATACCACCATGCCCGGCTCATGAGTCTTTATGGATCAAGGTACCATGGTTAATAGGGTTTATAATGGTAAGTTCAGTACCCTAGGTTCAAGCAGTTATGACTCATACAAGGTAAACATAAAATGGCCAGTCGGGTTACTTGACGGGCTCGACTAGCACTGCCGCTAACTCCAAAACACTTCGTGTGGCCTAACCACTGGCGCCAACTCCAAAACACGACTCGCGTTCATCGACGCGTCGTTCGTGGCAAAGATAAGCCAACCACGAATTTACTCGGTTACCAACTGCGTGGACTAGGTATAGTCCCAAACAGTTATGAATCCACATCAGCAATCACATAAGAGTAATGGGAATGAAATACAACAATGTGAGCATGTTAACACATGTTATAATATACAACTTAAGTAAATCATCTAACACATGCATTTCATACACATAATGAAATCATGCATATAGCCAACATGTAGGAAATCATTTACATCAGCATATTATTTGAGAATTCAATCTCAAACTAATTCATAACACCATTTAATTCAATACATACTAATACAAATATTTATACAAACACTTAGTCTACACATTTAAGTCTACATATAGTATGTCGACTCAAAGTGCGCATTTGGGAAAATCTCTTAGCCAAACTGATTATGCACGCATTCCTAATATCCTAATGCGACAAGAAGCCATGTCAATCATATCAGCAAAATGTGGATGAAAACAGTATTTCCTATAAATGACTAAAATGCCATAAATCTCATATTTTTCGTCTGCTTACGAAACAGGAAACGGACAGCATGTTGTACATGTCAAATGGTGTTGCCATCGATAATCTACTATTAAATAACATTGAAAGCGTTGAAATCAGCCAATCAAACGTCTAGAATCTGTACCTTTTATCCTAGAAGTGTATTGATTCGAACGGAGAGTATACGCTTCGTCTACGGCGAACAGGAAACCTATTTCACAAGATGTATAAGCTACCATGCTAAGGAACCAACGGAACCTTAAATCAGTAAGTGTTTGGGGTCTTTTCTTACCTAGAAATGTGGCGAAATCACCGGGAAAGTGATTGAGGTGCGTTGCTTAAGCACGTGCAACAGGTATTGCAAGGAGCAGGAAATTCTCTCCCACTCTCTCTCACAATCTCTCACCTTTTATCTCACACTAGCTAGGGTTTCTAGCAAATTCAGATGGGTGAGAGAAGTGAGGGTTTAAGGCCCTTTTATAACATAAAACATGCCCAAAACAGGCTTGGGAACAATGTTTACTTGATGCCTAACCAAACCGGGGCTGTTTCGGTCTAAAAGGACATTTCTGGAGGTCTCCTGTCCGAACGCGATCGGACTTAAGCTCATGCACGTCGGATGTCGCTCACATCCCATTTTCAGACCAGAAGTGTTCGTAGATCACACGTGATGGTCCAGTTTTAATTCAGCGATCATCACACGTAGATCAGGTCTATAAGTCTCGTGATATAAAATAGAAATTTTTCCTGATCCGAGGGTGTAATTTGGCTAAATTATGACGGTCAGAACGCTTAATAATAACGGGCCAAGTCGTATGCCAGATTTGAATTTCAAATTCCAAATCTAACCCTATTCTCACTCTCTTCACTCCATGCTCAATGAAATAGCCTCTGAATGTCGGTTGGACCTGATTTTCGAAATGAGTGTCAAGTCCAGCTGGCGGTTATAACCGTCTAAGATTGTAGGTATCGGACTTTCGACGCGCGGTTTAGATCCAATACAAAGTTTCAAAGAGGTCCTGAGAACAAACCAATTTAGAGTTTGATCCGAGGTTTTAGAGTATTATAGCGTCATTGGTTCTACTCGCTTTGGGTCTTGTAGAACGTATTTAAAGTGATCAGGGACTATTTCCCAGCTACTCTAGCATTGCGCTAGCTAACTTACACTTATTTTCCAAAGGAATTAATCCTACGCGATTTCTAGTCGAGTTGGTACTCGAGTCCAAGTACGGATTTTTCCAGGGCGTTACAATTTTACTCTTTCATTCTTTTATTCATTCTATTTTGTGGAGAGTGTTTGTGGATGAATGTTGTAATCACTTCAAGCAAGTGTGGATGAATGTTGTAATAACTTAGGATTTATTTTCTGCAAGCTATTTTGATTTTCTTGCTTATTATTCCTTATTGATTTGTGATACAAAGGACGTTCTAGAAATAATGTTGTCCTACCTTAAACCTCTGGTTTTTGGTGTAAGGTTGTCCTTAGAACTGATAAAGTATCAATCTCTTTATTTTATGCTATTGTGATTGTTTTATATTCAGCATTGTGTTTTATATCTTTTATTATTCCGCTGTTATAAGTTTTATTTGGCATTGCCCTATTCACCCCCCCTCCAGGGCATATAGCTAGGCCCTTTTCAAGTGGTATCAGAGCCTAATAGTTCATGCTTATTGTTTATTTATTGGATTTATTTCCTAAGCTAACGATCTAAGCTATATTAAGATGTCAAATTTTAATAGCCTATCAGTCACTAGGCCACTACCGTTTAATGGCACAAACTATGCTTATTGGAAAGCCAGGATGAGGATCTTCCTTAAATCCTTGGATGAAAGTGTGTGGTTGGCCACAGTGAATGAATGGAACCCTCCTATCACTGAAGAAACTAATAGTGATGGTTCAAATCAATGAAAGTAACGACTTATTCTCTTTGGACTACACTTCAGAAAAGTGAAAGTAGTGCCAATGCTAAAGCACTTAATGCAATTACTTGTACATTATCACCAGATGAATTCAAAAGAATCATCTCTTGTGAAAATGTAAAACAAGCATGGGATGTATTAGAAATGACACACGAGGGTACACCTATTGTCAAGAAATCTAAAGTCCAACTCCTCACAACTAAATTTGAAGAAATTCATATGGAGGAGAATGAGATGTTTATGGACTTCTACACTAGATTGAATGACATTGTGAACTCTATGTGGGGTCTTGGTGATTGAATCCCAGAAAGTAAAGTGTGCACAAAGATACTACGTTCACTTCCTGAACGGTTCAATTCTAAAGTAACCACGATTCAGGAACTTTGTGATACGAATACCATGAGGGTTGAGGAACTAGTTGGTTCACTTCAAACCTATGAGTTGTCCTTTAAGGCTCCTAAAGGAAAATCAATTGCTCTCAAATCATCTAAAAATGTTTCACAAAAAAACACTTCGGTTACAGAAAATTCCGAAGATGATATGGCCCTTTTAGCAAAAAAGTTTTACAAAATTTTTAAAAATAAGGAAAAAGCTGATTTTCAAAAGTCAAATGATAAGAGACGATCTAAACCTAGAGCTCGAAAATCATTGAAAGATAGTCAATGTTACAACTGTCAAGAGTATGGGCACTTAGCTAACAAATTTCCTAAAAAGGACAAATCAAAAAGGAAAAGCATGATGGCTACTTGGGATGAATCGTCTGATTCTGAATCCTCTTCTAAATCAGAAGATTCTGAAACCGAGTTGGGCGATGATGTTAAAGCCCTTATGACTCTAGCCAAGATCACCTATTCAGATCATGATGATATATCTAGTGAAGAAAATCTGAATAGTGATTGCGATAATGAAGATGATCTTCAAGATGCTTATAATGCCCTTTATAAAGAGAGTTGTAAAATTATAGTTAAGCTTAAATTACAAAAAGAAAAATTTTCTAAGCTTAAGGAAGATTATGAGTCTCTTGTTTTAGAAAAGTCTCATATTTTCAATTCTTTTAAAAAAATCAAATGTGATTTAGATTTCAAAAACTTCCAAATTGAAGATTTGAAATCCGAAAAAGAAAGACTCAAAAATGAGGTAACCTCTCTTCTGAGTTTGAAAGACACATGGAGATATGCCCAAGGTGATCCAAAATTGAAAAAATTATTGTCCGGATCAAGAAAATGTGGTGATCATCCGGGTTGAGCTATGATAAAAATACATCTCCTAAACAAAAGAACATTGCTCCTAAATTTGTTAAAGGAGAGTCTTCGACCTTAAAAGAAAAGAATACCTATCAAGGTTTTTCCAAAAATTCTAGGTCTTTCCAAAAACCTAAAGGTGGCCATGTCAACTTTAATTTTCAAAATCGAAATCCATTGGCTGAAAAAATAATTGATCTACTCAAGGAGCTATTAAAGTCTAACTCTATGGGTCACTCCTATAACAACAGACAGAAAAAGACCATCTATGCTCCTAAACCTAAAACAGTTCTGAAATGGGTTCCTAAAGTTGCTAGCTTGGTTACCCACACTACTTTCAAAGCTACAAGCAATTCAAAGTGGTACCTAAATAGTGGTTTCTCCAAGCATATGACAGGTGTCAAAGCTTTATTCACCGATCTTAAAGATATGACTGACGGGTCAGTCACATTTGGTGATGGAAGCAATTGTAAGATTATTAGCCAAGGTATGGTTCAGCTTTATAACCTTCCCTTATTTAAGAATGTTTTATACGTTGAAGGCTTAAAACACAACCTATTAAGCATTTCTCAGATATGCGATAACAACCATAGTGTGAAGTTTTCTAATCAAGGTTGTGAGATACTTAATAAAAAGGGTTCTGTTATATTAACTGGTCACAGAACTTCTGAAAACTGCTACATCGTTAGTGATGCAAGCTCATCTACTCAATCATGTTACATGGTCCATACCGATGAGACTGAATTATGGCATAAACGCCTTGGACATACACACTATCAGAACTTATTTAGATTGAGCAAAAGAGAACTAATTAGAGGTCTAACAAATTACAAAAAGTAGACAAAATATGTGGTGAATGACAGTTGGGCAAACAAATTAGGAGCTCTCACAAGAAAGTGAACTCCAATACCACATCTAGACCACTCGAGCTTCTCCACATGGATCTTATTGGACCAACCAGATCGGAGAGTCGAGGAGGCAAAAAATACATCTTGGTTATCGTAGATGACTATACCAGATTCACTTGGGTATCGTTCTTAAAAGACAAAACTGAAACCCTGGATGAAGTGAAAAAGGTCATCAAACGAATCCAAAATGAGAAAGGTTCTCATGTTAGTAAGATCCAAAGTGATCATGGATCTGAATTCGAAAATAGTAGTTTTGAGAAATTCTGTAGCGATCAGGGAATATCACATGAATTCTCTGCACCCAAAACACGGCAACAAAATGGTATTGTTGAAAGGAAAAAAAGAGTGTTTTAGGATATGGCTAATGTTATATTGAATAGCATGAAGCTCTCTAGAAATCTTTGGGCTGAAGCAGTTAATACCGCATATTATATCATTAATCGGTTTTATACCAGTAAATCTGATAATAAGACTGCTTATGAATTATGGTTTTAAAAGAAACCTACTATCAAATGCTTTCGAATTTTTGGCAACAAGTGTTATATTTTACGGGATCGTGAAAATTTGGGTAAGTTTGATACGAAAAGTGACGAAGGTATTTTTCTTGGTTATTCTTTGAACAGTCAAGCTTATAGGGTTCTAAATAAGAGAACTAGTGTGATTCAAGAGTCCATCAATGTGGTCATTGATGATCATTTGAATACACCAGCCCCAAGTTCATATGATGATGAAGCTCTTATTATTGACAATCAAGATATCTCATCAAGTCAAAAAGAATCTGAACCAAGGACTATTAAAGATCATTCAACCAATCAAATACTTGGAAACCCTCTCACTGGAGTTCGTACTCGCAAACAACTTGAGAACATATGTAATTATGTTTGTTTTACATCCCAAATAGAACCGGTCAACGTAAAAGAAGCACTTTTTGATGAAAATTGAATTGTTGCTATGCAGGATGAACTTAATCAATTTGTTCGTAATGATGTCTGGTATCTTGTTCCTAGACCTAAAGATAAAAACATTATTGAAATAAAATGGTTCTTTAAAAATAAGTCTGATGAACTTGGGAATATTATACGAAACAAGGCTAGACTGGTTGTACAATGGTACACTCAGATTGAAGGTATCGATTACAATGAAACCTTTGCTCCAGTTGCTCGCCTTGAATCAATCAGACTTTTTATTTCCATCACATGCTTTAGAAAATTTAAAATATATCAGATGGATGTAAAGAGTGCTTTCTTGAATGGCAATTTACATGAAGAAGGGTATGTTGAACAACCTTCATGGTTTGAAGATCCTAAGTTATCTGACCATGTATTTCGTCTCAAAAAGGCTCTCTATGGTCTAAAACAAGGGCCCAGGGCATCGTATGAGAAATTGACTAAATTCTTACTTAGTCATAGCTTTCAAGTTGGAAGTGTCGATAAAACACACTTTGTTAAAAAACATTATTTATGGATCTACTTGTTCTAACATGTCTATTGAGTTTGCAGAGTTAATGAAATTAAGGTTCGAAATGAGCATGGTTGGTGAACTTAACTATTTCCTAGGGTTGCAAGTAAAACAACAACCTGATGGAATTTTCATTTTCCAGACCAAATATGCTTCAAACTTGGTCAAAAGGTTTGGATTTGAGAATGGTAAGAACTTTGATACTCCTATGAGTACAACGTTAAGACTCTTAAAAGACTCTACAGGTAAAGATATAGATCCTAAACTATATCGCAGTATGATTGGTAGTTTGTTGTATCTAACTGCTAGTAGACCTGATATCGCATTTAGTGTTGGTATTTGTGCAAGATATCAGTCTAATCCTAAGGAATCACATCTTACTGCTGTTAAACGAATTATTAGATATGTCGTAAGTTCTATAAATTTGTGTCTAATGTACCCTTTTGATACTAGTGTTCAATTAGCCGGGTACTCAGATGTTGATTGGGCCGGTAATATTGATGATAAAAATCAACTAGTAGTGGTTGTTTTTACATTGAAAATTGTTTAGTTTCTTGGTTCAGCAAGAAGCAAAGCTCAATATCGCTCTCCACTGCTAAGGCTGAGTATATTGCAGCTGGATATGCATGTACTCAACTAGTTTGGATGAAACGCATGCTTAGCGATTATGGAATTAATCAAGATTCAATGATCTTACATTGTGATAATTCCAGTACTACAAACATTTCCAAAAATCCAATCCAGCATTCACGTACTAAGCATATTGACATTAGGTATCATTACATACGTGAGTTGGTTGAAGAAAAAGTTATTTCTTTGGAATATATATCAACCGAAAATCAACTTGCTGATATATTTACTAAACCGCTCGACAAAAGTAGGTTTAATAAACTGAAATTTGATCTTGTTATGTGCATTTTATATTGAATATTCTTTCTTGCATGTATCATAGTGTACTATATTTAGTAGTATTTGTGTTTAAATTTTAATTTTTTCATTAAAAAAAACATTTTTGGTCGATACTCGACCGGTCGTGGCTGTACACGACCAGTCGTGGTTCGACCGGTCGTGAACCACACTCGACTGGTCGTGGATCTCGTGAATGTGATATATTTGGAGAAAATCCTCTTCTTCCTCATTTCCACACCGACCTACGACGAGTCGTGGCTCGACCAGTTATAAGATTTCTTATTTTTCTTCGAGGTAAGTCCTATTTCATCATTTTTCTTGAAGATTCTTGCTCTCTATGCTTTGATTTGTTCATAGTATAGCTAGAATTCATCTCATGTTGAGATTTTTAAGGGTTTCCTCTCAATTTGCTTATCTAGAGAAAATCCATCTTTCATTTGTGTATCTTGCTTGCTCTTTGTATATCTTTTTGAATATGGATGCTAGAGGGAAAAAGAAAACATCCCGTAGTCCGTCTTCATCCAGATCTGCACCGATAACTAAACGGCACCTTCGGTCACCCGAAGATGATTCTCAAGATGTAAGAGATTTACGTGTCCGTAACATTATCGTTGAGCATACCGCTGATCTCAATCACATTGCTCCATATGGTGTTATCCCTCTCCTTGAATCTATAGGCTGGACTAACATTTTGCTTTGGGGTGGGCCTACATACCAGTCCATTGCTCAATCGATGGTTGCATGCATCTCTGATTTCTCCCTTGATAATTTAATTTTTTCAATTGATACTAGAGAAGGGAAATTTGAAGTAGACCATCATTTGATATCAGGTATTATGGATATACCTGTTAATGATGAAGGTATACCGATTTATACTTTATACGACAAACCATCTGAATTGAAAAAATGCATGTTAACAAGAGATTTATGCAAAATTGATGCACAATGGACACACAAAGGGAATGCGCTCCCTTCAAAGTATTTGTTACCTAGTTATAGAATATTACATCGGTTCTTCATTTCCAATGTGTATCCTCGGTCCGGTAATAAAATCGAGTTGACTTCTTTCATGGTTCGTGTATTGCATTCTATTACTTTTGGTACCAAGGTCTATCTTCCCTCTATGATTTGTCATTCCATTATTCAGTTTCGTCTCCATCCAGGTCATAGTGATATTCCGTTCGGTTATCTTATGACTGTTTTAGCCACTCACATGCTTGTCGATAAACCTGTTAATGAGGTGCTAATTTCTCATCTTATTTTCAATAATTCCAATCTTAATAAGATGAAATTGGATCTGCTCCCTGGCCAAGTTGATGAAGGTGGTGTTAGTGGTGATGTTGGAAACGAATGGGATGCTGGCGATCTTCCTCAACAAGATGTTAATATGGAAGACTTATTTGATGATATAGAAACTGATTCACCTAATGATCTAGATTATGATCCATCTGGTTTTGATGCACGCCTTCGTGCATTGGAAGAAAAGGTTGATAATATGAATATAGCTCATGATATGTGATTTAAGTACATGCGAAAATATCTTCATCGCATTAATAAGGGGTTACACCAGATTGATCCGACTATCCCTACTCCCTCCTCTGGATCAGATTAGGTGAATTATCTTCTGGATAGTATATCATTTCTTTTTATTTTAGATATGTATTTTGGATTATGGATTATGACTTGATGCTTCAGGATTATATTATGTCCTTTCATATTTCTTTCTCATTATCTGTTTATTTCTCTATATGTTCCTCTTCCTATTGTGCCTTTCCATTGTTATTTTGTGACAAAAAGGGGAAGTAGTAAGCTAAAGCTAAAAGGGGAGTAGTATAGAAAGGGGGAGTAAATTTATTTGAATTGATTAATTAGGATATGTGGATTGAAGTCTTGAGGTTTTTATGTTGTGTACCAATTATATGAGCAATACTCGTATTACTCAGGGGGAGTAGAGTATTTTGTGATTTCATGGCTCATGATTCCTTATTATCTTTTATGTTATGTGTTTTGTCACAAATTTGACAAAGGGGAGATTATAAGTGCTATGATTTCATATCCCTTTGGTTGTCAAATTTTGTAGTGCCAAAACCTATATCTATGTCTTGTACATCTTGTGTTTTATGATTGAAGACTATTCATTACAATCAAGTCATCACATTTCAAGACAAGATCTTAAATGAAGAAAGTTTTCAAGACATGGATGAAGAATTCAAGTTTGAAGTCTTCAAGTTTGTATGTTCAAGATTCGATCAAGTTCAAGTTTAGTAGAAGACTTTATTAAGTTTAGATCAAGCTCAAGAAGACCTACTATAAGATTTGTATATTCTCAAGCTTCTCTTAAGGGTCATCTGAGTGTACAGATTTTCAATGTCTATCTCACTTTTAAGGTTTGTTTGACCTTAGATTGACCTTAGGATGGGCTTTACAATAGGTCATTCTGGATACATAACTCATATATTTTATTATACTTGTTTGGAGTGTTCTAAGACCAGTCCTAGGGACTTCAAGACTAGTCCTAGCTCTATTACAACCAGTCTTAAGTTTTTCAGGACCAGTCCTAGGTTGTTGAAGATTTTTGGATCTTTCTGGCTGTCCTACGACCAGTCCTGTGAGTTCTACGACTCATCCTTCGACCGGTTGTAGCCTTACGACTCAAACTTCAGCAATCATTTTTGGGGTCCTACAACCGGTCGTAGCCCTATGACTCAAACTCCAGCAACCATTTTTAGGGTCCTACGACCGGTCGTAAGTGTCCCACGACCAGTCGTAGATGGCCCAGGACCGGTCGTAGACCGCCCAGGACCGGTCGTGGAACAGAAAATCTTATCCCGCGAAAATCTTTCAAAAATATTTGGAGCTACGACCAGTCCTAGGTTCCTAAGACCAGTCGTAGATGGGATTTTTTAAGCTATAAATAGAGCACGAATTTCAGAGTTTTAATACTTCAAATCAATTCTATTTAAGCATTCTTTAGGCTATACTCTGAGATAAGTTTGTGTTTATTTTAAGCTACTTTGTGCTTATTTAATATTCCTTTTGCTAGCTTATTTTTATTTGATTTTGATCTACATTCCAATCTTATTAGAAAAGAGGAATTTCTGAATTCAAAATCAAATAGAACTAGCCCTTTTGATTTAAAATCAATTAGACTTAGAACCATTCTTAAAGTGAGTATTGGACTTTGAATGTTGAATCGAACATCTACTCCGATTGGTTCTACCGGGCTTCTTCAAAAGGTGATTCAGGTATTTTACATTTTTTGTAATTTACTTTCTCTAGTTTTTATTTGAGATTCGCCAGAAAAATCTCATTGTATTGGTTATCTGAGGAGAGCCAGAAAACTCAGATTGTGGGGTTTTTGGATTGTGTAAGCCCGAGATCAAAGACACAATTATGAAGGTTTTAGGTGAACCTGTGAAACCTATTTTGATAGTGCATGCTAATATCCCCTGTGTGAGGATATTAGGAGTGGAGTAGCAATCTATGTGGCTGTTGGATAACAGTTGGTGTACACACAGGCGAACCACTATATATCGTTGTGTTGTGGATGTGTTTTACTCTTTCATTCTTTTATTCATTCTGTTTTGTGGAGAGTGTTTGTGGATGAATGTTGTAATCACTTCAAGCAAGTGTGGATAAATGTTGTAATAACTTGGGATTTATTTTCTGCAAGCTATTTTAATTTTCTTGCTTATTATTCCTCATTGATTTGTGATACAAAGGACGTTCTAGAAATAAGGTTGTCCTATCTTAAACCTCTGGTTTTTGGTGTAAGGTTGTCCTTAGAACTGATAAAGTATCAATCTCTTTATTTTAGGCTATTGTGATTGTTTTATATTCAACATTGTGCTTTATATCTTTTATTATTCCGCTGTTATAAGTTTTATTTGGCATTGCCCTATTCACCCCCCCTCTAGGGCATATAGCTAGGCCCTTCTCAATATCCAGTGTAAATACCAACACTTAAAGCAATATCAAGTCTACTAGCAGTTAAATAAAGTAAATTTCCAATCATAATACGATATAATTTAGGATCCACATTTTTACCTGTAGAGTCTTTTGAGAGTCTTAAGGTTATACTCATAGGAGTATTGAAATTCTTACCATTCTTAAATTTGAACTTTTTGATCAAGTTCAAAGCATATTTGGTCTGAGAAATGAAAATACCATTATGTCGTTGTTTTACTTGCAACCCAAGAAAATATTTCAATTCCCCAACCATGCTCATTTTAAACTTGGACTTCATTAAATTTGCAAACTTAACAGTCATGTTAGAATAGGTAAATCTATAAATAATATCATCAGCATAGATATGCACTATTAAGATATGATCATTATGTTTCTTAACAAAAAGAGTCTTATCTACACTTCCTATTTGAAAATTATGACTTAGTAAAAACTTCGTCAATTTCTCGTACCATGCCCTAGGAGCTTGTTTTAAGCCGTAGTGAGCTTTTTTAAGGTGATAGACATGATCAGTGTTCTTAGGGTCTTCAAAACCCATTGGTTGTTCAACATACACTTCTTCATGTAGATTACCATTTAAGAAGGCACTCTTCACATCCATTTGATAAATTTTAATTTTTTTAAAACAAGTAATTGATATAAATAGTCTGATTGACTCAAGAAGAGCTACTGGGGCAAAGGTTTAATCATAATCAATACCTTCAATTTGAGTATATCCCTGTATAACCAGTCTAGCCTTGTTTCGAATTATCTTACCAAGTTCATCAGACTTATTTTGGAAAATCTATTTAGTTTCGATAATATGTTTATCTTTAGGTCTAGGAACAAGATACCAAACATCATTTCTCATAAATTAGTTAAGCTCTTCTTGCATCGCAACTATCCAAGCTTCGTTAGAGAGGGCTTCTTTTACATTGGCAAGTTCAATCTGAGATGTAAAGCATACGTAGTTACATATATCTTTTAGTTGTCTACAAGTGCGTACACCAGTGTGAGGGTTTCTAAGAATCTGATTGGTTAGATAATCTTTAACAATCCTCAATTCAGAATTAGTTTGATTTGATGAAGTATCTAGTTTGTTAATTAAAAGAACTTCATTATTATCTTAACTTGGGGCAGGTGTATTCAAGTGATCCTCTATGACCACATTTATAGATTCTTAAATAACACCGGTCCTTTTGTTCAGTACACGATATGCACGACTATTTAAAGAATATCCTAAAAAGATCCCTTCATCACTTTTAGTATCAAACTTTCCCAGATTTTCCTGGTCATGTAAAATATAACACTTGCTACCAAAAACTCGAAAGTATTTGACAATTGAATTCTTATTGAACCATATTTCATAAGTAATTTTATTATTGGATTTTCTCGTATAAACCCAGTTGATTATATAGCATGTATTATTAATAACTTCAGCTTAAAGATTTTTAGATAGCTTCATACTATTCAACATTACATTAGCCATTTCTTGAAGCACTCTATTTTTCCTTTCTACAATTCCATTTTGTTATGGAGTTTTAGGTGCAGAGAATTCATGTAATATCCCCCGATCGCTACAGAATTTCTCAAAAATACTATTCTCAAATTTAGATCCATGATCACTATGGTTTTTACAGACTTGAGACCTTTTTCCATTTGAATCCGTTTAAGAATTCTTTTTACTTCATCAAGGGTTTCTGATTTATCCCTTAAGAAAGATACCTAAGTGAATCTAGTAAAATCATCCACAATTATCAAAATGTATTTTTTACCACCTCAACTCTCAATCTCGGTAGGTCCTATAAGATCCATATGGAGAAGCTCGAGTGGTCTTGATGTGGTATTGGAGTTCACCTTTTTGTAAGTGCTCCTTGATTGTTTACCAATCTGGCATTCACTACATATTTTGTCTACTTTTTGTAATTTAGGTAGACCTCTTATTAGTTCTTTTTTTCTCAATTTATATAAATTACGGTAGTGTACATGTCCAGGGTGTTTATGCTACAAATCTGTCTCATTGCTATGGACTATATAACACGTTTGACTAAATAAGCTAGATTCACTAACTATATAGCAGTTTTCAGAAGTTCTGCGACCAGTTAAGATTACTGAACCCTTATTATTTAAAATTTTACAACCTTGGTTAGAAAATTTTATGCTATGATTATTATCAAATATTTGAGATATGCTTAACAGATTGTGCTTTAATCCTTCAACGTATAAAACATTTTTAAACAAAGGGAGGATATAGAGTTGAACTGTACCTTGGCCGATAATGTTGTAGTTGCTGCCATCGCTAAATGTGACTGAACCAGCAGTCATGTCTTTGAGGTCAGTGAATGGACCTTTATCACCAGTCATATGCCTTAAGCAACTACTGTCTAGATACCACTTTAAATGGGATGTAGCGATGTGGGAACCAAGCAGGTAACCTTTGGAACCCATTTCATAACTGTTTTGGGTTTAGATGTATAGTTGGCCTTCTTTTGTTTGTAGTTGTTGTAAGAGTGACCTACTGAGTTAGATTTTAAAAGCTCCTTAAGCAAATTAACTATTTTTCAGCAAGGGGTTTCGGTTCTGATTTTTATAGTTGATGTAGTTTCTTTTAGTTTTTTGAAAAGTTTTAGTATTTCTAGAAAAATCTTGATTTGTACTTTTTCCTTTTAAGTTTAAGGTCTCTCCTTTTACAAACTTAGGAGGCGTATTCTTCTGTTTAAGAGGAACATTTTTATCGTAGCCCAAACTAGATCGATCGTCACATTTCCTTGATTCAGATAAAAGGTTTCCTAACTTTGGATCTCCTTGGGCATACTTCCATGTATCCTTTAAACTTAAAAGAGAAGAGACTTCAAGTTTAAGTTTTTTATTTTTAGATTTTAGATTTTCAATCAGGGAAGTTTTGAATTCTAAATCACATTTGCATTTTTCAAAAAAATCTGAAATATGAGATTTTTCTAAAACAAGAGTCTCAAAATTTTCTTTAAGCTTTGAAAATTTTTCTTTTTGAAGTTTAAGTTTCACAGCAATTTTACAACTTTCCTTGTATAAGGCATTGTAAGCATCTTGAAGATCATCTTCATTTTCACATTCACTGTTCAGGTTTTCTTCACTTGTTGAATTATTATCTGAAAATGTGAATATAGCTAAAGTCATAAGGGCTTTAACATCACTGCCCGACTCAGTTTCAGAATCTTCTGATTTAGAAGAGGCTTTAGAATTAGAGGATTCATCCCAAGTAGCCAACATACCCTTCTTTTTGGGTTTATCCTTTTTAGGACACTTGTTTGCTAAATGCCCATATTCATGGCAGTTGTAACACTGACTGTCTTTTAATGATTTTTGAGTTTTAGGTTTAGGTTTCTTCTCATCATTCGATTTTTAAAAATTAATCCTTTTTTTACTTTTTAAAATTTTGTAAAACTTTTTCTTTAAAAGGGCCATATCATCTTCAGCGTTTTCCAAATTAGAATTGTGATTATTTTCTTGAAAACTATTTTTAGAAGATTTTAAGGCAATAGATTTACCTTTTGGAGCTTTAAAAGTTAACTCATAAGTCTGTAAAGACCCAACTAATTCCTCTACCCTCATATTTTTCGTATCACGAAGTTCCTAGATCGTAGTTACCTTAAAATTAAACCGTTCAGGAAGTGAGTGCAGTATTTTTACACAAATTTCACTTTCTGAAATTTTATCACCAAGACCCCACATAGAGTTCACAATGTCATTTAATCTTGTATAGAAGTCCATGAACATTTCATTTTCTTCCATACGTATTTCCTCAAATTTGGTTGTGAGGATTTGAATCTTAGATTTCTTGACAATTAATGTTCCCTCGTGTGTTATTTCTAAAATATCCCAGGCTTGCTTTGCAGAATTACAGGATATAATTCTTTTGAATTCATTTGATGATAGTGTGCAAGTAATTGCATTTAGTGCGTTTACATTTTCACTACTCTCACTTTTCTAAAGTGTGGTCCATGAGAAATAAGGTGTTACTCTCATTGATTTTGAACCATTGATCCTAGTTACTTCAGTGGTAGGAGGGGTCCATTCATTCACTATGGTTAGCCACACACTTGCATCCATGGATTTAAGGAAAATCCTCATCCTGCTTTTCCAATAGGCATAATTGGAGCCATCGAAAGGTGGAGGCTTGGTGACTGAAAGGCTATCAAAATTTGACATCTTAAATATAGCTTAGATCGATTAGCTCAGGAATAAATCCAATTAAAAAAAATTAAAATGAGCTATTAGGCTCTGATACCACTTGAAAAGGGCAAGCTATATGTCCTACACGAGGAGGGAGGGGGGGGGGGGGGGGTTGAATAGGACTATGCCAAATTTAAACAATAATAGTGGAACATAAATAAAGGGAAGATAGCACTATAAATAAATCACAATATTGGAATGTTAAGCAACCTCAAATAGAGAGATTGATATCAATGTTGTTCTAAGGACAACCTTACACCATAAAAACTAAGGGTTTATGGCAGGACAACCTTATTTCTAGAACAAATTGAATATCAAAAACTCAAACAAAAAGGAAACTAATGAAATAATAAGAAATAAATTCTAAACTATTACAACATTCTCATAATGCTTGAAATGTAAATATTACAACATTCACATCCACATATACATCCCACAAATCTAAATGATCGAAGATGAAAAAATAAAACACACATCCACAAAACACAAAGAGTTATAGTGGTTCACCTGTGTGTTTACCAATTGTTAAACAACAACCACACAGCTTGCTGCTCCACTCCTAATATCCTCACACAAGGGATATTAGAGTTCACTACTAAAATAGGTTTTCTCAGGTTCACCCAAAATCTTCACAATTGTGTCTTTCTAATGGGCTTATACAATTAAAAAAACCCCACTTCTGAGTTTTCTGGCTCTCCTCGGATAACCAACACAATGAGATTTTTTTGGCTTAATCTCAAATAAAACAAAAAAGAATGGAATTTACAATAAAGTAAAATACCTGGATTTCTCCTTTTGTAGCATCCCATAAGAACCAATCGAAGTAGAAGTTCAAATTTAGAAGTTCAATGTCCAATAATCACTTCGAAATGGTTCTAGGTTCTAGATTGATTTTAAATTAAACCAGTTGGGCTAGCTCTATTTGATTTTGATTCCGAGAAGAAGGAATATCACAATTCCTCCTTTTAATTAAAATTGGAATATAAAAATAAAATCAAATCTAAAAAGCTAACAAAAGAGAATATTAAATGTGCACAATGTAGCTTAAAATAAACATAAACTTATCTTAGAGTGATGCCTTAATTTTTCTTTAATTGATTTATCAAACTCTATAATTCGTCGTCTATTTATAGATGCAGAAATCGCATCTACGACTAGTCTTATGGACACTACGACTAGTCGTAGGACAAACAGATCTTCGAATTTTTGAGCACGATCGGATAAAACTGTTCCACAACTGGTCGAAGGTCATCTACGATTGGTCGTAGGTTGTCCATGACCGGTTGTAAGCACCCTTCGACTGGTCTTGAGGCACCGGATTTAGTTGTTGTACTTTGAGTCATAGATCCCGAACTAGTCGTGAACGAGTCGTGCACTGTTTACATGACTAGTCGAACAATCTCCAGGACTGGTCATAGCATAGGCAAAAGTTCCAAAAATTGGTAACAAACTTAGGAATGGTCTTGGAATATCTCAAACTGGTCGAGCCAGTGTTAGGACTAGTCGAACAGAGTCCATGACTAGTCTTAGAACAGACCAAATACTTATAATAAGATTCAAATTGAATTATCTATACAATATGACCTACCCTAAGGTCAATCTAAGGTCATTCATACTTGGGACATGAAGTATGAACATTGAAACTTTATTTCTTCAGATGATGTATGACCTTTAAAGATTATGAAGCTTGAGATCTCTTCTCTTGATGTAGGTTGAACTTGAGAACTTCATCTTGAGTTGTACTCATTCTTGAACTGCACTTAAGTCTTGAGCAGAACTTATCTTTTGCTGTAACTTTTATGAAAGACTCTGATTGAAGTTTATAGGAGTGAACAACGTACTTGACTTGCATACCTTGCATGTCTTGAAGTAGAGCTTCATTCTCAACTTGTAACATTGTGATGTAGTGTCTTGAACATGTATATCTCCTCATGCTACATAAGACACAGGTTGATGTTTTGGCACCACAAAATTTGACGACCAAAGGAGGTTAAAATCATAGCACTAACAATTTCCCTATTAGAAATCTCAGCTTGGCCACTTGTTTGTGGGTGGTATGGAGTGCTCACTTTACAGGAGATGCCATATTTCTTCATTAAGTTTGCGAATAGTCCCCATGTAACATCTTAAAAATTGGGGGTCGAGCATAACTCAGCTCTCGAGTTCCAGAACATCACTTATGCAACATTTTTTATGATGGATGAATGTTATCAACATTAGGGCATAAAACATGAGGTAGATTAAGCCAAAACAGCAAACATAAATCAGGGACAGTCTAAAAACACTAGCGGAAGACTGAGATAAATATACAAATCAACATAAGTCCCCAAGATATGTATGCTCTGACAGGTCATAATTACAAGACGTGTCTCAAAATACATATATCAAAATAGGATAAATCACTACCAACATATCCATGAATCCCCATCAATCAGGGCGTTGTTCACATGAACCTGCCTGAGAATAACATATAGGAGAAATCCTCCTCATCGCCAAAAATACCGGCTCTGCCTCGCATGCATCGCCACCATCTGAAACTAAGACAGGGACTGGTTGGTGTTTCAAACACCGTCCCATAACGTGGGAGTGAGTGATCAACTCAGTGGAAACTATATAGCAAAGGTTAACATGTTCTCAATTCAATCAAGTAGTAATGATAAAGTAGTATAATCAAACAGGTCCTAGATACTCTTGTTAATGCAAGGATGATATGAAGAATGATGCATGCCCTCATTACAATCCCCTCTGCGACATCATCTAACGATCACGGCATGAATCACTTCCTCAGTGCTCTATCACCAACCTCGTTAGCACATGCAATGCAGTGATATGAACATGCTTACCAAGCTTTTATTCATCCTTTTCATACAGTAGGATTGGGAAGCTAAGACACCTCCCTTGTATCAATTCCCAACGTTGATCCATTCTAGGGTCGTTAGTCCTAGGAATCTCATACGATGTTATGATTCTAGGTCACTACAAGGACTGTCAGGGCTGTTGTGCGTAATCATTACACTACTCCCCCATCACCTTATCAATACAGGCCTACTTATATCCTCAAGACTGCAACAGGACTCGTCACCCCTATGCAGTGTCAAGATAAACTTAAGGTCACTACAGAGGAGGCCGACAACAAGAATATAGTGTCCCATACCACCATAATCTGCTCAGAGTACGGTGTTCACTGGTCACTACGGGAAAGTTTGTGGCCCCAGCGTAGGTCGACAGCATGACCACGGTGTGCCATACCACCATGTCCGGCTCATGAGTCTTAGGGGATCCTGGTACTACGGTTAACGGGAGTTTCACTGGTAAGCTCGGTGTCATAGATTCAAACAGTTACGACCAAACATGGTGAACAAACATCGGTCAATTCAGATAGTTGATAAGCTTAACTAGGCCAAGCGCACGTTGAGTTGAACGACATGGAATGCATAAGAACTCCGTGTGGCCTAACCACTACCGAACACCCCAAGCACGACTCAGATTCGTTAAACTCATCCTATGTAGCGAAAACGACCTCAACCACTAATTGGAGTACGATTATTGATTACCTGCACTGTAGTACAACCCCAATCACATCCAAACTTAATAACAGGCATATGAGTCCTATCCTGCAATCATATGGACAATCATTAAGTATAACTTAAATGTAAATGCAGTACATGGAGGAAATCATATACATCTTTAACATGATTCATCTAAGTTAATCAGTTCATGGAGGAAATTATATACACAGTTAACATGATCAAAATTCATATCTTAACAACCTTAACAATCATACTTTACAAACTACTAACTCATTTAGGCATTTGTACAAACACTTAGGCTATACATACTAAATACATATCATATATTGCTATATCATGTATTTGGGCTAAAATTTTAGCCCAGGAGTTATTACACAAACATCTAGCATACATAGACAGCAATTAATCATGGCAAGCATAAATCCAAATTTTATACGTATACGGTATTTTCTATAAATCCGAGGAATACAATATATTTAACATAGTTAACGTATAACTGAAAAATAAAATGGACAACACTTTATACATGTGAAATAGCATCCTAGGCAAGAATAAATCATTATCTAACATTGAAAGTCTTGAAAACTATAACCTAAACATATATAGTCCGTACCTTAAACCAGAAAATGCGTAACGGATATGATTTAGACAACAAGTCTTTGTCAACGGTGGATAGGCAACCTAAGCCATGAAACAGGTTAGTCATAGCTTCATGTAAACAATTCTAGGCTTCAAAACAGGTTAGGTTTAGGATTTCTTACCTAAGAACGGGATCAGAAATGCCAGAATAGCTATACGGATAGGTGGATTAGGCACGTAGCAAAGCTGGGAAGAGTCCCAGGAAGAATCATCAACTTCTCTCTCACTTTCACTCTCTTGATTTGGCTAGGTTTTGAAATTTGTATGAGATTTGTGAAAGAGGATTTAAGGCCTTTTTATAAGCCCAAAAGCGATGGAAATATATTTGGGGTCAAGGTATACTTAGGTTATAACCAAATCGGGTCTGTTCCGATCCAACGGAGCACTTCTGGAAGTCTGGTTACTAAATGCGGTTGGAATTAAGCTCTCTAATATTGGATCTAGGTCAAGCTAAGTTTTCAGTTTGGTCGGATTTCTAGATCGACCGTGGTGGACCAGCTTCAATTCAATGATTACGGGAACTCGATCAGAGCTACAAGAACTATGACATGTAAGGGCCACCTATCCTGATCTGAGGGTAAATTTGGGTTAAAATCTAATGGTCAGAATGCTTAGAAATAATGCGCAAGTGAATCGTTCCAGATTACTTAAAAATATATTTAATTTTCTAAAAATCTTCATTTTCTTACTCTCTTCACTCCGGACTCAATAAAATGGTCTCAGGACATCATTTGGGCTTAATTTTTAAGATGATAGTCAATTCCAACTAAGCAATCATAATTGTCTAAGTTCATCACTATCAGACTTTCGACGTGCGGTCCAGGTCCGATACGAAGTTTTAAAGTGCTCCCGAGAGCAAACGGGAATAGAGATTGATCCTAGGTTTGTAGGTAATATAGAGTTAGCAGTATTAATCATTTTGGATCTTGTATTTTATATTTAAAGTGGTTCAAGTTAATTCTACTGAGTATTCAGTTTGGTACTTAACCAAATTCTAGCCTAATTATGGTAGATACGGTCCTAGGGCCATTCTATGCCCCATTTTTGGAACTTCTAGTTATCATATTATTTTAATTATTTTTTAAAGGTTCATCATCAAGTTTAACCTATCTCCACCAAATTTCATAATATTTATAGTTATAGAAGAATTCTAAACATTCTCGAAGTAGCAGCTATTCATCAAGTAATTTTTAAATAGTTGTCACAACGTCCTACTTTAAACTATATTAAATATTTTATTATATTTTTCACATATTTTTATATAAACCTAGACTCATTTATCTTTAATTTGGTTTTTGAATCACATAAATCGGAGTTATAATGAAGGAGACATAATTTTTTAAAGTTTGACAAAATGCCTAGAAAAAATGCAGAAACCGGGCTGTCTGTCTGCTGTACGGATGAGGCCTCGTGTAACGCCCTGAAAAAATCAGTACTTGGACTCGAGTACCAATTCGACCGAAAATCGCGTAGGATTAATTCCTTTGGAAAATATGTGTAAGTTAGCTAGCGCAACGCTAGAGTAGCTGGGAAATAGTCCCTGATCACTTTAAATACATTCTACAAGACCCAAAGCGAGTAGAACCAATAACGCTATAATACTCTAAAACCTCAGATCAAACTCTAAACCAGTTTGTTCTCAGGACCTCTTTGAAACTTTGTATTGGATCTAGACCGCGCGTCGAAAGTCCGATACCTACAATCTTAGACCGTTATAACCGCCTAGCTGGACTTGACAATCATTTCGAAAATCAAGTCCAACCGACATTCGCAGGCTATTTCATTGAGCCTGGAGTGAAGAGAGTAAGAATAGGGTTAGATTTGGAATTTGAAATTCAAATCTGGCATACGACTTGACGCGTCAGTATTAAGCGTTCTGACCGTCAGAATTCAGCCAAATTACACACTCAGATCAGGAAAAATTTCTATTTCATATCATGAGACTTGTAGGCCTGATCTACGTGCGGTGACTGCTGAACTGAAACTGGACCGCCACGTGCGATCTACGAACACTACTGGTCTGAAAATGGGATGTGAGCGACATCCGACATGTATGAACTTAAGTCCGATTGCGTTCGGCCAGGGGACCACCAGAAATATCTTTTTGGACCGAAACAGCCCCGATTTGGTTAGGTATCAAGTAAACATTCTTCCCAAGCCTATTTTGGGCAAGTTTTAGGTTATAAAAGGGGCTTAAACCCTCTCTTCTCTCACCCATCCGAATTTGCTAGAAACCCTACCTGGTGTGAGAGATTGTGAGAGAGAATGGGAGAGAATTTCCTGCTGCTTGTACTACGTGTTGCACGTGCTTAAGCAACGCACCTCAATCACTTTCTTGGTGATTTCACCGATATTCTAGGTAAGAAAATACCCCAAATACTTGCTGATTTAAGGTTCCTTTGGTTCCTTAGCATGGTAGCTGATGCATCTTGTAAAATAGGTTCCCGATTCGCCGTAGACGAAACGTACACGCTCCGTTCGAATCAATACACTTATAGGAGAAAAGGTACGAATTTTAGATGCTTTGATTGACTTTTTCCAACGCTTTCAATGTCATTTAATAGTAGATTATCGACGACAACACCGTTTGACATGTACAACATGCTATCCGTTTTCTGTTTCGTAAGTAGACGAAAAATATGAGATTTAGGGCATTTTAGTCATTTGTAGGAAATACTATTTTTATCTATATTTTGCTGATGTGATTGACATGGCTTCTTGTCACATTAGGATACTAGGAATGCATGCATAATTAGTTTGGCGAAGAGATTCGCCTAAATGCACACTTTGATTCGACATACTATATGTAGACTTAAGTCTGTAGTCTAAGTGTTTGTATTAGCATGTATTGAATTAAATGGTGTTATGAATTAGTTTGAGATTGAATTCTCAAATGATATGCTGATGTAAATGATTTCCTACATGTTGGCTATATGCATGATTTCATTATATGTATGAAATGCATGCGTTGGATGATTTACTTAAGTTGTATGTTATAACATGTGTTAACATGCTCACATTGTTGTATTTCATTTCCATTACTCTTATATGATTGCTGATGTGGATTCATAACTGTTTGGGACTATACTTAGTTCAGGCAATCGGTAACTGAGTAAATTAGTGGTTGGCTTATCTTTGCCACGAACGACGCGACGATGAACGCGAGCCGTGTTTTGGAGTTGGCGGCAGTGGTTAGGCCACACGAGGTGTTTTACGCACTTCATGTCATTCGACTTGAGATGCGCTCGTGCTAGTCGAGCCCGTCAAGTAACCCGACTGGCCTTTGTATGTTCACTTTGTATGAGTCATAACTGCTTGAACCTATGGTACTGAACTTACCATTGTAAACCCTGTCAACCATGGTACCTTGATCCACAAAGACTCATGAGCCGGGCATGGTGGTATGGGACACCGTGGTCGAGCTGTCGGCCTACGCTGGGGCCACAAACCTCCCCGTAGTGACCAGTGAGCACCTATGACTCGTGAGCAGATTATGGTGGTATGGGACACTATATTCTTGCTGTCAGCCTACACTGATCAGGCGACGAGTCCTTTGTAGTGACCGCGAGCGTGTTCTGACTCTACGGGAGGCGATGACCCTTCCGTAGCAGTGAGAGTACAGTAGGCCTGTATTGATAAGGTGATGGGGGAGCGGTGCAACGAGTGTGAGCAACAGCCCTAACAGCCCTTGCAACGACCTACAAAAATATACATCGTATGAGATTACTAGGAGTGATGACCCTAGACAGGATCTGTGTTGGGATTGATATTAGGGAAGTACCTTAGTTTCCCAATATTGTTGTATGAAAAGGACTAATAATAACTCAGTAATCATATCAACATCACATTGCATGTGCGTGGAAGATGTGGAGCATTGAGCGGTACGCAAGCATGCCACGGACGCAGATGGTGCCGTATGAGGGAGAATGTCAGTGAGGGCATCTATCTTGTCATGTCATATTGCATTAACAACAACATTAGGATTGTTTGATTTACTGCTTTACTATTATCGCATGATTGATTTGAGAACGTACTAATCCTTGCTCTATTATTCCACTGAGTTAGCTAATCACTCCCACGTTACGGGATGGTATTTGCAACACCCACTAGACCCTGTCTTAGATGCAGGTGAGGCAGCGATTCAGGAGGCAGAGCCGGACTATGATGAGGACCAGGACGAGTTCTCATATATGCTGTACCACGACGGCTTTGCTTAGGTGGCCTGGATTGGCGGGACTACTCAGTAGGACTATTTCGACATTTGATTTTTGTTTATTTACATGTATATGAGACTCAGAGATGTATTCATACTTTGGAGACAGTCGAGATCTACTTTGTTTTCTATACAATGATATATATATTCTTTAGTCTTCTGCTTGCTTTTATCACTGGATCTGGAGTATAAATTGCAGTTTTGGTATACTTTTACTCATTTGAATCCTTTAACTCAAAAAACATTGAATCATAATCATTTTTGTTGCATAAGTGACGGTCTGGAACTCGGGAGTTGGGTTTATACACGACCCCCGATTTTCAGGGTATTACAAGTTGGTATCAGAGCATGAATGAGATTATACCGGGCCTGGGTTATGGTCACGCGACGTACGCTGTCACTTTCTTTGACTTAGGTGGGTGCGAGAAAGGTCTAGACACACTTATAGGTTCGCAGATTCGCTAATAGGCGAGGTCTATTCGTATCGATCGCGCGATCGTGTCCGTAACGCATCTAGGGTCGCGTGAAGTGACCTAAGTAGCTCCTAGGTTGTAGGTAGGTGAGTTGAGACATTCTTTGAATGATTCTAAACCCGTAAATGTAAATCCTTGGGCTATGGGACAACCACAACCCTTACATTCAATCGCTAGGGCTTAAAAACCCCGTTTCACCGAATTTCTTCAAAATTCTTCCTCTCACCACTCCATTCTTTAATTATTTCTTATTATTTTCATGTTAGGCATTGATAATAATGTAAAAATGATATAAAATTATACTTCGATAAAATTTTATAGTGAATAGTAAAATTTCATGAAAACTAGCCATTAGGCCATTCTAAGTTTTCAATATTTAGCAATTAATGGGTTAGATAGATGTATTAGCTCCTTCTACCCCAAAATAATATGCTACATGATAGGGTATTGCATTCAGGTTTACAAATTGGCCCCAGAAATCCCTGAATGGATGTTTGGGCCTCCCTAGGCCAATTTAGAATGAGCGAAGGTGGGGCCCATACATATTTGGGGTCCCTGAGGCAGGGGGGACCCAACCCATGTGGTCCCACCGGCCAACTTGCGAGATGGCCGGTGATGCCATCGTCGATCCCGCAATACATCGCCGTCCGGTGGGCCCCACTTGCTGTAAAATTTGGGCACGTGTGGTTTTTGGGGTAGGGCACCCCTACCACATGCGGTCTGTCCGTCAAAAACTCCTAAATGGGGTACTTCCTTCACAAACAGCCCCTCCCAAGCCTCCATTTTCATTTTTCTTGCTGTCCATCTCAAAACTGTGACCCCAAATCACTCCCAAATCATCTCATTGCTAAAAACAACCTTATCCTATACCTCCAACGTTATTAGCAACCCTCTCCCTCTCCGATCTCGTCCGTTGGAGCTCCTACAACCCCAAAAATGTGCTGAAATCGTGTGGAGCTCCATTCCCCTTTTTCCTTCTCTTTTCTTTTTGAAAATCCACACTAGGGGAGCTTAAAGCATCCCTCTACAACACCTAGATTTCCTTTTTTCTGTTTGGGCAGCCATTTCTCTACATTTCCCACATTTTCCATGGCTTTTTTTGAAGCCATTTTGGGTTTTTTCTCTCTCTCCACCATCCTCTCTTTGATGGAAAAGGGAAAGACCGCAGCGGATGAGGCTGGGCCTAGTCGCCCTGCGTAATCAAGAAGACTGAGGGGTGGCGCCGCTAGCTCAAGCGCCGTCGCAAGTCTAAGCACAGCCCGAGAGTTCCATACAAAGCGAGATTTGGATCCCCATGCTCAACTTGGGCAAGTGATATTAGCAGAGATGCCTCACGGTGAATATACTGACCATAAGGTGTTGTTTGAGGTGGACGTGGAAGGGTGACTCTTCGGTAAATTCCTGTTATTCGAGTGCATTGAAGCTACACATTGGGGTCCGCTATTTGAAGCTCTTTCTAGGGCTAATGTGAGCACCGTTCGTGCCTTCTACGCTCGTATCCAGAGTCCTACATTGGAGCCATTGCAGTTCAAGATTTCTTTTGGTAGAGACCGGATGGCTATGATTGATGTTCGGTTGATAGCGCGACTTCTGAATGTGCCCCTTGGTGATGTTCATCCCAGTATGAAGAATTTAAGGAGTAGGCGTGAGCGAGATCGCCGTACCAGGTTCCTATGCGGTAGTCTGGTTCCATGGCAGCCTAACAAAAGCCTCAAGGCATCTCATATGTCTGATGATTTGCGCCTGCTGCACCACATTTGCACGTTCAACGTGTATCCCAGGTTGACAAATCGCATTGAGTGTACGCGCCTTATGGTTGATTTCTTGTATCAGGTGGCCTAGGGAGAAAATGTGTGTATGGCCACTTTCATTTTGCGACAGATTATCCTCATAGTAAAATCAAGAAGAACGTCTGAGTCACTTCATTTTGGCGGACTTATATGCAAGATTGCGCTTGAGTTTTCTTATAGACTTGGGCCGGAGTTGCCAGTTCCGATTCACTGCATTGATGAGTCTACCATGGTCAAGATGAAGATCGGGTCTCAATACCGTGAGGCTCAGCTTGAGGAGGATAGCGAGGATGATTTTGATGATGAAGAGGATCCAAGTGAGGGAGAACCTGGAGCAGAAGTTGAGAAAGAAGTCCAGGAAGAGGTAGAAGAGGAGGCTCAGGATACAGATGAGATCCCTCCTTCTGCTCAGGCTACTAGTGATGATCGCATTGCCCGAATTGAGGAGAGCCAGGTCACCTTGCGAAGGGAAGTTCAGAAACTTCGGGCTGAGGTCGAGGATACCAAGGCCGTTATAAAGAGAAAATTTGGTAAGGTGACTCGCACCTTGAAGGCGATCCTGTGCTGCTTGTAGGATAAGGGTGCTCCTCCTCCATCACCCGACTCAGACTAGCGATAAGATTTTAGGTGATGTTGTTACTAGTTAGTCGTTTCCTGCTTTAAGTTGTGTAAGCCTGTTAAGGCTAGTGCTTTACTTGTGCTGTTGTTGTAAC
Source organism: Magnolia kwangsiensis (assembly GCA_037074715.1). Classification (NCBI taxonomy): domain Eukaryota; kingdom Viridiplantae; phylum Streptophyta; class Magnoliopsida; order Magnoliales; family Magnoliaceae; genus Magnolia; species Magnolia kwangsiensis. The sequence continues at coordinate 102,908,934 of CM073577.1, read as the reverse complement.
TTTAACTGTCTTAGTTCCCATGTACTTCTTGTCATGATGCCTGTAAGGAGATATCCCTTGTATTGTGACAATTTTGATTAAATGAAATGCATAGAATGCCTTGGACTCTTTCTGTGAATGATTGTGGTGTGTTTGTGCTATTGAGACTGATAAGGTTGCGCCCTATTTTGAATATAGGGAATGCCGCTGAAGGCTACACGGAGCACAGCTCGGCTTACATTGGGTGAGCCTATGGATCAGGTTCCTTTTCAGTCTGATGCTCATGCGGACCCTGCTGTGGGTCCGATTCCTGAGACAGCACGTGCGTCTCAGCCTACTACTGGTCCTGCAGTTGGACCACCGCCTTTCACACCGCCCGTCAGAGAGCAGTACCGTGCGTCTTCTTCGACGCAGTACATGCCACAGCCTGCTCTACCTCCAGATAGATTTGAGCAGATGATGGCCATGATGCAGCAGCAGCAACAGCTTCTGACTACTTTAGTGGGGGCTCTAGCCCAGGGTGGGAGTGTGACTCCACCTGCGCCACCTGCGCATCCAGCTGAGGATGCCGATACATATGCTCAAGATGAGGGCATGACTCATCCTGTACCACCTGCTTACCCTGTGGGGAATGCAGCAGACACACGAAGCTTACTAGAGCGATTCCAGTGCTTACGGCCTCCCACTTTTACGGGTTCTCATAGACCCGAGGAGGCCGAGTATTGGCTCGACCGTGTGTCGAAGATACTAAGGATGCTGCATTGTTCAGAGACTGAGCAGGTCGAGTTGGCTACGTTCTTGTTCGAGCGGGAGGCCAGCTTATGGTGGGACAGTGTGTTGCGGACCGTTGCCGCTGACTACACATGGACCTGGGCAGCGTTCGAGTTCTGCTTCCACGAGAAATACTATCCCCAGACGCATAGGCATGATCGGGAGAAAGAGTTTCTGTGCCTCAGACAGGGAGGCATGATAGTGACTGAGTATGAGCATAGGTTCACTGAGTTGGGCAGATACATCCCGACTATACTGGCAGATGAGCAGATGCGCATACGGTGCTTTTCTGAGGGTTTGCGATCGGATATTCGGTCAAAGATGTGTTGCGTGAGCATTTCCTCCTACGCAGAGCTGATTCACATGTCCATGCGGGCAGAGCAGGATATGGATCGACTTACGTGATCTCGTGACCCTATTGCTCCTAGGCCACGACCAGAGTTGCAGGACAGGCCCTTTGCGGGCAAGAGGCCTCGCGCCGACCCTCCTTTTAGGGCTACAGCACCAGTACCACCGTTGTGGCACCCCGATTTATCATGTACTTATTGTGGGAGATCGGGCCATTCGGTACATAGTTATTTTGCTTGGATGCGGGACAGTGAGTTTTCACCACCACAGAAGATCGACCGTACACGCCCACAGGCTATATCAGCACCGCCTTTATGGTTGGCTCTTGCATACCCTTCCTTCAGACCTCCGGTATCTCAGTTCAGGCCGCCTCTACGGCCCACGGCACAGCGGCCAAACCGGCCACAATAGGCACGGGTGCATGCCTTGACAGCTGAGGCAGCTGCGACAGAGACTTTTCAGCATTCAGCCTTTGAGGTCACTGCCCACATCGGAGGTATTCCTATTCTTGTGATGGTGGACATAGGATCCATGATTTCATTGATATCACATGCCATAGTCAGGCCCATTGGGCTACCGACTATTAGGATGGATGGGGTACGAGTTTATACAGCTCACGGGTCCTTTACGGATGCCACCCTGATGTGTGAGGGCTGTTTGGTGGATCTGGGGGCAGGACGATGGCTATTGATCTTATCGTCAACCCCTTTCTTATTTTTCTCGACGTCATTCTTGGCATGGACTGGTTGACTAAATCGAGGGCCGAAATTGACTGCGAGACTTGTATAGTGACTGCCTACGAGCCAAAGGGCGCATCCTTTACATTCCCAGTGCGGGTAAATCTCCCCTTCCGCATACTTAGCTACGCTACTTTACTACGGGACGCTGGTGCCCAGATACTTGAGCATACGCCAGTCGTTTGTGAGTTTGGGGATCTGTTCAGGAAGATCCCTGGTTTGCCGCCTCGACGAGAGATTGATTTCACTATCGATCTGGTGCCTGGTTCCACGCCCGTCTCACTGCCGACGTATCGCATGGCACCGTGTGAGATGGAGGAGTTGAGGACGCAGATTGATGGTCTGTTAGAGCTTGGCCTTATTCGACCTAGTGTGTCTCCTTGGGGAGCACCAGTCCTGTTTGTAAGGGAGAAGGATGGTTCAATACGATTGTGTATTGATTATCGCAGGATGAACCAGATCACGGTGAAGAACAAGTACCCTTTACCCAGGATCGATGACTTGTTTGATTAGTTGAGAGGAGCGCAGTACTTCTCGAAGATTGATCTTCAGTCAGGATATCATCAGTTGCCCGTCAGGGATGAGGACATGCAGAGGATAGCATTCAGGACCAGCTTTGGCCACTACGAGTTCCTTGTGATGTCGTTCGGTCTCACGAAAGCACCAGCCGTGTTCATGAATCTGATGAACCGGGTATTTCAGCCTTTCCTCTATCGATTCGACAGCATCAGTTGTTCGTACAGTACAAGAAGTGCGACTTCTGGAAGCAGGAAGTGAAGTTCCTGGGACACGTGGTGTCTAAGGATGGCATGACAGTTGACCTGTCTAAGGTTGCTGCAGTTCAGGATTGGGAGCAGCCTGGTTCTGTCACTGAGGTGAGGAGTTTCTTGGGTCTTGCTGGCTATTATCGACACTTCATTCGGGATTTCTCGAAGATCGCGAGACCTTTATCTCAGTTGACACGGAAGGACGTGAAATTCGCCTGGAATGATAAGGTGGAGTCAGCTTTTCAGGAGCTGAAGGACAGACTTACGTCCGCCCCTGTGCTAGTATTGCCAGAGCAAGGGGTTAGATACACTATATACACTAACGCGTCTAGCGTTGGTCTGAGTTGTATCCTTATGCAGAAGGACAGGGTAATTTCGTATGCCTCGAGACAATTAAGGAAGCACGAGGAGAATTACCCTACACACGACCTGGAGTTGGCAGCCGTCATATTCGCACTGAGACTCTGGAGACATTACCTCTATGGAGAGGAGTTCGAGCTCTTTTGTGACCACAAAAGCCTCAAGTACATATTCACACAGCGAGACTTGAATATGAGGCAGCAGCGATGTATGGAGACTTTGAAGGACTTCAAGTTCGAAGTCTCTTACCATCCTGGGAAGGCGAACCTTGTGGCTGACGCGTTGAGCCGCAAGAAGGCGATAGAGTTTACGGCTCCGCTTATGTTTGCTGAGTGGGATATGGTTGAGTTTTTGAGAGACTTTGAGCAGAAACTCACTGTAGAGGAGCCGTATGAGTTCATCGCACATGTGCAGGTGCGATCTCAGATCGATGACTGGGTCATCGAGGTGCAGAGGGATGATGCGCATCTGACTGAGCTTCGAGAGCAGGTCAGTGATGATGCGGACGACGAGTGGCGAGTTAGCACGGATGGGGGCTTACGTTATCGTGGCCGCCTATGCGTCCCAGATATCCCTGACTTAAGACAAGAGATTCTCGAGGCTGCGCATTGTACCAGACGCACGATGCATCCAGGAAGTACGAAGATGTATCGCGACGTAAAGAGGACCTATTGGTGGGAAGGTATGAAGACCCACATAGCAGAGTTCGTGTCCCGTTATCTTACTTGCCAGCAGGTGAAGGCAGAGCATCGCCAACCACCTGGACTCTTGCAGCCTATGCCGATCGTAGAGTGGAAGTGAGACTTCATTTCCATGGATTTCGTTTCAGGGCTGTCGAAGATGAGGAAGGGACATGATTCCATATGGGTGATCGTCGACCGTCTGACGAAGTCGGCGCACTTCCTACCGATCAGAGTCACGAACTCTACAGACGAACTGGCTAGACTATACATCAGAGAGATCGTGCGTCTACATGGAGTTTCGTTGGAGATCGTGTTGGACAGAGACACGCGGTTCACTTCTATTTTCTGGACTCGCATTCAGGAGGCTATGGGTGTGAAGTTGAAGTTCAGTACTGCCTTCCACCCATAGACAGACGGACAGACAGAGCCGGTGAACGAGATCTTAGAGGATATGTTGCGAGCTTGTGCATTGGACTTCAAGGACAGTTGGGATGACTGTCTTGCATATGCGGAGTTCGCGTACAACAACAGTTTTCAGGCGAGTATCGGTATGGCACCTTACGAGGCATTGTATGGGCGACCTTGTCGTGCACCGCATTGCTGGGCAGAGGTCGGTAAGCGTAGCTTAATTGGCCTAGAGTTAGTACAGGCGACGTCGGAGAAGATTGATATTATTAAACGTTGGCTTCTCACAGTGCAGAGCAGACAGAAGAGTTATGTCGATACGAGACGGCGGCCGCTAGAGTTCACAGTTGGGGATCATGTATTTTTGTGAGTTTCTCCTATGAAGGGAGTCCTTCGGTTCGGGAAGAAGGGGAAGCTGGCACCGCGATTCATTGGTCCGTTCCAGATCCTCGATCGTGTGGAAGCAGTGGCATACCGTTTGGCTTTACCCACGCTTCTCGCGAGCGTTCACAATGTATTTCATGTTTCTATGCTGAAGAAATACGTTTCTGATCCTTCCCATATCATCAGATGGGAGCAGGTGCAGTTAGGAGAGGATGTTACATATATCTTTTGACCAACGCGTATCCTAGACAGGAAGGAGCAGGTACTGCGTAGCAAGGTGATCCCCCTTGTGAAGGTATTGTGGACGCATCACTATGAGGAAGATGCTACCTGGGAGACAGAAGTTAAGATCAGAAAGAACTACCCACAGCTTCTCGAGGAGTATGAAAAGGTACAAATTTCGAGGATGAAATTTTTTTTGTTAAGGGGGGTAAATTGTAACGCCCTGGAAAAATCAGTACTTGGACTCGAGTACCAACTCGACCGGAAATCGTGTAGGATTAATTCCTTTGGAAAATATGTGTAAGTTAGCTAGAGCAACGCTAGAGTAGCTGGGAAATAGTCCCTGATCACTTTAAATACGTTCAACAAGACCCAAAGCGAGTAGAACCAATGATGCTGTAATACTCTAAAACCTCGGAACAAACTCTAAACCGGTTTGTTCTCAGGACCTCTTTGAAACTTTGTATTCGATTTAGACCGCGCGTCGAAAGTCCGATACCCACAATCTTAGACCGTTATAACCGCCTAGCTGGACTTGACAATCATTTCGAAAATCAAGTCCAACTGACATTCGCAGGCTATTTCATTGAGCCTGGAGCGAAGAGAGTGAGAATAGGGTTAGATTTGGAATTTGAAATTCAAATCTGACACACGACTTGAGGTGTCAGTATTAAGCATTCTGACCATCAGAATTCAGCCAAATTACACCCTCGGATCAGGAAAAATTTCTATTTCATATCATGAGACTTGTAGGCCTGATCTACGTGCGGTGACCGCTGAACTGAAACTGGACCGCCACGTGCGATCTACAAAAACAATTGGTCTGAAAATGGGATGTGAGCAACATCCGATATGTATGAACTTAAGTCTGATCACGTTCGGCCAGGGGACCACCAGAAATGTCTTTTTGGACCGAAACAGCCCTGATTTGGTTAGGTATCAAGTAAACATTCTTCCCAAGCCTGTTTTGGGCAAGTTTTAGGTTATAAAAGGGGCTTAAACTCTCACTTCTCTCACCCATCCGAATTTTCTAGAAACCCTAGCTGGTGTGAGAGAAAAGGTGAGAGATTGTGAGAGAGAGTGGGAGAGAATTTTCTGCTGCTTGCACTACGTGTTGCACGTGCTTAAGTAACACACCTCAATCACTTTCCCGGCGATTTCACCGTGATTCTAGGTAAGCAAATACCCCAAATACTTGCTGATTTAAGGTTCCTTTGGTTCCTTAGCATGGTAGCTGATGCATCTTGTAAAATAGGTTCCCGGTTCGCCGTAGACGAAGCGTACACGCTCCGTTCGAATCAATACACTTATAGGAGAAAAGGTGCGAAATTTAGACGCTTTGATTGACTGTTTCCAATGCTTTCAATGTCGTTTAATAGTAGATTATTGACGGCAACGCCGTTTGACATGTACAACATGCTGTCTGTTTTCTGTTTCGTAAGCAGACAAAAAATATGAGATTTAGGGCATTTTAGTCATTTGTAGGAAATACTGTTTTCATCCATATTTTGCTGATGTGATTGACATGGCTTCTTGTCACATTAGGATACTAGGAATGCATGCATAATTAGTTTGGCGAAGAGATTCGCCTAAATGCACACTTTGATTCGACATACTATATGTAGACTTAAGTCTGTAGTCTAAGTGTTTGTATTAGCATGTATTGAATTAAATGGTGTTATGAATTAGTTTGAGATTGAATTCTCAAATGATATGCTGATGTAAATGATTTCCTACATGTTGGCTATATGCATGATTTCATTATATGTATGAAATGCATGCGTTGGATGATTTACTTAAGTTGTATGTTATAACATGTGTTAACATGCTCACATTGTTGTATTTCATTTCCATTACTCTTATATGATTGCTGATGTGGATTCATAACTGTTTGGGACTATACTTAGTTCAGGCAATCGGTAACTGAGTAAATTCGTGGTTGGCTTATCTTTGCCACGAACGACGCGACGATGAATGCGAGCCGTGTTTTGGAGTTGGCGGCAGTGGTTAGGCCACACAAGGTGTTTTACGCACTTCATGTCGTTCGACTTGAGATGCGCTCGTGCTAGTCGAGCCCGTCAAGTAACCCGACTAGCCTTTGTATGTTCACCTTGTATGAGTCATAACTGCTTGAACCTAGGGTACTGAACTTACCATTGTAAACCCTGTCAACCATGGTACCTTGATCCACAAAGACTCATGAGCCGGGCATGGTGGTATGGGACACCGTGGTCGAGCTGTCGGCCTACGCTGGGGCCACAAACCTCCCCGTAGTGACTAGTGAGCACCTATGACTCGTGAGCAGATTATGGTGGTATGGGACACTATATTCTTGCTGTCGGCCTACACTGATCAGGCGACGAGTCCTTTGTAGTGACCGCGAGCGTGTTCTAAGTCTACGGGAGGCGACGACCCTTCCGTAGCAGTGAGAGTACAGTAGGCCTGTATTGATAAGGTGATGGGGGAGCAGTGCAATGAGTGCGAGCAACAGCCCTGGAAGCCCTTGCAGCGACCTACAAAAATATACATCGTATGAGATTACTAGGAGTGACGACCCTAGACAGGATCTATGTTGGGATTGATATAAGGGAGGTACCTTAGTTTCCCAATATTGCTATATGAAAAGGACTAATAATAACTCGATAATCATATCAACATCACATTGCATGTGCCTGGAAGATGTGGAGCACTGAGCGGTACGCAAGCATGCCGCGGACACAGATGGTGCCGTATGAGGGAGAATGTCGGTGAGGGCATGTAACACCCTGAAAATCGGGGGTCGTGTATAAACTCAACTCCCGAGTTCCAGACCGTCACTTATGCAACAAAAATGGTTAGGATTCAATGTTGTCTGATTTAAAGCATTCACATGAGTAAAAGTATACCAAAACTGCAATTCATACTTCAGATCCAGTGATAAAAGCAAGCGGAAGACTAAACAATGTATATATCACTGTATGGAAAAACAAAGTAATCTCATCTGTCTCCAAAGTATGACTACATCTCTGAGTCTCATATACATATACATAACAAAAGAATAATGTTTTAAAAAAAGAAAGTCCCACTGATGTCCCCTCGATCCAGGTCGCCTACGGGAAGCCGTCGTGATACTGCATATACGAGAACTCATCCTGGTCCTCGTCGATCTCTGGCTCCACCTCCTGGATCTCGGCCTCACCTACATCTACAACAGGGTCTGGTGGGTGTTGCAAACACCATCCCGTAACGTGGGAATGAGTGATCAACTTAGTGGAATCATAGAGCAAAGATTAGCATGTTCACAATTCAATCACACGATAATAGTAAAGCAGTAAATCAGACAATCCTAATACTGTTGTTAATGCAAGATGATATGACGTGATGTATGCCCTCACCTACGATCACCCTCATGCGGTAACATCTTACGACTGCGGCATGCCACACTCCCTAGAGTGCTCCACATCTTCCAGGCACATGCAATGCTATGGTGATATGATTTCTAAGTTGTTATTAGTCCATTCAAACAGCAGCATTGGGAAACTAAGGTACTTTCCTTGTATCAATCCCAACACAGATCCTGTCTAGGGTCGTCACTCCTAGTAATCTCATACGATGTGTATTTCGTAGGTCACTGCAAGGGCTGCTAGGGCTGTTGTTCGCACTCGTTGCACCACTCCCCCATCACCTTATTAATACAGGCCTACCGTGCTCTACTGCAACGGAAGGGTCGTCGCTTCCCGTGGACTCAGAATACGCTCGCGGTCACTACAAAGGGCTCGTCGCCTGATCAGTGTAGACCGACAGCTAGAATATAGTGTCCAATACCACCATAATCTGCTCACGAGTTTAGGTGCTCACTGGTCACTACGGGGAGGTTTGTGGCCCCAGCGTAGGCCGACAGCTCGACCACGGTGTCCCATACCACCATGCCCGGCTCATGAGTCTTCGTGGATCAAGGTACCATGGTTAACAGGGTTTATAATGGTAAGTTCAGTACCCTAGGTTCAAGCAGTTATGACACATACAAGGTGAACATACATTGGCCAGTCGGGTTACTTGACGGGCTCGACTAGCGCGATCGCATCTCAAGTCGAACGACATGAAGTGCATAAAACACTTTGCGTGGCCTAACCACTGCCGCCAACTCTAAACACGAATCACATTCATCGACGCGTCGTTCGTGGCTATGACCAGTCAGCCACGAATTCGCTCGGTTACCGACTGCCTGGACTAAGTCTAGTCCCACACACCTATGAAATCACATTAGCACTATATGCATAGGTATTGGAATTGAAATACATCATATGAGCATGTTAACACATGTTATAACATTCAACTTAAGCAAATCTTCAAGGCATACTTTCCATGCATGTAATGCAATCATGCATAAGGTCAACATGTAGGAAATCATTTAGGTCAGCATATTAATCAAGAAATCAATCTCAAACTACTACATAACATCATTTAATTCAATACATACTAATGCAAGCATTTATACAAACACATACACTACACACTTAAGTCTACATATAGTATGTCGACCCAAAGTGTGCAACTAGGCGAATCTCTTCGCCAAACTAATTATGCAAGCATTCCTAACTCCCTAATGCGGCAACAAACCATGTCAATCACGTCAGCAAAATATGCATGTAGACCGTACTTCCTACAAATGACTAAAATGCCCTAAATCTCATATTCTTCGTTAATTTACGAAACGGGAAACGGAGAGCATGTTGTACATGTCAAACGGCGATGCCGTCGATAATCTACTATTAAACGACATTGAAAGCGCTGTAAACCGTCAATCAAAGCGTCTAAAATCCTCACCTAGTCTCTTACGGTTGCGGAATTTTGAACGGAGCGTGTACGCTTCGTCTACGGCAGTAGGAGGACCTGATTTATGAAGTACGTTAGCTAACATGCTATGAATCTAGGTAAACCCTAAATCAGCAAGTTCTAGGGTCATTTTATACCTGAAAAAGTGGAGAAATCACCAGCCAGGTGATTGGGAAGAGTTGGTGAAGCAGCAGCAATCGGCGGCTCGGAAGCGGGACAAATCCCTTCCAATCTCTCTCTCAAACTCTCTCTCCTTTTCTCCTAGGGTTTGCAATTTTCGGATGGGAGAGGGAAATGAGGGTTTCAACCCCTTTTATAAGCTTAAAAACGTCGAAAATAGGCTCCGGAACGAAGTTTACTTGGTGCCTATCCATTTCGGGGCTGTTTCGGTCCAAAAGCTGCTTTCTGGTGGTCCCCTGGTCGATTGCGATCGGACTTAAGCTCATGCGTACCAGATGTAGCACGTATTAAGTTTTCAGTCTGGCAGGGTTCGCAGATCGCACGTGGCGGACCAGTTTCAGTTCAGCGGTCACCGCACATAGATCAGGGCTGAAAGTCTCATGATAATAAATAGAAATTTTTCCTGATCCGAGGGTGTAATCAGGATGAATTCTGACGGTCAGAACGCTTAATATTGACGCGTCAAGTCGTGTGCCAGATTTGAATTTGAAATTCCAATTCTGTCCCTATTCGCGGTCTCTTCAGTCCGGGTTCAACGAAATAGTCTGTGATTATCGGTTTGACTTGATTTTCGAGATGATTGTCAAGTCCAGCTAGGCGGTTCTAACGGTCTAAGAGAGGAAGTATCGGACCTTCAACGCGCGGTCTAGATCCAATTCAAGAATTCAATGTGGTCCAGAGAACAGACCTGCTTAGAGTTTGATCCGAGGTTATAGAGTATTGTAGGGTTGTTTGTTCTACTCGATTTGGGTCTTGCAGAACGTATTTAAAGTGATCAGGGACTATTTCCCAGCTACTTTAGCGTTGCGCTAGCTAACTTACGCTTAATTTCCATAGAAATTAATTCTACGCGATTTCGGGTCGAGTTGGTACTCGAGCCCAAGTACGGATTTTTCACGGGCGTTACAGGGCATCCATTATGTTTTGTCATATTGCATTAACAACAGCATTAAGATTGTTTAATTTACTGCTTTACTATTATCGCATGATTGATTTGAGAACATGCTAATCCTTGCTCTATTATTCCACAGAGTTAGCTACTCACTCCCACGTTATGGGATGATGTTTGCAACACCGACCAGACCCTATCTTAAATGCAGGTGAGGCAGCGATTCTGGAGGCAGAGCCGGACTATGATGAGGACCAGGACGAGTTCTCATATATGCAGTACCACGATGGCTTTGCTTAGGTGGCCTGGATTGGAGGGACTACTCAGTGGGACTATTTTGACATTTGATTTCTGTTTATTTACATGTATATGAGACTCAGAGATGTATTCATACTTTGGAGACAGTCGAGATCTACTTTGTTTTCCATACAGTGATATATATATTCTTTAGTCTTTCGCTTGCTTTTATCACTGGATCTGGAGTATGAATTGCAGTTTTGCTATACTTTTACTCATGTGAACGCTTTAACTCAGACAACATTGAACCATAATCATTTTTGTTGCATAAGTGACGGTCTGGAACTCGGGAGTTGGGTTTATACACGACTCCCGATTTTCAGGGTGTTACACCTCGCCGATTCGACGATCCCCTCACCGATCACTGACCTATTGGGTGAGGGATCGCCCTAGGGGCGAGGTCCTCCCCCCCCCCCCCCCCCCCCCCCCCCGGGATGCTGGAAACATGTGGGACCCACCTTGGGTCCTCTTGAATTGCGCCGTTTGGGCCCACGAGTCCGTCGAGGCGTTTATCAAGTCACATTTGTAAACTGGAATGAGTTACATGACATACAATATATGATTTTGGGGTAGAAAGAGTTAATCCATCCAAATAACCTATCTAAATCATGAAATTTTAAATATTAAATAGTCAAAATCCCATTTTACGCATGTATTACCATTTATAGTAAGTTTTAGTTTAAGTATAGTTCCTCACCTTTTAAACTTTAGGTTTATGTCTAATATTAAAGTACTTGGAGAAATTTGAAGAATGAAGTGGTGAAAGGTGAGAATTTGAAGGAAATGGGTTGAAAAGCGATTCTTTAGCTTTGGAATTGAGTCATGAGAAGTTACCAAGGTGTTTTGGTTGACCCATTGCCTAAGGACGTCTAACTCCAGGTTGGCGAAAATCTGGGGTGTTACAATCTACCCCCCTTAAAAATAATTTTGTCCTCGAAATTGGCGAAGGGTAATGAGTAAAGATGCTATTATTCCTTTTGTCTAAACTTTATTGATTGAAGTTTATATACATGGTGGGGTATATACTATCTATGCTAGTCTGGCGCATTATAGTCTACCTGTCACGCCCCAAACTCGGAAACCGGGCTCACAAAATTCCCGATCGCCGAATCCGGCACCGACAGCCTCCGTAGAACCCCATTCTCGGCTCTTAGCTCCCATTCGCCAGGTTCCGATCCTGGGATGCTACGAGGAGGATTTTTAACATCAGTCTGATACGTAATAAGCATAACAAAAGGCATAACCCATAAACAACAACCAAGCACTCCATTACATTTCCACTATGATCAAAAATTTTATAAGTACAATGAGCATAAAGGGAAATACAATGGCAAATAGCAAAAACTCCAAAATGATCAGCAACATGCTCCTGCCTCAGTGCTGCTGCAGTCTAACGTCACCTGCACCCAATGGTCGTGCATAAGCTTACAGAAAGCTTAGAGGGTGGTGAAAGTGTGTGCGCAAGGTAGTAATATGAATGCAATGTCAGAGTAATGCGGAATATGCAGATGGAACCAAAACGTCATGATCCGTACCAAGGCTATGCAATGCAAGACATGAATGGTATCGGCCATCCCAAGGCCATGCAATGTACAATGCAACTCAAGCATACAGATACTTATCAATGTCCACACGTCAATACAGCTCAAAGTATGGAATATCACCAGGGTCTAGTACACTCTAAACCAGATTGCCGCCACATCGCGCGCAATAAGGTAAGTGGAAGAGACCTCACTATCCGTCTGCCAATATCGGGCGCGACTCGTCGATGGCGGACCCATTCCTCGAGCTGGTCAGACTCAGCCTAGCATTGCCCCCTTCACTCGGGCGGGTCAGGCCGCACCCCCTTCCAACCGACCACGACACAGTGGAGAGCGTAACCGTCTGGTAATCGGCACTCAACGCTCATCTACCCACTCGGTCTAGACGTTGGAGCAACCTCTTAGTACCATAAGGGTTTAGGGACTTTCACCCAGGGATATCTATAGTACCCCATGTAGAACAAGATTTTCGGTATCCAATCCTGCCAACCACGATGCGTCTGTGGAGGGTACGGCCCTGATGTCGCTAGGGCGTACAACAACCATGTCACACAAATGCGGAATGCATGAATCACGCTATCCAGTCATGCAACCAATCCTGCGCATACCGTGCGCTCATGTAGGGCAACACTGCCTAACCGGGAGCCCATAAACAACCTGCCCGAAGGCATATGCTATGGTCAGTCAATCCTCATATCAAGCATACATATGATGCATATGATCATGGGTCATGAAACTATACTAAACAGGTTATAATAAAATGAATTATCTTACAATGCAGATGGGCCTGGACGGCCTATACACGGCAAGTACGGCTAGTAATAGACCCTAAGGAGAGTCGTAATGTGGACATCCAACCAACATTACACTCGCAATGTGGACGTCAAACCAACATTGTTTCCCAGGCACGATCTTCTAAAAACACCGCTACATAATTGATATTGGGTTTATACATTGCAATGGACCTTATGTTCCTCTCATTGGCCTTGTATATATATCAAATGGGCCATAGCTTATGGGCCTTTTATTCATCAGATGGGCCACATAAATGGGCCACACCAATGGGTCTTATGTGCATTGCAATGGGTCAAAACCCGTGGCCTTAGATTGCATCAATTGGACCTAGTCACATGAGTCTAATATGTATCAAATGGGCCACACAATCGGGCCCCCAAATGCATATCAACTGGGCCTCAACCCAGAGGCCTTATATGAGTCGAATGGGCCTAAATCCCTAGGCCTTAAACAATTCTAATGGGCCTAGTCCATGAGCTTGCATGCATATCAAAGTGGGCCTAATCCCATGGACCCTTCCTTAATCAAATGGGTGTAGTCCCATAGGTCTTACAATATACAAATGGGTCCACTTCCATGGGCTTTAAGAATGCAACAAATAGGTCCAATTACCTGTGCCTTGAAGTACATTAAATGGGCCTAGTCCCATGGACTTGCAACACATCATATGGGCCTAAGTCCTTAGACCTAGAATGAATCCAATGGGCCTAGCCCATAAGCATTTCACAAGCCAAATGGGCCTAGCCCATAGGCCTTTTGAAATTCGAATGGGCCTAGCCCATAGGCCTTCTATGAGTCAGATGGGCCTAAATCTCTAGGCCTTACATATATCAAATGGGCGGACGGTTTGGATGTATCACATGCATCAAGGGGAGGTCCCACTGTCCAGTGGACAGTGCGGTATAACACATACATCACACAGGGCCCACCGTCCGTGGACGGTGGAGGCAGCCCATGCGTCAGATGGGTGCCACCGTCCGCCAGCACGCTGGCAACACATATGCATCAATGTGGGTCCCATGTGGGGCCCACTCTGTAATGTTTAATTGTCATCCAACCCATTCATAAGGTCACTCAACCTGGATGAAGGAAAAACATAAAATTGCAGCTTGATCCAACACTTCTGTGGACCCCAGGAATAGTTTCAATGGTGGATGCTCATTCACACTGTTTCTTACGGTGTGGGCCACCTGAGTTTTTGGACCAAACTGAAATTTGGAGGGGGCCACCTGAGATGGGGACCCACCCAATGGACGGCTTGGATAGCATACATACATCAAGGTGGGGCCCACGGCTGGGGCCGTGGGTCCCTCTCTGGACGCCACCGCCCGCCTGCACGCACGCCAGCACGCTGCTGGCGTGCAGTTTTTTTTTTTTTTTTTTGTTTGTCAGAAGCAAGAGGCCTTGCCTCTTGCAATTTTTGGAGGAAAACGCTTTTCTTGGAGATTTTTGCACGTGGGGCCCGCTGCGCCGAAATCCAACCCAGCCATTGCGATCAGTGGCTCGAGGCCGTCCAAATAAGTCCAGAGTTTGAATTTTTTTGGCGCATGGAAAGTGAAATAACACAAGAATTAACATTTGAATGGTGAGGACGCAACATTGGGCGCTATGGTCCACCAGGTGATTGGATTAGCTCCAAACTTCTACCCAACGGCTAAAACGCCGTGGGTAAGAGGATGGGCGGCTTGGATCGGACTTAAACGTCAAGGTGGAGCCTATGCAAGGGGACCACCCAAAATCCTCTCCTTTTCTTTCCTTTTTCTTCTTTTTGTTGTAAACGTCCGGCGTCTGGACGGTTTTAAAAAATTTCTTTGTTTATAAGATGGAGGGCCCTGATGAAGTGGGCCCCACTGATGGGTGGCATGGGAGTAACAGCCAAGGTGGGCCCCACTTGAATAAAATAAAATATCTCAAGTGGGATCCATTCAAGTGGGCCACACCCTCCCATTGCAATAAAATATAATAAAATAAAATAAAATAAAATAAAATAAAATAAAAGAGAGAGAGAGAGAGAGAGGGAGAGATGGAGAGTGGGACACGGCTTGTGATGGAGGGACCCCGTCACTATGGGCCCTCCCATGCATGAAATCATACATCAATTGGGTCATTTTGTACATGTGACCCTCAAAATTAAAGATCAACGGTGAGGATCCCTTCCCCACCAATATGAATGGTCTAGATGATCCTTTTCAAATGAAAATAAACATCATGATGGGGTCCATGAAGAATGGCCCCATCATGGAGTGATCATGATGATCCAAGTGGTCCATCGACCACAAATAAGGGTCCCAAGTGAGATCCACACCATGGATCGGTGGGCCTCACTTGGTCCACCATAAAATCAAGAAAATCTACCCTATAGAAGCACCCACCGTCCGATCTTCTCGCTCCTAGGGGTTCCTTAACACCTTGTCTTCAACTTCAATGGCTAAGATGAAGAATGGAGGGTTGAGATGGGAGATTTTGGGGTAGGAAGGTGGGCCACTTGGAGCTTAGGAGGCTTTGCAAAACTCCATACGTATGGAGATTGGAAGTTGTTTGGAGATTGAAATGAGAAAGAGAGAAAGAGAGAGAGTGATGTAAAGGGAGAGAGAGAGAGTGATGGATGGATGGGTGAGTGATGGTTGTGTAAGAAAAGCTTGACTTTTGAGGCTTTGGTGTAAGAGAGGTATGGGTTGTGAAGACTTTTGAGGCTTTTTGTGTAAGAGGGGTATGGGATGTGAAGACTTTTGTGGTTGCTTGGGAAAATGGGTGAGAGTGATGTGTACTTGACATGTGATGGGTTGATGGGTAATTGATTGATGGGATTGATGTGATTGATGTGACACATCGTTGAGATTCCCTTGGTTTTCGCAACGCGCGGCGTTTTCTCACACCGAACGTTGGCCCATAACTCTTGATCAGGGTATCGCCTTGGCGCGCGAGTCGTGGTATCGGAACCGCAACGACGGCGCGGTCGCTATGGTATAGGTCTCGGGTTGAGTCGACTCGGGTTGTCGGTACATGAATCCAGGTCGCGCGTCGATATTGTTTAAGGGTCGAAAGTTACCGAAATTCGACCGGTACGACCGCGGGAGTGTACGGAAAGGTACGGACCAAGATACGGGTCTTACAGCTCTCCCCTCATAAAAATTTCGTCCTCGAAATTTACACAAGCGTCGCAACTAAGCATAACTCGCGAGGAATAAGAAACATAACGTCATCATATAGAATGAGGGACAGCGTACAAAATCCAATACATGATCATCAACCATCAAAGAGATGAGGATATCGCTCTCGAATCTCAGCCTCACGTTCCCAAGAAGCCTCCTCAACAGAATGGTGACCCCACTGCACCTTCACCAACGGAATGACCTTGGTTCTGAGGACCTGCTCCTTCCGATCAAGGATACGGACCGGCTGCTCAATGTAAGAAGCGTCCTCACGAACCTCCAACGGCTGCCAATCAATGACGGGAACTATGTCTGACCCACACTTCCTCAACATGGAGACGTGAAACACGTTGTGGATGCCAGACAACTGTGATGGCAAGGCAAGCCGATAAGCCACGGCGCCAACGCGCCCAGTGATCTCGAAAGGTCCTATAAATCTCGGGGCAAGCTTGCCCTTCGCTCCAAATCGAACTACGCCCTTCATAGGCGAGACTTTGAGATACACATGGTCCCCTACATCAAACTCCAAGGGACGACGCCGACGATCAGCAGAACTCTTCTGTCGGCTCTGAGCTGTGCGCATCCTCTGCCTGATGATGTCGATAGCCTCTGAAGTCTCCTGCACAAGCTCGGGACCTAGGAGACGGCGCTCTCCAACCTCGGTCCAACAACTCGGTGATCTACATGGTCTGCCATATAGTGCCTCAAAAGGAGCCATGCCGATGGTCGCCTGATAGCTGTTATTGTACGCAAACTCAGCCAATCGCAGATGCTCATCCTAGCTACCCCCGAAGTCAATCGCGCAGGCCCGAAGCATATCCTCAAGTATCTGATTGACCCTCTCGGTCTGGCCATCGGTCTGCGGATGGTACGTGGTGCTGAGCTGCAAATCAGTCCCCATCGCACGCTGGAAGCTCCCCCAAAACTGAGACGTGAACCTCGAGTCTTGGTCAGAAACGATCGAGACTAGAACGCCATGCAGTCTCACAATCTCCTCGATGAACAGTCTCGCAAGCCGGTCCATAGACCAAGTCACACGCATCGCAAGGAAATGTGCCGACTTCGTCAGACGATCCACAACAACCCAAATGGAGTCATGACCGCGCTGAGTCCTCGGCAAACCCATAATGAAATCGGTCGACACGTGCTCCCACTTCCACATCGGGACACTCAACGGCTGCAATAGACCAGGAGGTCTCTGATGATCGGCCTTGACACGCTGACACGTGTCACACTCGGCCACAAAACTGGTGATCTGGCGCTTCATCTCCGCCCAAAAATACTGTCGCCTCATGTCACGGTACATCTTCGTCGAGCCTGGATGGATAGAAAACCGCGATCGATGTGCCTCGGTCATAAGATCTCTGCGTAACTCTGGAATATCCGGGACACATAATCGGCCTCTGAAGCGAAGTCCACCGTCGGTACCAATCTGCCAATCTGCCTGACCCTCAGATGCCGCCTCAGCCATATAACTCTGCAACGACTGATCAGCCTGCTGAGCCTCGATCACCCTAGCGACAAGAGAGGGTTGAATCGACAGGCTCGATAACTGTACTATGGAAGACTGCAGGCCGAACTCAAAGTCATACGCAGCAATATCCTCAAGCATCCGCCACTCCTGAATCATCATGTGCGCCACTAGGCCTCGTGGCTGACGGCTGAGGGCATCTGCCACCACGTTCGCCTTGCCCGGGTGATACTGAAGGTCGAAATCATAGTCCTTCAGGAGCTCCATCCAGCGCCTCTGTTTCATATTCAATTCAGACTGCGAGAAGAGGTACTTCAAGCTCTTGTGATCAGAGAAGAGCTCGAACCTAATCCCGTAAAGGTAGTGCCTCCACACCTTCAGTGCGAAGACAACGGCAGCCAGCTCCAGATCATGTGTATGGTAGTTCAGCTCATGGACCTTGAGCTGACGAGACGCGAAGGCCACTGGTCTCCCGTGCTGCATCAGGACAGCACCTAAACCGATGTGCGAGGCATCAGTGAATACAATGAAGCCGTCACTCCCAGAGGGAAGAGTGAGGACAGGAGCGGTCGTCAGACGGTCCTTCAACTCCGTAAATGCTCGCTCGCAGGCGTCACTCCAAATAAACTCTGCGCCCTTCCGAGTCAACCTGGTCAGCGGGGCTGCAATTCGAGAAAAACCCTCGATGAAACGTCGATAATAGCCCGCTAAACCAAGGAAACTACGGATCTCTGTCGCAGTCGTGGGCTGGCCCCACTGACGCACTGCCTCGACCTTCTAGGAGTCCACTGCGACACCCTCCCTCGTCACCACGTGACCGAGGAACTTCACCTCCTCCTGCCAGAACTCGCACTTCTCCAGCTTCGCATACAGCTGGTGTGCGCGGAGGGTCTGTAGAGTAATCTCTAAGTGCTGCTCATGCTCCTCACGGGTCCTCGAGTAGATCAGAATGTCGTCGATGAAGACTACAACAAACTGATCCAGATATGGGCGAAAAACCTCGTTCATCAGCTGCATGAAGACCGCTGGTGCATTGGTCAGTCCGAAGGACATGACCTGAAACTCAAAATGACCGTAACGCGTCCTGAATGCTGTCTTCGGAATGTCCTCATCTCGGACCCGAATCTGATGATAACCGGAACGCAGGTCAATCTTCGAAAAGAACTGTGCACCCTGCAGCTGGTCAAACAAATCATCAATCCTAGGGAGCGGGTACTTGTTCTTGATCGTGACTTTGTTGAGCTCGCGATAGTCAACGCAGAGCCTCAACGAACCATCCTTCTTCTTCACGAAGAGTACCGGTGCTCCCCACGGAGAACTGCTCGGACGGATAAAGCCCAGCTCACGCAACTCGTCCAACTGCTTCTGCAGTTCCCGTAACTCCAACGGTGCCATACGATACGGGGCCTTCGAAATAGGCGCGGTACCCGGCACGAGATCGATCTGAAACTCGGTGAGTCGACGAGGCGGTAATCTCAGAATCTCCTGGAACACATCGGGAAAATCGCATACTATCGACAAATGGTCGATGCCAACGGTGACATGCTCCTCTATGGCGCACGACATCAAACAAGACAACTGCTCCCCTCTGGCCTCTGCAACGAACTGGAACTGTGGCACGCCGGGTATACAAAACGTGACGGTCCTCGCGGCGCAGTCCAAAATGGCATAGTACTCGGTGAGCCAATCCATGCCCAAGATAACGTCGAACTCGGACATCGGCAAAACAAATAAATCAGCAGGCAGGAAGGTATCCCCAACTAGAACGGGGCATGACGAGCAAAATCGTCCTAACGCTGCAGTCCTCCCTAAGGGAGTAGATACTGATAGGCTCTCACCAGCAGACTCCAACGGTAAGCCAGCCGATCGACAGAAGCTCTCGGCCACAAAAGAATGCGATGCACCAGAATCAAACAATACACGTGCAATGCATGCAGAAACTGGCAATATACCCTCAACGACTCCTCCGGATGACTGCGGATCCTGCTGAGCTGCATAAAACCTAGCCTGAGCTGGCTGGGGAGGTGCCTGTCCCCTCTGAACGTGCTGCTGCTGCTGCTGAGGTCGCTGAGGTGGTCGAAACTGCTGCCTCTGCTGCTGCGGCCTCTAAGGCTGGTGCTGATGTTGATGCTGCTGCTGAGGTGGCCTCGGTGGTAGAGGCTGCTGTCGCTGCTGCTGTCGCTACTGCTGTGGGGGTCTCTGCTGCTGCGGTGGAGGTCTCTGCTGCTGTGGACCTCTCTGCTGCTGCTGGGGACTGGGACACTCCCATGAACGGTGTCCCGTCGCACCACACCTGAAGCAAGTGCCGGTGAACTGTCTCTGAGGTGGTGGTGGAGGTGCTGATGGTGCTGATGGTGTACGGAAAGCTGGGCGACCAGTGCACCTCTGCTGCTGTGGTCGACCCTGCTGGAAATGACTGGAAGAAGCCTGCCTCTTCCGGTCTCCCCTCTGACCACGATCAGACTGAGAACCGGCCCACTCAGTCTCATATATCTGAGCCTTCCGCACTACTGCCTGGAAGGTAGGAAGCTCATGCCCAATGACACGACCTCGAAGGCCGTAACGTAAGCCGTGCTCGAAACGGCGGGCCTTCCGCCCCTCATCATCAACCATGTACGGCGCAAATCTCGATAGTGCCATGAAACGGACCGCGTACTGTGCCACGGTCATATCTCCCTGCACCAGAGTCTCGAACTCTAAGGCTCGCTGACGACGGATGTGGTCAGGGAAGTACTGCTCCTCGAATCGGTCCACAAAGTCCTCCCATGTCCAGACATAATCAGGTCCGGCGACACGGGCGACAGAGGTCCACCAATGCTCGGCCTCACCGTGGAAGAGAAATACTGCTAACCGGACGCGTTGCTCGGTCGTGCATAACATGGTATCGAATATCTTCTCCACATCGGAGCGCCATCTCTCGGCAGCGGTCGGATCTGGCTCGCCCTGGAAACGAGGGGGATCATGCCGTCTAAACTCACGAAGTACGGCGCTCGCGCGCTCCTGCTCCGCCTGAGCTGGTGAAACAGCTGGGCATCTACCCTGTCCCTGGAGTGCGACGGTCACAGCCTGTAACATCTGCTGTGACTGAGAGGCACTTACAGTCACCGTCGGCTCCTCATCGGTCTCAGGTGGAGGAATGTCATCCTCATGGGAAGAGGCAGGAATCTCTGAGGGTGGAATGGGAGACGCAGGTGGTAGAGTTGGAGTCTCTGATGGTGAAGTAGAATCCTCAGGTGGTGGTGCGGGAGTCGATCGAGTAACAGGCGCCATACCCTACAGGAAAGAGCGAAAGCGCCTATCAACTTCAAAACTCTCGAATGTACGCACGTTAACGGTCTGTATTGGAAGGTCGCGAAGTTATCCGAACTTCGGAACTTAGTCATTCTTCACTCATAGCAAACATGTAATGTTGTTCTCGGTTATTCCCAAGTTATTCTCTGATACCAACTTCTGTCACGCCCCAAACTCGAAAATCGGGCTCACAAAATTCCTGATCGCCGAATCCGGCGCCGACAGCCTCCGTAGAACCCCATTCTCGGCTCCTAGCTCCCATTCGCCAGGTTCCGATCCTGGGATGCTACGAGGAGGATTTTTAACATCAGTCTGATACGTAATAAGCATAACCAAAGGCATAACCCATAAACAACAACCAAGCACTCCATTACATTTCCACTATGATCAAAAATTTTACAAGTACAATGAGCATAAAGGGAAATACAATGGCAAATAGCAAAAACTCCAAAATGATCAGCAACGTGCTCCTACCTCAGCGCTGCTGCAGTCTAACGTCACCTGCACGCAACGGTCGTGCATAAGCTTACAGAAAGCTTAGAGGGTGGTGAAAGTGTGTGCGCAAGGTAGTAATATGAATGCAATGTCAGAGTAATGCGGAATATGCAGATGGAACCAAAACTTCATGAGCCGTACCAAGGCTATGCAATGCAAGACATGAATGGTATCGGCCATCCCAAGGCCATACAATGTACAGTGCAACTCAAGCATACAGATACTCATCAATGTCCACACGTCAATACAGCTCAAAGTATGAAATATCACCGGGGTCTAGTACACTCTAAACCAGATTGCCGCCACATCGCGCGCAATAAGGTAAGTGGAAGAGACCTCACTATCCGTCTGCCAATATCGGGCGCGACTCGTCGATGGCGGACCCATTCCTCGAGCTGGTCAGACTCAGCCTAGCATTGCCTCCTTCACTCGGGCGGGTAAGGCCGCACCCCCTTCCAACCGACCACGACACAGTGGAGAGCGTAACCGTCTGGTAATCGGCACTCAACGCTCATCTACCCACTCGGTCTAGACGTTGGAGCAACCTCTTGGTACCATAAGGGTTTAGGGACTTTCACCCAGGGATATCTATAGTACCCCATGTAGAACAAGATTTTCGGTATCCAATCCTGCCAACCACGATGCGTCTGTGGAGGGTACGGCCCTGATGTCGCTAGGGCGTACAACAACCATGTCACACAAATGCGGAATGCATGAATCACGCTATCCAGTCATGCAACCAATCCTGCGCATACCGTGCGCTCATGTAGGGCAACACTGCCTAACCGGGAGCCCATAAACAACCTGCCCGAAGGCATATGCTATGGTCAGTCAATCCTCATATCAAGCATACATATGATGCGTATGATCATGGGTCATGAAACTATACTAAACAGGTTATAATAAAATGAATTATCTTACAATGCAGATGGGCCTGGACGGCCTATACACGACAAGTACGGCTAGTAATAGACCCTAAGGAGAGTCGTAATGTGGACATCTAACCAACATTACACTCGCAATGTGGACGTCAAACCAACATTGTTTTCCAGGCACGATCTTCTAAAAATACCGCTACATAATTGATATTGGGTTTACACATTGCAATGGACCTTATGTTCCTCTCATTGGCCTTGTATATATATCAAATGGGCCATAGCTTATGGGCCTTTTATTCATCAGATGGGCCACATAAATGGGCCACACCAATGGGTCTTATGTGCATTGCAATGGATCAAAACCCGTGGCCTTAGATTGCATCAATTGGACCTAGTCACATGAGTCTAATATGTATCAAATGGGCCACACAATCGGGCCCCCAAATGCATATCAACTGGGCCTCAACCCAGAGGCCTTATATGAGTCGAATGGGCCTAAATCCCTAGGCCTTAAACAATTCTAATGGGCCTAGTCCATGAGCTTGCATGCATATCAAAGTGGGCCTAATCCCATGGACCCTTCCTTAATCAAATGGGTGTAGTCCCATAGGTCTTACAATATACAAATGGGTCCACTTCCATGGGCTTTAAGAATGCAACAAATAGGTCCAATTACCTGTGCCTTGAAGTACATTAAATGGGCCTAGTCCCATGGACTTGCAACACATCATATGGGCCTAAGTCCTTAGACCTAGAATGAATCCAATGGGCCTAGCCCATAAGCATTTCACAAGCCAAATGGGCCTAGCCCATAGGCCTTTTGAAATTCGAATGGGCCTAGCCCATAGGCCTTCTATGAGTCAGATGGGCCTAAATCTCTAGGCCTTACATATATCAAATGGGCGGACGGTTTGGATGTATCACATGCATCAAGGGGAGGTCCCACTGTCCAGTGGACAGTGCGGTATAACACATACATCACACAGGGCCCACCGTCCGTGGACGGTGGAGGCAGCCCATGCGTCAGATGGGTGCCACCGTCCGCCAGCACGCTGGCAACACATATGCATCAATGTGGGTCCCATGTGGGGCCCACTCTGTAATGTTTAATTGTCATCCAACCCATTCATAAGGTCACTCAACCTGGATGAAGGAAAAACATAAAATTGCAGCTTGATCCAACACTTCTGTGGACCCCAGGAATAGTTTCAATGGTGGATGCTCATTCACACTGTTTCTTACGGTGTGGGCCACCTGAGTTTTTGGACCAAACTGAAATTTGGAGGGGGCCACCTGAGATGGGGACCCACCCAATGGACGGCTTGGATAGCATACATACATCAAGGTGGGGCCCACGGCTGGGGCCGTGGGTCCCTCTCTGGACGCCACCGCCCGCCTGCACGCACGCCAGCACGCTGCTGGCGTGCAGTTTTTTTTTTTTTTTTGTTTGTCAGAAGCAAGAGGCCTTGCCTCTTGCAATTTTTGGAGGAAAACGCTTTTCTTGGAGATTTTTGCACGTGGGGCCCGCTGCACCGAAATCCAACCCAGCCATTGCGATCAGTAGCTCGAGGCCGTCCAAATAAGTCCAGAGTTTGAATTTTTTTGGCGCATGGAAAGTGAAATAACACAAGAATTAACATTTGAATGGTGAGGACGCAACATTGGGCGCTATGGTCCACCAGGTGATTGGATTAGCTCCAAACTTCTACCCAACGGCTAAAACGCCGTGGGTAAGAGGATGGGCGGCTTGGATCGGACTTAAACGTCAAGGTGGAGCCTATGCAAGGGGACCACCCAAAATCCTCTCCTTTTCTTTCCTTTTTCTTCTTTTTGTTGTAAACGTCCGCCGTCTGGACGGTTTTAAAAAATTTCTTTGTTTATAAGATGGAGGGCCCTGATGAAGTGGGCCCCACTGATGGGTGGCATGGGAGTAACAGCCAAGGTGGGCCCCACTTGAATAAAATAAAATATCTCAAGTGGGATCCATTCAAGTGGGCCACACCCTCCCATTGCAATAAAATATAATAAAATAAAATAAAATAAAATAAAATAAAATAAAAGAGAGAGAGAGAGAGAGAGGGAGAGATGGAGAGTGGGACACGGCTTGTGATGGAGGGACCCCGTCACTATGGGCCCTCCCATGCATGAAATCATACATCAATTGGGTCATTTTGTACATGTGACCCTCAAAATTAAAGATCAACGGTGAGGATCCCTTCCCCACCAATATGAATGGTCTAGATGACCCTTTTTAAATGAAAATAAACATCATGATGGGGTCCATGGAGAATGGCCCCATCATGGAGTGATCATGATGATCCAAGTGGTCCATCGACCACAAATAAGGGTCCCAAGTGAGATCCACACCATGGATCGGTGGGCCTCACTTGGTCCACCATAAAATCAAGAAAATCTACCCTATAGAAGCACCTACCGTCCGATCTTCTCGTTCCTAGGGGTTCCTTGGCACCTTGTCTTCAACTTCAATGGCTAAGATGAAGAATGGAGGGTTGAGATGGGAGAATTTGGGGTAGGAAGGTGGGCCACTTGGAGCTTAGGAGGCTTTGCAAAACTCCATACGTATGGAGATTGGAAGTTGTTTGGAGATTGAAATGAGAAAGAGAGAAAGAGAGAGAGTGATGTAAAGGGAGAGAGAGAGAGTGATGGATGGATGGGTGAGTGATGGTTGTGTAAGAAAAGCTTGACTTTTGAGGCTTTGGTGTAAGAGAGGTATGGGTTGTGAAGACTTTTGAGGCTTTTTGTGTAAGAGGGGTATGGGATGTGAAGACTTTTGTGGTTGCTTGGGAAAATGGGTGAGAGTGATGTGTACTTGACATGTGATGGGTTGATGGGTGATTGATTGATGGGATTGATGTGATTGATGTGACACATCGTTGAGATTCCCTTGGTTTTCGCAACGCGCGGCGTTTTCTCACACCGAACATTGGCCCATAACTCTTGATCAGGGTATCGCCTTGGCGCGCGAGTCGTGGTATCGGAACCGCAACGACGGCGCGGTCGCTATGGTATAGGTCTCGGGTTGAGTCGACTCGGGTTGTCGGTACATGAATCCAGGTCGCGCGTCGATATTGTTTAAGGGTCGAAAGTTACCGAAATTCGACCGGTACGACCGCGGGAGTGTACGGAAAGGTACGGACCAAGATACGGGTCTTACAGCTCTCCCCTCCTTATAAAAATTTCATCCTCGAAATTTATACAAGCGTCGCAACTAAGCATAACTCGCGAGGAATAAGAAACATAACGTATCTTGGTCCGTACCTTTAGCTCTTACTTATACCCTGATGGTTGGCTACAATTGATTTCTTATCTATTTGGAGTCTTGACAATGGATCCCGTTGTTAGGCCTATGATTTAATATGAATAGGTTCAACACTTAAGCCCTAATCGTCTCCCTATAAAGACTTCAGTATTAACATTCTAAGGAAGGTTCAAATCCTACTCACTGACCTAACCTTACGTATAACCTGAATCAATTTCTTCGATTCTGGGCCAGTGGGGAAGGGGCCAACCATGCTTCCACTGCGCTACACTGATCTAACGGTTGCATTAGCTGTCCTAACTAGATTGGGCTCATAATGTTGTACTCCCCTTAAAAATAATTCTACTCTCAAGTCTCAAGACTCTATGTCCTGACCCATACGTCAAAACCAGGTATACTGTAGGATCTATGGAATTGGTACCTATGGTTACAGAAAAGAGCTAAAAATGATGGGGTGTTATGGTTGATTTCAGGGATGGGTGTGAGCTTATGGCAAGATGTCTAATCTCTATTGTCTATATGCCCTTAACATTTTCCAAAGGCAAAGCAATGACTTTTAGTTGTAGGTGGTCGGGCCAACACGGAAGAAAAGTTGAGTAGTGGGTTTGAGCCGGATACATAGACCTTCTACCTAGTTAGGACAGAAAATGTGTCGCATCAATTCTTAACCCTAGTTGATCCCGATCTTCTTCTTGATCAGAGCATTGAGTTCATTGGTAATTACCAGGATTGAGAAATCGATTCAAACCGCGAATACTTCTCTTATATACAGTTCCTTTACTCCGTGTTTCCGATTGCAATAAGTCCTTGGGAGGACACTTCTAAGGGGCGTGATGGTTTATCCTAGTATTCAATCTGAAGGATATATAAGTTTTTTTTTTTTTTGAACGTGATTAGTTTCTAAATCAAACAACTTCCTAAAAGGTAGTAAAGAATTCTATAAGTATCAAGGGAATCCGACGAAAGAACGAGGTCTCATTCTAACCTAATGAAGTCAATTGACTAAGTCTATCCTTCGATTATCTTAGCATAATCAGTCTTTTACATTCCTTAGCATAACCAGTAGCCTAGTCTTAATAAATTTAACGATGCTCGAGCACTTCACATAAGTCTATACTAGCTAAGGAGGTCTTAGGGTTTACGTTTTTAATTTACTAGCTTTCTTATACCGTCAGATCTTTCTAAATCTAAGAATACCTACTCTAAGTCTAAAACTCTAAGGGCCTGTTTGGCTAGTGGTATAAGGCTGTATTAAATGGATTGCGTCACTAATCCCACCTCGAGATTGGGAGTGACATGTTTGGAAGAAGGGTGAGATGTGATTAAAAATTTATTTTTATAGGCTTTGGAAGATGAGCCTTGTGTTGGAGAGTGTGAGATGGGATTTCCAAATCCCATAATGATGAAATTCCAAGTATAATTTGAAAGGAAATCTCAAGATTTATTGTTAATTGCATCCTAATCTCAGCTAATGCAGTTGGTTGAATGGGCCCTAAATGTCCCATCATTTGGAAGTGTGCAGGTTATGGGACACAAAAATGTGAGTTTTGTGCCCATATGAGAGGGTATAATGAAGGTGAAAAGTTATACAGAGTAGTTTTTGGGTAATGGTGGTTGATGGGTGTAAGATGTAGAAGAAGATGGGAGCTTGAGTGAATAGAAGTGGGGATGTGAGATCATTTTACATGGTCTCGGTTACGTATGGGCTATAGTACAACAGATAATCTCGCTGGTCGGCGAAACTTGGGATTCTAATGTGGTTTCTAGATTTCATCACCTCCTTCCTAAGTTAGAGTGCGTCAGTGTGCGTTGTGTTACCATAACCCAGGTCTAGTTTAATCTAAATCATGCTTTGATACCATCTGTAACATCCTAAAAATCGAGGGTCGAGCATAACTCAGCTCCCGAGTTCCAGAACATCACTTATGCAGCATTTTTTATGATGGATGAATGTTATCAGCATTAGGACATAAAACATGAGGTAGATTAAGCCAAAACAGCAAACATAAATCAGGGACAGTCTGAAAACACGAGCGAAAGACTGAGATAAATATATAAATCAACATAAGTCCCCAAGATATGTATGCTCTGCCAGGTCATAATTACAAGACGTGTCTCAAAATACATATATCAAAATAGGATAAATCACTACCAACATAGCCCTGAATCCCCGTCAATCAGGGCGTTGTTCACATGAACCCGCCTGAGAATAACATATAGGAGAAATCCTCCTCATCGCCAAAAAGATCGGCTCTACCTCGCAAGCATCGCCACCATCTGAAACCACCGTCCCTTAATGTGGGAGTGAGTAATCAACTCAGTGGAAACTATACAACAAAGGTTAACATGTTATCAATTCAATCAAGCAGTAATGATAAAGCAATACAATCAAATAGGTCCTAGATACTCTTGTTAATGTAAGGATGATATGAAGAATGATGCATGCCCTCACCACAATCCCCTCTGCGACATCATCTAACGATTGCGGCATGAATCACTTCCTCAGTGCTCTATCACCAACCCCGTTAGCACATGCAATACGGTGATATGAACATGCTTACCAAGTTCTTATTCGTCCTTTTCATACAGCAGGATTAGGAAGCTAAGACACCTCCCTTATATCAATTCCTAAAGTTGATCCATTCTAGGGTCGTCAGTCCTAGGAATCTCATACGATGTTACAGCTCTAGGTCACTGCAATGGCTGTCAGGGCTGTTACGCACAATAGTTACACCACTCCCCCATCACCTTATCAATACAGTCCTACTTATATCCTCAAGACTGCAAAAGGACTCTTCGCCCCTATGCAGTGTCAGGATAAACTCAAGGTCACTACAGAGGGCTCGTCACCAGTCAGTGTAGGCCGACAACAAGAATATAGTGTCCCATACCACCATAATTTGCTTAGAGTAGGGTGCTCACTGGTCACTACGGGGAGGTTTGTGGCCCCAGCGTAGGCCGATAGCATGACCACAGTGTCCCATACCACCATGTCCGGCTCATGAGTCTTAGGGGATCATGGTACCACGGTTAACGGGTGTTTCACTGGTAAGCTCGGTATCTTAGATTCAAACAGTTACGACCAAACATGATGAACAAACATCGGTTAATTGGGATAGTTGATAAGCTCAACTAGGTCAAACGCACGTTGAGTTGAACGACATGGAATGCATAAGTACTCCGTGTGGCCTAACCACTGCCGAACACTCCAAGCATAACTCAGATTCATTAAACTCATCCTATGTGGCGAAAACGACCTCAATCACTAATTGGAGTACAATTACTAATTACCTGGACTGTAGTACAGCCCCAATCACATCCAAACTTAATAACAGGCATATGAGTCCTATCCTACAATCATACGGACAATCATGAAGTATAACTTAAATGTAAATGCAGTACATGGAGGAAATCATATACATCTTTAACATGATTTATCTAAGTTAATCAGTTCATAGAAGAAATCATATACACAGTTAACATGATCGGAATTCATATCTCAACAACCTTAACAATCATACTTTACTAACTACTAACTCATTTAGGCATTTGTACAAACACTTAGGCTATACATACTAAATACATATCTTATATTGGTATATCATGTATTTGGGCTAAAATTTTAGCCCAGGAGTTATTACACAAACATCTAGTATACATAGATGGCAATTAATCATGGCAAGCACAAATTTAAATTTTATACGTATACGGTATTTTCTACAAATACGAGGAATACAGTATATTTGACATAGTTAACGTATAACTGAAAAATAAAACAGACAACACTTTATACATGTGAAATAGCATCTTAGGAAAGAATAAATCATTATCTAACATTGAAAGTCTTGAAAACCATAACCTAAACGTATATATTCCGTACCTTAAACCAGAAAACGCGTAACAGATATGATTTAGACAACAAGTCTTCGTCAATGGCGGATAGGCAACCTAAGCCATGAAATAGGTTAGCCATAACTTCATGTAAATGATTCTAAGCTTCAAAACAGGTTAGGGTTATCATTTCTTACCTCAGAACGAGATCAGAAATGCCAGAATAGCTATATGGATAGGTGGATTAAGCACGTAGCAAAGCTGGGAAGAATCCCAAGAAGAATCACCAACTTCTCTCTCACTTTCTCTCTCTTGATTTGTCTAGGGTTTAAAATCGTATGGGATTTGTGAAAGAGGATTTAAGGCCTTCTTATAAGCCCAAAAGCGACAGAAATAGACTTGGGACCAAGGTATACTTAGGTTATAACCAAATCGGGTTTGTTCTGATCCAACGGAGCACTTCTGGAGGTCCTATTACTAAATGTGGTCGGACTTAACCGCTTTAATATTGGATCTAGGTGAAGCTAAGTTTTTAGTCTGGTTGGGTTTTCAGATCGACCGTGGTGGACCAGCTTCAATTCAACGGTTACGGGAACTCGATTAGATCTACAAGTACTATGACATGTAAGGGCCACCTATCCTGATCCGAGGGTGAATTTGGGTCAAAATCTAAGGTTAGAATGCTTAGAAATAATGCACAAGTGGACCATTCCATATTACTTAAAAATATATTTAATTTTCTAAAAATCTTCATTTTCTTACTCTTTTCACTCCAGACTCAATAAAATGGTCTCAGGACATCGTTTGGGCTTGATTTTTGAGATGATAGTCAAGTCTAACTAAGCGGTCATAATTGTTTAAGTTCATCACTATCAGACTTTCGACGTACGGTCCAGGTCCGATACGGAGTTTCAAAGTGCTCCCAAGAGCAAATGGGAATAGAGATTGATCCTAAGTTTCTAGGTAACAAAGTGTTAGTGGTCTTAATAATTTTGGGTCTTGTATTTCATATTTAAAGTGGTTCAAGTTAATTCTACTGTGTATTCAATTTGGTACTTAACCAAATTCTAGCCTAATTATGGTAGAATACGGTCGTACGGCCATTCTATGCCCCATTTTTGGAACGTCTAGTTATCATATTATTTTAATTATTTTTTTAATGGTTCATCATTAATTTTACCCTATCTCCACCAAATTTCATAAGATTTATAGTTGTAGAAAAATTGTAAAAATTGTTGAAGTAGCAGTCGTTCAACAAGTGATTTTCGGACAGTTGTCACAACGTCCTACTTTAAACTATATTAAATATTTTATTATATTTTCAAAATATTTTTATATAAATCTATACTCATTTAGATTCAATATGATTTTTAAATCACCTAAATCAGAGTTATAACGAAGGAGATATGATTTTTTAAATTTTGATAAAATGTATAGAAA
This sequence comes from Magnolia kwangsiensis, assembly GCA_037074715.1. Lineage (NCBI taxonomy): Eukaryota > Viridiplantae > Streptophyta > Magnoliopsida > Magnoliales > Magnoliaceae > Magnolia > Magnolia kwangsiensis. The sequence goes on along the minus strand of CM073577.1, from coordinate 102,877,923 downwards.
AAATGCAGAAATCGGGCTGCCTGTCCGTTGTACGGATGAGGCCTCGCCGATTCGGCGATCCTCTCACCGATCACTGACCTATTTGGTGAGGGATCTCCCTAGGGGTGAGGTCCTCGCCCCCGCCCCCCCTCCCCCCCCGGGATGCCGGAAACATGTGGGACCCACCTCGGGTCCCCCCGAATTGTGCCGTTTGGGCCCATGAGTCTGTCGAGACATTTATCGAGTCTCATTTGCAAACTGGAATGAGTTACATGACATAAAATATATGATTTTGGGGTAGAAGAAGATAATCCATCCAAATAACCTATCTATATCATGAAATTCTAAATATTAAATAGTCAAAATCCCATTTTACGCATGTATTTACCATTTATAGTAAGTTTTAGTTTAAGTATAGTTCCTTACCTTTTAAAATTTAGGTTTGTGTCTAATATGAAAGTACTTGGAGAAATTTGAAGAATGAAGTGATGAAAGGTGAAAATTTGAAGGAAATAGGTTGAAAAGCGATTTCTTTAGCTTTGGAATTGAGTTATGAGAAGTTACCAAGGTGTTTTGGTTGACACATTATCTAAGGACATCTAACTCCAGGTTGGCAAAAATCTAGGGTGTTACACCCCATCACTAATAATGGCTCGATGTATTCCTAACCGAGAAAGGATATTCTCTTTTAAGAATTTAATGACCATTTGATGGTCATTGTTCCAGAATGGAATCACTTTGACCCATTTGGTGACATAGTATACGGAGAGCAAAATTTATAAATTTCTAAATGATTATGGGAATGGTCCCATGAATTCGATGCCCCATCAATAAAATGTTTCAATGATCAAAATGGGGTTTAGAGGCATCATATTTGGACGGGACAATGCTCCCAATTTCTGACAACACTCACAAGCTTTGTCAAACTCATGAGTGTCCCTTAACATAGTGGGCCAGTAAAAGTCACACTGAAAATCTTGGTCATGGTCTTCTTAGCAGAAAAGTGACCACCACAGGCCTGAGAGTGAGAAAAGGAGATTACACTTTAATGTTCATTGTCTGGCACACATCTCCTTAAGATTTGGTCTGGATAATATTTAAACAAATATGGATCATCCCAAAGGAACTTACAAACCTTGGCGAAGAATTTTTTCTTATCTTGCGCAGTCCAATGTGTCGGCATGAAACCTATGACAAGATAATTAGAAATATCAGCAAACCAAGGTGAATAAAAGACTTTGAATAATTGTTTGTTAGGGAATATGTCATTTATATGTGTCAACTCAAGGGAATCAAAGAGATCAAGGTGGAAAAGATGGTTAACCACTACGTTCTCAACTCCCTTTCTATCTTTTATTTCTAAATCAAATTCTTGGAGTAGGAGGTTTCATCTAATTAGACAGGGTTTAGCATCATTCTTAGAAAGAAGATACTTGAGCACCGCATGATCTATATAAATGATAATCTTGGATCTGATCAAGTAGTCCCAAATTTGTCCAAAGTAAGCACTATGGCTAAGAGTTCCTTTTCCATAGTCGAGTAGTTCACTTGGACATAATTTTGAGTTCTACTTGCGTAATGAATAATGTAGGGCTTCTTTTCTTTTCTCTAGCCTAAAACCGTCCCAAGAGCATAGTCAGACGCATCACACATAAGTTCAAAAGGAAGGCTCCAGTCAGGTGGTTGTATGATAGGTGCAGTGGTTAACATGCCCTTAATCATAGTAAAAGCTTCCTTGAATTGCTCAGTCTACTCGTATGGTGAATCCTTTTGAAGTAGACTACATAGAGGATGAGAGAGGTGACTAAAGTCCTTTATGAATATTCTGTAAAACATGGCGTGTCCTAGGAAGGATCGCATGTCTCGTATTTTCTTGGGTGGATGTAGGTTAAAGATAAGATCAATTTTAGCCTTATCTACCTCAATTCCCTTAGACGACATGATGTGTCTAAGGACAATTCCCTTATGAACCATGAAATGACACTTTTTCCAATTCAGAACCAAGTTCTTTTCCTCACATCGCTTCAGCACACTTTTCAAATTTTCCAAGAATTCGTTGAAGGATGGACCAAAGATCGAGAAGTCATCCATGAAGACCTCTAAATATTTCCCCACCATGTCAAAAAAATACTCACCATGCATCGTTGGAAGGTGGCGGGGCATTACATAGTCCAAATGGTATCCTTCGGTAAGCATAGGTGCCAAAAGGACATGTGAACGTGGTCTTTTCTTGGTCTTCAAGGGCTATCTCGATATGATTATAGCCTGAATATCCATCAAGGAAATAGTAATAGGAATGATTAGTTAGCTTCTTCAAAATTTGATCGATGAAGGGCAAATGGAAGTGGTCCTTCCTCGTGACGGTATTTAGCTTCTTGTAGTCAATGCACATTCTCCAACTAGTAGTAACTCTAGTTGGCACGAGTTCATTGTTGGCATTGGCTACTATGGTGATTCCAGACTTCTTAGGAGCCACCTGAGTTGGACTCACCCTTTGGCTATCGGATATTGGGTATATGATACCTACATTCAATAACTTAAGAACCTCGGCCTTAACCACTTCCTTCATATTTGGATTTAGTCTACATTGTGATTGTCGAGAGGCCTTCGCATTATCCTCAAGATAAATGTGGTGAGTACAAATCAAAGGGTCAATTCGCTTGAGGTCCGTAATCGACCATCTAAGGGCTCCTTTGTGCTCAATGAGAGTAGAGATGGGCATACTCTCCTGTTCTTGCTTAAGGTGGGAAGATATCACCACCGAATATGTCTCGTCTTGACCTAAATAAACATATTTCAAATCAGAGAGCAAAGGTTTTAGGTCAAACTTCAGTGCCTTAAGGTTAGATGGTAGAGGCACTACATCAGTTTGGGGAAATTCTTCAAATTGTGGCCTCCACCGATTAACTTCAAGTATCAGCACAATATCAAGCATGGTCCCCGTCTCCCTAATCATGTCATCATCAAAATCATGGGAGTGGGCCAGACACATCTCTAGAGGGTTAGAGGATAAGGTCAAAAGTGTTCTATCTTTCACGAAAGTGTCAATCATGTTATTGTTGTGGAAATCGTCATCATCCTCTAACTGCTTTCCTGTGTTGAAAAAGATATTCAATTCCAATGCCATATTCCTAGAAGGCATACTCATGACTCCATTCTTGCAATTAATGATTACGTTTGATGTGACAAGAAATGGACGACTAAGAATGATGAGAATTTAAGTGCTCATGTTACTAATGAGTTCCGTTTCGAGGATGATAAAATCTATCAAGGATTAAAATCTGTCAACCTAGACCAATATATCCTCAATAACCCTTCTCGGTACTCGAACTGAGTAGTCAACAAGTTGTAATGTGGTTAGGGTGGGTTTCAATTCACCCAAACCTAACTGTTTGTAGACCGAGTATAGGTTCATATTTATGCTCACTCCTAAGTTGAGAAGTGCATGTTCAATTTGATAGTTCCCAATTATGTAAGAAATGGTTAGGCTACCAGGATCTTTGTACTTTTGTGGCACATCTTTCTTTAGGATGACACTCACTTTTTCTATCAGAAAATTTTTCTTTTTAATACGTTTTCTTCTTTTAGTCATGCACAAGTCTTTCAGATATTTGGCATATGAAGGTATTTGTTTTATGACATCAAGTAGAGAAATATTGACCTTCACTTATTTTAACACCTCTAGAATGTCCTGAGAGTTAGAGAGAGGTTTTGGTGCAACCAACTGTTAAAAAAATGGGGCAATTGGCTTTCCTTGAATTTTTAGTTCTAATTCTTGTAAGGCATGGCTAGATCTATCATTATTGTCCTCTTCTGGGTCCTTAGGCTTTTTAGCCTTAATCAGAATGGTTTTGTTAATAGTCTTCCCACTCCTATAAGTGGTGATAGATTTAGCTTTCTCCATTTGATTTGAAGAGCTCTCAAGTCGCTAACTTCATATTTCAGTTTTGGATTCAGAAGAGGTTGAGCTAGAAGACTCCCCTTGTTCCCAATCGCACTTTTAGTCTCAAGTCTTTGTATGGCCTTTGTGAGGTCTTGAAAGACTTGTAGTATACCCTGATTAAAAGCTCTTGATTTTGAAGATGCTTTAAAACTGGATCCTTCAGAGGTTTCCATTGATGTGAAATTTGATTAGGGAATTCTTAAGGTGTAGTGGTTTGTCCGTTTCTCCAACTGTGTTAGAGATGGGTCCAATTATTCACGACATTAGATTGCTCATTCAACACCTCTTAAAAGGCAAGTATTATTGGATAAATTTTAGTTGGGTGAATGTTGCAAGCATAAATACCCCAAACAATTTCCTTAGCCTCATCCTTCTTTAAGATGAGGGTGTACTCAGCCCCGCCAATTATAAATAATCTCATAAAGCAAGACGGGGGGGGGGGGGGGGGGGGGGGGGGGGGGTGCTTGATGCAACTCATTCTCATCCTGAACTTCCTCAACCCTCGGTTGAGGTTGTCTTCTTGGTTGATTGACTGGTCGATTTGCAGCCATCACTTCAATGAACTCTAAGAATCTCGAGTGGTGTCTAATCCTGTGATGGATAGATAACCCCTCAACCAAACCTCCTTAACTCAAAAAACGTCGAGTGTTATCATGGACCCACTTGGGCATGAAACACTCTCAGCCCTCAATTTCAGATTCTAACCTAAACTTAAAAGAGTTAAAGGAAAATAAAAATCTAGAAATAGAAAGAGAGAGGGAATTAGAAAGAAGTTACCAAATTAAAAGTTCCTAATTAAAATCCTACAAAGAAAAATAAAACAAAACAAGTTAGTTTTTAAAAATGAAAATTCTAAAATTAGAAAGTTTTTAAAAATAAATTAGGAAAGTAAACTAGTCTCTAAAAATAGAAAATTGAAAGTTTTAAAAAACTGATTAGGAAAGTTCTAAACCTAGAATTAGAAAGTAAGTTAGTTTCTAAAAAGAAAAGAAATCCTAGAATTAGAAAGTTTCTAAAAACAGAAAACAAACCCTAATCCTAAAAATAGAAAAATAAAAAATCCTAATCTTAACTTAATTCCAAACTAGTTAATCTCAGAAAAATGCAATTATTAATCCTCGACAATGGCACCAAAAACTTGTTCATAACCCCAAGTGTAGCGTCGCGATGTAGTAATAATCTTGGTGAGACAGAGGTTGAATCCACAAGGTCTAATCTTTTGAGTATTTAGAAAGTAACTAGAACTAGAACTAGAACTAAAAGAAGATGTATAACTAAAATTGAAATATTTGAAAGTAATTGTGAGAGATTTAATGAAAAACTTGGGAAACTAGGGTTTTCAAGGATCCACTTACAGAGATCAGGGAGATACATGCTTAATTCAAGTCACACGATTGGAATCGGAGTCCTATCTTATCTAATTGGAAGATATCTCAAAAAAATTAAATCTGAACTTCCTTTGACCTAATTCTCAATGGAAGAGCAGTGTGAGAACTAGAAGTGATTCCATAAAAAAACCATGCCTATGAGACAATGGCTCACAACAGGATTTACTAATCCCACAATCAATCCAAGAGAATTGTGAAAGTTAAGGAGGATTCTATCATCCAACCACGCCCAAGGGACGATGGTGAACAATAGGATTTCCTAGATTCACAATCCCAAAACATGAAAAGAATATACTCAAAGCTATCGTACATCCATTGTAATTTGAGTCACAATAAACCATTAAAAACTGAAAGTATTCCTTATTATCAAAATAGAATCAAAGTAAGTTCATCACAAATATGAATCAAAGTAATAGAAACATCCCATCACGCTACAAGCTTCACCTCTTAGCCCTAGCTAAGGGGTTTAGCCAACCATAGACATGATTGAACTAAAATCTCTAGAAGAAAACATGAAAAACTAAGGAATAAATGAAGAAAAGCCCTTGGTGACAGCTTTCCACCCTTATGATTTGCTCCTCCAAACCCTAGATGATGCCTAGGAGTGACCTAGAGACTCCTATTTATACTTTTGCAGCACCTCCTTTCGTACCAACTTGGAAAAATCTAGAAAATGCCTCAAATTTATGCAGTTTCGATATTATCTAAGGGTCTTCGATATGTCCTTCGATATCATCGACAGGTCTTTGATAGTATCGAAGATCGGTCCAAAATGTGTAGCAATTTGGCTAAAAATCCTGAATTTCTTAATATTATCTACAGGTCTTCGATATGTCCCTTCGATATTATCTACAGGTCTTTGATATTATCAAAGGCCATTTTGACAGTTTTCCAGAATTATACTTTTCTGGCCCCGGAATCTATTTTCAAGAAAATTTTCAAGCTTGCTTATCTTCACTTCAATTCTTCGATTCTCTTCCTTCATCACTTGGTTTCCTTGGATCTTTGGCATGTGAATTCTTCAATCTTGGTCTCTTAAGATCCATCCCTTGACTTGGTGATTCTTGAGCATTAAATCCACTCTTTTGGCAATGTTTTCAATCTAAGCTATTAAAGTCACCTTGCAACATAAATATGAGTAAAATAGAACATTAAGCATTATCATGTTCATAAAACCAAGATGTAAGTGGGGGTCCAATATGCAGTATTTAACCCAAAACAATGGGCTTGGAATTATGGGCGCAGCCGTCAAGAAGACATGACCAATGCCCGGGTGAGTTTCTCCAGGTCCGGATATCTTATCCCTGCTGGGACTAGCACCTTTCTAATGTAGTACATAGGTTGTTTCCCCTTAGATTCTCTGATGAGGGTAAAGCTTACGGTCGACGTTGAGACCACTAGGTAGAGGAATAAGGGTTTCCCTTTCTCTGGCTTAGATAGCAATGGTGGATACCTTAGATACCGCTTCAGTAGTTGAAATGCCCGTTCACAGTTCGAGGTCCACTTTACCTTCTTATTATCATTCAATTGCTGAAAGAAGGGGAGGCACTTGTCGGTTGCTTTAGAGACAAATTGGCTGAGGGTGGCCACACTCCCAATGAGACACTGTATTTATTTTTAAGGTCCGAGGAGAGTTCATGTTCAGGAGAGCCTTGATCTTATCTGGGTTTGCTTCAATTCCCCTTTAGCTAACCTGAAAGCCAAGGAATTTACTTGAGCCCACACCAAATGTGCACTTGGTCAGGTTCAACCTCTTTTGGTATTCCCATAGGATGGAGAAAGTCTTTGCGAGGTCTGATGTGTGGTTGGCCACTTTAACGCTCTTCACTAGCATCTCGTCAACGTAGACTTGCATGGTCCGATTGATCTAACGTGCGAATATCTTGCTCACTAGTCGTTGATATGCTGCCCCTGCATTCTTTAAGTAGAAGGGCATGACTCGGTAGTTATAGAGATCCGTTATCTATGACGAATGTCGTCTTCTGCTTGTCCGAAGATTACATCGTTATTTGATTGTAACCAGAGTATGCATCCATGAACGTGAGAAGCTCGTGCCCGACTGTACTGTTAACCAACTGGTTGATCATGGGAAGCAAAAATTTGTCCTTGGGATGGGCTTTATTCAGGTCAGAGTAATCCCCACAGACTTGCCATTTTCTATTGGCCTTTTTTATGAGCATAATATTTCCAATCTAGTTTGGGTAATGAATTTTCTCAATAAAACCCACGTTGAGCAATTTTACAATCTCCTCGGCGATCGCAGCATACCTCTTGGGCTTGAAAGCCCTTCTGTTCTGGTTAACCGGTATATGTTCCAGATCCATGTTCAGCCTGTGAACTATTATTTCAAGGGTGATGCCAGGCATGTCCTGATGAAACCAAGCAAAGATGTCCTTATGCTATCGAGGAACTCTTACATCTGTGCCCGCTGGTCAGTGGATGGTGATGATCCAAGCTGCACTGTTTTGGTTGGGTTGGTGTCATCGAGCGGGATGGTCAAGAGATCCTCCATAGGGGAACTTCCCTCCGAGGTGTCTTCCCTGGGATCGAGCATATTGACTGTAAGGGCTTGCTTTGTCATGCCCTTTCTAACTTCTACTGAGTAGCAATGCCGAGCCTCCCGATCTCCTCAAAGATAGTCGACTCCTCCAACCGTAGGAAATAACATCATCAGATGGTATATGGATACCACTGAAAATGCCCTGGTTAGTCAATTAGCGTGAGTGTTGAGTTAATGAGTCAAGTGGGCTCATATGAAGATTTCTCAAGACATTGCCTCAACCGGATGTGTGTTCAGAGCTCACCACAGGTAAACATATCCTCACATCCCAAATCTCAAAACCCCCAGCTAAACAAAAGCCTTAAGAAAAACTTAGAACAACATAGGTGTTAAAAGTCTAAAAACCTAGTTTCAAAATGAAAAATTCTCTAAGTTTTCAGCTAAGTTTGACATCATCGATTCTTGGTCGATACAATCAAACACTCATTCTTGATATATCGAACTGGTATTGATAACATCGAATTGAGACCTTTTTATGTCCAACAACCACAAAGTATTTTGGACAAAATATTTGATAAATCGAAAGTACCTTCAATAACATCGAATTTAAAATATTGATGATATCGAAGGACAGTCGATGATATCGACAAGTCTCAGAGCTCTATCCAGCAAAGGCTTGGTAAATATTCTTAATATTGCTCGAGGAATCGAAGGACAATCGATATCATTAAAATTCAAATCTCGATAATATTGACACAGTATTGATGACATCGAAATGGGACAAGTTGTGTCTAGTGAGTTTTTGAAAGAAAATCATCTAAATGTTCAAGGAATTGAAACCCACATTGATCTCATCGAAATTCAAATCATGATGGTATCGATAGAGACTCAATATGATCGAATCAGGACAAAACTGTTCCAGCAAACTCGAAAAGGAAAATCTTATGTGAATAATCGAGGAATCAATATTGGCTCGATATGATCGTAATTCAAAAATTGATGAAATTGATATGGGATCAATATCATCGAATTGAATAAAAAAATGTCTAGCAAGCTTTCTTAAAATTTTCATTGAAAAGATCGATAAATCAAAACCACTGTCAATGATATCGGAATTCAAAATTCGATATCATCGACGTATGTTAGATGCCATCGATCTTCAGTTAAAAAGTTCCGGGTATGTGCTTTAGCAGAGTTCACATCATCGAACCCTGGCTCGATGGAATCGAAAATACTCATTCAATGACATCGAGTCAGGACTAATGAGATTGAACTCAGTCAGACATGACATATTTATTACCGTTGGGACCTTTTGCCTATATATAGGAAAGCTTGCTCTTAGTTGCTCAGTGAGAAAAATATACAGAGCCTTGAGAAAGTTTTGTATACTATTTTTCCTAAGCTCTTTTTCTCATGGAAGTTCATCCATCAATCTACCCTCATTATTGATATTAAATAGAGTGGATTGAGGAATGAACTTCCCCGTTCAAGGATCATCCAGCTACTACCTTAATGGAAAATCATTAAGATGGGACTCCTTGAATGCTTGAATGGTTGGAATCACTCCTCTAAAATAGGAAAACATTTAAAAGAATAGGATTTCAACATAACTTTGACCTAACCCGTCTCCTTTATTGAAAATCATCATGTGTTGCGGATCAAGGGATCTGAAGAATCTTCATCATCAAGGAGGAGATCTTCATCAACGTGCTTAATGGGGCTCACCTACTTATCTGTAAGCCATTTGAGTCTAGAGACCCTATTGATCATTCCTTTTATAGGTTTGGGTCACATGTGCTTCTCACCCCTTTCAAGTCCTAATAGGAGGCCTTCGATGGGAGAGTACACGTGGGTGCTATGTGTTGACCATTGCTCTTGTGTAGGTAATAAACTCCAACGTTACAACCATTGAAGAATGTAAAAACATAGATGACATGAAAGTAGAACTAGTAGGCTCTCTATAAACATTCAAACTACATTTCAAACCAACTCTCAAAGCCGGAAAACACACCATCATTACTGAGGAGGAAGGAAGTGAAAGAGAAAATGAGGATGAGGAAGTGGCTCTGTGGGCTCAAAAGTTCAAGAGATTCTTTAAAAAAAACCGTGGCCAACTTTTCAACACCAAAGGCAATCAGTTGGATAGTAAGCGCCATATAGGCAAACCTTCTAAAAAATTCGATGAGCCTCAGTGTTACAACTATAGGCAATTTGGACATTTGTCCACTTAATGTCCCAACAAAAAGACTAAGGGAAAGGCCATGGGTGCCACATGGGATGACACTGAAGAGTCAAATTCAGAATGCAGTGGCTCAGAGAGTGATGGAGACCAAAAATCCTTAAAAATTCTTATGGCCTCCACATCCTCCAACATTCCCATAGAGACTGAGAAAATCAAAGAACCTCAAGCCACAGGATCATTTCCATCTGATGATGAGGAAATAAAGAAAGAAGAAGAAGAAAAGGATAATTTACAGGATGCCTATAATCAACTTTACATACATCGCATCAATATCCTTAAAAGACTTAACATTACTGAAAACAAGAATAAATTGTTGCAAATGGATCTGGATAAAATCTTAGAGAACAATACACACATAATTAATGATCTTCAACAATACCAATAAGATAATGACAGGCTAGAAAGAATTAACTCATTTCTCAAATCTAAATCAGTAAAACTAACGAAACAGATTGAACTATTAAAAGATGAAAACATGCATCTTAAGAATGAAAATCACACACTTATCTTTGATGCAGAAAAATTAAGAAAATCTATTGAGCTTAGTTACAAATTCTCCTTGAGTAGTGAAAATCTGGAAAGACTCTTAGGGATGGGGAGACATCAAAAGGAGAAGAGAGGAATGGCATATGAAAATTTTAAACCAAACCTCACTCCTGCATTACCAATGGTAGGAAAGAGTGCCACATGAAGATGTAACACTAGGACAACTCCTATTTGTCATTCTTGTGGCGACTCTGGACATTATTGAAAAGGCCTAGCTATATGTCCTAGAGGGGGAGGTGAATAGGACTATGCCAAATAAAACTTATAATAGTGGAAATTAAATAAATCTGATAGCTAATAAACAAACCACAATGCAAGAATGTAAGGCAACCTCAAACTTTAGATCTTGAGAGGTTGATACAAATGTTGTTCTAAGAACAACCTTACTCCAAAAACCAGAGTTTTTGGTAGGAAAACCTTATTTTTAGAAAGAGCTTTATATCAAATCTCAAATCGAAGAGGAATAATAAAAAATTAAATACAAACTACACTGAACAATAAATTACAATTACAAATATATTTTGTTCTAGGGACAACCATACACCATATGAATGGCAGGGCAACCTTACTAGAATAAATAAAGAAGCTGATAAAGGAATAGCAAGAAATATATGCTAAACTATTACAACATTCTCACAATGTTTGAAATAAATGATTACAACATTCACATCCACATATACATCTCACAAATGAATAATTAAACATATGAAATATAAATCATTCAACCACCAAACACAAGGAATTATAGTGGTTCACTTGTGTGTTCACCAACTGTTAAACAACAGCTACAAAAAATGCTACTCCACTCCTAATATCCTCACACGGGGAATATTAGCGTTCACTATCAAAGTAGGATTTCATAAGTTCACCCAAAACCTTCACAATTGTGTCTTTCTCTATGGGCTTACACAATTAAAAAAAAACTGCTTCTGAGTTTTCCTGGCTCTCCTCAGATAACCAAAACAATGAGATTTTTCTAACAAATCCCAAAAGAAACAAAAACAGAAAGGAATTTACAATTAAATGTAAAATACCTGATTTTCTCCTTTGTTGTAGTAGCCACGAAGAACCAAGTCAGAGTAGATGATTGAATGTCCAAGTTCAATGTCCAATACTCACATTACAAAGGTTTTAGTTCTAATTGATTTTAAATTAAACCAAAATGGGCTAGCTTTAATTGATTTTGATTCCAAAGAAAGGAAAATAGCAATTCCTCTTTTTAGATTAGATTGGAATACAAGAAACAGAATCAATTAATAAAGCTAAAGAAAGAGAATATTAAATACGCACACTTAGCTTAAAATGGAGCACAGACCTATCTCTTAGAAGGCCGAATTAATTAACTTGAATTATCTTCATTATTCTGAGATCCGTACTCTATTTATAGTTGAGCAAAACACGTCTTCGACTAGTCTTAAGACCTCTATGACTGGTCGTAGAACTAACTGAAATTTAAAATTTCAGGCACGACAAGAGAAGACGGTTTCACAACTGGTCATAGTACCCTACGACTGGTCGTAGGTCCCCTTCGACTGGTCGTAGGTTGCATACGATTTGTCGTAGACAGATGATTTTCAATGTTGTACTTTGAATCATAGATCTACGACTGGTCGAAGAATCATTCGACACTGTTCACATGACTGGTCGAACAGTCTCCAGGACTGGTTGTAGAGTAACCAAAAAAATTTTAAAATCTTCAACAACTTAGGACTGGTTGTGAAATTTCTTGGATTGGTCACACCAGTGCTAGGACTAGTCGAACAAAGTCCAGGACTAGTCTTATAATAGACCACATTCAATTATAAAACATATATGGATTATGTATCCAAAATGGCCTATTCTAAAGGTCAACCTAAGGTCAGTCATACCTCAATAGTGAAGCAAGGATATTGAAACTTGAAGACAAGTGACCTTTGAGTATAATTAAGCCTAAGATCTTGAACTTGAAAGCTTCGCTTGTCTATCATCATGACTCTTCATGTCTTAAATAGATCTTCTGTTCATCACATATGCAGCTTCAAAGCATGTCTTTGTCACCACAAATTTGACAATAACAAGGGGCTATAAATTATAGCACTTACAATCTCCCCCTTTGTCAAATTAGTGACAAAACACATTTCCAAGATATGATACATAACATAGAATATCTGATTAAAGAATCATGCATCAGTTGTTATCAACTGGCACACATTCGTGAACCTACAAATCAATATTCAACATACAGTCCACACATTCCACATACTCCTTCTGAGTAACATATATCACAAAAATATCACAAAAAAATATGCACAATGCTACTCACACCTCATAGGCAATTCAATCATAAGAATCATTATCCAGATCTTGAACTTGAAAGCTTTGCTTGTCTATCATCATGACTCTTCATGACTTGAATAAATCTTTCGTTCATCACATATACAGCTTCAAAGCAGTGTCTTTGTCACCACAAATTTGACAATAACAAGGGGCTATAAACTATAACACTTACAATCTCCCCCTTTGTCAAATTAGTGACAAAACACATTTCTAAGATATGTTACATTACACAGAATATCTGATTAAAGAATTATGCATCAGTTGTTATCAACTGGCACACATTCATGAGCCTGCAAATCCAATATTCAACATACAGTCCACACATTCCGCACACTCCCCCTGAGTAACATATATCACAAAAATATTACAAAAAAATATGCACAATGCTACTCACTCCTCATAGGAAATCCAATCATAAGAATCATTATCCAGATCTTGAACTTGAAAGGTTTGCTTGTCTATCATCATGACTCTTCATGTCTTGAATAGATGTTTTGTTCATCACATATACAGCTTCAAAGCAGTGTCTTTGTCACCACAAATTTGATAATAAAAAGGGGTTATAAACTATAACACTTACAATTTCCCACTTTGTCAAATTAGTGACAAAATAAAATTCTAAGATATGATACATAACACAGAATATTTGATTAAAGAATCATGCATCAGTTGTTATCAACTGGTACACATTCATGAACCTGCAAATCAATATTCAACATACAGTCCACACATTCCACATACTCCCCCTGAGTAACATATATCACAAAAATATCATAAAAAAATATGCACAATGCTACTCACTCCTCATAGGCAATCTAATCATGAGAATCATTATCCATTCTCCCTCTTTTTGTCACAATATGACAAAGGAAGAACAGAACAGATGACTAAGGAGTAATAAGTAAGGAGATAAATAAGAGGTAAGACAAGATATGAGAACATAGCATAAGCAACACACATAATTCATAAATTAAGCTAAGTCAACTAAAGCTACAGTAGAAAATCTGGTTAAGTGAGCACAATAGTAAGATAGTCATTACAGACCAGAAAACTTAAAAGAGCTAATCTGAACCAGATGAAGAAGCAGGGATGGAAGGATCAAGTTGATGCATGCCCTTATTTAAGCGCCTAAGATACTTGCGCATATACTTGAATTGTAAATCATGGGCAATATCATGTTTTTCATCCTAACATTGATATTCTCAACCTTAGTTTCTAATGCATGCAAACGTGAATCAAAAGTAGAAGGCTCAAAATTTGGATCATATGCAGAGTCAGAATCAAGTTCTTCAAAAATATCATCAACTTTAATATCATCAGGAGAAAGATCACCAGCATCTTCCTCATGTTCAGCTTTAGCCTCATCAACACCATCTCTTTGGCTAGGAAGAAATTCCAGCTTCATCTTATTGATATTGAAATTGTTAAATATCAAATGATGGATAGGGGCTTCTCTAATAGGCATATCGACTAACATATGCATAGCCAATACAGTCATCAAATAACCAAAAGGGATATCACTATGACTAGGATGGAGTCTAAACTGAATGATACAGTGACAAATCAAGGATGGTAAGCAAATATGAGCACCTCTGGCAACAGAGTGAAGAACATGAAAAAGACGTCAATTCAGATTTATTACCCGATCGAGGATACAAGTTGGACAAAAAAATCTTATGAAGAACTCTGTATTTGGGTAACAAAAACCTTGAGGGGAGTGCATTTCCTTTATGCATCCATTGAACATCCAGATTGCATGAATCCTTAGTTAGCATGTGTTTTTTAGTCTGTGAGGGTTTTTCAGACAATGTATGAATGAGAACTCTCTCATCATTCACAGTAATTTCCATAAGAGCTGAAATTAAGTGACGATCAACGTCAAATGGTCCTTCTCTTATGGTAATTTTAAACGTTAGATTTTCCAGTAAAAATTCACATATGCAAGCAAACATGGACTGGGCAATGGGCCGGTATGCTGGCCCACCCCAATGCAATAAATTATCCCAACCTACAGCTTAGAGCATAGGAAGGATATCAAAAGGAATAGTATGATTAATATCAACAGGATATTTAACAATAACATTACGCAATCTGATGTCCCGAATAAAGGATGGATCATCCTCAGGAGCCCTAAGATGATGCTTAGTGATAGAGGCCGATTTGGAAGAAGATGGACCATGGGAAGTTATTTTTCTCTCCCTAGATGTCATTTGCAATGAGGATTTTAAGAAAATAAGGAGTTGTAAAAGATTGAGAAGTGGGTTTTCTCAAATCAGATTTTTCAAAAGAAAAACCCCAAATCACAATGAAATTTGAAATAGGTAACTTCAGGAGAGAAATGGAAGTAATCTAGACATAAATCTACAAGAAAAACGTAAATGGAGCACTAACCATGAAGATTTCAAAGGTTGGCTTCGACTAGTCGGATGTCGGCTCGTTGGTGAGTGAAAAAGAAATGAGGAAGATGAAGTGTTTTCTCCAAATTAAAGTGATTTCACGAGTTTCTCGACTGGTCATAGATGTACACGACCGGTTGTACCACGACTGGTTGTGTATATTCACGATCGGTCAAGGACTAGCCAAAAATGTAATTTTCCTTTGAGTTTTATAAAATTTTCTACATGATTTGTAAAAATTAAAATTTAAACTAGCAAGAATATACAATATGATACAAAAAGGTATAAATTATCATCTTAATATGCACACGCCAAATCAAATTTCATTTGGTTAAACCTGCTTTTGTCAAGAGGTTTAGTGAAAATATCAGCACATTGATTCTCGGTAGGTATATATTCCAAAGATATAACTTTTCTTCTACTAATTCATGGATATAATGAAATCTAATGTCAATATGCTTAGTACGAGAATGCTGCATAGGATTTTTTAAAATATTTATTGCACTGAAATTATCACAATATAATAACATAGAATCCTATTTAATTCTATAATCACTTAACATTCGATTCATCCAAATAAGTTGCGTACATGCATTACTAGCTGCGATGTATTCAGCTTCAATTGTTGAAAATGATATAGAACTTTGTTTCTTACTAGACCAAGAAACTAAATAGTTTTCGATATAAAAGCAACCACCACCGGTTGATTTTTATCATCAAGATTACTAGCCTAGTCAGCATCTGAATTCTCAACAAGTTGAATACTAGTCTCATGAGGATACCAGAGACCGAGATTAACAGTACTTGCGACATATCACATAATCCGCTTGACGACAATCAAGTGTGATTCTTTAGGATTAGACTGATATCTAGCACAAATACCAACACTTAGTGCAATATCAGGTCTACTAGCAGTTAAATATAATAGACTACCAATCATACTCCCATATAATTTCGGATCAACATTTTTACCTGCAGAATCTTTTGAGAGTTTCAAGGTAGTACTCATAGGAGTATCAAAGTTCTTACCATTCTCAAATTCAAATCTCTTAATTAATTTCAAAGCATATTTAGATTGAGAAATGAATATTCCATCAGGTTGTTGCTTTACTTACAACCCTAGGAAATAATTCAAATCCCTAACCATGCTCATTTCATACTGTGATTTCATCAAATCTGCAAACTCAATAGTCATGTTAGTACAAGTAAATCCATAAACGATATCATCAACATAAATCTATACCATTAAAATATGATCATAACAAACAGAATTTTATTAACAGATCCCATTTAAAAATTATGGCATAACAGAAACTTTGTTAGTTTCTCATACCATGCCCTAAGAGCTTTTTTTAATCCGTAAAGTGCCTTTTTAAGGCGATACACATGATCAACATTTTTGAGATATTTAAAACCCATCGGTTATTCAACATAGACTTCCTCATTCAAATCATCATTTAAGAAAGCACTTTTCACATCCATTTGATAAATCTTAATCTTTCTAAAACATGCAATGGATATAAACAGTCTGATTGATTCAAGATGTGCTACTGGTGCAAAGGTTTCATCAAAATCATTACCTTCAATTTGAGTATAATCTTATACCACTAGCCTAGCCTTATTTCTAATTATATTTCCAAGCTCAACGGACTTATTTTTAAAAATCCATTTTGTTCCAATGATGTGTTTATCTTTGGGTCTAGGTACAAGATACCAAACATCATTTCTTACAATTTGGTTAAGTTCTTCTTGCATCGTAACAATACAGTTTTCATCAGCAAGAGCTTCTTTTACGCTTGATGGTTCTATTTGGGATGTAAAACTTACGTAATTACATATATCCTCAAGTTGTCTACAAATACGAACACCAGTGAGAGGGTTTCCAAGAATTTGAGTAGTTGGATGATTTTAACAATCCTTAGTTCAGAATCAGCTGATTAGATAAAGTATTAGGTTCATCAATTATAAGAACTTCATCATTATCTGAACTTGAGATTGGTGTATTTAAGTGATCATCAATGATCACAAGATGGAATCTTGAATCACACTGGTCCTTTTGTTCAGAATCCTATAAGCACTACTATTTAAAGAATACCTTAGAAAGATCCCTTCATCGCTTTTCGTATCAAATTTTCCCAGATATTCACGATCTCGTAAAATATAGCACTTGCTGCCAAAAACTCGAAAGTATTTGACAGTAGGCTTTTTATCGAACCACATTTTGTTAACCGTTTTATTGTTATCTTTACTAGTGTAAACTCGGTTAATAATATAGCAAGTTGTATTGACTGCTTCAGCCTAAAGATTCTTAGAGAGCTTCATGCTATTTAACATGACATTAGTCATTTCTTAAAGCACTCTGCTTTTCCTTTCCACTATACCATTTTTTTGTAGAGTTTTGGGTGCTGAGAATTCATATAATATTCCCTGGTCGCTGCAGAACTTCTCAAAACCGCTATTCTCAAACTCAGATCTATAATCACTACGAATCTTACTAATTTGAGAACCTTTTTCAGTTTGAATCCTTTTGAGAACTTTTCTTACTTCTTCAAGAGTTTCTAATTTGTCCCTTAAGAAGGCTAATCATGTATATCTTGTAAAGTCATCTACTATTATGAAGATATACCTTCTGTCACCTCGACTCTCCATTCTGGTAGGTCCTATCAGATTCATGTGGAGAAGTTCAAGTGGTCTTGATGTGGTATTGAAATTCACCTTTTTTTTTGTGAGTTCCTTGTTTGTTTGCCAACCTGGCATTCACCACATATCTTATCTAATTTTTAAAGTTTGGGTAGACTTCTTATAAGTTCTCGTTTGCTCAATCTATATAAATTTTGATAGTGTACATGTCCAAGACGTTTGTGCCACAATTCAGTCTCGTCTGTATGGACCATGTAACATGTTTAATTAGATGAGATGGATTCGCTAACAATATAGCAGTTTTTAGATGTTCTACGTCCAGTTAGTATTATAGAACCCTTGTTGTTTAGAATCTCACAGCTTTGATTAGAAAACCAAACACTATGGTTATTATCGCATATTTGAGATATGTTTAGAAAATTATGTTTTAGTCCTTCAACATATAAAACATTCTTAAATAACGGAAGGTTAAAAAGTTGAACCATACCTTGGCCCATAATTTTGTAGTTACTGCCATCACCAAATGTAACTGACCCTTCAGTCATATCTTTTAGATCGGTGAATAAAGCCTTGTCGCCTGTCATATGCCTGGAGCATCCACTATTTAGGTACCACTTTGAATGGCTTGTTGCTTTGAAAGCGGTGTGGGCAACCAAGCAAGTGACCTTTGGAATCCATTTCATAACCATTTTAGGTTTAGGTGGATTGTTAGTCTTCTTTCGATTGTAAGAATTATAAGTATGACCTATTGAGTTAGACTTTAGAAGCTCCTTAAGCAAATCATCTATCTTTTCAGCTAAAGAATTTTGGTTATGCTTCTTATAGTTAAAATAATTTTCTTTAAGTTTTTGAATAGATTTAAGGTCTGTAGAAAACACTTGTCCTTTTCCTTTTGAGTTTAAGGTCTCTCCTTTTACAAACTTAGGTGGTGTATTTTTTAGTTTAGGAGAAACATTCTTATCATAACCCAGATTGGATCGATCACCACATTTTCTCGATTCTGATAAGAGTTTTTCTAATTTAAAATCACCTTGGGCATATTTCCAAGTTTCCTTTAAACTCAAGAGAAAATAGACTTCATGTTTTAGATGGTTGTTTTCAGATTTAATATTTTCAACTTGGGAGGTTTTAAAATTCAAATCACATTTTGCCTTTTCAAAACAGTCTAAAATATGGGGCTTTTCTAAAATAAGAGATTCATAAGATTCTTTGAGTTTAGAAAATTTTTCTTTTTGAAGTTTCAGTTTTACTGTAATTTTACAACTCTCCTTGTATAGGGCATTATAGGTATCTTAAAGATCATCTTCATTTTCACATTCACTGTTCAGATTTTCTTCACTTGTTAAATCATTATCTGAAAATATGAATTTGGCTAGAATCATAAGGGCTTTCACTTCATTGCTCGACTCGATTTCGGAATCTTCAGATTCAGAAGAAGCTTCAGAATCAGAGGATTCATCCCAAGTATCCAACATACCCTTCTTCTTGGGTTTGTCCTTTTTAGGACACTTGTTAGCCAAATGCCCATTGTAACGCCCGTGAAAAATCCATACTTGGGCTCGAGTACCAACTCGACCCGAAATTGCGTAGAATTCATTCCTTTAGAAAATGTGACTAGGTTAGCTAGTGCAACGTTGGAATAGCTGGGAAATGGTCCCTGATCACTTTAAATACGTTCTACGAGGCCCGAAGCGAGTGGAACCAAGGGTGCTATAATGCTCTAAAGCCTCGGATCAAACTCTAAGCCGGTTTGTTCTCGGGACCTCCTTGAAACTTTGTATTGGATCTAGACCGCGCGTCGAAAGTCCGATACCTCCTATCTTAGACCGTTAGGACCGTCTAGCTGGGCTTGACACTCATTCCAAAAATCAAGTCACACCGATTATCACAGGCTATTTCATTGAGCCCGGACCGAAGAGAGTGTGAATGGGGACATAGTTGGAATTTCAAATTCAAATCTGGCACACAAATTTGACGCATCAGTATTAAGCATTCTGACCGTCAGAATACAGCCAAATTACACCCTTGGATCAGGAAAAATATCTATTATATATCACGAGACTTATAGGCCTGATCTTGGTGCGGTGACCGTTAAACTGAAACTGGGCCGCCACGTGCGATCTGGGAACCCAACCGGTCTGAAAACTGGATGTATACTAGATCTAGTATGCATGAGCTTAAGTCCGACCGCATCTGGCCTGGGGACCTCCAGAAATGCCCTTTTGGACCGAAACGGCCCCGATTTGGTTAGGCACCAAGTAAACATTGTTCCCAAGCCTATTTTGGGAATGTTTTAGGCTATAAAAGGGGTTGAAACCCTCACTCCTCTCTCCCATCCGAATTTGAGAGAAGCCCTAGCTTGGGAGAGAGAAAAAGAGTGAGAGATTGTGAGAGAGTGAGAGAGTTCTTCCCGCCGCTTGTGCTACGTGTTGCACATGCTTAAGCAACACTCCTCTACCGCTTTCCCGGCGATTCCACCGCAATCCTAGGTAAGTAAAAACCCTAAATAGTTGGTGATTTGAGTTTTCCTTGTTTCCATAGCGATGTAGCTTATGGATCTTATGTATTAGGCTCCTTACTCGCCGTAGACGAAGCATATACACTCCGCTTCAATTCCCGAGTCTACAAGACACTAGGTGAGGATTTTAGACGCTTGGATTGACGGTTCCCAATGCTTTCAATGTCGTTTAATAGTAGATTCTTGACGGCATCGCCGTTTGACATGTACAAAATGCTCTCCGTTTCCCGTTTCGTAAGCTAACGAAGAATATGAGATTTAGGGCATTTTAGTCATTTGTAGGAAGTACTGTTTACATTCATATTTTGCTGATGTGATTGACATGGTTTGTTGTCGCATTAGGAAGTTAGGAATGCGTGCATAATTAGTTTGGCGAAGAGATTCGTCTAGTTGCACACTTTGGGTCGACATACTATATGTAGACTTAAGTGTGTAGTGTATGTGTTTGTATAAATGCTTGTATTAGTATGTATTGAATTAAATGATGTTATTTGATAGTTTGTGATTGATTTTTTTTCAATTATTATGCCAACCTAAATGATTTTCTACATGTTGACAAAATGCATGATTTCATTACATGCATGGAATGTATGTGCTTGAGGATTTGCTTAAGTTGAATATGCATGGGAAGTATGCCTTGAAGATTTCCTTAAGTTGAATGTTATAACATGTGCTAACATGCTCACATGATGTATTTCAATTCCAATACCTATTTATAGTAATTCCATAGATGTGTGGGACTTGACTTAGTCCAGGCAGTCGGTAACCGAGCGAATTCGTGGCTGACTGGTCATAGCCACGAACGACGCGTCGATGAATGTGATTCGTGTTGAGAATTGGCGGCAGTGGTTAGGCCACGCGAAGTGTTTTACGCACTTCATGTCGTTCAATTCGAGATGCGGTCGCACTAGTCGAGCCCGTCAAGTAACCCGACTGGCCAATGTTTGTTCACCTTGTATGTATCATAACTGCTTGAACCTAGGGTACTGAACTTACCATTGTAAACCCTATTAACCGTGGTACCTTGATCCACGAAGACTCATGAGCCGGGCATGGTGGTATGGGACACCGTGGTCGAGCTGTCGGCCTACGCTGGGGCCACAAACCTCCCCGTAGTGACCAGTGAGCACCTAGACTCGTGAGCAGATTATGGTGGTATGGGACACTATATTCTAGCTGTCGGCCTACACTGATCAGGCGACGAGCCCTTTGTAGTGACCGCGAGCGTATTCTGAGTTCACGGGAGGCGACGACCCTTCCGTGCAGTAGAGTACAGTAGGCCTGTATTGATAAGGTGATGGGGGAGCGGTGCAACGAGTGCGAGCAACAGCCCTGACAGCCCTTGCAGTGACCTACGAAATGTACATCGTATGAGATTACTAGGAGTGACGACCCTAGACAGGATCCGTGTTGGGATTGATACAAGGGAGGTACCTTAGTTTCCCAATCCTACTGTTTGAATGGACTAATAACAACTTGGTAATCATATCACCATAGCATTGCATGTGCCTGGAAGATATGGAGCACTCTAGGGAGTGTGGCATGCCGCGGTCGTAAGATGTTGCCGTATGAGGGTGATCGTCGGTGAGGGCATACATCACGTCATATCATCTTGCATTAACAACAGTATTAGGACTTGTCTGATTTACTGCTTTACTATTATCGCGTGACTGAATTGTGAACATGCTAATCTTTGCTCTATGATTCCACTGAGTTGATCACTCATTCCCACGTTACGGGATGGTGTTTGCGACACCCACCAGACCCTGTTGTAGTTGCAGGTGACGATGAGATCTAGGAGGTGGAGCTAGATGATGACGAGGACCAGGATGAGCTCTCGTATATGCAGTATCATGACGGCTTCCCGTAGGTGACCTGGATCGAGGGAACATCAATGGGACTTTTCTTTTTTGAACATTATTCTTTTGTTATGTATATGTATATGAGACTCAGAGATGTAGTCATACTTTGGAGACAGTCGAGATTACTTTGTTTTTCCATACAGTGATATATATCTTGTTTAGTCTTCCGCTTGCTTTTATCACTGGATCTGAAGTATGAATTGCAGTTTTGGTATACTTTTACTCATGTGAATGCTTTAAATCAGACAACATCGAATCATAACCATTTTTGTTGCATAAGTGACGGTCTGGAACTCGGGAGTTGAGTTTATTCACGACCCCCGATTTTCAGGGTGTTACACCCATATTCTTGGCAGTTCTAACATTGACTATCTTTCAAAGATTTCTAAGTTTTAGATTTAGGTTTAGATCTTTTTTTTATCATTTCCTTTTTGAAAATCAACTCTCTTTTTACTTTTGAAGATTTTATAAAAATCTTTTACCAAAAGGGCCATATCATCTTCAGAGTTATCTAAATTAGAATTTTCTTAAAATTTATTTTTAGAAGTTTTAAGAGCAATTAATTTTCCTTTTGGAACTTTAAAAGTTAACTCGTAGGTTTGTAAAGGACCAACTAATTCCTCAACCCTCATATTGTCCATGTCACAAAGTTCCTGGATCGTGGTTACCTTAGAGTTGAACTGTTTAGGAAGTGAGCGTAGTATTTTTGCACACACTTTACTTTCTGAAATTTTATCACCAAGACCCCTCATAGAGTTTACAATGTCATTTAATCATGTACAAAAGTCCATAATGTTTCATTTTCCTCCATATGAATTTCTTTAAATTTGGTTGTAAAGAGTTGGACTTTCGATTTCTTGACAATTGATGTACCCTCATGTGTCATTTATAATATATCCCAAGCTTGCTTTACAGAATCACATGATATAATTCTTTTGAATTCATCCGGTGATAGTGCACAAGTGATTACATTTAGTACTTTAGCATTTGCACTACTCTCACTTTTCTGAAGTGTGGTCCAAGAGAAATAAGGTGTTACTCTCATAGATTTTGAACCATCAACTCCAGTTACTTCAGTGGTAGGAGGGTTCCAACCATTCACAGTGGCCAGCCAGATACTTTCATCAATGGATTTTAAGAATATTCTCATCTTGACTTTCCAATAAGCATAGTTGGAGCCATCAAAGGGTGGTGGCTTAGTGACTGATAAGCTATCAAAATTTGACATCTTAAATAACTTAAGTCGTTAGTTGAGGAAATAAATCCAAGAATTAAGAATTAAAAATGAGCTATTAGGCTCTGATACCACTTGAAAAGGCCTAGCCATATGTCCTAGAGGGGGGGTGGGTGAATAGGACTGTGTCAAATAAAACTTATAACAACGGAAATTAAATAAATACGATAGCCAATAAACAAACCACAATGCAAGAATGTAAAGTAACCTCAAAATTCAGATCTTGAAAGGTTGATACAAATATTATTCTAAGGACAACCTTACACCAAAAACCAGAGTTTACGGTAGGACAACCTTATTTCTAGAAAGGTCTTTGTATCAAATCTCAAATCGAAGAGGAATAATAAAAAATTAAATAAAAACTACACTGAAGAATAATTGCAATTACAAATATATTTTGTTTTAGGGACAACCATACACCATAGGAATGTCAGGGCAACCTTACTAGAATAAATAAAGAAGCTGATAAAGGAATAGCAAGAAATAAATGCT
The DNA here is from genome assembly GCA_037074715.1 of Magnolia kwangsiensis. Lineage (NCBI taxonomy): Eukaryota > Viridiplantae > Streptophyta > Magnoliopsida > Magnoliales > Magnoliaceae > Magnolia > Magnolia kwangsiensis. The sequence goes on along the minus strand of CM073577.1, from coordinate 102,853,867 downwards.
AAACTATTACAACATTCTCACAATGTTTGAAATAAATGATTACAACATTCACATCCACATATACATCTCACAAATGAATAATTAAACATATGAAATATAAATCATTCAACCACCAAACACAAGGAATTATAGTGGTTCACTTGTGTGTTCACCAACTGTTAAACAATAGCCACACAAAATGCTACTCCACTCCTAATATCCTCACACAGGGGATATTAGTGTTCACTATCAAAGTAGGTTTTCACAAGTTCACCCATAACCTTAACAATTGTGTCTTTCTCTGTGAGCTTACACAATTAAAAAAAAACCACTTCTGAGTTTTCCTGGCTCTCCTCAGATAACCAAAACAATGAGATTTTTCTAGCAAATTCCAAAAGAAACCAAAACAAAAAGGAATTTATAATTAAACGTAAAATACTTGATTTTCTCTTTTGTTGTAGCAACCCCGAAGAACCAAGTCAGAGTAGATGATTGAATGTCCAAGTTCAATGTCCAATACTCACATTACAATGTTTCTAGTTCTAATTGATTTTAAATTAAACCAAAATGGGCTAGCTTTAATTGATTTTGATTCCAAAGAAAGGGAAATAGCAATTCCTCTTTTCAGATTAGATTGAAATACAAGAAACAAAATCAATTAATAAATTTAAAGAAAGAGAACATTAAATATGCACACTTATCTTAAAATGGAGCACAGACTTATCTCTTAGAAGGCCGAATTAATTAGCTTGAATTATCTTCATTATTCTGAGATTCGTGCTCTATTTATAGTTGAGCAAAACACGTCTTCGACTGGTCTTAAGACCTCTATGACTGGTCGTATAACCAACTGAAATTTAAAATTTCAGGCACGACAAGACAAGACGGTTTCACAACTGGTCATAGGTTACATATGACTTGTCGTAGACAGATGATTTTCAATGTTGTACTTTGAATTGTAGATCTACGAGTAGTCGAAGAATCAGTCGACACTGTTCACACGATTGGTCGAACAGTCTCCAAGACTGGTTGTAGAGTAACCAAAAAAATTTAAAAATCTTCAACAACTTAGGACTGGTTGTGAAATTTCTTAGATTGGTCACACCAGTGCTAGGACTGGTCGAACAAAGTCCAGGACTTGTCTTAAAACAGACCAAATTCACTTATAAAACATATATGGATTATGTATCTAAAATGGCCTACTCTAAAGGTCAACCTAAGGTCAGTCATACGTCAATAGTGAAGCAAGGACATTAAAACTTGAAGACAAGTGACCTTTGAGTATAATTAAGCCCGAGATCTTGAACTTGAAAGCTTTTGAGATCTTGAACTTGAAAGCTTTGCTTGTCTATGATCATGACTCTTCATGTCTTGAATATATCTTTTGTTCATCACATATACTGCTTCAAAGCAATGTCTTTGTCACCATAAATTTGACAATAACAAGGGGCTATAAACTATAACACTTACAATTATAAATTTGAATGCCTCGCTACTGGGAGAACTCAATCCAATTCCGGTTTGGACCTTGCAGGACAATACAGATTGACCGGAAGAATGATACAAACTGTCAAGAGTTCACCAAAGTACATGGCAAGAGGGAAGCCACTTCTGACCCCACCTAAAAAGACTAAGAATATGGAGAAGCTACTAAGTCAGGTAGCTCAACTGAATCAGAAAAAAATGAATTAATGAAACAGGGAAAAGTGTTCAGCTAGCCAACATACCCAAACAAGTTCAACGCAAAGTAAAAATAACACCTTCAGGTAAACTTGACACAAAATGGGTAGTGAAAGAAAAGAAAAATTTCTTAGTAACTCACTCAAATCCTAAGACAAGCAATAATACTAAGTGGTACTTGGATGGTGAGTGCTCAAGACATGTCACAGGTGACAAAACTCTTCTCTCCAACTATTCAAATCTTGATGAAGGGAATGTCACCTTCGGTGATGGAAGCACCGCTAAGGTACTAGGGCATTGAACCATTGTTGGATTAGAGATGCTAAAAAATGAGAATGCTTTTTGTGTAGAAGGTCTAACATACAACCTTCTATGCATCTCTCAAATATGTGGCAATAAGCATGTAATAACATTCTCCACATAGGAGTGCAAGATCTTGGACCTCTAAGGAAAACTAATTATGAATGGTCATCACACTATTGATCAATGCTATATTATTAGAGACAACATGAAGGATGATCCTTTGGCCTACTAGTATGGGAACACAGATAATATGCCCAGGGTACAACATCTAGCCTTGGACATACATATGTGAAAAGATGTATTTCTTTATGATTATCATGATATATCTGAGGATAATACTCCTCAAAAAATTATTTTTGAATATAAACATTGCAAGTGCTTATAATTTTAAAGGTTACAACTTTGTATAAATTTTGATGTGTATACAAGCTGATATGAAAATATACTATGATATGCATATATGAAAGATCATCGAAGTGCTGAAATCAATGTCATACTTTTTCTCTTCGATAAGTCTGTCGATGAATCGAACTAATCCTCAATTATATCGAACAAATATCAATATCATCCATGACCTTTCAGAATCAAAAGCATCACACATTATAAAGTGTTATCGAAAACCTCTTCGATAACATCAACTTAAGGCGGTTGATGAGATCAACGTAGACTCGATGTCATCGAGCAATTCCGCCCGTTAAAAAGCGGACGAGTGGGAAAATTTTGTTTTCTCCTCTCCTTGACTGTTCATCTTCTCCTGCCATTTTTCCCCTCTTTTGGCGCCGTAAGCAATTTAGCGCCACTTGAATCTAGTGATTTCTTGGCATATCCCTTTGATCCCTCAAAGTATTCTCCATTTCTTGGGTCTTCCTAGAGTGATTGAAAGTTTATTTTTTGGAAAATTTCTGGTTGGTCTTCATCGTTTTTCAAATATTCTATTAGGTTCTTCTTCCATTTGTCAGTCCTTTTGCATTACTGGTTGTCTAATGGCTAAAGATAAAAGAAAAGCACCAATCGAAGTGGAATCCTCCTGGCCTACAAGGAAGAAAACCCTAACCCCAAAAGAAAGGGCTAGGGCATAGGATTAAAGATCCCCGACACACCAACGGAGCACCACTACTCAATAAACGTTGCACAGTGAGGCTCCGACTGTGACACCTGCACCACCTCCTCCACATGTAAATGTCCTTGAAAAATATATGGGGAGGCGTCTTATGCACGAATGACAGGTTGATAGGGAATGCATTAAAACCTTCAATCTAGAATCTCTGTTAGATGCAGTTAATTGGTTGCCTATTTTGAATTTTGGAGGTTCGTGTCATAATGAGAGGACTTACCGATTTCTCGCCTATGGTCATTCCCCGGTTCTTGATCCTCCATCCATTACTGTCACTGTTGGGGAAGATAATGTTGAAATCACTACAGAATCCATCACCAACATATTGATCTTACCTTGTTTCTTGTCGGTCTATCCAATCTTGATCTTGAGGGCCCAACAACTTGTTCTATGGTCATAAAATTCTTATGTCAAGGAAGAGATATCTCGTGGTATCAAGGGAATGCTTTAAAAGAAAAATACATGAGTCCTAAATACTGAGTCTTACATGGGATCTTCTGCACTAATGCTTACCCTTGAGGAATGAATCGAGCAAATCTTATTGAGTTCATGGTCATGATTGTATACAGTACCACATTTAGTTGTTAGATATGTCTGCCCACTTTAATTCTCCACCAATTAGCCAGTGTCATTCACACTTCTAGAGTAACCCATCTACCTTTCCCCTCATATCATCTATGTACTATGTGATAAAATTAGACTTCCTCTAACGGATGATCCCGAGCATCCAATGCAACATTTCAATAAGGTCAATATTCAAAAGACGGACCTTAAGTTCCATGAACAGCCCAAGGAAGAGATACAAGGAGAAGCAAAAATGGGGGCAGGAGCAGCACCTACTAAAGGAGAACTATAGGAGCCATGACCTATTTCGACTACACCTGATACTGCATAGACTCAGTGATATAAATTTCATCAGGATCGGGTCAGGGCAATCTTGCGAGGAGTGGCGAGGATTGAAGATAGGCTGGATGAATAAGATGAACGGCTCTCAGGCTTAGAGCAGTTGGTCGCTGAATTACAACATAAGGCCAAGTAGATTGTCAATCTATTGACTTGCCGTCATGATGACACTGCTCCTTCCAGCTCCACACTGTAGTTTTGCGGATTGCCCTATCACATACACATGTTCTTCACTCATGCTTAGGGCATGAATATCTTTTTGATTGCCCTAAGCACTTATGAGTGTATGTGATGGTCCATTGACTTGTATAGTCTGACAGTGTCATGTGTCTATCTGGTCCTTGGAAGGACCAAAGATCTTGAAAGTATTGGGATTTGGTACTTGGATTCCTTTTGGGGAAATGTGTACCCATGGATGGGCCGAATGATATTTTTTTTGGATGCTTATATCCTACCAAGCTTGGGCAGTTTCTTTTAATTGCTCCTATTATTTTATGATGATCTTTTAGAGTTATATGATCATGCGTTGCATGTTTATGGAATAAATGATGATATTTCTATGCTTAAAATTTCTAATTACTTATGCGAATGCCTCGTGTTTGTCAGATGCTGAATTTTACTTGTCATATGCTCATCTGGATGAATGCTAATTATGGGATGGTGAGTGGTTTACCACTATCATTATGCTTATAGAAGTGGTTAATTCTGTTATGTCGTAATGATTCTGTGCATTATAGTTTACTACATATCTATCTTGAAGTGTTTCACTGATTATATGCTCACATGGGAATTATCAATCCTCCTATTGCCGTAATTCTCGCAGTTTCTTTAATGTCAACTTTATTCATTCAATTTGTTATTGATATATTAACCTTTTATCAATGACTGATAAAAAGGGGGAGAATGAATCCCACCATGAGAACACTGCCTGCTATATGGTCTTGAACATGGTGATGCAGGTGATATGGGGATCAGCTGCAAGAAGATAGGGGGAGTAGCTGCCTAGATTAAGATTGTGTGTGAACTCCATAGTATCTTCGTAAAATTGTGTAAAGTTCATGTACACACAATGTATGATATTGTTCTAGGTGTGTTTTAGGTGTTTTGTCATGTAATTGACAAAGGGGGAGATTTAAAGTGCCTTGGTTTTTCAATTAGCATGAGTGTTGAGTTAATGAGTCAAGTGGGCCCCATATGAAGATTGTTCAAGACATTGCCTCAACCAGATGTGTGTTTAGAGCTCACCACAGGTAAACATAGCCTCACATCCCAAATCCCAAAACACCCAGCTAAGTACAAGCCTTAAGAAAAACTTAGAAAAACATAGGTGTTAAAATTCTGAAAACCTGGTTTCAAAATGAAAAATTCTCTAAGTTTTCAGCTAAGTTCGATATCATCGATCCTTAGTTGATACAATTGAACACTCATTATCGATATATCGAACTGGTATCGATAACATCGAATTAAGTCCTCTTTCTGTCCAACAACCACAAAGTAGTTTGTACAAAATATTTAATAAATCGAAAGTACCATTGATAACCTTGAATTTCAAATATCGATGATATTAAAGGAAAGTCGATGATATCGACAAGTCTCAGGGCTCTATCCAGCAAAGGCTTGGTAAATATTCTTGATATTTCTCAAGGAATCGAAGGAAAATTGATATCATCGAAATTCAAATCTCGATAATATCAACACAGTATCAATGACATCGAAATGGGACAAGTTGTGTCCAGTGAGTGTTTGAATGAAAATCATCTAAATGTTCAAGGAATCAAAACCCACATCGATCGCATCAAAATTCAAATCACGGTGATATCGATAAAGACTCAATACGATCGAATCAGGATAAAATTGTTCCAATAAACTTGAAAAGGAAAAACTTATGTGAATAATCGAGGAATTGATATTGGCTCGATATGATCATAATTCAAAAATCGATGAAATCGATATGGGATCAATATCATCGAATTGAGTCAAAAAAATGTCCAACAAGCATTCTTAAAATATTCATTGAAAAGATCGATAAATTGAAACCACTGTCGATGATCTCGAAATTCAAAGTTCGATATCATTGACGTGTTTTCGATGCCATCAATCTTCAGTCAAAAAGTTTTGGGTATGTGCTTTAGTTGAGTTTGCATCATTGAACCCTAGCTTGATGGAATCGAAAGTTTATGTTCGTTGACATCGAGTCAGGACCGATGACATCGAACTCCATTTGACTTGACATATTTATTACCATTGGGACTTTTTACCTATATATAGGAAAGCTTTCTCTTGGTTGCTCAGTGATAAAAATATTGAGAGCCTTGAGAGAGTTTTGCATACTATTTACCCTAAGCCTTTTTTCTCGTGGAAGTTCATCCTTCAATCCACCCTCATCATTGATATTAAATAGAGTAGATTGAGGAATGAACTTCCCCATTCAAGGATCATCCATCTACTACCTTAATGACAAATAATTGAGCTGGGATTCCTTGAGTGATTGAATGCTTAAAATCGCTCCTCTAAAATAGGAAATATTTAATAGAGTAGGATTCCAACATAACCTTGACCCAACCCGTCGCCTTTATTGGAACATCATCAAGTGTTACGGATCAAGGGAGCTGAAGAATCTTCATCATCAAGCAGGAGATCTTCATCAACGTTCTTAATGGGGCTCACCTACTTATTTATAAGTCATTAGAGTCTAGAGACCCTATTGATTATTCCTTTTGTAGGTTTGGGTCATAGGTGCTTCTGACCCCTTTTAAGTCCTCATTGGAGGCCTCCGACGGGAGAGTACGTATGGGTGTTGTGTGTTGACCCTTGCTCTTGTGTAGGGCATAAACTCTAGGTTCCTTGTGTGGATCCTTGGCCTGTGTGGCCTAAATCTCTAGCTTCCTTGTATGAATCCTTGTCCTATGTGGCCTAAAATAGAGGCTCCTTATGTGGATCCTTTGCTCTTGTGTAGGGCATAAAACCTAGGTGCTTTGTGTTGACCTTTGCTCTTATGTAGGGTATAAACTTGTGCCTCTATCAAGGCATGTTAGGTACCTTGTGTAGGTCCTAGAGTCAGCCTTGTGTAGGTTATATTGGTTTTATGTAAATCTAATTTGAAACCTCCATTAGTGAAATCTGGTACACTCAAGGCTTGACTGCATCCGCTAGGAGTGGAGCAGACATATAGCCAAACAAATATAAAACAACTGTGTTTGAGATTGTTATTTGCATATTCTCTTATTGTATTTACTTTGAATGTTCGCATGATGCATGATTATTTAGAACTGATCAGTATCACATCTCACACACAGTCACTCAGTGCATCCATCATAGGCTAAATTTATATACTATTTAAATATTGAATAGTCTTATGATTGGATCCTCTATTTAGCTTGGAAGCCATTAGAGTTAAGTTGAAGATATCTTGATAAATTATTATATTAGATCAAGATAATGGTAATAGGATTTTAAATTGTCATAAAATTTTATAAAGTCCTATTCACCCCCCCTCAAGGAAACTTTGACCTATTCCTACTTCTACTAGAGTGGTCATTACCACAATTTCAACCATTGTCGTCATGGATTTGAGTGAAGGTCGTCCTAGGATGACATTATATGTCGATGGTGTGCTTACCACTAAGAAGTCCACCATCAAGGTGACTCGATTCTGTCCTTCTCTGACTGTGACTGGGAGGAGGATTACCCCTTTTGAGATGCCTTATCACCTGCGAAACCATGTAGTGAGGTCTTGACGGGTCGAAGGCGTGACTTGTCGATGCCCATCTTGTCGAATACCTTAGAGTACAAGATGTTGGCCGAGCTCCCTGTATCTACCAGAATGTGGTATCGTTCTGGTTGGCTATCATCATGGCTACTACTAGGGCGTCATCATGAGGATGTTGAATTCTTTTGCGCGTCATCTTACGTGAACGTTATGTGGCATGGGCTCATTCATGGTTCCTTGCTTTATCTGTTCGCTAGGTAGACACAGTGCTCGGGATCAGTATTCCGAGCATGAACTTTCGGGGTCGATTTGAATCTCCACCTCCAGATGTCCCTCCTCATATTATTCAAATCTTGATGTTATCATCCGTTGCCCTGCACGGTGACTTGTCCTTCTGAGCTTATTTTTCCTCTTTCACATACTCACACAAGTACCCCTTGTGGATGAGTTTTTTGATCTCTTATTTCAGGTCAAAACAATCGTTGGTGTTGTGGGCATGGTCACGATGAAACAGTAGAATTTACGCTTGTCTCAGTGGCTCGTGTCCATTTTCATGCAGCTCGGCCATCTCAGTAGCTTCTTGTCTCGGATCTCTAGATGTGTTGAAGGGAGTATATGAGTTGAACCTTCTCTCAGGCCTTTTGCTCGGCCTCTGACCATGTGAGGTGTCTCCATCCGACCTCCTCTTGTTCGACTATTGTGGGGCTTCATCTTTGTATTTCTTATCCTTAGATGAATACTTTGAGCTCCGAGTGCTCTTTCGGGAGTTGAAGAATTCTTTAGCGTTCAAGTATTTTTTAGCTTAGTTTATGAGATCCCCTAGCGTAGTCAAAGGATTCTTTCCTATCAAGAAGAGGAATCTTCCATCCCGGAGCCTGAAGATCATTGCTATCAGTGCAATTTTATCGGAGTAGTCATCGACTTGGATTGCCTCCTCGTTGAATCAGAGAATGTAGTCTTTTAACGATTCTCCTTTCTTTTGTTTGATAGAGAGCAAGTGGGTGAATGGCTTCCAACACTTCTTTCCAACAATGAACTACATTTTTGCTGAGCTTGGCAAATGAGCTAATCGAATTCGGCTTCAATTGTCAATACCAACCCTTTGAAACTCCCATGAGAGTTATAGAGAAGGCTTGAAACATCATCGACTCTGAAGCAGATTGGATTTGCATCCAAGAGTGATAAGATTCCATGATATGAGGCATCCAGACCTAGAAGGCATGACCGCGTTCATGATATCACTAGTGAACGGAGGTTCTGTCCTTCCATCATTGCCTCCACATTAGTATGGATTTGTGTCTGATAGCCTCGACGCAAGCTTTTTATCTGGCTTCCTAACTCATCAAGCTGAGCCTCCCAAGGATCTTTATTTTCAGCAATAACTTCCCATGCTGGATTGACTTCAAGTGACTTCTGTGCCTATCCCCCTTTCCAACTCATGACGAAGGTTGGTTAGGGCTAACGACGAGGTTTTGGTCACATGGGTTGGTGCTCGGGCTGTCACCTCCCGGGCGCATGCTGAAGCCTGAGCAGGCATGCCTTGAGATGTTCCTCCTCGAGAACCCATAGGGGTGGAGCATTCCTCAACCACTGAAGCACTCTCCTCTTGATTAAGGGGAGGATGATGTTTAGCCAACTGCTGCTTCATTTGACTGAGTTCATTGACCAGCATTTCCACTTGATCCTACAACGCATGATATTTGCTCCCTTAGTTCCAAGATCATTATGGAGGCCTTGTGGGTGTGGATTCCACCTGCAGCTGTGATGAGGAATTACATTGTCGGGTTGGCTCAGGGTTAATAATGGTCATCAGGGCAATAACTTTCTTCTTCACTTTTGTCATTCTTTATCGGTAGAGTAGGAACAGTTTTTTGTTCTGATTCCCATAGAAGGTGCCAAAATGTTGATGTAGAAATTTGGTTCACCCTCTCCAAGCTTCGAACACTTTCTCCCAGCCCTGTAAGCCAGCATAGGAGGAAAACAAAGGAGACCCTGACAAGAGCAGGGGACCCTTCGATGCTAAAGTCAAGTTAGGAATCTAGGTCTAAGTAGTATAGATGGGTTTCGAATGACAGATTTTACGTACCTATTCTCGTAGATGAGCCTCTTAATTATACCATTTGATTGGGGTGAACATGTCCATCATTCTCGGTACGATCTCAACCATTAAACAGGAATAGTGCGTGCATTAATGTCGTCGGTTACTCTATGATCATGGAGTAACGGTTAATGTCATTGTGCTTTACCGAATTGGACCTGGCTTAAAAGCACTATCTTGACTGGTCGTCTAGAGTTAGGCAGAGCAGACAAGCCGAGCAAAACTATCCTTAACTGAGACAAGAGGTTAGCCAACTTGAATCTCTTTTCATCAATACCCATATTAAGGTTGTCCAACCATACCAAATAAGAAAATCAATTAGTATGGGTAAGCCTTTAATGGATAAGAGAGATTATGAACTTAATAGTCATACCTTAGTATCAACCTCTACCCCTCCGATAATCTAAAGGACTCATCTGCTTCTATAAGTAGATCGAGAGCCTCTCCTATGTGTCATAATTGTGGAGATATTGACCATATGAAATTTGAATGCTTCGTATAAAAAAGTTCACAATCCACCTTAGTCCCAAATCGAATAGGTAAACATATCATGATTGAAAAAATGGTACACTAATGGAGAAGCCTCATAAAGGATTGCAAGAAAAGAAGAAGATGAAGTTTCGTAGCCCTCCAAAAATAAGCAATCATATGAGGGAGTTATTAAAATAGGTTGCCCTTGTTGGGGGTCAAATATTACATATTATCCCCCATTTATATCTTGATTTTATGAACATGATAATGTTTAATGTTCTATTTTACTCATTTTTGAGTTGCAAGGTGAATTTAAGAGCTTGGATTGAAAAGGGTGCTAAAAGCATGGATTTGATGCTCAAGAATCACAAAAGGCAATGAATGGATCTCAGATGACCAAGGTTGAAGATTTCAAGACCCAAAGATCTAAGGAAACCAAGTGATGTAGGAAGAGAATTAAAGATTTGAAGTGAAGAAAAGAAATCTTGAAATTGTCTTGAAAAAGTATATTCTGAAACTCTAGGTCATTTTGTGAAATTGCATAGAGTGAAGTCTATTTTGAAAAACTGTGCAGAGTGAAGTCTATTATAGTAAACTGCTTAAATTTGAGACATTTTTAGCGTTTTCCAATTAGGTGCGAAAGTTAGACTTCCATAACTATAAATAGGACTCCCTAGGATGTTTCAAGGCATCTTCTAGGGTTTAAGGAGTGGAGCAAAAGGGTGGAGAAGCCATTGCTAAGAGTTTTTCTTCTTCTTCCTTAGTTATTTTCATGCTTTCTTCTAGGGTTTTAGATCTAATCATGTCTATGGTTGGCTAAACCTCTTAGCCAAGGCTAAGAGGTGAAGCTTATAGCTTGATAAGATGTTTCTATTTCTTTGATTCATGTTTATGATGAACCTTCATGGATTCTAGTTTGATATTTAAGGAATACTTTTAGCTTTTAATGGTTTATTGTGACCTAAATTACAGTAAATCTGCAATAGCTTTAAGTATCTTTTTTTTTTGTTCATGTTTCGAGATTGTGAAATTAGGAAATCATGTTGTTCACCATTGTCCCTTGGGCATGGTCAGATGATAGAGTCCCTTCTAATCTTCATGATTCTCTTGTGATTGATTATGGGAATTGGTAGATCTTATTTTTTCTTTAGCTTGTTAATACACCCACAGTCAATTCACACTTCACTGTTAGCCACCCCCACAAGGGAATCAATACCAAGACCTCAGTGTTGAATCGAAGTATCTCTCACTCAGTCTACCACTTGAGCTATGGATCAGGGTGTGTAGATCCTATTGTTTTCCATTGTCTCCTCGACATGGTTTTGTGATGGAATCACTTCCAATCCTTATGACTCTCATCTATTGAGAATTAGATCAAAAGAATTTCAGATTTGGTATTATTACTGTATCTTCCAACTGGATAAGATAAGACTCCGATTCTAGTTGTGTCCTTGAATCAAGCACAGTATCACCCCTTTTGCTACAAGTGGATCCTTGGAAACCCTAGTTCCCACCTTTGAATTCTCGGTTTTAATCACTTTAATCACAATTACTCTTTCAATCACTTCAGAATTAGTTTTACATCCTCTCCTAGTTTTGATTCTAGTTAAATTCAGAAACGTACAAGATCAATCCATATGGATTTGACCTCGGTCTTATCGAGATTTTTACTATATCGCGACCCTACACTAAGGGTTGTGAACAAGTTTTTGGAGCCGTTGTCAAGGATTGACGCTTGTGTTTTCTGAATTTGATTAGTTTTGGAATTAGATTAAAATTAGGATTTATTTACTTTTTATTTTTAGGTTACGGTTCTTTCTAATTTGTTTTTAGAAACTAACTTTTCTTTCTATTTCCAAATTTAGAAACTGTCCTAATTTTTTTTTAGAAACTAACTTTTCTTTCTATTTTCAGATTTAGAAACTTTCTTAATTTATTTTTAGAAACTAAATTTTCTTTCTATTTCCATATTTAGAAACTTTCCTATTTTTTTTAGAAATTGACTTTTCTTTCTATTTCTAGATTTAGAAACTTTCCTAATTTATTTTTAGAATCAAAATTTACTTTCTAATATGGGTGGGCATTGAGCCGAGTCGAGTCATGGTGGGCCAAGCTCGGCTCGGCTTGTCCATGGTGTACTCGAAACGGAGCTCGAGCTTGAGCTCGGCCTTGAGCTCCACATTGAAGCTTGGCTTGTTTTGCCAAAGCCGTCAAGTCGAGTTCGACTCGAGTCTAGTTTACCTTGAGTCGAGCTCGAGCTCGTTCATATCATCATATGTTAAGTTATTAAAATTTTAGCTAAAAAATACAAATTAAATGTCCCATATTTAGGATCATCCAACTACTGCATTTATTATTATTTTGTGTAGCAGTGGAAGAAGTTTGGACACACAACCTATGGATAGTCCCGTGAAATGGATTCTAAAAGAGTACAAATGCAAATAGGTGCATGTCAAGCTTTCTATACATTTATCAGCTACCACATATGCATGCCTACATGCACAAGTTGACATGGATGCATACATGGGCATGATTAATATTTTAAACTCTGTAATTTAAATGGGCTTTTGAATTAGTACTGTTGCAACATTGTTTTTAGTACTGTTGCAACTTGGGTTCGTTTTGACCAAACCAACGGGTCCAATCGAGTTCATGTCAAGTTGTAGAGTTGGGTTGTCAAGGTAATTTGAATTGCAAAATCGTGCTGGGTTAGTGAGAATGGGAATAATCACATGTATTTGACTTTGGTGGAGTCAAGTAAAGTTGGGTTAGGATTTGGGGTTGATCACATTAGGTTAGAATTAGGGTGGGGGTCAGGTTGAGAGTGTGATGATCTTGATGTTGATACTCAACCTACTGGAAAAAATGGACACTGAAGAAAAACTATTCTGAAGCCTAATCATAAAAGTTTGTATTTACGATAGTTCAATGCACCATGACATTGGTGTGCATACATGTACGGTCCTGTCTGCTAAATATCAAACACCACAAAAAAAATAAAATATAAATAAATAAAGGCACTAGATCTTTTTAGTTCATTCAAAAAGGGGAAAATCATAGTGTGCGTCCATCACTATTTAAAAAGCTGCATGATTGAATCAAGAAAGAGGAAAAGAAGAAGAAGAATAAGAAGATGCACTCACCTTATTGGGTAAGATCAGGCAGTGTTCAGGGCCTCAGGCAGGTAGTCGTAGGTCGTAAGTGGTGGTGGCCCGCCTCTAATTGATGTTGGTTGGGCGGGCGTACAGCAGGCAGCAAGCTAGGTGGGGTAGAGATAAAGAAGAAAGGGAAAGGGAGAAAAGGAAAGGGAGGCAGTGCGGCCGTGCGGGTGGGGTAGGGTTTTACTTTTAAAATCTTATAATGTGTGTGTATATATATATATATTATTAATATTATATATATATTATTTTAAAAAAATTATAAATACATATTTCTAATCGAGCCGAGTCGATCTCAAGTTCGAGTTTTGAGTCGAGTCGAGTTAAAATCCCCCTTGGTCGAACTCAGCTCGAACTCAACTTGAGCTAGAAGAATGTAGATTGACTCGGCCTGACTCATCCATTCAATCCGAGTCAATCCAAGATGACACGAGCTGAGTCGAGCGAGTTAATCGAGCTAGCTCGACTCGTGAACATCCCTACTTTCTAATTCTAGGTTTAGAACTCTCCTAATTTGTTTTTAAAAACTTTCCTTTTTAAAAACTAGTTTACTTTCCTAATTTATTTTTAGAAACTTACTTTCTATTTTTTTAGAAATTTTCCTTTTTCTTTTTTAAAAACTAATTGTTTTCTTTTTTCTTTTGCAGGATCCTAACATAGAACCTTCTAATTTGGTAACCTCTTTATGATTCTCTCTTTCTTTTCTAGATTTCTTAGTTGTCGTAGGTCTCTATCTTTTTAGGATTAGGTTAGATTTTTCTTAATTTTAGACTTTTGTTTTAGGATTTTTCCTTTTTTCTTTTTTAAAAAAAAAAGGAATTAACATTGTTTTCTATTTTGAAGGATCTTAACATAGATCTTCTCCAATCTGGTAACTTCCTTCTAACTTCTCCTTTACTTACTTTCCATATTGCTATAGGATTTTTCATTTATTCTCTTTTAGGATTAGATTTAGAGTTAGGGTTTCACCATGCAAGAGTGGGAATGTGAGTATGCTAAGACAGCTAAGAGATATTGGGAAGGGACGTATGATGATTATGATAGGAAAAAACCTATGTCTCAAATTTTTTCTGAAAATATCATCGAGAATCAACCAGAATATGATGCTCCACCTGTTAAGAAGTCCTTTGGTGATTATAGGTGGGAGAATAATTGCACTCCAAGGATTAAGAAAACAGTACGCGATTATTGGGGTCATCGTGATTATTGGAATGAGGATATTTATCAACCATTCAACAAGAAGAGAACTATGGGTGAATGTATTATGGCTGATAATATGTATCAATAATCATTAAACTCTCCTGCCTATGACACGTATGATTATGAACAGTGAAAATAGAGATATTTGGAAGATGAAACAACCACACATCATAGTGACAACTCTCTTGGATCCCTTACCTTTGAAATTCAACCAGAAACGATCTAAGAGGATTCACTTCAGGGTTACACGGACTATCTTGTAGAAATTAAAAAAACATTAGAAGCACTTGATTTGCACATCGATAACATAGTGGATGCTTATTTATCCTAACCACAACCCAATCCAGAAACACAATGTGAGGAAAATGATCCTAACTCACTTGTGAAGAGTACTGAAATTGAGAATGAAGAGTTAGATTGTGTTAATGAGTATACGGTTGAATTTTCCAAAGAGGCGATCTCGATGACTGTCCAAAGGAATAATCAAGGGACATGGGTGTATTTCAAATATAATGATACTGACACACTCCAGTCATATGATACACTTGACTTCAATGAGGAAGAAGAGGCTAGTTTATTCGAGCCTTAACTCAACCTAGAAAAACTGTGTGAGGTAAGTGATCTCATCCCACTTGTGAACTATACTGAACTGGACGATGATAAGTATTGGGATGAGAATCATGAGTTTACAGCCCAAGATTCACTAGAATCGACTTCAATTATGGTTCAGGAAAGTGGTCACGAGGTACATGAAGTTCTACTCCACCCATATGACACGTTTGATTTAAATGTGGAGGAAGACTCTCTTCCAGGTGAATCCCAGGACTCTTTTGAGGCATGTTCAACCCACTCCCCTGATTTAGATTATAATATGATTAGGGAGATGGACGAGTTAATCGATATGACTCTTGAATTCGGAACCACCCAGTTAAGGCCACCATCTGAGCTATCAACCCTTGACAATATAATGCCTCTACTGAGTAGTATCAAAGAACAAAGTCTTCACATCAATGCGCTTACTGATCTAAAATCTATTTATGTAGGGCAGGGCGAGATGTATCTGGTGACGATTAACTTTCACCATAGTGAAGATCAAGAGAGCATGTGTCCCACTATTCTAAGAGAAGACGAAGGAATCATTGGGCATATCATTACAGACCTCAATGTGAAAAATGAGCCTCTCTTA
The DNA here is from genome assembly GCA_037074715.1 of Magnolia kwangsiensis. Classification (NCBI taxonomy): domain Eukaryota; kingdom Viridiplantae; phylum Streptophyta; class Magnoliopsida; order Magnoliales; family Magnoliaceae; genus Magnolia; species Magnolia kwangsiensis. Next base: position 102,838,066 of record CM073577.1, on the reverse strand, counting down.
ACTGACTATCTCAACTCTTTGAAAGATTTCTTGGCATATTTTACAGATTCAAATGATCTTATGATAAAAGAAATAATGGATGGCTTGCAAAACAATACCTCGGTGGTTGTTACTGATTAAGAGAACCCTTATTCTGAAGAACCTCCTTTCACAGATCCTGAATGTTTACCATCAAAGGAGGAGGATCTGAAAACTGGACATAAGTTTGAAACTTTGGAATGTGTTAAGCTACATCACCTACCGAGAATTTTTCTGAATTTCACTTACTTGTAGTCTCTGATTCACTATATTGCTCTAACTTTAAAAATTTGTCTGTCATAGGTGAATCATATATACTTTGGATACCTCAGGCGATTCATCGGCGATTTTTTAAGGCTCTAAAATTTCTCGAGTAAACCATGTTCCGGGGTATCCAAGCTTATTGCAAAAGGGGCTTTTCAATGATCTTGTTAAAAAATATACTAAGAAATTTATCAAGATACTGGTCGAAGGAGGAACCTTGTGACATGACTAAGTAGCTTTCTCCCGTTTTTCTAGTTAGGTTTATTGCTTTCAAAGAATTTATGATTATGATAGTTTAGTTTTCATCGTTTAGGATAGTTTACTTTTTTCCATTTAGGATAGTTTTCTTTTTGTTGTTTAGGAAAGTTTGTTTTTATCACGCCCCAGACTCGGTAACCGAACCTCACAAGGAACCCGATGATCAGTTCTGGACGCAACAGCCTCCGTAGTACCCCATTCTCAGCTCCTGAGGCAGGTTCCGATCATAGGATCCTACAAGGAGGATTTTTACAATAATATAATTATTTCCAATACGAGCATACCTAAGATCACAACAAGTAAATCTAAGAATAACAAAGGCACACATCACAAAATCCACTATGAATTTGAACTTTTAAAAGCTTACATCAGGTCTAAAAGGACATACATAGGATAATAGAAGAAAGAAGGAAGAGAATCTGCAACACTGGGTCCTTGGCTCGCACACCTATCCAAGTTTCGCTGTTAAGACACCAACTTACGATCTCATACACGCATCAATCGTGCATAAGCTTATAGAAAGCTTAGAGGGTGGTGAAAGTGTATGATAATGGTGCTCAGAAGAAGATAGAGAATGTAGAAGGGAGTCACGATCAATACTAATACCATGAGCCTTACTAAGGCTATCATGAACACAAGAAGCTATACCAAGGCAGTATGATAATATAGGAAGCCATACCAAGGCTATATAGTGCAATGCATAATGTAATGCAATGAGTACTGGGCGTCATGCCAAGGCGATGCAATATGAGGCTTACACAGCCGATGCAAATGCAATGTGAAGTAATTCCAGTGCTCATATCCAATCCATATATCAAGTATATTTTCATCATAAGGAAATCACCGGGGTCCATTACATTGCTGGATGACTGCCGCTCTACAGACCCCGCACAGTCAAACGAGCGTAAGAGACGTCACTACCTGCCTGTGGACAACCAATCACCAGCAAGTCCTGAAGGTAGCGGACCCATTCACAAGCTGGTCAGACTCAACCTAACAATTCCCTCTTACATCAAGCGAGTAAGGTCACACCCCTATCGAACCGACTACACGACAGTGGGAGTCACGGCCTAATGGTATAAAGCCCTCATGCGCTCATATATTTCACTCGGTCACGGTGCTGGAGCAGATCCTTGGTACCATGGAAGTTTTAGAAATTTCACCCATGGGCATCCTATGCACCCCATATGCTCAAGTAACATTTTCGGTGTCCAAACATGTCCATCCACGATGTATCTGTGGAGGCTACAGCCCTGATGAAGAAAGGGCGATAATGCTCATATGCTATGCAATGCCAAATGCATGAATCACACAATCAACCATGCATCAATCCCAAGCATCTAACGTGCTCAATAAGGGATATTACGTCCCTCGGGGAAAGTATCATGCAATGCCCAATGACACAATATGACCACACACACATAGTGTCAACTAAGCATACAGTGATGTACATGGGCCATGAAGATGGGTCTAGACGCATTATGCGATGATACACAAAGTAGTACACTCCTATCCAAGAAGGGATCAAGACTAGGTATTTAGACAATATCCATAAGGAATCTCACCTCTAGTGGGGGCCCATTTACCTGGAATAACCCACGAGACTAAGTATACAAACTATGGGTCTAAGCGATATAGAAATGAGCCTAACAAGAGTCTAAGATGAGTATCCAATCACTCTTAAATACAACTGGGCCTAGAGGGGGTACATAATGGGGACATTTAACCACCATTTTTCAAAAAGGCATATCAACCATGAATGATATGGATAGAAGGCCCAAGGCCTACATTAAAGATAAAAATAAATGTAACCAACCATATACATATATATATATATATATTCCTCATAATAGGCCATAAAAAGATAAAATACCACTTTTAACAACATGGGCCCCAAGGGAAAATTAAGGCCCAAGGCTCAATTTCCAATGGCCATAGAATCCATGCATTGAGTTAAACATGGTGGGCAGCCCGCGTACACAATATACGACTAAATAAGTTTAAGTTTCGATGAAAAGGGCCCAACTACATCATCCCAATAACTTAACAATTTAAGTGGACAACTAAGGGCCTAATACTATCATTGTCTTAGCCCACAAGTCCATCAAAATGGTGAAAGTTGGCCCAATATATGGTTAGGCCAAGCTGGGATGACCCTGCCCACTCTGGGCTCATGGGATGCCCCAAAAAAAATTTGATCTAAGATGGGGTCCTCATCTGATCATTAAAGGTGACCCCAAAGAATGCACTAATAAAGTCCAAAGATTATAAGCATGTAACACAGAAACAAGTTCTCAATATGGTGGGCCCCACAGCCAAATAAAGTTTTAACCATAAAATTTTACATTTAAGGCCATTTGATAAACTTTTGGCCAGTTTAACTTCCTAGACCTGCTAAGGTCCAGAAATTAGTTAACTATGTGGAAATAATCTCATGAAAGCCAATTCACTGGGGGACACCACCAGATGGAAAGTGTGTATATATCATGAAAAAATCAAGTGGTCCTGTTACTGGATTGTGAGTCCAGCAGTAACCCAAGGTAGAGAATACATCCATAATCGGGCGATCCAAGGCTTGGATGGCCTGGAACAAACACGCGTTAAGGTAGATTCCACATACATACACATTAAGCCCTAAACAAACGGCCTAGGGTCTATGGTGGGCCTTTAACCATCCATAGAGAAACCCATGGGCCTACCTTAGGATCACCCAGGAGGACATTCAACCTCAACTGGCCTCCAAGAGGTAGCCCGCCATTACTCATATAATATAACGTCTAAAGCCTGCGCAATGCATGACCTACTAGGCCATACACCGAGCCCAATTTATGGGCCAAATAGTGGACCTTCAAGTAAGGTTTAGGCTCAACTACAAAGGTCATAATTCCACATATTGTGGTGGGCTTCATGGACAGCCTAGTAATTCATTTACAGGGGAAAGTTTTACATTTAACACAAGTGAGTTGGGCCTCACTTTTAGCCTAAGTACAGGGTCAATTTAGTGGGCAGCCAATAGCCCAACTTCTTGCATATTATTGCCCCTAAGCCCCTCATAATAAATCGGAGAGTATAGCCCCAAAATCAATGGGCCTATCCAAAAGAAGTGAGTCCAAAAGGCCTAATCACTGCCACAAAAGGGGTGGCCATGCATATACTATATTACATTATGGGCCCTAAGGAAATGGCCTAAAATAAAAGTCATCCAATTCATACATTATGGTGGACTAGAGGTCAGCCCATAAGTCTAAGAATACACAAGGCCGAGACCTATACCGACATGGTGGGCCTTGCCTCATCAGACAAAGACTTAACAAGGCCCTTCGCAATATATATTTATGTGGGCTTTGCAAGTCAGCCCATAATTAAACACTTCATGAGGGCATCAAGGCCCATTAATATACATGGTCAGCTTATAGACAGCTCATTGGGTTCGTAAATCAATAAGGTCAGCCTTTGCACAATCTTGGGCTCAAGAAAGAAGTTTCCAGCCCATTGAGCCTATAAAACTATTAAAAATTTTGGTTAAGGCTAGCCCACAAAATCACCACAAAGGTGGGCCTCAAGGGTCACTCATTAAGCCCAAAATGTCTAAGGAAGAAAAGCAAGGAGTGTGTGCAACACTCTCTCAAATCTGGTGTGCCACAATAGTTCCTAAACAATCAACCATGTAGCAAATTTTGGGCCCCTTGCTGGAATTCCAGCCCACCCATTTTCTAGGCCTGCTGGAGTCCAAAAATTTATTTAATTTAGATGGGGTATTAACCCATGGTGATCCACATATATCACAGTGGGCCCCACCAGATAAAAGAGAGATATACAACACTTACTTCAAGTGGGCCATGCCATTAGAATGCAGGCCCAACAACCCAAGGTAAGGGTGTGCCTGGGTATTTTACCCAAAACTAGTCCAAATTGCAGGCCACACCACGGTCAGTACAGAGGCCTGCTGGTCCTAAAAATTTATAGGGTGGTCCTTCCATTGGTAGGCCACACCCCCATAAAATTTTATAATTTTTTTGACATCTAAAAATATTTTAACTAATTCAAATAAAAAAATCTGTCCTGAAACTCGGACTGATCTGAACACCATATTATAGTGGGTTGGTCCAACCACCACCATGGTGTGCACAGGAGTCTAATGGCTCCAAAATTTTTCAGGTAGGTCCTAACATGATTTTAACACATCCTTATAAATGTTTTATAATTTTTAGACACTTTATTTTAATAAATTTTAAGAATATAATCTGTCCAGGGTGAACTATTGCTGGAATGTAACTATTCTAAACTTGGGCCATCCAAATGGGTAGGTTATGGGCCTCCAAAATTTATGAAATTTGGACCTAAGGCCCATCATCAAGCCTAAATCAACATGGATCTCATAAATATGGCCCACCTTCTAAGAAGAATATTTTTAAAATTTTATTTTTATGGAACTATACTGCTGGACTGCACAGCAGAATGTTTCTGGCAGTATACTATGTTGGCCCACCAGTTTGGATGCCCAAATGGGGTCTATTGGCCCTAAAATTTTTTAGGTAGTTCCTAAAATGGCTGGACCACATCCCTGTAAAGTTTTATAATTTTTAGACACCCAAAAATATTTTAATAAATTTTAAATTTCCAACTGTCTAGGGTGGAATGTTCCTGGAACAGTGAAGAAAATCAAGACTGTCCACCCCACTTGGACCACACTTTTGGGACCTATATCAAGATTGGATGGGGCTGAAATTTGGGGAAAAATCAAGATGAGATCCCCAACTTTCAGAAAAATATATTTGATGGGTACAAAAGGTCCCCTAATCAGTCTCAAATTCAAGCCCAAGTCCAACAAAAAAAATTTATCTAGAAATTTCTGGACAGCAATGCATGCATGGAGTAAAATAAATTTATGGGCCCATTAAGGAAGGGATTGACCCATAAATTGGGTGCCATAGCCCACCCTAGTGGGCCTCACAATTTTTAAGAACAAACCCTCAAATTTTCACCCTTGAAAGAACATTTAAGGTGGCAAAAAGAGGCATCTAAAGCATGGTGTAGGTTGAGCATAGATGTCCCTTTCTTCCTGGGCTTTTTCTTTTGGGAAATCCAGGCCCACTAAGTGGACCACACATAATATCATCAGATTGCTAACTAAGGAAAGAGAAGGAAGAGTATCCGGCCATCAGGGGAGGGCTCTGCCACTATTGAGTCGTCCCCACACAATCATAACCACAAACAATAATATAAACACATTGTACAACTAGATCTTATGAAGCATAGCCTAGATCTTTGAAATGAGTGGTTGAGATGCCATCCCAGCCACATGCAAGGGCCTAGATGACCCATCATACTTAGAAAAATAAGAGAAATCCACATGCAAGGGGTCCATCAAGGGAATAATTCCATGTATGGACATGCATTTATAATGTGGGCCTGATGACCACATCTAAATGGTTGTGTAAGATCTCCACCATTAATTGGTGGGTCCTACACATTCAAATGAGAGAGAGAAAAGAGATTACATGAGGAGAGAAAAGATTTACTTAATGAAGAAAGCACCCACCTAGATCAACCTTGAAATTTACATCACCATCATCAACATGGATCAATGGCTAAGATCAAATGAGAAGGGGTAGATGAGGAGGTATTTTATGGAGAAGGGGATGGAATGGAGGGAAGATGGGCTGGAGAAGTGGAGGGGAGTTGCTAGGGAAGAAGAGAAGAGAGAGAGAAATGAGAGGGAAAGAGAGATAGAAATGATTTATTTGTAAGAAAAGAAATGATTACCTTAGGGAGGAGAAACCAAAGTTGTTAGGGGTAGGGTAGGTCTCTTGGTAGTGTTTGTGGTTGGTGGTGTTAGTTATGGATCTTTGTGTATTTTGTGGGTAGTGTACCTTGTAACTTGTGCCAAGGGTGATGGTGGTCCACATGCATTTGTATAAAAAGTAGGTCACATGATAAATTGCTCATAACTTTTGATCCATAGGTCGGATAGACGCACAAGATGCGTCGTTGGAACCGTGATGACGATGCGGTCGCAATAGCATAGGTCTCAAATCAATCCAAGTCGGGTCTTCATGACTGGACTTATAAATGACAGCAAACACTATCCAAGGGTCATGGGTCACCAGGATTCGACTGGTAGGACCGCGGGATTAAGATGGACGGAATGCATACTCACACACACATGCATGCATGCGAACTCAAGTCGGGTCTCACAGCTTTTTGATGGTTTAATTCTTGTGCTAACCCATCTTCACATTGATATATTTTGAAAAAAAAAAAGCTCTGAATTTCTTCTTCAGGTACTACCTTTCCACCACTTCCCTTTTCTTTTTGTTTCCTCATTTGCATTGAATGTTTATCTCTTTTACATTGAGGAAAATGTAGATTTTAGGTTGGGAGTGTGGATTAGGCAAGCTAATCGATTGTTTTCTTAGTCTTTGGGAAAATTTGTAAAAATTTGAGAAAATTTTCTAAAATTTTTACAAATTTAAGTGATCTCAAAGTAAATCCATGAATTAAAATTACATGATACTTAATGTTGATGCCTTATGACTCTTGGATTTTAGTCACTTGGGAGATCGCAAAATTAAGTTATGTCAGTGATCTTCGATAAGAAGTTTTAAACATTGATTGAGTCATGATTTCACATGTCACATCTAGCTTACACATTAAAGTGTCAGTTTGATATTGAATTGTTAACTTGATGATTATTAAGAATGGAAGGAACCAACCTAGGGAATTTGTCCATCATGTTCAATGGGGAGAATTGAAAAGAAAAAAAAGAAGAAGAAGAAAACATCTAGCTAAAAGATAGTTGTCGTCAAAAAGGGCTACCTATTGAAGATCATTGAAAAGATTAAACATAACATGAAAGCCATGGATGGAAAAAATAAAAAACTGAAATGAAAAAAAAAAAGAAAAAAAAGAGGAACTGTAAGGCAAGCTTCAGTTTAGGTTTTGGTTGTCCTAAATGCTCTTTTAATTATCAATGTTATCATGAATGTGATGAATTGAACCTTTGATTGTGATAACCCTAGACTTTATTATATACCCATGAACTCAATTCTAATTAGAGGGTTAATGCTTTGAACTTAATTATGAAACTTACCGAGTGCTAAAGTTTTGGAGAAGGTAATGCACAACATTGATGTATTTTAGAATCCTATTATCTGAATTATTTTTTTAAACCACTTGAGCTTATACAAATTATGCCATGCTTCTCAAAATATTTTTTGCATACTTTGCTTGGTACTAGAAAAATGTTAGTTGGGGATTGTGTTGAGATTCAAATATTATATATTATCCTCCATTTATATCTTGGTTTTATGAACATGATAATACTTAATGTTCTATTTTACTCATGTTTATGTTGCAAGGTGAATTTAAGAGCTTAGATTGAAAAGGGTCTAAAAGCATGAATTTGATGCTCAAGAATCACCAAGGCAAAGATTGAATCTTAGATGACCAAGGTTGAAGATTTCAAGACCCAAAGATCCAAGGAAATCATGTGATAAAGGAAGAGAATCAAAGATTTGAAGTTAAGAAAAAGAATCCTGAAATTGTCCTAAAAAAGCATATTCTGAACTTTGGGTCATTTTGTAAAATTGTGCAGAGTGAAGTCTATTTTAGTAAACTACATAAATTTGAGGCAGTTTCTAAAGTTTTCCAACTAGGTGTGAAAGTGGGAGTTCCACGACTATAAATAGGACTCTTTATAATGGTCCAAGGCATCTTCTATGGTTTAAGGAGTGGAGCAAAAGGGTGGAGAAGCCATCGTCAAGTATTTTTCTTCATCTTCCTTAGTTATTTTCGTGCTTTCTTCTAGGGTTTTAGATCCAATCATGTCTATAGTTGGCTAAACCTCTTACATAGGGCTATGAGGTGAAGTTCGTAGGGTGATAGGATATTTTTATTGCTTTAATTCATGCTTATGATGAACCTTCATGGATTCTAGTTTGATATTTAAGGAATAGTTTTAGTTTTTTATGACTTATTGTGACTTAAATTATAGTAGATCTGCAATAGCTTTGAGTATCTTCTTTTCATATTTTGAGATTGTAAAATTAAGAAATCCTATTGTTCAACATCGTCCCTTGGGCATAGTCGGATGATTAGAATCCCTTCTAATATTCATGATTCTCTTGTGATTGATTGTGGGAATTGGTAGATCTTATTGTTTGTCATGGTCTCCAGGGCATGGTTTTGTGATGGAATTAAATTGGTAATTCCCATACTAAACATAAATCTTCAATTATGATTTCACCTAAGGGAGATGCATCTAAGAAAATCATTTTTCCTCCCAAAAATAAATATGATCCTAGAAAATTCACACCCAAATGAGTTTTGAAGAGGGTTGGGTGAACATATAGACTACGAAAATGTTTAGTTGCACCTGGGGGGGGGGGGGGGGGGGGGGGGGGGGGGGGGAGATAACAACAGGTGTAGGAATCATATAGGTAAATCCCCTATTGAAAATAAATCTTCAATTAGGAATTCACCTAAGGGAGATGCATCTAAGAAAATCATTTTTCCTCCCAAAAATAATCATGATCCTAGAAAATTCACACCCAAGTGAGTTTTGAATAGGGTTGGGTGACCTTAGAAGGTCTATGTGAACTTAATAGGTAAATCTGAGGATTTTATCCTCTCCTTTTTTTGTAGTTTAGATTTAAATTTGCTTCATTTGGTATATTATAATTTTTACCAAACTATCATTGGTCATGTAACTTAATATGTATATCTGTTGAATGACCAGATTATGCATGCTCCATGTTTTCTAATGTTTATATGCACCCTACGTCCCCTTGTGAGTATGTACTTATAGGTAAATCTATGATTTATAAAGATTTTCATATATCTGATCTTATTGGCATTTTCATGGTATTAACTCTTTATCATTTATTGATAAAAAGGACGAGAAAGATTAAGTCTCGCCAAAACAAGTTGAATTCTGTTTTATAAGTTCCATTTATTTCAAGGAATTGATGAAAACGGGGGAGTATTTGAGGGGGAGAAATGCAAGTGTTTACATGTCTTGTTTGTAATTGAGTTATAAATCTTTGTATTTGACATGTCATATTTTTAGTTATTTTATTCATTAATATGGACCATGACAATGTGTAGGTTATTTTTTATCACATAATTGATAAATGGGAGATTGTGAGTGTACATATTTTTCAATCATGTGTGTCAGTAAACCGGTTAATCCCTTAGAAGTTGAAGACTAAAGACACATGAAGACTTAGAGCATCAATAAGTAAATTGGGGTGCCTTGGTGAACCTAACCTTAGACTCTTTTTTACGTCCAAAACAACCTTAGCCTCTAAATAGTCTTTTTCCCAATAAGCAAACCTTTGTTTTATCATCACATAGCCTTAGGATATTAATTTAATCATAATTAGATAGGCATTAGAGGTGTTAAGCTATTGTAAACTCATAATACAAAACAACAGTTTTCTAATGGATCCCGATCCTATGACAGGCCATTTAATAGGACTCGATACGATCAAAGATCTTCTCGATAAAATTGAAGAAATAGTCCAATGACCAAATTATAAATTTCTAGATTTTCTCGATGGAATCGTAGACCAATTCAATCCTATCGAGGGATATTAGATCTTATCAAATACTAGTTTGATCCTATTAACAGAGCCATTAACTAGCCGTTTTATAGCCATTGGAAGCCTCTTTCTATAAAATGAGCATTCAATTCTTAGGAAAACATATGGGTTTTTAGTGCAATTAGAGCCTAGGTGATTCCCCATTCAATATCCTTCTCCTATACTGTAAACTGTTAAGAGTGATATATTATATATTTCCCCCTTGTTATGTATTGGTTTTATGAACATGGACGTGATTAATCGATCTAATGACTTACATTTTCTCTTACGAGGTGATTTCGAGAGCTAAGGAAAAAAGAACGCTTAAAGTGATGATTTAATGCTCAAATAATAACCAAGTGAAGGATTAGATCGATAGAAGTCAAATTGAAGAATTCAAGAGTCTAAGATCCAAGGAAACAAAGTGAGGAAGGAAGAAAATCGAGGATTCAAAGTGCATAAAATCATAAGTGTAGAAATTGACCATTTGATGACATCGATAACACATTCAATGCCATTAAAGTGTCGATGCCATTAAAGTCATCCTTGATCTCATCACAAAAAATCATGAATTTTTAATTTCATCGCTGGACAAATTCAGGCACTCTTTGATGCCATCAAAGGTATGTTCGATGTCATCGGAGGTATTTTCGATGCCATCGAAGCCAAGTTAGATCCCATCGAAGGCGGTTCAATAACATTGAGAAAATACAAGAATTCAAAACTTTGTTACTAGACAGTTTCATGATTTCACCTTGACTCTTCGATGGGAATTTGATGTCATCGAAGGTGTCATCGAAAATGCGAAAGCTGCATAAATTCTAGTCAGTGCTATTGAAGGATAAATAAAAGGAATGTTTTGGGATTTTCTAATCACGAATTAAGGTAGGAGTAAAAAAATGAGTTGTGGAGATTCTAGGAGCCCTTCCTCCTCTTCAATCCTTCAGTTCTAGTTAGTTTTTATATTTTCTATTTAAATTTTAGTTCAATTATGTTTATGGTTGGCTAAGCTCTTAGCTAGACTTAAGATGTGAAACTTGTTGTTCTTCTAGATGAAGACCATTCCTATGGTTAGAATTTGATTAGACTGTATGTGAATGGTTTAATAAGCTACGATTTCATGGTAAGACCCAAGTACTAAGAGTATGGGGTGTTACACAATTGGTTGACCACGAGGAAGTTGACCATCACAATGCTCTAATTCTGCCCATCTCTGGTTGAGAAAGGGAGTTGAATGACTCTGTTTTGACCAAAAATGAAAAGCATTTCGTTTGGGGATTTATCATTCAACGATAACAAAGAAAATAAAAGAACATTCACCATAGATTTCATTAATCCTTAGTTTCAATTACATCCTCTTATCTCCCTTGATTCTGAAACAAAGTATAAAGAATCTGTGCAAGCTTAAAAGGAGAAACAGTTCGATGGCAATTTTGGCAGCATTTACGCGTGTTTTACATTCGTCGCAGTGACAGAGGAGTTGTGTGAATCCAAGATCCTTGCTTCAAACCAACATACACGAGTCTATTCTTCAGAAAATAAAGTGTGGAGAAAACCCACAAAACTGCATCGTACAACTTATCTTGAGTTGCGCAGGTCTGTACAACTCATCTTGAGTACCTATTTGAGTTGCGCGGATCTGCACAATTGTCTTGAGTTGCGCGGGTCCGCACAACTCACCTTCCCTTCTTTCTGTCTCTCTACTCCTAGCACCTCTCTGAAATTCCTAATCTTGCAAATGAGAGGGGGTGTGGTATTTATAGGCTTTCGCATGTGTTAAATATCGATTTACGTGCTATGGGCCCCATTCTGCGCTACACTATTCCCCCACGCAACTATTTAGGTTTAGGTTAAGTAGTTGAGATTAGGATTAGGTGTAGGTTTAAGTTTAGAAATTTGAGAATACATTTAGGTTTTAGGTTTAGGTTTAGGTTTCAGGTTTAGGTTTAGGTTAAGTAGTTGAGATTAGGAATAGGTGTAGGTTTAGGTTTAGGAATTTGAGAATACATTTAGGTTTTAGGTTTAGGTTTAGGTTATAGGTTATACGTATAGGTTTATGTTTAGGATAAGGTCTATGTTTAATTTATAGGTATAGGTTTTGAGATTTAAGAATAGGTTTAGGTTAAGGGATTTGAGAATACATTTAGGTTTTATGTTTAGGTTTAGGTTTTAGGTTTAGGTTAGGTTTTAGGTTTAAGTCAGGTTTAGGTTATAGGTTATAAGTTATAGCTTTAGGGAATTGAGAATAGGTTAAGGTTTAGGTTTAGGAAATCGATTTCAGGATCGGGATCGGGTTTAGGTTTGGGTTTTGAAGTCTAGGTTTAGGTTAAGTAGTTGAGATTATGATTAGGTGTAGGTTTAGGTTTAGGAATTTGAAAATACATTTAGGTTTTAGGTTTAGGTTAAGGTTATAGGTTTAGGTTATAGCTTTAGAGTAGGTTTAGGTTATAGGATATAGGTTTTAGCTTTAGGGAATTGAGAATAGGTTAAGGTTTAGGTTTAGGAAATAGGGTTCAGGTTCGGGATCGGGTTTAGTTTTAGGTTTTCAAGTTTAGGTTTAGGCTAAGTAGTTGAGATTAGGATTAGGTGTAGGTTTAGGTTTAGGAATTCAAGAATACATTTAGGTTTTAGGTTTAGGTTTAGGTTTTAGGTTTAGGTTTAGGTTTAGGTTATAGGTTTTGGGATTTGAGAATAGGTTTAGGTTCAGGTTATAGGTTTTGGGATTTGAGAATAGATTTAGGGAATTGAGAATAGGTTTAGGTTATAGGTTTATGGTGTGGTTTAGGTTAAGGGTATGGTCTCTGTAAATACAAATATATAAACACGGCCTGTCCAAATGGCCAGACCCCTCCAATGTTGTCCATAGGAAATGGACAGCTTCATCATGGTCATAATAGCAGTTCCTACCTTCCACAGACCCCCGCTCATCCGGATAGCTCAAACGCACATCCGGGTCTGCTTCATTAATTTCGAGCAAATACATAAACACGACCTGTCCAAATGGCCAGGCACCTCCAATACTATCTATAGAAAATGGACAGCTTCATCATGGTCACAAAAGCGGTTCCCACCTTCCAGGGACCCTCGCTCATCTGAATAGCTCCGACGCACATTCGAGTCTGCTCCATTATTTTAACAGTCTGCTCCATTAAAATAAAAATTTACTTGGATGTAAAAGCTGAATGCCAATTTGCAACACAGAAGCAACAACCAGAAAATAGTGTATCTGAAAATATAAATAAAGAGCTAAAATTTGAGTACATTTGAGTGAAAAAATAACCATTTCAATACAGTAGCCTCAAATCTATGCCGATGACGCTCATCCACATAGACAGAATTTTGGTACCTGTAAAATAACAAAAGTTCATTCTCTTTGATGCCAAAATTATACCAAAAGCAAAGATCGTGATCAGACCATTTATTAAATCAAGTACCTACAGAGCATGAAAGCATTCATATATTTCGAAGTATAGGAAAGGGTCAAGTGTGGATTAATGGGCAGAGCATTGGAAGATATTAGAGTGTTGTTGCGAATGGCATGTGCAATGAGTGCAGTTATGTTGGGACATATCGAGCGCCAAAATGTTAAACTGGCTATGGCCAGCCAACGCAACGCTGGTAAGAACTTTTACAGCATCCAGAATTTTTGAGCTGTTCATGTGGAAATTCATTGCATTTGCTGATCATGCTAACAGATATAGATCAAAAGCCATGGGAAATTTAGTTCTTTAATGCGGGCTGCATTTTCTTTAGGCTAGTTCGAACTTATGTCATTTGAAATCCAGGATATTTGCATGATAAAAGCACCTCTAAGTTCAAACATCTCATTCTCATCACGTTGGCTTTGCATGGACAAAAGGGGTGCACTCGAGTGGTACAATAACACCATAAGCTTATTGTGGTACCGGGCAGATTTGGGGCCCACTTGTCGTATGGAGGCTAGCCTCTCCATATGATGAGTCACCTCATATTACCTCAAGGTGCCAAAAATCAGCCTACTCCAACACTCAAATGGGGCACAAAGCATGGAACAATGTGAGAGGGGACACCCACCCTTCATTTCCACATCGGCTCACCTAAATTTTGAAACAACATGATTTTCATCCTAACCATTCATCCAGAGCAGATGGATGGTCTGAATGGGCTCGATTTTACATACACAACACGATGGGCCCTCCATGTAAGTCATGGGTGGATGTTCTCTCCTAATTTTTTTCCATGTGGCATGGCCGACCTAATTTATGGGTCATCTTGATTTTAGGACCCTGACTGTAGCATGTGCAGACGCACATGAGGGATAGATTGGATTTTATCCATGCATCATATGGCCCACACCTGCCTGGTACCACCCTACACCCTAGGTTATCATGGTACTGGCACCACTGGTGCACACACCAAGATGAAAAAACCTTTTTAGTGTTGTCTGTTTTGAATATTGCACTTCATTTTGGTGGAGGTTCCTGCAAAGTCAAGATTTATCTTGAGTTCCAATTTTCACTGACCCATGTCCTATATGTCAGATTCAATTAAAAACCCAATAAAAAATAACTTAGCAAAAACTCAATCATAAAATTTTATTTTATTTTTTTTTAAAAAAAAAACCCATTGAATTTCCACCCTAATCAGACCACCATTTCACCACCAATTTGAAGATTCAAATTTCCCACCTTTTTTTTTTTTCCATTCAAAATCCTCTTGAGAACAAAACCCACAAGCGGAATCATGAAATCTCACCACACCAAATTATGAAAGTCCCACCTTTATCATACAAGAATCCTCAAAATTCTCCCAAAAACAAAACCCAAAATGCCAAATTCAATCCTCAAAGCAAACAAAATTCAAAATGCAAAATTCTTTCCCCAAAAGCAACAATCTTGAGAAATCATGTCCTTAAAGCTATTTAAGCTACAATCAGCACAAGGAAGTGAGGAGTAAATATATATTTTCAAATTACCTGATTTTATCTTCTCATCAACAGCCCAATTGGATGTCAATTGAGCTAGTTCAATCAAGGGTGAATGCTCAGGACTGAAATAATGCATGCCTGATTTTCCAAGTAACTTGACACCTTCCTCTCATAATTTGAAAAGAGTAATTCCATTAGCATTTAAAGACTTAAACGTGATCCACTGGTTCCTACAATCAAAACATATAAAAAAAATAGTAAAAAAAGAAAGGGATGTTATTGAGTGTTAGTTTAGAAACAATATTAACATCTAACCATAACTTAACTGGAAAAGGTACCGACAAAGAGAAAAATTCAGTTACCCGGTAAATAGCATATAGGATACATTAGTTAAATGATAAAGGAGAATACGCTATTGAACTAGATGTTAACAATCACCACAAGAGCTGTTAGCGAATACTTATGCATAACAAATAAAATAAGAAAATATAGTCCTGGAGTGAAGGGTTATACATTTTTAAGGCAAATAGACAACCTGCATTTACATAATGTATTCATGAAATGGTTGTTTCCTTCATTTTGGTAATAAATTTTTAGGTTGCACCCCATCCAAACTTGATTCTGATATTTGGATGGCTTGGATTGCTGTAAAACTATGCCATGTGTATGGTTGTGGTGAACTATCAGAGGATAGCATGTAAAGAAACCAAATTTTAACAACTACTTCACCTCTCCTCTCTCCAACCATTTGCACATTGTTTCCTCTAGCAGGTGCCAACTCTACTAGTAGTTGGATAACGGTAGCCATATATGTTTGCACTTATGAGCTAAAATAGTATGAGGTTACTTGTTACCCTCCTACTTACTCATGAGTTTGTCTTGCCCCACATGCACCCTCTCCGCATGGACTTCTCCACATAGTATATGTGCCAACCTAACAATTCTGTAGGGCTTCTAAGTGGAGCTTAAGGTAGCCTCTCTATGAGTGATGAACATATGCAATAATAATAATAATAATAAACAGGATGACCTACTCATTAGTTGGGCCAGGCTTAAAAAATCTCGTGATAATCCACATTCGACATATGCTTGTGGATTGTGCCTTGCTTGGTGAAGTTAACCATCATGTTCTTTTCATGCATTCACACGATCTTATGCACTTCAGATGTCCCAGAAACTTTCAAGTTTCGCATATATTGTGTGTAAAGGTGCATGTGGAGCTACACTTGACCTCCTTTCTCGTATTCCATCATTTCTCCATTCTCTCTTAGATATATTGTAATTTTTTTTTCTTCTTTATCTTCTTCTTCTTCAAAATGGAAACATGGGCATTTTAGTTCTGCAATAAGGTTGAGGTCACAGCATTATGAAGAGAACATGACAATTGTTAAAGAAACCATAAATGCAAAAGCTTATATATTAAAACAATCTCTAATTAAAACGTAGCTTTTTCTATACTTTTGAAGTACATAGAACACATGGTTTCCAAGAAAACAAAGCTAAAAGGGTAGTTAGAGAAGGTGAGACATGACCCAAGGAAATGCTAGTTGTAAGCATCTTTCTTTCCAAAAAGGGTTTACCTGTAAAGGCATGAAAAGGCCAATCTAAGAGCTGGCTTTCCATTTTAAGATTTTGCTCAAAAATCATGGATAGACATCTAAGGTTAAGATAAACAACACTTATAAAGATGATATGGCAATTAGCGTATTGATTTATGATTAAAATCTTGAAATTCTATTTCATCCTTTTGATTTAATTTCATGGTTATCTTCTTCTCATGTGCATGTAGGTTTCTGTAGGTTGCATTGGAATCTAAATTACAATTACATTGAAATTAATGTGATTATGAATCCTCAATTGTGTTTGGTTTCTTGTAATTGGAATGCACTAGAATCCAAACCTTTTTTACTGTAATTTACACCCCTACAATGCTTGTAAATCCACTCTTAAATTCAATACGGAAAAGCTCATCAATTGAAGTGGGGATTGTTCGATGGCCCTAACACGCAACCTTGCTTTCCAAGCCAAGAGTGCCTGCATGATATTTGGACATCTATTAGAGAGTTAAAATGAAAAAGAAGAAGAAGAAGAAGATAAATTAAAATAAAAAATAAAAAATCAATGGTTCCAATTTAACAAAACAATACCCATTAATAAGAAATCATGATGTCAAACTAATCTAATTGTGATGTACCATATTTGAAGTCAGGTCCACATATTGGCTAGTTCAGATTAAGCCTTTCATTTGTAAACAAATCAAAAAAGAAAGAACTGTAAGCCTAAAATTGTTAGAGTAAGAATATATAAGTATAACTCCAAAATTTACCTTTCTCTATGGGCCTGATAAATTTATTCTAGTAAATCTTTCTTCATCTGCAACTAGTTGTATAAAATTAGTGAAATTACAAATTACACAAACATTAGTTATTACTTGGCTACTGTAAATGGTAGAACCCATCTAGAGTACACATAGCATGCATGCATTTCAACCAAGACCATTGAAACCTATTGGCCCATTCTTGGATGGAGAACAGCCAATTCACTGCCCTTGTGTTAGCTAATTAAATTTGTCCTTAGTTTGGATAACTGACCAATTTCCCATTTTTTTCACTATTCATTCACGGCCACCAATGTCTTCTGTGAGCATGATTTTTAGGGGAGTGGACCAGGTGCACCTTGGCATCACCTAAGAAAGTGTGGCCCATACCATGGGGCCCACCATGCATGTATTCTATATCTACGCCAATCAATCTATTTTACTAGATCATTTTAGGACGTGAGCTCAAAAATGAAGAAAATCCAAATCTCAAGTGAACCATATTAAGAAAGCAGTGGTGAATTGAATGCCTAATCATTAAAAACTTCTTAGGGCCTACCATCATGTTTTAGTAATGTTTATTTGCCATCTAACCTATTGATAAGGTCACACAAACCTGGACGAAGGAAAAAAAAAATAAAAAAAACAAATATCAACTTGATCCAAAGCTTTTGTTGCCCATTGATGGTCAATCACCACTATTTCCTATAGTGCAGTCCACCTGAGAATTGGATCTGCTTCATTTGGGATCATGCTCTAAAATGATATGGTAAAATAGAGGGAGGGCATGGATACAAAATACATATATCAAGGTGGGCCCCATGGCCAGGGCCACACCATTTTGAGTGAGGCCAGGGCACACCTACCCACTCCTAATTTTTGTGGTAATGCTCTACAGGTTGTTGTGCATGTACGCACTCTGTGATGGACCTTCTTTTGATGTCTGCTGATAGGATTCTCTGAAACAATTGAAAAAAAAAAAAAAAAGTGCATTGGGTGAGAATTTTCCCGGCCCTCCCTCTGTTTTTTACACTCTCGAAAATACTTCCTTTGAAAATAACTTTTTAAAGGAAATGTTTCTTTTAGTTTTCCAAGCTCTCAAGCAATCCTAGAGGATAAATAATGCCACAAGAATGCCTTGAAGCAAGTTGCATTGATGATAAAGATGATTTCCATCCAAGTTGAAGATCTCTTTGGAAATTTCTTCACATGAATCTAATTGGGTAGTCATTGATTTGTGAAGATAAGTTAAAATAAATAAGGTCAATCGTCCATAATCACAACATTGGGTTTTTGAACAATGCCCCATGTTAGTAAGGCCCACCTAATCAATTATAATCACACATCTCATCACTAAAATAAAACACTTTTGATTATCTGCAATACAAATTAAAACACGTGAAAATAATTGGAGTACAACCATCATGTTTTAAAGTCCCAACTGGAGTCCAGTTTTTAGTATCCAGTTTTAGAAGAAGGAACTAGAAAATCACTCTTCATGCATGTGCACGTGTATTTTAATATTTATATGAATCCTACCATTCATCTACAAATTCCCACAATTACATATCACAATATTCCGGATACCCAGTTAGTGGTCTGCAAATCAGGGTGCTAATGTGTTAGGTAGGATCGAGTCGATGGGTATATTAGATCCAACCTGTTTACTAATTGTATCAACCTCTCAGCCCCAAAATTGATCCATTAGTACATACATGGGTCAAGTCCAGTTAAGGTACAAATCCAAATAAATTGCAAGCAAGGAAGAAGATCCAAACCTATCTCATTACTTGTCACTTGGTTTTGGGTCGATTTATTGTCTTCTTCTTCTTCTTCTTCTTCTTTTCTATCTGAATGTTAAATATACAAATAACCAACAAAAGAAATTAACTTCCATTCTCCAGATGAGCAACAAAATTCACAAGAAAAAAGTCCAAGGAATAATGCAACGAAAAAAGTATCAAATTTTCATGTGGCAATTTGTGTATGAAGAAATGGATGGTTAGAAAAGGATCAAACAGTCCACATACAACTTTTAAGGATAACCAACTATCCACATTCAAGTGACATATGTGACTACTTGATAAATTGATCTTCCTGATTTCTGGACTCATGCAATTCACTATGTACTTACCTGACAAACATCTTGGATCTTAAGCATGATCCTCAGATTGACACACATGATCATCACTTGTGCAATTCACTAAGAGCTGGTGATCTGGACATAGATTGTTGACAGTTTTCATCTTAGGTGCAACAAGCATTTGATTACATAATCTGATGCCTAAAAGCCTAGCGAAGATTATTCTCACACCCCAATGTCAATTGAGGAGAAAAAAAGAAGAAGCAAAAGCTCATCGTCACACTTCACATTTTAAACTAAGAAGATAGCTGAACATAAACGATGTTATAACTAACTTGGCAACCGAGAATCATGGCCCCAATAGTTCCACAATCAGTGCAATACATCACTGCCTTCACTTAAGGGGATCCATGATGATCGTCGTATGACCATCATGCATACTTTTGGCATAACATACAGGGACACCCAAACACTGCCTTCCAAATTTCAATCTTTTACATAGAGGTAGTCACAAGTATCTTTAGCTCACAGCCATGTGATCGCAAGGAAGAGAGAACATCAGAGTTCAACCATACAACAACAATTCCCCATCTTAAGATGAGGCACAGGGGGTATGCCAATCCTTAAATAACTGAACTGTAAAAGAGAAAGATAGACGTGTAGATGAAATAATCAAACTGTAAGACAGAATTTCTTTCCACTTTTCTATTCTAAAATAGAAAAGGTGGGCAAATCCATAGAATCAAGCTGTAGAAAATGGATAAAGGGCCCATCATTTCTATTTTTCTATTCTAAAATATTCTTATAAGAAAAGCTTTGGAACTTTTATCACAATAAAAGATCCCAAGAAAAAAAAAATAGTATCTATGAAGTAAACGAAGGTAGAAAAAAAAGATTCCAATAAAAGCAATTGTCTATTAAAACTCATGAAAGAAATCTAAAAAAAAAAGGTTTAAAAAAAAACCATCAAAGAGAATTCATTCATAGCAAAAACAGATTGTTGAGCAACGTGTTATACCTGTCGAGCATCGTATTAATACTCTATACATGGAACTTAAGAGTATGCAAGCTGCATCCATATTTTCTTTTCATGTCTGGCAATGTTCTATTGATGTGTCACCCAGAGGAAGATGTAGTAGTACAACCTGAAGGAATGAGCTGGGAAAACATCATTTTGTTATTATCTATGATGGATTCAGATTATATCTAAACAAGAAACAACTGATATGAAAATTAATACCAAGCCATGAATTTGAATAATAATCATTAATCAGAACTTCAACCATGAGATACCTCACATGTGCCACAATTCAATTTCAAGCGCCCCATATATGTTGTGTATGCCACATGTGCAACCGTCCCATACATGTGAAATGTATTAACTCATGCCGATAACCATTAGTATTTTTTTTTTTTTGTGCCAAAATTGAGCCTATGCACTATGCAGCATTTTAACAAACACATACAGGGCACTTTCAGTTTCTCACTATTTGTAAAACAACAGCAAGGAAGGTATTTGTTTAGTGTGCATACCTTCCTTGCCACTAGCACTTCATTGAGTCATTTCATCAAACACTTGGTGAGCAACATCAATATCAAAATAACTGAATCATCAAACTTCAAAGAAGAAATACCGAAAATAAAAAAGAAAGAGAATTTTTTTTCATGAATTTAGCACTATCAAACAATCAAGAATATATTAAAGCTAAGAAGATCAAAAGAATATCACCTTCCAGAAGTTGAAACCCTAATTCGTTGGATTTGTATGCCGATGAGGTGTGGTCAGAGCACTGTTACAATGTCATCGTAAGGCAGCTGGGTTGCAGTAGAACAGAGATACGACATGTCTACAAGGCAAATGACAGAGAGAGAGAGAGAGAGAGAGAGAGAGAGACAGGGAGAAAGAGTGTGTGCGCGAGAGAGAGAGATAGGGAGAGAGAGTACGTAGGGAGAGAGAGTGCGAGAGAGAGAGAAACTGGGAGAGAGAGTGC
The DNA here is from genome assembly GCA_037074715.1 of Magnolia kwangsiensis. NCBI lineage: Eukaryota > Viridiplantae > Streptophyta > Magnoliopsida > Magnoliales > Magnoliaceae > Magnolia > Magnolia kwangsiensis. Next base: position 102,816,645 of record CM073577.1, on the reverse strand, counting down.
GCAGGGAGAGAGAGTGCGCGAGAGAGAGAGAGAGACTGGGAGAGAGAGTCTGTGAGAGAGAGAGAGGGAGAGAGAGTGCACATGAGAGAGAGAGAGATAGACGAGAGAGAGAGTGAGAGAGTGTTTGGGCACGGCTCTATTTTGAGCGCGCGCCCAAATTTGGGGTTCTTTCGACGGATGGACCGCTTAGGGACTCCGTGGGGCCCACCATGATGTATTTTGTTAATCCATTACTATCCATAATTTTAATAAATTATTTTACTTTAGGAAACTAAATTTCAGGTATATTTAAGGCCCAATTGGACTACACCATAAGAAGCAACTATAATTTAATATCAATGTTTCCTACCGTGTGGTCCACTTGAGCCTTTGATCTAGCTAATTTTTTTTTTCAACCTCTAAATTAATATTTACAAATATATAGCTGGCTTAGATAGAACATATAGTTTTTTTTATGCTACATAGAGACCCTTATAACACTATTAATTATTAATGGTGTATCAACTTTTTAGCTAAGGATTAAAACCGTAGCAAGTATAGCTAAGGTTTATATCCGTAGAAAAAAAGTAACGTGGTATGAATCCTTTGCCCCTTTTTTTAGTAGTGAATGATTGGTGGTGTGGGCTATAGATGAACTTGTCTTCCATTTATACAACAGACCCATTCACAAATTGCAGAAGTATCAAGATCGGTGAAATAATTTCCTAGAAGTTAGTTAATTCAACATCCATGTATAGCCCAGTTCCTCTATACACTCGAACACATGCCAATCTGGCATACATGTGAGAGATCTAATACCCACCATATAGATTCCTTTGCACGAAAGTTAATACAGTAAAAACTCATGAGCAGGGCATATAGTATGAGACAAGTAGATGGAAACCATCCATTTTTTTCACACATTGTAACTCACCTAATGAGTGGATGGCCTCATTTTTGGGCCAGGGTCCAAAAACATCTACATGACGAAGTCCACATGATGCATAAGCCCAGATGTTTGCCACATGGTGCCAACTTAACATGCGTGCTGGCAAGTAGAGGGGCTGCATTATAGGCACATCAAATTTCTATTTTTTTTTTTTTTTCCCTTTCCCTTTCAAGCAGTAGTTTTGGTTGAAAGATAAACTTAAAGCTGCAAATTCAATTTCGCACATTTATAGATCAGAGTTATCATTCAAAATGTTGGCAATGGAAAATTTCAAACTGCCCAACTAAACAAAAGCAAAATAATTATTATTAAATGCTTAGCTATACACAAGCGATTAAAATCTAATGAGAAGACATCTAGTAGGTTTAACTAGATCATTGAAATTGTGGGTCTCATAACTCATTATGAATGGCACATTCCAAAAATCATACTGATCAAGCAATCCTTACTATCTGATTGATGGCTATCAAGTAGATGGTCAAAAGTAAGTAGTGAGTAGTCCAAATTTGAAGGTGTTAGAAATGGGAAAAAAACCCCATCATACACAAAACCTAGAAAGGGAGTTGAATTTGAAAACAAACACCAAAATCCAACAAAGGGAATAGAAATCTAGAAGGCCCTAGATGCCAGCATTAGATCAACAATAGTGCATGAAGGATTGATGCATCTCAAATAAGAAGATTATCAACCACGGTTCAAGAATTCAACTGATTTAAATACCAAAGGAAACTGTATGAGGACAGGATTACATCTTACACATGGTTACGAAGGTCTGACCAAATTAAGATTGGGGAAAATCCAGATCTTTCTTAAATTGAATCATGCCTTACATCATATCATATATACCAAAGCTATAAAAAGGGGTTTGTATAATATCTAATCCTCCATTAATCTCCTGGTATTCAGCTATTTTTGCACTCCAACTTATGAATCTAGGGTATTTAGATGGTTCATACCAGATAGTGTCTGAAACTTCAACTTTTTATGTAAAATATGTACCCATGATGCATGGTGTATGTGAGCATCATAGGTGTTGAACCTATCCTAAATATAGATTGATCAAGGAACTGTATCACTCATACCTGTGCTTCTTGAATCCTTATAAAATTCCCACTAGCCTTTGCCTCTATTAATTTTCCCTTCTAGACCTTATTAAGACCTTTGTATTCATACTGTCTGTCTCGGAAACTGAAATTACAAAGCACAGTAAATACCATTTAGTTTGGAAGAAGTTACAATTACATTTCTTTTAAATCCAACTTAAAAGTAACATGATTGCATTTTACAGCTCAATCTTTTTTAAGTGTGAATGCTCAAGAAGTCATAATCTGCTTATTTCCTCCTCATTAGAATAATGTTGCACAATTCATTTATGTATAATTTACGTATTTCCACCTCGTTAGAATAATGTTGCACAAATCCTATATCAATAAAAATTGAATTTTTACGAGTTATATAATCTTCAATATGAAGATCTTGTAGAACCGAAAGAAATATAATGGAAAGAATGTACCAAAATGTTGAAACTAAATTCCAAAAAGGATCTTCTGAAAATATCTCTACGTCGGTGAATTTATGGGGCCTACTCCAACCTTCTTCTTCTAGACGAATGACAAAGTCTCCCATCCACATCTAAAGAACCAGGCACATCATTCCTTCCTCCTCTAAATAGGTGAGAATATGAAGTGTCGCTAGCTATGGAAGAAGCATACGCAACTCCAGATTCACTACTTATAGCAGAAGCGTAGGCAGTTCCAAGTTCTCCCTGTATCACATCTATCATTCTCAAAGCAGAGGCCTGATCTTCTAGGGGCCTAGTGGCTTGTGGACCCAAATCATGTGAAGTCCTGGGATTCTGAGGATTTACTTATCAGATGAGGCAATACAACCTCAGTTATCCACCCTCTCCATCGTATTAGAAATTCTAGCAATCAAAGTGAAAGCATAGATTTATTTTTTTTATTTAGAACAATTAAAAAGAATCATTTTTGAAACAAAAACCTAAATCTACTGACAGTAAGAGAAATAGAAATCAGAAACTTCAAGATTAAGCTCAAAAGGAACTAATTTTTCAAGAAAAAAAGGTGATAAGGAAACAGAGCTGAAAAGAAAGATAAGAGATGGAGATCACCTCTTTCTAGTGGCCACAGATCTATGAAGGACCGGATTTACAAACCACTATACAATTTTCGATTCCCATCCCCAATCTGTAAACCCTATTTTGGCAAACCCCACAATAGCCACGACAACCCAAATCATAGTAGCTTCCTGCTCCATCCTCGGCCCGCCACCGCGAACCCAACTAACCCTAGCCCAGACAAACCCCTGGCCACCAGTCCTAGATCTAATCATGCACCATGAACCCCATTGCCGCCACCACAAATTCGGTAAAATCCCGATCGCGCACCACCTGACATGATCCTATCCAAAACCCATCATCTTCCTTAGCCGCATTCTCTCGAATGAAAGGAGAGAGAGAGAGAGAGAGAGAGAGAGAGAGAGAGAGAGAGAGAGAGAGAGAGAGAGAGAGAGAGGTGGCAAGAGGGGGTAGCCGAGAGAGAAAGAGGGAAACCTTCCCACAAGTAAGAAGGGGTAGCTGAGAGAGAGGGAAACCTTCCCACGAGTCCGCCAGAATGAAAACCAAAACTACGGGTTCTTTTTTGTGCGTGGACAGAGCTAGAAACAAACGATCATGTCAAGGGTTCTGTGGACCCCATCATTATGTATATGTTTATCCAATCCATCCATTCATTTTAAAAGTTGTTTTTAGGGCATGATCCAAAAAAAAGGCAAATTGAAGCTCAAGTTGACCACAAAAATGATCAAGGATAGGAACTTAATATCTACTTTTTCCTATGGTGTGGTCCACCTGAGATTTGGATTTGCCTATATTTTGGGGACCACAAACTAAAATGGGATGCAAAAATGGATGGATGGCATGGATATACATCAGATTGTCAAGGTAGGCCCCAAGGTAAGGGTAACACCCTGGAGGTTCTGTAGGTTGCTGGAGGATACAATTTAGATGCAGGCGGAGTTAGAGATGGTGGTCTTATAAGGAGCTCCATGGGGCCCATCATGATGGATGTGGTTTATCCACGCCTTTCATTCTTTTTAAGAGATCATTTTAGGACATGATCCAAGAAATGAGTCTTATCGAAGGTTCAAGTAGACCACACCATTGGGAAGAAAATTTTCAACGATAAGAACTTATGCAATGCTTCCTATGGTGTGGTCCACTTGAGCCCTCAATTAGCCAACTTTTTTAGGCTTATGCCATAAAATGAGTAGCCAAAATGGATGGATGACGTAGATAAAACCATACATTGCAGTGGGCCCTAGGAAGTTTTTAATGGTAAGTGTTCAATCCCCGATGTTTCTTATGGTGTGATCCACCTGACATCTAGATCTGCCTAATTTTTAGGACCACATCCTAAAATGAGCTGGAAAAAAAAGATAGACAGAATGGATATTTATCAAATCATCAAGGTGGGCTCCAACGTAAGGGTAACACTTAAAATACCGTGGGAATGCATCCATAATTTTTATTTGAAATCTAGTCTATTTAAATGTTTTAAAAAACATGAAATAAGGTCAAAAAAACAAATAATCTTGATCTAAAACTTTTGTGGCCCTTGAACAGTTTTTAATGGTGGGTGTCACTATCCCCACTGTTTTTTGTGTTGGGGTCCACTGCAGCTTTGGATTTATCTTTGGATATTGCCCTAAAATGATCTCTCCAAATGGATGGAACATGTGGATATAAAACATTCATCATGGTGGGGCCCAAAATTGAGAGGTATATAAATATCAGGTGGACCACACCACATGAAAACAATAGTGATTAGATATCCATCATTAAAATCCTATGTAAGGCCCACTATACTCTTTATTTGGCATCCAATCTATTTATTAGGTCATATAGGCTTAGATGAAGGGGATAAACAAAAATCATATCAATTCAATACTTTTATGGCCCCCAGAATGTTTTAAATGGTTGACTGTCAAATTGGGATATGCCTCATTTTTGGTCTCATGCCATAAAATGATCTTTAAAAATAGATGGACGGCATGGATTAAACACATACATCATGGTTGGGCCCACACAACACCAATCACAAGCCATTGGATGGTGTAGGGGGAGGAGCCAATTCATTCCCCTTACTTGTGGTGTGGTCCATTTAATCTTTGGATATGATTCATTTTTTGGATAATTCTATAAAATGATCTCAAAAAATGGATGAACGGTGTGGGTTGATCCTAAATTTTCGGTAAATCCAAAACCCAAGTGGACCATGCCACACAAAACAGTGTCGAATAATGATTTCTACCGTTGATACCTTCCTTGGGCCCATAGTAATGTTTATTTGTCATCCAACATGTTCGAAATATCAAAAAAATATGAATTAAGGGAAAACACAAACATCAGCCTAAATGTGGGCCACACTACATAATATAATGGAGGGGTTTCCTTAAAATATTTATAATCATATATTAGGCCTGCCTAAATGTGATTCACATATCCAACCCACTCATTATGTGTGTCCCACTTAGATGAGGGGTCAGACCAATTTTCAACTGCATCCATGTTTGTATTAACTTATAAACAGGTCAGACCTTAAATAAACATCACGGTGGGCCCTAAGAAGGTTTCAATAGTGGGTGTTACTATCCCACTCTTTTCTATGGTGGGTCCACTTGAACTTTAGATCTGCCCCGTTAGTCAAATGCACCATTCCATGGTGGGCCACGAGCTTAAAAATAAAGTGAATACATGACTTGGGTGGGCCACACCACATACAATAGTTGAGAGGGTTACCCTCCCATTAAAACATTTTATAATTATTTATTAGGCCCACCTAGATGTGGTTCATAGATCTAGCCCATTCATTATGTGTGTCCCACTTGGATGAGGAGTCAAACCAATTTTCATGCACATCCAAAACTCATGTGGGTCCCACCAAATGCTTTTATATGTGGGGTGCACACAGATTAACCTCATCGGAAGTTCCCATGAGGTGACCTTATAGTATCATTTCACTATTTAGGTAACTCCTTCATGGGTGTTATTCTAACCATGTTGGGCCCACCTTGGTATATTTTATGTATTTCAACACCGTCCATATATTTTTCCATCATATTTTAGGATGTGATTTCAAATCATAAGAATTCAATAATCTCAGGTGGCCATACCAATCAAAACAAGGATGAATAACTATTAAAAACCTTTTAAAGGCCACAAAATTTTTAGATCAATTTGATCTTTGTAGTTTACCTTCATGTAGATCTTCTTTACATTATCAACAAGTTGGATTGCAAATAAACATTACTAAAACCTTACGATGGGCTCTTTATAATTTTTAATGGCGATGTACTATATTATCATTCTTTCCAGTGGTGTGGCTCACTTAAGATTTTAATCTACACAATTTTTTATACCTGGCCTAAAAATGCATTGAAGAAACATAGGGGCGGTAAAGATATACAACACATCATCAAAATCTCACTTTTGTTATCTAATTTTTCAAATTTTCTTGTCAAAATACAAAATCTAGTTTTCTTTTTTTTTAAAAATATATTTTTTTACAATTTGTCAAATTTTTCACAATTTTGTTTAATTTTTTAAATTTTCTTTTTCAAAATATCATTTTTTTAATCTCACTTTTGTTATATAACTTTTTAATTTTTCTTGTCAAAATACAAAATCTAGTTTTTTTTTTAATATATATATATATATATATATATATATATATATATATATATATATATATTGTAATTTGTCAATTTTTTCACAATTTTGTTTAATTTTAAAAATTTTTATTTTCAAAATATCATTTTTTTATCGAAATCTTTTTTTTTTCAAAATTATCAACATTATTCAAAGTTCTTAATTTTTTTTTTCAAAATCTAAATTTTTCTTAAACATAGTTAATTATTTTTCTAAGCTTCTTGTAACGCCTTAGAAAAATCCATACTTAGACCCGAGTAGCCCCTCTAACAGAAATCATTAAGAACCAAATCCTTTAGAAATTTAATGTGTTTTAGCTAGTGCTAAATTAGATTACAGGTAAAAGTAGCACCAACCACTTTTAATGCGATTTGTAAGACCCAAAACCTATAGAATCATTGACGCTATATTACCCTGAAATCTAGGATCCAACTCGAAACCTAGTTGCTCCTGGGAGTACTTTGAAACTTCGTATCAGATCTAGACCGCATGTCGAAAGTCTGATAGGGATGAACTTAAACCAGTATGACCGCCTAGTTGGACTTGACTATCACCTCAAAAATCAAAGCCAAATGATGTCCCGAGACCATTTCCTTGAGTTCAGAGTGAAGAGAGTGAGAAAGTAAAGATTTTTAGAAAATTAAATATGATTTTAAGTAATCTGAGACGTGTCGTTTGTGCGTTATTTCTAAGCGTTCTGACCATTATATTTTGACCCAAATTTACCCTCGGATCAGGAAAGGTGGCCCATACATGTCAAAGTACTTGTGGCCCTGATCGAATTTCGGTGACCATTGAATTGAAACTGATCCACCATGGACGATCTGGAAACCCGATCGGACTGAAAACTTAACTTGCTTAAGATCTAATACTAGTGAGCTTAGTCCAACCGCATTTGATAAGAGGACCTCCAGAAGTACTCCGTTGGATCAGAAAGAGCCCGATTTGGTTATAACCTAAGTATACCTTGGCCCTAAGGCTATTTTCATCGACTTTAGGCTTATAAAAAGGCCTTAACCCTCATTCCCAAATCCCATATGAATTTCCTAAACCCTAGCTATTCAAGAGAGAGAAAAGAGAGAGAAAGTAAGAGAGAACCCATTATTTTTTTGTGGGATTCTTCCCAGCTCTTCTACGTATCGATCCTGCATATCTGAATCGTTATTCCAGCGATTCTGATTTTGTTCTTGGATAAGTTAATCAAACCCTAACCTATTTTGAAGCTTAGAATAACTGTAGTGAAGTTATAGTTAACCTGTTTCATGCCTTAGGTAGTGTATCCGCCGTTGACGAAGACTTATCGTCTGAATCATATTCATTGCGTGTTTTCTGGTTTAAGGTGCAGACTATATATGTTTAGGTTATGATTTTCAAGGCTTTCAATGTCAGATAAAAATTTATTCTTGACGTGAATGCTATTACACATGCTAAATGTGCTATCTATTTCGATTTACGTATATGTATAATTTATGTTATAAATAGAGCATTTCATATATATGTTAGAATACCCGTATACATATTGAATTTGTTGTTATGATTGCCATGATTCTTTGTCGTTGATACATGATTGTTACATATGCGAGGACTCCTTGATGAAAGGAATCGTCCTATTATGACATATGATCGACATACGTGATGTATATTGAATAGTGTAGTCTAAGTGTTTGTATAAATGCTTGATTGAGTTAGTAGTTAGTAAAGTGTAATTTTTAAGGTTGTTGAGATATGAAACTCAATCACATTACCTATGTGTATAATTTCCTCCATGTATTGTTTAGCTTAAATTATTCATGTTAATTGTGTTTATGTTTTCCTCCATTTACTGGATTTATGTTCAAGTTATATTTCATAAATGTTCATATGAATGTAGGATATGAATCATATGCCTGTTCTTGAGCTTGTACACGATTGGGGTTGTATTACAGTCCAGGTAATCGGTAACTATTCTTCAAATGGTGGTTGAGGTCATCTTCGCCACATAGGATGAGTTTAACGAATCCGAGTCGTGCTTGAGATGTTCGACAATGGTTAGGCCACACAGAGTGCTTATGCATTTCATGTCATTCAACTCAATGTGCGCTTGGCCTAGTTGAGCTTATCAACTAACCCGATTGACCGATGTATGTTCACCATATTTGGTCGCTACTATTTGAATCTAAGGCACCGAACTCACTAGTGAAACTCCCGTTAACCTTGGTACCATGATCCCCTAAGACTCATGAGCCAGACATGGCGGTATGGGACACTGTGGTCGAGCTGTCGGCCTACGCTGGGGCGACGAGCCTCCCGGTAGTGACCAGTGAGCACCCTACTCTTGGAGCCGATTATGGTGGTATAGGACACTTTATTCGTGCTGTCGGCCTACATTGATTGGTGACGAGCCCTTTACAGTGATCTAGAACTATAACATCATATGAGATTTCCTAGGACTAACGACCCTATAATGGATCAATGTTTGGAAATTGATATAAGGGAGGTGCCTTAGTTTTCCAATCCTGCAGTATGAAAAGGACTAATAAGAACTTGATAATCACGTTCATGCACCATGTGCTTTGGCATGGAAGAGCACTTTCAGGAGGATGTCATGCGCGTTGTAAGATGAAGACGCTGAGGGAGTACAAGAGAGGGCATGCATCATTTCTACATACATCCTTGCATTAACAAGATTATCTAGGTCATGTTTGATTGTATTGCTTTATCATTACTGCTTGACTGAATTGATAACATGTTAACCTTTACTGTATAGCTCCACTGAGTTGATCACTCACTCCCACATTCTGGGACGGTGTTTAAACATTAACCGGACTCTGTCTTAGTTGCAGATGATGATGCGGCCCACGAGGCAGAGCAAGAGTTCGAGGATGATGAGGAGGCGTTCTCCTTCATGCAGTTCTTAGGCGGGTTCATGTGAGCCGAGCCCTGTGTAATGGGGATTCAGGGTTATATTTTTCATGGTTTCATATTTTGATATTTGTATTTGAGATAATACATGTATTTATGACCTGGTAGAGAACTCATATATTTGGGGATTGTTTATGGTTTATATATGAATTTAAGACTTCCGCTTGCATTTTCTCGTTATCCCTGAATTATGTCTGCTAATTTGGATTAATCTACTTCATGTTTTATGCACTAATGTAGACAACATACAATCATCATTAATCCTGTTGCATAAGTGATGGTCAGGAACTCGGGAGCTGAGTTATCTTCGAACCCCGATTTTCAAGTCGTTACACTTCTCAACTTTTTTTTTTGAAATTCATAATTTTTTTCAACTACTTAATTTTTTACCTGAGTATTAGAGATAGTTTAGGACTGTCTCGAATAAAGACGATCTTTGATGGTCTCTAATAGAGACAATCTTTAATAGTCTCTAATAGAGACGGTCTTTGATAGGGATATAAGATGGCTAAGGACCATCTCTAATATAGACGGTCTTTAACAATCTCAGATTATAAGTAAAAGACAGCCAATGACTGTCTCTAATGTAGATGACCAATGACCATCTCGGATGACCACATATAAGATTTGACTGTCTCTAATGAGGACAGTTTTTGACCGTCTCAAATGACCACATATAAGACGGTCAAAGACCGTCTTAAATGATTTGTAGATGTTCAACATTTTAAGACAATATTAGGGACGGTCAAGAGCCATCTAAAATTTTAGAGACGGTCTACGGTCGTCTTTAAACTATATTTAAACCAAAGAATTTTAGAGACGATCCACAACCATCTCAAAATCCATCCTTTTTTTTCCATTTTTCACGTAGTGTAATCGTAACTGCTTCAACTTTCTCTAGTATTCTTTGTAGTGATGGTTGTGTATTATCGAAGGAATGTCATGCAAATCCTTTTAGGTATAAAGTAAACAACTGCATTAGTTAGGATAAAATCCATTGTAGTTGTGTAAGGACGGAATACCTACAATTCAAAAACAGAGTATCAGTTATTTTAATTAAATAAAATTGTACTTTTCTTTAGAGATGAAGGGGAGGATGTTCCTGTTGAGAGTCGCCATTTTGACATCTATTTGACGCCAAACAATGGTGAAACGAAAAGCATTTTGTTTGGGGATTTATCATTTAACAGTAACAAAGAAAATAGAAGAACATTCATCATAGATTTCATTTATCTTGAGTTTTAATTACATCCTCGTATCTCCCTTAATTCTGAAACAAAGTATAAAGAATCTGTGCAAGCTTGAAAGAAGAATCAGTTCAATGGAAATTTTGGCAGCATTTCGGCGTGTTTCGCATCCGTCGCAGCGACAGTGGAGTTGTGCGGATCTAAGATCCTTACTTCAAACCAACATACAAGAAGTGTATTCTTTAAAAAATAAAGTGTCTCGAGAACCCATAAAACTGCATCGCACAACTTATCTTAAGTTTCCCGGGTCCGCACAACTCATCTTTCCCTCTCTCTCTCTCTCTCTCTCTCTCTCTCTCTCTCTCTCTCTCTCTCTACTCCTGGCACCTCTCTGAAATTTTGATCTTGCAAATGAGAGGGGGGTTGGTATTTATAAGCTTCTGCATGTGTGAAGCATCGATTTACATGCCGTGGGCCACATTCTACGTAACACTATTCACCCATGCGACTGTTCACCTGCGCTACTATTCACTTGTGCTACTATTCACTATACACTATTCACCCATGTAACTATTCACCTGTGTTACTATTTACCGTGCATAATTCACTCACATACTATTCATCCGCACTAATATTCACCCACGTGACTATTCATTGTGCACTATTCCCTATACTACTATTTATCCTGTGCTATTATTCATCACAACAAATTTTCCAGAGAGGGGTGATAAAGAGAGGGTCGCGTAATGGGTTGGGTTGCTTATCTTGGATACTTGATGCACAACAAACCAAACTCCTATCGACCTATTTATTTTTTATGCCGCAACAGGATCCTTTGGGCATAACCTGCTCGCCCGAAATTTCGATCAAGGGAGTTTTTACTAACCAGAGTGAGGACCGACCAGCACCCATTTTGTCAAAGGCATGAGTGAAGAGTACATTTGCTAATGATCCTATGTCGGCCAGGATTCAAAAAATATTCTGATTAGCTATGGTCACAAATATCACTAGAACGTTGTCATGGGGGTGATGGATGCCTCGAGTGTCTTCCTCGGTGAAGGTAAGACCATACTTCTCCAGTTTTCTTTCTTTTAAAGGTCAAATAAGGACCATTATTTCCCCCTTGGGATGATTGATTCTTCTGGTGTGTACCTTCTAAGCATTGTTCAAGTCTCCTCTACCTCTGTGACCCCCTACGATCATATGGATTTCTCCAGTAGGTTGATTGTCAATTGGTGGTTCCTCGGCAACAATAATTCATGTTGAGGCATAAAATAGAGAAGAAAGAATTGAAGATTAAGAAGATAAATATTAAAAAGAAAGAAGGAAAAGAAAATGAAGAAGAAAGAGTATCTTTTAAGGGTTTTGCGCAGGTCTGCGCAAACCATATTGGTTACGCGGGTTCACGTAACTAGTCACACTAGTTACGTAGGTTCGCGCAACTGATTTCAGGACTTGTTGTCCATGAATGGTCAGAATTGATGAAAGGTGGGTCCCATGGTATTAAGATTGAGGGCTCGCACGTGTGAAAGTCTATAAATACCCCCATCTCCCTCTCATTTGGGAAGATTGAAGATTTTTGGAAGAAGTGCAGACCTACAGAGAAGACTGAAGGTAGGAATCACGAGAGGCCTAGGGTTTGTGTGGACCCGTGCAAACCATGTTGATTGCGCAGGTCCATGCAACCACACTACCATGCAGTCAGTAATGATAAGGGATCAAATTACTACTAAAATGATTAGGCTCCAGTTCTTCTTTTGTCCAAGCTTCCGAAAGAGAAATCGGTTGATCGGATCCACACAATATTCCTCTTAAAGAGAATATCAAATCACGAGTCGAAGTGCTACCGAATTTGACATCTAGATTCGACATTTGAACTTTGTCAATTTCTGTATTTTAGATAATCTATCTTAGAATCAAGGGATATTCGATGATGTAAATGGATTCAATATTAATAATACAATGATTGTTCTTGATGTACTCTCTCTCTGTTATATTTGAATAAGATAATCCCCCAAATCAAAATGCATTTGTTTCTTGTTCGAAACAAAATGGCGCCTCTCAGTGGGAACATCCTCCCCTTCGTCTCTCAGATAGATTACATTGATATTTAAATAATAAATATAATTTCTTATTTTATTTTAAAGGTAAAAAGATAAAATTGTGAAATACAATCAAATGGAAAACTGAATGAGGAAAGTGAACTTTTATTTCACTGCAACTGGATTCGTAGTGGAATATGCATCGGATCAACCTCCATGGTGTGAAACCTAGTCTTCTGTAACCAATGATGACCTCACCCGAACAATAGTTAGAGTCATGTCCACTTCACCTCGAGCACTGGAAGATGATGAGAACTGGATTGTTATGAGATCTCGAAGGATGAGAGTTCGAAATGCAAGGAGCTTCAAAACAAGTCTACCTTCGCCATATGCCAAGGGACCAATAACACAAAACACTGTAAAAAAGAATCCCAAATTAACCCCTCCTGTAATATATCTTGGGCAAACGGTTCCGTAGTTACTATCACGTGACTTCCCGGCTTTGATTGCTCCAAGTGTCCGATGGACAAAAGAGCAAAAAGGAAAGACGCTACTCGTAGGATCACCTACTCTGCATCACCTCGATCAATCAGAAGCAGTGGAAGTATGGGAAAACTGAATGGGACTCCCCTCTTTGTAAGCACCATCACATCAACATATTCTTATCCCACTCCAACTATAGCTTCATTAGGAAGTGGGGAAGCTATAGTACACATGGCCAGAACAGATCAGGGAACTATGCTGACCACGAAGGACAATATGAATGAAATGGTACATGCACAGAGAAAATTGATGGAAGAATGTAGAAATCTTAGGGAGGCTCTGTCAACTCTTGTGCATAACATGGCCTAGATAATGACTCCTCCAATGATGGGCACAATGAACGGATAAGAACATACACCCAAAGGTTTCCAGCCATAGGGGACAAGATCACTCGGATCTGCTCCAGTAGTGAGAACTATAACTCAAGAAGAAGTATGACAAGTTGTTGAGGAAGGCGTTAGAATAGAAAGGGAGCATGAGAATAACGGTTGATTCAGATATAGAATGTCGTATCCAAGGGAAGTAAAAGATGTTCATTTTCCAGTTAACTTCAAGTATCCAGACTTTCAAAAGTTTAACGGGGATAGATCGCAGAAGAACATTTGATGCACTTCATCACCAGCATGGGAAATTTAACCATGATACCACAATATTGCATACAATTATTCGGATCTTCTCTGACAAGTAAGGCATTCTGATGGTATTCTAGTCTGGCTCCAGGATCAATATGCACTTGGGAACAAATGAAGGATGGTTTTATGTCAAACTTCTTATCATCAGAATGCGACGTTAGCATTATGGAATTAGCTTCTACACGACAAAGAGAAGGGGAACCTGTGGAGAATTCACAGATGGAAGACATTGGAAGCCTCTTGCTAACAGTTAACAGAAGAAAAAGAGTAGGTCAAGATGCGTTTGAACTCTGTGGAGATGGGAATCGCATTTGGGCTTACCAGTGCCGATATCAAGACTTTCCATGATCTGGCCTCTAAAGCCCACGCCCTAGAACTAATGACCCGAAAAATGACAGCATTTCACTATGAAACAGCCAGAAGAGGACCCAGTAGGTTGATCGCAAATACTGTGCACCATGAGAAAGAAGTCCAGAAATAAGGGATTCAGGAGAAAAAAGGACAGAGCAGAAGGAAGAATCAAGTCGTCCTAGAAGCAGGTTCAGTAGAAAAAGACCCAGATCGCTTAATTCTCATGAAGGGTTTGCATTCGATAAAGAAGACTTTATTCCTATGATGAACCAACTGTTGAAAGCCAGTACGATAGAATTACCTGCGTCCAAGCGCCCTGAAGATGTAGGAAGAGCAAGAGAAAGAGGTTTCTTCCGCTATCATCATCTGGTAGGGCATCCGACAAAAAATTGCTACACATTAGAATGGATAATACAAAGAATGATAAACAGGGGTGAAATAGTCATTGGGAAAGAAAAAGAAAGGGATGCAAAGGTAACAGTGAACGTACTGATGGTTCAGGAAAGTGCTCATGAATGAGCAGATAAAGAAAATCGTAAGATGACAGGGAAGGCCGCAGTAATTACATTACGGTCAGGGAAAAGAATGGCATGTCGGCCAAGGCAGAAATTCAGAACTACAAGAACAGAGATCATCAGGGATCAGTGCGACAGTGATAAGAGAGAAGAGAAGAATGAAACAACAAAGTGACTTATGACATCGTGAGTTACTTGAAAGGTATACCGACTCGGTTAAACGTTTATGACACGTTAAAGTTATTGGAAGATTTTAGGTAGATTTTATTTCAAGCGCTATCCGACCACAATGTCAGAGAAACGTTGTTGGTGAAAATGGAAAATAAAGAATACAAAGAACAAGAGGACTGTATGTCAGTAGTTTCCTTCTCTGATGATGATCTAATTTGTGATACAGGGCATAATAGGCCACATATGATAGTAGGACACACTTGCGGTAAGGATGTAAAAAGGATTATGCTCGACAATGGATCTGCAGTGAACCTGTTATCGCTAACAATGTTGAATAAATTGGGTTACCATCGTTCTGATCTACATCCTAGTGGAATGATGATGCTGGGCTTTAACTAATATGGGCATCGTGCGCTTGGTAAAATTACGATAACATTGGAAATAGGAGAATTAACTACAAATGTTGTTTGTCATGTGATCAATGCAGTCACAACATATAATCTTCTCTTGGGAAGACCATGGATACATCAGTACAGTATTATACCTTCTACCCTTCATCAATGTTTCATATACTATAAGAATGGAATACAGTATAAAGTAATGGTCGATGCAAGACCATACATAGAAGTCAAAGCCTTCATTGCAGACGCCCGTTATTATGACGGATTTTTCAGAGGAGAAGAGAAAAAGAATGATGAAAACAAAACCCTAAAAAATGCTCATGCAAAAGCGATAAAAGGGGAATCTGAAAAGGCAAGGTCGTTCGGAATTTCAGAAGCAAAGAAGAAGTTCTATTTTGTGTCAAAACATCTGAGACAGCTAGGACAGTCACCATTAACATTACTATCGTCTGAATAGTTAAAAATCTTTCAGTCAAATTATACAGTATACCATTACCATATGCTAAAAGAAACAAGCCATTCCGGGAATGTTTCATGTTGAAACAAATGCAAAATATCCAAAGCCGATCGAATTTTACGCCTCTTCAGAAGTAAAGATAGAAGCAAGGGCTGAGAATAATGTGTATCACGGAAAGCTAACATCTTGCGATCTCAATAAATACAGTTTGACAAGCAGAAGAATGATGAAAAGGATGGGTTTTGATAATGAAGAACGGACTGGTTTAAATGATGAGAAAGGAATTCAGTCTCTATAAGAGTTGGTCAGAAGAGGAGAGAAAATTTTCAAGGATTGGGGGTAGAGTCTTCAATAAATATGGTCACAGTCGATCAACTATCATAGATAGATCCCGAAATAGTCAAACATCCTGAGACAGCTCCAAAGTAGATAGAAGACAGGGGGCAGCCGATAATCGATAGTTTGCGAGAAGTAAAATTAGGCACAAATGAAGAGCCGAGAAATACATTATAAGCACTGGTATTCTTGAGCAAGAAGCTGAGAAATACATTATAAGCACTGGTATTAGAAGAAGAAGTGAACAAGATGATCGAAGTCAGATTTATCAGAAAGGTCAAATATCTCAAGTGGATATCGAATATTGTCCCAGTAAAAATGAAAAAAATGGACAAATTAGGGTGTGCACTGTAACACCCTGAATTTTTTGCCAACCTGGGATTAAATGTCCTTAGGCAATGGGTCAACTAAAACACCCAAAAAATCGCTCAGAACCCAATTCCATGGCCAAAGAAATCACTTAGGATTAATTCCTTTAGAAATTAAGCGTAAGTTAGCTAGCGCTACGCTGGAATAGCTGTGAAATTGTCCCTGACCACTTTAAATACGTTCTACAAGACTCAAAACTTGTAGAATCAATGATGCTACGTTACCCTAAAATCCAGGATCAAACTCTAAACCGGTTTGTTCTCAGGAACCCTTTGAAACTTTGTATTGGATCTAGATCGCGTGTCGAAAGTCCGATATCTACCATCTTAGACCGTTATGACCGCTTGGCTGGACTTGACAATCGTTTCGAAAATTAAGCCCAACCGACTTTCAAAGGCTATTTCATTGAGCCTGGAGTGAAGAGAGTGAGAAAAGGGTTAGATTTGAAAATTTTAATTCAAATCTGGCACGTGACTTGGCGCGTTATTATTAAGCGTTCTGACCGTCAGAATTCAGCCAAATTATACCCTCGGATCAGGAAAAATTTCTCTTTCATATCATGAGACTTGTAGACCTGATCTAGGTGCGGTGACCGCTGAATTAAAATTGGACCGCCACGTGCGATCTGCGAACTCTTTCGGTCTGAAAACTTGATGTGTGCTAGATCCAGTATGCATGAGCTTAAGTCCGACTGCGTTCGGCCAGGGGACCTCCAGAAATGCTCTTTTGGATCGAAACAGTCCCGATTTGGTTAGACCCCAAGTAAACATTGTTCTCAAGCCTAATTTGGAAAGGTTTTAAGCTATAAAAGGGCTTGAAACCCTCTCATTTCTCTCCCATACGAATTTGCTAAAAACCCTAGATTGGGAGAGAGAAAAAGTGAGAGTTTGTGAGAGAAGGTGAGAGAGATCTTCCTGCCACCCGCACCAGCTGCTACACGTGCTTAAGCAACGTATCCCAATCGCTTTTTCGGTGATTCCAATGCTTTTTTAGGTAAGGAAAACCCTGTCTACTTGTTGATTTATCGTTTCGTCAATTCAAATAGCAAAGTAGTTAATATAACTTGTGAAATAGGTCGCCTGTTCGCCGTAGACGAAGCATATACGCTCCGTTCGAAACGATACACATCTAAAGCAATAGGTGCGGATTTTAGATGCTTTGATTGGCTGATTTCAATGCTTTCAATGTCGTTTAATAGTAGATTATCGACGGCAACGCCGTTTGACATGTACAACATGCTATCCGTTTTCTGTTTTGTAAACGTAGGAAAAATATGAGATTTAGGGCATTTTAGTCATTTGTAGGAAATACTGTTTGCATCCATATTTTGCTGATATGATTGACATGGATTTTTGTCACCTTAGGATATTAGGAATGCGTGCATAATCAGCTTGGCGAAGAGATTCGCCCAAATGTGCACTTTGAGTCGACATACAATATGTAGACTTAAGTGTGTAGACTAAGTGTTTGTATAAATGTTTGTATTAGTATTTATTGAATTAAATGGTGTTGTGAAATAGCTTTGAGATTGAATTCTCAAATAATATGCTGATGTAAATGATTTCCTTCATGTTGGCTATATGTATGATTTCATCATATGTAAGAAATGCATGTGCTAGATGATTTACTTAAGTTGTATGTTATAACATGTGTTAACATGCTCACATTGTTGTAATGCATTTCCATTACCTTTATATGATTGCTGATGTGGATTCATAAATGTTTGGGACTATACTTAGTCCATGAAGTCGGTAACCGAGTAAATTCGTGGTTGGCTTATCTTTGCCACGAAGGATGCGTCGATGAACGCGAGTCGTGTTTTGAGTTGGCGGCAGTGGTTAGGCCACACGAAGTGTTTCATGCACTTCATGTCGTTCGACTTGCGATGTGCTCGTGCTTGTCGAGCCCGTCAAGTAACCCGACTGGCCGTTGATTGTTCACCATGTATGAGTCATAACTGCTTGAACCTAGGGTACTGAACTTACCATTAAAAACCCTGTCAACCATGGTTCCTTGATCCATAAAGACTCATGAGCCGGGCATGGTGGTATGGGACACCGTGGTCGAGCTGTCGGCCTACGCTGGGGCCACAAATCTCCTCGTAGTGACTAGTGAGCACTTATGACTCGTGAACAGATTATGGTGGTATGGGACACTATATTCTTGCTGTCGGCCTACACTGATCAGGCGACGAGCCCTTTGTAGTGACCGCGAGAGTATTCTGAGTCTATGGGATGCGATGACCCTTCCGTAGCAATGAGAGTACAGTAGGCCTGTATTGATAAGGTGATGGGGGAGCGGTGTAATGAGTGCAAGCAACAACCCTGGGAGCCCTTGCAGGGACTTACAAAAATATACATCGTATGAGATTACTAGGAGTGACAACCCTAAGCAGGATCTGTGTTGGGATTAATATAAGCAAGGTACCCTAGTTTTCCAATCCTGCTGTATGAAAAGGACTAATAATAACTCAGTAATCATATCACCATCACATTGCATGTGCCTGGAAGATGTGGAGCACTGTGAGAAGAAAGCATGCCGCGGTCATAAGATGGTGCCGTATGAGGGAGATCGTCGGTGAGGGCATCCATCATGTCACGTCATATTGCATTAACAACAGTATTTAGGAATGTTTGATTAATTACTTTACTATTATCGCATGATTGATTTGAGAACATGTTAATCTCTGCTCTATTATTCCACTGAGTTGATCACTCACTCCCACGTTACGGGATGGTGTTTCCGGACACCCACCAGACCCTATTGTGATTGCAGATGATGGTGCGGCCTGCGAGGCGGAGCCGAACTTGATAATGATGAGGAGGATCCCTCCTTTATGCGTGTTCTGATTAACGGGATTACAGGGAGATTCATTAGATGTCATGACACTTGTCATTTTATATTTTTAGAGCACTCATGTATATTCTTTTTGTTTACTTTTGGAGTATACATGTATGTATATAACTTGGTAACATGTCCACACTCTGGAGACATACAACAGTTTATATATGTTATACATGCTATCACAGTCTTCCGCTTGTTAATTTAACTGTCTCTGGAGTATGATATGTTGTTTTGGCTTAATCCCAATCTTGTTTAATGCCTGTTTACTGACAACATGCATCTAATATTATCTATGTTGAATAAATAACATTTTGCAACTTGGGAGTTGGGTTTTTCCTCGACCCTCGATTTTCGGGATGTTACATGCACAAATTTCAGTGCCCTGAATGAGGCTTACACGAAGGATGACTTTCCCCTCCTAATAATGGAACTGCTAATTGACAATACGACACAATATGTTGTCATGTCTTTCATGGATGGCTATGCTAGTTACAATCAAATCACGATGGCTCTTGAAGATGAAGAAGCAACAACGTTCAGAACCTTGTTAGGAATCTACTGCTACAAGGTTATGACGTTCAATCTTTAGAATGCTGGGGTAACATACCAAAGAGCAATGCAAAGTATCTTTCAAGATATGATGCACAAGCATGTTGAATGTTATGGAGATGACCTGGTGGTTAGGTTAGGTAATCATTAGAAACATCGTAAGCATTTAGCATCGGTCTTTTGACAGCTTAGAAAGAAGTAGCTAAAGATGAACCCAGCTAAATGTGCTTTTGGAGTGTTGTCAGGAAAATTTCTCGGCTTCATCATCAAGTACAGGGGTATCGAAATTAACCAAGGGAAAATCAAGGCCATCCAAGATATGTCGCCTCCAAAAACTTTAAAGGAATTAAAAAGATTGCTAGGAAAACTGGCACATATTGGCTGTTTTATTTCAAATCTAGTAGGGAGATGTCAGCCATTTTCTCATCTGATGAAAAAAGGAATAGAGTTCGTATGGGATAAAGCCTATCAGAACACATTCGATTCAATTAAAGAACTGCCGAGACAACCTCCGGTAATGACAGCTCCTATAAAGGGTAAACTGCTTATTTTGTACATATCTGCAGCTGAGAATTTGCTGGGAGCATTGTTAGCATAGGTAAATGAAGATGGAAAAGAAATAGCTCTTTATTATCTGAGTCAAACTCTGATAGCCAGAGAATGCAATTGCTCCCCGATCGAGAAAGAATGTCTGGCGTTGATAATCGTAGTACAGAAATTGAGACATTATTGCCTCTCTTATGATATAATTTTATATTCAAGGGCAGATCCGATAAAATTTTTAATGATGAGGTTGATGTTATCAGGAAGATTGGCCAAATGGATGTTGTTACTTTCAGAATATATGATTACTTATGAATCCGAAAAAGCAGTAAAAGGACAAGAAGTGGCGAATTTCTTGGCAGCACATCCCGTAACAGAAAATGAGACCATTAGCGATGATTTTTTCGATGAACAGGTTATGATGGCTGAATTACAAGACCCATGGTAGATGTATTTCGATAGTGCTTCTTAAGTATCAGGAGCGGGAGTAGGAGTGATATTCATCAGTCCTTAGGGTGATCTATTACTCTACTCTTAGGTACCGCATGCACGAACAATGAAGTTGAATATGGAGCTCTCATCATTGAAATAGAAATCAACCAAGAATTGAAGATAAAGATGTTATAGATTTTTGAAGATTCGAAGCTGATTATAAATCAATTAACGACTAAGTTTGAAATAAGAAAGCAAGAACTCTTGTCGTACTGTCAAAAAGCACAGTAGTTACTGGAGCAATTCTACCATGTCAAAATCAAGCACGTACCTCGATCTGAAAATGCAAAGGCAAACACTCTGGCTAGTCTAGCAGCAAACCTTGTCCTGCCCAAACCGAAGTCCACTCCAAGTAACTATTGAACAAAGAAGATTCCTATCCTCTTCCGAAGTTATCGATGAAGTCATCGAAGCATTCCCTATATCATGTTTAGAAGTGACACAAGATGATTGGTGACAGCTGTTCATAGATTACTTCAAATATGATATCTTGCTAGAAGATCCAGCATAAAGGCAGTAAATCAGGCAAAGATTGAGTAGTGAAGTGCTCTACAGAAAATCTTACAATGCGATGTTGCTACGTTGTCTTAATGAACAAGAAGCAGGTCAGATGTTACGAGAAGCTCACTCTGGGGAATGTGGAGCACACTAGGCTGGAAAAAATTTATTTCATCGGATACATCAAATGGGGTATTACTGGCCTATAATATTTAAAGATACAATAGATTACGTAAAAAGATGCCACGAGTGTCAGATCCATGGAGATGTCATGCGTATTCCCCCTGAAGATCTCTTTTAAATGGTTGCTTCTTGGTCATTCACTGCTTGGGGACTTGATGTTATCAGGCCCATAAATCCACCTTCATCCAAAGGAAAATAATATATTCTGGCAGCAACAAACTACTTCTCCAAGTAGACAGAAGCGATCACATCGCATAATATCAAAGAGAAAGATGTAGTCAATTTCATTCAAGACGTGATAATATATCATCAGAGCATCCTGAAGAAGATTGTTACCAATAATGGTACCCCTTTTAAGAACAGAGGCATGGGGAAACTGTGTCAAAAATTTGGTATCCACCATTCATTTTCAACACCTTACTATCCACCGGCAAATGAATTAACAAAGGCATTTAACAAAATGATTGTGAAAATACTGAAGAAGATAATGATTGGAAACAAGCATGACTGAGACGAAAGGTTCCAAGAAGCATTATGGGCGTAAAGGACTACCCACCGAACAACAACAAGCACAACACCATATTCATTGGTTTACGGCGTAGAGGCAGTCATTCTGATTGAAACACAGGTCATGTTATTCAGAATAGCAGTACATCAGACAATTACAGATGATGAAAATGTAAAGATAAGGTTGAAAGAATTGGACCTACTCGATGAGAAGCGTCTGGTAGCCCAACAGCGATTACAGTTGTGTCAGGCAAGAATCTCGGTTGCCTTTGATAAATGATCAAATATCGCACTTTCAAGAAAGGGGACATGGTACTAATGTTGAAAAGACCAATAGTGATGACCCATAAAATAGGGGGTAAGTTTGAGCCTAAATGGGACACGTCATATATCATAAAAGAAGTATATTCAAATGGAGCATACAGAGTTTTCTATCGGGATGGACAGGGTATCAGTATACCAGTCAACGCATGCTTCATCAAGAAGTATCGTCCTTGAGAATAGTTACAGTTTTGATCCAGAAGATTATTAGCCTAATGCTTCTATATCAAAAGGGGCAAGGACAAGTGAAGTCATGTTCATATATTCTTTTTCAGATGATTGAATAAAGGAGGAATTCCAAGTATATCGTCAAAGATTACATATTAGTGATTTCTTAAAAGAGAGTAACCATCGTTCTCATCATCAAACAAGCTTTGATGAAACTCATTGAAATTGGTATCATCACCAAGTTGATATATTATTATGAGCATAGTACGAATATTTTCAAAGACATTATCAGTAATGGTTATATATCAATCAAAACACCTATTACTACCATGACCATGATGGGAGCTTGTCATCATTTAAGGGAGCCTATCTAAGCCAATATGACCAACTATGCATGAGGCCTATCACCATCGACATTTAGGAGCAATGAGAAGCCACTGACCCTGAAAAGCCCGTGAAGGCCATCATATGCATACCTATGCAGGCAGTGGATGGAGCCAATGACTGAAACCCTAAAAGGCTAAAAGTCCTCAATGGCCAATCACCCGTAACACCTTTGCCGTCTGTATAGCTTTTTGACAACATAATGAGGAATGAATGAAATTACCCTCCCGTGAATGGGCCTGACCTTGTAGATAAAGAAAATATGGGTTGCAGTGTGCGCTCTTTGGCCATTGTCCATAGATAGGCCAACCATGCACAAGACCCCCCAGATTCTTGGATTGATTTCCGTAGTAACTCATGAGGAAGGACCTAAACCTACTCATTGATGGACTGGCGACCAAAGATTTGGTACCCCAAATGTCGCCTTGTGTGCCCCGTGAACTCTAGAGAGTCACTGCAGCCAACCCCATGGGAAAATTCAACCGAGTTCACGGCCTCGGTAGCTTCATTGGGCCCCTCTGATGGATCGTGGTTTGTGAACTCACCAGGCTATGAGAAGTTCAACGAACTCATAAGAGTTACGAAGACTATCACATGCGACCTGACTCCACTACTCAAGAGTCTAAAAAACTACATTGTTCCACTACTTAAGAGCTTAAATGTTTGTGATCATCTAACTAAATTAAAATCTAATACTACTTATCAAAATAAAAATCATATAGGAAATCCCATACTAACAATCATAATATGTTGATGTTTTTATCTCAATTCTTCATTAAATATCGTGTCGAGACTATTGCATAAATGAATATGCTTGAAATGATCCTGATTTAGAAATTTATGAAGGAGCAAAATATCTCAAAGATATCATTATGTCTTCATTAATATATGCTGAAAATTAAAATAAATTACATGTTCTATACACACACACACACACACACACACACACACACACACACACACACACACACACACACACATATATATAAAGGCATACACAAATGAAACAAAATGCATATAAAGAAATTCTTTCTATCTCATCTGTAATTCTTAATATTCCCATATACTTTTGCAAATCTTCCTTTAACTGAACTTAAGCTGCAACATGCTTTGACTTTTCTTCGAGAATGATCTTTGCCTGATTAGGAATTCCAGCTAGCTTGGTCTCCAGGGATGCGATTATCTCTTTGTTTCTGAGTAATTCAGATTTCTCAGCATTAGTAGATTGAATAGTGATTCGCTTCTTCACTTCGATCTCCTTTATGGTTGATTCCTTTGAATGATCTTTCAACTCCAGTTGCAAGATTTCCTCTTTTAGGATAACTATGCGGTTTTGAATAATCGTCCTATCATTAGCACAAGCCTTCAACTATTCTTGAAGAGTTAATTATTCTTGATTAAACTCAGAAATAGCAAAAGTGATGAGGGAAGCCTTTTCCTTGGAAAGAGTAAGTTGTTTCCCATATTCCAATATCTCAAGAGCAATGGTGACATTTTCTTTGATGCTAGAGAAATTATTGAATCATGAAATCTGAAAAGAGAGTCACGTAGGCTGGAAATATTAATCTTCGCCATCCTTGCAGTACTTTTCAGGATTTCGATAGCGATGTCCAAATCCAACCATTGCTGAAGATCTTTGAATATATGAACTATCACAGACATAGAATTCTTCATCAGAAGCATTTTGTGTGTAGGATTCTTCTCAAAAGACAATAGTTCAGATGCAGTGGCTACAGATTCGGAGCTTGCTGCTTCATCAGGAGGAGTTCCTCTAATATAAAGAAGAAAAAAAGTTAGGATAATGATAACAGGGCTAGAGGATGTGGAAATTTCGATAAAGTGACCGATATATATACCTGTTGTAGAAGTGCGGCTGATAGGAGGTTGAACTTCCTTGATAGAAGAAGGATCAACTCCTAACATTTCGGTAAAAGAAGGCGCTCTAGCCTCCATGCTCAAATCTCTGATAGTCAGAGTTGGTAGATTAGTGGTCTCCACTTGAAAAACAATTTCACGTGCCACCACTTTTGGTGTCACCAAAGGAACCAGAGGAACTCTCGGTGAAATCACTGGTGCAGTCAAAGGAAAATCCACGGGAGGAGTATCACCCGTCCTAGCATTGACGATATGAACATCTAAAATAAAAATATAATAATAATGACATAACTATTGCAAGATGCATATGTGTGTGTGTGTGAAATTTTATTTTATTTTATTTTATTTTAAAAAAAGAGAAAATTCCTTACTTGGTGAATATCCATATTCTCCGTAATCTAGAGGCACATCTTCTTCCTCCTCTATTATTGCAAGGGTCTTTATAGGAATATTGGTACTAGGAAGAGTCTTAGAGGTCGGTGGCAGATGCTCTTTGTCAGTACCTTCTGCAATGACATCTTCCTCACCATCGATGTCAACTTCTCCTTCTTCAAAATCATCATCATTTTCATCATCTTCATCATCTTCATATTCAACAGAAGTAGTACCTTTAGATGAGGAGGCTGAATTTTCATCCCCTAAGTCTTCTCCATCGACTTCTTGAATCATAACATGTTTCCCTTTAGAGGGAGAAGCTCGACTACCTTCTGGTTGAGAGTCTTTGTTAATTGGAATTGAAGGGGATGGAGAAGCCTGGCTACCCCCTTCTTGAGGAATCGATAGTGACGCTTGCAAGCGCGCCCGAGACCTAGTCATAAGAGAAGATGAGCTAGGAGAGGTAAGATGTGAAGAAGGAGCCTGTTCATCTGGAGCTGCAGCAGTTTCTACT
Source organism: Magnolia kwangsiensis (assembly GCA_037074715.1). NCBI lineage: Eukaryota > Viridiplantae > Streptophyta > Magnoliopsida > Magnoliales > Magnoliaceae > Magnolia > Magnolia kwangsiensis. The sequence continues at coordinate 102,790,831 of CM073577.1, read as the reverse complement.
AGAATGAGAGAAGATGTTCCTTTAACATCATCTTAAGCCTAGTTAATGAAGTCACGAGGGACTTTTTCAAATTTCGCAATAACCCCATGTGCAATCCAGCCTTCTATGGTATTGATAGCCTTCTTTTCATGGATTGGATATTCTAAAGATATTCGTCTACAAATCTGAACGTGAAAAGGTGCGTGACTCTTCTCCGGTATATAGTCAATTTCATCTTCAAGCTTCCTACCTTGTAGCCTAGACGGAGGAAGCCAGATGGGTTCATCTACTAGCAAACGATTGTTGAACAAGTATGACTGGTGATCCCACCAACGCATCCAGTTATAAGAAGTGTTTCAACAAGGAAAGAAATGTGTTTGGTTTGGGGGATTTATTCAATGATAACAAAGAAAGAATGAGAACATTGATCACATTTATTCTGAGTTCATTTATGTCCTCAGATTCCCTTGATTCTGAAAACAAAGTATAGTTAATGCAATGTAATGAATGAAAGAAAAGATAGTCTGATAGAAATTTCGGTAGCATTTCCACTGTTGTTTTAGTCATCTCCTAGGACTTAGGAGGAATGTTGAATTGATCAATCGATCGCGGGCTTGAAGATCAGTTTTGATCATTCTTCCAGTCATACTTCATTGAATCCTATTTAAAGTGTGGAACGGTCCTTTGAAATATGGCTCTAAGACAACTAGGGGACTGAAATCAATAAATTTACATGGCCAGGATCCGAGAAAATCAGGCCACTCATGTTAAACAGGCCTAAAAGATCACCCAGAATGTAAGATTACAGGGTTTCTACCATCCGATCAGCTCGAAACTTTATGTACAGCCTTGGGACCACAAATTAGTTGTACACGTCAAATTTTAGCTCCTTGATCAGTGTATAAGTGACCCGATGGGCAAGACTAGAAAATAACCATTAAAAAATCATCTCGGACATCATTAGGAGATCAGGACCCAAACTGAAGCGATGGAAAGAGCATGAAAAATGGTGGATACCTGCCAAGGCATTTGGATGATGTATGCTAGCATAACTGACGCAGGAAGGTAATTGAGGAATTGATGGCAAATCTGCAAATAAGGCTTGAACCATGCATGCTACTATTCAACAAGTAGATTTAACGGTGAATGCCAATTTCCACTTATTTAGATTGTGCAGCCCACTAAATATCATAGTTGACCCCACTCAATATCATAGCAAGTCACATAACTTTTATGTGATTTCAATACCACAACAAGTTATGTAAGTTTAACCATTGAAGTATGCCCGCTTATCACATGTGTTGTGACCCACTCGGAGCTCGGATCTGCCCCATCTTTTGGACAATGGTCTAACATGATCTTCTCATGCTAATGAAGGGATCAGATCTTCTGAAATACCATCACAAGTGGCTACAGTAAACAAATATCACCCAACATAAAGGGTTGCACGGAACCGCGCAATGGGCTTCTATCATGACACCATTCCTTGAAAGATGGCGCAACATGGGATTTTTTCTATTTCCATTGCACGAAATTGCACAAGCAACTTCCTTTCCACTGGTTAGTGCAAAAGCCTTTCTTCAAATCCCCTTAAAAAGTGGCGCAACCCCTTTTTTCCACTTCCATTGTGCGGAACCGCGCAAGCAACTTCAGTTGCGCAGGTCCACGTAAGCAACTTCCGTTGCGCGGGTCTGCACAAAGATTTCTTCTCTCTCTCTCCTCCTTCTCTCTCCCTTTCTAGCCCACCAACTGATCAACCCTTCAGATGAAGCAGGAGAGGGGTATTTAGAAGTCCCACTACTCTTATAAAGTGGTGATCACCACCACTTATCCCTTCACATGTGGACATCTTCTTTTCTTAAACCATGGTGTTCACCAAGCTCCCTCTTAAATGGTGGTGTACAACCTCTCTCCCTTAAAATTACACCTGTGCACCCTTTTTTACTAAACTACCCTTTTCAATGCCCATCACTGAAATACCTAAAGTACCCCTGGACTTGAATTTTTACCAAAATACCCCCGGACATGGATTTTTACCAAAATACCTCAGGACATGGATTTTTACCAAAATACATAAAATATCCCTGGACATGTTTTTATTGAAATACCCCCGAAGCTAATTTTTACTAAAATACCCTCAGGTATAGATTTTTACCAAAATACGGAGTGCACAACCCTAGAAAAGATCTGCACCACGGAATTCTCTGACCACTGCAATGAAATATTTTTTTATGCCTCAACAGATGCCCCCTCGATCATTCTTTGATTGATTCCTGAAATTAAATGGCACCTGAAGAAGTTGAATGGACTGCAACTGAAGGATGACTGAATGATGATGATCACATGGAAGACTGGATGGTCATAATTAACCAGAAGACTGGAATGCTCATATTTGACCAGAAGACTGGAATGATCATGTTTAAACGGAAGACTTGAATGATCACCTTCGATCGAAAGATTTAAATGATTGCACTCGATGATCATGCTCGAACGGAAGATTTAAATGATCGCGTTCGAACATAAGACTTGAATGATTACGCTTGAACAAAAGATTTGAATGCCCTCTACTAGCAGTGTCGAGCGGATGCTTCACTAGAGAAGATGAAATTCTCTTTTCATCGAAACTTGCCACAGTAACAGTTGTGACAACCTTGTCTTTGAGCAACTTGATCAGAGAAATATCTTTCAATAGCAACGGTCTCTTTGATCAATTCCTGCGACTCTTTTCTTTAATTTTATGTTTATAGAGTTGTTCCTTAATGCTGCTCCTGTTGCAACAACTTTTTTATTATTTCCTTTATTCATGATTTGTATAACCCAAGATTTTTGAATGATAATCTTTCCTGCCAAATTAATCAGAATTAGTATCTCAATACATTATAATTTTTTAAATTTAGCTTTATGAAGCAATGATAATTTTAAAATATATATTGAAATCTTCTTCTCTCTTTTAAGCTGATTGTGATATTTATAATATGATAATGATTTAATCATTTCATCGTTACGCTTGTCATCGTGCTTTGCATTGCATTCTTTTGTTCATTAAATCACGTTCTCGAAGATATCATTTCCAGCTCTAAAGGGTAATTGCTGAGTCTTCTCTAGTTTGTGCTCCTTAGTATTTCTTCATAGACTTTTCCTTGGATCGTTGCTGATTCTGAAAAATAAACAAGACTTCTTTCAATTTTCATTTAATAGCTTTCCCTAGGACATAGAAGTTACTGCTGATGATATCGTTTGTTCTTTGTCTCCATCGAATCTGATACTTTAAGTCTCGCGATATCATTGTTATGATAGCGAGAAGTTACAACATTGGCATATAACTGGGCTTTAATATAGAAGCAACTTTTGAACCTTCACGTTGAATTATGCTTCATGATTCTCGATATGTGAATTCCTTCATCGTGCATAAGAAATTATCAGAAAGACCAAGGCATAGATTACTTTAGAGAAATATATCATGCCCCCTTTCCAGGTAAATCTTTGCATAGAGATTTCTTCAGAAGATAATATTTTCAAAGTAAAGCCAGCTAATACCCTTGAAGGATGGATAATCTTTGTTGCTCCTTTAATGAATCTAAAGAATATATTTGAATCTTTAGATTATTCGAAAGAGAATGATAATTCTTCGCTAGTTTATTCTCTGCCGCCTTTAAGAATATTGTGCGATAATATTCCTCTATCATCACGAAAGTAAAAGAAAAAAGACTTTATGGCTCTTGTTAGTAGAATAAATATATTGCAATTGAAGACTAATAGTTGATCTCGAAGATTTGAACTTTTGAGTAGATAATTGCCAATATCTTGAAGGCATTTATTGTTGCTGTAATTTGAACCTGATTCAAGAGAAATACATTTTTTGTATGTTTGTTCAATCAATATTTGAGATTTTCATCAGACAATTGCATATTTAAGCATATCTAAAGTGAAATATGTATCTGCAGCATTTTAAATGCTAAACTTAATTTATGCTTTTTGAGTAGTGGAGCTAGTGTACTTTTGACTGACCATACTTTGACTGGACAGGACTTAACCTGAACTGAACTTAACTCGACCAGACTTGACTGAACTGGACGATTAGATTTGACTGAATTGGACTTGATACTGGGCTCAAGGAGCAAGATAGTTTACCACCAATTTCGGGCTGGTCTTAAGGAACAATTCTAGTTTATCGTCGATTTTGGGCTGGGCTCAAGAAGCAATCATAGTTTACTGTTGATTTTGGGCTAGGCTCAAGGAGCAATTATACTTTACCACCAATTTCGGGCTGGGCTCAAGGAGTAAGTACAATTTAACACCGATTTCGAGTTAGCTAATTTTGAGCTTTTTAAATCGTTGAAGCTTTATAAGTCTTATGCATAGTTGGCCATATAGGCTTGGCTAGGCTGCCTTAAATGATCAGTTGCCATCGCTGTCGTAAATTTTGTGTGGTTGGCCATATAGGCTTATTCCACTGCTTATTTCATTGTCATGAATAGTGAATCAATAATTGATACATCATCATTGCTGATATGTTCTAACAATGCTTATGATTAGAATAGTGTATCAGCTTGGTGATGATAACAATTTCAATAAGGTGAGATAAGATAACTTTGTATCAGCAATTGATGATGACAACAATAGTTACTAATTTTGGCGATAGTCATTGACGCTTTTCATTTGGAAATCATCATCGGTGCTTTGCATTTAGTGATTGTCATTAGTGCTTCACATTTGGTGATGACTTGATATGCTTGAAAGCCTGCATTTTATTCATTTATAAAAGAAATACATTCTATGGTGAGAAATACATTTCATAGTTTTTTTCCTCACTTGTCTTGCCCCCTTTTAATTTTGGAAGTATCATACCAATACCTTTCGAAATCAAAATAGCGGTAATCTCCTGAACTGACAGGTATTGCAATGCATATCTGCAACAAAAATAATTTTTATCACAGCTTTACATCTTTTGCCTCACTCGCTTCTTTTCATTTGAGTATTTAGGCTATGATAGCTCGATCTTGTCAATTACTGATAGTTCACCATATCGTCTTTTAACGTGGATGCCCCCAGAATTTTCTTTATCGAGTTTCTGTCAATTTTCTCCATTTTTTTCTTTCTGTCATGCTCTTTTCATCGCAATTTCTCCCTTATCAATCATTTTTTGTAGATTTTTCCTGAGGGAATTACAATTTTCTATATGATGCCCAAATTTACGATGATAATGGTGACAATCCATTCCTTTAGTATTTTTAATTTCTTTGAGGTGTCTTAGCTAAGGTAATTCAATACTCTTCAGAGCTAACAATTGATTCAACATAAGAAGTATATCTTTTCTTGCAAAAGAATACTTCATATGATCTGTCACACCTCAAACCTAGAAATCGGATTCATAGGAATCCCGATCGCAGAATCCGGTGCCGACAGCCTCCGTAGTACCCCATTCTCAGCTCCTACCATTCATATGTCAGATTCTGATCCTGGGATCCTACAAGGAGGATTATTTTTTTTATTATTATTTTATTATATTTTTTATCAGCATTTGTTGCTGGACAGCATCAGGTTCAATAGGGTGTGGCCTACTTGATCCACATCTGGATGATCAAGGGGAGGTGTGATGGTAAAAATAAAACTCATACATCACAGTGGGCTTCACTATGGATGGATGGTGTGGATGATACACACACATCACGGTGAGTCTCACCGTTCAAGTTGTTGGATAGTGTGGATACACCACATACAACAAAGTGGCTCCACCGTGATGGATGGCATGGATATATCACACGTATCAGGTGGGCCGCACATTAAGAGGGAGAGGGAGAGAGAGAGAGAGAGAGAGAGAGAGAGAGAGAGAGAGAGAGAGAGAGAGAGAGAGAGAGAGAGAGAGAGAGAGGAAGGGACACCGGTACTATGGGTCCTCCCTAAACATGCATACATCGAGATGGGTCCCACCAATGTGGGCCCTCAAATCACAAGATCAATAAATAAAAGCACCCACATCTAGATCTTGAACTACTCCTTCCTCCAATAGGTCTTAGAGCTTCAATGTAACACCCAGAAAATCGGGGGTCGTGTATAAACTCAACTCCCGAGTTCCAGACCGTCACTTATGCAACAAAAATGATCATGATTCAATGTTGTCTGATTTAAAGCATTCACATGAGTAAAAGTATACCAAAACTACAATTCATACTCCAGATCCAGTGATAAAAGCAAGCGGAAGACTAAACAATATATATATCACTAAAAGGAAAAACAAAGTAGATCTCATCTGTCTCTAAAGTATAAATACATCTCTGAGTCTCATATACATATACATGAACAAAATCAAATGTTCAAAATAGTCCCACTGAAGTCCCATCAACCCAGGTCACTTACACAAAGCCATCATGTTACTGCATGTACGAGAACTCGTCCTGGTCTCGTCGAAGTCTGGCTCTACCTCCTGGATCTCAGCCTCACCTGCATCTACAACAGGGTCTGGTGGGTGTTGCAAACACCATCCCGTAACATGGGAGTGAGTGATCAACTCAGTGGAATCATAGAGCAAAGACTAGCATGTTCACAAATCAATCATGCAATAATAGTAAAGCAGTAAATCAGACAATCCTAATACTGTTGTTAATGCAAGATGACATGACGTGATGTATGCCCTCACCGACGATCTCCGTCATACGGCACCATCTTACGACCGCGGCATGCAATCTACCCTCAAGTGCTCCACATCTTCCAGGCACATGCAATGGTATGGTGATATGATTTTCGAGTTGTTATTAGTCCATTCAAATAGCAGGATTGAGAAACTAAGGTACTTCCCTTGTATCAATCCCAACACAGATCCTGTCTAGGGTCGTCACTCCTAGTAATCTTATACGATGTATATTTTGTAGGTCGCTGCAAGGGCTGCCAGCGCTGTTGCTCGCACTCGTTGCACCGCTCCCCCATCACCTTATCAATACAGGCCTACTGTACTCTACTGCTACTGAAGGGTCGTCGTCTCCCGTAGACTCAGAATACGCTCGAGGTCACTACAAAGGACTCGTCGCCTGATCAGTGTAGGCCGACAGCTAGAATATAGTGTCTCATACCACCATAATCTGCTAACGAGACTAGGTGCTCACTGGTCACTACGGGGAGGTTTGTGGCCCCAGCGTAGGCCGACAGCTCGACCACGGTGTCCCATACCACCATGCCCGGCTCATGAGTCTTCATGGATCAAGGTACCATGGTTAACAGGGTTTACAATGGTAAGTTTAGTACCCTAGGTTCAAGCAGTTATGACTCATACAAGGTGAACATACATCGGCCAGTCAGGTTACTTGACGGGCTCGACTAGCGCGATCGCATCTCAAGTCGAACGACATGAAGTGCGTAAAACACTTCGCGTGGCCTAACCACTGCCGCCAACTCCAAATACGACTCGCGTTCATCGACGTGTCGTTCGTGGCCAAGACCAGCCAGCCACGAATTCGTTCGGTTACCGACTGCCTGGACTAAGTCTAGTCCCAAACAATTATGGAATCACATCAGCAATTTATGTAGGAGTATTGGAATTGAAATACAATTATGTGGGCATGTTAACACATGTTATAACATACAACTTAAATAAATCTTCAAGCACATATATTTCATGCATGTAATGAAATCATGCATATAGTCAACATGTAGGAAATCATTTAGGTCAGCATATTAATTGAGAAATCAATCTCAAACTATTTCATAACATCATTTAATTCAATACATACTAATACAAGCATTTATACAAACACATACACTACACACTTAAGTCTACATATAGTATGTCGACCCGAAGTGCGCAATTAGGTGAATCTCTTCGCCAAACTAATTATGCACGTATTCCTAACTTCCTAATGCGACAACAAACCATGTCAATCACATCAGAAAAATATGAATGTAAACTGTACTTCCTACAAATGACTAAAATGCCCTAAATCTCATATTCTTCGTTGATTTAGGAAACAGGAAACGGATAGCATGCTGTACATGTCAAACGACGATGCCGTCGATAATCTCCTATTAAACGACATTGAAAGCGTTGGAAACCGTCAATCAAAGCGTCTAAAATCCTCACCTAGTCTCTTATGGATGCGTAAATTTGAACGGAGCGTATACGCTTCGTCTACGGCGATAAGAGAACCTGTTTTACGAGTTACGTTAGCTAGCATGCTACGAATCCAAGAAAACCTTAAATCAGCAACTTCTAGGGTTGTTTTATACCTGAAAATGAGGAAGAATCACCGACTTGGTGATCAGGAAGGGCTGCTTAGGCACTAACAACAGGTTGCACGAAGGCTGGAAAAATCCCTTCTACACTCTCTCTCGAACTCTCACCATTTCTCTCTCCCAATCTAGAGTTTCTTACAATTTCAGATGGGAGAGAGGAGTGAGGGTTTCAACCCCTTTTATAAGCTTAAAAATGCCCAAAATAGGCTCGGGAACGAAGTTTACTTAGTGCATATCCAATTCGGGGCTGTTTCGGTTCAAAAGATGCTTTCTAGTGGTCCCCTGGCCGAATGCGATTGGACTTAAGCTCATGCATACCAGATCTAGCACGTATTAAGTTTTCAGTCCGGCAGGGTTCGCAGATCGCGCGTGGCGGACCAGTTTCAGTTTAGCGGTCACCGCACGTAGATCAGGGCTGAAAGTCTCATGATATAAAATAGAAATTTCTCCTGATCCGAGGGTGTAATCTGGCTGAATTCTGACGGTCAGAACGGTTAATACTGACGCGTCAAGTCGTGTGCCAGATTTGAATTTGAAATTCCAATTCTGTCCCTATTCGCACTCTCTTCGGTCGGTCCGGGCTCAACGAAATGGCCTGTGATTATCGGTTTGACTTAATTTTTGAAATGATTGTCAAATCCAGCTAGGCGGTTCTAATGGTCTAAGATAGGAGGTATCGGACTTTCGACGCGCGGTCTAGATCCAATACAAAGATTCAAAGTGGTCCAGAGAACAAACCTGCTTAGAGTTTGGTCCGAGGTTATAGAGTATTATAGAGTCATTGGTTCTACTCGATTTGGGTCTTGTAGAACGTATTTAAAGTGATCAGGGACTATTTCCCAGCTACTCCAGCGTTGCACTAGCTAACTTAGTCATATTTTCTAAAAGAATTAATTCTACGCAATTTCGGGTCGAGTTGGTACTCGATCCCAAGTATGGATTTTTCGTGGGCGTTACATTCAAGGAAAGAATTTCAACGGTTGAGATTAGTTTCGGAGGGTGAAGATGAGAGATAAAAAGGTGGGCCACACTAGCTCCTCTCATGGAGCCATGGATGTTGGGTGCTCTCATGGGGTGTTGTTTGAAAAATGGAAGGAGAGAATGAGAGGGAGAGAGGGGTGATGGGAGAGGAGTGATGAGAGAGAGGGATGGATGTGTGTACTTGGGTAAGGGATAGAGTTGACTTTTAAGGGTTGCTTTTGTACTTGGTGATGGGATGGATTAATGTGTGTACTTTAACAAGTGAAGTGATTGATGCGATGAATTTTCTAGGAATTACAATGCGCGGTGTTTTTCCTCGAACTGAATGCGGGCCCACATCTCCTGGCCTAGGTACCGGCTCAGCGCGTAATACACGGAATCGGAACCGCGGCAACGGTGCGATCGCACTAATATAAGTCTCGAGTCAAGCCGACTCGGATCAACAAGATCCATCTCAGGATCGCACGCAGACCTCGGTTACAGATCGTGAGTCCCCGGAATTCAACTGGGATGACCACAAAAGCCTATGAAATAGTACGATCTAGGATACGGGTCTTACAACTCTCCCCTCCAAATAAAAATTTTATCCTTAAAATTTACAGAACAGACAAGGGAAGAGGAAACATCATCAAGTATATATGTTAAGGTTTAATCAATCTACAAAAGGATGAAGATATCGCTCTCTAATCGCAACCTCGCCCTCCCAAGATGCATCATCATCACTATGGTGACCCTACTACTCTTTGGACGAATAAAAAATGATCGAAAATGGAATATTATTCAACCTCACAATCTCAATGGTAGGGCCCTACATCAGGAAATCTCTAACTTATTCAAATTCTGGGATCTAGCCATTCTAAGTTCTCAACGATCATAGAGTAAAGGGTAGCTATTAGTAGGCATATGATGTTATCTTCAGGTATTCCCAAGTTATGCTCTGATACCAACTTCTGTCACGCCCCAAACCTAGAAATCGGATTCATAGGAATCCCGATCATCGAATCCGGTACCGACAGCCTCCGTAGTACCCCATTCTCAGTTCCTAGCATTCATTTTCCAGATTCTGATCCTGGGTTCCTACAAGGAGGATTTTTTTTTTTCAATGTACATTTAAATCGCAATAAGCATAACCACAAGATTACCCAATTCACAAAGGCAACATTATCATCACATATCTACTAATATAATCACTTGAGTACAATGCTGGAAGGAAATACATAAATAAAAATCAAGCTCCAGAAGACCGTTGTACGCTCCAAGCTCAACACTACTACAACCTAACATCACCTGCACACATCTATCGTGCATAAGCTTATAGAAAGCTTAGAGGGTGGTGTAAGTGTATACACAAGGTATGTGCCAAGTATTCGATACAATGCCATAATCGTACAATACCAAAAATACTGGTAATCCATAAATCGTATAATGTTTGAATAAGAAAAAATATTGATAAGATCATTAATTATCAGAGTCAATAGAATACTAACAAGGTCAGGAATTATCAGAGTAAACAGAAATACTGACAAAGTCATAAATCACATGATAACAGAGTAAGCAGAAATACTAACAAGTGCATGAGTCATATAATATTAAAATACTCAATAAAAATCAACTATGTAAATGAGGAGTCATAGAGAGTCAAATATCAGATGCAAAGGATGCAATGCAATATACATTCCTGATGAGTAACACAAACAGCGTTAGTCGTACCATATGCCATGGATGTAGTGCAACATGTAGTGCGAATGGAATGACCATGCTGGAGTGTGAAGTCAGGATGATAGTACGTAGTATCGTAGGCTATGGGGTCCATCACAAGGGACTTCTATCCAAACTAGTCCCATACCTAAATTTGGATAGTCAGACTCAATGTGGTAAACTCCTAATCTCAGGTTAGTCACGGGCCCCAACCGAAATCCTGGCCATTGCAAAGGTACACGTAATAATTAGTTACACACCACCAGCCTAAGTGGATAGTGAATGAATGAATGAGTATACAACTCCTGCTCAATAAGTCCACATATCAGTACGGTTCATCTTTGGGATCATCACCAGGGTTTAGTACACTCCAAAAGGCACTGTCGCTCTCCCAACCGCACAATCCAAGTAAGTATAAGAAACCTCACTATCCGCCTGGCCAATAGTCTGCCAATATCTATCCAGCATGTCGATAGCGGACCCATTCATGAGCTGGTCAAACTCAACCTAGTAATGTCCCCTACCCTCGGGCGGGTAACGCCATACCCCTTCCCAACCCACCACGACACAGTGGGAGATGCGGCTTACTGGTAAACGACCCTCATGCGCTCATATATATCCACTCGATCTCGACGTTGGGGCGTCTCCTGGCCACGGAGGTTTAGGAATTTTCACCCAGGGACATCTATGACGCCCGTATGCTAGAACCAAATATTTTCGGTGTCCCATCTGGCCATCCAAGATATGCTTGTGGAGGATACGACCCTGATGTCGCTAGGGTGTACAGTAATTACAACACACAATGGAAGATGCATGAGTCATACAATCCAATCATGCATCAATCATGCGCATACCGTGCGCCCATGTGAGATAACCTTCGCCTATCAGGGAGTCTCATAGCAACATGCTCAATGATATATGCAATGATCAATCACATCTTATAACAAAACATGCAGATGATGTGTATGGGAATGTATCATGATGCTATGCTGTCACATACTCATAATCAGTATCAAAAATCAGCCTCGACAATGTAGACATTTAACCAACATTGCCACCAAGGAATGACCCTCATAGAATCAAACATATAATGGGCCCATGACCTCACACAAAGGCTTAATATACGACACATTGGCATTACTCAAGGGCCACATATGCACAATAGGTGGGCCTTTCTCATGGGCCTCAAATACATAACACGTGGGCCCTGCACATGGGTCTCGAATACATCAAATAGGCCATGCATCGTGGGCCTAGTATACATCATAATGGGCCTTGCCCATGGGCCACGAATACATCATAATGGGCCTTGCCCATGGGCCATAAATACATCATAGTGGGCCTTGCTCATATGCCTTATATACATCACAATGGGCCTTTCCCATAGGCCCCAAATATATCACATTGGGCCTTAAACATGGGCTGAATACACATCACAACAGGCCTCAAATACGGGCCGCATATACATCACAATGGGCCTCGCCCATGAGACTCGGATATATCATAATGGGCCTCGTCCCATAGGCCATAAATGCATCACCATGGGCCTCATATGTGGGCCTCGTATACAACAAGTGGGTCGCACAACTTGGGCCTAACAATATAAATAGGTGGACCCCACACGTGAGCCAAAAAAATATATCATGACGGGCCTCATGGATGGGTCGCGCCAGTGAGCCTTAAGTGGGCTTGGACCTCACTAAAAATTATTTCAACAGTTGTGGGTGTAACAAGTGTATCATTATACATTATTAGTCCATGGGGCACATGGCCTACTAATGATGATTAATATGGTCCAAACATTGCCCAGATAAATTGGCACCAACCAAACATTTTCCATGTAAATCAACACCACCCAAATATTGTCCATGTAACCCGGCACCATCCAAACACGTCCAACACTGTCTGGACGATGTGGATGAATTAAATACATTAAGGTGGGTCACGTTGGACAGCACAGATAAACACATATATCATGGTAGGGCCTCACGGGGATACAGAATACATACAGCTAGGTGGGCCACACCATAATGTTTATTTCACATCTAATCTGTTCGTACAATCACAAGGACCTGTTTGGGGTGGAAAAACAAATAGCATTTAGATCCAAAACTCACCCAAAAGGGATTTCAACGGTAGAGGTTCAACCCTCACTGGTTGCAGTGTGGTCCACCTGATAGACAGTGGGGACATAGAATAAATACATCAATGGTGGGTCCCACTGTCCAGCTATCTAGATGGTTTGGAACCAACAGATACATCAAAGGCATGGCCCAAGGGGGGCTTGCTGCTGCTGCAGGTACAACAGTAATACTGCTGACATGAGGTACACTAGTCAATCCACTCTCACCGTCCAAGATATGCACGGTGAGGATGGATTACATTAAATTAAAGTGGGCTCCACACGCTGTCATGGTGGGGCCACAATCAGTGAATTGGATGGTTAGGATATAATAAATACCTCATGTACAAGTTGCACAGGACCATCCAGGCTTATATGGGTGGCCTGGATATGAAACGCAAATATCATGGTGGTCCCCACCAACTTGCTGACGTCAAAACATATCAGCAATATAGCTGATGTAAGGTACATCAGCCAACAGCTTCCCATGCCAGGTGGGTCCCACGTGGGGCCCATCATAATATAATTTGTGTGTATATATATATATATATATATATATATATATATATATATATATATGGTACGCCCCTCCCAGACCATCCAGATGGACAGCTGGGAGACATGCATATGGGTGGCCCACCATAAAAAATAAAATAAAATAGATGGACGACTGGGATGAAACACCTGCACTAAGTGGGGCCACGTCTAGTGGATGGACGGTTTTGATATAACAAATACCTCATGGGGAGACCCACATGTTGATGTTCGTACGCTGATGTCTAAGCACAGCAACACCTTGCTGCCGCTTGTCCATCTATGGACAGTCTGGACATAACATATAGGTGATGGTGTGGGTCCCACCTTAACGTTTAATTTTCATCCCATCTGTTGATAGGGTCACCCAAACCTTGATAAAGATGAAAAATAAATATCATAAGCATCCAAAACTTCTGGGACCCAAAAAGGATTTTAATGGTAGGTGTTCTTCTTTGAAGTGTGGACCACTTGAGTCCTATGCATGGCTGATTTTTGGGGTGACCCACTAATAAAAGGGGACCCATCAAATGGACGGCGTGGATACTCCACATGCATCATGGTAGGGACCTGAGGTGGGGCCCACTCTCCCTACCCGTCCTATGCTGCGACGCTGCTTGCCGCAGCATCCTCTGGACGCTGACAGCAACAGCGTCCAGAGCTATCTTTTGTTTTTTTTATATATATAATTTTTTTTATAGGTGAGACCCATATTCGAGTGATCCAGTCCGCCTACCGGGTTCCTGGGCTCGGGATGATTCTAACAAGCCCAATCTAGGTATGTTTTGACGTACAAATACATTACGACAGATCTTAACAATTTATTACTTATTAAAATGATATATATATATATATATATATATATATTTGATGTTGTGGCCTACCAGAGATCTGGATTTGTTCCAATTTTTGGCTCAACGCCTAAACTTAGATGGGAAATGAGATGGACGGCTAAGATGTAATATATGTCTAGGTAGGGTCCAAGGGTAGACTGGGTGAATACAACACTTACGTCATGGTAGCCCTCACCATCCCAGCTGGACGGTGTGGCTACAACATATACATCAGGGTTACCCCACTATCCAGACACTAGACGGTGGATGGAATATATTAATCTAGTGGGGTCCACGCCCCATGGACGGTGTGGACACCCCACGCAAGGTGGACCCCATGGAAGAACGGTGTGAATGGAACACATTGATCATGGTAGGGTCCTTGGATCAAGAAAATATTTAGGTTATTTATTTTTTTATATTTATTTTTTTATCAGCATCTGCTGCTGGACAACAGCAGGTTCAATAGGGTGTGGCCTACTTGATCCACATCTGGATGATCAGGGGGAGGTGTGATGGTAAAAATAAAACCCATACATCACAGTGGCCTTCACTGTGGATGGACGGTGTGGATGATACACACACATCATAGTGAGTCTCACCGTTCAAGTTGTTGGATAGTGTGGATACACCACATACATCAAAGTGGCTCTACCGTGATGGATGGCGTGGATATATTACACGTATCAGGTGGGCCGCACATCAAGAGGGAGAGAGAGAGAGGGGAGGGACCCCGCCACTATGGGTCCTCCCTAAACATGCATACATCAAGATGGGTCCCACCAATGTGGGCCCTCAAATCACAAGATCAACAAATAAAAGCACCCACCTCTAGATCTTGAACTCCTCCTTCCTCCAATAGGCCTTAGAGCTTCAAGGAAAGAATTTTAATGGTTGAGATTGGTTTCGGAGGGTGAAGATGAGAGATAGAAAGGTGGACCACACTAGCTCCTCTCATAGAGCCATGGACATTGGGTGCTCTCATGGGGTGTTGTTTGAAAAATGGAAGGAGAGAATGAGAGGGAGAGAGGGGTGATGGGAGAGGAGTGATGGGAGAGAGGGATGGATGTGTGTACTTGGGTAAGGGATAGAGTTGACTTTTAAGGGTTGCTTTTGTACTTGGGGATGGGATGGATTAATGTGTGTACTTTGACAAGTGAAGTGATTGATGTGATGGATTTTCTAAGAATTGCAACGTGTGGCGTTTCTTCTCGAACTGAATGCGGGCCCACATCTCCTGGCCTAGGTACTGGCTCAGTGTGAATACGCGGCATCGGAACCGCAGTAACAGCGCAATCGCACTGATATAAGTCTCGGGTCAAGCCGATTCGGATCAACAAGATCCGTCTCAAGATCGCGCGCAGACGCTGGTTACAGATTGCGAGTCCCCAAAATTTAACCGGGATGACCACAGAAGCCAACGGAATAGTACGATCTAGGATACGGGTCTTACATGATCTTTATTTTACCTAGATCTTTTATATGTCATTATAACCGCACGACCATTTCTTTCTTCTTTATCGCTGTCTTTTTCCTTATCCTGATAATTTTCTTTAGTTTCTTCTTTCCGAGTTATGTGGGCTTATTTTGACTGAAAAGCAGACACTCTTCCCGTCATCTTTTCAAGAGCATAAGCCTTTGTAGAAAAATCACTTAAGGTTCTCCAATCTTTACTAATCAGGTGGCAGGCCAGTTCTAATCTCATGCTTTCCAAATATAGTTCTACTTGTTCTGATTCCCGAAGAGGATGTTGACATAATACTGCCAATTCCTTCCATTGACTGATGAATTCTTCAACAAATTTATTTTCTTCTTGGCGAATAGAGGTCAGTTCGGTCAAACTAACTTCTCGGTCCGAAGAGAAAAAGTTTGACATAAAAGCATCCTGCATCTGTTTCCAGGTATGAATAGATCCTAGGATTAAACTTGAATACCATATGAAAGCTCTTCCTGTTAGAGAAGATCTGAATAATCATAGACAATATTGAGAAACTCTAGAGAAATTTCCCATCTTTGCTATGAGATGCATCATATGCTCTTCTGGTGATCCATTCCCATTGAATTTCTGAAAGTTTGGGTGTCTGAACTTATTGGAAAATGACATCTCTTCTATTTCACGGGGATATGGTGTCTGACATCGAAAATTTTGATTTTGACCTTGCTTCTGTTCTAAATGAATGACTTTAATGACCATTTGTTGGATTCTTCCTGCATTATATTCTAAGTAATACTAGGCGTCAGTTCCTGAAACCTAACCGATTACGGTTGTGGCCTTTCTTCTTGTTGTATAATGTTGTTCAAGGAAATCACTGTCGGAATATTAAGGACTTCTTCAACCACATGCTCATCAAGTGAAAACTGATCAAGCAGATTAATATCTATCAACGAGCTTTCTACTTCTTTATACTTCAGTTGTCTTGATATGGAAGGAGGAAGCGAGCGTCGTGCTGCTGATGCTGTTGAAGAAGATGAACTATCATTTGATTTGAAACCAGTGTACTATTGCTTCGAAGGACTAGCTGACTCAAATTGTGGCATTCTCAATGCATGAGTTTTCTTAAAATTTTTTGTAAGAGGTGTTGTGAGTGAAAATTTGCTGGTTACGTTCACCTTTCCTTTATTTTTTTGAACTCACAATGATTCTATGAAAGATGTCTTTACGGTCATAGTTGAGGGTATCAAAAGACCTTTCAGAGTGATAGGCCTTTCTGTTTTGCTCGAATGAGATGATTGTATAACCAAAGTAGGACTATATCTCATGACACTTCGCATAATCAACCCAGTACTTGGTGAGATGATGCTTCTTATGGAAGTAGATCGAACTTTTCATCTTTTAGAGGTTATTATCCTCCATCCTCTCTCATCTTGTTGAGCTATTAGCGAAATAGAGATCATTTCATCCATTACATGAAATTCACTACTCTTGATCACAGCAGACTTTGCTTTCTCTGAAGCTTTTTACTTACCTGTAAACAAAATATAAAATCACAATTAGTATCTAAGTGATAAAACATCCTATTTCAGAGATGAAGGGGAGGATGTTCCCACTAAGAGTCACCATTTTAACGTCTATACAGACGCCAAAAAGTGATAAATGTTCTCTGAATATTTTTTAAGTTACCATTGAATAATAAAGTCCCCAATAGAGTCACCATTTTGTTTCGACAAGGAAACAAATGTGTTTAATTTGGAGGATTTATTCAATGATAACAAAGAAAGAATGAGAAAATTGATCACATTTATTCTGAGTTCATTTACATCCTCGGATTCCCTTGATTCTGAAAATAAAGTACAATTAATGCAATGTAATGAATGAAAGAGAAGATAATCCGATAGAAATTTCGGCAGCATTTTCACAGTTGTTTCAGTCATCTCCTAGGACTTAGGAGGAATGTTGAATTGATCAACTAATCGCGAGCTTGATGATCAGCTCTGATCATTCTTCTAGTCACCCTTCCTTAAATCCTCTTTAAAGTGCTGAACGGTCCCTTGAAATGTGGCGCCAAGACAACTAAGGGACTGAAATCAACGAATTTACACAGCCAAGATCCGAGAAAATTAGGCCGCTCACATTAAACGGGCTTAAAAGATCACCCAAAATGTAAGATTATAAGGTTGCCACCATTCAATCAGCTCGGAACTTTATGTGCATCCTTGAGACCACAAATTAGCCGTACACATCAAATTTCAGCTCCTAGATCAGTGTATAAGTGACCCGATGGGCAAGAATAGACAATAACTATTAAAAAACCATTTTGGACATCCTTGGGAGATCAAGACCCAAACTGAACCGATGGAAAGAGCATGAAAAATGGTAGATACCCGCCAAATTTCAAGTCGTTTGGATGATGTATGCTAGCATAACTGATGCCGGAAGGTAATTGAGAAATTGATGGCAAATTTATAAATTAGGCTTGAACCATGCATGCTATTATTCAACAAGTAGATTTAACAGTGAATGCCAATTTCTTCTTATTTAGATTGTGCGGCGCACCAAACATCAAAGTGGACCTCACTTTATCTAATAACAAGTCACGTAACTTTTACGTTATTTCAATACCATAGCAAGTTATGTAAGTCTAACCATTGAAGTATGCCCACTTATCACATGTGTTGTAACCCACTCGGAGCTCGGATCTGCCCCATCTTTTGGACAATGGTCTAACATGATATTCTCATGCTAATGAAGGGATCAAATCTTCTGAAATATCATCGCAAGTGGCTGAAGTAAACAAATATCACCTAACACAAAGGGTTGCGTGGAACCGCGTAATGGGCTTCTCTCATGATATCATTCCTTGAAAGATGGCACAACATGGGATTTTTTCTATTTCCATTGCGTGGAACCATGCAAGAAACTTTCGTTGCGCGAGTTGGCACAGAAGCCTTTCTTCAAATCCCCTTAAAAAGTGGCGCAACCCCTTTTTTCTACTTCTATTGCGTGGAACTGCACAAGCAACTCCAGTTGCGCGGGTCCGCGCAAGTAACTTCCGTTGCACGGGTCCATGCAAAGACTTTCTTCTCTCTCTCTCCTTACTTCTCTCCCTTTCTAGCCCACGAACTGATCAACCCTTCAAATGAAGCAGGACAGGAGTATTTTTAGGCCCCACTACTCTTACAAAATGGTGATCACCACTACTTATCCCTTCACATGTGGACATCTTCTTTTCTTAATCATAGTGTCGACCAAGCTCCCTCTTAAATGGTGGTGTACCTCTCTCCCTTAAAATGACACCTGTGCACCCTTTTTTACCAAACTACCCTTTTCAAGGCCCTTCACTGAAATACCTAAACTACCCCTGGACTTGAATTTTTACCAAAATATCCCCGGAGCTAGTTTTTACCAAAATGTCCCCTGAGCGAATTTTTACCAAAATACCCCTAGGCATGGATTTTTACCAAAATATGAAGTGCACAACCCTGGAAAAGATTCGCACCATAGAATTCTCTGACCACTGCAATGGAATATTTTTTTATTCCTCAACAAGAAGCACATACTATATGATCACAACCAGGGATTACGAAAGTAGAATTAACATGATCGCTTAGTAGTTGTTTCCATACCATGGCCCAATTATAAGGTGAATTGTGGTAAGGACTGCTTTAGTTAAAGTAGGAATATGCCAATATGTCTTAGAGGGGGTGAATAGGACTTTTTAATAATCTTATGACAATTTAAAATCATATCACACTAATCCTAACAACAAGCATATATTAGGATTACTCAAGAGTAACTCTACCGACTTCCAAGTCCGGTAGAGGATGCAATCACAAACTATTTGAGGGATGAACAATATGCAAACTAGTTTATGATTGATATAACTGTCTGCGTGTGAGGTGTGATCTCAGATAATCAGATATGAAAATATTAAAGGAAATCACACAAATAAATGAATAGTAATCTCAAACACAATCATTTTTAGAGTAGTTTGACTACTTGTCTACTCCACCCCGGTAACCGCACTCATCCCTTGAGTGTATCGGATTTCACTAAAGATGTTTCCCACGGTTTACCCCAAGCCCAAGGTTTTAAATTAGGTTCACCTTTAACCTTTATAACCTACACGTAAGTTAATTGTTTATACTCTAATGAGCAAGGGTCCACACAATGCACCCACTTTTAGGCACACTGGCCAAGGATCTTCTATAAGACCCTAAATATTTATGCTCTTCATAGAGCAAGGGTCAACACAACGTACCCACCACATACACTCTCGCCGGAGGCCTCTTAAAGGACTTTCAAGGTTGAGAGACACCTTAGACCTAATCCTATAAAGGAATGATCACAAAGATACTCTAGACTTTGATAACTTACAGATAGCAGATAAGTCCCTTTTTTCTCATTGTTAAAGATCTCCTCCTTTATTGATGAAGAGTCTTCTACTTCCTTGAACTATAAATAAGAAGATATACTAATGCATGGTGATGGGTTGGGTCCCGGTTATGATGGAATCCTACTCTCAAATATTTTCCTATAAAGGAGATAGAGTGATTTCAATCATTTATGCATTCAAGGCATCCCATCTTAATGATTTTCCATTAAGGTGGTTACCGGAGAATCCTTTAATGGGGACGTTGATTCCCCAATCCACTTTATTGAATATCAATGATGAGGGTGGGTTGGAGGATGAACTCCCTTGAGAGAAAGGGTTTTTGGTAAATGATCTAAGGTTTAAACACTCAAAAGCACTCTCATCTTTCTCTCACAGCAATTAAAGACAAGCTCTCTATATATATGTAAAAAGTTTCCACACATATAAAACGGTCGCATTTATAACAGAGTTCGATATCATTGAGCAGGGTTGATATCATCGAGCGTATACTCTCGATTGCATTGACTGGCCGCTTGATGACATAAACTCAAATGTCATATGCTTTTGAAACTTTTTGTCAGCTAGTCAAGGGCATCGCAATATGCATCGATGTCATCGGATTTTAAACTCCGATATTATCAATACAAGGATCAATTCATTGACATTTGAAGAATGAGAGAGACTTGTTTTAAAATTTTTCAGGTCAAAAGATATGATCGAGGTACACTTGATATCATTAAAATTTGTATGTCGATGATATCGAAGGTCGTGTCGATTCATCGATAAATCTAAAGATTTTATCAGTGAGCTTGCTGGACGGTTTATGTCCTTTCTCGATGCAATCAATCCGGCCTCGATATCATCGATATTTGAATATCGATTCTATCGAGTGACCCTCAATCTGAAATAAAAACCACCTAAAAAAAATGTTACTGGAAAACTGTGTCCAAGACCGATATCATCGATGGCCTTCTGATATCATCAATTTTTGAATTCCGAGGATATCGAGGGGTACATCAATATATCAAAGGTTTATATGATTTTCATATAAAAAATAGGGACACAAATACTCTGTTGTCGATTATATCGAGTCTACTTCGATAAACTCGAGTTTCAAATATCGATGATATCGATAGGGGTATCGATACATCGATAATTCCGTCTAGATGAATATGTAGTTAATAGACATCTTCGGTCCTCATTTCGATGGTATCGATTGATCATCGAGGATATCAACAACACTTCTCGATTTTATTGAACCTGATATCAATAAATTAACAGAGGTAGAAAACTTAGAGAATTTCTGATTTTATAAAGTAGTTTTCTAACCCAAAAGCCCTATGATATTCTAACCAATTTTAAGGGTTTTAATTACCCAGTGTTTTGGGACATGGCATGTGAGGCTTAGATTTACCTGTGATGAGTTCGGGCACACATCTGGTTGAGGCAGACAACTAATTGATCTTACGGAGCTTCTCTATCTAGTTGACTCAACACTCACGCTAATTGACAAACCAGGGCACTTTCAATCTCTCCCTTTGTCAATTACATGACAAAATACCAAAACATCCTAGAACAACATCTAGACAAACACATCCTAAATTGTATGTATATGTAATTTACACAATTTTATAATGTCTAATGAAACCATACACACAAGTCAGTAGTTTCTCCCCCTAACAACATTCTCCCCATATCTCGATGCAACTGCACCCCCTAACACCTGTATCATAATTCAAGTATATATGCAATTTTTCTTGCGAGGTGTTTAAATTGTTCTCCCCTTTTTTTTCAGTCATTGGGAAAGGTATAACAGTGGATATTGACTGAAGTTAAAACCGCTTAGGAGAACCAATATTCAGAGAGCACACATATATAAAAGATAGATGTATAAGGATCAAAACGATTTAATCAGACATCATTTTCAGAGACTATGCATAACAGACCAAGCATAGCAATGATATAAGTAGATATAATAAAAAATATCACATACATTCCACATAACATGGTCTAGATAAATCAGGGGAGCTCAAAACATAATCATGGCAATAAAAATGTGAATTACACCCAGCCATATCCAAAAATATCCAAAAGAATATATATATATATATATATATACTGCCCAAGTTTGGCAGTGGATTAACAGTTATCCCAACAAAATTACCAAGCCCATTCATGGGCATTCAAACTCAACCATGAGTTTTTAGCCCATCCATGGGCAACACACAAGAAAACTTGTTTAGACTATGCTGGTTAGTGAGTTATCACATACACTCATGAGAGAGCAGAACATCCAAAAAAAATACTAATGTTCATACACGAAAATATGAGTGAAGTGTATGTGACAACATCTAGAGACCAGTACTTATGGAGCCAAGGAAGATGGTGTTGTGTTGTCATGCCTGTAAGTGAGTAGATCAACTAATTGCTACACGATCTGTTGCACTTCGTTGACCATGCGTTCTAAGACAGTAAGTCATGTATCCACGGTCTCTTTCGGTTGAGCGACATTGCGCTGTATTGCCCCAATTCTATCTTGATGCAGCTTGAACCTCTTTGCATGCCCAGCTGCTGATGTGGATGGTGCTTGATGGGGCACATGCACTTCTTCCCCATCCATTTCAATCTCTGTAGTGAGAGCATCTCCTTCACCTCCTGCTGCTTCTTCATGAATGCCTTCCTCTGAATCCTCGGGATACTTATGGAAGTTCAAGTCCATCCTTCGAATGTTATTTTTGTTGAAGACTTGGAGGGTAAGTTCCAGATCTTTGGTCATTGGGAAACCGATGGCTTACACACCATGTTTATGATCTAGGGGTAGGGCAGGTGAAGATACCTGGATGTTTGAACGGCGTAGGCCAACTGATGCACAAGCAGAGTTGGGAGGAAGATTTTTATCCCATTTGCAATTAAATACACTATCATGGTCATGAACCCTGTGAGATCAGACGGTTAGTAGTTCTAGGATAGATGTTTGTGGCAAAGATGCCATGCAAGACTTGAAATCGAGGTTCCATGAACTTAGATTTCAATGCATTTCCTTGGTACCAAGGAATGTCTCTACCATGACAGAGGTATTTAGTAACCATGGACCAAATTTCAACATTTTCAAGTCCATTTCAGGGAGACCGACGGGTGACATTGTTAGCCCAAGGATGTTTACCATTATAGCAAGAGTGATCACGACATTATCACTATTAAGAGAGACCATGATAGAAGGAGGATTAGACACGGGCGAGTGACAAGCGGTGAGAAAGTTGTGTGTACGTTCAAGATGACATGGCCCACTGAAGTCAAGAATAGGCACCCAATTGATTGCAGCAAACAGGGAGTCTAGATTGTATGGTTTTAAACAATCCCTGTTAACCTTCCTTTCATGGATAAGCTTCCTTTCAAAATATTTATCCAGAATTGAATTTATCTTAGTCAGAGTAGGGACTGGTATTTCAGATTGGGACCCTGTAAGACCCGTATCCAAGCCCGTACCGTTCCGTATGCCTTTGCGGTCCTCCCGGTCGAATTTTGGTGACCCGCGATCTGTTATCGGCATTTGCATGAAATCCTGAGACGTGTCCCGTATTCCAGAGTTGGCTTGTCCTGAGACTTGTACCAGTGCGACCATGCTGTCACCACGGTTCTGATGCCGCGTCTTGCACGCCGATGCGGTACCTGGGCTAGGAGTTGTGGGCCCACGTTCAGTTCAAGGAAAACACCGCGCATTTTAAATCTCAAGAAAATCCATCACATCAATCACATCATTTGTCAAAAGTACACCCATCCCCAAGTACAACTACCCATCCCCAAAAGTCAACTTTTCCATCACCTCACCCATCTCTCTCCCCATCACTCCATCACTCTCTTACCCATCCCTCCCTCTCTCTCTCTCTTCACATCACATCTCTCATTTCTCTCTCTTTCATTCTCTCTCTCATTTTCCTCCCAAGCCACCCACGTCCAAGCTCCCCATGAGAGAGCTAGTGTGGCCCACCATCCTACCATCTAATCCCACCCTCTAAAATCGATCTCAACCATTGAAATTGTACCTTTGGAGCTCTATCATGCATTGGCGGAAGAAGGAAGGGGAGATCAAAGGTGGGTGCTTTTATTTGATGATTTTATGAATTGAGGACCCACATATGGTGGGACCCATCTTAATGTATGCATTGCATGGAGGAGCTCATAGTGGCAGAGTTCCTCCCCACCTCATCCGATCTCTCTCTCTCTCTCTCTCTCTCTCTCTCTCTCTCTCTCATTTCCTTGTTGTGGGCCACCTTGAGTACAATGTATCCGGACCATCCATCCAGTGGGTCGTCCCCGCTGTCCACCCAGGGCCTACCCTTGCTGCCGGCTTGGACAGACCCTGCTGTAGGGAAAATATAAATATCACCTTGATTGATGCAGGTAGGGCCACATCACGTGGACCCCAACTTGTAGACGGACTGGCTGGGTACCTCACACCATTCATATAGCTGGTGTATTGAAGCCACCAAGCCTTGTGGGTCGCACTGACGTCAGCAAATGCTGTGGATCCCACCACCCACACCATTCATGGATTGGACAGGTGGGAACCACCACGATGTATGTGTTTTATATCCAGGTCGTCTGTGCCTGGACGGTCCGTGGGACCCACCCCGTATGTGTTATATCAACACCATCCAGCAGGGATGGTGGACTCCACCGTGGTCTATGCATTTCATCAACGCTGTCCATCTGTTTTCACAGATTGTCCAGCGGACTGGACGTTTGTACCTTTCAAAAATAATAATAATAATAAATTATACATTATTTTAATAATAATATAATATTTTATTACGTATATATAATATGCATGTATGGTGGCCCCACGTGGGACCTACCCTCTTGGAAACAGATTGGTGGTGTACGCGTCTCACACCAGCAGCGTACTGCTGCATTTTCTTTAATCAGTACGTGAGGGACCTACATGAGATGTGTTAGATCTCAACTGTACATCTGTGGGCCCCCTTTATGATATATATGTTTTAATCCTGCCGTCTAGATGGGCTGGACGGTGGGCCTACCCACTGATGTATGTCTTATTCATACCAACCGTGGACATGGGGCCCGCACTCTATGTATGTATTGTATATCTTCACCGCCCAGCGGTCTAGATGGTGGGAGCCACCGAGGATGTATGTGTTTTGAATCCACGTCGTTTGGCCATTTTGATGGACGGTCCAGGCAGTGGGACCTCACCTCAAGGTATGTATTGCATCCCTGTCCATCTACTACATTAACGTCAACATAGGGGCTGACAACGAGGTATGTATTATATCTATCACCGTCCATCCCTCTTGCTGACGGTGGGGCCTACCCAACATGATGATGTGTTAAATCCTCACTGTCCGTCCAGATTAGGAAGGCCACAGGCCTGGACTCTGGGTTAAAAATAATAATAATAATAATATTATTATTATTATTATTACTTATTATAATAATAATGATAATATTATAATATTATATATAAACGTTGTGGTGGGCCCCACGTGGGACCCACCTGATGTTGATATATGAGCGAATTAGCTGGTCTACCACATACAGTTATAAAGCTGTTGTGGTGATGCAACAAACTGTGGGCTTCACTATGGTATGTGCGACATTCGGGTCGTCCATCGGTTGGACGGCCACGATGGATGTGTTCCATCTAAACCTTCCATCATTTTGGCTAGCTTGTCTTAAGGCCTGAGACTTAAAAAAAAATGAGGCAGATCTATCAGGTGGACCACCCTACAGAAAACAGTGGAGATTGAACGTCCACCACTGAAAAACCTTTTGGGGTTACAGAAGCTTTGGAATAATATGAAATTTATTTTCCCTCTTAATCTAGGTCTTTATGACCTTATGGCCAGATTAGATGGAGAATATGGTGCGCCCTACCTTGATGTATTTATGGGCCATGCATGGGGCCCACCCGGATGTATTTGTGGCCCATTGATGCGGCCCACTTGTAGATGGTGTGGCCCACCTTAAGGTATCTATGGCTCATCCATGAGGCCCACCTATTTGTATATTTAAGGCCCATATGATGGGGCCCACCTGCTTGAATCTTAGGCCCATGGGTAAGGCCCATCGTGATATGTATTAAGCCCATCATCGCGGCCCACTTGACATTTATGAGGCCCATCGATGCGGCCCACTTGACTTTTATGAGGCCCATTGATGCGACCCACCTTGATGTATTTTATGGCCCATCCATGAGGCCCACCTTGATGTATTTTATGGCCCATTCGAGAGGCCCACTTTGATATATTTATGCCCCATATGATGAGGCCCATTGAGATGTATTTCTGGTCTATGATGCGACCCATAGCGATGTGTATCAAGCCCATGTATTGTAGCCCATTTGATGTATATGGGCCTATGGGTGGGGCCCATGTGATGTGGCCTACTTGATGCATGTTGGCCCATTAGAGCGGCCCACATGATGCGACCCACTTGATGTATATGCGGCCCATTGGTAAGGACCATTGTGGTGTAGTTATGGCCCATGTGTCGATGCCCATTATGATGTATACGTGACCATGAGTGAGCCCCGTAGTGATGTGTATTAGGCAATTGCATGAGGCTATAGGCCCCTATATGTCTGGCTCTATTAGGCCCCTCCTTGGGATTAATGATGGTTAAATGTTCACATTGATGTGCGATGATGGTTAAACACCCACATTGTGACTTAAATGTCCACATTGTGACCCTCTCTTAGGTCCTTTGTTAGGTCAAGTATCGAGGCCGATTTCGATTGTCGAGGCTGATTATTGATCAAGGCCAATTATCGATTCTGATTTTTCGTGGCCGATTACCGATTCTGATTTGTCATGGCTGATTGCTGATTATCGATTAAGGCCGATTATCAATTTTGATTTTTCATGGCCGATTACCGATTATCGATCGAGGCCGATTACTGATTCTGATTTGTCATGGCTGATTGTCGATTATCGATCGAGGCCGATTACTGATTCTGATTTGTCGTGGCGGATTGTCGATTATCGATCAAGGTCGATTACCGATTCTGATTTTTCGTGGCCGATTGCTGATTATTGATCGAGGCCGATTACCGATTCTGATGGCCGATTGCCGATTATCAATCGAGACTGATTATCGATCAAGGCCGATTACCGATTTTGATTTGTCGTGGCCGATTGTCGATTATCGATCGAGGCCGATTACTGATTCTCATTTGTCGTGGCCAATTATCGATTATCGATCGAGGCTGATTACCGATTCTGATTTGTCATGGCCGATTATCGATTTCGATTGTCGGGGCCCAATGTGATTTACATGCGTCTCATATTTGATGCCCGACGTGATGTGTATTCAGCCTGTGTCTAAGGCCTAATGTGATGTATATTGAGGCCCAGGTGATGAGACCCATTGTGATGTATTTTTGGCCTATGGACAAGGCCCATTGTGATATGTATTAGGCCATTGATGCATGACCCATTCGATGTATTTGAGACCCAAGTACAGGGTCCACATGTCATGTATTTGAGGCCCATGAGCAGGGCCCACCTGTTGTGTATATGTGGCCCTTGAGTAAGGCCCATTGTGTTGTATATTAGGCCTTTGTAGGGGGCCGTGGGCCCATTATATGTTTGGCTCTATATGGGTCATCCCTTGGGGACAATGTTGGTTAAATGTCCACATTGTCAAAGCCGATTGTTAATACCAATTATGATTATGTGACCGCATAACATCATGATACATG
Source organism: Magnolia kwangsiensis (assembly GCA_037074715.1). NCBI lineage: Eukaryota > Viridiplantae > Streptophyta > Magnoliopsida > Magnoliales > Magnoliaceae > Magnolia > Magnolia kwangsiensis. The sequence continues at coordinate 102,762,928 of CM073577.1, read as the reverse complement.
CCCATATGCATCATCTGCATATTTGTTATGAGATGTGCTTGATCATTGCATATGTCATTGGGAAGGTTTTTATGAGACCCCCTGATAGGTGAAGGTTATCGCACATGAGCGCACGGCATGGGCAGGATTGATGCATGACTGGATTATATGACTCATGCATCTTGCATTGTGTATTATACGCCCTAGTGACATCAGGGTCGTAGTCTTCACAGGAATATTGTGGATGGTCAGACGGGACATTGGAAATGTTTGGTTCTAGCATACGGACGCCATAGATGTCCCTGGGTAAAAATCTCTAAAATTCCGTGGCCAGGAGAAGACTCCAACGTCGAGACCGAGTGGATATATGAGCGCACGAGGGCCGAATACCAAGAGGTCGTGTCTCCCACTGTGTCGTAGTCGATTGGAAAGGGGTGTAGCCTTACTCTCCCGAGAGAAAGGGGTAATACTAGGCTGAGTTTGACCAGCTCGTGAATGAGTCCGCTATTGACATGCCGGATAGGTATTGACAGATTCTTGGCTAGGCGGATAGTGAGGTTTCTTACGCTTACTTGGACTGTGCGGCTAGGAGAGCGACAGTGCCATTTGTAGTGTACTAAACTCCGGTGATGATCCCAGAGATGAATTGTACTGATATGTTAACTTATAGAGCAGGAGTTGCATACTCATTCATTCATGCATTCACTATCCACTCGGGCTGGTGGTGCGTAACTATTTGTTACGTGTACTTTCACAATGGCTAGGATTTCAGTTTAGGCGCACGACTAACCTGAGATCAGAAGTTTACCACATTGAGTCTGACTATCCAAATTTAGGTATGGGACCTATTGTGATGGACCCCATAGCTTGCGATACTACTTACTACCATCCTGACTTCACACTCTAGCATGGTTAGTCCATTCACACTGCATGTTGCATTACATCCACGACATATGGTACGACTGACGCTATTTGTGTTACTCATCAGGAATGTATATTGCATTGCATCCTCTACATCTGATATTTGACTCTCCATGACTCCCCATTTGCATAGTTTATTTGTACTACGTTTACTAATATTGTATGACTCATGGACTTGTCAGTATTTTTGTCTACTCTGTTATCGTGTGATTTATGATTTTGTCAGTACTTCTGTTTATACTGATAATTTATTATCTTCTCAGTATTTTTTCTTATTCTGACATTGTACGATTTATGGATTACTAGTAATTTCGGTATTGTACGATTATGACATTGTATTGAATTCTTGGCACTTACCTTGTGCACACACTTACACCACCCTCTAAGCTTTCTATAAGCTTATGCATGATAGATGCGTGCAGGTGATGTTATGTTGCGGCAGTGTTGAGCTTAGAGCGTGCAGCGGTCTTCTGGAGCTTGATTTTTTATTTATATATTTTCCTTTCAGTATTATACTCAAATGATTATATTAGTGGATATGTGATGATGATGTTGCCTTTGTGAATTGGGTAATCTTTTGGTTATTCTTATTGCGAGTTAAATGTATACAAAAAAAAAAAATCCTCCTTGTAGGATCCCAGGATCAGAATCTGACGTATGGATGCTAGGAGCCGAGAATGGGGTACTACGAAGGCTGTCGGCACTGGATTAGGTGATCGGGATTCCTGTGAATCTGGTTTCCGGGTTTAGGGCGTGACAAACCCGCCATGTGAAGTTTGTCATGTCCTTTGACAAATGGGGCTCCCCCTTTGAGGAGCTCTTGCTCTCTCTTTTGAAGCAAGGGTCTTTCATCGAGAGGCTCTAAAGGACTCCCCAGGACCAGACATCTTTTATTTGTCCTTACCCATAAAGATAGATTTGGGAAGAATGGACAAAATTCCTTTTTTAAAAAAAAAATTGAAAATACCCAACCCAAAAGCAAGATAGAATTTGGAATGGAAGGAATGGAAGGGTAATACTAGTTTTTGAGGAACTTCCAGGACCCACCGATGTACTTTCGGCTGAGGGGATGTGCAGGAAAAAGTGGGATGCCCTTTTCAGAAAAATGAATTTTTTTTTCACTCTACTGCATATTATCGGGTTGCATCTATCGATATCATCAAACTTAGTTTTGATTATATCGATGATCCTCGTTCGATGTTATCGACAAGGGCTTCGATAACAGTCTCACTCATGTGACTTTTCAAATTCTGAAGGGATGTTGATGAAATCGACTATTTATTGATTTGATCGAGAATGCACATGACTTGTCAATAGACATATCAAAGTTGAGTATTTTCAATTCTTAGCTTTCAGACAACCCTTAAAGTATACTTTTAACATATCTATGTATAAACAGTATATACAGTAAAATTTTGTACAAGCATTGTACAAATCAAAATTATAAACATTAAAATGTTTATATATAAAAAGATTGAGGTGAGGAACCTCGGATATATCATTAAAAGCTCAGCAAAATTACATCATTTGAGTAAAAATATCCAAATCTCGATGCATGACCTGGACTTATCTTTTCATGCTTTAATATTTCAAGGTATATGAATGGACTGAGTTATCAGGCAATTCAGTTTTTCTTTCACTATCCATTTTAAGACAGAATTCTTTATTGTGGTAGATTTAGTTTTCATATTTATCTTACCCACTTGATCCAATGATTCCTTCATTCTGTCATTCATTCTAAGTGGTGATGTATGAGTATTTCATTCAACCAATCTCCTAGGTAGACTTTTGACATTCTGTATGTCTTTGGTCGGTTTGAGTTTACCAATATGATTTTGACCAAAGTTATGTGGAGTCCTTCGAGGTGTTAGGCATTTAAACTTATAATGACCCAAATCACCACATACATGACACACTGGAATAGTTCTCATATTACTACAGGAAGTAACCGATTTTTCGGTTATTGGTGCTGTATTTTTAGTTCTCATCTTAGTTTTATCATACCTTAGGCCACTCTTGTCTTTTCCTCATCTTCCCATCCCTAACAATTTTTCTAGCTTTTCACCACTCTGGGAAAATTTATATTTTATTTCAACAAATTTCCTGGATTTCTCTAAGTCAAAATGGAGTGTGTGATTTTCATTCTGGAGATGCTCATTTTCATCTTTTAATAATTCAACTTGTTTAATAAGCTTTGATGATTCCGTTTTTAGGGATAGATTGATTCTTTCCAACTTATCATTATCTGAATGATATTGATGTAAATCATTGATTAGATGTGTATTAATTTCCAAGGTTTTATCTAGATCTTTTTGCAACAAATCCTTTTTTTTCCAGATATTTCAAGTCTTTTAAGGATGTGGATGCTATGAATATAGAGTTGATTGTAAACATCCTATAGTTTATCCTGTTTTTCTTCTTCCTCCTCTTCAGTTTCCTCATTATTTGACGGAAATGATTTAGTGGCTTGTGGTTCTTTCTCGTTCTCATCTTCATTGGGAATGATTAGAGTGGTGGAGACCATAAGAATTTTCAAGGATTTTTGATAATCATCGCTCTCTAAGTCACTAGATTCTAAGTTTAACTCTTCTGTATCATCCCATGTGGCAACCATTACCTTGCCCTTAGTTTTTCTATTTAGACATTCAGTAGACAGATGTTGAAACTTCTGACAGGCATAACATTGCGGTTCTTTAGTCTTTTTACTAAATTTACTTACAGAAAGTCTGTTGTCCATCTTTCTTCCTTTAAGTGGACGACCATGATTTTTCTGAAAGAACTTTTTGAATCGTTAAGCCAACAAAGCCACTTCCTCTTCTTCATCTTCTCTTACACTTTCAATGTCCTCGTTTATTGTTTTCTTTGGAGTTTTGAGGATAGTATTTTTAGATTTTTGGGTTTGTTTGAAGTGTAGTTCAAATGTTTGTAGGGAACCTACTAGTTCTTCTACTTTCATTTTGTCTATGTTCTTACATTCTTCAATGGTTGTTACCTTAGGATTGAACCGTTTCGGTAGGGATCTTAGAGTTTTCCTATAAATTTTAGGTACAAGAACTTTCTCTCCTAAGCAAATGATATTCAACTTTCTGAAAAACTCTATAAATGTCTCATGCTCTTCCATTCTGAAACTTTCGAACTGTGAAGTTAGGAGTTACAGTTTAGATCTCTTCACAGTGCTTGTACCTTCATGGGTTGTTTCCAACAAATCCCATGCTTCCTTGCATGTCCCACACATACTGATTTGATTAAAAATATGTTGGGACATAGCACAGTAGATAACATTTATGGCTTTAGCCTCTGCAGTTTGATTTTTCTTATCCAATGTTGTCCATTTTTCTTTAGATTTTGGTTTAGTGATAGTTGTTCCATTATCAAGTACTATTTTTTCAGATGGTGGCACATATCCTCTTTCAACTATATCCCAAACATCATGATCCAAGGATCTCAAAAAGTAGTGCATTCTAGCCTTCCAGTATGCATAGTTTGATCCATAAAAAACTGGAGGTCTAGAGACCAATGAGCCCTCTCCTTTGGCCATATCCCCAACTTCAATCAAGATCACTCTCTAGGTGGTGAAGCCCTTAAAGAGAGACCCGCTTGATACCAATTGAAATTTTGGTAAAGACCACTTTAGTTGAAGTAGGAATATGCCAATATGTCCTAGAGGGGGGTGAATAGGACTTTTTAAAAATCTTATGATAATTTAAAATCCTATCACACTAATCCTAACAACAAGCATATATTAGGATTACTTAAGAGTAACTCTCCTGACTTTCAAGCCTTGTAGAGGATCCAACAGAAACTATTTGAGAGATGAACAATATACAAACTAGTTTATGTTGGATATGACTGTGTGTGTGAGGTCTGATCGTAGATAATCAGACATGAAAATATTAAAGAAAATCACACAAATAAAAGAATAGCAATCTCAAACACAGTCATTTTTATAGTGGTTTGACTACTTGTCTACTCCACTCCCGGTAACCGCACTTATCCCTTAAGTGTACTGGATTTCACTGAGGTTTCCCATGGTTCACCCCAAACTCAAGGTTTTGAATCAGGTTCACCTTTAACCTCTACAACCTACACCTAGGCTGACTGCTTATCCTCTCACGAGCAAGGTCCACACAACGCACCCACTTTTATGCACACTGGCTAAGGATCTTTCATAAGACCCTAACTGTTTATGCTCTCCACGAAGCAAGGGTCAACACAATGCACCTACCGCGTGCACTCCCACCAGAGGCCTCCAAGAGGACTTGCAAGGGTGAGAAACACCTTAGACCCAATCCTACAAAGGAATGATCACAAGGGTCTTCTGGACTCTGATAACTTACAGATAAGTAGATGAGTCTCTTTTTGCTTGTTGTTGAAGATCTCCTCCTTTATTGATGATGAGTCTTTTGCTTCCTTTAACCACAACTCAGAAGATATACTAATGCATGGTGATAGGTTGGGTCCAGGTTATGATGGAATCCTACTCTCAAATATTTCCCTATAAAGGAGATAGAGTGGTTCGAATCATCTATGCATTCAAGGCATCCCAACTTAATGATTTGCCCTTAAAGTGGTAGGTGGAGGATCCTTGTATGAGGAAGTTCATTCCCTAATCCACTCTATTGAATATCAATGATGAGGGTGGATTAAAGGATGAACTCCCATGAGAGAAAGTGCTTTTGGTAAATAATTTAAGGTTTAAACACTCAGAAACACTCTCTTCTTTCTCTCACAATAACTAAAGACAAGCTCTCTATATATAGGCAAAAAGTTCCAACGAATATAAAATGGTCACATTTATGACAGAGTTCGATATCATCGAGCGTATACTCTCGATTGCATCAACTGGCCACTCGATGACACAAACTCAAATGTCATACGCTTTTGAAACTTTTTGTCAGCTGGTCGAGGACATCAAAACACACGTTGATGTCATCGAATTTTGAACTCCTATATTATCGATATGAGGATCGATTCCTTGACATTTAAAAAATGAGAGAGACCTTCTTTGAAATTTTTCTGGTCAAAAGATATGATCGAGGTAGATATCATCAGAATTTGAATGTCGATGATATCAAAGGTCTTGTCGATGCATCGATAAATCCAAAGATTTTAATAGTGAGCTTGTTGGAGACGGTTTATGCCCTTTCTCGATGCAATCAATACGGCCTTAATATCATCAATTCTATCGAGTGACCCTCGATCTGAAATAAAAACCACCTAAAAAAAATGTTGCTGAAAAACTGTGACTAAGAATGATATCATCGATGGCCTTCCGATATCATCGATTTTTGAATTCCAAGGATATCGAGGGGTACATCGATATATCGAAGATCTATATGATTTTCTTATAAAAAATAGGGACACAAATACTCTGCTGTTGATTATATTTATTCTACTTCGATAAACTCGAGTTTTAAATATCGATGATATCAATAGGGGTCCCTGTTTTATCGAAGTAGAATAAATATAATCAACAGCAGCGTATTGATATCATCCAAATGTATCGATACATGGATAATTTCGTCCAAATGAATATGTGGTTGTTGGACGTCTTTGGTCCTCATTTCCATGATATCGATTGATCATCGAGGACATTGACAGCACTTCTTGATTTTATCAAACCTGATATCGATAAATTGACAAAGGTAGAAAACTTAGAGTTTCTAATTTTGTAAAAAAGTTTTCTAGTCCAAAAACCCTATGATATTTTAACCAATTTTAAGAGTTTTATTAACCCGGTGTTTTGGGACATGGGGTTTGAGGCTTAAATTTACCTATGGTGAGTTCGGGCAGACATCCGGCTGAGGCAGACAATTGATTGATCTTCCTATGGAGCTTCTCTGTCTAGTTGACTCAACACGCACGCTAATTAACAAACCAGGGCACTTTCATAAGGACCAGTGCCATAACAATGCATTCTTCTGGTAATTAATCCATAATCCTCTAGAACAGCTTGATCAAAACTAAATTGACGAGCAACATGACTACGATAGTATGACTTTCTCCAAAACTCTATTCTTTCCCGCAGTGGCAAACTACAAGAGCGTATGGAGAGGAAGAATGCCCTTTCCCCTGTAGTGAGTGTCGTGGTGTCTACAATATCAGTATCCTCGATGTAGTGATAAAAGGTGAAATTAAAAGAAATCAATTTGGTGAATGTCCTAAATCTTGCTGGCTACCCAGTTGTATGATCTTTTTGCTATAGCCCTTTGCTGAAAGAAACAAAGTGGAAGATGCGAAGGATGAACATATGCTTTCTTTGGGGCTTCAAAATTCCAAGGAAAGTAGACCCCCATCTAACCAGTAATATAATGCCATGGAGTATACATTAAAGAAGCTCCAATGGTAGGGTTCTTGACATGTGTGGCTATTTCCCTAAGGGCTCTATAAATATAGTATAAAACTGGAGGTGCAAGTGAATGTTTGTGGCCTTCTGACAAGTCGCCAGCAACTACAAGATCATGAGGTGAATAACATCTGCCCATTTTAAACTAGGAAATACTACGTTGCTTAGCCAATAAGCCAAGAAGGTCATGAGCTCCCCGTATAGACTGTACTTTGCCCTCTCTTTGATGTTGGCATGAAGCTCCTTTCACTTTAAAGAATGACAATTGCGAAATTTGCAAGAGAAGTAAAAAGTGAGCGAGAAAGGGTGCAATTGAAGAAAATTGTTGATTTATGGACTTAAAATTACCTGAGGGCCCTAAAAAATTACATAAGCCATTGTAGGGGAGAGATCTTGTGAAGATTCAGAAATTTTGACATTTCCTTAAAAAGTTTAATAGTGGTTTCTGAGATGGAAGGCTTCCGGTCAAGTGAAGAAATGAATGCCAACTCCTTATTAGTTGGGATGAACTCATCGTAGAATTTTCTTGTTAATGGAAGGCCCACGATTCGGTGGAGATCCCATAGCGTGATGCTCATTTCACCCCCTGGCAAATGAAAAGAATTGGTGGTGGGAGACCAGTAGTCAAGAAATCCTTATATTATAGTCGGCTCCCTGTAGAAGTACTGGGACGTAACTTCTATGGTGTTGTACAAGCCTATTGTGATCAACATCTTCGAGTGTTTGGTCAAGATAGCTTCCACCCAATATGAGTAAAAATGGCACGAAGTTAAGAGACCCCTCGTCCAAAATTCTTCTAGCCCCCAAAGTCGCTCACGGTCTCAGAAACATTGTTGGACCGTCTCATAAAAGTGTGTGGGGAATAGGATATGGGGATTGTGAGAAGGGATGAGGAAATTCATTGAGTGAACATCACTGATTCATTGTCATGGCTTGTGCACTAATAAGATCCCCTCAAGAATGGGAGGCTCTTTCACTATCCAAGAAGAAGTATACATTAGCCTCTCCCCATCCATATGATCTATTGGCTCGTAATTAAGCATAAATTAATGATGATGAAGACTGAGAGGAGTCACGGTCATAACCTCTGAATGCGGGTTGTTGAATTTCATGATGCCTTCAATAACTCTGATAATTTCCCATGAGTTATGGAGCTTCTTTTTTATTATGTTCTCGTATCTTCTCTTAAAATTCTTCAGCCTTATTATGGTGAGTTTTCTTCGATCGAGAAGTGGGGGCGTATCCTCTCGGGAAAGAGGACTTTGGTTGTCAGTATGAATATGAGCAGTTGATTTTAGCCATTCATCGTAGTCATACTCGCGACCGTGTTTCAGAGGTCGTTCTATGTCTCCCATTGAAATTTCCCAATGAATGGGAGACGGCAATGAGGAGATACGATCATAAAAATCAAAGATCCAGAGAACAGGCTCCTTGAAATAAGTAGGGTGATGGGTGGTGGTTTTCGTGCACTTTGGTTGTGGCTAGTCAAGGGATGGAGAAGGATTGGAAGTATGAAAAGAAGATGGGTTTGGCAGATCTTGGTGAGAGGGTTGTGCAGTAGGAGGGTCAACAACACGAAATGTTCACTTAATGCGGGCCATGGTGAGAAAGTTTAAGTCTTGAGGATATTTGAAAAGTAAAAGTTAAAGTCTGAAAAATTCTCTAAGTCTTAGTTACGCAGACTCGCGCAATCAAAGTCCTTTGGGCGGAGCAGTGCAACAGTCAGAAGCCTTGTGCGAACATGAAACCTATTGCACAGGTTTGCACATTAAAGTTGTTTACATAGGGATTTGATGAAGAGATAGAGGTTCATTACGACTGAAGCAAGTGCAGAATGAGTAAAAGTTTTGGGGTATTTATAGTGCGTGTGGCCAAGTACGATACATGGGCGTCGGTTGTGCTGGTCCGCGCAAACCATTTCAGGGTCAGATTGATCCCGATTCTTTGATATCTAGACAAACAAAGAAAGGATCAAGGGGGCATCTGTTGAGGCATAAAAAAGAGAAGAAAGAATTGAAGATTAAGAAGAAAAGTATTAAAAAGAAAGAACGAAACAGAAGATGACAAAGAAAGAGTATCTTTTAAGGGGTTTGCATGGACCCGCGCACACCATATTGGTTGTGCAGGTTCGTGCAACTAATTTCAGGACTTGTTGTCCATGAATGGTCAGAATCGATGAAAGGTGGGTCCCATGGCACCAAGATCGAGGGTTTTCACATGTGGAGGTCTATAAATACCCCCTCCCCCTCTCATTTGGGAGGATTGAAGATTTTTAGAAGAAGTGCAAACCTGCAGAGAAGACTGAAGGTAGGAATGAAGAGAGGCCTAGGGTTTGCGTAGACTCGTGCAAACCATGTTGGTTGCGCGGGTCCATACAACCAAACTGCCACGCAGTCAGTAATGATAAGGGGTCCAGTTCTTCTTCTGTCCAAGCTTCAGAAAGAGAAATCGGCTAATTAGATTCGCACAATATTCCTCTTAAAGAGATGATCAAATCACGAGTTGACGCTACCGAATTTAACATCTAGATTTAACTTTTGAACTTTGTCAATTTCTGTATTTTAGATAGTTTATGTCAGAATCAAGGAATATTTGAGGATGTAAATGGACTCAATATTAATAATACAATGATTCTTCTTGATATACTCTCTCTCTGTTATATTTAAATAAGATAATCTCCCAAATCGAAATGCATTTGTTTCTTGTTTGAAACAATTCGATCTCCTCTTTGTTCCACTTATTCCTCGAGGTGTCCCTCTCGAATGAGCTTTTCAATTTCCTATTTAATGTTAAAGCAATCGTCTGTATTATGCCCATGATCCTGATTAAAATAACAATATTTTCTCTTGCTCCTTCGATCGGGATTGCTTCGTAACTTGTACGGCAATGGACGAGACGCTTGTCTTTTTCTCCATTAGGACCTGCTCATGAGATTTGTTAAGAGGGGTGTAAGCTATGAATTTACTATCCGGTCGCTTACTCGACTGACAGTCATCGCGGGGCCAGTCATGTTTTCTCTTCTCGTTGGTTGAATTGGCTCTGCCTTTTAACGATCCTTAGTCGGGGGGTTTTTGCTTTGAGCAGCATCCCGCAAGATTTGGGACTCTTCGACATTAGCATACTTCTGCAATCGGTTTAGGAACTCGACCATCGTAGCAGGAGGAATCTTGTGTAAGGAAAAGAGGAACAACTTATCCCTTAGTCTGCTCATGATGGCATTGAGAGTGACCTCGTTTGAATGCTTTCGAACATTCAAGGTTTCCAAGTTGAAGCGTTTGATGTAGTCCTTTAGAAGCTCGCCTTCTTTTTGAACCGCGCACAGAAGGTAGGTAAGGACCTTAAGTCTCTTTTTCCCTTTGATGAAGTTCGTGACGAAGGCTTCACTAAACTCAGAGAATGAACTGATGGACCTCGGCTTCAGTTGTTTAAACCAGAGCCGATCAGTGTCGGTTAAAGTTTAAACGAAGGCTCGGCACATGACCGTGTCGGAAGCATCATGGAGTTCCATGTAGGTCTAGAAAGACTTCATATGTTCCGTCAGGTTAGTTTTTCCTATGAAGGGTGTGATTTGGGGCAATCGAAACCTATCGGGGAGTCGAGCTCATATTATATCACTAGTAAACGAAGACTCGGATTCTTCTACCTTATTTGTATTGACTTGGTAGGTCTGCTTCATATCCCTGATATGTTTTTGCAGACTTTGTAAGTTGGCTCTCCACGGTTCCTCGTTATCAGTGATGGCTCCAATTGGGGCTTGGTTGCACCTCCTCTAATCTATCTCATGGTGTAAGTAGTAAGAAAGTAGTGGGACAATCCTTGATGCATGAGATGGGACAAGCCCAGTAGGGCACAGTTGGCCAAGCTAAGGAGCGGTCGGCACATCGAAGGGTTGAGGAGGGTTGGTGTATGGTTAGACATAGCTCGACTATTGTTCCCTCTGATTAGACCTTTATACATGCTGGGGCTGCATTTGCTCCAGCATCTGCTTCGCGTAACCTAGATCAACCATCTTATCGCCGACTTCCCTTTCGAGGGCATTTCGTTAGTTATTTCTCCCGCGGGTTTGTTGACCGCGTCTGTTGGAGCCCGAGATGGCTTGACGCTGCATGGAGCCCTAAAAACTCTCCTATTGTTTAGGACGTTCTTCGGGTAGCGGGGCACGATCGGGTGCAAGCAAAGTTGTGATAGGAATAGCCACCGGAGGTGATTGGGTTTTCTTCTTTCCCTTGGCCATTGTTGGAGTTGAGATTAGGATGTTCACTATAGGAACTTGGAATAGCTTAGAGACATTGTTCCCACAGACGATGCCAAACTCTTGATGCGATTTTCCGACAGACCCTCCACAGTGCACCTTGAACTTACACAGGTGAAACTGAGAGACAAAGGAGACCTTGGTTAACGTAGGAGACTCTTCAATGCCTAAGTCAGGCTTGAGGCCTTTTCGAGTAGGGAGGGATCTCCAGAAAAGAGATTAGTCAAGTATTAGGGTTTTTGTGAACATACCTTAAACAGTGGGAAGTGATCCTATATTTATAGGAGAGAGAGAGAGAGAGTACTGTCGTATGAGGATTCCCTCCTGATTTCTTAGAGATCTAGCGTGATCAGGAATCTCCAAGAGATTATAGACTTCCATGATCGTCGAGATTTGATACTATCCTCCAAAAATCTTAGGAGAGATCTTCAAGGCCTTGGAGAAATCCTAGAATCTATAGTTTAGCTTTAGGTTAGATCTCATGGCGGGAGTTAGTTCTGGAATCGGTGATACCGACTCAATTGATAATTTAACATTCACCATTTTTGACTGCCAGTTGAGCTGGAGAACTTGTGTCTCCTCTAATTGGTCATTGTTGTGCCTCATCGATCTATAACCAATCTATGGCCGATCTATGGTTGATCTATAGTAGATCTATGGTTGATCTATGATCAAGCTATGACTGAGTAGGGATCAATCCATCATCAATCTGTGGCCGATCCACAGGCAATTCGTAGTCGACCTATGGACGACCTATCAGTTAGGTCGGTATTAACCATGGGAGTGGGCTCGTAAGTTTTTGGAGTGTCCTTACAATTACATCTACCTCCTTGAAGGTTGTTCTGTTTCTAGATGTAGAGGCCTTATCAGGCTTGGGTTTTTATGGGCCTGTGCTGGTTGTCGATTCGGTAGAGTTGGTCCATTCCACAAGCCAATTTAAGGACTATGTAGATTTTTCCCCAATAGTTCTAAAACTATACGACTCGACCCGACTGATTTTTGGGCCTAAGTTGTCCTTTAGACTCTGAATGCAATAGACTCGGCCTCAACTCAGTTGACTTACCGTAGGCTTAGTCAGTTTGAACTGAGTCACTCAATTAAAGTGATTTTTAGTAAAAGAGGTTGAGGTAAGATTTGAAATTGTAACCTCAGTGAGAGAAAACAGGACGTCTAACCAGTAGACTGATAGAGATACAATCTTACTGTCATGCCACCAACCCTAGATCCATGCTTACAGCCAACCCTAGACTTGAATTGGTGGGTCGTGACCTTAAGGGAGTTTAAACATTAGCGTTCATTCCCATTATCCAATCACGCAAGAATATAAAGGCATCACCAATCAAATTTAACTAAAAATTATAGTTGTTCATCATTCACACTCAAATGAAGATGAATAAACTACCATCCATGTGGCTATTATTTCGATACAGGGAATTCTCTTTATAAAGAAAAAATTCATCAATTTTAAATGTATCTACACATTTCGTGATTTTCTATACCTTCTCTTCATCCTGAAAGTTAAACAATAAAGAGGGATGAGCTTTCAACAACTCACTAATATAATTCCAAATAAGAGTAAAAACCCATGGTATATAGATTACAATAAAAAATGAAATAATGAATGCATGGAAAGAATGCGTGCAATTTCCATGATTCTTTGTATGCTTTTCTTCCTGAACATCAGTTCTACTTATATTATTGTTGATGTAAAAATCTGGTTCACCCTTTTTAAAATTTTAAGTATTTGTACAGGAAGAAGACAAAGAAGACCCTTGCTAGAGCAGGAGACCCTCTGATGCCAAAGTCAAGTTAGGAATCTGGGTTTGATAATATCGAGGGGTTTTGGGTAAGATATTTTGCATACCTTTCACCATTAGGAGTGCTCCTATTTATAGGCAAGAGAAGGTCACCACGCGAAGGGAGATCTCCGGATTTAGTAGGGGCGTATTGCAAAGGGATTTGAATCCCGAGTATGTGGTAGATATTCTTCGATATCCTTAGCTAGGATCTCAAAGAGATCCATGTTACGGTGATCTTCCAAGTTCTTCGGTTGGGATCTCGGGTAAGGTCAGTTGGAGTCAGGTCGGAACTTTTGAGGACAATGCCATGCCGACCTGTAGTTGTGTCGACTTGAGGTTGTTGTTCTTTCGTCGCTTTCAGGGTCATGTCGTCCTAAGATCATGCCGACCTGGTGGCTTTATGAGCGGCAAGTGAGGCCTAGTTGACCTTAATCTTCCCGACTTATCCTTGATGGTGGTCATGGAGTCGAGTCTGAATTAGTTCCTTGTTTGGAAGTGGTCTTAAACCGAGTCTGCCATTTGATCAAGCTCACTTAGCCCCTCCAACCTAACCTTTTATTGAATAACTCATTTTTCTCATAACAATAAGCCCCTTACTTCTGAATTCACGGAACGGGCTTGGGAAGTAAGTTAGATAAGGTCATGTAGGATCATGTTATACTTGGGTCATCAGATTGGCTTGTTATTAATGCTGGCTAAGGTGGCATGCATAGAGATCGGGGCATATCTGTAATCATGACATGTTATACCCGAGGCGTTACACGTCGCTCAAGATCATGTGCGTTGGCAGCACGCCTACTCGGGTTCCACCATATAGAGCGTCAACATGTGACACTTTTTTGAGAGAGTGGACAGTTGATGAGGGGGGAAGCTCCACATGTCCGACCACATGTGTCGAGGGGCCTTTTTAGGTTGTGCATTGAATGTTAGCATTCAATGCTAGGTAGTCGCGTCGTCTATAAAAGGTGAAAACCCTAATCGAGTAGGGATTACTTGCATTGTTACTCTACCCGTTTACCCACCTTCCTGTACTTAGACTATCCTCAGCGTAAATTTCAGCAACCTATCGAGCTCCGATCTCCTTCTTTCTTACTGGTTAGGCTTCATTTCAACCCTTTCTCTCCTCTCTCCTCTTCATCTTTCTTTTCTTACTGGATTTCAGCTTCTTATCGCTATCCATGAAAGAGGGATGACAAACCCATCGGCCCAGGGGGAGTTTCCTCAACGTGATTGTGGGTTCAAAAATGTCAAACCCATCGTCGTCATTGATGATGATGAACGACAGGGATTTTTGGGCATCCCATGAGTCGCAAGTGGCCAGAGTGGCCAAGGGATGCTTAGGAAACTTTCATGGTGACGGAGGAGGCTAGTGGGTCCTCATTAAAGTCGGAGGAGAGGAGGCTACTAGGGTCTGTATTGACGGAGGACGAGCTGGTGCGGATCAAGTCGGGGTATCACATTCTAAACTTCGTGGTACTCTGAGCTCCCTCACCAAGCAAGCTCCCAAATAATCCTCTTAAGGGTGAGCTAGCTATTTTTCAGGTCGCCCTTAAGTGCGATCTCAAGTTCCCTCTTTAAAGGATAGTGAGGAGAGTCCTCGTGAATTTGGGGTTAGCCCCTAAGCAGCTAACCCCAATGCTTGGAGGGCATTGGTGGGGTCATCCATTCTCTGATCCGAGCTTGACTAGCCTAATCTAAATGTGAAAGATTTTTTCCACCTTTAATAGGTGAAATCCAACCCTTTACATGAGGGTTGGTATTAGTTTGCTTATTGGCGGGGAACTGGTGAGGCCTTGATCACGGACATCCCGACCTTGAACAAAAACTGGAAGAACAGGTGGTTCTGGGCATCGGGGGAATGGGAGGCACCATGAATTTTTGGGTCGTGTTCATGAGTTCTGACCTCTTTCTCTAAGCTAGGTCGGTATATCCAAACTTGAATCTTCCTCGGTTTGTTTCTTTTTTCTCTTTTTTTTTTATCTAATTGGTGTTCCCTAGCAGTTGTGCCCAAGTATCTTGTTATGGTAAGCGAGGAGGCTCATGCTCGGATTGTCGAGGCTAGGTCAGTGGACACTGACCTAAGATCTTAGAGGCAGCTCATCACATCCGAGTTGCTACTTAAGTCAGGTCTTGATCTAGTCCTAACATGTGCACTTTTTTCAGTAGGTTATTTAGAGATTTCACACGTTTCATGATATTTGCTAAGTATTTTTACCACGTAGAGATGCCTGAACCGAGGGACCCAAAGCGTAAGATAACTCCTCTTGCCAGAGTTGCTCAGAAAAAGAGGCCAATCCCAAAGACAAAGGGGATGGTTGGGCCTTCATATTCTTCAGGCCGGGAAGTTGCGGACGACATGCCGACTACAACTCCCACTACCGTTGTCTCTGAGGCGATCGAGGTGGTTGCGAAGTCAGTTCCTATTACTGAGACCTGAGCTACCGGGGCCTAGGGGCCCTCAAGTAGAATACTTAATCCCCAACCAGCATTTTCTAGTCCCGAGCAAAGTATGTGAAAAATATTTTGAGAATTACAGGACAATTTTTTTTTTATAAACTCAAGTGGTTTTTGAAAAGCAATATAGATAATAGAATTCCAAGATACATCAATGTTGGGAATTTCCTTTTCCTAAATTCAACCATATGGTAAACTTCATGGTCAAGTTCAAAGTATTAATCCATCAATTAGAACAATTCTAAACATTAAGTTCCATGGTTGCAGAGTGTAATCTCGACTTATCACAATTTGTGATCCAATTCTTAATCTTCATAATAACATTGCCAATTAAAAAGAACATTCTGGATAACCGAAACTTGCCTTACAGTTTAGCCTTTTTGTTCTTTCAGCTTTTGATTTTTCCATCCATGGCTTCACACTATGTCAACCTTTTTAAAGATCTTTAATAAGTAGCTATTTTCGATGATAACTTTTTTAGCTGGGCATTCTTCTTCTACTTCTTCTTGTTTTAACATGATGGACAAATTCCCCCGGTTGGTTCCTTCCATGCTTAATAATCACCAAGTTATCAATTCAATATCAAGTTGAGACGTTAATGTGTAAGCTAGATGTGACATGTGAAATCATGACTCAATCAATGTTTAAAATTTCTAATCACAGATTAATAATTCAAACTTAACTATGATATCTAACAGGTAACTGAATCCAAGAGTCATAAATCACCAACATTAAGTATCTTATACTTCTATATCAAGAATATCCTTCAAAATCACACAAATTCACAAAGTTTTCAAAAAAAAATTTCACATTTTTACTCAAGACTAAGAAAACACTGATCAGGTGATCTAATCTCCCATCGCCAACCTAAAATCTACATTGTTGTAAGACCCGTATCCTACTCTATACCGTTCCTTAGACCTCCACGGTCCTCCTAGTTGAATTCCAGTGACCCGCGATCTGTTATCGGCATTTGCATACAATCTTAAGTTGTGTCTTGTATATCAGAGTCGGCTCGAATTGAAACTTGTACCCTTACGACCATGCCATTGCTATGGTTTTGACACCGCATCTCACGCGCCGAGGTGATACCCAGGCCAAGAGATGTGGGCCGGAGTTCAATTTGAGGAAAACGCCATGCATTGCAAATACCGAGGGATTCTCTATGACACATCACATCAATCCATCAATCAAATGTCAAGTACCACATCCCATCCTCAAGTATAAGCAACCCTTACCTCTCTCTTACACAAGTACCCTAAAGTTAACTCTCCCCATCACCCATCCCTCTCTCTCTTACATCCCATCCTCTCTCTCTCTCTCTCTCTCTCTCTCTCTCTCTCTCTCTCATTTCAAACTCCATCTCCCAAGCAATTAAGGGAGAGTGGACGTCCATGGCTTCCAAGGAGATGAGAGCCTAAAGTGTCCCACCTCCTATCTCCACCATCCAAAGTCCATCTTAACCATCGAAATCATTTCCTTAGAGCTCTAAAGGCTATAGGCGGAAGAAGGAAGAGGAGATCGAAGGTGGGTGTTCGTAGCATTCGATCTCAATTTTTTTTTATTTAAGGCTCACATTTGGTGGGACCCATCTTGATGTATGCATTGTATAAGGAGGGCCCACAGTGGCGGGGTCCCTCTCCTTCTTACTCTCTCTCTCTCTCTCTCTTATTATTAATGGCCCACCTTAATTTGATGTGGGGCGACCCACCCTTCCGTGGACACCACCGTGATGTATGTCTTCCATTCACACAGTCCAATGCTTAGGGCGGTGCTAAACACCGTGTGAAGGTATGGTGGTGCCCCACCATGATGTATTAGTTTCATCCACACCATCTAGATGCCTTGGACGGTGGCACCACCTGGTTCAAATGCTGTCTCCATCACGTGGGGCCCACTTAATGATGCATGTGTGGTGTCCACACCATCGAGCACCATGAGATGGTGGGACACACCAGATATGTATCCAGGCCATCCTTTCCTAGACAGACCCCTGATGAAGGGAAGAAATAAATATCTGCTTGATTCAATAAAGATGGTGGGCCACACGTGTGACCCACCCATTTACTGTGTATGCAAGGCCCACCTGTTATGTATATTAGGCCCATGAGCAGTGCTCACCTGTTGTGTATATGAGGTCCATTAGTGCGGTTCATTGATGCGGCCCACTTGATGTATATAAGGCCCATTTGGTGTGGCCCACTAGATGTATATGAGGCCCATGAGTAAGGCCTAGTGTGATGAAGGTGTGATCCATATATGAGGCCCATGTGATATATGTATGACTCATGGGATGCATCCCGCTTTGATGTACATGAGGCCCAGGTATGAGGCCCAATATGATGTATTTGAGGCCCATGAGTGAGGCCCAATGTGATGCATATATTGCCTATAAGTGAGGCTCATGAGGGTGCATATTAGGCCCTTGTGTGAAGCCATGGGGCCACTATATGTTTAGCCCTATGTGGGCCACTCCTTGGGAGTAATGTTGGTTAAAGGTCCACATTGGTGGGCAATGATGGTTAAACATTCACATTATGACCTTCCCTTAGGCCTAGTTAGGCTCATTCTCGTCATTCTCTAGTGGGTTAAAACAAACGATTGGGCCCCATTGATATTACTTGGTCCATCATCGACTATCTATCCATGGATCCCGCCTTGCGGAGAGGCCTATTATTGAGGCCAATTCCGATTATCGAGGCCGATTCCAATTGTGGAGGCTGATTTCGATTATTGAGGTCAATTTCGATTGTTGAGGGCGATTGTGATTGTCAAGATTGATTCTATTTATCAAGGCCGATTCTGATTGTTGAGGCTAAAATTACGGTAATGACCGCTTTAGTTGAAGTGGGCATATGCCAATGTGTCCTAGAGGGGGTGAATAGGACTTTTTAATATTTTATGGTTATTTAAAATCCTATCAATCCAATCTTGAGTAAATATGCATGCATAAGGATTTATTCAGAGTAACTCTAATAGATTTCAAGCCAAATAGAGGATCCAATCATGAAACTAATTATAAGATAAACAAGATGCAAACATAGTTTATGATGGATGTGACTGTGTGTGAGATGTGATCTTAGATAATCAAATATAAAAGCATTTAAGGAAATCACAAAAGTAATGGTAGACAATAGTAATCTAAAATACAGTCATTTTTATAGTGGTTCGATTACTTGTCTACTCCACTTCTAGTGGACGCACTCAACCCTTAAGTGTACCAAATCTCACTAAAGGAGGTTTCCCAACAGGTTCACCTCAAACTAGATGTCTTAAATCAAGTTCACCTCTAACAAGTACAACCTACACTTAGGTTGACACAACGTGTCTACACGACACATTTTATGCTCCCATGAGCAAGGGTCAACACACAGCACCCGACTTTTAGGCCCCATTGGCTAAGGATCCACATAAGGAACCTAATGGAGGTTTCACAACAAGTTCATCTCTAACCAGAGGTTTTAAACAGGTTCACCTCTAACCAATTTATGCTCTCCATAGAGTAAGAGTCAACACAAAGAACCCCCCGCGTACACTCCTACTGGAGGCCTCCTATGAGAACTTGTAAGGGGTGAGAAACACCTAGACCCAATCTTATAGAAGGAATGATCACAAGGGTCCTTTAGACTCTAATGAGTTACAGATAAGTAGATGGGCCCCGTTTAGCATGTTGATGAAGATCCGCTCCTTTGATGACAAAGAAACTTCAGCTTTCTTGAACCACAGCTCAAAAGATGTACCAATATATGGCGACGGATTGGGTCATGGTTATGATGGAATCCTACTCTATTAATGTTTTCATATAGGGAGATAGAGCGATTCCAATCATCTATACATTCAAGGCATCTTAGCTTAATGATCTTCCATTAAAATGGTAGTTGTAGAATCCTTGAATATGGAAGTTCATTCCCCAATCAACTCTATTGAATGTCAATGATGAGGGTGAATTGGAGGATGAACTTCCATGAGAGAAAAGGCTTAGGGTATATGATCAAGGGTTAAACACACAAAAGCACTCTCTGTTTTCTCTGTCCAACAACCAAGGGCAAGCTCTCATTAAATAGGTAAAAGGTTCTAACATATATAAAACATTCACATTTTTGACAAAATTCAATATCATCGAGCATATCTCTCGATAGCGTCGACTGACTTCTCGATGACACGAACTCAAATGTCCAGCACTTTTGAAACCTTTTCTCAACTGGTCGAGGAAATCAAACATGCATCGATGTCATCAAATTTTGAACTCTAATATCATTGACATGAGGTTCGATTCCTCGACATTTGAAAATGTGAGAGACTTGCCTTTGAAGATTTTCAGGTAAACAATATGATCGAGCATCACTCGATATCATTGGAATTTGAATATCAATCATATCAAGGGAAGTATCAATTCATCGATAATTCTAAGGAAATTTCCTATAAGCTTGTTGGACAGTTTGTGTCCATATTCGATGACATCAACCATGCCTCAATATGATCGATATTTAAATATCAATTTTATCGAGTGACCCTAGATTCGAGAAAAATAACCTAAAAAACTTGTTGGATAGTAATGTGTCCCAATTCGATATCATCAAAGGACTTTCGATATCATCGAGATTTGAATTCTGAGGATATCGAGGAGCTCTTCGATATATCGAGGATTACATGATTTTTCTTAGTAGAACTTTGGACACAACAGACATGTTGTCGATTTTATCGAGTCTACTCGATAGACTCGAGATTCAAATTTTGATGATATCGAACCATCTATCGATACATCGAAAATTCCTTCTAGAGATTTTTGTAGTTGGTGGAAATCTTATGTCCTCATTTCGATAATATCGAGTGAGCTTCGAGGACATCGACAATAGGGTTCGATTTCATCGAACCACTTGTCGATAAATCGATAAAGGTAGAAAACTTAAGATTTTCCTAGTTTTTGAAAAAAAGCTTTCTAGCGAAAAACCTTAGGTGTTCTATTCAATTGTTTAGGGGTTTTAATTACCTGATATTTTGGGACATGGGATGTGAAGCTAAGCTTTACATGTGACAATTTCAGACACACATCCAGTTAAGGTAGATGCTTGATCAATCTTCCTATGGGGCTCCTCTGCTTAGCTGACTCAACGCTCACACTAATTGAGAAACGAGGGCACTTTCAATCCCCCTTTACCAATTATGTGACAAACACCAAAACAACCTAGAATAACTTCTAGACAAACACCCTAAATTGTGTGTACATGAACTTTACACAATTTTACAAAGTTTATCTAGTTTTCACATACACACATTCAGTAGCTTCACCCCCTAACAGCAATCTCCCCTTGTCTCCTTGCAGCTGATCCCCTTAAAACCTGCACCACCATCCACAAGCAGATACACACACAATTTTCCTTTGGGGTATGGATTTGTTCTCCTCCTTTTTATCAGTCATTGGCAAAGGATAATGTAACAGTGAATATTGAATGAAGTTGAAACAATTAGGAGAATCAAAATTCAGGGAGCATAAGCAGAATAGATATAAAATAACATCCTTGGGAAGCACATTAGTTCAAAAATAGTTAAGTTGTGATGACCAATAGTATGAGCATAAAGATCAAGCATCACAGACCACAGGTGGTATAAATCAGATAAAATAAGAGATAATGTAGCATCCAAAGTAAACCAAATTCAAATGGTAGTAAAGATATATGAGATATAAATAGTCATAATCAAAACAAGTATCCAAAATGAGTGCTGCCCAAGGTTGGCAGGTGAACAACATTCAGTTTAAAAACAACAAAAACATTCAATCAGGCCCAAACATCAACACAAAAAAAACCTTTCTGTAGACACGCAGCAACATTTCCCTTCTCAGTTAGCACCTAACATCCACGAGTGAGCAAGTCCACTACTTGCTGGCTGGTAGGCTGAAGGGCGCCAACTTTATCTTTAATCGCAGTGAGTCGCCTTTCACAGTTGTACAAATGTTCCTCCATACCAGCCATCCTGTTGAGCAGGTGACGTTCTAGGTGATGAGCCTAGCGATAAGTAGTAGACTCTGGACTGAGCAGCGGCGTTCGATTGGATCCCCAAGGTGTAGGAGGAATAAGGGTTAATCATTGTGGTCAGCCATCTATAAGGGAGGACTATTCTCTGGGATAGAAGAAGAGAGGCACAATTTTCGCGCCTCCTAAACTGCATCACCATCAAAGCATGCCTCTGGATGAACGACGTCAGATGTGGCAGGGAGGCCCACATAATGAGTGAGTTTACATATGAATGCAGGAAAGGGTAGTGTATCCTGATGATCACCTAGGATTATACGAATGAGCTGCCTGAGAAGAAGAGTTGGAAGGCATACTTGCATTTCTTGATACACATCATAAAGAACATTTAACACAAAGGGAGGAAGATGACTACCCTTTACATCACATGGATATACATTAGATCCTAGAATGCTATGGAGAATCTTAAAAGAGGGTCCAAGATGATTGATATGAAGAAAATTTTCATCATTACAGGGGATAGTGGTACCATGACATAATGCACAGGTTATCTCCCCCAAATAACCAGACCATTTAGATTCTGATTTGTTATTGGAATTCGAGTGACTTCAAGATTTAAAAGACGTGTAAGAGTGAGGGGAGTGATGAGTTTGGAGTGATGCACAAGTTCGACTCGAATACAAGGAGGATCATCACGAACGACATGAAAGCTATTGAAGAAGTCATGAATCAGACCCAGTTGATAAGATCCACCAAGATTTAGGATATTCTGCCATCCTATCACCTTTAAGAGAAGATCCACAACAAATGGCTCAATGACACTGTTAAGGACAAAGCGTACAACTACAGTGACCGGACTTCCTTTCACCGGAATGAGATGATACTGACTAGATTTAGGTTACTTTTATTATTATTATTATGAAGATTGAGGAAGAGACTTACCTTGCTTTTGAACATTGTTGGTTGGTGAGAAGAGGCCAAAAAGATAGGTAAAGGTAAGAAGAAACAACCAGAGAAGAGAAGGGATGTGTAGATTGAAATCGAACGCACGCTTCTCTATTATAGCAGAGGCATCGATGATATCGATCCCTCTTCGATGGCATCGAAAGCAGGTTCATAATGTCATTAAAGACCTGCTGGTGACCGTTGGGAAGATGCAAATATCTAGTGGAAACTGAGGCAGTCCAACCATTGGGAAAGACCGATGGTTATAACACTACATTCATGAGACTCTTCGATTTCATTGATGGTGAACCTCGATATTATCAATATTTAAATATCGATGATATCGACAATGTCTAGGTATCATCGAGAATGTAACAATCTGGCATTTTTAGTCCCAAAACTAACATGGTTAATTCATGAGGTTTAGATTTGTGGCCGATACTTAACTATGAATATCTCATCTTGAAGATTTACCTAGGTGGATCATGGTTACTGAGATATCATCAATGAGTGCATACTCCAATTGAATTTTGAAAATCACTAAACCTATTTGTAATAAGAGGTTTCGTTAGAATATCTATGAGTAGCTTTTCTGTAGAAACATAATCCAATA
The DNA here is from genome assembly GCA_037074715.1 of Magnolia kwangsiensis. Classification (NCBI taxonomy): domain Eukaryota; kingdom Viridiplantae; phylum Streptophyta; class Magnoliopsida; order Magnoliales; family Magnoliaceae; genus Magnolia; species Magnolia kwangsiensis. The sequence continues at coordinate 102,739,647 of CM073577.1, read as the reverse complement.
CAATAATCTTGTCTTCAACAAGTTCTCGGATAAAATGATGACGAATGTCAATATGCTTCTTCCGACAATGTTGAACAGGATTTTTAAAAATGTTGAAAACACTTATGTTATCACAGAAAAGACTCATTGTGGGTTGTTCAATCCCATAATCCAACAACATCTGTTTCATCTAAAGGAGTTATGCATAGCAACTGCCTGCAGCAATATATTCAGCCTCAATAGTGGATAATGATATTGAATTTTGCTTCTTGCTTTGCCAGGAGACCAAACAATTTTCAATATAAAAACATCCTCCACTTGTCGATTTTGTATCATCCAAATTTCCATCCCAATCAGCGTCGGGGTATCCAGCAATGATGGTGGATGTTTCAAATGGATACCACAGCCTGAAAGAGGTAGTTCCTGTAATGTATTTGATGATTCTCTTAACAGCCATTAGGTGGGATTCCTTAGGATCTTCTTGATACCGAGCACACACTCCCACACTAAAAGATATATTTGGATGACTAGCTATGAGATATTGTAGGCTTCCTATCATACTCCGATAGAGATGTTGATCCACACTTTTTCCATTAACATCTTTGGAAAGTTTGAATGTGGTGCTCATAGGAGTATGATAAGTAAGACCAGAGTCGAGCCCAAATCTTTTCACCAAGTCGTTCACATACTTTGTTTGACAAATGAAGATTCCATCATTTAATTGTTTGACTTGTAAGCCTAAAAAGGAGTTTAATTCACCAACCATACTCATTTCAAATTCTGATTTCATTAGGTCAGTGAATTTGTATGCAGTATCTTCCCATGTTGAACCAAAGACTATATCATCCACATAGATTTGTACAATAAGTAATGAATCCTTTGTTGTTTGAATAAATAGTGTTTTATCTACACTTCCTCTGTAAAATTTATGGTCCAAAAGAAATTTTGTCAATTGTTCATACCAAGCACGTGGTGCTTGTTTGACACCATAGAGAGCTTTGTTCAAACGATAAACATGATGGGGATACTAAGGATCTAAAAAACCCTCAAGTTATTCTACATAAACTTCTTCAGCAAGATCCCCATTAAGAAATACACTTTCTATATCCATTTGAAATAGTTTAAACTTTAACGCACATGCAACAAACTAAGTATTCCAATAGACTCAAGACGAGCTACATGAGCAAATGTTTCATCAAAATCAATGCCTTCTATCTGTGAATACCCTTGAGCTACTAGCCTTGCTTTATTCCTGATCACATTCCAAATTCATCGGATTTATTCTTGAAGACCCATTTGGTTCCAATGACATTTGCATTGAGTGGTCTGGAAACCAGTTGACATACCTCATTTCTCTGGAATTGTTGAAGTTCTTCCTGCATAGCATTTATCCAATGCTCATCCTGGAGAGCTTCCACAATATTCTTGGGTTCAATCTTTGAGGTAAAGTAGAAATGACTATAGATATTTACTATCTTCCGTCGAGTTCTCACACCATTATTAAGATCTCCGATAATCTTCTCTTGATGGTGATCCTTAATGATGGGTATGGTAAATGATGGTTGTGGTTCATTGGATGATGGAGATTTGTTATCTGATTTATTTAGAATGCATGAAGCTACATCATCTTTTAATTCATTTAAGAGGCTACCTTCTTCATGAGGATGATCATCGATCACCACATTGACTAATTCTTGAATAGTGAGAGTCCTTAGATTGTAAACACTATAAGTATGACTATTCAAGGCATACCCCAGAAAGATACCTTTATCACTTTTAGACTCAAAATTCCCTAGGTGATCTCTGTCTCTCAAGATATAACATTTACTTCCAAAGACACGAAAGTATTTCGCACTAGGTTGTTTTTCATACCATAGTTCATATGGAGTTTTGTTCAAACCTGCTCTAAGATACACTCTATTTATGATGTAGTCGGCAGTATTGACAGCTTCAACCTAGAAGCCCTTTGCCATATCTTTTCCATTTAGCATAGTTGACCCCATTTTCTGCAATACTCTATTTTTCATTTCAACAACACCATTGTATTGTGGGGTTGTTGGGGCTGAGAATTCATGATGGATTCCTTTCTCATCACAATATTTTTCAAATCGTTCATTTTCAAATCCTCGCCATGATCACTTCCAATGCAATTTGTGCAATATCCTATTTCATTTTGAAGTCGCTTTTCCAAAATTACAAATTCATCAAAGGCATCTGATTTCTCCTGAAGAAATGCGACCCAAGTAAACCTAGTATAATCATATACTACCATTAGGAAGTATCTTTTCTTGTCATGGCTTTCCACTTTGGTTAGACCAACCAAGTCCATATCCAACAAATCCATAAGTTTTGTTGTTGCTATGGTGGTTATCTTTTTGTGACCGAATTTTATCTATTTTCTATTCAGACATTCTCCACATACTACTTTTTCTTCTTTTCTAAACTTAGGAAGTCCTCTAACCAAATTTTTTGAACTTAGCCTGGCAAAATTTTTGTAGTGAACATGTCCCAACCTTTAGTGTCATAATTTGGATTCACTTTTTTATAGCCATATTACACTTTGTGGATAACACACTCTCATTCGTACTTTCAATAACGTAACAGTTATCACTAGTGCGTAAACCTTTTATGATAGATTTTCTTGTATGGTCTAAAATCCAACACACATCCTTTAAGAAGGTGACCAAATGTTCTTTATCATAGATTTGGGAGATACTAAGGAGATTATGTTTCAGACCTTTTACATAGAGAACATGTTTGATTTTTCGAATGCCGGGTACAACTATTGTTCCTTGTCCAACAATTCTAGCAGAGCTACCATCTCCAAATGTGACTGAACCTCCATCAAAGTCTGAATACTCACAAAAATGAATTTGATCACCAATCATGTGTCTGGAGCATCCACTGTCGAAGTACCATTTTAAATTATTGCAAACTTTAAGAGCAGTATGGATTACTAGCCAATTATTCCGATCTTTCACACCCTTTGATACACTTTTGGTCATGATTCCAACTTTAGTCAAGATCACTCTTTAGGCAGTGAAGCCCTTAAGAGAGACCCGCTCTGATACCAATTGAAATTACGGTAATGACCGCTTTGGTTGATGTGGGAATATGCCAATATGTCCTAAAGGGGGGTGAATAGGACTTTTTAGTACTTTACAGTTATTTAAATTCCTATCAATCTAATCTTGAGTAAATATGCACGCATCGGGATTTCTTCAAAGTAATTCTAATGGCTTCCAAGTCAAATAGAGGATCCAATCATGAAACTAATTGAAAGATAAACAAGATGCAAACATAGTTTATGATGGATGTGACTATGTGAAATGTGATCTTAGATAATCAAATATGAAAGAATTTAAGGAAATCACATAAGCAATGATAGATAATAGCAATCTCAAACACAGTCATTTTTATAGTGGTTCGACTACTTGTCTACTCCACTTTCGGCAGATGCACTCAACCCTTGAGTGTACTAGATCTCACTAAATGAGGTTTCACAAAAGGTTCATCTCAAACTGGAGGTTTTAAATCAAGTTCATCTCTAACCAGAACAACCTACACTTAAACTGATATAACCTGTATACACGACATAGTTTATGCTCCCATGAGTAAGGGTCAACACACAACACCCGACTTTTAGGCCCCACTAGCCAAGGAACGACATAAGGAACCTAACAGAGGTTTCATAGCAGATTAATCTCTAACCGAGGTTTTAGAGAGGTTCACCTCTAACCAGTTTATGCTCTTCACAGAGTAAGGGTCAACACAAAGCACCCCTATGTACATTCCCACGGGAGGCCGACAAAGAGGACTTCCAAGGGGTGAGAAACACATTAGACCCAATCATACAAAAGGAATGATCACAAGGGTCCTTTGGACTCTAATGACTTACAAATAAGTAGATGAGCCTTGTTTAGCACGTTGATGAAGATTTCCTCCTTTGATGATGAAGAATCTTCGGCTTCCTTGAACCGCAACTTAGAAGATGTACCAATACATGGCGAATGGTTGGGTCAAGGTTATGATGGAATCCTACTCCATTAATGTTTTCCTATAAGGGAAATAGAGTAATTCCAATCATCTATGCATTCAAGGCATCCTAACTTAATGATCTACCATTAAGATGGTAGTTGTAGGATCCTTAAATGTGGAAGTTCATTCCCCAATCCACACTATTGAATGTTAATGATGAGGGTGGATTGGAGGATGAACTTCCATGAGAGAAAAGGCTAAGGGTATATGATCTAGGGTTAAACATACAAAAGCACTCTCTATTTTCTCTATCTAACAACCAAGGGAAAGCCCTCATTAAATATGCAAAAGGTTCCAGTGGATATAAAACGATCAAATTTTTTACAAAGTACGATATCATCGAGCGTATACTCTCGATAGCATCGACAGACCACTTGATGACAAGAACTCAAATGTCAAATGCTTTTGAAACCTTTTGTTAGTTGGTCGAGGGAATCGAACATGCCTCAATGTCATCAAATTTTGAACTCCAATTTCATCGACACAAGGTTCGATTCCTTGACATTTGAAAATGTGAGAGATTTGCCTTTGAAGATTTTCAAGTAAACGATATGATCGAGCATCACTCGATATCATCGAGCTTTGAATATCGATGATATCGAGGAAAGTGTCGATTTGAGATAATTCTAAGGAATTTTCCTATAAACTTACTGGACAGTTTGCGTCCATATTCGATGACATCGACCATGCCCCGATATGATCGATATTTGAATATCGATTTTATAGAGTTACCCTCGATTTGAGAAAAATAACATGAAAAATTTGTTGGATAGAAATGTGTCCCAATCCGATATCATCGAAGGGCTTCCGTTATCATCAAAATTTGACTTCCAAGGATATCGAGATGCTCTTCGATATATTGAGGATTACATAATTTTCCTTAGCAGAACTTTGGACACAATAGACACGATGTCGATTTTATCGAGTCCACTCGATGGACTCGAGATTTAAATTTCGATGATATCGAACCGTCTATCGATACATCAAAAATTTCTTCCAGAGATTTTTATAGTTGCTGGACATCTTATGTCCTCATTTTGATAATATTGAGTGAGCTTCGAGGACATCGACAATAGGGTTCGATTTCATCGAAGCACTTGTCGATAAATCGACAAAGGTAGAAAACTTTAGGTGTTCTATTTAATTTTTTAAGGGTTTTAATTACCTGGCGTTTTGGGACATGGGATGTGAGGCTAAGATTTACCTATAACGAGTTCGGGAACACATCCAGTTAAGGCAGACGCTTGATCAGTCTTCCCATGGGGTTCCTCTGTCTAGTTGACTCAACGCTCACACTAATTGACAAACCAAGGCACTTTCAATCTCCCCCTTTTATCAATTACGTGACAAAACACCAAAACACCCTAGAACAACTTGTAAACAAACACCCTAAATTTTATGTACATGAACTTTACACAATTTTACAAAGTTTATCTTGTTTACACATACACACATTCAGTAGCTACTCCCCCTAACAGCAATATCCTCCTGTCTCCTTACAGCTGCTCCCCCTAACACCCGCACCATCATCCACAAGTAGATACACACACAATTTTCCTTCGGGGTGTGGATTTGTTCTCCCCCTTTTTATCAATCAATGGCAAAGGATAATGTAACAGTGAATATTGAGTGAAGTTGAAATCATTGGGAGAATCAAAATTCAGGGAGCATAAGCAGAATAGATATAAAACAACATCCCTGGGAAGCACATTAATTCAAAAACAAGCTAAGCTGTGATGACCAATAGTATGCGCATAAAGATCAAGCATCACACACCACATGTGGTATAAATCAGATAAAACATGGGATGATAGCAGCATCCAAAGAAGAGAAAATTCAAATGGAAGTAAAGATATATGAGATATAAATAGCCATAATTAAAACAAGTATCCAAAAGGAGTGCTACCCAAGGTTAGCAGGTGAATAGCATTCAGTTTAAAAACAACAAAAACATTCAATTAGGCTTAAACATGACAACAAAAAAAACTTTCTGTAGGCAAGCAACAACGTTTCCCTTCTCAGTTGGCACCCAACGTCCATGAGTGAGCAAGTCCACTATTTGCTGGCTGGTATGCTGAAGGGTGTCAACTTTATCTTCAATCGCAGTGAGTTGCCTCAAATTTACGAATGAAATGCCTGAGAATAAGAGTTGGAAGGCATACTTGGATTTCTTGATACAAATCATAAAGAACATTTAACATAAAGGGAGGAAGACGATTACCCTTTACATCACATGGATATACATTAGATCCTAGAATGCTATGGAGAATCTTAAAAGAGGGTCCAAGATGATTGATATGAAGAGAATTTTCATCATTCCGGGGGATAGTGGTGCCATAACATAATGCGCGGGTTATCTCCCCCCAAACACCCAGACCATTTAAATTCCAATTTGTTACTAGAATTTAAGTGACTTCGAGATTTAGATGGCGTGCAAAAGTGAGGGGAATGATGACTTTGGAGTGATGCACAAGTTCGACTCGAATACAAGGAGATCATCACGAATAACATGACAACTATTGAAGAAGTCATGAATCAAGTCCAGTTCATAAGATCCACCAAGATTTAGTGTAAGACTCGTATCCTAGATCGTACTATTCCATATGCTTCTACTGTCCTCCCAGTTGAATTCTGGTGACCCGCGATCTGTTATCGGCATTTATGCGTGACCCTAAGTCGTATCCCGTATTCCAGAGTCATCTTGACCTGATACTTGTACCCTTACGATCATGCCATCGCAGTGGTTCCGAAGCCGCATCTCGCTCGCTGAGGTGATACCCATGCCAGGAGATGTGGGCCCGCATTTAATTCGAGGAAAGCGCCGTGCGTTGTAAAAAACTGAGGGAATCTCTATGACACATCACATCAATCCCATCAATCAAGTACACATGACTCCCATCACTCACACCCATCCCTAAGTACAACTACCAATCCCCAAAGTCAACTTCCCCATCACCAATCACTCATCATCTCTCTCTCTCTCCTTACATCACACCTCTCTCTCATCTCTCTCTCATTTTTCCCAAGCAACCCAACGTCCATGGGAGAGAAACTTTGTGTATGGCCCACCTCCCTACCTCCCATCTCCACCATCTTAGCCATCCAATCTTCATCTTCCTCCATTAAAGTTGGAGCTCTCGAGCTAAAGAGTCTAAGGAGTCTAGAAGAAGCAAGAACGGTGGGTGAATCTTCATTGTTTGTGGGTGTTTATAGGATTATATTATGGTTTTTTTTATTTAAAGCCCACATGATTTTATACCCGTTTTGATGTATGTATTTGTATGGTCCACTTAGGGAGGGGACATAGTGGCGGAGCCCCTCCCCTCCACACGATTCTCTCTCTCTCTCTCTCTCTCTCTCTCTCTCTCTCTCTCTCTCTCTCTCTCTCTCTCTTCCATCTCTCTCTTTTCCTGTTGATGGCCCACCCATGATGTTTGAAATTTATCCACGCTATCCATTTAGTGGACCACCCCGCTATCGACCTACGACCCAACCATGGTTGCTCGGTATGGCCTGCATGACTGATCGGTTGTGCAGGGCTGTCGGAGGGAGATCACAAATATAGGCTTGATTCCAAGCTGGTGGGCCACATAAGTGGACCTCACCCTGATGTAAGTATTTCTATCCAAGCCGCCACCTATTAGGCCCACTATTGTTGCCCGTTTCTCAGTCCTGCATGACCAACCTATCAGGCCCACTATTGTTGCCCGTTTCTCAAGGCTGGTTGAAAGGAAATCATAAATTAACAGCTTGATCCGGTGACTAGTGGTCCACGCACATGTGGACCCCACCGGGATGTTCGTGCCTTACATCTGCACCATCCATCCAGCCATCCCAAGTTATGGACATGAGATGAGGCAAATTCAGATTTTAGGTGGAGCCTACCGTGTTATACCTAGCATGTGAAATCCACCATGATGTATGGACTTAATCCACACCATCTGTCCATTTGTCATGAACGTGGCCCACCCCACACATGTGACACGTGTGGGTGGGACCTACCTTGATGTATCTATTCTATAATCCACGTCGTCCATCTGTCCAGCGTACCTGGATGCTAGATGCTAATGCTCAAAAAAAAGGGAGAAGAGAGAGAAAGAAAGTGTAATAAAATAATAATATAATATTATATATATATTGTATATAAATATATGTGGTGGGCCCCATGTGGGACCCACCTGTTGGACAATTTGGTTGGGGAACCTCACACTAGCTATGTTAGTTGATGATTGACATCAGCAAATTCTGTGGATCCCCTGATGTATGTATATCCACATCGTAGGTTGTGGGACCCACCTCTTACATCTTGACCGTTCATCTGGACGGTGGGCTAGCAAGCCACACCAGATGTATGTCATCCTGACAATCCATCCATTTAGCAAGCTCATCTTAAAGCTTGGGACAAAAATGAGGCAGATCTATCATGTGGGCCACACTACAGAATCAGTGGGGATCGATCATCCACCATTAAAACTCCTTGGGAGTACAGAAGTTGATGCTACTTGCTGCAGTGTCCAGAGGATGCTAGCAGTAGCAGCATCCTGCTATTTGTACTAACGGGCAGGGAGAGTGAGCCCCACCTTAGGCCCCCACTGTGATGCATGTGGAGCATCCACACTGTCCATTTGATGAGTCCCCTTTATTTATGGGGTGCCTCCAAAAATTAGCCATAAATAGAACTCAGGTGGCCCACACCATCTACAATCTTGTGAAGACATACTAAGCCATATAAAAGCACTTGTTGGGGCCCATCTGAGATTTGGATGTACCTGAAACTTGGTCTAACCCTTTAAGCAAGTGGGACACACATAATGGATGGGTTAGATTTATGAACCACAGCTTGGTGGGCCCAACAAATGATTATGAGTGCTTTAATGGAGGGTAACCTCTTATCTGTGTGTATGGTGTGGCCCACACAAGCCACAGGTTGGACAGTACCATGTAGGCCGACCTTGATGTATATGCTGGAAATCCAGCTGTCTACCTGTTTTACCAATGGGACCCACCCTTGATGTATTTATTCTATATCCATGTTGTCTATCAGGTGGACCACACTGCAACTAGTGAGGGATTGAACGTCTAGCATTGAAACCCCTTCTGGGAGTGTAGAAGTTTTAGGCCAATATGAAATTTGTTCTTCCTCTTGATTAAGATCTTTGTGACCGTATGAGCATATTTGGATTGAAGATAAGTGTTGTGGAGGGCCCCGATAATTTTAACGGTGATAAATCATTATCACCACTGTTATTTATGGTATGGTCCAGATGATCTCCCATTATGATCCATTTGGGTAGTACTTTAAAATGATCTCTAAATAAAGATGTATGATGTAGATAGCCCACCTAGAACAGTGGGACTGATTTGATGTATTTGAGGCCCACCTATTGTATATATTTGAGGCCCATGTGTAGGGCCCACCTATTTTGTATTTGAAGACCATTGGTTAAGGCTCATAGTGACGCACTGGAGGTACATTATTACGGCCCATTTATTGTGCCCCATTATGATGTATTTGAGGACCATGGGTCGTGGTCCATGGTGATGTATACTAGGCCGTGTATTTGGCCCGTCGTGATGTGTATTTGACTCTTAAGTGAGGCCTATCCTGATGTACATTAGGCCATTGTGTGAGGTCATGGACCTCACTATACATTTGGCTCTATATGGGCCACTCCTTGAGAGCAATGTTGGTTAAATGACCACATTGATGGGCAATGATGGTTCAATGTCCACATTGTGACCTTCCCTTAGGCTTTGTTTTGCCGATCATCGGGGCCAATTCTGATTATCGAGGCCGATTCTGATTATTGAGGCCAATTCCAATTGTCGAGGCTGATTTCGATTGATAAGATCGATTATCGAGGCTGATTTCGATTGTCAAGGCCAATTCCGATTGTCGAGGATAATTTTGATTTTCGAGGCTGATTGTTGAAGCCCAATGTGATGTATATGCGGACCATATTTGAGACCCACTGTGATGTATATTCAGCCCGTGTTTCAGGCCCAATGTGATGAATATGAGGTCTATGTGATGAGGCCCATTATGATGCATTTGAGGGCCAGGCGATGAAGCTCATTGTGATGTATATTAGGCCCATGTGAGAGGCTCATCATAATGTGTATTAAGCTCTTGAGTAAGGCCTATGGTGTTGTATATTAGGCCCTTATGCAACGCCATGGGTCCACTATATGTTAGGCTCTATGTGGGTCATTCCTTTGGGGCAATGTTGGTTAAATGTCCACATTGTCGAGGCCAATTGTTGATGCTGATTATTAATATCGATTATGAGTATCGATAGCATAGCATTATGATACATGCTTATACGCACCATCTGTATGTTTGTTATGAGATGTGGTTGACCATTGCATATGTCATTAGGTAAGTTGTTATGAGACTCCCTAATAGGCAGAGATTATCTCACATGAGTTCACAGTATGTGCAGGATTGATACATGACTAGATTGTATGACTCATGCATCTTATATTATGTGTTGTGACTACTGTACACCCTAGCGATATCATGGTCATAGGCTCCATAGGCATATCATGGATAGCCAGATGGGACACTAGAAATGTTTGGTTCTAATATACATGTGAGGCCTGTATCCTAGCCCATACCATTCCGTTGGCTTCTGTGGTCCTCCCGGTTGAATTCCAGCGACCCACTACGCATAGATAGTAGTTACGCGTATCCCTGAGCTGCATCTTGTGTATCTGAGTCAGCTCGACTCGAGATTTATACCCATGCAACCGTGCCATCACCGCTGTTTTGACGACACGTCTCACGTGCCGATGGGATACTCTGGCCAGAAGTGTGGGCCCGCATTCAGTTTGAGGAAAATGCCACACTTTGCAAATCCCAAGAAAATATGCCCCATCAAATATCAAATACACACCCCATCAATCCCATCACTCACACTCATCCCCATGTACAACTACCCTCCCCAAAGTCAACTCTCCCCATCACTCATCACTCTCTCACCCATCCCTCTCTCTCTCTTTACATCACATCTCTCATCTCTCTCATCTCTCTTATCTCTCTCATTTCTGCCAAGCAACTCACGTCCCAACCTCCATGAGAGAGAGCTTGGTGTAGCCTACCTTCCTATCTCGCATCCCCACCATCCAAAGTCCATCTCGACCATTGAATTGCACCCCTTGGAGCTCTAAATCGCATTGACGGAAAAAGGAAGAGGAGATCACAGGTTGGTGTTCTTTTAAGGTTTTATTTATGTGATTTTGATGATTTGAGGACCCACTCGTGGTGGGACCCATCTTGATGTATGCATTGTCCAAATAGGGACCCATAGTGGTGGGGTCCCTCCACTACTCACGTCTCTCTCTCTCTCTCTCTCTCTCTCTCTCTCTCTCTCTCTCTCTCTCTCTCTCTCTCTCTCTCTCTCTCTCTCTCTCTTTCCCTTTTGTGGCCCACCTTGATGCTTAAACCACACCATACATGCCATGGGACCCACCTGCATGTGGATTCCATCCACACCTTCCGTCCATCTCATGAGACCCACATGAGGTATGTTTTATCCCAACCATCCATCTGTAGGCGTTGACCATGAGGTATGTGTTATATCGACACCAGCATCCATTAGTGGGCCAGCCATGTGTATGTGACCACCTGGATGAATGTATGGTATCCACCTGTCCTGCCTTGGAATGTCCAGCAGCCTTTGTTGTTGGACTGTATAAAGGGAAAAATAAATATCAGCTTTAATTCCAAAGCTGATTAGTCACACTCACATGGACCCTACCTTAATGTATGTATCTGATCCACACCGTCCACCCTTTTTCCTTGCTCATTTTAAGTGTTGAGCCAAAAAGTAAAATCAATTTGAATCTGTGTCGGGCTATAATGTAGAAAATAATGGTTTTGGGTGATTTAAACTATTAAGGCCCGCTGTGGTGTTTCTATACGCTAAAAAAATATTGGATATTGGGCTTGTTAGATCTGTTATGAGTCGGGGAGACCAATAGTTAGCATGGATACCCCCGATGTGGGCCCCACCTATGAAAAACCTCACAAAAATAAAAAATATATATATAAAAGAAAATATGCATGGGACACTGTTGCTGCTAGTGTCCTCTGGACGCTGCAACAAGCCGTGTCCTTGCTGGTTGTTTAGGGATGGGATGGTGGCCCCACCACTATGTATGTTGTACACTACACTGTGCATTTGATGGGTCCCCTTTGGGAACTGGGATTCCCCAAAAATCAGCCGTACATGGGGCTCAGGTGGTCCTCACCACCAAAAGTAGTAGTGGATTGAACATCTACCATTGAAACATTTTTTTTAGGTCACAGAAGTTTTGGATCGATATGAAATTTATTTTTCCTCTTTATTGAAGTCCTTGTGACCTTACGAGTAAATTGGATGGAAAATAAATGTTATGGTGGGCCCCACATGGGACCCACCTGTGAAGAGGATTAGTTTATATACGTAAACACCAGCTAATATAGCTACTATGTTGATGTCCCAAGTTCAGTGGGTCTAATCACGACAAATTTGTTATATCCCACCGTCCATTCATTTCTTGTGGGTCCCACACATGTGGAGCCACCTGATATATATATATTTCATCCAAGTCATCTAACGTGGCTCACCTTATGTATTTATTATCCACTCCATCCACCTGTTCAGGGACATGAGGCCCACCTACTGTAGGCAGATTAATTAGTGTACCTCACTCCAACTATGCAGCTGTTGTACCACATCAGCAAGTTCTGTGGGTCCCATTTGTTCTATGTTATCCACAAGCCATCCACCTGTTTTGCCATGTCGCCACACTGTGATGTATTTGTTTCATCCACACTGTCCAAATGTTGGGATAGTGCTGGACAATATTTAGACGGTGCTGATGATCTGGATGATGCTTGGACAGTGCTGATTTACATAGGAAATGTTTGGCAGTGCTGACCATCATTGTGGCCACATGCCTTATAGAATGATCGTGTACAGTGATGCACATGTTACACCTACAACTATTGAAATGATTTTTGATATGGTCCAAGCCCATTTGAGGCCCATTGGTGCAACCCATCCATCAGGCCCATCTTGATGGACTTTTGGCCTATGAGCGGGGACCACCTATTTGCATTTTGGCCCATGTGATAGGGCCCACCTGCCTTGGATTGAAGGACCATGTGATAGGGCCCACCTGCCTAGTATTTAAGGTCCATATAATGAGCCCACCTGCTTGAATCTTAGGCCTATGGGCAAGGCCATTGTGATATGTATTAGGCCCATGATGTGTTATATTTGCACTGTCTGTCCATTTCGATGGACGTGTGGTCCACCTTGATATATGATTTCATCCATGCCATTAAGGATGGGGGACTACCATGATGTATGCCTTATCCACACTGTCTGTGGGACGTGTGACCCACCTGATGTATGCATTCAATATCCACGCCGACCATCTGGTGAAGCCCATTTGTTGCATGTGCAGGCCCACCTATTGTGGAGCCCATTGAGTGGCCCATTGTGATATATGTTAGGCCCATTGGTGCAGCCATTGATGCAACCCACTTATGTATATTGAGGCCCATGGGTCGTAGCCCATTGTGATGTATATTTGAGGCACAGATGTGAGGCCTATTATGATGTAATTGTGGCCCATATGATGAGGCCTGGTATGATACATCTGAGGCTCATTTAGTAAGGCCCAATGAGATGTATTTCCAGCCCTTAAGATGCGGCCCATTGTGATGTATATAAGCTTAGGTATGTGGCCCGTTGTAAAGTATTTGTAGCCCATTTGGCAAGGCCTGATGTGGTGTATATGTAGCCTTTGCATAAGGCCTATTTCGATGTATATTAAGCATTTTTGTGAGGTTGCAGGCCCACTATACGTTTGTCTTTATGTAGGCCACTCCTTAGAAGAAATGTTTATTAAATGTCCACATTAATGGGTAGTTATGGTTAAATGTCCACATTGTGACCTTCCTTTAGGCCTAGTTAGGTCCATTTTCGTCATCTTCTAGTGGGTTAGCCTTATTAATATTTCTTGGTCCATCATCGGCCGTCCATTTATGGACCCCACCTTGCGTAGAGGCCGACTCCGATTTGTCGAGGCTGAATGTATAGGTCAATTCCAATCATTGAGGCCGATTCTGATTGTTAAGGCCGATTCTGATTGTCGAGGCTGAGTATCACGACCGGTTTCGATTTGTCGAGGCTGATTGTATAGGATGATTCCGATCATCGAGGCTGATTGTATAGGATGATTCCGATCATCGAGGCTGATTTCGATAGTTGAGGCCCATTGTGATGTGTATTCAGCCTGTGTGATGTATATGTAGCCCATGTTTAAGGCCTAATGTGATGAATAGGAGGTCTATGTGATGGGGTCCATTATGGTGTATTTGAGGCCCATGGCCAAGGCCCATTATGATGTTTTCATGGCCCATGGACAAGTCTCATTGTGATGTATTCGTGGCCTATGGGAAAGTTCCATTGTGATATGTATTAGGCCCATGATGCATGGCCCATTTGATGTATTCGAGACCCATGTGTAAGAACCACATGTCATGTATTTGAGGCCCATGAGTAGGTGTAACACCCCGGATTTTGGCCAATCTGAGATTTGACGTTCTTAGGCAATGGGTCAATTAAAACACCTGGAAAATTTCTTAGAAACCAATTCCATAGCCAAAGAAACCACTTAGAATCAATTCCTTTAGAAAATATGACTAAGTTAGCTAGTGCAACGTTAGAATAGCTGGGAAATGGTCCCTAATCACTTTAAATACGTTCTACAAGGCCCAAAGCGAGTGGAACCAAGGGTGCTATAATGCTCTAAAGCCTCGGATCAAACTCTAAGCCGGTTTGTTCTCGGGACCTCCTTGAAACTTTGTATTGGATCTAGACCGCACGTCGTAAGTCAGATGCCTACCATCTTAGACCGTTATGACCACTTAGCTGGGCTTGGCAATCGTTTCGAATATCAAGTCCAACTGACGATCACAGGCTATTTCATTGAGCCCGGACCGAAGAGAGTGTGAATAGGGACATAGTTGGAATTTCAAATTCAAATCTGGCACACAAATTTGACGCATCAGTATTAAGCATTCTGACCGTCAGAATACAGCCAAATTACACCCTTGGATCAGGAAAAATTTCTATTACATATCACGAGACTTATAGGCCTGATCTTGGTGCGGTGACCGTTAAACTGAAACTGGGCCGCCACGTGCGATCTGGGAACCCTACCGGCCTGAAAACTGGATGTGTGCTAGATCCAGTATGCATGAGCTTAAGTCCGACCGCATTTGGCCAGGGGACCTTCAGAAATTCCCTTTTGGACCGAAACGGCCCCGATTTGGTTAGGCACCAAGTAAACATTGTTCCCAAGCCTATTTTGGGCATGTTGTAGGCTATAAAAGGGGTTGAAACCCTCACTCCTCTCTTCCATCCGAATTTGAGAGAAACCCTAGCTTGGGAGAGAGAAAAAGGTGGGAGATTGTGGGAGTGTGGGAGAGTTCTTCCTGCCACTTGTACTACGCGTTGCACGTGCTTAAGCAACACACCTCTACCGCTTTCCCGGCGATTCCACCGCGATCCTAGGTAAGTAAAAACCCTAAATAGTTGTTGATTTGAGTTTGCCTTGTTTCCATAGCGATGTAGCTTATGGATCTTATGTATTAGGCTCCTTACTCGTCGTAGACGAAGCATATACGCTCCGCTTCAATTCCCGAGTCTACAAGACACTAGGTGAGGATTTTAGACGCTTTGATTGACGGTTCCCAACGCTTTCAATGTCGTTTAATAGTAGATTCTTGACGGCATCGCCGTTTGACATGTACAAAATGCTCTCCGTTTCCCGTTTCGTAAGCTAACGAAGAATATGAGATTTAGGGCATTTTAGTCATTTGTAGGAAGTACTGTTTACATTCATATTTTGCTGATGTGATTGACATGGTTTGTTGTCGCATTAGGAAGTTAGGAATGCGTGCATAATTAGTTTGGCGAAGAGATTCGCCTAGTTGCACACTTTGGGTCGACATACTATATGTAGACTTAAGTGTGTAGTGTATGTGTTTGTATAAATGCTTGTATTAGTATGTATTGAATTAAATGATGTTATTTGATAGTTTGTGATTGACTTTTCAATTATTAGGCTGACCTAAATGATTTTCTACATGTTGACAAAATGCATGATTTCATTACATGCATGGAATGTATGTGCTTGAGGATTTGCTTAAGTTGAATATGCATGGGAAGTGTGCTTTGAAGATTTGCTTAAGTTGAATGTTATAACATGTGCTAACATGCTCACATGATGTATTTCAATTCCAATACCTTTTTATAGTGTTAATGTAATTCCATAGATGTGTGGGACTTGACTTAGTCCAGGCAGTCGGTAACCGAGCGAATTCGTGGTTGACTGGTCATAGCCACGAACGACGCGTCGATGAATGTGATTCGTGTTGAGAGTTGGCGGCAGTGGTTAGGCCACGCAAAGAGTTTTACGCACTTCATGTCGTTCAATTCGAGATGCGATCGCGCTAGTCGAGCCCGTCAAGTAACCCGACTGGCCGATGTTTGTTCACCTTGTATGTATCATAACTGCTTGAACCTAGGGTACTGAACTTACCATTGTAAACCCTATCAACCGTGGTACCTTGATCCACGAAGACTCATGAGCCGGGCATGGTGGTATGGGACACCGTGGTCGAGCTGTCGGCCTACGCTGGGGCCACAAACCTTCCCGTAGTGACCAGTGAGCACCTATGACTCGTGAGCAGATTATGGTGGTATGGGACACTATATTCTTACTGTCGACCTACTCTGATAAGGTGATGGGGGAGCGGTGCAACGAGTGCGAGCAACAGCCCTGGCAGCCCTTTGTACTGACCGCGAGCGTATTCTGAGTCTACGGGAGGCGACGACCCTTCCGTGCAGTAGAGTACAGTAGGCCTGTATTGATAAGGTGATGGGGGAGCGGTGCAACGAGTGCGAGCAACAGCCCTGGCAGCCCTTGCAGTGACCTACGAAATGTACATCGTATGAGATTACTAGGAGTGACGACCCTAGACAGGATCCGTGTTGGGATTGATACAAGGGAGGTACCTTAGTTTCCCAATCCTGCTGTTTGAATGGACTAATAACAACTTGGTAATCATATCACCATAGCATTGCATGTGCCTGGAAGATGTGGAGCACTCTAGGGAGTGTGGCATGCCCGGTCGTAAGATGTTGCCGTATGAGGGTGATCGTCGGTGAGGGCATACATCACGTCATGTCATAATTGCATTAACAACAGTATTAGGATTGTTTGATTTATTGCTTTACTATTATCGCGTGATTGATTTGAGAACATGTTAATCCTTGCTCTATTATTCCACTGAGTTAGCTACTCACTCCCACGTTACGGGACGGTGTTCCTGGACACCCACCAGACCCTTTGTGATTGCAGATGATGGCGCGGCCTATGAGGCGGAGCTGGACTTGATGATGATGAGGGGGATCCCTCCTTTATGCGTGTTCTGATTGACGGGATTACAGGGAGGTTGCTTAAATACCTTGACACTTGTCATTTTATATTTTTAGAGCACTCATGTATATTCTTTTGGTTACTTTTGAAGTATACATGTATGTATATAACCTGGTAACATGTTCACACTCTGGAGACATACAATGGTTTATATATGTTATACATACTATTACAGTCTTCCGCTTGCAAATTTAACTATCTCTGGAGTATGATATGCTGTTCTGGCTTAATCTCACTCATGTTTAATACATTATCACAGACAACATTCAATCATACATATCTATGTTGCATAAATAACATTTTGGAACTCGGGAGTTGGGTTTTTGCTCGACCCCCCGATTTTCGGGATGTTACAGTAGGGCCCACCTGTTGTGTATATGTGGCCCTTGAGTAAGGCCCATTGTGTTGTATATTAGGCCTTTGTGTGAGGCCATGGGCCCATTATATGTTAGGCTCTATGTGGGTCATTCCTTGGGGGCAATGTTGGTTAAATGTCCACATTATCGAGGCTGATTGATGATGTCAGTTATTAATATCAATTGTGAGTATGTGACAGTATAGCATCATGATACATGCCCATACGCATCATCTACATGTTTATTATGAGATGTGAGCCCTTGCATATGCCATAGTACAGATGGTTTATGAGACTCCCTAATAAGTGGATTTATCCCACATGAGCACATGGTATGCGTAGGATTGATGCATGATTGAACTACATGACTCATGCATCTTGCATTGTGTGACTGTGATTACTGTATGCCCTAGCGACATCAGGATTGTGACCTCCACAGGCATGTCGTGGATGGCCAAATGGGACACTGAAAATGTTTGGTTCGAGCATCTAGACACTTTGGATGCCCATGGGTGAAAGTCCCTAAACCTCTGAGTCTAAGAGATTCTCCAATGTCGAGATCAAGTGGATACACGAGTGCTCGAGTACCGAATATCAGGAGGCCGCGTCTCCCACTATGTTGTAATCAGTTAGGAGGGGGTGTGGCCTTACCCATCCGGGCATAAGGAACATAGCTAGGCTGAGTTTGACCAGCTCATGAATGGGTCCGCTATCGACGTGTCGGGTAGATATTGGCTGACTACTAGTCAGGAGGATAGTGAGGTCTCTTCCACTTGCATGGTCTCTCGTCAGTGGGCACTGATTTACATGTAGAGTGTACTAGACCCCAATGATGATCCCAAAGATGAACTGTACTGATATGTGGACTTATTGAGCAGGAGTTTCATACTAATTCATTCACTATCCACTCGAGCTGGTGGTGTGCAACTATTTGTTACATGTACCTTCACAATAGCTGGGATTTCGGTTGGGGCATGCAGCTAATCTAAGATCAGGAGTTTACTACATTGAGTCTGACTATCCAAATTTAGGTATAGGACTGGTTTGGATAGAATTCCCTTGTGATGGACCCCATAGCCTGCAATTCTACGTATTATCATCCCGACATCACACTTCAGCATGGTTATTCCATTCGCACTGCATATTATATTACATCCCCTGCATATGACATTTTAGGTTACTGTGTTTCTACATTTATATGGTCTAGATACGGCTGACAGTATTCTTGAACTCATCAAGAATTGTACATTGCATTGCATCCTCGACATCTGATATTTGGCTTATGACTCCTCATTTACATAGTTGATTAGTATTAAGTACTCTGATATTGTTTGACTCATGAACTTGTTAGTATTTTTTCTTTACTTTGAATCGTATGATTCATGATCTTACCAGTATTTCCTATATTTTATGACTATGGCGTTGTGTTGAATACTTGGCACTTACCTTGTGCACACACTTACACCACCTTCTAAGCATTCTATAAACTTATGCACGATAGATGCGTGTAGGTGATGTTAGGTTGCAACAGTGTGGAGCTTGGAGCATGTAGTTGACTTCTTGATCTTTGATTTTGACATATGTATTTTCCTTTCAGCATTGTATTCAAATGTTTATATTAGTGGATATGTGATGATAATGTTGCTTTTGTGATTTGGATAAACTTGTGGTTATACTTTTTATGAGACAAATTGATGTTAAAAATCCTCCTTGTAGGATCCCAAAATTGAAAACTGACATATGGTTGTTGGGAGCCAAGAATGGGGTACTAAGGAGGCTGTCGGCACCGGATTCGTTGATTGAGATTCGTGTGAATTCGATTTTTGGGTTTGGACCGTGACAATACGAGCGTCATAGATGTCCCTGGGTGAAAATCCCTAAACCTCCATGGATAGGGGACGCCCCAATGTTGAGACCGAGTGGATATATATGAGCGCATGAGGGTTGTATACCAGTAGGTCGCGTCTCCCATTGTGTCGTGGTCAGTTGGGAGGGGGTGTGACCTTACCCACCTGAGTGGGGGGGGCAATGTCTAGGTTGAGTTTAACCATCTTGAGGAATGGGTCCGCTATCGACGAGCTGGGCCTGATATTGGCAGGCATATAGTGAGGTCTCTTCCTGTAACATCCCGAAAATTGAGGGTCAAGCATAAACTCCACTCCCGAGTTCCAGAACATCACTTATGCAACATTTTCAAAGATGGATGAATGTCGACGGTAATAGTACATAAAACATGAGGTGGATTAAGCCAAAACAGTATATCATACTCCAGAGACAGTTAAATTTCTCAAGAGGAAGACTGTAATAAATATATAAAATGTATAAATGATTGTAAGTCTCCAGAGTGTGAACATATTACCAGGTTAACTAAATACATGTATACTCCAAAATAGAAAGAAAAAAATATACATGGGTGTGTAAATAAAAGAAAAAATACCAAGTGTATTGACATCTAATCAGTAACCCTGTAACCCCGTCGATCAGAACCTGCATATAGGAGAAATTCTCCTCATCATCATAAAGTTCATCTCTGCTTCGCAAGCAACGCCATCATCTGAAACTAAAATAGAGACTAGTTGGTGTGTACAACATTGTCCCGTAACGTGAGAGTGAGTAGCGAACTCAATGGAATCATAAAGCAAAGATTAACATGTTATCAAATCAATCAAGCGATAATGATAAAGCAAGCAAATCAAACATTCCTAAATACTGTAATTAATGCAAGAATGAAATGACATGATGTATGCCCTCACCAACATACTCCCTCATGCGACACCATCTTACGTCCGTGACATGCTTTCTTCCCTCAGTGCTTCACATCTTCCAAGCACATGCAGTGCGATATGAATGTGATTATCGAGTTGTTATTAGTCCTTTTCATATAGCAGGATTGGGAAGCTAAGGTACCTCCCTTATATCAATTCCCAACAATGATCCAGTCTAGGGTCGTCACTCCTAGTATTCTCATACGATGATATGGTTCTAGGTCACTGTAAGGGTTGTCAGAGCTGTTGCACGCACTCGTTGCACTGCTCCCCCATCACCTTATCAACACAGGCCTAGTTGTACTCTTGTTGCTACGGAAGGGTCGTCGCCTCACATAGACTCAGAATATGCTCGAGGTCACTACAAAGGGCTCGTCACCAATCAGAGTAGGCCGACAGCTCGAATGTAGTGTCCCATACTACCATAATCGGTTCACGAGTCTAAGGTGCTCACTGGTCACTACGGGGAGGTTTATGGCCCCAGTGTAGGCCGACAGCTCGACCACGGTGTTCCATAGCACCATGCCCGGCTCATGAGTCTTAGCGGATCGAGGTATCATGGTTAACGGGATTTTCACTGGTAAGTTTTGTACTTTAGATTCAAGCAGTAGCATCCATACATGGTTAACATACATCAGGCTAATCGGGTAGTTACTGGATGAGTTCAACTAGTACGAGCGCCCGTTGAGTTGATCGACATGAAGTGCATAAGAACCTCGTGTGGCCTAATCACTGTCGACAAGCAATGCATGACTCGGGTTCGTCAAACACGTCCTACGTGGTGAATAGAATTCAACCACGAGTTCAAGTCTGTTACCGATTGCCTGGACTATAGCATAGCCCGAGACACTTGCAATCTGAATCAGTAAGCATGTGAGAGAGATGGAATTGAAATATCAAGTAATCCAAGCGTGTTATTAATATATTATAGGGTACAACATACGCAGTTAAGCATACACAAGCATTTCATATATAAGAAATCAATTCAACAATGTACATGGAGGAAATCATACACATCGTCAACGTAGTTGAGAATCCTATTTGAACACTAGTCTACAACACCATTTACTAAGTACTTACTCACGCAAGCATTTATACAAACACTTAGACTACACAACTCCAACGTACTTGACGTATGTTGATTTCAACATATAATATGACAGATCCTTATATCAAGGAGATGTCTAATACACAACAATCATGTTCTTACATTTAACACATATGGCAGGCATAAATCATATTGATTTAGGCATTCCAACAAACACTTAGACTACACTTATTGACATACATAGCGTACGTTAGCCAAAACATGTATTAGGGCGAATCCTTTCGCCAAATAGATCATACATCCATAACTAGCATATCTGCATGGAAAATACTCATGGCAATCATATCAGTAAAATTTATACGTATACGGTATTTCCTACAAATACCTAAAATACCATAAATCTCATATTCTTCGTATGTATTTAAAATAAAAATCGGTCGGCATGTTCTACATGTGAAACAACATTCTTGTCAACAATCTACCATTAAACGACATTGAAAGCTCTAAAAAATGATAACCTAAGCGTCTAAAATCCGCACCTTATGCCGTAGGAGCATAATGAATCGAATAGGAACTCTACGCCCTTGCCAATGACAATATGACAACCTAATACACAAGGTAAGTCAGCTACTTCGTTACTTGTATCGATAGAAATCCTAAAACAGGTTAGGGTTAGGCTTTCTTACCTAGGAACGGAGTTGGAATCGCCGGAATAGCGATGCAGATGTGATAGTTGAATACGTGGAATGGCAGGGAAGAAGCCCCGGATCGAACACCAACTCTCTCTCACACTTTCTCTCTCTTTCCTTCTCTCTTTTCTCCTTAGGGTTAGAAATTCGTATGTGAAGAGAAAGAGGGGTTTTAAGGTCCTTATATAGGCCCAAAAGCGACGAAAATAGACTTGGGGCTAAGGTATACTTAGGTTATGTCCAAATACGGACTGTTCCGTCTCAATGGAGCACTTCTTGAGGTCCTGTTACTAAATGCGATCAGACTTAAGCTCATGGATGCTGGATCCTGATCAAATTAAGTTTTCAGTTCGATCGGGTTTTCAGATCGCACGTGGCAGACCAGTTTCAGTTCAGCGGTCATTGAGACTCGATCAGGGATTCGAAGTATACTGATCTGAGTGGAAAATGTTCCCTGATCCGAGGGTGCATTTAGGTCAGATTCCAATGGTCTGAATGCTTATAATTGGCCCGCAAGCGACACGTGCCAGATTACTTAAATTCATATTTAATTTTCTAAATATCTTTCTTTTCTTACTCTCTTTACTCCGGACGTAAGGAAATCATCTCAGAGCATCGTTTGGGCTTAATTTTTGAAATAATTGTCAAGTCCAACTAAGCGATCATAATGGTTTAAGATCATGAATATCAGAATTTTGACGTGCAGTATAGATCCAATACTAAGTTACAAAGCATTCCCGAGAGTAACTGGGTTTAGAGTTTGATCTTAGGTTTCAGGGTAAGATAGTGTTAATAATTCTAGAGGTTTTAGGTCTTACAGATCGTATTTAAAGTGGTTGGTGCTAATTTCACAGGTAATCTAGTTTAACGCTAGCTAAAACACATTAAATTTCTAAAGAATTTGGTTCTAAATGATTTCTTGGGCTTTGGAATTGGGTTCTGAGAGGTTACCAAGGTGTTATGGTTGACCCATTACCTAAGGACGTCTAATTCCAGGTAGGCAAAAATCTGGGGCATTATACTTCCACTTACCCAGTTGTGCACTCGGATAGGGGCGACAAACTGGCGTATAGGGTAATAGACCCTGGTGATGATCCCAGAGATGAACAGTACTGATATGTGGACTTATTGAGTAGGTGTTGCATACTCATTCATTCATTCATTACTCACTCGGACTGGTGGTGCGCAATTATTTGTTACATGTATCTTCGCAACAGCCAGGATTTCGGTTGGGGCGCACGACTAACCTGAGATCAAGAGTTTACCATATTGAGTCTGACTATCTAAATTTAAATATGAGATTGGTTTGGATAGAAGTCCCTTGTGATGGACCCCATAGCCTACAATACTACGTACTATCATCCTGAATTCACTCCAGCTTATTTATTTCATTCGCACCACATACTGCATTGCATCCGTATCATTTAGAATTTTGGGTTGCCATGTTTCTGCATTGATATGGCCATTTGCATTCATACATTACATCGCATAGCCTTGGTACGACTGATAACACTCATGGACTTATCAGTATTTTTTCATTTACTCTGATATCGTGTGATTCGATCTTGTCAGTGTTGCTGCTTATTTCGATATTATAAAATTTATGGCATTGTATTGCATATTGGCACTTATCTTGCGCACACACTTTCACCACCTACTAAGATTTCTATAAGCTTATGCATGATAGATGCATGCAGGTGGCGTTAGGTGGTAGCAGCGTGGAGCTTGGAGTACGTAGTGTCTTCTGAAACTTTAATTTTTGATATATGTATTTCCCTTTCAGCATTGTATTCGAATGTTTATGTTAGTAGGTATGTGATGATGATGTTCCTTTTGTGATTTGGGTAAACTTGTGGTTATGCTTCTTATGAGATAAATATATGTTAGAAAATCCTCCTTGTAGGATCCCAGGATAGGAATCTGGCATATGCGTGCTGGGAGATGAGAATGGGGTACTACGGAGGCTATTCGCACCGAATTCGATTTCCAGGTTTGGGGTGTGACATTTAGGATATTCTGCCATCCTATCACCTCCAAGAGAAGATCCACACCAAATGGCTCAATGACACTATTAAGGACATGGCATTCAACTACAGTGACTAGATTTCCTTTCATTAGAATGAGATGATACTGACTAGAGTCAGGTCACTTGTTTTTGTATTTTGAAGATTGAGGGAGAGACTTACCTTTGCCTTTAACCATGGTTGGTTGGTGAGAAGAGGCTAAAAAGACAGGTATAGGTAGGAAGAAACAACCAGAGAAGAGAAGGGATGTGTAGATTGAAATTGAACGCACGCTTCTCTATCATAGAAAAGTCGTCGATGGTATCGATCCCTCTTTAATGGCATCGAAAGCAGGTTCATAATGTCATCAAAGACCATGCTGAAGATCGTTGGGAAGGTGCAAATATCCAGTGGAAACTGAGGCAATCCAACTGTTGGGAAAGACTGGTGGTTATAATACTGCATTCATGAGACTCTTCGATTTCATCGATGGTGAACCTCGATATTATCAATATTTAAATATCGATGATATCGACAATGTTTAGATATCATCGAGAATGTGACAATATGGTATTTTTATTCCCAAAACTAACATGGTTAATTCATGAGGTTTAGATTTGTGGCCGATACTTAACCATGAATATCTTAGCTTGAAGATTTACCTATGTGGATCATGGTTACTGAGATATCATCAATGAGTGCATCTCCAATTAATTTTTGAAGATCACTAAACCTATTTGTTTCAAGAGGTTTAGTTAAAATATCTACGAGTTACTTTTCTGTAAATACATAATCCAACACAATAATCTTGTTTTCAATAAGTTCTCAGATAAAATGATGACGAATGTCAATGTTCTTGGTCCGAGAATGTTGAACAGGATTTTTTAAAATGTTGATAGCACTTGTGTTATCACAGAAAAGACTCATTTTGGGTTGCTCAATCCCATAATCCAACAACATTTATTTCATCCAAAGGAGTTGTACACAGCAACGGCTTGCAACAATATATTCAGCCTCGGCAGTGGACAATGATATTGAATTTTGCATCTTACTTTGCCAGGAGACCGAACAATTTTCAATATAAAAACATCCTCCACTTGTCGATTTTTTATCATCCAAATTTCCTGCCCAATCAGCGTCAGAGTATCCAGCAATGATGATGGATGTTTTAAATGGATACCACAGCCTGAAAGAGGTAGTTCCTGTTATGTATGTGATGATTCTCCTAACAGCCGTTAGGTGGGATTCTTTAGGATTTGCCTGATACTGAGCACACACTCCCACACTAAAAGATATATCTGGACGACTGGCTATGAGATATAGTAGGCTTCCTATCACACTCTAATAGAGATGTTGATCCACACTTTTTCCATTAACATCTTTGAAAAGTTTGAGTGTGGTGCTCATAGGAGTATGATAAGTACGACCAGAGTCGAGCACAAATCTTTTCACTAAGTCGTTTACATACTTGGTTTGACAAATGAAGATTCCATCATTTAGTTGTTTGACTTGTAAGCCTAAAAAGAAGTTTAATTCACCAACCATACTCATTTCAAATTTTAATTTCATGAGGTCGGTGAATTTGTATGCAGTATCTTCACATGTTGAACCAAAGACTATATCATCCATATAGATCTATGCAATAAGTAATGAATCCTTTGTTGTTTGAGTAAACAGTATTTTATCTAGACTTCTTCTGTAAAATTTATGGTCCAAAAGAAATTTTGTCAATCGTTCATACCAAGACGTGGTGCTTGTTTGAGACCATAGAGAGCTTTGTTCAGATGATAAACATGATGAAGATATTAGGATCTGAAAAACCCTTAGGTTATTCTACATAAACTTCTTCAGTAAGATCCCCGTTAGGAAATGCACTTTTACGGCCATTTGAAATAGTTTAAACTTTAAATCACATGAAACAGACATAAGTATTTTAATAGACTCAAGACGAGCTACAGTTGCAAATGTTTCATCAAAATTAATTCCTTCTATCTGTGAATACCCATGAGCTACTAGCCTTGCTTTATTCCTGATCACATTTCTAGATTCATCGGATTTATTCTTGAAGACCCATTTGGTTTCAATGACATTTGTATTGAGTGGTCTAGAAACCAGTTGCCATACCTCATTTCTCTAGAATTGTTAAAGTTCTTCCTGTATAGCATTTATCCAGTGTTCATCCTATAAAGCTTCCACAATATTTTTGAGTTCAATCTTTGAGACAAAACAAAAATGACTATAGATATTTTCCACCTATAGTCAAGTTCTCAAACCATCATTAGGATCTCTAATAATTTTCTCTCGAGGGTGATCCTTAATGATGGGTATGTTAGATGATGGTTGTAGTTCATTGGATGATGAAGATTTTTTATCTGATTTATTTAGAATGCATGAATCTACATCATCATCTAATTCATTTAAGGGGCTATGTTCTTCATGAGGATGATCATCGATCACCCCATTGATTGATTCTTAAATAGTGAGGGTCCTTAGATTGTACACTTTATAAGCATGATTATTCAACGCATACCCCAGAAAGATACCTTCATCACTTTTAAACTCAATTTTTCCTAGGTGATCTCTATCTCTCAGGATATAACATTTACTTCCAAAGACACGAAAGTATTTCACACTAGGTTGTTTTTCATACCATAGTTCATATGGAGTTTTGTTCAAACCTGCCCCAAGATACACTCTATTTATGATGTAGCAGGCAGTATTGACAGCTTCAGCCCAGAAGCTCTTTGTCATATCTTTTCCATTTAGCATAACTGACCCCATTTCCTGCAATACATGATTTTTCCTTTCAATGACTCCATTTTGTTATGGGTTTTTGGGGCTGAGAATTCATGACGGATTCCTTTTTCATCACAATATTTTTCAAATCACTCTTTTTCAAATTCCCCACCATGATCACTTCTGATGCAATTTATGCAATATCCTTCTTCATTTTGAAGTCGCTTTGCTAAAATTACAATTCATCAAAGGCATCTGATTTCTCCCGAAGAAATGCAACCTAAGTAAACCTAGTATAATCAACTACTACCACTAAGAAGTATCTTTTCTTGCCATGGCTTTCCACTTTAGTTGGACCAACCAAGTCCACATGCAATAAATCCAAAGGTTTTGTTGTTGCTATGGTGGTTATCTTTTTGTGACCGACTTTTATCTATTTTCCTTTTAGACATTCTCCATAGACAACTTTTTCTTCTTTTCTAATCTTGGAAAGTCCTCTAACCAAATTTTTTTTACTTAGCTTGGCTAAATTTTGGTAGTGAACATGTCCCAACCTTTGGTGTCATAATTTGGATTCACTTTTTACAGCCATATTACACTTCGTGGATAACACACTCTCATTCATACTTTCAATAATGTAAAAGTTATCACTAGTGCGTAAACCTTTTAATGTAGATTTTCCTGTATGGTCTAAGATCCTACACACATCCTTTGAGAAGGTGACCAAATGTTCTTTGTCACAGATTTGAGAGATACTGAGGAGATTATGTTTCAGACCTTCTACACAAAGAACATATTTGATTTTTGGAAGGCATGGTACAGCTATCGTTCCTTGTCCAATAATTCTATCAGAGCTACCATCTCCAAATGTGACTGAACCTCCATCAAAGTATGAATACTCTATAAAATGAGTTTGATCACCAGTCATGTGTCAGGAGCATCCATTGTGGAGGTACCATTTTGAACTATTGCCAACTTTCAAAGAAGTATGGATTACTAGGCAATTTTTTTGATCTTTCACACCCTCTGATACACTTTTGGTCATGATTTCACTTTTAGTCAAGATCACACTCTAGGCGGTGAAGCCCTTTAGAGAGACCCGCTCTGATACCAATTGAAATTACGGTAACGACCCCTTTAGTTGAATTGGGAATATGCCAATATGTCCTAAAGGGGGATGAATAGAAATTTTTAATATTTTACGGTTATTTAAAATCCTATCAATCTAATCCTGAGTAAATATGCATGCATTAGGATTTCTTCAAAGTAACTCTAATGACTTCCAAGCCAAATAGAGGATCCAATCATGAAACTAATTGAAAGATAAACAAGATGCAAACATAGTTTATGATGGATGTGACTGTGTGTGAGATGTGATCTTAGATAATTAAATATGAAAGCATTTAAGAAAATTACATAAGGAATGAAAGACAATATCAATCTTAAACATGGTCATTTTTATAGTGGTTCGATTACTTGTCTACTCCACTTTTGGTGGATGCACTCAACTCTTGAGTGTACCGGATCTCACTAAAGGAGGTTTCACAACAGGTTCACCTCAAACTGGATATTTTACATCAGGTTTGCCTCTAACCAATACAACCTACACTTAGGCTGACACAACGCGTCTACACAGCACAGTTTATGCTCCCATGAGAAAGGATCAGCACACAACACCCGACTTTTAGGCCCCACTGGCCAAAGATCCACACAAGGAACCTAACGGAAGTTTCACAACAGGTTCACCTCTAACCGGAGGTTTTAAATAGGTTCACCTCTAACCAGTTTATGCTCTTCACAGAGCAAGGGTTAACACAAAGTACACCCATGTACACTCCTGCCGGAGGCCTCCTATGAGTACTTGCAAGGGGTGAGAAACACCTTAGACCCAATCTTATATAAGGAATGATCACAAGGGTCCTCTGGACTCTAATGACTTACAGATAAGTAGATGAGCCCCGTTTAGTGCATTGATGAAGATCTCCTCCTTTGATGATAAAGAATCTTCAGCTTCCTTGAACCGCAACTCAGAAGATGTACCAATACAAGGGGACGGGTTAGGTCAAGGTTATGATGGAATCCTACTCTATTAATGTTTTCCTATAAGGGAGAAAGCTGGTTGAGGAAATTGAACATGCCTCAATGTCATCAGATTTCGAACCCCGATTTCATTGACACGAGGTTCGATTCCTCTCCATTTGAAAATGTGAGAGACTTGCCTTTGAATATTTTCAAGTAAACGATATGATGGAGCATCACTCGATATCATCGAAATTTAAATACTGATGATATCAAAGGAAGTGTTGATTCATTGATAATTTTAAGGAATTTTCTTATAATCTTATTGGACAATTTGTGTCCATATTCGATGACATCGATCAGGCCTCAATATGATCGATATTTGAATATCGATTTTGTCACATGACCCTCGATCCGAGAAAAATAACCTGAAAAACTTGCTGGATAGAAATGTGTCCCAATCCGTTATCATCAAAGAGCTTCCGATATCATCGAGATTTAAATTCTGAGGATATCGAGGAGCTCTTCGATATATCGAGGATTACTTAATTTTCCTTAGCGGAACTTTGGACACAATAGACATGATGTCGATTTTATTGAGTTTACTCGATGGACTCGAGATTAAATTTCATTGATATGAAATCGTCTATCAATACATTGAGAATTCCGTCCAAAGATTTTTGTGGTTGCTGGACATCTTATGTCCTCATTTCGATAACATTGAGTGAGCTTCAAGGACATCGACAACAGGGTTCAATTTCAACGAACCAGTTGTCGATAAATAAAAAAAGGTAGAAAACTTAAGATTTTCTTAGTTTTTGAAAAAAAAAATTTCTAGCCAAAAGCCTTAGGTATTCTATTCAATTTTTTAGGGGTTTTAATTACCTAGTGTGTTTGGGACATGGGATGTGAGTCTAAGATTTACCTGTGATGAGTTCGGGCACACATCTAGCTGAGGCAGATGCTTGATCAATCTTCCTATGGGGCTCCTCTATCTAGTTGACTCAAGGCTCATGCTAATTAGCAAACCAGGGCACTTTCAGAGGTCGATTTCAATTGTTGAAGCCGATTCTGATTATCAAGGCCGATTCTGATTGTCGAGGCTGACCATCAAGGCTGATTCTTATTGCCGAGGTCGATTGATGAGATCGGTGTGATGTATATGTGGCCCGTATTTGAGGCCCATTGTGATGTGTATTCAACCCGTGTTGAAGGCCCATTGTGATGTATATTAGGCCTATGTGATGGGACCCATTGCGATGCATTTGAGGGCTAGGCAATGGAGTCCATTATGATATATATTAGGCCCATGGGGAGAGGCCCATCGTGATGTCTATTAAGCCCTTGAGTGGGGCCAATGGTGTTGTATATTAAGCCCTTTCCGAGGCCATGGGTCCACTATACGTTAGGCTCTATGTGGGCCACTACTTTGGGGGCAAAGTTGGTCAAATGTACACATTGTCGAGTAAAATGGCCTAGCTATATGTCCTAAAGGGGGGGGAGTGAATAGGACTATGCCAAATTAAGATTATAACAGCGGAATAAAATAAAGAGATAGCCAAATAAAAATAAATCAATTCTTAATGCCGAAATAAAAGCAACTTCAATAAATAAGTATTGAGAGGTTGATACGAATTTAGTTTTAAGGACAACCTTACACCATAAAAACCAAGGGATTATGGCAGGACAAACTTATTTCCAGAACGTCTCTTGTATCAAAAACTCAAACTAAAGAAGAATAAATAAATAACAAGGAATTAAAATAAATTGCAGGAATTTAAATCTAAATTATTACAACATTCCCCACTTTGCTTGAAATGTAAAAATTACAACATTCAAATCCACACATACATTCCACAGCTTTGAATGATAAAAGATAAAGAATAAGTCACACATCAACAAAACACAAAGAGTTATAGTGGTTCGCCTGTGTGTTCATCAACTGTTAAACAACAGCCACACAGATTGCTACACCACTCCTAATATCATCACACAAGGGATATTAGAATTCAATATCAAAATAGGTTTCAAAGGTTCACTAAAACCTTCACAATTGTGTCTTTTCCACTTGGGCTTACACAATTCAAAAACCCCTCTGTCAAAGTTTCTAGCTCTCCTCAGATAACCACACAATGAGATTTTTCTAGCTCAATCTCAAAAGAAACCAAATAGAAAGTAAATTACATAAGCGTATAATACCTGGATTTCTCCTTCGTAGCAGCCCGGAAGAACCAATTAAAGTAGAAGTTCGAATATGGAAGTTCAATGTCCAATACTCACTTTACAATAGTTCTAAGTTCTAATTAATTTTAAGTTAAACCAAATGGGCTAGCTGTATTTGATTTTGATTCCAAGAAGAAGGAATTATAAAATTTTCCCCTTTTCAAATTAGATTGGAATGTAGATCAAAATCAAATAACAATAAGCTAACAAAAGGAAATATTAATTATGCACAAAGTAGCTTAAAATGAACATAAACTTATCTCAGAGTGTAGCCTTGATTTTACTTGAATTGAATTTAAAAAATTTAGAATTCGTGCTCTATTTATAGCTGAAGAAACTCGTCTTCGACTGGTCCTAGGGACACATCAACTGGTCGTAACACCAACGACATTTTAAATTTTAAGCGCGATCTTTGAAAACTGTTCTACGACTGGTCGTGGGGTGTTTACAACTGGTCGTGAACTACCTACGACTGGTTGTAGATGACCCAGGACTGGTTGTAGGCCACATGAATTGGTCGCTATAGTTTGAGTCGAAGACCCACAACTGGTCAAAGTTTGAGTCGTGAACACACCTACGACTGGTCGAAGGACTTCCAGGATTGGTCGTGGACTAACTAAAAAATTTTAAAAATCTTCAACAACTTAG
Source organism: Magnolia kwangsiensis (assembly GCA_037074715.1). NCBI lineage: Eukaryota > Viridiplantae > Streptophyta > Magnoliopsida > Magnoliales > Magnoliaceae > Magnolia > Magnolia kwangsiensis. Next base: position 102,707,641 of record CM073577.1, on the reverse strand, counting down.
GACCGGTCGTGAAATTTCTTGGACTGGTCGAACCAGTTCTAGGACTAGTTGAACAAGGTCCAGGACTAGTCTTAGAACAGACCAAAATCATGTATAAACATACAGTTTGAATTATGTATCTGAAATGACCTACCCTAAGGTCAATCTAAGGTCTATCATACCTGGAACATGAAGTATGAACATTGAATTTCATTCATTCAGTAAAGGTAGACCTTTGAACTTTATCAAGCTTGAGCTCTCGTACTTGATGTGGCTTGATCTTGAGATATTCGAAAGCTTGAACTTAAACTTCATCTTGAGTTGCACTTGAGTCTTGAAGTGTACTTAAGTCTTGTAATGTACTTGAGTCTTGTACTCTTTATTGATGTAGCTCTGAACATATATGCTTACAGATGTTGACAAACTATATAGCTTGACTTGGCTTCAAGTCGATCAATGTACTTAACTTAAAGAACTTGTGAAGCAGTGTCTTGAAAATATATAAATCAACATAGAAACACAAGATACAGATAAATGTTTTGGCACCACAAAATTTGACAACCAAAGGAGCATGTGACCATAACACTTACAATCTCCCCCTTTGCCAAATTTGTGACAAAACACACTCATATAACAAAAAAAAGAGAGAAGCACAAGTACAACAGTTACAACAGGCTCAATAAAGAATCATGTACCAGTTGTTATAAACAATCTCCATCAAGAGGCAAGAGTCCTTGATACATACTTCCCCTGAGTAGCAACACACATAGATATCAGGAAAAATATAATGTTACTCACTACTTTCATATCCACAAGCAATCAAACAAAAAACCTCTCCCCAAAATTTGACATAAGCTTCCAAAAAGGCACATTTCTACCCCTTTTTGCCACAATATGACAAAGGAAGAATCAAAGATAGGATAAACAAGAGAGTGATAAGGGAGTTAAATATAAAAAAGTTTAAAGTTCATATAACATTAAGCATATATCCAAGTCAAAAAAAGTTAAACTCATACACTGAAATAAAACAAAGTATTAAAGTTATTACAGCCCAAAGAGTAAAACACTTAATCTGATCTATAGGAAGGAGCAGGTATGGTAGGATCAAGTTTATGAAGGCCCTTGTTTAAGCGCCGAAGATACTTGCGCATATATTTGAATTGCATATCATGGGCAACATTTATATTCTCTACCTTTTCCCCTAATGCATGAAGACGTGCATCAAAATCTAATGGTATAAAATCAGGATCATTTTCAGAGTCAAAATCAATTTCATTAAAAATGTCATCCATATTAATATCATCTGGAGGAAGATCATCACTCTCTTCTTCGTTCACACCTGCTACTCCACCTTCTCCAACATCTACTTGGCCATCAGCCAAGTGCAACTTCATTTTGTTTAAGTTAGAGTTGTTGAAAATGAGGTGTTGGATAGGAGCCTCTCCAACAGGCATAGCGACTAGCATGTGAGTTGCTAACACATTCATTAAGTAAGCAAAGGGAAGATCACTATAACCTAGATGGAGACGAAACTGAATGATGGAATGACATATTAAAGAAGGCAGACAAACATTTGCACCAGCAATGATAGAATACAAAATACAAACCATGAATAAAGTCAGTTCTTTCTTGTTACTAGAACGAGGATACAGATTAAAAGTAAAGATACGATGCAAAACTCTGTATCTGGGTAACAAACATTTGGTTGCGAGGGCATTCCCGTTCTGAGTCCATTGAGCATTCATGTTACACAACACTCTAGTATAAATATGTTTTTTCAGATTCAATAACTTTCTCAGCTAGAGTGCTAGGTGGAATACCATCATCATTAATAGGTATATCCATAAGGCCTGAAATTAAATGACGATCAACAGAAAAAGGCCCTTCTCTAGTAACAATAGAGAAAAGTTAATTGTTCAGTAAAAAAATCACTTTTGCATGCAAACATGCTCTGCGTAATGGATTGGTATGCCGACCCGCTCCAACATAGGATGTTATCCCAACCTACAGATTGGACGAGAGGAAGGATACCGAAACGAGCGATGTGATCTAAATTAACAGCTTTCTCAACAATGACATTACGCAGACACAAATCACGAACATAAGATGGATCATCTTTAGGAGACCGAAGATGGTGTCTTGTAATAGAAGTTGATTTAGATGAAGAGGGACCTCTAGTATTTTTCTTTTTTCTTCTAGAGTCCATATTCTTGAATAAAAATAAGAAATTTTAAAGAAGTAGAGATGGGTTTCTCTAGATCGGCAAATGAAGAAGAAAAATATAAAAATCTTAAGACAAACTTGAAATCAACTACTCTAATGAAGAAATTGAAGAAAATAGACCATGAATATCCAAAAAAGACAAGCAAAATGCTCTAATTTGGTCGAATCAAATAGCAGGGTTTAACTAGTCGAAGCTCGGCTCGTTGGAGAGAAAAGTGAAAATGGGGAAGAAGAGAGATTTCCCTAAATTAAAGAGGTCAGCACGCTCTATGACTAGTCTTGGAGAATACACGACCAGTCGTACCACAACTGGTCATGTATGACCACGACTGGTCGATACCGGACAAAAATTGAATTTTTTTTTTAAATAAAAATATAACCACAAAAATACTTAAATATATGTACAATATGTTACAATTATGTAAGAATATTCAATTTAAATTTCACATACCGAGGTCAAACTTTAATTTATTAAACCTTCTTTTGTCGAGTGGTTTAGTGAAAATATCAGCAAGTTGAATCTCAATTGGAATGTATTCCAAAGAAATTATTTTTTCTCCACTAATTCATGAATTTAATGATACCTAATGTTAATGTTCTTGGTAAGTGAATGCTGGATTGGATTTTTAGAAATATTTATTACACTGGAGTTCTTGCAAAATAAAACCATTTAGTCCTATGCAATTTCATAATCTCTTAACATACGTTTCATTCAAACAAGTTGAGTACATGCATTTTCTGCTGCGATGTATTCAGCCTCAGCAGTAGAAAGTAATATGGAACTTTACTTCTTGCTAAACTAAGAAACTAAGAAATTTTTAATATAAAAACAACACCACTAGTTGATTTTCTGTCATCGATATTACCTGCCCAATCAGCATCTGAGTACCCAGCCAATTGAACACTAGTCTCATGTGGATACCAAAGACCCAAATTACCAGAACTTGCGACATATCGCATAATCCACTTAACAACAATTAAATGAGATTCTTTAGGATTAGACTGATATCTAGCACAAATACCAATGCTAAAAGTAATATCTTGTCTACTAGCCATTAAATAAAGCAAACTACCAATCATGATACTATACAATTTAGGATCCACATCTTTACCTGAAGAGTCCTTTGAGTCTTAAAGTTGTATTCATAGGAGTATCAAAGTTCTTACCATTCTCAAATTCGAACCTTTTAATCAAGTTCAAGGCATACTTGGTTTAAGAAATAAAAATTCCATCAGGTTGTTGTTTTACTTGCAACCCTAAGAAATAATTTAATTCCCCAACCATGCTCATTTCAAACTTAGATTTAATTAATTCTGCAAACTCAATAGTCATGTTAGTACAAGTTGATCCATAAATAATATCATCAACAAGTTAATACTCCCCATTTGAAAACTATGACTTAGTAAAAACTTAGTCAATTTCTCATACCATGCCCTGGGAGCTTATTTTAGACCATAAAGAGCCTTTTTAAGACAATATACATGATCAGTAAACTTAGGGTCTTCAAACCCTGTAGGTTGTTCAACATATACCTCTTCATGTAGATCGCCATTCAAGAAGGCACTCTTCACATCCATTTGATAAATTTTAAACTTCTTAAAGCAGACAATGGATATAAAAGTTTGATTAATTCAAGGCGAGCAACTGGGGTAAAGGTTTCATTATAATCAATGCCTTCAATTTGTGTGTACCCTTGTATAACCAGTCTTGCCTTGTTTCGAATTATATTTTCAAGTTCATCAGACTTATTTTTAAAAATCCACTTTGTTTTGATAATGTGTTTATCTTTAGGTCTAGTAACAAGATACCAGACATCATTACAAATAAACTGATTAAGTTCTTCCTGCATAGCAACTATCCAGTTTTCATCAAAAAGAGCTTCTTTTACGTTTACCGGTTCTATCTAGGATGTAAAGCACATGTAGTTACAAATGTCTTCTAATTGTCTATGAGTGCGCACACCAGTGAGAGGATTTCTAAGAATTTGAGTGGTTGGATGATCCTTAACGGTCCTCAGTTCAAAATTAACTTGATTTGATGAAGTATCTAGTTTGTCAATCAAAGGAACTTCATTATTATCTGAACTAGGGGCAGGTGTATTCAAATGATCATCAATATCCACATTAATGGACTCTTGAATCACACCGGTCTTGTTGTTCAGTACATGATATGCACGATTGTTTAAAGAATATCCTAAAAAGATCCCTTCATCACTCTTAGTGTCAAACTTTTCCAAATTATCACGGTCATGCAAAATATAGCACTTGCTGCCAAAAACTCGAAAGTATTTGACAGTCAGCTTCTTATCAAACCATAATTCGTAAGCCGTTTAATTATGAGATTTACATGTATAAACCCAGTTAATAATATAGCAGGTAGTATTCACTGCTTCAGCCCAAAGATTTCTAGGGAGCTTCTTACTATTTAACATTACGTTTCCCATTTATTGAAGAACTCTATTTTTTCTTTCCATAATTCTATTTTGTTGTGGTGTTTCGGGTGCAGAGAATTCATGCGATATTCCCTGATCGCTACAGAATTTCTCAAAACTTCTATTTTTGAACTCATATCCATAGTCACTATGGATCTTACATACTTGAGAACCTTTCTCAGTTTGGATTCGTTTGATGATCTTTTTCACTTCATCAAGGGTTTCTGATTTGTCCCTTAAGAACGCTACCCAAGTGAATCTGGTATAATCATTCACGATTACCAAGATGTATTTTTTGCCACCTCGACTCTCTATTCTAGTTGGTCCTACAAGATCCATGTGGAGAAGCTCGAGTGGTCTTGATGTGGCATTGGAGTTCACCTTTTTGTGAGAGCTCCTAGTTTGTTTACCATACTAGCATTCACCACATATTTTATCTACTTTTTACAACTTAAGTAGATCTCTAATTAGTTCTCCTTTGCTCAATCTATATAAATTCCAGTAGTATACATGTCCAAGGAGTTTATGCCATAATTCTGTCTCATCAGTATGGACTATGTAGCATGTTTGATTAGATGAGTTGTCATCGCTTACTATATAGCAATTTTCAGAAGTTCTATGACCAGTTAATATTACAGAACCCTTTTTGTTTATAATTTCACAACCTTGATTGAAAATTTTCACACTATGGTTGTTATCGCATATTTGAGATATGCTCAACAGGTTGTTTTTTAGTCCCTTAACATATAAAACATTCTTAAATAAAGGGAGGTTATAGAGTTGGACCATACCTTGGCCAATAATCTTACAACTACTACCATCACCAAATGTGATTGATCCAACGGTCATATCTTTAAGATCGGTGAATAAAGCCTTATCGCTTGTCATATGCCTGGAGCATCTACTATCCAGGTACCACTTTAAATGACTTGTTTCTTTGAAAGCAGCATAGACAACTAAGCAGGTAACTTTAGGAATCCATTTCAGAACTGTTTTGGGTTTAGGAGTATAGTTGGTCTTCTTATGTTTGTTGTTGTAAGAATGACCTATAGATTTAAATTTTAAGAGCTCCTTGGGAAAATCAACTATCTTTTCAGCTAGTGGGTTTCTATTCTGATTAAAGTTGACATAGCTGCTTTTCAGTTTTTGAAAAGTTTTTATATTTCTAGAAAAACCTTGATAAGTACTTTTCCCTTTTGAGTTTGAGGAATCTCCTTTCACAAACTTAGGAGGAGTATTCTTCTATTTAGGAGGTATATTCTTATCATAGCCCAACCCAGATCTGTCGCCACATTTTTTTGATTCGGATAATAGTTTCTCTAATTTTGGATCACCTTGGGCATATCTCCATGTGTCCTTTAAACTCAGAAGAGAAGATACTTCATTTTTAAGTTTCTCATTTTTAGATTTTAGATTTTCAATCAGGGAGGTTTTGAATATAAATCGCATTTTGATTTTTCAAAATAATCTGAAATTTGGGATTTTTCTAAAGCAAATGATTCAAAACATTCTTTGAGTTTAAAAAACTTTTCTTTTTGAAGTTTAAGTTTGATAGCAATTTTACAACTTTCCTTGTATAAGGCATTGTAAGCATCTTGAAGATCATCTTCATTTTCACATTCATTGATCAGATTTTCCTCACTAGTTGAATCATCATGATCTGAAAAAGTGAACTTAGCTAGAGTCATAAGAGCTTTAACTTCATTGTTCGACTCGATTTCAGAATCTTCTGATTCAGAAGAGGCTTCAAAATCAGATGATTCATCCCAAGTAGCCAACATACCCTTGTTTTTTAGTTTGTCCTTTTTAGGACATTTATTTGCTAAATGCCCATATTCTTGGCAGTTGTAACATTGACTATCTTTCAAAGACTTCCAAATTTTAGATTTAGGTTTAGATCTTTTCTTATCATTTGATTTTTAAAAATCTACCCTTTTCTTTCTTTTGAAAATTTTATAAAACTTCTTTGCTAAAAGAGTCATATCATCTTCAGAATCAGAGTTTTCTTCAGAAATACATTTAGAAGATTTTAGAGTGATAGATTTACCTTTAGGAGCTTTAAAGTTTAACTCATAGGTTTATAAAGAACCAACTAGTTCTTCTACCCTCATATTATCCATATCACGAAGTTCCTGAATCGCGGTTACTTTAAAGTTGAATCGTTCATGAAGAGAGCGTAGTATCTTTGCACACACTTTACTTTCTGGGATTTTATCGCTAAGACCCCACATCGAGTTTACAATGTTATTTAATCTTGTATAAAAGTCCATAAACATTTCATTTTCCTCCATATGAATTTCTTCAAATTTGGTTGTGAGTAGTTGGACTTTAGATTTTTTGACAATTTCAGTACCCTCGTGTGTCATTTCTAATATATCTCAGGCTTACTTTGCAGTATCATAGGATATGATTCTTTTGAACTCATCCGGTGATAGTGTGCAAGTGATTGCATTTAATGTTTTTGCATTGGCACTACTCTCATTTTTCTGAAGAGTGGTCCAAGAGAAAAGGAGTTACTCTTATTGATTTTGAACCATCAATTCCAGTCACTTCAATGGTAGGAGGATTCCATTCAGTTACTATGGCTTGCCACACACTCTCATTCATTAATTTGAGGAAGATCCTCATCCTGGCTTTCCAATAGGCATAGTTGGAGCCATCAAAGGGTGGAGGCCTAGTGACTGATAGGCAATCAAAATTTGACACCTTTTATATAGCTTAGATCGTTAGCTTAGGAAATAAATCCAAATAAAAAGTAATATGTGTGAGCTATTAGGCTCTGATACCACTTGAAATGACCTAGTTATATGTCCTTGGGGGGGGGGGGGGGGGGGGGAATAAGACTATGCCAAATTAAAATTATAACAGCGGAATAAAATAAAGAGATAACCGAATAAAAATAAATCAATTCTTAATGCTGAAATAAAAGAAACCTTAATAAACAAGTATTGAGAGGTTGATATGAATTTAGTTCTAAGGACAACCTTACACTATAAAAACCAAGGGTTTATGGCAGGACGACCTTATTTCTAGAGCATCCTTTGTATCAAAAACTCAAACCAAAGAGGAATAAATAAATAGTAAGGAATTGAAATAAATTACAGGAATTTAAACCTAAATTATTACAACATTCCCCACTATGCTTGAAATGTAAAAATTACAACATTCAAATCTAAACATACATTCCACAGCTTTGAATGATAAAATATAGAAAGAATAAATCACACATCCACAAAACACAAAGAGTTATAGTGGTTTTTTTGTATGTTCATCAACTGTTAAAAAACAACCACACAGATTGCTACTCCACTCCTAATATCCTCACACAGGGGATATTAGCGTTCACCATCAAAATAGATTTCACAGGTTCACCTAAAACCTTCACAATTATGTCTTTTCCACTTGGGCTTACACAATTCAAAAACCCCTCTGTTTGAATTTTCTGGCTCTCCTCAGATAACCACATAATGAGATTTTTCTAGCTCAATCTCAAAAGAAACCAAAAAGAAAGTAAATTACATAAGCGTAAAATACCTGAATTTCTCCTTTCGTAGTAGCCCGAAAAAATCAATCGAAGTAGAAGTTTGAATATGGAAGTTCAATGTCCAATACTCACTTTACAATGGTTCTAAGTTCTGATTGATTTTAAGTTAAACAAAATGGGCTAGCTGTATTTGATTTTGATTCCAAGAAGGAATTACAGAATCTTCTCCTTTTCAAATCAGTTTGGAATGTAGATCAAAATTAAATAACAATAAGCTAACAAAAGGAAATATTAATTATGCACAAAGTAGCTTAAAATGAACACAAACTTATCTCAGAGTGGAACCTTGATTTTACTTGAATGGAATTAAAAAACTCTAAAATTCATGCTCTATTTATAGCTCAAGATACTCGTCTTCGACTGGTCCTGGGGACACATCGACTGGTCGTAGCACCAACGACATATTGAATTTTTAAGCGCAATCTTTCAAAACCATTCTACGACTGGTCGTGGGGTGTCTACGAATAGTCGTGGAATACCTATGACTGGTCGTAGATGACCTAGGACTGGTCATGGACCACATGAGTTAGTCGCTGTATTTTGAGTCGAAGACCCACGATTGGTCAAAGTTCGAGTCGTGAACACACCTACGATTGGTCGAAGGACTTCCAGGACTAGTCTTGGACTAACCAAAAAATTTTAAAAATCTTCAACAATTTAGAACTGGTCGTGGAATTTCTTAGACTGGTCGATCCAGTACTAGGACTAGTTAGTCGAAAAAGGTCAAGGACTAGTTTTAGAATAGACCAAAATCAGGTATAAACATACACTTTAAATTATGTATCCGAAATGACCTACCCTAAGGTCAATCTAAAGTCTATCATACCTGGAACATGAAGTATGAACATTGAACTTCATTCATTCAGCGAAGGTAAACCTTTGAACCTTATCAAGCTTGAGCTCTCGTACTTGATGTAGCTAGATCTTGAGATATTCGAAAGCTTGAACTTAAACTTCATCTTGAGTTGCACTTGAGTCTTGAAGTGTACTTGAGTCTTGAAGTGTACTTGAGTCTTGTAATGTACTTGAGTCTTATACTCTTTATTGTTGTAGCTCTGAACATATATGCTTACAGATGTTGACAAAGTATATGGCTTGACTTGGCTTGAAGTCGATCAATGTACTTAACTTGAAGCACTTGTGAAGCAGTGTCTTGAACATATATAAATCAATATACAAACACAAGACACAGATAATGGTTTTGGCACCATAAAATTTGACAACCAAAGGAGCATGTGACCATAACACTTACATCGAGGTCAATTGTCAATGTCGATTATCGATGATGGTTATTGACACCGATTATGAGTATGTAATAGTATAGCATCATGATACTTGCCCATGTACATCATCTGCATATTTGTTATGAGATGTTGAAAGTGTTATGTTTTCTCGCTCCTATTATTGTCAAATTTTGTAGTGCCAAAACCTCATGAAATTTGTGTCTTATGTAGCTCATCTACAAGTTCAAGATATTGCATCTCATGTACAAGATCAAAGGTCTTTACTTCAAGAACTATAACACCAAGTGTGAATTTAATCTTTCAAGCTTCAATAGTTCAAGTTTTAAAAGCTTCGTGCAAGTCAAGACAAAGTTCTTTACTTTGAACCTCAAACTCGAGCTTCAATGTTAGTCATATTCAAGCTTCAAAAGTTTCAAGTTTAAGCATCATCATCTCAAGCTTCGTGAACTTCAATGAACGACTATCAACTTAAGCAAAAGAAGATTCAATGTTCATACATCATGTATAAGGTATGAATGATCCTAAATTGACCATAGGATAGGTCATTTTGAATACATCATTTAATTGGGTCATTTTATAAGTGCATAATCTGTTTTTTGACTAGTTTTAGACTATGTTCGACTAATCCTAGCACTGGCTTAACCAGTCCAAGAAATCCTTGACCAGTCCTACGGTTGTTACTTATTTACGATATTTTTGGTTATTGACTCGACTAGTCCTGGAGACTGCTCGATCGGTTATGTGAATAGTGCTTGACTAATCCTGCAGGCTCGACTTAAAGTCCAGCAACGAAATTGAGGCTCACAACCATTCGTGGATAGGACTTGACCGGTCGTGAAGGCCACTGAACTGGTTGAGCAGGTCCTTCGACCAGTCGTGGAACGGTCTGATCTGATCGTGCCCAAATTTTTAAAAGTTTGTTGGTCCTTCGACCAGTCGTGCTGATCTCAGGACCAGTCGTAAATGTGATTTCTACACTTATAAATAGAGCACGAATTTCAGAGTTTTATATCCAATTCAAGCAAAATCAATATACCATTTGGGAGATAAGTTAATGATATTCTTAAGAAATTTAGTGCTCATTTCATATTCTATTTAATTAGCTTTTTATATTTAATTTTGTATTTTGTATTCTGCATTCTAATTATATTTGAAAAAGGAATTGAAGTATTCCCATTTCTTATAATCAAAATCAAATCGAGCTAGCCCAACTTGATTTAATTTAAAAATCATTTAGAACCTAGAACCATTTCATAATTGAGTGAGGACATTAAACTTCTACTCGAATTTGGTTCTATCAGGCTGCATCAAAGGAGAATATCCAGATAAGTCTATTTACTTTTTTATAAATACCTGTTTTGGTTTATCTGAGGTGATCTAGAAAACTCAGAGTGTGGGGTTTTTAAATTGTGTAAGCCCGGTTGAAAGCCACAATTGTGAAGGTTTTAGGTGAACCTTGGAAAACTTCTTTTCATAGTGAATGCTAATATCCACTGTGTGAGGATATTAGGAGTGGAGTAGTTGTGTGGCTATTTTTCTAAATAGTTGGTGTACACACAAGTGAACCACTATAATTTCTAGTCTTGTGGTGATTAATTAAATATTTTCTTTTGTGGATATTGTAATTTCCCTTTATGCATTTGTGGAGAATGTTGTAATTTCCTTTATGCAAGTGTAGGAATGTTGTAATAGCTTAATTATTTCCTTTGCTATCTATTTCTTTATTCCTCTGTATCGGTTTGAGATTTTGATACACAAATTATTCTAGGAATCAGGTTGTCCTACCCTAAACCATTGGTTTTTAGTGTAAGGTTGTCCTTCGAACAACATCTGTATCAACCTCTCAATACTCGTACACTTGAGGTTGTTTTACATTTCTGCATTTTGGATTTTTTAAGTGTTATCTTTATTTATATTTGTTTAAATTCTGCATTTATTTTTTAATTTGACATAGTCCTATTAAACCCCCCCCCCCCCCCTCCCCTCTCCTCTAGGAATCTTAGCTCAGCCTTTTCAAGTGGTATCGGAGCCTAATAGCTTGTTTTAATTATTATTTCTTTTGTATTAATTTCCTGAGCTAATCGATCTAAGCTTTGTAAGATGTCAAATTTTATTAGCCTTTTAGTCACTAGGTCTCCACCATTTGATGACTCTAATTATGCCTATTGGAAAGCCAGGATGAGAATTTTTTTAAAATCCATGGATGAAAGCGTGTGGCAAGCCACGGTGACTAATTTGATCCCTCCTACCACTAAAGTGACTGGTACCGATGGATTTGTAACTGTAAAAGTAACAGCTTATTTCACTTGGACAAAACTTTAGAAAAGTGAGAGTAGTGTCAATGCAAACGCTTTAAATGCAATCACTTACATACTATCACTGAATGAATTCAAGAGAAATATATCCTGTGATATTGCAAAGCAAGCCTGAGATGTTTTGAAAATGACACATGAGAGAACAACAATTGTTAAGAAATCTAAAGTCCAAATCCTCACAACCAAATACAAGGAAATACGTATGGAAGAAAGTGAAACTTTCATGGACTTTTATACAAGATTAAATGATATTGTTAACTCTATGTGGGGTCTCGGTGATAGAATCATAGAAAGTAAATTCTGTGCAAAGATACTATGCTCACTGCCTGAACAGTTCAATTCAAAGGTGATTGTGATCCAGGAACTTCGTGATAAAGATAATATGAGGGTAGAAGAATTAGTTGGCTCATTACAGACTTATGAGTTAAACTTTAAAGCTCCTAAAGGTAAATCCATTGTTCTTAAATCCTCTAAAAGTATTTCTCAAGAAAATTGTAGTAATTCTGATTTAGAAAATTCTGAAGATGATATGGCCCTTTTAGCTAAAAAGTTTTATAAGATTTTTAAAAGTAAAAAGAGGGTTAATTTTTAAAAACTTAATGAAAAGAAAAGATCTAAATCTAAAACCTGAAAATCTTTAAAAGATAGTCAATTGTACAATTGACATGAATATGGGCATTTAACAAACAAATGTCCTAAAAAAATAAACCTAGAAGGAAAGGAATGTTATCTACTTGAGATGAATATTCCTGCTCTGAAGCCTCTTCTTGGTTAGAATATTCTGAAACCGAGTCGGGTAATGAAGTCGAAGCCCTTATAACTATAGCCAAGTTCACTTTTTCAGATCATGATGATTTAACTAGTGAAGAAAATCTGAATAGTGATCATGAAAATGAAGAAGATATTCAAGATGTTTATAATGCCCTATACAAGGAAAGTTGAAAAATTATTGTAAAACTAAAACTTCAGAAAGAAAAGTTTTCAAAACTTAAAGAAAATTTTGATAATCTTGTTTTAGAAAAATCTCACATTTTAGATAGTTTTGAAAAAACTAAGTACAACTTAAATTTAAAAACCTCCCAAGTTGAAAGCTTAAAATCTGAAAATGAAAAACTAAAAATTGAAGTCTCTTTACTTTTGAGTTTAAAAGACACATGGAGGTATGCTAAAGGTGATCTGTAACGCCCTGAAAATTGGGAGTCAAGCAGAAGCTCAGCTCCGAAGTTCCAACACATCACTTATGCAACATAGATAATGATGATTGAATATTTTTCATATTCGTGCACTAAACATGAGTAGGATTATACCAAAACAGCAATTCATACTCCAGATCAATTTATATAATGCAAGTGAAAGACTGAAAGATGTATTTAACGTATATGAGTCCAAAAGATCTCTGTCGAACCCTAGAGTATGAATACATCACTGAGTCACCATATACATGTATTAGTTCAAAAAAAAATCAAAATGTGGAGAGATAGTTTCAACTACAATGATAAGCCCTGTAGCCCCGTCGATCAGAATGGCCTAAGCGAAACCGTCAGAGAACTGTATATATGAGAATTCGTCCTGATCGTCGTAGTAATCAGGCTCTGCCTCCTGAGTCGCGTCGTCATCTGCAGCTAATACAGAGTTTGGTGGGTGTTCAGAACACCGTTCCAGAATGTGCGAGTGAGTGATCAACTCGGTGGAATCATAGAGCAAAGATTAACATGTTATCAATTTAGTCAAGCAGTAATGATAAAGCAGACATATCAGACATTCCTAGATACTCTTATTAATGCAAGGATGAAATGTTTTCATGATGTATGCCCTCGCCTACACTCCCTCGTGCGACACCATCTTACGTCCGCGGCATGCTTTCTTCCCTTTGTGCTCTTCAAATCGAGGCACATGCAGTGCAATGTTATGAGTATGATTACTGAGTTATTATTAGTCCTTTTTCATACAGCACGATTGAAAAGTTAAGGTACCTCCCTTATATCATTACTCAAACAATGATCCATTCTAAGGTCGTCAATCTTAGACAATCTCATATGATATTATAGTTCTAGATCACTGTAAAGGGCTCATCACCAATCAATACAGGTCTAGTTATATCCTATAAACTACAATAAGGCTTATCGCCCTAATGCAGTTTCAGGATATACTCGAGGTCACTATAAAGGGTTCGTCACCAATCAGAGTAGGCCGACAACTTGAATATAATGTCTCATACCACCATAATCGGTTCATGAGTCTAGGTTCCTCATTGGTCACTACAGGGAGGCTGGTCGCCCCAGCGTAGGTTGACAGCTCGACCACGGTGTCCCATACCATCATGTCCGGCTCATGAGTCTTAGCAGATTGAGGTACCAAGGTTGATGGGATTACACTGGTAAGTTTGGTATCCTAAATTCAAATAGGAGCGTTCATACATAGTGAACATACATCGGGTCAATCGGGTTACTTGACGAGCTCGACTAGCACGATCACACGTTGAGTTGATTGACATGAAATGCATAAGCACTCCGTGTGGCTAAACCACTGCCGATAACTTTAGTACGACTCGGGTTCGTCAAACACGTCTTACGTGGTGAATAAATCTCAGCCACGAACTCAAGCCTGTTATCAATTTCCTGGACCATAACATGGTCCCAGTCACGTACAATCTCTATAATAAACATTTGATTCAAATTGCACGTTCATATGAACATGTTATGAAATATAACTTAAACATGAATACAGTACATGGAGGAAATCATACACACAGTTAACATGAATAAAATAGGCTAAACATTTCATGGAGAAAATCATACACACAAGTAAGGTGATTGAGATTCATATCTCAATACTCTTAAAAATCATACTCTACCAATTTCTAACCCGTTCAGGTATTTACACAAACACTTAGACTACACTATTCAACATACATCACGTATGTTGGCATATTGCATATTTGGGCAAATCCTTTTGCTAAGGAGTTGTCGCATACATAACAAGCATGTACTAACAACAATTTATTATGGCAATCACAACATTAGGTTTCATATGCATACAAACATTTTAACAAACACATGGAATACTCTATTTACAATATAGACTAAACATATTCGTAAAACAGAACAGATAGCACATTTACCATGTGTAATAGCACCCATATCAGGAATCAATCATTAACCGACGTTGAAAGCTTTGAAAACCATAATCTATACATCTACAGTATGCACCTTACGTCATAGAAGTGTAACAAATATGATTTAAATGGTAAGCCCTCGTCAACGGCGGATTAACAACCTATAGCACGAACTAGGTTAGCTATTTCATCACTTCGACTATACTAAGCCCTAAAACAGGTTAGGGTTTGATTTTCTTACCCAAGTATGAAATTAGAATTGCCAAAATAACGATTCGAATAGGTGGATTACGCACGTAGTGAAGCTGGGAAGAATCCCAGGATGAATCACCAACTTCTCTCTTACTTTCTCTCTCTTTTTCTTCTCTTCCTCAGCTAGGGTTTTGAAATTCGTATGGAATATGTGAGAGAGGGTTTAAGGTCTTTATATAGGCCCAGAACTGATGGAAACAGTCCCAAGGCCATGGTATACTTAGGTTATATCCAAATCGGCCTTGTTCCAATCCAACGGAGCAGTTCTAGAGGTCCCTTTGCTGAATGCGTTCAGGCATAAGCTCATAAATGCTGGATCTTGATCAAGTTAAGTTTTCAGTTCGATAGGATTTTCAGATCGACTGTGGCAACCAGTTTCAGTTCAACGGTCAGAGAAACTCGATCAGGGTCACAAGTATATTGACATGTGTGGGCCATCATCCCTGATCCGAGAGTGAATTTGGATAAAAAACCAACAGTCAGAATACTTATAAATGGCGTGCAAGTGACACGACTCAGATTACTTAAATTCATATTTAATTTCTTAAAAATCTTCACTTTTTCACACTCTTCACTCCGGACTCAAGGAAACAGACTTAGGACATCGTTTAGACTCAATTTTTGAGGTGATTATAAAGTCCAGCTAAGCGATCATAATCGTCTAAGTTCATTGTTATCGGACTTTCGACGTGCGGTCCAGGTCCAATATGAAGTTTCAAAGTACTCCCGAGAACAACTGGGTTTAGAGATTGATTCTAGATTTTAGGGTAACATAGCGTTAACGATTCTATAGGTTTTAAGTCTTGCAGATCGTATTTAAAGTGATTAGTGCTAATTTCATAGGTAATCAAGGTTAGCACTTTAGTTAATTCTCGTCTAGTTTCTAAAGGATTTAGTCCTGAGGGATTTCTGCCTAATTTTGTACTCGGGTCTTTGTATGGATTTTTTCGAGTCGTTACATGATCCTAAGTTAGAAAAACTTTTATCCGGATCTAAAAAAAATGTGACGATTGATCTGGATTGGGCTACGATAAAAGTATTCCTCCCAAACATAAGGATACTCCACAAAAATTTGTGAAAGGGAAGTCTTCAAACTCAAAAGGAAAAAGTCTGAATCAAAGCTATTCTAAAAATTCAAAGACTTTTCAAATCTTAAAACCTAAAAGCAACCATATCAACTATAAAAATCAGAATCATAATCCTTTAGTTGAGAAAATTGTTGATTTACTTAAGGAGCTCTTAAAATCTAACTCAATGGGTCGGTCTTATATCAACTACAAACATAAGAAGACTTAACTATACTCCTAAACCCAAGATTGTAATGAAATGGGTTTTTAAGGTTACTTGCTTGGTTGCCCACACTGCTTTCAAATCTACAAGCCATTCAAAGAGGTACCTAGACAGTGGTTGCTCCAAACACGTGACTGGCGATAAAGGTCTATTCACCAATCTTAAAGATATGACTGATGGTTCAGCCACATTTGGTGATGCTATCAACTGCAGAATTGTTGTCCAAGGTACATTTCAACTCTTTAACCACCCTCTGTTTGAAAATTTTTTTTATATGTAGAAGGGTTAAAACACAACTTATTAAGCATCTCTCAAATGTGAGATAATAATCATAGTGTAAAATTTACTAACCTAGGGTGTGAAATTTTAAATAAAAATGGTTCTGTAATATTAACTAGTCACAGAACTTCTGAAAACTGCTATATTGTAAGTGATTCAAGCTCATCTAATCTATCATGCTACATGGTCCATACCGATGAAACTGAGTTATGGAATAAACGCCTTAGACATGTATACTACTGCAACTTGTATAGATTGAGCAAAAGAGAGTTAGTAAGAGGCTTACCCAAAATATAGTAAATAGACAAAATATGTGGTGAATGCCATATCGGCAAACAAACCAGGAGTACTCATAAAAAGTTGAACTCCAATGCCACATCTAAACCACTCAAACTTCTCCACATGGATCTTATTGGACTAACCAGAACGGAAAGTCGAGGTGGCAAGAAGTACATTCTGGTAATTGTTGATGACTTTACCAGATATACATGTGTAGTCTTCTTAAGAGACAAATCAGAAACTCTCGAAGAAGTAAAATGGATAATTAAACGTATTCAAACAGAAAAAGGATCTCAAGTCTGTAAGATCAATAGTGATCATGGATCAGAATTTGAGAATAATAATTTTAGGAAGTTTTGCAGTGATCAGGGAATATCACATGAATTCTCTATGCCCAAAACGCCACAACAAAATGGTATAGTATAAAGAAAAAATAAAGTTTTTTAAGAAATGACAAATGCCATGTTAAATAGTATGAAGCTCCCTAAAAATTTTTAGGCCGAAGCCTTAAATACTGCTTGTAATATAATTAACCGTGTTTATACTAGAAAATCAAATGGTAAAATGGCTTATGAAATGTGGTTTGATTAGAAGTCTACTATCAAATACTTTCAAGTTTTTGGAGCAAGTGCTACATTTTACGTGACCGAGAAAATCTAGGAAAATTTAACACTAAAAGTGATAAATGGATATTTTTAGGGTATGCTCTGAATAGTCGAGTGTATCATATTCTTAACAAGAGAACTAGTGTAATTCAAGAGTCCAATAATGTGGTTATTGACAATCACTTGAATACACCTGTCTCAAGTTCAGAAAATGATTAAGTTCTTCTAATTGATAAACCAGATACTTCATTTGTAACGCCCGTGAAAAATCCGTACTTGGGTTCGAGTACCAACTCAACCCGAAATTGTGTAGAATTTATTCCTTTAGAAAATATGACTAAGTTAGCTAGTGCAACGTTAGAATAGCTGGGAAATGGTCCCTGATCACTTTAAATATGTTCTACAAGGCTCAAAGCGAGTGGAACCAATGGTGCTATAATGCTCTAAAGCCTCGGATCAAACTCTAAACCGGTTTATTCTCGGGACCTCCTTGAAACTTTGTATTGGATCTAGACCGCGCGTCGAAAGTCCGATACCTACCATCTTAGACCGTTATGACCACTTAGCTGGGCTTGACGCTCATTTTGAAAATCAAGTCAAACCGATAATCACAGGCTATTTCATTGAGCCCGGACTGAAGAGAGTGCGAATAGGGACAAAATTAGAATTTCAAATTCAAATCTGGCACAGGATTTGACGCATCAGTATTAAGCGTTCTGACCGTCAGAATTCAGCCAAATTACACCCTTGGATCAGGAAAAATTTCTATTACATATCACGAGACTTATAGGCCTGATCTTGGTGCGGTGACCGTTAAACTGAAACTGGACCGCCATGTGCGATCTGGGAACCCTACCGATCTGAAAACTGGATGTGTGCTAGATCAAGTATGCATGAGCTTAAGTCCGACCGCATTTGGCCAGGGGACCTTCAGAAATGCTCTTTTGGACCGAAACGGCCCCGATTTGGTTAGGCACCAAGTAAACATTGTTCCCAAGCCTATTTTGGGCATGTTTTAGCTTATAAAAGGGGTTAAAACCCTCACTTCTCTCACACATCCGAATTTACTAGAAGCCCTAGCTTGTGTGAGAGAAAAGGTGAGAGATTGTGAGAGAGAGTGGGAGAGTTCTTCCTGCTACTTGTGCTACGTGTTGCACATGCTAAGCAACGCACCTCTATCACTTTTCCAGCGATTACACCGCGATTCTAGGTAAGCAAATACCCTAAATAGTTGCTGAGTTGAGGTTCCTTTGTTTCCATAGCGATATAGCTTATGGATCTTGTGTATTAGGTTCCCTATTCGCCGTAGACGAAGCGTATACGCTCTGTTTCAATTCACGAGTCTACAAGACATAAGGTGAGGATTTTAGACACTTTGATTGACAGTTTCCAACGCTTTCAATGTCGTTTAATATTAGATTATTGACGGCATCGCCGTTTGACATGTACAATATGCTCTCCGTTTCCTGTTTCGTAAATTAACGAAGAATATGAGAATTAGGGCATTTTAGTCATTTGTAGGAAGTACTGTTTACATTCATATTTTGCTGATGTGATTGACATGGTTTGTTGTCGCATTAGGAAGTTAGGAATAAGTATATAATTAGTTTGGCAAAGAGATTCGCCTAATTGCGCACTTCGGGTCGACATACTATATGTAGACTTAAGTGTGTAGTGTATGTGTTTGTATAAATGCTTGTATTAGTATGTATTGAATTAAATGATGTTATGAATTAGTTTGAGATAGATTTCTCAATTAATATGCTGACCTAAATGATTTCCTACATGTTGACTATATGCATGATTTCATTACATGCATGAAATATATGTGTTTGAAGATTTACTTAAGTTGAATGTTATAACATGTGTTAACATGCTCACATGACTGTATTTCAATTCCAATACTCTTACATAATTGGCTGATGCGATTCCATAAGTGTTTGGGACTAGACTTAGTCCAGGCAGTCGGTAACCAAACAAATTCGTGGCTGACTGGTCTTAGCCACGAACGATGCGTCGATGAACGCGGTTCGTGTTTGGAGTTGGTGGCAGTGGTTAGGCCACGCGAAGTGTTTTACGCACTTCATGTCGTTCGACTTGAGATGTGATCGCGCTAGTCGAGCCCGTCAAGCAACCCGACTGGCCGATGTATGTTCACCTTGCATGAGTCATAACTTCTTGAACCTAGGGTACTGAACTTACCATTGTAAACCCTGTTAACCATGGTACCTTGATCCACGAAGACTCATGAGCCGGGCATGGTGGTATGGGACACCGTGGTCGAGCTTTCGGCCTACCCTGGGGCCACAAACCTCCCCGTAGTGACCAGTGAGCACCTAGACTCGTCAGTAGATTATGGTGGTATGGGACACTATATTCTAGCTGTCGGCCTACACTGATCAGGCGACGAGTCCTTTGTAGTGACCGCGAGCGTATTCTGAGTCCACGGGAGGCGACCCTTCCGTTGCAGTAGAGTACAGTAGGCCTGTATTGAAAAGGCGATGGGGGAGCGGTGCAACGAGTGCGAGCAACAGCCCTGACAGCCCTTGCAGTGACCTGCGAAATATACATTGTATGACATTACTAGGAGTGACGACCCTAGACAGGATCTGTGTTGGGATTGATACAAGGGAAGTACCTTAGTTTCCCAATCCTGCTATTTGAATGGACTAATAACAACTTGGAAATCATATCACCATGCCATTGCATGTGCCTGGAAGATGTGGAGCACTTGAAGGTCGATTGCATGCCGCGGTCGTAAGATGTTGCCGTATGAGGGAGATCGTCGGTGAGGGCATACATCACGTCATGTCATCTTGCATTAACAACAGTATTAGGATTGTCTGATTTACTGCTTTACTATTATCGCATGATTAAATTGTGAACATGCTAATCTTTGCTCTATGATTCCACTGAGTTGATCATTCACTCCCACGTTACGGGATGGTGTTTGTAACACCCACCAGACCCTGTTGTAGATGCAGGTGAGGCTGAGATCCAGGAGGCAGAGCCAGACTTCGACGAGGACCAGGACTAGTTCTCGTACATGCAGTATCACGATGGCTTTGCGTAGGTGACCTGGATCGATGGGACTTCAGTGGGACCATTTTGGACATTTACTTTTATTCATGTATATGTATATGAGACTCAGAGATGTATTCATACTTTAGAGACAGATGAGATTTACTTTGTTTTTCCATACAATGATATATATATTGTTTAGTCTTTCGCTTGCTTTTATCACTGGATCTGAAGTATGAATTGCAGTTTTAGTATACTTTTACTCATGTGAATGCTTTAAATCAGACAACATTGAATCATAATCATTTTTGTTGCATAAGTGACGGTCTGGAACTCGGGAGTTGAGTTTATACACGACCCCCGATTTTCAGGGTGTTACAAGTTAGTATCAGAGCGTGAATAAAAGTATACTGGGCCTCGGTTATGGTCTCGCGACGTACGCTATCATTTCTTTTGACTTATGTGGGTGCGAGAAGGGTCTAGAAACATTTCTAGGATCGCAGATTCGCCGATAGGCGAAGTCTATTTGAATCGATCGCACGATCGAGTCTGTAACGCATCTCGGGTCGCGTAAAGCAACCTGAATAGCTTTTAAGCCGTAGGAAGTCAGGTTGAGACATCCTATGAACGATTTTAAACCCGTAAAAGTAAATTCTTGGGCCGTGGGATGACCACGACTCCTGTAATCAATCGCCAGGGCTTAAAAACCCCGTTTCACCAAAAATCTTCAAAATTCTTCCTCTCACCACTCCAATATTCATTTCATTCTTATCCAATTCATGTTAGGCATCAAACATAATGTGAAAATAATACAAAATAATACTTTCACAAAATTTTACAATGAATAGTAAAATTTCATGAGGAATAGCCATAAGGCCATTCTAAATTCACTTTCTTTAGCTAATAAGAGTCTAGATGGATGTACTAGCTCCTTCTACCCTAAATTCATATGCTGCATCTTAGGGTTTGGTATTCGGGATTGTGGAATGGTCCCGGAAAGCCCCGAACACATGTTTGGGCTCACATAGACCAAAATACCATGAACCAGGGGTCGAACCATACATATCCGGGGCCCTTGGACCATGGGGGACCGAACCCATCTGGCCCCACCAACTGGATGCATCACCGGTCGGCGATGCCATCGCCGATCCGGCGATGCATCGCCGTACAGGTGGGCCGATTTGCTGTGATTTTTGGGCGCACGCCCTTAAATCTCATGTGTACCCTCCCCATATAAGTCCCGTCCAACGAAAACCCCCAAATCATACCCCTCCACAAACAGCCCTCCCCATAGCCCTATTTTCGTTTTTCAGCGACCATCCCCAAATTTTGTGTTTCCAAATCACCTCTAGATCCCTCCTTGGCCAAAACTGACCATCATCCATCGTTCCTTTGGAGTTGGCAGCCCTTCCTCTTGAGGATTTCATCATTTGGAGCTCCAAAAACTCCCAAATCGAGCTGAAATCGTGAGGTGCTCCATTCCACTTTTCCATTTCCATTTCTCCTTGAAAATACATCCTTGGGAAGCTTAAAGCATCCCTCTACGACGCCTAGATCTCCTTTTTCCAGATTGGATAGTCACTTCTCCGCATTTTCTCCATTTTCCATGGCTTTCGTGAAAGCCATTTTAGGCCTTTTATCACTCTCATCCATCATATCTTTGATGGGTAAAAGAAAAACCACAACAGACGAGGCTGGGCCAAGCCTCCCTGTTCAATCGAGAAAACCACGGGGTGATGCCGGAAGTTCAAGCGCCGCCGCAGGTCCAGCTGCAGCCCTAGAGTGCCGTACAAAGCGGGACTTAGATCCCCATGCTCACCTTGGGTGAGTAATTCTATCAGAGATGCCTCATGGCCAATACACTGATCGCAAAGTGTTGTTTGAGGCGGACATGGAAGGGTGACTGTTCGGAGAATTTTTATTGTTCGAGCGCATTGAAGCTGTACATTGGGGTCCGATCTTTGAAGCTCTCCCTCGTGCTAATGTGAGCACCGTTCGTGCCTTCTACGCTAGTATCCAGAATCCTACCTTGGAGCCATTGCAGTTTAAAATCCCTTTTGGTAGAGATCGGATGGCTACGATTGATGTGCGACTGATTGCGCGACTTCTGAATGTACCTCTTGGTGATGTTCATCCTAGTGAGAAGAATCTGAAGAGTAGAAGTGAACGAGATTATCGCACCAGGTTTCTGTGCGGTAAGTTGGTTCCATGGCAGCCTAATAATAGCCTAAAAGTAATGTATATGTCTGATGATTTGCGCCTGCTGCACCATATCTGCACGTACAATGTTTATCCCAGGTCGACGAATCGCATTGAATGTACACGCCTTATGGTTGATTTCCTGTATCTGGTGGCCCAGGGAGAGAACATAAGTATGACCACTTTCATCTTATGACAGATAATCCTCATAGCCAAGTCAAGAAGAACATCCGAGTCGCTTCCTTTTGGCCAACTGATTTGCAAGATTGCGCTTGAGTTTGCCTACAGACTTGGGCCGGAATTGCCAGTTTCGATTCATACCATTGATGAGTCGAATATGGTCAAGATGAAGATTGGGTCGCAGTACCGTGAAAATCAGCTTGAGGAGGACAGCGAGGATGACTTTGATGATGAGGAAGATCAAAGCGAAGAAGAACCTGGAGCAGAAGTTCAGGAAGAAGTTCAGGAAGAGGCAGAAGAAGAGGCTCAAGATACAGATGAGAGCCCTCCTTCTGCGCAGGCTACTAGCGACGATCACATTGCTCGGATGGAGGAGAGTCAGATCGCCTTGCGAAGGAAAGTTCAAGAACTTTGCACAGAAGTCGAGGATGCCAAGGCCGTTACAAAGAAAAAATTAGGCAAGGTGACTCGCACCTTAAAGGCGATCCTGTGTTGCTTGCAGGATAAGGGTGCTCCTCCTCCGTCGCCCGATTCAGACTAGCGATGCGACCTTTGATGTAGTTGTCAGTAGTTAGTTATTTCCTGCTTTATGTGTGTAAGCCTGTTAGGGCTAGTGCCTTACTTGTGTTGCTGTTGTAATTTTAACTGTCTTAGTTCCCATGTATTTCTCGTCATGATGCTTGTAAGGATATATCCCTTGTATTGTGACAATTTTGATTAAATGAAATGCATGGAATGCCTTTGACTCCTTGTGAATGATTGCGATGAATTTGTGCTATTGAGACTGACAAGGTTGCACCCTATTTTGAATATAGGGAATGCCGCCTAAGGCTACGCGGAGCACGGTTCGGCTTGCACTGACTGAGCATATGGATAAGACTCTTTCACATTCTGGCACCCATGCGGACCCTGTTGTGGGCCCGATTCCTGAGACTGTTCGTGCGTCTCAGCCTGCTGCTGGTCCTACAGTTGGACTATCGCCGTTTACACCGTCAGTCAGAGAGCCTCATCGTGCATCTACTTCCACACAGCATCCGCCACAGCCTGCTCCACCTCCTGACAGATTTGAGCAGATGTTGGCTATGATGCAGCAACAGCAGCAGCTTCTGACTACCATCGTGGGGACATTAGAACAGGGTGGGGGTGTGGCTCCACCTGCACCACCTGCGCATCCAGCTGAGGATGCTTATACATATGCCCAGGATGAGGGCATGGCTCATCCTGCGCCACCTGGTTACCCTGCGGGGAATGCCGCAGATACACGGGGCCTATTAGAGCGATTTCAGCGCTTACGGCCTCCCACTTTCATGGGTTCTCACAGACCCGAGGAGGCTGATTACTGGCTCGACCGTGTGTCGAAGATTTTGCGGATGTTACATTGCACTGAGGCCGAACAGGTAGAGCTGGCTACATTCCTGTTTGAGCGAGAGGCCAGCCTGTGGTGGGATAGCATATTGGGGACCGTTGCCGCCGACTTTGTATGGACATGGGCAGCATTTGAGTTCTACTTCCATGAGAAGTATTATCCCCAGACTTACAGGCACGACAGGGAGAATGAGTTTCTCCGTCTCAGACAGGCAGTCATGACAGTTACAGAGTATGAGCATCGGTTCACGGAGTTGGGCAGATACGTCCCAACAATTTTGGCTGATGAGCAGATGTGCATACGACGCTTTTTAGAGGGTTTGCGACTGGATATTCGGTCGAAGATGTGCTGTTTGAGCATTCCCTCTTATGCGGAGTTGATTCACATGTCTATGCGGGCAGAGCAGGATGTGGATCGACTTGCGATATCTCGTGGCCCTGTTGCTTCTAGGCCACGACCAGACATGCAGGACAGGCCCTTCGTGGGCAAGAGGCCTCGCGTCGACCCTCCTACTCAGGCCATAGCGCCAGCACCATCGTTTCGGTGCCCCGAGTTATCGTGCACATATTATGGGAGGTCAGGCCACTTGGCGCAGAGCTGCTTCTCTCGGATGCGGGACAGCGGGTTCTCACCGCTGCAGAAGATTGACCGTGCTCGTTCACAGGCGATATCAGCACCGCCTATACGGTTAGCTCCTGCGCACCCTTCTTTCAGACCTCCGGTATCGCAGATCAGACAGCCTCCACGGCCCATGACACAGCGACCGAACCGGCCACAACAGGCTCGGGTTCATGCATTGACAGCTGAGGCAGCTGCGACATTGACTTTTCAGCATTCGGTCTTCGAGGTCACAGCCTATATTGGAGGTACTCCTATTCTTATGATGGTGGACACTGGTTCCATGATTTCTTTGATATCGCGTGCTGTAGTCAGGCGTCTTGGGTTACCGACCATTACCATGGATAGGGTACGAGTCCTTGCAGCCCACGGAGATTATTCAGATGTCACCCAGATGTGTGAGGGGTGTTTGGTTGATTTGGGAGGCGGGACGATGGCTATTGATCTTGTCGTCGACCCCTCTCTTGTTTATCTCGACGTCATTCTTGGCATGGATTGGTTGACTGCAGCGAGGGCCGAGATTGACTACGAGACTCGTATGGTGACGGTGTACGAGCCTGAGGGCACGCCTTTCACGTTTCCAGTGCGGGTAAATCTTCCTTTTTGCATACTTAGTTACACCACTTTATTGCGCGACGCTGGTGCCCAGGTACTCGAGCATGTGCCAGTCGTTTCTGAGTTCGAGGATCTGTTCAGGAAGATCCCTGGTTTTCTGCCCCGACGTGAGATTGATTTCACTATCGATCTGGTTCCTAGTTCTACGCCCGTCTCACTGCCGACGTATCGCATGGCACCATGTGAGATGGAGGAGTTGAGGACGCAGATTGATGGTCTGCTAGAGCTTGGCCTTATATGGCCCAGTGTGTCTCCTTGGGGAGCACCAGTCCTATTCGTGAGAAAGAAGGACGGTTTGATGCGATTGTGTATTGATTATCGCAGGCTGAACCAGGTCACGGTGAAGAACAAGTATCCCTTACCCAGGATCGATGACTTATTTGATCAGTTGAGAGGAGCGCAGTACTTCTTGAAGATTGATCTTCAGTCAGGATATCATCAGTTGCGCGTCAGGGATGAGGACGTACAGAAGACAGCATTCAGGACCAATTTTGGCCACTACGAGTTCCTCGTGATGTCGTTCGGTCTCACGAACGCACCGGCCGTGTTCATGGATCTGATGAACCGGGTATTTCGGTCTTTCCTCTATCGATTCATCGTTGTATTCATTAAAGACATTTTGGTGTACTCTAGGAGTCGAAAGGAGCATGAGGAGCACTTACGTTTGGTCCTGGATACGCTCAGACAGCATCAGTTGTTCGCACAGTACAAGAAGTGCGACTTTTGGAAGCAGGAGGTGAAGTTTCTGGGACACATGGTGTCCAAGGATGGCATGGCAGTTGACCTGTCTAAGGTAGCTGCAGTGCAGGACTGGGAGCAGCCTGGTTTTGTCACTGAGGTGAGGAGTTTCTTGGGTCTCGCTGGCTACTATCGGCGCTTCATTCAGGACTTCTCGAAGATCGTGAGACCCTTATCTCAGTTGACACGGAAGGACGTGAAGTTCGCCTGGAATGACAGGGCAGAGTCAGCTTTTTAGGAGCTGAAGGACAGACTTACGTCTGCCCCTGTGCTAGTATTGCCAGAGTAAGGGGTTAAATACACTATATACACTGACGCGTCTAGCGTTGGTCTGGGTTGTGTCCTTATGCAGAGGGACAGGGTAATTTCGTATGCCTCGAGACAATTAAGGAAGCACGAGGAGAATTACACACGACGTAGAGTTGGCAGCCGTTATATTCGCACTGAGACTCTGGAGACATTACCTCTACGGAGAGGAGTTCGAGCTCTTTTGCAACCACAAGAGCCTCAAGTACATATTCACGCAGCGAGACTTGAATATGAGGCAGCGGCGATGGATGGAGACGTTGAAGGACTTCAAGTTTGAAGTCTCTTACCATCCTGGGAAGGCGAACCTTATGGCAGATGCGTTGAGCCGCAAGAAGTCGATAGAGTTTGCGGCTCCGCTGATGGTTGCTGAGTGGGATATGGTTGAGTTTTTGCGAGACTTTGAGCAGAAACTCATCGTAGAGGAGCCGTTTGAGTTCATCGCACATGTACAGGTGCGATCTTAGATCGATGACCGAGTCATCGAGGTGTAGAGGGACGATGCACATCTGACTGAGCTTCGAGAGCAGGCCAGTGATGATGCAGACGCCGACTGGCGAGTTGGTATGGATGGGGGTTTACGTTATCGTGGCCGCCTATGCGTCCCAGATGTCCCTGACTTGAGACGTGAGATTCTCGAGGCTGCGCATTCTACTAGACTCGCGATGCATCCAGGCAGCACAAAGATGTATCGTGACGTGAAGAGGACATATTGGTGGGAAGGTATTAAGACCCACATAGCTGAGTTCGTGTCCTGTTGTCTCACTTGTCAGCAGGTGAAGGCAGAGCATCGCCGACCACCTGGACTTTTGCAGCCTATGCCGATCGCAGAGTGGAAGTGGGATTTCATTTCCATGGACTTTATTTCGGGGTTGCCGAAGACGAGAAAGGGACATGATTCCATTTGGGTGATCGTCGACCGATTGACGAAGTCGGCGCACTTCCTACCGATCAGAGTTACGAACTCTACAGACGAGTTGGCTAGATTGTACATCAGAGAGATTGTACGTCTGCATGGAGTTCCACTGGAGATCGTGTCGGACAGAGACACGCGGTTCACTTCTATTTTCTGGACTCGCATTCAGGAGGCTATGGGTGTAAAGTTGAAGTTCAGTACTGCCTTCCACCCATAGACAGACGGACAGACAGAGCGGGTGAACCAGATCTTAGAGGACATGTTGCGAGCTTGCGCATTGGACTTCAAGGACAGTTGGGATGATTGTCTTGCATATGCGGAGTTTGCGTACAACAATAGTTTTCAGGCGAGTATCGGTATGGCACCTTATGAGGCGCTGTATGGGCGACCTTGTCGCGCACCGCATTGCTGGATAGAGGTCGGTGAGCGTAGCTTGATCGGCACAGAGTTAGTGCAGGCGACGTCAGAGAAGATTTATATTATTCGACGTCGGCTCCTTACAGCGCAGAGCAGACAGAAGAGCTACACCGATACAGATGGAGGCCACTAGAGTTCACAGTTGGGGATCATGTGTTTTTGCGAGTTTTCCCTATGAAGGGAGTCCTTCGGTTCGGAAAGAAGGGGAAGCTGGCATCGCGATTCATTGGTCCATTCCAGATCCTCGATCGTGTTGGAGCGGTGGCTTACCGATTGGCTTTACCCACGCCGCTCACGAGCGTTCACAACGTATTTCATGTTTCTATGCTGAAGAAGTATGTTGCTGATCCTTCCCATATCATCAGATGGGAGCAGGTGCAGTTAGGAGAGGATGTTACATATATCCTGCGACCGACACGTATTCTAGATAGGAAGGAGCAGGTACTGCGTAGCAAGGTGATTCCCCTTGTGAAGGTATTATGGACGCATCACTCTGAGGAGGAGGCTACCTGGGAGACAGAAGCCGAGATCAGAAAGAACTACCCACAGCTTCTCGAGGAGTACGAAAAGGTATAAAATTTTGAGGATGAAATTATTTATTAAGGGGGGTAGATTGTAGC
Organism: Magnolia kwangsiensis; assembly: GCA_037074715.1. NCBI lineage: Eukaryota > Viridiplantae > Streptophyta > Magnoliopsida > Magnoliales > Magnoliaceae > Magnolia > Magnolia kwangsiensis. The sequence goes on along the minus strand of CM073577.1, from coordinate 102,679,088 downwards.
GCCCGTGAAAAATCCGTACTTGGGCTCGAGTACCAACTCGACCCGAAATTGTGTAGAATTTATTCCTTTAGAAAATATGACTAAGTTAGCTAGTGCAACATTAGAATAGCTGGGAAATGGTCCCTGATCACTTTAAATACGTTCTACAAGGCTCAAAGCGAGTGGAACCAATGGTGCTATAATGCTCTAAAGCCTCGGATCAAACTCTAAACCGGTTTATTCTTGAGACCTCCTTGAAACTTTGTATTGGATCTAGACCGCGCGTCGAAAGTCCGATACCTACCATCTTAGACCGTTATGACCACTTAGCTGGGCTTGACGCTCATTTCGAAAATCAAGTCAAACCGATAATCACAGGCTATTTCATTGAGCCCAGACTGAAGAGAGTGCGAATAGGGACAAAATTGAAATTTTAAATTCAAATCTGGCACACGATTTGACGCATCAGTATTAAGCGTTCTGACCATCAGAATTCGGCCAAATTACACCCTTGGATCAGGAAAAATTTCTATTACATATCACGAGACTTATAGGCCTGATCTTGGTGCGGTGACCGTTAAACTGAAACTGGACCGCCACGTGCGATCTGGGAACCCTACCGGTCTGAAAACTGGATGTGTGCTAGATCCAGCATGCATGAGCTTAAGTCCAATTGCATTTGGCCAGGAGACCTTCAGAAATGCTCTTTTGGACCGAAACGGCCCCGATTTGGTTAGGCACCAAGTAAACATTGTTCCCAAGCCTATTTTGGGCATGTTTTAGCTTATAAAAGGGGTTAAAACCCTCACTTCTCTCACACATCCGAATTTGCTAGAAGCCCTAGCTTGTGTGAGAGAAAAGGTGAGAGATTGTGAGAGAGAGTGGGAGAGTTCTTCCTGCTACTTGTGTTACGTGTTGCACGTGCTAAGCAACGCACCTCTATCGCTTTTCCGGCGATTACACCGCGATTCTAGGTAAGCAAATACCCTAAATAGTTGCTGAGTTGAGGTTCCTTTGTTTCTATAGCGATGTAGCTTATGCATCTTGTGTATTAGGTTCCCTATTCGCCGTAGACGAAGCGTATACGCTCCGTTTCAATTCACGAGTCTACAAGACATAAGGTGAGGATTTTAGACGCTTTGATTGACGGTTTCCAACGCTTTCAATGTTGTTTAATAGTAGATTATTGACGGCATCGCCGTTTGACATGTACAATATGCTCTTCGTTTCCTGTTTCGTAAATTAACGAAGAATATGAGAATTAGGGCATTTTAGTCATTTGTAGGAAGTACTGTTTACATTCATATTTTCCTGATGTGATTGACATGGTTTGTTGTCGCATTAGGAAGTTAAGAATACGTGCATAATTAGTTTGGCGAAGAGATTCGCCTAATTGCTCACTTCGGGTCGACATACTATATGTAGACTTAAGTGTGTAGTGTATGTGTTTGAATAAATGCTTGTATTAGTATGTATTGAATTAAATGATGTTATGAATTAGTTTGAGATGGATTTCTCAATTAATATGCTGACCTAAATGATTTCCTACATGTTGACTATATGCATGATTTCATTACATGCATGAAATATATGTGTTTGAAGATTTACTTAAGTTGAATGTTATAACATGTGTTAACATGCTCACATGACTGTATTTCAATTCCAATACTCTTACATAATTGGCTGATGCGATTCCATAAGTGTTTGGGACTAGACTTAGTCCAGGCAGTTGGTAACCGAGCGAATTCATGGCTGACTGGTCTTAGCCACGAACGACGCGTCGATGAACGCGGTTTGTGTTTGGAGTTGGCGGCAGTGGTTAGGCCACGCGAAGTGTTTTACGCACTTCATGTCGTTCGACTTGAGATGCGATCGCGCTAGTCGAGCCCGTCAAGCAACCCGACTGGCCGATGTATGTTCACCTTGTATGAGTCATAACTGCTTGAACCTAGGGTACTAAACTTACCATTGTAAATCCTGTTAACCATGGTACCTTGATCCACGAAGACTCATGAGCCGGGCATGGTGGACGTCATTGTGCAAAATGCAAAGGGTAGCTTGTTTCCAAGCTAATGGGGTGGCCCACTTATATAGGCCTCGTCTTGATGTATGTTTATAATCCAAGTCGTCCATCTTTTTTCTCAGATTCATTTAGGCGTTGAGCCAAAAGATAGGTCTGATCTGATAAACAAGCGGGCCATACCGTAGTAAATAGTGGTTTTACCATTAAAATCCATATTTATTCTTCCATTGGTCAAAAACATATCGCACATTGGTCTCATTGGATCGATCAGGGGCCATAGAATCCAATGATCGGATCAGATTTTTCAGATATGGTCCCCACCTACCAAAAACCACGACGTGTATGAATTTCAAAAAAATAAAATAAGAGGCAGCAGCCCTTACTGCTGCTGTGTTAGGGTGCACGCAGGCAGCGCCTGCGTGCTGGCGGGCGGACGGGCGTCTAGGCCTCACGGCCCAGATGTGGGTCCCCATCCTGATGCATTTTGACCATCTGCACCGTCCGTTTGATGGGACCCCTCCTCAGGTGGGTCCCCTCCAAAAATGAGACCGATCCAAAACTCAGGTGGCCCACACCACTTGAAATAGTGGAATTAAATGTCTACCGTTGAAATCTTCTTAGGGCCCACAGAAGTGTTGGATCAAGCTGAAATTTATATTGTCCCTTCATCCAGGTCCGAGCGACCTTGTGAACACCTTAGATGGCAGATAGACATTTCAGTGGGCCCCACATGGGACCCACAGTGATGTATGCGTTTTATCTCCACCGTCCAGCGGACGGTGGAGCCCAGGGTGATGTTTCTGAAGCCCTTTGGGCATGCGTGCGTGTGTGCGTGTGAGCGTGCATGCGTGTGTGCATACAGTGTGAGTGTGTGTGTGCGTGTGCACGTGCAACGTGAGCACATGCGGCGTGTGTGTGTGTATATATATATATATTATACTATATATAACGTTATATTATATTATTTATAATGTTATAATACATTATATATAATATTGTATATTATATATATATATATATATATATATATATATATATATAACAATTGTAGATTTCATGTTACATACATGATGGTGGGTCTTCATGTGGGCCCCCACCATTGATACAGGTGCTACATCTAATCTGGTCGTCCACTTTAAAGATCATTTTATGGATTGAGTCAAAGTATGAGCCAGATCCACAGTCCAAGTGGACCCCATCTTAGCATGATTTGAGGCTCATCTTAATGTATTTGTGACATTTATTGGGGCCCACTTTGATGTGGACGTAAGGTCCATGGGATTGGACCATTTGATATATCCCAAGGCCCTTGGGTCCTGACCCATTTGATTTATAAAAGGGCCTATGGGTTAGGCCCATTTGACTTGAAAAAGGCGTATGGGTAAGGCCCATTTAAATTGTATAAGGCCTATGAGTTTAGGCCCATTTAAATTGTATAAAGCCTATGAGTGCAGGCCCATCTGATTTGTAGAAGGCCTACGGGTTTAGGCTCACTTGTTGCATTCTAAGGGTCAACGGGTTACGACCCATTGCAATGCGCATAAGGCCCATTGGAGCGGCCCATCGACGTGGCCCATTTGAAAAATAAAAGGCCCATATGATGTAGCCCATTTGATGTATTTAAGGCCCAATGGGATGTACCTAAAGTCCATTGCAATGTGTGAGCCCAACACGGGTTATGTAACGATGTTTGTGACGATCGTACCTTGGGAGCAAATGTTAGTTTGACGTCCACATTGCGAGTGTAATGTTAGTTGGATGTCCACATTACGACTCCACCTAGGGCCCCTTTTATAGGCAGTACTTGTTAAGTATAGGCCGTTAGGCCCATCTGCATTGTAAGAATGTTTCATCACTCATTAACATGTTTAGTATAGTTTCATGACTCATGATCATACGCATCATATGTATGCTTGATATGAGGATTGACTGATCATAGTATATGCCTTCGAGCAGGTTGTTTATGGGCTCCTGTTTAGGCAGTATTGCCCTACATGAGCGCACGATATGCGCATGAATTGTTGCATGACTGGATAGCGTGAATCATGCATTTCGCATTTGTGTGACATGGTTATTGTACGCCCTAGCGACATCAGGGCCGTAGCCTCCACAGACACATCGTGGTTGGCAGGATTGGATACCAAAAATCTTGTTCTACATGGGGTGTTATTGATATCCCTGGGTGAAAGTCCTTAAACCCTTATGGTACCAAGAGGTTGCTCCAACGTCTAGACCGAGTAGGTAGATGAGCACTGAGTGCCGAATACCAGTTGGCTATGCTCTCCAATGTGTCGTGGTCGGTTGGAAGGGGCTGCGGCCTTACCTGCCCGAGTGTATGGGGCAATGCTAGGCTGAGTTTGACCAGCTAGAGGAATGGGTCCGCTATCGACGAGTCGCGCTCGATATTAACAGACGGATAGTGTGGTCTCTTCCACTTACCTTATTGCGCGTGATGTGGCGGCAATCTGGTTTAGAGTGTACTAGACCCCGGTGATATCCCATATTTGAGCTGTATTGATGTGTGGACATAGATGAGGATCTGTATGCTTGAGTTACATTGCACATCGCATGGCCTTGGGATGGCCAATACCATTCATGTCTTGCATCACATAGCCTTGGTACGGCTCATGATATTATGGATCCATCTGCATATTCTACATTACTCCGACATTGTATGTTCATATTACTACCTTGCGCACACACTTTCACCACCCTCTAAGCTTTCTGTAAGCTTATACACGACCGTTGCGTGTAGGTGACGTTGGATCGCAGCAGCATTGAGGCAGGAGCACGTCGCAGATCATTTTGGAGTTTTTATTCTTTACCATTGTATTTCCCTTTATGCTCATTGTACTTGTAAAGTTTTTGATCATAATGAAAATATAATGGAGTTCTTGGTTGTTGTTTGTGGGTTATGCCTTTGGTTATGCTTATTACGAATCAAACTGACATTGAAAATCCTCCTCGTAGCATCCCAGGATCGGAACCTGGCGAATGGGAGCTAGGAGCCGAGAATGGGGTTCTACGGAGGCTGTCGGCGCCGGATTCGGTGATCGAGAATTTTGTGTGCCCAGTTTCTGAGTTTTGGGTGTGACAGAAGTTGGTATCAGAGCATAACTTGGGAATAACCGAGAACAACATTACATGTCTGCTATGAGTGTAGAATGGCTAAGTTTCGAAGTTCGGATAGCTTCGCGACCTTCCAATACAGACCGTTAACATGCGTACCTTCGAGAGTTTTAAAGTTGATAGGCACCTTCGCTCTTTCCTGTAAGACATGGCGCCTGGGAGGGTTACCCGATCAACTCCCGCACGACCATATGAGGATTCTACTTCACCACCGGAGGCTCCAGCTTACCCCCTGCGTCTCCCATTCCACCCTCAGAGATCCCTGCTTCCTTCCCTGAGGATGACATTCCTCCACCTGAGGCCGATGCGGAGCCAACCGTGACTGTGAGTGCCTCTCAATTACAGCAGATGTTACAGGCTGTGATAGCCGCACTCCAGGGACAGGTAGGCGCCCAGTTGTGTCACCATCTTTGGCAGAGCAGGAGCGCACGAGCGCCTTACTTCATGAGTTCAGACGGCTTGATCCCCCACGTTTCCAGGGCGAGCCAGATCCGACCGCAGCAGAGAGATGGTGCTCCGATGTGGAGAAGATTTTCGATACCATGTCATGTACGATCGAGCAGCGCGTCCGGTTAGCAGTATTTCTCTTCCAGGATGAGGCAGAGCATTGGTGGACCTCTGTTACCCATGTTGTCGGACCTGAGTATGCCTGGACATGGGAGGACTTTGTTGATCGATTCAAGGAGCAGTACTTCCCTGACCATATTCGCCATCAGCGAGCTTTAGAGTTCGAGACTCTGGTGCAGGGAGACATGACTGTGGCACACTACGCAGCCCGTTTGTGGCGCTATTTAGATTTGCACCGTATATGGTTGATGATGAGGGGCGGAAGGCCCACCGTTTCGAGCACGGTTTACGTTATGGCCTTCGAGGTCGTGTTATTGTGCATGAGCTCCCTACTTTCCAGGCAGTGGTGTGGAGATCTCAGATTTATGAGACTGAGTGAGCCGGTTCTCAGTCTGATCGCGGTCAGAGGAGAGACCGGAAGAGGTAGGCTTCTTCTAGTGATTCCCAGCAGCGTCGACCACAGCAGCAGAGGCGCACAGGTCGCCCAGCCTTCTGAGCGCCAGCAGCACCAGCAGCACCTCCACCACCACCTCAGAAGCAGTTCACCGGCACTTGCTTCAGGTGTGGTGCGATGGGACACCGTTCATGGGAGTGTCCCAGCCCCCAGCAGCAGAAGAGAGGTCCACAACAGCAGATACTTCCACCACAGTAGCAGAAACCCCCACAGCAGCAGCAACAGCAGCCTCCACCACCGAGGCCACCTCAGCAGCAGCATCAGCATCATTCCCAGCCTTAGAGGCCACAGCAGCAGAGGCAGCAGTTTCGACCGCCTCAGCGACCCCATTAGCAGCAACAACACGCTCAGAGGGGACAAGCACCTCCCCAGCCAGCTCAGGCTAGATTCTATGCGGCTCAGCAGGATTCGCGATCATCTGGAGGAGTCGTTGAGGGTATACTGCCAGTTTCTGCATGCATTGCACGTGTACTGTTTGATTTGGGTGCATCGTATTCTTTTGTGGCCGAGAGCTTCTATCGATTGGCTGGCTTACCGTTGGAGTCTGTTGATGAGAGCCTATCAGTATCGACTCCCTTGGGGAGGACTGCAGTGTTAGGACGATTTTGCTCGTCCTGCCCCGTTCTAGTTGGGGATACCTTCCTGCCCGCTGATTTATTTATTTTGCCGATGTCCGAGTTCGATGTCATCCTAGGCATGGATTGGCTTGCTGAGTATTATGCCATTTTGGACTGCACCGCGAGGACAGTCACGTTTTGTATACCCGGCGTGCCGCAGTTCGAGTTTGTTGCAGAGCCCAGAGGAGAGTGGTTGTCTTGTTTGATGTCTTGCGCCATAGAGGAACCTGTTGCCGCTTGCATCGACCATCTGCCCGTGGTTTACGATTTTCCCGATGTGTTCCAGGAGATTCCGGGATTACCGCCTCGTCGACTCACCGAGTTCCAGATTGATCTCGTGCCCGGTACCGCGCCTATTTCGAAGGCCCCGTATCGTATGCACCATTGGAGTTACGGAAACTGCAGAAGCAGTTGGATGAGTTGCGAGATTTGGGTTTTATCCGTCCGAGCAGTTCACCGTGGGGAGCGCCGGTACTCTTCGTGAAAAAGAAGGATGGCTCATTGAGGCTCTGCGTTGACTATCGTGAGCTCAACAAAGTCACGATCAAGAACAAGTACCCGCTCCCTAGGATTGATGATTTGTTCGACCAGCTGCAGGGTGCACAGTTCTTTTCGAAGATTGACTAGCGTTCCGGTTATCATCAGATTCGGGTCCGAGACGAGGACATTCTGAAGACGGCATTCAGGACGCGTTACGGTCATTTTGAGTTTCAGGTCATGTCCTTCGGACTGACCAATGCACCCGCGGTCTTCATGCAGCTGATGAACGAGGTTTTTCGCCCATATCTAGATCAGTTTGTTGTAGTCTTCATCGATGACATTCTGATCTACTCGAAGACCCGTGAGGAGCATGAGCAGCACTTGGAGATTACCTTGTAGACCCTCTATGCACACCAACTGTATGCGAAGCTGGAGAAGTGCGAGTTCTGGCAGGAGGAGGTGAAGTTCCTCGGTCACGTGGTGACGAGGGAGGGTGTCGCAGTGGACCCCTCGAAGGTCAAGGCAGTGCATCTGTGGGGCCAGCCCACGACTGCGACAGAGATCTGTAGTTTCCTTGGCTTGGCGGGCTATTATCGACGTTTCATCGAGGATTTTTCTCGTATTGCAGCCCCGCTGACCAGGTTGACTCGGAAGGGCGCAGAGTTTATTTGGAGTGACGCCTGCGAGCTAGCATTTATGGAGTTGAAGGACCGTCTGACGTCCACTCCTATCCTCACTCTTCCCTCTGGGAGTGATGGTTTTATTGTATCACTGATGCCTCGCATATCGGTTTGGGTGTTGTCCTGATGCAGCACGGGAGACCAGTGACCTTTATGTCTCGTCAGCTCAAGTTCCATGAGCTGAACTATCCTACACATGATCTGGAGCTGGCTGTAGTTGTCTTCGCACTGAAGGTGTGGAGGCACTACCTTTACGGGGTTAGGTTCGAGCTCTTCTCTGATCACAAGAGCTTGAAGTACCTCTTCTCGCAGTCTGAGTTGAATATGAGACAGAGGCGCTGGATGGAGCTCTTGAAAGACTATAATTTTGACCTCCAGTACCACCCGGGTAAGGCGAACGTGGTGGTAGATGTCCTTAGCCATCAGCCACGAGGCCTAATGGCCATATGATGATTCAGGAGTGGCGGATGCTTGAGGATATTGCAGCGTATGATTTTGAGTTCGGCCTACAGTCTTCCATTGTACAGTTATCGAGCCTGTCGATTCAACCCTCTCTTGTCGCTAGGGTGATTGAGGCTCAGCAGGCTGATGAGTCGTTGGAGAGTTTTATGGCTGAGGCAGCATCTGAGGGTCAAGCAGATTGTCAAATTGGTACAGACGGTGGACTTTGCTTCAGAGGTCGATTATGTGTCCCGGATATTCTAGAGTTATGTGGAGATCTTATGACCGAGGCACATCGATCGCGATTTTCTATCCACCCGGGCTCGACGAAGATGTACCGTGACATGAGGCGACAGTATTTTTGGGCGGGGATGAAGCGACAGATCGTCAGTTTTGTGGCCGAGTGTGACACGTGCCAGCGTGTCAAGGCCGATCATCAGAGACCTCCTGGTCTATTGCAGCCGTTGAGCGTCCCGATGTGGAAGTGGGAGCACGTTTCGACTGATTTCATTATGGGTTTGCCAAGGACTCAGCGCGGTCATGACTCCATTTGGGTAGTTGTGGATCGTCTAACGAAGTCGGAACATTTTCTTGCGATGCGTGCGACTTGGTCTATGGACCGGCTTGCGAGATTATTTATTGAGGAGATTGTGAGACTGCATGGCGTTCCAGTCTCAATCGTTTCTGACCGAGACTCAAGGTTCATGTCTCAGTTTTGGGAGAGCTTCTAGTGTGCGATGGGGACTGATTTGTAGCTCAGCACTGCGTACCATCCGCAGAACGATGGCCAGACCGAGAGGGTCAACCAGATCCTTGAGGATATGCTTCGGGCTTATGCGATTGATTTCGGGGGTAGCTGAGATGAGCATCTGCGATTGGCTGAGTTCGCATACATTAACAGCTATCAGGCGACCATCGGTATGGCTCCTTTTAAGGCACTATATGGCAGACCATGCAGATAAACGAGTTGTTAGACCGAGGTTGGAGAGCGCCGTCTCCTAGGTCCTGAGCTTGTGCAGGAGACTTCAGAGGCTATAGATATCATCAGGCAGAGGATGCGCCAGCTCAGAGTCGACAGAAGAGTTCTGCTAATCGTCGGCGTCGTCCCGTGGAGTTTGATGTAGGGGACCATGTGTATCTCAAGGTCTCGCCCATGAAGGGCGTAGTTCGATTCAGTGTGAAGGGCAAGCTTGCCCCGAGATTCATAGGACCTTTTGAGATCACTGGGCGCGTTGGCGCCATGGCCTATCGGCTTGCCTTGCCATCACAGTTGTCTGGCATCCACGACATTTTTCACGTCTCCATGTTAAGGAAGTATAGGTCAGACATAGTTCCTGTTATTGATTGGCAGCCGCTGGAGGTTCGTGAGGACGCTTCTTACATTGAGCAGCCAGTGCGTATCCTTGATTAGAAGGAGCAGGTCCTCAGAACTAAGGTCATTCCGTTGGTAAAGGTGCAGTGGGGTCACCATTCTGTAGAGGAGGCTTCTTGGGAGCGTGAGGCTGAGATTCGAGAGCGTTATCCTCATCTCTTTGATGGTTGATCATGTGAATTATTTTGTATGTTATCTCCGATTCTATATGATGATATTATGACGTTTCTTTTTTCATGAGTTATGCATAGTTGCGATGCTTGTGTAAATTTCGAGGATAAAATTTTTATAAGGAGGGGAGAGCTGTAAGACCCGTATCTTGGTCCGTACCTTTCCGTAGACTTCCGCAGTCTTACCGGTCGAATTCTGGCAACCTTCGACCCTTAACCGATATCGACGCGCGACCTTGATTCATATATTGACAATTTGAGTCGACTCAACCCGAGACCAATGCCATAGCGACCGCGCCATCGTTGCGGTTCCGATACCGCGACTCGCGCGCCAAGGCGATACCCTGGTCAAGAGATGTGGGCCAACGTTCGGTGCGAGAAAACGCCGCGCGTTACGAAACCTAAGGGAATCTCTACGATGTATCACATCAATCACATCAATCAATCAATCCATCAAGCCATCACATGTCAAGTACATATTACTTTATTCCCTTTTCCCAAGCAACCACAAAAGTCTTCACCACCCATACCTCTCTTACACAAAAAGCCACAAAAGTCTTCACCACCCATACCTCTCTTACACAAAAGCCTCAAAAGTCAAGCTTTTCTTACACAACCATCACTCACCACATCCATCCATCACTCTCTCTCTCTCCCTTTACAACTCTCTCTCTTTCTCTCTTTCTCATTTCAAATTTCTAAGCAACAAAAAAATAAATTTCCAAGAGCCCATACGTATGGAATTTTCCAAGAATCCCTAAACTCCAAGTGGCCCACCTTCCTACCCCATCATCTCCCATCTCAATCCCCCATTCCTCATCTCCTCCATTAAAGTTGAAGTTAAGGTGCCAAGGAGCCCCTAGGAGCAAGAAAATCGGACGGTGGGTGCCTCTATAGGGTAGTTTCCTTCTTATTTTTATGATGGGCCAAGTGAGGCCCACCGATCAATGCTGTGAATCTCACTTGGGACCCTAAAAAGTGGTCGATGGACCACTTGGATCATCATGATCATTCCATGATGGGGCCATTCTCCATGGACCCCATCATGATGTTTATTTTCTTTTCAAAGGTCATCTAGACTGTCCATGTTGGTGGGAAAAGGATCTCCACCGTTGATTTTAAATTTCGGTGGTCCCACATGCTTTAAGGCCCACTTGATGTATGATTCATTGTAAGGGAGGGCCCATAATGTCGGGGTCCCTCCATCACAAAGCATGTCCCACTCTCCATGTCTCTTTCCCTCTTTGCTCTTTGATTTTATTTTATCTTATTTTATGTAATGGGGTCGTGTGGCCCACTTGGATGGACCCCCACCATGAAGTAAGTTTTTATCCAAGCCATCTATTCATGCGGTCTACCTTATATGGATTGTACCTACACCATCCATCTTGTGCTGGCCCACTGGAGCAAGGCCCACCTCAATGCTTGGGTTGTGACAAAACATCCAGCGTCCAGGGACGCTGGACGTCAATGTGCAAAATGCAAAGGGTAGCTTGTTTCCAAGCTAATGGGATGGCCCGCTTATATAGGCCCCGTCTTGATGTATGTTTATAATCCAAGTCGTCCATCCTTTTTCTCAGATTCATTTAGGCGTTGAGCCAAAAGATAGGTCTGATCTGTTAAACAAGTGGGCCATACCGTAGTAAATAGTGGTTTTACCATTAAAATCCATATTTATTCTTCCATTGGTCAAAAACATATCGCACATTGGTCTCATTGGATCGATCAGGGGCCATAGAATCCAATGATCGGATCAGATTTTTCAGATATGGTCCCCACCAACCAAAAACCACGAAGTGTATGAATTTCAAAAAATAAATAAATAAGAGGCATCAGCCCTTGCAGCTGCTGTGTCAGGGCGCACGCAGGCGCGCGGGCGGACGGGCGGCCAGGCCTCACGGCCCAGCTGTGGGTCCCCATCGTGATGCATTTTGACCATCTGCACCGTCTGTTTGATAGGACCCCTCCTCAGGTGGCTCCCCTCCAAAAATGAGACCGATCCAAAACTCAGGTGGCCCACAACACTTGAAATAGTGGAATTAAATGTCTACCGTTGAAATCTTCTTAGGGCCCACGGAAGTGTTGGATCAAGCTGAAATTTATGTTGTCCCTTCATCCAGGTACGAGCGACCTTGTGAACACCTTGGATGGCAGATAGACATTTCAGTGGGCCCCACATGGGACCCACAGTGATGTATGCGTTTTATCCGCTGGACGGTGGAGCCCAGGGTGATGTTTCTGAAGCCCTTTGGGCATGCGTGCGTGTGTGCGTGTGAGCGTGCATGCGTGTGTGCATACAGTGTGAGTGTGTGTGTGCGTGTGCACGTGCAACGTGAGCACATGCGGCGTGTGTGTGTGTGTATATATATATATATATATATATATATATATATATATATATATATATATACTATACTATATATAACGTTATATTATATTATTTATAATGTTATAATACATTATATATAATATTGTATATTATATATATATATATATATATATATATATATATATATATATATATATATATATATATATATATATATACTATACTATACTATATATAACGTTATATTATATTATTTATAATGTTATAATACATTATATATAATATTGTATATTATATATATATATATATATATATATATATATATATATATATATATATATATATATAACAATTGTAGATTTCATGTTACATACATGATGGTGGGTCTTCATGTGGGCCCCCACCATTGATACAGGTGCTACATCTAATCTGGCCGTCCACTTTAAAGATCATTTTATGGATTGAGTCAAAGTATGAGCCAGATCCACAGTCCAAGTGGACCCCATCTTAGCATGATTTGAGGCTCATCTTAATGTATTTGTGACATTTATTGGGGCCCACTTTGATGTGGACGTAAGGTCCATGGGATTGGACCATTTGATATATCCCAAGGCCCTTGGGTCCTGACCCATTTGATTTATAAAAGGGCCTATGGGTTAGGCCCATTTGACTTGAAAAAGGCGTATGGGTAAGGCCCATTTAAATTGTATAAGGCCTATGAGTTTAGGCCCATTTAAATTGTATAAAGCCTATGAGTGCAGGCCCATCTGATTTGTAGAAGGCCTACGGGTTTAGGCTCACTTGTTGCATTCTAAGGGTCAACGGGTTACGACCCATTGCAATGCGCATAAGGCCCATTGGAGCGGCCCATCGACGTGGCCCATTTGAAAAATAAAAGGCCCATATGATGTAGCCCATTTGATGTATTTAAGGCCCAATGGGATGTACCTAAAGTCCATTGCAATGTGTGAGCCCAACACGGGTTATGTAACGATGGTTGTGACGATCGTACCTTGGGAGCAAATGTTGGTTTGACGTCCACATTGCGAGTGTAATGTTAGTTGGATGTCCACATTACGACTCCACCTAGGGCCCCTTTTATAAGTAGTACTTGTTAAGTATAGGCCGTTAGGCCCATCTGCATTGTAAGAATGTTTCATCACTCATTAACATGTTTAGTATAGTTTCATGACTCATGATCATATGCATCATATGTATGCTTGATATGAGGATTGACTGATCATAGCATATGCCTTCGGGCAGGTTGTTTATGGGCTTCTGTTTAGGCAGTATTGCCCTACATGAGCGCACGATATGCGCATGAATTGTTGCATGACTGGATAGCGTGAATCATGCATTTTGCATTTGTGTGACATGGTTATTGTATGCCCTAGCGACATCAGGGCCGTAGCCTTCACAGACGCATTGTGGTTGGCAAGATTGGATACCAGAAATCTTGTTCTACATGGGGAGCTATTGATATCCCTGGGTGAAAGTCCCTAAACCCTTATGGTACCAAGAGGTTGCTCCAACATTTAGACCAAGTGGGTAGATAAGCGATGAGTGCTGAATACCAGTTGGCTATGCTCTCCACTTTGTCGTGGTCGGTTGGAAGGGGGTGCGGCCTTACCCGCCCGAGTATAGGGGGCAATGCTAGGCTTAGTTTGACCAGCTCGAGGAATGTGTCCGCTATCGACGAGTCGCGCCCGATATTGGCAGACGGATAGAGTGGTCTCTTCTACTTACCTTATTGCGCACGATGTGGCGAAAATATGGTTTAGAGTGTACTAGACCCCGGTGATATCCCATATTTGAGCTGTATTGATGTGTGGACATAGATGAGGATCTGTATGCTTGAGTTACATTGTACATCGCATGGCCTTGGGATGGCCGATACCATTCATGTCTTGCATCGCATAGCCTTGGTACGGCTCATGATATTATGGATCCATCTGCATATTCCGCATTACTCCGACATTACATGTTCATATTACTACCTTGCGCATACACTTTCACCACCCTCTAAGCTTTCTGTAAGCTTATGCACGACCGTTGCGTGCAGGTGACGTTGGATCGCAGCAGCATTGAGGCAGGAGCACGTCGCAGATCATTTTGGAGTTTTTGTTCTTTACCATTGTATTTCCCTTTATGCTCATTGTACTTGTAAAGTTTTTTATCATAGTGGAAATGTAATGGAGTTCTTGGTTGTTGTTTGTGGGTTAGGCCTTTGGTTATGCTTATTACGAATCAAACTGACATTGAAAATCCTCCTCGTAGCATCCTAGGATCGGAACCTGGTGAATGGGAGCTAGGAGCCGAGAATGGGGTTCTATGGAGGCTGTCGACGCCGGATTTGGCGATCGAGAATTTTGTGAGCCCGGTTTTTGAGTTTGGGGTGTGACACTATAATTGCTCCTTCTTCGGGTTCTGATTAGTATTTGCTTATGTGGTTTGTAATAACTTTTAAGATACTTGGATTTCTTTTATTTTTTGGGTTAAACATGGTTGATCATGCTTGAACGATGCTTGTTTATGGATTTACTATTTTGATTATCTTGTTCATTTATTCCTCATTACTCTTCTTATTCTTCCTTATTTATCTACTTCTACTATCATTTATTGGTTCCTTCCTTTGTCATATTGTGACAAAAAGGGAGAGAATTTTATCATGTTTATGATATGTGGCATGTGGTGGATTGTGGATGGATTGTGAATATTGTGGATAGGTGGTCATCCATTATTTTGTAAGGGGTAGTATTGTTGGGGGAGTATATGCGAATTATTTTGACTTGTTAATAACTAGCGCATGATTCTTCATTGTGCATATTATGCTTATTTTAAATGAAGTGTGTTTTGTCACAAATTTGACAAAGGGAGAAATTGTAAGTGTCATGTTTTCTCGCTCTTATTATTGTCAAATTTTGTAGTGCCAAAACCTCTTGGAATCTGTGTCTTGTGTGGCTTACTATAAGTTCAAGACATTGCATCTCATGTACAAGATCAAAGGTCTTTACTTCAAGAACTGCAACACCAAGTGTGAATTCAATCTTTCAAGCTTCAATAGTTCAAGTTTTAAAAGCTTCGTCCAAGTTAATAGAAAGTTTTTTAATTTGAACATCAAGCTCAAGCTTCAATGTTAATATTCAAGCTTCAAAAGTTTCAAGTTCAAGCTTCGTGAACTTCAAAGAACGAATATTAACTAAAACAAAAGAAGATTCAATGTTCATACATCATGTATAAGGTATGAATGACCCTAGATTGATCATAGGATAGGTCATTTTGAATACATAGTCTAATTGGGTCATTTTATAAGTGTATAGTTTGTTTTTCGACTAGTCTTAGAATATGTTCGAATAGTCCTAGCACTGGCTTGACCAGTCTAAGAAATCCTCGACCAGTCCTATGGTTGCTACTTAATTTTGAGATTTTTTGTTATTGACTCGACCAGTCCTAGAGACTGTTCAACCAGTTGTGTGAACAGTGCTCGACCAGTCCTATAGGCTTGACTCAAAGTCCAATAAATAAATCAAGTCCCACACGACCAGTCGTGGACATAACTCGATCGTCATAGAGGCCACTCGACCAGTCGAGCAGGTCCTTCGACCATTCGTGGAACGTTCTGATCTGATCGCGCCCAAATTTTTAAAAGTTTGTTAGTCCTTCGACCAGTCGGGTCGACCTCAGGACCAGTCGAAGATGCGATTTCTACACTTATAAATAAAGCATGAATTTCAGAGTTTGATATCCAATTTAAGAAAAATCAATACACCACTCTGAGAGATAAGTTAGTGATATTCTTAAGCTATTTAGTGCTCATTTCATATTCTCTTTAATTAACTTTTTATATTTAACTTTGTATTCTGCATTTCAATTATATTTAAAAGAGAGATTGAAGTATTCCCATTTCTTAGAATCAAAATCAAATCGAGTTAGCCCAACTTGATTTAATTTAAAAATCATTTAAAACCTAGAACCATTTCATAAATGAATGTGGACATTGAACTTCTACGTTGAACTTCTACTCCAATTTCGTTCTACCGGGCTGCATCAAAGTCGAATTTCTAGTCTATTTATTTTTTTGTATATCTATTTTTTGGTTCATATGAGGTGATCTAGAAAACTCAGAGTGTGGGGTTTTTGAATTATGTAACCCCGCTTAAAAGGCACAATTGTGAGGGTTTTAAGTGAACCTTGAAAAACCTATTTACATAGTGAACGTTAATATCCACTGTGTGAGGATAATAGGAGTGGGGTAGTTATGTAGCTATTTTTGAAAACAATTAGTGCACACACAAGCGAACCACTATAATTTCTAGTCTTGTGGTAATTTATTGAATATTTCCTTTTATGGATATTGTAATTTCCCTTTATGCATTTGTGGAGAATTTTGTAATTTCTTTTGTGCAAGTGTGGGAATATTGTAATAGCTTAGTTATTTCCTTTGTTATTTATTTATTTATTCCTCTGTATCGGTTTGAGATTTTGGTACACAGACTATTCTAGGAATCAGGTTGTCCTACCATAAACCATTGGTTTTTGGTGTAAGGTCGTCCTTAGAACAACATTTGTATCAACCTCTCAATACTTATACACTTAAGGTTATTTTACATCTCTGCATTGTAGATTGTTTAAGTGCTATCTTTTTTTATATTTGTTTAAATTTCATATTTAATTTTTAATTTGGCATAGTCTTATTCACCCCCCCTCTAGGACTCTTAACTCAGCCTATTTAGATGTGATTGACCATTGCATATGTCATAGTATAGGTGGTTTACAGGATTCCCTGATAGGCAAAGTTATCCCACATGAACGAATGGTATATGTAGGATTGATGCATGATTGGACTGCGTGACTCATGCATCTCGCATTTGTGTGAGGATGATTACTATACGCCCTAGTAATATCAGGGCCATAGCCTCCACAGTCATGTCGTGGATGGCCAGATGGGACACTAAAAATCTATTACTAGCATTTGGTCGCCATAAATGGCCTTGGGTGAAAATCCCTAAACCCTCTTGGTACCAGAGGACGCCCCAACGTCTAGACCAAGTGAATTATAAATGAGCGTATGAGGACCATATACTAGTAGGCCGCGTCTCCCACTGTGTCGTGGTTAGTTGAGAGGGGGTGTGGTCTTACCCGCCTAAGGGAGCAGGCATAGCTAGGATGAATCTTACCAGCTCCTAAATGGGTCAGGTATCGATGAACCGTGCCAATATTGGTAGGCGAGTAGTGAGGTCTCTTCCACTTACCCAGTTGTATTGTGCGCTTAATGGGGCGGTAAGTTAGTCTATTGAGTAGGAGTTGCATACTTAGAGATGTACTAGACCCCGGTGTTAATCTCAGAGATGTACGATATTGTTATGTGGACTTATTGAGTAGGAGTTGCATACTCATTCATTCATTCATTCACTACCCACTTGGGTTGGTGGTGTGCAACTATTTGTTACGTGTACCTTCGCAATGGCCAGGATTTCAGTTAGGGTGTGTGACTAACCTGAGATCAAGAGTTTATCACATTAAGTCTGACTATTCAAATTAGGTACGAGACTAGTTTTGATAGAAGTCCTTTGTGATGGACCCTATAGCTTGTAATACTATGTACTATCATCCTGACTTCACACTCCAGCTTAGTCATTTCATTCACATCGCATGTTTCATTATATCCGCAGGCATATGACATTTTGGGTTGCTATGTTTCTGCACTTATATGGCCTAAACGGACTGAGCAGGATTTACAAAATTGCATTATATCCTCAACATATGATATTTGGCTCTCTATGACTCCTCATTTTCATAGCTCATCAGTTTGTGTACTCTGATATTGTATGATTTATGGACTTGTAGTATTTTTGCTTACTCTGATATCATATGATTCATGATCTTGTCAGTAATTCTGATATTGTATGATTAAGACGAATACTTGGCACTTATCTTGTGCACACACTAGCACCACGCTCTAAGCTTTATATAAGCTTATGAACGATAGATACGTGCAAGTGGTGCTAGGTTGCAGCAACGTCGAGCTTGGAGCGCGCAGCTGACTTCTGGAGCTTTAATTTTTGATATATGTATTTTCTTTTCAGCATTGTATTCAAATGTTTATATTAGTGGATATGTGATGATGATGTTGCCTTTGTGATTTGGGTAAACTTGTGGTTATGCTTCTTATGAGACAAATATACGTTGAAAAATTCTCCTTACCCAAATCGGAATATGTCGTATGCATGTTGGGAGCTAAGAATGTGATACTATAGAGGTGGTCGGCACCAGATTCAGCGATCGAGAATTTTGTGAGCCCAATTTTTGAGTTTGGGGCTTGACAGAAGTTGGTATCAGAGCATAACTTGTGAATACCTGAAGATAATATCAAATATCTGTTAATAACTACCCTACACTATGATTGTTGAGAACTAGAATAGTTAGATCCCCAAATTCGAATAACTTAGAGATTTTCTAATATATCTCCCTACCGTTGAGATTATGAGGCTGCATAGTGTTCCTATTTCGATCGTTTCTGATCTAGGATCTGAGGTTCAGTACGGGTCACCATTCTGTTGAGGAGATGTCTTGAGAAAACAAGGCTGAGATTAGAGGACGCTATCTTCATTTATTTATAGATTGATTAAGCCTTTTATATGTTTATATCGACGCTTCCTCTTCCCTTGCTTTGTCCTGCGTGATAGTAAATTTCGAGGATGAAATTTTTATTAGGTGGGGAGAGCTATTGATGTTTTAATTTAAACCAATTTGATTTAAATGATTTTAACTCGCAAGTATACGAATCAGATGTAGATATGGTACGTATTACGAGATCGTTCCCATAAGGACTGGTTGTCACAATTTGAAATTTATGACTCTTCTTAACTAATCCAACAAATATTTTAGCAAACTAATAACAAAAATCTAAGAAAAATAACTGAGAGCAATGAGGAAAATTTAATCAAAGAGAAGACTAGGACTTTTGAATCCACCCCTAATTATCCTAACCCTTGTTTTACCTGTTGATTCACCTAATTCAGATTGATATAAATTTAATAAACAAAGCACATCCTATGTCCTTGGTCGGGCACACAGAATGCATAATCCTTTAAAGCATATGGATCACATCTTTCCATCCATGGTCAGGCATGGAGAGATGTAGATTCCTGTTTCTTCCTCTATAGCAAACCTGTTCATGGTCAGACACAAGCACCTAATTAAGATTCCAAACAACATCCATATCTAGACTTTGGTCAAGCTCATAGAATGGAGAAGCATGAAAATTATAATTAAGCACACTAGAGAAAGAAACAAATCAATTTAATCCAGGTAAATTCAATAAATAATCAGTATTATTCAAATCAGGAGCTTCATCTCAGTTCTAGCTGAGAGATTGAGTAACCCATAAACACAGTTAACCAATATTCAAGGAAAAAGGAAAAACTGAAGATAAACATAAATAAACTTCCTTGCTCTCTTTCTCTCTCCTCTTTCTTCTCTCTTTCTCCTTTCTTCTAAGCTCTCCCCCTTGGTTCTGGATATGCTCCCCTTCTCTTCTTTATATAGGTGATGCAGTCGGCTGGGAGTGCGTAAGTCTTAGAGTCGGTTCATGCAGTCTTACGCACAAGAGGTGGTGGATTTTTTTTCCTGCAAATATTCCTTATGCAGCTGAGTGCGTAACTCCTTTATGTAGCCAAAAAAGCACGCAAAACAAGGCCCACTTCCCTTGCTTCTTTCCAAAAAATTAACGTTCCTTGGGACTATTTTCGATGGCCTACACGATGGAAGGTTCAGATCTGCCATATGATTAACAACCATGATCATACAATTGGCCAAACAACGTCAGTTTCGGATGTTGAAACCGAGCCTGCGTAACAGGCTTTACGCTGCAACATTGGTGGAGTCCATTATTAGTGTCAGGTGCAAGATCTATGCCGTCCATTGGGTTCAGGATGAAATTTTGGTTAGGAATGCACAGTTTTTACGGTCTGTTGATTCGGCCCATGAGATATTCTTGCTACCGTCCATTCCGAGCTTGAACGGTTAAAAATCAATCCTCGTTGTATTTTGAAAAAGCACCACCTGGGTGTTGGTAAGAGGGACCGTGTGAGACTGATGGACAGTCCGGATCGGCGAGTTGTGTCACACTGGTGGCCCATAAGCGTTCGTCTGATGCTCTATTCTGCACTTTCGCTGACGTGAATGGAATTTTCCAATTTGAGTCGGTCAACACTCTATTGACCGACTTCAATGACTCGGTGTACACATGTACATAATGCACACCCATCTCATATGGGGTCCACTGTGATGTTTATGAGAAATCTTCACCGTCCATATTGTTTCTCATCTTATTTAAACTGTCAAGAATAATTTTTAAGCAGTTCTAGATATCAGGTGGGCCGCAGATTCACGATTTAGGGGCTGATTTGTCTGTTTGACCACTTCAAAAAAGATCTGGGAGGTAAAATTCGACGTGTACGGTTACTTTATGTCCCTCAAACCATGTATGAAGTTTCAGACCGATCAGATGGTGGGAACCCTGTGATCTTGCATTCTGGCTGGTTTTCAGGCCTGTTTGATGCGAACGACTTGATTTTCTCAGATCCCTAGCATGTAAATCCATCACTATTGGTCCTCTGAAGTCTGTCCTGTACTCTGCTGACTTCGGAGCGTCAAATCCACGCTTTTAATACTAGTTTTCAATCAACGCTCTTTATTTCATCCTGCAACAAAAACACAATTAAACTATGACATTAGGCGTTATCATTTACATAAAATCAGGCACTAACTGCGGTCTGATATGCAATATTTAACCCTCATCAAAACCCCCAACCGGCGTTTTACTAGTCCCGAGCAAAACTTGTGAAAAATAATTTCAAAAATAAAAGAGCAATTCCTTTAAACCCAAGTGACTTGTGTACAGATAGTTGAGATGCGAAAATTCTAGGATTATAAATGGTGAGTAGAATTTTCTCCTAGAATCAAACTGATGGTAAACTTTATAATCAAGTTCACAATATTAATCCATCAATTAGAACATTCTAAACATCGAGTTCCATGAGTGTATAGAGTAATCTCGGCTCACAATCATTAAGAGATCCAATTGTTAATTTCATGATAGCATTAACAACAGATTTCATGACAACTGAAGCCAACACTTGCCTTACAAATTAACTTTTCATTCTATTAGCCTTTAATTCTTTTATAAACAATAATGCCAAGGAGAGGAATCAAATCCTCACCTATAGGGAGCAAACCTATGGTGAAAACTTGTCACCTAACTTTTTTTTTTTTCTAGCTATCAACCATGGGGGATCGAATCTACACCTATAGGGAGCAAACCTATGGTAAAGATTATGCGGCTTACCCTTTTAATTCTTCTTTATAGGCTGGTTCCTTTCATGTTTAATGATTACCAAGTTGTCATTCAATATCGAACCGGAACCTTAATGTGTAAGCGAGATGTGATATGCGAAATCATGACTCAATCAATGTTTAAAGCTTTTAATCATGGGTTAACAATTCAAACTTAACTGTGAAATCTAGCAGATGGCTGAATCCAGAGTCATAAATTACCACATTCTATGTCTTTTAATTTTAAAATCACAATTATCCTTCAAAATCACTTCAACTTCACAAGAAATTTCAGAAAAATTTTAGAATAATTTAACATTTTACACAATTTTTTACTCAAAACCAAGAAAATACAGATTAGGTAACCTAATGTCCCACCCCCAACCTAAAATCTACATTGTCCTCAATGTAAATGATGTAGGCATGCAATGCACATGGGACAATGAAAATAAATGAAAAGTGATGGAAAGATAGTACCTGAATGAGGGGATCAAGAGAGATTTTTCAAATATATCAATGTAAAAGCGAGTCAGCACAAGAAAGAAATCAACAAAAGAAAAATAACAAAAATAAAATCATAAAAGAAAATCCTACCTATACCATTTTCACAGGTGTTCTCGATTACAATTAGCGTATGTAATAAGCCTTTAAACCCCTAGGTTGCCCTTAGTGGACGAGTTGTAGTCTCGTGAGGGTTTGCAACAATGTTACCTACAAACATTGAACTAACTAACTAGAAAAAAAAATGAAAAGAAAAAGCTGAGTTGCCTCTCAGGAGAGCTAAGTTTAACATCTTCAGCCAGACAAGCAACATGTCGATTAACCAATCCCAGACTTTTTGGGAACAACTTGAACCGTGCTATTTGAAACGGGCTAAATATCCTACAATTTAAGCACCACCGCTCGAACATCCTCTTTCATGTTAGGATTAAGCCTCCTTTTTATTTCACACAATGTTTTTGTACTTTCTTCAAGAACAGCATGATGCATACACATACTGGGGCTTACTCCTTCCATATCTTCTATCATCCACCCAATAGCTGCCTTATATTCTCTTAAGTACTTTAAGCAACTTGCTCTCTTGTTCCTTCTTGAGGTTAGAAGCTTTAATGCCAGGCAGGGTCTCAGAAGGACCTAAAAATACATACTCGAGATTTTCAAGTAATTGTTTAAGGTCAGGATCAGGTGGTTTCTTAACAGACGGAACTAGTTTAGACTTAGAGGATAGAAGAGGTTCCACTTTAGCTTTCCATTTTGAAGTCTCCATTATAGGAGTAGAATCGAGCAATGCATTGACTTCTTCAATGGAACATTCCATGTCAAAATCCATTCTAAAATGTGCTAAGCAAGTCTCAAGTGCGTCTTCGAAAGACTGAATGAAAGTTTCTTGCACTAGACTCTCAATCATGTCCACTTCAAATAAATCATTCGAGTTTGCTAGTTGTTGTCCAGCATTGAAAACATTGAGCTTTATCTTCATGTTACCAAAAGACAACTTCATGACTCCATCCCTGCAATTTATGATAGCATTGGATGTGGCTAAGAATGGACGTCCCAGAATAACCGAAATTTGACTAGTAGGATTCTGGACAGGCTGAGTATCAAGAACGATGAAATCCACTGGAAAATAAAACTTATCAACCTGGATTAACACATCCTCAATAACACCACGGGGCACCTTGACAGATCTATCAGCTAGTTGTAGTGTTATTTTAGTTGGTTTCAGCTCACCAAGTCTTAGCTGCTCATATACAGAATATAATAACAAATTAAAGCTCGCCCCTAAATCAAGCAATGCCTTCTCAATTTTATGATCTCCTATGACACAAGAAATGGTAGGAGCTCTTGGATCCCTAAATTTAGGAGAGGTGTTGTTTTGAATCATGGAGCTAAGTTGCTCTGCAAGGAAAATCTTCTTATGAACATGCATCTTACGCTTTTGAGTGCATAAATCTTTAAGAAACTTAGCGTAAGCAGGGACTTACTTGATATCATCAAGCAATGGAATGTTAATTTGCACTTTCTTAAACATGTCTAATATCTCATTAAAGTTGTTTCCTTTCTTAACTAGTGTCAGACGTTGAGGAAAAGGTGCTTTAGGCACATAAGATGGCACATGAGCGGTTCCTAGAGAGTCAAAGTGCTTCTGGACTTTGGATGCACTAGTATATCTTTTCACTTCATTTTGGTCCTCCGGTTTGGAATTTGATTCTTCCTTAGGCATCTCTACATTGTTCTCAATCTGTTTACCGGACCTAAGGGTAATGATTGATTTGGCTTTCTCATGATATTGTTCTTGATTTGAGTTAGAGTCAATCTCATACTGTCCCTTTAGATTTACCACAGGTTGACTAGGAAGTTTACCGTTCTCTCTCTCACTCAATGTGGTAGCAAGTTGACCCAACTGTACTTCCATCTTGGCAATAGATTGCGTATTTTCATGTAAGCTTTGCTAGTTAGCTAGGAAATTTTGTTGGGTGTCTTTTTAAAATTGAAGTGAGCTCTGCATAAAACGATTGAGTGTATCCTCAAGAGATGGTTTCCTAGATTATGGAGGTACTTGTTGATACTGCGAAAATTGCTGAGGTTGTTGATTGCCAACTTGTGGGTAAGGTTTCATATGAGGATTTCCAGATAGACCTCCTTGTTGTGGTCCTTTTGTCCAAGAAAAATTTGGATGCCTAGCCCACCCTGAGTTGTAAGTGTCTGAGTAAGGATTATTCCCGGGTCTCCGAAAGGTGTTCATAGCATGTACTTGTTCAGAAAGAAATTCTGAGAATGCTGCACCAGATGGACACGACTGCGTAGGATGGCCAGGACTAGAACATATAGCACATGACTCGATTTGAGTTGTTTGTGGAGGTCCATTATTCAACATCAGAGCATCAACTTTCTGTGTCAGGCTATCAATTATGGCATAAAGATCTGGCGTAACTCCTATCTCATATATACCACCTTTCTTTGGTAGTTGGGGACTTCTTTCACCTCTATTTGAGTAGTCCGATTGCTGGGAATTTTCACATAAGGTTTCAAAGAAATTCCACGCTTCGACGTCACTTTTGGTCATGAATGACCCTCCACTGGTGGCATCAACCATGCGACAGTTTTGGGGTGTCAAACCATCATAGAAGTATTAAACTTGTTGCTACTTCTCAAAACCATAGTGTAGACATTTAAGAAGCAAGTTCTTCCATCTTTCCCAACATTCATGAAAGTGTTCGCCCTCTTTTTGTGTGAAATTAGTGATTTCTCTACGGAGAGCATTCGTTTTGTGAACCGGGAAGAATTTGTTTAAGAACGTCTTAGACAGTTGATCCCATGTAGTGATCGTCCCAACTCCTAGAGAATTCAACCATGCTTTTGCCTTATCCTTCAAAGAAAAAGGAAAAAGGTGCAAACGGATCGAATCATCTGAGAAGTTTTGAAACCTAAAGGTAGAACAAATGTCTAAGAATTCTTTTACATGATGATATGGATCCTCTTTGTCTAAACCATAGAAAGATGGTAACAACTGTATGACCCCTGGTTTAAGTTCAAAGTGTGCTGCCGTGGTGGCTGGCAACACTATGCAAGAAAGCGCATTAAATTGGATAGGAGTTGAATAATCTCTAAGCGCTTTAATTCCATTCTCGTCCGCAATTGTAATGTAAGAAAGAAAACTAAACTAAGATGCAACCTAAGAGAAATAAAATTAGAACTAAAAATTATGAATTCCTAAAAATAAGATAAAGCTATGTAAACAAGAATTGGAAGAAAGAACCCAGAAAAGAAGATGATCGATGTCTAAAGATTTAGGAGCTCCTCGTTTTGAAGACAATCTTATTTAGCAATTTCCTTCTTCAATTCCTGTAAAAATAAAAATAAATTAAATTTCCTAAAATAATGCTAGAAAATTCCTACGGCTACGAATTATGATAAGAAAGAATCCTAAATCCAAATTTGACCGAAACACTCCCCGACAACGGCGCCAAAAACTTGATGTTTTAATTTAAACCAATTTGATTTAAATGATTTTAACTCTTAAGTATATGAATCAGATGTAGATATGGTACATATTACGAGATCATTCCCACAAGGACTGTTTGTCACAATTTAAAATTTATGACTCTTCTTAACTAATCCAACAAATATTTTAGCAAACTAATAACAAAAATCTATGTAAAATAACTGAGAGCAATGAGGAAAATTCAATCAAAGAGAAGACTAGGACTTTCGAATCCACCCCTAATTATCCTAACCCTTGTTTTACCCGTTATTCACCCTAATTCAGATTGATATAAATTTAATAAACAAAGCACATCCTATGTCCTTGGTCGGGAACACAGAATGTATAATCTTTAAAGCATATGGATCACATCTTTCCATCCATGATCAGGCATGGAGAGATATAAATTCTTGTTTCTTCCTCTATAGGAAACCTGTTCATGGTTAGACACAAGTACATAGTTAAGATTCCAAACAACATCTATATCTAGACTTTGGTCGAGCTCATAGAATGGGGAGGCATGAAAATTACAGTTAAGAACACTAGAGAAAGAAACAAATCAATTTAATCTAGGTAAATTCAACAAATAATAAGTATTATTCAAATCAGGGGCTTCATCTCAGCCCTAGCTGAGAGATTTAGTAACCCATAAACACAGTTAACCGATATTCAAGGAAAAAGGAAAAATAAACTTCCTTGCTCTCTCTTTCTCTCTCCTCTTTCTTCTCTCTCTCTCACTCTCCTTTCTTTCAAGCTCTCCCCCCTGGTTCTGGATATGCTCCCCTTCTCTTCTTTATATAGGTGATGCAGTCGGCTAGGAGTGTGTAAGTCTTGGAGTCGGTTCATGCAGTCTTACACACAAGAGGTGGTGGATTTTTTTTCCTGCAAAAATTCCTTATGCAGCAGAGTGCGTAACTCCTTTACCCAGCCAAAAAGGCACGCAAAACACGGCCCACTTCCATTGTTTCTTTCCAAAAAATCAACATTCCTTGGGATTGTTTTTGATGGCCTACACGATGGACAGTTTAGATCTTCCATATGATCAACAACCATGATCATACAATCGGCCAAACAGCGTCGGTTTCGGACGTTGAAACCGAGCCTGCGTAACAGGCTTTACGCTGCAACATTGGTGGAGCCCATTATTGGTGTTAGGTGCAAGATCTAAGCCATCCACTGGGTTCAGGATGAAATTTCGGTTAGGAATGCACAGTTTTTACGGTCTGTTAATTCGGCCCCTGAGATATTCTTACTGCAGTCCATTCTGAGCTTGAACGGTTAAAAATTAATCCTCGCTGTATTCTGAAAAAGGGCCACCTGGGCGTTGGTAAGACGGACCGTGTGAGACTAATGGACGGTCTAGATCGGCGAGTTGTGTCATGCTGGTGGCCCATAAGCGTTCGTCGGATGCTCTGTTTTGCACTTTTGTTGATGTGAATGGAATTTTCCAATTTGAGTCGGTCAACACTCTATTGACCGACTTCAATGACTCGGTGTACACATGTACATAATGCACACCCATCTCAGATGGGGTCCACTGTGATGTTTATGGGAAATCTTCACCATCTATATTGTTTCTCATCTTATTTAAACTGTTAAGAATAATTTTTAGGCAATTCCAGATATCAAGTGGGCCACAGATTGATGATTTAGGGGCTGATTTGTCTGTTGGACCACTTCTATAAAGTTCTGGGAGCTTAAATTCGACGTGTACAATTACTTTATGTCCCTCAGACCATGTATGAAGTTTCAGACTGATCGGATGGTGGGAATCCTATGATCTTGCATTCTGGCTAGTTTTCAGGCCCGTTTGATGCGAACGGCTTGATTTCCTTAGATCGCTAGCGTGTAAATCCATCACTATTGGTCCTTTGAAGTTCGTCCCTTGCTCTGGTGACTTCGGAGCATCAAATACATGCTTTTAATACTAGTTTTCAATCAACGCTCTTTATTTCATCGTGCAACAAAAACACAATTAAACTATGACATTAGGCGTTATCATTTACATAAAATCAGGCACTAACTGAGGTTTGATATGTAATATTTGACCCTCATTAGCTATGAGATGCGTGTGCTAGCCCATACTATTTCCTAAGCCTCCTCAGTCCTCCCAGTCGAATTTCAGTGACCCGCAAGCATTTGTGTGCGATCTTGAGTTGTGTCTCATATATCAAAGTCGGCTCAACTTGAAACTTGTAACCTTGCAACCCCGACACCGCGTCTCACCCGCCGAGGCGATACCCGGGCCAGAAGATGTGAGCCCGTGTTTAGTTTAAGGAAATGCCATGCGTTACAAATATCAAGGGAATCTCTACGACACATCATATCAATCCATCAATCAAATGTCAAGTACCACATCTCATCCTCAAGTATAAGCAATCCTTACCTCTCTCTTACACAAGTACCCTAAAGTCAACCCTCCCCATCACCCATCACTCACTCACCCATCCCTCTCCCTCTTACATCTCATCCTCTCTCTCTCTCTCTCTCTCATTTTAAACTCCATCTTCCAAGTAACCAAGGGAGAGTGGACGTCCATGACTTCCATGGAGATGAGAGCCTAATGTGGCGCACCTTCCTACCTCCCATCTACACCATCCAAAGTTCATCTCAACGATCAGAATCGTTTCCGTAGAGCTCTAGAGGCTTTAGGCAAAAGAAGGAAGAGGAGATCGAAGGTGGGTGTTCATAGCATTCGATCTCAATTTTTTTATATTTAGGGCCCACATTTGGTGGGAGCCATCTTGATGTATGCATTGTTTAGGGAGGGCCCATAGTGGCGGGGTCCCTCCCCTTCTATCCGTCTCTCTCTCTCTCTCTCTCTCTCTCTCTCTCTCTCTCTCTATCCATCTTTTTCTTTGCTAATGGCCCACCTTGATTTGGTGTGGGTCGACCCACCCTTCTGTGGATGCCACCATGATGTATGTCTTCCATCCACACCGTCCAATGCTTGGGACGGTGCTTGACACCGTGTGAAGGCACTGTGGTGCCCCACCATGATGTATTAGTTTTATCCACACCTCCAAATGCCCTGGATGGTGGCACCAACTGATTCAAATGCTGCCTCCAGCACGTGGGGCCCACTTGATGATGCATGTGTGGTGTCCACACCGTCTAGCACCATGGGACGGTGGGACCCACCAGATATATATCCAGGCCATCCTTTCCTAGACAGACCCCTAATGAAGGGAAGAAAAAAATATGTTCTTGATTCAATGCAGATGGTGGGCCACACATGTGGACCCACCTGGTACATGTTTTCATCCATACCATCCACCACCCAACCAAGGACGGTGGAGTCCACTTGATGTATGGATCTTATCCTCACCGTCCAGATGGGTATGACACTGTGACCCATCTTTGTTGTACGTGTGCTGTGTTTGCACCGTCCAGATGGCTGGACGATGGGACTCCACCTTATTGTATGTATTATACAATCATGTCTTCCGTCTATTTCACCCTTGTCGTCCATCTGCATGGGCCCCACCAGCTAGTTCTACGGCTTTTATCATCAGGTGTGTGTTATCCACACCGTCAAACCATTTGGGAGATCGTTTTATGGCATTAGAATGAGATAGATCTAAATCTCATGCGAACATGTGGGACCACCTAATGTAGGTGTTTTACCCACCATCCATACCATCCAGCTGGGACGATGCTGATCTGCCCGATGTATGTTTTAGATCCACACCGTACATGTGTGGTCCACTGTGATATATGTGTTTCTTCATACCGCCCATCTACTGGATGTGGATCTCACCATGGTAGCGTGTGGGTCCCACCTTGTATCGATGTGCAACATCCACATCGTCCATTCATGTGGGGCCACATGATGTAAGTGTTGTATCCTTAATGTCCAAAGGACGTGGGATCCACCCATTACTGTGTATGCGAGGCCCACCTTTTATGTATATTAGGACCGTGAGTGGGGCCCACCTGTTATGTATATGAGGTCCATTGGTGTGGCCCATTGATGCGGCCCACTTGATGTATATAAGGCCTATTTGGTGCGGCCCATTGATGCGGCCCACTTGATGCATATGAGGCTCATGAGTGAGGCCCAGTGTGATGAATGTGTGATCCATATGTGAGGCCCGATGTGATGTATGTATGGCCCATGGGGTACCGCTCGCTTTGATGTACATAAGGCCCAAGTATGAGGCCTAATATGATGTATAAGTGGCCCACGAGCGAGGCCCAATGTGATGCATATATTACCCATAAGTGAGGCCCATGAGGGTGTATATTAGGCCCTTGTGTGAGGCCAAGGGGCCACTATATATTTGGCCATATGTACACCACTCCTTAGGAGAAATGTTGGTTAAAGCTTAACATTGATGGGCAATGATGGTTAAACATCCACATTATGACCTTCCCTTAGGCCCATTCTCGTCATTCTCTAGTGGGTTACCCCAAACGATTGGGCCCCAAATATATTATTTGGTCAATCATCGGTTGTCCATCCATGGATCCCGCCTTGCGTAGAGGTCGATTGTTAAGGCCGATTCCAATTGTCGAGGCTGATTGTTTATAGGGGCGATTCTAATTTTTGAGGCCGATTTCAATTGTTGAGGTCGATTGTTTATGAGGCTGATTCCGATTGTCGAGGCCAATTGTATAGGCCGATTTTGATTATCGAGGCTGATATTGAGGCCAATTCTGATTATCGAGACTGATTTTGACTATCGAGGCCGATTGTTGAGGCCGATTCTGATTGTCGAGGTCAATTCCATTTATCGAGGCCGATTCTGATTGTTGAGGCTAATTCTGATTGTTGAAACTGATTCCAATTGTTATGGCTGATTGTATAGACCGATTCAAATTGTCGAGGCCGATTGTTGAGGATGATTCTGATTATCGAGGCTAATTCTGATTATTGAGGCCGATTTCGATTGTCGGGGCCGATTGTTGAGGCTGATTCCGATTGTTGAGGCCGATTCCATTTATCGAGGCCGATTCTAATTGTCGAGGCTGATTTTAAAGGCTGATTCTGATTGTCGAGGTCGATTCTGATTGTCGATGTTGATTATTTATCGAGTCCAATTCAGATTATTGAGGCCAATTATATAGGCTGATTCCAATTATCAAGGCTATTTTGATTATCGAGGCTGATTCTGATTATTGAGGCCGATTCTGATTGTCGAGGCCGACCACGAAGACTGATTCTAATTATCGAGGCCAATTGATGACAGCTAATGTGATGTATATACAGCCTGTATTTAAGGCCCACTGTGATGTGTATTCAGCCCATGTTGAAGGCCCATTGTGATGTATATTAGGCCTATGTGATGAGACCCATTACAATGCATTTGAGGGCCAGGTGATAGAGTCTATTGTGATGTATATTAGGCCCATGGGGAGAGGCCCATCGTGATGTGTATTAAACCCTTGAGTGGGGCCCATGGTGTTGTATATTAGGCCCTTTATGAGGTTATGGATCCACTATACATTAGGCTCTATGTGGGCCACTCCTTGGGGGTAATGTTGATTAAATGTCCACATTGTCGAGTCTGATTATCGATGCTGATTATCAAGGTTGGTTATTGATACTGATTACGAGTATATGACAACATAGCATCATAATACATGCCCATATGCATCATCTACATGTTTGTTATGAGATGTGATTGACCATTGCGTATGTCATAGTGTAGGTGGTTTATGAGACTCCCTGATAGGAGGAGTTATCCCACATAAGTGCATGATATGCACAGGATTGATGCATGATTAGATTGCGTGACTCATACATCTCGCATTGTGTGATGATGATTACTAAACGCCCTAGTAACATCAAGGTCGTAGCCTCCACAGTCATGTCGTGGATGGCCAAATGGGACACTGAAAATCTGTTACTAGCATCTGGCGGCCATAAATGGCCCTGGGTGAAAATCCCTAAACCCTCTTGGTACCAGAGGATGTCCCAATGTCTAGACCAAGTAGATATATATATGATCGCATGAAGGCTGTATACCAGTAAGCTGCATCTCCCACTGTGTCGTGGTCGGTTGGGAGGGGGTGTGTCCTTACCTGCCTAAGAGAGTAGGCATAGTTAGGCTGAGTCTGACCAGCTCCTAAATGAGAATGGTATCAATAAACAGGGCCAATATTAGTAGGCAGGTAGTGAGGTCTCTTCCACTTACCTAGTTGTATTGTGCGCTTGATGGGGCAGCAAGCTGGAATATAGTGTACTAGACCCCGGTGTTAATCCTAGAGATGTACAGTAATGTTATGTAAACTTATTAAGCAGGAGTTAAATACTCATTCATTCATTCATTCACTATCCACTCGAGTTGGTGGTACGTAACTATTTGTTACGTGTACCTTCGCAATGGCCAAGATTTTGGTTGAGGCGTGTGACTAACCTTAGATCGGGAGTTTACCACATTGAGTCTGACTATCCAAATTAGGTATAAGACTAGTTTCGATAGAAGTCCCTTGTGATGGACCCAATAGTCTACGCACTATCATCCCGACTTCACATTCCAGCTTAGTCATTTCATTCGCATCGCATGTTGCATTACATCCGCAGGCATATGGTATTTTGGGTTGCTATGTTTCTACACTTATATGGCCTAGACGGACTTAGCAGGATTTATAAAATTACATTATATCCTGGACATCTAATATTTGACTCTCTATGACTCCTCATTTACATAGTTGATTAGTATTACATACTCTGATATTGTATGATTTATAGACTTGTAGTATTTCCACTTACTCTAATATCATATGATTCATGATCTTGCTAGTAATTTCGATATTGTATGATTAAGACATAGTATTGTATACTTGGCACTTATCTTGTGCACACAGTTACACCACCCTCTAAGATTTATATAAGTTTATGCACGATAGATGCATGCAGGTAGAGCTGTACACAAGCAGATTAAGCTTAGGTACTCACTCGACTCGACTCGCAAGTACTCGACTTGACTCGACTCGTTGGGTGTTAGAGCTAAGTACGAGTGGCTTTTTCCTACTCGTTGTGAGTTTGAGCAGAGTACGAGTAAAGTAGTACTCGACTCGGTACTCGACTCGGTACTCTAGACTCGTACTCGACCAGGGCCATATATATATATAATATAACTAAAGCCCTAATCTCGGTCGCTTTTAGCTTTCGCTCGCCCGCCTAAATTGAAAAAATAAACCCTCCTCTTTCCTTCCCTCCCTCCCATCGGCCAGCTCCTGTCCGCTGTCCATACCCATTCGGCCATTCCTTCTCTCTCTCTCTCTCTCACACTCCCTGCCACTCGTCCCTGTGGCCTGTCCGATGCCCCTGTCCACAGCTCGTCACTACCCTGCTTTGTCCGGCTGTCCGCAGCTCATCCTTACCCTACCCAGTGCCCTTGTCGCTGTTGCAGCTCGTCCCTGACCTACCCGACGTCCCTGTCGGCAGCTCATCCCTACCCTGTTCGCAGCTCGTCCCACCCCTGTCCGGTGCCCCTGTCCGTCCATCAGGTAAGAATTTCATTTTGAATCTATTGCTTTCCGAAGTTAATGTTGATGGATTATAGAATCTGTGTTGGGCCCACCATTTTATCTCCGGTACCCCTGTCCGTCCATAAATTTTCTTATGTTGGGCCCACCATTTTGTGTGTATGTTGTCCAACCTGGACACTAAGTGTGGAGTGCCCCACTGTGAAAATCACCCGGCTCAAAAATTAGGCTACTAAACTTATAAGGTAAGCCAAATGCATACAAAAAGAATTAACATGTAGCAGGGTAGTGAAACATCAACATGTCCTACAATTGGCAGGTTGAAGCCTAAAGCACACCTTTTCAATATGTTTGTCTCTGCTACATTACATTACATTCATATGCTAGCGAAAGGCAGGAGGTGTCGAAGGTCCTTATGATGTCGATGTGTCAATTGGAATGGTGTATCTTTCCTATCCTTTTTGTGAAATACATACATAAATGAATCCTTTTTGTGAAAGACATACATAAAGACACCCTATGATCTAGATTCCCAAATTTCATAAAATTGAGTCATATCATTAAACCTATACATGTATATTTTATCCATTAGTAAAATAGAGGATTCTTTTCATTAGAGAGTGAAAATTCCATTAGGAGAAAATTCTTAATGGGATTTGGCATTTGGGTTGAGGAATGCTTAGTGCACACAAGTTGTTACACTTAGCATTCATTTTTTAGATTGCACTTTCAATTCATTTATTTTTTGATTGTTATGTTTTATTATTATTTTTATTGTTCTAGTTATAGTATAAGATAATCAGTTACCCATTTAAGGATTTCTGTGTTGTCAAACATAGATTCAGTGTGTTCTTGGATGCATAGAAATTCTCAAATTGTCCCTTTTTAGACAGTTCAGGGTTAGATAGATTATAATGTCTTTATTATTCCAATTTAAATGCATATGCATGTTCTAGTTTTGTCTCTTCTTTTTTTCTTTGGATATATTTCATGTATTTATTTTCGTCGTCAAATGTCCACACTTTGTGTTGATGATTGACATGGGAATCAAATACAAGATTAATATATTCTGAAGAGATAAGGGGAGATGCTGCCAAAATTTTGGCGTAGCATTTAAATTAAAAAATGAAGCATTACAATCTATCTAACTTTGAATGGGTGATTGATTTAGATAGTTAAGTAATTATGCCCGTCTAGCGGTCTAGCCATCTAGGACCTTAGGTATAGCCTATAATATATCGAAAACTTTATTTTATAGATGGCTAGTCAAGACGAAAGCCCAAATACCCCTGGAATGGGTGCATCGGCCACATCTCCTCTAATAGTAGAGGGAGACACAGACACGCCAATTGCATGCAAAGGAGAGAAGAAGAGATCAGATGATTTCGAAGATGTGACAGTTAATGGTGTACAAAAGATAAAGTGTAATCACTGCAAAGGATTATTCGGCAAGATTCTAGGAGGATTTACAACATATTTAATTAGACATTTGAAGACATGTCCTAAGAAAGAAAGACTCCCTCCTCTCGGCCAACAGACGGTGTCATTTATGAAGTCGAAAGGGGACGACTCCCAAGGCGTAGTGTCCACTCATAAGTTTGACAAGGAGAAGCTAAATGAGTGGTTTCTAAATTAGTGATTTTGGAAGAAAAATCTTTCAGAATGATTAAAAGTAAAAGGTTTAAGGCTTTCTGTCAATTCCTTAACCCTCGGGCCGAGAATGTCTCCCGCATAACAGTACAAAGAGAAAGCATAAAGACGTACGCAAAAGAGAAGATGAAACTGAAAGAAGTTTTAACTTCAATGACCAAAATAACTTTGACTTCTAATTTATGGACGGCGTCTAATCAAAGAAAAGGATACATTTCATTAACCGCTCACTATGTTGATAAAGATTGGAAACTATGTAAGAGAATTTTGAACTTCAAACACCTTCCTCCTCCATATACTGGTTTAATTATTTCAGATTGCATCTACAATTGTCTAGAAGGTTGGGGCATGAAGAAGAAAATTTTAGCAATAACTTTAGACAATGCTTTAGCAAATGACAGTGTCATTTCATGCTCATGTAACTAGTTCAAGGCTACAGGAAATTTATTTTTTGAAGGAAAAATATTCCAAGTCAAATGTTGTGACCATATTGTAAATTTGATTGTATAAAAAGGGCTGAAAGCAATTGACAACACTATAGAAAACATAAGAGAAAGTGTGAAATATATAAGGGGGTCGCCATCAAGACTGAGTGTATGGAATGATATCATCCAACGTTTGAATGTGCCATCTAAAAAAACATTGAAGTTGGATGTCTGTACACGTTAAAACTCGACCTATGAAATGTCAGATGCGGCAATGGAATTAAAGCTTGCATTTTCTGAATACACGGCACGTGATAGAATGTATTCTTGGTTACTGAGCACAGATGATTGGGCCAAAGTATAACAAGTTCACACATTTATCAAAGTTTTCTACGATTGCATGAAGATTTTTTCTAGAAATCAGTATCCAACCATGAATCTGTTTCTTTCGTCTCTTTGGAAGATTAAGGATGCTCTACAGAAAAATGCCAGTGCGGGTCCAGATTTTATACGCCAGATGACAGTTGGTATGAAGACTAAGTTCGATAAATATTGGGACGAATGTCATCTGTTAATGTCCTTGGAAGTTGTTCTTGATCCTCGTTGTAATATGGGGTTGGTTAGCTTTATTTTCATGAAGCTTTATCCTACTGAACGAGCGGCAGCAGAGACGTTTAAGGTTCGTCAAGCCCTTGAAGATTTGTACAAATCGTATGTTAATACTTTACCTGCAGCGGGTGTTAAAAAAAGTAGAGATGTGGATATTTCTGTACCTGGTAATCCAAATGTGCTAAATAAATACATATCATACTTGGCACAAGCACAATGGGAGTTGATACTAACGAATTAGAGTTAGAAATGTACCTCAAGGAGCCAATCATAGTGCTATCCGAATTTGATGTGTTGGAATGGTAGAAGATGAGGGCTAGTGAATCAAAATACCCTACATTATTTGTGATGGCACGGGACATATTATCAATACCAATTTCAACAGTGGCATTAGAATCCACATTCAGCACAGGGAGTAGGGTTGTGAGCAAGTATCGAAGCTCACTTTC
This sequence comes from Magnolia kwangsiensis, assembly GCA_037074715.1. Lineage (NCBI taxonomy): Eukaryota > Viridiplantae > Streptophyta > Magnoliopsida > Magnoliales > Magnoliaceae > Magnolia > Magnolia kwangsiensis. The sequence goes on along the minus strand of CM073577.1, from coordinate 102,642,956 downwards.
ACCAAATACAGCTGAAGCGTTGATTTTTATGTAAGATTGGTTACGCCCAATATGGGGAGGAGATATGAATGATAATGATGATGATGAAGAGGAGATTGAAATTCGTGACGAGTCTTTACCTACAGATCAGTAATTATTTTCAATTTTTTAATTTTTTTTGGTTGAATGTTGAATGATCTGTAATATAATTTCATTGCAACTGGAAACACAAAAGTGTTGATCCTTTTGGTACGTGGTTTAGAAGACTTTTAATCTTTGATATTTATTTACATATGCCTGTTCATTTTCTTTTATTTTTGACTTTTGATACATTTATATTACTTTATTTTGTTCCTATATCAATTTCAATTTATTTATCAATATTCTGATTTTTTTTTATTAAAAATTGAATGTACACATATCGTCATCTAAGCCATCGACAAACATTTAGGACTATGCTTCCCTAGTTGAATCACCACCAAAGTCTGGACAAACAAAGATTAAGTATGGTTTGTGTGGCGCAAAGTTTTAAACAAGACTAATCGCTTTCACTTACACTTTTCATGTCGAGGTGGTGATGCAAAACCATGCCCCAATGCCCCTAAGGATGTTCAAATTCTTTTTCAAGCTTTGTTAGATTCGAATAGAAAACCTTCCACTCCATCCAAACCTTTTGCTTCTGGATCTAGTAACATGAATGACATCCATAAAAGATGCAGAGGAGGAAGCCAGATTAAAATCTTTGGAGGAAGAACAATTCCAACTCGCCTTAAAACGCAGTATGAAAGATGTTTCTAGACTTCAGTGATATACAAGTCAAAGACAATACAATGTTGAAGCAGGGTCGAGTTACTCGAGTACGACAAACAAGAAGAAGAAAAGGAGTAACAAATTCAAATTCCTAACTCGTCTCGATGAATTTTATAAGGCATTGGGTACTACATACAATTCTTCACATAAAGAAAGTTTGAAAAATCTAGTTCAAAGTGCAGAAGAGCATGAAGGAAAAATCTCTTCACCTTCTGACTCAGAGGAAGTGAACCAATTTGTATATGAAAAAATAGATAGCAGTTCCGATGGATCAGATGACAATATAGGAAGACACTCATCTTATGGAGCTTATTAGTTATAAATTGTGAACAATGTAATGTAAATATGCTAATGTAATTATCAAAGTTTTTTAATTATAAGTTATGTGCATTTTATATATTTTATTATTTAGTTTAACTTCGAATTCCAATTGACTCTAACTCACCTCGAAAACTCACACTCTACTCTACTTGATTTCTGCTTGTACTCGAACTCGCCTTGAAAACTTGGACTCAACTCGACTCATTTACTACTCGTACTCGACTGGTACTTGGGCGAGTAGAGTACGAGCAGGGAGTCCATGCTCGTTGGCCGAGTAGAGTCGAGTACGAGTAGCACTCGGGTGTTAAGATCCCAGTACGAGTAAGATAGTACTCGACTCGACTCGACTCATGTACACTCTACGTACAGGTGGCATTAGGTTGCAGTAGTGTCGAGCTTGGAGCATACAGCTGACTTCTGGAGCTTTGATTTTTGATATATGTATTCCCTTTCAAAATTATATTCAAATGTTTATATTAGTGGATATGTGATAATGATGTTACCTTTGTGATTTGGGTAAACTTGTGGTTATGCTTCTTATGAGACAAACATACATTGAAAAATCCTCCTTGTAGGATCCCAGGATCGAAATATGGTGTATGCACATTGGGAGCTGAGAATAGGGTACTATAGAGGCTGTCGACACCAGATTTAACGATTGAGAATTTTGTGAGCCCAGTTTTTGAGTTCGAGGCGTGATAATTGTCCTTAATGTAAAAGATATAAGCATGCAATGCACATGAGACAATAAAAATAAAGGAGAAGTGATGGAAGGTAGTACCTGAGGAAGAAATCAAGAGACTTTTCCAAAAGGATCTCAGCATGAGAATGGGTCAGTACAAGAGTTAAACTAACACAAAGCAAACTATCCTACAACAAATGAAAAGATAACTATCCTAACAGCATAAAGCCGACTATCCTAAACATAACATGAAAGTAATCTATCCTAATCCTAAATTCTTTGAAAGCAATAAACTAATCCTAAACTAGGAAAGTAGGAGAAAAACTACCTAGTCATGTCACAAGGTTCCTCCTCCGGCCAATACCTTGATATATTTCTTAGTAGGTTTCTCAACAAGATCATCCAAAATCCCTTTTTGCAATAGGCTTGGATGCCCTGGAGTATGAATTTCTAGAGAAATTTATAGACCTCATCAAAAAATTATCATTGAATTGCTTGAGGTATCCAAAGTATATATAATTCACCTGTGACAGAAAAAGTTTCATTGTTATTACTCCATGGTGAATCACAAATTACAAGTAAATAGAATTCAGAAACATTCTCAGTAGATGATATAGTCTCAACATATTCCAAAGTTCCAGACTTCAGTTTAATTGTCATCTCCTCCTCTAATGGTAGGCATTCAGGATCTGTCATAGGTGAATTTTCAGAGAAATTTATAGACCTCATCCAAAAATTGTCATTGAATTACTTAAGGTATCCAAAGTATATATGATTCACCTATGACAGAAAAAGTTTCAATATTAGTACTCCATGGTGAATCATAGATTACAAGTAGATAGAATTCAGAAAAATTCTCAGCAGATGATGTAGTCTCAACATATTCTGAAGTTCCAGACTTAGGTTCAATTTTCATCTCCTCCTTTAATGGTAGACATTTAGAATCTAGGGAAGGAGGGGTTTTAGAATAAGGGGTCTCTGGGTCAGTGATAACTACCAAGGTACTATCTTGCAAGGCATCCATTATTTTTTGTATTATCGGATCATTTGAATCTACAAAGTGTGCTAAGAAGTCATCCAAAGAGTTAGGAAATTCATTTGAGAATGACTCATTTTCCACATTGAAGCTTGTGATGATCTGCCAAAGGATTCCATCATCTTTGGAAGTGGATGAATGCATGCTCACTTGCTCTTGCCCTGCACAGACAGATTGAAAATTAATAGAGGAAGCATTGATGTGAACACTCTGTTCATTGAAGTTACTCAGTAAAGGCATTGAATCGTCAAAATTATATAGCTCAGATGGTGGCCTCAACTGGGTGGTTTCAAATTCCAGAGTCATATCGACTAACTCATCCCTCTCCCGAATCATATCATTATTCAATTCAGGTGAGTTGTCCAAACATGTCGCACAAGAGTTAGAAGGGTCGGTCGTAAGGGGCTCTTCCTCCATATTTAAATCGGACATGTTCGATGAGTGGAGTAGATTCTTAAGACTGATCACTTCATGTACTTCTTGATCACTGACCTGGACCAAACTTGAGATCGATTCCAGTAGAATTTGGACTAAACATTCATGATCGTCATCCTAATATAATGGAATCACATTCCTCACATTTTATTCCTAAATTGGGTTGAGGTTCATAGAAACTCATCTCTTCTCATCATTGAAACCAATTGTGTCATTTGAGGGAAGTGTGTCAGTATCATTATATTTGAAAGACACCCACGTCTCTTGGTCATTCCTTTGGATAGTCATCAAGATCGACTCATCGGGAAATTGAGTCATATGCTCATTAATAGATTTTAACTCCTTATTCTAAGTTCCAGAGTTCTCCATAAGAAAGTTAGGATCACTCTCCTTGTATCGTGTTTCTAGATGGACTTGTGGTTGGGACAAACTAGCCTCCACTATCTTATCGATGCGCGAATCAAGTTCTACTAATGTTTTTTCAATTTCTGCAGGATAGTCTGTGGAACTTGAAGTGAATCCTCTTGGATCGTTTCTAGTTGGATTTCAAAAGTAGAGGAACCAAGAAAATTATCACTATGATGTATTGCATGTTCATTCTCCCCACATTTATCTTTTCATTGATTATAGCCATACGGGTCATGGGTGGGGGAATCTAATGATTGTTGGTACATATTATCACCCATAACATAATCTCTCATTATTTCCTTCTTATTTGATGGATGATGATAGTTCTCATAAATAAGGAATCCAAGGGTAATCAATAAAATCAATTGGTGGTTCATCTCTCCAATGTGTCAAGTTAAAATCACTTTCCTTGCACTGTATTTTTAATTTGGGTTGCGGTTGGGATGAATTAGCCTCCATTAGCTTATTGAAGCGTGATTTAAATGCTTTTAATAATTTTCTCAGGTTAGTAACATAGTCTGTGTAACTCTGAGGTGACTCTTCTTGGATCGTTTCTGTTGGAAATTCAAAATTGGCTAATCCAAGAAGGTTTTTATCATGATATTTCACTGACTTAACTCCAAAATATTTATGTTTCCACTAATCATAATCATACGAGTCATAGATCGAGAGTTGATACATATCATCATTCCAATAATCACGTACTGTTTTCTTAATTTATGAAGTGCAATTATTCTCCCACCTATAATCACCAAAGGACTTCTTGATCGGTGGAGTATCATATTCCGATTGGTTCTTGAAGAAATTTTCAGAAAAATTTCGAGGCATAGGTTATTTCCCATCGTAATCATCATACATCCCTTCCCAATATCTCTTAGCTATCTCAGCATACTAACATTCCCACTCTTGCATGGTGAAACCCTAACTTTAAATCTAATCCTAAAGGAAAAATCCTACAACAATAAGAGATCTAGAAATAGAAAGAGAAAGAATTAGAAAGAAGTTACCAATTTGGAAGGATCTATATTAGAATCCTGTAAAAGAAAACCAAACCAATCAGTTTCTAAAAAAGAAAAATAGAAAGTTTCTAAAAATAAATTAAGAAAGTTCTAAACCTAAAATTAGAAAGTAAGTTAGTTTCTGAAAACAAAAAATAAACCCTAATCCTAAAAATAGAAAAAAATAATAGAAAAATTAGAAAGAGATTACCAATATAGAAAGTTTATCTCAGGGTCCTACAAAACAGGAAAGTTAGGTTAGTTTCTAAAAAATTCAAACAGAAAAACCTAAACCTAAAATTAGAAAACCCTAATCTTAACCTAATTTTAAAACTAGTTGATCTTAGAAAAACACAACCGTCGGTCCCCGGCAACGACGCTAAAAACTTGTTCACAACCCCAAGTGTAGGGTCGCGATGTAGTAATAATCTTGGTATGACCGAGGTCGAATCCACAGGGACTGAACCTTGCATGTATTCTGAAAGTATCTAGAACTAGAACTAGAAGAAGATGAAATCTAAATCTGAAAAAGTTAAGAAAAAAATTGTGAACTATTTAACTAAAACTTATAAAATTCAAAGATGGGAAACTAGGGTTTCCAAGGATCCACTTGTAAAGATCAGTGAGATTTATGCTTGATTCAAGAACACAACTAGAATCAGAGTCCTATCTTCATCCAGTTGAAATATAATTCATTAAAATTCAAATATGAACTTCCTTTGATCTAGTTTTCAATGAATAATAAGTATGAGAACTAGAAGTAGCTCCATCACTAAACCATGCCCATGAGACAAAGCAAACAATAAAACGTACCAATCCACAACCACTCTGAGAGAATTGTGAGAGATATGGAGAATTCCATCATCCAACCATGCCCAAGAGATAATGGTGAACAACAGGGTCTCCCAAATTACAATCTCAATAATGAAAAGAATATACTCAAAGTTATTGCAGATTCATTGTAATTTAAGTCACAACAAACCATTAAAAACTAAAAGTATTTCTTATAATCAAACTAAAATCAAAGAGAGTTCAACACATGAATTAAAGTAATAAAAAGAATCCCATCACACTACAAGCTTCACCTCTTAGTCCTAGCTAAGAGGTTTAGCCAATCACAGACATGATTAACTAAAATTTCTTAAGAAAACTATGAAAAAATAACTAAGAAGGGAAGGAAGAAAAAAAAAATCTAGATGCCAACCGATCTCCACATGATTTCCCTCTCTCTCTCCTTTACTCCTTTTATAACAATAGGGAGATCGGCTGGGGCTTGCAAAACCAACCTCCTTACATAATACAATTTGCAAAATCATCAGACTGCGTACCTCTGTTTTGCGCAGTGAAAAAGAAAAAACAACTCGCGTGTGGTGGCTATTATGGGACCCAATGATTAAGCCTTCCTAATCCGATGTCTTGGACGGAATCGGGATTCATGTCCTGTGATTTTGGATTGTCTGGATCAAGTCCCAAATGCCTGGTTTTGATGCGCAACATACCGAATTTCTCGGACGTTCGCAAAATAGATCATGTGCACTTCTTCTTGCGCTGATGATTGGTGGGGCCCATAATTGGAACCGGGTAAGAAATCGACTCCATCCATTGAACTTACCATGAAATCTTGGCCCAAAAGCTGAGATTCTAGGAGAGGCTTTGCGGTGGATGCAGAGACCCTCTGTTTTCCTTCAGCTACACACATCTTGTTCTCCCTCCACCTGTGTACGCACATGTGTACAGAAATGTGTGGAGCCTTCATGGTCTTAGTCAAGCCATCATTCTGAACCGGTTAGATGGTTTAGATCATCATGGGGGTCCCTGATGATGGCCAACCAAAAAGGACCGTAGGTCTTTATTTAGAGATTTCACAACGGCAATAGCGTAAAGGAAGGATTTTTAAATCCTTGCATGGCGAGCACGGTCAGCGTGCTTTGACCGCTCCTTACTGGTTCAGTGTCTTGCGGTTGCACGAGTGTTGTGTACGCACTCCTCTCTAGGTGGGGTCCATTGTGATGTTCTGGAGAAATCTACTCTGTCCATCTACTTTCCCATTTGAAATTAAGGGGCTGGGTCTAAAATTGAGGCATATCTAGAGATTAGGCGGGTCCCAAGTAGTGATTTTGTGGCTGATCTTTCCATTGGGCCACTTCCACAGAGATCCAATGGCTAAAATTTTACGTGTATGGTTACTTTATGATCCTCCAGTCAAATATAAAGTTTCGAGAAAAACGGATGGTGGGAACCTTGTGATCTTGCATTCAGGATGATTTTCAGGCTTCTTTATCTTCAATCACTTGATTTTCTCAGATCTTTGGTGTGTAACTTCTTCAATCTTGGTCTCTTAAGATCTATCCCTTGCCTTGGTGATTTTTTAGCATTAAATTTATGCTTTTAGCACTCTTTTTAGTCCAAGCTTCTAAATTCACCTTGCAACACAAACATGATTAAAATAGCATGTTAAACATTATCATGTGTATAAAATCAGGTAATAATTGGGTCTAGTATGCAATATTTGACCCTCAACACTCAACTAGTGGCCAAGGTGATGAGGGCCAAAGGTCCCTCAAGTCGGCCCGAGCTACAGTGAAGGGCCTTCCACCCTGTATAGAATGGCATATTTCGGATGCTGACTTCACCAAGACAATGGACCTATCGCCAGATGGCCTTGTGGGTTAGCTGGTGAATTTTTTCTTTGGAGTAAGTCATCTTACCTGAGATAGCACACTTTCCATCACTTCACATTTCTTTAGCTCTATTTAACTTGGTTTTTTATTGCAGTCCCCACTGCTTAACGTCTGTCGTGAAATGATGCACATCCAAGCAGAGTGTAAGGAGGCGAAGGCGGCGCTGTTACAAAAGGGGGTTGGGTGTTGAGGGTCAAATATTGAATATTGTCCCCCATTTATATCTTGGTTTTATGAACATGATAATGTTTAATGTTCTATTTTACTCGTGTTTGTATTGCAAGGTGAATTTAAGAGCTTGGATTAGAAAAGATGTTAAATGCATGGATTTGATGTTCAAGGATCACCAAGGCAAAGAATGGATCTTAGGAGACAAGATTGAAGATTTTAAGGTCCCAAGATTCAAGAAAACCAAGCGAAGAAGGAAAGAAGCCAAAAGTATAAAGTGCAGAATTCACATTGATTGTGTCATCCATCACCGTTCGATGACATCGAAGCTACTATTCGATGACAATGAATTTATGCATGGAAATTGAGTTGGTCGCTGGACAAATTGAAGACATTTCTTGGTAACTCAAGGACCTGTTCGATGACTCAAAGATCTTCTCGATGGCATCGAAGACAGTTCGATGACATCAATCTTTTTGTGGATTTTCAATAAAACTCATTGGACATTGGGCGCAATATTCAATTACTCGAAGTCCCCTTTTATGATATCGAAGACCTGCTCAATGACATTGAAGTCACTTTGATGCATCAATTTTTTTAGGATTTATTGAAAAAACTCACTGGACTACTTTGGACACATTCTCTAATCCTCAAACAACACTAGATGACATCGAATAACACCTTCGATGACATCAAAGGTAGGTTCGATGACATAAAAACTTACGTAATTCAGATGAAGTTGTGTAGTGTGAAAAAGCACGGGTTCAAGACACCTTCGATGACATCGAAAGTAGTTCGATGTCATCGAACAAGTTGAAAGTGCCCTAGTTTGTCAATTAGTGTGAAGGTTGAGTCGATGAGTTAAGTGAGCCCCATAAGAAGATCGTTCAAGCCATTGCCTCAACTGGATGTGTCTTCTGAGCCATCAAAGGTAAATTAAGCCTCTCATCCCATGTCCGAAAAACATCCAGGTAAATAAACCCTTAAAAACCTTAGAACAACATTGGAGTTAAAAGTCTGAAAACTTATTCTTAAACAGGAAAATTTTCTAAGTTTTTCAGCTCAGATTGATGACATCGAGCTTCTGTCGATGACATTGAGCACTTAATGTTGATGACATCGAACAAGCTTTGATGACATCGAATTAGGGCATTTTATGTCCAAAACCAGAAAGTACTTGGACAGAATTTTCGATAGATCGAACATACCTTCAATGTTATAGAACATCAGTAATTGATGACATCGAAGGCTAGTCGATATCATCGAAGAACTTAGAGCATTATCCAGCAAAATATTTTTGGAAAATATTTTGATATTGCTCGAGTAATCGTTTAACACCCCGAATTTTTGCCAACCTGGAGTTAGACGTCCTTAAGCAATGGGTCAACCATATCACTCTCAAAGATCAATCCTAAAGTCTAGAAATCATTTTTCAACCCATTTCCTTCAAAATCTTACCTTTCACAACCCCATTCTTCAAATTTCTCCAAGTACCTTCACATTAGACACAATCTTAAAGTTTAAAAGGTGAAGAACTATACTTAAACTAAAACTTATCATAAATGGTGAAAGGTAAACGCCTCAACCCAAAAACATATATGGATTTCTTAGAATCTCATGATGTAGATAGGTTATTTGGATGTAACTCATTCCGGTTTGTAAATGAGACTCGATAAACGCCTCGACGGACTCGTGAGCCCAAACGACTCAATTCGGGGGGATCCAAGGTGGGCCCCACATGTTTTCGGCATCCCTGGGGGTGAGGAACTCACCCCTGGGGTGAACCCAAGCCAAATAGGTTAGTGACCGGCAAGGATCTCGGCGACTCGGCGATGCCTCGTCCGTACAGCGGACAGGTAGCCTGGTTTCTGTACTTTTTCTATGCATTTTATCAAACTTTAAAAAATCATATCTCCTTCGTTATAACTGTGATTTAGGTGATTCAAAAATTAGATTGAAAAAAAATGAGTCTATTTTTATATAAAAATATTTTAAAAATATAATAAAATATTTAATATAGTTTAAAGTAGGTCGTTGTGAGAAACTATCCGATAATCACTTGTTGGACAGCTGCTGCTTATGGAATTTTTAGAATTTTTCTACAACTAGAAATCTTATAAATTTGGTGGAGTCAGGGTAAACTTGATGGTGAACAACTAGAAAAATAATTAAAATAATATGATACCTAAAAGATCCCAAAATGGGGCATAGAATGGCCCTAGGACCGTATTCTGCCATAATTAGGGTAGAATTTGGTTATGTACCAAACTGAATAATCGGTAGAATTGAATTGAACAACTTTAAATAAAAACTACAAGACCCAAAATGAGTAGGACTACTAACGCTATGTTACCTAGAAATCTAGGATCAATCTCTAAGCCCAGTTGACCTCGGGACCATTTGGAAACTTTGTATTGGATCTAGACCACACGTCGAAAGTCCGATATCTATAATCTTAGACCATTGTGACCGCTTAGTTGGACTTGACAATCATTTCATAAATCAAGCCCAACCGATATCCTGAGACCATTTTACTGAGTCCGGAGTGAAGAGAGTGAGAAAAGGAAAATATTTAGAAAATTAATTCAATTTTTAATAAATCTGGCACGTTTTGCTTGCGCGACATTTTTAAGCATTCTGGCCGTTGAAATTTGACCAAATTTCACCCTCGGATCAGGATAGGTGTTCCTTACATGTCATAGTACTTGTGGCTCTGATCGAGTTCCCGTATCCGCTGAACTGAAACTGGTCCGCCACGGTCGATCTGGAAACCCGACCGGACTGAAAACTTAGCTTGACCTAGATCCAATATTAGAGAGCTTAAGTGTAACACCCTAAATTTTTGCCAACCTGGAATTAGACGTCCTTAGGCAATGGGTCGACCATAACACCTTGATAACCTCTCAGAACCCAATTCCAAAGCCAGAGATTTCATTTAGAACGAAATTCTTTAGAAATTTAACATGAATTAGCCAGCGCTACACTAGACTTCCTGCAAAATTGGCACCAACCACTTTAAATACTATCTGTAAGACCCAAAACCTCTAGAATTGTTACCGCTACGTTACCCTAAAATATAGGATCAAACTCTAAACCCGTTTACCCTCAGGAACCCTTTGAAACTTTATATTGGATCTAGATCGCGCATCGAAAGTTCGATGGCGATAATCTTAGACAATTACGACTGCCTTGTTGGACTTGACAATCGTTTCGAAAATCAAGCCCAACTGATGTTCTGAGGCTATTTCATTGAGCCTAGAGCAAGGAGTGTGAGAAAGAGTGAAATTCATTAAAAATTAAATGTCATTTAAATAAATCTGGCACGTTTCAATTGCGGGTTAAGTATAAGCATTCAGATCATTGGAATCTAACCCAAGTACACCCTCGGATCAGGGAACATTTCTCACTCAGGTCAGTGTACTTGAAATCCTCGATCGAATCTCCTTGACCGCTGAACTGAAACTGGTCCGCCACGTGCGATCTGAGAACACTACTGGACTGAAAACTTGGTGTGAGCAGGATCCAATATACAAGAGCTTAAGTCCGACCGCATTCGGCCAGGGGACCTCCCGAAATGCTCCTTTGGATCGAAAAAGACCAAATTTGGCTATAACCCAAGTATACCTTGACTTAAAGTTTGTTTTGGTTATGTTTAGGCTTATAAAAAGGCCTTAAACCCTTAGCTTTCTAACCCATACGAATTTGCTAGAAACCCTAGGGAGGAGAGAGAAAAGAGAGAGAAAGTGAGGGAGAAGCTGGTGATTTCTCCTAGGATTCTTCCATGCTGCTATACTTGCCGAAGCCACCTACCTGCATCGTTATTCCGGCGATTCCGGTTTCGTTCTAGGTAAGAAAACCCTAACCCTAACCTGATTTGAAGCTTAGACTAGCTGTAGAAGAGTTCTAACTAACCTGTTTCTTACCATAGGTAGCGTATCTGCCGTTGACGAAGACACATCGTCTGAATCTTAATGAATACGCATTTCTGGTTTAAGGTGTGGATTTTAGACGCTTAGATTACCTATTTTCAAAGCTTTCAATGTCGTTTAATGGTAGATTGCTGATGAGGATGTTGTTTGACATGTAGAACATGCTGTCCGTTTTTCATTTCGAATACGTACGAAGAATATGAGATTTAGGATATTTTAGATATTTGTAGGAAATACTGTATATGTACGTATTTTGCTGATATGATTGCCATGAGTATTTACCGTGTACCTATACTAGTTATGCGTGTATGATCTATTTGGTAAAGAGATTCATCCTAATGCACATATTGGCCGACATATGCTATGTAGATTAATGTGTGTAGATTAAGTGTTTGTTGAAATGCCTAAATCAAAATGATTTATGCCTGCCATATGTTTTGAACGTAAGAACATGATTTTTGTGTATTAGACATCTCCTTGATATAAGGATCTTTCATATTATATGTTGTAATTAACATACGTCAAGTACGTTGGAGTTGAGTAGTCTAAGTGTTTGTATAAATGTATGTATTAGTAAGTATTGAGTATATGGTGTTGTAGATAGCGTTGAGACTGGATTCTCAACTAATTTGATGATATATATGATTTCCTCTACGCTTGTCGTATTTCAATTGATTTCCTTATGTGTGAAGTACTTGTGTATGGTTTAATTGCCTATGTTGTATCTTATAACATGTTAATAACATGCTTAGATTACTTGTTATTTCAATTTTGTTTATCTCATATGATTACTGATTCACATCTTTGTGCTTGGGGCTATACTCTAATCTAGGCAGTTGGTAACAGTTTAGAATTCGTGGTTGGATTCTATTCGCCACGAAGGATGTGTATGACGAACCCGAGTCGTACTTGAGTCCCCGGCAGTGGTTAGGCCACACAAAGTGCTTGTGCACTTCATGTCGGTCGATTCAATGTGCGCTCGTGCTAGTCGGACTCATCAAGTAACCCGACTGACCATTGTATGTTCACCTTGTATTCGTCATAACTGCTTGAACTTAGGGTACTAAACTTACCATTAGAAATCCCCTCTAACCTTGGTACCTCGATCCCCTAAGACTCATGAGCCGGGCATGGTGGTATGGGACACCGTGGTCGAGCTGTCGGCCTACGCTGGGGCCACAAACCTCCCCATAGTGACCAGTGAGCACCCTACTCTAAGAAGATTATGGTGGTATGGGACACTATATTCTTACTGTCGGCCTACATTGATAAAGTGATGGGGGAGTGGAGCAACGAGTGCGAGCAACCGCCCTGACAGCCCTTTGTAGTGACCTTGAGTTTATCCTGACACCGCATGGGGGCGACGAGTCCTGATGCAGTCTTAAGGATATAAACTAGGCCTGTATTGATAAGGTGATGGGGGAGCGGTGCAACGAGTGCATGTAACAGCCCTGGCAGCCCTTGCAGCGACCTAGAAATATATCATCGTATGAGATTACTAGGAGTGAGGACCCAAGACAGGATCATTGTATGGGTATTGATATAAGGGATGTACCTTAGTTTTCCAATCTTGCTGTATGAAAAGGACTAATAACAACTCGGTAATCATATTCATATCGCACTACATGTGCCTAAAAGATGTGGAGCACTGAGGGAAGAAAGCATGCCACGAACGTAAGATGGTGTCGCATGAGGGAGTATGTCGGTGAGGGCATCCATCATGTCATTTCATGCTTGCATTAATCACAGTGTTTTGGAATGTTTGTTTTTCTTGCTTTACCATTATCGCTTGATTGATTTGATAACATGTTAACCTTTACTCTATGATACCACTGAGTTAGCTACTCATTCGTACGTTACGGGATGGTGTTCCGGACACCCACCAGTCCCTATTTTAGTTTCAGATGTGGCGATGCTCGCGAAGCAGAGCCGGACTTGATGATGATGAGGATCCCTCCTATATGCAGGTTCTGATTGATGGAGTTGTAGGGTTACTGATTAGATGCCAGTACACGTGGTATTTTTCCCTTTATTTTCACACCCATATATATTCTTTTTGCTCATATTTGGAGTATACATGTATATGTTTAACCTGGTAACATGTTCATACTCTGGAGACTCACAACAGTTCATATATTCTATATATCTATCACATTCTTCTGCTTGCTAAATTAATTATCTCTGGAGTATGATATGCTGTTTTGACTTGATCCACCTCATGTTTTATGTAATATTACCGCTGAAATTCACCCATCATTAAAAATGTTGCATAAGTGATGTTCTGGAACTCGGGAGTTGGGTTTCTACCTGACCCTCGATTTTTGGGATGTTACAGATGGTATCAGAGCATGATTTGGATTAAACCGGACCCGGGTTATGGTAACACAATGCACACTGATGCACTCTGACTTAGGAAGGGAGTGATGAAAAATTAGAAATCACATTAGAATCCCGAGTTTCACCGACAGGTGAGACTATACGATAATTTAGGCCATAACATGTTTTCGGTCGCGTGAAGCGACCTAAGTCGTCTCTAGGTCGTTATTCGACTGGTTTGAGACGTTCCCTGAAGAATTTAAAACCCGAAAATGGGTGTCCTTGGGTTGTGGGGCAACCACAACACTTTACGCTCAATCTCAAGGCCTAAAACCCATTTTTATCCAATTCCTTCAAAATCTCTCCTTTCACCGCCTCATTTTATAACTTTTTCTAAGTCCTTTCATACTAGACATAAATCTTAATGTGTAACTAATGGAGAATCATACTTAAAAAAAATTTACTATAAATAATAAATATATGTATAAATTGGACTTTTAACCATTCCAATTAGGGAATCTCATGGAATGAATGAGTTAGTTAGATGGATTAGCCTCTCTTACCCCAAAATCATATGTTACAAGCCATATAAACTCATTTCGGTTCATAAATTGGTCTTGAAACACCTCAAACGGAGTCGTGGGCCAACCCACGCTTATCCAGGATGATCCAAGGTGGGACCTATACATTTTTGGGGACCACAGAACAGGGGGACCACTCCCAAATGGCCGGGCCTAGCCGGATTTGAAGTTGGTCGGCCAGGACCTCGCCATACAGTGGGCCCCACTTAGGCCCGGCGTCGGGCCGACGCTGTTTGGTGGCTAATGTGGCCCCTGTGCATAGGGGTAGTCCATTAAAACACCCCCAAGGACCTACCTCCTTCACAAAAATCCCTCCCAAGCTCTCCCTTCTTCACATTTTTGCTGCCTCCCTCTCCAATCCCATTTCCAAACCACTCTCATTACCATTCTTTGGCTCAACCGACGCCACTCCATCACTCACAGCCATACCAACTCCTCTCTCTCTCCATTCTCGTTGTTTGGAGCTCTCTCATCCTCTATTGGAGGCTAAAATTCGTGTGAGCCTCCATCCCAACCTTTTTCACTCTTTTCTCTTTGAAATCTTAGCTTATGGGGGCTTGATTCACTCCTCTATAGGACCTAGATTCGTGCTAGCCCACTAGGTCGACCATATCTCCCCCTTTCCTTCATTTTCCATGGCATTTGTAGAGGCTAGTTTAACCTTCTTCTCCATTTCCCCCATTTTCTTTCTTATGGGCAAGAAGAGGAGCCCCCGTTGATGAAGCCGGGCCTAGTCGCCCGGCCTGGTCAGGAAGGCCGAGGGATGCCACCGTCCTGTGGCTTGGTTGTTGTTATGTTAGGATCCTTGTGTTTTCTGTTGATGAGCTTGGTAGTGTAATAGTTGGTAGGAGGTTTTAGATGTTAGGAGTCTTGGTCGCATTAGCTCACATGCATCTTCTGTCATGATTCATGTAACACTGTGTTCCAGGTATTGTGACAAACTCTGGTAAATGACATGCATGCAGTCCCTTTTTCTATGAAGTGAGTGGAATGCTTAAGGGATTGTGTATTGCTATGCTACATCTCACACTTTCCAACACAAGATCCATTTTTCAAAGCCCATGAAATTGATTTGAATCCCAACCCACCCACCTACTAAACATGTCACTCCCAATTCTTAGGTGGGAGTAGGAAAGCAGTCCCATTTAACACAACTTGAGACCACTGGCAACATATGCCCTTGACATTTTGGACCTAGAGTTAGTACTCCTAGATTTGAAAGATCTGACGATATAGGAAATCCAATTCCATTTAGACAATCGTAACCCTAAGCGATAGAACAATTCCCTGTATTAGAAATGGTATGAAACCATTTAGCGTATAAGCTTAGGCTTTGGATTACAGGTAGTGAGTTACAGACTAGTCTACTAGTTACCTTAAGTAGTGTAAAGCCCGTATATGCTAAGGAATAGTAGGTTAGATTGGTTGGAGTAGAACCTCATCCCTACGATAGATCCCCTTAATACTTATAGACTTCTATTATAACCCTTAGGAAAGTTGTTTTAACTTAGAACCATTCACTCTCAGGGAAAACTTATAAATCCCTCAGATTGAACTTAAAATAAACTAGCACGCCCCTTAGAATTTCCTTTCCAAAGACTTATTGCATTCGGTAACACAGAGTAAAGGAACTGTATATGTAAGCGATGTATTCGTGGTTTGAATCGATTTCTTAATCTTAGTAGTTACCAATGAATCTAATGCTCTGATCAAGCAGAAGATCGGCATCGACTCGGATTAAGGACTGATACAATGAGTTTTCTGTCCTAATTAGACAGAAGGTTCAATGTATCCGGCTCAGACCCACTCATAACTTTTCTTTTGTGTTGGCCCGACCACATATAACCAAAAGTTATTGCTTTTCCTTTGGGAAATGTTGAGGACATACAGCCAATAGAGGTTAGACCTCTTGCCACAAACTCACATCCATCCTTAAAATCAACCACAACACCCATCACTTCAGCTTTTTTTCTACAACCATAGGTACCAATGCCATAGAACGCATCATTAGCAAAGGAAGACCAATGTAGTGAGAGGTTGTTTCCCATTTCATGTTAAAGATAGGCCCTAAGTTACACCTCGTTCCAATATACGGATTGAGGCATAGATTCTTAAACCTTAAGTAGAATTAAGTTTTAAGGGGAGTAGAATGTATTGAGCCCAATCAACTTAGGATTATCTAGTACAACCATTGGATTAGAGTAGCGTAGCGGAAGCGTGGTTGGCCTCTTCCCCACTGGCCCAGGATCGAAGAAGTTGGTTTAGGTTATACGTAAGGCTAGGTCATTAAATAGGATTTGAACCTTCCTTAGAATGTCAATACTAAGGTCTCTCTAGGCATTCATTACCCTTAGCCAATTTCGGAGACAAAATTTTATTTTAAGGGGGGTAGATTGTAACACCCCGTATTTTTTCCAACCTGGAATTAGATGTCCTTCGGAAATGGGTCGATGCCCTAAGACTCATGAGCTGGGCATGGTAGTATGGGACACCTTTCTAGAGCTTTCGGCCTACGCTGGGGCCACAAACCTCCCCGTAGTGACCAGTGAGTACCCTACTCTAAGCAGATTATGGTGGTATGGGACACTATATTCTTGTTGTGGGCCTACATTGATAAGGTGATGGGGGAGTGGAGTAACGAGTGCGAGCAACAGCCCTGACAGCCCTTTGTAGTGACCTTGAGTTTATCCTGACACCGCAGTGGGGCGACGAGTCCTGATGCAGTCTTAAGGATATAAACTAGGCCTGTATTGATAAGGTGATGGGGGAGCGGTGCAACGAGTGCGTGCAACAGCCATGGTAGCCCTTGCAGCGACCTAGAAATATATCATCGTATGAGATTACTAGGAGTGAGGACCCTAGACAGGATCATTGTATGAGTATTGATATAAGGGAGGTACCTTAGTTTCCCAATCCTACTATATGAAAAGGACTAACAACAACTCGGTAATCATATTCATATCGCACTGCATGTGCCTGGAAGATGTGGAGCACTGAGGGAAGAAAGCATGCCGCAGACGTAAGATGGTGTCGCATGAGGGAGTATGTTGGTGAGGGCATCCATCATGTCATTTCATGCTTGCATTAATCAAAGTGTTTAGGAATGTTTATTTTCTTGCTTTACCATTATCGCTTGATTGATTTGATAACATGCTAACTTTGCTCTATGATTCCACTGAGTCAACTACTCATTCCCAGGTTACAGGATAGTGTTCCGGACACCCACCAGTCCTTATTTTCATTTCATACGATGGTGATGCTCGCGAAGCAGAGCCGGACTTGATGATGATGAGGAGGATCCCTCCTATATGCAGGTTCTGATTGACAGAGTTACAGGGTTACTGATTAGATGCCAGTACACGTGGTATTTTACCCTTTATTTTTTCACCCATATATATTCTTTTTGCTCATCTTTGGAGTATACATGTATATGTTTAACCTGGTAACATGTTCACACTCTGGAGACTCACAACAGTTCATATATTCTATATATCTATCACATTCTTCCGCTTGCTAAATTAACTGTCTCTGGAGTATGATATGCTGTTTTGGCTTTATCCACCTCATGTTTTATGTACTATTACCGCCGACATTCACCCATCATTGAAAATGTTGCATAAGTGATGTTCTGGAACTCAGGAGTTGAGTTTCTACCCGACCCTCGATTTTTAGGATGTTACATTAAGTCCGATCGCATTTAGTAACAGGACCTCCAGAAACGCTCCGTTGGATCGGAACAGACCCGATTTGGTTATAACTTAAGTATACCTTGACTTCAAGTCTGTTTTGGTTATATTCGGGCTTATAAAAGGGCCTTAAACCCTTAGCTTTCTAACCCATACGAATTTGGAGAAAACCCTAGGAGAGAGGAGAGAAAAGAGAGAGAAAGTGAGAGAGAGTTGGAGTTTCTCCCAGGGATTCTTCCCTGCTGCTCCACGTGCCAAAGCCATCCGCCTACATCGCTATTCTAGCAATTCCAACTTCATTCTTAGGTAAGAAAGTCTAACCCTAACCTGTTCTAGAGTTCCAAATAGCATAAGTGATGATGTAGCTAACCTATTTCATGGTATAGGTTGTCGTTGAGCCGTTGACGAAGACTTATCATTTGAATCAACTCCGTTTCACAATTTCTGGTTTAAGGTGCAGATTTTAGATGCTTAGATTACCTGTTTTCAAAGATTTCAATGTCGTTTAATGGTAGATTGCTAATGAGGATGTTGTTTGACATGTAGAACATGTTGTCCATTTTTCATTTCGAATACGTACGAAGAATATGAGATTTAGGGTATTTTAGGTATTTGTAGGAAATACTGTATACGTACGTATTTTGCCGATATGATTGCCATGAGTAATTGTCATGTACCTATACTAGTTATACGTGTATGATCTGTTTGGCGAAGAGATTCGCCCTAATGCACATATTGGCCGACATATGCTATGTAGACTAATGTGTGTAGACTAAGTGTTTGTTAAAATGCCTAAATCAATATAATTTATGCCTGCCATATATATTGAATGTAAGAATATGATTGTTGTGTATTAGACATCTCCTTGATATAAGGATTTGTCATATTATATGTTGAAATTGAAAGGGCCTAGCTATAGGCCCTAGAGGGGGGGGGGGGGGGGGGGGGGGGGAATATGGTAATGCCAAATAAAACTTATAATAGCGGAATAATAAAAGAAATAAAGCACAATGCTGAATTTAAAGTAGCCTAAATAAAGAGATTGATATTTTATCAGTTCTAAGGACAACCTTACACCAAAAACCAAAGGTTTAAGGTGGGACAGCCTTATTTCTAGAACGTCCTTAGTATCACAACCCAATGAAATCAAAATAACTTGCAGAAAATAAATCCTAAGTTATTACAACATTCATCCACACTTGCTTGAAGTGATTACAACATTCATCCACAAACACTCTCCACAAAACAGAATGAAAGAGTAAAACACATCCACAACACAACGATATATAGTGGTTCGCCTGTGTGTACACCAACTGTTATCCAACAACCACACAGATTGCTACTCCACTCTTAATATCCTCACAGATTGCTACTCCAAAGGGGATATTAGCATGCACTATCAAAATAGGTTTCACAGGTTCACCTAAAACCTTCACAATTTTGTCTTTGATCGTGGGCTTACACAATCCAAAAACCTCACAATCTGAGTTTTCTGGCTCTCCTCAAATAACCAATATAATGAGATTTTTCTGGCGAATCTCAAACAAAAACCAGAGAAAGTAAATTATAAAAATGTAAAATACCTAAATCACCTTTTGAAGAAGCCCGGTAGAACCAATCGGAGTAGAAGTTTGATTCAACGTCCAAAGTCCAATACTCACTTTAAGAATGGTTCTAAGTCTAATTGATTTTAAATCAAAAGGGCTAGTTCTATTTGATTTTGAATCCAAGAAGAAGGAATATCAGAAATTCTCCTTTTCTAATAAGATTGGAATGTAGATCAAAATCAAATAAAAATAAGCTAGCAAAAGGAATATTAAATAAGCAAAAAGTAGCTTAAAATAAACATAAACTTATCTCAAAGAATAACCTAAAGATTTCTTTAAAGAATTGAATTGAATTGAATTGCTAAAACTCTGAAGTTCTTGCTCTATTTATAGCCTGAAAAATCCCATTTACGACTGGTCTTAGGATCCTAGGACTGGTTGTAGCTCCAAAGATTTTCAAAGATTTTCACGGGATTGGATTTTCTGTTCCACGACCGGTTCTGGTCGGTCTACGACCAGTCGTGGGCCACCTACGACTAGTTGTGGGACACGACCAGTCGTAGGACCCCAAAAATGGTTGCTGGAGTTTGAGTCATAGGGCTACGACCGGTCGAAGGATGAGTCGTAGAACTCACAGGACTAGTCGTACGATGTCCAGGACTGGTCGTAGGATAGCCAGAAAGATCCGAAAATCTTCAACAACCTATGACTGGTCCTGAAAAACTTAAACTGGTCGTAGCAAAGCTAGGACTGGTCTTGAAGTCCATAGGACTGGTCTTAGAACACCCCAAACAAGCATATTGAAATATATGAGTTATGTATCCATAATGACCTACTGTAAAGCTCATCCTAAGGTCAATCTAAGGTCACACAAACCTTAAAAGTGAGATGGACTTGAAAGTCTGAACACTCAGATGACCCTTAAGAGAAGCTTGAGAATATACAAAACTTGTAGTAGGCCTTCTTGAGCTTGATCTTGACTTGACAAGGTCTTTTAATATACTTGAACTTGATTGAATCTTGAACATGCAAACTTAAAGACTTCAATACTTGAATTCTTCATCCATGTCTTGAAAACTTTCTTCATTTAAGATCTTGTCTTGAAATGCGATGACTTGATTGCAATGAATAGTCTTCAATCATAAAACACAAGATATACAAGACATAGATATAGGTTTTGGCACCACAAAATTTGACAACCAAAGAGATATGAAATCATAGCACTTACAATCTCCCCCTTTGTTAAATTTGTGACAAAACACATAGCATAAAAGATAATAAAGAATGATGAACCATGAAATCACAAAATACTCTACTCCCCCTGAGTAATACGAGTATTGCTCATATAAAAAGTACACAACATGAAAACTTCAAGACTTCAATCCACAGATCCTTCTCAATCAATCAATTCAAATAAATTTATTCCCCTTTCCATACTACTCCCCTTTTAGCTTTAGCTTACTCCCCCTTTTTGTCACAAAATGACAAGGAAAAGGCACAATAGGAAGGAGAACATAGAGAGTAAAAAGAAAATAATGAGAAAGAGATATCAAAGGACATAATATAAACCTGAAGCATCAAGCCATAATCCATAATACATATCCAAAATAAAATATCCAAAAGACAATGTTATCAAACCATAATCCTTAATACATATCCAAAATAAAATATAATGTGATACTATTCAGAAGATAATTCACCTAATCTGATCCAGAGGAGGGAGCAGGGATAGTCGGATCAATCTGGTGTAACCCCTTATTAATGTGACGAAGATATTTTCGCATGTACTTAAATTACATATCATGGGCTATATTCATATTATCAACCTTTTCTTCCAATGCACGAAGGCATGCATCAAAACCAGATGGATCATAATCTGGATCATTAGGTGAATTAGTTTTTATATCATCAAATAAGTCATCCATATTAACATCTTGTTGAGGAAGATCGCCAGCTTCCCCTTCGTTTCCAGCATCACCACCAACACCACCATTAACTTGGCCAGGGAGCAGATCTAATTTCATCTTTTAAGATTGGAATTGTTGAAAATAAGATGATGAATTGGTGCCTCATTAACAGGTTTATCGACAAGCATGTGAGTGGCTAAAATAGTCATAAGATAACCGAACGGAATATCACTATGACCCGGATGGATACGAAACTGAATAATGAAATAACAAATCAAAGAAGGAAGACAGACCTTGGTACCAGAAGCAATAGAATGTAACACACGAATCATGAAAGAAGTCAACTCAACTTTATTACCGAATAGAGGATATACATTGAAAATGAAGAAACGATGTAACACTCTGTATCTAGGTAACAGATACTTTGCAAGGAGCACATTCGCTTTATGTGTCCATTGCACATCAATTTCACACAAATCTCATGTGAACATGCGTTTTTCCAATTCAGATGGTTTATCATATAAAGTATGAATCGGTATACCTTCATCATTAACAGGTATATCCATAATACCTGATATCAAATGACGGTCTATTTTAAATTTTCCTTCTCTAGTATCAATTGAAAATGTAAAATTATCAAGAGAAAATTCTGAGATGCATGCTACCATTGATTGGGCAATGGACTGGTATGCAGGCCCACCCCAAAGCAAAATGTTAGTCCAGCCAACAGATTCAAGGAGGGGGACAATACCATATGGAGCAATGTGATTGAGATCAGCGGAATGCACAACGATAATGTTACAGACACGTAAATCTCTTACATCTTGAGAATCATCTTCGGGTGTCCGAAGGTGCCGTTTAGTTATCAATATAGATCCAGAAGAAGATGGACCATGAGATATTTTCTTTTTCCTTCTAGCATCCATATTCAAAAAGATATACAAAGAGCAAGCATGATGCACAAAAGCAAGATGGGTTTTCTCTAGATCAGCAAATTGAGAGGAAACCCTTGAAAAACCCAACAAGAGCTGAAATCAAGTTATTCTATGAATAAATCAAAGTATAGAGAGCATGAATCTTCAAGAAAAATGATGAAATAGGACTTACCTTAAAGAACAACAAGAAATCCTATGACTGGTCGAGCCACGACTCATCGTAGGTGAGTGTGAAAATGAAGAAGAAGGAAATTTTTTCCAAATTATATCATGTTCACGAGTACCACGACCGGTCGAGTGCTGTGCACGACCGGTCGTACCACGACTGCTCGTGTACATCCACGACCGGTCGAGTATCGACTAAAAAATAATTTTTAATGCAAAAATTTGAAATTTAAATAGATATAATATGAAATATGATACACTATGCTACATGCAAGCAAGAATATTTAATGTAAAATGCACATACCAAGATCAAATTTTAATTTATTAAACCTGCTTTTGTCGAGCAGTTTAGTAAATATATCAGCAAGTTAATTTTCGGTTGATATATATTCCAAAGAAATAACTTTTTCCTCAACCAACTCACGTATGTAATGATACCTAATGTCAATGTGCTTAGTACGTGAATGCTGGATTGGGTTTTTGGAAATGTTTATAACACTGAAATTATCACAATGTAAGATCATTGAATCTTGATTAATTCCATAATCATTAAGCACGCGTTTCATCCAAACTAGTTGAGTACATGCATATCCAGTTGTAATATACTCAGCCTCAGCCGTAGAGAGCGATATTGAGCTTTGCTTCTTGCTGAACCAAGAAATTAAGCAATTTTCAATGTAAAAATAACCACCACTGGTTGATTTTCTATCATCAATATTTCCGGCCCAATCAGCATCTGAGTACCCAGCTAATTGAACACTAGTATCAAAAAGGATACCAAAGTCCCAAATTTATAGAACTTGCGACATATCTAATAATCCGTTTAACAGTAGTAAGATGTGATTCCTTAGGATTAGACTGATATCTTGCACAAATACTAACACTAAATGCGATATCAGGTCTACTAGTAGTTAGATACAACAAACTACCAATCATACTGCGATATAGTTTAGGATCTATATCTTTACCTGTAGAGTCTTTTAAGAGTCTTAACGTTGTACTCATAGGAGTATCAAAGTTCTTACCATTCTCAAATCCAAACCTTTTGACCAAGTTTGAAGCATATTTGGTCTGAAAAATGAAAATTCCATCAGGTTGTTGTTTTACTTGCAAACCTAGGAAATAGTTAAGTTCACCAACCATGCTTATTTCGAACCATGATTTCATTAACTCTGCAAACTCAATAGACATGTTAGAACAAGTAGATCCATAAATAATATTTTTTAACAAAGTGTGTTTTATCAACACTTCCAACTTGAAAGCTATGACTAAGTAAGAATTTAGTCAATTTCTCATACCATGCCCTGTGCGCTTGTTTTAGACCATAGAGAGCCTTTTTGAGATGAAATACATGGTCAGAAAACTTAGGGTCTTCAAACCCTGAAGGTTGTTCAACATACCCTTCTTCATGTAAATCGTCATTCAAGAAAGCACTCTTTACATCCATCTGATATATTTTAAATTTTCTAAAGCATGCGATGGAAATAAAAAGTTTGATTGACTCAAGGTGAGCGACTGGAGCAAAGGTTTCATCGTAATCGATACCTTCAATCTGAGTGTACCCTTGTACAACCAGTCTAGCCTTGTTTCGTATAATATTTTCAAGTTCATCAGACTTATTTTTAAAGATCCATTTTATTCCAATAATGTGTTTATGTTTAGGTCTAGGAACAAGATACCAGACATCATTACGAACAAATTGATTAAGTTCATCCTGCATAGCAACTATCCAATTTTTGTCAGAAAGTGCTTCTTTTACGTTGACCGGTTCTATTTGGGATGTAAAATAAACATAATTACATATGTTGTCAAGTTGTTTGCGAGTACGAACTCCAGTGAGAGGGTTTCCAAGTATTTGATTGGTTGGATGATCTTTAACAGTCCTTGGTTCAGATTCTTTTTGACTTGATGAGATATCTTGATTGTCAATAATAAGAGCTTCATCATCATCTGAACTCGGGGCTGGTGTATTCAAATGATCATCAATGACCACATTAATGGACTCTTGAATCACACCAGTTCTCTTATTTAAAACCCTATAAGCTCGACTGTTCAAAGAATAACCAAGAAAATACCTTCGTCACTTTTCGTATCAAACTTACGCAAATTTTCAAGATCTCGTAAAATATAACACTTGCTGCCAAAAACTCAAAAGTATTTGACAGTAGGTTTCTTTTCAAACCATAATTCATAAGCAGTCTTATTATCAGATTTATTGGTATAAACCTGATTAATAATATAACATGCTGTATGAACTGCTTCAGCCCAAAGATTTCTAGAGAGCTTCATGCTATTCAACATAACATTAGCCATATCCTGAAGCACTCTGTTTTTTCTTTCAACAATACCATTTTGTTGCGGTGTTTTGGGCGCAGAGAATTCATGTGATATTCCCTGATCGCTACAGAATTTCTCAAAACTACTATTTTCAAATTCAAATTCATGATCACTACGGATCTTACTAACATGAGAACCTTTTTCATTTTGGATTCTTTTAATGATCTTTTTCACTTCATCAAGGGTTTTAGTTTTGTCCTTTAAGAACGATACCCAAGTGAATCTGGTATAGTCATCTACGATAATCAAGATGTATTTTTTACCTCCTCGACTCTCCATTCTGGTTGGTCCAATAAGATCCATGTGGAGAAGCTCGAGTGGTCTAGATGTGGTATTGGAGTTCACTTTCTTGTGAGAGCTCCTAGTCTGTTTGCCCAACTGGCATTCACCACATATTTTGTCTACTTTTTGTAATTTGGGTAGACCTCTAATTAGTTCTCTTTTGCTCAATCTAAATAAGTTCCGAAAGTGTACATGTCCAAGGCGTTTATGCCATAATTCAGTCTCATCGGTATGGACCGTGTAACATGATTGAGTAGATGAGCTTGCATCACTAACTATGTAGCATTTTTCAGAAGTTCTGCGATCAGTTAATATAACAGAACCCTTTTTATTAACTATCTCATAACCTTGATTAGAAAACTTTACACTATGGTTGTTATCACATATCTGAGAAATGCTTAGAAGGTTGTGTTTTAAGCCCTCAACATATAAAACATTTTTGAATAAGGGAAGGTTATAAAGCTAAATCGTACCTTGACCAATGATTTTACAATTGCTTCCATCACCAAATGTGACTGACCCTTCAATCATATCTTTAAGATTGGTGAATAAAGCTTTGTCACCTGTCATATGCCTGGAGCAACCACTATCTAGGTACCACTTTGAATGGCTTGTTGCTTTGAAAGCAGTGTGGGAAACCAAGCTGATAACTTTAGGAATCCATTTCAGAACTGTTTTGAGTTTAGGAGTATAGATGGTCTTTTTCTGTCTGTTGTTATAGGAGTGACCTATAGAGTTAGAGTTTAATAGCTCCTTGAGAAGATCAATTATTTTTTCAGCTAAAGGATTTCGGTTTTGAAAATTAAAGTTGACATGGCCACCTTTAGGTTTTTGAAAAGACCTTGAATTTTTGAAAAATCCTTGATAAGTATTCTTTTCTTTTGAAGTTGAAGACTCTCCTTTTACAAATTTAGGAGCAATGTTCTTTTGTTTAGGAGATGTATTCTTATCATAGCCCAACCCGAATCGATCGCCACATTTTCTTAATCCCGACAATAATTTTTCCAATTTTGGATCACCTTGGGCATATCTCCAGGTGTCTTTCAAACTCAGAAGAGAAGCTACCTCATTTTTGAGTTTTTCTTTTTCAGATTTCAAATCTTCAATTTGAGAGGTTTTGAAATCTAAATCACATTTGGTCTTTTCAAAAGAATCGGAAATATGAGACTTTTCTAAAACAAGAGACTCATAATCTTCCTTAAGCTTAGAAAATTTTTCTTTTTGTAATTTAAGCTTAACTGCAATTTTACAGCTCTCTTTATAAAGGCCATTCTAAGCATCTTGAAGATCATCTTCAATATCGCAATCACTATTCAGATTTTCTTTACTAGATATATCATCATGATCTGAATAGGTGATCTTGGCTAGAGTCATAAGGGATTTAACATCATTGCCCGACTCGGTTTCAGAATCTTTTGATTTAGATGAGGATTCAGAATCAGACGATTCATCCCAAGTAGCCATCATGCTTTTCTTTTTTGATTTGTCCTTGTTAGGACATTTGTTAGCTAAGTACCCATACTCTTGACAGTTGTAACATTGACTATCTTTCAATGATTTTCGAGCTCTAGGTGTAGATCGTCTCTTATCATTTGACTTTTGAAAATCAATTTTTTTCTTATTTTTAAAAATTTTGTAAAACCTTTTTGTTAAAAGTGCCATATCATCTTCGGTATTTTCTGAATCCAAAGTACTCTCTTGTGAAACATTTTTAGATAATTTGAGAGCAATTAATTTTTCTTTAGGAGCTTTAAAGGATAACTCATAGGTTTGAAATGAACCAACTAATTCTTCAATCCTCATGGTATCTGTATCACGAAGTTCCTGAATCGCGGTTACTTTAGAATTGAACCGTTCAGGAAGTGAACGTAGTATCTTTACGCACACTTTACTTTCTGGGATTCTATCACCAAGACCCCACATAGAGTTCACAATGTCATTCAATCTAGTGTAGAAGTCCATAAACATCTCATTCTCCTCCATATGAATTTCTTCAAATTTAGTTGTGAGGAGTTGGACTTTAGATTTCTTGACAATAGATGTACCCTCGTGTGTCATTTCTAATACATCCCATGCTTGTTTTGCATTTTCACAAGAGATGATTTCTTTTGAATTCATCTGGTGATAATGCACAAGTAATTGCATTTAGTGCTTTTGCATTGGCACTACTTTCACTTTTCTGAAATATGGTCCAAAGAGAATAAGCTGTTACTTTCATTATTTTTGAACCATCATCATCAGTTACTTCAGTGATAGGAGGGTTCCATTCATTCACTGTGGCCAGCCACACACTTTCAACCAAGGATTTAAGGAAGATCTTCATCCTGGCTTTCCAATAAGCATAGTTTGTGCCATTAAAAGGTGGTGGCCTAGTGACTGATAAGCTATCAAAATTTGACATCTTAATATAGCTTAGATCATTAGCTCAGGAAATAAATCCAATAAATAAACAATAAGCACGAGCTATTAGGCTCTGATACCACTTGAAAGGGCCTAGCTATATGCCCTAGAGGGTGGGTGAATAAGGCAATGCCAAATAAAACTTATAATAGCGGAATAATAAAAGAAATAAAGCACAATGCTGAATTTAAAGTAGCTTAAATAAAGAGATTGATACTTTATCAGTTCTAAGGACAACCTTACACCAAAAAACAAAGGTTTAAGGTAGGACAACCTTATTTCTAGAACGTCCTTAGTATCATAACCCAATGAGGAATAATAAGCAAGGAAATCAAAATAACTTGCAGAAAATAAATCCTAAGTTATTACAACATGCATCCACACATGCTTGAAGTGATTACAACATTCATCCACAACACTCTCCACAAAACAGAATGAATAAAAGAATGAAAGAGTAAAACACATCCACAACACAACGATATATAGTGGTTCGCCTGTGTGTACACTAACTGTTATCCAACAACCACACAGATTGCTACTCCACTCTTAATATCCTCACAGATTGCTACTCCAAAGGGGATATTAGCATGCACTATCAAAATAGGTTTCATATGTTCACCTAAAACCTTCACAATTGTGTCTTTGATCTTAGGCTTACACAATCCAAAAACCCCACAATCTGAGTTTTCTGGCTCTCCTCAGATAACCAATATAATGAGATTTTTTTGGCGAATCTCAAACAAAAACCAGAGAAAGTAAATTACAAAAATGTAAAATACCTGAATCACCTTTTGAAGAAGCCTGGTAGAACCAATCGGAGTAGAAGTTCGATTCAACGTTCAAAGTCCAATACTCACTTTTAGAATGGTTCTAAGTCTAATTGATTTTAAATCAAAAGGGCTAGTTTTATTTGATTTTAAATCTAAGAAGAAGGAATATCAGAAATTTCCCTTTTCTAATAAGATTGGAATGCAGATCAAAATCAAATAAAAATAAGCTAGCAAAAGGAATATTAAATAAGCACAAAGTAGCTTAAAATAAACACAAACTTATCTCAAAGAATAGCCTAAAGATTGCTTGAAAAGAATTGAATTAAATTGAATTGCTAAAAATCTGAAGTTCGTGCTCTATTTATAGCCTGAAAAATCCCGTCTACGACTGGTCTTAGGATCCTAGGACTGGTCGTAGCTCCAAATATTTTCAAAGATTTTCACGGGATTGGATTTTCTATTCCACGACCGGTCCTGGTCGGTCTACGACCGGTCGTGGGCCACCAAGGACTGGTCATGGGACACGTACGACCGGTCGTAGGACCCCAAAAATGGTTGATGGAGTTTGAGTCATAGGGCTATGACCGGTCGAAGGATGAGTCGTAGAACTCACAGGACTGGTCGTAGGATGTCCAGGACTGGTCGTAGGACAGTCAAAAAGATTCAAAAGTCTTCAACAACGTAGGACTGATCCTGAAAAACTTAAGACTGGTCGTAGCAGAGATAGGACTGGTCTTGAAGTCCCTAGGACTGGTCTTAGAACACCCCAAACAAGCATATTAAAATATATGAGTTACGTATCCAGAATGACCTACTGTAAAGTTCATCTTAAGGTCAATCTAAGGTCACACAAATCTTAAAAGTGAGATAAACTTGAAAGTCCGAACACTCAGATGACCCTTAAGAGAAGCTTGAGAATATACAAAACTTGTAGTAGGCCTTCTTGAGCTTGATCTTGACTTAACAAGGTCTTCTAATATACTTGAACTTGATTAAATCTTGAACATGCAAACTTAAAGACTTCAATACTTGAATTCTTCATCCATGTCTTGAAAACTTTCTTCATTTAAGATCTTGTCTTGAAATGCGATGACTTGATTGCAATGAATAGTCTTCAATCATAAAATACAAGATATACAAGACATAGATATAGGTTTTGGCACCATAAAATTTGACAACCAAAGGGATGTGAAATCATAGCACTTATAGAAATCAACACACGTCAAGTACGTTGGAGTTGTGTAGTCTAAGTGTTTGTATAAATGTATGTATTAGTAAGTATTGAGTAAATGGTGTTGTAGATTAGCGTTGAGATTGGATTCTCAACTAATTTATTGATGTACATGAATTCCTCCATATTTGTTGTATTAAATTGATTACCTTATGTGTGAAATACTCATGTATGGTTAACTGCTTTTGATGTATGTTATAATATGTTGATAACATGCTGGAATTACTCGTATTTCAATTCTGTCTCTCTCATATGATTTTTAATTTAGATTGCAAGTGTTTGGGGATATACTCTAGTCCAGGCAGTTGGTAACAGTTTAGAATTCGTGGTTGGATTCTATTCACCACGAAGGATGTGTATGACGAACCCGAGTTGTACTAGAGTCGTTGGCAGTAGTTAGGCCACACGAAGTGCTTGTGCACTTCATGTCGGTCGATTCAACATACGCTCGTGCTAGTCGGACTCATCAAGTAACCCGATTAACCGTTGTATGTTCACCTTGTATTCGTCATAACTACTTGAACTTAGGGTACTAAACTTACCAGTGATAACCCTGATAATCGTGATACCTTGATCCACTAAGACTCATGAGCCGGACATGGTGGTATGGGACACCGTGGTCGAGTTGTCGGCCTACGCTGGGGCCACAAACTTCCCCGTAGTGACCAGTGAGCAACCCAGACTCATGAGTCGATTATGGTGGTATGGGACACTATATTCGAGCTGTCGGCCTACACTGATAAGGTGATGGGGGAGCAGTGTAACAAGTGCGAGCAACAGCCCTAGCAGCCCTTTGTAGTGACCTCGAGCGTACTCTAAGTCTACATGAGGCGATGATCCTTCCATAGCAACAAGAGTACAACTAGGCCTGTATTGATAAGGTGATGGGGGAGTGGAGCAACGAGTGCGTGCGACAGCCCTGGCAGCCCTTGCAGCGACCTAGAAATATATCATCGTATGAGACTACTAGGAGTGACGACCCTAGACAGGATTCGTGTTGGGAATGATATAAGGGAAGTACCCTAGTTTCCCAATCCTGCTGTATGAAAAGGACTAATAACAACTCGGTAATCATATTCATATCACACTGCATGTGCCTAGTAGATGTGGAGCACTGAGGGAAGAAAGCATGCCGCGGACGTAAGATGGTGTCGCATGAGGGAGTATGTCGGTGAGGGCATCCATCATGTCATTTCATCATTGCATTAATCACAGTATTTAAGAATGTTTGATTTTCCTACTTTATGATTATCGCTTGATCGATTTGATAACATGTTAATCTTTGCTCTATGATTCCACTGAGTTAGCTACTCACTCCCACATTACGGGACGGTGTTGCACACACCAAACAGTTTCTATTTTAATTTCAGATGATGGTGATGCTTGCGAAGCAGAGCCGGACTTCATGATGATGAGGAGGATCCCTCCCATATGCAGGTTCTGATTGACGTGGTTACAGGGTTACTGATTAGATGCCAATACACTTAGTATTTTGCCTTTTTTACGCACTAATGTATATTCCTTTTGATCATTTTTGGAGTATACATGTATATGGTTAACCTGGTAACATGTTCACACTCTGGAGACTCACAATCAATTATATATTTTATGTATTTATCAGTCTTCCGCTTGCGTAATTTAACTGTCTCTGGAGTATGATATGCTGTTTTGGCTTAGTCTTAATCTTGTTTAATGCCATTCTACAGACAACATGCATTCATCATTATCTATGTTACATAAGTGACGTTTTGGAACTCGGGAGTTGGGTTTCTACTCGACTCCCAACTTTCAGGGCATTACAAATCGAACGAGTTTCGATGTCATCGAAATTCAAATTGCGATGATATTGAAACGGGTTTGAGGATATCTAATATGGACTAGATGTGTCCAGCAAGCTTAAAAGGAAAATATGTGAAAATGTTCAAGGAATCGAGATAGCCTCGATGATATCGTTATTTGAATTTAGAGGACATCGAGGACATCTCAATGAAATTGAAAAGTGGACAAAAGTGTCTAGTGAGATTTTATGATATATCATCTAAAAAGATCGAGGATTCGAACTGGGAGTCCATGCATTGGAATTTGAATTTCGATGACATCGAAACTCAGTCAATTACATCGATGCCTTCTTTAAAAAGTCTAGCAAGCTCTGAGTAATGTTATGTCGAGGAATCGAACAGTGATTCGATGTCATCGAACTTCAAATATCAATGACATTGAAGGAGGTTCGATAACATCGTTCTTCGATCAAAAAGTTCCCTGAATAGTTTTTCAGTTCGGTTTGTATAATCGAACGGATAGCCGATGACATCGAAAGTATATGTTTGCTGACATCGAGTTAGGTTTGTTGATATCAAACTTAGTCAGACTTGACAATTTTATTTCCATTGGGACTTTTTGCCTTTATAAGGAGAGCTTATTCTTGGTTACTGAGAGAGAAAAAGAGTGAGAGCCTTAAGTGAATACTTGCATATCATCTATCTTAAGCCCTTTTTCTCATGGGAGTTCATTCTTTAATCAACCCTCATCATTGATATTCTGTAGAGTGAATTGGCAAATGAACTTCCTCATTCAAGGATCACCAGCTACCATATTAATGGTAAATCATTGAGTTGTGATCCCTTGAAGGCTTAAAACCTTAGAATCACTCCATCCCTTAATGTCACGCCCCAAACCCGAAAATCGGATTCACAGGAATCCCGATCACCGAAATCCGATGCCGACAGCCTCCATAGTACCCCATTCTCGGTTCCTAGCATTCATATGCCAGATTTCCGATCATGAGATCCTACAAGGAGAATTTTTTTTGTACATTTAACTAGTAATAAGCATAACCACAAGTTTACCCAAATCATAAAGGCAACATCATCATCATATATCCACTAATATAATCATTTGAATACAATGCTGAAAGGGAAATATATATGTCAAAATCAAAGCTCCAAAAAACAGCTGCACACTCCAAGCTCAATGCTGCTACAACCTAACATCACCTGCACGCATCTATCGTGCATAAGCTTATAGAAAGCTTAGAGGGTGGTGCAAGTGTGTGCATGAGATAAGTGTCAAGTATTCAATACAATATCATAATCATACAATACCGGAAAGCTATTAATCCATAAACCATACAATGACTGAATAAGCAGAAACACTGATAAGAGCAGGAATTATCAGCATAAACAGAAATACTGACAAGATTATAATCATGCGATAACAGAATAAGTGAAAGTATGAACAAGTCCATAAGTTAATCAATATCAGAATACGAATATAGGACAACTATGCAAATGATGAGTCATAGATAATCAAATGTCGAATGACAAGGATATAATGTAATACACAATTTGAAAGAGCTAACAAATATCATCACTCTCATCTAAGTCACAGGAATACAGAAACATAACAACCCACAATGCTACACGCCGAAGATGTAATGGAATATGCAGTATACGGTGCTAATGGAATGACCATGCTGGAGTGTGAGTCGAGATGATAGTACATAGTATCACAGGCTACGGGGTCCACCACAAGGAACCTCTATCCAAACCAGTCCCATACCTAAATTTGGATAGTCTGACTCAACGTGGCAAACTCCTGATCTCAGGTTAGTCGCATACCCAACCGAAATCCTTGCCATAACGAAGATACACAACAATTAGTTGCGCACCACCAGCCCGAGTGGATAGTGAATGGATGAATGAATGAGTATGCAACTCCTAATCAGTAGCCTGTCAGCACAGTAGCCTTCCAACTGCTGGTAGCTCACCAAGTGTGGTAGCTCACCCAGGCCTCAGCCCCGCCCACGTGCGCCCGCCCACATGCACAAAAGTGACGGGGTGTCAAATATCATGTCAGTCCTCATATCAGTACGGTTCCTCTCTAGGGAAATCATCGGGGTCTATTAACTTCACACTACCTGCCGCCCCAATCAACCGCACAACTGGGTAAGTGGAAAAGACCTCACTATTCGCCTGTCAGTAGTCTGCCAATACCTAACCGGCTCACCGATAGCGGACCCATTCCTCGAGCTGGTCAAACTCAGCCTAGCCATACCTACTCCCTCGGGCTGGTAAGGCCGCACCCCCTTCCAACCGACCACAACACAGTGGAGAGCACAGTCATCTGGTAATCAGCACTCAACGCTCATCTACCCACTCGGTCTAGACGTTGGAGCATCCTCTGGAACTAAGAGAGTGTTTAGGGATTTTTATCCAGGGCCATCTATAGCGGCCCGATGCTCGAACAGATTTTCGGTGTCCCATCTGGCCAACCACGATATGCTTGTGGAGGCTACGGCCCTGATGTCACTAGGGCGTATAGTAATCACAACACAATGCAAGATGCATGAGTCATATAATCCAATCATGCATCAATCCTGCGCATGTCATGCTCTCATGTGAGATAATCTCCACCTATCAGGGAGTCTCACATTATCCTGCCCAATGACATATGCAATGGTCAAACACATCTCATAACAAACATGTAGATGATGCGAATGAGCATGTATCATGATGTTATGATGTCACATACTCATAAACGGTATCAATAACCGACGTCGACAATGTGGACTTTTAACCAACATTGCCCCCAAGGAATGGCCCACATAGAATCAAATATATAATGGGCACATAGCCTCACACAAGGGCCAAATATATGAAACAGGTGGGCCCTGGTCATGGGCCTAACACATATCACAATGGTCCTTGCCCATAGGCCTCAAATATATCTGGATGGGTCACACCCATGGGCCTCAAATATATCACAATGGGCCTCAAATATACTTCGCAGGTGAGTCACATACCTGGGTCTAATATACATCAGTATGGGCTACATCACATAGGCCTAAAATACATCACTATGGCCACAACTCATGGGCTTTAAATACACAATAGGTGGGCCGTACACATGGGCCTCAAATATATACCACGGGTGAGCCTCAATGGATGGGTCTCCAATACAACAGGATGGGCCTAATGACATGGACCCCATAAATATATCGAATAGGCCGCACCAATTGGGCCTTACATACATTGCAATGGGTCATGACACATGGGCCTTGCATACATCACAATGGGCCTTGCAACATGGGCCTCATATATATTTAAGGTGGGCCTCAACAACGGGCCTCATACACATCAAGGTGGGCCTCAACAACAGGCCTCATACACATCAAGGTGGGCCTCAACAACAGGCCTCCCAACAACGGGCCTCATACACATCAAGGTGGGACTCAACAATGGGCCTCATACACATCAAGGTGGGCCTCAACAATAGGCCTCATACACATCAAGATGGGCCTCAACAATGGGCCTCATACACATCAAGGTGAGCCTCAACAACGGACCTCATACACATCAAGGTGGGCCTCAACAACGGGCCTCATACACATCAAGGTGGGCCTCAACAACGGGCCTCATATATGGCCTTAGCAACAAGCCACAAATATATCAAGATGGGCCTAATCAATCATATGGGATAAATCAATCAAATGGCCGATATGAGCAGGCCGATCAAATGGACCGATACAAATGGGTTGTGCGTCATGGAGTTATACTAAGCATGTTATAAAGTAATGCCTTATCCTTACAAAGCAGCTGGCCTAGACGGCTTGCATACCATAAGTACGGGCCTACCAATGGGCCCTAGGGACAGTCACAATGCGGACATTTAACCAACATTATACTCACACTGTGGACGTCAAACCAACATTGCTCCCAAGGTGTAGCCCGTAGTGAATAACATTACGTAAATCAGGTTGGGATCACACATTGCAATGGACCTTAGGTACACCCCATTGGGCCTTAAATATATCAAATAGGCCATGTCATATGGGCCTTTTACTCATCAAATGGGCCACGTCAATGGGCTGCACCAATGGGCCTTATGTGAATTCCAATGGGTCATAACCCGTGGGCCTTAGATTGCATCAAATGGTTCTCGACCCATGGGCCTTATACATATCAAATGGGCCTAATTTTATGAGCTTTAAAATACATCAAATGAGTTTAATCCCATGGACCTTGGAACACATCAAATGGGTCCACTCTATGGGCCTTAAATTACATCAAATGGGCCTAATCCCATGGGCCTTGGAACACATCAAATGGGTCCACTCTATGGGCCTTAAATAGTTCAACAACTAGCTATATTCATGGACCCAATTAAATTCAACTGTGGTGGGCCTCAAAAGTGCATTCATTAGGCTCAAAATTTAAGGAACTAAAGGTATAAATCATTTCCTCTAAGATCTTTATAATATGGTGGGCCCCTCTCCTCAAAATTTCAGCCCAAGGCCAGCATAATTATAACATGTTGCTGTCCTAAATTTGGACACTCCATTAGAGTGGGTCCAAGGCCTCTAAAACTCTAAAAATTGAGGGCCAAGGTCCCTCATCATGCATACGATGAGAGAAAACTCAAAAAGGTGGCCCACCATCAGAAGAAATATTTTTGAATTATGGTCTTTTATCAAGGCATATTGCTGGACTGCACAATGGAAAAAAATCTGGGTATCCAACCATCTTGACCCATTCTTTTGGATACCCAAACGGGGTCACTTGAGGTTAAAATTTTACAGAGTGATACTTCCATAGATGGGCCACACCCTCACAAAATTTCATAATTTTTAAATATCTCTAAGTATTTTAATTAATTTAAACAAAACATACTGTCCAGAAAAATCGTACAGACCTGGACGTCCCAACGTGGTGGGCCAGTCCGGCCCTCACCACGGTGTGTACAGGGGTCCATTGGCCATGAAATTTAGTAGGTGGGTTCTAAGATAAGTGGATCACACTACTAAAAAATTTTAGAATTTTTAGACATATGTAAACATTTTAATTCATTTACATAAATCAATCTGTCCTAAAAATCAGACTGATCTGGACACCATATTATAATGGGCCGGTCCCGCCATCACCATGGTGTGTACAGGCGTCCATTGGCCCTAAAATTTTGTAGGTGGGTCCTACCATAAGTAGGTCACCATCCTAAAAATTTTTATAATTTTTAAACACCCATAGGCATTTTAATAAATTTTAAAAATCCAACTATCCATGGTGGAATGTTGCTAGAACAATGCAGAAATCTAGACTGTCCACCTCACTTGGACCACATCTTTGGGACCCCAATGAAGGTCAGTTGGGGCTGAAATTTTAGGGACATCAAGATGAGATCCCCACCTTTCAGAAAAGTATATTTAATAGGTATGAATAGTCCCCTAAACAGTCCCAAAATCTGGTCAAAAAACAACCAGAAACTGTCTAGAAAATTCTAGACAGCAATATGTACTTAGATAAAATTTATTATATAAGTTACATAAAAAGGGAAATACATTAATGGGTCACACACATCAGGAAATAAAATGAAGAAAAATAGAGATAGAAGGCCAATCCGGCCATAGGGAAAGGGGCTCCGCCACTATTGAGCCCTCCCAAGATCAATCACACCCGCACATCATACCTAGATTTACATTTACAACATGGATCTTGCACATGCATGGCCTATAATTAAAATGCATGGTGAGGATGCCATCTCCACCATGGTTATAAGGTCTAGATGAACCAAACATAATATGATATGAAATAAAACTACCATG
The DNA here is from genome assembly GCA_037074715.1 of Magnolia kwangsiensis. Lineage (NCBI taxonomy): Eukaryota > Viridiplantae > Streptophyta > Magnoliopsida > Magnoliales > Magnoliaceae > Magnolia > Magnolia kwangsiensis. Next base: position 102,605,755 of record CM073577.1, on the reverse strand, counting down.
ATGAGGCCCATAGAGAAAGGCCCCATGCATGGATCATGCATGCATAAGGTAGGTCATTAGGCCACAACCATGGGATTGTGTGGGATCTCCACCATTGATTGGTGGGTCCTACACTTCCCTCATGAAAGAAAGAAAACATCTAAGCTATAGAAATCAGATTTTTACATCTAGAGGAGCACCCACCGTTCGATCTTCTTGCTCCTATGAGTTCCTTAGCACCTTAGCTTTGATTCTAATAAAGGAGATGGAGAATGGATGGTTAGGATGGGAGATCATGGGGTAGGAAAGTGGGCCACACTTGAATTTTTGAAAGAGAGGGAGAGGCTTGGAGAATTCTCATACGTATGGGATTTCTCTCCTTAGATTTTTTTTAATTTGAAAATGACAAAGAGAGAGAGAGAGAGAGAGAGAGAGAGAGAGAGAGAGAGAGAGAGAGAGAGTTGTAAAGGTAGAGAGAGATGGGTGATGGATGTGGTGAGTGGTGGGTGTAAGAAAATCTTGACTTTTGTAGCCATTTGTGTAAAAAAAGCATGGGTGGTGTAAGAACTTTTTGACTTTGAGGGATTTTGGTGTAATAGAGGTATGGGCTTGTAAGAGATTCTTGACTTTTGTAGTTGCTTGAGAATGGGTGAAAGGTGATGTGTACTTGACATGTACTTGACATGTGATGGATTGATGGGATTGATGTGACACCTCGTAGAGATTCTCTTGGATTTCGCAACGCGTGACATTTTCTTTGCACCGAACGTTGGCCCACATCTCTTGACCAGGGTATCACCTCGGCGCGCAAGTCGCGGCATCGGAACCGCAGCGACGACGCGGTCACTATGGTAAAGGTCTTAGGTTGAGTCGATACGGGTTAATGACATACGAATCAGAATCGCACGCAAATATTGGTTTAGGGTCGAAGGTTGCCGGAATTCGACCGGTAAGACCACGGAAGTCTATGGAATGGTATGGTCTAGGATACGGGGCTTACACTTAATGATTAACATTTATTAGAGTGGATTCTAATAAACCTAGACCCAACCCCGTTGCCTTACATTGGTGCATCATCAGTGTTATGGATCAAGGAAGCTGAAGAATATTCATCATTAAGGGAGTATATCTTCATCAACATGCAGAATGGGGCTCATCTGCTTATCTGTAAGTCATTAGAGTCGAGAGACCCTATTAATCATTCTTGTAAGTGTTATGGTTTCCTGGCTCTTATGATTGTCAAATTTTGGAGTGCCAAAACCTCTCAGTTTGTATTTCCAAAATCTCTCTTGGATTCTATGTCTTATCCAGTTCATAATGAAGTTTGTGCATCTCTCAAGAATAAGGGTCTTTTGTTCAAGAACTTCAAGGGCAAGTGTACTTGTTCATAATCATGTACAACATCAATTGTGAATTTAAAGTTTTCAAGAAGAATTCAAGAATTTCAAAGCTTTGTATAAGTCAAGCAACGTTCCTAGATTTTGAAATTTCAAGATACTCAAGCTTTACTGTTAGTCATTTTCAACATTCAAGAGTCTCAAGTTCAAGCTTTATCCTTTGACAAGATCTTAAGATTCGCGAACTTCAAAGAACGTCTATCATCTGAAGAAAGGAAGGTTTAATGTTCAAACATCATGTTCAAGGTATGAAAGACCTTAGATTGACCATAGAGTAGGTCATTTTGAATACATAATTCAAATTGTATCATTTTATAAGTGTTTGGACTATTCTTCTACTAGTTCTAGACTCTGTTCGACTAGTCCTAGTACTGCCTCGACTAGTCCAAGAAATTCTAAGACCAGTCTTAAGTTTGTTACAAATTTTTAGAATTTTTAGTCAAGCCACGACCGGTCCTAAAGACTGCTCAACTGGTTGTGTGTACAATCCACGACTTGTTCACGACTAGTCCTACAGCTACGACTCAAAGTCCAGCAACTAAATTAGGCTCCTCACAACCAGTAACCAGTCATGGAACAGTTTTATCCAATCAATCGCGCTCAAAATTTTAAAAATCTATTGGTCCTATGACCAGTCGAAGTGTCCACAGGACTAGTCGTGAACGTGATTTCTTCACCTATAAATAGAGCACGATTTTCAGAGTTTGGTATTCAATTCAAGTTAAATCAAGACACAACTCTGAGAGATAAGTTTGTAAACTTCTTAAGATATATTGTGCATATTTAATATTCTTTTTTATTAGCTTTGTTATATTTGATTTTGTATTCTGCATTCCAATCTTGTTTTAAAGAGCGATTGAAGTAGTCCCGCTTCTTGGAAATCAAATAGAGCTAGCCCAACTTGATTTCATTTAAAATCAATTTAGAACCTAGAACCATTTCATAAGTGAGTGTGGGCATTGAACTTCTATATTCGAACTTCTACTCCGATTTAGTTCTTCCAGGCTGCAACAAAAGCAGAATATCTAGGTATTTTACAGTTTTATAATTTCCTTTGTTTTGGTTTCTTTGAGATTAAGCCAGAAAAATCTCTCAATTTTGGTTATCTGAGGTGATCCAGAAAACTCAAAGTATGAGGTTTTTTGAATTGTGTAAGCCTACTTGAAAGACACAATTGTGAAGGTTTTAGGTGACCTAGAAAAACCTATTTTCATAGTGAACGCTAATATCCACTGTGTGAGGATATTAGGAGTGGAGTAACCATGTGGCTGTTGTTTAACAGTTGGTGTACACACAGGCGAACCACTATAATTCTTTATTTTTTGTGGTTTCCTTTCTTTATTCTTTTTGGTTCAAGATTGTGGGATGTATTTGTGGATGTGAATGTTGTAATCTTTATATTTCAGTATTGTGGGGAATGTTGTAATAACTTAGATTTCCTTTCTTGCTATTTCCTTTTTATTCCTCTTCAGTTTGAGTTTTTGATACAAAAATCGTTCTAGTAAAGTTGTCTTGCCATAAACCCTTAGTTTTTATGGTGTAAGGCTATCCTTAGGACAATATTTGTATCAACCTCTCAATACTAGAATTTTGAGGTTGTTGCTTCCTTTGATTATTTACAATTCATTTGACTATCTTATTATTTAATTCCGTTATTATTTTTTTAATTTGGCATTGTCTATTCACCCCCCCTTCTCTAGGGACATATATGCCTATCGGAAAGCTAGAATGAGGATTTTCTTAAAATCCATGGATGAGAGTGTGTGATTAGCCATAGTGACTGAATGGACCCCTCATACCACTAAAGTAACTAGTATCGATGGATCCAAATCTATGAGAGCGACACCTTATTTTTCTTGGACCACTCTTAAGAAAACTGAGAGTAGTGTCAATGCAAAAGCACTAAATGCAATCACTTGCGCACTATCACTGGATGAATTCAAAAGAATTATATCCTATGATTCTATAAAGTAAGCCTGGGATACACGAGGAAACATCAATTGTCAAGAAATCTAAAGTCTAAATCCTCACAACCAAATTTGAGGAAATACGTATGGAAGAAAATGAAATGTTCATGGACTTCTATACAACATTAAATGACTTGTGAACTCTATGTGGGGTCTTGGTGATAAAATCCCAGAAAGTAAAGTCTGTGCAAAGATACTACACTCACTTCCTGAACGGTTCAATTATAAGGTAACTACGATCCAAGAACTTCGTGATATGGATAATATGAGGGTAAAAGAATTAGTTGGCTCTTTACAGACTTATGAGTTAACTTTTAAAGCTCCTAAAGGTATCTATTTCCCTTAAATCTTCTAAAAGTGTTTCTCAAGAAAATAGTAGTAATTCTGATTTAGAAAATTCTAAAGATGATATGCCCCTTTTAGCTAAAAAGTTTTATAAAATTTTCAAAAGTAAAAAGAGAGTTGATTTTCAAAAATCTAATAATAAGAAAAGATCTAAATCTAAAACTAGAATATCTTTAAAAGACATTCAGTGTTACGACAGTCATTGTTACAACTACCATAAATATGGGCATTTAGCAAACAAGTGTCTTAAAAAGGACAAACTTAAAAAGAAAGGAATGTTGGCTACTTGGGATGAATCTTCTGGCACCAAGGCCTCTTCTGAATCAGAAGATTCTAAAATCGGGTCGAGCAATGAAGTTAAAAGCCCTTATGACTCTGGCCAAGTTTACTTTTCCAGATAGTGATGATTCAACTAGTGAAGAAAATCTGAATAGTGATTATGAAAATGAAGATGATCTTCAAGATGCTTATAATGCCCTTTACAAGGAAAGTTATAAACTTGTTGTTAAACTAAAACATCAAAAAGAAAAGTTTTTAAAGCTTAAGGAAAATTTTGATTCTCTTGTTTTAGAAAATCTCACATTTCAGATTGTTTTGAAAAAACTAAATGTGACTTAGATTTCAAAACCTCCCTGATTGAAAATCTAAAATCTAAAAATGAAAAACTGAAACTTTCTCTTTACTTTTGAGTTTAAAGGATACATGGAAGTATGCCTAGGGTGATCCAAAATTAGAATAACTTCTATCCAGATCTAGAAAATGTGGCAACTGATCTGGTTTGAGCTACGACAAAAATATTCCTCCCAAACATAAGAATACTCCTAAGTTTGTGAAAGGAGAGTCTTCAAACTCAAAAGGGAAAAGTTTAAATCAAAATTATTCTAAAAATGCTAAAAATTTTCAATCCTTAAAACCTAAAAGTAACCATATCAACTATAAAAATCAGAATTGTAATCCTTTAGTTGAGAAAATTATTGATTTACTTAAGGAGCTCTTAAAATCTAACTCAATGAGTTAGTCTTATAACAACTACAGTCATAAGAAGATCAACTGTACTCCTAAACCCAAAACCATAATGAAATGGGTTCCTAACGTTACTAGCTTGGTTGCCCACACCGCTTTCAAAGGTTCAAGTCATTCAAAGTGGTATCTAGACAGTAGTTGCTCCAGGCATATGACAGGCAACAAGGGTCCGTTCACCAATCATAAAGATATGACTGATGGTTCAATCACATTCAGTGATGGTTGTAACTGTAAGATTGTTGGCCAAGGTACCGTTCAACTTTATAACCTCCCTTTATTTGAGAATGTTTTACCCATTGAAGGGATAAAACACAACTTGTTTAGCATATCTCAAATATACGATAACAATCATAGCATAAAATTTACTAAACAAGGGTATGAAATATTAAACAAAAATGGTTTAGTAATACTAACTGGTTGTAGAACTTTTGAAAAATGCTACATTGTAAGTGATTCTAGCTCATCTAATCAATCGTGTTACATGGTCCATACCAATGAAACTGTGTTATGGAATAAGCGCCTTGGACATGTATACTACCATAATTTGTATAGATTGAGCAAAAGAGAACTGATAAGAGGTCTACCTAAATTACAGAAAGTAGACAAAATATGTGGTGAATGCCATATTTTTAAGTAAACTAGGAGTTGTCACAAAAAAGTGGACTCCAATGCCACATCTGAACTGTTCGAACTTCTCCACATGGATCTTATAGGACCAACCAGGATGGAGAGTCGAGGTGGCAGAAAATACATACTGGTAATCATGGATGATTTTACCAGATTCACTTGGGTAGCCTTCTTAGGGAATAAATCAAAAACTCTTGATGTAGTAAAAAGGATTCTCAAATGGATCCAAATGGAAAAAGGTTCTCACATCAGTACGATCCGTAGTGATCATTGATCAGAATTTGAGAATAGTAGTTTTGAGAAATTCTGTTGTGATCAGGAAATATCACATGAATTCTCTACGCCCAAAATACCACAACAAAAAGGAATTATTGAAAGAAAAAATAGAGTGCTTGAAGAAATGACAAATGTAATGTTGAATAGCATGAAGCTCCCTAGAAATATTTGGGTTGAAGCTATAAATACTACCTGTTATATAATCAACCAGGTTTATACAAGTAAGTCAAACAATAAAATGGCTTATGAAATGTGGTTTGATAAGAAGCCTACTGTCAAATACTTTTGAGTTTTTGGCAACAAGTGTTATATTTTACGGGACTATGAAAATCTGGGTAAGTTTGACACCAAAAGTGATGAAGGGATCTTTTTAGGATATGCTTTGAATAGTCGAGTGTATCGAGTACTGAATATGAGGACCGGTGTAATTCAAGAGTCCATCAATGTGGTCATTGACGATCACTTGAATACACCTGCCTCGAGTTAAGATAATGATGAAGTTCTTCTAATTGACAAACCAGATACTTCATCTAATCAAAATAACTTTGAACTAAGGATTGTTATAGATCATCCAACCACTCAGATTCTTGAAAACCCTCTCACTGGTGTGCGCACTCATAGACAACTAGAAGATATGTGTAATTACGTGTGCTTTACATATCAAATCGAACCGACTAACGCAAAAGAAGTTCTTACTGACAAAAACTGGATAGTAGCGATGCAAGAAGAGCTTAATCGATTCATTATAAATGATGTTTGGTATCTTGTTCCTAGACCTAAACATAAACATATTATCGGTAATTTTTTTAAAATAAGTCTGATGAACTTGGTAATCTAATTAAAAATAAGGCTAAAATGGTTATACAAGGGTACACTCAAATTGAAGGAATTAATTATGATGAAACCTTTAACCCAGCAGCACATCTTGAATCAATCAGACTACTTATTTCCATTACATGTTTTAGAAAGATCAAAATATATCAAATGGATGTAAAGAGTGCTTTCTTAAATGGCGATCTGCATGAAGAAGTGTATGTTGAATAACCAACGGGTTTTGAAGACCCTAAGAATGTTGATCATGTCTATCACCTAAAAAAGGCTCTCTACAGGTTGAAAGAAGCTCTCAGGGCATAGTATGAAAAATTGACTAAGTTTCTACTAAGTCATAATCTTCTAATGGGAAGTGTTGATAAGACCATGTTTGTTAAGAAACATAACGATTATATCTTAATAGTGCAGATCTATGTTGATGATATTATTTATGGATCTACCTGTACTAACTTGACTGTTGAGTTTGCAGATCTTACAAAATCTAAGTTTAAAATGAGCATGGTTGGGGAATTGAATTATTTCTTAGGGTTGCATGTTAAATAGCAACCTGATGGTATCTTTATTTCTCAAATCAAATATGCTCTGAACTTAGTTAAAAAGTTCAGATTTGGGAATGGAAAAAAATTTGATACTCCAATGAGTAGTACATTAAGACTCTCAAAGGACTCTACAGGTTAAAGTGTGGATCATAAATTATATCGTAGTATGATTGGCAGTTTACTTTATTTAACTGCAAGTCGACCTAATATTGCATTTAGCATAGGGATTTGCGCTAGATATCAATCTAACCCTAAAGAGTCACATTTAACTACTGTTAAGCGGATTATGAAATATGTCACAAGCTCAGCTAATCTGGGTCTTTGGTATTCACATGATACTGGTGTTCAGTTGGTTGGTTATATAGATGTTGATTGGGCTGGTAACATTGATGATAGAAAATCAACCAGTTGTGGTTGTTTCTATATTGGAAACTATTTAGTTTCTTGGTTTAGCAAGAACAAAGTTCTGTATCGCTCTCAACTGTTGAGACTGAATACATTGCAGCAGGTAATGCATGCACTCAGCTTGTATGGATGAAAAGAATGTTAAGTGATTACGAAATTACACAGGATTCTATGGTTTTATATTATGATAATTTCAGTGCAATAAATATATCTAAAAATCCAATCCAGCATTCACGAACTAAGCACATTGACATTAGATATCACTACATTCATGAATTAGTGGAAGAAAAGATATTTTTTTTAAAATACATTCCGACCGAGAATCAACTTTCTAACATTTTCACTAAACTGCTCAACAAAAGAAGATTTAATAAATTAAAATTTGATCTTAGTAATGTGCAATTTGAATTGATTATCCATGCATGTATGTATCATAGTTTGTATATTTGTTAAATTAATTGTTTAAATTTCTAAATTATGTGCAAAATGTATTTTTTTGGCTGTCCATGGCCAGTCGAGGACGTACTTGACCAGTCGTGGCACGATCGTTCGAAGACGTACTCGACCAATCATATAATGTGTCTGGTGCTTTAATTTGGGGGAAAAACCCTTTTCTTCCTCATTTGTGCCTCCTCTCCAACGAGTCTAAGCTCGACCGATCGTACCCACCTTCCTAGATCTTCAAGTTTAATGCATTATTTCTGTTTTTCTTATAGATTCAAGTTCATATCACTTCATTTTCACACTTGGAGTGATTAATTTCTTTTTTCTTTGAGGTTTTTGAGGTTTTCTTCTCCAAAATCTAATTTTGAGAAAACCCACTTTACATCTTTTGTAACCTCTTAATTTCTTATGTTCTTAGTTGCAAATGGATGCTAGAAGAAAAAAGAAAAACACTCGTGTTCCTTCAACATCCAGATTAACACCAATAAAAAGGTGCCACCTTTGGTCGCCCGAAGATGATCCCTCCTATGTGTGGGATTTACAGATGCGTAATATTATTGTTGAACAACTTGTTCATATTGAACATATTGCTCCTTTTAATCTATATGATGGGCTAACATTCTACATTGGGGCCGGCCGGTATACCGGTCTATTGCGCAGGCTATGTTTGATTGTATTTCTAATTTTCCAGCTAAAAATTTAACATTTATAATAGCAACTAGAGAAGTCCATTTGAAGTTGATCATCATCTGATCTCTGGCCTAATAGACATACCTGTCAATGATGAAGGTATTCATATTAGAACTCTAGTTGATAAACCATCTGAATCAGAAAAACGTATGCTTACTAGAGAATTTTGCAACGTAGATGCACAATGGAGTTAAAATGGGAATGTACTTGCTTCAAAGTACTTGTTACCCTGATATACGGCCCTTCATAAGATATTTATTTCAAATTTTTATCCACGTTCTGGTAATAAAACCGAACTCACCTCTTTCATGGTTCATATTTTGCATTCCATCAACTCTAGTACAAATGTCTCTCTCTATCTCTCTCTTTCTATGACTATGGCCCACCTATAATGTCTGTATATCATCCATGCCATCTACCGGTGGACCCCATCCATGTGAGACACCCCATGAGGTTTATATGTCATCCCAACCATCCATAGGGGACCCACCTTGATGTGGTTAACAGTGGGGTGTGACTGCCAGTGAAGTGTGACCTAACGTAGGCCCAGCACCATAGCTCACATGGTAGCTTGAGTGAGAGATACCTCGTTTCAACACTGGGGCCCACCTAGCTCAATAGCTCAGGTGGCTGACCGAGTGAAAGATGCCTCGTTTCAACACATGAGGTCTTGGTATCCATCCCTATGAGGGTGGCTAGCAGAGATGTGTGAGTTGACGGTGGCACTCCCCCTGTCCTCCATCCATCCAGATGGGCCATGCCATCATCTATGTGTTTAATCCGAACCGTCCATCACCCTTAGACGGTGGGACACACCCCACGTGTGGGGCCCTCCTTGATGTATGTGACCGTCCAGGCCTCCCAAGGGCCTGGACATTGAACATACATTATATATATATATATATATATATATATATATATATATATATATATATATAATATTCCTTTTATATATATATATATATATATTATATCTGTTTAGGGTGGGCCCTACGTGGGACCCACCTCTGTTTTGTTTTAAAGAAAAAGAAAGAAAAGGAATGGAAGTGGCAGCATTGCTGCATGTGTTGCATCTATGCAGCTACCCTCTTTCACGTCAGCAAGTGGCAGGTCCCACGTGATGTATGAGTTTTACACCTGTCATCCATCCATCTATTTATTTGGTGGGACCCACCAGACTCGTTTCATCTGCACCGTCCATCTGGACGGTGCCATGTATGGCCCCACCATGGTGTGTGTTGCACCCACACCATCCAGCTGTCCTGGCTGTGGAACCACTGTGATGCATATGTTATATCCTACTGACTATCAGGTGGACCACACTATAAAAATCAACGGGATTGAATGCCTACCATTAGAAACATTTGGGGGCCACAGGAGTCTTGGATTATATGAAATTTGTTTTTTCATCTTAATTCAGGTCTTTGCGGCCTTATGAACAAATTGGATGGGAAATGAACATTATGGTAGGCCCTATGAGTTTTAAACAGTAAAATTCATTATCTCTGTTGTTATTTGTGGTGTGGCTCATAGGATGCAGCCCACTCGTTATATATGCGGCCCATGTGATCCAGCCCACTTGGCATAAGAGGCCCATCGGTGCAACCTATTTGATACATGTGGCCTAATTAATTCTACCCATTGATTCGGCCCAATTGATTCCAGCCATTGATTCGACCCATTCCCTTCGGCTGATTTGAATCGGCCCATGTGATTCAGCCCATTCGATCGGCCCAATGTGATGTATGTGAGACCCATAAGCGAGGTCTAATGTGATGTATGTGTGGCCGTTACATTATGCAAAAAAATTCCTTATGTAGGCCACTCCTTGGGAGCAATGTTGGTTAAATGTCCACATTGATGGGCAATGATAGTTAGATGTCCTCATTGTGACCTTCCCTTAGGCCTTGTTTGGCCCATTCTTTGCGTGAGTTAACCCAAATAAGTGGGCCCCATTCGTTGTAGACGAATGACTTCATAGCCACGACCGACGTCGATTATCGATGCCGATTGCCGAGGCCGACGCCTATTATCGATGCCGATTATGAATGTGACAACATAACATCATCATACATGCCCATATGCATCATTTGCATACTTGTGATGACATGAGTGATTGATCATAGTATAGGCCTTTGAGTAGATTGTTATGGGACTCCCTGGTAAAGGGAGATGCCCACATGAGCGCACGGTACGTGCATGATTGTTGTATGACTGGATTGCGTGATTCATGCATCTCGCATTGTGTGACATGTATACTATACACCCTAGCAACATCGGGGCCATAGCCACCACAGGTATATCATGGTTGGTAGGATCAGATACTAGAAATTTTATTCTACATGGGGTGCTATAGATATCCCTGGGTGAAAGTCCCTAGACCCTTATGGTACCAAAAGATTTCTTTAACATCTAGACCGAATGGGTGTATGAGCATCGAGTACCGATTACCAGAAGGCCATGCTTTACACTACGTTTGGTCGGTTGGAAGGGGGTGTGGCCTTATCCACCCGAGTGAAGGGGACAAAGCTAGGCTGAGTTTGACCAGCTCAAGGAATGAGTCCGCTATCGACGAGCCGAGCCTGATATTGGCAGGCGAATAGTGAGGTCTCTTCCACTTACCTTATTACGCGCGATGGGACGGCAATCTAGTTGAAATGTACTAGACCCCGGTGATATTTTATATTTGAGTTGTATTGATATGTGGACTTAGATGAGGATTCATATGCTTGATTGCATCTCACATCGCATGGCCTTGGTATGGCCGACATCATTCATGCCTTACATCGCATAGCGTTGGCACGACTAATGGTATTCATGGATTCATCAGCATTTTTTGCATTACTCTGATATTGTATAATTGTATTACTACCTTGTGCTCACACTTTCACCACCTTCTAAGCTTTCCATAAGCTTATGCATGACTGTTGCGTGCAGGTGACATCGGGGAGCATTAGCGTTGAGGCAGGAGCGCTTTGCAGATCATCTTGGAGCTTTTTGTTCATCATCATTGTATTTCCCTTTATGTTCATTGTACTTATAAAGTTTTTTATAATAGTGGAAATGTGATGGAGTTTTTTATTATTTTTTATGGATTATGCCTTTGGTTATGCTTATTATGAATCAAACTGATGTTGAAAATCCTCCTTGTAGCATCCTAGGATCGGAACCTAGCTAATGGGCGTTGGGGGTCGAGAATGGGGTACTACGGAGGCTATCAGTGCCGGATTCGATGATCAAAAATTTTGTGAAACCGATTTTCGAGTTTGGGGCGTGACAAAATTGATCCATCTATCATGCTCCCTCTTTTGGATCTGATTAGTATTTTCTTATCTTAGTTTGTAATAACTTTAATGATACTTGGATTTATTTTTCCTTTTGAGATAGTACTTGGACTTAATTTACCTTAGTTGTACTTGATTGACTTTGGTTAATTATAGTTGTGCATGACTTGCTTATAGATTTGATATTTTGTCTATCTTGATCATTTATTCCTCAATACTCTTCTTATTCTGCCTTCTTTATCTACTTCCATTTCTACTTTTTAATTCCTTCCTTTGTCATATTGTGACAAAAAGGTAGAGAATTTTGGCGTGCTTAATATATGGCGATTGTGGTGATTGTGTTATATATTGGTATATTGGCATGTGGATTATATATGGATTGTAGATATGTAGCTTTTCTTTGGTATATATTGGTATATTGGTATGTGGATTATATGTGGATTGTGGATATGTAGCTTTCCTTTGAGAAAGGGGGAGAAGTTAAGTAAGGGGGAGTATTGTTGATGCAAGTTAATGATAACTAGTGCATGATTCTTTAGCTAGGCTATAATTGGTTTCTTTTGATAACTGGTGCATGATTCTTTGTGCGTATATTGGTCATGTTACTGTGGAGTGTGTTTTGTCACAAATTTGACAAAGGGAGAGATTGTAAGTGCTATGGTTTTTTAGCTCCTATGATTGTCAAATTTTAGAGTGTTAAAACCTCTTAGTTTGTAGTGCCAAAATCTCTCTTGGAATCTGTCTTATCCAGCTCATAATGAAGTCTGTGCATCTCTCAAGAAGAAGGGTCTTTTGTTCAAGAACATCAAGGGCAAGTGTACTTGTTCATATTCATGTACAACATCAAATGTGAATTCAATGCTTTCAAGAAGAATTCAAGAATTTTAAAGCTTCGTACAAGTCAAGACAACATTCCTAGATTTTAAAATTTCAAGATACTCAAGCTTTACTGTTAGTTGTTTACAAGATTCAAGAGTCTCAAGTTCAAGCTTTATCCTTTAACAAGATCTCAAGCTTATCGAACTTTAAAGAACTTCTATCATTTGAAGAAAAGAAAGTTCAATGTTCATACATCATGTTCAAGGTATGAAAGACCTTAGATTGACCATAGGGTAGATCATTTTTAATACATAATTCAAATTGTATCATTTTATAAGTGTTTGGACTATTCTTCGACTAGTCCTGGACTCTGTTCGACTAGTCCTAGCACTGCCTCGACTAGTCTAAGAAATTCCAAGACCAGTCCTAAGTTTGTTGCAAATTTTCAAAATTTTTTGTTAAGCCACGACCAGTCTTGGAGACTGCTCGACCGATCGTGTGAAAAATGCACGACTTGTTCACAACCAGTCCTGCAGCTAAGACTCATAGTCCAGCGACTAAATCAGGCTCCTCATGACTAGTCATGGACAGGTCACGACCAGTTGTGATGGCCTCACGACCGATCGTGAAAAGCTTACGACCAGTCGTGGAACGATTTTATCCGATCAATCATGCTCAATATTTCAAAAATCTTTTAGTCCTACGACCAGCTGAAGTGTCCACAGGACTAGTCGTGAACGTGATTTCTTCACCTATAAATAGAGCATAATTTTCAGAGTTTAGTATTCAATTCAAGTAAAATCAAGACACCACTCTGAGATATAAGTTTGTAAACTTCTTAAGATATATTGTGCATATTTAATATTCTCTTTTATTAGCTTTGTTATATTTGATTTTGTATTCTGCATTCCAATCTAATCTGAAAGGGGGATTAAAGTATTCCCACTTCTTGGAATCAAAATCAAATAGAGCTAACCCAACTTGATTTAATTTAAAATCAATTTAAAACCTAGAATCATTTCATAAGTGTGTGTGGACATTGAACTTCTATATTTGAACTTCTACTCCAATTTGGTTCTTCCGGGCTGCAACAAAAGGAGAATATCTAGGTATTTTAAAGTTTTATAATTTTCTTTGTTTTGGTTTCTTTGAAATTAAGCCAGAAAATCTCTCAATTTTGGTTATCTAAGGTCATCCAGAAAACTAAAAGTGTGAGGTTTTTTGAACTGTTTAAGCCCACTTGAAAGACACAATTGTGAAGGTTTTAGGTGAACCTAGAAAAACCTATTTTCATATTGAACGCTAATATCCACTGTATGGCTATTGTTTAATAGTTGGTGTACACACAATCAAACCACTATAATTCTTTGTGTTTTGTAGTTTTGTGGTTTCCTTTCTTTATTCTTTTTGGTTCAAGATTGTGGAATGTATTTGTAGATGTGAATGTTGTAATCTTTACATTTCAGCATTATGGGGAATGTTGTAATAGCTTTGATTTCCTTTCTTGTTATTTCCTGTTTATTCCTATTCAGTTTGAGTTTTGGATACACAAATCGTTCTAGTACGGTTGTCCTACCATAAACCCTTGGTTTTTATGGTGTAAGGTTGTCCTTAGAACAACATTTGTATCAACCTCTCAATACTAGAATTTTGAGGTTGTTGCTTCCTTTGATTATTTGTAATTCACTTAGCTTTCTTATTGTTTAATTCTGATGTTATTTTTTTAATTTGGCATTATCCTATTCACCCCCCCCCCCCCCCTCTAGGACATATAGCTCGGCCTTTTCAATTCCTTGTGTAGGATTGGGTCACAGGTACATCTCACCCTTTCAAGCCCTCATAGGAGGCCTCCGATGGGAGAGTACCCTTAAGTGATGTGTGTTGACTCTTGACCTTATGTAGGCCATAAACTTAGGTCCTTCGTATAGTTCATTGGCCTGCGTGGCCTAAATTAGGGTCCTTGTGTAGATCCTTGGCCTGTGTGGCCTAAACTAGGGTCCTTATTTGGATCCTTGACCTGTGTGGTCTAAACCCAGTTTCCTTGAGTGGATCCTTTACTCTTGTGTAGGGCATAAAACCTAGGTTACTTATGTGGATCCTTTGTTCTTGTGTACGGCATAAAACTGAGGTTCCTTATGTGGATCCTTTACTCTTGTGTAGGGCATAAAACCTAGGTACTTCTTGTTAACCTTTGCTCTTGTGTAGGGCATAAATGTGTGTCTTGTGTAGGCATGTTTAGGTTCCTTGTGTAGGTCCCACAGTCAACCTTTTGTAGGTTGTAAAGGTTAGAGGTGAACTTGATTTAAATCCTCCATTAGTGAAATCCGGTACACTCAAGGGTTGAGTGTGTCCGCCGGGAGTGGAGTAGGCACATAGTCGAACCACTATAACTGACTGTGTTTGGGATTGATGTTTGCGTATTTGTTCATTATGTTTGCTTTGAATGATTATATAAAGCATGATAACATGAATGTTTAGAACTACTAAGAATCACATCCCACACACATTGTCACATTGTTCATCCATCATAGACTAATTGCTAAATCTTGTTTAAATATTGAGTAGTCTAGTGATTGGATCGTCTACTTAGCTTGGAAGTCGTTAGAGTTAAAGTATATCTTGACCCCCTCTAGGACACTTTAACCTATTCCGATTTCTATTATTGTGGTCCATACTGCAATTTCAATTGGTATCAAAGCGGGTGTCTCTTAAAGTCTTAACCACCTAGAAAGTGATCTTGACTGAAGTTAGAATTATGGCCAAAGGTGAGGGCTCATCTGTGACTAGACCTCTTGTATTTGATGGTTCAAATTATGCATACTGGAAGGCTAAGATGCACTACTGTCTGAGATCTTTGGATCATGATGTTTGGTACATTGTTGAAAATGGATATGTGCCCCCAACCGAACAAATAGTACTTGAAAATGGCACAACTATCTCCAAACCAAAATCCAAAGAAATGTGGATTGTATTCGATAAAGAAAAATAAACTTCTAAAGCTAAAGCAATGAATGTTATTTACTGTACAGCGTCTCAAGAAGTATTCAATCAAATTAGTATGTGCAGCATATAAAAACAAGCTTAGGATTTGTTGGAAACAACCCATGAGGGAACCAGCACAGTGAAAAGATCCAAGTTGCAGCTCGTAACATCACAATTTATACATCTCAGAATGGAGGAGTATGAGACATTTATGAAACTCTTTACAAAACTAAACATCATCTGTAATCCCATGGGTGGATTGGAAGAGAAAGTTCTCATCCTAAAAATTTATAGGAAGATTCTAAGATCCCTACCGAAACATTTCAACTCAAAAGTAACAACTATTGAAGAATGTAGGAACATGGACGAAATGAAAATAGAAGAACTAGTAGGTTCCCTACAAACATTTGAACTACACTTCAAACCAACACCTAAATCCAAAAACAATGCCCTCAAAGCCGCAAAACACACCATCACTAATGAGGAAGAGAGTGAGAGAGAAAATGAAGATGAGGAAGTGGCTCTCTTGGCTCAAAGGTTCAAGAAGTTTTTCAATAAAAACCATGGCTGGCCCTACAGAGCACTACAAGAAAAGACACTTTTACGTACGAAAATTTTCATAGGTAAAAGCCTTTTTTTTTATAGGCAAAAATTTTTTCGACGAAAATTTTCGTCAGCAATTTTGTTGCTAAAAGACCAAGGGAGAAAACTTTTACCAACAAAAAAAATTTCGTTGGCAAAGATAAGACCTTTGCCGATGATTTGCTATCGTAGGTAAAACATTTTACCAATGTTTATTTTCGCAGGCAAAAATATTGACAAATCCTTTTGCCTACGATTTTTTTCCTTGCTAAAAAGATTTACAAAACTTTTACCTATGATTATTCTCATAGCTAAAAAGATTTACAAAACTTTTACCTACGAATCCTTTTGTAGGTAAAAATTATGACAAAACTTTTACCTACAAATAATTTCGTAGCTAAAAAATATTTACAAAAGTTTTACATATGAATTTTTTACATAGGTAAAAATTGTTACAAAAGTTTTAACTATGAATACTTTCGTAGATAAAATTATTTACAAAACTTTTACCTATAATATTTTCGTAGGCAAAAATTTTACAGAACTTTTTCCTACGAGTCTTTTTATAGCTAAAACCTTTTAGGAAACTTTTATCTATGAATTATTTGGTAGGTAAAACCATTTTATAAAACATATACCAAAAAATAAAAAATATTTTCAAAACTTTTACCTAATATTTACTGAAGTTTTCCCTACGAAAACTTTCGTAGGTGAAAACGAGGATGAGACTTTTACCTACGAAACCTTTCGTAGGTAAAAAACCTGGATATTACTTTTACCTACAAAACTTTTCGTTGGTAAAAATATCTTTTTTTTTTCTATTTTCCAAAAAATTCCTGATATACACCTGTCACAATATTCCTGATATACACCTGTTATATAAATATTTCATCATATTCGCAATCACATCCATTTAAACCCAATGTACGTTGATCCATCCAAATATAAATTACATCCATCAACATGACATTCATTTACACATAAATACGTATAAGTTTGACATCATAAATAAAATATAAAAAATCACAAAGACGAAGGTGGAGGTGGTGGAGCATCGGTGGGTAAGCGTGTAGTGAGATCCTAAAACATCTTCGTCATCTATCGCTCATGCTCCACCCGCATCTCCTCCATCCTCCTCTCCTACTCCTCCCTCTACCTCGTAAGATCCTCCATCCTCCTCTCATGCTCCTCCCTTTGCATCTCCAGCTACTCGCTCTTCTTCTCCAGCTGCTCTCTGATGTCATGGACGACGACCCGTAGTTGCTGAACCTCTTTCTCTGATGTCATGGACGACGACCCGTAGCTTTAGGAAATTGAGAATAAGTTAAGGTTTAGGTTTAGGCAATCAAGTTCGATTTCGAAATCGGATTTAGGTTTGGGTTTTCAAGTTTAGGTTTAGGTTTAGGTTAGGGAGTTGAGATTAGGATTATGTGTAGGTTTAGATTTAGGGATTTGAGAATACATTTAGGTTTTAGGTTATAAGTGTAGTTTATAAGTTTAGGTTTAGGTTAAGGTTAAGGTTTAGGTTTAAGGATTTTAGAATACATTTAGGTTTTAGGTTAAGGTTATAAGTATAGGTTTAAGTTATAGGTTATAGGTTGAGGTTTAGGTTAAAGTTTAGGTTAAGGTCTAGTTTTAGGTTATAAGTATATGTTTTAGGATTTAAGAATAGGATTAGGTTAAGGTTATAACTTTAGGTTAAGGTTATGAGTATAGGTTTAGGTTATAGGTTATAGGTTAAGGTTTAGGTTTAGGTTTAGGTTATAAGTATAGGTTTTGGGATTTGAGAATATGTTTAGGTTAAGGTTATAAGTTTAGGTTTGGGTTTAGGTTTAGGTTTTAGGTTTAGGTTATATGTTTAGGTTATAGGTTTAGGTTTAGGTTTTAGGTTATAGGTTAAGGTTTAGGTTTTAAGTTTAGGTTAAGGTTAAGATTAGGTTATAGGTTTTAATTTTAGGTTAGAGGTTAAAGGTTAAGGTTTAGGTTATAGGTTTAGGTTTAGGTTTAGGTTAAGGTTAAGGTTGTAACTTTAGGGAATTAAGAATAGGTTAAGGTTTAGGTTTAGGTTTAGGAAATCAGGTTTGGGTTTGGGATCGGGTTTAGGTTTGGGTATTCAAGTTTAGGTTTAGGTTTAGGTTAGGGAGTTGAGATTAGGATTAGGTGTAGGTTTAGGTTTAAGGATTTGAGAATACATTTAGGTTTTAGGTTTAGGTTTAGGTTAAGGTTATAAGTTTAGGTTAGGTTATGTTTAGGTTATAGGTTATAGGTTATAGGTTATAGCTTTAGGGAATTGGATATAGTTTTAAGGTTATAATTTTAGGTTTAGGTTTTAGGTTTTAGGTTTTAGGTTATAGGTTATAGCTTCAGTCAGCTTAATCAGCTTTTTTTTAAAAAAATCTTAGGGGTTAAACTATAAAAAGGGAGAAATCTAGAGGTGGTTTCAATCCTTTCTGACAAAAAAACTATATACTATGAAAAATACCTTATAGACAGTCTCACAACTCAAAACAACTTGAGGTTTTTGCATAGTAGTTTTTATAGGGTTTAGGGTTTATAGGGTTTAGGGTTTTTATAGTTGTGAGACCTCAAGTTGTTTTGAGTTGTGAGACTGTCTATATAATATATATATATATATATATATATATATATATATATATATATATATATATATATATATATATATATATATATATAGGGTATTTTATGATTTGCATAAAACCCTAAACCCTATACCTTATAGATAGTCTCACAACTCAAAAAATGTTGTTACTTTGCATAAAACCCTAAACCCTAAACCATATATATATATATATATATATATATATATATATATATATATATATATATATATATATATATATATATATATATATATATATATATATATATATATATATATATATATATATATATATATATATATATATATATATATATATATATATATATATATATATAAACCCATGTTCCTAGAACATGGAAATTGGACAAAAACACGACGAATGTTAGAAGCTTCAACCTCATCCCATAGCATTGTAGCTGTGTGCAAACATACCAACTTATAAATGGCAAGACAGACTATGTGGCAAAGTGGAAGATTATATCCATCCACGACCTTTTGGGCTTACCCCTGGCACTTTTATACTCCTCGACTTGTACCAATGCATGTCTCCTACCGGTGTGGTTCTTGATCCTGATACTATGTGATAAAAATCATTTTCCAACCATGATTGGGACCCAATATGAAGTACCCATCTGAATGTTATTTGATTACGTGCCCTTGGGTCCTTTGCTGCTGGTTTCATACGCCAATAGGAATTGAAATGGGTTTTGGAGGGGTCTAGAATATCAGGTTGCAGGCTCATGTTTGAGTCTACAACCAGATTTAGGTCAGTAAAAGCATGGTTTTTCAATATATAATAAACATAATTGAAAAATGTTGTGACTCAATTATGATGTTTGTATGCCATCTCAATCCTGCAATGAAAATGACTTGCCTCAAAAATCAAAGTTGATACGACCCAATATGAATATATAGGGAAGTTTTTAGGTGGTTCTTTATTATTTTTCATAGTATGATGACCTACCTAGCTGTCAGATCGACCAGATTTTGGAACATCCCATTTTCATGGGTGGGACTAGCTTGCTAGGCAGGTTAGATGTTATACAAAAACCACGATGGGTCTTGCACACAACTAGGTGGACGTACAAAAACCATGGTTCCAAATAAAGATAAAAGCCTTTCATATAATATATGTTAGAACATGTCTTTAATGATTTTAGATGTGTGCAGATGCACAGAGACAGAACGAGTGCGTGTGCGCACATTAGTAGTAAAGCCAAGTCAGTCATCATCATCACTTTAGATAAATTCAACAGAAATCAGGATTTTGGACTGCATACCTCATAGATGTCATCCTTCAGACATTTACAATTCAAATTCACTGCTCCCAAAATGACAACATGAGGCTAGTGGTATGTCATAAACTTCAATAGATGTTGTTGGTCATTTTTCTTGCGCTGCTGCTCATTAGCATTGTTCCCAAAATGACAACATGAAGACCGACGTAATAATCATTTGAATCACTTATTAACTTAGTTTGAATATTTTCTCTTCTTCCACTTTTTGGATAAGAAGCCACTGTGCATCTTTGAATCGATAGAATGGCTTCTCATCCAACCACTTAACAATTGCAAACTGATGAAAATAATTTATTACAGTTTTCCCATCAGGTGTAGGACTAGTTGAGACCACAACTTTCTCCATGAATATACCGCGAACATGTTTCCTGACAGATGGCTCACAGCTGATCTTTACTGCTGCCTGGAGCATGCAAAAAAAAGAAAAAAAAAGAAGATGAAAATGTTAAAAATGCCAAGCATAATATGTTGTAAATTCCACACGGATATTGAAACTTAAAATTCAGGGCAACAGTAAAGTAGAATTCATACCATGTGCTTGCCACCTTTGAGCACATCTTGAGGAGTCTCAAACATCACGCAAGTAAAGTTCGCAGCTATTTCATCAGGAGTTTCCTTGGCATCTTCCAATTCATCCATTCGCTAGAATCGAGTGAAGTGGGGCATGGTTACCATTTGGAGTTTCCTTTACATTTCTTTTTGTCAATGAAAAAACATAGCTTAACCATTCGGTTTGTGCTTTGGGTGTATTTAGCAGTGGACTGTCTTTTATTTATACATTCAGACAAGAGAAAAAAGTTAGTAATTTGGCAGAGTTGATGGATGAAAGGCAATCACTTAAAAATTGACAAAAAAAAAATTACATACCTGGAATGGAAGTAATGAAGCTAAATTGTCCAAACCTGGAATGCACATGGATGGTAGGGCTCACACGTGTGTGGAATTAGCAAATCTCTTTCCAATTTTGGGAAACTTGGTTTCAAAGACCTGCTTTTCCATAGCATCAAGGTTGTCCATTAGTTTCAACAAAAAAAGGAATGGTAAATCAAACTTGCATAGAAGTATGAACTCGAATTGACATTCGTAGAGATTCTAAAAGAAAAAGAAAAGTGCAAATGAAACGACATTTTTTTAATCTGGCTGAAATAAAAGAATTAGTTCTTATGCCATTAGCCAAAGTAACAACATTTTTTTAAATGAAAAAGATGTAAAAGAAACCTCTTTCAAAGCTACACCTGGAATTACAACAAAATGAAACAAAAATAGATGTGTTTTTATGATTTGTTCTAGCTGGAAAAAAAAAATAGTTCTCAAGCCATTAGACAAAGCAACAATAGTTTTTAAAGAAAAATATTTAAAAGAAACTTCTTTCAAAGCTACACATGGAATTACAACAAAATGAAACAAAAACACACTGGCCGTCCTAATCATTCAATGGATTCTAATGGATGGATTGGTTGTTGGATCTATCATTCCATTTTGGCATATGTTTGGTGTGTACCACTACGTGAAAAATGGAAAAAAAAATGATGGATTTAGAGACGGTTCTAGACCGTCTCTAAAATTGCTTGGTTTAATGACGCTTTAGAGACAGCTGTAAACCATCTCTAAAATTAGGGATGGCTCCTGACCGTCCCTAATATTGTCTTTAAATGTTCTGCGTCCGTAAATAATTTGAGATGGTCTTTGACCGTCTTATATACGTCATCTGAGACAGTCAAGGACCGTCCATATTAGAGGCGGTCTTCGACCGTCTTATATGCGGTCATTTGAGACGGTCACTGGCCGTCCGTATTAGAGACGGTCATTGGCCATCTTTTACTTGTAATCTGAGACTATCAAAGACCATCTCTATTAGAGACGGTCCTTAGCCATCTTATTGCCCTGACAAAAATCGTCTCTATTAGAGACTGTCAATGACCGCCTGTAATAGAGACGGTCCTTAGCCGTCTTATTGCCCTATCCAAAACCGTCTCTATTAGAGACTGTCAAAGACCATCTCTATTAGAGATTGTCAATGACCGTCTCTATTAGAGACGGTCGTTAGCCGTCTTCTAGGACCGTGGAAGATCGTCTGTATTAGAGATGGTCCTTAACCGTCTCTAATGCTCAAGTACGACCTACACTAGAATATAGTTAAGAAGCTTATAAAAAATAATTAACAATGTTTTTTTAAAAAAAAATAGTGATTTTATAAAATTCTACATTTTGAAAAAAAAAATTAAGAACTTTGAATAATGTTGATAACTTTGAAAAAAAAAATTCAATAAAAAAAATGAAATTTTGAAAAAGAAAATAAAAAAAAATTAAACAAAATTGTGAAAAAATTGATAAATTGTAAAAAATATATATATTTTTTAAAAAATAAAACTAGATTTTGTATTTTGATAAAAAAAATTAAAAAGTTATATAACAAGATTTCGATAACAAAATGATATTTTGAAAAAGAAAATTTAAAAAATTAAACAAAATTGTGAAAATTTTGACAAATTGAAAAAAAAAATTAAAAGAAAACTAGATTTTGTATTTTGACAAGAAAAATTGAAAAGTTATGTAACAAAAGTGATATTAAAAAAATGATATTTTGAAAAAGAAAATTTAAGAAATTAAACAAAATTGTGAAAAAATTGACAAATTGTAAAAAAATATATATTTTAAAAAAGAAAACTAGATTTTTTATTTTGACAAGAAAAATTGAAAAGTTACATAACAAAAGTGAGATTTTGATGATGTGTTGTATATCCTTGCCGCCCCCATGTTTCTCCAACCCATTTTTGGGCCGGGTATAAAAAATTGTGTAGATTTAAATCTTAAGTGGACCACACCACTAGAAAGAATGATAATATAGTACCTCGCCATTAAAAATTATAAAGAGCCCATCGTAAGGTTTTATTAATGTTTATTTACAATCCAACTTGTTGATAATGTAAAGAAGATCTAGATGAAGGTAAACTACAAAGATCAAATTAATCCAAAAACTTTTGTGGCCTTCAAAAGGTTTTTAATAGTTATTCATCATTGTTTTGATCTGTATGGCCCACCTGAGATTATTGAGTTCTTCTGATTTGAAATCACATCCTAAAATATGATCGAAAAATATATGGATGGTGTCGATATGCATAAAATATATCAAGGCGGGCCCTACACGGTTAGAGTAACACCCTTGAAGGAGTTACCTAAATAGTGAAATGGTACTATAAGGTCACCTCATGGGAACTTCCCATGAGGTTAATTTGTGTGCGCCCCACCATGATGTGTGTAGAACATCAGCACCATGCATTTGATGTGTCCCCTTTAAGTCCAAAAATCAGTCATATACGAAACTCAGGTGGGCCATAGCATCTAAAACTATGTGAAGACATCCGTAAAACATATAAAAGCATTTGGTGGGGCCCACATGAGTTTTGGATGTGTATGAAACTTGATCTGACTCCTCATCCAAGTGGGACACACATAATGAATGGGCTAGATCTATGAACCACATCTAGGTGGGCCCAATAAATGATTATGAATGTTTTAATGGGAGGGTAACCCTCTCAACTATAGTATGTGGTGTGGCCCACCCAAGCTATGGATTGATTTTATTTTTAAGCTCGTGGCCCACCATGGAATGGTGCATCTGATTGATGGGGCAGATCCAAAGTTCAAGTGGACCCACCATAGAAAAGAGTGGGATAGGACACCCACTATTGAAACCTTCTTAGGGCTCGTCGCAATGTTTATTTGAGATCCAATCTATTTATAAGTTAATACATACATGGATGCGGTTGAAACTTGGTCTGATTCCTCATCCAAGTGGGACACACATAATGAGTGGGTTAGATATGTGAATCACATTTAGGTAGGCCCAATATATGATTATGAATGTTTTAAGGAAACCCTTCTCCACTACATTTAAGTGAGTTACTCGTTACCTTTACCAGAGTAAACTCTATGGGGTCCACCGTTATTTATTTATTTTATCCACTCCATTCACCCATGTTAACAGATAATTTGAGGTCTAAAGAACAAAAAGGAATCATATCCAAAGCTCAAGTGGACCACACCACAGGAAATAGTGTGATTGAACCTCTACCATTTAAAATTTCTTGGAGGCCATAGAAGTTTTGGATCAAGCTGATGTTTGTGTTTTCTATTCATTCATATATTTTTGATATTATGAACAACCTTTAACCGTTTTTGGGCAATCTGATCAGTCCAGATTGAAGAATAATAACTTCAGATGTTTAAATCAAACTTCACTCAAATTGTTGATCAATCTTGTTTGCCCAATATCTTTCTCATATGCAGCATGATTAGGGCAAGTAACCATTTTTAGATGTTGGTTGGTGCTCTACGGGTCCCACCATGATGTATGTGTTTCATCCATGCCGTCCATCCATTTTTACAAATCATATTAGGCCTTGATACCAAAAATGAGAGGGATATAAATCTCAGGTGGACCACACCACATGAAAACAATAGTGATTGGATATCCACCATTAAAACCCTCCTAAGGCCCATTGTACTTTTTATTTGACATCCTATCTGTTGATTAGGTCATATAGGCCCAAATGAAGGGGAAAAAAATATCAGATTAATCCATAACTTTATATGGCCCCCAAAAGGTTTTTAATGGTTGACGCTCATTCAACACTGTTTCCTATAATGTGGTCCAGTTGAGATTGGGATATACCTCATTTTTTGTCTCATACCATAAAATGAAATGAAAAATAGATGGATGGTAAGGATGAAACACATACATCATGGTGGGGCCCACAAAGCACCGACGACGTGACCCATGACCGCTCGTGAGAGAAACTTGAAGCTCTCTCGCTCTCTGTCCTCTCTCACTCTCATTCTCGCTCCCTCTCTCACTCTCTCACTCTCTGTCCTCTCTCTCTCTCTCAGATGGACGATGTGGATGAAGTGGACCATACCACAGGAAACAATGAGAATAATGATTTCCACTGTTGAAATCTTCCTATGGCCTACAATGATTTTTATTTGTCATCCAACCTGTTCAATGTATCACAAATACATGGATGAAGGGAAAAGTAAAATATCAACTTGATCCAAAACTTCAGTGGCCTCCCAAATTTTTTTAATGGTAGACTGAATGCAAACCCTAAGCATACGGATCAGATCCAAACTCCAGCTGATCCAACACTATGATGTATGTGTTTAATCCATGTCGTCCATCTATTTTTAAAGATCATCTTATGGCATGAGACTAAAAACGAGGCATCTTCCAATCTGAAATGGACCACATTACAAGTAATAGTATTGAATGAACGCAACCATTTAAAACATTTTGGGGGCCATAAAAGTTTTGGATAGAGATGATTTTTGTTTTTCCCCTTCATCTAGGCCTATATGACCTAATAAACGGATTGGATGCCAAATAAACGGTACAGTGGGCCTTATGAGGATTTAAATGATGGATATCCAATCACTATTGTTTTCATGTGGTGTGGTCCACCTGATATTTATATACCTCTCATTTTTTGGCCCCACCATGATGTATGTTTTATATCCACACCTTCCATCCATTTGGAGAGATCAGTTTAGGGCAATATCCAAAGAACCAGTTAAATCCAAAGCTCCAGTGGACCCCAACATAAAAAATACTGGGACAGTGACACCCACCATTAAAAACTTTTAAAGGCAACAAAGTTTTATATCATTGAATGGTGGACATCCAACTGTCCATCATATTCTCCTTTTGTGCTCCACCTGAGACTTAATTAGGGCTTAATTTTGGGGATCTATCCTAAATTGATGTGGAGAAATGGATGGATGGCATGGATAAAACATATCCATCATGGTGGGGCCCATAGAGCCTTCCCATTTCCAAAGCTATTTATACCATTTTTTCTCCTTAAAAAAAACTGTGAGTTTTGTACAGAATGTAAAATGGTGGTGACTCATTTATGAAATTAGTGGAAATCATATAGAATTATACAGACCATTCAAATAATTCGTCTAGTTATAAATGTTTAATATTTATAATTTTATTATTAATATATCTTAACTATCCAGAAAATGGTCCCTCTTGCATGTACGGTTGTTATTAAGTTATTTGTTATAAACAATGGAAAACTAACACTTTTTTGGATTTGAAACAGTTATGTGATTTAGAAGAGGAATGCCAAAATGTTGAGCGTCGTTTCCTATCTTCTCATTTTCATCGAGCGGGAGTTCGAGCGCGTCTTCATCCTTCCATTGGCAACGGCGTCTTCCATCGAGCAGCGTCTTCAACCTTTCATTGAGTGGGTCATCTTCCATTAGCAGCGTCCTCAGCCTTCCATCGAGCAACATAAGCTTCTCTTTTCTCATTCCTTCTTGGTCCTGCTTTCATATGTTGAAGATGAAGAAGAACTATTTTTCTTGTTGGGTTTGTTCTGTTTGCTTTCTAGCTATTTCTGTTGTTGGGTTTTCTTCTTCTTCTTAGTTCTCTCTTTATTTTTGGGATTTTTGAGATTATACAAGCTGATGTTGTTGGGTTTCGATGGGTGTTTGACTAATGCGGGATAATCTTTCCGAGCATCTTCTGCTATGGCAGTGATTCTAATGGGTAGAAATACAGAATGTGGTTTTCTATGTATGTTGGATTGTGATTTGTAGTTGTCTGTTTGTTGTGCTATTTTGCAAAATATGATTATCGGTTTCAGACTGGAAATTGGTAATTTTGTGCTGGATGGATTAGGACTTTTAACTAGCACGTCCTACTCGCAGCTGCAATCATGGGGCACCTGCCAATGTGTCACGTGTGTAAGGAATCTGAACTGTTCATTGGTGGCCCACGACGTGCAGATGCTCTGGTCTAAAAATAGCATGGGTCATTCTTCCATCATTGGGTGTCCATGCGCATGTGATGGCAATGGATGGTTAGAAATGATTGTTGATGACCCACTTCCAACTTATGGGTGTGGATAGTTCTTGGGGTGGGTCCTGCCCGATGAATGGATTGGATCTTGCACAGGTGAGACATGTTGTCATATGAGCCAGCTAGAGCACCTATAAGTCTAGATATATTCCTTTCTGGAATACAGAAGAAATATGAGCAACCTGTATAGATGGTGTTTGAGGTCCCTTATGGATGACTCCGTTGATATCGGAATCAAGTTAATCAGGCTCAATTGAGTTCTTCTCAATATGCCTTTACTTCACTAATCTACAATATTCAATTTTGATTTTCTTGTTCTTGATTGTGCCTTGTAATCTTCTTTTTTTTTCAATCAGCTATGATGATTGTGTGTGGGCGTGCATTCTTTAATCAACTATGCTCTTGGTGTCGTCTGATCCTCAGCACCTTATCCTTGACATGCGTGTTCGTTAATGAGCAATGTCCTTGGTGTCGTGTATGTATGTATGCTTGCATGTGTGTGAGAGATGTGGCTTGCAAGCATTCTTGATGACTTGGACCAAAGAAATGTTTATGAGTATTTAAAAGGAATGGTGAATTGTCATAGGATGCATCTTTTTGATGTTGTTAAAAGGAATGGTGAATTGTTAAGATTGAGGATTTCACCTTGTCTTTCATTCCCCATCCTTAAAAAAGGGCGCCTCTCTGCTTTGTCTTACTTTCTCCTTGATTTTTTTGTAAGACTTAGCTTTTCACACTTTTTTCCCTGAAGGAATTCAAAATAGCATGTAAAAGTGCTTATTGGGGTGAAATAGATTGTGTCTCGTCCACTTAAGTGCTGATTTCTTGAGTTTACTAGAATCCTTCAATATCTGGGTCACTTTGTTTTGAGAATTTTTATGCACTTGAGCTCACATGGTCTTTCCTTCTCACTATGTCCATTACTTGTACCCAATCTTTTAGATAGTGCAACTGCATTCAGTGAAAAAGCAATAAAAAAAATGGTGAAGTATAGGAAAAGAAAGACATTGCAGGGCAAAGTTAGTGGGATTTGGGTGTGGGAGTGCAGAAGTGGCTGTAACAAATGGCTAGGAGGTTTAAACACCGAAGAAGCAGAAACATACTTTCCACTTTGAACCAATATGCTTTTCTAGTGGCATTGAGAGATAAGAGCATTAATGTTCCAAAGAACAATCAGGAATCTTATAGCTGGTAATTAATAACAGTTGGGACAATGGTCATTCTCTCCCTTCATCTCTGCATTTTTTAAAATGATATATACTTTGTATTCAAACAACTGTCATATCTGTTATGAAGAAAAGAAAAAGAAAATCACCATTATCAAGGTTGTCCTAATGGTTATTTTCCATAAATTTCTTCTTTTTTAAAATTGATCTTTACATCCTAGTTGTTATAATACACTACGACTAACAATCCAAAAAAGAAAGACTATGATGGTTACTACTATTAGCTATTGCATCACATTGATAACATAACCAAACCTATTCTTTAAAAAAAGATGAGTTTTTGCATTCGCTGACTTTTTTGCAGATTGATTCTTTGCACTCTTGTGGTCAGTGAATCTGATCCTTTCCAGCCTCCCCTTTTTTTTGTTTGGTTTTGAATTGATTTTGGAGGGTTTGGTAAATTGTCTTTAAGAGAAGGTAGTTAAATGTTAGCTATATGCTGAGGGGACTCTAAAATTTTTAGAGAGAATTATCATATACATGATTTGCAGATAGAATTATGGTCCCTTGACCATCAAGGTAGGCTACAATAGATCGATGATAACGGATCACTGAAATGTGGACCCTGCCTGTTTGGGATGTTGACCAAAATAAAACCCATTTACTTCAGCATATAGCTGACATTTAACGGGCATTCTTTGTTACGACCATCTTTGATTGGAGGAATTATATGATCCTTGACCTGAGGATATGCATGTTATCTCCAATTTTCATTTGTACAAGTGGGGTCCATGGTCAGTGCTCTAGACAACTGATTTGACGGACACCAAAGTGGGTGGACTGTGCCCACAATATCTCCTTGATGGGACAGTCATGACCCACTGATTGGTAGATGGTTGGTTAAGGAAAGAAATACATGGCTTTTAACATTCAAGAGTAAAAGAAGGGCAAGATATGCAATGGTTAGGACCATCAAATCTTAGGTGATTTTTGGGACATGTTGAGTTAAGAGGGGCTGATCATATCCAACTGTTGGATCAGTAACCATGGACCTCACTCATACAAACTGCCTTGGATCAGTGATCACACACACACACACACACACACACACACACACACACACACACACACACACATATATATATATATATATATATATATATGTTCTGACCAGAAAAAAAAGTTGCAACTCCACCCAAGCCAATCTGCGTAAAAAATTTCTAAAATCAGGACAAAACTTTGTGTTAATGATTGAGTTTTCCTTTCTTGCTAAAATCAATACCGATTCACAGCTTGATCACAATAGTTGAGGTCTCAGCCCACTATTTTGTGTGCCCGACATCCAGTCCCAAAATTAGGTATGCCTGAAACTTTAGGGCATAAGACAAAAAATTCATCTCCATCCACAACTGAGTTGGGCCTAAAGACAAGAAATAATGCAAGAGGGGACACCAACCATAGGTTATGTGTGTGTCCTAAATGGTGTGTATATTCTATCCAATCCGATCATCAAAAATTCATCTCCATCCGCAACTGAATGATGCCCTCCTTTTATCATCCTTACCGTTTCTGCCATGTATAATTTTGAATGAATTGGGTCATTTCTTCTTTTGCAAGTTGCGCATTTTCTCTCATTGGTATGAAATTTCATGTAGTTCTTGTTCCAATATATGAGGAGAATGACAAACCTTCCTCTTCAACTGAGTAAGTTCTCCAATATGAATATTCAAATTTCAAGTCATGTAACTGCTTATTTATTTTGAACCATGTGTAGCACTATCATGCATCTGATTATTGTTCAGATATTTTCTCATTTTCTCATTTAATGATGAAAGGAAAATATCTTTGTAAAGAAATCCCCAAAACATGTATTTTAAACTATGATCAAGACTAGAAGTAAATCATGATTGCAATAGTGATTGCAATTGTGTTGGCTAGTAGCTGCTGATATTATCTCTCGATAGTGATTGCAATAGTGATATTATCTTTGTAAAGAAATCGCCAAAACATGTATTTTAAACTGTGATAAAGACTAGAAGTAAATCATGATTGCAATAGTGATTGCAATTGTGTTGGCTAGTAGTTGCTGATATTATCTCTCGATAGTGATTGCAATAGTGATATTATCTTTGTAAAGAAATCCCCAAAACATGTATTTTAAACTGTGATCAAGACTAGAAGTAAATCATGATTGCAATTGTGATTGCAATAGTCAGTCTGATATTATCTCTATGTAATTTTCCAATGTTATCCTGGGATCTATACCGACTTGTATATAAAAAAAAAAAAAAACATGCTTTTTATGATTCTAGGGTGATTGTGGAGATCTAACTTGTCCTGGGACTGTTATTGTGATGGTTATACCTTTTATTTTGATTTTTATAGGAGGGGAGCTTTTCATTAGAACTTCCTACCATATATAGTGAATTCTTCAAACTTTGGTCAATGTTGATTCTTTTTTTGTTGGAATAGGAGCAAATTTGCATTCGGTGAAAACTTTGGTCAATGTTGATATTGAAGAACCCAGTTGGTGGGTTTGGGTCACACATGACATGGTTCCTGGTAATACAGAAGAGAGTAGTGGAATTGATGACGAGAGTTATGTGATTTTTACCGAGGAGCTAGTGGTTGATGGGTTTGCCAACTTCATGGCTAGGTGCATTCTTGCAAACCCAAAATCTACGGTATGGGAATTCTATTTTCTTTTACTTTTTCTTTTATTTGTTTGAGTATCTATCATTAATTGGTTATCATTAATTTGCAAAGCTTAACACCAGAGGAACTGCAGAAAAGTAAGTCTACACATACATTTCTTCCTATAATTGAGATGGATGGTAAGATATGGTCCAACCATTTGTAATTGAGACGTTCTCCTATTTTTATATATCCTAAAAAAAAGAAGTATAAATAACATTATTATTCCAAGTAGTCACGAAAAAAGAAAATCCTAAAGTGCCACAAATATGGATCTAAATCTCTGCCTTTCTTTGTTTTTCTTATGCTCATCTCTTTCTTATGTGATATATCATATTAAAAATCCCCCAAGGCATGGATCTCCCAAAATAGAAGGCTACTAATGACTTGCACATGACTAATTGCAGCATATCTTGTCAAAAAGCTTTTGTCACCAAGCATTTAATAGTAGGTAGTATAGATTATTTAAATATTAGTCTTGAGTCATGTCCACTATTGTCAAGTATGTCGAGTTTGGACACAGACTCCATGTTGGCACAACTCAATGTCTCCGTCCATAAATAACACCTGTTTATGATTTGACCAACTTTCAAATATGTATGTCCTTTTGAACCTTCCGTGATTACATAAGTGGCTGAACCATCTCTGTATGTTACACATAATTTGTCATCCACTAGTTTCTGTAAATGATCCATGTTGTATGTAGTGACCTTCTCTTCAAATGAGATCTTTTTAGTAATTTCTAATGGTAAATCGATTTCATGAATCCCTTTATATGCATCCCTAATAATCACATTACGAGATGAGAACCCTGATCCCCAGCAGTTTGGTAATTTTGGAGTCCTTGGTTAGGGTTTGGGCTGAAAGTACGAGTGCTGGAGTCAACGATTTCAGAGTCTATACTCAATTCTTTTGAAAAGTAGAAAAATGGGAATATTATTAAATATGGATTTTCTTGTTAAGAAGAAAATGGAAGATGGATTGACAAAACATAAAAGAGATTTTTTTTTCCTTCTTTTTTGCTTTAAGAGAGAGAGACGGAGAGGTGAGATTGGGGAAATCGAGGGAGAGAGTGGGGGAATGAAGTGGCCGCGTGAGATTTAAAAATGGTGAGTGTAGTTTGGTTTGAAAATGACATTTTACATGCGTGGTGTGCATGTCTATGAGAGGTGTCTACGGACGCGGATTAGTTAATGAACGCAACAGTAGCGAGTTTGATCAATATATATGATGAAACCCTACTCTCTCACAACAGTGTGAGAATAACGGTGCTCCAGATATGCATATCCTTTATCTTTCTTGTATGTAGTTACATGTTGAATTTCTTCATTCTTTGATTCATTACACTCAATTTAGGTGGTTTGTACCAATTCTAAAGACTGTACATTAGGCATTCAATATATAAGACTGAAGAGAGATTGATTAGGCATTTAAATGTGTTGCAGGATGTTGTTTGAATTGCTTGTCCTAACGGTGCACAAGTTGGGATGGATTGGACTTCTATCTTCAGAAAACGCCATGATTTCAGGTAGTTATTATTGTAATGGAAAGTTAAAAAATTAAAAGAGAGATAATGAATTCATGAAAAGAAATGTTCTTTATCATTAGGGCTACTTTCGCTGGGTTAGATGCAGAAATTATCGCCAACTTCACAAAAAGACAAATAGCATCAGTGGCCACAGATTGCAACCTGGATTTAAACAAGGTTTGAGGTGCCGTCAACAATGCTAACAGAATCCTCCAGGTCAGATTGTTGATTGGACCTGATTTTATTTAAATGATCTTGATAATCCATTTTATTTAAATGAGCAGACCCGGATGTGCATCGCAGCTATCCAGATGTTGAGCGGGGGTCCCTGAAAGGTGGGAACTGCTGTTATGACCATGATGAAGCTGTCCATTTTCTATGGATAGCATTGGAGGGGTCTAACCATTTGGATAGGTCGTGTTTATGTATTTACTCAAAATTAATGAAGCAGACCCGGATGTGCGTCGGAGCTATCCGGATGAGCGGGGGTCCCTGGAAGGTGGAAACCGCTGTTATGACCATGATGAAGCTGTTCATTTCCTATGAAAAGCATTGGAAGGGCCTGGCTATTTGGACAGGCCATGCTTATATCTGTATTTGCAGGGACCACACACTTAACCTAAACCACACCATAAACCTATAACCTAAACCTATTCTCAATTACCTAAACTTATAACCTATAACCTAAACCTATTCTCAAATCCCAAAAGTTATACTTATAACCAAAACCTAAACCTTAACCTATAACCTAAACCTATAACCTTAATCTAAACCAAAACTTATGACTTAAAACCTTAACCTAGAACCTATAACCTAAACTTATAACCAATAACCTAACCTTAACCTAAACCTAAAACTTAAACCTTAACCTATAACCTATAACCTAAACCTAAACCTAAAACCTAAATATATTATCAAATCCCTAAACCTAAACCTACACCTAATCCTAACCTCAACTCCCTAACCTAAACCTAAACCTAAATTTGAAAACCCAAACCTAAACTCGATCCCAAACCTGAACCTGAATTCCTAAACCTAAACCTTAACCTATTCTTAAATCCTTAAACCTAAACCTACACCCAATCCTAATCCTAACTCCCTAACCTAAACTTAAACCTAACTTGAAAACCCAAACCTAAACCCGATCATGAACCCGAACCCAATTTCCTAAACCTAAACCTTAACCTATAACCTAACTTAAACCTACACTTATAACCTAAACCTAAACCTATAACCTAAACCTAAGCCTAAAACCTATACCTATGACCTAAAACCTAAATGTATTCTCAAATCCCTAAACCTAAACCTACACCAAATCCTAATCTCAACTCCCTAACCTAAACCTAAACCTAAACTTAAAAACCCAAACCTAAACTTGAACCCAATTTCCAAAACCTAAACCTTAACCTATTCTCAATTCCCTAAACCTAAACCTAAGACCTAAATGTATTCACAAATCCCTAAACCTAGACCTGCACCTAATCCTAATCTCAACTCCCTAACCCAAACATAAACCTAAACTTGAAAACTCAAACCTAAACCTGATCCCAAACCCGAATGTATTCTCAAATCCTTAAATCGAAACCTACACCTAATCCTAATCTCAACTCCCTAACCTAAACCTAAACCTTAACTTGAAAACCCAAACCTAAACCCGATCCCGAACCCGAATCTGATTTCCTAAACATAAACCTTAAACTATTCTCAATTCCCTAAACCTAAACCTAAAACTTAAATGTATTCTCAAATCCCTAAACCAAAACCTACACCTAATCCTAATCTCAACTCCCTAACCTAAACCTAAACCTAAACTTGAAAACCCAAACCTAAACCCAATCCCGAACCTGAACCCGATTTCTTAAACCTAAACCTTAACCTATTCTCAATTCCCTAAACCTAAATTTAAAACCTAAATGTATTCTCAAATCCCTAAACCTAAACACACCCTAAACCTAAACCTTAACCTATTCTCAATTCCCAAAACCTATAGCTTATAACTTTAACCTAAACCTTAACCTTAATCTAAACCTAAACCTAAACTTAAACCTAAACCTATAACCTTAACCTAAACCAAAACCTATGACCTAAAACCTAAATGTATTCTCAAATCTCTAAACCTAAACCTACACCTAATCCTAGTCTCAACTCCCTAACCTAAACCTAAACCTAAACTTAAAAACCTAAACCTAAACTCAATCCCGAACTCGAATCTGATTTCCTAAACCTAATCCTTAACCTATTCTCAATTCCCTAAACCTAAACCTAAAACCTAAATATATTCTCAAATCCTTAAACTAAAACCTACACCTAATCTTAATCTCAACTCCCTAACCTAAACCTAAACCTAAACTTGAAAACCCAAACTGAAACCCAATCCCAAACCCGAACCCAATTTTTGAAACCTAAACCTTAAATTATTCTCAATTCCCTAAAACTAAACCTAAGACCTAAATGTATTCTCAAATCCCTAAACCTAGACCTACACCTAATCCTAATCTCAACTCCCTAACCCAAACATAAACTTAAACTTGAAAATCCAAACCTAAATCCGATCCCAAACCCGAATGTATTCTCAAATCCTTAAACCGAAACCTACACCTAATCATAATCTCAACTCCCTAACCTAAACCTAAACCTTAACTTGAAAACCCAAACCTAAACCCAATCCCGAACCCGAATCTGATTTCCTAAACATAAACCTTAACCTATTCTCAATTCCCTAAACCTAAACCTAAAACTTAAATGTATTCTCAAATCCCTAAACCGAAACCTACACCTAATCCTAATCTCAACTCCCTAACCTAAACCTAAACCTAAACTTGAAAACCCAAACCTAAACCCAATCCCGAACCTGAACCCGATTTCCTAAACCTAAACCTTAACCTAATCTCAATTCCCTAAACCTAAATCTAAAACCTAAATGTATTCTCAAATCCCTAAACCTAAACACACCCTAAACCTAAACCTTAACCTATTCTCAATTCCCAAAACGTATAGCTTATAACTTTAACCTAAACCTTAACCTTAATCTAAACCTAAACCTAAACCTAAACCTAAACCTATAACCTTAACCTAAACCAAAACCTATGACCTAAAACCTAAATGTATTCTCAAATCTCTAAACCTAAACCTACACCTAATCCTAATCTCAACTCCCTAACCTAAACCTAAACCTAAACCTAAACTTGAAAACCCAAACCTAAACCCGATCCTGAACTCGAATTTGATTTCCTAAACCTAAGCCTTAACCTATTCTCAATTCCCTAAACCTTAACCTATTCTCAATTCCCTAAAACTAAACCTAAAACCTAAATGTATTCTCAAATCCTTAAACTAAAACCTACACCTAATCTTAATCTCAACTCCCTAACCTAAACCTAAACCTAAACTTGAAAACTCAAACTTAAACCCAATCCCGAGCCCGAACCTGATTTTTGAAACCTAAACCTTAACCTATTCTCAATTCCCTAAAACTAAACCTAAGACCTAAATGTATTCTCAAATCCCTAAACCTAGACCTACACCTAATCCTAATCTCAACTCCCTAACCCAAACATAAACCTAAACTTGAAAACCCAAACCTAAACCCGATCCCAAACCCGAATGTATTCTCAAATCCTTAAACCGAAACCTACACCTAATCCTAATCTCAACTCCCTAACCTAAACTTAAACCTTAACTTGAAAACCCAAACCTAAACCCGATCCCGAACCCGAATCCGATTTTCTAAACCTAAACCTTAACCTATCCTCAATTCTCTAAGCCTAAACGTAAAACTTAAATGTATTCTCAAATCCCTAAACTGAAACCTACACCTAATCCTAATCTCAACTCCCTTACCTAAACCTAAACCTAAACTTGAAAACCCAAACCTAAACCCAATCCTGAACCCGAACCTGATTTCCTAAACCTAAACCTTAACCTATTCTCAATTCCCTAAACCTAAATCTAAAACCTAAATGTATTCTTAAATCCCTAAACCTAAACCTTAACCTATTCTTAATTCCCTAAACCTATAGCTTATAACTTTAACATAAACCTTAACCTTAATCTAAGCCTAAACCTATAACCTTAACCTAAACCAAAACTTATGACCTAAAACCTTAACCTATGACTTGTAACCTAAACTTATAACCTATAACCTAACCTTAACCTAAACCTTAACCTATAACCAAAATCCTAAACCTAAACCAAAAACCTAAATCTATTCTCAAATCCCTAAACCTAAACCTACACCGAATCCTAATCTGAACTCCCTACCCTAAACCTAAACAAAAACTTGAAAACCCAAATCTAAACCCGATTCTGAACCCGAACCCGATTTCCTAAACCAAAACCTTAACCTATTCTAAATTCCCCGAACCTATAGCTTATAACCTAAACCTAAACCTTAACCTAAACCTATAACCTTAATCTAAACCAAAATTTACGAGCTTATAACCTAAACCTAAACCTTAACCTAAACCTATAACCTTAATCTAAACCAAAACCTATGACCTAAAACCTTAACCTATAACCTATAACCTAAACTTATAACCTATAACCTAACCTTAACCTATAACCTAAAACCTAAACCTAAACCTAAAACCTAAATGTATTCTCAAATCCCTAAACCTAAACCTACACCTAATCCTAATCTCAACTCCCTAACCTAAACCAAAACCTAAACTTGAAAACCCAAATCTAAACCTGATCCCGAACCCAAACCTGATTTCCTAAACCTAAACTTTAACCTATTCTCAATTCCCTAAACCTATAGCTTATAACCTAAACCTAAACCTTAACCTAAACTGAACCTATAACCTTAACCTAAACCAAAACCTATGACCTAAAACCTTAACCTATAACCTATAACCTAAACTTATAACCTATAACCTAACCTTAACCTAAACCTAAACCTAAAACCTAAACCTTAACTTATAACCTAAAACTTAAACCTAAATGTATTCTCAAATCCCTAAACCTAAACCTACACCTAATCCTAATCTCATCTCCTTAACCTAAACCTAAACCTAAACTTGAAAACCCAAACCTAAACCCGATCCCGAACCCGATTTCCTAAACCTAAACGTTAACCAATTTTCAATTTCCTAAACCTATAGCTTATAACCTAAATCTAAACCTTAACCTAAACCTATAACCTTAACCTAAACCAAAACCTATGACGTAAAACCTTAACCTATAACCTATAACCTAAACTTGTAACCTATAACCTAACCTTAACCTAAACCTAAAACCTAAAACCTAAAACCTAAACCTAAGCCTAAGCCTAAGCCTAAAACCTAAATGTATTATCAAATCTCTAAACCTAAACCTACACCTAATCCTAATCTCAACTCCCTAACCTAAACCTAAACCTAAACTTGAAACCCAAACCTAAACCCGTTCCCGAACCCGAACCCGATTTCCTAAATCTAAACCTTAACCTATTCTCAATTCCCTAAACCTATAGCTTATAACCTTAACCTAAACATAAACCTATAACCTATAATCTAAACTTAAAACCTAAGTGTATTCTCAAATCCCTAAACCTAAACCTAAACCTACACCTAATCCTAATCTCAACTCCCTAACCTAAACCTAAACCTAAACTTGAAAACCCAAACCTTAACCCGATCCCGAACCCGAACCCAATTTCATAAACCTTAACCTATTCTCAATTCCCTAAACCTATAGCTTATAACCTAAACCTAAACCTAAACCAAAACTTAAAACCAAAATGTATTCTCAAATCCTTAAACCTAAACCTACACCTAATCCTACTCTCAACTCCCTAACTTAAACCTAAACCTAAACTTGAAAACCCAAACCTAAACCCGATCCCGATTTCCTAAACCTAAATGTTAACCTATTCTCAATTCCACATCGTCTACTAAATCCAATGTTTATTGTATTGGAATGGAATAAAAGATTGTCCTAAACCACCCAAAGACCTTCAAATTCATATGTAGCCTACCTGATTATTGGACTTAATTTTTTAGCCTCACATGATCATCATGGTGGAATGAACCTGTTGTATGGGTTGAATGTGATGAACACACCATGAGAGCCTAAAAATGCTTTACCTTGACACTTTCTAGGGGAAAATCAAAAGGAAAAAAAAGGTATTTTGGTCAATTGATTCCCCTAAAAGCATATTCTAGTTCTTC
This sequence comes from Magnolia kwangsiensis, assembly GCA_037074715.1. NCBI lineage: Eukaryota > Viridiplantae > Streptophyta > Magnoliopsida > Magnoliales > Magnoliaceae > Magnolia > Magnolia kwangsiensis. The sequence continues at coordinate 102,567,239 of CM073577.1, read as the reverse complement.
GCATAAGTCGTTGTTGGTAAAATCTTTCAACCTTGTAATTAATGGCATATTTTTTAATTCATTTTTTTATCTTTGTTGAATGCTACATTTTGACTCTTTTTTTTTTCTTGTGCAGGATTTTAACTAATTGTGCCTAAATTTAGGCCTACAAGCACTTCATCCTTTTGATGCCACTCGTGCTAGGAGTAGACCACGGAGGATTTGTTTTTTATTTATTTATTTTTATTCAAGACCATTTTCAATTTATTGTTGTAAATATTATATATATTTTTTTATTGTGAAGTAATATAAATTTTATTTAATATTTAGTTTTAATTGTATTGCAACATTTTTTTTATGTTTAAAATATTAAAAAATACAGGTTTCAATTGAATATATCAGATTTTTTATTACCAGGTCTTTTAGCATCAGGGATGGTCTAAGACCATCCTATTTAGGTTCATCAGAGACGGTCCAAAACAGTCCTTTTTAAGGATGGTCTAAGACCGTCCTTTTTAGGTTCATCAGAGACAGCTTATAACCGTCCTTTTTAGGTTAATCAGAGACAGCTTATAACCGTCCTTTGTAGGGACGGTCCATGTCCATCCTTTAATGGCTCATTAGAGACGGCTTATAACCGTCCTTTTTAAGGATGGTCGATGACCGTCCTTTGCAGGGACGGTCCATGTACGTCCTTTAATGGTTCATCAGACAGTACCTATAGCAGTCTTTTTTGTTGACGGTCATGGATCGTCCTTTTTACGGATGGTCTAGGACCGTCCTTTTTAGCTTCAAAACAGACATTTAATGTCTACCCTTATAGACGGTCATAGACCATCTTTCTTTAGAGACTGTCCATGACCGTCCTTCTTTAGAGACGGTTTATGGCCGTCTGTTAAGTAATACGATGCCCCAAAATATGACGACCATTGCGACTGTCCAAGACCGTCCTTTATGGCCCTTTGAGACGGTTTTCGACCGTCCTTTTTTCACTGTTTTGGCGTAGTGTATATGAACTTTATTGCACACGTGTGGGCTTAACAAAGCTCATATTTTTTTTTATGAGATATAATTGTAAACACCTCCCCTCTGGTTTGGATTATGGTAGGCCTCTGCCTAATAAATTCGTTGCAGACTCCTACACAGTCTATTATCACTGTTATCTTTGAGAAATTGACCATTTTACTACTCTCTCACAGGTAACTAGTTGAAGACACATAGGTCCGACATGGTGCATGTACGTCATCCAACCTAACATGCACCCCACCATAAAAATGGGAAACCTAGAAGATAAGGTTGATCTAACTATCATGTGGCCTACCACCTGGATTTGGAGGTTTTTGGGTGGGTATGGCCCACAAGAAATCCTTTGATTCCTCAACAACAACATTTTACAAAAAAATAAACAAATAAATAAATAAATAAATAAAAATAAAAATAAAAATAAAAAATAAAAAATAAAAAATAAAAAATAAAAAAAGAAAAAACAATCCACTATTTCTTTGTGCTTGCAAAAGGATCTCTTAGGATAAGAGCTTCTTGGTCTTGGAGACCAAGGATGGTTGTAACATTGCTAGTTAATGAAGAAAATAGGTTGGGTTACTGCATTTTTCATAGAGAAAAATCTTGATAGTTATGGACGAATGTGATGGTTCATGCACAAGCACTCAAAATTGTGCATCTGTCATGCATAAACATCCATTTCGTGGTGCCCACTTTGAATGGGTCGTAAACTAAAACTTACACTGAAATGATGTCCTAACTACCTGACCGGTGGGCATCTAATGGATGACTAGAATGAAAAATAGTCAACTGTCTGAATTCAACAAATAAATGTCCATCAGTCGGAGGTTAGGATCATCCAATCAATCTGATTTCTAATTATTAGAACAATTCATTTTGCACCACATGTATGACACATGTACAATTTATGAACCATCACAATTGGCCAGACAAATAAAAAATCAAATAGATCCCCTTACTCGTTAAAAAAAGAGAGAGAAAGAGAGTCAAATATCATTAAGATACAACTGAGAATAGATTTTCAAAATTTTCATTCCAAGAATTATTTTTCACAAATCTAAATCAAGCTTGCAATGAGGTAACTTACAACACTAAACACAAATCAATCACAAGGTTAGGAAGATTGAAGCGACGTAGTTCACACATGACAACATTGGTAAGGGAAGAATGATTGAAGCGACATAGTTCACAAAGCAATTATAGTGATGCAATTAATATTATAATTATTTTGGAATATCATTAGTAGATCATGTGTCCAATAGAGTCTAGTGACACACATATTACACATGCAACTCTTGGAAATATTTTATATGCAATCCAAGCTTTGAAGCCCCCTAAATTTGAAACCTCTAATTATTTAATGGTGCCAAACAACTACGAGATTTGAAACCCCCTCAAATCCCCCCCAAATCTATGGTGCCAAACAACTAGGACTTTATTCGTCTCATGGGATGCCTAGATAAGCACATTCCAAGAGGAGAGGGATGAGTGGAATTGGAATCTCGAAAAGAATGGAAAGCTTTTTGTTCAATCCTTTAACCCAATGCTAATGGGGGATTTAAATAGTCATACGATTGCTCCCACGGCATATGCATGGAGGAATCCGCACACCCCATGGCATGGTTGTGTTTAGTTGGATTGTAGGCAAGGAAATTTTAGCAATTAATCATCTGACAGGCAGAAACTTATCATTCCCAATGTCTGTACTCTATTTTCATGTTGAGAAAATGGAAGATCTTTGTTCACAAATTGCTGGAACATGGAGCACTGACCAGATGCTCCAAAAAAGGGGTAAATTCCATCTTCTATTCCAAGCTGGGAATGTTTGGATAGCTAAAATCCTGTCAAATTCATTAGAAATGGAAACTGGTTTCACCTGATATGACAGCCTCGCATGTTTGAATTCTATGGAATCCTTTGGAACAAGTGAGAGGTTTCCATCATAGAAGGCGATTTCCAAGAGCATTAGTGAGAGTTTTGTATCATTTCAAAACATCCAATACATGGACAGTTGCAGTAGTGCTAATTATAGCAGAAATGAAGATGATGTCATAATTGAGATTGATTTGCAGTTTGGCATGGATTGAGATTTGAGTGTTTCCTTTGATTTGTTTGAGCTTTTAGCTTTAGAATTTGGAAGTCAGAAGGCCCAAAAACATGTTCATATCCTGTTTTTCCAAACAACAAGGATTAAAAATAATCTTGATAACCAAGAATCATGACCTCTAATATATAATTACAATTAGCTAAAATGAGATGAACTCATTTTTAGGAGAGTCCCTAAACCTAGATTTATAAGATTGGCATGCTTTTATGACTTGTGAATCTACAGAGTGAAGGAAAAAATAATAACTGATGTAAACCTGTGCTATCTGCGTAATATTGTAAAAACTAACACATGGTCTAACTCATTAAACATGGAAAGATGTGAATAGGGCCCAACCCAAACTTGCAAAATGTGGCAAATGCATGAGATCTACATTGCTTATTATATGGAACATGCCCCCACAATGCATTTCCTTTGGTCCAAAAGTCAGGGCAGGTTTGATCATACACACCAAATGTGGACTGATGGCCATTTTATCTTAATCTCACACCATTTGTTCACTTGTAGCCCACCTGATGAACAGACTGACCTGATTCTCAGCCCAGGAGAGGCATGATGCAACCCACCTAATGAATGGCTGGATCTCTCCTGTAAGTGGGGCAAGTCCAAATGCATGTCCGATTAGCTGGGCACTTGCTCAAAACTTCTTAACAGCCACAAGTGATTATATTTCCGATCACCAACCTAGAATTCATCTGTGGGAGTCTATCAAAAGGGCAAACAATCCACAACAATTCATCCACGAACTCCGCCTCACCAATGGTGGATCTGAAGCAATCTACAGCCCTTACAAATGCTCCAAAAATCAGATTTCATAGGCATTCAGATGCACTACCCTTCCAAATATTGACACGTAACATGAGATGACAAATAAAAATGCAGCAGCTCCTCAGTGCTGGTAGCAAACACCAACACTGAGAAAAAACCTTTCCAATTCAATTCTCCGACAGAAACCTCTTTCAGAGAACAGCTTGGGATCCAGAAATGTGGGCCCACCAGTACATTTACCACCCAAACAGAAAACACTACTCAGTTCCATCAGCTCATTTCATATTTCCATATAAAGTCCAGCATTTTTGAAGCACATTTCAGATTTTTCCCTCAAAACAAACGAAAATCACAAATTTCATAACCAGATCACATCAAATCCGCTCATTTCATACCACAACACGAATCCAATCATCCAGATCTCACCGCCAATAGAGACAGAAACCACCACAAATGAAATCAAATCCATGCATTTCATGAAGAAAATGAATCTAAAACAGAAAATCCAATGGTAGTAGTAAATGTCAGAAAGAAGCATATACCTTTTTTTCTTGAAGTTCTTACAATGACGCCTCTCAATCCAACAACAAAGAGGGAAACCAGTGGTCCCGGATGCACCAAAACAAGTCAATGATGGAACTCCAATCGAGATGATGAAGGTCCTCTGAGGTTTTCTGAGGTGATGAATCTGATGGAGGAGAGAGAGAGAGAGAGAGAGAGAGAGAGAGAGAGAGAGAGAGAGAGAGAGAGAGAGATTGGGGAACGAATAGAGAGGGGGAGGAAGATGAGAGAGCTAGAGCAAGATCAAGAGAGAGATAAGGTTAGAGAGAGAGAGAGAGAGAGAGAGAGAGATCAGAGATTTGGGGTTTTTTTTGGGTGGGCATCTGTTTTGAGAGCGCGCTCAAATTTGGGCCCAGGTTTGGTATGGCTCTGTGGGCCCCACCATGATGTGTGTCAAACATCTTCCCCATCAGTCAGATGCATCATCCCTTGGTGGGCTCAGGGATTAAAAATCAAATCAATCTATTACTTGTGTGGGCCACACCACATACAAAAGTTGAGAGGGGTTACCCTCCATTAAAAAATTCATAATTATGTTTTGGGCCCACAGAGATGTGGTCCACAAATCCATCCCATCCATTATGTGTGTGCCACTTGGATGAGGGGTCGTACCAAGTTTCAGACGCATCCAAATTTCAGGTGGGGCCCACCAAGTGCTTTTATGTGTTTTAGGCATGTCTTCACATGATTTTAGATGGTATGGCCCACCAAAGTTCCATATACGGTTGATTTTTGAGAAATCTCATAATTTAAAGAGGACCCATCAAATGCATGGTGTTGATGTTTGACATACATCATGGTGGGGCCCACACAGCTTGACCTCATGAGGACGGCATGGATTAAACCCATACATCATGATGTGGCCCACCTGAGATTTATATCCCTAAAAATGGATGAACAATGTGGGTTGATCCCGAATTTAAATCCAAAACTCAAGTGGACCATGCCACATGAAACAGTGTGGAATAATGATTTCCACCGTTGATACCTTCCTTGAGCCCATGGTAATGTTTACTTGACATCCAACATGTTCGTAATATCATAAAGATATGAACGAAGAGAAAACATAAAAATATATGAATTATTGTGGGCTAACTACGATGACAGTGTAAAATCCACTCCGTCCATCATTTTCTTTGAATCATGATAAAATGAGATCTAAAAAATTAGATAGATCCATTGTCAAAGAAATGGAGAGAAGATACCACCATTTGTACCAAAGTAGCCCATGGGTGCAAGATCTAAGTTGTACATCAGGTGAGTCCCACCGTGTATGTCTCTGATTCTAGCCTACTACTCAAGTGGATCACATATGTGTCTTCCCCGACCTTCAAACAGCCACCCCAAACATATTAGCTATAGAACCTTGCATCATCCATATGCCCTTAGTTACTTGAATCATAGTTTTTTTTTTCTTTTTTGTTGGAAGATATAATCTCAACGAATGATTCAAGAAGACTTCAATGGCCTTGAAGCAAAGACTAGAAAGTCAGATCTTTTGGATCCTCAATGATCTTCACTAGAGTTTGCAAGAATGAAGCCAAATCAGCACCATATATAACACGATGATATGCAATAACATTCACCTGCAAGCATTCATAGTTTTGCCCAGGTGAGTATATGGAAGGCGACTGGAAGTTCTAGGCTTCCAAATAACTCACCAGGCAGAATGTTTCTCACTTGCACATCTGATTTTTCACACCAATCTGGCCATCCTTGGTAGCAACTATAGTTGGTTGGGATGCTCCAATGGCCATGATTGCACCCTGCAGAATAGTCCATTGCAAATTTGGCAGTCAGACTCTCAATTGAAGCGGGGATAATGTATTTGATTTTAAAAAAACTAAAACATAGAATCCCCTTGTTTTTTTTTTCTCAAAGTGGGATTGTGTATTTGATTTACGTGGTGCAGCATCTAGGGAACTTCCTAAAGACACGAGAGTCAGGAAATTCAATTTTCACCCATGCCATAGAATTGCAAGCGTTCCCTGCACTTGTTAAAATTAAATGACACTAGCAGTGCCACCGATCCTTGGGCAAGACATGACCCTGACTGCTTATTGAGTGGACCGCTACTGAATTAGTTTAGTGGGTGTTTACACAAAATTATGCTGATTAATAAAGAAATTTCATGATGCAACCAAATATACCATTACCCAAAAATAATCACCAATTGGATTATCCTAAATATCCATATTATGGGCTGAAAATGGATATTTAAAATGGATATTATGGGCTAAATTTGGGGAAATTAGGGATTTGTGATTTTCAGCTACCAAAATCTAATGTGGAATCTTGATCTAATGTGATTTGTTTCTTAGAAATATACTCTTTACAGGTTACCAAATGATCCCTTAAGGGTCGATTAGATGCCTGTAGGTTTGGATCTTCAGAGGTTGCTCAGGTTGCAGATCCTCAGGCAAAAGTCTATGCAATTCCTACGGTGTTTGGATTCCCCTTTCCTCCCATATAGTAAGGAGTTGTTTGAATAACCATGTTGGCCAATCATTTCTCTAGATGGATGATAAAAAATGTGAAATATGTGGGCCAATCATTTCTCTAGATATAATGAATCACACTTGCAAATTTTTCTCACATCAACAACATCCAATCCACTCATTTTTTTGGTCACATGATATACCATAGAAATTGAGAATGGTAGTTGATGAAGAGATGGAGCAATCCCTACTTGTTCATTTAACTTGGACACTTCTTAGTTGAATGGACAGTACACCACACATGATTCCAAACCTGTAAGCCTACCAAACACAAGCATTATAATTTATAGGAAGTACAATGCTTACTAAAAGTTGCCCAAACAAAGAAAATATAATGGTTGGGTTTTGATATTTTGACTCAGTTACTTGAAAAATATAATATTTGAAAAACCTAGGATATCCAAACGACTCATTAGCTTTGTTCGGTGAATCAGGTTTTTAGATTTTAACTCAGTTATAGTCCAAGAATCATGTATTTTCATTTCATCAAACCTCATGTAGGATACACCATAGGAGTAATGTACAAACACACTTAAAAACTATATACATATCCGTAAGGTGTGGCCCACCTGAGTTTTGGAATAGCTTGAGTTCTGGTATCCTACCAACTATATACTTGTTGTAATTCTTTATCTTCTTCTTTTGTTTTTGTTCAATGAAATTGTCGTTGTTCATAAATGTTCTATCTTTACGATTGCCAACCTAGCCCAAACCTCAGTCTCCTTTACTTATAGGGTGTCAATGGCTTGGTTGGGCCGGTACTACCAAAAAATAGGCCAAAGTTGATGGATATTGGGTGCTTTTGGCTACGCCTAAAAGTAGTCCGTATTATGGATGGACAAAATCCATAGCTAAAACCAATTTCTCCGTAGCTAAAGCTCTTTTTTTAAACGGTGGACGTCCAATCGCTACTGTTTTCCTGTGGTGTGGTTCATGAGATTTATTTCAATCTCATTTTTTGATATCATTCTTAAAATAATGTTTAGAAATTGATTTATAACTTGGATATAATACAAACATCATGGTGGTGCCCATAGATCCCTACCAGATCCGACGATCATGGAAGTTTTTTTTAGTGTAAATGTATGTGAGTTTTGTATTTTCTGTAAAATTGTGGTGACTCGTTTATATAAATAGTGATAATGATATAGGGTTATCCACAATAACCAAATAATGAGTCTAGTTGTAGATGGGTAATATGTACATTTTCTTATATAAAAACATCTTAACCATTCAGTAAATGGGCCCTTATACGTACGGTTGTTAATATGGTGTGTGTTATAAATGATGGTAAACACACAATTATCGGATTTGAAAGTATCCTCTCATTTTAGATGAGGGATTTCCAAATGCATGGCATTTCTCTTTTAAAATTTAGATGAGATTTCCAAACAGCGCAAGCTTCCTCGCCTGAGCTCTGATTCCTTGAAGAATTTGCTCTTCTTGCTGAGGGATTTCCAAACGCCATGCAGATTCATCTCAAATAGGTGAGCTTCTCTCGAAATCCCTTATTTTCCTCGCCATTTGTTCCTCTTCTTGCTATTTTTATTCTAGAATCCCTTCCATCTGTGATTGCTTTTTCTATTTTCTTCTTCTGATGTTGCAAGCACACAAATGTTTAGTAGAAAGGCCCATTCTTGATCTTTTGAGTGTTTGGTTTGTTAATGACCCTGCTGATGTGGCATGATTTCCAAGAGAGAATGCGGCATCTCGCAGGAGTCCATCCTCTAGCAGAATATCTCCAAGACGATTAATCAGAGAAGCCTTTAAACCTTCCTACCTTGGTAACATTCGGCCTTAGCTTAGTTATCCTTTTCCTTATGTTGCTTTGTTTGATAAAATTCTAGTGAGCAACAAACATGTCAGGTGTTTGATGAAATTCCTGAAACAAATATGTGTAATTATATTTTTAACGCGTGGAATTCGAAATAACCACCCAAATTAGTTCCATTTGATGCTATTTTGAGTAGATTTGATTGTTGCTGAATCAAGCTAATAGTCGGGAATCTTGTTAAAGATTTAGTTAGTAATTTAGGATGTCTCTTTAGGATTTGTAAATATAGGGACTGTTTGAGGAGGTAGAGGCATTACATTTTCTGAGGATTATTTAAGTATTTTTAAAAAGGGAACAAATTTCAATATTCTTGCAATTCTGGTATGGAAATCTCGCTGATTTGATAGCTAGACTGCATCAAATAGTATGTCTATTAAACTATTATTAACTTGCCAACCATTGAATGATCTCCCTTTCTTTTACTTAAACACCCATTTAATGTTTGTCGCTTAGACTATTACCATATAAGATTGGAGATTTGCTAAGGGTCAAAAACATGTTGAAAAATGCCCAGTAACATAGAAGCACACGTGCCAATATGGGTCACGTGCAAGGTCGGAGCTTTTTATCTAATGTGCTGCATAAGTTAGATCTTCTTCCTAAAAATCAGGTCATTTCACTCTGTGGCCACATTGTACAGAACTGTTGCATGGCTGGAAAAAGAAATATTTTTCCATCCACTTATTTTTGAAAATTATCACTACCTGATAAGTGAAATGGCCTGATTGTCGAGCTAGAAGATCTAAACAGCTTGCCCCACCAGATGAAAAGCTTGGATGACACACACCTACTCTGTATTAAGCATGTGTGGTGGGTGGGGCTGTACATATTGTGTGGGCTTAGCAAATGTGTTGAGATTTTTATTGGAATATGTGATGATAGTTGAGAGTGAACATGTAGGTCTTCTATATTACAACAATTCCAATTCTCCCTAATAAACTGTCATGAATAGTATAAAATAAAGAATAATACAAATCAAAGAATAGATAAATCTAGGACATCCTAAAAGCTAGCTAATTAACAACCAATAGGAACAATCGATCTTTGAGCCCATATATTCTAAGGCTTAGATGGTTGATAATTGTATGTGATAGTCTTTACCTTTTATAAGTGAAATGACTTTTCATAACCCTAAAAGTGCGGTGCATGATTCCTAACCATGGAAAGTGCTTGGGCCTATAGCCACATAGGTAAAAAAAGGTTGTCAGTTGTCACCTCAGCCTATGCCTCCTAGTTGTTGTACTTGTACCCTTATAGTGGTGCATTTGCAACTGTCTACAATAACACCATCCTCTATAGTATTAAACAGCTATTTGTTTGGCAAGAAATGAAACATTACTCTTTTTGGATAGTTTGTGGTCTATATTGTGGTCTCCTAGGGTATGCTTTATGAGAACTACATTTTCTTGATAAAATTCTTGCCATCCCTAACATGAAGAAGTTAGAATCCCTATAAGATATGTTTTTTGCTATGTAGTAGAAGGGAGCCTATCATTTGTATTATGTTGCTAATTCACATGTTAGATTTGGAGCTTCTTTCTTTATGTATTTTTGTTTAAGATTGGAAGATGCCAGTTGCACTTTTATATATGTTGATGATTTGGTCTGGTGCTACCATCTCCTTTCTGTGCTAATAAAAAAAGGATTTGGTCTCAACTCTTAATGGTGATCTTCTACCTCTTGGAGAGAACTCGACAACGAGTCTTGAGATGTTTACTTATAGTGTGAGAGAGGATGGAAGGTCCATATCATTTCTTGAGATTTGATGTGCAAGTAGTTTAGAGATGATCCTTATAGGTGTTGGAAAACATTTGAAAATAAATATGGAGGCAAACTGGCAAACTGGAGAAATCATGGAAATAATATTGGTGGAATCTCTCAAACTCAGTGTTTTAAAAACACTGATCCGACAAGGTGGTCAGACCAGTTTGGACCAAAACTAGCCACCATCTCCATTTTTTCCTTCTCCTTATTCTGTTTTGCAGTCTGTTGGTTTTCCTGGTGCGCCTCTGTTCATGATAGCCTTAACATGAGATTAGGTTACAAATAGAGATTTGGTAGAGAAGGCTACTTCAGAGGCAAGAAGATTAATGAAGAGATCTAATGCTAAGAAGTCTACAGCTAGAAAAGATGATGGAATTGAAAGGTTTGTTGAGTTGAATGATGATGCAGATTTTGGATCGAGGCAATGCCCTTCTTCCTTTGTGAGTGAGATAGTCTTAAGTTATTTATTTTCTTTCTTATTTTTGCATAATTTTCCTTTTCAATTGTTAGTCATATAGTGACAGTACTTGTTTCAATTTTCTTGGATGGATGATGAATGTATTTGCAAATGTAAATGAAAATAAAGAACTTATAATATATATATATATATATATATATAAATGTTATCAATGGAGGATACCTTGTTTAGGGGGACATGAAATTCTTGTAGCTTATGGTATGGTGCCCCAATATTGGTTGTATGTTACTAGTATGTAGTAAATAATACTAGGTCCAATAGTAGATAATACTAGAGAATAACTAAACCCGAACCCAAAACTGAACCTGATTCCCTAAACCTAAACTTAAACCTATAACCTTAACCTATATCCTAAACCTAAACCTATGACCTAAACCTAAACCTAAACCTATTCTCAAATCCCTAAACCTATAACCTAAACCTAATTCAACAACTAGGATCTTCCTACCCATAACCTAAACCTAAACCTTAGGCAGACCATTGGCAATATCTTTATTTTTTCTACAAACCACTACTATTTTTGTCCATGTGTTCCTCACTTGATTAGTGGATCAGTATGGATTCGATGTCTCGCTCGGATGCCAGTGGGCTGAGGAATGAAAGAATGCTAAATCAATCCAATGAGCTGAGGAATAAATGATATGTGCTTTCTTTTACAACACAACCTAAACCACCCACCATCAACACATTAGATCCAATTTTATGACAGAGAGTTGTTATACATGTTGTCTTCTCATATGTCTTTTTTATGATGCTTTTCTTCTTCATGTGTAATTTCTTAAATTTCATCTGTCAGTGCTTTTGTTAGACTTGTACTCTTGTTCACTTAGCTATCAGATGTCAACACTTATCTTGATGATAGAATCACTATATGTATTTCATTTATGCATATTCTGAAGCTTCAAAGAGTGTTATGCAGATTTTATGGGAAATTGGAACATCTAGGTACACTGGTTCTGGAACCACATGGATAAAGGCATGGACCTCTGCCTTTGAATCTAGGTACACTGGTTCTGGAACCACATGGATAATCACTCAGCTTTAAAGAGGATGCTTATGAAAAGAAAAAAACTTATTTTCTTTCTACAAAAAGAAAAAATAAAAAATAATAATAAAAACCTTATTTTTTTGTCATTTCCCCTCGCATATGAGAAAAGAGACTTATAAATAATATATATATCTCTCTCTCTCCACATGTCCGGTTTAGTACATTGTCCTTCTCTACTAACCGAACATGATGAAGCTGTTCATTTCCTATGGACAACATTGGAGTGGCCTAGCCATTTGGACAAGTCGTGTTTATGTATTAGCTCGAAATTGATGGACCAAATCTGGATGTGCGTCGGAGCTATCTGGATTTTGAGCAGGGGTCCTTGAAAGGTGGGAAATGCTGTTATGACCATGATGAAACTGTCCATTTCCTATGGACAGCATTGGAGTGGTCTGGCCATTTGGACAGATCGTGTTTATATATTTGCTCAAAATTAATGAAGCAGACCCGGATGTGCGTCGGAGCTATCCGGATGAGTGGGGGTCCCTGGAAGGTGAGAACCACTGTTATGACCATGATAAAGTTGTTCATATCTTATGGACAGCATTGGAGGGGCCTGGCCAATTGGAGAGGTCGTGTTTATATATTTGCTCAAAATTAATGGAGCAGCAGATGTGCATCAGAGCTACCGGGATGAGCGGGGGTCCTTGGAAGGTGGGAACCACTATTATGACCATGATAAAGCTGTCCATTTTCTATGGACAGCATTGGAGGGGTCTGGCCGTTTGGACAGGCCGTGTTTATCTATTTGCTCAAAATTAATGGAACAGACCCGGATGTGCGTCGGAGCTATCCGGATGAGTAGCGGTCTCTGAAAGGTGGGAACCGCTATTATCACCATGATGAAGCTATCCATTTCCTATGGACAGCATTGGAGGGACCTGGCCATTTGGACAGGCCATGTATATGTATGTATTTGCAGGTACCACACCCTTAACCTAAACCTATAACCCCAAACCTATAACCTAAACCTATTCTCAATTCCCTAAAGTTATAACCTATAACCTAATCCGAAACCTAAACCTTAACCTTAACCTATAAAACCTTTACGTACAACCTTAACCTAAACATACAACCTATAATTATAATATAAACCTAAACCTAAAACCTTAACCTATAACCTAAACCTAGACATATAACCTTAACCTAAACCTATTTTCAAATCCCAAAACCTATACTTATAGCTGAAACCTAAACCATAACCTTAACCTATAACCTATACTTACAACCTTAACCTATAACCTAAACATAAACCTATAACCTTAACCTAAAATCTAAACCTAAACTTAACCTCTAACCTAAACCAAGAATTATAACCATTACCTAAACCTATTCTCAAATCCTAAAACCTATACTTATAGCCGAAACCTAAACCTTAAACTTAACCTATAACCTATACTTACAACCTTAACCTAAACCTATTCTCAAATCCCAAAACCTATACCTATAACCCAAACCTAAATCCGATCCCGAACCCGAATCTGATTTCTTAAACCTAAACCTTAACCAATAACCTAAACCTATACTTATAGCCTAAACCTAAACCTTAACCTATAACGTAAACCTAGACTCATAACCCTAACCTAAACCTATTCTCAAATCCCAAAACCTATAACTATAACCCAAACCCAAACCCGATCCCGAACCCGAACCCGATTTCCAAAACTTAAACCTTAACCGACAACCTAAACCTAAACCTATAAGCTAAACCTAAACCTTAACCTCTAACCTAAACCTAGACATATAACCCTAATATAAACATATTCTCAAATCTCAAAACCTATACTTATAGCCGAAACCTAAACCTTAACCTTAACCTATAACCTATACTTACAACCTTAACCTAAACCTATTCTCAAATCCCAAAGCCTATAACTATAACCCAAACCTAAACCCGATCCCGACCATGAACCCGATTTCTTAAACCTAAACCTTAACCTATAACCTAAACCTATACTTATAGCCCAAACCTAAACCTTAACCTATAACCTAAACCTAGACTCATAACCTTAACCAAAACCTATTCTCAAATCCCAAAATCTAAACCTATAACCCAAACCTAAACCCGATCCCGAACCCGAACCCGATTTCCTAAACCTAAACCTTAACCTATAACCTTAACCTATACCTATAACCTAAACCTAAACCTTAACCTCCAACCAAAACCTAGACTTATAACCTTAACCAAAACCTATTCGTAACTTCCAAAACCTATATTTATAACCAAAACCTTAACCAATTACCTTTACAAACAACCTTAACCTAAACCTATTCTCAAATCCCAAAACCAATACCTATAACCCAAACCTAAACCCGATCCCGAACCCGAACCTGATTTCCTAAACAGAAACCTTAACTTATAACCTAAGCCTATACCTATGGCCTAAAACTAAACCATAACATATAACCTAAACCTAGACACATAACCATAACCTAAGTCTATTCTCAAATCTGAAAACCTATACCTATTACCCAAACCTAAACCCGAACCTGAACCCGAACACAATTTCCTAAACCTAAACCTTAACCTATAACCTAAACCTAAACCTAAACCTTAACCTATAACATAAAACTAGACTTATAACCTTAACCTAAACCTATTCTCAAATCCCAAAACCTATACTTATAGTCGAAACCTAAACCTTAACCTTAACCTAAAACCTATACTTACAACCATAACCTAAACCTATTCTCAAATCCCAAAACCTATACCTATAACCCAAACCTAAACCCGATCCCGAACCCGAACCCGATTTCCTAAACTTAAACCTTAACTTATAACCTAAACTTACACCTATAGCCTAAACTTAAACCTTAACCTATAACCTAAACCTAGACACATAACATTAACCTAAATCGATTCTCAAATCCCAAAACTTATATTTATAGTCAAAACCTAAACCTTAACCTTAACCTATAACCTATACTTACAACCTTAACCTAAACCTATTCTCAAATCCATAAACCTATGCCTATAACCCAAACCGAAACCCGATCCCGAACCTGAACCCAATTTCCTAAACCAAAACCTTTACTTATAACGTAAACCTATACATATAGCATAAACCTAACCTTAACCTATAACCCAAACCTAGACTCATAACCTTAACGTAAACCTATTCTCAAATCTTAAAACCTATACTTATAGCCAAAACCTAAACCTTAACCTTAACCTATAACCTATACTTACAAACTTAACCTAAACCTATTCTCAAATCCCAAAACCTATACCTATAACACAAACCTAAACTCAATCCTAAACCAGAGCCCGATTTCCTAAACTTAAACCTTAACCTCTAACCTAAACCTATACCTATAGCCTAAACCTAAACCTTAACCTATAACCTGAACCTAAACTTATAACATTAACCTAAATCTATTCTCAACTCCTAAAACTTATACTTATAGCGGAAACCTAAACCTTAACGTTAACTTATAAACTATACTTACAACCTTAACCTAAACCTATTCTCAAATCCCAAAACCTATACCAATAACCCAAACTTAAACCCGATCCCGAACCCGACTGCGATTTCCTAAACCAAAACCTCAACCTATAACCTAAACCTATACCTATAGCCTAAACCTCAACCTTAACCTATAACCTAAACCTAGACTCATAACCTTAACCTAAACCAAATCTCAAATCCTAAAACTTATACCTATAACCCAAACCTAAACCCGAACCCAATTTTCTAAACCTAAATCTTAACCTATAACCTAAACCTATGCCTATAACCTAAACCTAAACCTTAACCTATAACCTAAACCAAGACTTATAACCTTAACCTAAACCTATTCTCTAATCTCAAAACCTATACTTGTAGCCGAAACTTAAGCCTTAACCTTAACCTATAACCTATACTTATAACCTTAACCTAAACCTATTCTCAAAATCCAAAACCTATACCTATAACCCAAACCTAAACCCGATCCCGAACCCGCACCCGATTTCCTAAACCTAAACCTTAACCTATGACCTAAACTATACCTATAGCCTAAACCTAAACCTAGACTCATAACCTTAACCTAAACCTATTCTCAAATCCCAAAACCTTTACTTATAGCCAAAAACAAACCCTTAACCTTAACCTATAACCTATACTAACAACCTTAAGCTAAACCTATTCTCAAATCCCAAAACCTATACCTATAACCCAAACCTAAACTCGATGTCGAACCCGAACCCTATTTCCTAAACCTAAACCAAGAGTCATAACCTTAACTTAAACCTATTCTCAAATCTTAAAACCAATACCTATAACCCAAACCTAAACCCAATCCCGAACCCGAACCCGATTTTCTAAACCGAAACCTTAACCTATAACCTAAACCTATACCTATGGCCTAAACCTAAACCTTAACATATAACCTAAACCTAGACTCATAACCATAACCTAAATCTATTCTCAAATTCAAAAACCTATACCTATTACCCAAACCTAAACCCGAACATGATTTCCTAAACCTAAACCTTAACCTATAACCTAAACCTAAACCTAAACCTTAACCTATAACATAAACCTAGACTTATAACCATAACCTAAACCTATTCTCAAATCCCAAAACATATACTTATAGCCGAAACCTAAACCTTAACCTTAACCTAAAACCTATACTTACAACCATAACCTACACCTATTCTCAAATGCCAAAACCTATACCTATAACCCAAACCTAAAACCGATCCCGAACTCAAACCCGATTTCCTAAACTTAAACCTTAACCTATAACCTTAACTTATACCTATAGCCTAAACTTGAACCTTAACCTATAACCTAAACCTAGACTCATAACATTAACCTAAACCTATTCTCAAATCCTAAAACTTATATTTATAGCCAAAACCTAAACCTTTACCATAACCTATAACCTATACTTATAACCTTAACCTAAACCTATTCTTAAATCCAAAAACCTATGCCTATAACCCAAACTGAAACCCGATCCCGAAACTTGATCCCGAAACCCAATCCCGAACCCGAACCCGATTTTCTAAACTAAAACCTTTACTTATAACGTAAACCTATACATATAGCCTAAACCTAACCTTAACCTATAACTCAAACCTAGACTCCTAACCTTAATGTAAACCTATTCTCAAATCCCAAAACCTATACTTATAGCCGAAACCTAAACCTTAACCTTAACCTATAACCTATACTTACAACCTTAACCTAAACCTATTCTCAAATCCCAAAACCTATACCTATAACCCAAACCTAAACCCAATCCTAAACTCGAACCCGATTTCCTAAACCTAAACCTTAACCTATAACCTAAACCTATACCTATAACCTAAACCTAAACCTTCACCTATAACCTAAACCTAGACTTATAACATTAACCTAAACCTATTCTTAAATCCCAAAACTTATACTTATAACCGAAACCTAAACCTTAACCTTAACCTATAAACTATACTTACAACCTTAACCTAAACCTATTCTCAAATCCCAAAACCTATACCGATAACCCAAACTTAAACCCGATCTCGAACCCGACACGATTTCTTAAACCAAAACCTCAACCTATAACCTAAACCTATACCTATAGCCTAAACCTCAACCTTAACCTATAACCTAAACCTAGACTCATAACCTTAACCTAAACCAAATCTCAAATCCTAAAACCTATACTTATAACCCAAACCTAAACCAGAACCCGATTTCTTAAACCTAAACCTTAACCTATAACCTAAACCTATGCCTATAACCTAAACCTAAACCTTAACCTATAACCTAAACTAAGACTTATAACCTTAACCTAAACCTATTCTCAAATCTCAAAACCTATACTTGTAGCCAAAACTTAAGCCTTAACCTTAACCTATAACCTATACTTAAAACCTTAACCTAAACCTATTCTCAAAATCCAAAACCTATACCTATAACTCAAACCTAAACCCGATCCCGAACCCATAACCGATTTCCTAAACCTAAACCTTAACCTATGACCTAAACTATACCTATAGCCAAAACCTAAACCTAGACTCATAACCTTAACCTAAACCTATTCTCAAATCCCAAAACCTTTACTTATAGCCGAAAACAAACCCTTAACCTTAACCTATAACCTATACTAACAACCTTAACCTAAACCTATTCTCAAATCCCAAAACCTATACCTATAACCCAAACCTAAACTAGATCTCGAACCCGAACCCTATTTCCTAAACCTAAACCAAGAGTCATAAACTTAACTTAAACCTATTCTCAAATCTTAAAACCTATACCTATAACCCAAACCTAACCTCGATCCCGAACCCGAACTCGATTTCCTAAACCTAAACCTTAACCTATAACCTAAACTATATCTATAACCTTAACCTATAACCTAAACCCAGACTTATAACCTTAACCTAAACCTATTTTCAAATCCCAAAACCTATACTTATAGCTGAAACCTAAACCATAACCTTAACCTATAACCTATATTTACAACCTTAACCTATAACCTAAACATATACCTATAACCTTAACCTATAAACTAAACCTAGACTTATAACCTTAACCTAAACCTATTCTCAAATCTCTAAACCTATACCTATAACCTAAATGTAAACCTTAACATCTAACCTAAACCAAAACTTATAACCTTACCCTAAACCTATTCTCAATTCCCAAAACCTATACTTATAGCTGAAACCTAAGCCTTAACCTTAACCTAGAACCTATACTTACAACCTTAACCTAAATCTATTCTCAAATCGCAAAACCTATACCTATAACCCAAACCTAACCCCGATCCCGAATCCAAACTGGATTTCCTAAACCTAAACCTTAACCTATAACCTAAACCTATACCTATAACCTTAACCTATACCGTAACTTATAACCTATACCCAGACTTATAAACTTAACCTAAACCTATGTTCAAATCTCAAACCTATACTTATAGCCAAAGCCTAAACCTTAACCTTAACTTATAACCTATACGTACCTTAACCTATAACCTAAACATATACCTATAACCTTAACTTATAAACTAAACCTAGACTTATAACCTTAACCTAAACCTATCCTCAAATCTCTAAACCTATACCTATAACCTAAACCAAAACCTTAACCTCTAACCTAAACCAAGACTTATAACCTTAACCTAAACCTATTCTCAAATCCCAAAACCTATAACCTATAAACTCTAACCTAAACTATACCTATAACCTTAACCTAAACCTTAACCTATAACCTAAACCCAGACTTATAACCTTAACCTAAACTTACTTTCAAATCCCAAAACCTATACTTATAGAAGAAACCTAAACCTTAACCTTAACCTATAACCTATATTTACAACCTTAACCTATAACCTAAACATATACCTACAACCTTAACCTATAAACTAAACCTAGACTTTTAACCGTGAATCTCTAAACCTATACCTATAACCTAAACCTATACCTATAACCTAAACCTAAAGCAAGACTTATAACCTTAACCTAAACCTATTCTCAAATCCCAAAACCTATACTTATAGCCGAAACCTAAACCTTAACCTTAACCTAGAACCTATACTTACAACCATAACCTAAACCTATTCTCAAATCCCAAAACCTATACCTATAACCCAAACCTAACCCCGATCCCGAACCCAAACTCGATTTTCTAAACCTAAACCTTAACCTATAACCTAAACCTATATCTATAACCTTAACCTATAACCTATACCCAGACTTATAACCTTAACCTAAACCTATTTTCAAATCTCAAACCTATATTTATAGCCAAAATCTAAACCTTAACCTTAACTTATAACCTATACTTACAACCTTAACCAATAACCTAAACATATACCTATAAGCTTAACTTATAAACTAAACCTAGACTTATAACCTTAACCTAAACCTATTCTCAAATCACAAAACCTATACCTATAACCTAAACCAAAACCTTAACCTCTAACCTAAACCTATTCTCAAATCTCAAAACCTATACTTATAGCCGAAACCTAAACCTTAACCTTAACCTATAACCTATACTTACAACCTTAACTTAAACCTATTCTCAAATCTCAAAACCTATACCTATAACCCAAACCTAAAACCAATCCCGAACCCGAATCCGATTTCCTAAACCTAAACATTAATCTATAACCTAAACCTATACCTATATCCTAAACCTAAACCTTAACCTATAACCTAAACCTAGACTCATAACCTTAACCTAAACCTATTCTCAAATAACAAACCTATACTTATAACCCAAACCAAAACCAGATCCCGAACCCGAACCCAAACCCGATTTTCTAAATCTAAACCTTAATGTATAACCTAAACCTATACCTATAACCTAAACCTTAACCTTAACCTCTAACCCAAACCTAGACTTATAACCTTAACAATAACCGATTCTCAAATACCAAAACCTATACTTATATCCAAAACCTAAACCTCGACCTTCACCTATAACCTAAACTTACAACCTTAACCTAAACCTATTCTCAAATCCCAAAACCTATACCTATAACCCTAACCTAAACCCGATCCCGAACACGAACCCGATATCCTAAACCTAAACCTTAACCTATAACCTAAACCTATACCTATAGCCTAAACCTAAACCTTAACCTATAACCTAAACCAAGACTCATAACCTTAACCTAAACCTATTCCCAAATCCCAAAACCTAAACCTATAACCCGAACCTAAACCCGATCCCGAACCCGAACCCGATTTCCAAAACCAAAACCTTAACCTATAACCTAAACCTATACCTATAACCTAAACCTAAACCTTAACCTCTAATATAAACATAGACTTATAACCTAGACTAAATCTCAAATCCCTAAACCAATACCTAAGACCCAAACCTAAACCCGATCCCAAACCCGAACCCAATTTTTTAAACCGAAACCTTAACCTATAACCTAAACTAATACCTATGGCCTAAACCTAAACTTTAACCGATAACCTAAACCTAAACTCATAACAATAACCTAAACCTATTCTCAAATCTCAATACATATACCTATAACGCAATCCTAAACCCGATCCCGAACTCAAACCCAATTTCTTAAACCTAAACCTTAATCTATAACCTAAACCTATACCTATAACCAAAACTTAAACCTTAACCTACACCTAAACCTAAACCTAAACTTATTACCTTAACCTAAACCTATTCTTAAATCCAAAAACCTATACTTATAGTGGAAACCTAAACCTTAACCTTAACCTATAACCTATACTTACAACCTTAACCTAAACTTATTCTCAAATCCCAAAACCTATACCTATAACCCAAACCTAAACCCGCTCCCGAACCCGAACCCGATTTCCTAAACCTTAACCTTAACCTATAACCTAAACATATACCTATAGCCTAAACCTAAACCTTAACATATAACCTAAACTTACTCTCATAACCTTAACCTAAACCTATTCCCAAATCCCAAAACCTATACTTATAGCCGAAACCTAAACCTTAACCTTAACCTATAACCTATACTTACAACCTTAACCTAAACCTATTCTCAAATCCCAAAACCTATACCTATAACCCAAACCTAAACCCGATCCCAAACCCGAACCCGATTTCCTAAACCTAAACCTTAACCTAAAACCTAAACCTATACTTTTATCCTAAACCTAAACCTTAACTTATAACCTAAACTTAGACTCATAACCTTTACCTAAACCTATTCTCAAATCCTAAAACCTAATCCTATAACCCAAACCTAAGCCCAATCCCGAACCTGAACATGATTTCCTAAACCTAATCCTTAACCTATAACCTAAACCTAAACCTTAACTTCTTACCTAACCCTAGACTTATAACATTAACCTAAACCTATTCTAAAATCCCAAAACCTATACTTATAGCCGAAACCTAAACCTTAACCTTAACCTATAACCTATACTTACAACCTTAACCTAAACCTATTCTCAAATCCCAAAACCTATACCTATAACCCAAACCTAAACCCGATCCCGAACCCGAACCTAATTTCCTAAACCTAAACCTTAACCTATAACCTAAACCTAGACTCATAACCTTAACTTAATCCTATTCTCAAATCCCAAAACCTATACTTATAGCCAAAAACTAACCCCTAACCTTAACCTATAACCTATACTTACAACCTTAACCTAAACCTATTCTCAAATCCCGAAACCTATACCTATAACCCAAACCATAACTCGATCCCGAACCCAAACCCAATTTCCTAAACCTAAACCTAGACTCATAACCTTAACCTAAACCTATTCTCAAATCCAAAAACCTATACCTATAACCCAAATCTAACTCCGATCCCGAACCCAAACTCGATTTCCTAAACCTAAACCTTAACCTTTAACATAAATCTAGACTTATAACCTTAACCTAAACCTATTTTCAAATCCCAAAACCTATACTTATAGCCAAAATCTAAACCTTAACCTTAACCTATAACCTATACTTACAACCTTAACCTAAACCTATTCTCAAATCTCAAAACTTATACCTTAAACCAAACCTATACCCGATCCCGAACCTGAACCCGATTTCCTAAACCTAAACCTTAACCTATTCTCAATTCACTAAAGCTATAACTTATAACCTAAACCTAAACCTCAACCTAAGCCTAAACCTAAACCTATAACCTTAACCTTAACCAAAACCTATGACCTAAACCTTGACCTATAACCTATTACCTAAACTTATATCCTATAACCTAACCTTAACCGTAATCTAAACCTAAACCCTAAACCTTAACCTATAACCTATAACCTAAACCTAAACCTAAAACCTAAATGTGTTCTCAAATCCCTAAACCTAAACCTGCACCTAATCCTGATCTCAACTCCCTAACCTAAACCTAAACCAACACTTGAAAACCCTAAACCCGATCCTGCACTCGAACCCGATTTCCTAAACCTAAACCTTAACCTATTCTTAATTCCCTAAAGCCATAACTTATAACCTAAACCTAAAACTTAACATATACCTAAACCTAAACCTATAACCTTAACCTGAACCAAAACCTATGACCTAAACCTTGACCTATAACCTATAACCTTAACTTATATCCTATAACCTAAATTTAACCTTAACCTTAACCTAAACCTAAACCCTAAACCATAACCTACAACCTAAAACAAAAACCTAAACCTAAAACCTAAATGTATTCTTAAATCCCTAAACCTAAACCTACACCTAATCCTGATCTCAACTCCCTAACCTAAACCTAAACCAACACTTGAAAACCCAAACCTAAACCTGATCCCGAACCCGAACATGATTTCCTAAACCTAAACCTTAACCTATTCTCAATTCCCTAAAGCTATAACCTAAAACCTAAATTTATTCTCAAGTCCTTAACCTAAACCTAAACCTAAACTTGAAAACCCAAACCTAAACTCGATCCCGAACCCGAACCCGAACCCGATTTCCTAAACCTAAACCTTAAACTATTCTCAATTCCCTAAAGCTATAACTTATAACCTAAACCTAAACCTAAACCTATAACCTTAACCTAAACCAAAACCTATGACCTAAACCTTAACCTAAACTTATATCCTATAACTTAATCTTAACCTTAACCTAAACCTAAAACCTAAACCTTAACCTATAACCTAAAACCTAAACCTAAACCTAAAACCCAAATGTATTCTCAAATCTGTAAACCTAAACCTACACCTAATCCTAATCTCAACTCCCTAACCTAAACCTAAACATAAACTTAAAAACCCAAACCTAAACCCGATCCCGAACCCGAACTCGATTTCCTAAACCTAAACCTTAACCTATTCTCAATTCCCTAACACTATGAATAATTTTTTATATTTTATTTATGATGTTAAACTTATATGTATTTACGCGTGGATGAATGTCATGTGGATAAGATTGTTTGTGTTTGGATGTGTAGTTTATGTTTAGATGAATGTAATTTATGTTTGGATGGATTTACGTAGTTTGGGTTTAGATGGATGTGAATGTGAATATGATTAAATATATTATATAACAGGTGTATATCAGGAAGAATATGATGAATTATATTGTAACAAGTGTATATCAGGAATTTCAAGCTAGAAAATTTTAAAAAAGAAAAGACTTTTACCTACGAAATGTTTCGTAGGTAAAACCATTTACCTAAGAAATATTTTGTAGGTAAAATTCATAGAACCATTTTTTACCTACGACAATTTTCTTAGGCAAAAGACTCAACGTTTGAAATTTAAGTCAAGTATTATATTTTTACCTACGAACCATCTCATAGGTAAAAGTCTGATACACATTTTTTACCTACAAACATTTTCGTAGGTAAAGTTCTCAACTACATTTGAAATTAAAGTTAGAGATTATATTTTTACCTACGAAACATTTCGTAGGTAAAAGTGTGATACACGTTTTTTACTAATGAACATTTTTGTAGGTAAGGGTCTCAACTACGTTTGAAATTTAAGTTAGAGATTATATTTTTACCTACAAACCATTGTGTAGGTAAAAGTGTGATACATGTTTTTTACTACGAATATTTTCGTAGGTAAAGGTCTCAACTACGTTTAAACTTTAAGTTAGAGATTATATGTTTACCTACGAACCATTATGTAGGAAAAAGTCTCATACACATTTTTTATCTACGAAATCGTTCGTAGGTAAAAGTCTCTCATATATGTTTTTACCTATGAAACTAGTGGTAGGTAAAAGCCTCATACATGTTTTTTGCTTACGAAATCATTGGTAGGTAAAAGTAAACTTTTTGATTTTTAGTTTTTTCAAAAATTCAAAACACCTTTACCTACGAAAATATTCATAGGTAAAGATCACTTCTACCTGCGAAATTAAATGTCGTCGATAAAAGTAAACTTTTCGAGTTTTAAATTCAAAACACCCTTTATCTGCCAACATTTTCATAGGTAAAGATGGCTTTTACCTACGAAATTATATTTTGTAGGTAAAACTAAACTTTTCATTTATTTTGAATTGAAAACACCCTTTACCTACAAAAAGTTTCATAGGTGAAGATAGCTTTTACCTACGAAATTAAATTTCGTTGGTAAAAGTAAACTTTTCAATTTTTAATTTATTTTAAAAATTCAAAACACCCTTTACCTATGAACATTTTCATAGGGAAAGATGGCTTTTACCTACGAAATTATATTTCGTAGGTAAAAATAAAATTTTCATTTATTTTGAATTGAAAACACCCTTTACCTACAAAAAGTTTCATAGGTGAAGATAGCTTTTACCTCGAAATTAAATTTCATCAGTAAAAGTAAACTTTTTTATTTTTAATTTTTTTAAAAAATTCAAAACACCCTTTACCTACGAACATTTTCGTAGGTAATGATAAAATTTTTGTTTATTTTGAATTGAAAACACCCTTTACCTACAAAACGTTTCGTAGGTGAAGATAGCTTTTACCTACAAAAATAAATTTCGTAGGTAAAAGTAAACTTTTCAATTTTTAATTTATTTTAAAAATTCAAAACACCCTTTACCTATGAACATTTTCATAGGGAAAGATGGCTTTTACTTTCGTAGGTAAAAATAAACTTTTCATTTATTTTGAATTGAAAACACCCTTTACCTACAAAAAGTTTCGTAGGTGAAGATAGCTTTTACCTTGAAATTAAATTTCATCGGTAAAAGTAAACTTTTTTATTTTTAATTTGTTTTAAAAATTCAAAACACCCTTTACCTACGAACATTTTCATAGGTAAAGATAAAATTTTCGTTTATTTTGAATTGAAAACACCCTTTACCTACAAAACGTTTCGTAGGTGAAGATAGCTTTTACCTACAAAAATAAATTTCGCAGGTAAAAGAAAACTTTTCAATTTTTAATTTATTTTAAAATTTTAAAATACCCTTTACCTACGAACATTTTCATAGGCAAAGATGGCTTTTACTTATGAAAATTATATTTCGTAGGTAAAAATAAACTTTTTGTTTATTTTGAATTGAAAACACCCTTTACCTACAAAAAGTTTCGTAGGGGAAGATAGCTTTTACCTCGAAATTAAATTTCATCGGTAAAAGTAAACTTTTTTATTTTTAATTTGTTTTAAAAATTCAAAACACCCGAACATTTTCGTAGGTAAAGATAAAATTTTTGTTTATTTTGAATTGAAAACACCCTTTACCTACAAAACGTTTCGTAGGTGAAGATAGCTTTTACCTACAAAAATAAATTTCATAGGTAAAAGTAAACTTTTCAATTTTTAATTTATTTTAAAATTTTAAAATACCCTTTACCTATGAACATTTTCATAGGCAAAGGTGGCTTTTAGCTATGAAAATTATATTTCGTAGGTAAAAATAAACTTTTTGTTTATTTTGAATTGAAAACACCCTTTACCTACAAAACGTTTCGTAGGTAAAGATAGCTTTTACCTACGAAATTAAATTTCGTCGATAAAAGTAAACTTTTTAATTTTTAATTTATTTTAAAATTTTAAAACACCCTTTACCTACAAAAAGTTGCGTAGGTAAAGATATCTTTTACCTACGAAATTATGTTTCGTAGGTAAAAGTACACTTTTCGTTTCTCTATAAGTAAAAAAAGTGAAAACAACCTTTACCTACGAAAATTTTCGTAGGTAAAGATGACTTTCGGTAAAAGTCATCTTTACATACGAAAATTAATTTCGTCGGTATAAACCATATTTCTTGTAGTGGAAGCAAACAATTAGACAATAAGCACCATATAGGTAAATCTTTTAAAAGGTCCAGAGAGCCTTAGTGTTACAACTGCAAGAAATTTGCACACTTGTCCACTGAATGTCCCACCAAGAAGACTAAGGGAAAGGCCATGGCAGCCACTTGGGATGACACTGAAAAATCAAACTCTGATTTTTAATGATTCAGAGAGTGATGGAGACCAGAAATCTTTGAAAATACTCGTGGCCTCCACACCTACATACATTCCCTTGGAGACTGAGAAAATTGATGAACCACGAGCCAAAGGGACATTTCTATCAGATGATGAGGAAGAAGAAGAAGAAAAAAAAAAGGATATTATACAAGATGCATATGATCAACTCTATATGCGTAGCATCAATATCCTCAAAAGACTTGGTATCAATGAAATAAGAATAAATTGTTACAAAAGGATCTAGACAAAACTTTAGAGATGAATACTCATTTGATCAATGACCTTCAGCAATACCACTCAGATAATGATAGGCTGGAAAGAATTAATTCATTTCTCAAAACTGAGTCAGTAAAACTAAACAAACAGATTAAATTATTAAAAATTGAAAACATGCATCTTAAGAATGAAAATCACACACTTATTTTTGATGCAGAAAATTCAAAAAAAATCTGTTGAGCTTAGTTACAAATTCTCCCAAAGTAGTGAAAAACTAGAAAGACTCTAGGGATGGGAAGACCACAAAAAGACAAGAGAGGACTGGGATATGAAAATTTCAAACCAAGTCCCACTCTTGTGGCTCCAATTATTAAGAAAACTATAGCATTGGGGAGTAATACAAGGGCTACTCCTATCTGTCACTCATGTGGAGACTTAGGACATTATAAGTTTGAATGTCTTACTTTTGGCAGCACACAATTTGATTCCAGTTTGAACTTTTCTGGTAAATACAAACTAATCGGAAGAATAATGCAAAACTTCAAGAATCCACCAAGGTACGTGCTAAGGAGTAAGAAACATCCATCTCCACCTAGAATGACAAAAAGAATGAAGAAGCTATTGAGTCAAGTGGCTCAACTGAATCAAAAAATAAAAGAATTAGTGAAACAAGGAAATGTGATTTAGTTACCCAACATGCGCAAACAAGCCCATAATGAAGGAAAAACAACTTTCCCAAGAAAAACTATTACAAAATAGGTAGCAAAAACTAAAAGAAATTGCCTTGTAACTCATTCATCTCTCAGTACAGGCAATTATGTTAAATGGTACCTTGATAGTGGGTGTTCAAGACATGCAGTAGGTGAGAAATCCCTTCTCTCAAATTATTCAAAACATGATGATGGAGTAGTCACCTTTGGAGATGGAAGCACCGCTAAGGTAATGGGGCATAGAACTATAGTTGGAATGGAGATGCTCAAAAATGAGAGTACTCTTTATGTAGAAGGGTTGACACACAACCTTCTAAGCATTTTCCAAATATGTGACAACAAGCATATGGTAACATTCACCAACCAAGAGTGCAAGATCTCGGACCTATCAGGAAAATAGATTATGAAGGGTCCTCACACTAGTGATTAGTGTTATGTCATTAAGGGCAATGAGAAGGATGATCCATCTGCCCGATATCACCAGAGCACAGATAATAAGTTCAGGTCATGACATCTAGGCCCGGACATGTGTGTGAAATGATGCACTTTTGTGATTAATATGTTATATCCAAGGGTTGTATACCTCATCAAATTCTTTTTTATAAAGAACATAACAAATGTTCATAATTTTGAGTCCCACAACTTTTTGTACAAATTTTTATGTGTATACAAGCTAATAAGAAAGCACTTTATGATATGCATATCTGAGAGGTTATCGGAGTACATAGATCAATGTCATATTCTTCTCTTCGATAAGTCAGTCGATGAATCGAATGACTCATCGATGTCATCGAGAACAGCTGATAGTCTATCATTTTCGATTCTGACATTTTCGTTGGTGTCAGAATCGAAAATGTCGCACCTGATGGTCTATCATCGAACACCTCCTTGATAACATCGATTACGGGCTATCGATGTCATTGAATCTAATTCGATGATATCG
The DNA here is from genome assembly GCA_037074715.1 of Magnolia kwangsiensis. Lineage (NCBI taxonomy): Eukaryota > Viridiplantae > Streptophyta > Magnoliopsida > Magnoliales > Magnoliaceae > Magnolia > Magnolia kwangsiensis. The sequence goes on along the minus strand of CM073577.1, from coordinate 102,538,505 downwards.
AATAAGGCCGCCCGATAAAAGTCGGGCAAGCGGGAAATTTTTGTTTTGTTTTTAGTTTTGGGCGTTTCTTCTTCCCTGAGTTTCTTGACGCCATTAACGTGTTGGGAAATCATTTGCACCCCATATCCGAAGATCCCTAGGCATATTCCTTCATTCCTTCAAAGGTATTTATCATTTCATTGGGTTATCCTAGGTTTGTTAGCAGTTTGTTTTGGAAATATCCTTTCGTTCCTCAGTATTTTAATTGTCTATTGGGTATTTCCATCATCTTTCATCTTACATCTAAGTTCGCGAAATCTATCATGTCTAAGGATAAAGGAAAGCTCCAATCACTAAAGAATCCTCGCGGCCTACTTGACAAAAGTCTCTGTCTCTATGAGAAAGAGCTAGAGCTCCCAAATCACACACTCGCCGCCATGGCACCACCGCTAGACAGTCGTCATGCGGTGAGGCTCCATCTGCGGCGCCTGCACCTCCTCCAGCGGTAATAATTCCTCCGCCCCATGCCAATGTATTGGAAAAATATATGGGGAGGAGTCTTGTGCATGAATGTGTAAGTGCTATGATTTCATATCCCTTTAGTTGTCAAATTTTATGGTGCCAAAACCTATTTCTATGTCTTTTATATCTTGTATTTTATGTTTGAAGACTAGTCATTGCAATCAACATCGCATTTCAAGTCAAGATGTTAAAAGAAGAAAGTTTTCAAGTCTTGGATGAAGAAATCAAGAATAGAAGTATTCAAGGTTGCATGTTCAAGGTTTGATCAAGTTCAAAGTTTACTAGAAGATTTTGTCAAGTCAAGATCAAGCTTATGAAGGCCTACTACAAGTTTTGAATATTCACAAGCTTCTCTTAAGGGTCATCTGAGTGTACAGACTTTCAATGTCCATCTCACTTTTAAGGTTTGTTTGACCTTAGATTGACCTTAGGATGGGCTTTATTGTAGGTCATTCTAGATACATAACTCATATATCTTTATATGCTTGTTTGGAGTGTTCTAAGACCAGTCCTAGGGACTTCAAGACTAGTCCTAGCTTTGCTATGACCAGTCTTAAGTTTTTCAGGACCAGTCCTAGGTAGTTGAATGTGATACCCGACCCGAGTTCACATGTGTGCATGTGTGTGTAAGTATGCATTCCGTCCATCTTGGTTCCGCGGTCCTACCGGTCGAATCCCGGTGACCCATGACCTTGGATAGTGTTTGCAGTCATCTATAAGTCCAGTCATGAAGACTCGACTCAGATCGAGTTGAAACATATGTCATTGCGACCGCATCGTCGTCGCGGTTCCAATGCCACATCTTGTGCGTCCATCCGATATGTAGATCAAAAGTTATGTACATTTCATTATATGACCATTGATCATGTGACCCACTTAGGTGGAGTGCATGTGTGGACCACCACCTTCCTTAGCACAAGTTCGAAGGTACACTACCCACACACTACACAAATATCCATAACTAATACCATCAAGAGACCTACTAAGCATAGCACTTTGTTATTGTCACCATAGGCCATTGTGGTTTCTCTAACCAAGGAGAGAGAGGCCATGATTGCTTCCCTACAACTCTCTCTTTCTCTTCTCTCTCCCTCATTTTCTCTCCTTCTTTCTACCTAACAAAAAAATTCAGCACCTCTTCCCTCCATTCCAGCCCCTTCTCTTCCTTTTTCTTCTCAATCCCTCCATTGAAAACTCATCCCAACCATTGATCCATGTTGCTTGGAGCCTCTAGATGATGGTGATGTAAATTTCAAGTTTTATCTAGGTGGGTGCTTTCTTTATCAAGTAAATCTTTTCTCTCCTTATGTAATCTCTTTTCTCTCTCTCATTTGGATGTGTAGGACCCACCAATTAATGGTGGAGATCTTACACAACCATCTAGATGTGGCCATGAGGCCCACATTGTACATGCATGTCCATGCATGGGATTCTTCCCTTGATGGACCCCTTGCATGTGGATTTCTCTTATTTTTCTAAGTATGATGGGTCATCTAGGCCCTTGCATGTAGCTGGGATGGTATCCCAACCACTCATTTCAAAGATCTAAGCCATGCATCATAAGATCTAGTTGTACAATGTGTTTATATTATTGTTTGTGGTTGTAATTGTGTGGGGACGGCTTAATAGTGGCGGAGCCCTCCCCTGATGGCCGGATGCTCTTCCTTCTCTTTCCTTAGTTAGAAATCTGATGATATTATGTGTGGTCCACTTAGTGGGCCTGGATTGCCCAAAAGAAAAAGCCTAGGAAGAAAGGGACATCTATACTCAACCTACACCATGGTTTAGATGCCTCTTTTTGCCACCTTAAATGTTCTTGTAAGGGTGGAAATTTGAGGGTTTGTTTTGAAAAATTGTGGGGCCCACTAGGGTGGTGTAACACCCTGAAAATCGGGGGTCGTGTATAAACTCAACTCCCGAGTTCCAGACCGTCACTTATGCAACAAAAATGGTTATGATTCAATGTTGTCTGATTTAAAGCATTCACATGAGTAAAAGTATACCAAAACTGCAATTCATACTTCAGATCCAGTGATAAAAGCAAGCGGAAGACTAAACAATGTATATATCACTGTATGAAAAAATAAAGTAATCTCATCTGTCTCCAAAGTATGACTACATCTCTGAGTCTCATTTACATATACATAACAAAAGAATAATGTTCAAAAGAAAGTCCCACTGAGGTCTCCTCGATCCAGGTCACCTACGGGAAGCCGTCATGATACTGCATATACGAGAACTCATCCTGGTCCTCGTCGATCTCTGGCTCCACCTCCTGGACCTTGTCCTCACCTGCAGCTACAACAGGGTCTGGTGGGTGTTGCAAACACCATCCCGTAACGTGGGAATGAGTGATCAACTCAGTGGAATCATAGAGCAAAGATTAGCATGTTCACAATTCAATCACGCGATAATAGTAAAGCAGTAAATCAGACAATCCTAACACTGTTGTTAATGCAAGATGATATGACGTGATGTATGCCCTCACCGACGATCACCCTCATACGGCAACATCTTACGACCGCGGCATGCCACACTCCCTAGAGTGCTCCACATCTTCCAGGCACATGCAATGCTATGGTGATATGATTTCCAAGTTGTTATTAGTCCATTCAAACAGCAGGATTGGGAAACTAAAGTACTTCCCTTGTATCAATCCCAACACAGATCCTGTCTAGGGTCGTCACTCCTAGTAATCTCATACGATGTGTATTTCGTAGGTCACTGCAAGGGCTGCCAGGGCTGTTGCTCGCACTCGTTGCACCGCTCCCCCATCACCTTATCAATACAGGCCTACCGTACTCTACTGCAACGGAAGGGTCGTCGCCTCCCATGGACTCAGAATACGCTCGCGGTCACTCCAAAGGGCTCGTCGCCTGATCAGTGTAGGCCGACAGCTAGAATATAGTGTCCCATACCACCATTATCTGCTCACGAGTTTAGGTGCTCACTGGTCACTACGGGGAGGTTTGTGGCCCCAGCGTAGGCCGACAGCTCGACCACGGTGTCCCATACCACCATGCCCGGCTCATGAGTCTTCGTGGATCAAGGTACCACGGTTAATAGGGTTTACAATGGTAAGTTCAGTACCCTAGGTTCAAGCAGTTATGATACATACAAGGTGAACAAACATCGGCCAGTCGGGTTACTTGACGGGCTCGACTAGTGCGACCGCATCTCGAGTCGAACGACATGAAGTGCGTAAAACACTTCGCGTGGCCTAACCACTGCCGCCAACTCTCAACACGAATCACGTTCATCGACGCGTCGTTCGTGGCTATGACCAGTCAGCCACGAGTTCGCTCGGTTATCGACTGCCTGGACTACGTCAAGTCCCACACATCTATGGAATTACCTTAACACTATATACAAAGGTATTGGAATTGAAATACATCATGTGAGCATGTTAGCACATGTTATAACATTCAACTTAAGCAAATCTTCAAGGCATACTTTTCATGCATATTCAACTTAAGCAAATCTTCAAGGCATACTTCCTATGCATGTAATACAATCATGCATAAGGTCAACATGTAGGAAATCATTTAGGTCAGCATTTTAATCATGAAATCAATCTCAAACTACTACATAACATCATTCAATACAATACATACTAATACAAGCATTTATACAAACACATACACTACACACTTAAGTCCACATATAGTATGTCGACCCAAAGTGCGTAACTTGGCGAATCTCCTCGCCAAACTGATTATGCAAGCATTCCTAACTCACTAATGCGGCGACAAACCATGTCAATCACGTCAGCAAAATATGCATGTAGACCGTACTTCCTACAAATGACTAAAATGCCCTAAATCTCATATTCTTCGTTAATTTACGAAACAGGAAACGGAGAGCATGTTGTACATGTCAAACGGCGATGCCGTCGATAATCTACTATTAAACGACATTGAAAGCGTTGTAAACCGTCAATCAAAGCGTCTAAAATCCTCACATAGTCTCTTACGGTCGCAGGATTTTGAACGGAGCGTGTACGCTTCGTCTACGGCGGTAGGAAAGCCTGATTTATGGAATATGTTAGCTAACATGTTATACATCTACGTAAACCCTAAATCAGCAAGTTTTTGGGATTATTCTATACCTGAAAAGGTGGAGAAATCACCAGCCAGGTGATTGGAATGAAGTGTTGAAGCAGCAACTGTCAGGGGCTCGGAAGCGGGAAAAATCTCATCTTCCCTTTCTCTCAAACTCTCTCTCTTTTTTCTAGGGTTTAGTGATTTTCGGATGGAAGGAAGAAATGAGGGTTTCAACCCCTTTTATAAGCCTGAAATTGCCGGAAATAGGCTCCGGGACGAAGTTTACTTGATGCCTATCCATTTCGGGACTGTTTCGGTCCAAAAACGGCTTTCTGGTGGTCCCCTGGTCGATTGCGATCATACTTAAGCTCATGGGTACCAGATGTACCTCGTATTAAGTTTTCAGTCTGGCAGGGTTCGCAGATCGCACGTAGCGGACCAGTTTCAGTTCAGCGGTCACCGCACATAGATCAGGGCTGAAAGTCTCATGATAATAAATAGAAATTTTTCCTGATCCGAGGGTGTAATCTGGATGAATTCTGACGGTCAGAATGCTTAATACTGACGCGTCAAGTCGTGTGCCAGATTTGAATTTGAAATTCCAAATTCGTCCCTATTCGCGGTCGCTTCAGTCCGGGTTCAACGAAATAGTCTGTGATTATCGGTTTGACTTGATTTTCGAGATGATTGTCAAGTCCAGCGGGGCGGTTCTAATGGTCTAAGATAGGAGGTATCAGACCTTCGACGCGCGGTCTAAATCCAATACAAAAGTTCAATGTGGTCCAGAGGACAAACCTAATTAGAGTTTGATTCAAGGTTATAGAGTATTGTAGAGTTGTCTGTTCTACTCGATTTGGGTCTTGTAGAATGTATTTAAAGTGATCAGGGACTATTTCCCAGCTACTCTAGCGTTGCGCTAGCTAACTTACGTTTAATTTCCATGGAAAATATTTCTACGCGATTTCGGGTCAAATCGGTACTCGAATCCAAGTACGGATTTTTCACGGGCGTTACAGGTGGGCCATGACACCTAATTTATAGGCCAATCCCTTCCTTAATAGGCCCATAAATTTTTTTTATTTCATGCATGCATTGCTGTCCAGAAATTTCTGGACAGATTTTTTTATTTGACTTGGGCTTGAAATTGGGACTGATTAGGAAACCTTTTGTACCCATCAAATATATTTTTCTGAAATTTGGGGATCTCATCTTCATGTGCTCCAAATTTCAACCCCATCCAATCTTGATAGAGGTCCCAAAAGTGTGGTCCAAGTGGGGTGGACAGTCTGGATTTTCTGCACTGTTCCAGCAACATTCCACCCTAGACAGGTTGGCAATTCGAAATTTATTAAAATATTTATGGGTGTCTAAAAATTTTGAAAATTTACAGAGATGTGGTCCACCCTTGGTAAGAAATACCTAAAAAATTTTAGGGCCAATGGATCCCATTTGGTTATCTAAAAGGGTGGTCCAACATAGTGGACTTTCAAAAACATTCTGTTGTGCAGTCCAGCAGTATAGTTCCATAAAAATAAAATTTTAAAAATATTTTCTCAGAAGGTGGCCATATTTCTGAGCTCCATTTTAATTTAGGCTTAATGAGGGACCTTGGCTCCAAATTTCAAGAATTTTGGAGGCCCAGAATCTACCCATTTTGGTGGCCCAAATTTAGAACAGTTACATTCCAGCAATAGTTCATCCTAGACAGATTACATTCTTAAAATTTATTAAAATACTTTCGAGTGTCTAAAAATTGTAAAAATTTATAGGAATGTGTTAAACTCAATTTAGGACCTACCTACAAAATTTTGGAGCCATTGGACTCCTGTACACACTATGGTGGTGGCTGGTCCGGCCCACTATTATATGGTGTCTAGATCAGTCCGAGTTTTAGGACAGATTGTTTTATTTGAATTAATTAAAATACTTTTAGATGTCTTATGGGGATGTGACCCACACATGTAAGGACTACCCTATAAATTTTCAGGGCCATCGGACCTCTGTACCGACCGTGGTGTGGCCTGTAATTTGGACCAGTTTTGGGTCAAATACCCAGGAACACCCTTACCTTGGGTTGTTGGGCCTGCATTCTAATGGCATGGCCCACTTGAAGTAAGTATTGTATATCTCTCTTTTATCTGGTGGGGCCCACTATGGATCACCATGGGTCATTAACCCATCTAAATTAAATAAATTTCTGGACTCCAGTAGGCTCAGGAAATGGGTGGGCTGGAATTCCAACAAGGGGCCCAAAATTTGTTACATGGTTGATTGTTTAGGAATATTGTGGCACACCAGATTTGAGAGTGTTGCACACACTCCTTGCTTTCCTTCCTTAGAATTTTTGGGCTTAATGAGTGCCCCTTGAGGCCCACCTTTGTGGTGATTTTGTGGGCTAGCCTTAACCAGAAATTTTAATAATCTTATAGGCTCAATGGGCTGGGAGATTCTTTCTTAAGCCCAAGATTGTGCAAGGGCTGACCTTATTGATTTACGAACCCAATGGGCTATCTATAAGCTGACCATGTGTATTAATGGGCCTTGATGCCCTCATGAAGTGTTTAACTATGGGCTGACTTGTAAAGCCCACATAAATGCATATTGTGGAAGGCCTTGTTAAGTCTTTGTCTGATGAGGCAAGGCCCACCCTATCGGTATAGGTCTCTCCCTTATGTATTCTTGGACTTATGGGCTGACCTCTAGTCCACCATAATGTATGAATTGAATGACTTTTATTTTGGGCCATTTCCTTAGGGCCCATTATGTAATACAGTATATGCATGGCCACCCCTTTTGTGGCAGTGATTAGGCCTTTTGGACTCAGTTCTTTTGGATAAGCCCATTAATCTTAGGCCTATCCTCTCCCATCTATTGTGATGGGATTAAGGGCAATAATATGCAAGGAGTTGGGCTCTTCGCTGCCTACTAAATTGACCTTGTACTTGGACCAAAAGTGAGGCCCAACTCACTTGTGTTAAATGTAAAACTTGCTCATGTAAATGAATTACTGGGCTACCCATGAAGCCCACTACAATATGTGGAATTATGACCTTTGTGGTTAAGCCCAAACCTTACTTGAGGGTCCACTATCTGGCGTATAAGTTGGGCTTGGTGTATGGCCCATTAGGCCATGCATTACGTGGGCTTTAGACCTTATACTATATGAGTAGTGGCGGGCTACCTCTTGGAAGCCAGTTGAGGTTGAACGTCCTCCTGGGTGATCCTAAGGTAGGCCCATGGGTTTATTTATGGATGGTTAAAGGCCCACCATGGACCCTAGGCCATTTGTTTAGAGCTTAATGTGTATGTATGTGGAACCTACCTTAATGCATGTTTGGTCCAGGCCATCCAAGCCTTGAATCGCCCGATTATGGATGCACTGTATGTCTTGGGTTACTGCTGGACTCACAATCCAGTAACAGGCCCACTTGATCTTTTCATAATATATACGCACTCTTCATCTAGTAGGGTCCCCTAGCGAATATAGTTGGATTTCATGAGATTATTTCCACATAGTCAACTGATTTCTAGACCTAAGCAGGTCTTGGAAGTTAAACTGGCCAAAAGTCTATCAAAGGGCCTTAATGTAAAATTTTATGGTGAAAACTTTATTTGGCTGCGGGGCCCACCATTTGAGAACTTGTGTACATGTTGCATGCTTATGTTTTCTTAAAATCTTTAGGCTTAATCAGTGTATTCTTTTGGGTCACCTTTAGTGATCACATGAGGACCCCATCTTAGATCAGATTTTTGGAGTATCCCATTGGCCCAGAGTGGGTTGGAACGTCCTAGCTTGGCCCAACCATATATTGGGCCGACTTCCACCATTTTGATGGACTTGTGGGCTAAGATAAGGATAGTATTGGGCCCTTGGTTGCCCACTTAATTTGTTAGTTATTGGGCTGATGTAGTTGGGCCCATTTTCTCCAAACATAAACTTATTTTTGAGCCGTATATTGTATACGCGGGTTGCCCACCAAGTCCAACTTAATGCATGGATTCTATGGCTATTGAAAATTAAGCCTTGGGCCTTGATTTCTCTCTTGGGGTCTATGTTGTTAAAGGTGATATTATATCATTTTCTCATGGCATATTATGAGGAATATATATGTATGTGGTTACCTTTATTTTTATCTAAATATAGGCCTTGGGCTTTCTATCCATATAGTTCATGGTTGATATGCCTTTTTGGGGAATGGCGGTTAAATGTCCTCATTATGGACCCCTCTAGGCCCAATTATATCTAAATGTGATTAGATGCTCATCTTAAACTCTTGCTAGACTCAGTTCTGTATTACTTAGACACATAGTTTGTATGCTTAGTCTCGTGGGCTATCCCAGGTAAATGGGCCCCCACTAGAGGTTGGATTCCTTAAAGATATTGTCTAAGTACCTAGTCTTGGTCCCTTCTTGGATAGGAGGAGTGTACTACTTTGTATATCACCGCATAATGCGTCTAGACCCATCTTCATGGCCCATGTACATCATTGTATGCTTGGTTGACACTATGTGTGTGTGGTTATATTATGTCATTGGGCATTGCATGATACTTTCCCCAAGGGACATAGTATCCCCTCTTGAGCACGTTGGATGCTTGGGATTGATGCATGGTTGATTGTGTGATTCATACATCTAGCATTACATAGCATATGAGCATTATCGCCCTTACTTTATCAGGGTTGTAGCCTCCATAGATACATCGTGGATGGACATGTTTGGATACTGAAAATATTACTTGAGCATACCGGGTGCATAGGATGCCCATGGGTGAAATTTCCAAAACTTCCATGGTATCAAGGATCTGCTCTAGCGCCGTGACCGAGTGGTATATATGAGTGCATGAGGGCCTTATACCGTTAGGCTGCGACTCCCACTGTCGTGTAGTCTGTTGGATAGGGGTGTGGCCTTAATCGCCTGATGTAAGAGGGCATTGCTAGGCTGAGTCTGACCAGCTCGTGAATGGGTCCGCTACCTTCAGGCCTTGTTGGTGATTGGCTGTCCAGAGGCGGGTAGTGAGGTCTCTTACGCTCGTTTGACTGTGCAGGGTCTGTAAAGTGACAGTCATCCAGCAGTGTAATAGACCCCGGTGATTTCCTTATGATGAAAATGTACTTGATATGTGGATTGGATATGAGCACTGGCATTACTTCGCATTATTGCATTTTCATCGGCTGTGTAAGCCTCATATTGCATCGCCTTGGCATGGTGCCCAGTACTCATTGCATTACATTATGCATTGCACTATATAGCCTTAGTATGACTTCCTGCATTATCATAATACCTTGGCATAGCTTCTTGTGTTCATGATCGCCTTAGTAAGGCTAGTAGTATTAGTATTGATCGTGACTCCCTTCTACATTCTCTATCTTCTGATGAGCACCATTGTCACACACTTTCACCACCCTCTAAGCTTTCTATAAGATTATGCACGATTGATGCGTGCAGGAGATCGTAAGTTGGTGACATAGTAGCAGAGCTTGAATAGGTGTGCAAGCCGAGGACCCAGTGTTGCAGATTCTCTTTCTTCTTTCTTCTGTTATCTTTGTATGTCCTTTTGGACCTGATGTAAGCTTGTAAAACTTCAAATTCATAGTGGATTTTGTGATGTGTGCCTTTGTTATTCTCAGATTTACTTACTGTGATCTTGGGTATGCTCATATTGAAAATGATTATACTATTGTGAAAATCCTCCTTGTAGGATCCCAGGATCGGAACCTGCATCAGGAGCCGAGAATGGGGTACTACGGAGGCTGTTGCGGCCATAACCGGTCATCGGGTTCCTTATGAGGTCCGGTTACCGAGTCTGGGGCGTGACAGTTGAAGATTTTTAGATCTTTCTAGCTGTCCTATGACCAGTCCTGTGAGTTGTACGACTCATCCTTCGACCGGTCGCAGACCTACGACTCAAACTCCAGCAACCATTTTTGGGGTCCTACGACCGGTCATAGGTGTCTCACGACCAGTCGTAGGTGGCCCACGACCGGTCATAGACCACCCTCGACCAATCGTGGAACTGAAAATAAAATCTCGCGGAAATCTTTCGAAAATCTTTAGAGCTACGACTAGTCCTAGGATCCTAAGACCAGTCGTAGACGGGATTTTTCAGTATATAAATTGAGCACGAACTTCAGAGTTTTAGCACTTCAAATCAATTCTATTCAAGCATTCTTTAGGCTATTCTCTGAGATAAGTTTATGTTTATTTTAAGCTGCTTTGTGCTTATTTAATATTCATTTTACTAGCTTATTCTTATTTGATTTTGATCTACATTCCAATCTTATTAGAAAAGGGAAATTTCTGTTATTCCTTCTTCTGGATTCAAAATCAAATAGATCTAGCCCGTTTAATCTAAAATCAATTAGACTTAGAACCATTCTTAAAGTGAGTATTGGACTTTGAACGTCGAATCGAACTTCTACTCCGATTGGTTCTACCGGGCTTCATCAAAAGGTGATTCAGGTATTTTACATGTTTTGTAATTTACTTTCTCTGGTTTTTGTTTAAGATTCGTCAGAAAAATCTCATTGTATTGGTTATCTGAGGAGAGCCAGAAAACTTAGATTGTGGGGTTTTTGTATTGTGTAAGCCCGAGATCAAAGACACAATTGTGTAGGTTTTAGGTGAACCTGTGAAACCTATTTTGATAGTGCATGCTAATATCCCCTGTGTGAGGATATTAGGAGTGGAGTAGCAATCTGTGTAGCTGTTGGATAACAGTTGGTGTACACACAGGCGAACCACTATATATTGTTGTGTTGTGGATGTGCTTTATTCTTTCATTCTTTTATTCATTCTGTTTTATGGAGAGTGTTTGTGGATGAATGTTGTAATCACTTCAAGCAAGTGTGGATGTATGTTGTAATAACTTAGGATTTATTTTCCGCAAGTTATTTTGATTTCATTACTTATTATTCCTCTTTGGTTTGTGATACAAGGAAGTTCTAGAAATAAGGTTGTCCTACCTTAAACCTCTGATTTTTGGTGTAAGGTTGTCCTTAGAACTGATAAAGTATCAATCTCTTTATTTTAGGCTATTGTGATTGTTTTATATTCAGTATTGTGCTTTAAATCTTTTATTATTCCGCTGTTATTATATTTATTTGGCATTGCCCTATTCACCCCTCCTCTAGGGCATATAGCTAGGCCCTTTCAAGTGGTATCAGAGCCATAATAGCTCGTGCTTATTGTTTATTTATTGAATTTATTTTCTGAGCTAACGATCTAAGCTATATTAAGATGTCAAATTTTGATAGCCTATCAGTCACTAGGCCACCACCCTTTAATGGCACAAACTATGCCTATTGGAAAGCCAGGATGAGGATCTTCCTCAAATCCTTGGATGAAAGTGTGTGGCTGGCCGCAGTGAATGAATGGAACCCTCCTATCACTGAAGTTGCTAATGACGATGGTTCAAAAACTATGAAAATAACGGCTTATTCTCTTTGGACCACACTTCAGAAAAGTGAAAGTAGTGTTAATGCAAAAGCACTAAATGCAATTACTTGTGCATTATCACCAGATGAATTCAAAAGAATCATCTCTTGTGAAAATGTAAAATAAGCATGGGATATATTAGAAATGACACACGAGGGTACATCTATTGTCAAGAAATCTAAAGTCCAACTCCTCACAACTAAATTTGAAGAAATTCATATGGAGGAGAATGAGATGTTTATGGACTTCTACACTAGATTGAATGACATAGTGAACTCTATGTGGGGTCTTGGTGATAAAATCTCTGAAGTAAAGTGTGCGCAAAAATACTACGTTCACTTCCTGAACGGTTCAATTCTAAAGTGACTGTGATTCAGGAACTTCGTGATACGGATACCATGAGGGTTGAGGAATTAGTTGGTTCACTTAAAACCTATGAGTTATCCTTTAAGGCTCCTAAAGGAAAATCAATAGCTCTCAAATCATCTAAAAATATTTCTCAAGAGAGCACTTTGGATTCAGAAAATACCGAAGATGATATGGCACTTTTAGCAAAAAGATTTTATAAAATTTTCAAAAACAAGAAAAAGGTTGATTTTCAAAAATCAAATGATAAGAGACGATCTAAACCTAGAACTCGTAAATCCTTGAAAGACAGTCAATGTTACAACTGTCAAGAGTATGGGCACTTATCTAACAAATGTCCTAAAATGGACAAATCAAAAAGGAAAAGCATGATGGCTACTTGGGATGAATCATCTGATTCTGAATCCTCTTCTAAATCAGAAGATTCTGAAACCGAGTCGGGCGATGGTGTTAAAGCCCTTATGACTCTAGCCAAGATCACTTATTCAGATCATGATGATACATCTAGTGAAGAAAATCTGAATAGTGATTGCGATAATGAAGATGATCTTCAAGATGCTTATTATGCCCTTTATAAAGAGAGTTGTAAAATTGCTGTCAAGCTTAAATTACAAAAAGAAAAATTTTCTAAGCTTAAGGAAGATTATGAGTCTCTTGTCTTAGAAAAATCTCATATTTCTGATTCTTTTGAAAAAACCAAAAATGATTTAGATTTCAAAACCTCTCAAATTGAAGATTTGAAATCCAAAAAAGAAAAACTCAAAAATGAGGTAGCTTCTCTTCTGAGTTTGAAAGACACATGGAGATATGCCCAAGGAGATCCGAAATTGGAAAAATTATTGTACGGATCAAGAAAATGTGGCGCTCGATTCGGGTTGGGCTATGATAAAAATACATCTCCTAAACAAAATAACATTGCTCCTAGATTTGTTAAAGGAGAGTCTTCGACCTTAAAAGAAAAGAATACCTATCAAGGTTTTTCTAAAAATTCTAGGTCTTTCCAAAAACCTAAAAGTGGCCATGTCAACTTTAATTTTCAAAACCGAAATCAATTAGCTGAAAAAATTATTGATCTTCTCAAGGAGTTATTAAAGTCGAACTCTATAGGTCGTTCCTACGACAATAGATAGAAAAAGACCATCTATACTCCTAAACCCAAAACAGTTATGAAATGGGTTCCTAAAGTTTCCAGCTTGGTTGCCCAAACTGCTTTCAAAGCAACAAGCCATTCAAAGTGGTACCTAGATAGTGGTTGCTCTCGGCATATGATAGGTGACAAAGCTTTATTCACCGATCTTAAAGATATGACTGACGGGTCAGTCACATTTGGTGATGGAAGCAATTACAAGATTATTGGCCAAGGTACGGTTCAACTTTATAACCTTCCCTCATTTAAGAATGTCTTATATGTTGAGGGTTTAAAACACAACTTATTAAGCATTTCTCAGATATGTGATAACAACCATAGTGTAAAGTTTTCTAATCAAGGTTATGAGATAGTTAATAAAAGGGGTTCTGTTATATTAACTGGTCGCAGGACTTCTGAAAACTGCTACATCGTTAGTGATGCTAGCTTATCTACTCAATCATGTTACATGGTCCATACCGATGAGACTGAAATATGGCATAAATGTCTTGGACATGTACACTATCGGAACTTATTTAGATTGAGCAAAAGAGAACTAATTAGAGGTCTACCCAAATTATAAAAAGTAGACAAAATATGTGGTGAATGCCAGTTGAAAAAATAAATTAGGAGTTCTCACAAGAAAGTGAACTCTAACACCACATCTAGACCACTCGAGCTTCTCCATATGGATCTTATTGGACCAACCAGATCAGAAAGTCGAGGAGGCAAAAAATACATCTTGGTTATCGTAGATGACTATACCAGATTCACTTGGGTATCATTCTTAAAAGACAAAACTGAAACCCTAGATGAAGTAAAAAAGGTCATCAAACGAATCCAAAATGAGAAAAGTTCTCATGTTTGCAAGATCTGTAGTGATCATGGATCTTAATTTGAAAAACAGTAGTTTTGAGAAATTCTGTAGCGATCAGGGAATATCACATGAATTCTCAGTGCCCAAAACACCGCAACAAAATGGTATAGTTGAAAGGAAAAATAGAGTGCTTCAGGAAATGGCTAATGTTATGTTAAATAGTTTGAAGCTCTCTAAAAATCTTTGGGCTGAAGCAGTTAATATCGCATGCTATCTTATTAATCGGGTTTATATTAGTAAATCTGATAATAAGACTGCTTATGAATTATGGTTTGAAAAGAAACCTACTGTCAAATACTTTTAGGTTTTTGGCAGCAAGTGTTATATTTTGCATTTGCATCGGCTGTGTAAGTCTCATATTGTATCGCCTTGGCATGACGCCCAGTACTCATTGCATTACATTATGCATTGCACTATATAGCCTTGGTATGACTTCCTACATTATCATACTACCTTGGCATAGCTTCTTGTGTTCATGATCGCCTTAGTAAGGCTAGTGATATTAGTATTGATCGTGACTCCCTTCTACATTCTCTATCTTCTTCTAAGTACCATTGTCACACGCTTTCACCACCCTCTAAGCTTTCTATAAGCTTATGCACGATTGATGCGTGCAGGAGATCGTAAGTTGGTGTCTTAGCAGCAAAGCTTGGATAGGTGTGCGAGCCGAGGACCCAGTGTTACAGATTCTCTTCCTTCTTTCTTCTGTTATCTTATGTATGTCCTTTTGGACTTGATGTAAGCTTGTAAAAGTTCAAATTCATAGTGGATTTTGTGATGTGTGCCTTTGTTATTCTCAGATTTACTCGTTGTGATCTTGGGTATGCTCGTATTGAAAATGATTATATTGTTGTGGAAATCCTCCTTGTAGGATCCCAGGATCGGAACCTGTATCAGGAGTCGAGAATGGGGTACTACGGAGGCTGTTGCGGCCAGAACCGGTCATCGGGTTCCTTGTGAGGTCCGGTTACCGAGTCTGGGGCGTGACACATTCCTAGGTAGTTGAAGATTTTTGAATCTTTCTAGCTGTCCTACGACCAATCCTGGACATCCTATGACCAGTCCTGTGAGTTCTACGACTCATCCTTCGACCAGTCGTAGACCTACGACTCAAACTCCAGCAACCATTTTTGGGGTCCTACGACCGGTCGTACGTGTCTCATGACCAGTCGTAGGTGGCCCACGACCGGTCGTAGACCATCCTCGACCGGTCGTGGAACTGAAAATCAAATCCCGTGGAAATCTTTCGAAAATCTTTGAAGCTACGACCAGCCTTAGGATCCTAAGACCAGTCGTAGATGGGATTTTTCAGTCTATAAATTGAGCACGAACTTCAGAGTTTTAGCACTTCAAATCAATTCTATTCAAGCATTCTTTAGGTTATTCTCTGAGATAAGTTTATGTTTATTTTAAGCTGCTTTGTGCTTATTTAATATTCATTTTGCTAGCTTATTCTTATTTGATTTTGATCTACATTCCAATCTTATTAGAAAAGGGAAATTTCTGTTATTCCTTCTTCTGGATTCAAAATCAAATAGATCTAGCCCATTTGATCTAAAATCAATTAGACTTAGAACCATTCTTAAAGTGAGTATTGGACTTTGAACGTCGAATCGAACTTCTACTCCGATTGGTTCTACCGGGCTTCATCAAAAGGTGATTCAGGTATTTTACATGTTTTGTAATTTAATTTTTCTGGTTTTTGTTTATGATTCGCCAGAAAAATCTCATTGTATTGGTTATCTGAGGAGAGCCAGAAAACTCAGATTGTGGGGTTTTTGGATTGTGTAAGCCCGAGATCAAAGACACAATTGTGAAGGTTTTAGGTGAACCTGTGAAACCTATTTTGATAGTGCATGCTAATATCCCTTGTGTGAGGATATGTAACACCCCGGATTTTGGCCAATCTGAGATTTGACGTTCTTAGGCAATGGGTCAATTAAAACACCTGAAAAATTGCTTAGAAACCAATTCCATAGCCAAAGAAACCACTTAGAATCAATTCCTTTAGAAAATATGACTAAGTTAGCTAGTGCAACGTTAGAATAGCTGGGAAATGGTCCCTAATCACTTTAAATACGTTCTACAAGGCCCAAAGCGAGTGGAACCAAGGGTGCTATAATGCTCTAAAGCCTCGGATCAAACTCTAAGCCAGTTTGTTCTCGGGACCTCCTTGAAACTTTGTATTGGATCTAGACCGCGCGTCGTAAGTCAGATGCCTACCATCTTAGACCGTTATGACCACTTAGCTGGGCTTGGCAATCGTTTCGAATATCAAGTCCAACTGACGATCACAGGCTATTTTATTGAGCCCGGACCGAAGAGAGTGTGAATAGGGACAGTTGGAATTTCAAATTCAAATCTGGCACACAAATTTGACGCATCAGTATTAAGCATTCTGACCGTCAGAATACAGCCAAATTACACCCTTGGATCAGGAAAAATTTCTATTACATATCACGAGACTTATAGGCCTGATCTTGGTGCGGTGACCGTTAAACTGAAACTGGGCCGCCACGTGCGATCTGGGAACCCTACCGGCCTGAAAACTGGATGTGTGCTAGATCCAGTATGCATGAGCTTAAGTCCGACCGCATTTGGCCAGGGGACCTTCAGAAATGCCCTTTTGGACCGAAACGGCCCCGATTTGGTTAGGCACCAAGTAAACATTGTTCCCAAGCCTATTTTGGGCATGTTATAGGCTATAAAAGGGGTTGAAACCCTCACTCCTCTCTTCCATCCGAATTTGAGAGAAACCCTAGCTTGGGAGAGAGAAAAAGGTGGGAGATTGTGGGAGTGTGGGAGAGTTCTTCCTACCACTTGTACTACGCGTTGCACGTGCTTAAGCAACACACCTCTACCGCTTTCCCGGCGATTCCACCGCGATCCTAGGTAAGTAAAAACCCTAAATAGTTGTTGATTTGAGTTTCCCTTGTTTCCATAGCGATGTAGCTTATGAATCTTGTGTATTAGGTTCCTTATTCGCCGTAGACGAAGCGTATACGCTCCGTTTCAAT
The DNA here is from genome assembly GCA_037074715.1 of Magnolia kwangsiensis. Lineage (NCBI taxonomy): Eukaryota > Viridiplantae > Streptophyta > Magnoliopsida > Magnoliales > Magnoliaceae > Magnolia > Magnolia kwangsiensis. The sequence continues at coordinate 102,521,141 of CM073577.1, read as the reverse complement.
TCCCGAGTCTACAAGACATAAGGTGAGGATTTTAGACGCTTTGATTGACGGTTCCCAACGCTTTCAATGTCGTTTAATAGTAGATTCTTGACGGCATCGCCGTTTGACATGTACAAAATGCTCTCCGTTTCCCGTTTCGTAAGCTAACGAAGAATATGAGATTTAGGGCATTTTAGTCATTTGTAGGAAGTACTGTTTACATTCATATTTTGCTGATGTGATTGACATGGTTTGTTGTCGCATTAGGAAGTTAGGAATGCGTGCATAATTAGTTTGGCGAAGAGATTCGCCTAGTTGCGCACTTTGGGTCGACATACTATTTGTAGACTTAAGTGTGTAGTGTATGTGTTTGTATAAATGCTTGTATTAGTATGTATTGAATTAAATGATGTTATTTGATAGTTTGTGATTGATTTTTCAATTATTATGCTGACCTAAATGATTTTCTACATGTTGACAAAATGCATGATTTCATTACATGCATGGAATGTATGTGCTTGAGGATTTGCTTAAGTTGAATATGCATGGGAAGTATGCCTTGAAGATTTGCTTAAGTTGAATGTTATAACATGTGCTAACATGCTCACATGATGTATTTCAATTCCAATACCTTTTTATAGTGTTAATGTAATTCCATAGATGTGTGGGACTTGACTTAGTCCAGGCAGTCGGTAACCGAGCGAATTCGTGGCTGACTGGTCATAGCCACGAACGACGCGTCGATGAATGTGATTCGTGTTGAGAGTTGGCGGCAGTGGTTAGGCCACGCGAAGTGTTTTACGCACTTCATGTCGCTCAATTCGAGATGCGAACGGGCTAGTCGAGCCCGTCAAGTAACCCGACTGGCCGATATTTGTTCACCTTGTATGTATCATAACTGCTTGAGCCTAGGGTACTGAACTTACCATTGTAAACCCTATTAACCGTGGTACCTTGATCCACGAAGACTCATGAGCCGGGCATGGTGGTATGGGACACCGTGGTCGAGCTGTCGGCCTACCTGGGGCCACAAACCTCCCCGTAGTGACCAGTGAGCACCTAGACTCGTGAGCAGATTATGGTGGTATGGGACACTATATTCTAGCTGTCGGCCTACACTGATCAGGCGACGAGTCCTTTGTAGTGACCGCGAGCGTATTCTGAGTCTACGGGAGGCGACGACCCTTCAGTAGCAGTAGAGTACAGTAGGCCTGTATTGATAAGGTGATGGGAGAGCGGTGCAACGAGTGCGAACAACAGCCCTGACAGCCCTTGCAGTGACCTACGAAATACACATCGTATGAGATTACTAGGAGTGACGACCCTAGACAGGATCTGTGTTGGGATTGATACAAGGGAAGTACCTTAGTTTTCCAATCCTGCTGTTTGAATGGACTAATAACAACTTGGAATTCATATCACCATAGCATTGCATGTGCCTGGAAGATGTGGAGCACTCTAGGGAGTGTGGCATGCCGCGGTCGTAAGATGTTGCCGCATGAGGGTGATCGTCGGTGAGGGCATACATCACGTCATGTCATAATTGCATTAACAACAGTATTAGGATTGTTTGATTTATTGCTTTACTATTATCGCGTGATTGATTTGAGAACATGTTAATCCTTGCTCTATTATTCCACTGAGTTAGCTACTCACTCCCACGTTACGGGACGGTGTTCCTGGACACCCACCAGACCCTTTTGTGATTGCAGATGATGGCGCGGCCTATGAGGCGGAGCTGGACTTGATGATGATGAGGAGGATCCCTCCTTTATGCGTGTTCTGATTGACGGGATTACAGGGAGGTTGCTTAAATACCTTGACACTTGTCATTTTATATTTTTAGAGCACTCATGTATATTCTTTTGGTTACTTTTGAAGTATACATGTATGTATATGACCTGGTAACACGTTCACACTCTGGAGACATACAATGGTTTATATATGTTATACATACTATTACAGTCTTCCGCTTGCAAATTTAACTATCTCTGGAGTATGATATGCTGTTCTGGCTTAATCTCACTCATGTTTAATACATTATCACAGACAACATTCAATCATACATATCTATGTTACATAAATAACATTTTGGAACTCGGGAGTTGGGTTTTTGCTCGACCCCCCGATTTTCGGGATGTTACAGGATATTAGGAGTGGAGTAGCAATCTGTGTGGCTGTTGGATAACAGATGGTGTACACACAGGCGAACCACTATATATCGTCGTGTTGTGGATGTGCTTTATTCTTTCATTCTTTTATTCATTCTGTTTTATGGAGAGTGTTTGTGGATGAATGTTGTAATCACTTCAAGCAAGTGTGGATGTATGTTGTAATAACTTAGGATTTATTTTTCGCAAGTTATTTTGATTTCATTGCTTATTATTCCTCTTTGATTTGTGATACAAGGACATTATAGAAATAAGGTTGTCTTACCTTAAACCTCTGGTTTTTGGTGTAAGGTTGTCCTTAGAACTGATAAAGTATCAATCTCTTTATTTTAGGCTATTGTGATTGTTTTATATTCAGCATTGTGCTTTAAATCTTTTATTATTCCGCTGTTATTATATTTATTTGGCATTGCCCTATTCACTCCCCCTCTAGGGCATATAGCTAGGCCCTTTCAGAATGTTGGGTAGATGGGGAATGCATTCGAGCTTATGACTTAGAATCCCTATTGCCTGTTGTCAATTGGACCCCAGTATTGGACTTTGGGGGACCATGTCATGATGAAAGGACCTACTATTTCCTCGCCTACTGTCATTCTCTTGTGCTTGATCCTCCATCTTTAACAGTCACCATTGGAGATAAGAGTGCATTGATCACTCCTGAGTCCATTACAAATTTGTTGGGTCTCACTCTTTGTCCAATCGGTCTATACAGTCTCGATATGGATGACCCAATGGTCCGATCCCTAACCACCAAGTTCCTATGCCATGGTAAAGATGTTCCTTAGCATCAAGGGAATGTGCTTAAGGTAAAGTTCATGCTCCCAAAATATCGGGTGTTGCATGCGATTTTCTTAACCAATGCATATCCTTAGGGAACAAATTGAGTTGATCTTACCTGTTTCATGGTCTTGGTCTTATATAGTGTTGCGTCAAGTATCAAACTGTGTTTGCCTACTTTAATTGTCCATCATTTATCGATCGTCGTCCATTCATCCCGATAAACTTATCTCCCATTTCCTCATATCATTCATATGCTGAGCGATGAGTTGGGACTGCCCATGACGAACGATCTTAAGTGTCCTTTGTAACTCTTCAATAAGTTCAACATTCAGAAGATGGACCTCAAGTTCCATCACTCACAAAAGGGCAGGACGAGGATGAGACACAAGGTGGAACTGAGATGGGGGAGGCAGTAGCGCCAACCGAAGGAGAGACACAAGGACCACAGGTCACTCTGACCACATCTGACTCTGCATCGACACAGAGACAAAAGCAGCATCAGGATCAGTCAAGGTGACTCTAAGAGGGGTGGCATGTCTTGAAGACAGATTCGATCGACAGGAGGAGCGAATCTCGGGCTTAAAGTAGATGGTAGCTGCACCGCAATGCACTGCTAAGCAAATCGTCGACCTACTAACGTGCCGACGAGACAACAAAGCTCCATCCAGCTCAGCGTCGTAGTTCTGTTGATTGCCCCATCACATACATATGTTCACTCATACTTAGGACATGGATATCTTTTTTATTATCCTAAGTACTTATGAGTGTATGTGATGGTCTAGTGACTTGTATAGTTTGACAGTTTAGTGTGTTTGTCTAGTCCTTGGTATTGGGATGTTTTGATTGATTGGGATATTGTCTGATACTATGGTTGGATTTTTTGGGTAAATGTGCTCAGGAATGGGTTTGATGATATATATATATATATATATTGAATTTATGTGTGCCCATGGATAGGCTAGATGATTTTTAGATGCTTTAAATATTTATTCTGCCAAGCTTGGGCAGTTTCTTTGCTTTAATGAATGATGATATTTCTAAACATTATATTAAATTGTTTATGAGAATGAATCATATCTGCAGTATGCTAAATATTGCATATTTTATGCCCGTAAGGATTGAATGCTGAATGATTATAGAATGGTAATTGCTTTTTTGGTTATGCTGGTGATAGGGTTTAATTCTGATTGTTAAGTGATGATTTGAGTGCTTTATTTTTAAATGCATATGTGCTTATTATGTCTCTTATGGAATATTGTATACTCTGGTATCTATATTATGCATTTTGGAGATGTGGTTATTTATTGTAAAATGAATTCTATCACTTTATGAAATGAGACTTCCCTACATGGCCCTCCTATATTGATACTCCCAGTATCTTCAAATTCAACTTCAGTCAATATGTTTGTGATTGGTATATTCTAACCTTTTCCAATAACTGACAAAAAGGGGGAGAACAAATCCCACCATGAGAACAATTGTGTATGGTTTATATGCATGGTAATACAGGTGATAGGAGGAGCAACTGCAAGGAGATAGGGGGAGCAGCTACATGAAGACTTCGTTTTTTGTGTGAACTTAAATAGATCATTTCTAAATTTGTGTAAAGTTCATGTACACACAATTTAGGATGTTGTTCTAGGTGTTTTGTGTTTTGTCACGTAATTGACAAAGCGGGAGATTGAAAGTGCCCTGTTTTGTGAATTACATAGGAGTTAAAAGTCTGAACACTTATTCTTAAACAGAAAAATTTCCTAAGTTTTTCAACTCAAATCGATGACATCGAACTTCTATCAATGATGTCAAATACTCAATGTTGATGACATCGAATAGGCTTTGATGACATTGAATTGAGGCATTTTATGTCCAGCAACCACAAAAATACTTGGATAGAATTTTCGATAGATCGAACATACCTTCGATGTTATCGAACATCAGTAATCGATGACATCGAAGGCTAGTCGACATCATCGAAGGACTTAGAGCATTATCCAACAAATATTTTTAAATAATATTTTGATATTACTTGAGTAATTAAACGAGTTTCAATGTCATTGAAATTCAAATTGCGTTGATATCGAAACGGGTTCGATGATATCTAATATGGACTAGATATGTCTTGCAAGCTTAAAAGGAAAATCTGTAAAAATATTCGAGGAATCAAATAACCTCAATAACATCGATATTTGAATATCGATGACATCGAGGATGTCTCGATGAAATCAAAAAGTGGACAAAAGGGTCCAACGAGCTTTTATGATATATCATCCAAAAAGATCGAGGAATCGAACTGGGAGTCGATGACATCGGAATTTGAATTTCGATGACATCGAAACTTGTTCGATTACAACGATGCCTTCTTTAAAAACTATAATAAGCTCTGAGTAATGTTATGCCAAGGAATCAAATAGTGATTTGATGTCATCGAAGTTCAAATATCGATGACATCAAAGGAGGTTCGATAACATCGATCTTCTATCAAAAAGTTTTCGGAATAGTTTTTCAGTTGAGTTTATATCATCGAACGGATTGTCGATGGCATCGAAAGTATACGTTCGATGACATCGAATCAGGTTTGATGATATCGAACTCAGTCAGACTCTGATAATTTTATTTTCGTTGGGACTTTTTTCCTTTATAAGGAGAGCTTGTTCTTGGTTGCTAAGAGAGAAAAAGAGTGAGAGCCTTGAGAGAATACTTTTCTATCATCTATCCTAGGCCTTTTTTCTCATGGGAGTTCATTCTTCAATCCACCCTCATCATTGATATTCTGTAGAGTGGATTGGTGAATGAACTTCCTCATTCAAGGATCATCCAGCTACCATCTTAATGGAAAATCATTGAGTTGGGATCCTTTGAATGCTTAAAACCTTAGAATCAATCTGTCCCTTAATGATTAGCATTTATTAGAGTGGATTCCAATAAACCTTGACCCAACCCTGTCACCTTACATTGGAGCATCATTAGTGTTGCAGATCGAGGGAGCTGAAGAATCTCCGTCATCAAGGGAGTATATCTTCATCAACATGCAGAATGGGGCTCATGTACTTATCTGTAAGTCATTAGAGTCTAGAGAACCTATTGATCATTCCTTGTGTAGGATTGGGTCACAAGTACATCTCACCCTTTCAAGCCCTCATAGGAGGCCTTCGACAAGAGAGTATGTTTGGGTGATGTGTGTTGACCCTTGCTCTTATGTAGGGCATAAACTTAGGTCCTTTGTGTAGGTCCTTGGCCTGTGTGGCATAAACTAGGATCCTTGTGTGGATCCTTGGCCTGTCTGGCCTAAACTAAGGTCCTTATGTGGATCATTGACCAGTGTGGTCTAAACCTAGGTTCCTTGTGTGGATATTTTTCTCTTGTGTAGGGCATAAAACCTAGGTTCCTTATGTGGATCATTTACTATTGTAGGGCATAAAAATAAGGTTCCTTGTGTGGATCATTTTCTCTTGTGTAGGGCATAAAACCTAGGTGCTTCGTGTTGACCTTTGCTCTTATGTAGGGTATAAACTGGTAACCTTGTGTAGGCATGTCTAGGTTCCTTGTGTAGGTCTTAGAGCCGACCTTGTGTAAGTTGTTAAGGTTAGAGGTGAACCTGATTTAAAACCTCCATTAGTGAAATCTGGTACACTTAAGGGTTGAGCGCGTCCACCAAGTGTGGAGTAGGCACATGGCCAAACCACCATAAACGACTGTGTTTGAGATTGATATTTGCGATTTGTTCATTATGTTTTCTTTGAATGATTACATAAAACATGATAACATGGATGTTTAGAACTGCTAAGAATCTCATCCCACAAACATTGTCACATTGTTTATCCATCATAGACTAATTACTAAATCTTGTTTAAATATTGAGTAGTCATGTGATTGGATCCTCTACTTGGCTTGGAAGCCATTAGAGTTAAAGTAAGTATATCTTAATGAGTGCATGATAGATCAAGATTAGGATTAATAGGATTTTTAGTTATTGAAGAAAAGTATATAAAGTCCTATTCACCCCCCTCTAGGTCACTTTGACCTATTCTAACTTCTGCTATTGCGGTCCTTACCACAATTTCACGAGTTACACAGAGTTAGGCAAGTGTGTAAATTTGAGGCGGTTTCTGAATTTTTTCCAAGTCTGTTCAAAGGTGAGAGCTCCCTAACTACAAATAGGAGTCCCTAAGGAATCCCTGGGCATCATTTAAGGTTTGGAGAAGTAGAGCAAAAGGGCAGAGTTGTCTTCCAAAAGTTTTTCTTCCCTTCTTCCTTAGTTTTTAATGCTTTCTTCTAGTGTTTTAGATCCAATCATGTCTATGGTTGGCTAAACCTCTTAACTAGGGCTAAGAGGTGAATCTTATAGCGTGATGGGATATTTTTCTTACTTTGATTCATATTTATGTTGAACCCTCTTTTATTCTAGTTTGATTATTAAGGAATACTTTCAATTTTTAATGGTTTATTGTGATTTAAGTTACCATAGATCTGCAATATCTTTGGGTATCTTCTTTTCTCAATTGAGATTGTGGGATTGGTAAATCCTATTATTTGCCATCATCCCCTGGGCATGGTTTGGTGATCGAATCCCTTCCAAACCTTGCAATTCTCCTCCATTGAGAATTAGGTCAATGAAAGTTCATATTGTTTTAATTTTGATATCTTCCAATTGGATAGGCTAGGACTCAAAATCCAATTGTATTACTTGAATCAAGTAAGAGGGCACCCGGATTGCTACAAGTGGATCCTTGGCACCCTAGTTCCCACCTTTAAATTTACAAGTTTAAATTATTTTATTCACAATTACTCTTTCCAATTCCTCATAATTAAGTTTACATCTTCTTCTAGTTCTACTTCTAGTTAATTTAGAATACACATGAGTTTAGTCTCTGTGGATTCGACCTTAGTCTTACTAAGATTATTACTACATTGCGACCCTACACTTGGGGTTGTGAACATTGAGGCCTAGCAACTTCGCATGGAAGTCGAGCAGCTTCGCATTTAGAATGTTGCATTAAGGGCTTAGGCGCAAGAATCAACGACCGAGCTGGAGGCATCAAAAAAGCTTCTAGACAATGCCTTGGAGAAGCATGAAGTGGAAGTCCAACCTGCGTGTGTTGAAGCATGAATATAGCGCGAAGATGAAAGAAGCCCAGGCGGCCATCCCCATGGCTCCAGCGGCTGCTATGGAGGACTACAAGGCCTCCAAGGATTATGAGGAGGATAGGGATGCCCTTTACAGCCTCAAGTACGAAAAATACTTAGAGGACATAAAGGGGGCATATCTCGAGCTCGACCTCTCTGCTTTCGAGGTCGACCATTTTGAAGATTTTGAAGTGCTTCCTGAGGACTCGCCTTCCGAGCAGCCTCCTCCAACATCATGATTCTTTCTATTTTTCTTTTTATATAGTTTTACTTTTGCAATGTACTCCTTTTATGAGAGGATTTTTGTATTTCTCTTATCATATTAATGAAAAGGTTCCTTCGTCATAACAATCTTCATGTGGATTTTTTTTAAAGTAGGATGGTCGGTTTGATTTATCGTTAATGGGCAGGTCTATATTTTCAGGCCTTGTATGGCTAGTCCAAGTAATAATAGCATTTAGTGGTCTAACATCTTCTCTAAGGGTCAAATGATCGATTAAGGGTTGTTCCTTCCCTTGTGTTAAAGGAAGTTCTTGGTAGGCTGTGCGAGGGATTTAATTATTGGCCTGACCTCTTCTTTAAGGGTCGGGCCATCGGTGGGGGCATGTCTTCCCTTGTATTAAGGGAAGCCCTTAGTGGATTTTAGTAGGTCAAACATTTATAGATGGAAAAGTGGAGTGTAAACTTCCCTTGGCTCAAGACTTTCATTATAGTTCCTGAAGAAAATTTATAGATTCTGACATTATAAATTCAACATAGTAGAAAAGTAGATTTCATGCTTAGGCATGGCTAGTTACGCATAGTAGATCTTTAGCTGCATGGCATTCCACAGGTGTGGTAGGGGTCATCCCTCCATACTTTCAAGTCAGTATGCTCCCGGTCGGCTCATTCTTATCACCTTATAGGGCCCTTCCCAATTCAATCCCAGCGTCCCTGAGCCTAGGTCGTTGGTGTTCTAGAATGTTCTGCATATGACTAGGTCTCTAGATCGGAACCTTCTTGTTTTCACTCTAGAGTTGTAGAAGCGAGCAACCTATTGTTATCGAGCTGCAACGCTGAATTGGGCTTGTTCCCTTCTTTATTCGACCAGGTTAAGGCCTAGTGTCATCTGCTCAGCATTCTGGTGTTCATCGTAGGAGAAGTTCGAGCAGTTGAGAGTCTGATCTCGACCAGGACGACAACCTCTGCACCGAAGGCTAGTGAAAATGTGGTTTCTCCCTTAGCTGTTCAAGTGGTGGTCCGATACACCCAGAAGACATGGAGAGGCTCTTTCGCCTAGGCCCCTTTAGCCTTCTCAAGCTTGGTTCAAAGGTGATTTTTGATGATTTTATTGACTGCCTCGACTTATTCGTTAGCTTGGGGGTGCTGGGGTAACGAATAGACATTCCGGACTTCGAGGTTCCCACACATACCTCAGAATCGATCGTTATCGAACTACTTCCCGTTGTCCGAGATAATGGTGTGGGGTATTTCGTACTGACATATAATGATTTTTCAAATGAAGTCGGTAATCTTCTGCTTGGTGATCTTGGCTAGAGGCTTAGCCTTAGCCTATTTAGTGAAGTATTCGACTGCGACAACTGCAAACTTGGTCTTTCCCTTGCAAGTCAGTAGAGGGCTGATGATGTCGATCCTCCATTGTGCGAAGGGCCATAGTCTGGTCATGGGGGCCAGCTACTCAAGTGGTTGATGGGGTACAACCATGAATCGATGACATTTGTTGCATTTCCAAGTGTATTGCTTAGCGTCTGCTTTGACAGTTAGCCAAAAATATCCTAGCCGATTGACTTTGTGAGTGGTTACCACAAATACCTTCATGAATTTCTCTCATCGTGTATTTGGCGTAGTCAAGTTAGAGGCACTTGAGATATAGGAGAGAGAATCCCTTTTTGTACAAGATGTCTCCAATCATGACATAGCGAGCCGATCTAGAACGGAGTCTGCATGCCTGAAGTCGGTCTACAAGTTGTTTCTTTTCATGCCCCGAACCCGGAAATCAGATTCACAGGAATCCCAATCACTGAATCTGCTGTCGACAGCCTCCGTAGTACCCCATTCTCGGCTCCTAGCGTCCATATGCCAGATTTCGATCTTGGGATCCTACAAGGAGGATTTTTTATTTTTTTTTCTACATATAACTCGCAATAAGCATAACCACAAGATTACCCAATTCACAAAGGCAACATCATCATCACGTATCTACTAATAGAATTAGTTGAGTACAATACTGGAATGAAATACATAAATAAAAAATCAAGCTCCAGAAGACCGTTGCACTCTCTAAGCTCAACATTGCTACAACCTAACATCATCTGCACGCATCTATCGTGCATAAGCTTATAGAAATCTTAGAGGGTGGTGTAAGTGTGTGCATAAGGTAGTGTCAAGTATTCAATACAATTCCATCATCATACAATACCGGAATTACTGGTAATACATAAATCGTACGATATCAGAATAAGAAAAAAATTTGACAAGATCATGAATTATCAGAGTAAACAGAAATACTGACAATATCATAAATCATACGATAATAAAGTAAGCGAAAATATAGATAATTCCATGAGTCAACCAATATCAGAATATGCAATATAGAACAACTACGTAAATGAGGAGTAATAAAGAGCCAGATATCAGATGTCGAGGATGCGATGCAATATTCAATTCCTGATGAGTCCACAAATAGCATCAGTCGTATCTAGACCATATAAATGCAGAAACAAAGTAACCCAAAATTTCATATGCCGCGAATGTAATGCAATATGTGGTGCGAATGGAATGACCATGCTGGAGTGTGAAATCGGGATGATAGTACGTAGTATTACAGGCTATGAGGTCCATCACAAGAGACTTCTATGCAAACCAGTCTCATACCTAAATTTGGATAGTCAGACTCAATGTGGTAGACTCTTGATCTCAGGTTAGTCACGTGCCCCAACCGATATCATGGCCATTGCAAAGGCACACATGACAAATAGTTGCACACTAGCCTGAGTGGATAGTGAATGAATGAATGAATGAATATGCAACCCCTGCTCACTAAATTCACATATCAGTACAGTTCATCTATGGGATCATCACCGAGGTCTAGTACACTCTACGCCAGCTTGTCGTCCCTATCCGAACGCACAACTGGGAGAGCGGAAGAGACCTCACTATCCGCCTGCTAATATCGGGCCCGGCTCATCGATAGCAGACCGATTCCTCAAGCCGGTCAAACGCAACCTAGAAGTTGCCCCCTCACTCAGGTGGGTAAGGTCACATCCCTTTCCAACCTACCACGACACAGTGGGAGATGCATCCTACTGGTATACGACCCTCGTGCACTCATATATCCACTCGGTCTCGACGTTGGAGTCATCTCCTGGCCACGGAGGTTTATGGATTTTCACCTAGGGACATCTATGGCGCCCGTATGCTAGAACCAAACATTTTCGGTGTCCCGTCTGGCCATCTACGATATGCCTGTGGAGGCTACGACCCTGATGTTGTTAGGGCGTATAACACATAATGCAAGATGCATGAGTCATACAATCCAGTCATGCAACAATCCTGCGCATGTCATGTGCTCATGTGAGATAACCTCCGCCTATTAGGAGCTTCATATCAACATGTTTAATAACATATGCAATGATCAACCACATCTCATAACAAACATGTAGATGATGCTTATGGGCATGAATCATGATGTCATGTTGTTATATACTCATAATCGGTACTAATAACTGACATCGACAATCGACGGCCAACATACATCACAATGGGCTCCATCTCCTGGCCCTCGAATGCATCACAATGGGTCTCATCACATATGCCTTAGACACGGGCTGAATACACATCACAACGGGTCGTAAATACAGGCCACATATATATCACATTGGACCTCGACAATCAAAATCGGGAATCGGACACGACAAATCAGAATCGGTAATCGGCCTCGATCGATAATCGGCAATCCGCCTAGATAATCAGTACCGATAATCAGTATTGGTAATCAGCACCGACGATAAGCATCGATAATCGACCATGACAACCAACATATATAGGTAAGGCGGGGTCCATAGATGGATAACCATTCAACCATAATGTAAAGATCGACTTTCGACCGTGGTTATATCAAATCCGATAGCACGGAGCCATCCGTCCATGGTGAATGGGGCCCACTTATTTAGATTAACCCACGAAGAGAATGGGCCTAACAAGGCCTAAGGGAAGGTCACAATGAGGACATCTATTCGTCATTTCCTATCAATGAGGACATTCAACCAACATTGCTCCCAAAGAGTGGCCCATGTAGGGCCAAACATACAGTGGGCCCACAATCTCATACAAGAGTTGGATATACATCACCATGGGCCAAATACATGGGCCTAATATACATCACCATGAGCCACGACCCATGGTCCTCTGATACATCATAATGGTCTACGACCCATAGACCTCAATATACATCAAGTGAACTGCATTAATGGGTCTCATATACATGACAGGTGGGCCCTGCACATGGGCCTCAAACATACAATATGTGGGCCCTACACTGTAACATCCCGAAAATCGGGGGGTCGAGTAAAAACTCCACTCCCGAGTTCCAGAACATCACTTATGCATCATAAATGTGTATGATTGAATGTTGTCTGTGTTAATGTATTAAACATGAGTGGGATTAATCCAAAACAGCATATCATACTCCAGAGACAGTTAAATTTACAAGCGGAAGATTGTGATAGTATGTATAACATATATAAACTGTTGTATGTCTCCAGAGTGTGAACATGTTACCAGGTTATATACATACATGTATACTCTAAAAGTAAACAAAAAGAATATACATAAGTGCTCTAAAAATATAAAATGACAAGTGTCAAGGCATCTAATCAACCTCCCTATAATCCTGTCAATCAGAACACGCATAAAGGAGAGATCCTCCTCATCATCATCAAGTCCAGCTCCTCCTCGCAAGCCGCGCCATCATCTGCAATCACAATAGGGACTGGTGGGTGTCCGAAAATACCATCCCGTAACGTGGGAGTGAGTGATCAACTCAGTGGGATAAGAGAGCAGAGATTAGCATGTTATCAAATCAATCATGCGCTAATAGTAAAGCAGTAAATCAAACAATCCTAATAATGTTGTTAATGCAATATGACATGACATGATGGATACCCTCACCGATGTTCTCCCTCATACGGCACCATCTTACGCCCGCTGCATGCTTGCGTACCGCTCAGTGCTCCACATCTTTCAGGCACATGCAATGTAATGGTGATATGATTGCTAAGTTATTATTAGTCCATTCAAACAGCAGGATTAGGAAACTAAGGTACTTCCCTTGTATCAATCCCAACACAGATCCTGTCTAGGGTCGTCACTCCTAGTAATCTCATACGATGTATATTTTGTAGGTCGCTGCAAGGGCTGCCAGGGCTGTTGCTCGCACACATTGCACCTCTCCCCCATCACCTTATCAATACAGGCCTACTGTACTCTCACTGCTATGAAAGGGTCGTCGCCTCCCATAGACTCAGAATACGCTCGCGGTCACTACAAAGGACTCGTCGCCTGATCAGTGTAGGCCGACAGTAAGAATATAGTGTCCCATACCACCATAATCTGCTCACGAGACATAGGTGCTCATTGGTCACTACGGGGAGGTTTGTGGCCCCAGCGTAGGCCGACAGCTCGACCACGGTGTCCCATACCACCATGCCCGGCTCATGAGTCTTCATGGATCAACGTACCATGGTTGACAGGGTTTACAATGGTAAGTTCAGTACCCTAAGTTCAAGCAGTTATAAATCATACAAGGTGAACATACAACGGCCAGTCGGGTTACTTAACGGGCTCGACTAGCACGATCGCATCCAAGTCGAACGACATGAAATGCGTAAAACACCTCGCGTGGCCTAACCACTGCCGCCAACCCAAAACACGACTCGCGTTCATCGACGCGTCGTTCATGGCAAAGATAGGCCAACCACGAACTTGCTCGGTTGCCGACTGCCTGGACTAGGTATAGTCCCACACATATATGAATTCACATCAGCAATTCATGTAAGGGTATTGGAAATGAAATACAACCATGTGAGCATGTTAACACATGTTATAACATACAACTTAAGTAAATCATCAAGCACATGCATTTCATACATATAATGAAATCATGCATATAACTAACATGTAGGAAATCATTTACATCAGCATATAAATTGAGAAATCAATCTCAAACTAATTCATAACAACATTTAATTCAATACATACTAATACAAGCATTTATACAAACACTTACACTACACACTTAAGTCTACATATAGTATGTCGACTCAAAGTGCGCATTTTGGCGAATCTCTTCGCCAAACTAATTATGCACGCATTCCTAACATCCTAATGCGACAAGAAGCCATGTCAATCACATCAACAAATTATGGATGAAAACAGTATTTCCTACAAATGACTAAAATGCCCTAATCTCATATTCTTCGTCTATTTACGAAACAGGAAACGGACAGCATATTGTACATGTCAAACGGTGTTGCCGTCCATAATTTACTATTAAACGACATTGAAAGCATTGGAAATAATCAATCAAAGCGTCTAAAATTCGCACCTTTCACTTTATATATGTATCGTTTCGAACGGAGCGTATACGCTTCGTCTACGGCGATCAGGCGACCTAATACACAAGCTACATAAGCTACATCGCTAATGGAATTGACGGAAGCTTAAATCAGCAAGTGTTTAGGGTTTTCCTTACCTAGAAGTGCGTTGAAATCGCCGGGAAAGTGATTGGAGTGCGTCGCCTAAGCATGTACAGCAGCAGCAGCAGGTGGCAGGAAGATCTCTCCCACCTTCTCTCACAAACTCTCACTTTCTCTCTCACTATTGCTAGGGTTTCTAGTAAATTCGGATGGGTGAGAGAAGTGAGGGTTTAAGCCCCTTTTATAACCTAAAACTTGTCTGAAATAGGCTCGGGAACAAGGTTCACTTGAGGGGTAACCAAATCGGGGCTGTTTTGGTCCAAAAAGGCATTTTTGGAGGTCTCCTGGCCAAATGCGGTCGGACTTAAGCTCATGCATACTGGATCTAACACACATCAAGTTTTCAGACCGGTAGAGTTCCCAGATCGCACGTGGTGGTCCAGTTTCAGTTCAGCGGTCACCGCACGTAGATCAGGTCTGCAAGTCTCATGATATGAAATAAAATTTTTTCCTGATGGTCAGAACGCTCAATACTGACGCGCCAAGTCGTGTGCCAGATTTGAATTTCAAATTCCAAATCTAACCCTATTCTCACTCTCTTCACTCCAAGCTCAATGAAATAGCCTCTGAACGTCGGTTGGACTTGATTTTTGAAATGATTGTCAAGTCCAACAAGGAGGTTCTAACGGTCTAAGATTGTAGGTATCGGACTTTCGACGCGCGGTCTAGATCCAATACAAAGTTTTGAAGAGGTCCAGAGAACAAACCGGTTTAGAGTTTGATCCGAGGTTTTAGAGTATTATAGCATCATTGGTTCTACTCGCTTTGGGCCTTGTAGAACGTATTTAAAGTGATCAGGGACTATTTCCCAGCTACTCTAGCGTTGCACTAGCTAACTTACACTTAGTTTCTAAAGGAATTAATCCTAAGTGATCTCTTTGGCTATGGAATTGGGTTCTGAGCGATTTTCCAGGTGTTTTAGTCGACCCATTGCCTAAGGACGTCTAATCCCAGGTTGGCAAAAATTCGCGTTGTTACATACACATGGGTCTTGAATACATCAAATGGGTCATGCACCTAGGCCTCGAATACGTCAAGTGGCTACACATCATGGGCTAGTACATGTCACAATGGGTCTTGCCCATAGGCCACAAATACAACTTATTGGGCCTCATAAATACAATGAGTGGGCCACATAAGTGGACGGTATGGGTGAAACATGCACAGCATGGTGGGCCTGTATAGTGTAGGCGAGCCCATCACATGCAGGAAGTGGGCCTTGTGCCATCAAGATGGGTAGATAGTGCGGATATAAAATACATACATCGGGGTGAGTCCCACCATTCAGCGGCTAGATGGCGCGGATATACAATACACTTATCATGGTTGGATCACACTTTAAAATGGGCCTTATATACATCCCATTGGACCCCAACCCATGGGCCTCAAATACGAAGGTGGGCCTCATAACATGGGCCTCATTATATATCAAAGTGGGCCTCAACAACGGGCCGCAAATACATAAAGATGGGCCTAATCATGAAAGGGCCTAGCTATATGTGCTAGAGGGGGGGGTGAATAGGACAATGCCAAATAAAACTAATAACAACAGAAAAATAAAAAATTTAAAGCACAATGCTGAATATTAAACAATCACAATAGCCTAAAATAAAGAGATTGATATTTTATTAGTTCTACGGATAACCTTACACCAAAAACCAGAGGTTTAAGGTAGGACAACCTTATTTCTAGAACGTCCTTAGAATCACAAACCAAAGAGGAATAATAAGTAATGAAAATAAAATAACTTGTGAAAAATAAATCCTAAGTTATTACAACATTCATCCACACTTGCTTGAAGTGATTACAACATTCATCCACAAACACAAACCACAAAACTGAATGAATAAAGGAATGAAAGAATGAAGCACATCCACAACACAACGATATATAGTGGTTCGCCTGTGTGTACACCAACTGTTATCCAACAGCCACATAGATTGCTACTCCACTCCTAATATCCTCACACAGGGGATATTAGCATGCACTATCAAGATAGGTTTCACAGGTTCACCTAAAACCTTCACAATTGTGTCCTTGATCTCGGGCTTACACAATCCAAAAATCCCACAATCTGAGTTTTCTGGCTCTCCTCAGATAACCAATACAATGAGATTTTTCTGGTGAATCTCAAACAAAAACCAGAAAAAGTAAATTACAAAACATGTAAAATACCTGAATCACCTTTCGAAGAAGGCCGGTAGAACCAATCGGAGTAGAAGTTCGATTTGACGTTCAAAGTCCAATACTCACTTTAAGAATGGTTCTAAGTCTAATTGATTTTAAATCAAACGGGATAGATCTATTTGATTTTGAATCCAAGAAGAAGGAATATCAGAAATTCCCCTTTTATAATAAGATTGGAATGTAGATCAAAATCAAATAAAAATAAGCTAGCAAAAGGAATATTAAATAAGCACAATGTAGCTTAAAATAAACACAAACTTATCTCAGAGAATATCCTAAAGAATGCTTGAATAGAATTGATTTGAAGTACTAAAACCCTAAAGTTCGTGCTCTATTTATAGCCTGAAAAATCCCGTCTACGACTGGTCTTAGGATCCTAGGACTGGTCGTAGCATTAAAGATTTTCGAAAGATTTCTGCGGGATAAGATTTTCAGTTCCACGACTGGTCCTGGTTGGTCTATGACCGGTCATGGGTCACCTATGACCGGTCGTAAGATCTCAAAAACGGTTGCTGGAGTTTGAGTCGTAAGGCTACGACCGGTCGAAGTATGAGTCGTAGAATTTTCAAGACTGGTCATAGGATGTCCAGGACTGGTCGTAGGACAGCCAGAAAGATCTGAAAATCTTCAACTACCCAAGATGGTCCTGAAAAACTTAAGACTGGTCATAGCAAAGCTAGGACTGGTCTTAGAACACTCCAAACAAGCATATTAAAATATATAGTTATGTATCCGGAATGAACTACAGTAAATCCCATCCTAAGGTCAATCTAAGGTCAAACAAACCTTAAAAGTGAGATGGACATTGAAAGTCTGTTCTCTCAGATGACCCTTAAGAGAAGCTTGTGAATATACAAAACTTGTAGTAGGCCTTCATGAGCTTGATCTTGACTTGACAACGTCTTCTAGTAAACTTGAACTTGATCAAATCTTGAACATGCAACCTTGAAAACTTCTATTCTTGATTTCTTCATCCAAGACTTGAAAATTTTCTTCATTTAAGATCTTGTCTTGAAATGCGATGTCTTAATATGTCTTGATTGCAATGACTAGTCTTCAAACATAAAACACAAGATATACAAGATATAGATATAGGTTTTGACACCACAAAATTTGACAACTAAAGGGATATGAAATCATAGCACTTACAAATCACGTGGGCCTCATATATATATCAAAGTGGGCCTCAACAACAGGCCACAAATACATCAAAGTGGGCCCGAAAAATGGGCCATAAAATACATCAAAGTGGCCTCGACAAATGGGCATCAAAATGCATCAAAGTGGGCTCAAAAAATGGGCCACAAAATGCATCAAAGCGGGCCCGACAAATGAGCCACAAAATATATCAAAGTGGGCCCAAAAAATGGGCCACAAAATACATCAAAGTGGACCCGACAAATGAGCCACAAAATGCATCAAAGTGGGCCCGACAAATGGGCCACAAAATGCATCAAAGTGGGCCCAAAAAATGGGCCACAAAATACATCAAAGTGGGCCGACAAATGGACCACAAAATACATCAAAGTGGGCCCGACAAATGGGCCATAAAATGCATCAAAGTGGGCCCGATAAATGGGCCACGAAATGCATCAAAGTGGGCCCGACAAATGGGTCACAAAATACATCAAAGTGGGCCCAAAAAATGGGCCACAAAATACATCAAAGTGGGCCCGACAAATGGGCCACAAAATGCATCAAAGTGGGCCCGACAAATGGGCCACAAAATACATCAAAGTGGGCCCAAAAAATGGGCCACAAAATACATCAAAGTGGGCCCGACAAATGGGCCACAAAATACATCAAAGTGGGCCCGACAAATGGGCCACAAAATGCATTAAAGTAGGCTCGAAAAATGGGCCACAAAATACTTCAAAGTGGGCTCGACAAATGGGCCACAAAAAACATCGAAGTGGGCCTGACAAATGGGCCACAAAATGCATCAAAGTGGGCCCAACAAATGGGTGATCATATCACAGAGTGGTCCGCCATGAGGTGTTTGAGATCCAACCAAATTCATAAGTTAAGATAGAGCTAGATGAAGTGAAAGCAAAATATAAGCTTAATTGGAAGCTAATGTGGCTCCTAAGAGGTTTGAACAGTGAGTGTCACTGTCTCCACTACTTTCAATGGTGGGGTCCACTTGAACCTTAGATCTGACTCTTTCTTAGTCTCAAGCCCTACAATGCACTTTCAAAACGGTTGGACGGCTTGGATCCAACACATGCATCATGGTGGGGTTCCACATGAACTATGGATCCGACTCTTTCTTTAGCTCATGCCATAAAATGAACTTTCAAAATGGATGGACAGCTTGGATGCAACACATGCATTATGGTGGGTCCCAGGCACATGGTCCACCAAAATGCTTATTTTACATCCAATCTGTCGATAAAGCCACATGTACATGGGGCCTACCATAATGTTTGTCTGCCACCTGATATGTTGATAGGGTCATGTGAGCAAGTGCCCACTGTAACATTCATTTTCCATCCACCCTGTTGAAAGGTCACGTGGACAGAGCCACTGCAATGTTTATTTGCCATCCAAACTTTTGGTACGGTTACGTGGTCTTGGGGTCCACCGTGATATAGTTCACGAATCCAACCCATTCATTGTGTGTGTCCCACCAATTTAAGGGTCCAAACCGAGTTTCAGGTGGATCCAAGCTGCATGTGGACCCCAGCATTTGATTCCATGTGGTTTGGCATACCATCGCATGAATGGTGATGGTGTGGGCCATCCGAGAACTGTTTATGGCTGATTTTTGGAGCCAACAGATCATTAAAGGGGACCTATTAAATGAACGGCATGGATGTAGAACATACATCATGGTAGGGTCCACAATTGGGGCCAATGGGGGCCAACCTTTTTTTTTATGTTGGACGTCCAGACTCCTCTGGACGTCAACGTAGCAAATGTATTTTATTTTTTTTTCCTAGGTGGGACCCACATTAACCGGATCTACCCCGTCCATTGAATGTGTCCCACAAAATTAGGGGTTCAAAACAAGTTTCAGATGGGTTCAAGCTTCTTGTGGACCCCAGCAATTAGTTTCCCAAGTTTTAATGGAAAATACTAGCATTATTAATGCCACGGTCCGCCAGATAATTGGATCGGTCTCATTTTTCAGCTCAACACCTAAAATGATGCAAGGGTTGGGATGGACGGTGTGGATACGAAACACATACATCTGGTGGGTCCACACGTGTGGCCCACCAGCATTACAGCAAGCTGGTACTCGTCCTTGCCCCTCCAGCAGCACCCGCTGCTAGACGATGAAGATATAACACATAATTCATGAATGGGATCCACGTCCCATGCACGAACGGGGTAGATGAAACATACATCATGGTGGGTCCACATGTACGTGGCCCACCCAAGCAGGTACTTATGTTTCACATGCGTCCAGACCTGGACGATCTGGACAACAGCCGCTCTGGCTGGTCACGGTCCACCTGGCCCCGTGGCCTCTCCTTTATGGATGGACAGTATGGATACATACATCCATCCAGGTGGGGTCCACGTTAGTGTGGCCCACCAGCCTCTTAAATCAAGGCTAATATTTATGTTTTCCCTTTGTCCAGTCCAGCCCCAAAAAAAAGGGCAGCAAGGTGGACCCATATGTAAACAGCAGATGACCCACTTTAATGGATAGTGTGGATGAAATCTCTACATCGGGGTGGGCCATCGACTAGGGAAAGAGAGAGAGAGAGAGAGAGAGAGAGAGAGAGAGAAGCACCCACCTCAAGATCTCTTCGTCCTTCTTCCGCCAACATGATCTAGAGCTCTAATGGGACGATTTCAGCGGTTGAGATGGGTCATGGAGGGTGGAGATGAGAGATAGAAAGGTGGCCACACTAGCTCCTCTCATGGAGCCATAGACGTTGGGTGTTGTTTGAAAATAGAGAGAGAAAATGAGAGAGAGAGAGAGAGAGAGAGAGAGAGATAATGGGAGAGAGGGAGGAGTGGTGTGATGGGGACAACATGTGCACACGCGCATGTACACCACCCCCCTACACTTATACGTAAGCAAAAGGAGGACCCCATCATCGATCTGGCTCGATGGAGATGTCCAGGGAGGGTCTCTTAGTTAGAAGACAACTTTTGGTTCAAAAGGGTGGGCCCGATAGTCAAGAAAAGCTCATCATGTGATCTCATGATCGTGGCCCACTTGTCGAATTGATGTCATATTTTAGGATTTACTTATTTTTATTATTTAGAACATTGCGAATGCTTTGAATTTCTTTATTTGGTTTTAATTTTAGTTTACTTCACCGCCAAGTAATAGGTTACGCACATTGTACGAGTTTTGGGTATAGGATTTTTTCTATAAATAGGCACCCCTTGTAGTTTTTTGCATGAATTGAAGATTAATAAAAATTCTACGTTTTCCTACTCTCTGAGTTGTGAAGCCTAATTGGGTGCGAAGCCCTCCCTTCATCGAAGGGTTAACTACCGTGGTGCGAAGCCACATCGACCCTAATTCACCCCCATCCTCTATCATCTTCTTTTTCATCTTCCACCACCATCCATACTTCAAATTCGTCCCTTTTGTTGCATCAGATTTCTTCATTACAGTAGGTTTTCAGATTTTGGCCCGTAGGCGAGCTGAAACTTCGGCGGAGCACCATGCACAAACCGTACATCGGATCGAGCTGATTTTAGAGTTTTGGAGTCCATCCCTGGCCGACCAGGGCGAAGGTGGCCTCTTTCTGAATAGTGGGCCCCACACATGTGCGGTCGTGATCACATGCACGAGCGTTTGGGCTATTATTGTTGTCTGCGCGTGGAAAGTGTCTTTCAATTCAGGTTTTCTTCTTATTTTATCCTTTCATACCAGTTTTTCATAAACCCTAACCCTAGATCGCATTATCCTTAATTTATTTACCTCTTTTCTCACCCTAGGGTTTCCCGAATTGAAATTTCTAAATCCCTTGGATTAAGGGCTGATTACTATGCACGTGTGGGTGATTATTTCTTCTCTTTGATTGTCGTTTGGTTTATAATTTTTATTGATCCAGCCCTATCATGTGTAGGCCTAGACCCGCATAGATTTCCCTTAATTGAATGTTTGGACTTTCGCGTGGGATATGAAATTTGTGTAATTGTTTATGAACTAACGTGATCTTAGCCTGAAATCTCGCATACCATATTTAATTTTCATGTCCTGCATCAAATTTGGTATCAGAGCCTAGGGTTCTTATAGGGGAATTCACCACATATTTAGGGTTTAGTTTGTTTGAGTCATTCATGCTTTCAGTCCATCATATATAACTGAATTTTAGTAACAGTGTAGTTTCCTTCATATAGAGTCTCGTAGGGTCATTTAGTTTTTAGACACATATAGTTATCATAGCAGGTCCTTAGGTTGAGCAATTCAGTGTATGCCTACACGTATGGGTCGCGGCTTCGATTTGCATCCTGCAGTAAACATGGAACAATTGCAAGAGTCACTAAACAGGATATCTCAGACGTTGGAGTCTATGATTAAGCGCTTGGAAATGGACCAATGCAATGTACACATTACCCGAATAAAGATCATCGCTAGGAAAAATCCCACCATTGGAGTAGATGTCCAATCTCAAGCAGGTGGCCTGGAGGATAGACCAATGAATGGGGTTGGACAAGGAATTAATTATGGGTGTGCACTCGTGCACCCACCCCATGAGAGATATCAAGACTACTATTTTGATGGGTACAACATGTGCGACCTTGTGGCTGGAGAGAGTGCACCAGCGGCTAGTATAGATTTACCCACTAAAGTCATTCCAGTAGTGTATGAGTTTCGTAATGTCGTTCCTGATGATCTACCAGATGAGTCTTCCCCTAGAAAGGATATAGAGCACACTAGAACATGGGACATCGTAATACCTGTAGCCGAGTTTTCATTTAATAGTTCTATCGATAGGTCCACAGGTGTCAATCCTTATGAAGTCGTTACTGGTTATAAACCTGGGAAACCTATTGATCTTGTCCCTATGCCACTGTCCCATAGGTCGTCAGAGCCTGCAGAGTCTTTTGCGCATCACATTCATTCATGGCATCAAGAAATCAGGCAAAAGATCATGACTGGTAATGAACATTATTCACTTTCTGCAGACCAACATAAATGTTTTCAAGAATTCAATGTAAGGGATTCTATGATGATCTGCATCAGGCCAGAGCGGTACCCTCAAGGAGCTGTTTAAAAATTACACGTGTAGAGCGCTGGACCAGTCAAAATTATAAAATGAAACGGTTTCAACGCGCATATGGAAAATCTTTCACCCTCCATGGGAATTAGTTTCACATTCAATGTGGAGGATCTAGTTACATTTCAAGGGGTCATTGATGCATTGTCCAGCCTTTCGCCTAACCATCTTGATTCCTTAAACCTTTTTCTTGATCCATGGCCCCCTCCAGACCCATTTTTTCAGCCTCTACGTCCCATACCTACCTATCTTGACCCATTTTCGTAGCCTCTACCTCCCATACCTACCCCTCTCAACCCGTTTTTCCAGCCTCTACATCTCATATCTACCCGTCCCGACCTATTTTTCTAGCCTTTACCTCTCATACCTACTCTTCCCGGCCTTTCTTCCTAGCCTTTACCTCTCATACCTAACCTTCACACACCCAGAGAGGAAATAAAAGATATTCTGGACCATTAGATAGTTTCAACGTCGGACGGCGGGTTTCAGAAGTACCTGGTTAAATGAAAGTTATGTCGAGCTTCAAACGACACGTGGCTCACTGAGGAGGAGCTTAAGAGACTTGATCCTGACATCTTGGATTAGTTCAGGAGTTTTATTTCGCCAGTAGCGAAATCATCGCAGCCGGGGAGAATTGATGGGGACAACATGTGCACACGCGCATGCACACCACCCCCCCTACGCATGTACGTAAGCAAAAGGAGGACCCCATCATCGATCTGGCTCGATGGAGATGTCCAGGGAGGGCCTCTTAGTTACAAGATAACTTTTGGTTCAAAAAGGTGGGCCCGATAGTCAAGAAAAGCTCATCATGTGATCTCATGATTGTGGCCCACTTGTCGGATTGATGTCATATTTTAGGTTTTACTTATCGTTATTATTTAGAACATTGCGAACGCTTTGGATTTCTTTATTTGGTTTTAATTTTAGTTTACTTCACCGCCAAGTAATAAGTTATGCAAATTGTGCGAGTTTTGGGTATAGGATTTTTCCTATAAATAGGCACCCCTTGTAGTTTTTTGCATGAATTGAAGATTAATAAAAATTCTACGTTTTCCTACTCTCTGAGTTGTGAAGCCTAATTGGGTGCGAAGCCCTCCCTTCATCGAAGGGTTAACTACCGTGGTGCGAAGCCACATCGACCCCGATTCACCCCCATCCTCCATCATCTTCTTTTTCATCTTCAACCACCATCCATACTTCAAATTCGTTCCTTTTGTTGCATCAGATTTCTTCATTACAGCAGGTTTCCAGATTTTGGCCCGTAGGCGAGCTGAAACTTCGGCGGAGCACCACGCACAAACCGTACATCGGATTGAGCTGATATTTGGAGGTTTTGGAGTCCATCCCTGGCCAACCACCACCTTCTGAATAGTAGGCCCCACACATGTGCGGTCGTGATCACACGCACGAGCGTTTGGGCCATTATTGCTGTCCGCAAGTGGGAAGTGTCTTTCGGTTCAGGTTTTCTTCTTGTTTTACCCTTTCATACCAGTTTTTCATAAACCCTAACCCTAGATCGCATTATCCTTAATTTATTTACCTCTTTTCTCACCCTAGGGTTCCCCGAATTGGAATTTCTAAATCCCTTGGATTAAGGGCTGATTACTATGCACGTGTGGGTGATTATTTCTTATCTTTGATTGTCGTTTGGTTTATAATTTTTATTGATCCAGCCCTATCATGTGTAGGCCTGGACCCGCATAGATTCTCCTTAATTGAATGTTTGGACTTTCGCGTGGGATATGAAATTTGTGTAATTGTTTATGAACTAACGTGATCTTAGCCTGAAATCTCGCATACCATATTTAATTTTCATGTCCTACATCAGGGTGTGTAAGAGATAAGGCATGAAAAGTATGGGTCTCTTTGACTTTTGGATAAGAGGAATATGCTAAGCATGGGTTGCTTTAATTAGTTGGTGGGAAAGGTATGGGTGATGGATTTGATTGATGTGATTGATGTGATGTTGGGTAGAGATTCATTTTCTCAGGATTAGCAACATGCGGTGTCTTTCCTCCAACTGAATGCAGGCCCACATCTCCTGCCTAGGGTATCACCTCAGTGCGCGAGACGCGGCATAGGAACTGCGGCGACGGCGTGATCGCTAGGGTACAAGTCTTAGGTCGAGTCAATTTTGATGTACGGAACACGACTCAAGATCATGTGCAAATGCCGGTTTCAGATTGCGAGTTCCCAAAATTCGACAGGGAGGATCGGGAAGGTCTATGGAACAGTATGGACTAGGATACGGGCCCTACATTTTCCTTCTTGAAGGTACTCGATTATTGGGTCCATCCAGCTCGGCTTTAAATCTATTAGAAGGATTGTACTTGGATTGGATTCACTAATGCTTGGCTCAACTAAGAACTCTATCGGGGTTGATTTTGGGATATCATCTTCGGTCGTTGTAGCCAGTTTTGCCAACATGTCTTCTTTGTAGTTTTTCGATCTAGGGATTAGGCTAATGTCCTATTTTAAGAATTTGTTAATGAGTTCTCAAGCTTTTTTGCAGGTAAGCCATCATTCTTTCTTCTGTTACCTGGTATTTGCTGGCGATCTAGTTAACTACAAGCAAGGAATCGCTGTGTACTTTCAGGTTCTGAGCTCCCGTTGTTGCTGTCAGCCTGAGCCCGCCGCCCAGTTAATAAATCTTCGTATTCTAACACATTGTTCGATGTTTGGAATCCAAATCTCAAGGCATATTGTATGTAGGTCTGGTTAGAAGCCTTAAAGACTATCTCGACCCTGCTGACTTCAAAATTGGATGAATGTCGACGTGAAGCGTCCATCTTGGCAGGTTTGATTCGACTATCTGATTTTTGAGTTGGCTGAGCTATGTCGAGACTAGTCCCTGGGTCAGCCTTGTGTGTAAGTTTGACAACGAAGTCGGAGACTGCTTGTCCTTTGATGGCAGTTCGGGGCTATTATTTGATGTCGAACTCACTGAGCTCGACTGTCCATTCATTAGTCACCCTTGCATCGTTTTTGAAGTACCTGACGGAGGGGTTGGTTGGTTAGAAATACAATGGTATGAACTTGGAAGTATGGTCACAGACGACAAGACGAGACGATCAAGGATAGGGCGAGTTTCTCGATGTCTAGATACCTAGTCTCTACTAGGACCAATGTTTTGCTGACATAATACACTGGTAGTTATTTTCCTCCCTGCTCTCAGATGAGGACTGAGTTAACTTCAGCTGTAGAGACCACCAAATATAGCAAGAGCAGTTCTCCTTACTCAGGTTTTGAGAGTAGGGGCAAAGATCCCATATACTGTTTGAGTTTTTGGAAGGCAAGCTTGCACTCTTCCATCCACTCAATTCTCTGTTTCCCTTTCAATTGTTTGAAAAAGGGAAGGTATTTATCGGTGGCTCTAAAGACAAAACAGTTGAGTGCAATGATTCTTCCAGTGAGGCATTGAATTTCCTTCATTGTTCTGGGCGAGGTCATGTCAAGCAGAGCTTGGATTTCGTTAGGGTTTGCTTCTATCCTTCTTTGGCTGACCAGAAATTCGAGGAATTTTCCCGAGCTGACTTCGAAGGTTCATTTTCTTGGATTTAACTTCATTTGGTATTTCTGCAGTATTATGAACATTTCTTCGAAGTCGGTAACACGGTCTGCTGACTTGATACTTTTGACTAGCATGTCGTTGACATAGACTTCCATGGAGTGTCTGATCTGCTAGGTAAACATTTTGTTGACAAGCTGTGTATGTGGCTTTGGCGTTCTTCAGCCCGAAGGGCATGACTTTATAGCAATAAAGCCCTCTATCAGTGATAAAGGTCTTCTTCTGCTTGTCATGAGGGTGCATAATGATCTAGTTGTAGCTTGAATAGGAGTCCATGAAAATAAAAGCTCGTGTCTGGCCGTACTATCGACCAGTCGATCGATCCGTGGAAGAGGGAAGCTATCATTGGGGCAAGCTTTGTTTGGGTCGATGTAGTCAACACAAAGCCGCCACTTCTCATTGGACTTATTCACTAAGATGATTTTGGCAATCCAGTTAGATAATAGATTTCTTCGATAAAGCCTACTTCAAGGAGTTTGTTGACGTCTTCTTCGATGATGGCGTATCATTCCGCTTCAAACGCTCGCCACTTCTGCCTTACCAGTCGGTGATCAGGGTCTACATTTAGTTTATGGACCATGATCTTTAGGTCGATGTCGGGCATGTCATGACGGGAGGAAGCGAATATGTCGGCGTGTCATCTAAGGAGGCTCATGAGCTCGTCCCATAAAGATGGTGCTAGCGATGAACCGACCTGGACCGTTCGGCTCGGGCCGGAGTCAGCGAGAGGTATTATTATGAGGAGCTCGATTGGGGTTCCTCTTTCGACCGAGTCTTCACAAGGATCAAGGGAAGTGACACTCATTGATTGATGTTACGTCCTTAATGCCATGGAATAGCATTGTCGAGATTCTTGTTGGTCTCCCTTGACTAGTCCAGTATTGTACTCAGTCGGGAACTTCATCGTGAGATGATATGTCAACAAGACTGCCCGAAGAGTGTTGAGGGAAGGCCGTTGGAGGATGACATTGTAGACAGAAGGACAATCAAGTACTAGGAAGTTAATCATAGTTGTCATTTGGTTTTGTCCCTCTCCCGCAGTGATTAGGAGCTGAATTGATCCTTTTAAGGTGAGTTTATCCCCAACGAATCCGAGGAAGGGGGTTTTGACGGGTCAGAGACGAGACTTTCTGACCCCCATTTTTTCAAATGCTTCAATGAAGAGGATGTCTGCCAAGCTGCTGGTGTCCACCAAAATCTGAAACACATTGCAGTTAGTTATGATCATAGTTACCAATGGTGCATTGTCATGGGGGTGGTGAACACCTCAGGCATCCTCTTCAGTGAAGGTCAGATCACAAGGTGCTACTTTCTGTTCCTTCAAAGGCCTACTGGTGACGTGGATTTGGTGCTCTAAGCTGTAGTGGCTGATACATTGGGCATGGGCCCTCCGAGCTCTGTCCGAGTCTGTCCCCTCCTCCGGTGGGCCCACCAGAGATAGTATGGATTTCTCCATTGGGTTCGTTGTTCATGGATTGGTCGTTCTTTGGGTCTGCTTACTCTTTCCTTCTATTGATATATTCCCGTAAGTACCTGTTGTGGATGAGGGCTTCAATATCCTCTTTTAGATCAAAGCAGTCACCGGTAGAATGGTTGTGGTCGCAATGAAAGTGAAAATACTTCTGCTTGTCTCGTTGTCGGGATCGGATTTTATCTTGTTCAGCCATTTGAGAATTCATTTGTGTTGGACTTCCATGAGGACATGCTCAGGAGTTGTATTGAGGGGGGTGTATGAGCTGAACCTTCTCTCATGTCATTTGATCAAGCGCTAGCCCTTAGATGGCTCGTCGTCTTTCCTTCCTTTGCTGATGTTGGCCGAGGTCGACTCCTCTTTAGGTTGCTTCTCTCTGGCTAAGCTTCCCTTATGCCGAGTAGTTTTTCATAGGTTAAAAAGCTCTTTGGCGTTGGAGTATTTTTTAGCCTTATTGAGGAGGTTGGCCATCCTTGTTGGAGGGTTTTTATCGAGCAAAAAGAGAAACATTCCTTCCCTTAGGCCTCCCATCTCCGAATGTGCTTGCACTTGCATCGTTTCCCGGTTGAAACGCTTGATGTAATTTTTCAGCAGCTCGCCTTCTCTTTAAACGATATAGAGGAGATGGGAAGTTGGCTTTAGTTTCTCTTTTTCCCCAATGAAGTTGGTGATGAATGCCTTGCTGAGTTGTGTGAAGGAGCTTATTGATTGTGGTTTCGATTGTTGAAACCGTTTCCGAGCCGCTCCTGTTAGGGTTAAGGAGAATGCTCGGCAAATGACAGCGGTTGATGTGCCGTGTGGAGTTCCATCCCAAACCCTAAAGGACTCCAAGTGCTCGGCCGGGTCAGTGGTTCCGAAATATGGTGCGATCTGGGGCATCCAGAACCTTGGTGGAAGTTGGGCATGCATGATGTCAACGATGAATGGTGATTCGGTTTCTTCCAATATTACTTCTACCGATGTAGGAGCATTTGTGTGGTAAGTCTACTGCATGTCGCTGATCTGGCCCCCCAGGTTATTAAGTTTTGCTTCCTAGGGATCTTCACTTCCAGCCATCACCTCTGCTGCTGAATCGAGGGCTCTGTCGCGCCGCTTTTTCTCTAACTCATGGCATAAGTCGAAGGTAGGCAGCGCAGCGATGCTTGAGACATGGGAGGGTGCTAGCTTCGAGATTCCGATCTGTCTACTTATAAGGGAGCTGGCAGGGACCTCAGATGGTTCGGGGATCTATGTAGCTACAAGACCTATTGTCCATCTAACCCCTTCGACAAGAGGGGGTTGTAATTACTCCAACATTCGTTTCATCGATCTCATATTGTTATTCAGTGCCTTGACTTGCTGCTCGAGGAAAATAAGTTATCCCCTCCAGTTTCAGGAACGCTGCATCAATCCCATGGGCCCGGAGTCAGGCTGGAGCTGGGAAGAAGAATCTTGGTGGCTGGCGGATTGCTCTGGTGGTGTGAGATTGGGTGCTGCAGTGAAGGTTGGAACTTTCTTTTTCCCTTTCGCCATTATCGAGCTTTTGAGAGATTATGAGAACGACTTTCGATGTTGTTGCCACAGACGACGACAAACTGTTGATGCAAAAAATCTAGCCCACCCTTTTTAGACCCTTCGAGTACCTGCACAGGAAGAAGAAAAAGGAGACTCTGACTATAGCAAGGGAACCTCCGATGTTGGGTCTGGTAGTATCGAGGGATTTTGGGTGAGAGATTTTGAGTACCTTTCACCATTAGGAGTGCTCCTATTTATAGGCAAGAGAAGGTGGTGACGTGAAGGGAGATCTCCCTATTCAGCAGGGGCGTATTGCGTAGGGATTCGAATCCTAAGTGTGTTGTAGATATTCTTCGAGATCTCGAAGAGACCTATGTTGTGGTGATCTTCCGAGATCTTCGGTTGAGATCTCGAGAAAGGTCGGTTGGAGTCAGGTTAGAACTTTTGAGGACAATGCCATGCTGACCTGGAGTTATGTTGACCTGAGATTGTTGTTCTTTCATCGATTTTGGAGTCATGTCATCCTGAGACCATGCTGACCTGGTGGCTTTATGAATAATGGGCGAAACCTAGTTGACCTTAGGCTTCCCGACTTATCTTTGATGGTGGTCGTGGAGTCGAGTCTAAGCTGGTTCCTTGATCGAAAGTGGTCTTAAATTGAGTTGGCCGTTTGATCGAGCTCGCTTAGCCCCTCGGGCCTGACCTTTTATTGGCTTACCCATTTTTCCTGTAACAATTACAATTGGCCAATTAAATCACTCTTAATCCACATTCTGGAAATTTTTCCGGATGAATCTTCAGGAGCCTAGAGCTTGGCAACCTAGATTTCACAAAGGAGTTTGTTAAAGTGCTCCCCATGAACCAGTAGAGGTCAATCCTAATATGACCTAAATACCTGGATTCCAAGGGTGAACACTTCATGGGACCACTACAGGTCAATTCCAATATGATCTTTAATATGGATTCCAAGAAGGCCCTATTGGTAATGGGCATTACAGCCCTCTGATGGCTATTCCAAAAAAAAAAATAATAATAAAGAAGAAGAAGAAGAAGAAGAAGCCCGTGAAACCTGTATTGCTTGTCATGACCTTTACAAAGGGAGTAACGGGCTAGGAACCAGTTGTGTTATGCCTACTTTTTAGGAACCACTCACTCAAACTATTTCCAAGGTGTTCCGTATTGGTAACGATGGTAATAATGATATGGACTGTAATGGCCATTTTAATTAATTAATTAATTATTTTTTTTATTTTTTTAAGAAGAAGAAAACACTATTCTGGAACTGTTACAGGTCCGTTACTAACTACCGTTACGGCCGCCTTGTAACGCGTAACGGTTATGCCCGTTATTATTACCTAATGCCGGTTGAGTAATCATTTTTATATACCTTAATTGATTCATAAAAGACACTATCCATTACCTTTTCGGTGCTTGCTGCACTTCTTTCTTTTTATCCCGAATCTTCTTGTATGCATGTTCCGGAAAGTGTGTTTTTTCTTATGCTTGCTTCCCATCATTCTAATCATACATTTGTTGTAATTAACATATTCCTATTACTAAAATTTAGGTTCCTATGGGTGAGATAGAATAGACCAGCTACGGCTATGGACGGGGTCTTTTTCCGACTAGTAACCCTGACCCCCATCTAAGGGCCACTACTGGGATGATTCAATGGTCATGATCAACCTTCTAATGGTCACCATGGAAGGGTGGTTTGGTGCCCTTATTTGTATGGCTGGATTGTCCATAGGACATACGTTTGGTGATCACACAAGGTTCCACTTGGTGGGCTGACCTAATGACTTCTCAAGGTTATTTTTCGGGCCAAATCATGGTCATTTTTATTAGTTGAATGGCTGCCCGAACAGACTGCCTTCTGCGCACCAAGTCATCTACTTGGACCTACTGATATTTATTTCCACCAATCAGTTCACATGACCATTCAAGCATCCACTCGGTGGGTAGCTAGGTGGTCCATTATATCCATTAACTTACATTATTCTAAGTTGGACTCCATGGCTTAGTGGTAGATAGACTCTATTTCAACACAGATATCATTGAATTGAGAGCTCGCAGGCCATGTGGTGTGGGTGTGGGTGTGTATGTGAATAGGAAAAAAAATTGTATAAAATAGATTCACAGGCCGTTCTGATTGCATTTTACACCGAGGACCCAAAATGGGCCCTTTCACAATGCGGTGCAAGAGACCACTATTCTCTCGGCCTGATCGTGTCTAGCCCAACCTAGTCCTATTTTGTGTGGTTCATTATTGGGCCTCTCATGAGCCTTAATCGCTGTCCAAAGGTGGCTATTGCTGGCCCTACAATTATGCCCAAGCCGGTCAGTTCAAAAGTGCACTTAATGGGCCGAAATGGGCCTCAATCTTTGGCTGCTCCTGGGTCCCAACCTTGGATCACTAGCTGGTCTAATTTAGGAACTAAGAAGGGCCCTAGGATAGGTCAAATTAGGCTGAGATGGTCAGCTATCAACACTTCCGTTTTTCAAGCAAACAATTTCTCGATTAACACTACAAATCATGTGAAATGTTTCTAATCTTAGACCATGTGTGGGCCCCATAAAAGCTCTAAAAATCTGCGTCTGGGGACTCCCCTTGCTGACCTAAAACAGTCCCCATTTTGGAATTTTTTTTGTGGGCACGGGTGGGCCCCACACTTTCCATTCTTGGGCAGCGTGGGCCCCACTCGCTGGCAATGAATGTTGTAAGCAAGGTGGATAACTTTATACAAATATTTGGGATGTTTCTCAAGAAAGTAATCAAGTATTCTAATGGTCAGAAAAGTGGATTTTCAATCCTATGTGATTCATTGGAAAAGTGAATTTTCAATCCTTTGGGATTCATCCGATCCATCAATCCCTGGGGTAGATCAAGGGTGAATTTTTGATGGTTGGATTGATGATCTAATAAATGGTAGGTCTCAGATTTGTCGCTCTATGGTTGAATGGTCACCAATGATCACGATGGTATCATGAATCTACCAAGTTCAGGTGCCTATGGTAAGGTTTTTTGTTCCTAGTGTGTAAAGTACTTCTACTGGCTCTGATGAGTCCAAATACGGCAAGTTTTCAAAAATAGCAAATTTCTATATACGGCAAGTTTTTGGAGGAAAAAAAAAAAGTACCCCAAAATTTACTAAGGATGTTACACTAATTATTTGTAACAACTAAAAATATTCTTAAGTACGGACAACTACTTAAATCACTTACTACTAATATAAATAATATTGGTATTTATTAAATGTCGGAGTCAAGTAAATACAACTACTTAATCATTTATTTTGAATATAAATATTTTTATGTTATTATTATCATTAAACATTGTTATTTGATAAGGATAACATTTATCAAATAACATTTTATTAAAGTAGAATACACAAACCACAGAGATCACGGTGGAAGAAGACCCTATCGTCCCTCCACTTAGCCTCAGACCAGTCATTACGTACTTGAAAACAGAGGTACAGAAACACACACAGACACACATCTGACTTTAAGAAATTAAAACACTTGCATTTCAACATCATTGTCATTGAACACAATACGCATAGAGACCTACAACATTCTACAGTCCATTGTAAACAATGCAGTACAGAATAAATGCCCATACAGTTAAATAAGTAAATTCAAGAACTACCTTGTAGTCTGAGACTAAATGCCTGCAAAGACAAAAGAACCTGCCTCAGCTTTTCCACGGATTCCTGATGTATCAAGTTACCATCACTGTCAAATTTCGTGGGAGGTTGGAATTCGTATATGAAGAGTTCCGGTTTATTGATGAAATGAAGGTCAAGAAAAACTCCAATCTGCCGCAGATGGTACTGTGATCGTCCACCCCCAAAACCCCCTCCTGCACTAACAATGGCAGCAGGTTTATCTGCCCATACATTCGGAGGTCTAGATGCCCAGTCAATGGCGTTCTTCAGAGGTGCTGACATTGCAAAAACGGAAATAGGCATAAGTGTAAGCTGCAGATATCACTATCACTTGCTAGATCTTTGCCAACCCCAAATGAACCCTTACCTACAGCCAACATTCAACAGGCCAGTGTGCGACATCTAAGTGGTTGATAAGTGCAAGAACCATGCCATAGGCATGTACAGGCGTACACTGAATATGGATCACAGGCAAGTTTTTTGGAACTATCCATTTTTTCCATAAAGCAGAAGTCAACAAACTTGCCAGGTCAGCATGCATGTGTGCTGCATATAAACCTCTCAATGGGAATTGCAAAGGGTAAGTGGCAACTACAGCCAGTTGTATGGTACAACCCAGTTTTTTTATGCATTTGAATTTCATGTCCAATTTTATTGCCGAAAATATTGAATAGTTTCCTCTTGCTTGGGTGGTAGACTCTGAGGAGTTTCAACACCTGGTCAAGGGTTCAAGTATCCATAGGTGGTGAAAAACCACTACGGCGTGGGTGTGTTGTGGTGTGTGTGCGCATGAAAAAAAAAAAAAACTGCTTGTATGCCTTTGAAAAGTTTCGAGAGAATTTTCAGGTGTTCAATTCTTATTGGAAATTTTACCTCCTAATATGCCAAGTTTCTAGATTCTCAGTTCTCATCCAACTTATAACAGAACTTACATGTGGAATTCAGTGTCATACAATCTAGTGAGAAGTACTCATCAAAACATTGCAAAAGGACTGTCTGAATGCTCTCCTCCATGAAATAGAAAATAAGTAAAAGATACAGTGACGAACATTAGACAGAACATCAGTTTTCTGCAGGATTTTTATTTTTCTTTTCCTTTTCTTTTTCCCATAGGCTATAAAAACTTTTTTCTTTTTTCTTTTTTTTTGTAGAATGATCATATATAAACAATATAATGATGACTTTGTATGGTTTTAAACAGTCACATCTTTATGTAGACATTTGTGGGCTAGTCTAAGTTGTGACAACTCATCCAATATATATGTAGCATGGTGCAGCCAATCCGCATCCAAATCATGAGCCCATTGGGTATGGAGAGAGCCAAAAACCCCATGAATTGGGCAATTCCAAACCAATCCCACTGAGCAAATATCTGTCCATAGTCAAGGCACACCTTGGCCTGCAGAGGACTGCATGATGCATCACCCAGTCAAGGGTTCGAGTATCCACAGGTGGTGAAAAACCATTATGGCGTGGGTGTGTGGTGGTGTGCGTGCGTGTGAAAAAAAAAAAAAAACTGCTTGCATGCCTTTGAAAAGTTTCGAGAGAAGTTTCAGGTGTTCAATTCTTATTGGAAATTTAACCTCCTAATATGCCAAGTTTCTAGATTCTCAGTTCTCATCCAACGTATAACAGAACTTCCATGTGGAATTCAGTGTCATACAATCTAGTGTAAAAGTACTCATCAAAACATTGCAAAAGGACTGTCTGAATGCTCTCCTCCATGAAATAGAAAATAAGTAAAAGATACAGTGACGACCATTAGACAGAACATCAGTTTTCTGCCTGATTTTTATTTTTCTTTTCCTTTTCTTTTTCCTATAGGCTATAAAAACAAGCTTCTTTTTTTTGTAGAATGATCATATAAACAATATAGTGATGACTTTGTATGGTTATAAACAGTCACATCTTTATGTAGGCATTTGTGGGCCAGACTAAGTTGTGACAACTCATCCAACATATATGTGGACTGATGCAGCCAATCTGCATCCAAATCATGAGCCCATTGGTATGGAGAGAGCCAAAATCCCCATGAATTGGGCAATTCCAAACCAATCCCACTGAGCAAATATATGTCCATAGTCAAGGCACACCTTGGCCTGCAGAGGACTGCATGATGCATCACCCGGTCAAGGGTTCGAGTATCCATAGGTGGTGAAAAACCACTACGGCGTGGGTGTGTGGTGGTGTGTGCATGTGAAAAAAAAAAACTGCTTGTATGCCTTTGAAAAGTTTCGAGAGAAGTTTCAGGTGTTCAATTCTTATTGGAAATTTAACCTCCTAATATGCCAAGTTTCTAGATTCTCAGTTCTCATCCAACGTATAACAGAACTTACATGTGGAATTCAGTCATACACTCTAGTGTAAAAGTACTCATCAAAACATTGCAAAAGGACTGTCTGAATGCTCTCCACCATGAAATAGAAAATAAGTAAAAGATACAATGACGAACATTAGACAGAACATCAGTTTTCTGCAGGATTTTTATTTTTCTTTTCCTTTCCTTTTTCCAATAGGCTATAAAAACAAGCTTCATATAAACAATATAGTGATGACTTTGTATGGTTTTAAACAGTCACATCTTTATGTAGACATTTGTGGGCTAGACTAAGTTGTGACAACTCAGCCAATATATATGTGGCATGGTGCAGCCAATCTGCATCCAAATCATGAGCCCATTGGGTATGGAGAGAGCCAAAAACCCCATGAATTGGGCAATTCCAAACCAATCCCACTGAGCAAATATCTGTCCATAGTCAAGGCACACTGAGCAATTATGCTGAAATGATTGACAAAAAGCATTTGCTTACAGTTGATGATATTCCTCCCTCAGAATGGCAAACTCATTCTTTTTAAATGTACTCATGGTGCACCACCAAAATGCATACACCTAATGCCACTGCCGCCTGTACAATTCAGAAGTTTGTTGATCGCCTTGCGGGCCACCTACGTGAATGGTGGAATAACCTTGGAGAATACCAGCAGCTCTGGGCTCTCCAGTCCCCGACTTTTGAAGCATTCATGGGACTTATCTACAATGAGTTGATTGGTTCCATTCAAACTTACCAGGAAACGGCCCAAGAAGAATTCCTTAAGGCCGAGCTGTGTTCTTTCAACCAAAAAGACATCAAGAAGCACTACGATACCATGTCATGGAGATTTTATATCCTCAATAGTATCGACAATGTTAATCTAAAGCAAAATTATCCGAATTCTCTCCCCGAACCTCTAGGCGATGAAACCCAGAAACTGTTAACCCTTGAAGGCCACGACCTACAGCAGATCTCCTTTGGCCTTATTCATCATTTCAGCATTCAAGCCATTGAGAAGCTCTGCAACCAGCACAAAGTCATGCAGCATGTCGAACAACTTGGCAAATGACTTGGTTTGGCATGTGATAGGCTTGATCTCTCCATCTAATGTTGGGATCCAAAGGACTGCGATTTCTCTTACAAGAAGAAGCATCATTCCAAGAAGGTGCCACAGCCTCACCCGGATAAACCAGAACATTTCCCGACCTGAAAAATGTGCCTCGACAAAACGTGATGTTTCTTCCGAAAAAAGAAATTCAAAAGAAACACTTCAGATAGGTGTTATTTATGTGCCCAGAAAGGGCACTTCTCCAAGACATGCCCCAAATGCATAAAGCAATGCAGCGCAGCCCTTCTTCAAAATACAGCTACTCTGGCATATACAAAATTTTCTGATCTTGAATCTATGTTCTCGCTTGATGATGAGTACCATCCAGAGTCTATTTTGGCTATCCAGCATAGTCATCACAACTCTGATGATGACTCTAATGAGCAATTTGAAATTCATGGAATTAATGGCATTTTCTCCATTCCTGGAGACCCTTTAACTTCTCTCCAGCCAGTCCCCATGGTTCAGGTCCAACTCCTGACAGAACCATATACACATCTCATACTTGTTATAGCTCTGTTCGAGACAAGCGCCTGTCCCTCCATCCTCAACCTTGATGTCCTTCCATCCTCCTTTTGGAAACCATACACCCAAGCATTCCGAGCAGCAAATGGAAAAAAATTTCCATACCAACCTCATCAGCCAACCAATCACCCTTAAACTCTTCCCTCCCCTCTGCATCCCCACTAGATGAATGGCCAGGATCACACACAAATGTTCCAGGTCATTACACGTGCAATAAATCACCTCTTCAATCCATAATCCAAAAACTTGCTGACCTGTCCAAAATCGGCTGAAACAACTCAACTCAAAACTTGGCCAAATGAAGTCAAGTTGGTGAGATTTCGAGCCAAGTCTCTTGAAGTTTTGGGAAGACTCACCAAGTCGACTCGCCCACTTGGCTGAGTTGTGGAGACTCGAACCAAGTCACTTGCTGAGTCGACACTATTTGAAACGATAAAAAGATAAAGGGGGTGGGTGGGAATCAAACTAACAACCTCATATACAAAGAGATACTTAGATCAACTAATGATTTGATGAAAATATTCGTCAAACAACTATTTTATATATCTACATGTATACTTAATACTTTTAATTATAGAGATGCTCCAGCACTCTACGAGCACCAACTAACACTATGATGATAATATTCCAATTTTAGCACCAACTAACACTATGATGATAATATTCCAATTTTATATTACATGTAAAGTCCAACTATTTTATATATCCACATGCATACCTAATAGTTATAATTATAGAGAAATGCTCGAGTGATCTAAGAACACTACAAGTTATAATGTTCCTGGTTGCATTAGTACACTTGGATAGTCAAGTCCATCAATCCAAACTGTCTATTAAGTTGAACATGTTTTATTGGCTACTGCAAAAATCATACTGATTGGATGATCCAATCCATCCCTGATTTTTCCTTATTTTTGTGGCCATCCATTTTCCAAGCTATGTATGGATTGGTTAGCATGGCCTAACAAAAGTAGCTCTTTAGAATCATAGCAAATCTATGGTAAGCCCCAACAAACAAATCGATAAAATAGTAGGTTGGACCTATTTCTTGTATAAATTATCTTGACCATCCATATTAAAGGGTAATGATCACAACATTATGATTGTCATATAGGTGTAATATTCACATGGTAGCACATGATATCTATGTTGGACGTAATGAATGTTCTGGACAAATCAACAGGATTGTCAAAGTGTCCCAATGCAACTATAGGAGCACTATAACTTGTGGTGCACTGATAGCCTTGGAGCATTTCTCTTAATTATAATAGTTTATTAAATATCGAGTTGAGACCAGTCAAATCTTTGAGTCAACCCAACACGGCAGAACATCAAGGTGAGTCGACTCGAATTTTCAGGTTTTCGAACTATGCTTCTATCTATTCCCAATTTGCCTTAGCATTTCTCTTGCGATTTTCAGCTAATTATCAGAATACCATAAACATTGAAAATAAAATCCAGTTACTAAAATGACAAGCGTTACCGGTAACAGAGTAATTGTATTCTGGAGAGGCAAAGAGAATGCTGTCGGCCTCAAGAATCTTGCGCCGGAAGGCTTCGACAACCGGAGGATAAGTGCCATTGACCTCAAGATCGGTGTTGAGGAAAGGGAGGGGCTCAATGTCAACGTAGTCAATCTGCATACCTTTGATGGAGTCTCTTGAGAGCTGGATAGCTGCGAGTAAAAGAAGAAGAAGAAAGAGGAGGTTTTGTAACCCCTCCGGCGCTCTGGATCAGGAATT
Organism: Magnolia kwangsiensis; assembly: GCA_037074715.1. Classification (NCBI taxonomy): domain Eukaryota; kingdom Viridiplantae; phylum Streptophyta; class Magnoliopsida; order Magnoliales; family Magnoliaceae; genus Magnolia; species Magnolia kwangsiensis. Next base: position 102,482,057 of record CM073577.1, on the reverse strand, counting down.
GACACGTGGTGGGTGGAACAAGGGATTCGGGCCATCCATCAAGGGACCCGAATCGTCTACAACAAATGTTTTATGCAGATATGTAAATCCGCTCAGGTGAGAACCATTATTGTAACCGTACATACAAACGATCAGCCTGATTTTAAAAAAAAAATAAATAAAAAACACTCCGATGGGCCACACCAATGGGAACAATGTAAAACTGCTACTAAAACCTCATGAGTTCAGACCCGCCTAATACTTGGATCAGAATGATATTTGGATTTTCACTTTATCCTGATGACTTGCGCCTGATTAATGGGTTGGATGAAAGATTACACACCATGGTGGCCCCACACACAATCCTATGGTTGGTGTTTCATCCCATTGTTCCCTGTTGCGTGGCCCACCTGAGTTGTGTATCACGCCGATTTTTCGCTCCATGTCGCAGAATCCAGTACAAAACCAGATGTACGGAGTAGATTTTACACATACAACTCGGTGGATCCCACAAGCTTGCGTGGAGGACGAGTCCAAGGGAATGGTGGATGGAACTTTCCATAGGATCGGATGAGATTTCAACTACGGACAGGAGCCAGTGATGGATGGATGGCAAAAGAGATGGAAGAGAAAAATACCGGAGCGGAGAAGGCCACGATTGCAGGAACTTTTGCGGAGCGAGCCGCAGAGAGCGGCCACTTTGATGATGGCGGGTTTAGCTGCTGCCGCAATGCTTCCCTCCATCGCTCGCTCCTCCGCATGCGCCTGACCCTGTATGAGATTTTGAAGGCGCCCCGACAGACAAGGTCGGATTAGATCCAGCAGCTGCATTATAAGTCGATACAGCCATTTCATTTTCGGATGTGTAAAGTATCCTATCCGTTCAAAATGTGGGACGTTCCATGTAGATGACCTGGTTTAAGAACGGGGCCTATCGACTCATTTGATGGACCACACCAGGCGTTTATTGATATTGACGTTGTGTTATGCTCTATGTGCAGAGCGACCTAATCTTTTATGCAAGTGATCATCACGATGTGGCCCAACTTTTGTACAGGTAGGATAATCTAAGAATCCGACAATTTGTGAGGAAAAGTGGCTGTATCTTAAGTTATGATACAGCCACTGTATGCGATCTTTTCTTTAAATAACATGCCAAGAGCACGGGAATACTATCTTTTTACTCGATCACGCCATCTTTTTTTATCTGATGGCATGAAAGAGACGCTTTCAAGATTCTCAGGGAGCGTCTTCGGTGGATCATCTTATCCACCAAGGTAAGTCGGACCCCTGACTGTGGGGCCCACTTATCTTGATATATGTGACTACATCCACTCCGTCCATCCGTATTGAAAGCTTATTTTATGGCATGATCTAAAAAATGAAGCAAATATGAGTAGGAGATATACCATGATACAAGAAACAGTGGTAATTGATCATTAAAATCTTCTCGTGGGTCACAAAAGTTTTGGATCAGGATGATATTTTTTGGTATCTCCATATAGGTCTCTAGGACCTTACTGGATGGAAAATAAAAATTCTGGTTGAATGCATGAAGTTTTTAATGGTGGAGATTCAATCACAACTGTTTCCTATGGTGTGGTCCACCTAAGATTTAGGTCAATGTCATTTTTTTGGATCATATTCTAAAATGACATGTAAAAATGGTTGGCCGGTGTGGATTTAAGGCACATATATTATTGTGAACCCCACAGCCAGGGGTCACACCCACCGAGACAATTGGTGGGTTCACTGAAGCCGGTAGTCGGTACATAGAATTAGATGGCTCTATGCAGGACGAAATTGCTTCTTTTTTCTTTTTTCTTTTTCCTGCAATAAATATACTTTGTCGGTGGATTGTCTCTTAATGGCATGAGAGTGAGTCATTTTGTTTGGATCATATGTGTGTGTGAATATATATATATATATATATATATATATATATATATATATATATATAGCTTAAATACATGTTTTGATTCATGTAGTGTTTAGATGTAGATGGAAAAGTCAATTTTGAAAATCATGTTTAAAAATCATAGTGAGAAGTAAGGTGGGGCCCACAATGATGTTTGTGACACTTCAAGAAAGGGAGGCTTTAGCCTCGGTTCAAAACAGTGGCTAAAAAGGTTAAAAACCGAGGCTAAAGCCTTTAGCCTCAGTTTTACCTCAGTTATTCAAACCGAGGTTGAAACCCCCGTGGCTAAAGGCTTTAGCCTCAGTTTTAACAACCGAGGCTAAAATGACTTTTATATCCTCAGTTCTTCAAGTGAGGCTAAAAGAACCTTTTTAGCTTCGGTTTTTATAAAAGGAGGCTAAATCAAAATTTTAGCCTCTATTGTTTCCAACTGAAACTAAATCTAAATGTTAGCCTCAATTGCTTCCAACCGAAGCTAAATCTATTTTTAACCTCGGTTCTCAACAACCGAGGCTAAATCCTTTAGCCACGGGAATTTCAACCTTGGTTTTAAACAACCGAGGCTAAATCCAAGCCTCGGTTACAAATTGAGGCTAAAAATGTTTAATTTTTTGAAATATTTATTTAAACTACTAATCCATTCATTCAATCCACTCAAGAAACAATCAATCATGAAAGCCATAATACCAACAAAAATAGTTAACAACAACCTACAAAGTTTTCAAAACAAACTCAATCAAACTGTTACACAACATTAGGTTCCACAAATATTATACCTCATCATTAAGAGCAACAAAATAGCACTCAAACTATTAGCCTGTGCCAAAAATTCATCGAAACCTCCATTTCCATGCAGAGATAGAAAGACTGACTGACGAACACTAGCATCAGCGTTTGCAACAGTAGCAATTAGAAGTTTCTCCACAATCTACAAAAAGCTCACCATGCCAGCATCCTCTGACATGGATAGTGAGTCAGACACTAAGTTAAATGAGTCATGGGGACAGCTCCCCTCCACCCCCACAAACCTCTTCAATCATCTTTGCTACTTGGCCCATCCTCAACCGTTAATCGGACACTACCAAAGTGCACACCATTGCAATCTGGGGCATCTCCACCATCTGGGGCATCTCCACCATCTGTGGATCAAACACCTTTGCCATCCATTCCTCCCTCACCACCAACTGGACCCAACTTGGAAGGTCCATGATGGTCCCACTGCCTGCATTGTCCATCAATGACAGGCACTTGCCCATAAGCAGCTCGAGCAGCAGCACACTGAAAGCATACACAACTACTGGCCATTGGATGTTACTGCCATTGCAGAGAAGACAGACCAAAGTCAGAGGTGTGCATTGCTAGCCTTGTTGGGAAGGACATTGATGGATTTGATGTTGCCATGGGAAAGCTTTGGTTGAAAAAAAAAAAAGAAAAAAAAAAAAAGAAGAAAGTTTCATCATTACACCTGCAGTCCAACCAAAAAGAACATTGACCAAGAGCTACCTTTTTAGGATCAATATAAAGACAATGTAAGTTCATATCGTAAAAAATAAATAAATAAAGAGAATAATTGATTAAGTACTGAGCCTGTTTGGTTTTCCAATTACAACAGTAATCCATAGTTGTGATTCAATTAGTGAAAATAATTGACTTAATCAGGTAGTATTACATAAAAATCCCTTAATAAAAATAACCTACTGATTAAACCATGTGAAATCCAAGTCACTTAATATTGGATCAAGCTGATTTGGGTATTTTCCATATATCCTAGTGAGTCACTCCTGACAAACAGGCCTCACATCTTCCAGATACCACCGTAAGCTTACAGTGGTACCGGTACCGGTGGAATGCACCTCATTTCCCTAACCAAATACTTCCTGATGAAACTTATTGCTTCAAAATTTTTATTGCATATTTTAATTCCAAATGCATCTACTCGAAGAATGATGGAATTCATTGCAACAGGCCATGCAACCCCATAGCATAGGGAATCACGAGACCTGTAGAGATTTTATTTTTTTTCAAATAATGATATCAATGGTGTAGCCTATCACGATAACTACTTATGTCTTCCAAGTGGAATGAGAAATTCTTTTTTGCCTATGCAATTGATTGAGAAAAATAACGATTGGTACACCACACACATGGCATATGGTGCTGTTTTCACTCTTAGAATGGGAGCATAAGATAAAGGTTCATTCCAATTTGAAGTGTCTGAGTGACAGAACTTCATTAGGGAAATTGCAAGGAGAAGACATGTTTTACTTACAGGGACAGAAATAGCTGGGACTCCAAGAAGGTTTCCTGCTATTATAAATCGCATGAGATAAGCTGAAATTGAGATCCAACAAAAAGCAAAATAAGTGTTTGAAAAAGTTTGAATGAATTTCATCGTTGAAATCTATTGGAGAGAGATTGTTCAAATAAGATGAGGTGTTCCATAATTAAAAATATATATATTAAATTAAAAGAGAAAAGAAAGAAAGAAAAAAATAATAACTAAAACAAGACTCCAAGGTCCAAAGAATGTCTGCTCTCATTCTCAGATCCAAGGTAACATAAGTTTTTAAGATTTGAACCCATTTATTTAAGCGCTAAGGTAGAAAAAGCAAGAAAGTTGAGCTAACATAATGATGATAATAAATAACTCAAGAATGTTATTGAATCTCATAACCTGTATAAATGATTTGAACCCATTTATTTGGTTTCGTTAATCATGTTAATAACCTATAAGGATTATTTAAAAAAAAATAAAAATCCTAATTAGTTCTATTAATCATGTTAATAACCTATGAGGATTGTTTTTTTTAAAAAAATAATCTCCTACTTGCATATAATCATTTCCACTTTTAAGATCTGTGTATAGTAACCCGATGCATGCTTAGAGGAAACCTATGCTTCAAAAGGAATTTAGTTGATTTTAAAAGGCTCCAATTGGCCCCTTAAACAAAAGATTGTTGTAATATTGCAAGAAAATTGGGATAAGGTGAGGTGAGCAAAGGGAAAATACTAACCCGATCCAGCTCCCTTTGGGCAATCTTGTTGTCATGTAAACGTCTCAGAACATTCTTACATGCATCAACACAACAACTTTATAGACCTGTATGATAAAGGAAAGAATTAGAGAGAAACATACTAGAGAATACAAGAATTTAAGTCAGCACATGGATGTACACTGGATTGTTACCTTGCCAGGAGTTGAAGTTACTAAGACCACATACTACCTAAGTTTCAACCTATCAAACTGGCTTAGCTCGAAGGATACATCATATGTTAATCCTAAAGAATCCCAAACTATAGTGAAGAGCCTGTTTACAAGGGCATGAGAAACATGCAACATAATCAGTTATACCCACCAACATTGTAACGCCCTGAAAATCGGGGGTCGAACATAACTCAGCTCCCGAGTTCCAGAACATCACTTATGCAACATTATTTGATGATGGATGAATGTTGTCTATGTTAGTGCATAAAATATGAAATAGATCAAGCCAGATCAGCAGACATAATTCAGGGATATTGAGGAAATGCAAGCAGAAAACTTAAATACATATATAATTCAAAAATAATCCCCAAAATATGCATGCTCTGCCCAGAGCAATATATACAACTGTGTCTCAAAATACATGGATCAACTATGCAAAATCATCATATACATATCCCAGAAATCTCCGCTGGTCAGGACACGACTCACATGAACCCGCCTGAGAACTGCATATATGAGAATGCCTCCTCGTCCTCATCAAAGTCTGGCTCCACCTCGCTAGCGTCGCCGTCACCTGCAACTATATCAGAGTCTGGTTGGTGTTTAAGCACCGTCCCAGAACGTGGGAGTGAGCGATCAACTCAGTGATACTATATAGCAAAGGTTAACATGTTATTAATCCAATCAAGCAGTAATGATAAAGCAGTACAATCAAACAGGTCCTAAATACTCTTATTAATGTAAGGATGATATGAAGAAATGATACATGCCCTCACCACAAACTCCCTTTGCGATCTTCATCTTATTATCGCGCATATCAGTCACTTCCTCAGTGCTCTTACACCAACATCGATAGCACATGTAATGCGATGATATGAGTATGCTTACCAAGTTCTTATTAGTCCTTTTTCATACAGCAGGATTGAGAAGCTAAGACACATCCCTTGTATCAATTCCCAACATTGATTCATTCTAAGGTCGTCAGTCCTAGGGATTCTCATACGATAGTACGTTTCTAGGTCGCTACAAGGGCTGTCATGGCTGTTGCGTGCAATCGTTACACCACTCCCCCATCACCAAATCAATACAGGCCTAGTTATATCCTCGATACTGCAATAGGACTCGTCGCCCTTATACAATGTCAGGATATACTCAAGGTCACTACGGAGGGCTCGTCACCAATCAATGTAGGCCGGCAGCAAGAATATAGTGTCCCATACCACCATAATCTGCTCACAAAAGTGAGGTGCTCACTGGTCACTATGGGGAGGCTTTTAGCCCCAGCGTAGGCCGACAGCTCGACCACGGTGTCTCATATCACCATGTCCGGCTCATGAGTCTTAGGGGATCACGGTACCACGGTTAACGGGAGTTTCATTAGTAAGCTCGGTGTCTTAGATTCAAACAGTAGCGACCAAACATGGTGAACAAACATCAGTCAATCGGGTTAGTTGATAAGCTCAACTAGGCCAAGCGCACGTTGAGTTGAACCACATGGAATGCATAAGCACTCCGTGTGGCCTAACCACTGCCGAACATCCCAAGCACGACTCAGATTCGTTGAACTCATCGCACGTGGCGAAAACAACCTCAACCACTATTTGGGGTACGATTACCGATTACCTGGACTATAGCACAGCCCCACTCACATACAAGCTCAATAACTAGCATGATTCATACCCTACATTCCAATGAATATTCATGGCATATAACTGAAACTTAAATACAGTACATGGAGGAAATCATATACACATTTAACATGGATAATCTAAGTTACATGATTCATGGGGAAAATCATACACTCAAGTGTTGTGATTGAGATTTATATCTCAACAACCTCAGCAAATACACTTTACTAACTTCTAACTCATTTAGGCATTTAAACAAACACTTAGATTACACTCAACATACATCACGTATGTTGACTCCATTGCATATTACGGCAAGTCCTTTTGCCAAGGAGTTGCCGCATTCATGTTAAGCATATAACAATGACAATTAATCATGGCAATCAAAATAGTAGATTTCATACACATACAGGTATTCTAACATATACATGAAATACACTATTTACAATATAAAGCATCCATATACGGAAATCGAAACTGATAGCGCATTTGGCATGTGTAATGGCAATCACAACATGAATAAATCATTATCTAACATTGAAAATCTTGAAAACCATAACCTAAACGTATATAGTCCGCACCTTAAACCTGAAAATACGTATTCGATATGATTCAGATGATGTGTCTTCGTCAACAGTGGATACACTACCTATGGCATAGAATAGGTTAGCTATAATTTCATTTAAACTATTCTAGGTTTAAAAATAGGTTAGGGTTAGCTTCACTTACCCAAAAACATAATCAGAATCGTCGGAAGAACGATTCAGATACGCAGATTCGATGAATAGATGAACTAGGAAGAATCCTACGGAGATTCGACAGATTCTCTCACACTTTCTCTCTCTTTTCACTCTCTTAAGCAACTAGGGTTTAGGAAATTCGTATGGGATTTGGAACTAAGGGTTTAAGGCCTTTTTATAAGTCTAAAATCAACAAAAACAGACTTAAGGTCAAGGTATACTTAGGTTATAACCAAATCTAACTCTATTCGATCCAACGGAGCACTTCTGGAGGTCCTCTTATCAAATGCAGTTGGACTTAAGCTCAGTAGCATCAGATCTTTAGTAAGTTAAGTTTTTAGTCTAATCGGGTTTCCAGATCGTCCGTGGTGGACCAGCTTCAATTCAACGGTTACCGAACTTAAATCAGGGTTACAAGTTCTATGATATGAAAGGGCCACTTATCCTGATCCGAGGGTGAATTTGGGTCGAATTCTAATGGTCAGAACGTTTACAAATAACGCGTAAGTGAAACGTTCCAAATTACTAAAAAAATATATTTAATTTTCTAAAAATCTTCATTTTCCTCTCTCTTTACTCCGGCCTCAATAAAATGGTCTCATGACATCGTTTGGGCATGATTTTCTAGGTGATTGTCAAGTCCAACTAAGCGGTCATAATGGTCTAAGTTCATAGCTATCAGGCTGTCGATGCGCGGTCTAGAACCAATACAAAATTACAAAGCATTCCCGGGAGCAACTGGGTTTAGAGTTGGATCCTAGATTTCAGGGTAAGATAGCGTCAATGATTCTCTAGGTTCTGGGCCTTACAGATCACATTGAAAGTTATTGGTACTAATTCCATAAGTAATCTAGTTTAGCGATGGCTAAAACACATTAAATTTCTAAAGAATTTGATTCTAAAAGATTTCTTCTAAAGGTGGTACTCGAGTCTAAGTATGGATTTTTCCAGGTCGTTACAAACATCTTGAGATGATACAAAACTACTAGTTGTTGCTGGCAAACATAAAATCCCAAACTCTAGAATTGTACATATAGTTATCTTATGATAGTCAAGTAACATATACAGAAAAGCATTACAAGAATGTAGTTTTCCGAATGAGAGTGCAAGTAAATAATTTCGTACCGAGGCTTAACCATACAAGCACGCAACTTACACAAGTGTTGCCATTGGCATGACAGGCATTGTTTAATTCAACATTGTTTGTAATGGACTGTGAGCCACACCATTCTGAGGACCACGGACGGAACTCCCATTCTTAGACGCCTCAGCTACAATTCATAGATTATGTTACCCTGCTCAATATTGAAAAATGTCCATGTAATAATTGGGAGGAACATTTTTTATAAATCTACCTTCCAAAGAATCTTTCCCACTGCTTGCCTTCTGTTGTGTCCTGCACATGATGAGTGAAAATTATGAATACGAAATGTCTGGGTAGTGTTTACATCCAAAACATTGACAATGATTCTTTATGCATATGCTCCAACTAAAATTGCATTTCTAAAAAGGCATTGGACTCACAAAGTCATATATGCACTCATCTTTTACTGAAGTTGAAAACTTCCATATATGCACTTCCTTCACTAGAACCTTCACTTGCACTGTCACCACTACAGATTTTAGGTTTTGTTTCAATTACCAGCTGTAGTCAGTATGCAATTGAATGGGTGCCAAAACATCTTAAATAAATTATGATGATGGAAATAATCTCCTGGGTATCAATAATACCTTTAGGAGACAAATCCATTCCCAGATGCTCCAGATGTTTTACCCGGCTCACTGTTATCCTTGCCCATAAGCATATTCAAGCTGCCTAAACTTCCTTTTTATCTCTTTATGGGTCCCTTTTCCTTACCTTCAAATGACTTACCATCCATTTCCATGCCCTACGGAAAAATGTGTCATGATCCATTTATACAAATAGCATTTCACATATCTATCATACCACACATATAGCATGCCTAACCAAAATTTAAAAAAAAAAAAAAAAAAACACAAATAAATAAATAAAGGATGGTTTAAGCATGTAACTAACAGAAGCCTCAGTGTTGCCATTTGGTGAAGGCATAGCATATGCACTGAATGGATGTGACCCCTAATTTAAAGTTTAGACCCATGTTGTGGTCAGTTCCGCTCCAGAAATCGGAACCGAGTAATAGAGAAGTCACTAGGTTGTTCTTGGCATCGCCTGTTTTTGAAACCATCATCAAGACAAGAACTTTAGTTGTAGTTTCACAAAAAGCAAGAGCAGGGAATCACCTGTTTTTGAAAAATAAGAAGTTGAAAAGAATCAGGAATTGTGCTTTGTTTCCCATGTGTGTGGAATTGTACTGTGTGTGTGAGCATGTACACACTAGTAAATTGCATGTGCATCACACATGGGATTGCCTAAACATTTTTCTACATAACTACAAAAGACAGAAAGGTAGTGATTTAGTTATAAGAATCCAATAACAATTTGGTTCTCATAGTTCAAACCATCAGACATTCCTAGATCTCCAAGTTCATTATCAAACAAAGCATGAAGCAAAAAAGCATGGCCCACCTTTTTCCAATCTGCAACCCTCATTTCAAGACAACTCTTAGATTCTTTTACATGTCAAACACATAAATACTATAAAAAAGCATGACCTGAAAATGAAAGGACCAACTATTCAATGATGGTGAACTATAAAAAAAAGGATCACAAAACCCATGATGGTGAACTACAAAAAACTCATGAAATGTAATAAAACATAAATATATATGTAAAAGATCACACATAAATGAATCTCAGCAAAAAACTACCTATTGATTCTTCGGAACCTTCTACTGAGATCCCTCAGCCTCAGGTCTATCCCTAGGAGTGGATACTAAGTCAGCCTCTACATTTAGTACATTAACTGAAGTTTTGTCCGTTGCAGCCAATGAGTTCATAGTATCTCTCATTCGTGCCATCATCTGCTCTATTATTCGCTCTGTCATCCGTTGCTCCATCTGCTCCGTTATTCGCTTTGTCATCCGTTGCTCCATCTGCTCTAGATGCTTAGCCATCTTTTCTTTCATTCGCTCTTCCACCTGTTGCTCTACTAGCTCATTCATGTGTCATCACAACTCATCAGTCTCCCTCCTGAGCTCTGCAATGGTATTTCTTGTGCCCCATAACGTGGAAGCTGTGGGACCTAACCCCATCATGCGGACCCGACCTGGATGCTCTGGTCCCAATATCTGGGATAAGAGATCGTCTCGGGCAGTGCTACTCTGAGAGGACTCAGCAGTCTGAGTTGCCCGTAACTCCTCGATCATTTCCTGTAGTGTAGAAAAATATTAAATAAGTTGTTCAATATCATGACTTAATGAAAAATATTAACTGAGATGTCAATGATTGATAAATTTCTACATACAATAACATGAGCCGACTCCTCGTTCACGACACTCTCATCTTTCTTCCGATGGGTCATTATGAACAACGTTGCCCGATCAGGAGACTCCACCAAGATTCTTTGCCCTCTTTTTTCATATAAAAACAAATGAGTTAGTAACAATCATATTAAAGTAGAATCATGACATTTCAAGTTTAGAAATCAAAGAAGAATTTACCTCTTCTTCACGCACTTGAGCAAAGCTCCTTGAGCCGACAATGTGGGTCATACGATGCTTGCTGCGGTTGATATTATTCCTTTGAGTGCGGGCCTACAATGTGACATAGTAAAATAACTAAATTTTAACATAAATAACAATATACACCAACACGGATATAATTTTTCTTTATGTTTAATTTTTACATGTCCTTCATCACTTGACCAATAGGTGACGAGCCACTTCCAGTGTGTCGGCTCCACTTGATCAGGACAATGAGCTAGTCATTCCTCATTGGTCAAATATCAGTTGTATTGTTCTTTTTTTAACCTCTTCTTCCACTCCTTCCATGAAGCTTCGATGAACTTCATTATCCAATTTCGATGCTCCTCATCGATATTCCACTTGATCTGCAATATATCAATTATCGATTATACTTAGTATACAAAAATATAAAAAGAGTAATTGAATTTTTTATTTCATATTACCTTCACTTCATTCCAAATCTCGTTCTTATTAGATAGTGGCACATGATGCCAACTATCGTGATCAAGAGGTGTCAAGCGCCCATTCCTAGATAAAATGCCCAACCACCTTGTAAATCCGTTGTACGTATGTCCAATGGGTTGCCCATACTTATTCCAACTGATATTCAGCTGCTTATTGGGTGGCAAGTTCGCCACCTTGATGATGACTGTAGGGCCTTAAAATCGTCTATTATGAATACCACCCTCTTTATGAAACAAAAGAATAGATATGAGCATTCTAAATATTTGAAATATAATATCTACATTTAATTAAATCAAGAATAGAACAAAACTATAAAAGTTACAAGCTTAACTTCGCTTCACTTAAATTATATATTTACATACCCGGAGTCAGTGTTGAACTATCTGAACTCTGTCCAACTTGGCTGGTGGTCAGGACCGGGTCAATAAAGCTCGAATGATGATGGTCGGAGGTCGACATCTTCATTTCCTTCACAATATGAAAATAATATATGTGATGAGATTGAAGTTAACCAAATAATTGTGAGCATAAAAGAAGAAGAAGCATGCATAACATTGGTGTTAGGCATCAATACCTAATCATCAAATTCCGACCCAGAATCATGGTCCTCTTTAATCAAATTAGATAAGTTTTGTGGAGTGTCAACTTCGTTCCCTTCCACATCCGTCCTATCCCAACTCACATTATCTTCATTGGCAAGCATAGTCGCTTCCAATGTATGATTAATGCAAGGAAAGCTTTGAAGGTATGTATCATTATCAACAAACGAATCGTTCATGCCCATTTCGAACAAATCCCTTGGTTTTGACCTGATAACAACATGCCAATCACGATCTATGGGATCGGGGACATAGAATACCTATTGTACTTGGGTTGCTAAGACATATGATTCATCATACAGGTTCCAACCAGTATGCCATAATTGTTTGAAATTCACGAGCATGAACCCAAATTCATCCTTCTTGATTCCCCTAGCCTGAGTTCTTACTTCCACCCAATCACACCTAAATAATACAACTTTCTTAGACCCAAAATAATCCAGCTCGATAATGTCTATTAAAACACCATAGTAATCCACATCCCCTATAACAAGGTTTCTATCACTTGTACTTGCAAAGCTTGATGTCTTTGCCGTCACTACAACTCCACTATTCTGTGTTTTCAAGTCTCTCTCACAGTCTCTTGTACGAAACCTGAAACCATTAATGATGTATCCTTTAAATCTTCTTGCAATAGTGTTAGGGCCCCGAGCCAGGTTTCTAACTTCTTTCGAAACTTGATCATTCCCAACATGGTCCACATGCTTCCCAAGCCAATCAGGAAACTTTTCATTGTAGATGTGTTCTAGGAGCCTTGGTGCTCTTTGGGGCATCTCCTTCTTAATCACTTTCCTGTGTTCACTGCATTTTATTCAATTCGATGAATAAGTCGTAAACAAGTGAGATTCTTATGAATTAACGTTACAAATAAAACTACTCTTACTCAATGAATGGTGCGACTGCATTGGTGTTGAACAACACATCTATGTGCCTGTGTCCTATCAACATATTCAATAATAAACACGTCAATCTTTCCCAATGGATGACCTACTACCGCATCCCTAAAGTCCTCATTTCGAATTGGTTTGTTGAATCTTGTCTCAACACCACATAAGTACCGAGAGCAGAATGTTAGGCATTCTTCAGCTAGGTACCCTTCTGCAATCGAACCCTTTGGCCGACTTCTGTTTCGAACGTAGGACTTTAGTCTTTATAGGTACCTATAGTCACATAATAGGCATATAAGTATACATGATTTTATCTATTACAGCAAGATAAATGAAAGGTCATATTGAGACCTTAAAACACACCTTTCGATTGGGTACATCCAGCGGTACTGTACTGGCCCGACTAACATTGTCTCGCTGGCTAAATGTATACATAAATGCACCATGAGATCAAAGAATGACGATGAAAAGATCCTCTCTAAATGGAAAAGTGTTAAAGCAATCTGAGATTCAAGAAACTTGAAATCCTGCATCCGGCCAACCTTGGAAAACAAATCTCTAAAGAATCTGCTTAATTCAATTAGGATTGAGCTCACGTTTGGAGGTAATGTCCTTCGCACGGCAATCGAAAGTATTTGTTGCATCAAAACATGAGTGTCATGACTCTCGAGTCCTAAAATCTTCTTCATTTTGAGATTGGTACATCATGAGATATTACTCGCATAGGCATCTGGTACCTTCATTTTCTTTATGACTCTGCAGAAATCATCATTCTCCTTATTCGCCATCGTAAAGCATGCAGGGGGAAAATATATTTTTCCTGATGGTCTCTGCTTTGGGTGAAGTGTTCGTCTTATCTTCATTTCTTAGAGGTCCAGATGAGACTTCACATTGTCCTTTGTCTTCCCGTCGATGTTCAACAACGTCCCAAGAACATTGTCGCATACATTCTTTTCGATGTGCATCACATTAAGGCTGTGACGCAACATATTACCTGCCCAGTATGGTAAATCGAAGAAGATACTTCTCTTCTTCCAACAAGATGCCTTTCCCTTTTCCTTATTATCGTCTCGATTTCTTTTCTTTCCAACTTTAGTATCAGACTTCTTTCTAAATATTATGTTAATTTTGTTCACTTGAGCTAACACTTCATTTCTAGACAGTTGTTTTGGCACCTCTCTCAATTCTAACTTTCCATTAAAGTTCCTTTTATCATGTCTATACCTATGATCTCTATCCAATAATCGACGATGACCCATGTAACAAAACTTATGGCTATGTGTCAACCACTGGGAGTCTTGTGTCCTTATTGCAACTAGGATAAGAGAGCTTACCTTTTGTGCTCCATCCTGACAACATTGCATATCCAAGGAAGTCACTAATAGTCCATAACAAAGTAGCACGCATTCAAAAATTCAACTTCAATAATGCATCGTAAGTGTCAACACCGACCTCCCACAATTTAAGCAATTCTTCTATCAGTGGTTGTAGATACACGTCGATATTATTGCCAACACCATGCGAGCCTGGTATAAGTAGAGACATCATGATGTAAGGCTGCTTCATGCACATCCACGGTGGTAAATTGTACGACATCAAAACAACATGTCATGTGCTATGAGCAATACTCATCGTCCCAAAGGGATTGAATCCATCAGTTGCTAACCCAAGCCTGACATTATGACTATCACATGAAAAATTCGAGTGTTGCTCGTCAAAAGATTTCCATACAGGAGAATGAACAGGATGTCTCATGCACTCATCATTGGTTCATGCCTTGTCATGCCATCTCATGTTTTTAACTGTTTGTGCTTCCATAAATAACCTTTGTAACCTTGGTATCAATGGAAAATGCCACAATATCTTTATTGGAATCTTCTTAACTTTGGAGGGAATAGTTGTTGCCTCATCATCATTAGAATTATGTTCCGTCATTTTCCATCTGGATATACCACACACAGCACATGACTCATCGTTCACATTAGTCTTCCAATACAACTGGCAATCATTGGGGCATGCATCGATCTTGTTATAACTGAGGCCCAATTCTTTAATAATCTTCTTGGTCTCATAAAAGGAACTCGATAACGTCTCACCCTTGGGGAGTGCTTCTTTCAACAATTCAAGCAACATGGTGAATGACTTGTTGCTCCATCCATTTAAGCACTTAAGTTTATACATTCGAACAATAAAAGAGAGTTTTATGAACTTCTTACATCCCGGGTACAAGGCTTGTTCGGCGTCTTGCAACAACTTGAAGAATCTTTCAGCTTAAGGATTCGGTTCCTTTTGTATTGGCTCCTGTGATGGCAACTCAGTCAGCATGTCATCCGCACCTGATATTCCAAACACATCATGCAACAATCCATGCATGTCATTACGTGGAGGCATATCATCATGTGTTCTAATTGCAGGGCTGGAAGTGGATGAAGAAGACGCCTCCCCATGGAACACCCAACAGGTGTAATTCGGCATAATTCCCTCACACACAAGATGATCTACCACTTCTTTATGAGCATGCCAAAAGAGGTTGGCGCACTTTACACATGGACATAAGATCTTCCCCTCACTAGTAGCATTGTTGAATACAAACTCAATGAATTCCTTCATGCCCTTAACATATTCCAAGCTCACCCTATATTGTCCAAGGAAACAAAAGGAACTCTTAAAACAATGCAACTTTACAAGGAATCTAAATTCAAAGGAGAAAGTATTGCTCAACACGTTACCTTAACTTTTGCATCCAGCTCTTATCCATCACTTGTATCCCACTTTGAACAATACAATACTCTGCCCAAAATTCATGTCAATCCACTGTAGTTATTACTCTACTCAACATTGGTCCTGCTACTACCTTATATTCTAATATAAATTGGTTGTTAAGGCTTCAGGACTCCTCTAGAGTCACCAACACATCCCTTAGCTACTACTAAGGGAGTACGGATAGAAGTGTTACCTCTTCTACCAAATGGGATGTTGTTCTAAAGAAATTTAAATAATTAACCTTGTATATCTAATATATACTAGTAACATACAAGCAGAGTGAGTATATACTAGTAACCATGTACACCAACTTGCAACTTAACCTACTGGGAACCGTCATACACTGTGATGTCTTACAATAGAGTGGGTTCTAAGGAGTTACAAGTTGGACCTCTAAGAAAGAATATCTATGATGCCATTAAAATATAAATTAAATAAGATCAATAAAGAAATAAGTTAAGTTCCTTTCTTGGATAGGGTCAAAGGAATATGATATGTAGAAACCCTAGATCAAGGGAATTCAAGCTATTGGACTTGGATTTAAATAGCCCAATTAGAAAATTTCCTTATTTTTCCTTTCTTATTCTACTAAACTATTGCAAATGGTGCACTCATATGTCTACCAAGGTGTTCCATGGTGCACTCAAACTTTAAAATTTTAGCATTTGAAGTTAGATCACCAAACATGAGGTTTTCTGAGCCCAGACAATATGGCACACATGTTCAAGATCCGAGCTTTCCGTCAGTTGCAACATACTGATATGATCTTCTACCAAAAAATCAGCCTGTTTCACTCAGGTACACCACAATGTGCCAAACAAAGGGGCAGTTATTTTTCTTTTCTAGCAATTGATTTTTCTATACTTTATGTCCTGTCTAAGGAGTGAAATGGCCTAATTTTTAGGCCAGAAGATCTAAATAGTGTAGCCCACCTGAAGGAACACTCAATCTTGCACATTCGTGACATATTGGCACATGTGCTTGCATGTGGATAGGTAGGGCCCTACAAACTTGTAGGCTTAGCAAACCTCCAGCACACTAATTGCATAATGGGTCAAGGAAAAAAGGGGTCCACTTAGAATCCACAGATGATTCACTTATATGCATCAGAGAACATGAATTTTAAGTAGGTGGCAGAGTAGTAAGAAGACTAAGAAGGCATGAATAATAAAAACAACTGCCAATAGAGTACATAGGATTATTTTCCAAATGAGCCCGAGATCGCATGATTCTAGTGAGTGTTTGGGATATACAACCAAATAATCAACAACATATGAAAGGTTACAGAAGTTGGAAAAACTAGAAAATCTACTCAGATGTCTGCCAGAAATTCGAAATATCTCTATTAAATAAAAAGATGTAGAAATACTATAAGATGAGGGAAAAAACTAAGCTATCATCAAGTAAATGCAACTGAATCTGAAAACTACTATCAAGCATACACATATTTAACATGGGCCGCATAATGAGTGGATCAGCCTGATTTTGGGCAATGGTATGTTTATGCAGACCCTCTTGATGATTGATCCAGATTTCATGCACACCTGCCCTATCGGCACATGTTCTGTGAAGAAAACACCCAATCCTTGCCTAAAATCTTTAGCTGTGTGGTTATTTTTCCTATGGGGAAAAGATTGTTGGCATTGTCTGGCATGCACATCTCCCCCTTATCTGTAAGTTGTGCATGGAAATCATAACATGCATTTCAAAAGGGCATTTTGAATTTCACATTTTGACATATGCATTGTGGATTCATGCCAACCATCTTTAAGTGGTGGGAGCTGTGTTCTACCAACCTTGTCAATGCGTATTCTGTGTATTGAAGTTTATGCACTGTCCTATATTACTAAGATATTTCCTATCTATTTATTCATGCAATCTTTCTGACTTTGACATGGGTGCTAGAAAATTTTATGGATCTTTGATTTGGTTTGATAATGAATTCAGCAGCTTCTCGGTGCTGAAAAGCTTGAAGGGCTGGATCGGAATGGTTTTATCTGTTGATTTTGGATTGGATCTACAAAGAACTATGCCTCTTTGCTATAAAAAAAAAGTTCTTTCTAGCTCTTTTAGCAGCCCCTGCAATGGCTGAAGCCACCAAAAACTCAGGCAAAAAGGTGCCCTGGGTTGAGAAAGTCATAGAGAAGATTCCAACTCCAATTTTCATCTCTGCATACACTGTTGCACTTGTACTTCTCCAAGATTTCAGCCTCTCTATTTATTAGATCGCTTTCGTTACGAACATATACTTTGTAATTTCTCATATGATAGGGTGCATTTCTACTAAGGGTGCACTCATATTCTAGAAAGAATTTGATGAAGTTATTGGGAAGATGTACCCTAGGCTTGCATGGATGCCTCATATGTCTTATGGCATGGAAATTTGGCACAACTCTAGGAAGAAAACTGGGGAAAAAAATAGCTGGGAAGACAGATAAATCTAAGATCTACAAGGTTATTTAAAAATAGATCACTCCTGTCATGCTACAGCTAGTTATCCACAACCTCTCCCAAATGCAAAACTATCTAAATTGAAGTTGAATCACATCCATCTCCAATGAGGATCAGTTTCTGCTAGCAGAGGGAAGTGGGATGCAGGAAGTGCATGCTCCTAAAAAACATAATACATAACAGATCTTTCTCTATTCTCCTAATCTGATCAAATTTGAGATTGAGAGAAAAGGAGCGGAAGGAGTGAAATGAAAAGAATTGAGCTTACCTTGAATTGATTTGGATCTGGATCTGAATGATAAGGAGGTCTTCTAGCATCTGACCTTCTTCCAATCGAGAGAGAGAGAGAGAGAGAGAGAGAGAGAGAGAGAGAGAGAGAGAGAGGATTTAGATCTGGATTTGAATGATAAGGAGGTCTTCTAGCATTCTCCTTCTTCCAATCGAGAGAGAGAGAGAATGGATTTTGATCTAGATCTGGATCTGAATGATAAGGAGGTCTTCTAGCAGCTCTCCTTCTTCCAGTCGAGAGAGAGAGAGAGAGAGAGAGAGAGAGAGAGAGAGAGAGAGAGAGAGAGAGAGAGAGACGAGGGCGTGGATGGAAGCAAAGAGGAGGAAGTGAGGTTGGGTTTTTTTTATATAGAGAGACGATCTAATCAAGTGCCAAATCAGCAATCACGCACGTGGGAAGTGGATCCTAGTGGTAGCTCACGAGAGAGGGTGGGCCGCATTCATCAGAACCGTTTGTTGTTTTAATTACACTAGATTAGAAAAGTACAGCCAAACGCTTCACACCTCAGATATTGACTTTGTGCCTTTTTCCACTTTTTCCATTTTCAAGTTATCAAAGCCCTCCATTTTCTTTTGACCCTTTTCACTTCTTTTATACATATGATATCCTCCACCTGACGATGTGAAAAGCTTGCTTGGGTATTCCTTTTCAGTGATCTAAACTGTTGATCTGGTGAGATCTACTATGGATGGAACATGATTCAAAATTATCTTTGATGGGACAGTCCTGATCTTAAATTGATTTGAGAATAGACGGTTAAGAAAAGAAGAATAGTAATGATCCGCATTCAAAGGGAAAGGACAGATTGGTGGTTAGGATTTTCTTATATGGGATTTTTTGGTCATGATCCACGGGTTTCCAAATCACACAAATGGTCTCGATTGCTGGACCACAGACCCCACTTGTACAAAATGAATACCCAAGAAAACCATCATAAATAATTCTTATTTTTTAGTAAAAAATTTTAAGAATTTGCATTATCCCAAACAATGCTTGGACAATTTGGTGAACACTGTAGGTGAACATTTCTCATGCTATTATGGACATAAACAGTAGGTTTTGCTAACACATTTTCTCATGTACACATGTGCAGATTTTGGATCATGAAGACAATCCCATGATAAGGCCCTTGAAGATCATTTCCTAAGATAAGACAGGGACAGCCGTTGATCATGTTCTTATTAATAAGATGATACAAGTAGATTAAGCTAAATACTCTTTTCAATAATTGAGGCAAAAGGGCAGACTTTTAGCCTCAGTTGCTCACTAACCAAGGCAAAAGGGCAAACTTTTAGCCTCAGTTGCTCACTAACCGAGGCAAAAGGGCAAACTTTTCACCTCAGTTGCTAACCAACCGAGGCAAAAGGGTAGACTTTTGGCCTCAGTTGCTCACCAACAGACGTAAAAGGGCAGATTTTTAGCCTCAGTTTCTCACCAACCGAGGCAAAAGGGTAGACTTTTAGCCTCAGTTGCTCACCAACAGAGGCAAAAGGGCAGACTTTTGGCCTCGATTTCTCACCAACAGAGGCAAAAGGGTAAACTTTTAGCCTCAGTTTTCAACAACAGAGGCAAAAGGGCAGACTTTTGGCCTCAGATGCTTACCAACCAAGGCAAAAGGGCAGGCTTTTGATCTTAGTTTCTCACCAACCGAGGCAAAAGGATAGACTTTTAGCCTCACTTTTCAACAACCGAGGCAAAAGGGCAGACTTTTAGCCTCAGTTGCTCACCAACCGAGGCAAAAGGGCATACTTTTAGCCTCAATAGCTCACCAACCGAGACAAAAGGATAGACTTTTAGCCTCAGTTTTCAACAACTGAGGCAAAAGGGCAGACTTTTAGCCTCAGTTGCTCACCAACCGAGGAAAAAGGGCAGACTTTTAGCCTCAGTTGCTCACCAACCGAGGTAAAAGTGCAGACTTTTGGCCTCGGTTTCTCACCAATAAAGGCAAAAGGGTAAACTTTTGGCCTTATTTTTCAACAACCAAGGCAAAAGGGCAGACTTTTGGCCTCAATTGCTTACCAACTGAGGCAAAAGGGCAGGCTTTTGACCTCAGTTTCTCATCAACCGAGCTAAAAGGACAAACTTTTAGCCTCAGTTTCTCACCAACTGAGGCAAAAGGGCAGACTTTTAGCCTCAGTTTTCAATAATCCAGGAAAAAGGGCAGACTTTTGGCCTCAGTTGCTCACCAACTGAGGTAAAAGGGCAGACTTTTAGCCTCAATTTCTCAACAACCAAGGCAAAAAGGCAGACTTTAAAGGGCAGACTTTTGGCCTCAATTTCTCATCAACCGAGGCAAAAAGTGAATTTTTAACCTCAGTTCCTTTACAACCGAGGCTAAAAACCATATTTAGCCTCCTTTTTTTGAACTAAGGCTAAAAAATTGAGGCTAAAGGCCTACTTTCTTGTAGTGTGAGTAACCTACCCCGTACATCCATTTTGTGAGATCATTTTAAGACATGTTACCAGAAGTAAGCAAATCCAAAACTCATGTGGGTCATATGAGAGGAAAGAGTGGGGAAAGAATTTCCTACGTTGAAACCTTCCCGAGCTTCACCTTAATGTTTATATGTCATCCCAACCATTTATAGGTTCATTACTGCCAGGATGAACTGATAACATAGAAAAATTTATTGTGAAACAAAACTTTTGTGGCCATATGAATGTTTCAATGGTGGTGACTCAATCCCTATTGTTTTCTCTTATGTGGCCCACTTGAGTTTTAAATCTAGCTCATTTTTACTCGATTACCCTAAAATGATCTTGTAAAATAGACAGATGGGGTGGATTCCTCACAAATATCAAAGTGGGCCCCACCTCCCTTACCTACATAAGAACTTCCTATCTCATACTTTTAGGAGGAAATCCCATGGATTTTGCATATCTTGGTTGAATTGTGGAAAGCCCTCCCTACTCCATGTACAGGATCCAACGTTGGAAACTTATGATGAACCAAATAGGGATGATTTTTCAAACCAAGGGATTTAAAGTTTCATCCCACTTAATACCATCTAATTCCATACGCCAAACACCTCCTTGAGGGGAGTGGTTTAGGTGCGGCCTCACTTCGTGTAAGATGGTGCGGCCGTTTAGGTGGGCCACATTGATGTGTTTATTATAAACTTACTCTTGTTTTTCCAAATCATTTCATGGTAGGAGGTGAAAAAATAAGCAAATCAAAATCTCAGGTGGACCACATTATAAGAAACAATGCTGTTGAATGCTCCACCATTAAAATCTTCCTAGGGACTACTATAATATTTTTATAATGTTTATTTACCATCCAAACTTTTAATAAGGTCACATAACTGCGAAGTGAAAGAAAATATAAAGTCAATCCAAAAGCTTTGTGTCCCGTGAGAAAGTTTTAATGGTTAATCACTACTATTTCTGATCTGCTTCATTTTTCAAATCATACCTTGAAATAATTTCAAAAAATGGATGGACAGTGTGGATATACATTGCATACATTACATACATTAATATGGACCACCTACTGAGTGGATTACCTTTGCACCTATGCACATGCGCACCTTGGCACATGTGTCATGAGCGTCTAATTCAAATGATCCATGTGATGTAGAATCCCATGAAACCCCAAGGGACAAATTTTCACCCAGATATAAAATTTTGGCGGGCCATAGCAAAGAGAAATGCAAATCTAGGGAGGAAACTGTTTTTATTTTTCATGGCCCACCAAAGTTTTGGATCGAAGTAAATATTGGGCTTGGGGGGTTTCATGATGTGCTGCTTCGCGTGGACCATCTAGATTTTGGAGTCACATCATGTATGATGAATTTTTCAAAAAGTTTGCATGAGTTTCATGCATATATGTGTGTGTGTGTGTGTGTGTGTGGGAAATGGTATTATGAGGTCTGAGTTGTGTGGGCCGACCATGATGTGTGTCGAACATCAACCCCATCAGTCAAGTCAATCCATGACTTGGGTGGGCCACACCACATACAACAGTTGAGAGGGTTACCCTCTCATTAAAACATTCATAATCATTCATTGGGCCCACCGCGATATGGTTCACAAATTCAGCCCATCCATTATGTGTGTCCCACTTGGATGAGGGGTCAGACCAAGTTTCAGCTGCATCCAAAACTCAGGTAGGCCCCACCAAGTGCTTTTATATGTTCTAGCCATATCTTTAAATGGTTTTAGATGGTATGATCCACCTAAGTTTTGTATACGATTATTTTTGGGATATCCCATAACCTAAAGGGGACCCATCATATGCATGGTGTCGATGTTCGACATAAATCATGTTGGGGCCCACACAGCTCAACCTCATGGAAAGTTCCCATAAGGTCGACCTCATGGTACCATATATGTATATATATATATATATAAAGAGAGCGAGAGAGAGAGAAATGCTCAGCTATGCACCGGTTCGCATGTCATTACATGCGAACCTTGCTATTAACATTGGATTAGGCAAACAGTCAGGATGAAGGTACTCTTATGCACGAGTTTAAGAGAGCAAGTTTCCTTCTCTGTTACACCTCTTCTCCCTATTCTCTAGCTCTTTGAAGGACGCGGCGGAAGCCTTTCACAGGAAATTCTTCTGTTGGGATGCTAAGTGGGTCCCACCAAGATGTTAGTGATAAATTCACACTGTTCATCCATTTTGAAATGTCATTTTAGGACATGTGACCAAAAATGAGGTGTATCCAAAACTAAAGTGGTCAGTTCGAGAGGAAATAATGTATATTCAGTGACCACCATTTAAATATTCATGGTGTAACAGAAGTTTTAAATCAAGCTAATATTTGTGTTCTCGGCTCATCCCGATATGAATGACGTCATGAACGGTCTGGATGGCATGTAAACATCACTGTCGAACCTAGGGAGGTTTCAATGGTAGGAATTTCCCTACCCACATCTTCCTTTATTGCAGCCAACTTGAATCTTTGATCCTATTCAAATTTTCTCTCAGGTATTAGAATGATGTCACAAAACGAATGGATGGGATGGATTTCTCAAAAACATGACGGTGGGCCCTACCTAGTTTCCAGCGCATGAAATACCTGTTAAAGACTTTCACATGAAATTCACATCCGATTATCTGGATGAATGGCCATCGTAAACGGATTAGCTACTCCCCTATCGGTGCTTTGTGGACCCCAACATGATGTGTCTCATCCATGCTGTCCATACAGTTTTTAAAATAATTTCATGGTATGAACCCAAAAACTGAGGTAGATCAAAATCCTAAGTGGGCCACACAGTGTTGATTAAACTCTCACCATTAAAACTTCTTGGGGCTACCAAAGTTTTGGATTGAGCTGATATTTTTTTTCATCATCCAGGTTTGTATGACCTAATCTATAGGTTGGATGTCAAATAAACATTATAGTTGGCCCCAGGAGATTTTCAATGGTAGACGTTCAATCACTGTTGTTTTCCCATGGTGTGGTCCACCTGAGGTTTTAATTTACCTCATTCGTGAGGTAAATTATTAAAATAATGTGTAAAAATGGATGGGCGGTATGTATAAAACACATAGATCATGGTGGGTCTACATAGCACCAAGCACATGCTACCTGGCTAGCTACATCGTCACTAACCAAACTGCCTCGATTGTGTGGATTTCCTTCGAATGCCTTTGCAGGAAGCTCCTGTGTAAGATACTAGATGGGGCCCACCTAGATATTTTTGAGAAATCCACCCCGTCCGTACGTTTTTTGAGCTCATTTTTGGACATGCGACCAAAAATTAAGTGCGTCCAACACTCAATTGGGACACATGAGAATAAATAGTGGATATTCGATGAGCACCATTGAAGCATTCTTATGGCGATAAATGTTTTTGTATAAGGACATATTTTTGGTATATTTACTTCATCCCATTAGGAATGACCTTACAAATGGTTTAAATAGCATATAAACATCAAGGTGGAGTTCATGAAGGTTTCAATGGTAGGAATTTCTTTATCCAGTTTTCCCTCTCGTATGACCTACTTTAGTTTTATATCCACCTCATTTTTGGTCTAATGTCCTTAAATGAGCTCAAAAAATGGATGGATGGAATCAATTTCTCACAAACATTGCAATGGGCCCCATCAAGCATCCTTGCATAGGAAATTCGCCTCGCCTGTCTTTCTACAGTTGGGAACGTGCAGGAGCTTTAAGTGGCCACCGTGATGTATAAGTTATATTTACAGTGTCTATACATTTTTCCATACCATTTTATGATATAATCTTGAAAATTGGGAAAAAACCAACACAGGTGGACCACACAATTAGACCATAAAAATATCAACAGTAGGAATTTCCCTACCCACCTTTTCCTTTAGTGAGGCCCACTTGAGTATTACATCATGTTTACTTCTGGTCTCAAGTCTTAAAATGAGTTTAAATAACAAATGAACGGGATAGATTTTTCACAAAAATTATGATGGCCCCATCTAATTTCCAGCATGGTAACTTTTTGCGAAATCGGGAAACAGATTGTGTACAGAGAGGATGATGATAGCATCGTACCGCTGCCTGTCTCCGGCTAGGAATGGGCAGGAGCTTTGAGTGGTCACATGATGTATGAGTTTTATCCACACTATCCATCCATTTTTCCTTATCATTTCAGGGAATTATCTCAAAATTGAGGCAAATCCAAATCTCAAGTGGACCACACCACAGGAAGCAACGGTGATAATGATTCTCATCGTTAAAATTTTTTTAGGACCCACTGTGATGTTATTTGGCATCCAACCTGTAGATTCGGTCATACAGACTTGGATGATGGCAAAAAACAAATACCAGCTTGATCCAAAACTTTGGTAGCCCCGGGAAGTTTTTAATGGTGAGAGTTCAATCAACACTGTGTGGCCCACTTGAGATTTTGATCTACCTCAGTTTTTGGGTTCATACCATAAAATTATTTTAAAAAAAATGTATGGACGACATGGATGAGACACATACATCATGTTGGGGTCCACAAAGCACCAATAGGGGAGTAGCCAATCCATTTACAACGCCCGTTCATCCAGATAATTGGACACGAATTTCATGTGAAATTCTTTAGCAGGTAGTTCATGTGCTGGAAACTAGGTAGGGCCCACCGTCATATTTTTGAGAGATCCATCCCATCCGTCCATTTTGTGAGATCATTCTAATACTTGAGAGAAAAATTGAACAGGATCCAAGATTCAAGTTGACTGCAATAAAGGAAGATGTGGGTAGGGAAATTCATACCTTTGAAACCTCCATGGGTTTGACAAAGATGTTTACACGCCATCCATACCGTTCATAACTTCATTCGTATTGGGATGAACCGAGAACACAAATATTAGCATGATTAAAAACTTCT
The DNA here is from genome assembly GCA_037074715.1 of Magnolia kwangsiensis. Taxonomy (NCBI): domain Eukaryota; kingdom Viridiplantae; phylum Streptophyta; class Magnoliopsida; order Magnoliales; family Magnoliaceae; genus Magnolia; species Magnolia kwangsiensis. Next base: position 102,456,219 of record CM073577.1, on the reverse strand, counting down.
GTTGCACCATGAATATTTAAATGGTGGTCACTGAATATACACTATTTCCTTTCATACAAACCACTTAAGTTTTGGATACACTTCATTTTTGGTCGCATGTTCTAAAATGACCTCTCAAATGGATCAACAGTGTGAATTTAACCCACCTAGCATCCCATCGGAAGAACTTCCAGTGAAATGCTTCTGTCGTGTCCTTCAGAGAGAAAGAATAGGGAGAAGAGGTGTGTTAGAGAAGGAAACTCACTCTCTCATACTTACGCATAAGAGCGCCTTCATCTATACCATCCACCTAATCCGATGGTTAATAGCAAGGTTCGCATGTAATGACGTGTAAACTGGTGTGCAGCTGAGTTTATATATATATATATATATATATATATATATATATAGAGAGAGAGAGAGAGAGAGAGAGAGAGAGAGAGAGAGGAATGCACGTGCCAATTCTCACAAGAACTCATGAGAACTTTTTCAAAACTCATCACATGTGATGTAGGCCCAAAATCTGAACCATTCATGTGATGCAGCACCTTGATCCAAAACTTTGATGACTCATGATTCACACACACACACACACACACACACACACACACATATATATATGTCCACTCCGTCTATCAACTTTTTCGTATCATTTAAAGTCATGGTGTTAATAAATTCAAATCCAAATCTCAAGTGGACCACACCATAGGAAAAGGTGTGATTGACCATTAAAAACTTGCTATAGACCACAATAGCTTTGGATCGAACCGATATTGGTTTTTCAGGTTTATTTTCACAACCCCAAGTGTAGGGTTGCGATGTAGTAATAATCTTGATAAGACCGAGGTCGAATCCACAGGGACTAAACCTTATATGTATTTTGAAAGTAACTAGAACTAGAACTAGAAGTAGATGTAATCTAAATTAAAAGAATTTAAGAGAATCACTGTAAATTATGTAACTAAAGCTTGTAAAATTCAAAGGTGGAAAACTAGGGTTTTCAAGGTTCCACTTGTAGAGATCAGGGAGATCTATAGTTAATTCACGAACGCAACTGGAATTAGAGTCTCATCTTCATCTAATTAGAAAATATCTCATTAAAAATCAAATTTAAACTTCCTTTGATCTAGTTCTCAATGGATGAGAGGTATGAGAACTAGAATTGATTCCATCACAAGACCATGCCCATGAGACGATGGTGAACAACAAGATTTTCTAAACTCACAATCACAATAAGGAAAAGAACATACTCAAAGCTATCATAGATCCATTGTAATTCGAGTCACAATAAACCATTAAAAATAAAAAGTATTCCTTATAATCAAATTAGAATCAAGGACAGTTCATTTTTAAACATGAATTAAAGTTATAAAAAACATCACATCACGCTACAAGCTTCACCGCTTGGCCCTAGCTAAGAGGTTTAGTCTATCATAAACATGATGAACTAAAATCTCTTAACGAAAGACATAAAAAAAACCAGGAAATGGAAGAAAAATCCTAGCTGTCCAGTCATCCTCTCTCTCTCTCTCTCTCTCTCTCTCTCTCTCTCGCTCTCTCTCTCTTTTTCTTCCTCTTCCTTGTTCGCACGTCCTCACGTCCACGGTCTGATGATCTCTCTCTCTCTCTCTCTCTCTCTCTCTCTCTCTCTCTCTCTCTCTCTCTCTCTCCCTCCCTCCCTCCCTCCCTCCCCCCCTCTCTCTCTCTCTCTCTGTTTAAGCATGGCGTAAGTCGGTTGGTTGGGTTGGTTGGGTAGGAGTTGGTGGTGTGTGTAAGCTTAAGTAACCAGTTGTCTTGCATGCGTAGTGAAACCGCAAAAACTTCTTACGTTGGTTCGAGTTTTGGGATGGATGATCATCCCAAACCTCGAATCTAGCTCCATGATGGGGTTCGAAACCCCCTTTTTCTGCTTGTGGACAATTTGGATCATCGGTCTGATCACGACTATGGTTACACAATCGGCCCACAACGGCCGAAAAACGTCCGGATGCTGTTTTCGCACCCACATGCATAAATTCTTTTTTTGGTACATTCGGTGGGCCCATGATCAGCGTCAGTGAGGAAATCCACTCCCTCCATTGGATTCTCCTCAGAACTTCAGTAGGGAATGGACGTTTTTGGCTATCCGTTGATGCCGCCCATAGGATCTTCCTTCCTATCGTTCATCCTGCGTTTGAACATGGCCTTCTTGTGAACGCGTCCATGGGTGCACATGATCACCATGGTTGTGGTTGGCTCCCCCTCCCGGACATAGTGGAAAGCTCGGATCATCCATCAGAATGATGGTGGTGGGCCAAAATGCATCACAGCGGACGTCCGTCTGCTGTTGCGTAAGAAGAGGTTGGGAGTCGGGTTAGCGCACGCTGACCAACTTCCCTGGTTCGGTACAATGCGGACTCACGTGCTTTGTGTGCGCATCCAACCCAAGGTGGGGCCCATCATGATGTTATTTTGGTCAATCCATCCCGTTCATCCATTTTCTCATCTAATTTAAGGGGTTGAGTCCAAAATTGAGGCATATCCAAATATTAGGTAGGCCCCAAATTAGTGATTTATAGCTGATCTTTCCGTTGGATCACTTTCACAAAGATCTGAGGGATAAAATTTTACATGTACGGTTACTTTATGATCCTCAAGCCGAATATAAAGTTTTGGTGTTAAACGAATGGTGGGAACCTTGTGATCTTGCATTGAGGACGATTTTCAAACTCCCTTATCTTCAATCACTTCATTTTCTCGGATCTTTGGCGTGTGAATTCTTTAATCTTGGTCTTCTAGGATCTGTCCCTTGCCTTGGTGATTCTTAAGCATCAAATCTAAGCTTTTAGTACCCTTTTCAATCCAAGCTCTTAAATTCACCCTGCAACACAAACATGATTAAAATACAACGTTAAGTATTATCATATTCATACAACCAAGCAATAAGTGGGGTCCAATGTGTAATATTTGAACCTCAACACAATCCCCAACTAGCATTTTTCTAGTCCTAAGTAAAGTATACAAAAAATAATTCGGGAAGCACATGATAATTTTTATAAACTCAAGTGGTTTTTGAAAAACAGTCCAGATAATAGGATTTTAAGATACATTAATGTTGAGAATTACCTTCTCCTAAACTCAAGTGCACAGTAAACTTCATGGTTAAGTTCAAAGTATTAATCCCTCAATTAGAACAATTCTAAACATTGAGTTCCATGGGTGCATAGTGTAACCTCGACGTATCACAATTAAGGGTCCAATCGTCGATTTCTATGATAACATTGATAATCAAACAAGAGCATTCTGGATAACCAAACCCAAACCTAAACTTGCCTTACAATTCAGCCTTTTTATTCTTCCAACTTTTGATTTTTCCATCGATGGCTTCAGACTATGTCAACCCTTTTAAAGATCTTTAACATGTAGCTATTTTCGATGACAACTATTTTTTTTAGCTAGGTTTTTCTCTCTATTTTTTTTAAGAACATGATGGACGAATTCCCCAGGTTGGTTCCTTCCATGCTTAGTGATAAACAAGTTAACAATTTAATATCAAACGGACACCTTAACGTGTAAGCTAGATGTGACATGTGTGGTCATGACTCAATCAATGTTTAAAATTTCTAATCATGGATGAATAATTCGCACTTAACTGTGAAATCTAACAGGTAAATGAATCCAAGAGTCATAAATCACCAACATTAAGTGTCTTATACTTCTAAATCAAGGATGACCTTCAAAATCACTTGAATTCACAAAATTTTTAGAAAAATTTTAAAAAATTATTTTTGCTCCCATCCCTAACCTAAAATCTACATTGTCCTCAATGTAAAAGAAATAAACATGAAATGCACATAAGACAACGAAAATAAAGGAGAAGTGATGGAAAGGTAGTACCTAAGGAAGGAATCAAGAGGCTTTTCCCAAAGGATCTCAACGTGAAGGTGGTTCAATACAAGAGTTCATCAACCTAAAACAGACTATCCTAAATAGTAGAAAACAACCTACCCTAAACAGAATAAAGTTGACTATCCCAAAATGGCATAAAGAAAACTATCCTAGAACAGAAAATAGAAAACCTAACTACACCTCCGTCAGACTAGGAGATCAATTCTGATAAACAGGATCATTTAGAGGCATGGACATGTCCTCTACGTCAAATCTCTCAACAAATGGCTTTACTCAATGTCCATTTACCTTGAATTCATTGTCATTGTTTGGATTCTAAATTTCAATAGCCCCATGAGGATAAACATTGATAACAGTGAAAGGGTCGGTCCAATGAGATCGGAGTTTGCTCGGAAAGAGATGTAATCGAGAATTATATAAGAGGACTTTCTGACCTAGTGTGAATGATTTTTGGAGAATGTGTTGGTCGTGAAATGCCATCATCCTGTCATTGTAAATTCTCGAGTTCTCATACGCATCATTTCAGATCTCTTCAAGTTCATTTAACTAAAGTTTGCACAACAAACCAGCGTTTTTCAAATTGAAATTCAGATTTTTAATTGCCCAGTAGGCTCTATGTTCCAATCCACAGGCAATTGGCAAGCCTTCCCATAGACAAGTCTAAAGGGAGACATTTTAATAGGGGTCCTAAAAGCTGTAGGGTAAGCCCACAAGGCATCGGTCAATCTAATTGGTCAATCCTTATGGTCAGGGTTAACTGTCTTTTTCAAAATGTTCTTAATTTCCCTATTGGAAATCTTAGCTTGCCCACTTGTTTGTGGGTGGTATGAAGTGCTCACTTTTTAGGAGATGTCATATTTCTTCATTAAGTTTGCAAATGGCTTATTACAAAAATGTGAACCTCTATCACTAATGATGGCTTGAGGCATTCCAAACCGAGAAAGGATGTTCTCTTTTAAAAATTTAATGATCATTTGATGGTCGTTGTTCCGGCATGGAATCGCTTTGACCCATTTAGTGACATAGTCTACTGCGAGCAAAATATATAAATGTCCAAAAGATTAGGTAAATGGTCCCATAAAATTGATGCCCCAACAATCAAATGCTTCTATGATAAGAATGAGTTTAAATGCTGTAACACCCCGGATTTTGGCCAATCTGGGATTTGATGTCCTTAGGCAGTGGGTCAATTAAAACCCTTGGAAAATCATTCAGAACCCAATTCCATAGCCAAAGAAACCACTTAGGATTAATTCCTTTAGAAATTAAGCGTAAGTTAACTAGCGCAACGTTAGAGTAGCTAGGGAACAGTCCCTGATCACTTTAAATACGTTCTATAAGACCCAAATCGAGTAAAACGTATGACTCTATAATACTCTATAACCTCGGATCAAACTCTAAGCAGGTTTGTTCTCTGGACCACTTTAAAATTTTGTATTGGATCTAGACTGCGCGTCGAAAGTCCGATACCTCCTATCTTAGACCGTTAGAACCGCCTAGCTGGACTTGACACTCATTTTGAAAATCAAGTCAAACCGATAAACACAGGCCATTTCATTGAGCCCGGACCGAAGAGAGTGCGAATAGGGACAGAATTGGAATTTCAAATTCAAATCTGGCACACGACTTGACGCGTCAATATTGAGCGTTCTGACTGTCAGAATTCATCCAGATTACACCCTCGGATCAGGAAAAATTTCTATTTTATATCATGAGACTTTCAGCCCTGATCTACGTGCGGTGACCGCTGAACTGAAACTGGCCAGCCACGTGCGATCTGCGAACCCTGCCGGACTGAAAACTTAATACGTGCTAGATCTGATACGCATGAGCTTAAGTCCGATCGCATTCGGCCAAGGGACCACCAGAAAGCATCTTTTGGACCGAAACAGTCCCGAATTGGATATGCACTAAGTAAACTTCGTTCCCGAGCCTATTTCGGGTGTTTTTAAGCTTATAAAAGGGGTTGAAATCCTCATTCCTCTCTCCCATCCGAAATTGCAAAAAGCCCTAGATTGGGAGAGAGAAAAGGTGAGAGTTTGTGAGAGAGAGTGGGAGTGATTTTCCTGCCACCTGCTGCTGCTGCTGCACGTGCTTAGGCGACGCACTCCAATCACTTTTCCGACGATTCCAACGCACTTCTAGGTAAGGAAAACCCTAACCACTTGCTGATTTGAGGATTTCTTCGATTCAAATAGAATAGTAGCTAATGTACATGTGTATCAGGTTGTCTGATCGCCGTAGACGAAGCGTATACGCTCCGTTCGAATCACTTCACCTATAAGGAAAGAGGTGAGGATTTTAGACGCTTTGATTGACAGTTTACAACGCTTTCAATGTCGTTTAATAGTAGATTATTGACGGCATCACCGTTTGACATGTACAACATGCTCTCTGTTTCCTGTTTCGTAAATTAACGAAGAATATGAGATTTAGGGCATTTTAGTCATTTGTAGGAAGTACGGTTTATACTCATATTTTGCTGACGTGATTGACATGGTTTGTTGTCGCATTAGGAAGTTAGGAATGCGTGCATAATTAGTTTGGCGAAGAGATTCGCCTAATTGCGCACTTTGGGTCGACATACTATATGTAGACTTAAGTGTGTAGTGTATGTGTTTGTATAAATGTTTGTATTAGTATGTATTGAATTAAATGATGTTATGAGATAGTTTGAGATTGATTTCTCAATTAATATGCTGACCTAAACGATTTCCTACATGTTGACTATATGCATGATTTCATTACGTGCATGGAATATATGTGCTTGAAGATTTGCTTAAGTTGAATGTTATAACATGTGTAAACATGCTCACATGATTGTATTTCAATTCCAATACTCTTACATAAATTGCTGATGTGATTCCATAAGTGTTTGGGACTAGACTTAGTCCAGGCAGTCGGTAACCGAGCGAATTCGTGGCTGATTGGTCATAGCCACGGACGACGCGTCGATGAACGCGAGTCGTGTTGGAGTTGGCGGCAGTGGTAAGGCCACGCGAAGTGTTTTACGCACTTCATGTCGTTCGACTTGAGATGCGATCGCGCTAGTCGAGCCCGTCAAGTAACCCGACTGGCCGATGTATGTTCACCTTGTATGAGTCATAACTGCTTGAACATAGGGTACTGAACTTACCACTGTAAACCCTGTTAACCATGGTACCTTGATCCACGAAGACTCATGAGTCGGGCATGGTGGTATGGGACACCATGGTCGAGCTGTCGGCCTACACTGGGGCCACAAACCTCCCCGTAGTGACCAGTGAGCACCTAGACTCGTGAGCAGATTATGGTGGTATGGGACACCCTGATCAGGCGACGAGTCCTTTGTAGTGACCGTGAGCGTATTCTGAGTCCACGGGATGCGACGACCCTTCCGTTGCAGTAGAGTACAGTAGGCCTGTATTGATAAGGTAATGGGGGAGCGGTGCAACGAGTGCGAGCAACAGCCCTGGCAGCCCTTGCAGTGACCTACGAAATATACATCGTATGAGAAAACTAGGAGTGACGACCCTAGACCGGATCTGTGTTGGGATTGATACAAGGGAAGTACCTTAGTTTCCCAATCCTGCTGTTTGAATGGACTAATAATAACTTGGAAATCTTATCACCATGCCATTGCATGTGCCTGGAAGATGTGGAGCACTTGAGGGACGATTGCATACCGCGGTCGTAACATAGTGCCGTATGAGGGAGATCGTCGGTGAGGGCATACATCACGTCATGTCATATTGCATTAACAATAGTATTAGGATTGTTTGATTTATTGCTTTACTATTACCGCATGATTGATTTGATAACATGCTAATCTCTGCTCTCTCATCCCACTGAGTTGATCACTCACTCCCACGTTACGGGATGGTGTTTTCGGACACCCACCAGTCCCTATTGTGATTGCAGATGATGGCGCGGCCTGCGAGGCGGAGCTGGATTTGATGATGATGAGGAGGATCTCTCCTTTATGCGTGATCTGATTGACGGGATTACAGGGAGGTTGATTAGATACATTGACACTTGTCATTTTATATTTTTAGTGCCCTCATGTATATTCATTTTGTTTACTTTTGAAGTATACATGTATGTGTATAACCTGGTAATATATTCACACTCTGGAGATATACAACAATTTATATATGTTATACATACTATTACAGTCTTCCGCTTGGAAATTTAACTGTCTCTGGAGTATGATATGCTGTTCTGGATTAATCTCACTCATGTTTAATACATTATCACAGACAACATTCAATCATACATATCTATGTTGCATAAATAACATTTTGAAACTCGGGAGTTGGTCTTCTGCTCGACCCCCCGATTGACGGGATGTTACAAATGCGTGAAGCAACCCGAATAGCTCCTAGGTTGTGGGTAAGTGGGTTGAGATGTTCTTTGAACGATTCTAAACCTGTAAATGTGAATTTTTGGGCCGTGGGACAACCACGACCCCTGTATTCAATCGTCAGGGCTTAAAAACCCCGTTTCACCGAAAATCTTCGAAATTCTTCCTCTCAACACTCCAATCTTCAATTTTCTCTTATCTTTTTCATGTTACGCATCAATACTAATGTGAAAATAACATAAAATCATACTTTCACAAAATTTTACAGTGAATAGTAAAATTTCATGAAAAATAGTAATAAGGCCATTCTAACTTTGCTTTCTTTAGCAACTAATGGGCTAGATAGATGTACTAGCTCCTTCTACCCCAAAATCATATGCTGCATGATAGGGTTTTGTATTCAGGATTGCAATTGGCCCTGAAAAGTCTCGAATGGATGTTTGGGCCTCCCTAGGGCAATCTACAATGAACCAAGTTGGGAACCATACCTTTTTGGAATCCCTAGGGCAAGGGGAACCCATCCCATATGGCCTGATTGGCCAATTTAAAAGTTCACCAGCGATGCCATCGCCGATTCGACGATGCATCGCCGGTCAAACTCGTCAGATGGTTCTGGCCTTTGGACTGGAGGAGTTTGGGGGCTAGGGTAGCCCCCAGGTATGTGGTCCGTACCTTGAAACCCCCTAAAAGATGTACTTCCTTCACAAACGGCCCCCATTCCAAGCTCCATTTTCGTTTTTGTGCCCTATTCCAAAAACCGTGATTTTAAATCACTCCCAAAGCCATCCTTAGTTGAAAACGACCACTCTCCACCATTCTATTTGTAACATCCCGAAAATCGGGGGGTCGAGCAAAAACCCAACTCCCGAGTCCCAAAATATTATTTATGCAACATAGATACGTATGATTGAATGTTGTCTGTGATAATGTATTAAACATGAGTGAGATTAAGCCAGAACAGCATATCATACTCCAGAGACAGTTAAATTTGCAAGCGGAAGACTGTAATAGTATGTATAACATATATAAACTGTTGTATGTCTCCAGAGTGTGAATATATTACCAGGTTATACACATACATGTATACTTCAAAAGTAAACAGAATGAATATACATGAGGGCGCTAAAAATATAAAATGACAAGTGTCAATGTATCTAATCAACCTCCCTGTAATCCCGTCAATCGGATCACGCATAAAGGAGAGATCCTCCTCATCATCATCAAATTCAGCTCCGCCTCGCAGGCCGCGCCATCATCTGCAATCACAATAGGGACTGGTGGGTGTCCGAAAACACCATCCCGTAACGTGGGAGTGAGTGATCAACTCAGTGGGATAAGAGAGCAAAGATTAGCATGTTATCAAATCAATCATGCGATAATAGTAAAGCAGTAAATCAAACAATCCTAATACTGTTGTTAATGCAATATGACATGACGTGATGTATGCCCTCACCGACGATCTCCCTCATACGGCAACATCTTACTACCGCGGCATGCCACACTCCCTAGAGTGCTCCACATCTTCCAGGCACATGCAATGTTATGGTGATATGATTTCTAAGTTGTTATTAGTCCATTCAAACAGCAGGATTGGGAAACTAAGGTACTTCCCTTTTATCAATCCCAACACAGATCCTATCTAGGGTCGTCACTCCTAGTAATCTCATACGATGTATATTTTGTAGGTCGCTGCAAGGGCTGCCAGGGCTGTTGCACGCACTCGTTGCACCGCTCCCCCATCACCTTATCAATACAGGCCTACTGTACTCTACTGCTACTGAAGGGTCGTCGCCTCCCGTAGACTCAGAATACGCTCGCGGTCACTACAAAGGACTCGTCGCCTGATCAGTGTAGGCCGACAGCAAGAATATAGTGTCCCATACCACCATAATCTGCTCACGAGACTAGGTGCTCACTGGTCACTACGGGGAGGTTTGTGGCCCCAGCGTAGGCCGACAGCTCGACCACGGTGTCCCATACCACCATGCCCGGCTCATGAGTCTTCGTGGATCAAGGTACCATGGTTGACAGGGTTTATAATAGTAAGTTCAGTACCCTAGGTTCAAGCAGTTATGACTCATACAAGGTGAACATACATCGGCCAGTCGGGTTACTTGACGGGCTCGACTAGCGCGATCGCATCTCAAGTCGAACGACATGAAGTTCGTAAAATACTTTGCGTGGCCTTACCACTGCCGCCAACTCCAACACGACTCGCGTTCATCGACGCGTCCTTCGTGGCGAAGATAAGCTAACCACGAATTCGCTCGGTTACCGACTGCCTGGACTACGTATAGTCCCAAACACATATGAATCCACGTCAGCGATTATGTGAGAGTATTGGAAATGAAACACAACCATATGAGCATGTTAACACATGTTATATCGTACAACTTAAGTAAATCATCTAACACATGCCTTTCGTACATATAATGAACTTATGCATATCGCCAACATATAGGAAATCATTTCCATCAGCATATTAATTGAGAATTCAATCTCAAACTAAATCAAAATGAAATCATCAAGCACATGTTATAACATACAGCTTAAGCGAATTGTCAAGCACATGCATTTCATTCAGATTATGAAATCATGCATATGGCTAACATGTAGGAAACCATTTACACCATTTAATTCAATACATACTAATACAAGCATTTATACAAACACATACACTATACACTTAAGTCTACATATAGTATGTCAACCCGAAGTGCACAATTAGACGAATCTCTTCACCAAACTAATTATGCACGCATTCCTAATATCCTAATGCGACAAGAAGCCATGTCAATCACGTCAGCAAAATATGAATGAAAATAGTACTTCCTACAAATGACTAAAATGCCCTAAATCTCATATTCTTCGTTGGTTTACGAAACAGGAAACGGACAGCATGTTGTACATGTCAAACGGCGTTGCCGTCAAGAATCTACTATTAAACGACATTGAAAGCTTTGGAAACAGTCAATCAAAGCGTCTAAAATCCGCACCTTTCTCCTTATATGTGAAGTGATTCGAACGGAGCGTATACGCTTCGTCTACGGCGATCAGACAACCTGATACACATGTACATCAGCTACTATTCTATTTGAATCAAAGAAATATCCAATTCAGCAAGTGGTTAGGGTTTTTCTTACCTAGAAGTGCGTTGGAATCGCCGGGAAAGTGATCGGAGTGCGTCGCCTAAGCTCGTGCAGCAGCAGCAGCAGGTGGCAGGAAAATCACTCCCACTCTCTCTCACAAACTCTCACCTTTTCTCTCTCCCAATCTAGGGATTTTTGTAATTTTGGATGGGAGAGAGGAGTGAGGGTTTCAACCCCTTTTATAAGCTTAAAAATGCCGAAAACAGGCTCCGGAATGAAGTTTACTTAGTGCATATCCAATTCGGGGCTGTTTCGGTTCAAAAGATGTTTTCTAGTGGTCCCCTGGTCGAATGCGATCGGACTTAATCTCATGCGTACCAGATCTAGCACGTATTAAGTTTTTAGTCCAACAGGGTTCGCAGATCGCACGTGGCGGGCCAGTTTCAGTTCAGCGGTCACCGCACGTAGATCAGGGCTGAAAGTCTCATGATATAAAATAGAAATTTCTCCTGATCCGAGGGTGTAATCTGGATGAATTCTGACGGTCAGAACGCTCAATACTGACGCGTCAAGTCGTGTGCCAGATTTGAATTTGAAATTCCAACTATGTCCCTATTCGTACTCTCTTCGGTCCGGGCTCAATGAAATAGCTTGTGATTATCGTTTTGACTTGATTTTCGGAATGAGTGTCAAGTCCAGCTAGGCGGTTCTAACGGTCTAATGTAGGAGGTATCGGACTTTCGACGAGCGGTCTAGATCCAATACAAAGATTCAAAGTGGTCTAGAGAACAAATCGGCTTAGAGTTTGATCCAAGGTTATAGAGTATTATGGAGTCATACGTTCTACTCGATTTAGGTCTTATAGAACCTATTTAAAGTGTTCAGGGACTGTTTCCCAGCTACTCCAGCGTTGCGCTAGCTAACTTATGCTTAGTTTCTAAAGGAATTAGTCCTAAGTGGTTTCTTTGGCTATGGAAGTAGGTTCTGAGCGATTTCTCAGGTGTTTTAGTTAACCCATTACCTAAGGACGTCTAATCCCAGATTAGCCAAAATCCGGGGTGTTGCAATCTACCCCCCTTAAAACACAATGTCGTCCTCGACATTAGCGAAGAGCAAGGAATACTTTTCTAAGGGAGGTTCAATCCTACTTAATAACCTAATCGTACGTATATCCTAACTCAAAGGTTTCGATCTTGGGCCAGTGGGGAAGAGGCCAACCACGCTTCCGCTACGCCACTCTGATCGAACGGTAGCGTTGACTAACCTAACTGGATTGGACTTAATTCGTTCTACCCCCCTTAAAACTTGGTTTTACTTAAGTTCAAGAATCTATGCATCGCTCTGTATATCGGAACGAGGCGCAACTTAGGGGCTATCCTTAATCTAAAATGGAAACAACCTCTCATTACAGTGGCTTTCGTTACTAATGATGCGTTCTATGGCATTGGTATCTATGGCGATAGAGATGGGCCTAATCTCTATTATGGTTAAGGTCAGGGGCAGGTATGAGTTGGTGGCAAGATGTCGAATTCTCTACTGGCTTTAAGTCCTCGCCATTTTCCAAAGGCAATGTGATCCCGTTTGGTTGTAGGTGGTTGGGCCATCACAGAAGAAAGGTTGTGTAGTGGGTCTGAGCCGGATACATTGACCTTCTGCCGAGACTCTGACAGAAAATTCTTCGTATCAGTTCTTAATCCTAGCCGATGCCGACCCTCTGCTTGATCAGAGCATTGGATTTATTGGTAACCACTAGGATTAAGAAGTCGATTCAAACCGCGAATACATCGCTTACATGTAGTTCCTTTATTCCGCATTCCCGAATGCAATAAGCCCTTGGGGAAGGCAATTCTAAGGGGCGTGCTAGTACATTCTAAGTTTAATCTGAGGGATTTATAAATGTTCCCTGAGAGTGAATGGTTCCTTCCTATGGGCAACAACAGCAGTCTATAAGTCATAAGGGGATCTATCGAAGAAATAAGGTTCTACTTCAACCAAATCTAACCTACAATTCCTTAGCATATACAGGCTTTACACTACTTAAGGTAACTAGTAGGCTAGTCTGTAACTCAGTAGCTATAATCCAAAGCCTAAGTTTATACATTAAATGGTTCCATACCATTTCTACTACAGGGAGTTGTTCTATCGCTTAGGGTCAAGATTGTCTAAATGGAATTGGATTTCTTATGTCGTCAGACCCTTCAAATCTAGGAGTGCTAACACTAGATCCAAAACGCCTAGGGCCTATGTGGCCGGTAGCGCTTAGTTGTATTAAATGGAACTGCATTTCTAGTCCCATAGCGGGATCGGAAGTGGCATGCTTGGTAGGAGGGTGGGGTGGGATAAAAATTCATTTATAGACTGAATCCAGGGAGTTACTATACTCCCAATCTAGGGACAATACCTTACAGTGAAATGAAATGGCATGTATTCCATCTAACCAAATTTCGTCACAATATATGGAATAAAGTTCCACATGGATTATGACAGAGATGCATTCGGCTATGCTAAGCCTAAACCACAACACAAACACAGTTTCTACCTGTAACTTCACTAAACCTAACAACAACAAAACACGAAAATCCTTAAAACAGTAATCAATTAAGCTACAGGGCAACGGCATAGATGCCTAATTCTTCTACCATGGTCCCAACTAACCTTCTTGAATACTATCTAGTTCAGTACTGTCAGTTGCCCACTAGAGCTCTATCGGCCAGGTATTTTCAATACTTCTCAAATGGAGAAAGTTGGGAAATAGGATTTGAGGTTAGCACGATTTTGAGACCCAAAAAGAGGGTAAAGTCTCAAATAAAAGGGACATGAGAAGGAGGATGGTGAAAAAGGAGAAAAAGGCTAAAACAGCTTAACAATAGCCATGAAAAATGGGAGAAATGCAAGGAAATGGCTAACCAAACTAGAAAAGGGAGATCTAGGCATTGTAGAGGGATACTTCAAGCTCCCCTAGGATATATTTCCAGAAAGAAAAGAGAATGAAAAAGGGGAATGGAGCACCTCACAATTTCAGCTCGATTCGGGGGTTGTAAGAGCTCCAAACAACGAGATCTTCAAGAGGGAAGGCTGTAAACTTCAATGGGATGATGAAGTGTGGTCGTTTTAGGCCAGGAATGGATTTGGGGGTGGTTTGGAACCACGGATTTGGGAGAGGGCAGCTAGAGAACGAAAATGGAGCTAGGGATGGGGCTTTTTGTGAAGGATGTATATCTTTTGGGGGGTTTCAAGGTACGGACTGCATACCAGGGGGCTACCCTAGCCCCCAAACTCCTCCAGCCCAAAGGACAGACCCATCTGATGAGTTTGACCAGCGATGCATCGCCGAATCGGCGATGGCATCGCCGGTGAACTTTCAAATTGGCCAATGAGGCCATATGGGATGGGTTCCCCTTACCCTAGGGATTCTAAAAAGGTATGGTTCCCAACTTGGTTCATTATAGATTGCCCTAGGGAGACCCAAACATCCATCCGAGGATTTTTGGGGCCAATCTGTAATCCCAAATACAAAACCCTTTCATGCAGTATATGATTTTAGGGTAGAAGGAGCTAGTACATCCATCTAGCCCATTAGTTTCTAAAGAAAGCGAAGTTAGAATGGCCTTATGTCCATTTTTCATGAAATTTTACTATTCACTGTAAAATTTTGTGAAAGTATAATTTTATGTTATTTTCACATTAGTATTGATGCCTAACATGAAAAATATAAGAGAAAATTGAATATTAGAGTGGTGAGAGGAAGAATTTTGAAGATTTTCGGTGAAACGGGGTTTTTAAGCCCTGGCGATTGAATACAGGGGTCATGGTTGTCCCACGGCCCAAAAATTCACATTTACAGGTTTAGAATCATTCAAAGAATGTTTCAACCCACTTACCTATAACCTAGGAGCTATTCGGATTGCTTCACGCGACCCTAGATGCGCTACGGACTCGATCACGCGATCGAAATGAATAGACTTCGCCTATTGGCGAATCTGGGATCCTAGAAGTGTTTCTAAACCCTTCTCGATCCCACCTAAGTCAAAGGAAGCAACAACGTATGTCGCGTGACCATAACCCAGGCCCGGTTTAATCCAAATCATGCTCTGATACCATCTGTAACATCCCGAAAATCGGGGGGTCAAGCAAAAACCCAACTCCCGAGTCCCAAAATATTATTTATGCAACATAGATACGTATGATTGAATGTTGTCTGTGATAATGTATTAAACATGAGTGAGATTAAGCCAGAACAGCATATCATACTCCAGAGACAGTTAAATTTGTAAGCGGAAGACTGTAATAGTATGTATAACATATATAAACTGTTGTATGTCTCCAGAGTGTGAATATATTACCAGGTTATACACATACATGTATACTTCAAAAGTAAACAGAATGAATATACATGAGGGCGCTAAAAATATAAAATGACAAGTGTCAATGTATCTAATCAACCTCCCTGTAATCCCGTCAATCGGATCACGCATAAAGGAGAGATCCTCCTCATCATCATCAAATTCAGCTCCGCCTCGCAGGCCGCGCCATCATCTGCAATCACAATAGGGACTGGTGGGTGTCCGAAAACACCATCCCGTAACGTGGGAGTGAGTGATCAACTCAGTGGGATAAGAGAGCAAAGATTAGCATGTTATCAAATCAATCATGCGATAATAGTAAAGCAGTAAATCAAACAATCCTAATACTGTTGTTAATGCAATATGACATGACGTGATATATGCCCTCTCCGACGATCTCCCTCATACGGCAACATCTTACGACCACGGCATGCCACACTCCCTAGAGTGCTCCACATCTTCCAGGCACATGCAATGTTATGGTGATATGATTTCCAAGTTGTTATTAGTCCATTCAAACAGTAGGATTGGAAAACTAAGGTACTTCCCTTTTATCAATCCCAACATAGATCCTATCTAGGGTCGTCACTCCTAGTAATCTCATACGATGTATATTTTGTAGGTCGCTGCAAGGGCTGCCAGGGCTGTTGCACGCACTCGTTGCACCGCTCCCCCATCACCTTATCAATACAGGCCTACTGTACTCTACTGCTACTGAAGGGTCGTCGCCTCCCGTAGACTCAGAATACGCTCGCGGTCACTACAAAGGACTCGTCGCCTGATCAGTGTAGGCTGACAGCAAGAATATAGTGTCCCATACCACCATAATCTGCTCACGAGACTAGGTGCTCACTGGTCACTACGGGGAGGTTTGTGGCCCCAGCATAGGCCGACAGCTCGACCACGGTGTCACATACCACCATGTCCGGCTCATGAGTCTTCGTGGATCAAGGTACCATGGTTGACAGGGTTTACAATAGTAAGTTTAGTACCCTAGGTTCAAGCAGTTATGACTCATGCAGGGTGAACATACAATGCCTAGTCGGGTTACTTGACGGGCTCGACTAGCACGATCGCATCTCAAGTTGACGACATGAAGTGCGTAAAACACTTCGTGTGGCCTAACCACTGCCGCCAACTCCAACACGACTCGCGTTCATCGACGCGTCCTTCGTGGCGAAGATAAGCTAACCACGAATTCGCTCGGTTACCGACTGCCTGGACTACGTATAGTCCCAAACACATATGAATCCACGTCAGCGATCATGTGAGAGTATTGGAAATGAAACACAACCATGTGAGCATGTTAACACAGTTATATCGTACAACTTAAGTAAATCATCTAACACATGTCTTTCGTACATATAATGAACTTATGCATATCGCCAACATATAGGAAATCATTTCCATCAGCATATTAATTGAGAGTTCAATCTCAAACTAAATCAAAACGAAATCATCAAGCATATGTTATAACATACAGCTTAAGCGAATTGTCAAGCACATGCATTTCATTCATATTATGAAATCATGCATATGGCTAACATGTAGGAAACCATTTACACCATTTAATTCAATACATACTAATACAAGCATTTATACAAACACATACACTATACACTTAAGTCTACATATAGTATGTCGACCCGAAGTGCGCAATTAGGCGAATCTCTTCGCCAAACTAATTATGCATGCATTCCTAATATCCTAATGCGACAAGAAGCCATGTCAATCACGTCAGCAAAATATGAATGAAAACAGTACTTCCTACAAATGACTAAAATGCCCTAAATCTCATATTCTTCGTTGGTTTACGAAACAGGAAACGGACAGCATGTTGTACATGTCAAACGGCGTTGCCGTCAAGAATCTACTATTAAACGACATTGAAAGCTTTGGAAACAGTCAATCAAAGCGTCCAAAATCCGCACCTTTCTCCTTATAGGTGAAGTGATTCGAACGGAGCGTTTACGCTTCGTGTACGGCGATCAGACAACCTGATACACATGTACATCAGCTACTATTCTATTTGAATCAAAGAAATCTCCAATTCAGCAAGTGGTTAGGGTTTTCCTTACCTAGAAGTGCGTTGGAATCGCCGGGAAAGTGATCGGAGTGCGTCGCCTAAGCTCGTGCAGCAGCAGCAGCAGGTGGCAGGAAAATCACTCCCACTCTCTCTCACAAACTCTCACCTTTTCTCTCTCCCAATCTAGGGCTTTTTGCAATTTCGGATGGGAGAGAGGAGTGAGGGTTTCAACCCCTTTTATAAGCTTAAAAATGCCAAAAACAGGCTCCGGAACGAAGTTTACTTAGTGCATATCCAATTTGGGGCTGTTTCGGTTCAAAAGATGTTTTCTAGTGGTCCCCTGGTCAAATGCGATCGGACTTAAGCTCATGCATACCAGATCTAGCACGTATTAAGTTTTTAGTCCGGCAGGGTTCGCAGATCACACGTGGCGGGCCAGTTTCAGTTCAGCGGTCACCGCACGTAGATCAGGGCTGAAAGTCTCATGATATAAAATAAAAATTTCTCCTGATCCGAGGGTGTAATCTAGATGAATTTTGACGGTCAGAAAGCTCAATACTGACGCGTCAAGTCGTGTGCCAGATTTGAATTTGAAATTCCAACTGTCCCTATTCGTACTCTCTTCGGTCCGGGCTCAATGAAATAGCCTGTGATTATCGGTTTGACTTGATTTTTGGAATGAGTGTCAAGTCCAGCTAGGCGGTTCTAACGGTCTAATGTAGGAGGTATCGGACTTTCGACGAGCGGTCTAGATCCAATACAAAGATTCAAAGTGGTCCAGAGAACAAACCGTCTTAGAGTTTGATCCAAGGTTATAGAGTATTATGGAGTCATACGTTCTACTCGATTTAGGTCTTGTAGAACCTATTTAAAGTGTTCAGGGACTGTTTCCCAGCTATTCCAGCGTTGCGCTAGCTAACTTATGCTTAGTTTCTAAAGGAATTAGTCCTAAGTGGTTTCTTTAGCTATGGAAGTAGGTTCTGAGAGATTTCTCAGGTGTTTTAGTTAACCCATTACCTAAGGACGTCTACTTCCAGATTAGCCAAAATCCGAGGTGTTACACTATTTTGGTTTGCAGCCTTTCCTCTTGAAGATTTCATCGTTTGGAGCTCTTACAACGCCCAAATCGAGCTGAAATCGTGAGGTACTCCATTCCCCTTTTTCATTCTCTTTTCTTTCTGAAAATGCATCATAGGGGAGCTTGAAGCATCCCTCTACAACGCCTAGATCTCCCTTTTCTATTTTGGTTAACCATTTTCTTGCATTTCTCCTATTTTTCATGGCTATTGTTAAGCTGTTTTAGCCTTTTTCTCTCTTTCCACCATCCTCCCTCTCAATCCTATTTCTCCATTTTCTTTGCTTAAGGGATACTGAAAATATATGGCCGAGAGAGCTCTAGTGAGCAACAGACAGTATTAGACTCGACAGGGATAAAGAAGGTAAGTCGGGACTGTGGTAAAGTCCTTTGGTAGAGTTAGGCATCTATGCCTTTGCCCTGTAGATTGTTTGATTTTTGTTTTAAGGATTTCCGTGTTTTGTTGTTATTGGGTCTAGTGATGTCACTGGTAGACAATGTGTTACGTCAGTGGTTTGGGCTTAGCATAGCCGAATGCATCTCTGTCATAATCCATGTGGAACTTTATTCCATATATTGTGACGAAATTTGGTTAGATGGAATACATGCCGTTTCATTTCGCTGTAAGGTATTGTCCCTAGATTGGGAGTATAGTAACTCCCAGGATTCAGTCTACAAATGAATTTTTATCCCACCCCACCCTCCTACCAAGCATGCCACTCCCTATCCCAACATGGGATTAGGAATGCGGTTCCATTTAATACAACTTAATGCTACTGGCCATATAGGCCCTTGGCGTTTTGGACTTAGAGATAGCACTCCTAGATTTGAAGGATCTGACTATATGGGAAAGCCTTCTACCGTATAATCTTAGGCTTTGGATTATATCTGCTGAGTTACAGACTAGCCTATTAGTTACCTTAAGTAGTGTAAAGCCTGTATATGCTAAGGGATAGTAGGTTAGATTTGGTTGGAATGGGACTCCCTTCCTTTGATAGATCCCCTTATGACTTATAGACTTCTGTTGTTGCCCATAGGAAGGAACCATACACTCTCAGGGAACATTTATAACTCCCTCAGATTGAACTTAGAATGTACTAGCACACCCCTTAGAATTGCCTTCCCCAAGGACTTATTGCATTCGGGAACGCAGAGTAAAGGAACTACATGTAAGCGATGTATTCGCAGTTTGAGTCGACTTCTTAATCCTAGTGGTTACCAATGAATCCAATGCTCTGATCAAGCAGAGGATCGGCATCGACTCGGATTAAGAACTGATACAATGCATTTTCTGTCCTGATTAGACAGAAGGTTCAACGTATCCGGCTTAGACCCACTACACAACCTTTCTTCTGTGATGGCCCAACCATCTACAACTAAACAGGATCACATTGTCTTTGGGAAATGGCGAGGACTTAAAGCCAGTAGAGAATTCGACATCTTGCCACCAACTCATACCTGCCCCTGAACTTAACCACAATAGAGATTAAGCTCATCTCTATGATCATAGGTACCAATGTCATAGAATTCATCATTAGCAAGGAAAACCATGTAGAGAAAGGTTGTTTCCATTTTAGGTTAAGGATAGCTCCTAAGTTGTGCCTCGTTCCGATATACGGATCGATGCAAAGATTCTTCAACCTTAAGTTAAACCAAGTTTTGAGGGGGGTAGAACGAATTAAATCCAATCCAGTTAGGTTAGTCAACGCTGCCGTTCGATCAGAGTGGCGCAGCGGAAGAGTGGTTAGGCCCTTCCCCACTGGCCCAAGATCGAAACTTTTGATTTAGGTTATATGTACGGTTAGGTTATCAAATAGGATTTGAACCTTCCTTAGAAAAAGTACTCCTTACACTTCGCCAATTTCAGGGATGAAATTTTATTTTAAGGGGGGTAGATTGTAACACCTCAGATTTTGGCCAATCTGGGATTTGATGTCCTTAGGCAGTGGGTCAATTAAAACCCCTGAAAAATCATTCAGAACCCAATTCCATAGCCAAAGAAACCACTTAGGATTAATTCCTTTAGAAATTAAGCGTAAGTTAGCTAGCGCAACGTTAGAGTAGCTGGGGAACAGTCCCTGATCACTTTAAATATGTTCTATAAGACCCAAATCGAGTAGAACGTATGACTCTATAATACTCTATAACCTCGGATCAAACTCTAAGCAGGTTTGTTCTCTGGACCACTTTGAAATTTTGTATTGGATCTAGACTGTGCGTCGAAAGTCTGATACCTCCTATCTTAGACCGTTAGAACCGCCTAGCTGGACTTGACAATCATTTCAAAAATCAAGTCAAACCGATAAACACAGGCCATTTCATTGAGCCCGGACCGAAGAGAGTACGAATAGGGACAGAAATGGAATTTCAAATTCAAATCTGGCACACGACTTGACACGTCAGTATTGAGCGTTCTGACCGTCAGAATTCATCCAGATTACACCCTCGGATCAGGACAAATTTTTATTTTATATCATGAGACTTTCGGCCCTGATCTACGTGCGGTGACCGCTGAACTGAAACTGGCCCGCCACGTGCGATCTGCGAACCCTGCCGGACTGAAAACTTAATACGTGCTAGATCTGGTACGCATGAGCTTAAGTCCGATTGCATTCGGCCAGGGGACCACCAGAAAGCATCTTTTGGACCGAAACAGCCCCGAATTGGATATGCACTAAGTAAAATTCGTTCCCGAGCCTATTTCGGGCGTTTTTAAGCTTATAAAAGGGGTTGAAATCCTCATTCCTCTCTCCCATCCGAAATTACAAAAAGCCCTAGATTGGGAGAGAGAAAAGGTGAGAGTTTGTGAGAGAGAGTGGGAGTGATTTTCCTGCCACCTGCTGCTGCTGCTGCACGTGCTTAGGCGACGCACTCCAATCACTTTCCCGGCGATTTCAACGCACTTCTAGGTAAGGAAAACCCTAACCACTTGCTGATTTGAGGATTTCTTTGATTCAAATAGAATAGTAGCTGATGTACATGTGTATCAGGTTGTCTAATCGCCGTAGACGAAGCGTATACGCTCCGTTCGAATCACTTCACCTATAAGGAAAGAGGTGAGGATTTTAGACGCTTTGATTGACAATTTACAACGCTTTCAATGTCGTTTAATAGTAGATTATTGACGGCATCGCCGTTTGACATGTACAACATGCTCTCCGTTTCCTGTTTCGTAAATTAACGAAGAATATGAGATTTAGGGCATTTTAGTCATTTGTAGGAAGTACGGTTTATACTCATATTTTTCTGACGTGATTGACATGGTTTGTTGTCGCATTAGGAAGTTAGGAATGCGTGCATAATTAGTTTGGCGAAGAGATTCACCTAATTGTGCACTTTGGGTCAACATACTATATGTAGACTTAAGTGTGTAATGTATGTGTTTGTATAAATGTTTGTATTAATATGTATTGAATTAAATGATGTTATGAGATAGTTTGAGATTGATTTCTCAATTAATATGCTGACCTAAACGATTTCCTACATGTTGACTATATGCATGATTTCATTACGTGCATGGAATATATGTGCTTGAAGATTTGCTTAAGTTGAATGTTATAACATATGTTAACATGCTCACATGATTGTATTTCAATTCCAATACTCTTACATAAATTGCTGATGTGATTCCATAAGTGTTTGGGACTAGACTTAGTCCAGGCAGTCGGTAACCGAGCGAATTCGTGGCTGATTGGTCATAGCCACGGACGACGCGTCGATGAACGCGAGTCGTGTTGGAGTTGGCGGCAGTGGTAAGGCCACGCGAAGTGTTTTACGCACTTCATGTCGTTCGACTTGAGATGCGATCGCGCTAGTCGAGCCCGTCAAGTAACCCGACTGGCCGATGTATGTTCACCTTGTATGAGTCATAACTGCTTGAACATAGGGTACTGAACTTACCACTGTAAACCCTGTTAACCATGGTACCTTGATCCACGAAGACTCATGAGTCGGGCATGGTGGTATGGGACACCATGGTCGAGCTGTCAGCCTACACTGGGGCCACAAACCTCCCCGTAGTGACCAGTGAGCACCTAGACTCGTGAGCAGATTATGGTGGTATGGGACACCCTGATCAGGCGACGAGTCCTTTGTAGTGACCGCGAGCGTATTCTGAGTCCACGGGATGCGACGACCCTTCCGTTGCAGAAGAGTACAGTAGGCCTGTATTGATAAGGTAATGGGGGAGCGGTGCAACGAGTGCGAGCAACAGCCCTGGCAGCCCTTGCAGTGACCTATAAAATATACATCGTATGAGAAAACTAGGAGTGACGACCCTAGACCGGATCTGTGTTGGGATTGATACAAGGGAAGTACCTTAGTTTCCCAATCCTGCTGTTTGAATGGACTAATAATAACTTGGAAATCTTATCACCATGCCATTGCATGTGCCTGGAAGATGTGGAGCACTTGAGGGACGATTGCATACCGCGGTCGTAACATAGTGCCGTATGAGGGAGATCGTCGGTGAGGGCATACATCACGTCATGTCATATTGCATTAACAATAGTATTAGGATTGTTTGATTTATTGCTTTACTATTACCGCATGATTGATTTGATAACATGCTAATCTCTGCTCTCTCATCCCACTGAGTTGATCACTCACTCCCACGTTACGGGATGGTGTTTCCGGACACCCACCAGTCCCTATTGTGATTGCAGATGATGGCGCGGCCTGCGAGGCGGAGCTGGATTTGATGATGATGAGGAGGATCTCTCCTTTATGCGTGATCTGATTGACGGGATTACAGGGAGGTTGATTAGATACATTGACACTTGT
The DNA here is from genome assembly GCA_037074715.1 of Magnolia kwangsiensis. Lineage (NCBI taxonomy): Eukaryota > Viridiplantae > Streptophyta > Magnoliopsida > Magnoliales > Magnoliaceae > Magnolia > Magnolia kwangsiensis. The sequence goes on along the minus strand of CM073577.1, from coordinate 102,432,695 downwards.
CATTTTATATTTTTAGTGCCCTCATGTATATTCATTTTGTTTACTTTTGAAGTATACATGTATGTGTATAACCTGGTAATATATTCACACTCTGGAGACATACAACAATTTATATATGTTATACATACTATTACAGTCTTCTGCTTGCAAATTTAACTGTCTCTGGAGTATGATATGCTGTTCTAGCTTAATCTCACTCATGTTTAATATATTATCACAGACAACATTCAATCATACATATCTATGTTGCATAAATAACATTTTGGAACTCGGGAGTTGGGTTTTTGCTCGACCCCCCGATTTTCGGGATGTTACAAATGCATTTTATTTTGACGGAAAAATGCTCTCAATTTCTGACAATGCTCATAAGCCTTGCAAAACTCATGAGTGTCCTTGAATATAGTGGGCCAGTAAAATCCACATTGCAAAATCTTGGCCGTGGCCTTTCTAGTAGAAAAGTGACCACCACAAGCCTGAGAGTGACAGAAGGAGATGACACTTTGATTTCATCTGGCACACATCTCCTTAAGATTTGGTCTGGGTAATATTTAAACAAATATAGATCATCCTAGAAGAATTTGTGCACCTTTTTCTTTTTATCTTACGCAGTCCAATGTGTGGATGTGATACCTATGGTGAGATAATTAACAATATCAATAAACCAAGGTGAATGAGAGACTTTGAACAATTGTTTATTAGGGAACATATCATAAATATGTGTCGTGTCAAGGGAATCAGAGAGATCAAGGGGGGGAAAGATGGTCAGCCACTACATTCTCTACTCCCTTTTTACCTTTTATTTCTAAATCAAATTCTTGGAGTAGAAGGATCCATCTTATCAAGCGGAGCTTATGTCATACCCCAAACCCGAAAATCAAATTCACAGGAATCCTGATCACCGAACCTGGTGTCAACAACCTCCGTAGTACCCCATTCTCAGCCCCCAGCGTACATACGCCAGGTTTCGATCTTGGGATCCTACAAGGAGGATTTTCTAACGTGCATTTGTCTCATAAGAAGCATAACCACAAGTATACCCAAATCATAAAGGCAACATCATCATCACATATCCACTAATATAATCGTTTGAATACAATGCTGAAAGGAAAATACATAAGTCAAAATCAAAGCTCCAGAAAATAGTTGCACACTCCAAGCTTAATGTTGCTGCAACCTAACGCCACCTACACGCATCTATTGTGCATAAGCTTATAGAAAGCCTAGAGGGTGGTGAAAGTGTATGTAAGGTAAGCGTTAATTATACAATAAAGCTCATAAATTATATATTATTGGGATAAGCAGAAATACTGGCAAGATCATGAATCATATGATATCGGAGTAAGAGAAAATATACTGGTAAGTCCATGAATCATTCAATAATAGAATATGCAATGCAGATCGACTATACAAATGCGGAAGCTAAATATCAGATGCCAACGATGCAATGCAATATGCAAATCCCGCTAAGTCCGTCTAGGCCATATAAGGGTAAAAACATAGTAACCAAAACTGCTAAGTACTATAGATGTAATATAATATGTTGTGTGAATGAAATGACCATGCTAAAATGTGATGTCGGGATGATAGTATGAAGTATCATAGGCTATGGGGCCCACCACAAGGGACTTTTATACAAATCAGTCTCATACCTAAATTTGGATAGTCAGACTCAATGTGGTAAACTCCTGATCTCAGGTTAGTCGTGTGTCCAACCGAAATCTTAACCATGTGAAGGTACACGTAACAAATTGTTACGCACCACCAGCCTGAGTGGATAATGAATGAATGAATGAATGGATATACAATTCCTACTCAATAAGTTCATATATCAATACAGTTGCTCTCTGAAAAAATCACCGGGGTCTATTACACTCCACATCGACTGCCTCCTCCCTAGCTGCATAGCCCAGCGAGTAGAATAGACCTCACTATCCGCCTGACCAGTAGTCTGCCAATACCTACCCGGCTCATCGATAACAGACCCATTTACGAGCTAGTCATACTCAGCCTAGCTTATAGCCCCCTCGCTCGGGCGGATAAGGCCACACCCCCTTCCAACTGACTACGACACAGTGGGAGACACGACCTCATGGTATAGGCACCAGCGCTTATATTCCACTCGGTCTTGATGTTGGAGCAACTCATGGTACCAAGGAGGTTCTGGGATTTTCACCCAAGGACATCCTAAGTGCCCACAGTGCTAGAACCAAGCATTTTTAGTGTCCCATTTAACCATTTATGATATGCCTGTGGAGGCTACGACCCTGATGTTGCTAGGGCATACAATAATCAAGTCACATATATGTGAGATGCATGAGTCACACTATCTAGTCATGCAGCAATCCTGCGCGTACAGCGCGATAATGTGGGCACTTCATCTCATAAGGAGTCCCGTAAATAGTCTGCCCAATGGTGTAGCTATGATCAAACATTCCTCATATTAGGCATACATATGATGCGTATGGGCATGAATCATGGAGTTATACTAAGCATTTTATATGGTGATGCACTATCCTCACAATGAAGATGGGCCTTGATGGCCTATACACAACAAGTATGAGCCTATCAATGGACCCTAGGAAGAGTTATAATGCAGATATTTAACCAAAATTATTCTTACAATGTAGACATCAAACCAACATTGCTCCTAAGGCATGGCCCGCCATAAATGTCATTACATAACCTATGGTGGAATCACACAATGCAATATACCTGGTATACATCCCATTGGACCTCGACCCATGGGCCTCAAATACATCAAATGGGCCTTAACCCACGGGCCCTTATATATTACAATGGGCCTCAACCCATGGGCCCTAATACATCACAATGGGCCTTAACCCATGGGCTCCAAATACAACACAATGGGCCTTAACCCATGGGCTCCAAATACATCACCATGAGCCTCAACAACGGCCTTGTACACATCAAGGTGGGCCTCAACAATGGCCTGGTACACATCAAGGTGGACCTCAACAATAGTCTTAAATACATCAAGATGGGCCTAATCACACGGGCCTCATATATATACCAAGGTGAGCCTCAATAGATGACCACAAATGAATCAAGATGGGCCTCATACATATACCAAGGTGGGCCTCAATGGATGGCCACAAATAAATCAAGATGGGCCTTATACATATGCCAATGTAGGCCTCAATGGATGGCCACAAATAAATCAAGATGGACCTTATACATATGCCAAGGTGGGCCTCAATGGACGACCATAAATAAATCAATATATACAATATAAATATATGAATCATCTCAAAAGATCAACTAGATCGCACTCCAAACAACACTGGTAACAATGATTCCCACCATTAAAATTCTCAAGGTCCATTATTTATTTTCTATCCAATCTGGCCATAAGGTCACACAAACCTGGATTAAGCGGAAACAAATTTCCTAATGATCTAAAACTTTTGTGAAACAAAAGGTTTCAATGGAAGACACACAATCCCCACCACTTTTTGCTATGTGGTCCGCCTGATCCTAGATCTGCCTCATTCTTTAGATCATGCCATGAATGAACTTCAAAATGGTAGGACGGCTTAGATGCAACACATGCATCATGGATTGGATCCCACCAAATAGATGGATCTGACTCATTCTTTAGCTCATGCCAAAAAAATGGGCTTTCAAAATGGTGCAGCACATGCATCATGTTCCCACCATCTAGGTCTGAATGGTGTGGATAAAACACATAAATCATGGTGTTCTACCGTCTAATGTAGTGGACGGTGCAGATAAACAAATACATCACGTGGGTCCCACACTACACGGACGCAGCACACACAGTGGGCTTGCACAGATAAAACACATACTTGGTGGGTTCCACCGTCCACCTGGACGGTGTGAATAAAACTGATACATCATTGTGGGGCCCACCATAACGTTTATATACCATCCAATCCGTTAATGAGGTCCCACGAACCCAAATGAATAGGAAAAATAAATTTCATAATGTTTCAAAACTTCTGTGTCAACCCAAAAAGGTTTCAATGGCAGACGTTCATCCAGACTGTTTCCTGTGATGTGGGCCACCTGAGCTTTAGATGTGGCTGATATTTGGAGGGGGCCCACTGCTGAAAGTGGCCCACCGCTAGAAGTGGCCCACCATTTGAATGGGTTGGATGACAAATATACATCACGGTGGGGCCCACAGCAGGAGTCGTGGTCCCCTTCTGGCCGTCCATCAAAACGCAACACGTAGCAGCAAGCGCTGCCTCTTATTATTTATTTTGAAATCATGGTATTTTTATAGTTTTTCACGTGTGGGGCCCGCATCACAGCCACTGCCTTGTATGCTATAGTCCACCAGAAAGTTAGATTGGCCCCATTTTTCAGCTCGACGCCTAAAATGAGCCGAGGAATGGAATAGACAGCGTGGATCAGATTTATACATTAAGGTGGAGCCAGCATGAGTGACCCTCCCAAAGGTTTAAATCAAGCTGATATTTTTGTGTTTCACGTGCAATGTCAAGATGTTACAAAACCACCCACTGTCTATGGCCGCGGTTTGAATACAACACACATTCAAGGTGGGTCCCATGTGGATGTGGCCCACTTAGATCAATATGATATTTGTATTTTCCCATCATCCAGGGGGTAGGGCTCACATGGCTTGGATGGTTTGGATAAGACATATATCAAGATAGGGTCCATCCGAGTGGGCCACACGGCCACATCATCATACTCAAACAAATGAAGAACGGAGGGAGAGAGAGAGATAGAGATAGAGAGATACGTGTGATGGAGGGACCCCAATACTATGGGCCCTCCCTTCCGTGATTTACAACATACATCAAGTGGGTCCCATTACATGTGGGCCTACTAAATCAAATAAACGGTGGAGATCACTTCTTCACCAAAATGAAAGGTCTAGATGACCCTATTTATGTAAGGAAAATAAATATCATGATGGGGTCCATGGAGGATGGCCCCATCATGGAATGATCATAGAAATTAAAGTGAGTCATCGGCCACATCCAGGGTCCAAAGTGAGACCATACCATCAATCAGTAGGCCTCACTTGGCCCATCATCAAAACAATGAAATCTAGCCTATGGAAGCACCCACCTTAGATATCTTCTTCCGCCAATCCATGTTAGAGCTCCAAAGAAACAATTTCAACAGTTGAGATGGTCTTTTGAGGGTGAGATTGGATGATATGAAGGTGGGCCACTCTAGCTTCTCCTCTTGGAAGCCATGGACGTTTGGTGTTTTGGAGGAGAATGAGAGAGAAATGAAAGAGAGAGAGGTTATAAGGAGTGAGAGGGATGGGTGTGATGGGTGAAAAGGTGAGTGATGGGTGATGTGTACTTGACATGTGAGGGATGTGTTGCTTTGACTTTGGGGTTGCTTAGGGATGGAGTTTTGTACTTGACATGAGAGGTGATTGATGAGATTGATTGATTTGATTGATTTGACAAGTTGTAGAGATTCTCTTGGATTACAAACACGTGGTATTTTCTCAAAATAAACCTAGGCCTACATCTTTTGACATGGGTATCGGGTCGGTGCGCGAGTCGCGGCGTTGGAACCGCGGCGACGATGCGGTCGTAATGGTACACGTCTAAGATTAAGAAGACTCAAATATACAGGATAGGACTTAGGGTCATGCGCAAACGTCGATCATAGGTCGCAGGTTACCAGAATTCAACGGGAAGGATCGCGAGAGTCGACAGAATAGTACAGGTTAGGATACGGGTCTTACAACTTAACATCATTCTTAGAAACAAAGATACTTGAGCGCTACATGATATGTGTAAACAATGATCTTCGATCCGATCAAGTAGGACCTAAATTTGTCTAAGGCAAACACTGTAGCTAAGAGTTCCTTTTCAGTAGTAGAGTAGTTTACTTGAGTAGGATTTAGAGTTCTGCTTGCATAATGAATTACGTAGGGCTTCTTTTCTTTTCTTTGGCCTAAAACTGCCCCAAGAGTATAGTCTGACATGTCGCACATAAGTTCAAAAGGAAGGCTCCAGTCAGGTGGCTGCATGATGGGTGAAGTGGTTAACGTGCCCTTAAGCTTAGTGAAAGTTTCCTGATATTGATCAGTCCACTCATATGGTGCATCTTTTTGAAGTAGATTATATAAGGGACAAGAGAGGTGACTAAAGTTCTTTATGAATCTTTTGTAAAAACTGGCGCGTCCTAAGAAGGATCTCATATCTCATATGTTCCTAGGTGGAGGTAGGTTAGAGATAATCAATTTTAGCCTTTCTACCTTGATTCCTTTGGACGAGATGATACGTCCAAGGATAATTCCTTTATGAACCATGAAATGACACTTCTCCCAATTCGATACCAAGTTCTTTTCCTCACATCGCTTCAACACAATTTTTAAATTTTCTAAGCATTTGCTAAAGGATGGACCAAAAATTGAGAAATCATCCATGAAGACCTCCAGATATTACCCCACCATATCAAAAAAAAATACTCATCGTACATCGTTGAAAGGTGGTGGGGGCATTACACAGTCTAAATGGCATCCTTCAGTAGGCAAAGGTGCCAAAAGGACATGTGAATGTGGTCTTTTAATGATCTTCATGAGTAATTTCTATCTGGTTGTAGCCTGAATACCCGTGAAGGAAACAAAGTACGAGCGACCAGCTAGCCTTTCTAAGATTTGATCAATGAAGGGTAAATGAAAGTGGTCCTTTCTTGTGATGGTATTCAATTTTCTGTAGTCAATGCACATTCTCCAACTATTAGTAACTCTAGTTGGCTCGAGTTCATTATTGTCATTGGCTACGATGGTGATTTCAGACTTTCTGAGAATCACCTGAGTTGGACTCACCTATTGACTATCGGATATAGGGTATATGATACCCATATCCAATAGTTTAAGAACCTCAGCCTTAACCGCTTCTTTCATGTTTGGATTTAGTCTATATTGTGATTATTGAGAGGTCTTCGCATTATCCTTTAGATAAATGCGATGAATATAAACTGATTAGTCAATTCCCTTAAAGTCTACAATTGTCCATCCAAGGGCTCCCTTATGCTCAATGAAATTAGATATGAGTATACTCTCCTGTTCTTGCTCAAGGTGGGAGTAAATCACCACCGGGTATGTCTCATCTTGACCAAAATAGACATATTTCAAATTAGAGGGCAAAGGTTTTAAGTCAAGCTTTGGTGCCTTAAGGTTAGACGGTAGAGACACTTCATCAGTTTGGGACAACTCTTCAAATTGTGGCCTCTATCAGTTAACTTTAAGTACTGGTACAGTATCAAGCATGGCACCCTTCTCCCTAATCATGTCATCATCAAAATCATGGGAGTGGGCCAGGCACGTCTCTAGAGGGTCAGAGGATAAGGTCAAAGGTATTCTATCTTTCACGAAGGAGTCAATTATGTTAATGTCATGGAAATCATCATCATCATCCTCTAACCATCTATCTGTGTTAAAAAAGATATTCAACTCCAACCTTATATTCCCGAAAGAGATACTCATGACTCCATTCCTGCGATTGATGATTACGTTTGAAGTGGTAAGGAATAAACGACTAAGAATGACGAAAATCTGAGTGCTTATGTTACTGATAGGTTCCTTATCCAGGATGATAAAATATATAGGGTAGTAGAATTTGTCAACTTGGACCAACACATCCTCAATTATCCCTCTCGGTACACGAACTGAGCGATCAGCAAGTTATAATGTGGTTAGGGTGGGTTTTAATTCACTCAAACCTAACTGTTTGTAGACCAAGTAGGGAATCAGATTTATGCTTTCTCCTAAGTCAAGAAGTGCATGCTCAATTCGGTAGTTCCTGATTACATAAGGTATGGTTGGGCTACCGGGATCTTTGAATTTCTGTGGCACATCTTACTTTAGGATGACACTTACTTTCTCAGTTAAGAAGATTTTCTTTTGAATATTTTGTTGTCTCTTAGTCGTATATAAGTCTTTCAAAAATTTGGCATGTGAAGGTATTTGTTTAACCATATCTAGTAGAGGAATATTGACCTTCACTTATTTCAACACCTCTAGAATATCCTGAGAGTTAGAGAGAGGTTTTGGTGCAACCAACCGTTAGGAAAATGTAGTAACCAGCTTGCCTTGACATTCTGGATCTAATTCTTATGGAGCAATGCTAGGTTTATCATTATTGTCCTCTTTTGTGCCCTTAGGCTTTTCAGCCCTAATCGGAATAGTTTTGTCAATGGTCTTCTCACTCCTAAGAGTAGTGATAAATTTAGCTTGCTCCATTTGATTTGAAGAGCTCGGGTTGTTAACTTCATATTGTGGTTTTCGATTGGGAAGAGGTTGAGCTGGAAGGCTCCCCTTATTCCCAATCACACTTTTAGTCTCAAGTCCTTATATGGCCTTTGTGAGGTCTTGAAAGGCTTGTAGCATACCGTGATTGAAAAGCTCTTATTTTTTAAGATGTTTTAAAATCGGGTCCTCTTGAGGTTTCTCTTGATTTGAAAGTTGATTGAAGAAATCTTGAGGGGTAGGAGTTTGTCCACTCCTCCAACTAAAGTTTGGATGATTTCTCCAACTAGGATTGAATGTATTGGAGGTAAGTCCATTGAAAGGTCTTTAATAATTGTTCACAGAATTGGATTGCTCATTCAACACCTCTTGAAAGGCAGGTATTATTAGACAATTTTCAGTTGTGTGAATGTTACAAGCACAAATATTGCAAACAGTTTCCTTAGCCTTATCCTTCTTTAATTCCAAAAAAATTTCAGTTGTGTGAATGTTGCAAGCACAAATATGGTTTTTCATATTCAAGACATATGGTTTATCCTTCTTTGATCACCCCTAGCTTGATATCCATGTGTCTAATATTTTTTGGAAAAACCATACATGAGGGCATGCTCACCCCCATCAGTTGTAAAGAATCTTGTAAAGTACGATGTGGGGGGGTGCTTGATGTACCTCATTCTCATCCTGGACTTCCCCAACCTGAGGTTGAGGTTATTCTTCTGGTTGATTGGCTAGTTGATTTTCATCTATAATCTCAATTAAATCTGAGGATCTCGAGTGGTGTCTAATCTTGCAATGGATAGTTAACTCTCAACCAATCCTCCTTCACTCAAAAGACGTCGAGTGTTGTCACAGACCCACTTAGGCATGAAACACTCTCAACCCTCAATCTCAGATTCTAACCTAAACCTAAAAAGAGAAAGGAAATAGAAATCTAGAATTAGAAAGAGATAGGGAATTAAAAAGAAGTTATCAAATTAGAAGTTCTTAATTAAAATCATGCAAAACAAAACAAAACAAGTCAGTTTCTAAAAAAATAAAAATTCTGAAATTAGAAATTTCCTAAAAACAAATTATGAAAGCAAACTGAGTTCTAAAAAGGAAAATTTCTAAAAATAAAAGAAAACCTAGGATTAGAAAGTTTCTAGAAAACAAACCCTAATATACAAAATAGAATGAAAAAAAAAAAAAGAAAAAAAAAAGGAGATTACCGAATTAGAAGTTTCTATATTAGGATCCCAAAATAGGAAAGTTGGGTTAGTTTCTAAAAATAAAAAAAACCTAATCCTAAATTTAGAAAATATAAAAACCCTAATCTCAAACTAATCCCAAAACTAGCTAATCTCAAAAAAATGCAACCGTCGATCCCCGGCAACGGTACCAAAAACATGTTCACAACCCCAAGTGTAGGGTCACCATGAAGTAATAATCTCGGTAAGACAGATGTCGAATCTACAGGGACTGAACCTTGTACGTATTTTGAAAGTAACTAGAACTAAAACGAGAAGAAGATGTAATCTAAATCAGAAAAGTTTAAGAGAAGCATTGTAAATTATGTAACTAAAACTTGTAAAATTCAAAGGTGGAAAACTAGGGTTTCTAAGGGTCCACTTGTAGAGATTAGGAAGATCTATGGTTGATTCACTAACACAACTAGAATCAGAGTCCCATCTTCATCCAATTTGAAAATATCTCATTAAAAATCAAATCTAAACTTCTTATGATCTAGTTCTCAATGGATAAGAGGTATGAGAACTAGAGTTGATTCCATCACAAGACTATGTCCATGAGGCGATGGTGAACAACAGGATTTTCTAAACTCACAGTCACAATAATGAAAATAAAATACTCAAAGCTATCGCAAATCCATTATAATTTGAGTCATAATAAACCATTAAAATCCAAAAGTATTCCTTATAATCAAACTATAATCAAGGACAATTGATTTTTAAACATGAATCAAAGTCGTAGAAAACATCCCATCATGCTACAAGCTTCACCTTTTGAAAGGGCCTAGCTATATGCCCTAGAGGGGGGGTGAATAGGGCAATGCCAAATAAAACTTAAAACAATGGAATAATAAAAGAAATAAAGCACAATGCTGAATTAAAAGAAATCTCAATAGCCTAGAATTAAGAGAATGATACTATATCAGTTCTAAGGACAACCTTACACCAAAAATCAAAGGTTTAAGGTAGGACAACCTTATTTCTAGAACGTCCTTTGTATCACAAACCAATGAGGAATAAAAAGCAAAGCAACCAAAATAACTTACAGAAATAAATCCTAAGTTATTACAACATTCTCCACAATTACTTGAAATAAAATGATTACAACATTCATCCACAAATACAATCATAAAACTGAATGAATAAAGGAATGAAAGAATAAAGCACATCCACAATACAATGATATATAGTGGTTCGCCTGTGTGTACACCTACTGTTATCCAACAGCCACACAGAATGCTACTCCACTCCTAATATCCTAACACAGGGGATATTAGCATGCGCTATCAAAATAGGTTTCACAAGTTCACGTAAAACCTTCACAATTGTGTCTTTTTATCACGGGCTTACACAATCCAAAAACCCACACAATTTGAGTTTTCTGGCTCTCCTCAGATAACCAAAACAATGAGATTTTTCTGGCAAATCTCAAACAAAATCAAAGAATGTAAATTACACAAATGTAAAATACCTGAATCTCCTTTTGAAGTAGCCTGGTAGAACCAATCGGAGTAGAAGTTCGATTCAACGTTCAAAGTCCAATACTCACTTTAAGAATGGTTCTAAGTCTAATTGATTTTAAATCAAATGGGCTAGTTCTATTTGATTTTGAATCCAAGAAGAAGGAATATCAGAAATTCTCCTTTTCTAATAAGATTGGAATGTAGATCAAAATCAAATAAAAAACAAGCTAGCAAAAGGAATATTAAATGAGCACAAAGTAGCTTAAAAACAAACACGAACTTATCTCAGAGTATAGCCTAAAGATTGCTTGAATTGAGTTGAATTGAATTGAAAAACTCTGAAGTTCGTGCTCTATTTTTAGCCTGAAAAATTCCATCTACGATTGGTCTTAAGATCCTAGGACTGGTCGTAGCTTCAAAGAATTTCAAAGATTTTCGTGGGATAAGGATTAGCTGTTCCACGACTGGTCCTGGGTAGCCTACGACCGGTCGTGGGCCACCTACGACCGATTTAGTTGCTGGAGTTTAAGTCATAGGGCTAAGACTGGTCAAAAGATAAGTCGTACAGCTCACAGGACTAGTCGTAGAATGTCCAGGACTAGTCGTAGGGCAACCAGAAAGATTCAAAAATCTTCAACAACCTAGGACTGGTCCTGAAAAACTTAAGACTGGTCGTAGAAGAGTTAGGATTGGTCTTGAAGTCCTTAGGACTGGTCTTTAAACAGCCCCGAACAAGCATATTAAAATATACAAATTATGTATCCAGAATGACCTACAGTAAAGCTCATCCTAAGGTTAATCTAAGGTCAAACAAACCTTAAAAGTGAGATGGACATTAATAGTTTGTACACTCAAATGACCCTTAAGAGAAGCTTGAGAATTTATGAATCTTGTTGTAGGCCTTCTCGAGCTTGATCCTTTCTTGACTTGATAAAGTCTTCTTTTGTACTTGATAGAATCTTGAACATGCATACTTAAAGACTTCTATTCTTGTATACTTCATCCATGACTTGAAACTTTCTTCATTTAAGTTCTTGTCTTGAAATACGATGTCTTGAAGCAATGAATAGTCTCAAACATGAAACACAAGATATACAAGACATAGATATAGGTTTTGGCACCACAAAATTTGACAACCAAAGGGATATGAAATCATAGCACTAACAATCTCCCCCTTTGTCAAATTTGTGACAAAATACATATCATACAGATAAGAGCAACATCATACAAATTACTCTACTCCCCCTGAGAGATACGAGTACTGCTCATGTAAATAATAAATACGAGTACTACTCATGTAAATAATAAATAACATGTAAACATTAAGACTCTATATTCTCAATCCACATATCCTTCTCAATCAATCAATCCAAACAAATTACTCCCCCGTTCCATACTACTCCCCCTTTACCATACTACTTTCCCTTTTTGTCATAAAATGACAAGGGAAAGGCACAATAGGAAAGAGAACAAGAACATAGAGAGTAATAATAAGCAGATAATGAGAAAGAAATATGGAAGGACATAACATATTTCAAAATATAAACCAGAATCATCAAGTCATAACCAAGTTAATACAATATCCAAAATAAAAGATAAGATAATGTTATACAATCCGAAAGACAATTCGCCTAATCAGATCCAGAGGAGGGAGCAAGGATAGTAGGATCAATCTGGTGTAAGCCCCTATTAATGCGATGAAGATATTTTCGCATATATTTAAACTGCATATCGTGGGCTACACTCATGTTATCAACCTTATCCTCCAATGCACGAAGGCGTGCATCATAACTAGATGGATCGTAATTAGGATCATTTAGCGAATTAGTTTCTATCTCATCAAATAACTCATCCATATTAACATCCTGTTGAGGAAGATCGCTAGCTTCCCCTTCATTTCTTCCTTCACCACCATCACCACCAACACCACCTTCATCTACTTGGCCAGGAAGCAAATCCAGATTCATCTTATTAAGATTGGTATTGCTGAAAATAAGATGATGAATTGGTGCCTTATTAATAGGTTTATCGACAAGCATGTGAGTGGCTAACACAGTCATAAGATAACCAAACAGAATATCACTATGACCCGGATGGAGACAAAACTGTGTGATAAAATGACAGATCAAAGAAGAAAGGCAAACCATGGTAACAGAAGTAATAGAATGCAATACACGAACCATGAAAGAAGTCAACTCAATTTTATTACCGGACCGAGGATACAGATTTGAAATAAAAAAATGATGTAACACTTTGTATCTAGGTAACAGATACTTTGAAAGGAGCGCATTCCCTTTATGTGTCCATTGCGCATCAATTTTGCATAAGTCTCTTGTTAACATGCATTTTTCCGATTCAGATGGTTTGTCGTATAGAGTATGAATCGGTATACCTTCACCATTAATGGGTATATCCATAATACCTGATATCAAATGACAGTCTACTTTAAATTTCCCTTCTCTAGTATCAATTGAAAAAGTTAAATTGTCAAGGGAGAATTCTGAGATACATGCAACCATTGATTGTGCAATTGACTAGTATGCAGGCCCACCCCAAAGTAAAATGTTAGCCCAGCCAACAGATTCAAGGAGAGGGACAATACCATATGGAGCAATGTGATTGAGATCGGCAGTATGCTCAATGATAACATTACGGATACGTAAATCTCATACATCTTGAGGATCATCTTCGGGTTGCCGAAGGTGCCGTTTTGTTATCGATGTAGATGTAGATGAGGATGGACCATGGGATGTTTTCTTCTTCCCTCTAGCATCCATCTTCAACAAGATATACAAAGAGCAAGAGAAATGTAAAAAAAGAAGGATGAGTTTTCTCTAGATCAGCAATTTGAGAAGAAACCCTTGAAAAACCCAATAAAAAGATGAAATCTAGCTACACAATGATCAAATCAAAGTATAGAGAACATCAAACTTCAAGAAAAATGATGAAATAGCACTAACCTGAATAAATACAAGAAATCCTATGACTGGTCGAGCCACGACTCGTCATAGGTCGGAGTGAAAATGAAGAAGAAGGAGATTTTCCCTAAATTATATCATGTACACGAGCTCCACAACCGGTCGAGTGCGGTGCACGACTGGTCGTACCACGACTGGTCGTGTACAGCTACGACCGGTCGAGTATTGACCAAAAATACATTTTTAATGTAAAAAATTAAAATTTCAACACATATAATACCAAATATAATACATTATGATGAATGCAAGAAAGAATACTCAATGTAAAATACACATACCAAGATCAAATTTCAATTTATTAAACCTACTTTTGTCGAGCGGTTTAGTAAATATATCAGCATGTTGAGTTTCAGTTGGTATATATTCTAAGGAAATAACTTTTTCTTCAACTAACTCACAAATGCAATGATACCTAATGTCAATGTGCTTAGTACGTGAATGCTGAATTGGATTTTTAGAAATATTTATAGCACTGGAATTATCACAATGTAAGATCATTGAATTTTGATTAATTCCATAATCGCTTAGCATGCGTTTCATCCAAACTAGTTGAGTACATACATATCCAGCTGCAATATACTCAGCCCCAGCAGTGGAGAGCGATATTGAGCTTTGCTTCTTGCTGAACCAAGAAACTTAGCAATTTTCAATGTAAAAATAACCATCACTGGTCGATTTTCTATCATCGATATTACTGGCCCAATCAGCATCTGAGTACCCGGCTAATTGAACACTAGTATCAAAAGGATACCAAAGACCCAGATTTATAGTACTTGCGACATATCTAATAATCCGTTTAACAGCAGTAAGTTGTGATTCCTTAGGATTAGACTGATATCTTACACAAATACCAACACTTAACGCGATATCAGGTCTACTAGCAGTTAGATACAACAAACTACCTATAGAGTCTTTTGAGAGTCTTAATGTTGTACTCGTAGGAGTATCAAAGTTCTTACCATTCTCAAATCCAAACCTTTTAACCAAGTTTGAAGCATATTTGGTCTGGGAAATGAAAATTCCATCAGGTTGTTGTTTTACTTGCAACCCTAAGAAATAGTTAAGTTCACCAACCATGCTCATTTCGAACCTTGATTTCATTAACTCTGCAAACTCAATAGACATGTAAGAGCAAGTTGATCCATAAATAATATCATTAACATAAATTTGAACCATCAAAATATTATTGTTATGTTTCTTAATAAAGAGCGTCTTATCAACACTTCCTACTTGAAAGCTATGACTAAGTAAGAATTTAGTCAATTTCTCATACCATACCCTGGGTGCTTGTTTTAGACCATAGAGAGCTTTTTTGAGACGAAATACATAGTTAGATAACTTAGGGTCTTCAAACCCTGAAGGTTGTTCAACATATACCTCTTCATGTAAATCGTCATTCAAGAAGGCACACTTTACATCCATCTGATAAATCTTAAATTTTCTAAAGCATGCGATGGAAATAAAAAGTCTGATTGATTCAAGGTGAGTGACTGGAGCAAAGGTTTTATCGTAATCGATGCCTTCAATCTGAGTGTACCCTTGTACAACCAGTCTAGCCATGTTTCGTATTATATTTTCAAGTTCATTAGACTTATTTTTAAAGATCCAATTTGTTCCAATAATGTGTTTATCTTTAGGTCTAGGAATAAGATACCAGACATCATTACGAACAAATTGATTAAGTTCATCCTGCATAGTAATTATCCAATTTTCATCAGAAAGTGCTTCTTTCACATTGACCAGTTCTATTTGGGATGTAAAACAAACATAATTACATATGTTCTCAAGTTGTTTGTGAGTACGAACTCCGATGAGAGGGTTTCCAAGAATTTGATTGGTTGGATGATCTTTGACAGTCCTTGGTTCAAATTCTTTTTGACTTGATGAGGTATCTTGATTGTCGATAATAAGAGCTTCATCATCATCTGAACTCGGAGCTGGTGCTTTCAAATGATCATCAATAACCACATTAATGGACTCTTGAATCACACCAGTTCTCTTATTTAGAACCTTATAAGCTCGACTGTTCAAAGAATAAGTAAGAAAAATACCTTCATCACTCTTCGTATCAAACTTTTCTAAATTTTCACGATCATGTAAAATATAACACTTGCTGCCAAAAACCCAAAAGTGTTTGACAGTAGGTTTCTTTTCAAACCATAATTCATAAGCAGTCTTATTATCTGATTTACTGGTATAAATTCGATTAATAATATAACATGCGGTATTAACTGCTTCAGCCTAAAGATTTTTAGAGAGCTTCATGCTATTCAACATAACATTAGTCATATCCTGAAGCACTCTATTTTTTCTTTCAACTATACCATTTTGTTGCGGTGTTTTGGGCGCAGAGAATTCATGCGATATTCCCTGATCGCTACAGAACTTCTCAAAACTATTATTTTTAAATTCGGATCCATGATCACTACGGATCTTACTAACATGAGAACCTTTCTCATTTTGGATTCGTTTAATGACCTTTTTCACTACATCCAGAGTTTCAGTTTTGTCTTTTAAGAAAGATATCCAAGTGAATCTGGTATAGTCATCTTTGATAACCAAGATGTATTTTTTACCTCCTCGACTCTTCGATCTGGTTGGTCCAATAAGATCCATGTGGAGAAGCTCGAGTGGTCTAGATGTGGTATTAGAGTTCACTTTCTTGTCAGAGCTCCTAGTCTGTTTGTCCAATTGGCATTCACCACATATTTTGTCTACTCTTTGCAATTTGGGTAGACCTCTAATTAGTTCTCTTTTGCTCAATCTAAATAAGTTCCGATAGTGTACATGTCCAAGGCGTTTATGCCATAATTTAGTCTCATCGGTATGGACCATGTAACATGATTGAGTAAATGAGCTTGCATCATTAACGATGTAACAGTTTTCAGAAGTTCTGTGACCAGTTAATATAACAGAACCCTTTTTATTAAGTATCTCACAACCTTGATTAGAAATCTTTACACTATGGTTGTTATCGCATATCTAAGAAATGCTTAGTAGGTTGTGTTTCAAGCCCTCAACATATAAAACATTCTTAAATAAGGAAAGGTTATAAAGCTGAACCGTACCTTGGCCAATGATCTTGCAATTGCTTCCATCACCAAATGTGACTGACCCGTCAGTCATATCTTTAGATCGGTGAATAAAGCCTTGTCGCCTGTCATTTGCCTGGAGCAACCACTATCTAGGTACCACTTTGAATGGCTTATAGCTTTGAAAGCAGTGTGGGCAACCAAGCAGGAAACTTTAGGAACCCATTTCATAACTGTTTTGGGTTTAGGAGTATAGATGGTCTTTTTATGTCTGTTGTTATAGGAGAGACCTATAAAGTTAGACTTTAATAGCTCCTTGAGTAGATCAATTATTTTTTCAGCCAATGAATTTCAATTTTAAAAATCAAAGTTGACATGGCTACCTTTAGGTTTTTGAAAAGTCTGTGAATTTTTGGAAAAACCTTGATAAGTATTCTTTTCTTTTGAGATTGAAGACTCTCCTTTTACAAATTTAGGAGTAATGTTCTTTTGTTTAGGAGATGTATTCTTATCATAGTCCAACCCGAATCGATCGCCACATTTTCTTGATCCGGACAATAATTTTTTCAATTTAGGATCACCTTGGGCATATCTCCATGTGTCTTTTAAACTCAGAAGAGAAGCTACCTCATTTTTGAGTTTCTCATTTTTAGATCTCAAATCTTCAATTTTGGAGGTTTTGAAATCTAAATCACATTTGGTCTTTTCAACAGAATAAAAAATATGAGACTTTTCTAAAACGAGAGACTCATAATCTTTCTTAAGCTTAGAAAATTTTTCTTTTTGTAATTTAAGCTTGATGGCAATTTTACAACTCTCCTTATAAAGGGCATTATAAGCATCCTGAAGATCATCTTCATTATCGCAATCACTATTCAGATTTTTTTCACTAGATATATCATCATTATCTGAAAAAGTGATCTTGTCTAGAGTCATAAGGGCTTTAACATTATCGCCCGTCTCGGTTTCAGAATCTTCTGATTTATAAGAGGATTCAGAATCAGACGATTCATCCCAAGTAGCCATCATTCTTTTCCTTTTTAATTTATCCTTTTTAGGACATTTGTTAGCTAAGTGCCCATACTCTTGACAGTTGTAACATTGACTATCTTTCAAAGATTTTTGAGTTCTCGGTTTAGATCGTCTCTTATCATTTGACTTTTGAACATCAACTTTTTTCTTGCTTTTGAAAATTTTGTAAAACTTTTTTGTTAAAAGCGCCATATCATCTTCGGAATTTTCTAAATCCGAAGTGCTCTCTTGTGAAACATTTTTAGATGATTTGAGAGCAATCAATTTTCCTTTAGGATATTTAAAGGACAACTCGTAGGTTTGTAGTGAACCAACTAGTTCCTCAACCCTCATGGTATCCGTATCACGAAGTTCCTGAATCGCAGTTACTTTAGAATTGAACCGTTCAAGAAGTGATCATAGTATCTTTGCGCACACTTTACTTTCGGGGATTCTATCACCAAGACCCCACATAGAGTTCACAATGTCATTCAATCTAGTGTAGAAGTCCATAAACATCTCATTCTCCTCCATATGAATTTCTTCAAATTTAGTTGTGAGGAGTTGGACTTTAGATTTCTTAACAATAGATGTACCCTCGTGTGTCATTTCTAATACATCACATGCTTGTATTGCATTTTCACAAGAGATGATTCTTTTGAATTCATCTGGTGATAATGCACAAGTAATTACATTTAGTGCTTTTGCATTGGCACTACTCTCACTTTTCTGAAGTGCGGTCCAGTGAAATCAAACAAAAGAAAAAACTAATAATCAATCACCAGGAGAGAACAAATCTAACGTATGAGCATAGATTTGAATTACAACCAAAAGACTAATTCTAGGAATTATCATTACTGAATTATCGCTACTTCTAGGATAATTTGAGATAAAGTAAATTAATAGATTTGTTTGGTTTGATTGGTTTTGTAGATTATTTGTGTCACGCCCCAAACTTGGAAACCGGTCTCACAGAATTTTTGATCGATAAATTT
This sequence comes from Magnolia kwangsiensis, assembly GCA_037074715.1. NCBI lineage: Eukaryota > Viridiplantae > Streptophyta > Magnoliopsida > Magnoliales > Magnoliaceae > Magnolia > Magnolia kwangsiensis. Next base: position 102,413,760 of record CM073577.1, on the reverse strand, counting down.
AGTGCCGACGGCCTCCGTAGTACCCCATTCTCGGCTTCCAGTGCCCATACGCCATATTCCGATCCTGGGATCCTATAAGGAAGATTTTTCAATGTACATTTATCTCATAAGAAGCATAACTACAAGTATACCCAAATCATAAAGGTAACATCATCATCACATATCCATTAATATAAACATTAGAATACAGTGCTGAAAGGGAAATACATATATATCAAAAACCAAAGCTCCAGTAGACAGCTGTATGCTCTAAGCTCAACGCTGCTATGACCTAACGCCACCTATACACATCTATCTTGCATAAGCATATAGAAAGCTTAGAGGGTGGTATAAGTGTGTGCGATGCATGTGCCAAGCATATGGATATCAGAGTAAGTGAAAATACTGGCAATCTATAAATCGTACAATATCAGAGTAATGTAAAAACATGCTAGTAAGTCAATAAATATCATCATCCTTATCTAGGCTATGCGATGTAAAAACATAATAGGCCAATATCATATGCTGAGGAAGCAATATAGATCAGTTATACAATGTGGAGACATAGTAATCCAAATATCAGATACTGAGTCCACGAATACCATCAACCTTATCAAGTTATGCAATACAGAAGCATAATAAACTAAATGTTATGTGCTAAGGATGCAATGAAATATGCGATGCAAATGAAATGACCAAGCTAGAGTGTGAAGTCAGGATAATAGTACGTAGTATCACAGGTTACGGGGTCCACCACAAGGGACTTCTATCCAAACCAGTCTTATACCTAAATTTGGATAGTCAAACTCAAAGTGGTAAACTCCTAATCTCAGGTTAGTCTCGTGCCCTAACCGAAATCCTGACCATTGTGAAGGCACACATATCAATTAATTGTGCACCATCAGCCCGAGTGGATAGTGAATGAATGAATGAATGAATGAGTAAAATGTTAAGTATGTAACTTTTGCTCAACACGTCCACATATTAGTATCGTACATCTTTGGGATCACCAGTGTCTAGTAACTCTACATGCAATTGCCACCCACTGGACACAACCATACAAGTGGAAGAGACCACCCTATCCGCCTGACTAGTAGTCAGTCAATATCTACTCGGCACATCGATCACAGATCCAATTACGAGATGGTCAAACTCAACCTAGCTATGCCCACTACCCTCGGGAGGGTAAGGCCACAACCGCTTCCCAACCGACTACGATACAGTGGGAGACACAACCTACTAGTATTCGATACTCGAGCGCTCATGTATCCACTCGGTCTCGACGTTAGGGCGTCTCCTGGTGGCATAAGTTTAAGAATTTTCACCCAGGGACATCTGTGGCACCTATATGCTAGAATCAAACATTTCTGGCATCCTATCTAGTCATCTACGACATGTCTGTGGAGGCCACAACCCTGGTATCACTAGGGCGTACAATAATTATATCCCAAAATGCCAAATGCATGAGTCATACCATCCAATCATGCATCAAACCTGCATGTACCATGTGCACGTGGGGCAACTCCGTCTCTCAGGGAGTCCCATAAACAACCTGCCCTATGGCATATGTAATAGTCAACACATCTCATAACAAACATGCAAATGATAAGTATGGGCATGTATCATTATAAGGCACGTATCCTAGTCCGTACTGTTCCGTTGACTTCCACGATCCTTCTCATCGAATTTCGATAACCTATGCCCTATAATCGACATTTGTGCACGACCCTAAGTCGTATCCCATAGATTTAAGTTGCTTTATTTGAGACTTGTACCATTATAACTGTACCGTCGCCACGGTTCTGACGTCTCATCTTGCATACCGATCTGATACCCTGGCCAAGAGATGTGGGCCCGCGTTCAGTTTGAGGAAAACACCGTGCATTTGCAATCCCAAGAGAATCTTTATAATATGTCTCATCAATCAATCCATCAATCAATTAATCAATCAAAGTACACAACCCATGCTTTCTTTCTCCACAAGTCCAAATAATCTACCTCAAAAGTCAACAAATCTCTCACCTCATATCCATCACTCACAACCATCACTTCTCTTACAACCACCCCTCTCTCTCTCTCTCATTTCTCAAACACAAATTCCAAGCAAACAAAAAGGTGCATGTCCAAGTTATTCCAAGAGAGAAAAGAGTGAGTTATGTGTGTAGCCCACTTCCTCTCTCAAAATCCTTTATCATAACCCTTCATTTCTCATCATCTTCCATCAAAGAAAGGCACAAGGAGATTGGCGTTCCATCAGACCAAGAAGATCGAACGGTGGGTGTTTCTATAGGCCTAGTTTCATTTTTTATGATGGGCCAAATGAGGCCTATGATTGATGGTATGTATCTCACTTTGGACCCTAGAAGTGGCCGATGGTCCACCTTGATTCTCATGATCATTCCATGAAGGGGTCATTCTCCATGGACCCATCATGATGTTTATTTTCCTTGCATGGATAGGGTCATCTAGACCTTCCATTTTGGTGGAGAAGGAATCTCCACTGTTGATTTTTGATTTAGTGGGCCCACATGTATTGAGACTCACTTGATGTATGATTGAATGCATAGAACAGAGGGCCCATAGTGTCGAGGTCCCTCCATCATCCAGTCTCTCTCTCTCTCTCTCTCTCTCTCTCTCTCTCTCTCTCTCTCTCCCCCCCCCCTCTCTCTCTCCTTCCTTTATTTTGTGGCCACATGATGAGTTATGTGATGTCCAAACCGTCCATCAAATGGACCCCATGGCCGTCCAAGCCATGTGGGCCCCTACCCTTTGGATGATGGGAAAAACACAAATATTAGATTTATCCCAATCAGGTGGGCCACGTTTATGTGGAACCCACCTTGATGACATATCCATGCCGTCCGTCCAGCGTTCAGGGACGTTGGACGTGGTTGTTGACACTAGGTGTACTAACAAACAAAAAAAATACTTAGTTTTAAGGCTTTTGGGTGGGCCACTCATACTGGCCCCACCTTGATGTATGAACCTTGTCCACACCATCCATCCTATTTCCCAACTTATTTTAGGCGTTGAGTCAAAAGATGAGGTCAATCCGACTATCTAGCGGGCCATAATATAGAAAATAGTTGTTTTTACTTTTAAAATTCACTTTGATGTTTCTATACACTGAAACATTCTTAATATTGGGCTTGTTGGATCTATTATGGGCTGTAAAATCCAATGGGTGGGGTGGAACCACCTAATGTGGGCCGTACCACGGAAAAACCTCTAGAAAAGCATATATATATATATATATATATATATATATATATATATATATATATATATATATATATATATAAATTACTAAGTAGCAAGTGCTACTGCTGATGTCCTCTGGACGCACAACAGTGTCCTGCTATGCTAGAGAGGCAAGGACGTGGGTCCCAATTGTAGGCCCCACCGTGATGTGTGTGGAACATCATTACCGCGCATTTGGTGGGCCCCCCTTCTAACTGTGAGCCACCCCAAAATTAGCCGTATACATAACTCAAGTGGCCCACGTCACAGGAAACAGTGTTGATTGAGAGTCTTCCATTGAAACCCTTTTTGGGTTATCAATGAAGTTTTGGATCATTATGAAATTTATTTTTCCTATTCATCTAGGTTTTGTGACTTTATTAATAGATTGGATGTCAGATAAATGTTATAGTGGGCCCCATGTGGGACCCACCAATGATGTATGTGTGGGACCCACCAATGATGTATGTGTTTTATTCACACCATCCATGGCATTAGACGGTGGGACCCACCATGGTGTGTGTGTTCTATCCACACCGTCCACACCACTAGACGGTGGGACCCCCCAATGATGTATGTGTTCTCTCCACACCGTCCGTCTTTATGGGACCCACCATGATGCATGTGTTGCATCCAAACCATCCAACCATTTTGAAAGCTCATTTAAGGCTTGAGGCACAATAAGACAAATCTAGTTATCTGGTGGGCCACTGCTAGTAACAGTGGTGAATTGAATGTCTACCATTGAAACTCCCCTGGTCTAGAGGTTTTGGATAAATGTAAAATTTATTTATTTATTTTTATTAGGTCTGTGTGACCTTATCAACTGTATAGATGGAAATGAAATGTTATGGTGGGCCTTAGGGATTTTAATGGTGAAAATCATTATCGCCACTTATATTTGGAATGTGGTCCAGATGACCTTTCAATATGATTTATTTTCTTTATGCTCTAAATTGCTCTTAAGCATATAGGTGAATGGTGTGGTTGGTGAGGTCCATTGGTGTAGCCCATTTGATATACATGAGGTCCATTGGTGCGGCCCATTTGATATACATGAGGCCCATTGGCGCGGCCCATATAACGTGGCCCATGTGATGTGGTCCACTTGCCATATGAGGACCTATTTGATGTATTTATGGCACGTCCATTGAGGCCTTGATGTATTTATGGCCCATCCATTGAGGCCCATTTGATATATTGGAGGCCCATGAGTTGAGGCCCATTGGGATGTACATAAGGCCCATTGTAATGTGATTCCACCATGGTTTATGTAATGATGTTTATGACGAGCTATGCCTTAGGAGCAATGATTGTTTGACGCTCACATTATAAGTACAATGTTGGTTAAATGTCCACATTGTAACTCTCTTTAGGGCCCATTGATAGGCCCATACTGGTTGTGTGTAGGCCGTCTAGGCCCATCTTCGTTGTAAGAATAGTTCATCACTTTATAACATACTTAGTATAATTTCATGACTCATGACATACGCATCACATATATGCTTGATATGAATAGTGACTGATCATAGCATATGCCATTGGACAGATTATTTATGGGACTCGCTGATAGGAGTTACCCACATGAGCGTGTCATATGCGCAGGATTATTGTATGACTGTACAGTGTGATTCATGCATCTTGCATTTATGTGTCACGATCATTGTACGCCCTAATGACATCAGGGTCATGGCTCCATAAGCACATCATGGATGATCCTATCGGATACCGAAAATACTTAGTTCTAGCACTGTGGGCACTTAGGCTGTCTTTAGGTGAAAGTTTCAGAACCTTTTTGGTACTAGGAGATGCTCCAACGTCTAGACCGAGTAGATACACGAGCACAGGAGTATCGAATGCCAGTAGGCCGCATCTCCTACTGTGTCTGGTCGGTTGGAAGGGGGTGTGGCTTTATCCGCCCTAGTGAGGAGGTTGTAAGCTAGGCTGAGTTTGACCAACTCGCAAATGAGTTTGCTATTGATGAGCCGGGTAAGTATTGGCAGACTACTAGTCAGGAAGATAGTATGGTCTATTCTTCTCGCTGGACTGTTCGGTTAGGGAGGCGACAGTCAGTGTGGAGTGTACTAAACCCCAGTGATATCCCACAGAGAAACTATACTGATATTGTACTTGACGAGGACTGACATGCCTGCTTGCATCTTGCACATGACATTTGGCTACATAGGCCTCACATTGCATGGCCTTGATATGACCAATAACATTCATGCCTTGCATCACATAGCCTTGCTATGTCTGATAGTATTCATGGACTTACCTGCATATTTTCACATTACTCTGATATTGTATACTTGGCACTTGCCTTACGCACACACTTACACCACCCTATAAGCTTTTGTAAGCTTATGTATGACCGTTGCATGTAGGTGTCGTTAGATCACAGTAGCACTGAGTCAGGAGTGCGTATCAAATTATTTTGGAGCTTTTTGATCACCTTGTATTTTTCTTTCCGTATTGTACTTAAAGTCTTTGATATAGTGGATATGTGGCGGTGTTGTTTTGTGACTTGGTTATGCTTATGGATATGCTCCATTACAAAAAAAAATCATACTAAAAATCCTCCTTGTAGAATCTCGGGATCGAAATCTGGCATATGAATGTTGGGAGCCGAGAACGGGGCAATACAGAGGCTGTTAGCGCCATATTCGGCGATCAAAAATTTTGTGATCCTATTTTTTGAGTTTGGGGAGTGATAATCATGATGTTATGATGTCACATACTCATAATCGGCATCAATAATCGGCCTCGATATCAAAATTGGTGAGAATGGGCCTAACGAGGCTTAAGGAAAGGTCACAATGTGGATATTTAACCAACATTGCTCCCAAGGAGTGGTCCACATAAAGCCAAACGTATAGTGGACCCATGGCCTCACACAAGGGCTTAATATACTTCACCATGGGCCTCACTCAAGGGCCACATATACATCACATCAGGCCTCACCATATGGGCCTCATATGCATCAAGTGGGCCGCATCACATAGGCCACACCAATGGGCCCATATACATCCAGTGGGCTGCATTAATGGGCCATATACATTCTCGATGGGCCATATCCCATGGGCCTTAAATATATCATAATGGGCCTCATATTTGTGCTTCAATTACATCATAGTGGGCCTCGCCTAATGGGTCACAAATATATCACATTGGGTCGCACATATGGGCCTCTCATACATACATTGAGCCTTATCAAAGGCTATAAATATGCCACAACGGGCCTTATTGCATGGGCCTCAAATACATAACAATGGGCCCTAACACATGGGCCAGGTATACATCATATTGGGCCTCAAACACGGGCCATATATACATCACATTGGGCCTGACAAATGGGCCATAAATACATCAAGGTGGGCCTCATCAATAGGCTGAACCATCTACACTATTCATCTATTTTAAGAAATCATTTTACAGTATTACCCAAAAAAATGAATCATATCAAAAGCTCATCTGGACCATGCCACAAATAGAAGTGAAGATAATGATTTTTACTGTTAAAAATTCACAGGGCCTCCATAACATTTATTTTCCATTCAGTCTATTCATAAGTTCACAAAGACCTAAACCAAGAGGAAAAATAAATATCATATTGATCCAAAACTTCTGTGACCTAAGAAAGGTTTCAATGATATACGTTCAATCCCCTATAGCTTTTGTTGTGTGGACCACTTGATAGTTAGATCTGTCTTATTTTTAATCTCAATCCTTAGGATGAGCTCACCAAATGGATGGACGGTTTGGATGTAACACATACATCGTGGGAGGTGGGTCCCACCCGTCCATATTGTTGGATGGAGTGGATAACATCTATACATCACAGTTGGGCTCCACGTGCTGCACCGTCCAACGATGGACGGTGTGGATACAAAATCCATATGTCAAGGTGGGCCCCACCCCCACATGTGCGAGGTGGGCCATGCCCTCTTAAACAGATGGACAACATGAATAATACACATACATCATGGTGGGGATCCACCATCCCAATCGGGGACAGTGTGGATGAAACCATACATCATGGTGGTGGTCCACTTGCTGGCTGGAATATAGCAGCACCAGCCAATCTGTTTCCAAATTTAGGTGGGTCCCACATGGGGCCCACCATCATATCTATATTATTATATATTACATATATTATTAATATATTTTTATATTACCATTTTTTATGAAAACGGTCCAACGTCCAGCATCCCATCTGGATGGCCAGCATGGACAAAACACATGCATTACATGTGGGCCCCACATATGGACGGTTTGGATTTGTCACATGTGCAGCAAAGTGGGTCCACGTGAGTGGCCCACCAAGATTTCTAGATCAAGCTGGTATTTGTACTTTCTTTCATCCGGGCCTATCCAGACGGACGAGCAGCAATCATGTCCACTGGAAAATCCAGCAAAGTGGGCTCATCGCATGGATGTCATGGACATGATACATACTTCATAGGTGGGCCACACACACACATCAGGTGGGCCACACCTCATCACATAAAGAGAGAGAGAGAGAGACGTGAGAAGGGGAGGGACCTCGCCACTATGGGTCCTCCCTATATAATGCATACATTAAGATGGGTCCCACCATGTGGGCCCTCAAATCACAATAATCAACAGTTGAAAAAATCATAAAATCATCCACCTATTGCTCCTCTTCTTTAGCTCCTTGGACTCCCTAGCTCCAAAGCTATAAGTTTGATGGAGGATGATGGAGATTGGACGGTTGGATGGTGGGGATCTTGGGTAGGAAGTGGGCCACACTATGCTCTTTCATGGAGCTTGGACGGTCTCTCGTGGTTGCTTGGGAGGAAATGAGAGAGAGATAAGAGAGGGAGGTTGTAAGAGAGAGAGAGGAATGGGTGAGTGATTGGTGTACTTGAAAAGGGATGGGTGGAGAGAGAGAGAGAGAGAGAGAGAGAGAGAGAGAGAGAGAGAGAGAGAGAGAGTTGACTTTAAGGGTTGCTTGTACTTGGGGATGGGATATGTACTTGACATGATTAATGTGATTGATGGGACATGTTCTCTTAGGTTTTCAAATGTATGGCGTTTTCCTCGAACTGAACGCGGGCCCACATCTCCTGGCCTGGGTATCACATCGTCATGCGAGATGCTACATCGGAACCGCGGTGACAGCGCAGTCACATGGGTGCAAGTCTCGGGTTGAGCCAACTCAGATTAATAGGGTACGACTCAGGGATTCCTGCAAATGCTATCAACGCATCGCGGGTCCTCAAAATTTAACTGGGAGGACTGCAAAAGCCTACGAAATGGTATGGTCTAGGATACAGGCCTCATAATTCATGATTGTTGTTCCATGAATTTCATCTGCTATTTATAGATTTCTATTGCATAATTTATTCTTTCAGATACTTCTTCCATTATCGTGCAACGGTTACAGTAGTCGAAAAGCCTTTATCTAGATCATTCTTTTTGTTATGTTTCCTTTTAATGGCTATTGCTCTTTTATTGGCTAGGTTTTGTTCTGTTTCTTAGTCACTTTCTATATACTGAACAACTCGACTATGCTTCTCTATTCGCTCATTAAACTTTTAAATAACTTAGCCGCATTACTTCATCGACTATCAAATAATGTGTAAAATTTGATTTACGCCAATTATGATTCTGCAGTAAGTGCTCCAAGTATCTGAAAGATCTTTATATCCACCTCCTATTTCTTATGCAATGCCACATGTCACCCTCCTATTAGCTTTTTTCAAAAATGGCTAGAAATAGGGTACAACATTGACCCCCACGTCACTTTACCTATAGGAAAAAGGTGAAAGCGACGTTGCTCAGTTGCCCAATGCAATTAATGCAATCGGTTGTTAGTTCACGTATTGTCTCCCCATTGACTCTACCTGACTGAGGTTGTACTAAAAGATGTCATTTTCTTATTCTCTCTAGGTTGTCCATGTGACACGTCATATGGAATCGTATTGTACGAGGACTCATGATTGCCCTTTCATTAATATGCACATATCGCAGCCGATACATAAACACAACTCTAAGTCGGTGTTTACCTTTCTTCACCTTATGCTTCTTCTCTCTTACGTTGAAACTCCCATTCCAGTCTTCTTACTTTCGATTATAATGGTTGCATCTTCCTCCTCTTATGTTCCAACCTTCTACCTAGATTTTTTCATCAAAGATTTGGATCTTTTGTCTTCATGAGTGGTCAATGACCTTCTTTTCAATACTCCCATCGAACCAAACAAGGCGTTTTTGACACTTGGTGCAGCCTTCACCCTGTATTTACTCATGAACAATTTTGTGAAACTAAACAATGTTTTCCAAAATTCCCTAATGAAGTTCTACTTAGTCAATCTATTCATTCCCTAGACCCTTCCAATGCTTTTAAGTCTCTGAAATCATGGCCAAATTTGATGAATGCTTGGGCAGAGTCATGCACCCATTCATTCTCTCTTCCTAAGAAATGTTTCATATCATTAATGAGGCATGTCAAATTTCCTAGAAAAATAGAGAAGAGTGATCCCATTGACTTCTTTCAATTTTTGTTTAATAGTTTCCCAGATGATACAGAAGTTGATGATGATCCTATTTCTTCTGATGAGCACTCATTCCTTGTTTCAATCAGATCCAGTACTCTCCCTTTGAGAAAAGATAATAAATTTTGGCGAGAATCATATTATCCCTTCAGATTTTCTCGCCAATTTGGTTTTGATCAAACAATACTGGAGACTTGTGACATCGTTACAAGGTCCATGAGGAGTTATGGTATCGAACCATATAATTGGGCCTTAATATGGAGGCAACTTTTAAACGTTAACACTGGATCTCGCTTCATAATTCTCGGTTGTAATTATCTAGTACATACTTCTTATTGCTGGATGTGTTGGTGGGCTCGTCAATATTATTTAGTGTGCAATTATTATCCGGTAGACTATGCCATACATATTCTTCCACTACACGTAAGAAGCTATCAAAAGACCAAGGCATAGGTTACATTGAAGAGACAGATCGTGCCCCCTGTCTTGGTCAGTTCTACATAAAGATTTCTCTAGAAGATATTACTTATGAAATGAAGCTTGCTGATATTCTTGAAGGATGGATAGAATTTGGTGTTCCTTTAGAGAATTCGAAGAATATATCTGAATCGTCAAGCCTTCAGAAGAAAATGATAATTCTTTACAATTCCATTCTCTTCTGCCCATGAAGATTCTGCGAGATGACCTTCCTTCATCATTAAGAAAGTAAGAGACATAGGAATACCATCACTCTTTTTGGAAAGATAAGTAGATTATATTTGAAGGTTATGATTGATCTTGAAGAATTAACTTTTTGAGTAAGAAGTAGCAAGTATTTTGAACAAGCTTACTAATTGCTGGAACTTGAACCTGATTCAAGAGAAATACATTTCTATATGTTGTTTTAACCAGTGTTTAGGATTTTCATGACTTATTTCATCATATTAAGCCATTGCATATTTGAGCATTATATAAGATAAGAAAAACATATGCATTTATAGCATTTTGACATTACACACGGTTTAAGCTCTTGAGTAATGGAGCAAGTATAACTTTGACTGTGCATACTTGACTAGTCATGACTTGACTTGACTTGACATCCTTGACTTGACTGGACTTTATTGAACTGGACTTGACTTTCTTGACTTGATTGGACTTTACTAAACTGAACTTGACTTTCTTGACTTTTCTAGACTTTATTGAACTGGACTTGACTTTCACACGCAGTTTATGCTCTTGAGTAAAGGAGCAATCATAGTTTTTCAGACTCTTAAGTAGTTGGAGTCGGGTCTTATACGAATGGTCTCTATAACTCTTATGAGTTCACTGGACTTATCACAGCCGTGGAGTTCATAAACCGCGATCCATCAGAGGGGCCCAGTGAAGCTACCCAGGCAGTGAACTCGGTAGGTTTTATGCGAGGGTTGGCCACAGTAACTTTATAAACTTCACAAGGGTTACAAGGCTACCTTAAGAGTACCAAATCCAAGGCCGTCAGTCCATTGATGAGGAGGTAGCTCGTTTAAAGGACCCGTCCCCATGAGTTTGTATTGAAATTAAGCCAGGAATCTGGGGGGTCTTATGCATAGTTGGCCTATCTATGGACGAGTTAAAGAGTGTACACTACAACCCATTTTTTCTTCATTTACGGGTTGGACCCATTCACGCAAGGGCATTTTCTTTCACCTTCTCCTGTGATGCTGTCAGAAGCTGTACAGATGACATTGGTCTCACAAGTGATTGGCCTATTTGGACTTTGGCCTCTTAGGGCTTTTAGTCGCTGACTTCATCCTCTGCCCACATGGGTCTAAGCACATGATAGCCTTCGCAGGCTTTTTAGGGCCACTAGCTTCTCACTGCTGCCTGTAAAATATTTGATGCATCATCGAATATAATAGGTCTTATGCGTGACTGGCCGTATAGGCTTTTCATAGCCTTCGTAAATGATAAGTTACTATCGCTGTCATAGGACTTTTTTGGTTGGCCGTATAGGCTTATTCCATTGTTGTAATTGATAGATCGATAAATGATACATCACCGTTGCTGATAATAATATTCTTGATAATAATTATGTTTATCAACTTAATAAATGATATTATCAACTTGGCGATAATATCAATTCGATGATAATGGCTTTTATAATAATGGTCAGCAATGATTAATGATGACAATAATATCCTGTAACGCCCTGGTTTTTAGGAATCGAGTAGATAACTCGAAACCCAAAAACCCAGGAGTTAACAGAATATAATTGGTAATCAATGGAAATCAAAGTGTGAATAACAGAAACATAGCTTAACTATAATAAAAATGAGAATATCATCCTGGCCCACTCAACTGGGGGCCAAATATGAAACCTTAAATGTGAATGTTCAAAGATAAGCTTAACACAACTAAATCTACTGATTTAAACCATAATATGCAGTCGCTTCCTGGTGCGGCTCCTCATCGTAAAACTCCTCCTCGCCGGCAGCCACCTCCAGGTCCACTGCGAATCCGTCTACTCCTGTACCTGCATCCTCTATACAGTTGAACATTGATGAATGAATGGCCAGCTCAGTGTGATTTTCCCTCGAGACTACACACCGTCGCCCTAGACAAGAAATAGCCAGGCAACCCAAAACATAGTAGATGCAATCTTATTATATGCATGGATGTGTGCCCCGGGGATGCTTATCCCTACGGAGTTTGGGCTCATCACCCTGTAACATCCCAAAAATCGGGGGGTCGAGCAAAAACCCAACTCCCGAGTTCCAAAATGTTATTTATGCAACATAGATATGTATGATTGAATGTTGTCTGTGATAATGTATTAAACATGAGTGAAATTAAGCCAGAACAGCATATCATACTCCAGAGACAGTTAAATTAACCAGCGGAAGTCTGTAATAGTATGTATAACATATATAAACTGTTGTATGTCTCCAGAGTGTGAACATGTTACCAGGTTATACACATACATGTATACTCCAAAAGTAGATGAAACGAATATACATGAGTGCGCTAAAAATATAAAATGACAAATGTCAAAGTATCTAATCAACCTCCTTGTAATCCCGTCGATCAGAACACGCATAAAGAAGGGATCCTCCTCATCATCATCAAGTCCGGCTCCGCCTCACAGGCCGCGCCATCATCTGCAATCACAAAAAGGTCTGGTGGGTGTCCAGGAACACCGTCCCGTAACGTGGGAGTGAGTAGCTAACTCAGTGGAATAATAGAGCAAAGATTAACATGTTATCAAATCAATCATGCGATAATAGTAAAGCAGTAAATCAAACAATCCTAATACTGTTGTTAATGCAGTTATGACATGACGTGATGTATGCCCTCACCGACGATCACCCTCATGCAGCAACATCTTACGACCGCGGCATGCCACACTCCCTAGAGTGCTCCACATCTTCCAGGCACATGCAATGTTATGATGATATGATTTTCGAGTTGTTATTAGTCCATTCAAACAGCAGGATTGGGAAACTAAGGTACTTCCCTTGTATCAATCCCAACACAGATCCTGTCTAGGGTCGTCACTCCTAGTAATCTCATACGATGTATATTTCGTAGGTCACTGCAAGGGCTGCCAGGGTTGTTGCTCGCACTCGTTGCACTGCTCCCCCATCACCTTATCAATACAGGCCTACTGTACTCTACTGCAACGGAAGGGTCGTCGCCTCCCGTGGACTCAGAATACGCTCGCGGTCACTACAAAGGACTCGTCGCCTGATCAGTGTAGGCCGACAGCTAGAATATAGTGTCCCATACCACCATAATCTGCTCACGAGTCTAGGTGCTCACTGGTCACTACGGGGAGGTTTGTGGCCCCAGCGTAGGCCGACAGCTCGACCACGGTGTCCCATACCACCATGCCCGGCTCATGAGTCTTCGTGGATCAAGGTACCATGGTTAACAGGGTTTACAATGGTAAGTTCAGTACCCTAGGTTCAAGCAGATATGACTCATGCAGGGTGAACATACAACGGCCAGTCGGGTTACTTGACGGGCTCGACTAGAGCGATCGCATCTCAAGTTGACGACATGAAGTGCGTAAAACACTTCGTGTGGCCTAACCACTGGCGCCAACTCTAGAACACGGCTCGCGTTCATCAACGCGTCGTTCGTGGCGAAGATAAACTAACCACGAATTCGCTCGGTTACCGACTGCCTGGACTAAGTATAGTCCCAAACAATCATGGAATCATGTCAGCATTCATGTAAGAGTAATGGAAATGAAATACAACCATGTGAGCATGTTAACACCTGTTATAACGTACAACTTAAGTAAATCATCCTACACATGTCTTTCACACATATAATGAAATTATGCATATCGCCAACATATAGGAAATCCTCTCCATTAGCCTATTAATTGAGAATTCAATCTCAACTAAACCATAATGAAATCATCAAGTACATGTTATAGCATACCACTTAAGTACAACATCAAACATATGCATTTCATACATATAATGAAATCGTACATACGGCTAACATGTAGGAAATCATTTACATCAGCATATTAATTGAGAAATCAATCTCAAATTAATTCATAACACCATTTAATTCAATACATACTAATACAAGCATTTATACAAACACTTACACTACACACTTGAGTCTACATATAGTATGTCGACCCGAAATGCGCATTTAGGCGAATCTCTTCGCCAAGCTAATTATGCACGCATTCCTAACATCCTAATGTGACAACATATCATGTCAATCACATCAGCAAAATATGAATGAAATCTATACTTCCTACAAATGACTAAAATGCCCTAAATCTCATATTCTTCGTTAGTTTACGAAACAGGAAACGGACAGCATGTTGTATATGTCAAACGGCGTTGCCGTCAAGAATCTACTATTAAACGACATTGAAAGCTTTGGAAACAGTCAATCAAAGCGTCTAAAATCCGCACCTTGTCTCTTATGGATGTTGAAATTCGAACGGAGCGTATACGCTTCGTCTATAGCGATAAGAGAACCTGTTTTACGAGATTTACTAACTATCAAGCTATGGAAGGAAGAAACATCAAATCAGCAACTTTCTAGGGTTTTTCTTACCTGAAAACGCGGAGGAATCGCCGGGAAAGTGATCGGAGTGCGTTGCCTAAGCACGTACAGCAGCAGCAACAGGTGGCAGGAAGATCTCTCCCACCTTCTCTCACAAACTCTCACCTTTTCTCTCTCCCAATCTAGGGTTTTTGCAAATTCGGATGGAAGAGAGGAGTGAGGGTTTCAAGCCCTTTTATAAGCCCAAACTTGCCCGAAATAGGCTCGGGAACAAGTTTCACTTGAGGGGTAACCAAATCGGGGTTGTTTCGGTTCAAAAGATGCTTTCTGGTGGTCCCCTGGTCGAATGCGATCGAACTTAAGCTCATGCGTACCAGATCTAGCACGCATTAAGTTTTCAGTCCGGCAGGGTTCGCAGATCGCACGTGGCGGACCAGTTTCAGTTCAGCGGTCACCGCACGTAGATCAGGGCTGGAAGTCTCGTAATAATAAATAGAAATTTTTCCTGATCTGAGGGTGTAATCTGGATGAATTCTGATGGTCAGAACGCTTAATACTGACGTGTCAAGTCGTGTGCCAGATTTGAATTTGAAATTCCAATTCTGTCCCTATTCGCGGTCTCTTCAGTCCGGGCTCAATGAAATAGTCTGTGATTATCGGTTTGACTTGATTTTCAAAATGATTGTCAAGTCCAGCTGGGCGGTTCTAACGGTCTAAGATAGGAAGTAACGGACTTTCGACGCGCGGTCTAAATCCAATACAAGAATTCAAAGTGGTCCAGAGAACAAACCCGCTTAGAGTTTGATCCGAGGTTATAGAGTATTATGGAGTCATACGTTCTACTCGATTTGGGTCTTATAGAACGTATTTAAAGTGATCAGGGACTGTTTCCCAACTACTCCAGCGTTGCGCTAGCTAACTTACGCTAAATTTCCATAGGAATTAATCCTAAGTGGTTTCTTTGGCTATGAAATTGGGTTCTGAGCGATTTTTCAGGTGTTTTAGTTGACCCATTGCCTAAGGACGTCAAATCCCAGATTAGCCAAAATCTGGGGTGTTACACACCCATGCAATCATTGACCTAGGAATACTCGTCTAGTTAGACAGAGGTTGACCCTTAGCGAAACACATCATGTGCATACATCACGTACCGCATAACGACTCTCAGTCGTACATCACATACGTTAGTGATATATGCTAGTCTGTTTTATGTATGCATGATTAGCCAACTCATTTTTAGTCTAGTTACAGTCAGCCATTTTAAATAAACTCAAGGTCACTACGAGCGCTCGTCACCAGCTAGGCCGACGGCTCAGGCATAATGTCCCATGACCACCATCCCTGGCCCATGAGATTACTGCCTTAGGGTGTGTATAGTACCCATCAACACGTAGTCAATCAATTCTCAATGTAAGGGAACCACCACCGCATGCTGACTAAGAATGGAGTATTGAAGTCATTAAATGCAGTGATTAAAATGAGACGGTATGTATGATTTAAATACAAGTGAATGGCGGTGATAATAAATGTCGCAAAGTCCATTCCATAGTCGGGTAAGTGAAATCACTCCATAGATGGTAAACCCCATAAATCAACTACCACCAAGCATAACCTCCACATTGAGGGTCTATTCATGTTCCAACCAGTCTAGTTACACCCTAAGTATGGACTCTCTTTAAATAGGATTTCTCATAGAGAGGTTTCAAATACTATGTGTCATATAATCAATATGATCTCGTAGAGATCCAGGCATGCTTAGATATTCAAAGTAAAACTCATGTATGCAAACGGTCCAAGAATCATATAATCCTAACTTATCAATTTCTAAAGCATAAGTGTTTTGGTAAATTCAAGTCATGCTTTTAAGTTAAACTAATCAGCAATTTAACAAATTCCAAGAATATATGATAGAGTAAACAATTTAATGATGGTCCTATGGTATATAATGAAATAGAATAACGATTTGATCATTTATGAAATGTATGTTTAATAACTAATCAATGGTTAAATAAAACTATGAGGTATGTATTCATTTGAACAAGTTGAATGATCATCCACTCCTATGAGATCATTTACAACTATTATAAAACACTACTACTAATGTAGTTGATATATGGAAAGCTCAAGGGGAAGAAAGTCATCACTTGGTAGGGTTGTATAACAGTTCTTAATCGAAGTTTTCGTGTACTACTAGTGGCCTAAGTCACGCAATGATCTCCTAAGGTTATAGATGAGTATTCCCAAGGTTAATGCATTAAAGTAGTGTAGGTTTGAAGGGCCCCATAATTAGGGCTAATTGGGCCTACTTCGGCCCATGTATTGGGTATAATGTGAGCTCCATAATCTAGAAAAGACTGGGCCATTTTTGGCCTAGCTGTGTGACCTAAATGTGGCCAAGATCTGGGCCTGGTTCAGCCATAGAGGCCAAGGATGAGTTCCATCGTGATTTAAGGTGAGGCCCACTATTTGTGTTGTGGCCCACCTGACCTTTATGGGGCCCACCTGCTCTGCAGGGTGCAACCCACCTCACTCATCTCACCTCATTCCTTCCTTCCAACAACACTTAGCTGTTGAAGTTTTGGCCAGAACAATCAAGGCCCGATTCCAGCCTTCCATGGCCGTGAAGACAGGGCTGAAACCTGGCATTTTCAGTTGTGTTAGTGGACCAAAATTAGGCTTTAACAAGCTAATTAATGGCTATGTTGGGGCTGAATATCTGGCTATAATCCAAACTATAAGGGGAGTCCCAGCTAGGCTGAAACTAAGCCAAGCAATGGCTATGTTTCGGGCCTCTAGTCTGGCCACAACGAGTTACACTTTGGGTCATGAAGGTTCCAACAATCATAAATAACTAATAGTGAGATTTTAGAATTTTAGACAAAATTTTCAACCCTAGACTAGGCTTATTGAGACAAAACCTTAAAATTTAGATAAGTTAGCAAATTTCAAACCCAGATTTTAAGTGTTGTGGAAAGTTGGGTTAAATTTAAGAACTCATAAGTTTAGACCCCTTGTAGTCCATCTCAGGACACTAAAATAACCTTAAGATTATCGTATGACCTTAATTGTAGGTCGAAGACTAGAAGGTGTGGGTATAAGGATGCTTAAATGGTCATCTTAGGACCTTTGGAGTCTTGTTGCACCTAATCGCAAAGGATAGGGAGTTGTCGAGCACTTATCAATCTGAACAATACTCCAGTTGTATGATTCAAATGAGCTATTTAACGATCTTAGTTTAAGACTTGTTAAACTTAGGAGAATATGACAACAATGAATCCTTTCTTTTAACAGGATTATGACCCCATCCCATTGCCCGAGACCGCAGACTAGTCATTTGTTGACTTCACCGACGAACGAGGTTGTTAGGAAAGAGGGTCTTGAGCGCTCTCACATACCTCTAGTTAGGCCGAGCAGTCCTAAAAGAGAGTCAGCATCAAGAACTATCCCATCTCAACCACCTGCGAGTCTCATTGGATCACCCCCATCAAATGCGCAGCATGAAGCCCCACCTGACGATGTTATTAGTTAGCAGACTACCATCATACTACAACAACAGGCGTCAATCTCCACATTATTGGAAGCTCTCCAACATAATATGAGTGCATTGGCCTCAAATATTGAAGAAGTTAGCGAAGAAAATCTGTTTGAAAGGTTTCAGAGGCTGATGCCACCGTCCTTCTCAAGGGCACCAGATCCAGTCCTAGCAGAACACTGGATGAATAAAATGGCCAAGATGATGAAATATAACGCCCTGAAAATCAGGGGTCAAGCAGAGCTCAACTCCCGAGTTCCAACGCATCACTTATGCAACATGGATAATGATGTTTAGTTGTCATCCATTACCAATGCAGTAAACATGAGTGGAATTATACTAAAATAGCATATCATGCTCCAGAGTTAATGTAATTTGGCAAGCGAAAGACTGAAATATATGCATTTAATTATGAAAATGTTTCAAAATTTTTAGAGTATGGATATGAAACGAGGCTAAATATATACATGTGTTGGTTCTAACTATATAAAATGTGAGAAATAAATGTGTTCAACTAAACAAGTATCCCAGTAGTCCCTGCGCATCGGTATGAGATCTACATAGATCCACCTGATAGTTGAACATAGGAGAACTCTTCCTCCTTACCTACGAAGTCCAACTCTGTTGTATAGACCTCGCCATCACCTGCATATAAACCAGAGTCTAGGTGGTATTTAAAACACCGTTCCAGGTGAGAATGAGTAGCTAATTCAGAGGAACTATAAAGTAAAGGTTAACATGTTATCAATTCAGTCAAGTAATAATGATAAAGCAGTACAACAATCATGTCATAAGTACTCTTATTAATGTAGGTATGATATGCTATAATGATGCATGCCCTCGCCTGCACTCCCTCGACGACATCATCTCATGGTCACACATGCAACACTCTTGTTGTGCTCAACTTCATCGCCAAAGGCACATGCAATGCGGTACATGTGCGTGTTAGCCAAGTTCTTAATTAGACCTATTTATACAGCGGGTTTGGAAAATTAAGGTACATCCCTTTATATCATTTACCCAAATAATGATCCATCTAGGGTCGTCAATCCCAGTTAATCACATACGATAGGCAAGTTTGAGAGTTTACACTCTAGGTTGATACAAGAGGCTCATCACCGTCAGCGTAGGCCTATTTTGTACTCGAGGTCACACCACCAATACCCTACCAACTGGCAGTTTATTTTTAAAGGCTCGTCACCAACCCAATTGGGGACCACAACCAGGCTACGCCAGTGTAGGCCGACACCTCGAATACAGTGTCCCATACCTATGTATTTGGCTCACGAGTTTGTGTTGCCCACTGGTCACTACGGGGAGGCTCGTCACCCTAGCGTAGGCCGACAGCTCGACCACGGTATCTCATACCACTATACCCAGCTCATGAGTCTTAGCGAATCATGGTACCATGGTTGAAATGGGTCTTTACATTAGTATGAGGTACCTTAGGTTCAAGCAGTAGTGTCCCTAAATGGTAAACACATAATAAGCCAATCGGGTTACTTGATAAGTTCGATTCGTACGAGCACGCGGTGAATTAATCGACATGGAGTGCATAAGCACTCTGTGTGGCCTAACCACTATCGACAATTATCATACAACTCAGATTCATTGAACTTATCCAATGTGGCGAGACTAGTTCGACCACTCAATTGGAAACCATTACCAATTGCCTGGACTACATAGTAGTCCCAATCATACTCAAATGCAGCATGTGGATACATGTGATAATCTTATAAGCATTTTAACAAACAATCCAAATACAACGCTCATTTGAGCATTTTATTAAACACAAAAAATATGTTATTATACATATGTAGGTTATACATAAATCACGCAATTGAAATTAGATTACATGAAGGAGATTATACATCAAGATATGGTAGTTGAGAATCCTATCTCAACACCCTTAATAAATACAATTCATCAGACAATTTCTCATTCAGACATTTTATCAAACACTTAGCCTACACATTACCAAATACATAGGCTAGATTAGTTATGACATGAACTATAGCGATTTCCTACACAGAAAAGCTACAATGCATATAACAAACATGAATCTTATATTAGAATTTATAACAAGTACAAATCATAATTTCAAGTTCATTCAAACATTTCAAAAACACTTAAACTACACTTTACTACATATATAGACTAAATTAGTTACGGCATATATTATGACAAATCTTTTCACAAGGGGATTGTCATACATACAACAACCCCGTACTCTAAGTCAATAGTCATGGCAAGCATAAATTATGATTTCACTTTCATTCGAACATTTCAACAAACACATGGAATGCATTATATTCACAACATAGTCCATATATGTGTAGTATGTGAAAAATATTGTATCTAAGTACATGTGGCAGCAATCAAGTTAGTCATAAATCATTAACTGACATTGAAAGCCTTGAAAATCATAACCTAAATATTTATAGTCTGCACCTTTCGTCGGTTTGCTCGTATCGAACTCGGTTCGAATCCTATGCACCCGATTACGAAATAACAATGCCTAAATCATCAAAATAGGTTAGCTATTTCACTGATTACCCTATCTGGACTTTTAAAAAAAGATTAGGGTTAGGATTCCTTACCCAAATCGAAGTTAGAACAGATGGTGTAGTGGTAGTGGGGAGGCGAAATGGCATGTGAAGTCATGGGAATGAATCCCAACAATGATCTCTCTATCTCTCTCTCTCTCTCTCTTCTTCTCACTCTTCTCTCCTCTTTCTCTCTTCTCTCTCTTAGAGTTAGGAAAAATCGTATGAAATGAGAGGGGTGGTTTAAGGGTCTTATATAGGCCCAAAACTGGTTCAAATGGCCCCAGGGCCATGGTATACTTAGGTTATAGCCAAAGGGAGTCTGTTTCTGATAAATGGGGCTTATCTGGAGATCCATTACTCACCTACGATGTAGGGTAAGTTCCCTGACAATGGATTTAGGCCAGGTTAAGATTTTGATCTGATCGGATTTGTGGATCGACCGTGAAGGACCAGTTTCAGTTCAACGGCTATCGTCACTCGATTAGGGCCATAAGTACACTGACCTATGTAAGAAAATTTTTCTAAACTAAGGGTGTAGTTGGGTCAGAATCTAATGGTCTAAAACCTTAAAATTGGCCAGCAAGTGAACGGCCCAAATCACTCAAATCTGACTTCATTTTCTAAAGATATTCACATTTCCCATACACTTCGCTCCGAGCTCAAGTTGTGCATTTTCAGATACTATTTGGACTCGATTTCTGTGATGTTTTTCAAGCCTAGTAAGGTGGTCATAACCTTATAGTTTCGGAATCAACGGACTTTCGATACGTGGTCCAGGTCTGATATGGAGTTCTAATGTGCTCCTGTGAGCAACTGGGTTTTGAGATTGCTCATAGGTTTTTAAGTAATGTTGAGTTAGTGATTTTAATAGTTTTGAGTCTTATAGATTTTATAGAAAGTTGTTCAAGCTAAATCCATCGATTGTTTAGTTTAGTACTTAACTACGTGTCGCCCAATTACGATAAACTAGGTTGCTCTATCCAAATCACCTATTTATTTTGTTAGATTCCATAAGACTAATGGCTCAAAACCTATTTTTATTTATATATTTACTATGCTAGTAAATTTAAATTTAAGTATTGTTCTCCATCATTTAAATGTTAGGATTAGCGTTTACTATGAAAGTACTTAGAAAAATGTGAAGAATAAGGTGGTGAAAGGTGAGATTTGTGAAGGAAATGGGTTGAAAAGAGATTTTAAGCTTTGGGATTGAGTTCTGAGAAGTCAGTAAGGTGTTATGATCGACCCATTGCCTATGGACGTCTATCTCTAAGTCAGAAAAAATCTGAGACGTTACATGAAACCGCTAGGTTGTTTGGACGCCTAGAAGGTTGTTCTCGCCACTTATGTCGTGGAAGGTGAGGTTGATATATGGTGGGAAGGTGTACTAAGAAGAGTCCCACCTGATTATGAGTAGACCTGGAGTGAGTTTATGTAATGCCCCGTACTTTTCAGTACTCGAGCGTCGCCATAAAGGACTAGGATGGTGAATAGAAGTGGCCTGTAACCACAGATGAAGCCATCTGCCCATGGAACGAGTTATAATCAATTTGATTCTTGTTCTAAAAAAAATGATAATAATAATAATAATAATAATATTATTATTATTATTAACAAAAGTAATAATAATAATAATGAATCATAATTTTACGATATAATTGAATTATAAATATTAATATAGTATTAAATATTTTTATATGTGCATGAAAACTATTAGATATTTTTAATCGAACGGTATATTACTTAACAAGTGGATTTTAAACACGATATTATACAATTTCCAATTCATACATATATGTATAGTATAATATTGTATATTATAAATTATATGTGTGACCAATAGCATGTACATAGTGTAGTATGTTAATATTAAAAGGTTATATTTATATAGGTGCATTATTTTAATTATAAGTAATATACAAGTGATGAAATCTATATAAAATATTAGTGTTGGTTGGTAATAAATGATGAAAGTCTTACAGATGGCCCATTAGGACTTTTTAACCGTTGTCGTTCAATCTTGGGATGATCCGAGTGTTGGATCAATGGAAAGCCACCGTTGGAGCTAAGAATCAGCCCTCGTGGCCCACCTCAGCTTTGAATCTGACCAATCTTCGGTCAAAGTCCCTTATATGGCCTTGATCAATTGAACTTGGAAATGGAAACTTTGGTTCTCTTGTAAACCACCAGGATAGTTGTTTGGGCTTAGAAACTAAGCTTAGGTATTGTGGGAAACTAGTGGCCGCCATGATGCAAATAGGGATTATTATGAACATTCCATGAACCTGACACTCAATGAACGACCCTTAGGAATTTAGAATTTGAATTTTCCTAATTTTCATTGTCATAACATTTGACAAGTAAATGAGACTTAGGCATCGTAGTAATTTCCCTTGACTACCATGATTGTCATTAGGTTGCACATAAGCACTCCTCGGCCTAAGAAATTGTACGAAAAATTAAAATTTTAACTTCCTAGTAGGTCTCCTTATAAATAATATTTCCTACAAATCCTAGTGCGTGAAATTAATTAGAGGAGAAACTATGGAATTTTGGGCAGATTTACAACCCTAAGCTATACACGTTAGGATCAAACTTGAAATCCTAGATAAATTTAGTAAAATTTCAACTCAAAATTTCCACATAGGAGATTTGGTAAGGGAACCTTTAGGTTGTGCACTAGGTGACCAGAGTGCGCACTGGAAGCGTGATGGTCGTTGGCATTTATTTCAAGTGCTCTCGTTGTAAAATTTAAAGAATTCATGATATTTCCCATGAGTCCAGGCTGATCGGATCACGAGTTGATGGAACCACATTTAAGCGAAGTTACGCAGTTTGACTCAAGTTCTAAGTCCTGGAAAATCTCAACGATCTCAATGCCCTAATCAAGCAAAGGATTGAGATTCAACAGGATTATAAATGGATGCAAAATTCCTTTTTCCTACGCAGACAAATGATCGGGCTAAAACCTACTACAATCGTCTATTCGTGACGGCCCGAGCATAGGAATTTTTTTTTTTTCGTACTTTGGACAATGGGGAACTATCATTAGAAGTAAAAGGAAATAAAAGAAATGATATAATAGTATTATCAGTTACCACCTAATTGAACTTATAATCTTAGTAAAGGCAATAAGACATTCTGATGTAGGAAAGCATTAGGATAATTCCTTAATTTTAGGTGGTACTAGGATGACTTTTAACCTTTAGTGGAAAAATCACTGTGTTGGACTAGACAACTAAGGGTTTTGGAAAATTTAGATACACCTTGTCAAGAATATATATTGTGATTTTGTAATTAGGCACATACGAGGTAGGGTATACCTTTAGAAAATTGGACTACTTGCAACTTTGATAATCGGGGCGTACGTTACCGAATCCTGATAGTAAAGCCTTCTTTAAGGGGGGTAGATTGTAATGACTTGTGTCCGAGTAATAAGTCATGAGTACTTGCATATACAAATAACCTTAGCGCGGGAAAACTGGTGGGTGCATACGGACATCATAAGATAGACTATTATTCACATTCGTAAAGGAAGTGGTGAATTTCGGGGGCAAAATTATCTTTAAGGGGGGTAGCTTGTAACGCCCCATACTTTTCAGTACTCGAGCGTCACCATAAAGAACCGGGACGGTGAATAGAAGTGACCTGTAACCACAGATGAAGCCATCTGCCCATGGAACGAGTTATAATCAATTTGATCCTTGTTCAAAAAAAAAATGATAATAATAATAATAATAATAATAATATTATTATTATTATTATTAACAAAAGTAATAATAATAATAATGAATCATAATTTTATGATATAATTCAATTATAAATATTAATGTAGTATTAAATATTTTTATATGTGCATGAAAACTAGTAGATATTTTTAATAGAATGGTATATTACTTAGCAAGTGGATTTTAAACATGATACTATACAATGTTCAATTCATACATATATGTATAGTATAATATTGTATATTATTAATTATATACGTAACCAATAGCATGTACATAGTGTAGTATGTTAATATTAAAAGGTTATATTTATATATGTGCATTATTTTAATTATAAGTAATATACAAGTGATGAAATCTATATAACATAATAGTGTTGGTTGGTAATAAATGATGAAAGTCTTACAGATGTCCATTAAGACTTTTTAACCGTTTCTGTTCAATCTTGGGATGATCCGAGTGTTAGATCAATGGAAAGCCACCGTTGGAGCTAAGAATCAGCCCTCATGGCCCACCTCAGCTTTGAATCTTACCAATCTTCGGTCAGAGTCCCTTATATGGCCTTCCAAGATGAATGGACGGTGTGGATATTTCACAAACATCACAGTGTACCCCACGCAGGGTGCATGCACACCACAGCAGCCGTGCACGAAGTACACCTGACCGCCTGACCATCTAAGCAGGCCTTGACCCGTGGACTCCTAAACCAGGGGATTTTCCTCCCTCCCGCCCTGTTTCACTTCAAACGGACGGACGTCTGTTTGGAACATCCATGGGCCACCATGTGGAACCATCTCAATGATCCAAACCGTCCATCTGACTCCGGAGGTGGACTCGACCAAAAATCCGAAATTTTCACTAGTTGAGATATCCACGAAGGCACACAGATCCCGGCGCAAACTGGCCCTGAAAGCACATGCTTTACAAAAATGGAAACCTGCTTTCCGTGCAACCTGTCGGCGATCCGTGTGAGCGAGTAGGAGCTCATATAGACCGTCCCAAATACGTTGATCTGGACCGTCCAAGCTAGATTTTCTTTAATAAAAAGGGAGAGAATGGGAGAGAGAAAGAAGATCAGCCGCAGCCTTCCAACTCCAGACCCACCCACAAAACCTCCTCCAAGCTTTAGTGACACTTGTATTCAAGCTTCCAAAGATTCATACCGACTGTCCGGAAGAGTCAGATTTGTGGAAGAAGTTCCAGTTTCAAAAACGCCATTAATGGCGGGTCTTCTTCTCCACCGCACCTGTTAGGCCATCAGGGGATTATTGGTCAGATTCAGAGTTCCCTCTGGCCAGAGATTGAAAGAAAGATATAAATGAGAAGAAGGAAGAACAAGAAAGAAAGAAAGAAGAAGAAGGAAGGACGTGAGGGTGCGGCTGTTGCACCGCACCACCACGACCCGCTGTCGTGCGCGAGTCAGGTAACCGTTCTCTCTTTCATTTTTTTGGTGATAATGAGGCCATGTGGCCCACCCTGCTGGACCCCACCTTGATATATGTATCGTATCCACGCCGTCTGCCAAGCAGGGCCACCCTGCCGGCCGTCCAGCAGCAACAGGTTGCTACCCGTCCTTGAGCAGACCCTGGACGAAAGGAAAATGCAAAGATCAGCTTGATGCTGACCTGGTGGGTCCCACACCTGTGGACCCACTCTGATGACGTGCTGGATCCAAACCATCTAAGCAGGGCAGTGGGTCCCAGGCAGCAGGGAGCTGCTGCTGCTCATAACGTCAGCAAGTTGTGGCCCTATCACGAGGTATGTGGTATATCCCATACTGTCCATCCATTGTTTGGGGCATTGGGGACCCACCCTACACGTGGGGCCTACCTGATAAGGGAAGTGGATTGGCTGGAGTACTTCGCACCTGCTGTATTGACGTTACCAAGCTCCGTGGGTCTGACTGAGCTATGTGTTATTCAGCACCCTCCATCCATTTTTCTTGAAGTAGGACCCACCATGATGTGTGTTGAACATTAACACCGTCCATTTGATGGGTTCCCTTTATATATGAGGTGCCCCCAAAAAATCAGCCATACACAGGTGGCTCACTCCATTTACAATATTGTGAAGACGCATTAAATCATATAAAAACACTTGCTGGGGTCCACCTTAGATTTGGATGTACCCGAAACTTCGTTTGACCTATTAACCTAGTGGGACACACATAATGGACGGGTTGGATTTGTGAACCATGACTTGGTGGACCCAGTTTTTACATGGGGTATTAATATTATACATGAGTAACCATTAGTAAATTGTCCATACCAATATCATCTATTAGGTACAATTATTAGTATTAAATATAAAGTGTTTTGTCTCACCGCTCTTAAATATCATCACTAATAGTAGACCATAATGTTAATCATCATCGTTACTACCATGTTAGCTAATCTAACACTAACGCTAGTAGTTATCTTGTGATTATTGAGATTCAAATTGTAACTGACACACCAACTAGAGTTCAAATCATAGGATCTAAGTTAAGACTAAAACCTAAGATGAAAGTCTTAGTCTTACACTAAAAACCCTAAAATAAATGATTCAAACTCTAGACCATGACCTCAAACTTAGGTGGCGCGTAAAACTCGAATCAAATCGTACTAATTAGTGTCATCATAATAATTACTAACTAATGTCAACTATAACACTTATGTTAATAGATATCTTATAACTATTAAATTAACACTAAGGTTAAGTTCACAGATCTAAGCCTAGACCTAAACTCTAAGGTGAAACTCTAAAACCAAGATAATCCAAACCCTAGGTTAAGACCTTAACTTAGAATAGCATGTAAAGATTGAATCTAACGGTATAACTTTACAATTTATGATAAGGTTTGATTCTAAGGAAACACGCATTCTCTAGCAATATAGGTAGGCGGTTCAAAATATAAGATGATGATTCTTCCCCTTGAGCTTTTTATTTTTCCATTAACCTAAGTTATAGTTTTTATTTAAATTTATAATTGATATCTCTATCTCATAGTCACATGTGTTAATTGTTGGAATTAAATTGGTACATTATGTGCTTAATGTTTATCCTACACATTTATTCTTGTTTGTGGATTATTTGTGGATTACTTATGGAACTTAAACTGGTACACCAATGGAAAACCCCCACTTATAAATATACACCCATATTTGGGATGTAACCCGACCGGTTGTGATTGAAATGGACCTTCGATCTAGTGGTTATTGAGTGGTGGTCTAGATGGATCATTGATGTGGGCCTACCATCCAGGGTGTTGTGTCTAAGTGGTTTTCAAGGATGGTCTTTTATCGCATGGTTTTAATACTCTCCCTATGCGGCCTATTTTGATAATTGCCCTACGTGGCTTGTTTAGTATCGCCATATGAGGCTTTGTTCAGGTATTTTTCCTATATGGGTTCGATGTTGTTATCATGTAACCCTGCAATGGTAAGCCCCATATACTATAATATGATTGGCCACTAGTTGACGCGTTCCATTAAACATCCTAAGATGGTAGCCTCATGAGCCGGGAATGGTGGTATGGGACCTATGTCGGAGCTGTCGGCCTACGCTGGTGACGAGCCCCTGTAGTGACCTTGAGCATATTTTAAAATGGTTGATTGTAACTAGACTAATAATGGTTTGTCTAATCATGTATACATGGCACAGACCAGCGTCTATCACTAGGATGTTGTTACGCTGCACTTAGTATGCTTTCACTGATGACTAGCCTCGTATGATGGACAATCGTTACGTCATACTTAGTATGCTTTCGCTGATGACTAGCCTCGTACGATGGGCAGTCGTTACACCGCACTTAGTATGCTTTCACTGATAACTAGCATCTGTCTGACTGGATGTTTTTCGTAGGTCAATGATTGCATTCCGCACGGTTGACCTTAGGGCGTTGATTGCATATTTGCATGGGTAATGAGCCCAAATTCCGCACGGATGAGCATCCCCGGGGCGTGACTGCATTCACACATCCATGCATTTAATAAGACCTGCATTATGTATTGTTTTATAACTATACTTACCTAATGCGGCGGTGTGTAATCTTGAGGGAAATCCACACTGAGTCGGCCATTTATCCATCAAATATAGAACCATACGGGTAGAATAGGTGTCCTAGGTGGCATTCAGTTTCAGGCTGGTGAGGAGCTGAGTACAATTGCCAGGGGTGTATGGCTATATTGCCATGAGGCACTGCGTGATCTTGCGACTCAGATTTCATATGCATTTCTCTCTTGTATAAACTGTGAAATCCATGTATTTGTTAATTCTGAGACATTGGTTTGTATAAGTCATTATAGGCAACCACTTGTATATTCTAAATGAAATGAAATTTTCTATTACGTATGATTTATCCAATCTACGCTCATCTACTTAAACTGATAGTTGAAAAAAATATATACTTGAATTTGACCATCATTTAAGGTTAACACTCGGGTTTTTGGAAAACGGGTTGTGTACTCGGGTCCTGAAAATAAGGGGTGTTACAGTTTAGAAAAAGGTTCAATGAAAAATACTTTCCTCCGTACTATCGTCATGAGAAAATATTCGAGTTTCTCAAGTTGGAATAAGGGGATGCGACAGTGCTGCAATATGAAGCGCGCTTCGACAAATTGTCACGATATGTACCAAGGGCTGTTGAGGATGAGGAATACAAATTGCAAAAGTTTATGGGAGGTCTCTGACCTGAAATTCAATCAAGATTGTGCATCTTCGACTTTACTGACTTCGCTGATATTGTGGATAAAGCCTTATGAGTAGAGAAGAACTTTGAGCGTGGAGCCAAAACACGTACTCTTATTCGAGGTTCAGTAAGGAAAGCTAAGATGGCGCCATTTGCATCTCCTATGACTGAGAAGAGGATGGAATTAATGTCTCACCCAACTCCTTCGGTTCAGGATAAGCCTTGCAACTATTGTGGAAGGCTAAGTCACTTCTTAAAGCAGTGTTTTAAGAAATGACGAGATGAGGAAATCTTCCCTCTAATACAACAACTTCAGCCACCAAGGTATGACCTTTATAAATCTTCCTTAGTAGTTATAAGGTAGTTCGTAAGGATTTTAAATTTTTGAGAATGTGTGGTAATGTGACTAAAATAATTAGAAGTAATTAAAAATTTGAGAATAGCACTCCAGGTAGTTAAAATTCAAAGTTAAAGCATAAGGAACCATTTATGCCTATTCCTTAGGAAAATAATAAATTAAATAACATATCCCAAATGAATAGAATGATCGGAAACACGAATCGATGGAATCATGTTTAAGCAATGTATGCGCAGTTTGACGTGAATTCTCGATCCTAATGATTACAATAATCTCAATGCCCTGATCAAGTAGAAGATTGATGCTCATAGGGATCAAGAAAGAATGCTAGTAAACTCACTGCCTAGCCAGGTAGAAGTTTGGCGTATCAGACTCAAACCAATTATAACTGTCCGTTCGTATCTATCTGAACACTAAAAACATAAACTTCTCTTCCTTTAACATCACAAAGAATTCTCATCATGAATTTCAATCTTATAAATATAAATAGGACAATCATAATAAAACTCTTCTTTACGACATGTGAGCAAACCCTTGATCTGAATTGATACTAAAGGAAATTGAGATGACCATAATCAAATCTCATAGGCGAGATTCTTCTTTAAGGGGGGTATATTGTATCAACCCCAGTCCTAACAATTGATCATGAACGCTTGCACATATAAATACACTTGGTAGAAAAGTAGTAAATGCATAGAGATATTGTTGCTCCCAGTTAAGGTAAAAATATTGAATTTCAGGGGTGAAATTCTCTTTAAGTGGGGTAGATTGTAACACCCCATACTTTCCAGTACTCGATTATTATCATGTAATCTAATTTAGTGCAAATACGAACTTAACCTATTTAGATAATCACATTTATTACGGTTTAAATCTTATTGTGGTAGATTTAAAGTTATGGATCACGATATCCACCGTTATCAAGCCCACAACTTCCTGTGGAATGATTTGACACTTACTTACACGGTAGGAGAATCTAATGGTAGAAGTGATTGTCAAATCTAGAGCTATGGATCTACCTCAAAGTCAGATGGGTGGCCTATCTTGAGTCGATACCATAATGATTCATTTTAAATGTGATATAAATTTTGTATGTGTGTGTGTGTGTGTGTGTGTGTGTGTGTGTATAAAATAATGCAAAAAAATGTTATAATTAATTGTAATAATACATATGTTACTTATTCAAATTATGTATATTATTTATTTATATTATTTAAACTATATATAAAATAAATTCTATACCAACACATTATTATATAATTGATGTATATTAATTAATATTTACATTTTAAAATTTTAACTATATATTATTGTATTATACTATACATATAAAATATATATCACATAATATTAATTTTACTATACTATATATGCATATATAATCACAAAAAAATACATTATAAATATTAATGATTGTAAATCAATATTTATTTATAACTATTAATGTATTATACCAAACAAGTATTTATATATATTTTTATTATATAATCTAAGATATTATTTATTAATATTTATTATAATGAATATATAAGAATATTATGTTAATTAACTATAGTACACTTGGAATATCATTAATGATATTTATAAAGAAAAAATATAATATATAATACTACCAATTAAATACTTTATTAATTGATAAATGATTATTAATATAGAATATATAATATGTTAGTAATTGTACTTAAATATAAAATAATACAATGAATATATATATAAAATAAAAATAAAAATTAAAAATTAATATATTATTCGAATAGTAATGTGATGGAGTGCTTAGACATAAGAATGATCCCTTAGGACATTTTGACCGTTGATGGTCGAGATGGAACTAATCCGGCCATCAGATTGACGAGAATCAATTTTGACAACTTGAATTGATCAAGTATGGCCCACCTAATCCTTGGATCTACCTCATCCTTTGGGTTGGACCCTAATGTGGGCTACTACGATGAATGAACGGAGTGGATCGATCCAGATCCTCACGGTGGACCCCACCCTGAGTGGTGCATGTACACAGCGGGTGTACATTCATGCCGCGCCAATATGGCCAGTCCGGTCAAACCGGCTCTACCGAGGAAAACAAAAAAAAAAAAAAAAGGAATTTCATTCCTTTTGAAATTTTTCCCTGCCCACCATCATGGATCGGTCCCATGATCTAATCCGTTCATCTTGTAGAGGGTGAGATTTTGACCATAATCTTACTGGTCACTCACCTTGAAGCTCCTGTACATGGTTACAAATGCCAGCGCAAGTGACCTATTTGTGTTTCTTCTCTTTCCAAAAACGGAAAGTTCCGTCCTTTCTCTCCTTTCCTTGCTGGCGATCCGCGTGCAATGGCTCCTGCAACATCTCAGCCCTCCACTTGGCGAAATCAGAGCCCTTCAAACCAGGGTTTTCCCAACGATGGCTTGAAGACTTTCTTCCGCCGCTTCCGCATGTTGTACTCGAACTCTTTAAGTGAAAATACCCATCACCGTCCGTTTAGTGGGTCCCACTGTGTTCTCTGATCACATCCACGCCATCCATGAGTGATGGATAGAAAGATTAGCCATTCATCAATGATTTACCATTACCGATGGAGTCATCTTCTCCGATTGGCTAAAACAACCCACCATCCCTTGTGGGCCCCATTCTTAGATCAGAAGCGTCCATCTGGAGGCCTCTAGCACCAGATGATCCCATATGTCGATAGATCCTTTCCATGCATCCGAAACCACCTCTGATTAGCCGATCTTTTCCAACCAAGTTCGCTCATGTAGAGGCTTGAAGCCATTAAAACTGTAGCTCATATCTGTCTAAATACAGCCGGACCGTCCATAATAGGAGCGCCTATAAAGGCTCCTCTTAGGGCGCTCCTCCCCAGGAAAAAAAATGGTGAGAGAGTTGAGCATCGCTGTTTCTCCCATGCTGCACCAGCTTGGGTCAGGTTGACTCATTCCAGGCGTTGATGGATGCAGCAGAGGGAGAGAGTAAGAAAGGGAAGAGAGAAAGAGAAGTCGAGAGAGAAGGAGAAAAAAAAATGAGAGAGAGGTAGGGGGACGTTACTGCTGCTGCTAACATCCTTACTGCCGCTACGGCTGTCGCACCAGCTCGAGTTGAGTTCAGGCGCTGCTGAATGCGGCATAGAGAAAGGAGAAAAAAATAGGGAAGAGGAAGGAGATAGTGAGGAAAAAAAAGAGGGAAGAGGGAAGGAAAATCAAGGGAGAAAGGAGAGAGGCAGGGAAGTGCGGCTACTGTTACCGCACTGAGTTAGGTTGAGGGTAGTTGCTGAGTGCGGGACCCGGTCCAACAAGACTGAGTTGGGTGCGCTCTGGTCCAGCAGCTGCTGGTTAGTATAGATAAGAAGAAGGAAAAGGGGGAAGGAAGAGAGGAAGAGGAACGAGTAGAGAGAGGGGGATGGTGGCGATTGCTACCGAGTTGACTTGGCTGAAACCGAGTCCAGCCGAGTCAAGTTGAAGTTGGGCCTGATCCAGTTGGGTTTCCAATAAGGAAGGTGAGGTGAGGAGAAAGAGAGAGAGAAATCAAGTAGGAGGAAGGAAGGGAGGAAAAGGAAGAAGAGAGTTGGGAGTCGAGTCAACTCGCTGCCAAGTTGTGGCTGCCGAGTTCAGTGTGAGTTGACTCAGTCCAGACATTGTTGGATGTTCTAGCAGTAGGAGGTAGAGAAGAATAAGGGAAGAGAGAAAGAAGAAAGGAAGAAGGGAGCTTGGGTTGGGGCTGTTGTCAAGTTGACTCGTTAAGCGACTTAGCCACTATCATTTCGGTGGGTCATAATTGCATCTACACCTTGCCGGTTGACCCAGATCTGAGTCACCAAGATAAACTTCAAGTCAAGATGAATTAAAACCCATTTTATTTGTTTACTTATGAGTTGACTCAACAAGTCTTCACTAAGTTTATTGAACGTAGGAGCTAAGTACTAACTATCTTCCTTGATGTTTTGATTAATTAGGTCATGGTCGCATGTTTATTGACTAGATTTAACTCTATCGGATTTCAGTCGTGCTTTCTAGCGGGCCACGCAACTAGATTATTTGATCGAGGTGATGACTCACCCTTTGAGCTTCCCACTTAAATTCATTAATCTATACAAACATAATGCCTTGATTCCTCCCAATGAAATATTTATCTTACTATATAAATACGATAATATATTGCGCACCTGATCCCTATATTAGGTAATGAACATATCTCTTTAATTTTGGTAAGCATAAATGATTGATGATAATATGCTACCTTTAGTTGCACACATGTTAATTAATTGTATGATTGACATTACGATCATTTGATGGAGTGGATGGAACTTGTCGTGGTCTTACCCTCTTGCGGTCTATATTTGACTTACGCGACTTGGATTACGCATTTTCCTTACATGGCTTGGACCGCATGTTTACCTATGTGGCTTGGATCATTTATTTGCCCTTTGTGGCTTTGATGGAACATTAACGTCATTCTATAGTTGTTAGTTATACTTGCATATCCTATTAATTTTTGGGTCATTATGTGAAGTTTGTTATGATTTTCTGGTAGAGCTGAAGTTCGCTTGTCGATTTTCTAACCATCTTGTAGAGTTCATATAATTTTCGAATGACTTCGGAGTTCTTATGTTAATTCTTTCTTCATCTTGCGGTGTTCAGTTGTATGATGATTTTTGGATGGAGCTGAAGTTCGCTTATCGATTTTCTAGCCATCTTGCGGTATTCATGTACGATATGATTTCTGGGTGAAGTAGAGGTTTAAAGGTTGATTTTCTATTCACCTTATAAATCTCTCTTGTACCATAATTTTCGGGTGGAGCTGAAGTTCGTTTATCGATTTTCTAGCCATCTTACAAAGTTCACGTACAATACGATTTTAGGTGAAATAGAAAGTCCTATGATTGATTATTTGATGATCTGGACATATTCCCTTATATTGCGATTGCCATTATATTTTGCTTATGATGAGATTCTATTGATTGGTTTAATTTTTGAGTATGTAAGTATGATTAGAAAATGTCTTGTTTAATATATCTAATTTCATGACTTGCAATCTATACTAGATTATGAATGATGAGTGCGCAATCTAATAGGGTGCTCCTCACTGCGATAGTTATTAACGTTATCAAACCATAACAGTTGATGCAGGTGTAGAGCGAGCCGATGACGTTCACTGGGTCACCAGAGTAGATCGGGTAGTTGAGGAGCTAGACGGGGTCCCTATGGGCCATGTTGAGATTCATCATTGCACGCTAGATTTCTAACTTTGTTTAATGAACTTTGTATTTAAGATTGTATTAGTCCTATATAGGCGCTACATTTAGATATTTATGATGATTAAAATATTTCTTATACAATGCATGGTTTATTCTAGCTTCGTTGCCATTAACTCTAAGTAATGATAAGCAGTTCAAATTTACACTGAATTTTATACGCTAATACTCGGGTTTTTGGAGGACAAGTCATATACTTGGGTTCCAAAAACCGGGGCATTACATATCCGCTTATCAATAATCCTCGATGACACTTTACAATAATCGGCAATAAGTTTGATATGCTTGAACTTGATATGCTTGAGAATTTGCTTCTTATTCATTCATATATGGAGAAGAATACATGACATTGCCTTTTGAAGTTGTTTCATCATTTTGCTTGTCTTGCCCCTTTTGATTAGGAAGTATTGTACTAATAATCTTCATAATTAAGACTACAACGATCTTTAAGAACAATCTATTTTAATGAAGCAAATATTGACATGTACATGGATGCTTTTTATTATGTACGAATCATTCCATTTGAGATCAAGTTTGTCCACTGTTCTATGAATATACCTGTCTCACAATTTTGCTTGCTAATTACGAAGATATGAAAGGTCATATCTATATTCGAATATTGTGTTTTTTTTTCTTTCTTTTCTTTCTAATAACTATCTTCAATATGGATTGCGCGTCTTTACCTTCTCTCTTATAACATGCATTTTCCTTATAACAGTCTCACCATTGTTGATAATTTTTTTGTAATATATTCTTCAAGACGAAGCAGTTCTCAGATCGATGTCCGAGGAAATGATGATAATAGCAATAATCATTTCTCTTATTTTCTTTATTTCCTTTGAACTCTTTGGCCATGGAAATTTGATCCTTTCTGTGGCCAGAAATTGGTTCATTATAGGAAGTATATCGTCTTCTTCAAATGTATACTTTTCACAGTTCCTTTGCTTATCTCAACAATTCTTCATTTTTCTCCATAGTTCCTTTGCTTATCTCAACAATTCTTCATTTTTCTTTCTTCTTCAACAGTATTGGTTGAAGTTCTTTTAAGACTTTGAAACATCTGACTAATAAGAATATCAAGTATCTTTGTATTGATATTTTCTACATTGCAAGCTTTCTCAATCAGATCTTGAAAAGTTTGTATATTCGGACCAATAAGACTCAATGCAATATCTGGTCTTATATATACTATACACAACTTGATTTGTTCTTATTCTTTTGTAAGTTGTAGACATGATGCCCCTAGTATTCTCCATCGATTGATGAATTCTTTGACCGATTCATCTTCTCACTGGCAAATGGAAACTAGTTCATTGATATTGATTTCTTC
The DNA here is from genome assembly GCA_037074715.1 of Magnolia kwangsiensis. NCBI lineage: Eukaryota > Viridiplantae > Streptophyta > Magnoliopsida > Magnoliales > Magnoliaceae > Magnolia > Magnolia kwangsiensis. The sequence goes on along the minus strand of CM073577.1, from coordinate 102,377,617 downwards.
AGAGGATGACCTAGGAAGTTGCGAATGATAACGAAATTTTTTGATGAAATCTTCTACAGGAGGTATCACAAATGGAAATTCTCTGGTCACAACTATTTTCCCTTTATCTTTTCAGCTCTTTGACGGATCTCTTGTAGACATTGCATTTGTAGTCACTTTCTTATCTCATTTCTCATCCTTTTTCATTACTATCTCACATTGTTTTATCATTCTTTGTAACATATCCTTCAGTGTAAAGCAATTTTCTATGGGATGTCCCAAATGACGATGATAACAGTAATATTTCTTTTCTTTTGTCATCTCAACTTCTTTTGGGCGTTTGGGCTGAGGTAGTTGGATGGTTCCGACAGCCAATAATTGTTCCATCATCGGCAAAACATCTTCTTTTTTGAAATCGTATTCTTTGTGATAGTCATATGATTGAGGTCATTTATCATTCACACGGTCTTTGTAACGGTCTGAATCTTCTCTTTTCCTTGTTTCTTGCTTATTATAAAAGGTAACTCTTTCTTTTCCCAATCAACAACGCTTATCATTGATCTATTTGATCATCTTCTTTCTGTTCTGTTTTGAAATGCTGGCATTTTCTTGGCCATCAACTCCAGTGCATGTGCCTTTGTTACAAGATCTCAGAAGGTTCTTATATTAGCACTTGTGAGACCAAAAGAAATTCCTGGTTCTATGGAGTTCAGGCACATATTTACTTGTTCCTTTTCTTTGGGTAACTGTCTACACGAAGACGCCAATGTTTTCTATCTACTGATAAATTTTTCCACAGGTTCATTTTCTCTTTGTCTCACAGAAGCCAATTCCACAATACTGACATCACGGTTTGACAAAAAGAAATTGGATATAAACGCATCTTGCAACTGCTCCCAAGTTTGTATTAATTCTGGCGCCAGATTAGAGTACCATTGAAATTCTTTACCTGTCGCAAATAGTATTGTGAAACAGTGGAGAAGTTACCCATTGTCATCATGAAGTGTACAAGATGTTCTTCTGGAGATCCATCTCCATTAAACTTTTGGAAATCTGGATGTTTGAAATTGGCCGGGAATGACACATCCTCCACTTCCTTTGGATACAATGTTTGTAACAGAATCTCATAGTATGTTCATGTTCTCTGAAGACTTCTTCGACCATTTTTTGCATTTCTTCTTATGTCATTATTTTGGTAGTTGGAGCAAACCCATGTGATCTTGTTCTAGGCAGTTGCGAACTTTTGGATCGTTGTTCGTGTCCATTTATAGCGGCCATCATAGGTGGAACCACCACTTAGGCTACGTTGTGAGCAAGAGTAGTCAAAGCTTCTTAGAGACTTCATGTGAGGCCTGTATCCTAGACTGTACCATTCCGTAGGCTTCCGCGGTCCTCCCGACTGAATTTTAGCAACCTGCGATGCGTAGATAATAGTTGTGTGTAACCTTGAGTCATACCCTATCAACCTAAGTCGAGTCAACCTGAGATTTATACCCTTAGGACTGCGCCGTCGCTGTCGTTCCAACGCCGTGTCTCGGGCGCCGAGGCGATACCCAGGCCAGGAGATGTGGGCCCATGTTTAGTTCGAAGAAAATGTCAAGCGTTGCAAATCCCGAGAGAACATGTCCCATTAATCAAGTACACATCATACATCGAATGTCAAGTACAACACCATCCCTAAAGTCAACTCTCTCTTACAAACCTTACCTATCAAGTACACCCGTCACTCACTCCCTATCACTCTATCACTCACACCCATCCCACTCTCTCTCTCTCACTCTCTCTCTCTCTCTCTCTCTCTCTCTCTCTCTCTCTCTCTCTCTCTTCTCTCTCTCTTATTTCTCCATTTTTCAAGCAAGCTCCCAAGGGAACCGTCCAAGCTTCCATGGGAGAGAAGCTAGTGTGGCCCATTTCTACCACACAATCCCACCCTCCAAAGATCATCTCGACTATTGAATCACATCCCTTGGAGCTCTAGAACGCATTGGTGGAAAAAGGAAAAGGAGTTCAAAGGTGGGTGTTCATAAGCATTTGGTTTTGATGATTTGAAGGCCCACTTATGGTGGGACCCATCTTGATGTATTGGGTAAAGAGGGCCCCATAGTGGCAGGGTCCCTCCCCTTCTCACGCTTATCTCTCTCTCTTTCTCTTTCTCTCTCTCTCTCTCTCTCTATCCTTGATTGTATGACCCACCTTGATGTATTATCCTCATCGTCCGATCATGAGGCCCACCATGTTGCTGCTCATTTTTGGGATAAATTTGATAAGGGGAAAATACAAATATCGGTTTGATCCAAGCAGGTGGGCCACGCTCTCGTGGACCCCACCCTGATGCATGGTGTATCCATGCCGTCCTGCATGAGGACCACTGTGATTTATGAGTTTTATTTAACTGTCCTACTTGCTGGACGGTGAGGCCCACTTAATGTGGAATCGGATTGGCTAGTGTACCTCACTTAGCTATTTATCTATTGTATGGACGTCAGCCCCATGTGTCACAGCCCAAAACTCAGAAACCGGGCTCACAAAATTTTCGATCGCTGAATCTGGCGCTGAAAGCCTCCATAGTACCCCATTCTCGGCTCCCGACACCCATATACCAGGTTCCGATCCTGAGATGCTACAAGGAGGATTTCTACTATCCATTTAATTCGTAATGAGCATAATCATAAGCATAACCCACGAACAATAACCACAAGAACACCATCACAAAATCCACTACGATCAAAAACTTTGAGCACAAGGTGTATAAAGGGAAATACAAGTTAGTGCTAATAACAAAACTCTAAAAGCTCGACTACACGTTCCTTCTGCTACTACACTATGGCTGTGTCCTGACGTCACCTGCACGCATCAATCATGCATAAGCTTATAGAAAGCTTAGAGGATGGTGTAAGTGTGTGCGCAATATGAGCGTGCTAAGAATGTAAATGCGGAAACATGATAATGGGTATTATGAATGCAATCAACCATACCAAGGCTATGCAGTGCAAGATATGAATGCTATCGGCCATATCGAGACCATGTGATGCGAGATGCAACTCATGCATGTCAATCCTCATCATATATTAGTACGGTTCTCATTTTGGATAATCATCGGGGTCTAGTACACTCTACGCTAGCTTGCCGTCCCTATCCGAACGCACAACCGGGAGAGCAGAAGAGACCTCACCATCCGCCTGCCAATATCGGGCCCGGCCCGTCGATATCAGACCTATTCCTCAAGCTGGTCAAACTCAACCTAGAAGTTGCCCCCTCACTCAGGCGGGTAAGGTCACACCCCTTTCCAACCGACCACGACATAGTAGGAGACTCGGCCTACTTATATACGGCCATCGCGCACTCGTGTATCCACTCGGTCTCGACATTGGAGTCATCCTCTAGTACCATCGGGTTTAGAGATTTTCACCCATGGACATCTATGGCGCCCGTATGCTAGAACCAAACATTTTCGGTATCCAATCCAGCCATCCATGATGCATCTGTGGAGGCTATGGCCTTGATGTCGCTAGGGCATATAATAATCACAATCATACAAATGCAAGTGCATGAGTCACACTACCAGTCATGCAACAGTCATACGTGTACCATGCACTAGGGTAACTTCGCCTACCAGGGTGCCCATAAACAGTTCCCCCGAAGGCATATGCCATGATCAGTCACTTCTCATATCAGTCATACATATGATGCGTAGGATAATGAATCATGGATCTATACTAAACATGTATATAGAGATGGGCTCTGTGTATAACTGAGGTGGGCCTAGACGGCCTACTTACTACAAGTACGACCTATTAGTGGGCCTTAGGGAGAGTGACAATGCGGACATTTAACCGATGTCATCCTTATAATGTGGGCATCTAACCATCATTGTTCCCAAGACATTACTTACTATAAATATCATTATATGCCATGGAGGGATCATGCATTGCAATGGACCTAGGTGCACTCAATTGGGCCTTAAGTACATCAATTGGGCCTTATCATATGGGCCTTACATTCATCAAGCGGATCACCTCAATGAGACTCACCAATGGGCCTTAAGTCCTCTGCAATGGGTCAAAACCCATGAGCCTTAGAATTTGAAAAAAAATGAGCCCAATCACACGAGCTTTATGTTTATCAAATGGGCCTAATCACATAAGCCTTATATATACCAAAGTGGGCCTCAACAATGGGCCACAAATACATCAAATGGGCCTACACACATGGGCCCATAAATAACAAAGTGGGCCTTAGTGGGTGGGCCACAAATACATTAAGATGGGCCTCTACAATGCCTTAATATGATCTCAAAATGGTTGGACGGTTTGGATGAAACTCATGCATCATGGTAGGCTCCCATGTGGGTCCACTATAACATTTATTTTCCATCTAGTCCTGGGCCCACTAAAATGTTTATTAACCACCCAACCTGTTAGTAAGGCCACGTGAGCAAGGGCTCCACTATAATGTTTACTTTACATCCAACCTGTTGATAAGGCCATGTGGCAAGGGGCCCACCAAAATGTTTATTTTACATCCCACCTGCTGATATGGCCATGTGGCAAGGGGGGGGGGGGGGGGGGCACCAAAATGTTTATTTTCCATTCAAACCTGTTGATAAGGTCATATAGACCCAGGGCCCACCAAAATATATATTTTCTACCCAACATGGGCCCATTGTAATGTTTAATGCCATCCACACCTGTTCATAACGTCACGTGGGCCAGGGCCCACAGTGATGGACGACGTGGACACAATACATACACTAAGTGGGGGCCACCATCCACTGCTGTGGACGGACGGCGTGAGTGAAATACTTGCATCACAGTGGGTGTCATCACCCACTGTTGTGGACGGTGTGGTAAGCCACACATACCGCAGTGGGTCCCATGTAGGGCCCACCAAAGTGTTTATTTTCAATCCAACCCGTCCATTATGTGTTTCCCACAAAATTAAGGGTCCATACCAAGTTTCAGCCACATTCAAAATTCAGGTAGGCCCCACCAAGTGTTTTTATATGATTTAGGCATATCTTCACATGATTTGGATGGTATGGCCCACCTGAGTTCAGTTTGTGGATGATTTTTGGAGTCAACGCACCATTCAAGAGAACCTATTAAATGAACGGTATAGATGTAAAATATACATCATGGTGGAGTCTACAAGTGGGCCAATGCGGCCACCTTTTTTTTAACGTGGACATCTCTGGACGTCATGGCACAAAATCATGCCAAATTTTTTTTATTTTTTTTCCTAGGTGGGACCCACATTAACCAGATCTACCCCGTCCATTGCATGTGTCCCATAAAAATAGGGGTCCAAAATAAGTTTCAGGTGGGTCCAAGCTTCTGGTGGACCCCAATAATCTTTTTTTCAAGTTTTAAAGGAAAATACTAGTATTCTTAATGCCACGGCCCGCCAGATAATTCGATCGGTCTCATTTTTCGGTTCAACGCCTAAAATGATCCCGAGAATATAATGGATGGCTTGGATTAAATATATACATCAAGGTGGGGCCATGTTGGAGGGCCCACCATTTCCCTTCCTTTTTTTTTTTTTTTTTTTAAAAGCTTGTAAGTACACACCCCTGACAGTAGACACACTCCACGTTAACCTCTTCACTCCCATGCCTCTAGTCCAGCGTCCCTGGACGCTGGACAGCATGGATGAACACATCATCATGGTAGGTCCCGCATGTACGTGGCCCACCATACCCATATACATATATATATATATATATATATATATATATATATATATATATATATATAATATTAATATAATATAATATATATGTATATATATACATATATCAATAAATATGTATATATATATATATATATATATATATATATATATATATATATATATATATATATATATATATATATATATATATATATATATATATATATCATATCACCTAAAATGTGGTGGACCACACCATTGATGAATGGAGTGGATTTAACATGGCCCACTTCAATCTAGGGAGAGGAGAGAGAGAGAAAAAAAAAGAGAGGAAAAGAGAGATACGGTGAGATAGAGGGGAGGGTCCCCGCCACTATGGGCCCTCCATAGTTACAACACATACATCGAGTGGGTCCCACAACAAGTGGGCCCTTAAAAATTGAAATGAAGGATGATCATCCACCTCTAAGCCTCCTCCTTACTCCGTTGGCCTCCAATGCTCATTTGCTTGACTTTTAACGGTGGTAGATGATGGATCAAAGGTTGAGATGAGAGATGAGAGAGTAGGAAAGGTGGGCCACACTTGGCATTTGGGAGAGGGAGAGAGAGCTTGGACGTGTGAAGCTCTTTTTCTTGGAATGTTTTTTTTGAGAATGAATGAGAGAGAGAGGGGAGTGATGCGTGAAAAAGGGTGATGGAGTGATGTGGTGTGATGGGTGATGGGTGGAGTGATGTGTTGTAAGAAGGGATGGGTGGAGAGAGAGGTGAAGTGATATGAGGGTTGACCTTGGGCTTGCTTGTGTAAGAGAAAGGTATGGGTTGTTGTACTTGGGTATGGAGTGACTTGACTTGTACTTGACATGAGTGATTGATTGATTGATGGGATATTTCATAGAGATTCCCTCGTAATTTGCAACGCGCGGTATTTCCTTCGAATTGAACGCAGACTGACATCTTTTAGACTGGGTATTGGGTCGGTGTGCGAGTCGCGGCGTTAGAACCGCAGCGAAGGCGCGGTCGCTAAGGTATAAGTTTTAATTTTAGCCGTCTTTGGCATACAGGTCTCAGCTTAAGATCGCGCGCAAATATCAGAAAGTGGTCGAGGATTGCCGACTTCGGCCGGAAGGATAGCGGGAGTTGACGGAACAGTACGAACTAGGATACGGGTCTTACACCGTGTGGGTCACACTGTGATTTGTGTGGTTGGATCCCCACCATCCAGATGGCTGGACGGTGGGCCACAACATGATGTATGTGTGTATCCACGTCGTTTGTACATCGGACGTGGACCCACTTGATGGACTTATTTATCCACACCGTCCATCCAATGAAGTAGATTAAAATCTCATGTGGAAACCACCCTGATGTAAGTGTTTTATCTACACCACCCATCTGACGAGCAACACCTAGCTACCGTTGTGCAAGTTGTTAGCAAGTTAGGTGGGTCCACTAGCATGATGTATATGTTTCATCAAGTCCATCCATCATGTGGGACCCACCTGTTTAACACATGTGGTGATCCACACCATCCAAGAACGAAGCAGATCTAATTTTTGGTGGGCTAGCTGTCAGCAGCTAGTAGCTACAGCTGCTACTTTGACGCAGCTAGCTCTGTGGGTCCCTGCATGAGTTGTGTTATATCCATCCATCCACACGTGTGAGGACCACTCGTGTGGGGGCTACAATGTGATGTATGGGTTTAATCCACACCGCCCACTGTGTGGGACGGTGTGACCCATTGTGATATATGTCTTATCTCAACTAGACGGTGTACACCACCATGATGTATTTATTTCATCCACACCATCTAGATTGTGCTAGACAATGTTTAGATAGTTTTGATTTACGTGGACAATGTTTGAAAAGTGTTGATTTACATAGTCAATGTTTGGACAGTGCTGATCATTGTTAGTGAGCCATGTGCCCCATAGAATGATAGTGTATAGTAATACACATGTTACACCTGCATCCATTGAAATAATTTTAGGTGTAATGCAAGCTTCAACTTGGTGTATATATTTGGCCCATTAGTGTGGCCCATTGATGCGACGCACTTGATGTATGCGAGGCCCATTAGTTTAGCCCACTTGATGTATATGAGGCTCATTGGTGCGGCTCATTGATGTGGCCCACTTGATATATATGAGGCTCATTGGTACGGTCCATTGAGCAGCCCATTATGATATGTGTATTAGGCCCATGTCATGCGGCCCAGCGTGATGTGTATTAGGCCCATGTTATGCGTTCTATTATGATGTGTATTAGGCCCAGGTATGTGGCTCGTTGTGATGTATTTGTGACCCATTTGATAAGGCCCATTGTGATGTATTTGTGGCCCGTATGGTGAGGCCCGATGTGGTGTATATGTGGCCCATTTGATAATGCCCATTGTGAAGTATTTGTGACCCGTATGGTGAGACCTAATGTGGTGTATATGTGGCTCTTGAGTGAGGCCCAATGCGATGAATGTGCAGACTGATGTAATGTGTGATTTCACTCTATGGTATGTAATGATGTTTATGTGGGCCACTACTTGGGAGCGATGTTTGTTAAATGTCCACATTGATGAGCAATGATGGTTAGATGTCCACATTGTGACCTTCCCTTAGGCCCATTGTGAGACCCATTCTTGTTATAAGTAGGCTGTCTAGGCCCATCCTTGATATGAGGAGAGTACACCATCATCTTATAACATGCTTAGTATAACTTCACGATCCATGACCATGCGTATAATATGTATGCTTAATATGAGGAGTGATTGATCATAGCACATGCCATGGACAGATTAGTATAGGACTCCATGATAGGAGGAGTTGCCCACATGAGTGTATGGTATGTGTAGGATTGATGCATGATTTGATTGTGTGACTCATGCATCTTGCATTTTGTGATATGACCACCACACGTCCTAGCGACACCAGGGCCGTGGCTTTCATAGGCATATCTTGGATGACTAGATGAGACACAAAAAATGTTTAGTTCTAGCATACAGGCGCCATAGATGTCCCTGAGTAAAAATTCCAAAACCTTTGTGGCCATGAGACACCCCAATGTCTAAACCGACTGGATTTATATGAGCGCATGAGGGTTGTATACCAGTAGGCTGTGTCTCCCAATGTGTCGTGTTCAGTTAGGAGGGGGTGTGACTTTACCCGCCTGAATGAGGGGGTAATATCTAGGTTAAGTTTGACTAGCTAGAGGAATAGGTCTGTTATTGATGAGCCGGGCCTAATATTGGCAGGCGGATAGTGAGGTCTCTTTCACTTACCTAGTTGTGCACTCGGATAGGGGCAGTAAGCTGGAGTATAGTGTAATAGACTCCGGTGATGATCCTAGAGATATATGGTACTGATATGTGTACTTATTGAGCAGGGGTTGCATACTCATTCATTCACTATCCACTCGGGCTGGTAGTGCGTAACTAATTATTATGTGTACCTTCGCAATGATTAGGATTTCAGTTGGGCCACGTGGCTAACCTGAGATCAGGAGTCTACCACATTGAGTCTGGCTATCCAAATTTAGGTATGAGACTATTTTAGATTAAAGTCCCTTGTGATGGACCCCATAGTCTGCGATACTACGTACTATTATCCCGACGTCACACTTCAGCTTGGTCATTTCATTTGCATCGCATATTACATTACATCAGTGGCATATGACATTTTGAGTTAATATGTTTCTGCACTTATATGGCCTAGACAGACTTAATATGATTTTCATATTGCATAGTTGATCTGCATTGCTTTCTCAATATATGATATTGACTTATTATTATTTTACATCGCATAGCCTTGATACGGCTAATAGCATTCATGGACTTACCAGTATGTTTCGCATTAGTCTGTTATTGTACGATTTATAGATTGCCAGTATTTTTGCTTACTCTGATATTGCATGATTTATGGGTTTGTATTGCAAACTTAACACTTACCTTGTGCACACACCTGCACCACCCTTTAAGCTTTCTATAAGCTTATGCATGATAGATGCGTGTAAGTGACGTTAGGTTATAGTAGCGTTAAACATGGAGCGTGCAACGATCTTCTGGAGCTTTGATTTTTGATATATGTATTTCCCTTTCGGTATTGTATTCAAATGTTTATATTAGTGGATATGATGATGATGATGTTGCCTTTGTGATTTGGGTAAACTTGTGGTTATGCTTCTTATGAGATAAATGTACGTTAAAAAATCCTCGTTGTAAGACCTTAGAATCGGAACCTAGTGTATGGGCGCTGGGAGCCGAGAATGGGGCACTACGGAGGCTGTCGACATCAGATCGGCAATAAAGAATTTTGTGAGCCTGACTTACGGGTTTAGGGAGTGACACTTCGACACTGTTCCATTAAAGTTATTGTCACGCCCCAAATCCAAAAATCGGATTCACATGAATCCCGATTGCCGAATCGGGTGCCGACAGCCTCCATAGTGCCCCATTCTCGGCTCTTGGTAATCAAATGCCAGATTCCGATCCTGGGATCCTGCAAGGAGGATTTTCAGAATGAATTTTTTTTTGTAATGGAGCATAACCACAAGCATAATCAAGTTACAAAACAACATCACCACATATCCACTATAACAAACATTTTAAGTACAATGCAGAAAGGAAAATACAAGGTGATCAAAAGCTCCAAAAGGTCCTGATATGCACTCCTGTCTCAGCGCTGCTGCCGTCCAACGCTACCTGCACGCAACTATCGTGCATAAGCTTACAAAAGCTTAGAGGGTGGTGTAAGTGTGTGCGTAAGGCAAACGCCAAGTGTATAGTATCAGAACAATGCGGAAGTATGCGGTAAGTCCATGAATAAAATCAACCATACTAAGGCTATGTAATGCAAGGCATGAATGCTATCGGCCATACCAAGGTCATGCGATGCGAGATATGAATGTCATCGGCCACACCGATGCAATGTAAGGCCTACATAGCTGAATGTCACATGCGAAATACAATCCAAGAAAGTCGGTACTCATCAAGTACATATATCAGTATAGTTCCTCTCTGGATATCACCGGGGTCTAATACACTTCGCAGTGACTGCCACCTCCCTAGCTGCACAGTCAAGCAAGAGGAAAAGACCTCGCTATCCGCCTGACCAGTAATATGCCAATACCTACCCGGCTCATCGATAGCGGACTCATTTGCGAGCTGGTCAAACTCAGCCTAGCTTATAACCCCCTCACTCAGGCGGATAAGGCCACACCCCCTTCCAACCGACCACGACACAGTGGGAGACGCGGCTTACTGGTATTCGGTACTCGGGCGCTCATGTATCCACTTGGTCTAGACGTTGGAGCATCTCATGGTACCAAAAAGGTTCTGAGACTCTCACCCAAGGACATCGTAAGTGCCCACAGTGCTAGAATAAGTATTTTCGGTATCCAATACGGCCATCCACGATGTACCTATGGAGCCACGACCCTGATGTCGCTAGGGTGTGCAGTGATCAAGTCACACATATGCGAGATGCATGAATCACGCTGTCAAAACATGTAGCAATCCAGCGCGTACTGCGCGATCATGTGGGGCACTCAGTCACATAACGAGCCCCGTAAATGGTCTGCCCAATGGCGTATGTTATGATCAGTCATTACTCATATCAAGCATACATATGATGCGTATGGGCATGAGTCATGAGATTATTCTAAGCATGTTATAAGGCAATGAATAGCAACGGGTATGGACCTATCAATGGGCCCTAAAGAGAGTTACAATGCGGACATTTAACCAACATTGTACATACAATGTGGACGTCAAACCAACATTATTTCCTAGGCACGGCTTGCCATAAATATCATTTCACGAACCATGAGAAACGTACATTGCAATGGACCCTAAGGACATCCGTTGGCCTCGATCCCTGGGCCTTAGATATATCAAATGGGTCGTATTACATGGGCCTCACATTCACCAAATGGGTTACATTGATGGGCCTCACTAATGAGCCTTATGTACATTGCAATGGTCCATGATCCATGGGCCTTAAAATACATCAAAGTGGCCTCACAACTTAGGCCTTAAATATGTTAGATGGGCCCATACACATAAATATATCAACTAGGCCACTCCATTTGTGCCCCATGCACATCAAATGGGCTTGTTCCCATGGGCTTTAATATGTATCAAATGGGCTTGAATCTCGTGGGCCTTATATAGAATAAGTGGGCCGGATCCCATGGGCATCGCATATGTCAAATGGGCCCAAACCCATGGGCATTATACATGCCAGATGAGCTTAATCCCATAGCCCTTATATATATCAAATGGGCCTGATCATTTGGCCCTCAGATATATACCAAGGTAGGCCTCAATGAATGGACAAAGTTAAATCAATAAAGGGCCCTATACACATGCCATGGTGGCCCATTTGAACCATAGATCTGGCTCATTTTGGCTCAAGCCATAAAATAGTTTTACAAAAACAAATAAATGGACGGTTTAGATGCAACACATGCATCATGGCGGGGGTCACATGAAGGCCCACCATCATAATCATATATAATTTATGTACAGTATATATATGTACTATGATATTATATATATATCTTCACATACACACACGCATACACACACGCACACACACACACGCATACACACGTGTGCACTCACACATGCATACACACACATGTGCACTCACACACATGTGTACACACCCACACACACACGTGCACTCACACATGCGCGTACACACCCACACACACACACATGTGCACATTACAGTGGGCTCCACCGTCCTTACGGACGGTGGATTTCAGGCACTTACATCACTGTGGGTCCTAGGTGGGGCCCACCATAATGTTTTTATGCCATCTGACCCGTCCATTAGGTCACACAGACCTGAATGACGGGTGAAAACAAATTTCGGCTCGATTCACAACTTCTGTGGGCCCCAAACAGAGTTTTAATGGTAGAATTCAATTCACACTGTTTCTCATGGTGTGGGCCACCTGAGCGTCAGATCAGCCTGATCTTTGGAGGGGGGCACGTCAGGGGGGTGGCCCACCTAATGAATGGGTCGGATGGTAAATAGGCATCAAGGTGGGGCCCACGGCTAGGGCCATGGGTCTGCCTCGTCCGCCCGCTCGCTGACGAGCGCAGGTCGCCTGGCGTCCCGTCGTGACGCCAGAGGCAGCAGCGCCTCTGCTGCTTTTTTTTTTTTTTTTTTTGAAAAACCTATTTTTGAGAGGTTTTTGGTACGAGGGGCCCGCTTCAAGTGCATCCACTCCATCCATTGTGTTCCCAAGCCCGAAACAATTCTATCAAGACCAATATCGGATATTTTCCAGCGTGTAAGAAAAGTCTGGGTAGATTTCAACGGTAATGATGTTATTTTTAAAACTATGGCCCACTAGATATCCGGATCTTCCTCATCTTTCGGCTCAACGCCTAAAATAAGTTGGGGAAGGGGATGGACGGCACGGATTGTATACATACATCAAGGTGGGTCCTATACAAATGGCCCACCCCAATGGCTTGAAACAAGCCTCTTTCTTTTGTTTTCATTCCTGTGACGTCTGGACGTCACTGGACTCTTTTCCCTTTTTTTTTTTTTTTTGGGCTATAGCAATTACATTCAAGGTGGGCCCTGATTAGGTGGGCCATCCTAAATGGATGTATATTTAAGATGGGCCCCACCCATGGACGGTTTGGAAAAAAATACGTATTTCATGGTGGGGCTCATTCAAGTGGGCCACATGGCCTCATCAACATAAATAATAATAAAAAGAGAGAGAGAGAGAGAGAGAGAGAGAGAGAGAGAGAGAGAGAGAGAGAGAGAGAGAGAGTAAAGAAGTGGGACACGCGTGATGGAGGGACCCCGACACTATGGGTCCTCCGTTTCAACCATCCAATCATACATCAACGGGTCCCGTTGCACATGGACCATCCAAGTAAAAGATTAACGGTGGAGATCCTTCTCCACTAGAAATGGACGGTCTAGATGACCTCTTTAATACAAGGAAAGTAAACATCATGATGGGGTCCATGGAGAATGGCCCCATCATGGAATGATCTTGATGATCAAGATGAGCCATTGGCCACATCTTAGGGTTCCAAATGAGATCCAAACCATTGATCGGTTGGCCTCACTTGGCCCATCTTAAAAACATAAAAAGTAGTCTAAAGAAACACCCACCACTTGATCTTCTTGGTCCGTTGGATAGCTGGTCTCTTAGAGCTTCACTTTGATGGTGGAGATGGAAAATAGATGGCTAGGATGGAAGATTTGGGAGTGAAAAGTGGGCCACCAAAATCACACTTCTCTCATGGGGAGCCTTGGACGTGGGAGGCTCTCTTGGTAGCTTGGGTTTGGTGTGAGAAAGAGAGAGAGAGGGAGAGATGAGATGTAGAGAGATGTGAGGTGAGTGATGGGGTGATGTTTGATGGATGTGAGTGATGGGTGAGGTGATGTGTTAGTTGACTTGGGTGGTTGCTTGACTTGTGGAGAAAGGAAGCATGGGTGCTTGTACTTGACATAAAGTGATTGATAGGTGATTGATTGATGAGATTGATTTGACACTTTGTAGAGATTCTCTTGGGATTTGCAACGTGCAGTGTTTTTCCTCAAACTGAACGCGGGTCCGTATCTCATTGTCTGGGTATCGGATCGATGCGTGAGTTGCGACGTTGGAACCTCGGCGATGGTGCGGTCGCAACGATACAAGTCTCGGATTAAGTCGGCTCAAATGAATAGGATATGACTTACGGTCATGCGCAACGTCAATTATAGGTCGCGGATTGCCGGAATTTGACGAGAAGGATCGCGAAAAACAACAGAACGGTACGGATTAGGATACGGGTCTTACAGTTATTTGAACTTGTGCCATCTCAACCATGCGCTCATTAACACTTGGTGGTGGACCCTGATTGACTCTTACCATGTACATTATCATGTCCCAAACTTGGAAACTGGGTTCACAAAATTTTCGATCACCGAATCCGGCACCAATAGCCTCCGTAATGCCCCAATTTTGGCTCCCAACGCCCATACATTAGATTCCAATCCTGGGACCCTACAAGGAGGATTTAGATCATAAACTCATTTCATAATTAGTATAACCATAAGCATAACCCATAAATAATAACCAAAATATCACGACATATCCATTATGATAAAAAAACACTTTTGAGTACAATGTGCATAAAGGAAAATATAATGATAATAATAACCAAAAACTCTTAAAGCTCCGTGAAGGAGTGCTTCTGCTCCTGCTTAGCTACTGTTTGGCTTTACCTACATGTATCAATCGTTCATAAGCTTATAGAAAGCTTAGAGGGTGGTGTAAGTGTGTACTTAATATAAGCATGTTCAGAATGCAATGTCATAGTGATGCGGAACATGCTGGTGAATCTATGAATACTGTTAGCTATACCAAGGCTATGCGATGTAAGGCATGAATGCTATTGGCTATACCAAGGCCATGCAATGCGAGATGCAACTCAAGCATAACAATCCTCATCAGAATCCACATAATCATACAAATCATCTCTGGGATATCATCGGGGTCTAATACACTATACACCACGTTGCTGCCCTAAACTGGTGCGCAACCATGCAAGCAGAAGAGACCTCACTATCCTCCTGGCCAATAGTTAGCCAATATCTATTCGACATGTTGATAGCAGACCCATTTATGAGCTGGTCAGACTCAGCCTAGCATTGCTCCCTCCCCTCGGGTGGGTAAGGCCGCACCCCTTTCCAACCTACCATGACATAGTGGGTGATGCAACCTCCTATTATTTGGCCCTCATGCACTTATACATCCACTCGGTCTAGGCATTGGAACATCCTCCATGGTATTTTAAGGGTTTGTGGACTTTCGCCCCAGGACATCATTTGCACCCCCGTGCTTAAACAGTATTTTTGGTATTTAATCCTAACGTCCGCGCTATACCTGCGGAGGCTATAGCCCTGATGTCGTTAGGGTGAATAGTAATCATAATCACACAATATAAGATGCATGAGTCACACAGTCCAATCATGTATCAATTATGTGCATGCCGTGCGCTCATGTGGGACCACTTCGCCCATCAGGGAGTCCTATGAACAACCTGCCCAATGTCATATGCAGTGGTCAACCACATCTCATATCAAACTTGCAGATGATGCGTATGGGTATGTATCGTGATGATGTGCTATCACATACTCATAATCAACATCAATAATCAGCCTATATACAAGGCGGGGTCCATAGATGGACATCCGATCTAAACCAAACTATCATAAGGCCCACTAGATGCCTTAGGGGGACTGAACAAATCCTAGATAGACTCCAAGATTAAAACAATCCTATTGACAATATATGGGGCCCAACATTTTGGGTTAGCCCAAGAAGAATAGATGGATTATGCAATATCAATGGGACCCAATGATTTGGATTAATCCACTAAAAGAATAATGAGAATGGGCCTAACAAGGCCTAAGGAAAGGTCCCAATGTGGACATTTAACCATCATTGCCCATTAATGTGGACATTTAACTAACATTGCTCCCAAGGAGTGACCCATATAGAGCCTAACATATGGTGGACCGATGGCCTCACACAAGGGCCTCATACACATCCCATTGGGACGTACATAAAGGCCTTATACACAACATAATGGGCTTCACATAAAGGGCCGAAGGTAAACCACGATGGACCTTACTCATGGGTCGTATGTGCATCATATGGGCCTCAATCATGGGCCACATATACATCATTGTGGGCCTCACTTATGGGCCTTATACACAACAAATTGGGCCTCACATATAAGCCATAAATAAATCACATTGGGCCTCATTCAAAGGCCTCATAAACATCACCATGTGGGGTCCACAGACCGGATGGTGTTGTTGAAACATGCACATCACGCCGAGACCACGTGGAAGGACGGTGCAAATATACAACACATCACAAGGATTGTCCTACCCATCCAGCCTATGGACGATGCAGATGGTGGACATACATCATGGTATGTGCCACTCAACTAGCAGATGGATGACGTGGGGAATACATACATCAAGGGGTGCGCCGCACAACACTGTCCAAATGGACAGTGCAGATATAGAATACTTACATCAGAGTGGGTCCCACCCCCACACATGACACACGTGTGGGGTGGGCCCCACGTCCCAAAATAGATGGACGATGTGTTTAAGATACATACACCATTGTCAGTCCCTCTCTGCACCGCCCAGAAATGGATGGTGTGGGTATACGATACATCATCAAGGTGGGTCCCACATCCAAGGCAAATGAATGGATGGGGTGGAGAATACATACATCATGGTCAGCCAACAAAGCTTGTTGACATCCCATACAACAACTATATGGCCACGTGGATGGCTTGCATATACAACACATCATGAGGTGGGCTGCGTGAGGCACTCTAGCTAATGCACATCCACTGTCCATGGATTGGACGGTGTGGATGCAACACAAGAAATAAAGTTGGGCCCCACACGCTGCCATGGTGGGGTCTATGTCTAATGGGGTGGAGGGTTAGGATATAACATATACCTCATGTTTAGACCCACTGCCTAGAGGTTCGGACGATGTGGATCTAAAGCACATACATCATGGTAGTCTCCCATGTGGGACCAATGGACGAACAACATGGTTGAAACCCATACATCAGAGGTGGGTCCACATGTGTGGCCCACCTCATATTAGAATGTAGCTGATATTTGTTTTCCTTTCATTTGACCTGGCCAACTTGATAGTCTGCATTTTTGTTGATCATATTAAGTGGGCCACACACATCATCATCATCACCATAAGAGAAAAGGGGGGAAGGGGGGGGGGAGAGAGAGAGAGAGAGAGAGAGAGAGAGAGAGAGAGAGAGAGAGAGAGAGAGAGAGAGAGAGAGAGAGAGAGAGAGAAGGAGATGGGAGGAGCTCCTCCACTATGAGCTCCTCCATGCACATGCATACATCAAGATGGGTCCCATACATGCATGGACCCATCATAACCATAATAAAAATTTGAGGTGGGGATGGCATCCCCACCATGCAAATGAGGGGTCTGGATGACCCTTAAAGGCATGAATTCAAGAAGAAAACATCATGATGGAGTCCGTGGAGAATGAACCCATTATGGATCATGCATTGTAACATCCCGAAAATCGGGGGTCAGGTAGAAACCTAACTCCTGAGTTTCAAAATGTCACTTATGCATCATAGATAATGATGAATGCATGTTGTCTGTAGAATGGCATAAAACAAGACTGGGACTAAGACAAAACAATATGTAACACTCCGAATTTTTTTTCCAACCTGGGGTTAGACATCTTTAGGCATTGGGTCAACCACATCACTCTTATGAATCAATTTCAAAGCCAAAGAAATCCTGTAGGACCTAATTCCTTTAGAAAATAAGCGTAAGTTAGTTAGCGCTACGCTAGAGTCCTTGTGAAATTGTCCCTGATCGCTTTAAATACGTTCTACAAGACCCAAAACTTGTATAATCGTTGATGCTAGGTTACCCTAAAATCCAGGATCAAACTCTAAACCGGTTTGTTCTCGAAAATCCTTTGAAACTTTGTATTGGATCTAGACCGCGCGTCGAAAATCCGATATCTACAATCTTAGACCGTTATGACCGCTTAGCTGGACTTGACGATCGTTTCGAAAATCAAGCCCAACCGACGTTCAGAGGCTATTTCATTGAGCCTGGAGTGAAGAGAGTGAGAAAGGGGTTAGATTTAGAAATTTTAATCCAAATATGGCACGTGACTTGACGCGTTATTATTAAGGATTCTGACTGTCAGAATTCAGCCAAATTGCACCCTCGAATCAGGAAAAATTTCTCTTCCATATCATGAGACTTGTAGACTTGATCTAGGTGCGATGACCGCTGAACTGAAATTGGACCGCCACGTGCGATCTGCGAACTCTTCCGGTCTAAAAACTTGATGTGTACTAGATCCAGTATCCATGAGCTTAAGTCCGACCGCATTCGGCCAGGGGACCTCCAGAAATACTCTTTTGGATCGAAACAGTCCAGATTTGGTTATACCTCAAGTGAACTTTGTTCCCAAGCCTAATCTGGGAAGGTTTTAACTTATATAAGGGCTTTAAACCCTCTCACAACCCTCCCATCCGAATTTGCTTGAAATCCTAGGAAAAGAGAGAGAGAGAAATGAGAGATTATGAGAGAGTGTGGGAGAGATTCTCTTGCTGCCTGCACCAGCTTTTGCACGTGCCAAAGCACCGCACTCCAATCACTTTCCCGACGATTCCATCGCACTCCTAGGTAAGAAAAACCTTAACTACTTGCTGTTTTGGGATTTTCTTAGATTCATTAGCGATGTAGCTTATGTATCTTGTGCATTAGGTCGCCTGTACGCCGTTGACGAAGCGTATGCATTCGATTCGAATCGATACACGTCTAGGGCAAAAGGTGAGGATTTTAGACGCTTTGATTGACTGATTTCAAAGCTTTCAATGTCGTTTAATAGTAGATTGTCGACGGCAACGCCGTTTGACATGTACGACATGCTGTCCGTTTTCCGTTTCGTAAACGTACGGTAAATATGAGATTTAGGGTATTTTAGTCATTTGTAGGAAATACTGCTTACGTCCATATTTTGATAAAATATTTGCCATGGCTATTTATCATGTTAGAATATTAGGAATGCGTGCATGATTGGTTTGACAAAGAGATTTGCCCTTAAGCGCACTTTGACTCGACATATGCTATGTAGACAAAAGTGTGTAGTCTAAGTGTTTGTATAAATATTTGTATTAGTATGTATTGAGTAAATGATGTTGTGTATGAGTTTTGAGATTGAATTCTCAAGTAATATGCTGAGGTAAACGATTTCCATCACGTTGGCTATATGTATTGATTTCATTGTATACATGAAATGCATGTGTGGGATGATTTGCTTAAGTTGTATGTTATAACATGTGTCAACATGCTTATAATGTTGTATTTCATTTCTGTTACTCACATATGCTTACTGATGTTGATGCACAAATGCTTGGGGCTATGACCTATTCCAGGCAGTCGGTAATGGATCGAATTCGTGGTTGGTTTCTATGTACCATAAAGGACTCGTCGATGAACGCGAGTCGTGTTGTGAGTTGGCAGCAGTGGTTAGGCCACATGAAGTGTTTTATGCACTTCATGTCGTTCAACTTGAGATGCGCTCGTGCTAGTCGAGCCCGTCAAAAAACCCGACTAGCCATTGTATGTTCACCCTGTATGAGTCATAACTGCTTGAACCTAGGGTACTGAACTTACCATTGGAAACCTTGTTAACCATAGTACCTTGATCCATAAAGACTCATGAGCTGGACATGGTGGTATGGGACACCGTGGTCATGCTGTTGTCCTATGCTGGGGCCACAAACCTCCCTGTAGTGACCAGTGAGTACCCTGCTCTGAGCAAATTATGGTGGTATGGGACACTATATTCTCGCTGTCGGCCTACACTGATCAGGTGACGAGCCCTTTGTAGTGACCTTAAGTTTATCCTGACACCGCATGGGGGTGACGAGTCCTGATGCAGTCTTAAGGATAATTAGGCCTGTATTGATAAGGTGATGGGGGAGAGGTGCAACGAGTGCGAGCAACAGCCCTGACAACCCTTAAGGCGACGTACAAATATAACATCGTATGAGATTATTAGGAGTGACGACACTAGACAGGATCTGTGTTGGGATTGATATAAGCAAAGTACCTTAGTTTCCCAATCTTGCTGTATGAAAAGGACTAATAACAACCCGGTAATCATTATCCATATCGCATTATATGTGCCTGGAAGATGTGGAGCACTGCAGGAAGAAAGCATGCCGCGGACGCAGATGGTGCCGCCTGAGGGAGTATGTTGGTGAGGGCATCCATCATGTCATTTCATGCATGCATTAACAACAATATCTAGGAATGGTTGATTGTTACTTTACTATTAACGCGTGATTGATTTGATAACATACTGATCTTTGCTCTATTATTCCATTGAGTTAACTACTCACAAGCACGTTACGGGATGGTGTTCTGGACACCCACCAGTCCCTATTTTAGTTGCAGATGATGGCGCTGCTTATGAAGTGGAGCTGGACTTGTATGATGATGAGGAGGACTTCTCCTCCGTGTTTTGATCGACGGAATTATATAGAGGTTGATTAGATGCCTTGACACTTGTCATTTTATATTTTTGGAGTATTGATGTATATTCTTTCTTTCCATTTTTGGAGTATACATGTATTTAATTAACCTGGTAACATGTTCACACTTTGGAGACTTACAATCAATTATATATTTTATGTATTTATCACAGTCTTCCGCTTGCTAATTTAACTGTCTTTGGAGTATGATATGCTGTTTTGGCTTAGTCTCAATCTTATTTAATGCCATTCTACAGACAACATACATTTATCATTATCTATGTTGCATAAGTGACGTTCTGGAACTCGGGAGTTGGGTTTCTACCCGACCCCCAATTTTTGGGGTGTTACAGTTGGTATCAGAGAGTGATTGAGCTTAAACTGGACCTGGGTTATAGACACGCAACGTATGCTCTCGCTCCTTCGACTTAGGTGGGTGCAAAAGGAACCTAGAAACACTTATAAGATCGCAGTTTCGCCAATAGGAAAAGTCTACTCAAATCGTTCATTTGATCGAATCCGTAACATATCTTTGGTCGCGTGAGGCGACTTAAGTAGCCTGTAGGTTGTTAGTAGGCGGGTATGAGATGTTCCCAGAAGCATTTTCAAATCCTAAAATGTAAGTCCTTGGGTTGTGGGGCAACCACGACCCTTATAGTCAATCTAAGGGCTTAAAAAACCCCATTTCACCCAATTCCTTCAAAATCCTTCCTCTTACCACCCCATTCTTCATTTTATTTTTAAGTCTTTTCACACTAGGCATAAGTCCTAATGTGTTAAAGATAGAAAATCATACTTGGACAAAAATTTACTATAAATAGTAAATATAGGTAAGAATTGGACTTTTGGTCATTCAAATTATGGAATTTCTTAAAAAAAATGGGTTAATTAGATGGATTAGCTCCTCCTACCCCAAAAACATATGTTACATGATGTATAGGTTCATTATGGTTTACAGACGGGCCCTGAAATATCCTAAATGGAGTTTTGGGCCTCTCTAGGCCAAACTACAATGAACTAGGGTGGAACCCACATATATATGGAGTCCCTAGGGCAGGGGGAACCTGACCCATATGGCTGGAATGACCAGATTTGAAGAAGTCCGGCGATGGCATCGATGTACAATGGGCCCCACGTGCACTGAAACTAGGGCGCAAGCCCTTTTTGGGGTAGGGCACCCCTCCCACATACGGTCCGTCCCTTAAAACCCCCTGAAATCTATACTTCCTTCATAAAAAATGCCTCCAAGCCCTCCATTTTCATTTTTCTTGCTGCCCCCTCTCAAAACTCATCCTCAAACCACTCCCAATCCCTTCTCCTGCTAAAACTGACACCCGTCCACCCCTTCATTGCTGTTAGCAACCCTCTCCCTCTCCAATCTCGTCGTTTGAAGCTCTCACGACCTCCTATCACGGCTAAAATCGTGTGGAGCTCCATTCCCATTTAGCTTTCTCTTTTTCTCTTGAAAATCTAGCCCTTGGAAGCTTGATTTATCCCTTTACAATGCCTAGATTCACTTCAATCAGTTTGGGCAGCCATTTCCCCCCATTTCCCACATTTTTTATGGCCGTTGTTGAAGCCATTTTGGCTTTTTTCTCTTTCCCCACCATTCTCTCTTTGATGGGTAAGAGGAAGTCTGCCACAGATGAAGCTGGGCCTAGTCACCCTTCGCAATCAAGAAGGCCGAGAGGTGGCACCGCTAGCTCAACCGCCGCCGCAAGTCCAAGCACACCTCGTGAGTTTCATACAAAATGGGATTTAGATCCCCATGCTCACATAGGGCGAGTACTGTTAGCAGAGTTACCTCGTGGCGCTTATACTGACCGCAGGGTCCTGTTTGAAGCGCATGTGGATGGACGGCTCTTTGGTGAATATCTGTTGTTTGAGCGCATTGAGGCTGCACACTGGGGTCCGCTCTTTGAAGCACAGTCTCGAGTGAACGTGAGCACCGTTCGTGCCTTTTATGCTCGTATCCGGGATCCTACGTTGGATCCATTACAATTCAGGATTCCCTTTGATAGAGACCGGATGGCTATGATCGATGTTCGGTTGATAGCTTTCATTCTGAAGGTGCCTCTTAGTGAAGTTCATCCCAGTGCTAAGAATCTGAAGAGTGCTCGTGAGCGAGATTGCCGTACCAGGTTCCTATGTGGTGGTTTGGTTCCGTGGGAGCCTAATAGGAGCCTCTTAGTGTCCCATATGTTGGATGATTTTTACCTGTTGCATCACATTTTCACATTCAATTTATATCCCCGGTCGACCAACCACTGTGAATGTACACGCCTCATGGTCGATTTCTTGTATCAATTGGGCCAGGGTGAAAATGTGTGCATGGCTACGTTTATATTGCGACAGATCGTCCTCATAGCAAAGTCGAGAAGAACGTCAAAGTCTCTTCCTTTTGGTCGGCTCATATGCAGGATTGTGAGAGAAGGTGGGAGAGATCTTCCTGCCACCTGCTGCTGCTGCTACACGTGCTTAAGTGGCATATTCCAATCACTTTCCCGGTGATTTCGCTGCATTTCTAGGTAAGAAAAATCCTAACCATTTGCTGATTTAAGCTTCCATCGATTCTATTAGCGGTGTAGCTTATGTAACTTGTGTATTAGGTCACCTGATCGCCGTAGACGAAGTGTATACCCTCCGTTCGAATCGATACACATCTAAAGTGAAAGGTGCGGATTTTAGACGCTTTGATTGGCTGTTTTCAACGCTTTCAATGTCGTTTAATAGTAGATTATCGATAGCATCACCATTTGACATGCACAACATGATGTCCATTTCCTGTTTTGTAAGCAGACAAAAAATATGAGATTTAGGGCATTTTAGTCATTTGTAGGAAATACTGTTTGCATCCATATTTTGCTGATATGATTGACATGGCTTTTTGTCACCTTAGGATATTAGGAATGCGTGCATAATCAGTTTGGCAAAGAGATTCGCCCAAATGCGCACTTTGAGTCGACATACAATATGTAGACTTAAGGGTGTAGACTAAGTGTTTGTATAAATGTTTGTATTAGTATTTATTGAATTAAATGGTGTTGTGAAATAGTTTTGAGATTGAATTCTCAAATAATATGCTGATGTAAATGATTTCCTTCATGTTGGCTATATGTGTGATTTCATCATATGTAAGAAATGCATGTGCTAGATGATTTACTTAAGTTGTATGTTATAACATGTGTTAACATGCTCACATTGTTGTAATGCATTTCCATTACCTTTATATGATTGCTGATGTAGATTCATAAATGTTTGGGACTATACTTAGTCCAGGCAGTCGGTAACCGAGTAAATTCGTGGTTATCTTATCTTTGTCACAAAGGACGCGTCGATGAATGCGAGTCGTGTTTGGAGTTGGCGGCAGTGGTTAGGCCACGCGAAGTGTTTCATGCACTTCATGTCGTTCAGCTTGAGATGCGCTCGTGCTAGTCGAGCCCGTCAAGTAACCTGACTGGCCATTGTATGTTCACCATGTATGAGTCATAACTGCTTGAACCTAGGGTATTGAACTTACCATTGAAAACCCTATCAACCATGGTACCTTGATCCACAAAGACTCATGAGCCGGGCATGGTGGTATGGGACACCGTGGTTGAGTTGTCGGCCTACGCTGGGGCCACAAACCTCCCCGTAGTGATTAGTGAGCACCTATGACTCGTGAGCAAATTATGATGGTATAAGACACTATATTCTTACTGTCGGCCTACACTGATCAGGCGACGAGCCCTTTGTAGTGACTGCGAGCGTATTCTGAGTCTATGGGAGGCGATGACCCTTCCATAGCAATGAGAGTATAGTAGGCCTGTATTGATAAGGTGATCGGGGAGCAGTGCAACGAGTACGAGCAATAGCCCTGGCAGCCCTTGCAGCGACCTATAAAATATACATCGTATGAGATTACTACGAGTGATGACCCTAGACAGGATCTGTGTTGGGATTGATATAAGCAAGGTACCTTAGTTTCCAATACTACTGTTTGAATGGACTAATAATAACTCGATAATCATATCACCATTACATTGCATGTGCCTGGAAGATGTGGAGCACTGTGGGAAGAAAGCATGCCGCGGGCGTAAGATGGTGTCGTATGAGGGAGATCGTCGGTGAGGGCATCCATCATGTCATGTCATATTGCATTAACAACAGTATTTAGGAATGTTTGTGTAACACCCCGGATTTTGGCCAATCTGGGATTTGACGTCCTTAGACAGTGGGTCAATTAAAACACCTGAAAAATCGTTCAGAACCCAATTCCATAGCCAAAGAAACCACTTAGGATAAATTTCTTTAGAAACTAAGCATAAGTTAGCTAGCGCAACGTTGGAGTGGCTGGGAAACAGTCCCTGATTACTTTAAATACGTTCTACAAGGCCCAAAGCGAGTGGAACCAATGGTGCTATAATGCTCTAAAACCTCGGACCAAACTCTAAGCAGGTTTGTTCTCGGGACCTCCTTGAAACTTTGTATTGGATCTAGACCGCGCGTCGTAAGTCAGATGCCTACCATCTTAGACCGTTATGACCACTTAGCTGGGCTTGGCAATCGTTTCGAATATCAAGTCCAACTGACGATCACAGGCTATTTCATTGAGCCCGGACCGAAGAGAGTGTGAATAGGGACATAGTTGGAATTTCAAATTCAAATCTGGCACACAAATTTGACGCATCAGTATTAAGCATTCTGACCGTCAGAATACAGCCAAATTACACCCTTGGATCAGGAAAAATTTCTATTACATATCACGAGACTTATAGGCCTGATCTTGGTGCGGTGACCGTTAAACTGAAACTGGGCCGCCACGTGCGATCTGGGAACCCTACCGGCCTGAAATCTGGATGCGTGCTAGATCCAGTATGCACGAGCTTAAGTCCGACCGCATTTGGCCAGGGGACCTCCAGAAATGCTCTTTTGGACCGAAACAGCCCCGATTTGGATATACTTTAAGTATACCTTGACTTGGAGCCTATTTTGGGCATGTTTAGGCTTATAAAAGGGGTTGAAACCCTCACTCCTCTCTCCCATCCGAATTTGCAAAAATCCCTAGATTGGGAGAGAGAAAAGGTGAGAGTTTGTGAGGGAGATTGGAGGAGAATTCCTTGCCGCTTGTGCTACCTGTTGCAAGTGCCTAAGCAACGCAACTCAATCACGTTGCCGGTGATTTCTCCGCTTTTCTAGGTAAGTAAATACCCTAAATAGTTGTTGATTTGAGTTTCCCTTGTTTCCATAGCGATGTAGCTTATGGATCTCGTAAATCAGGTTCTCTATTCGCCGTAGACGAAGCGTATACGCTCCGTTTCAATTTTCGAGTCTACAAGACATAAGGTGCGGATATTAGACGCTTTGATTGACTGTTTCCAACGCTTTCAATGTCGTTTAATAGTAGATTCTTGACGGCATCGCCGTTTGACATGTACAAAATGCTCTCCGTTTCCCGTTTCGTAAGCTAACGAAGAATATGAGATTTAGGGCATTTTAGTCATTTGTAGGAAGTACCGTTTACATTCATATTTTGCTGATGTGATTGACATGGTTTGTTGTCGCATTAGGAAGTTAGGAATGCGTGCATAATTAGTTTGGCGAAGAGATTCGCCTAAATGCGCACTTCGGGTCGACATACTATATGTAGACTTAAGTGTGTAGTGTAAGTGTTTGTATAAATGCTTGTATTAGTATGTATTGGCTTAAATGGTGATATGGATTAGTGTGAGATTGATTTCTCAATGAATATGTTGATGTGAATGATTTCCTACATGTTAGCCATATGTACGATTTCATTATATGTATGAAATGCATGTGCTTAATGATTCATTTAAGTGGTATGTTATAATATGTGCTTGATGAGTTTCTTATGACTTAGTTGGAGATTGAATTCTCAATTAATACGCTGATAGTGATGATTTCCTATATGTTGGCGATATGTATGATTTCATTATATGTATGAAAGGCATGTGTTTGAAGACTTGCTTAAGTTGTATGTAATGACATGTGTTAACATGCTCACATGGTTCCATTTCATTTCCATTACCCTTACACAACTACTGATGTGATCCTATGATTGTTTGGGACTATGCCTAGTCCAGGCAGTCGGTAACCGAAAGAATTCGTGGTTAGCTTATCTTGGCCACGAAGGACGTGTCGATGAATGCGAGTCGTGTTGGAGTTGGCGGCAGTGGTTAGGCCACGCGAAGTGTTTTACGCACTTCATGTCGTTCGACTTGCGATGCGCTCGTGCCAGTCGAGCTCGTCAAGTAACCCGACTGGCCGTTGTATGTTCACCTTGTATGAGTCATAACTGCTTGAACCTAGGGTACTGAACTTACCATTGTAAACCCTGTTAACCATGGTACCTTGATCCATAAAGACTCATGAGCCGGGCATGGTGGTATGGGACACCGTGGTCGAGCTGTCGGCCTACGCTGGGGCCACAAACCTCCCCGTAGTGACCAGTGAGCACCTATGACTCGTGAGCAGATTATGGTGGTATGGGACACTATATTCTTGCTGTCGGCCTACACTGATAAGGTGATGGGGGAGCGGTGCAACGAGTGCGAGCAACAGCCCTGGCAGCCCTTTGTAGTGACCGCGAGCGTATTCTGAGTCTACGGGAGGCGACGACCCTTCCGTAGCAGTAGAGTACAGTAGGCCTGTATTGATAAGGTGATGGGGGAGCGGAGCAACGAGTGCGTGCAACAGCCCTGGCAGCCCTTGCAGCGACCTACAAAATATACATCGTATGAGACTACTAGGAGTGACGACCCTAGACAGGATCTGTGTTGGGATTGATATAAGGGAGGTACCTTAGTTTCCCAATATTGCTGTATGAAAAGGACTAATAACAACTCGGTAATCATATCACCATGACATTGCATGTGCCTGGAAGATGTGGAGCACTTGAGGGAGTGCGGCATGCCGCGGTCGTAAGATGTTGCCGCATGAGGGTGATCGTCAGTGAGGGCATACATCACGTCATGTCATAATTGCATTAACAACAGTATAGGATTGTTTGATTTATTGCTTTACTATTATCGCGTGATTGATTTGAGAACATGTTAATCCTTGCTCTAATATTCCACTGAGTTAGCTACTCACTCCCACGTTACGGGACGGTGTTCCTGGACACCCACCAGACCCTTTTGTGATTGCAGATGATGGCGCGGCCTATGAGGCGGAGCTGGACTTGATGATGATGAGGAGGATCCCTCCTTTATGCGTGTTCTGATTGACGGGATTACAGGGAGGTTGCTTAAATACCTTGACACTTGTCATTTTATATTTTTAGAGCACTCATGTATATTCTTTTGGTTACTTTTGAAGAATACATGTATGTATATAACCTGGTAACATGTTCACACTCTAGAGACATACAATGGTTTATATATGTTATACATACTATTACAGACTTCCGCTGGTTAATTTAACTGTCTCTGGAGTATGATATGCTGTTCTGGCTTAATTTCACTCATGTTTAATACATTATCACAGACAACATTCAAACATACATATCTATGTTGCATGAATAACATTTTGGAACTCGGGAGTTGGGTTTTTGCTCGACCCCCCGATTTTCGGGATGTTACAGATGGTATCAGAGCATGATTTGGATTAAACCGGGCCTGGGTTATGGTCACGCGACGTACGCTGTCGCTTCCTTTGACTTAGGTGGGTGCGAGAAGGGTCTAGAAACACTTCTAGGATCCCAGGTTCGCCAATAGGCGAAGTCTATTCATTTCAAATGCGTGATCGAGTCCGTATCGCATCTAGGGTCGCGTAGAGCAACCCGAATAGCTCCTAGGTTGTAGGTAAGTGGGTTGAGCTATTATTTGAACAATTCTAAACCGTTAATGTGAATCCTTGGGCTGTGGGACAACCACGACTCCTGTATTCAATCGCCAGGGCTTAAAAACCCCGTTTCGCCGAAAATCTTCGAAATTCTTCCTCTCACCACCCCAATCTTCAATTATTTCTTATCCATTTCGTATTAGGCATCAAACCTAATATGAAAATAACACAAATTAGTACTTTCACAAAATTTTATAGTGAATAGTAAAATTTCATGAAAAATGGCCATAAGGCCATTCTAACTTCACTTTCTTTAGAAACTAATAGTTTAGATGGATGTACTAGATCCTTCTACCCCAAAATCATATGCTGCATGATAGGGTTTTGTATTCAGGATTGAATTTTGGACCCAAAAATCCTCGAATGGATGTTAAAAATGTATTGGCCTCCCTAGGGCAATCTACAATGAACTAGAGTGTGCACCATACCTTTTTGGAATCCCTAGGGCAAGAGGAATCCATCCCATATGGCCTCAGAGGCCAGTTTGCAACTTCACCGGCGATGCCATCGCCGGTTCGGCGATGCATCGCCGGCCGGCGAGCTCCGATGGGGCCGTCCTTCGGGCGCACCCCCTTAAACAGGGTCCACATCACCCCTATGCATCTCCCA
The DNA here is from genome assembly GCA_037074715.1 of Magnolia kwangsiensis. Classification (NCBI taxonomy): domain Eukaryota; kingdom Viridiplantae; phylum Streptophyta; class Magnoliopsida; order Magnoliales; family Magnoliaceae; genus Magnolia; species Magnolia kwangsiensis. Next base: position 102,348,422 of record CM073577.1, on the reverse strand, counting down.
CCCCAAGAAAACCCCAAATATGGGTACTTCCTTCACAAACAGCCCCTCCCCTAGCCCCATTTTCGTTTTCAGCTGCCCTATCCCAAAAATTCGTGATTCCAAACCACCCTAGATCCATTCCCTGCCAAAAACGACCACCCTCCGTCATTCCTTTGAAGTTGGCAGCCCTCCCTCTTGAAGATTTCATCCGTTGGAGCTCCTAAAACCCCAAAATCGAGCTGAAATCGTGAGGTGCTCCATTCCCCTTTTTCATTTTCATTTCTTTCTGAAAATACATCCTAGGGAAGCTTGAAGCATCCCTCTACAACGCCTAGATTTCATTCTGTCCCTTTGGGCGACCATTTCTTCGCATTTCCTCCATTTTCCATGGCTATTGTTAAGGCTGTTTCAGCCTTTTTCCTCCCTTTCCATCGTTCTCTCTCTCATGTCCCTTTTATTTGAGCCTTTACCCCCTTTTTGGGTCTCAGAATCATGCTAACCTCAAATCCCATTTCTCAACTTTCTCCGTTTGAGAAGTATTGAAAACACATGGCCGATAGAGCTCTAATGGGCAACTGACAGTATTGAACTTGATAGTATTCAAGAAGGTCAGTCGGGACCCTGGTAGAAGTCCTTTGGTAGAATTAGGCATCTATGTCGTTGCCCTTTAGCTTGTTTGACTACTGTTGAAATTTCTGTGTTGTTTTGTTGTTAGGTAGAAAAATGTGTTTGTGTTGTGGTTTGGGCTTAATATAGCCAAAATTTGTCGAATGGAATGCATGTTGTTTCATTTCGCTATAAAATATTGTCCCTAGATTGGGAGTATTATAACTCCCTGAGATCCAGCCTACAAATTAATTTTTATCCCCACCCACCCTCCTACCAAGCATACCACATCCAATCCTGCCATGGGACTAGGAATGCAGTTCCATTTAATACCACTAAGCGCTACCGGCCACATAGGCTCTAGGTGTTTTGGTTCTAGTGTTAGCACTCCTAGATTTGAAGGGTCTGACGACATAAGAAATCCAATTCCATTTAGACAATTTTGATCCTAAGCGATAGAGCAATTCCCTGTATTAGAGATGGTATGAAACCGTCTAGTGTATAGGCTTAGGTCTTGAATTATAGCGAATGAAATACAGACTAGCCTACTAGTTACCTTAAGTAGTGTACAGCCTGTATATGCTAAGGACTTGTTGGTTAGATTTGGTTGAAGTAGAACCTTATTCCTTCGACAGATCCCCTTATGACTTATAGACTTCTGTTGTTGCCCATAGGAAGGAACCATTCACTCTCAGGGAACATTTATAAATCCCTCAGATTGAACTTAGAATGGACTAGCACGCCCCTTAGAATTGCCATCCCCAAGGGTTTATTGCATTCGGGAACGCAGAGTAAAGGAACTGCATGTACGCGATGTATTCGCGGTTTGAATCGACTTCTTAATCCTAGTGGTTCCCAATAAATCCAATGCTCTGATCAAGCAGAAGATCGGCATCGACTCGGATTAAGAATTGATACAATAAATCTTCTGTTCTAGCTAGACAGAAAGTCTATGTATCCGGCTCAGACCTACTACATAACCTTTATTCTGTGATGGCCCAACCACCTACAACCAAACGGGATCACATTGCCTTTTGGAAAATGGCGAGGACTTAAAGCCAGTAGAGAATTAGGCATCTTGCCACTAACTCATACCTGCCCCTGACCTTAACCACAATAGATATTAGGCTCATCTCTATGATCATAGATACCAATGTCATAGAACGCATCATTAGCAAGGAAGACCATATAGAGAAAGGCTGTTTCCATTTTAGGTTAAGGATAGCCCCTAAGTTGCGCCTCGTTCCGATATACTGATCGATGCAAATATTCTTCAACCTTAAGTAAAACCAAGTTTTAAGGGGGGTAGAAGGAATTAAGTCCAATCCAGTTAGATTAGTTAACGCTACCGTTCGATCAAAGTGGCGCAGCGGAAGAGCGGTTGGCCTCTTTCCCACTGGCCCAGGATCGAAACATTTGAGTTAGGGTGTATGTACGATTAGGTTATTAAATAGGATTTGAACCTTCCTTAGAGAAAGTACTCCTTGTCCTTCGCCAATGTCGGGGACGACATTGTGTTTTAAGGGGGGTAGATTGTAACACCCCGGATTTTGGCCAATCTGGGATTTGACGTCCTTAGACAGTGGGTCAATTAAAACACCTGAAAAATCGTTCAGAACCCAATTCCATAGCCAAAGAAACCACTTAGGATAAATTTCTTTAGAAACTAAGCATAAGTTAGCTAGCGCAACGTTGGAGTGGCTGGGAAACAGTCCCTGATTACTTTAAATACGTTCTACAAGGCCCAAAGCGAGTGGAACCAATGGTGCTATAATGCTCTAAAACCTCAGACCAAACTCTAAGCAGGTTTGTTCTCGGGACCTCCTTGAAACTTTGTATTGGATCTAGACCGCGCGTCGTAAGTCAGATGCCTACCATCTTAGACCGTTATGACCACTTAGCTGGGCTTGGCAATCGTTTCGAATATCAAGTCCAACTAACGATCACAGGCTATTTCATTGAGCCCGGACCGAAGAGAGTGTGAATAGGGACATAGTTGGAATTTCAAATTCAAATCTGGCACACAAATTTGACGCATCAGTATTAAGCATTCTGACCGTCAGAATACAGCCAAATTACACCCTTGGATCAGGAAAAATTTCTATTACATATCACGAGACTTATAGGCCTGATCTTGGTGCGGTGACCGTTAAACTGAAACTGGGCCGCCACGTGCGATCTGGGAACCCTACCGGCCTGAAATCTGGATGCGTGCTAGATCCAGTATGCACGAGCTTAAGTCCGACCGCATTTGGCCAGGGGACCTCCAGAAATGCTCTTTTGGACCGAAACAGCCCCGATTTGGATATACTTTAAGTATACCTTGACTTGGAGCCTATTTTGGGCATGTTTAGGCTTATAAAAGGGGTTGAAACCCTCACTCCTCTCTCCCATCCGAATTTGCAAAAATCCCTAGATTGGGAGAGAGAAAAGGTGAGAGTTTGTGAGGGAGATTGGAGGAGAATTCCTTGCCGCTTGTGCTACCTGTTGCAAGTGCCTAAGCAACGCAACTCAATCACGTTGCCGGTGATTTCTCCGCTTTTCTAGGTAAGTAAATACCCTAAATAGTTGTTGATTTGAGTTTCCCTTGTTTCCATAGCGATGTAGCTTATGGATCTCGTAAATCAGGTTCTCTATTCGCCGTAGACGAAGCGTATACGCTCCGTTTCAATTTTCGAGTCTACAAGACATAAGGTGCGGATATTAGACGCTTTGATTGACTGTTTTCAACGCTTTCAATGTCGTTTAATAGTAGATTCTTGACGGCATCGCCGTTTGACATGTACAAAATGCTCTCCGTTTCCCGTTTCGTAAGCTAACGAAGAATATGAGATTTAGGGCATTTTAGTCATTTGTAGGAAGTACCGTTTACATTCATATTTTGCTGATGTGATTGACATGGTTTGTTGTCGCATTAGGAAGTTAGGAATGCGTGCATAATTAGTTTGGCGAAGAGATTCGCCTAAATGCGCACTTCGGGTCGACATACTATATGTAGACTTAAGTGTGTAGTGTAAGTGTTTGTATAAATGCTTGTATTAGTATGTATTGGCTTAAATGGTGATATGGATTAGTGTGAGATTGATTTCTCAATGAATATGTTGATGTGAATGATTTCCTACATGTTAGCCATATGTACGATTTCATTATATGTATGAAATGCATGTGCTTAATGATTCATTTAAGTGGTATGTTATAATATGTGCTTGATGAGTTTCTTATGACTTAGTTGGAGATTGAATTCTCAATTAATACGCTGATAGTGATGATTTCCTATATGTTGGCGATATGTATGATTTCATTATATGTATGAAAGGCATGTGTTTGAAGACTTGCTTAAGTTGTATGTAATGACATGTGTTAACATGCTCACATGGTTCCATTTCATTTCCATTACCCTTACACAACTACTGATGTGATCCTATGATTGTTTGGGACTATGCCTAGTCCAGGCAGTCGGTAACCGAAAGAATTCGTGGTTAGCTTATCTTGGCCACGAAGGACGTGTCGATGAATGCGAGTCGTGTTGGAGTTGGCGGCAGTGGTTAGGCCACGCGAAGTGTTTTACGCACTTCATGTCGTTCGACTTGCGATGCGCTCGTGCCAGTCGAGCTCGTCAAGTAACCCGACTGGCCGTTGTATGTTCACCTTGTATGAGTCATAACTGCTTGAACCTAGGGTACTGAACTTACCATTGTAAACCCTGTTAACCATGGTACCTTGATCCATAAAGACTCATGAGCCGGGCATGGTGGTATGGGACACCGTGGTCGAGCTGTCGGCCTACGCTGGGGCCACAAACCTCCCCGTAGTGACCAGTGAGCACCTATGACTCGTGAGCAGATTATGGTGGTATGGGACACTATATTCTTGCTGTCGGCCTACACTGATAAGGTGATGGGGGAGCGGTGCAACGAGTGCGAGCAACAGCCCTGGCAGCCCTTTGTAGTGACCGCGAGCGTATTCTGAGTCTACGGGAGGCGACGACCCTTCCGTAGCAGTAGAGTACAGTAGGCCTGTATTGATAAGGTGATGGGGGAGCGGAGCAACGAGTGCGTGCAACAGCCCTGGCAGCCCTTGCAGCGACCTACAAAATATACATCGTATGAGACTACTAGGAGTGACGACCCTAGACAGGATCTGTGTTGGGATTGATATAAGGGAGGTACCTTAGTTTCCCAATATTGCTGTATGAAAAGGACTAATAACAACTCGGTAATCATATCACCATGACATTGCATGTGCCTGGAAGATGTGGAGCACTTGAGGGAGTGCGGCATGCCGCGGTCGTAAGATGTTGCCGCATGAGGGTGATCGTCAGTGAGGGCATACATCACGTCATGTCATAATTGCATTAACAACAGTATAGGATTGTTTGATTTATTGCTTTACTATTATCGCGTGATTGATTTGAGAACATGTTAATCCTTGCTCTAATATTCCACTGAGTTAGCTACTCACTCCCACGTTACGGGACGGTGTTCCTGGACACCCACCAGACCCTTTTGTGATTGCAGATGATGGCGCGGCCTATGAGGCGGAGCTGGACTTGATGATGATGAGGAGGATCCCTCCTTTATGCGTGTTCTGATTGACGGGATTACAGGGAGGTTGCTTAAATACCTTGACACTTGTCATTTTATATTTTTAGAGCACTCATGTATATTCTTTTGGTTACTTTTGAAGAATACATGTATGTATATAACCTGGTAACATGTTCACACTCTAGAGACATACAATGGTTTATATATGTTATACATACTATTACAGACTTCCGCTGGTTAATTTAACTGTCTCTGGAGTATGATATGCTGTTCTGGCTTAATTTCACTCATGTTTAATACATTATCACAGACAACATTCAAACATACATATCTATGTTGCATGAATAACATTTTGGAACTCGGGAGTTGGGTTTTTGCTCGACCCCCCGATTTTCGGGATGTTACAGATGGTATCAGAGCATGATTTGGATTAAACCGGGCCTGGGTTATGGTCACGCGACGTACGCTGTCGCTTCCTTTGACTTAGGTGGGTGCGAGAAGGGTCTAGAAACACTTCTAGGATCCCAGGTTCGCCAATAGGCGAAGTCTATTCATTTCAAATGCGTGATCGAGTCCGTATCGCATCTAGGGTCGCGTAGAGCAACCCGAATAGCTCCTAGGTTGTAGGTAAGTGGGTTGAGCTATTATTTGAACAATTCTAAACCGTTAATGTGAATCCTTGGGCTGTGGGACAACCACGACTCCTGTATTCAATCGCCAGGGCTTAAAAACCCCGTTTCGCCGAAAATCTTCGAAATTCTTCCTCTCACCACCCCAATCTTCAATTATTTCTTATCCATTTCGTATTAGGCATCAAACCTAATATGAAAATAACACAAATTAGTACTTTCACAAAATTTTATAGTGAATAGTAAAATTTCATGAAAAATGGCCATAAGGCCATTCTAACTTCACTTTCTTTAGCAACTAATAGTTTAGATGGATGTACTAGATCCTTCTACCCCAAAATAATATGCTGCATGATAGGGTTTTGTATTCGGGATTGAATTTTGGACCCAAAAATCCTCGAATGGATGTTAAAAATGTATTGGCCTCCCTAGGGCAATCTACAATGAACTAGAGTGTGCACCATACCTTTTTGGAATCCCTAGGGCAAGAGGAATCCATCCCATATGGCCTCAGAGGCCAGTTTGCAACTTCACCGGCGATGCCATCGCCGGTTCGGCGATGCATCGCCGGCCGGCGAGCTCCGATGGGGCCGTCCTTCGGGCGCACCCCCTTAAACAGGGTCCAAATCACCCCTATGCATCTCCCACCCCAAGAAAACCCCAAATATGGGTACTTCCTTCACAAACAGCCCCTCCCCTAGCCCCATTTTCGTTTTCAGCTGCCCTATCCCAAAAATTCGTGATTCCAAACCACCCTAGATCCATTCCCTGCCAAAAACGACCACCCTCCGTCATTCCTTTGAAGTTGGCAGCCCTCCCTCTTGAAGATTTCATCCGTTGGAGCTCCTAAAACCCCAAAATCGAGCTGAAATCGTGAGGTGCTCCATTCCCCTTTTTCATTTTCATTTCTTTCTGAAAATACATCCTAGGGAAGCTTGAAGCATCCCTCTACAACGCCTAGATTTCATTCTGTCCCTTTGGGCGACCATTTCTTCGCATTTCCTCCATTTTCCATGGCTATTGTTAAGGCTGTTTCAGCCTTTTTCCTCCCTTTCCATCGTTCTCTCTCTCATGTCCCTTTTATTTGAGCCTTTACCCCCTTTTTGGGTCTCAGAATCATGCTAACCTCAAATCCCATTTCTCAACTTTCTCCGTTTGAGAAGTATTGAAAACACATGGCCGATAGAGCTCTAATGGGCAACTGACAGTATTGAACTTGATAGTATTCAAGAAGGTCAGTCGGGACCCTGGTAGAAGTCCTTTGGTAGAATTAGGCATCTATGTCGTTGCCCTTTAGCTTGTTTAACTACTGTTGAAATTTCTGTGTTGTTTTGTTGTTAGGTAGAAAAATGTGTTTGTGTTGTGGTTTGGGCTTAATATAGCCAAAATTTGTCGAATGGAATGCATGTTGTTTCATTTCGCTATAAAATATTGTCCCTAGATTGGGAGTATTATAACTCCCTGAGATCCAGCCTACAAATTAATTTTTATCCCCACCCACCCTCCTACCAAGCATACCACATCCAATCCTGCCATGGGACTAGGAATGCAGTTCCATTTAATACCACTAAGCGCTACCGGCCACATAGGCTCTAGGTGTTTTGGTTCTAGTGTTAGCACTCCTAGATTTGAAGGGTCTGACGACATAAGAAATCCAATTCCATTTAGACAATTTTGATCCTAAGCGATAGAGCAATTCCCTGTATTAGAGATGGTATGAAACCGTCTAGTGTATAGGCTTAGGTCTTGAATTATAGCGAATGAAATACAGACTAGCCTACTAGTTACCTTAAGTAGTGTACAGCCTGTATATGCTAAGGACTTGTTGGTTAGATTTGGTTGAAGTAGAACCTTATTCCTTCGACAGATCCCCTTATGACTTATAGACTTCTGTTGTTGCCCATAGGAAGGAACCATTCACTCTCAGGGAACATTTATAAATCCCTCAGATTGAACTTAGAATGGACTAGCACGCCCCTTAGAATTGCCATCCCCAAGGGTTTATTGCATTCGGGAACGCAGAGTAAAGGAACTGCATGTACGCGATGTATTCGCGGTTTGAATCGACTTCTTAATCCTAGTGGTTCCCAATAAATCCAATGCTCTGATCAAGCAGAAGATCGGCATCGACTCGGATTAAGAATTGATACAATAAATCTTCTGTTCTAGCTAGACAGAAAGTCTATGTATCCGGCTCAGACCTACTACATAACCTTTATTCTGTGATGGCCCAACCACCTACAACCAAACGGGATCACATTGCCTTTTGGAAAATGGCGAGGACTTAAAGCCAGTAGAGAATTAGGCATCTTGCCACCAACTCATACCTGCCCCTGACCTTAACCACAATAGATATTAGGCTCATCTCTATGATCATAGATACCAATGTCATAGAACGCATCATTAGCAAGGAAGACCATATAGAGAAAGGCTGTTTCCATTTTAGGTTAAGGATAGCCCCTAAGTTGCGCCTCGTTCCGATATACTGATCGATGCAAATATTCTTCAACCTTAAGTAAAACCAAGTTTTAAGGGGGGTAGAAGGAATTAAGTCCAATCCAGTTAGATTAGTTAACGCTACCGTTCGATCAAAGTGGCGCAGCGGAAGAGCGGTTGGCCTCTTTCCCACTGGCCCAGGATCGAAACATTTGAGTTAGGGTGTATGTACGATTAGGTTATTAAATAGGATTTGAACCTTCCTTAGAGAAAGTACTCCTTGTCCTTCGCCAATGTCGGGGACGACATTGTGTTTTAAGGGGGGTAGATTGTAACACCCCGGATTTTGGCCAATCTGGGATTTGACGTCCTTAGACAGTGGGTCAATTAAAACACCTGAAAAATCGTTCAGAACCCAATTCCATAGCCAAAGAAACCACTTAGGATAAATTTCTTTAGAAACTAAGCATAAGTTAGCTAGCGCAACGTTGGAGTGGCTGGGAAACAGTCCCTGATTACTTTAAATACGTTCTACAAGGCCCAAAGCGAGTGGAACCAATGGTGCTATAATGCTCTAAAACCTCGGACCAAACTCTAAGCAGGTTTGTTCTCGGGACCTCCTTGAAACTTTGTATTGGATCTAGACCGCGCGTCGTAAGTCAGATGCCTACCATCTTAGACCGTTATGACCACTTAGCTGGGCTTGGCAATCGTTTCGAATATCAAGTCCAACTGACGATCACAGGCTATTTCATTGAGCCCGGACCGAAGAGAGTGTGAATAGGGACATAGTTGGAATTTCAAATTCAAATCTGGCACACAAATTTGACGCATCAGTATTAAGCATTCTGACCGTCAGAATACAGCCAAATTACACCCTTGGATCAGGAAAAATTTCTATTACATATCACGAGACTTATAGGCCTGATCTTGGTGCGGTGACCGTTAAACTGAAACTGGGCCGCCACGTGCGATCTGGGAACCCTACCGGCCTGAAATCTGGATGCGTGCTAGATCCAGTATGCACGAGCTTAAGTCCGACCGCATTTGGCCAGGGGACCTCCAGAAATGCTCTTTTGGACCGAAACAGCCCCGATTTGGATATACTTTAAGTATACCTTGACTTGGAGCCTATTTTGGGCATGTTTAGGCTTATAAAAGGGGTTGAAACCCTCACTCCTCTCTCCCATCCGAATTTGCAAAAATCCCTAGATTGGGAGAGAGAAAAGGTGAGAGTTTGTGAGGGAGATTGGAGGAGAATTCCTTGCCGCTTGTGCTACCTGTTGCAAGTGCCTAAGCAACGCAACTCAATCACGTTGCCGGTGATTTCTCCGCTTTTCTAGGTAAGTAAATACCCTAAATAGTTGTTGATTTGAGTTTCCCTTGTTTCCATAGCGATGTAGCTTATGGATCTCGTAAATCAGGTTCTCTATTCGCCGTAGACGAAGCGTATACGCTCCGTTTCAATTTTCGAGTCTACAAGACATAAGGTGCGGATATTAGACGCTTTGATTGACTGTTTTCAACGCTTTCAATGTCGTTTAATAGTAGATTCTTGACGGCATCGCCGTTTGACATGTACAAAATGCTCTCCGTTTCCCGTTTCGTAAGCTAACGAAGAATATGAGATTTAGGGCATTTTAGTCATTTGTAGGAAGTACCGTTTACATTCATATTTTGCTGATGTGATTGACATGGTTTGTTGTCGCATTAGGAAGTTAGGAATGCGTGCATAATTAGTTTGGCGAAGAGATTCGCCTAAATGCGCACTTCGGGTCGACATACTATATGTAGACTTAAGTGTGTAGTGTAAGTGTTTGTATAAATGCTTGTATTAGTATGTATTGGCTTAAATGGTGATATGGATTAGTGTGAGATTGATTTCTCAATGAATATGTTGATGTGAATGATTTCCTACATGTTAGCCATATGTACGATTTCATTATATGTATGAAATGCATGTGCTTAATGATTCATTTAAGTGGTATGTTATAATATGTGCTTGATGAGTTTCTTATGACTTAGTTGGAGATTGAATTCTCAATTAATACGCTGATAGTGATGATTTCCTATATGTTGGCGATATGTATGATTTCATTATATGTATGAAAGGCATGTGTTTGAAGACTTGCTTAAGTTGTATGTAATGACATGTGTTAACATGCTCACATGGTTCCATTTCATTTCCATTACCCTTACACAACTACTGATGTGATCCTATGATTGTTTGGGACTATGCCTAGTCCAGGCAGTCGGTAACCGAAAGAATTCGTGGTTAGCTTATCTTGGCCACGAAGGACGTGTCGATGAATGCGAGTCGTGTTGGAGTTGGCGGCAGTGGTTAGGCCACGCGAAGTGTTTTACGCACTTCATGTCGTTCGACTTGCGATGCGCTCGTGCCAGTCGAGCTCGTCAAGTAACCCGACTGGCCGTTGTATGTTCACCTTGTATGAGTCATAACTGCTTGAACCTAGGGTACTGAACTTACCATTGTAAACCCTGTTAACCATGGTACCTTGATCCATAAAGACTCATGAGCCGGGCATGGTGGTATGGGACACCGTGGTCGAGCTGTCGGCCTACGCTGGGGCCACAAACCTCCCCGTAGTGACCAGTGAGCACCTATGACTCGTGAGCAGATTATGGTGGTATGGGACACTATATTCTTGCTGTCGGCCTACACTGATAAGGTGATGGGGGAGCGGTGCAACGAGTGCGAGCAACAGCCCTGGCAGCCCTTTGTAGTGACCGCGAGCGTATTCTGAGTCTACGGGAGGCGACGACCCTTCCGTAGCAGTAGAGTACAGTAGGCCTGTATTGATAAGGTGATGGGGGAGCGGAGCAACGAGTGCGTGCAACAGCCCTGGCAGCCCTTGCAGCGACCTACAAAATATACATCGTATGAGACTACTAGGAGTGACGACCCTAGACAGGATCTGTGTTGGGATTGATATAAGGGAGGTACCTTAGTTTCCCAATATTGCTGTATGAAAAGGACTAATAACAACTCGGTAATCATATCACCATGACATTGCATGTGCCTGGAAGATGTGGAGCACTTGAGGGAGTGCGGCATGCCGCGGTCGTAAGATGTTGCCGCATGAGGGTGATCGTCAGTGAGGGCATACATCACGTCATGTCATAATTGCATTAACAACAGTATAGGATTGTTTGATTTATTGCTTTACTATTATCGCGTGATTGATTTGAGAACATGTTAATCCTTGCTCTAATATTCCACTGAGTTAGCTACTCACTCCCACGTTACGGGACGGTGTTCCTGGACACCCACCAGACCCTTTTGTGATTGCAGATGATGGCGCGGCCTATGAGGCGGAGCTGGACTTGATGATGATGAGGAGGATCCCTCCTTTATGCGTGTTCTGATTGACGGGATTACAGGGAGGTTGCTTAAATACCTTGACACTTGTCATTTTATATTTTTAGAGCACTCATGTATATTCTTTTGGTTACTTTTGAAGAATACATGTATGTATATAACCTGGTAACATGTTCACACTCTAGAGACATACAATGGTTTATATATGTTATACATACTATTACAGACTTCCGCTGGTTAATTTAACTGTCTCTGGAGTATGATATGCTGTTCTGGCTTAATTTCACTCATGTTTAATACATTATCACAGACAACATTCAAACATACATATCTATGTTGCATGAATAACATTTTGGAACTCGGGAGTTGGGTTTTTGCTCGACCCCCCGATTTTCGGGATGTTACAGTTTAATTTATTGCTTTACTATTATCGCATGATTGATTTGATAACATGCTAATCTTTGCTCTCTTATCCCACTGAGTTGATCACTCACTCCCACGTTATGGGATGGTGTTTTCAGACACCCACCAGTCTCTATTTTGGTTGCAGATGATGGCGCTGCTTGAGAAGCGGAGCTGGATTTGATGAGGATGAGGAGGATCCCTCCTTTATGTGTGTTCTGATTGACGGGATTACAGGGAGGTTGATTAGATGCCTTGACACTTGTCATTTTATATTTTTAGAGCACTCATGTATATTCTTTTTGTTTACTTTTGGAGTATACATGTATGTATATAACCTGGTAACATGTTCATACTCTGGAGACATACAATAGTTTATATATGTTATACATACTAGCACAGTCTTCCGCTTGCTAATTTAACGTCTCTAGAGTATGATATGATGTTTTGGATTAATCCCACTCATATTTAATACATTAACACAGACAACATTCAATCATACACATTTATATTACATAAGTGATGTTCTGGAACTCGGGAGTGGAGTTTTTACTCGACCCCCAATTTTTGGGATGTTACAGATGGTATCAGAGCATGATTTGGATTAAACCGGGCCTGGGTTATGGACACGCGACGTACGTTGTTGCTCCTTTGACTTAGGTGGGTGCGAGAAAATTTTAGAAACACTCATAGGACTCCAGTTTCGTCAATAGGCGAATTTTACTTGAGTCGATCGTTTCGGTCGAGTCTATAACGCATCTAGGGTCGCGTGAAGCAACTTAAGTAGCCAGTACGATGTCAGTCGGTGGGTTTGAGATGTTCTCTGAAAGGTTCCAAACCCAAAAATATGAATCCTTAGGCAGTTGGGCAACCACCACCCTTACATTCAATCGATAGGGCTTAAAAACCCCGTTTCACTCAATTTTTTCAAAATTCTTCCTCTCACCGCCCTATTCTTCAATTATTTTTTAGTCCTTTCATGTTAGGAATTAATCATAATGTTAAAATGATATAAAATCATATTTAGGCAAAATTTTATAATGAATAGTAAAAATACATGAAAAATGGCCATTTGGCCATTCTAAATTTACAATATTTAGCAAATAATGGGCTAGATGGATGGATTATCTCCTCCTACCCCAAAATCATATGCTATATGATGGGTAGATGTATTCTGGTTTACAGAATGGACCCAAAATTCCCTGAAGAAAAGTTTGGGCCTCCCTAGGCCAATCTACACTGATCTGGGGTGGGGCCCATATATATAGATGCATCGCCGACCAGTGGGCCCCATTTGCTGTGAAACTTGGGCACTCGTGTTTTTTTGGGTAGGTCACCCATCCCATATGCCGTCCGTCCGTCGAAACCCCTTAGAAAGGGTACCTCCTTCACAAATAGTCCCTCCCAAGCCTCCATTTTTTATTTTCTTGCTGCCCTCTCTCAAACCGCAGCTCCAAATCCCTCCTAATCCCTTCCATTGCTAAAAATGATGCCTTTCCATCCTTCCATTGTGATTAACAACCCTGTCCCTCTCCGATCTCGTCGTTTGAAGCTCCCACAACCTTCATGCAAGGATGAAATCGTGTGGAGCTCCATTCCCCTTTATAGTTCTATTTTCCCTTTGAAAATCTAACCTTTGGGAGCTTGATGCATCCCTCTATAGGGCCTAGATTCATTTTAGTCCATTTGAAAAACCATTTCTCCGCATTTCCTCCGCTTTTCATGGCTATTGTTAAGGCTGTTTTAGCCTTTTTTCTCCCTTTCCACCATCCTCCTTCTCATGTCCCTTTTATTTGATCCTCAGACTCGTGGAAACCTACTTACCCATCCCATTTCTCCACATTCTTCGCTTGTTTGATTACCATTTGGAGGATTTTTGTGTTTTGTTGCTGTTAGGTCTAGCGAAGTCAGAGGTAAAAAATGTGTTTGTGTTAGTGGTTTGGCCTTAATATAGCCGAATGAGTTCCTGTCATAATTCATGTGAAACTTTATTCCATATATTGTGATATAATTTGTCAAATGGAGTGCATGCCGTTTCGTTCGCTGTAAGGTATTGTCCCTAGATTGGGTGTATCCTATGGTTTCCACTGCCATGTTGTAAATCCCGGGATTAAGTCTATAAAATTAGTTTTTATCCCACCCCACCTTCCTACCAAGCATGCCACACCCAATCCCGACGTGGGATTAGGAATGCAATTCCATTTAATGCAACTTAATGCTACTGGCCATATAGGCCCTTGGCATTTTGGACCTAGAGTTAGCACTCCTAGATTTGAAAGATCAGACGATATAGGAAATCCAATCCCATTAGACAATCGTGACCCTAAGCGATAGAGCAATTCCCTGTATTAGTAATGTTATGAAACCATTTAGCGTATAAGCTTAGGCCGTAGATTTCAGACTAGTCTACTAGTTACCTTGAGTAGTGTAAAGCCTGTATATGCTAAGGAATTGTAGGTTAGATTTGGTTGAAGTAGAACCTTATTCCTTCGATAGATCCCCTTATTACTTATAGACTTCTGTTGTAATCCATACGAAAGTGGTTTTAACTTAGAACCATTCACTCTCAGGGAACATTTATAAATCCCTCAGATTGAACTTAGAATGAACTAGCACACCCCTTAGAATTGCCTTCCCCAAGGGCTTATTGCATTCAGGAACGCGAAATAAAGGAAATGAAATTATCAGCGAAGTATTCGCAGTTTGAATCGACTTCTTAATCCTATTAGTTACCAATAAATCCAATGCTCTGATCAAGTAGAAGATCGACATCGACTAGGATTGAGGACTGATACAACAAATTTTCTGTCATCGCGGGACAGAAGGTTTATGTATCCGGATCAGACCCATTACACAACTATTCTTCCGTGTTGGCCCGACCACCTACAACCAAAAGTTATTTCTTTGCCCTTGGTAAATGTTAAGGACATATAGTCAGTAGAGTAGCCAGTAGAGACTTAGATATCTTGCCACCAACTCATACCTTCCCCTGAACTTAACCACAATAGAGATTAGGCTCATCTCTATAATCATAGGTACCAATGCCATAGAACGCATCATTGACAAGGGAAAACTAGTGTAATGAGAGGTTGTTTCCCAATTCATGTCAAGGATAGCCCCTAAGTTGCATCTCGTTTCGATATACGGAGTGATGCATAGATTCTTGAACTTTAAGTAGAACCAAGTTGTAAGGGGGGTAGAACATATTGAGTCTAATCCAGTTAGGTTAGCCCATGCAACCGTTCGATCAGAGTGGCATAACAGAAGCGTGGTTAGCCTCTTCCCCACTGGCCCAGGATCGAAACAGCTGAGTTAAGTTCTACGTAAGGTTAGGTTATTAAATAGGATTTGAACCTTCCTTAGAAAAAGTACTCCTTACCCTTCGCCAATTTCGGGGATAAAATTGTGTTTTAAGGGGGGTAGATTGTAACACCCCGAATTTTTGTCAACCTGGGATTAGACGTCCTTAGGCAATGGGTCAACTAAAACGCCTGGGAAATCACTCAGAACCGAATTCCATAGCCAAAGAAATCACTTAGGATTAATTCCTTTAGAAACTAAGCATAAGTTAGCTAGCGCTACACTGGAGTAGCTGTGAAATTGTTCCTGATCGCTTTAAATACGTTCTACAAGACCCAAAACTTGTAGAACCAATGATGCTATAATATCCTAAAACCTTGGATCAAACTCTAAACCCGTTTGCTCTCAGGAACTCTTTGAAACTTTGTATTGGATCTAGACCGTGCGTCGAAAGTCTGATACCTACAATCTTAGACCGTTATGACCGCTTGGCTGGACTTGACAATCGTTTCGAAAATTAAAACCAACCGACGTTCAGAGGCTATTTCATTGAGCCTGGAGTGAAGAGAGTGAGAAAAGGGTTAGATTTGAAAATTTTAATTCAAATCTGGCACATGACTTGACGCGTTATTATTAAGCGTTTTGACCATCGAATTCAGCCAGATTACACCCTCGGATCAGGAAAAATTTCTCTTTCATATCATGAAACTTGTAGACCTGATCTACGTGCGGTGACCGCTGAACTGAAATTGGATTGCCACGTGCGATCTGCGAACTCTTTCGGTCTGAAAACTTGATGTGTACTAAATCCAGTATGCATGAGCTTAAGTCCGACCACGTTCGGCCAGGGGACCTCCAGAAATGCTCTTTTGGACCGAAACAGCCCCGATATGGTTAGGCATCAAGTAAACATTGTTCCCAAGCCTGTTTTGGGCATGTTTTAGATTATAAAAGGGGTTGAAACCCTCACTTCACTCACCCATCCGAATTTGCAAGAAACCCTAGCAGAGTGAGAGAAAAAGTGAGAGATTGTGAGAGAAGGTGGGAGAGATCTTCCTACCACCTGCTGCTACTGCTGCACGTGCTTAAGCGGCATATTCCTGTAACATCCCGAAAATCGGGGGGTCGAGCAAAAACCCAACTCCCGAGTTCCAAAATGTTATTTATGCAACATAGATATGTATGATTGAATGTTGTCTATGATAATGTATTAAACATGAGTGAGATTAAGCTAAAACAGCATATCACGCTCCAGAGACAGTTAAATTTACAAGCGGAAGACTGTGATAGTATGTATAACATATATAATCTGTTGTATGTCTCTAGAGTGTGAATATGTTACCGGGTTATATACATACATGTATACTTTAAAAGTAAACAAAAGAATATACATGAGTGCTCTAAAAATATAAAATGACAAGTGTCAAGGCATCTAATCAACCTCCCTGTAATCCCGTCGATCAGAACACACATAAAGGAGGGATCCTCCTCATCATCATCAAGTCCAGCTCCGCCTCGCAGGCCGCGCCATCATCTACAATCACAAAAAGGTCTGGTGGGTGTCCAGGAACACCGTCCCGTAACGTGGGAGTGAGTAGCTAACTCAGTGGAATAATAGAGCAAGGATTAATATGTTCTCAAATCAATCACGCGATAATAGTAAAGCAATAAATCAAACAATCCTAATACTGTTGTTAATGCAATTATGACATGACGTGATGTATGCCCTCACCGACGATCACCCTCATGCGGCAACATCTTACGACCGCGGCATGCCACACTCCCTAGAGTGCTCCACATCTTCCAGGCACATGCAATGCTATGGTGATATGAATTCCAAGTTGTTATTAGTCCATTCAAACAGCAGGATTGGGAAACTAAGGTACTTCCCTTGTATCAATCCCAACACAGATCCTGTCTAGGGTCGTCACTCCTAGTAATTTCATACGATGTATATTTCGTAGGTCACTGCAAGGGCTGCCAGGGCTGTTGCTCGCACTCGTTGCACCGCTCCCCCATCACCTTATCAATACAGGCCTACTGTACTCTACTGCTACTGAAGGGTCGTCGCCTCCTGTAGACTCAGAATACGCTCGCGGTCACTACAAAGGACTCGTCGCCTGATCAGTGTAGGCCGACAGCTAGAATATAGTGTCCCATACCACCATAATCTGCTCACGAGTCTAGGTGCTCACTGGTCACTACGGGGAGGTTTGTGGCCCCAGCGTAGGCCGACAGCTCGACCACGGTGTCCCATACCACCATGCCCGGCTCATGAGTCTTTATGGATCAAGGTACCATGGTTAACAGGGTTTACAATGGTAAGTTCAGTACCCTAGGTTCAAGCAGTTATGACTCATACAAGGTGAACATACAACGGCCAGTCGGGTTACTTGACGAGCTCGACTGGCACGAGCGCATCGCAAGTCGAACGACATGAAGTGCGTAAAACACTTCGCGTGGCCTAACCACTGCCGCCAACTCCAACACGACTCGCGTTCATCGACACGTCCTTCGTGGCCAAGATAAGCTAACCACGAATTCTTTCGGTTACCGACTGCCTGGACTAGGCATAGTCCCAAACAATCATAGAATCACATCAGTAGTTGTGTAAGGGTAATGGAAATGAAATGGAACCATGTGAGCATGTTAACACATGTCATTACATACAACTTAAGCAAGTCTTCAAACACATGCCTTTCATACATATAATGAAATTATACATATCGCCAACATATAGGAAATCATCACCATCAGCGTATTAAATGAGAATTCAATCTCCAACTAAGTCATAAGAAAATCATCAAGCACATGTTATAACATACCACTTAAATGAATCATTAAGCACATGCATTTCATACATATAATGAAATCGTACATATGGCTAACATGTAGGAAATCATTCACATCAACATATTCATTGAGAAATCAATCTCAAACTAATCTATAACACCATTTAAGCCAATACATACTAATACAAGCATTTATACAAACACTTACACTACACACTTAAGTCTACATATAGTATGTCGATCCGACGTGCGCATTTAGGCGAATCTCTTCGCCAAACTAATTATGCACGCATTCCTAACTTCCTAATGCGACAACAAACCATGTCAATCACATCAGCAAAATATGAATGTAAACTGTACTTCCTACAAATGACTAAAATGCCCTAAATCTCATATTCTTCGTTAATTTACGAAACAGGAAACGGAGAGCACGTTGTACATGTCAAACGGCGTTGCCGTCAAGAATCTACTATTAAACGACATTGAAAGCTTTGGAAACAGTCAATCAAAGCGTCTAATATCCGCACCTTTTCCCTTTTAGGGATGAGAATTCGAACGGAGCGTATACGCTTCGTCTACGGCGAATAGAGAACCTGATTTACGAGATTTATCAACTAACAAGCTATGGAACTAAAGAAGCATCAAATCAGCAACTTTCTAGGGTTATTTCTTACCTAGAAATGCGGAGAAATCACCGGCAAAGTGATTGGAATACGCCGCTTAAGCATGTGTAGCAGCAGCAGGAAAAGCTCTCCCACCTTCTCTCACAAACTCTCACTTTCTCTCTCACTCTAGCTAGGATTTCTAGCAAATTCGGATGGGTGAGAGAAGTGAGGGTTTCAACCCCTTTTATAAGCTCAAATGTGCCCAAAACAGGCTTGGGAACAAAGTATACTTGAGGTATATCCAAATCGGGGCTGTTTCGGTCCAAAAGGGCATTTCTGGTGGTCCCCTGGTCGAATGCGATCAGACTTAAGCTCATGCGTACCAGATCTAGCGCGCATTAAGTTTTCAGTCTGACAGGGTTCACAGATCGCACGTGGCGGACCAGTTTCAGTTCAGCGGTCACCGCACGTAGATCAGGGCTGGAAGTCTCATAATAATAAATAAAAATTTTTCCTGATCCGAGGGTGTAATCTGGATGAATTCTGACGGTCAGAACGCTTAATACTGACGTGTCAAGTCGTGTGCCAGATTTGAATTTGAAATTCCAATTCTGTCCCTATTCGCGGTCTCTTCAGTCCGGGCTCAATGAAATATTCTGTGATTATCGGTTTGACTTGATTTTCGAGATGATTGTCAAGTCCAGCTGGGCGGGTCTAACGGTCTAAGATAGGAGGTATCGGACCTTCGACGCGCGGTCTAAATCCAATACAAAAATTCAATGTGGTCCAGAGGACAAACCCGCTTAGAGTTTGATCCGAGGTTATAGAGTATTATAGGGTTGTTTGTTCTACTCGATTTGGGTCTTGCAGAACGTATTTAAAGTGATCAGGGACTATTTCCCAGCTACTCTAGCGTTGCGCTAGCTAACTTACGCTGAATTTCCATAGGAATTAATCCTAAGTGGTTTCTTTGGCTATGAAATTGGGTTCTGAGCGATTTTCCAGGTGTTTTAGTTAACCCATTGCCTAAGGACGTCAAATCCCAGATTGGCCAAAATCCGGGGTGTTACAATTTCAATCACTTTTTCGGTGATTTTGCCACATTTCTAGGTAAGGAAAACCCTAACCATTTGCTGATTTAAGCTTCCATCGATTCCATTAGCGGTGTAGCTTATGTAGCTTGTGTATTAGGTCTCCTGATCACCGTAGACGAAGCGTATACGCTCCGTTCGAATCGATACACATTTAAAGTGAAAGGTGCGAATTTTAGATGCTTTGATTGACTATTTTCAACGCTTTTAATGTCGTTTAATAGTAGATTATCGACGTCAACGCCGTTTGACATGTACAACATGCTATCCATTTCCTATTTCGTAAGCAGACGAAAAATATGAGATTTAGGGAATTTTAGTCATTTGTAGGAAATACTGTTTGCATCCATATTTTTCTGATATGTTTGACATGTCTTTTTGCCGCCTTAGGATATTAAGAATGCGTGCATAATTAGTTTGGCGAAGAGATTCGCCCAAATGCGCACTTTGAGTCGACATACAATATGTGGACTTAAGGGTGTAGACTAAGTGTTTGTATAAATGTTTGTATTAATATTTATTGAATTAAATGGTGTTGTGAAATAGTTTTGAGATTGAATTCTCAAATAATATGCTGATGTAAATGATTTCCTTCATGTTGGCTATATGTGTGATTTCATCATATGTAAGAAATGCATGTGCTAGATGATTTACTTAAGTTGTATGTTATAACATGTGTTAACATGCTCACATTGTTGTAATGCATTTCCATTACCTTTATATGATTGCTGATGTAGATTCATAAATGTTTGGGACTATACTTAGTCCAGGCAGTCGGTAACCGAGTAAATTCGTGGTTATCTTATCTTTGTCACAAAGGACGCGTCGATGAATGCGAGTCGTGTTTGGAGTTGGCGGCAGTGGTTAGGCCACGCGAAGTGTTTCATGCACTTCATGTCGTTCAGCTTGAGATGCGCTCGTGCTAGTCGAGCCCGTCAAGTAACCTGACTGGCCATTGTATGTTCACCATGTATGAGTCATAACTGCTTGAACCTAGGGTATTGAACTTACTATTGAAAACCCTATCAACCATGGTACCTTGATCCACAAAGACTCATGAGCCGGGCATGGTGGTATGGGACACCGTGGTTGAGTTGTCGGCCTACGCTGGGGCCACAAACCTCCCCGTAGTGATTAGTGAGCACCTATGACTCGTGAGCAAATTATGATGGTATAAGACACTATATTCTTACTGTCGGCCTACACTGATCAGGCGACGAGCCCTTTGTAGTGACTGCGAGCGTATTCTGAGTCTATGGGAGGCGATGACCCTTCCATAGCAATGAGAGTATAGTAGGCCTGTATTGATAAGGTGATCGGGGAGCAGTGCAACGAGTACGAGCAATAGCCCTGGCAGCCCTTGCAGCGACGTATAAAATATACATCGTATGAGATTACTACGAGTGATGACCCTAGACAGGATCTGTGTTGGGATTGATATAAGCAAGGTACCTTAGTTTCCAATACTACTGTTTGAATGGACTAATAATAACTCGATAATCATATCACCATTACATTGCATGTGCCTGGAAGATGTGGAGCACTGTGGGAAGAAAGCATGCCGCGGGCGTAAGATGGTGTCGTATGAGGGAGATCGTCGGTGAGGGCATCCATCATGTCATGTCATATTGCATTAACAACAGTATTTAGGAATGTTTGATTTATTGCTTTACTATTATCGCATGATTGATTTGATAACATGCTAATCTTTGCTCTCTTATCCCACTGAGTTGATCACTCACTCCCACGTTATGGGATGGTGTTTTCAGACACCCACCAGTCTCTATTTTGGTTGACGGGATTACAGGGAGGTTGATTAAATGCCTTGACACTTGTCATTTTAGATTTTTAGAGCACTCATGTATATTCTTTTTATTTACTTTTGGAGTATACATGTATGTATATAACCTGGTAACATGTTCACACTCTGGAGACATACAATAGTTTATATATGTTATACATACTAGCACAGTCTTTCGCTTGGTAATTTAACGGTCTCTACAGTATGATATGATGTTTTGGATTAATCCCACTCATGTTTAATACATTAACACAGACAACATTCAATCATACACATTTATGTTACATAAGTGATGTTCTGGAACTCGAAAGTGGAGTTTTTACTCGACCTCCGATTTTCGGGATGTTACAGTTCAACGTATCCGGCTCAGACCCATTATATAACTTTTCTTCCGTGTTGGCCTGACCACCTACAACCAAAAGCTATCGCTTGTCTTTGGAAAATGGTGAGGGCTTATAGCCAGTAGAGAATTAGACATCTTGCCATCAACCACAACACCCATCATTTCAGTTCTTTTCTATAACCATAGATACCAATGCCATAGAACGCATCGTTAACAAAGGAAAACCAACGTAGTGAGAGGTTGTTTCTCATTTCATGTAAAGGATATGCCCTAAGTTACATCTCGTTCCGATATACGGATCGGGACATAGAATCTTGAACCTTAAATAGAACCAAGTTTTAAGGGGGGTAGAACGTATTGAGCCCAATCTACTTAGGATTATCTAAGACAACCGTTGGATCAGTGTAACGCAGCGGAAGCGTGGTTAGCCTCTTCCCCACTGGCCCAGGATCGAAACAGCTGATTTAGGTCATACGTAAAGTTAGGTCATTATGAAAGTCTCTTTAAGTACTCATTACACTTAGACAAATTTTGGGGATGAAATTTTATTTTAAGGGGGGTAGATTGTAACACCCCAGATTTTTTGCTAACCTGGGGTTAGACATCTTTAGGCATTGGGTCAACCACATCACTCTTAAGAATCAATTCCAAAGCCAAAGAAATCCTGTAGGACCTAATTCCTTTAGAAAATAAGCGTAAGTTAGCTAGCGCTACGCTAGAGTCACTGTGAAATTGTCCTTGATCGCTTTAAATACGTTCTACAAGACCCAAAACTTGTAGAATCGTTGATGCTACGTTACCCCAAAATCGGTTTGTTCGCAGGAACCCTTTGAAACTTTATATTGGATCTAGACCGCGCGTCGAAAGTTCGATATTTACAATCTTACACCGTTATGACCGCTTAGCTGGACTTGACGATCGTTTCGAAAATCAAGCCCAACCGACATTCAGAGGCTATTTCATTGATCCTGGAATGAAGAGAGTGAGAAAGGGATTAGATTTAGAAATTTTAATCCAAATCTGGCACGTGACTTGGCGCGTTATTATTAAGCGTTCTGACTGTCAGAATTCAGCCAAATTACACCCTCGGATCAGGAAAAATTTCTCTTCCATATCATGAGACTTGTAGACCTGATCTAGGTGCGATGACCGCTGAACTGAAATTGGACCGCCACGTGCGATATACGAACTCTTCCGGTCTGAAAACTTGATGTGTGCTAGATCCAGTATCCATGAGCTTAAGTCCGACTGCATTCGGCCAGGGGACCTCCAGAAATACTCTTTTGGATCGAAACAGTCCAGATTTGGTTATACCTCAAGTGAACTTTGTTCCCAAGCCTAATCTGGGAAGGTTTTAGCTTATATAAGGGCTTTAAACCCTCTCACAACCCTCCCATCCGAATTTGCTTGAAACCCTAGGAAAAGAGAGAGAGAAAGTGAGAGATTGTGAGAGAGTGTGGGAGAGATTCTCCTGCTGCCTGCACCAGCTTTTGCACGTGCCAAAGCACCGCACTCCAATCACTTTCCCGGTGATTCCAACGCACGCCTAGGTAAGAAAAACCCTAACTACTTGCTGTTTTGGGGTTTCCTTAGATTCATTAGCGATGTAGCTTATGTATCTTGTGCATTAGGTCGCCTGTACGCCGTTGACGAAGCGTATGCGTTCAATTTGAATCGATACACGTCTAGGGCAAAAGGTGAGGATTTTAGACGCTTTGATTGACTGATTTCAAAGCTTTCAATGTCGTTTAATAGTAGATTGTTGACGGCAACGCCGTTTGACATGTACAACATGCTTTCCGTTTTTCGTTTCGTAAACGTACGGTAAATATGAGATTTAGAGTATTTTAGTCATTTGTAGGAAATACTGCTTATGTCCATATTTTGATAAAATATTTTCCATGGCTATTTATCGTGTTAGAATATTAGGAATACGTGCATGATTGGTTTGGCGAAGAGATTCGCCCTTAAGCGCACTTTGAGTCGACATACGCTATGTAGACTAAAGTGTGTAGTCTAAGTGTTTGTATAAATGTTTGTATTAGTATGTATTGAGTAAATGGTGTTGTGTATGAGTTTTGAGATTGAAGTCTCAAGTTATATGCTGAGGTAAACGATTTCCATCACGTTGGCTATATGTATTGATTTCATTGTATACATGAAATGCATGTGTGGGATGATTTGCTTAAGTTGTATGTTATAACATGTGTCAACATGCTTACAATATTGTATTTCATTTCTGTTACTCACATACGCTTACTGATGTTGATGCACAAATGCTTGGGGCTATGACCTAGTCCAGGCAGTCGGTAATGGATCGAATTCGTGGTTGGTTTCTATGTACCACAAAGGACTCGTAGATGAACGTGAGTCGTGTTGTGAGTTGGCTGCAGTGGTTAGGCCACATGAAGTGTTTTATGCACTTCATGTCGTTCAACTTGAGATGCGCTCGTGCTGGTCGAGCCTGTCAAGAAACCCGACTGGCCATTGTATGTTCACCCTGTATGAGTCATAACTGCTTGAACCTAGGGTACTGAACTTATCATTGGAAACCCTGTTAACCATGGTACCTTGATCCATAAAGACTCATGAGCCGGGCATGGTGGTATGGGACACCGTGGTCATGTTGTTGGCCTATGCTGGGGCCACAAACCTCCCTGTAGTGACCAGTGAGCACCTTGCTCTGAGCAAATTATGGTGGTATGGGACACTATATTCTCGCTGTCGGCCTACACTGATCAGGTGACGAGCCCTTTATAGTGACTTTGAGTTTATCCTGACACCGCATAAGGGCGACGAGTCCTGAAGCACAGTCTCGAGCGAACATGAGCACCGTTCGTGCCTTTTATGCTCGTATCCGGGATCCTACGTTGGAGCCATTGTAATTCAGGATTCCCTTTGATGGAGACCGGATGGTTATGATCGATGTTCGGTTGATAGCTTGCATTTTGAAGGTGCCTCTTGGTGAAGTTCATCTCACTGCTAAGAATCTGAAGAGTGCTCCTGAGCGAGATCACCGTACCAGGTTCCTATGTGGTGGTTTGGTTCTGTGGCAGCCTAACAGGAGCCTCTTAGCGTCCCATATGTCGGATGATTTTCGCCTGCTGCATCACATTTTCACGTTCAATTTATATCCCAGGTCGACCAACCGTTGTGAATGTACACGTCTCATGGTCGATTTCTTATATCAAGTGGGCCAGGGTGAAAATGTGTGCATGACCACGTTTATATTGTGAGAGATCATCCTCATAGCAAAGTGGAGAAGAACGTCAGAGTCTCTTCCTTTTGGTCGGCTCATATGCAGGATTGCACTTGAGTTTGACTATAGACTTGGGCCAGAGATGCATGTACCGATCCACTTCATCGACGAGACTACCATGAACAGAATGAAGATCGGGCCTCGACAGCGAGAGGCTCAGCTTGATGCTGACAGCGAGGGTGATTATGATAGCAAAAAGGATGCAAGTGAAGAAGAGGTTGGGGCAGAAATAGAGGAAGAAGCCCAGGAAGAAGAAGATGAGGAGGCTCAGGATACTGATGAGAGCCCTCCTCCAGCGACTCGGGCTACTAGAGATGCTCACATTGCCCGACTCGAGGAGAATCAGGTTGCCTTGCGACGGGAAGTCCAGGAACTTCGGGCCGAAGTTGAGGATACCAAGGTCATCATGAAGAGAAAATTTGGCAAGGTGACTCGCACCTTGAAGGCGATCCTATGTTGCTTGCAGGATAAGGGTGCTCCTCCTCCATCGTCCGACTTGGATTAGCGATGAGATTCTAGATGTTTATTGATTGTAGTTGGTTTATTTCCCGCTTTCTATGTGTAAGCCTGATAAGGCTGTAGTAGCTTTGACTGGCTTAGTTCCCATGCATTTCTTGTCATGGTACAAGTAAGAATATGTCTTCTGTATTGTGACAAATTTTGATTTAATGAAATGCATGGAGTTTTTCGAATTGTTATGTGAATGTTTGTGTAGTGGTTTGGGCTTAATATAGCCGAACGCGTTCCTGTCATAATTCATGTGGAACTTTATCCCATACATCGTGACAAATTTTGTTAAATGGAGTGCATGCCGTTTCGCTTGCTGTAAGGCATTGTCCTTAGATTGGGGGTATCCTATGGTTTCCACGACCATGTTGTAAATTCCGGTATTAAACCTATGAAATTAATTTTTATCCCAACCCACCCTCCTACCAAGCATGCCACTTCCAATCCTGACATGAGATTAGGAATGCAGTTCTATTTAATGCAATTTAATGCTACTGGCCATATAGGCCCTTGGCGTTTGGACTTAGAGTTAGTACTCCTAGATTTGAATGATCTAACGACATAGGAAATCCAATTCCATTAGACAATCGTGACCCTAAGCGATAGAACAATCCCCTGTATTTGTAATGGTATGAATCCATTTAGCGTATAAACTTAGGCTGTAGATTACAGACTAGTCTACTAGTTACCTTAAGTAGTGTAAGGCCTGTATATACTACAGAATAGTAGGTTAGATTTGGTTGGAATAGAACCTCATTCCTTCGATAGCTCCCCGTGATACTCATAGACTTCTGTTATAACCCTTAGGAAAGTTGGTTTAATTTAGAATCATTCACTCTTAGGGAGAACTTATAAATCCCTCAGAATGAACTTAGAATAAACCAGCACGTCCCTTTGACTTGCCTTTCCCAAGGGCTTATTGCATTCGGGAACGCCGAGTAAAGGAACTGTATATATAAGCGATGTATTCGCGGTTTGAATCGAATTCTCAATCCTAGTGGTTACCAATGAATCCAATGCTCTGATCAAGTGGAAGATCGTTATCGACTCGGATTAAGAACTGATAAAACGAGTTTTCTGTCCTGATTAGACAGAAGGTTCATGTAACACCCTGAATTTTTTCCAACCTGGGATTAGACGTCCTTAGACAATGGGTCAACTAAAACGCCTGGGAAATCGCTCAGAACCCAATTCCATAGCCAAAGAAATCACTTAGGATTAATTCCTTTAGAAATTAAGCATAAGTTAGCTAGCGCTACACTGGAGTAGTTGTGAAATTGTTCCTGATCACTTTAAATACGTTCTACAAGACCCAAAACTTATAGAACCAATGATGCTATAATATCTCAAAACCTTGGATCAAACTCTAAACCTATTTTCTCTCAGGAACTCTTTGAAACTTTGTATTGGATCTAGACCGCGTGTCGAAAGTCCGATACCTACAATCTTAGATCGTTATGACTGCTTGGCTGGACTTGACAATCGTTTCAAAAATCAAAGCCAACCGACGTTCAGAGGCTATTTCATTGAGCCTGGAGTGAAGAGAGTGAGAATAGGGTTAGATTTGGAAATTTTAATTCAAATCTGGCACGTGACTTGACGCGTTATTATTAAGCGTTCTGACCATCAGAATTCAGCCAAATTACACCCTTGGATCAGGTGAAATTTCTCTATCATATCATGAGACTTATAGACCTGATCTACGTGCGGTGACCGCTGAACTGAAATTGGACCGTCACGTGCGATCTGTGAACTCTTTCGGTCTGAAAACTTGATGTGTGCTAGATCTAGTATGCATGAGCTTAAGTCCGACCGTGTTTGGCCAGGGGACCTCCAGAAATGCTCTTTTGGACCGAAACAGCCCCGATTTGGTTAGGCATCAAGTAAACATTGTTCCCAAGCCTGTTTTGGGCAAGTTTTAGACTATAAATGGGGTTTAAACCCTCACTTCTCTCACCCATCCGAATTTTCAAGAAACCCTAGCAGAGTGAGAGAAAAAGTGAGAGATTGTGAGAGAAGGTGGGAGAGATCTTCCTGCCACCTGCTGCTGCTGCTGCACGTGCTTAAGCAGCATATTCCAATCAGTTTCCCGGTGATTCCACCGCATTTCTAGGTAAGGAAAACCCTAACCATTTTCTGATTTAAGCTTCCATCAATTCCATTAGTGGTGTAGCTTATGTAGCTTGTGTATTAGGTCTCCTGATCGCCGTAGACGAAGCGTATACGCTCCGTTCGAATCGATACACATCTAAAGTGAAAGGTGTAGATTTTAGAAGCTTTGATTGGCTGTTTTCAATGCTTTCAATGTCGTTTAATTGTAGATTATCGACGGTAACGCCGTTTGGCATGTACAACATGCTGTCCATTTCCTATTTCGTAAGCAGACGAAAAATATGAGATTTACGGCATTTTAGTCATTTGTAGGAAATATTGTTTGCATCCATATTTTGCTGATATGATTGACATGGATTTTTGTCACCTTAGGATATTAGGAATGTGTACATAATCAGTTTGGCGAAGAGATTCGCGTAAATGCGCACTTTGAGTCGACATACAATATGTAGACTTAAGGGTGTAGACTAAGTGTTTGTATAAATGTTTGTATTAGTATTTATTGAATTAAATGGTGTTGTGAAATAGTTTTGAGATTTAATTCTCAAATAATATGCTGATGTAAATGATTTCCTTCATGTTGGCTATATGTGTGATTTCATCATATGTAAGAAATGCATGTGCTACATGATGTACTTAAGTTGTATGTTATAACATGTGTTAACATGCTCACATTATTGTAATGCATTTCCATTACCTTTATATGATTGCTGATGTGGATTCATAAATGTTTGGGACTATACTTAGTCCAGGCAGTCGGTAACTGAGTAAATTCGTGGTTGGCTTATCTTTACCACAAAGGACGCATCGATGACCGCGAGTCGTGTTTGGAGTTGGGGGCAGTGGTTAGGCCACGCGAAGTGTTTCATGCACTTCATGTCGTTCAGCTTGAGATGTGCTCGTGCTAGTCGAGCCCGTCAAGTAACTTGACTGGCCATTGTATGTTCACCATGTATGAGTCATAACTGCTTGAACCTAGGGTACTGAACTTACCATTGAAAACCTTATCAATCATGGTACCTTGATCCACAAAGACTCATGAGCTGGGCATGGTGGTATGGGACACTGTGGTTGAGCTGTCGGCCTACGCTGGGGCCACAAACCTTCCCGTAGTGACCAGTGAGCACCTATGACTCTTGAGCAGATTATGGTGGTATGAGACACTATATTCTTACTGTCGGCCTACACTGATCAGGCGACGAGCCCTTTGTAGTGACCGCGAGGGTATTCTGAGTATACGGGAGGCGATGACCCTTCCGTAGCAATGAGAGTACAGTCGGCTTGTATTGATAAGGTGATGGGGGAGCGGTGCAACGAGTGCGAGCAACATCCCTGGCAGCCCTTGCAGCGACCTACAAATATACATCGTATGAGATTACTAGAAGTGACGACCCTAGACAGGATCTGTGTTGGGATTGATATAAGCAAGGTACCTTAGTTTCCCAATATTGCTGTTTGAATGGACTAATAATAACTCGGTAATCATATCACCATCACATTGCATGTGCCTGGAAGATGTGGAGAACTGTGGGAAGAAAGCATGCCGCGGGCGTAAGATGGTGCCGTATGAGGGAGATCGTCGGTGAGGGCATCCATCATGTCATTCATATTGCATTAACAACAGTATTTAGGAATGGTTGATATATTGCTTTACTATTATCGCATGATTGATTTGATAACATGCTAATCTTTGCTCTCTTATCCCACTCAGTTGATCACTCACTCCCACGTTATGGGATGGTGTTTTCGGACACCCACCAGTCCCTATTTTGGTTGTAGATGATGGCACTGCTTGAGAAGCAGAGCTGGACTTGATGATGATGAGGAGGATCCCTCCTTTATATGTGTTCTGATTGACGGGATTACAGGGAGGTTGATTAGATGCTTTGACACTTGTCATTTTATATTTTTAGAGCACTCATGTATGTTCTTTTTGTTTACTTTTGGAGTATACATGTATGTATATAACCTGATAACATGTTCACACTCCGGAGACATATAATAGTTTATATATGTTATACATACTAGCACAGTCTTCCGCTTGCTAATTTAACGTCTTTAGAGTTTGATATGATGTTTTGGATTAATCCCACTCATGTTTAATACATTAACATAGACAACATTCAATCATACACATTTATGTTACATAAGTGATGTTCTGGAACTCGGGAGTGGAGTTTTTACTCGATCCCCAATTTTCGGGATGTTACAGATGGTATCAGAGCATGATTTGGATTAAATCGGGCCTGGGTTATGGACAAACGACGTACGCTGTCGCTCCTTTGACTTAGGTGGGTGCGAGGAAAGTTTAGAAAGACTCGTAGGACTCCAGTTTCGCCAATAGGCGAAGTTTAACTTGAATGTGAGAAATCATGAAGTATAACTTGAATGTAAACAGTACATGGGGGAATTAATGTACACATTTATTAGGATTTAACTAAGTACACAATCCATAAAAGAAATTATACGCTCATTTAGCAATCACATGATTCATGAAGGAAATCATTCACACAAGTATTGTGATGGGGATCCATATCCCAACCACTCGCAATCACACTCTACTAACTACTAACTCACTTAGACCTTTAAACAAACACTTAGCTTACTCATCTCCAACGTACTTGACGTATGTTGATTTCAACATATAATATGACAGATCCTTATATAAAGGAGTTGTCTAATACACAACAATCATGTTCTTACATTCAAAACATATAGCAGGCATAAATCATCTTCATTTAGGCATTTCAATAAACACTTAGTCTACACACATTAGTCTACATAGCCTATGTCGGCCAATATGTGCATTAGGGCGAATCTCTTCGCCAAACAGATCGTACACGCATATCTTTCATAATAACACAAAAAATATATATGGCAATCATTTTAGCAAAATACGGACGTATACAGTATTTCCTACAAATACCTAAAATACCCTAAATCTCATATTCTTCGTACGTATTCGAATTAAAAAATAGACAACATGTTCTACATGTCAAACAGCATCCTGATCAGCAATCTACCATTAAACGACATTGAAAGCTTTGAAAATAGGTAATCTAAGCATCTAAAATCCACACCTTAAACCAGAAATGCATATTCGTTAGGATTCAGATGATGTATCTTCACCAACGGCAGATACGCTACCTATGGCAAGAAACAGGTTAGCTAGAACTCTTCTACAGCTAGTCTAAGCTTCAAATCAGGTTAGGGTTAGGGTTTTCTTATCTAGAACAAAACCAGAATCGTTGGAAGAACGATGCAGGTGGGTGGCTTTGGCACGTGGAGCAGCAGTGAAGAATCCCTGGGAGAATCACCAGCTTCTCCCTCACTTTCTCTCTCTTTTCTCTCCTCTCTCCTAGGGTTTTCCCCAAATTCGTATGGGTTAGAAGGCTAAGGGTTTAAAGCCCTTTTATAAGCCCAAACATAACCAAAACAGACTCCAAGTCAAGATATACTTGGGTTATAGCCAAATCGGGTCTTTTCCGGTCCAAAAGGACATTTCTGGAGGTCCCTTGACTGAATGCGATCGGACTTAAGCTCATGGATGTCGGATCCTGATCACATTAAGTTTTCAGTCTGACAGTGTTCCCAGATCGCACGTGGCAGACCAATTTCAGTTCAGCGGTCACTTAGACTTGATCAGGGATTCCAAGTACACTGACCTGAGTGGAAAATGTTCCTTGATCTGAGGGTGTATTTGGGTCAGATTCCGACGGTCAGAACGCTTGTACTTAACCCGCAAGCGAAATGTGCAAGATTTATTTAAATCATATTTAATCTATAAAGAATTTCACTCTTTCTCACACTCCTTGCTCCAGGCTCAATGAAATAGCCTCAGAACATCAGTTGGACTTGATTTTTGAAACGATTGTCAAGTCCAACCAGGTGGTCATAATGGTCTAAGATTATAAATATCGGACTTTCGACGCGCGGTCTAGATCCAATACAAAGTTTCAAAGGGTTCCTGAGAGCAACTGGGTTTAGAGTTGGATCCTAAGTTTTAGGGTAACGTAGCGTTAATGATTCTATAGGTTTTGGGTCTTACAGATCGTATTTTAAGTGGTTGGTGCTAATTTTGTAGGTAATCTAATGTAGCGCTAGCT
This sequence comes from Magnolia kwangsiensis, assembly GCA_037074715.1. NCBI lineage: Eukaryota > Viridiplantae > Streptophyta > Magnoliopsida > Magnoliales > Magnoliaceae > Magnolia > Magnolia kwangsiensis. The sequence continues at coordinate 102,316,570 of CM073577.1, read as the reverse complement.
AATTCACGTTAAATTTCTAAAGAATTAGGTTCTAAATGATTTCTCTAGCTTTGGAATTGGGTTCTGAGAGGTTATCAAGGTGTTATGGTTGACCCATTGCCTAAGGACGTCTAACCCCAAGTTGGCAAAAATTCGGGGTGTTACATGCATGCATCAAGGATGAGCTATTGGTCACATCCAAAGGATCAAGTAGGATCTCCACCATTGATTGGTTGGTCCTACATGATCCTAAGCAAGAAAATTAAAGAAGGAATGGAGATCTACCCTAAACATGGCACCCACCTTCAAATCTTGAACTTCCACTTCCACCAATGGCTTCTAATGCTTCAAGGGAGCAAGGTTGAAGGGTTGAGATGAAGTTTTGATGGTTAGATTGATGGGAAGAATGGGTGAAAGGGGCTAGAATTTTTTGGGGTTGCTTGGAAGTTCTAAGCTCTAGCAATGGAGAATGAGAAAGAAAGAGGGAAGGAATGAGAGATAAGAGACAAAGTAGCTGGGGAGGCTCTCTCTCATAGGTAGGCATTATGACTTGTAAGAGCATGGAAAAGAAAAATAATCATGAGTTGTAAGAGATAGGCTAGGGTAGCTAGGTGATGTCATCCTCATGATGACCTAGGAAAATATGCCATGAGATAGGTGGGTCCTACAATCACGCGATCAATGGTCGAAACATGCACAACCCACAACTTATGATCTCGGCGTCGGATTGGCACATGAGATACAGTGTCGGAACCGTGTCCAGATTGACACATGAGATGCAGCGTCTCGACCCAATTCGACCATTCAAAATTGGCTGATTTAACATATATTTTATTAAATCAGTTGTTGTAATTGCATTGACTATTACGACTAATAAATAAGGTCGTAATTTTGTAGCATTGAATATAATGATAAACATAACTTTTCTATGGTAGAATATTATTTCTCAGTATCTAACAATGTTTGACTAAGATAATAAACCACACTCTTTTCAGTCATTGTTGTCTTGTGCTAACGAAGCTCTATCTTATTTTACAGAAGTTGTGAACAGTCGACTCTTTATTGGTGGTATCAATACTGGTGGCTTAGACAAATAATCTTTAATACTATTAAAAGCCAAGTGATGCTCTACCTCCCACCTAAAATCTGAAATTGTAGTTTTACTACTACAAGCGAAGCTTGAATATATGACTAATGTCCTAAAGGGGGTGAATAGGACTTTTTAAATTTTAACTGGATACATTACATGAACTTACTTATAAATGGTTATGTGAAGTAATACAAGAAAGTAGAAGCGCATCTATTAAGTCTACTCTAGTGAAAACATCATTCAAGTATTCCTTCAAACATGTTTGCTGCAATAAAGTAAATCATGTATATCGTTCAACAAAATATAATAGATAAGAGAAAACATTCAACCCATTACACATGATGTATAGTGGTTCAGCTACATGTCTACTCCACTCCTCGTTGGTGCACTCTCTCCTAGAATGTGTCAGATTTCACTATTTAAATGCTTTTAAATTAGGTTCATCATAAACCTTCACAATTTACGCAAGGTCTATATGATTTTCATCCATCTATGGCCTACACAAGGTTTTAGGGAGTTTGGATCTCAAACTCCAACGCGAAGTCCTACACAAGAATGACAAACATAGTCTCCCATCGGAGGCCTACACAAGGACTTGTCAAGTTTAGTAATTCAAACTTTGAAACCCAATCCTACACAAGTGTTAGAGCACAAAAAATACTTCAGATATGCATCAGGTTGGTTTGTTATGCAACTATACAACAGAAAAGAGTTGCACGACCTTGTAATGCATAATGCACAATGGTACTAGCACATTGATGATTCGAAAGCAAACTACTTAGAATACATAGGTTACGCATTGCATGACCGCACAATAGGGAGATGTTGTGCTTCCACATAAATGGATGGTGTTGTGCGGATTTTCAACACACACGTGTGGAAGACTATAAATACCCCCTCCCCCTCTCATTTGATTCATTTGCAACTGCGGAGCTCCAAAGAAGCCAGAGAGAATTTGGAGATTCTTTGAAAGCTTCTTCAGGTATCGCAACGCGATATAGGAGTGCAAGGAGGAGGAAGAAGAAAGATGCAAGAGGTAGTGTGGAGCCCTATTGCACGACTGCGCAACAGACATATTTGCGTGTTGATTTCGAAGTGTTTTGATGATATTCCTCCTTGAGATTAAGAATCTCCTGCTAACTAGTCGTATTAGTGCAGAACAAGGTAGACCCGCACAACTCTTCTATCATTGTGATGAATGCTTCGCAAGCCGAAATGCTATTGAAATTAATATCAAATTATTTTCCTTTCTTTCAATGCATTAATAAAATGTCCTTTATTTCAGAATCAAGGAAAGTATGAGGGATGTTATATGAATTCAAAATTAATAAAATGACGAATGATGTTTGTCCTTCAATGTTCCTTTATTATTATTAAATGTAAATGTAAGTGCACCCAACGTTGCACACTTATTTTTCAATCACGTGACTAGTTGTGTCTTGTAGTCAGATGAGTTCTTAGTAAATGAAAACCGGAGATGCAACCGGATCAGAAGCATCAAAGCCATATTGAAGACAAAGGCCTGCTTCTACAATCTTATCCTTACAAATAGATGATCCCTACCCAAATATGAAAACCTACTTAGGTCTTCTATTTAAAGCCAATTCCAAGTTCATAGCTTTTATCTTTTAGTCTTGGCTTTAACAAGTCCCAAGTTGGTGAATGATTTATTGGACAAAATAGAAAAATCTGTCCAATATTGGTAGGACAAAGGTGCCATCGAATAGTACTTTCGGTACCACTGATGATACCTTCAGTGTTACCAAAGGGGCTTAAAACAGTCCAACAGGCTTATAACATTAATTCGGTGTCACCGACTGGATATTTTGATGACATCGACTGCCATCGATGAACAAATTTCGGTGCCACCGAAAGGGACCGGTTTTAGTCAATAACTTGGGGAATTAATTCAGTACTACTGAAAGAAATTTCAGTATCACCGAAGCAAGTTCGATGATACCGAAGTTAGCTTCAGTAGCACCTCAAAGCCTTTTCTATCTGTTGGAACTTTTTATCTATAAAAGCGGCTTGAAGAAAATTGCAAAATTAACGAAAATAGGAACCATAGAGTCTCTAGTGTATCTAGAGCTTATCCTAGCCTATTTAAACTCTATCCATATGAGTTTCACGTTCTCTTCATTGTGATATTTCACTCCTATGAGCATTCAATGCTCCTATTAATGAAGAACATAAACTTGTGCCTTCTCTAGAGTACAAAAGCCAAACCAATAGGAAAACCTTTTGCCTTTTGACAGTCTAGAACATCCATGGTTGAAATCCTTAAGAAATTCACTCATTAGCCTAGATAGAAGATTCAACCAACTCCCATTACCTTGATCACCTTTATAGGTACATCTTATGCAAGGTTTTAGATCGTGAAGCCAAACCAAATAGGTAAATCCAAGTTATGCGATAGGGGGAGCACTGGGAAGCTAATTCAAGCATGAGAGCATGAAGATCAAGCATCCTAAGAGAGGCTACAAATGAGAAATCTATCCGACATGTAAGTGTCATAGTCAATAGTTCAAAGTTTAGTCTCTTTCCTCGTATAGGATTGAGGCTAAGAGTTTGTTATCAACAAACTTGTTAGGTTCCTTGTATGGGACCTTGGCAGGTGGGCCTAAACATAGGTGCCTTGTGTGGGACCTTGGTTGGTGGGCCTAAACTTAGGTGCCTTGTATGAGACCTTAGCCAGTGGGCCTAAATGGTAGGTGCCTAGTGTGGGACCTTGATCGGTGGGCCTAAACGGCGGTTCAAAGTGTAGTACCTTTGCTCTTGCGGAGAGCATAAATTAGTGTCCTTAGTGTAGGATTGTAAAGGTTATTGGTGAACCTGTTTAAAACCATTAATAGTGAAATCTGGTGTACTTTGGTATTGAGTGTGGATGCTGGGGGTGGAATAGGCACGTAGCCGAACCACTACAAATGCTTATGTTTGGAATTGTCATTTGTACATTTGTTTAATCATGCTTATATATGCTAGAACATTTTAACTTCTCATACATGATTGAATGAATGCTATGAATTGATAGGAAACACATTCCATATACAAGCTCACAACACTAGGCTAGTTGTTATATTCTGCATATCTTTAAATAGCCTTTAGTATTGGAACTCTAACTAGCTTGGAAGCCCTTATAGTTATATTGCCTTACTTGCTTTAAATTTAATGATTATTTAAGTTAGGCAACCAGGACTTTAAATAGGAAAAAATAATTGATATAGTCCTATTCATCCCCCTCTAGAACCTTAAATCAGATTCTTTCTTCAGTATCAATGGTATAAACTGTAATTTCATTTTGTATCAGAGCGACTTTGAAAAGGTTTAACAACTAAGAGGAAGATCTTGACTGAAGAAAGGGCAAAGGAGAGGGGCCATTCGTCTCACGACCACCCATCTTTAATGGTACAAACTATGCATACTGGAAGGCCAGAATATATTTTTTCTCTAGGCTTTAGATGATGATGTATCTGAGATTGTTGAAAATGGATACAGTGCACCTACAAAACAAATTGTTCCTAAGGATGGTACAACAATCACCAAACCAAACTAAAGGCCAAATGGACCTAGTATGACAAAGAGATGAGGATGTGTGAAGCCAAAGCCATGAATGCAATTTTCGGTGGAGTTTCACAGGAATTATTTCATCAGATAAGTATGTGTGCAAACTGTAAGGCAGCATGGGAGTTATTAGAAACTACCCATGAAGGAACCAATATGGTAAAAATGTCAAGGCTTCAACTCTTTACATCTCAATTCGAACAGATAAAGATGGAAGAAGATGAGACATTTATGGAGTATTTCATAAGATTAAATGGTATATGCAACTCCATGGGTGGACTTGGAGAAAGAATTCCGATACCCAAAATATGTAGGAAAATTCTGAAATCCCTACCGGAACATTTTAACTCCAAGGTCACCACCATTGAAAAGTGTAGGAATATAGAAGAAATGAAAGTAAAAGAACTAGTAGGTTCCCTACAGACTTTTGAATTACATTTCAAACCTTATACAAAAATGAAAAAAAATGCACTCAAAATTGCCAAAGACATGAACATAATAAATAAAAATGAAAATGAAGATGAAGATGTTGATAAGGAGGTAGCTCTGTTGGCTCAACGGTTCAAAAAATTCTTCAACAAGAACAGTGGGAGACCATATAATAACAAAGGAGTTCAACTGGACCACAAATGCCAAATAGGTAAAACCTTTAGGAAGTCCAAAGAACACAAATGCTATAATTGCCAAAAGTATGGACATATATCTACTGAGTGTCCATCCAAGAAATCAAAATGAAAAGCTATGGCAGTAGCATGGGATGACTCAAATGAATCCAATTCTGAAACCAATGAATCCGAAAGTGAAGATGACCAAAAGTTACTAAAAATACTTATAACATCTACAACTACAGTCATTACCAACCTAATGAACAAAATAGAAGAAAAACATTTAAATATGAAGGATGAGAGCCAAATGAGTAATCTATTGGTTCACGTCACGTCATCCCATCAAGAATATTGAAAAGTGACGCCAGTGGTCCACATGAACTAAATTGTATATCTGAGGATCAGGCCTCCTATTTAAGCATTGGAGTCAAAACAAAGGATTAAGCCTTAGGATTGGTCTAATTGTTAAATCTAAGGATTTTGTGCCTTTAAACATTTTTGGTGATTTCATGCTAATCTTATCATGAACACAATGTTTATATTAGGAAAATCTATTATAGCAATTTCTGAGTTCCGGGGATATTTCGGTACCATCGAACCCACCTTTGGTACTACCAAAATCGAGCCACGTCAGGTTACTTAAATCCCTCACTGCCCATTCCTGTTTAGACTGTCACTTTTCTTATTTCTTCCAAAGTTTAGTTGAAGGGTTGTATAACAAAAAATCAGCAAAAAACAAGGTATTTTCTAGTGCTTTCTCTATACATCTCAAAAATAGGATCAACTGTCTCAGGTTTATCTTCTCTTGATAGGTCTTTGTCATTCTACTTCATTTCTCTAAATGGATTCATCATCATCTAGAGAAAATAGATCTAAGAGGAAACATGACAGTGAAGATTCAACCAGAACTCGGCAAAAACTCTGCATTTCGAAGCGTGAACGATCTTCTAACTAATCATTTAGACCTTTGTCTTCTTCAAAGCATGATTCTATCAGTCCCATTGTTGCTAGATTTTTGAAGAGAAGGATTGTATGTGAAAGAAAAGTAAATGTGAAATGTCGTGAAAATTTTAATGTTCAGGAAATTTTTTCATGACAAGGATGGCTGTAAGTTTTGTCATTTTGAAGGGCTAGTGAATGAAATCTTAATCTGATCATTCTTGTCTCATTACACTTTAAGGGTTTCAAAGTTGAATGCAATGGTCATATAGTCAAAATCACCACATATCGCATTTCAACCCTTATAGGAATACCATTGAGCTCTAAACAACCCGCTGAATTAAACCTACCCATTGAAGCAAAAAGATCTATTTGGACAAAATTTTTGTGCGATGAGAATAATGTCGCTTGGCATCACTGGAACACACTATGGGCCATAAATATATTAAATGATTATCATATACTTCATTTGATTTGTATTTCCAACATCTATTATAGATACGAAAATCATACTGATCTTACACCATTCATGGTAGAAACCCTATATCATATAGGTAAAGGGGAACCATTGTGTCTACCTACCTTGATATTCCATGAAATAATTTCAAGTTTTGAGTCTAACTTCATAGCAATACCTTTTGGTCATTTGCTGTACAAGCTAGCCCATCAATGTGGATTCAGGGTGCCTGAAGGAGAATCCATATTGTAAGTGCTATGATTTCATACCCCTTTGGTTGACAAATTTTGTGGTGCCAAAACCTATATCTATGTCTTGTACATCTTGTGTTTCATGTTTGAGACTATTCATTGCTTCAAGACAACGTATTCCAAGACAAGAACTTAAATGAAGAAAGTTTCAAGTCTAGTTATGGATGAAGTATACAAGAATTGAAGTCTTCAAGTATGCATGTTCAAGATTCTAACAAGTACAAGAATAGAAGAAGACTTTATTAAGTCAAGAAAGGTTCAAGCTCGAGAAGGCCTACAACAAGATTCGTAAATTCTCAAGCTTCTCTTAAGGGTCATCTGAGAGTACAGACTATCAATGTTCATCTTACTTTTAAGGTTTGTTTGACCTTAGATTGACCTTAGGTTGGGTTTTATTGTAAGTCATTCTAGATACATAATTCGTATATTTTAAATATGCTTGTACGGGCTGTTCTAAGACCAGTCCTAGCGACTTCAAGACCAGTCCAAGCTCTGCTACGACTATTCTTAAGTTTTTCAGGACCAGTCCTAGGTTGTTGAAGATATTTAAATTTTTCTGGTTGTCCTACGACTAATTCGGGACATCCTATGACCAGTCCTGTGAGCTGTACAACTCGTCCTTCGACCAGTATTAGCCCTACGACTCGAACTCCAGCAACTAATCTGGGAGTCCTACGACCAGTCGCAGGTGACCCACGACCAGTCGTAGGTGGCCCACGACCGATCGTAGGCTACCCAGGACTAGTCTTGGAATAGCTAATCCTTATCCCGTAGAAATCTTTAAAAATCTGTTGAAGCTACGAGCAGTCCTAGGGATCCTAAGACCAGTCGTAGATGGGATTTTTCAGCTATAAATAGAGCACGAATTTTAAATTTTTTCAATTCAATTCAAGTAATTTTAAGGCCATACTCTGAGATAAGTTCGTGTTTGTTTTTAAGCTACTTTGTGCTCATTTAATATTCCTTTTTCTAGCTTGTTTTGTATTTGATTTTGATCTACATTCCAATCTTATTAGAAAAAAGGAATTTTTGATATTCCTTCTTGGATTCAAAATCAAATAGAACTAGCCCTTTTGATTTAAAATCAATTAGACTTAGAACCATTTATAAAGTGAGTATTGGACTTTGAACGTTGAATCGAACTTCTACTCCGATTGGTTCTACCGGGCTACTTCAAAATGAGATTCAGGTATTTTACATTTGTGTAATTTACATTCTTTAGTTTTGTTTGAGATTTGCCAGAAAAATCTCATTGTTTTGGTTATCTGAGGAGAGCCAGAAAACTCAGATTGTGAGGGTTTTTAGATTGTGTAAGCCCGAGATAAAAAGACACAATTGTGAAGGTTTTAGGTGAACCTGTGAAACCTATTTTGATAGTGCATGCTAATATCCCCTGTGTGAGGATATTAGGAGTGGAGTAGCATTCTGTGTGGCTGTTCGATAACAGTTGGTGTACACACAAGCGAACCACTATATATCTTTGTGTTGTGGATGTGCTTTATTTCTTCATTCCTTTATTCATTCAGTTTTGTGGATTGTATTTGTGGTTGAATGTTGTAATCATTTTATTTCAAGCCAGTGTGGGGAATGTTGTAATAACTTAGGTTTAATTTCCTGCAAGTTATTTCCTTGCTTTATTTATTCCTCTCGGTTTGAGTTTTTGATACAAAGGACGTTCTAGAAATAAGGTTGTCCTACCATAAGCCTTTGGTTTTTGGTGTAAGGTTGTCTTTAGAACTGAATTAGTATCAAGCTCACAGTACTAGTTTATTGAGGTTGCTTTTTAATTCAGCATTGTTGATTATTTTATTTTATTATTCTACTGTTATAAGTTTTATTTGGCATAGCCCTATTCACCCCCCCCCCCCCCCCCCTCTAGGGCATATAGCTAGGCCCTTTCAAGTGGTATCAAAGCCTAATTGCTCGTTCTCATTGTTTATTTATTGGATTTATTTCCCGAGCTAACGATCTAAGCTATATTAAGATGTCAAATTTTGATAGCCTATCAGTCACTAGGCCACCACCCTTTAATGGCACAAACTATGCCTATTGGAAAGCCATGATGAGGATCTTCCTCCAATCCATGGATGAAAGTGTGTGGCTGGCCACAGTGAATGAATGGAACCCTCCTATCACTGAAGTAACTAATGACGATGGTTCAAAATCAATAAAAGTAACAACTTATTTTCTTTGGACCACACTTCAGAAAAGTGAGAGTAGTGTCAATGTAAAAGCACTAAATGCAATTACTTGTGCATTATCACCAGATGCAATTCTTGTGAAAATGCAAAACAAGCATGGGATGTATTAGAAATGATACACGAGGGTACATCAATTGTCAAGAAATCTAAAGTCCAACTCCTCACAACTAAATTTGAAGAAATTCATATGGAGGAGAATGAGATGTTTATGGACTTTTACACTAGATTGAATGACATTGTGAACTCTATGTGGGGTCTTGGTGATACAATCTCAGAAAGTAATGTGTGCGCAAAGATACTATGCTCACTTCCTGAATGGTTCAATTCTAAAGTAACCGCGATTCAGGAACTTCGTGATACGGATACCATAAGGGTTGAGGAACTAGTTGGTTCAGTACAAACTTACAGTTGTCCTTTAAATCTCCTAAAGAAAAATCGATTGCTCTCAAATTATCTAAAAATGTTTCACAAGAGAGCACTTCGGATTTAGAAAATTCTGAAGATGATATGGCACTTTTAGCAATAAAGTTTTACAAAATTTTCAAATGCAAGAAAAAAGTTAATTTTTAAAAGTAAAATGATAAGAGACGATCTAAACCTATAGCTCAAAAATCTTTAAAAGATAGTCAATGTTACAACTGTCAAGAGTATGGGCACTTAGCTAACAAGTGTCCTAAAAAGGACAAATCAAAAAGGAAAAGCATGTTGGCTAGTTGGGATGAATCGTCTGATTCTGAATCCTCTTCTAAATCAGAAGATTCTAAAACTGAGTAGGGCGATGATGTTAAAGCCCTTATGACTCTAGCCAAGATTAATTTTTCAAATAATGATGATATATCTAGTGAAGAAAATCTGAATAGTGATTGCGATAATAAAGATGATCTTTAGGATGCTTATAATGCCCTCTATAAGGAGAGTTGTAAAATTGCCATCAAGCTTAAGTTACAAAAAGAAAAATTTTCTAAGCTTAAAGAAGATTATGAGTCTCTCGTTTTAGAAAAATCTCATATTTTCGATTCTTTTGAAAAGACCAAATGTGATTTAGATTTCAAAACCTCCAAAATTGAAGATTTGAGATCCGAAAATGAGAAACTTAAAAATGAGGTAGCTTCTCTTTTGAGTTTGAAAGACACATGGAGATATGCCTAAGGTGATCCTAAATTGGAAAAATTATTGTCCGGATTAAGAAAATGTGGCGATCGATCCGGGTTGGGCTGTGATAAGAATACATCTCCTAAACAAAAGAATGTTGCTCCTAAATTTGTAAAATGAGAGTCTTTAACCTCAAAAGAAATGAGTACTTATCAAGGTTTTTTCAAAAATTCAAGGACTTTTCAAAAACCTAAAGGTAGCTATATCAACTTTGATTTTCAAAACTGAAATCCATTGGCTGAAAAAATAATTGATCTACTCAAGGAGCTATTAAAGTGTAACTCTATAGGTCTCTCCTATAACAATAGACAGAAAAAGACCATCTATACTCCTAAACCCAAAATAGTTCTGAAATGGGTTCCTAAAGTTGCCTTCTTGGTTGCCCACACTGCTTTCAAAGCTACAAGCCATTCAAAGTGGTACCTAGATAGTGGTTGCTCCAGGCATATGATAGGCGAAAAGGCTTTATTCACCGACTGACGGGTTAGTCACATTTGGTGATGGAAGCAATTGTAAGATCATTGGCTAAGGTACGGTTCAGCTTTTTAACCTTCCCTTATTTAAGAATACTTTATATGTTGAGGGCTTGAAACACAACCTACTAAGCATTTCTTAGATATGCGATAACAACCATAGTGTGAAGTTTTCTAATCAAGGTTGTGAGATAGTTAATAAAAAGGGTTCTGTTATATTAACTGGTCGTAGAACTTCTGAAAACTACTACATCGTTAGTAATGTAAGCTCATCTACTTAATCGTGTTACATGGTCCATACCGATGAGACTGAATTATGGCATAAACGCCTTGGACATGTACACTATCGGAACTTATTTAGATTGAGCAAAAGAGAACTAATTAGAGGTCTACCCAAATTGTAAACAGTAGACAAAATATGTGGTGAATGCCAGTTGGGCAAACAAGAAAGTGAACTCCAATACCACATCTAGACCACTCGAGCTTCTCCACATGGATCTTATTGGACCAACCAGAACAGAGAGTCGAGGAGGTAAAAAATACATCTTGGTTATCGTAGATGAATATACCAGATTCACTTAGGTATCGTTCTTAAAAGAAAAAATTGAAACCCTTGATAAAGTGAAAAAGATCATCAAACGAATCCAAAATGAAAAAGGTTCTCATGTTAGTAAGATCCGTAGTGATCATGGATTTGAATTCGAAAATAGTAGTTTTGAGAAATTCTATAGTGATCTGGGAATATCACATGAATTCTCTAAGCCCAAAACACCACAAAAAAATGGTATAGTTGAAAGAAAAACAGAGTGCTTAAGGATATGGCTAATGTTATGTTGAATAACATGAAGCTCTCTAGAAATCTTTAGGTTGAAGAAATTAATATCGCATGCTATATTATTAATCGGGTTTATACCAGTAAATCTGATAATAAGACTGCTTATGAATTATGGTTTGAAAAGAAACCTACTGTCAAATACTTTCAGATTTTTGGCAGCAAGCGTTATATTTTATGAGATCGTTAAAATTTGGGAAAGTTTGATACGAAGAGTGATGAAGGTATTTTTCTTGGTTATTCTTTGAACAGTCGAGTTTATAGGGTTCTAAATAAGAGAACTGATGTGATTCAAGAGTCCATCAATGTGGTCATTGATGATCATTTGAATACACCAGCCCCGAGTTTAGATGATGATGAAGTTCTTATTATCGACAATCAAGATACCTCATCAAGTCAAAAAGAATCTGAACCAAGGACTGTCAAAGATCATCCAACCAATCAAATTCTTGAAAACCCTCTCACTGGAGTTCGTACTAGGAAACAACTTGAGAACATATGTAATTATGTTTGTTTTACATCCCAAATAGAACTGGTCAATGTGAAAGAAGCACTTTCTAATGAAAATTGGATAGTTGCTATGCAGGATAAACTTAATCAATTTATTCGTAATGATGTCTGGTATCTTGTTCCTAGACCCAGAGATAAACACATTATCGAAACAAAATGGATCTTTAAAAATAAGTCTGATGAACTTAAAAATATAATACGAAATAAGGTTAGACTGGTTGTACATGGGTACACTCAGATTGAAGGCATCGATTACGATGAAACCTTTGCTCCAGTCGCTCGCCTTGAATCAATCAGACTTTTTATTTCCATCGTATGCTTTAGAAAATTTAAGATTTATCAGATGGATGTAAAGAGTGCCTTCTTAAATGGCGATTTACATGAAGAGGTGTATGTTGAACAACCTTCAGGGTTTGAAGACCCCAAGTTATCTGACTATGTATTTCATCTCAAAAAGGCTCTCTATGGTCTAAAACCAGTGCCCAGGGCATGGTATGAGAAATTGACTAAATTCTTACTTAGTTATAGCTTTCAAGTAGGAAGTGTCGATAAGACGCTCATTGTTAAGAAGCATAACAATGATATTTTGATGGTTCAAATTTATGTTGACGATATTATTTATGGATCAACTTGCACTAATATATCTATTGAGTTTGTAGAGTTAATGAAATTAAAGTTTAAAATGAGCATGATTGGTGAACTAAATTATTTTCTAGGGTTACAAGTAAAACAACAACCTGATGGAATTTTCATTTCCCAAACCAAGTATGCTACGAACTTGGTTAAAAGGTTTGTATTTGAGAATGGTAAGAACTTTGATACTCCTATGAGTACAACGTTAAGACTCTCAAAAGACTCTACAGGTAAAGATATAGATCCTAAACTGTATCGTAGTATGATTGGTAGTTTATTGTATCTAACTGCTAGTAGACCTGATATTGCGTTTAGTGTTGGTATTTATGCGAGATATCAGTCTAATCCTAAGGAATCATATCTTACTGCTGTTAAACGGATTATTAGATACATCGCAAGTACTATAAATCTGGATCTTTGCTATCCTTTTGATACTAGTGTTCAATTAGCCGGGTACTCAGATGCTGATTGGGCCGGTAATATTGATGATAGAAAATCAACCAGTGGTGGTTGTTTTTACATTAGAAATTGCTTAGTTTCTTGGTTCAGTAAGAAGCAAAGCTCAATATCGCTCTCCACTGCTGAGGCTAAGTATATTGCAGCTGGATATGCGTGTACTCAACTAGTTTGGATGAAATGCATGCTAAGCGATTATGGAATTAATCAAGATTCAATGATCTTACATTGTGATAATTCCAGTGCTATAAATATTTTCAAAAATCCAATCCAGCATTCACGTACTAAGCACATTGACATTAGGTATCATTACATTCGTGAGTTGGTTTTAGAAAAAGTTATTTCCTTAGAATATATACTAACCGAATCTCAACTTGCTGATATATTTACTAAACTGCTCGACAAAAGCAGGTTTAATAAATTGAAATTTAATCTTGGTATGTGTATTTTCATTGAGTATTCTTGCTTGCATGTATCATAGTGTATTATATTTGGTATTATATGTGTTGAAATTTTAATTTTTTACATTATGTATTTTTGGTCGATGCTCGACCGGTCATAGCTGTACACGACCAGTTGTGGTACGACCGGTCGTACACAGCACTCGACCGGTCGTGGAACTCGTGAACATGATATAATTTGGGAAAAACCTCCTTCTTCTTCATTTCCACTCCGACCTACGACGAGTGGTGGCTCGACCAGTCATAAGATTTCTTGTATTTCTTTAAGGTTAGTCCTATTTCTTCATTTTTCTTGAAGTTTGATGTTCTCTATGCTTTGATTTGATCATTGTGTAGCTTGATTTCATCTTTTTGTTGAGTTTTTCAAGGTTTTCTTCTCAAATTGCTAATCTAGAGAAAACCCATCCTTCTTTTTATGCATTTCTCTTGCTCTTAGTATATCTTGTTGAAGATGGATGCTAGAGGAAAGAAGAAAACATCCCGTGGTCCATCCTCATATAGATCTACATTAATAACAAAATGGCACCTTCGGTCACCCGAAGATGATCCTCAAGATGTATGGGATTTGTGTGTCCGTAAGGTTATCGTTGAGCATCCTGCTGATCTGAATGACATTGCTCCATATGGTATTGTTCCTCTCCTTGAATCTGTTGGCTGGGTTAACATTTTACTTTAGGGTGGGCCTACATACCAGTCAATTACATAATCAATGGTTGCATGTATCTCAGAATTCTCCCTTGATAATTTAACTTTTTCAATTGATACTAGAGAAGGGAAATTTGAAGTAGACCGTCATTTGATATTGGGTATTATGGATATACCCGTTAATGATGAAGGTATTCCGATTCATACACTAACCAAAAAACCATCTGAATCAAAAAATACATGTTAACAAGAGACTTATGCAAAATTAATGTGCAATGGACACACAAAGGGAATGTGCTCCCTTCAAAGTATCTGCTACCTAGATACAGAGTGTTACATCATTTTTTCATTTCAAATCTGTATCCTCAGTCCGGTAATAAAACTTATTGACTTCTTTCATGGTTCGTATGTTGCATTCTATTGCTTCTGGTACCATGCTCTGCCTTCCTTCATTGATCTGTCATTTTATCATACAGTTTCATCTCCATCTGGGTCATAGTGATATTTCGTTTGGTTATCTTATGACCGTGTTAGCCACTCATATGCTTATCGATACACTTATTAATGAGGCGCCCATTCATCATCTTATTTTCAACAATACCAATCTTAATAAGATGAAGTTGGATTTGCTTCCTGGTCAAGTTGATAAAGGTGGTGTTGGTGGTGATGGTGGTGAAGTCAGAAATGAAGGGGAAGCTAGCGATCTTCCTCAACAGGATGTTAATATGGATGAGTTATTTGATGAGATAGAAACTGATTCACCAAATGATCCTGATTACGATCCATCTAGTTATGATGCACGCCTTCGTGCATTGGAGGAGAAGGTTGATAACATGAGTATGGCCCATGATATGCAGTTTAAATATATGCAAAAATATTTTCGTCCCATTAATAGGGGCTTACACCAGATTGATCCTACTATCCCTGCTCCCTTCTCTGGATCGGATTAGGCGGATTATCTTTTGGATTGTATAACATTATCTTATCTTTTATTTTGGATATTGTATTAACTTGGTTATGGCTTGATGATTCTGAATTTATATTTTGAGGTTTGATATTTCTTTTTATATTCTTTTCTCATTATCTGCTTTTTATTACTCTCTATGTTGTTGTTCTCTTTCCTATTGTGACTTTTCCTTGTCATTTTGTGACAAAAAGGGGGAGTAGTATGGAAAGGGGGAGTACTTGTAGTGGAATATGTGTGGATTGATTAATAATATGGAGTCTTGATGTTTACATGTTGTTTATTATTTACATGAGCAGTACTCGTATTACTCATGGGGAGTAGAGTAATTTGTGCTTTTATGGCTCATGATTCTTTATTGAACAAATGTTGTTCTTATCTTTTATGATATGTGTTTTTTCACAAATTTGACAAAGGGGGAGATTGTAAGTGCTATGATTTCATATCCCTTTGGTTGTCAAATTTTTTAGTGCCAAAACCTATATCTATGTCTTGTACATCTTGTGTTTCATATTTGAGACTATTCATTGCTTCAAGACAACGTATTTCAAGACAAGAACTTAAATGAAGAAAGTTTCAAGTCTAGTCATGGATGAAGTATACAAGACTTGAAGTCTTCAAGTATGCATGTTCAAGATTCTAACAAGTACAAGAATAGAAGAAGACTTTATCAAGTCAAGAAAGGTTTAAGCTCGAGAAGGCCTACAACAAGATTCGTAAATTCTCAAGCTTCTCTTAAGGGTCATCTGAGAGTACAGACTATCAATGTTCATCTCACTTTCAAGGTTTGTTTGACCTTAGATTGACCTTAGGTTGGGCTTTATTGTAAGTCATTCTGAATACATAATTCGTATATTTTAAATATGCTTGTATGGGCTGTTCTAAGACCAGTCCTAGGGACTTCAAGACCAGTCCTAGCTCTGCTACGATCAGTCTTAAGTTTTTCAGGATCAGTCCTAGGTTGTTGATGATTTTCAGATTTTTCTATTTGTCCTACGACCAGTCCTGGACATCCTATGACCAGTCCTGTGAGCTGTACGACTCGTCCTTCGACCAGTATTAGCCCTACGACTCGAACTCCAGCAACTAATCTGGGGGTCCTACGACCAGTCGTAGGTGGCCCATGACCGGTCGTAGGCTACCCGGGACCAGTCGTGTAACAGCTAATCCTTATCCCACGGAAATCTTTGAAAATATGTTGAAGGTACGACCAGTCCTAGGGATCCTAAGACCAGTCGTAGATGGGATTTTTCAGGCTATAAATAGATCACGAATTTCAGAGTTTTTCAATTCAATTCAAGCAATTTTAAGGCCATAATCTGATATAAGTTCGTGTTTGTTTTTAAGCTACTTTGTGCTCATTTAATATTCCTTTTGCTAGCTTATTTTGTATTTGATTTTGATCTACATTCCAATCTTATTAGAAAAGAGGAATTTTTGATATTCCTTCTTCTTGGATTCAAAATCAAATAGAACTAGCCCTTTTGATTTAAAATCAATTAGACTTAGAACCATTCATAAAGTGAGTATTGGAATTTGATCGTTGAATCAAACTTCTACTCTGATTGGTTCTACCAGGCTACTTCAAAAGGATATTCAGGTATTTTACATTTGTGTAATTTACATTCTTTGGTTTTGTTTGAGATTTGCCAGAAAAATCTCATTGTTTTGGTTATCTGAGGAGAGCCAGAAAACTCAGATTGTGAGGGTTTTTGGATTGTATAAGCTCGAGATAAAATGACACAATTGTGAAGGTTTTAGGTGGACCTGTGAAACCTATTTTGATAGTGTATGCTAATATCCCCTGTGTGAGGATATTAGGAGTGGAGTAGCATTCTATGTGGTTGTTGGATAACAGTTGGTGTACGCACAGGCGAACCACTATATATCTTTGTGTTGTGGATGTGCTTTATTTCTTCATTCCTTTATTCATTCAGTTTTGTGGATTGTATCTGTGGTTGAATGTTGTAATCATTTTATTTCAAGCCAGTGTGGGGAATGTTGTAATAACTTAGGTTTAATTTCCTACAAGTTATTTCCTTGCTTTATTTATTCCTCTCGGTTTGAGTTTTTGATACAAAGGACGTTCTAGAAATAAGGTTATCCTACCATAAGCCTTTGGTTTTTAGTGTAAGGTTGTCCTTAGAACTGAGTTAGTGTCAACCTCTCAATACTAGTTTATTGAGGTTGCTTTTTAATTCAGCATTGTTGATTGTTTTATTTTATTATTCCGCTGTTATAAGTTTTATTTGGCATAGCCCTATTCACCCCTCCCTCTAGGGCATATAGCTAAGCCCTTTCACATATCAACCTTAAAAATCAATGAGAATAGTATTAGGAAAATGAATGAAACTAATGTTCCAATATTGGCAGAAGAAGGGCTTTTAGGGAAGGAAGATGAAATAGTTATTGAAGGCCTAGATACCCATTCACCAACCTCAACTCCTATAATTTCTACTCCTCAGAAGAATGCTCTCATGCAACTTTTGGAGGATCAACCAAAACTTAGTGAGATGATGAAGATAAGGTCTACTAACTCAAAGAGTCAGTAAAATAGATTACGACACATCTGTCATGCCATGAAGAAGATACTGATAGATCTTCTTAGATTAACTATGTATCAGGATTATTTTTGTTGTGTGTATCTTTTTATTTTACAACTAGAAACTTATTTTGGTATATTGATACATCAATCATTCATAACTAGTTTTCAAAGGAAATTAAAAGTCTCCAGCCCTTTGTTTTATTGATTCATAGTTGATATTTTATTTTGAAGATAAGATCGTCTAAAGTTACATATGCATAACTTAATTCTTACTGAAATATTTTATCTGCTCTTCTTGGTATATCTGAAAAAATATTAAACTTCATATGCATACTGTTAAGATTTGTTAACCCTTCCATTAGTATTTCCAATATATAGTTAAAGAAAAAGGCAAGGCTCCCGCAAACGGAGAACACTCTAGTAGAAAAACTAACATTTTTTGCTCTCCTTATTCCAACCCT
Organism: Magnolia kwangsiensis; assembly: GCA_037074715.1. Lineage (NCBI taxonomy): Eukaryota > Viridiplantae > Streptophyta > Magnoliopsida > Magnoliales > Magnoliaceae > Magnolia > Magnolia kwangsiensis. The sequence continues at coordinate 102,298,355 of CM073577.1, read as the reverse complement.
ACTGAAATGGATATGTTAAACAAAAAAATCTTTGACAGAGTGATCAGATCCCTTCTCATCGAACCATATGGAATTGATCTCTACTTAGGATCAATTGGGTGGGACAACCTACTATACTTTGGAGGAGAGGTTCAGTATGACCTCATTCATCAATTCCTAAATTCTTGTCATCACATTCATGATGATCCTCCATCCATCAGCATCAACTTCATGAACCAAACCAAGGATGTCACTCCTTTGGTGTTAAGTCAACTATTGCACTTTAGAGTTACACAAACTCCTCCAACTGATTGTTCTCTCAATCATCTTGGAGTTCAGAGTGAAATAACTCGAGTAGTGTGTAATGGTGCTACGATCCCTCGGAATAAAAGAAACTTCCTCTCATCATCACATTTGGACTCAACCACTAAAGTATTGCATAAAATTTTAAGTACAAATGCATACCCATGTGAAGTCTTTAGAGATATGATCTCACCATTTGTTCTAAACATCCTATATATCATCTTTCACAGGATTGAAATATGCTTATCGACTATTATCTTGTAATAATTGATCCTAATTGTTAAGGGTGTTCATTGTATTAGCCTTCCCTTTCCAAGTGTTATCTGTAAACTCTCAAAATTCCTTGGTCAACCATCTACGTACAATACAGTATATCTTGCCGTGTGTTTTACCAAGGAAACTCTAATTCAACTAAATATTTTTGCAACTACATTTGAGGAGAATTAAGAATGCAGGAGCGGCGAAGAAGCTTAAGACACTCCCATGGCCACTGGCTGGGACTCTTGTCGCACCCCAATGCCTGCACCAAGTCCATTATCAGTTAGCACTGGGTGTCTTCTTTGCCAAAATGATCCAGCTTGTCAACTTCTTGAAGTACAATCAAATATAGAAGCTCGCCTTCGGTAGTGTAAAAATTAACTCTCTGAAATTGAACTGTATCTTAACGCTCTTTAGCATATTAGGGAGCACATCACTAAACTACTTCTGACTCGTCGTTCTTATATCCCTCCATATGAGGGTGGATTGTCCTGATGATCTTTATTGTGTTACTGCTGGATCATAATACATTTCTTTTTTGGATATTTGTGCCCATAAGGGATTGTTGGTTTTTAGATGATGGTTTATTCTACTCAATCTTGGGGTAATAATTTTGATGAATTTATGGTATTATTTTCTGCTCATGTTAGATACTCTCTTTATGACTATCTTTGAAAGTGCACCTATTAGTGCCCTGGTTTGTCAATTACCATGTGAGTTGAGTTAGTCGAATTACAGAGCCTAACAGGAAGAATAATTCAGACGTCTTCCTCAACCAGATGTGTGAAAGCTCGCCATAGGTAAATCATAGCCTCACATCCCATGTCTAAAAACACCAGGTGAATAAAATCCTTAAAACTAAGTAGAACATCTTAAAATTTTATAGTAAGAAAACTTTTTATCAAACAGAAAAATCTTCAAGTTTTCTTACTCTGTCGATTATATCAGAACACTTCTCGATGTGATTGACCTGCTCTGTCAATGTCCTCGGAATCTTAATCGATATAATTGAGTGAGGACAAAAAGCATCCAGCAACCACATACTCATCTGGATGATTTATCGATATATCGAAGTATCAATCGATATCATCGATATTCAAATATCGAGCCCATCGGAAGTGGGTCGATAATATCGACAGGCAGTTTTTCGACGCCCCTATTTTTTTAAAGAAAACTACTATGAGCTTCGATATATCGATGACTGTTCTGATTCAATCTGAATTCAAATATCGATCATATCGAAAGTCAATCGATCATATCGACAGTGGGCGCGCATTTCTTCCAGCAAATATTTTAGGATGTTTTTACCTTTGATTGGGGGCCACTCGAGGAAATCGATATTCTTATGTAGATGCTATCGAGCCCTGGTCGATTGGATCAAAAAACTAGACATAAACTATCCAGCATGCTTATAGGTAAATCTATACGATTTATCGATCCCATCGACAAAGCCTCGATATCATCGATATTCAAATTTCGATGATATCGGTTGACCCTCGATCATATCCTAAAAAATTTGAAATATTTTAGGCTAGTCTCTCTCATTTTTCAAATGTCGATAGATCGATCCCAGTATCGATGGAATCGGAGTTCGAAATCTGATGACATCGACACCAGTATCGATCCCATCGACCAGCTGGCAAAAGGTTTCAAAAGCGTATGACTTTTGAGTTTGTGTTATCGAGCGGACAGTCGATCCCATCGAGAGTATATGCTCGATGATATCAACCCTGCTCGATGATATCGAACTTTGTCATAAATATGACCGTTTTATATCTGTTGGAACTTTTTGCCTATATATAGAGAGACCTGTCCATATTGCTGGTAGAGAAAGAAGAGAGTGCTTTTGTGTGTTTTACCTTTAGATCATATACCCAAAGCCCTTTCTCTCACGAGAGTTCATCTTCCAATCCACTCTCATTCATTGACATTCAATAGAGTGGATTGGGAAATAAACTTCCACATTCAAAGATCCTTCAGCAACTATCTTAACAGCATATCATTAAGCTGGGATGCCTTAAATGAATAAATGACGGGAATTACTCTATCTTCCTTATAGGAAAATTCTAAGAGAGTAGATTTTCATCCTAACATTGACCCAACCAGAAGCTAAGTACTGGTATATCTTTTGTGTTGCGGATCAAGAGAGCTGAAGAGTCTTCAACAACAAGAAAGAGATCTTCATCACTGTGTTAAATGAGACTCATCAACTTATATGTAAATACCTAGAGTCCAGAGGACACTTGTCATCATTCCTTTCTAGGATTGGGTCTTAAGTATTGCTCACCCTTTGAAGTCCTCATATGAGGCCTCCGGTGGGAGTATACGCTATGGGTGCGTCATGTGGACCCTTGCTCTATGGAGAGTATAAACATCTGGGTGAGCTATGTGGACCCTTGCTCTGTGTGGGCATAAACATCCGGGTGCGTTGTGTGGACCCTTGCTCTGTGTGGGCATAAATATCTGGTTAGGAGTGCACCGGTAAAACTCCAGGGTTAGAGGTGAACCGAGTAGAAACCTTCATGTAAAGGTTGAAGGTGAACCTGATTTAAAACCTTAGGTTTGAGGTGAACCCTGAGAAACCTCCTTAATAAAATCTGGTACGCTCAAGGGTTAAGTGCGATAGCCGGGAGTGGAGTAAATAAGTAGTCGAACTACTATAAAAATGACTATGTTTGAGTTTGTTATTATTTTTCATTGTGTGATATTCTTTACATGTTTTTATATTTGATTGTCTAAGATCACACCTCATATATACACACAGTCCTATCCATCACAATCTTGAATGCAACTTGTTTATCTTTTAAACAGTTTGTGATGGGATCCTCTACAAGGCTTGGAAGCCAGTAGAGTTACATTTGAGTAATCCTGATAATTGAATATCTGATAGGATTTGTGCAATAGGATTTTTAATATCTCATGAAATTATATAAAAAAAAGTCCTATTCACCCCCCTCTAGGACATATTGGCATATTCCTACTTTGACTCAAGCGGTCTTCACCGCTATTTCAATTGGTATCAGAGCAGGTCTCTCTTTAAGGGCTTCACCGCCTCGAGAGTAATCTTGATTGAAGTTGAGGAATATGGCCAAAGGAGGGGGCTTATCAGTTACTAGACCTCTAGTATTTGATGGTTCAAATTATGCATACTGGAAGGTTAGAATGCACTACTTCCTGAGATCTTTGGATTATGATGTTTGGGATGTAGTTGAAAAGGGATGTCACACCCCAAGCCTGAAAATTAGATTCACAGGAATCCCGATCATCGAACCCAGTGCCGACAGCCTTCGTAGTGCCCCATTCTTGGTTCCTAGCAATCATATGCCAGATTTTGATCCTGGGATCATACAAGGAGAATTTTTAGAATGATTTTTTTTTTTTGTAATGGAGCATAACCACAAGTATAACCAAGTTACAAAACAACATCACCACATATCCACTATATCAAAAACTTTTAAGTACAATGCGGAAAGGAAAATACAAGATGATCAAAAAGCTCCAAAATGGTCTGATACGCGCTCTTGTCTCATCGCTGCTACTTTTCAACGATACCTGCACGCAACGGTCATGCATAAGCTTACAAAAGCTTAGAGTGGTGTAAGTGTGTGCGTAAGGCAAACGCCAAGTGCACAATATCAGAGTAATGCGAAAGTATGCGGTAAGTCCATGAATGCTATTAGCTGTACCAAAACTATGTGATGCAAGGAATGAATACTGTCGGCCATACCAAGGCCATGCGATGTAAGACATGAATGCCATCGGCCACACCGATGCAATGTGAGGCCCACATAGCCGAATGTCATATGCAAAATACAATCTAAGAAAATTAGTACTCATCATGTACACATATCAGTACAGTTCCTCTCTGGATATCACCGGGGTCTAGTACACTTCGCAGTGACTGCCACCTCCCTAGATGCACAGTTAAGCAGGCGGAATAGACCTCACTATCCGCCTGACCAGTAGTCTGCCAATACCTACCCGGCTCGTCGATAGCGGATTCATTTATAAGCTGGTCCAACTCAGCCTAGCTTATAACCCCCTCACTCAGGCGGATAAGGCCACACCCCCTTCCAACCGACCACGACACAGTGAGAGACGTTGCCTACGGATATTCGGTACTCGGGCGCTTGTGTATCCACTCGGTCTAGACGTTGTAGCATCTTTTGGTACCAAAAAGGTTCTGGGACTTTCACCCAAGGACATCCTAAGTGCTCACAGTGCTAGAACCAAGTATTTTGGGTATCCGATACGGCCATCCACGATGTACCTGTGGAGCCACAGCCCTGATGTCGCTAGGGTGTGCAGTGATCAGGTCACACATATGTGAGATGCATGAATCATACCATCAAATCATGCAGTAATCCAACACGTACTGCGCGATCATGTGGGGCACTCTATCTCATAACGAGTCCCATAAATGGTCTGCCCAATGGCGTATGCTATGATAAGTCACTACTCATATCAAGCATATATATGATGTGCATGGGCATGAGTCATGGGATTATACTAAGCATGTTATAAAGTGATGAATAGTAACGAGTATGGGCCTATCGATGGGCCTTAAGGAGAGTTACAATGCAGACATTTAACCAACATTATACTTACAATGTGGACATCAAACCAACATTGTTCCCTAAGCACGACCTGCCATAAATATCATTACATGAACCATGAGAAATCACACATTGCAATGGACCCTAAGGACATCCCGTTGGGCCTCGACCCATGGGCCTTAGATACATTAAATGGGCCGTATCACACGGGCCTTACATTCATCAAATGGGCTGCATTAATGGGCCTCACCAATGAGCGTTATGTACATTGCAATGGTCCATGACCCATAGACCTTGAAATACATCAAAATGGGCCTCACAACTTGGGCCTTATATGTATCAAATGGGCTTAATCTTATGGCCTTATCAAATGGGCCTAATCCCATAGACCTTATATATGTCAAATGGGCCTAATCCCATGGGCCTTATATATGTCAAATGGGCCCGATCCCATGGGCCTTATATATGTCAAATGGGCTTAATCTCATGGGCCTTATATGTGCCAAATGGGCTTAATCCCATGGGCCTTATATGTGTCAAATGGGCTAAATCTCATAGGCCTTATATATGTCAAATGGGCCAAATCCCGTGGGCATTATATATGCCAAATGGGCTTAATCCCATGGGTCTTAGATATATACCAAGGTGAGCCCACTTGAACCATAGATTTGACTCATTTTTAACTCAAGCCATGATATGAGTTTACAAAATAAATGGATGGTTTGGATGTAACACATGCATCATGGTGGGGTCCACATAAAGGCCCACCATCATACACAAATGCATATATAATGTATACAATATTATATATAATATAATATACATATATATACACACACACATCACACACACATAGTGTGACTGAGTGAATAGAACACATAGATCATGGTGGGTCCCACTGTCCAAACAGCAGAAAATGGACATGTGTACATCACAGTGGGCTCCACTATCTGCTGGACAGTGGCCTCACAACACATACATCTCTGTGGACTCCATTGTCCGTGTAACATCCCAAAAATCGGGGGTTGAGTAGAAACCCAACTCCCGAGTTCCAAAACGTCACTTATGCAACATAGATAATGATGAATGCATGTTATCTGTAGAATGGCATAAAACAAGATTGGGACTAAGCCAAAACAACATATCATACTCCAGAGACAGTTAAATTAGCAAGCGGAAGACTGTGATAAATATATAAAATATATAAATGATTGTAAGTCTCCAGAGTGTGAACATGTTACCAGGTTAAATAATTACATGTATACTCTAAAATAGAAAGAAAAGAATATACATGAGTGTATAAATAAAAGGCAAGATACCAAGTGTACTGGCATCCAATCAGTAACCCTGTAAACTCCATCAATCAGAACCTACATATAGGAGGGATCCTCCTCATCATCATCAAGTCCGGCTCTGCTTCACAAGCATCGCTATCATCTGAAATTGAAATAGGAACTGGTTGGTGTGTACAACACCGTCCCGTAACGTGGGAGTGAGTAGCTAACTCAGTGGAATCATAGAGCAAAGATTAGCATGTTATCAAATCAATCACGTGATAATAGTAAAGCAAACAATCAGACACTCCTAGATACTGTGATTAATGCAAGCATGAAATGACATGATGGATGCCCTCACCGACATACTCCCTCATGCGACATCATCTTACGTCCACGACATGCTTTCTTCCCTCAGTGCTCCACATCTTCCAGGCACATGCAGTGCAATATGAATATGATTACCGAGTTGTTATTAGTCCTTTTCATACAGCAGGATTGGGAAACTAAGGTACCTCCCTCATATTAATACCTAAACAATGATCCTGTCTAGGGTCGTCACTCCTAGTAGTCTCATACGATGATATATTTCTAGGTCGCTGCAAGGGCTGTCAGGGCTGTTGCATGCACTTGTTGCACCGCTCCCCCATCACCTTATTAATACAAGCCTAGTTTATATCCTTAAGACTACATCAGGACTCGTCGCCCCCATGCGGTGTCAGGATAAACTCAAGGTCACTACAAAGGGCTGCCAGAGTTGTTGCTTGCACTCGTTGCTCCACTCCCCCATCACCTTATCAATGTGGGCCGACGACAAGAATATGGTGTCTCATACCACCATAATCTGCTCAGAGTAGGGTGCTCACTGATCACTACGGGGAGGTTTGTGGCCCCAGCGTAGGCCGACAGCTTGACCATGGTGTCCCATACCACCATGCCCAGCTCATGAGTCTTAGGGGATCGAGGTACCAAGGTTAGAGGGGCTTTCCAATGGTAAGTTTAGTACCTTAGGTTCAAACAGTTATGACGAAGACAAGGTGAACATACAATGGTCAGTCGGGTTACTTGATGAGTCCGACTAGCATGAGCGCACGTTGAATCGACCGACATGAAGTGCACCAGCACTTCATGTGGCCTAAACACTGTCGACGACTCTAGTACGACTCGAGTTCGTCATACACATCCTTCGTGGCGAATAGAATCCAACCACGAAATCTAAACTGTTACCGACTGCCTGGACTAGAGTATAGCCTCAAACACATGTAATCTACATCAATAATCATATAGGAAAGACATAATTGAAATATAAGAAATTCTAGCATATTATCAGCATATTATAACATACATCGTAAGCAGTTAACCATACACGAGTATTTCACACCTAAGGTAAGCAATTCAAATACAACAAGCATGGAGGAAATCATGTGCATCATCATAGTAGTTGAGAATCCAGTCTCAACGCTAATCTACAACACCATTTACTCAATACTTACTAATACATACATTTCTACAACCACTTAGGCTATTCAACTTCAACGTACTTGACGTATGTTGATTCCAACATATAATATGACAGATCCTTATATCAAGGAGTTGTCTAATACACAACAATCATGTTCTTACATTCAAATCATATGGCAGGCATAAATCATATTGATTTAGGCATTTCAACAAACACTTAGTCTACGCACATTAGTCTACATAGTCTATGTCGACCAATATGTGCATTAGGGCGAATCTCTTCGTCAAACAGATCATACACGTATATCTTGTATAATAACATGACAAATAAACATGGAAGTCATTTTAGCAAAATACGGACGTATACAGTATTTCCTACAAATGCCTAAAATACCTTAAATCTCATATTCTTCGTACGTATTCGAAATGAAAAACGAACAGCATGTTCTACATGTCAAACAGCATCCTTATCAGCAATCTACCATTAAACGACATTGAAATCTTTGAAAAATGGTAACCAAAGTATCTAAAATTCACACCTTTCGCCGTATAAGCGTATCGATTCGAATAGAAAGTCTACGCTTCATCAACGTCGATATGACGACCTAATTCACAAGATAGGTTAGCTACTTCGCTACTTGTATTGCTAAAATCCACAAAATAGGTTGAGGTTAGGGTTTACTTACCTAGAACAGAGTTGGAATCGCCAGAATAGCGATGCAGGTGGAAGGATTTGGCACGTGGAGCAGCAGGGAAGACTCCCAGGAAGTTTCTCCCACTTCTCCCTCACTTTCTCTCTCCTTTCTCTCCTCTCTCCTAGGGTTTTCCCCAAATTCGTATGGGTTAGAAGGCTAAGGGTTTAAGGCCCTTTTATAAGCCCAAGCATAACCAAAACAGACTCCAAGGTATACTTGGGTTATAGCCAAATCAGGTCTTTCCCGGTCCAAAAGAGCATTTCTGGAGGTCCCCTGACCAAATGCGTTCGGACTTAAGCTCATGAATGTTGGATCTTGTTCACATTAAATTCTCAGTCCGACAGTGTTCCCAGATCGCACGTGGTGGACCAATTTCAATTCAGCGGTCACGGAGATTCGATCAAGGATTTCAAGTACACTGACCTGAGTGAGAAATGTTCCCTGATCCGAGGGTGTATTTGGGTCAGATTTCGACGGTCTGAATGCTTATACTTAACCCTCAAGCAAAACGTGCCAGATTTATTTAAATCTCATTTAATTTTTAATGAATTTCACTCTTTCTCACACTCCTTGCTCTAGGCTCAATGAAATAGCCTCAGAACATCAGTTGGGCTTGATTTTCGAAATGATTGTCAAGTCCAATAAGGCGGTCATAATGGTCTAAGATGGTAGATATCGGACTTTCGACGTGCGGTCTAGATCCAATACAAAGTTTCAAAGGGTTCCTGAGAGCAACTGGGTTTAAAGTTGGATCCTAGGTTTTAGGGTAACGTAGCGTCAATGATTCTATAGGTTTTGGGTCTTACAGATCATATTTAAAGTTGTTGGTGCTAATTTTGCAGGAAATCTAGTGCAGCGCTGGCTAATTCACGTTAAATTTCTAAAGAATTAGGTTCTAAATGATTTATTTGGCTTTGGAATTGGGTTCTGAGAGATTACAAAGATGTTATGGTTGACCCATTGCCTAAGAGCATTTAACCCCAGGTTGGCAAAAATCTGGGGTGTTACAGTCTGCCTGGACGGTGGGAGTACAACACATACATCACTGTGGGCTCCCAAGTGGGGCCCACCATAACATATATTTTCCATCCAAACTGTTGGTAAGGTCCTACAGACCTGGATGGAGGGAAAACACAATTTTCAGCTTGATCCAAAACTTCTGTGTCCCATGAAAGAGACTTCAATGGTAGACACTCAATTCACACTGTTTCCTATAATGTGGACCACCTGGGCGTTGGATGCGGCTGAAATTTGGAGGGGACCCACCTCAGGGGGTGGTCCACCTCATGGATGGCGTGGATACAAAATATACATCATGATGGGGCCTACATACAGGGCCGTGGGCGCCCTGGCGTCCGCCCGCCCATCACGTGCGTGGGCGGTAACTGCGCTGGTAGCAACAATAGCTGCTGTCTCTGTTTTTTTTTTTAAAATCATGTAATCCCGTAGTTTTTCCTGTGTAGGGCCCACTTCAAGTAGATCTAATCCAGCGATTGGATTCCATAGCTTAAAAGAAATCCAATGACTCCAATATTGAATATATTTTGGAGGTATAGAAATATCAGAGTACATTTTAATGGTGAAAACCACCGTTTTCTATACTGTGGCCCACCAGATACTCGGATCACCTTCATTTTTTGGTTCATTGGCTAAAATAATCTGAAGAATGGAATGGATGGCGTGGATTGAATACATACATCAAGGTGGGTCCTATACAAGTGGTCCTTTCTAAAGGCTTTGAAACAAGCCAATATTAGTGTTTTTCACTTGACGTCCAGCGTCCAGAAGCTGGACGTTTCTTTTTATTTATTTTTTTATTTTATTTTATTTTTTTTTAGGTGGGCCACCACAAGATGGTGGTGTAAATGCAATACATATAAGATGCCCCCCCCACTTTTAGATGGCTTGGGTCAATGCATACCTAATGGTGGGGTCCATCCAAGTGGGTCGCATGGCCATTCCATCACACAAAATAAATAAATAAATAAATGGAAAGAGAGGTAGGGAGAGATAGAGTGGGACACGCGTGATGGAGGGCTCCACCACTATGAGCCCTCCCTTGCATTTAATCGTACATCGAGTGGGCCCTAATACAAGTGGGCCCACTAATTCAAAGATCAACGGTGGAGATCTTTCTCCACTAAAAATGGACGGTCTAGATGACCTCTTTAATGCAAGGAAAGTAAACATCATGATAGGGTCCATGGAGAATGGCCCCATCATGGAATGATATTGTTGATCAAGATGGGCCATCGGCCACATCTTAGGGTCCAAAGTGAGATCATACCATTGATCGGTAGACCTCACTTGACCCATCTTAAAAATATGAAAAAGTAGTTTATGGAAACACCCACCACTTGATCTTCTTGGTCCATTGGAAAGCTACTCTCTTAGAGCTTTACTTTGATGGTGAAGATGAAAAATGGATGGCTAGGATTAGAGCTTTTGGGATGGGAAGTGGGCCACCAAAATCATACTTTCTTTCATGGAAAACCTTGGACGTGGGAGCCGCTTGCTTGGCTTGAAAAATGTTGAGAAATGAGAGAGAGAGGTGAGATGTAAGGAGAGATGTGAGTGATGGATGTGAGGTGAGTGATGGGTAAGGTGAGTGATGGGTGAGGTGATGGATTGGTTGACTTTGGGTTTGCTTGACTTGTGGAGAAAGAAAGCATGGGTGCTTTGTACTTGACATGAGAGGTGATTGAAGGGATTGATTTGACATGTTGTAGAGATTCTCTTGGGATTGCCAACACGGGGCGTTTTCTCAAAATAAACGCCGGTTCACATCTCTTAGTCAAGGTATCGGATCGGTACATGACTCGCGGCGTTAGAACTGCGGCGACTGTGCAGTCGCAATGATACAAGTTTCAGATTAAGCCAACTCAAATGTATAGGATACGACTTACGGTCGTGCACAAATATCGATTATAGGTCGCGGATTGTCGAAATTCGACGAGAAGGATCGCGGCTGTCGACTGAACAGTACGGATTAGGATACGGGTCTTACAAGGGATATGTGGTACCATCTGAACAAATCGTACATGAAGATAAAACTACTATCACTAAACCCAAACCCAAAGAAAAGTGGACAGCGTTCGACAAAGAACAACGAACTACTGTAGCAAAAGCAATGAACGTCATCTACTATGCCATGTCTCGGGATATATTCAATCAGATCAGTATGCATGAGACATCTAAGAAATCATGGGATCTACTGAAAATAACCCATGAAGGCACAAGCACTGTGAAGAGATCTAAACTACAACTTCTGACTTCATAGTTTGAAAATCTCAGGATGGAAGAGCATGAGACATTTATGGAGTTTTTCACCAAATTGAATATTATTTGTAACTCCATAGGTGGATTAGGAGAAAAAGTTCCGTACCAAAAATATGTAGAAAAACCTTAAGATCCCTTCCGGAATGGTTTAATCCCAAAGTAACAACAATTGAGGAGTGTATAAATATTGATGAAATGAAAGTAGAAGAACTAGTAGGTTCCCTACAAACTTTTGAACTACACTTTACTCAATCCTAAAAATTCAAAAACACTGCCCTAAAAACTTCTAAGAAAATAAAACATGAGGATAGTGAGAGTGAAAAAGAAGATGAAGATGAGGAAGTGGCTTTGCTGGCACAAAGATTCAGAAGATTCTTTAAAAAGAATCGCGGCCGTCCGTCTAGAGGTAGAAAGGTGGATGACAAACTTTCTGCAGGAAAATTTGGAAAAAGAACCAAAAAACCACAATGCTATGCCTGTCAAGAGTATGAACACCTATCTACTGAATGCCCAAATAGAAAAACTAGGAGCAAGGCAATGACCACCACATGGGATGAAACGGAGGAGTCAAATTCAGAATCAAGTAACTGAGGGAGCGATGGGGACCAAAGATCTTTGAAAATACTTATGATCTCCATAGCTTCGATCATTCTAACTGAATTTGAGGTTGAACCACAAGCTACTGAATCATTTTCTTCTGATGTGAAAAGACTGGAGAAGAGGAAGAAATTGAAAAGGATAAACTGAAAGATGCTTATAATCAACTATACATTCATAGCATTTATATCCTTAAAAGACTTGGTATGTCTGAAAACAAAAAGGAATTGCTGCAGAAAGACTTGGACAGAATCTTGGATATTAACACACATTTAGCCAATGATTTGCAACAATATCATTCAGACAATGATAAGTTAGAAAAAGAAAACCTATCCCTAAAAACAGAATTATCAAAACTTATGAACTAGGCTGAATTGCTAAAAGTTGATAATGCGAAACTCAAAAATGAGAACCACTCACTTTGTATTGACTTAGAAAAATTCAGAAAATTTATCGAGATAAACTACAAATTTTCTCAAAGTGGTGAAAAATTAGAAAATTTGTTAGGGATGGGAAGACTAGGAAGAGACAAGAGTGGACTAGGATATGAGAAAAGTAAAAAGAAAACTGGAAATAAAGTCCAAACAAAACTGGCTGCTTCAAGTAATAATATGGGAATTTCTCCAATTTGTCATTTATGTGGTGATGTTGGTTATTATAAATTTGAATGTTTAGCACCTATACGGACTCTATATAACTCTGATCGAAATCACATTGAAAAATTCAAACCGATCAGAGAAACTCATAATGTTAAAAGTCCATCTAGGAGAAACATCCATCCATCACTACCTGAAGAAAAGAACAGAATGAAGAAATTTGTCTCACAGTGGGTAAAAGAAAAACTGAACTGTCTGAAGATTAACTTTCATATACCCTGAAATATCAAGCAGAAAATGGAACATGTCCAGATCATGCATCTAGATGCTGGTTTTTTGCTGAAATGATGCAATTTTGCTGAGTGTTCAATGTTACATCTGAGGTTGCACACCTCGAACTTTTTGTATATAAACATTATCATTTTTCTTTATTGTACAAAACTTGTACAGAATTTTGTGACATATACTGATCAAATCAGGATATACATAATAGTGTGTTGAAATTGTGAAAAACCTGAAAAGTACCTACTTTCGATATAAGTATATCTTTTTCGATTTTATTGACCGAGGGTTGATACAATCGACGACTCTTCAGAATATGAAAAGCCGTATGACCATGGATGACATCGTGGACAGACTCGATAGAATCGATTGGAAACTTCTTGATATCATCGAGAATGGTCAATATGATTGACAGATGGCGCCCGATAAAAGTCAGTAGGGCGGAAAAAAAAGGGTTTATTTTTTAAAGGCTTCTCGGTCGTCTTCTTTGCTCGATCCTCTCGGTCAATCACTGGGAGCCACGTCAGACTACCCAAATCCTTTCGCAAATTGGGTAATATCCTTCTAAAAATGTCAAAATTCTTTTTAGATATTTTCGATTTGTCAGGCGTTTTGTCATTTTTCCCAAAATTCTTCAAAAAGCTTATTGGTCTACATGGGAAAAGACAAAGGTGTAGCATCCGGTCCGGGGGAGTCCTCAAGAACTACCCAATAAAAAGTCCTAGCCTCAAGAGAAAGGGCGAGGATCCCGAACCGTGGGACCCCCACATGACAAAGATCACGACAGACCTCACATGGTGGGTCCTAGAGCGAAGTTCCTGCACCTCCTCAACCAGCACCACCTCCTCCGACTAACCAATGCCCAACAAAATATACCGGTAGGAAACTGATCCATGAGAGAAAAGTCGACAGCGGTTGTTTGGCACCTTACAATCTGGAACCCCTGTTCGTTGCAATAGGGTGGCTACCCATCCTAGATTTCGGAGGGCCTCAACTCGAACAAACACGCAACTTTCTTGCAGCGTCACTCTCCTTATCTGACCCTCCTTCATTCATGGTCTCTCTGGATGGTGATGATGCGTTTATCACTCCTACCATAATGGCTCACATTCTCGATCTACAGATGACTTCAGAAGGACTCCCAGATTAGGATCTTGATCTTCCTGATGTCCGATCCATGATTACCAAGTCCCTATACCATAATAGAGATATTCCCTGACATCAAGGGAATGCCTTAAAAGCCAGGTACATGGAACCCCACTTTCGGGTTATGCATGGGATCTTCACTACAAATTTGTATCCAAGGAGTACAAATCGAGTAGATCTCACGAGTCTTATGGTCATGATAATATACTTTGTTGCGAATGGGATAAGGGTTTGCCTTCCAACAATGCTTATCAATCAGTTGGTAAATGCTATACATACATCCAGAGATCTGCATTTTTCGTATCCCTGGATTATAGGCAGAATATATCAAAGCATTGGTTTTCCTCCTATAACTAATCCTGTACTTCCACTTTAAGTTTTTAATTTTAAAAAAATTTACAAAATAGATTTGATCTACCACGAGTACAAAGAAGGAGGCATTCAAGAAGAAGGAGGCAAAGATGTTTGTGACCCTCATGCGGAGGAAACTGAGATGGAAGGTGATGAATCTGCCAGAATCAATCCAACCCCATCTATGTCAATCCCTGGACATACCAAATGATACAAGATGGACAGGATTGGGGCGATTCAGCGAGACATTCAATCAGTGCAAGAACGACTTACAATCTTGGAGTAAGTTGTCTACAAGGTACAACAGTTTGTGTAATAGTTGGTCGACCTAATGACTTGTCACCGAGATGACATAGCTCCATCTCACTCTGTTCCCTAGCATTGATTTCTGAATTTTTTCACACACACTCACTCTTTAACTCAGTGTACTAATTGTAGTATCCTTTTGAAAGTTCTACGCTTCTTTGAGTGGATGTGACAACTCTCTATTCTGCATAAGCTAAAAGTTATTTCTATATGCCCATGGATGGGCTGAAATACTGGTTGTAATCACTACTAAAAAAATGACCAAAGCCTACAGACTATACTAGTTTTTAGCTACGGATATAGACCGTAGATATATTACTATGGATTAAAACCGTAGCTAAAAATTCCAAACCATAGCTAAAGGCTAACTCCTCTATATAACCTTGGATAGCCCTATGAGAGACTCTACGAGGACCATTAAAATGTTTGTACTCCATCTAATACGTCTATCCAATTTTAAAGAGCATCTTAGGGTAGGTGCTTAAAAAAGGAAGTAGATTAAAAGCTCAAGTGGACCACACGGTAGGAAACAGTGGAGATTAATACATACCATTGATCAATAGTGTGGTTCAATTAGACCTTTAATTTTCCTAGATGTTGGGTCATTTCCTATAAAAAAAATTACAAAATTAATTGATGGAGTGGATATATCAATTACGTCACGATGGACCCCACAAAGCTCATGACAAGACCGTCTGCCAGTCACATGCACGCTAAGGGCCGGTTATGGCTCGAACAATAGCTACGATCAACTGGACTTTTAGCTACGTTTTAAAGCCGTAGCACGACCGTAGCAAATGAAAATGCAGAAAATCGTGGGCCCTTTTTCTTTTCCCCCTCTCACGCGAGACATTTCATTTCCGGCCTGTCCCTCTCTCTCATGAAAAAAACCCCATTCTCTCATGTCCCTCCCTCCCTCCCTCTCTCTCTCTCTCTCTCTCTCTCTCTCTCTCTCTCTCTCTCTCTCTCTCTCTCTCTCTTTCCTGCGCCCCTTTTCTCTCTCTCATCTCCCCTCTCACAAACTCCCACTACAAGAAATGTGAGAATTCCTGATCCATTTTTACTGGCAGCCCGTCATGTGGGAAACCTTGGCCAGCGAAATAAATGCTCACGCTCTCTCTCTCTTATAATAAAAAGTTATTTTCTCCTTCTTCTTCTTTTTTACTTCTTACATCAAAAGCCCTCTTCTTCTCCATACCCCTAATCATTGCTATCTCCAAACCCTAACCCTCCTCTTCTCCAAACTTTCGCAGTCACCTGTTGCGCCTCTATTGCAAGCAGAGTAACGTTGTTGTCCTACTGTCTACTCCAAACCCTAACCCATCAACCACCAACAATGTCTATAGTCTTCCCCATTTGCGGTAGCAATGGATCTCGCCCCAACCTCCATCAACAACAGTTTCCATCACAAGAGCCTGCTCATCCTTCATTGTCAACAACAGCAACCATCAAATCGGAGGTACTCTCTCTCGATCTCGCTTCCTTCATCTCTGTCTATCTCACTTCCCCTTTCAATTATCAGAATTTGGGCAGCAGCCATGGCAGCGGCAGCCATATCCGCTAGCTGTAGTCCATGGCCGCTGACACCTGCATGTTAGTTGTTTGAAGAAATGCTTCAACCGATAACGTGGAGCATTGTTGTACATTTAATCTCTCTGTTTCTTAGTGAGCCCCACCATTTAAGAAAAAGAGACATGATGCAGTAAATGTCAGGGGTTAGGATCTTCCATCCTTGTTGAGCCTCACCAAATCAACAATACCCAAATCACAGGCTTCACTTTGAGTGCATGGTTTAGAAAATGATGGATCTTCAGCCCAGGAATATGCAAAGTATCCTTTGGTTTTCAGCATGTAGGTTCTGTGCTTCCAAACTGTTACTTTGATGGAACCCAGCTGATGAACCATGCTCCAAAATTCTCCAAGATTCGAACATCCTTTGCCATTTTTAGTTGAATGTGGACCATTGCTCTGCTTCTTTACCAAATCATCTGTTTGCAGATGCAAGCAGTGAAAGGGTTAGGATGGTCACATCTAGGAGAGTGTTGAGGCATTGCCCATCTATGGTGAGATTCATCTTATCAACAGTCAGGATCAGTAAGCCATGGCTCAATCTGTGCAAACTGAAAGTAGTTGTTAGTAAATGCAGTAAAGGAAAGATATGGGATAAGAACTTCCACATCTGTTATAAGAAGCTGAACCTCCGTGTCAATGTCCACTCCATCCATTAGTTATTTTTAGGATGCGATCCCAAAATGAAGCACATTCGAAAATTCAAGTGGGCTACATAACAGGAAACAGTGGGGATAAGAACTCCCACCATTGAAACCTTCTTTGGGCTCATTGTGATATTTATATGCCTACCTCCATATTTATATGACATAAAAATTTGTCTTCAATGTTGAGATCAAATCATAAATAGAATAGTGTTTTTCATAATAATGAAACAGTCTTCACTACATGTCAGCTTGAGTGTGTTTTGGGAATTCATGAATAAGACATTTTTTTCCTTTTTCTTTTTTATTTTGTAATATTGAGGAATGGTAACTTTTCCATATCTATGCATTAATATGCCATAGTGGAGGATTACTATGAATACCTAGGTGGAGCTCTTTAATGGAATGTCATGTTCAGCCAATGATGAGATTGTGTACTTCAAAGACCTTATGAGCATTCTAAATGTGGTATATATGAAAGGTACTTCAAATAGTGCTTCTTTTCTAGGACATTTTGCATACTGTCACCTTCTTTACTATGAAATGAATAGCAAGAAACATCATTATTAATTCTTTTGCCATTTCCTTATGATTAGACTGCATGTTGGCTATTTAAATCAAACATTGCTCGGATTTGTTGAAGAAATGAATGGCTATTTAAATCAAATTTATTTTTCTTTAAGAACCATCATTGCTCCTTATGTTCAAATTTTGTTTTCTCGTGACACTTCTTTACAGGTTCGTCAACATAAATTTTGTCTGAAATGTATATGTATGTTGTTGTAATGTTGAGACACATGATGGAAGTGTCTTGCATTGATGGGATGTAGTACATGATGAAAGTACCAGATGTTTTAAATCTACTAACATTGATGCCTCAATTGGTTGCAGATGTGCATTTTGTATGATGGCTAAGCAGGTAGAAGATAGAACCTGAGAATCTTTTACGTTACTCAAATATATTCAACGTAGGCACAAATGTAGGTAAATCTACTAATATTGATGCCTCAATTGGTTATCAGATCCTTTTAGCCTTAAACTTTCCCGGTGTTTAATTGATCACTTGTAATATTACCACAAATCACAGGGAGTGTGCTTGGGGACATGATTTTCTCATGATGGGCTCCGAATCTTTATATTTTTGTGGGAAATATTGCAAGAAGGTATTTCTTTGTTTGCTTAATGCTTGCTTTTCGAGGTGTAGGTGATCATGGGGGTACCTTTAACTCATCATCTTTAGGTCTAGATGCTTCCCCTCACTAGCATATTTATGTTCAAATTTTATTTTCTCGTGACAATTCTTTTAATTTTAATTTTAATTTTTTAAAACTTTGGCTTCCCATTCTACTGCCATTCATATTTTTCTGGAAGGGAATGCATTCATATTTTTTCTGGTGATGTTTAGCCTCATGGATCATTGGCCTCCATTTCATGCTCTCTTGCCCCGAATCTTTAATGCATTAACTGATTTCTCTTTTTCAAAGTATTGAAGCTCTGTTTTTCTCACAACAATTTAGATATGAAGGTACTCCATTTAATGTTTATGAATTGGCAGTAGAAATATGAATCCAAGAATTATACATTTGACACAATATCTATCTTTTTGTCGATGAATTGAATCTATTTATTTTGTGTGCTCATATCCATATTGCATTTGGAATCCTATGCACTTTCGGGATTCTGTTCCAGATGGAGCAAATGGTACTAATTGAGAAATCTTTGTCCATCTACACCCTCGAGTACAAGTTATGTGTACACAATTTTCCTGTCTTTGTTGATGCTAGTGTACTGGACAGATGTCACAAATGTATCATTTCATTGCAATCTGAATCCGATCAGTGTTCTCTTCCATCCCAAATCTAGGATGCAAGATCCTCTGTTCTGTCATTTTTAAACATTGTCTTTTTATGGGTTTGTTATGTACAATGTTTTCTTATGGATCTCAATGCAAATGTGTTATGGATTCAAGCTGCCAAACTGGTAGTTCAGCTTCAATTGATTCAATTGAATTTTCAATGCCAAGTATTTCATATCCATAATCTAATGGATATTCTAGGACACTAGTGACATATGACAATTACTGTGTTAACAGCTGAGTTATATGGTCACATGTTTCCCAATCTTTTTCAAGTTTGGATTTTGTTATCCTTAAATCTTCATTTAAGGGTAACGTAATTCTTGCATTCTCAATTGATGAGATTGCTTCATTCTTCTTCTCGATTTGGATTTCTTAAATCTTCATCGAAAAGATCTTGCTAGAATCTTCTTGAAGGTCCAGCTCTCAAGCTATTTGGCCTTAATAGTCTTATGATAAGACCATCTCGGGTGTTTAGGTTGTAATCGACTTTATTAGTTTCTCCTATTTGTACAGGAACTTGCTGATGCTTGAATTCAAACATCTATGTTTGCCCAAAATGTAAAGTTTCACCTTAGAAACACAGATTTTCTATGTTGTTAGACTCCCCTCTTCTCTTTCTGTAGTTTTCTCTCCCAACTTTTTTTTTTCTTTCATTTTCCTTCTCCACCTGATTTGACAAAGTGGGGATTATGTTCTTTTCTGACCCATCCACCTTACATATCAAATTGATTTACAGCTATACACATCATCCAGATTGTGGATCTCATTGTTGATGGAGCATTTCTAAAATCAGACATTTCTAAATCACACTGATCAAGCAATCCTAACCATCCAATTAGTGGATATCATATGGATAGATGGTTAAAAATAAAAGTAAATGGTCCAAATTTGTAAGGACAAATATGATGGTTAATGTTATCTTCTCTGTGAAGATTTTTTATTATGCACTTGTGCTCCATCTATAGATTTGGATGGTCTGGATTGCCATACAAGCATGCCATGTGTATGTCTAAAGTCTCACCACCATTTTATAAATGGTGCAAAACTAACACTTGACTCCCCTTGCTCAAGACCTAACAGATGACTTTTTTTTTTCTTTTTTTCTTTTTAAATTTATGGGCAGTGAAAATTGTAATGATGGAGAAATTCTAAGTATTGCACGGTAGCTTATGCTGAAATGAAAAATGAGATAGTGCAATGAGATAGTGCCCATATCTGATGATCAGGATTCCTCTGTTGGGATGGTTGTGATCATGCAGCCATCAGAGGTTATACTAGCTTTTGCATAATTTCTTATGTCTGCAGCCATCAGAGGTTATGGTGTAGATCTCCTCGTGTCAATTAAGTGCATCGCAGGTAGGCATGAATCCATGGCTACCTTCCAAGCATCACCACTTTTTTTGGCTGCATCTTTCTCAATGACCACCTCAACAACGACCTCACCCTTCCGCAACTTCCCATCATTTCTCATCCAAGCTGTCGAATTTAAACCAATCCAAATAATGTTAGCCATATGCACTCGAGGGTCACCATTAACCAGAGTCCCCAACAGAATTGGGCAGATAGCTTCAGCCATGATTTGTAAAGTTTTCTCAATCGTATCACCCTACGGACCACCATTTCCATCTTTGTAGAAGAACTGCAGGCATGACAGCTGAGATCACTTCTCATCACATTGTTGCTGAAGTGTGCAACATTCGCAGGAAGACAAATAAATCTTCTTAAAAAAAGGTGAAAGAGCGTGCTTCTTTCTCCCAAAGAAATTTATAACCTCTTGACAAGAGTGCAGGATCTCATCCATGCTCTAGTCGAGTCCTTTCAAGCGCATCTTATCGAGGTGAATGTGGCCAACAAGGCCTGTATCCGCTTCTGAACTTTCAGGTATTTATCGATGCCTTATTATTCAATTGAGAAGTCGAAAGCAATATCCTTTAAAGTGACTTTTTTCAAACAATTCTGAACTAAATATGCTGCATTCTCCTTGCAATGCATTTTCCTGCAGAAGCACTCATTCAAATATAGAATAACTCTCTGATCAATAATATCATTTTAGAAGTTAACTTTGCACAAAAGTAGTATTTCCTTCATTGATTCCCACGAAGAGTTATTGCTCTGAGAAGAATCAAGAACTGCTTTATATGCAGGATTTGATACTGCAGTAGCAGCTAATACACCAACCGGTTCACCAGCAAGAGAACTTCCAGGACTGTTTTCGTCCACCTGTCCATACTCAAATTGAATTATAGAATTACAGCAGACGTTTCTCACTGTCCCATCATAACAGATAACGACATCTCTAAGTGTGGCCATTAGATTTTTAAACAAAGTTCCTGGCTCAGTAAGTCCTCTGGAAGAACGGATCAACACTTCCCTGGATGATATGGAATGGACTAACTCTTCATAGGGGGTCAGACCTTGAAAAAAGGAGCTCTTAACTAACCCAAATGCCTCGGAAGGATAGTCAACACCATTAACAGAATACTTATTTTGGAAGTGGAAACTCATATCCTTAACCAAACACCGTGAATAAAACTTCCCTCGGTCATAAAGTTGAAGCCCCAAAAAGCCAAGTTGTTGAACAACCTTACTGATAGCTAAATCATTTTTAGAATCTATCAAATTACCCAAAGCAGATAACTTCAGACTACGAGTCACAATAGGCAGTTTAACAGTTTTCAGGTAGCTTTCCACTTGCAACTCTAGAACTTCCATTGTAATTTTATCTCAAGTGAAGCAGCAAAGGTGATATGTCTTAAATCTTCTTCTTTATATCTTCAGTAACAGCCTTGGGAATGTCAAAATCATTCAAGCCAACACTATATCCTTCTAAAAAGAGAATCTCCATCAGCAATGGCTGCAACATATTAAAGAACTTAACAGCCTCTTCTGTTCCCTTCTTGTTAAGAACAGAAGTAAAAATCTCTATGAATGATGACTGCAGTAAATCTCTATTGAAATCAATCCTAACCATTTCACTTTTACTGATCAAATGCCTCTCCCCACATGGTAACATACTTAGAATTGTAGTTCTGTAGTATCTGTTCAATTCAATTATTTCCATAGCTGATAACTTCTTTCAACAGGTGGGTAATGTATATTTCCATCAGCTGCACATGGTATTCTTTCAACAGTTTGGGCTTCATTTTGGGCATATCAGTTAAAACTTAATTGTTCAAGGAAACTTATTTCAAACAAACTCTCAACTTGAGAAACAACATCTCTTGTTCTGATATGATCCCCCCTAAAACGTAGAGAGTTTTGTCTCCCACAGCTAGCTAACTACCTTTGTTTAGACATATATGTAATCTGATATTTGCTCCTTACAATAGGTCTTCAGGTGTTAGCCAAAGTATCAATCTAATATCATTATGCTTAGCAGCATTATAGAAATTCAAACTATAAGCATTAGCATATGTCACTTTTAGTCTTTGATTGTCACAGAACATGGGCTAGTTCTTAACCTACATAAGTTCAGCGGTAGGAGCCATGGATATTTAAACTCAGTTTTGGATTTTATTTTATTTTATTTTATTTTGGTTTTCCATTGAGTTCAATATAGGTCATTCTGTGTACATTTCTGGTGATTGGGACTTGATAATAATGCTTCAGAAAATAGCAGCCACGTCTTTCATTTTCCTAGCATGGGGCTTCTAGCGGCAACCTATGCATCATTTTAGGTGGCAATTGGATATATTGCTTGATTGTAGTTGGTGGGGCTTCCTAAATGTACTTAATAACAGCCATGTCTTTCATTTTAGCTTGTTGCAGTTGTTCACACAGTAATCATTCTCGAATGTCCATGTAAGCTACATATTGGAAGAGGATATAGTTCAACAAAATGTAGCCACATGCACCAATGCAGCACAAGGATGTGAGATCAAAGCTTTCTATCAAGTGGATTACATTTTTTATTTTTTGAACTTCTGGCTTAAAAATTAGTGTTTCACTCCTTCGATGGACCGCTGTATACAAACAAATGGATGTAAAAAATACTTGTATTAGCCATCCATTTCCTTTATATATTGTGCCCAACTTCAGGAACAAAAGCTTGAATTTGCACATGGCTCATCTAAGGGAAAGTTGGCATCTCAC
This sequence comes from Magnolia kwangsiensis, assembly GCA_037074715.1. Lineage (NCBI taxonomy): Eukaryota > Viridiplantae > Streptophyta > Magnoliopsida > Magnoliales > Magnoliaceae > Magnolia > Magnolia kwangsiensis. The sequence continues at coordinate 102,275,109 of CM073577.1, read as the reverse complement.
ACACATTTTTCTTTTTCTTTCTTTCTTATTTTTTTAAGTGTAAATACTTTTTAATGCTTTAATGTGGTAATATAGAATTTTTCAAAGGATTTGATGCATCTTTGTTTTCTTTATACTCCATTTGGCTGATTAATTTGAGTTTCTGTAAAACGTAAACAGAAAGAGCATTAGTCATACAAATTTTTTTGTCTTGCAAAACTGATGAGGAGTCGAGCTTTGTAAAACCTTATGTTAGTTATCATACCGAGATGCCTGTTTCAAGAGTTGACAGTGAGTAGCTTGAGTGTTCTCAGCAGCCATTACTTGACAACAACTTCGGAACTGTTTTCTCAGCTTTGCCTCCTAGCTTCACTGAACTATTGACTAGCTGTTTGACTGAACATGAGAACAATGGTAAGATATGCAAACTATATTTACATGTTAGAATTTGGCATGCTGAATCTTCAGGTGTACACAATGTTCAATAACTCATCATGGCTTGACTTGTGACCGGACCGAGTTAACCGTTAACCGTTGTTGTTGGTACACTTGGAGCCTAGCAATACCGAGCTGACTCAGTCATGTTCCAAATCCATCTGCATGTTTTTCATTAACAACAGTCCATGGAAAACCTTCATTTGAATAATTCCGATATTGAAACAACATGCTCTTCGAGGTAATCCTTTTGGAAGACTTCCCATCAACAATTTCTTTAACTGAGATTTACTAATATTGTAGAGCCACCAAAGGTGATGAGTTTTGAAGGTTGTGTGAGTCTATCTGATGGGTTGTCTTGAGTCTGGACTACTCCATGTCAAAGACATTTAGAACTATAAATTATTAATGATATAATCTTGTCTCTGGTAGAAACAATACCAATCTTTTGTTGGCATTTTGAAGGATTTGTCATACTTTCCTCCATATGTTTGCTTGTATGGTGTGACTACTCTGTTGTGTCTATGATTAGTTTCCTTGCTCAAAATGTTTACAGTGGTTTTTGATTTGTGCGCTTAAAATTTTGAGCTCTTATCACAATTTTTAAGGGCTATGATCCATCCACAATGGGGACCTTCATTTGTCATTGTACAGAATTCACAATAGCCTGGCTTGTCAACTGCCAATTTCATTTCCTCAGGCGCATGCATCAATGGCAACAATATATAGCTGTTACTATTGATTCCCGCTACCATGGTGAACGGGCCAGAAATACAACCACATACAGAGATGTATGTAATCATCTGCAACTATCATGTGTTAGTTGAATAAGGAGATTTTCTTTTCATGCAGTCACAATCTTTTTTAAAAAAAATCAGTACTATGTGGTGTTACTTATATTTTTCATGCTTCCATTTAAAGCAGCTGGAAATAAAAATAGACATTTATTTAGCAAGTATCATGTCTTAATAAAATAGTCAGTTTCAGTTGTTGACTGGTTTTTGGAATCTGAAAGCAAGCTCTTGTATCTTCTTGGAAGAATGACGATACAATGCCTTTCATATTTGATACAGTAATGCTATGGCCTTTTGTTTTCTAGCGGATCATATGTGCTTACTTCTTTCTTTAAAAAAAAAAAAAAAAAAAAAATTAACTTTTTTTTATTTATAAATCAAGTTACATTCAATTTTATCCTTGAACAATTCTTCCATGGGATTTTCAATAAATAGGATTATAAAATCATAGAAGCAGGTATTGAATCAAGTTACATTTGAAGCAATGAAGAGAACATTAGGCTGGAATGGGATCTTCCCCTGCTTCTGTTTCCACCATTGCTTCTTAAAAATCTGCTCAAGGGGTGAGAATGAGGAACTATTGGGTATTTGTCTATTTGATTTGGGCGGGATGAGTTCTTTTGTATCTACTCATGTCTTTTGGTAATTGATCGTCATGTTACAAAATTTCACAGTTTCTCAAATTCATCTTATTAAAAAAAGCTATAGATATGGCTATGCAGAGGGACGCACACAACATCTTTCTTTTCTTATTTTATTTTTCTGTCATCCAAATTACTGAAAAATGTCTTCAGAATTTTAGGCAATTTTACTGGTGATGGAATTGTTTGGTTCTAAGATGGACTAGTGATACCATACTCAGGGGCTGGCATTTTGCCGCTCGGTGTTTGATCACTGGGTCATTGTTCCTGCTGGCCCTCTAGACAAAAGCATAGCCTTCTAGCTGCTCGAACCTACCCCCATTCAACACCGTGCTTGTGAGTTCATGGTAAAAACAAGGCGTCAGAAGGTGAGTCCTTGTAAATTATTTTTTTTTAAGGCCAACAAATGCAGATCTTTGTTTCTTTCTGCATTTCCTACGCACCTAAAAAAGACTTCAACAGATTTTGTTATTATTTGGATCTATGAGCCTTATGTACACTGACAAATACATACATGTATATGTGTGGCTGACATAACTGCATTTGTTGCAGATCATTAAGGAAGATTTCACTTGTCCCTCATGGTTCTCTACCAATGCGAAAAACCTAATCAAAAGGATTTTGGACCCTAATCCTTTAATTGTATGTACTTTTCCTTTTTGTGCTTTGACACAAGCACCATGCCTTCAACTTGTTAGAATAAATTGTTGAAATTGCAGCTAGGTCTCTTTGTAAACATCTTATTATAGAGGAATGATATTGTACATAAATAGTGGAGCGCACATGATGGGCAATCCAAATCGTGTGCTTGTCTACCATGTGTCCCCTTGGGAACTTGGCTGCAAATTTTCATGTGCAATTAGGCATTCTAAATATGGTGCACTTGACAGTGCAACAAGAATTCCACACTTGGATATTGCTCAAACTACATTTTGCTATTGTTCTTCTTTTAACACATTTGTGACTGCCATTTTCAGAAAGCTTGCATTTGGTAGTTTTCTATGCTGAAGTTGGGCTAAAAGGCTTTCTTCACATCATAATTAGTTGCAACTTGTTGACAGATGCGTGAAGTCATGTGGGATGTTACACACTATTTCCCAATGGAAATAATTAGTGGAAGATGTCGTGATAAGGTACTAGAGCAATTAGCTACTTTGCATGGAAAATAGGTACAGGCAGGTGTATTTGTCATTTTAGTTTTTACAGGTTCATGCTTTTCCAGCCTGGGGTGGTATCTTTGTCTTATCTGCTGATTTGGCTACACAGTTACATCTTATTCTGTTAATTGGATTTTATTGGAGATAGGAGAACGCATTTCAATTAGATGTGGTTCATTTTTTGTTCTTTAATAACAGCATGTCTCTTATTTTTTGAGAAACAGAATCTGCATAAATGGTCCCAAATGTCATTGACTTCACAAACCATAGTTAAAAAAAGGATCTCATCAAATGTGTATCTTTGCTATCTAGATATCTCTCATGTTATCAGAGCTAAGGCTGTGTGTGTCGGTTTGTGCAGGGGCCATACTATTGTGATGTCGGAGCTGACAAGGCATTTGGACGAGACATTGTTGATTCTCACTACAAAGCATGCCTTTATGCTGGAATTAACATTAGTGGGATCAATGGAGAAGTTATTCCTGGCCAGGTAGTTGTAACACCTTGGAAATCGGGGGTCGTGTATAAACCCGACTCCCGAGTTCCAGACCATCACTTATGCAATAAATATGATTATGATTCAATGTTGACTGAGTTAGAACATTCACATGAGTAAGATTATACCAAAAATGCAATTCATACTCCAGATCCAGTGATAAAACGCAAGTGGAAGACTGAAGACTATATATATCACTGTATGAAAATAAAATAATCTCTGATTGTCTCCAAAGTATGAATACATTGCTGAGTCTCATGTACAAATCACAACCCAAAAGTAAATGTCAAAAATAGTCCCACTAAGAAGTCCCGCCGATCCAGGCCACCTATGCAAAGTCGTCTGAGAACTGCATGTACGAGAACTCGTCCTGGTGCTCGTCTTAGTCTGGCTCTGCATCTTGAATCGCCTCGTCACCTGCATCTAAGACAGGGTCCGGTGATGTTGCAAACACCGTCCCGTAATGTGGGAGTGAGTGATCAACTCAGTGGAATAATAGAGCAAAGATTAGCATATTATCAAATTAATAACGCGATAATAGTAAAGCAGACAATCAAACATTCCTAGATATTGTTATTAATGTATGCATGAAATGACATGATGGATGCCCTCACCGACATACTCCCTCATACGGTACCATCTTATGCCCGCAGCATGCTTGCATTCCTCAGTGCTCCACATCTTCCAGGCACATGCAATGCGATATGGATAATGATTAACGAGTTGTTATTAGTCCTTTCATTCAGCAGTATTAGAAAACTAAGGTACTTCTCTTATATCAATCCCAACACAGATCCTGTCTAGGGTCGTCACTCCTAGAAATCTCATACGATATTATATTTGTAGGTCACTGCAAGGGCTGCCAGGGCTGTTGCTCGCACTCGTTGCACTGCTCCCCCATCACCTTATCAATACAGGCCTAATGTACTCTCATCGCTATGAAAGGGTCGTCGCCTCCCGTAGACTCAGAATACGCTCGCGGTCATGACAAAGGGTTCGTCACCTGATCAGTGTAGGCTGACAGCAAGAATATAGTGTCCCATACCACCATAATATGCTCACGAGTCATAAGTGCTCACTGGTCACTATGGGGAGGTTTGTGACCCCAGCGTAGGCCCACAGCTCGACTACAGTGTCCCATACCACCATGCCTGGCTCATGAGTCTTTATGGATCAAGGTACCATGGTTAACAGGGTTTTCAATGGTAAGTTCAGTACCCTAGGTTTAAGCAGTTATGACTCATACAAGGTGAACAATCAACGGCCAGTCGGGTTACTTGACGGGCTCGACTAGCACGATCGTAACTCAGGTTAAACGACATGAAGTGCATAAAACACTTCGCGTGGCCTAACCACTGCCGCCAACCCAAAACACGACTCGCGTTCATCGACGTGTCCTTCGTGACAAATAGAAGCCAACCACAAATTTGATCCATTACTGACTGCCTGGACTAGGTCATAGCCCCAAGCATTTGTGAATCAGCATCAATAATCATATGAGAGTAATAGAAATGCAATACAACAATACAAGCATGCTGTTACATGTTATAACATACAACTTAATAAATTCATCCAATACATGCATTTCATACATATAATGAAATCCATACATATAGCCAACATGGTGAAAATCATATACATCAACATGTTGATTGAGAATTAAATCTCAAAACTAATACACATCACCATTTGCTCAATACATACTAATACAAACACTTAGCCTACACACTTTAGTCTACATAGCGTATGTTGACTCAAAGTGCGCATAAGGGCGAATCTCTTTGCCAAACCGATCATGTACGCATTCCTAATATCCTAATATGACAAATAACCATGGCAAACATTTCAGCAAAATGTGGATGTAAACAGTATTTCCTACAAATGACTAAAATGCCCCAAATCTCATATTTTCCTTACGTTTACGAAACGAAAAACGGACAACATGTTCTACATGTCAAACGGCGTTCTCTTCGATAATATACTATTAAACGACATTGAAAGCTTTGAAATTAGTCAACCAAAGCGTCTAAAATCCTCACCTTTTGCCCTAGATACGTATCGATTCGAATAGACTGTATACGCTTTATCAACGGCATAAAGACGACCTAATACACAAGTTACATAAGCTACATCGCTATTCGAATCACAAGAAACCCAAAACAGCAAGTAGTTAGGATTTTTCTTACCTAGAAGTGCGTTAAAATCACCGAGAAAGTGATTTAAATGTCAAAATTTAGCACGTGTAACAGCCGTAGCAAGCGGCAGGAAAAACTCTCCCACACTCTCAACAATCTCTCACTTTCTCTCTCTTTCAATCTAGGGTTTCTAGCAAATTCGGATGAGAGAGATATGTGAGGGTTTAAAGCCCTTATATAGGCTAAAACCTCACCTTTTTAGACTTAGGAACAAAGTATACTTGGGTTATAACCAAATCAGGGCTGTTTCGATCCAAAAGAGCGTTTCGAGAGGTCCCCTGGCCGAACGCAATCGGACTTAAGCTCATGGTCACTGGATGTTTCTCATACCAAGTTTTCAGTCCGGTAGAGTTTTCAGATCGCACGTGGCGGTCCAGTTTCAATTCAGCAGTCATCGTACCTAAATCAGGTCTACAAGTCTCATGATATGAAAGAAAAATTTTTCCTGACCCGAGGGTGAAATTTGGTTGAATTCTGACGGTCAGAACGCTTAATAATAATGCGCAAAGACCCGTGCCAGATTTGAATTAAAATTTTAAATCTTAACCCATTTCTCACTCTCTTCACTCCAGGCTCAATGAAATAGCCTCTGAACGTCTGTTGGGCTAGATTTTCGAATTGATTGTCAAGTTCAGCTAAGCGGTCATAACGGTCTAAGATTGTAGGTATCAGACTTTTGACGCGCGGTCTACATCAAATACGAAGTTTCAAAGGGTTCCTGAGAACAAACCGGTTTAGAGTTTGATCCTGGATTTTAGGGTAACGTAGCGTCAATGATGCTAGAGGTTTTAGGTCTTACAGATCATATTTAAAGTGGTTGGTGCTTATTTCACAGGTAATCTAGTGTAGCGCTGACTAATTCTCATTAAATTCTAAAGAATTTGGTTCTACATAATTTCTTTAGCTTTGTAATTAGGTTCTAAGAGGTTACTAAGGTGTTATGGTTGGCCCATTGCCTAAGGACGTCTAATCCCAGGTTGGCAAAAATCCGGGGTGTTACAATCTACCCCCCTTAAAATAAAATTTCATCCCCAAAATTGGCTAAGGGTAATGAATACTTAAAGAGACTTTCGTAATGACCTAACCTTACGTATAACCTAAATCAACTGTTTCAATCCTGGGCCAGTGGGGAAGGGGCTAACCATGCTTCCGCTGCGCTACTCTGATCCAACGGTTGTATTAGATAATCCTAAGTAGATTGGGCTCAATACGTTAGATGGTTTCATACCATATCTACTACAGGGAATTGGTCTATCGCTTAGAGTCAAGATTGTCTAATTGAAATTTAATTTCCAATATCGTCAGATCTTTCAAATCGAGAACCACTCCAAGTCCAAAACTCTAAGGGCATATGTGGCCAGTGGTCTCAAGTTTTGTTAAATGGGACTGCTTTTCTACTCCCGCCCAAGAATTGGGAATGACATGTTTAGTAGGTGGGTGAGTTGGGTTTCAAATCAACTTCATAGGCTTTGGAAAATGGGCCTTGTGTTGGAAAGCGTGAGATATAGCATAGCAATACATAATCCCTCAAGCATTCCACACACTTCATATCAAAAGGGACTGCATGCATTTCATTAAATCAAAATTTGTCGCAATACAAGAGATATATCCTTACATGCATCATGATAAGAAACACATGGGAAACTAAACTAGTCAAAGCTACAATCGCAACATAAACCAACGACTAAGCCTTCTCAGGCTCACACAACGAAAACAGAAAATAACTAAGTACGACCAACAAGTGACTAAAATCTAATCGCTAATTCGAGTCTGGCGATGGAGGAGGAGCACCCTTATCCTGCAGGCAACACAGGGTGGCCTTCAAAGTGTGAGTCACCTTGCCAAATTTTCTTTTCATGACGGCCTTGGTATCCTCAATATCTTGTTTCACCTCAGACCGAAGTTCTTGGACTTTCCATCGTAAAGAAACCTGACTCTCCTCAAGTCGGGCTATGTGAGCATCCCTAGTAGCCCGAGTCACAATAGGAGGACTCTCATCAGTATCCTGAGCCTCCTCTTCTTCTTCTTCCTGGGTTCTTCCTCTATTTCTGCCCCAGTTTCTTCTTCACTTGCATCCTCTTCGCTATCATAATCGCCCTCGCTATCATCATCAAGCTGAGCCTCACGCTGCCGAGGCCCGATCTTCATCTTGTTCATAGTAGTCTCATCGATGAAGTGGATCGGTACAGGAAACTCTGACCCAAGTCTGTAAGCGAACTCAAGCGCAATCTTATATATGAGCCAGCCAAAAGGAACTGACTCAGATGTTCTTCTCAACTTCGCTACGAGGACGATCTGTCGTAACACAAAGGTGGCCATGCATACATTCTCTCCCTGTCCCACTTGATACAAGAAATTGACCATGAGATGTGTACATTCACTGCGATTGGTGGACCTGGGATACACATTGAACGTGCAAATGTGGTGCAACAGGCGAAAATCATGCGACATGTGGGACGCTAAGAGGCTCTTGTTACACTGCCATGGAACCAAACCACCACATAGAAACCTGGTGCGGTGATCTCGCTCATGAACACTCTTCAGATTCTTAACACTGGGATAAACTTCACCAAGAGGCACCTTCAGAATGCGAGCTATCAACCTAACGTCGATCGTGGCTTCCCGGTCTCTATCAAAGGGAATCCTGAACTGCAATGGCTCCAACGTAGGAGCCCGAATATGAGCACAGAAGGCACGAACGGTGCTCACGTTCACGCGAGAACGGGCTTCAAAGAGCGGACCCCAATTGGCAGCTTCAATGCGCTCAAACAACAGAAATTCACCGAAGAGACGCTCATCCACATTCGCTTCAAACAGAACCTTGCGATCAGTATAAGCGCCATGAGGCAACTCTGCTAACAGTACTCGCCCTATGTGAGCATGGGGATCCAAATCCCGCTTTGTGTGAAAATCACGAGATGCACTTAGACTTGCGGCGGTGCTTGAGCTAGCGGCGCCACCTCTCGATTTTCTTGATCGTAAAGGGCGACTAGGCCCAGCCTCATCCACGGCGGTCTTCCTCTTTCCCATGAGAAAGAGGATAGTGGAAAGAGAGAAAAAGGCCAAAATAGCCTCCACAAAAGCCATAGAAAATGAGGGAAATGGGGAGAAACGGCTGCCCAAATGGACTGAAGCGAATCTAGGCACTGTAGAGGGATGAATCAAGCTCCCAAAGGTTAGATTTTCAAAGGGAAAAGAGAACAATAAGTGGGAATGGAGCTCACCCGACTTTCAGCCATAAATGGAGGTTGTAAGAGCTTCCACGGATGAGAAATGAGAGAGAGAGAGGACTGTGAACAGCTTCAAATGGATGGGTTAGCGTCGGTTGAAGGAAAAATGGGATTGGGAGTGTTTGAAAACGGGTTTTGGAAGAGGAGGCAGCAAAAATCGAGTGAAAGGAGAGCTTGGGAGGGCTATTTATGAAGGAGGTATGTCTTTGGGGATGATTTAAGGGTCTGCCCACATATAGGAGGGATGCCCTACCCATTTAAGGGTGTCGGCCCGACGCACGGCCTGAGTGGGGCCCACCGGTCGGCGATCCCTCGCCGAACCGGCGATGCCATCGCTGACCAAAGTGGAATCCTGCGATGGGCACCCCCCTACACTGGTTCCCCCTATCCTGTGGGTCCCAAAAACACATGGGTCCCACCCCAGATCATTGTACATTGGCTTAGATAGGCCCAAGACTCCATTTCGATCCATTTCAGGTCATTTCTGACTCTACCTGATGCATGGTTGCATTTAACTATTTTTTACGGCTGGGATTGAGTCCAGGGAGGCCTAGACCCATCCACACACAATCTAGGAGTGGTCCGGGGTCGTTTCATGCGACCACGGATGCACACGGACTCGATCAAAATGCCCATTTTGCATGGACTTTGCCGATTGGCCAGACTACGATCCTATAAGTGTTTCTAGACTTTTCTCGCACCCACCTAAGTCAAAGAGGTGACAGCATACGTCACGTGTCCATAACCCAGGTCCGGTTTAATCCAAATCAGGCTCTGAAACCAACTTGTAACACCCTAAAAATTGGGGGTCGTGTATAAACTCGACTCCCGAGTTCCAGACCATCACTTATGCAACAAATGTGATTATGATTCAATGTTGACTGAGTTAGAGCATTCACATGAGTAAGATTATACCAAAACTGCAATTCATACTCCCGATCCAGTGATAAAACGTAAGAGAAAGACTGGAGACTATATATATCACTATATAAAAACAAAATAATCTCTGATTGTCTCCAAAGTATGAATACATCGCTGAGTCTCATGCACAAATCACAACCCAAAAGTAAATGTTAAAAATAGTCCCACTAAGAAGTCCCACCGATCCAGGCCACCTATGCAAAGCCGTCTGAGAACTGCATGTATGAGAACTCGTCCTGGTCCTCGTCGTAGTCTGGCTCTGCATCCTGAATCGCCTCGTCACCTGCATCTAAGACAGGGTCTGGTGGTGTTGCAAATAGAAGCCAACCATGAATTTGATCCATTATCGACTGCCTGGACTAGGTCATAGCCCCAAGCATTTGGAAATCAGCTTCAATAATCATATGAGAGTAATAGAAATGTAATACAACAATACAAGCATGTTGTTACATGTTATAACATACAACTTAAGCAATTCATCCAATACATGCATTTCATACATATAATGAAATCCATACATATAGCCAACATGGTGAAAATCATATACATCAACATGTTGATTGAGAATTAAATCTCAAAACTAATACACATCACCATTTTCTCAATGCATACTAATACAAACATTTATACAAACACTTAACCTACACACTTTAGTCTACATAGCGTATGTTGACTCAAAGTGCGCATAAGGGCGAATCTCTTCGCCAAAGTGATCATGCACGTATTCCTAATATCCTAACACGACAAATAACCATGGTAAATATTTCAGCAAAATGTGGATGTAAACAGTATTTCCTACAAATGATTAAAATGTCCTAAATCTCATATTTTCCTTACGTTTACGAAACAGAAAATGGACAACATGTTCTACATGTCAAACGGCGTTCTCTTCGATAATCTACTATTAAATGACATTGAAAGCTTTGAAATCAGTCAATTAAAGCGTCTAAAATCCTCACCTTTTGCCCTAGATGCGTATCGGTTCGAATAGACTGTATACGCTTCGTTAACGGCGTAAAGGTGACCTAATACACAAGTTACATAAGCTACATCGCTATTCGAATCGCAAGAAACCTAAAACAGCAAGTAGTTAGGATTTTTCTTACATAGAAGTGCGTTAGAATCACTGGGAAAGTGATTTGAATGCCGGGATTTAGCACGTGTAACAGCCGTAGCAAGCGGCAGGAAAAACTCTCCCACACTCTCTCACAATCTCTCACTTTCTCTCTCTTTCAATCTAGGGTTTCTAGAAAATTCGGATGGGAGAGATATGTGAAGGTTTAAGGCCCTTATATAGGCTAAATCCTCACCTTTTTAGACTTAGGAACAAAGTATACTTGGGTTATAACCAAATCGGGGTTGTTTCGATCCAAAAGAGTATTTTGGGAGGTCCCCCGACCGAACGCGATCGGACTTAAGCTCATGGTCACTGGATGTTGTTCACACCAAGTTTTCAGTCCGGTAGAGTTCCCAGATCGCATGTGGCAGTCCAGTTTCAGTTCAGCGGTCATCGTACCTAAATCAGGTCTACAAGTCTCATGATATGAAAGAGAAATTTTTCCTGACCCAAGGGTGAAATTTGGCTGAATTCTAATGGTCAGAACGCTTAATAATAACGCGTAAAGACCCGTGCCAGATTTGAATTAAAATTTCAAATCTTAACCCATTTCTCACTCTCTTCACTCCAAGCTCAATGAAATAGCCTCTGAACGTCGGTTGGGCTTGATTTTTGAAATGATTGTCAAGTCCAGCTAAGCGATCATAACAGTCTAATATTGTAGGTATCGGACTTTCGACACGCGGTCTAAATCAAATACGAAGTTTCAAAGGGTTCCTGAGAACAAACCGGTTTAGAATTTTATCCTGGATTTTAGGGTAACGTAGCGTTAACGATGCTAGAGGTTTTGGGTGTTATAGATCGTATTTAAAGTGGTTGGTGCTTATTTCACAGGTAATCTAGTATAGCATTGGCTAATTCTCGTTAAAATCTAAAGAATTTGGTTCTACATGATTTCTTTGGCTTTGGAATTGGGTTCTGAGAGGTTACTAAGGTGTTATGGTTGGCCCATTGCCTAAGGACGTCTAATCCCAGGTTAACAAAAATCTGGGGTGTTACAGTAGTAATCTCTTGCTTATATTCTCTCTTTTGGTTTAGCATCTGATGAAGGCCATGAGAAATACCATCTGATGAAGCCTGACATATGAGATATGGAAATGTTGCTATGAAAGGGCGATGAAAAAAATGAATGTGATATATATATATTTCTGAACATGCTTTAGGATACATGCACAACAAAGCTTCTCCTGAAAAACTCTCCTTGAACTACAGGCATTGTGGAAGATATTCACATATAATTAACATTCAGCATGTATCTGCAGGTCCGCAACTGAAGTATCTCTGCAGCACAAGTGTTTGCATCTGCCGACTGATCATCGCATTTATTTTTAGTAGGATGAAGGTGAAGAGGAATAACTTTTTCATACAACTACATTGTTTATATGATGAAATTGATTTTCAACCATGTGCAGCAAGCTTTCGGATCAAAGAGAAGCTAAGAATATGGTGTTAGTTGATGGAAATTCGATCACCAGTAAACGCACATCCATGGAGTTCTCGTTTGCGATTGTTGAGAAGCTATTTGGCTGCGAGAAGGCATTGGATCTTACTGTCAATGAGAACTTTAAATAAACATGTAACTATTATGTTGGCATTATACTTTTGTGAATGGATTGAAATGAATGATAGTGTTTGATTGATTGAATGAATGAATGAATAATTTAGCCATGATGTATTTATACGTATTAGCTTATATGAGTTGATCTATCAGGGCATGTATTGCAATGGTAAGAGATGCCATTATTATTAATATTATTATTTGTTTTTTAAAAAATAGGTCATAGCTATAGCTACTAACCGTAGCCGTTTATCTGGAAACCGTAGCTTTTGCTAATTTAAACCTATTGCTACGGTTCTCGCTCGACTTTTCGCTACAGATATAATCCGTAGCTGTATGTACTTTAGAGCTATGGAAGATATGACTACGGATTAAATCCGTAGCTATTGCTTCTATAGCTATGGATTAAATTCTTAGCCATAGCTTTTAGACCTATGGCTACGGTATCAATGGTGACGGTCGTGCTACGGACTAAAACCGTAGCCATAGGTATTTAGCTACGACTTTTATCCATAGCCCTTGCCCTATTTTTTGGTAGTGAATATTTGGGTGCCCTAAAATGGGCTTTGTTTTGTTTTTTAGATAATGGATTAACTACTGCTGTCTGGGGCAGTTCGTTTTTTTTTAATGATGCATGTTTTGTTACATATGGTTGCACATAATTCTATTCTTACTACTATATGATGTCCCCTAGTTAAATGGAATTTCTACTATGGAATGCATGTGATTTTCATGAGTATCTTACCTGATCTATTTCATATGCATTCATACTCTCTCAAAATGATGTATAGTTTAAAATGATCTCATCTTTATACATCTCTATCTGTAGTTCTCCCATATGCTTAAAATCTTCAGTCAATATCACTTGTTATGCCTTTGCCAATGACTGACAAAAAAGGGGAGAAAAGTTAAAAACACCCCATGTGAAAAATTGAATATTTGTGCTCTTATATATTGCAGGTGTAAGGGGAAGCAGCTGCACCAAGAAAGGGGTTTTATACAGTAGGGGGGAGAAAATTCTGGTTGTATACATGAATGTGTTAGAATTTATAAAATTGTGTAAACACATGTACACACAATTTAAGATGTATCTGTCTAAATATTTTCCTAGGGTGTTTTGGGTATTTTGTCATGTAAATGACAAAGGGAGAGATCGAAAGTGCACCTACTAGTGCCCTTGTTTGACAATTACCATGTGAGTTGAGTCAGTCGAACTACAGAGTCTAACAGGAAGAACAATTCAAGTGTCTGCCTCAACTGGATGTGTGAAAGCTCGCCATAGGTAAATCATAGCCTCACATCCCATGTCCCAAAACACCAGGTGAATAAAACCCTTAAAACTAAGTAGAAAATCTTAGGGTTTTATAGTGAGAAAATTTTTTATCAAACAGGAAAATCTTCAAGTTTTCTTGCTCTGTTGATTATATCGGAACACTTCTCGATGTGATCGACCTGTTCTATCGATGTCCTCGGAATCTCAATCGATACAATCGAGTGAGGATAAAAAGCGTTCAGCAACCACATACTCATCTGCATGATTTATCGATATATCGAAGTATCAATCGATATCATCGATATTCAAATATCGAGCCCATCGGAAGTGGGTCGATAATATCGACAGGCAGTTTTTTAACGCCCCTATTTTTCTAAAGAAAACTACTATGAGCTTCGATATATCGATGACTGTTCTGATTCAATCTGAATTCAAATATCGATCATATCGGAAGTCAATCGATCATATCGACAGTGGATGCGCATTTCTTTCAGTAAATATTCCAGGATGTTTTTACCTTTGATTGGGGGCCACTCGAGGAAATCAATATTCTTATATCGATGGTATCGAGCCTTGGTCGATTGGATCGAAAAACTGGACACAAACTGTCCATGTGCTTATAGGTAAATCTATATGATTTATCGATCCCATCGACACTGCCTTGATATCATCGATATTCAAATTCCGATGACATCGGTTGACCCTCAATCATATCCTAAAAAATTTGAAATATTTTAGGCTAGTCTCTCTCATTTTTCAAATGTCGATAAATTGATCCCAGTATCGATGGAATCGGAGTTCGAAAGCTAATGACATCGACACCAGTATCGATCCCATCGACTAGCTGACAAAAGGTTTTAAAAGCGTATGACTTTTGAGTTTATGTTATCGAGCGGACAGTCGATCCCATCGAGAGTATATGCTCGATGATATCAAACCCTATCATAAATATGACCATTTTATATCCGTTGGAACTTTTTGCCTATATATAGAGAGACCTGTCCATATTGCTGGTAGAGAAAGAAGAGAGTGCTTTTGTATGTTTTACCTTTAGATCATATACCCAAAACATTTTCTCTCATGGGAGTTCATCTTTCAATCCACTCTCATTCATTGACATTCAATAGAGTGGATTGAGAAATGAACTTCCACATTCAAGGATCCTTCAGCAACTATCTTAATAGCATATCATTAAGCTGGGATGCCTTGAATAAATAAATGACGGGAATTACTCTATTTTTCTTATAGAAAAATTCTAAGAGAGTAGATTTCCGTCCTAACCTTGACCCAACCCGAAGCCAAGTACTGGTATATCTTTTGTGTTGCGGATTAAGGGAGCTGAAGACTCTTCAATAACAAGAAGGAGATCTTCATCACCGTGCTAAATAAGACTCATCAATTTATCTGTAAGTACCTAAAGTCCAGAGGACACTTGTGATCATTCCTTTATAGGATTAGGTCTTAGGTGTTGCTCACCCTTTAAAGTCCCTATAAGAGGCCTTCGGCGGGAGTGTACGCTGTGGGTGCGTCATGTGGACCCTTGCTCTGTGGAGAGCATAAACATCTAGGTGCGCTATTTAAAACTCCAGGATTAGAGGTGAACCGAGTAGAAACCTCCGTGTAAAGGTTGAAGGTGAACCTGATTTAAAACCTTAGGTTTGAGGTGAACCTTGGGAAACCTCCTTAGTAAAATTCGGTACACTCAAGGGTTGAGTGCAACAGCCGGGAGTGGAGTAGACAAGTAGTCGAACTACTATAAAAATGACTGTGTTTGAGTTTGTTATTATTTTTCATTGTGTGATATTCTTTACATGTTTTTATGTTTGATTGTCTAAGATCACACCTCATATACACACACAGTCTTATCCATCATAATCTTGAATGCAACTTGTTTATCTTTCAAACAGTTTGTGATAGGATCCTCTACAAGGCTTGGAAGCCAGTAGAGTTACATTTGAGTAATCCTGATAATTTAATATTTGATAGGATTAGTGCAATAGGATTTTTAATATCTCATGAATTTTTTTTAAAAAAGTCCTATTCACCCCCCTCTAGGACATATTGGCATATTCCTACTTCGACTCAAGCGGTCTTCACCGTTATTTCAATCTTTTCTATCTAACATATGATTTGACTACTTATGATGATATATTTCCTTGTTTGAATGATGGTCTTTATGCTTATATCATTATATGATCTACCCTTTTTACCCTTTGGATTATTATCTCTACGTTATTGGCTTATTTCTTGGTAAATCCTTTGTAAATAACTAATAAAAAGGGAGAGAAGAAACCTATCCACCAAAATAATGTTTATTTTTATAGAAATTTCTTTTTCCTTTGTTATAGGTGTGGGATCTCGGTCTTTTGCAACATCGCTTATGTGCACACGCGTCTTAACTCGCACCGTTAATATACCATACACTGCACCCTAGTGCACCTTGAAAACTCACCTAAGTGATTTGTTTTGGATGATCTTGAGACCTCTATCATGTGGACCGCGTCATCGTTGTGATCGTAATGGTGAAAACTGTGCATCAATATGACGCTCCGTTAATGAGATGTGACCCATCGAATGTAAGGCCCAAATTATGTATCCAGTAACACAAGCAACCTTTATTATGTTAGGCCCATTAGACTTGAGCTCATGTGGGCCTAAATCCTACTTTTAGAACATGGAAATTACTAATAAATCAGATAATTTCTACATGACAAAAATATTAGCTAGCACACATAAGATAAGCATGATAAGACAAAATTGGATTATATCCTAAAACTCATCATTAACTCTCTCCTTATGCCTTAGAAACTAATCATGGCTCATGTCCACTTCATCATATACATGCAGCCAATGCATATCTTGATTTGTGCCACATGACTTCAAACAACCAACTACAACACTCCACTTCATCATCCACCATGCATCACCTATAACCCACAACCCTTATCCATCCATTAGTCAATGCATGTCTAGATTTCTTTTACCTTGGCCATTGCATGCTTAACACCATCCACCTCATCCATCAACTACCCATATCATACATCATCTTCCACCTCACTTTTAGCACCAATTAGATCCCATAAACTTGCCACATCATCTTGTCACCTCAACCCCCAATTCCCTATATAAGAATATGAGCTCTCTTGCACTTATTCCTTTCCCATACTTAAAAAAATTCTGAGATTTTTAGAGAGTGAGAAAGAGTGGGGCCAAGGTTTGGCCCACCATTAATTAAAGAGGGAGTGGACCACACATCATCATCCAACCATCCATCCATTGAGGTGAGTCCACACCCCTCATTCTATCCTCCTCATCCTCCTCTTTCTTCCTCTTTTTATTTTCTTGATATGTGTGGGCCCACTGGTGTGGAGTTCTTATGTGCATGTATTTATGGCTATGGTGGTCAGAAAAGTGGTCCATGTCAGTATGGTCCACTATGATGAACAATCATATCCACACCCTTCACATGTAATCTTTTTTTTGTATATGGACAGCAAGCTTTAAAAATCATATAAAATTAATCATGATAAGATCAGAGTTGAAACTTGAGAATAATATGAATCAGAATATGAACGAACTTTGGACCAAATTTTGTAGCCATCCAACGGTCCAATCATCCGTAACATCAAGTTTACTTAGCTACTATCTGCAGCACATGTAGGATGCTGATTTGCCTAAAACGGACCCATTTTTTAATTCTTTTATCGAATGTATTAAAAATATATGTTCTTTTAGTTTCGTATAAAATTGAAATAGCTTTCCAATGGTATATAATAATCTTTAATCGGAGTTCGGATGGCTGAGATCTTGACCTTATACGAAAGATGTATTTGGGAACTTGTTATGACCATTCTTGTGTGGGCCATATTCGTAATTCCAACGGTCAGATGTATTTGATGTTTGCTCTTAACTAAAGATAGTTATTGATCATATGTATGATCCCTATGGTCAGATCCTTTCATGATTGAATTTAGGAAATTCTAGACCCTTAGATACTTTCATAAGAACAAATCTTAAATTTCTATGTGTGGTTAGGATGGATCCAAGGCTCTGTATGGTTGAAAACCTATAAAAGCCCTGAATGATGAATTCCCAAACCATCCATTGGCTTAGATTTTCCAATATAGAATTTGATCATAAAAATTTGATCAAGACATTTCGTGTGCTACTTGTATGTTGTATGTATGTGGGCTACAATATTCATCCTCTTATTAGGGACCTACATGGTAGTGAGACCACTTTCGATTTATGTACTTTATTAGTTCATTTAATCTGGACAGTCATATGTACTGATGTGTGTCTCTTATCTATGCTTTGCTAGTATGCGGGCATCATTTTCCATTTTATCTATTTCTTTTCTTTTGCACTTTCTGTTTGCTGGAATATTTCTAAGTACCTAATTGCATTGCAAGGTGGGACCCACAGAATTTGTTGACGCCACAGAACTTGCTGACACCAATTTAGTAGCTGTCTGCTGCTAGGGTCCCACGTCCTGGTGCTAAACTGGACGGACGACATTGATGTAGAATATATGCATCCAAGGTGGGCCCCACCCCACATGTGCAACACGTGTGGGTGGGTCCCACGTACCAGATAAAATGGATGGCTGGTATGGACATAACACATACCTCAAGACCATACCTTGCTAACATCAACCATAGAAGATTGACATCAACCATAGAAGATGGACGACCAGTAATAAAAATCCATTCATTGAGGTGGGTCCACATGTGTGGGACCCACTAGCCCTAGGTGAAGCTGATATTCATGATTTTCCTACGTCCAGTCTTCACCGTTGGATGGTTTGGATGATGAGTTCATCGGGTGGGGTCCACTTCCTTTCTTTCAGTGCATTAATAAAATCTACTTTGTTTTGAAATCAAGGGAAACACGAGGATTGCAATACGAATTCAAAATCAATAAAATGAATGATAATGTTTGTCCTTTAATGTTCCTTTTAAATGTGCCCTGTTATGTCAAATTACATGAGTGTTGATTTAGTCTTCAAGTGGGCCTCATGATGAAGATTATAAGATTAAGACCTCAACCAGGAAGAAGCTCGAGTGCTCCAAATAGGTAAATTTTAAGCCTCACTTCCCTAACCAAACCCTTGAGGTAAATGACCCTCATTTAACTTAGTCTTACCTCCAATTCATTGAAAATCATCTTTGGTAAGATTAAGTGTTGAATATTTAGAATGCTAGAGAAGTAAAACATGAACTATATGGGAAAAATTGATTGCATCGATTTGCAATCGAAGACATTTTCAATTCTATCGAACATGGTTCGATTGCATCGAAATATAGGCCCATTCTGTCTAGCAACAAAATGACTATATGCTAATTGTCGATTATATCGAATAATGTTCGATGATACCAAAATTCAAATTTTGATAGAATAAAACCATATTCGATGGCATCGACTTAGGGCACTCCCTCTACATAGAAAACATTCTCTAAGTGTTCATTGATATAATCGAGCCACCTTCCATCACATCGAGAGTAAATTCCCGAAAGAATCAAAGGATACTCGATTACATCGAGTATGAGGAACATTTTATCCAGCAGGCCATATAGGAATATACATCTTTTCGATTACATCGAATATGATTCAATGTCATTGAACTTCAAAATTCGATAGCATCGAAGATCAGGACAAAATCTTTTAGCAACCAAAAGTAATTTTTGAAGAAAATCCAATGGGATCGAATTACCTCTCGATTACATCGAAGTGCACGTCGATAAAATTAAAGGGTTCTCGATAAAATTGAGTAGAATTTGTTTTACACAAAAATGAATATATTTGTGTAAGAAATTGATGCAATTAAAGTATGCTCGGTAACATCGAAATTTAAATTTCGATGAAATCGAAGACTACTCGATAGCATCGACAAAGACAAATATTTGCTCATTTTTTTACCGTTGAGATTCTTCTTTTATAAATACCATATGTTGCTGCTTAGCAAAATGAGATAGAATTTAAGAGAGTTTGAGAGAGTTGCTTCGAACAGTTTATATCCTATTCCTCATTTCTTCTTTCCTATTAGAGTTAATCATTCAATCTTGGCATAAGATTTTTCTCATCATCTTCACTGCTTAGATTAAATTATGAATTCTAGCATGCAATGAGTTTCCAACTACCATCTTTATAAGAAAATCATTGTGATTGGAACTCTTGAATGCATAGCTCATGGGAATCTTCTTTATGAATTTAAATCATATCATTTAAATAGAGAAGAACAACAAATCCCTAAACCTCACAACCTCGAAGCATCAGAAGCGGTTGCGGTTTAAGGGATCTGAAGGTTCTTCATCAACATCGAAGACCTTTATATTGTGCGAGAAAGGGATTCACTCACTTATCTGTAAGTATATTGAGTCTATTGAGTCCGAAGATCTTTCCATGTGAAGGATTAGGATTCAGAGTTTGAGTGACAACCTTGTCAAGACCTCATTGTAGACCTCTGACCGGAGAATAAGTAGTCCTTGTGTAAGCGTGTTGTCCGTGTAAAGGACATGTTGCCTTCTGTAGGTATGGGTTGCCTTGTGTAGGCTCCTAGTTGTGTCCTTATGTAGGACTCGTCATTTTATGTAGGCACCTAAGGCAACCTAGTTGTAACACTCTGAATTTTGAGGGTCGAGCAAAGCTCTACTGCCGATATTTCGAACATCACATGTCTTATGGATGATGATACTCAGATTTCTTTCATATTCATGAATTAAGCATGTGTGGGATTATACTAAACAACACATCATACTCCAGATTTAATGAAATTAAGCTAGTGCAGAATTCTAAAACATATTTATGTAAGTATGTAGATGTTTAACAAAATTTCTTCCAGAGTTTGAGTACGTAACCGGGTTTAACATATACATGTATAATTTCAAAATGTACAAAAAGTGGTGGTGTAAATGTGTTCAACTAATCCCTGATGCCCAGTGTCCCCTGCGCAATGGCACGTGGTCTACGTCGACCCGCCCTAGAGCAATCATAAACCATCACTTCCTAATTATTCTCTTTAATGCAGAAATGGAGTGCAAGTAATGATGCATGCCCTCACCCATCAATGCTCCCTCACACGCGACTCCAACAACCTATTTCACATATGACATCACTTCCTCAAACGGTGCAACTCCAATGCCTTTTTGGCACATCCTAATTAATATAGTGTGATGCATCGTCATGTTAGCCAAGTGATTAATTATGCTCATTCACACAGCAAGTTTGGGAAGCTAGGGTACCTCCGTTTTTAATATTGACCCCAAATCAAACATTTGGCATTAAACAATAGCAGTGGTCCTACTCCTAAGTTCTATATCCATTTAGGTTCGTCACTCCTAGTTAAATGCATACGATAGGCAAGTTGCAAGAAGTTGTGCTCGCGGTCACTACGGGGAGGCTCATTACCCCAGCGTAGGCCGACAACACGAACATGGTGTCTCATACCACCATGCTTAGCTCATGAGTCTTAGTTACTCATTAGCCACTATGAGGAGGCTCATCACCCTAGCATAGGTTGACAGCTCAGACATGGTATCTCATACCATCATATCAGGCTCATGATTCTTAGTGGATCGTGGTACTATGAATAAAGTGGATCTTTACATTGGTAAGGGGTACCTTAGATTCAAGAAGTCACGTCCATACATGGTAAACACACAATAGTCAATCAGTTCATTAGGCAAGCTCGATTGGTATGGGCATACGCTAACATAATCGACATGGAGTGCATAAGTGCCCCTTGTGGCCTATCCACTATCAACAATCGTCGTGCAACTCGTATTCATCGAGTTTACCCAAGGTGGCAAGGCTAAATCGGCCACCCAAACAAGGACTTTTACCGATTGCTTGGGCTACATTTGTAGCCCCAATTCTATCCAACTGCTGCGACAACCACGTGTAATATCCATCCTAGCATTCAGCAAAACAATCCAAGTGTATTCGACATTTGGGCATTTCATCAAACACATAGACCATGTCAAATATAACTTGCATTTTATCAATTGATTTCATAGAGGAAAAGATACATATGCATAAGACAACAAGGAATCCTACCTTAATACTTATAGTAAATACAAATCATCAACAATTTCTCATTTAAACAATTTATCAAACGCATAGACTACATTAGTTACAACATATGTTTTATCAATTCTTTATATAAATAGATCTACATCCATATGACAATGATGAATCCTAGATTAGTAATCATGATAAGCATTAATCATTTTCTATTGCTCATTTAAACATTTCAACAAACACATAGGGTGCATCGTTTATTTATCACAGTTCATAGGTATATCTCATACAAAAATCAATGTATTTAAGACAATACGGAAGCAATCAAGACAGACATAAATCATTAGCTGTCATGAAAGCATCAATAAACCATAACTTAAGTGTTTATAGTTTACACCTTTCATTAGTTTGCTCGACTCGGACTCGGTCCAAATTCTACGTTTCCAAAAATGGAAATCGGGCACTTAAATGATGAAACTGGTTAGCTAGGTTGATGAAAAACTATCCTGGGGCTCTACCTCAATATTAGGGTTGGTATTTCTTACCTGAAATCATAGCCGGAAGAGGTTTGGGTAGTGAAAGGAGGCGGTGATTAGGCACGTGGATGCGTGGGAGAAGATTTCCCAGGGTTACAACGTCTCCCCAAGTTTTCTCTTGCTCTTTTCACTCTTTTCTCTTCTTTCTCCCCTAGGATTTGCAAAATTCGTATATGAGAGGGAGAGAGTAAAATGGGGGCTATTTATAGCCTCAGATGTGATGTAAATGGCGCCATGGCCACTTTATACTATACTTCTACCCTATGGGAAGCCGTTTCTGATGAACAAGGCTCATAGGGAGGCTTACTGCTCATCTATGTCATGAGGTACACTCCCTGACAATGGATCCATGCCAGGAAATGATTTTGATACGATTGAATGAGCCGATTGACCATGGATAGACCATGTCAAATCAATGGTCATACGTGTTCAATCGAGGCCACGGTTATATAGATGTGTGCAGAGAAATTTTCTTTCCCCATGGGTGAAGTTTGGTCACAAACTAACGGTCCGAATTCTTAAACTTTGTATGAGAGCGAACGGCCTAATTCACTTAAGTTTCAATTCATTTTCTAATGATATTCACGTTTCTCACGCTCTTAACTCACGGCTCAAGTTGGGCATTTCTGGATACTATCTTGGATTGATTCCTGCGGTGGTTGTCAAGCCTAGCAGGACGGACATCTTCCTATAATGACCCTCGATGTGCAGTCTAGGTCCGTAACCGAGTTTTAATGTACTCCTTAGTGCGACAAGCCTTTGGGATTTCTCTTAAGTCTTAAGATGACATTGAGTCAGTGGTATTCCTGGTTCTAGACCTTCCCATTTGTGAATATTATGGCCCAAGCTTAATCCACCGATTATTTAGTACTTAAATAAATCCCACCTAAATTATACGACAGGATGTGGTCCTTAGGTTGTTCTGCCAGATGTTGTACTTGGGTCTTTGTACAGATTTTTTCGGGACGTTATAATCTACCGCCTTAAAGAAAAATTTCGTACCCAAAATTTGTACCTTTTTGTACTCCTCAAGGATTTGTGGGTAGTTCTTCCGGACCTCAGCTTCCATCTCCTAAGTAGCCTCCTCCTCAGTGTGGTGTGTCTATAACACTTTCGCGAGTGGGATGACCTTGCTACGCAATACTTTCTCTTTCCTATCTAGAACACGCGTGAGCCGTAATACATAGGTGGCGTCCTCCCTCAGTTGTACTTGCTCCCACCTGATAATATGAGTGGGGTTGGGAACATATTTCATCTGCATCGACACATGAAAGACATTTTTTACACCTATGAGTGGTATGGGCAAGGTGAGACGGTATGCCACCCCACCTACTCAGTCTAAAATCTGAAAAGGCCTAATGAACCTCACCGTGAGTTTCCCATTCTTGCCAAAATGAAGTACTCCCTTCATTGGGAAAACTTCAAGGAATACATGGCCCCAACTTCGAATTTCAACTGTCTTTGTCTCGTATCAGTGTAACTCTTCTGCCTACTCTGGGCCATAAGGTGTTGACGCTTAATAATATCAATCTTTTCTGAGGTCGCTTAAACAAGATCTGAGCTAACCAAGCTCTTCTCGCTAACTTTCACCCAACAATGTGGAGCCCGACATGGGCTTTGTAAGGAGCCATGCCAATGCTTGCTTGAAAACTGTTGTTATAGGAAAATTCGGTATACGGGAGACAGTCATCCCAGTTGTCCTTGAAGTCAAGTTTTCATGCTCACAACATGTCTTCGTTTATCTGATTTACTCTTTCCATCTACCTATCGGTCTGTGGGTGGAATGCGGTACTAAATTTTAACTTCACCCCCATTGCCTCGTGTAATCGAGTCCAGAACATAGACATGAATCATGTGTCTTAGTCCGACACAATTTCTAGAGGAACTTCATACAGTTGTACTATCTCCTTAATGTATATCTTAGTCAGGTCATCTGTCGAATTATAAACTCTAATCAGGAGGAAATGGGCCGACTTTATCAACCGGTCCATAATCACCCAAATGGAGTCATGCCCCTTTCTCATCTTTGGTAACTCAAAAATGAAATCCATAGATATGAAATCCCACTTTCACTAGACTATAGGCATAGGTTGGAGTAAACCCGCGGGTCGGTGGTGCTCAGCCTTAATTAGATGACATGTGAGGCATCGGGACACGAAGTTTACGATTTGGGCCTTCATGTTGTCCCACCAATACGAACGCTTCACGTCTCGATACATTTTTGTACTACTCGAATGCATCACCAACTTTGAATTGTGAGCGGCCTCTAGAACTTCTCTCCTTAAGTCGTGAAGGTTCGAAATGCATAGGCGGCCACGATACCGTAAACCTCCATCCAAACTGACCCTCCATTCTGATTCTTCACTGTCGCTTGCACGCTCTCTCATCTTTAACAATAGCTCATCTTCTTTCTAAGCCACAATGATTCGATCATTAATAAGTGGTTGTACATGGAGGTGTGCGATGCTCTAGAATGGCTCCTCCATTGTCAGCCTCTGTTCGAAATCTCACACGAACTCCACCATATTCTACTCTCTTACCATTAGTGGGGCTATAAATTCCATGGTTTTCTTACAGCTTAATACATCGGCCACAAGGTTGGCCTTACCAGGATGGTAGAAGACTTTAAACTTAAAGTCTTTCAATGTCTCCATCTAACGGCGCAGCCTCATATTCAGGTCCCTCTATGTAAAGATGTACTTAAGGCTCTTATGGTTGCAAAAGAGCTCGAACTCCTCGCCTTAGAGGTAATGTGTCCAAAGCTTTAATGCGAAAATGACTACCACCAACTCCAGGTCGTGAGTGGGGTAATTTTCTTCATGTTTCCTCAACTATTGTGAGGCATAGGCAATCACCCTATCCTTTTGCATAAGTACACACTCCAAACTGACTCGAGAGGCATCAGTGTAAATAGTATATTTGACCCCTTGCTCTAGCAGCACTAGTACAGGGGCAGACGTCAGCTTGTCCTTTAATTCTTGAAAGGCTGCCACTGCTTTCTCATTCCAAGCAAATTTAAGATCTGTTCAAATAAGTTACGATAATGGTCGGGCTATCTTGAAAAAATCTTTAATGAATCGACAATAATAGCCGGAAAGTCCGAGGAAACTCCTCACTTCTGTAACTGAGCCGGGCTGCTCCCAGTTTTGTACTGCGGTCACCTTGGCAAGGTTTACAATGATTCCTTCTTTGAAAATAACGTGGTTTATGAACTTGACTTCTTCCTTCCAGAAGTCACATTTTCGGTACTGTGCAAAAAACTGATTCTTCCTAAGAGTATCAAGGATTGCTCGCAGGTATTCTTCGTGATCTTTCCAACTCTTTGAGTATGTTAAAATGTCATCCATGAATACGATGATGAATGAGTAAAGATATGGTCAAAACACCCAGTCCTTGAGATCCATGAATATGTCAGGTGTATTTGTAAGTCCAAACGACATCATAAGGAATTTGTAGTGCCCGAAGCTAGTCTTAAAAATTATTTTCTTCACATCTTCATTCCTGACACGCAATTGATGATACCCAAACTGTATGTCTATCTTAGAAAAATATGAGCCCCTTTCAATTGGTCGAACAGGTCATCTATCCTAGGGAGTGGATACTTATTCTTTACTATAACATGATTCAGCTTACGATAGTTTATACATAACCGCAACGATCCATCCTTCATTTTCACAAACAACACAGGAGCTCCCTAAGGAGATACTGTAAGTGCACCTACTAGTGCTCTTGTTTGTCAATTATGATGTAAGTTGAGTCCGTCAAACAACAGCGCCTAACAGAAAGATCAATTCAAGTGTCTACCTCAATTGGATGTGTGAAAGCTCGCCATAGGTAAATCATAGCCTCACATCCCATGTCTCAAAACACCAGGTGATTAAAACCCTTAAAACAAAGTAGAACATCTTAGGATTTTATTATAAGAAAACTTTTTACCAAACAGGAAAATCTTCAAGTTTTCTTACCCTGTCGATTGTATCGATTCACATTTCGATATGATTGACCTGCTCTGTCGATGTCCTCGGCATCTCAATCAATACAATCGAGTGAGGACAAAAAGCATCCAGCAACCGCACATTCATTTGGACGATTTATCGATATATCAAAGTTTCAATCGATATCATCGATATTCGAATATCAATCTCATCGGAAGTAGATCGATAATATCGACATGCAGTTTTACGGTGCCCCTATTTTTCTAAAGAAATTTACTATAATCTTCGATATATCGATGTTTGTTTCGATTCAATCTAAATTTAAACATCGAACATATTGGCAGTAATTCGATTATATAGATAGTGGGCGTATGTTTTCTCTAGTAAATATTTCAGGGTGTTTTAAACGTTGATCGGGGGTCATTCGAGGAAATCGATATTCTTATATCAATACCATTGAGTCCTGGTCGATTAAATCGAGTCTAGCACAAACTGACCAATGTGCTTATAGGTAAATTTATATGATTTATCGATCCTATTGACAAGGTCTCGATATCATCGACATTTAAATTTCGATGATATCGGCTGTTCCTCGATCATATCTTTAGAACCTGAAATTCTTCAAGGCTTGTCTCTCTTGTTTTCATCTGTCGATAGATCAATCCCTCTATCGATGAAATCAGATTTAGAAATTTGATAACATCGATGTGTGTCACGATCTCATTGACCAGTTGGCAGTAGGCTTTCAAAAGTGAAAATGACATTTAAGTTTGTATCATCGAGCAGTCAGTCGATGTTATCGGGAGTATACGCTCGATAATATCGACCTTGCTCGATGATATCGAACTCTGTCATAAATGTGACCATTTTATATCCGTTGGAAGCTTTAGCCTATATATAGAGATGTTAGTCTTTATTGCTGGTAGAGAAAGAAGAGAGTGCTTTTGTGTGTTTTACCTTCAGATCATATACCCAAAGCCCTTTCTCTCACTGGAGTTCATCTTCCAATCCACTCTTACCATTGATATTCAATAGAGTAGATTGGAAAATGAACTTCCACATTCAAGGATCCTCTAGCAACTATCTTAATAGTATATCATTAAGCTGAGATACCTTAAATGAATACATGATGGGAATCACTCTATGTTCCTTATAGGAAAATTTCAAGAGAGTGGATTTTCATCCTAACCTTGACCCAACCCGAAGCCTAGTATTGGTACATCTTTTGTATTACGGATCAAGGGAGCTGAAGGCTCTTCATCAACAAGAAAGAGATCTTCATCACTGCGCTAAAAGGGACTCATCAACTTATCTGTAAGTATTTAGAGTCTAGAGGACACTTGTGTTCATTCCTTTCTAGGTTTGGGTCTTAATTGTTGCTCACCATTTGAAGTCCTTAAAGGAGGCCTCCGGTGGGAGTGTACATTGTGGGTGCATTGTGTGAACCCTTGTTCTGTGGAGAGCATAAACATCTAGGTTTGTTGTGCGGACCCTTGTTCTGTATGGGTATAAACATCTAGTTAGGAGTGCACCAGCAAAATTTCAGGGTTAGAGGTGAACCGAGTAGAAACCTCCGTGTAAAGGTTGAAGGTGAACCTGATTTAAAACCTTAGGTTTGAGGTGAACCCTAGGAAACCTCCTTAGTGAAATCCGGTACACTCAAGGGTTGAGTGCGGCAGCCGGGAGTGGAGTAGACAAGTACTCGAACCACTATAAAAATGACTGTGTTTGCTATTACCTTGTTTGTGTGATTTGCTTTACTATTTCAATATCTAAATGTTTGAGATCACACCTCACACACATACATAGACATATCCAGTATGAACTAAGTTCTATAATTGTTATCTTTTGAATAGTTTGTGATTGGACCCTCTACTAGGCTTGAAAGCCAGTAGAGTTACATTTGAGTAATCATGATAATTGTATATCTGATAGGATTAGTGCAATAGGATTTTTAAATACATTGTAAAGCTTTAAATAGTCTTATTCACCCCCCTCTAAGACATATTAGCATATTCCTACTTCAACTCAAGTGGTCTTCACCGTTATTTCAATTGTTACAGAGCGGGTCTCTCTTTAAGGGTTTCACCGCCTAGATAGTGATCTTGATTGAAGTTGTGAAATATGGACAAAGGAGAGGGCTCATCAGTCACTAGACCTCTAGTATTTGATGGTTCAAATTATGCATACTGGAAGGCTAGAATGCATTACTTCCTGAGATCTTTGGATCATAATGTTTGGGATGTAGTTGAAAAAGGATATGTGGTACCATTAAAAAAAATCGTATTTAAAGATGAAACTACCATCACTAAGCCCAAACCCAAAGAAAAATGGACCACACTCGACAAAGAACAGTGAACTACTGAAGCAAAAGCAATGAACGCCATCTACTGTGTCGTGTCTCAAGATATATTTAATCAGATAAGTATGTGTGAGACATCCAAGAAAGCATGGGATCTACTGGAAACAACCCATGAAGGCACAAGTACTGTGAAGAGATCTAAACTACAACTTTTGACTTCACAGTTCGAAAATCTCAAGATGGAAGAACATGAGACATTTATGGAGTTTTTCACCAAATTTAATATTATTTATAACTCCATGGGTGGATTGGGAGAAAAAGTTCCGGTATCTAAAATATGTAGGAAAATCTTAAGATCTCTACCGGAACGGTTTAATCCCAAGGTAACAACAATTGAGGAGTGTAGAAACATTGATGAAATGAAAGCAGAAGAACTGGTAGGTTCCCTACAAACTTTTGAACTACACTTCACTCAATCCCAAAAATCCAAAAATACTATCCTAAAAACTTCTAAGAAATCAAAACATGAGGACAGTGAAAGTGAAAAAGAAGATGAAGATGAGGAAGTGGCTCTGCTGGCACAAAGATTTAGAAGATTCTTTCAAAGGAATCGTGGCCGCCCCTCTAGAGGTAGAAAGGTGGATGACAAACCTTCTATAGGAAAATTTAGAAAAAGGACCAAATAACCACAATGCTACTCCTGTCAGGAGTATGGACACCTATCTACTGAATGTCCAAACAGAAAAATTAAGGGCAAGGCAATGACTGCCACATGGGATGATACAGAAGAGTCAAACTCAAAAAATAGTGACTCAGAAAGCGATAAAGATCAGAAATCATTGAAAATACTTATGATCTCCACTGCTCCAATCATTCGAATAGAATTTAAAGAAGAACAGCAAGCTACTGAATCATTTCCATCTGACAATGAGGAATTTGAAGAAGAAGAAGAAATTGAAAAGGATAAACTACAGGATTCTTATAATCAACTATACATTCATAGCATCCATATCCTTAAAAAACTTAGTATGTCTGAAAATAAAATGGAATTGTTGCAGAAAGACTTGGACAGAACCTTGGAAATAAACATACATTTAGCCAATGATTTGCAACAATATCACACAGACAATGATAAATTAGAAAGAGAAAACCTATCCCTAAAAACAGAATTATCCAAACTTATGAACCAGGCTGAATTGCTAAGAGATGATAATGCACAAATCAAAAATGGGAACCACTCATTTTGTATTGACTTAGAAAAATCCAAGAAATTTACCGAGATAAACTATAAATTTTCTTAGAGTGGTGAGAAATTGAAAAAATTGTTAGGGATGGGAAGACTAGGAATAGATAAGAGTGGACTAGGATATGAGAAAAGTAAAAAAGAAAACTGGAAATAAAGCCCAAACAAAACTTACTGCTTCAAGTAACAATATGGGAATTTCTCTAGTTTGCCACTTATGTGGTGATGTGGGTCATTATAAGTTTGAATGCTTGGCACCAAGGCTGACCTCACATAACTCTAATCAGAAAAATATTAGAATCAAAACCATCAGGGAAACACTAAATGATAAAGGTCTGCTTAAGAAAAACACTTATCCACCACCACCTGAAGATAAGGACAAAATAAAGAAATCTGTCCCATAATGGGTAGTTAAAGAAAAACTGAACTGTCTGATGATTAATTCTCATATACCCTGATATATCAAGCAGAAAAAGGAACAAGTCCAGATTATGTATCTAGATTTGGATATTTGCTGAAATGATGCAATTTTGTTGAGCCTTCAATATTACATCTGAGGTTGGAGACCTGAAACTTTTGTAAATAAACATTATCATGTTTATAATTGTACAAAACTGGTACAAATTTTTGTGATATATCAAGTTAAGAAATACACAATAGTGTGTCGAAATTGTGAAGATTTTGAATAGTATCTACTTTCGATACAAGTGTCAGCCTTTTTCGATTTCATCGACCGAGGGTTGATACAATCGACTGCTCTTCAGAATATGAAAATCTGTATGACCGTGGATGATATCGTGGACAGACTCAATAATCGATTGACAACTTCTCGATACTATCAATACATTGGTCGATATGATCGACAGATGGCGCCCGATAAAAGTTAGCAGGACGAAAAGGGAGTTTATTCTTCAAGGGCTTCTCGGTTGTTTTTCTTGCTTGATCCTCCCAACTAATCACCAGGGGCCACATCGGATTAACCAAATCCTTCCACAAATCAGATAATATCCTTCTAACATCAACAGAATTATTTTTGGATACTATTGGTTTGTCGGGCGTTTTTGTCGTTTTTCTCCAAAATACTTCAAAAAGCCTATTATTACACATGGGAAAAGATAAAAATGTAACATCTAGTCCTGGGGAGTCTTCAAGAGCTACCCGACAAAAAGTCCTTACCTCAAGGGAAAGGATGAGGATCCCAGACCGTGGGACACTCACACGGCAAAGATCACGACACAGTGGGTCCCAGACTGAATTTCTTGCACCGTCTCAACCAGCGCCACCTCCTCCGGCTATCCAACGCCCTGCAAAATACACCAAAAGGAAGCTGATCCATGAGAGAAAAGTTGACAAGGGCTATTTGGCACCATACAATTTGGAACCTCTATTTGCTGCAATCGGATGACTGCCTATTTTAGATTTCGGAGGACCCTGTCAACTAGAACAAATACGCAACTTTCTTGCTGTGTGTCATTCTCTAATATCTGATCCTCCTTCATTCATGGTATCCCTGGATGGTGATGATGCATTTATCACTCCTACCACTGTAGCTCACATTCTCAATCTACATTTGGCTCCAGAAGGCCTTCCAAATTGGGATCTCGATCTTCCAGATGTCTGATCAAAGATAACTAAATACCTATGTCACGACAGAGATATTCCATGACATCAAGGGAATGCCTTAAAAGACAGGTATATGGAGCCCCGATTTCGAGTCATGCATGGGATCTTCACTACAAATTTGTACCCAAGAAGTATAAATCGATCTGATCTTACAAGTTTCATAGTCATGATAATATACTCCATTGCAACTGGGACACAGATTTGCCTTCCAACACTGATTGTTAATTAGTTTGTCAATGCCATACATACATCTAGAGATCTACATCTGCCATACCCTTGGATTATTAGCAGAATCTGTCAAAGCATTGGCTTTCCTTCTACAAATGATCCTGTACTTCAACTTCATGTTTGTAATTCTAAAAATATTTATAAGATGGATCTGATTTATCACGAGTACAAGGAACAAGGAATTCAAGAAGAAGGAGGCGAAGGTACTAGTGTCCCTCAGGCTGAGGAAACTGAGATGGAAGGTGGTGAATCTACCAAAGTTGATCCAGTCCCATCTACGTCAATCCCTGGGCATACTAAACGATACAAGCTGGATAGGATCGGGGCAATTCAGCGAGACGTTCAATCAGTCCAAGAGTGACTTACAGTCTTGGAGCATGTTATCCACAAGGTACAATAGTCTGTGCAATAGTTGGTCGATCTGATGACCTGTCGCCGAGATGACACTCCTCCTTCTCATTCTGCTCCCTAGCGCTGATTTCTAAAAGCTGTCACACACATTCACTCTTTAACTCAGCATATGAACTATAGTATCTTTTTGAATGTTCTATGCTTCTTTAAGTGCATGTGACAACTCTTTATTTTGAATAGGTTGATTTATTTTTTTTAATGTGTGCGTGTGCCCTCGGATGGGCTGGAATATTGGTTAATACTTGGAGTCCCTTAAATGGGCTTTGTTTTATTTGGATAATGGATTAAATACTGCTGTCTATGGCAGTATACTTTTTTGGATACTGATTGAGTATGGCTGCATACAGTTCTTATTTCATTGCCATTTCTATTGCTTATACAATGACTGTGCTAATTGCTTCATCTATTTTTCTTCCTGCCTTCATTGTTGTATGCTTATCCTGTTGAAAATATGTATACATCTATTTGTCTATGGTTCTCCCATATGCTTCAAATCTTTAGTCAATATCACTTGTTATGCCTTTGCCAATGACTGACAAAAAGGGGGAGAGCAGTTAAAAATATCCCATGCGGAAAATTGGATATTTGTGCTCTTATATGTTGTAGGTGTAAGGGGGAGCAGCTGCACCAAGAAAGGCATTTTTACAGTAAGGGGGAGTAAATTGTGGTTGTGTACATGAAAGTGTTAGAATTTATAAAATTATGTAATCGCATATACATATAATTTAGGATGTATCTGTATAGATATTTTCCTAGGGTGTTTTAGGTTGTCACATAATTGACAAAGGGAAAGATTATAAGTGCACCTACTAGTGCTCTTGTTTGTCAATTATGGTGAAAGTTGAGTCCGTCGAACAACAGCGCCTAACAGGAAGATCAATTCAAGTGTCTGCATCAATTGGATGTGTTGAAGCTCGCCATAGGTAAATCATAGCCTCACATCCCATGTCCCAAAACACCAGGTGATTAAAACTCTTAAAACTAAGTAGAACATCTTAAGGTTTTATTGTAAGAAAAAATTTTACCAAACAGGAAAATCTTCAAGTTCTCTTACCCTGTTGATTGTATCGATTCACATTTCGATATGATCGACCTGCTCTATCGATGTCCTTGGTATCTCAGTTGATACAATTGAGTGAGGACAAAAAGCATCTAGCAACCGCACATTCATCTGGACGATTTATCGATATATCAAAGTTTCAATCGATATTATCGATATTCGAATATCGATCCCATCGGAAGTAGATCGATAATATCGACAGGCAGTTTTACGGCGCCCCTGTTTTTCTAAATAAATCTACTATAAGCTTCGATATATCGATGTCTGTTCCGATTCAATCTAAATTTAAACATCGATCATATCGTCAGTAATTCGATTATATCAACAGTGGGTGCATGTTTCGTCCAGTAAATATTTCAGGGTATTTTAAACGTTGATCGAGGGTCATTCAAGGAAATCGATATTCTTATGTTGATACCATCGAGTCCTGGTCGATTGGATCGAGTCTGGCACAAACTGACTAGCATGCTTATAGATAAATCTATATGATTTATCGATCCTGTCGACAAGGTCTCGATATCATCGACATTCAAATTTTGATGACATCGGCTGTTCCCCGATCATATCTTTAGAACCTGAAATTCTTCAAGGCTCATCTCTCTTATTTTCACCTGTCGATAGATCGATCCCTCTATCGATGGAATTGGAGTTCAAAATTCGATAACACCGATGTGTGTCTAGATCCCATCGACTAGTTGGCAAAAGGTTTCCAAAAGTGAAAATGACATTTGAGTTTGTATCATCGAGCGGTCAGTCGATGCTATCAGGAGTATACGCTTGATGATATCGACCCTGCTCGATGATATCAAACTCTGCCATAAATGTGACCATTTTATATCCGTTGGAACCTTTTGTCTCTATATAGGGAGGTTAGTCTTTATTGCTAGTAGAGAAAGAAGAGAGTGCTTTTGTGTGTCTTACCCTTAGATCATATACCCAAAGCCCTTTCTCTCACGGGAGTTCATCTTCTAATCCACTCTTACCATTGATATTCAATAGAGTGGATTGGGAAATGAACTTTCACATTTAAGGATCCTCCATTAACTATCTTAAAAGTATATCATTAAGCTGGGATGCCTTGAATGAATACATGATGGGAATCACTCTATGTTCCTTATAGGAAAATTCCAAGAGAGTAGATTTTCATCCTAACCTTGACCCAACTCGAAGCCTAGTACTGGTACATCTTTTGTATTACGGATCAAGGGAGCTGAAAAGTCTTCATCAACAAGAAAGAGATCTTCATCACTGCGCTAAAAGGGACTCATCAACTTATCTGTAAGTACTTCCAGAGGACACTTGTGATCATTCCTTTCTAGGTTTGGGTCTTAAGTGTTGCTCACCATTTAAAGTCCTCAAAGGAGGCCTCCGGTGGGAGTGTACGCTGTAGGTGCGTTGTGTGGATCCTTGGTTTGTAGAGAGCATAAACATCCGGGTGCGTTGTGTGGACCCTTTCTCTGTGTGGGTATAAACATCTGGTTAGGAGTGCACCAGCAAAACTCCAGGGTTAGAGGTGAACCGAGAAGAAACCTCCGTGTAAAGGTTGAAGGTGAACTTGATTTAAAACCTTAGGTTTGAGGTGAATCCTGGGAAACCTCCTTAGTAAAATCCGGTACACTCAAGGGTTGAGTCGGTAGCCGGTTGTGGAGTAGACAAGTAGTTGAACCACTATAAAATATAACTGTGTTTTCTATTGCCTTGTTTGTGTGATTTGCTTTACTATTTCAATATCTGAATGTTTGAGATCACACCTCACACACATACACAGATATATCCAGCATGAACTAAGTTCTATAATTGCTATCTTTTGAATAGTTTGTGATTGGACGCTCTATTAGGATTGGAAGCCAGTAGAGTTACATTTGAGTAATCTTGATAATTGTATATCTGATAGGATTAGTGCAATAGAATTTTTAAATACATTGTAAAACTTTAAATAGTCCTATTCATCCCTCTCTAAGACATATTGGCATATTCCTACTTCAACTCAAGCGGTCTTCACCGCTATTTCAGATACGCTCGGCCTTATAAAACCGGAGTCCAATAAATCATCAACTTATTTTCTCAGTTCCTCCATCTCACACGGAGGCATGCGATACGTCAGCAAGGAGATGGATTTTCTTCTCGCACAAGGTCGATAGTAAAGTAGATCTTGCATTGAGGAGGTAGTTTAGGGATCGTCCTAAACATGTCCCAGAAATCTTGGACCACCGAGGTTTCACCAAGTGATGGACCATCATGATCTTTCAATGGGGAAGCATAACAAAGGACCTAGAAGGGATAACTGACCTGAATTGGGAAGGTGAAGGTTATGCCCTCGGGCCCATGGGATGTCACCAATCTAGTTCCACAGTCAATCCTTACCTTCATTTCGGTGAGCCAATCCATGTTAAGGATGACATCGTAATGATATATCTGGTTTATAATCAGGTCAATGCACACCACTCTGCTCCATATGTTTATTGGCCAACTCTTACAAAGCTTAGTGGCATCTGAGAAGGTTCCTATTGTGGTGACGACTCTCACCCCAATCATAGGGGTAGTGTCTAACCCTAATCATTTGACTGTAGAGCATGCTACCATAGAAATAGTGGACCTGGTGTCCACTAAAAGGAATACAAGTGTACTTTGGATGTGGACAGTGACTTCAAATGCTAGTGGTACTGTAACCGCTGATTCGGCTGGTTCGGTGAGGAGTGCATGTATGCGAGCTTGTTGCGGGTGATTAGGTGGCACTGTCATAAGCCGTTGAGGCAGCCTATTTAAAGATATAGGAGGTCGGTTGTATGGTTGTACTAATGCTACAGATCATAAAGGAGGGACTGAAACAGCGTGAGGGGGCTTGCGGTTGACTCTTTGAGGTGGCGTGTAGCCGTTATCCCTCATCTTGGTAAAGTAGAAAGGGGTTAGTGTGGCCCGCTATGTTACACTAGGTACACATAAGATCAGAACACCTTTGCTGAGCCAACGGAGCCATTGTTCTTGGAGGCGAGTTCATACGCGACCCCTTACTAAGAAATGGCTGGGTTTGTAATTCGGGCCTAGGCCTTGGGCCCATTGGCAAGCGTGTTCGGGACACCCACTCACCGTCCTGCTCAACTCGCAGGGACATGTTCACAAATTCAGCATACGTGTGAATGCTAGCATAACACATCTTGGTGCGGATGTCAGCCCACAACACTTCTGAGAATTGTCGCATTCCCATCAACTCATTAGCCAAAATCAGGAGAACATATCTTGCTAGCTACGTGAAGCGGTTCTCATACTCTGCTACCGTCATTCCCCCTTGCCTGAGGTGGAGGAATTCACCCTCTTTCTCATTGCAATAGGTGAGGGGAGAGTATTTCTCATGGAAGCATACCTTGAACCCATCCCACGTCCACACAAACCCTGCAGGAACGGTTTGCAGGACATTGTCCCACCATAGGCTAGCCTCCTCAAGTATGTATGTAACAAGCTCGATCCGTTCCACTTCAGAGCAGTGTAATGGACTTAGCATGTTGGATATTCTATCCAACCAATACTCAGCCTCCTACGGTCTATGGGTACCCACGAATGTAGGAGGACGGAGGTGTTGAAAACGTTCAAACAGGCTACTTGCAGCCATTGTCCCAGTAGCTTGTATGTGTTACATCAGCGGGGCCACATTCATATTTTGTGCAATGGCCCCCACTATAGTTGCTAGGACTTGTTATTGCTTTTGCATCAAGAGCATCATCTGCTCCAATCTATCTTGGGGAGGGGCTGTCTGAGGTATATGTGGCACCTACGAAGAAGTATGGTTCTGACATAGAACCGGTGGCACACTTGACATTGGCCCATCTATAGGGCCGGTGGCCAGTTGTGAGTCTGGCATTATTTCTCTACCTGGGCCCAAACTGGGGTCTTGTTGGCTATCATTCAGAAAAGGGGCTTCATCGACCAACCCGCCAATGGGAGACGTGCTACGTTCTGAGAGGTTTTAGGAGGCATTCCCTATATATAACATAGGGTATAGTATTTATAAAATTAGGGTAACATCATCAACTTTTCCTAAACATTCCACACATTAATAAACAAAAGGAGCTCCATGCATGTCACGCTCCAAAACCCAGAAATTAGATTCACAGGAATCCTGATCACCGAATTCGGTGTCGACAGCCTCCGTAGTACCCCATTCTCGGCTCCCAGCGCAGCATACGCCAGATTCCGATCCTGGGATCCTACAAGGAGGATTTTTTGTAATAAGCATAACCAAAAGTTTACTCAAATCATAAAGGCAATATCATCATCACATATTCACTAATGTAATCACTTGAATACAATGTTGAAACGAAAATACATATATCAAAATCAGAGCTCCTGAAAACCGCTGTAGGCTCCAAGCTCAACGCTACTGCAACCTAATATCACCTGCACGCATCTATCGTGTGTATAAGGTAAGTGCCGAGTATACAATAGAGTCTGAAAATCATACATCATCGAGATAAGCAGGAAAAATGATAAGGCCATGAATCATACGATATCAGAGTAAGCAGAAATATATGGGTAAGTCCATGAGTCACATAATATCAGAGTACACAATGCAGATAATAATGAGCCAAATATTATATACTGCAGATACGATGCAATATGTAGATCCTGTCAAGTCCTTCTAAGCCATATAAGTGCATAAACGTAGTAATCCAATATGCTAAGTACTGCGAATGCAATGTAATATGCAGTGTGAATGAAATGACTATGTTGGAATGTGAAGTCGAGATGATAGTACGTAGTATCGCAGGCTACGGGGTCCATCACAAGGGAATTCTATCCAAACCAGTTCCATACCTAAATTTGGATAGTCAAACATAATGTGATAAACTCCTGATCTCAGGTTAGTCGCGTGCCCCAACCGAAATCTTGGCCATTGTGAAGGTACACGTAACAAATAGTTAGGCACCGTCAGCCTTAGTGGATAGTGAATGGAAGAATGAAAGAGTATGTAACTGTAAGTGCTATGATTTCATATCCCTTTGTTTGTCAAATTTTGTGATGCCAAAACCTATATCTATATCTTGTATATCTTGTATTTTATGTTTGAAGACTATTCATTGCAATCAAGACATCGCATTTCAAGACAAGTTCTTAAATGAAGAAGTTTTCAAGTTATGGATGAAGAATTCAAGTATTGAAGTCTTCAAGTTTGCATGTTCAAGATTCAATCAAGTTCAAGTATATTAGAAGACTTTGTCAAGTCAAGTTCAAGCTCAAGAAGGCCTACTATAAGATTTGTATATTCTCAAGCTTCTCTTAAGGGTCATCTGAGTGTAGAGACTTTCAATGTCCATCTCACTTTTAAGGTTTGTTTGACCTTAGATTGACCTCAGGATGGGCTTTACAATAGGTCATTCTGGATACATAACTCATATATTTTAATATGCTTGTTTGGACTGTTCTAAGACCAGTCCTAGGGACTTCAAGGCCAGTCCTAGCTCTGCTACGACCAGTCTTAAGTTTTTCAGGACTAGTTCTAGGTTGTTGAAGATTTTTGGATATTTCTAGCTATCTTACGACCAGTCCTGGACATCCTACGACCAGTCCTGTGAGTGCTATGACTCATCCTTCGACCGGTCGTAGCCCTACGGCTCAAACTCCAACAACCAATTTTGGAGTCGTACGACCGGTCGTAGGTGTCCCACGACCAGTCGTAGGTGGCCCATGACCAGTCGTAGACCTCCCAGGACAGGTCGTGGAACAGAAAATCCAATCCCGCAGAAATTTTTAAAAATCTTTGAAGCTACGACCAGTCCTAAGATCCTAAGACCAGTCGTAGATGGGATTTTTCAGGCTATAAATAGTGCACGAACTTCAGAGTTTTATCAATTCAATTCAACTCTTTTCAAGTAATCTTTAGGCTATTCTCTGAGATAAGTTTGTGTTTATTTTAAGCTACTTTTGCTTATTTAATATTCCTTTTGCTAGCTTATTTTTATTTAATTTTGATCTACATTCCAATCTTATTAGAAAAGGGGAATTTCTAATATTCCTTCTTGGATTAAAAATCAAATAGAACTAGCCCTTTTGATTTAAAATCAATTAGACTTAGAACCATTCTTAAAGTGAGTATTGGACTTTGAATGTTGAATCGAACTTCTACTCCGATTGGTTCTACCGGGCTTCTTCAAAAGGTGATTCAGGTATTTTAAATTTTTGTAATTTACTTTCTCTGATTTTTGTTTGAGATTCGACAGAAAAATCTCATTGTATTGGTTATCTGAGGAGAGCCAGAAAACTCAGATTGTGGGGTTTTTGGATTGTGTAAGCCCGAGATCAAAGACACAATTATGAAGGTATTAGGTGAACCTGTGAAACCTATTTTGATAGTGCATGCTAATATCCCCTGTGTGAGGATATTAGGAGTGGAGTAGCATTCTGTGTGGCTATTGGATAACAGTTGGTGTATACACAGGTGAACCACTATATATCGTTGTGTTGTGGATGTGTTTTACTCTTTCATTCTTTTATTCATTCTGTTTTGTGGAGAGTGTTTGTGGATGAATGTTGTAATCACTTCAAGAAAGTGTGGATGAATGTTGTAATAACTTAGGATTTATTTTCTGTAAGTTATTTTGATTTCCTTGCTTTTTATTCCTCATTGGTTTGTGATACAAAGGACGTTCTAGAAATAAGGTTGTCATACCTTAAACCTTTGGCTTTTGGTGTAAGGTTGTCCTTAGAACTGATAAAGTATCATTCTCTTCATTTTAGGCTATTGAGATTATTTTATATTCAGCATTGCACTTTATTTCTTTGTTTATTCTGTTGTTATAAGTTTTATTTGGCATTGCCCTATTCACCCCCCCTCTAGGGCATATAGCTAGGCCCTTTCAAGTGGTATCAGAGCCTAAAAGCTCGTGCTTATTGTTTATTTATTGGATTTATTTCCTGAGCTAACGATCTAAGTTATATTTAGATGTTAAATTTTGATAGGCTATCAGTCACTAGGCCACCACCCTTTAATGACACAAACTATGCTTATTGGAAAGCTAGGATGAGGATCTTCCTTAAATCCTTGGATGAAAGTGTGTGGCTGGCCACAGTGAATGAATGGAACCCTCCTATCACTGAAGTAACTAATAGTGATGGTTTAAAATCAATGAAAGTAACGACTTATTCTCTTTGGACCACACTTCAGAAAAGTGAAAGTAGTGCCAATGCAAAAGCACTAAATGCAATTACTTGTGCATTATCACCAGATGAATTTAAAAGAATCATCTCTTGTG
Organism: Magnolia kwangsiensis; assembly: GCA_037074715.1. Classification (NCBI taxonomy): domain Eukaryota; kingdom Viridiplantae; phylum Streptophyta; class Magnoliopsida; order Magnoliales; family Magnoliaceae; genus Magnolia; species Magnolia kwangsiensis. The sequence goes on along the minus strand of CM073577.1, from coordinate 102,234,712 downwards.
AAAATGCAAAACAAGCATGGGAAGTATTAGAAATGACACACGAGGGTACATCTATTGTCAAGAAATCTAAAGTCCAACTCCTCACAACTAAATTTGAAAAAATTCATATGGAGGAGAATGAGATGTTTATGGACTTCTATACTAGATTGAATAACATTGTGAACTCTATGTGGGGTCTTGGTGATAGAATCGCAGAAAGTAAAGTGTGCGCAAAGATACTACGTTCACTTCCTGAACGGTTCAATTCTAAAGTAACCGCGATTCAGGAACTTCGTGATACGGATACCATGAGGGTTGAGGAACTAGTTAGTTCACTTCAAACCTATGAGTTATACTTTAAGGTTCCTAAAAGAAAATTAATTGCTCTTAAATCATCTAAAAATGCTTCACAAGATAGCACTTCGGATTTAGAAAATTCTAAAGATGATATGGCGCTTCTAGAAAAAAAGTTTGACAAAATTTTCAAAAATAAGAAAAAAGTTGATTTTCAAAAGTAAAATGAGAAGAGACGATCTAAACCTAGAACTCGTAAATCCTTGAAAGATAGTCAATGTTACAACTGTCAAGAGTATGGGCACTTAGCTAACAAATGTCCTAAAAAGGACAAATCAAAAAGGAAAAGCATGATGGCTACTTGGGATGAATCATCTGATTCTGAATCCTCTTCTAAATCAGAAGATTCTGAAACTGAGTCGGGCGAAGATGTTAAAGCCCTTATGACTCTAGCCAAGATCACCCTTTCAGATAATGATGATATATCTAGTGAAGAAAATCTGAATAGTGATTGTGATAATGAAGATGATCTTCAGGATGCTTATAATGCCCTTTATAAGGAGAGTTGTAAAATTGTTGTCAAGCTTAAATTACAAAAGGAAAAATTTTTTAAACTTAAGGAAGATTATGAGTCTCTTGTTTTAGAAAAGTCTCATATTTCTGATTCTATTGAAAAAACCAAATGTGATTTAGATTTCAAAACCTCCAAAATTGAAGATTTGAGATCCGAAAATGAAAAGCTCAAAAATGAGGTAGCTTCTCTTCAGAGTTTGAAAGACACATGGAGATATGCCCATGGTGATCCTAAATTGGAAAAATTATTGTCTGGATCAAGAAAATGTGGCGATCGATCTGGGTTGGGCTATGATAAGGATACATCTCCAAAATAAAAGAACATTGCTCCTAAATTTGTAAAAGGAGAGTCTTCAAGCTCAAAAGAAAAGAATACTTATCAAGGTTTTTTCAAAAATTCAAAGACTTTTCAAAAACCTAAAAGTAGTCATGTCAACTTTAATTTTCAAAACCGAAATCCATTGGCTGAAAAAATAATTGATCTTCTCAAGGAGCTATTAAAGTCTAACTCTATAGGTCTCTCTTATAACAACAGATAGAAAAAGACCATCTATACTCCTAAACCCAAAACAATTCTGAAATGGGTTTCTAAAGTTGTCAGCTTGGTTTCCCACACTGCTTTCAAAGCTACAAGCCATTCAAAGTGGTACCTAGATAGTGGTTGCTCCAGGCATATGACAGGTGACAAAGCTTTATTCACCGATCTAAAAGTTATGACTGACAGGTCAGTCACATTTAGTGATGGAAGCAATTGTAAGATCATTGGCCAAGGTATGGTTTAACTTTATAACCTTCCCTTATTTAAGAATGTTTTATATGTTGAGGGCTTAAAACATAACCTATTAAGCATTTCTCAGATATGCGATAACAACCACAGTGTAAAGTTTTCTAACCAAGGTTGTGAGATACTTGATAAAAGGGGTTCTATTATATTAACTAGTCGCAGAACTTCTGAAAACTGCTACATCGTTAGTGATGCAAGCTCATCTACTCAATCATGTTACATGGTCCATACCGATGAGACTGAATTATGGCATAAACGCCTTGGACAGTACACTATCGAAACTTATTTAGATTAAGCAAAAGAGAACTAATTAGAGGTCTACCCAAATTGCAAAGAGTAGACAAAATATGTGGTGAATGCCAATTGGAAAAACAGATTAGGAGCTCTCACAAGAAAGTGAACTCTAATACCACATCTAGACCACTCGAGCTTCTCCACATGGATCTTATTGGACCAACCAGATCGGAGAGTCGAAGAGGAAAAAAATACATCTTGGTTATCGTAGATGACTATACCAGATTCACTTAGGTATCGTTCTTAAAAACAAAACTGAAACCCTGGATGAAGTGAAAAAGGTCATTAAACGAATCTAAAATGAGAAAGGTTCTCATATTAGTAAGATCTGTAGTGATCATGGATCTGAATTCAAAAATAGTAGTTTTAAGAAATTCTGTAGCGATCAGGGAATATCACATGAATTCTCTGCGCCCAAAACACCACAACAAAATGGTATTGTTGAAAGAAAAAATAGAGTACTTCAGGATATGGCTAATGTTATGTTGAATAGCATGAAGCTCTCTAAAAATCTTTGGGCTAAAGCAGTTAATACCGCATGTTATATTATTAATCGGGTTTATACCAGTAAATCTGATAATAAGACTGCTTATGAATTATGATTTGAAAAGAAACCTACTGTCAAATACCTTCGGGTTTTTGGCAGCTAGTGTTATATTTTATGGGATCGTGAAAATTTGGGTAAGTTTGATACGAAAAGTGACGAAGGTATTTTTCTTGGTTATTCTTTGACGAGTCGAGCTTATAGGGTTCTAAATAAGAGAACTGGTGTGATTCAAGAGTCCATCAATGTGGTCATTGATGATCATTTGAATATACTAGCCTCGAGTTCAGATGATGATGAAGCTCTTATTATTGAGAATCAAGATATTTCATCAAGTCAAAAAGAATCTGAACCAAGGACTGTTAAAGATCATCCAACCAATCAAATACTTGGAAACCCTCTCACTGGAGTTCGTACTCGCAAACAACTTGAAAACATATGTAATTATGTTTGTTTCACATCCCAAATAGAACCGGTCAACGTAAAAGAAGCACTTTCTGAATAAAATTGGATAGTTGCTATGCAGGATGAACTTAATCAATTTGTTCGTAATGATGTCTGGTATCTTGTTCCTATACCTAAAGATAAACACATTATTGGAACAAAATGGATCCTTAAAAATAAGTCTGATGAACTTGGAAATATTATACGAAATAAGGCTAGACTGGTTGTACAAGGGTACACTCAAATTGAAGGCATCGATTACGATGAAACCTTTGCTCCAGTCATTCGCCTTGAATCAATCAGACTTTTTATTTTCATCGCATGCTTTAAAAAATTTAAAATTTATCAGATGGATGTAAAGAGTGCCTTCTTGAATGGCGATTTACATGAAGAAGTGTATGTTGAACAACCTCCAGGGTTTGAAGACCCCAAGTTGTCTGACCATGTATTTCATCTCAGAAAGGCTCTCTATGGTCTAAAACAAGTGCCCAGGGCATGGTATGAAAAGTTGACTAAATTCTTACTTAGTCATAGCTTTCAAGTAGGAAGTGTCGATAAGACATTCTTTGTTAGGAAGAATAACAATGATATTTTGATGGTTCAAATATATGTTGATGATATTATTTATGGATCAACTTGCTCTAACATGTCTATTGAGTTTACAGAGTTAATGAAATTAAGGTTCGAAATGAGCATGGTTGGCGAACTTAACTATTTCCTAGGGTTGCAAGTAAAACAACAACCTGATGGAATTTTCATTTACCAAACCAAATATGCTTCAAACTTGGTCAAAAGGTTTTGATTTGAGAATGGTAAGAACTTTGATACTCCTATGAGTACAACGTTAAGACTCTCAAAAGACTCTACAGGCAAAGATATAGATCCTAAACTATATCGTAGTATGATTGGTAGTTTGTTGTATCTTACTGCAAGTAGACCTGATATTGCGTTAAGTGTTGGAATTTGTGCGAATCCTAAGGAATCACATCTTACTGCTGTTAAACGGATTATTAGATATATAGCAAGTACTATAAATTTGGATCTTTGTTACCCTTTTGCTACTAGTGTTCAATTAGCCGGGTACTCAGATGCTGATTGGGCCAGTAATATCGATGATAGAAAATCAACCAATGGTGGTTGTTTTTACATTGGAAATTGCTTAGTTTCTTGGTTCAGCAAGAAGCAAAACTCAATATCGTTCTCCACTACCGAGGCTGAGTATATTGCAGCTGGATATGCATGTACTCAACTAGTTTGGATGAAACGCATGCTAATCGATTATGGAATTAATCAAGAATCAATAATCTTACATTGTGATAATTTCAGTGCTATAAATATTTCCAAAAATCCAATCCAACATTCACGTACTAAGCACATTGACATTAGGTATCATTACATACGTGAGTTGGTTGAAGAAAAAGTTATTTCTTTGGAATATATATTAACCGAAAATCAACTTGCTGATATATTTACTAAACCGCTCGATAAAAGTAGGTTTAATAAACTAAAATTTAATCTTAGAATGTGCATTTTTCATTAAATATTCTTGGTTGCATGTATTGTGTTATATTTCATATTATATTTGTTTAAATTTTAATTTTTTACATAAAAAATATGATTTTTGGTCGATACTCAACCAGTCGTGGATGGACACGACCGGTCGTGCACCGCATTTGACCGGTCGTTGTACTCGTGAACATGATATATTTGGAAAAAATTCCCTTCTTCATTTTCACTCCGACCTACGACGAGTCGTGGCTCGACCAGTCATAGGATTTCTTATTTTTCTTCAAGGTGAATCCTATTACATCATTTTTTTTTGAAGATTCATGCTCTCTATGCTTTGATTTGTTCATAGTATAGATAGATTTCATCTCTTGTTGAGTTTTTCAAGGGTTTCCTCTCAATTTGCTGATCTAGAGAAAACCCATCCTTCTTTTTATGTATTTCTCTTGCTCTTTGTATATCTTTTTAAATATGGATGCTAGAGAAAAAAAGAAAACATCCCGTGGTCTATCTTCATCTAGATCTACACTGATAACTAAACGGCACCTTCGGTCACCCGAAGATGATTCTCAAGATGTAAGAGATTTACGTGTCGGTAAAATTATCGTTGAGCATACCGTTGACCTCAATCACATTGCTCCATATGGTATTATCCCTCTCCTTGAATCTGTTGGCTAGACTAACATTTTACTTTGCGGTGGGCCTGCATACCAGTCCATTGCCCAATCAATGGTAACATGCATCTCAGAATTTTCTCTTGATAATTTTACATTTTTATTTGATACTAGAGAAGGAAAATTTGAAATAGACCATCATTTGATATCAGGTATTATGGATATACCTGTTAATGATGAAGGTATACCGATTCATACTTTATATGACAAATCATCTGAATCGGAAAAATGCATGTTAACACGAGATTTATGCAAAATTGATGTGCAATGGACACACAAAGCGAATGCGCTCCCTTCAAAGTATCTGTTACCTAGATAAAGAGTGTTACATCATTTCTTCATTTCCAATGTGTATCCTCAGTCCGGTAATAAAACCAAGTTGACTTCTTACATGGTTCGTGTGTTACATTCTATTGCTTCTACTACCAAGGTCTGTCTTCCTTCTTTAATTTGTTATTTCATTATTCAGTTTCGTCTCCATCTGGGTCATAGTGATATTCCGTTCGGTTATCTTATGATTGTTTTAGCCACTCACATGCTTGTCGATAAACCTGTTAATGAGGCACCAATTCTTCATCTTATCTTCAATAATTCCAATCTTAATAAGATGAAGTTGGATTTGCTTCCTAGCTAAGTAGATGAAGGTGGTGTTAGTGGTGATGGAGGTGTTGGTGGTGAAGCTGGAAATGAAGGGGAAGCTGGCGATCTTCCACAATAAGATGTTAATATGGATGAGATTTTTGATGAGATAGAATCTGATTCACCAAATGTTCCAGATCATGATCCATCTGGTTATGATGCACGCCTTCGTGCTTTGGAGGAGAAGGTTGATAATATGGATATAGCCCACAATATGTGATTTAAGTACATGCAAAAATATCTTCGTCGCATCAATAAGAGCTTACACCAGATTGATCCGACTATCCCTTCTCCCTCCTCTGGATCAGATTAGGTGAATTATCTTCTGGATAGTATATCATTTCCTTTTATTTGGGATATGTATTATGGATTATGGTTTGATAACATTGTCTTTTGGATGTTGTATTATGGATTGATGATGGCTTGATGCTTCAAGCTTATATTATGTCCTTTCATATCTCTTTCTCATTATCTGCTTATTCATCTCTATGTTCTCCTTCCTATCGTGCCTTTCCCTTGTCATTTTGTGACAAAAAGGGGGAGTAGTAAGAGTTAAAGCAAAAAGGGGGAGTAGTAAGTAGTATGGAAAGGGGGAGTAATTTATTTGATTTGATTAATTGAGAAGGATATGCAGATGAGAATATGTTATTGACTGTTTACATGAGCAGTACTCATATTACTCAGGGGGAGTAGAGTAATTTATGATTTTATAGCTCATGATTCGTTATTTTCATTTATGCTATGTGTTTTGTCCCAAATTTGACAAAGGGGGAGATTGTAAGTGCTATGATTTCATATCCCTTTGGTTGTCAAATTTTGTGGTGCCAAAACCTATATTTATGTCTTGTATATCTTATATTTTATCTTTGAAGACTATTCATTGCAATCAAGATATCGCATTTCAAGACAAGTTCTTAAATGAAGAAGTTTTCAAGTCATGGATGAAGAATTCAAGTATTGAAGTCTTCAAGTTTGCATGTTCAAGATTCAATCAAGTTCAAGTATATTAGAAGACTTTGTCAAGTCAAGTTTAAGCTCAAGAAGGCCTACTACAAGATTTGTATATTCTCAAGCTTCTCTTAAGGGTCATCTGAGTGTACACATTTTCAATGTCCATCTCACTTTTACGATTTGTTTTACCTTAGATTGACCTCAGGATGGGCTTTACAATAGGTCATTCTGGATACATAACTCATATATTTCAATATGCTTGTTTGGGCTGTTCTAAGACTAGTCCTAGGGACTTCAAGACCAGTCTTAGCTCTGCTACGACCAGTCTTAAGTTTTTCAAGACCAGTCTTAGGTTGTTAAAGATTTTCAGATCTTTCTAGCTGTCCTACGACCAGTCCTGGACATCCTATGACCAGTCCTGTGAGTTCTACGATTCATCCTTTGACCGTTCGTAGCCCTACGACTCAAACTCCAGTAACCAATTTTAGTGTCCCACGACCGGTCGTGGTAGGTGTCCCACGACCGGTCCCAGGTGGCCCACGACCGGTCGTAGACCTCTCAGGACTAGTCGTGGAATAAAAAATCCAATCCCGCGAAAATCTTTAAAAATCTTTGAAGTTACGACCAGTCCTAGGATCTTAAGACCAGTCGTAGATGGGATTTTTCAGGCTATAAATAGTGCACGAACTTCAGAGTTTTAGAAATTTAATTCAACTCTTTTCAAGCAATCTTTAGGCTATTCTCTGAGATAAGTTCGTGTTTATTTTAAGCTACTTTGTGCTTATTTAATATTCCTTTTGCTAGCTTATTTTTATTTGATTTTGATCTGCATTCCAATCTTATTAGAAAAGGAAAATTTTTGATATTCCTTCTTCTTGGATTCAAAATCAAATAGAACTAGCCCTTTTGATTTAAAGTTAATTAGACTTAGAACCATTCTTAAAGTGAGTATTGGAATTTGAACGTTGAATTGAAATTCTACTCCGATTGGTTCTACCGGGCTTCTTCAAAAGGTGATTCAGGTATTTTACATTTTTGTAATTTACTTTCTCTGGTTTTTGTTTGAGATTCGCCAGAAAAATCTCATTGTATTGGTTATCTGAGGAGAACCAGAAAACTCAGATTGTGGGGTTTTTGGATTGTGTAAGCCCGAGGTCAAAGACACAATTGTGAAGGTTTTAGGTGAACCTGTGAAACCTATTTTAATAGTGCATGCTAATATCCCCTGTGTGAGGATATTAGGAGTGGAGTAGCATTTTGTGTGGCTGTTGGATAACAGTTGGTATACACACAGGTGAACCACTATATATCGTTGTGTTGTGGATGTATTTTACTCTTTCATTCTTTTATTCATTCTGTTTTGTGGGGAGTGTTTGTGGATGAATGTTGTAATCACTTCAAGAAAGTATGGATGAATGCTGTAATAACTTAGGATTTATTTTCTGCAAGTTATTTTGATTTCCTTGCTTTTTACTCCTCATTAGTTTGTGTAACACCCTGAAAATCGGGGGTCGTGTATAAACTCAACTCCCGAGTTCCAGACCGTCACTTATGCAATAAAAATGATTATGATTCAATGTTGTCTGATTTAAAGCATTCACATGAGTAAAAGTATGCCAAAACTGCAATTCATACTTCAGATCCAGTGATAAAAGCAAGCGGAAGACTAAACAATATATATATCATTGTATGGAAAAATAAAATAGATCTCATCTGTCTCTAAGGTATGAATACATCTCTGAGTCTTATATACATATACATGAACAAAATAAAATGTTCAAAATAGTCCCACTGAAGTCTCATCAATCCAGGTTGCCTACGCAAAGCCATCATGATACTGCATGTACGAGAACTCGTCAATGGTCCTCGTCGAAGTCTGGCTCTGCCTCCTGGATCTCAGCCTCACCTGCATCTACAACAGGGTCTGGTGGGTGTTGCAAACACCATCCCGTAATGTGGGAGTGAGTAATCAACTCAGTGGAATCATAGAGCAAAAATTAGCATGTTCACAATTCAATCATGCGATAATAGTAAAGCAGTAAATCAGACAATCCTAATACTGTTGTTAATGCAAGATGACATGACGTGATGTATGCCCTCACCGACGATCTCCCTCATACGGCAACATCTTACGACCGCGGCATGTAATCGACCCTCAAGTGCTCCACATCTTCCAGGCACATGCAATGGTATGGTGATATGATTTTCGAGTTGTTATTAGTCCATTCAAACAGCAAGATTCGGAAACTAAGGTACTTCCCTTGTATCAATCCCAACACAGATCTTGTCGAGGGTCATCACTCCTAGTAATCTCATACGATGTATATTTTGTAGGTCACTGCAAGGGCTGTCAGGGCTGTTGGTCGCACTCGTTGCACCGCTCCCCCATCACCTTATCAATACAGGCCTACTGTACTCTACTGCTACTGAAGGGTCGTCGCCTCCCGTAGACTCAGAATACGGTCGCGGTCACTACAAAGGGCTCGTCGCCTGATTAGTGTAGGCCGACAGCTAGAATATAGTGTCCCATACCACCATAATCTGCTCATGAGACTAGGTGCTCACTGGTCACTACGGAGAGGTTTGTGGCCCCAGCGTAGGCCGACAGCTCGACCACGGTGTCACATACCACCATGTCCGGCTCATGAGTCTTCGTGGATCGAGGTACCATGGTTAACAGGGTTTACAATGATAAGTTCAGTACCCTAGGTTCAAGCAGTTATGACTCATACAGGGTGAACATACATCGGCCAATCGGGTTACTTGACGGGCTCGACTAGCGCGATCGCATCTCAAGTCGAACGACATGAAGTGCGTATAACACTTCGCGTCGCCTAACCACTGCCGCCAACTCCAAACACGACTCGCGTTCATCGACGCGTCATTCATGGCCAAGACCAGCCAGCCACGAATTTGCTCGGTTACCGACTCCCTGGACTAAGTATAGTCCCAAATAATTATGGAATCACATCAGCAATCTATGTAGGAGTATTGGAATTGAAATATAATCATGTGAGCATATTAACACATGTTATAACATATGACTTAAGTAAATCTTCAAGAACATATATTTCATGCAGGTAATGAAATCATGCATATAATCAACATGTAGGAAATCATTTAGGTCAGCATATTAATTGAGAAACCAATCTCAAACTATCTCATAACATCATTTAATTCAATACATACTAATACAAGCATTTATACAAACACATACACTACACACATAAGTCTACAGATAGTATGTCGACCCGAAGTGTGCAATTAGGCGAATCTCTTCGCCAAACTAATTATGCACGTATTCCTAACTTCCTAATGCGACAACAAACCATGTCAATCACATCAGCAAAATATGAATGTAAACTGTACTTCCTACAAATGACTAAAATGCCCTAAATCTCATATTCTTCGTTGATTTACGAAACAGGAAACGGAAAGCATGTTATACATGTCAAACGGCGATGCCGTTGATAATCTACTATTAAACGGCATTGAAAGAGTTGGAAACCGTCAATCAAAGCGTCTAAAATCCTCACCTAGTCTCTTATAGACGTGTTGTTTCGAACAGAGCGTATACGCTTCGTCTACGGCGATAAGAGAACCTGTTTTACAAGATCTATTGGTTAAAAAGCTATGGATCTTAGTGATCCCCAAATCAGCAACTTCTAGGGTTGTTTCATACCTGAAAAAGCGGAAAAATCACCGGCTTGGTGATCAGGAGGTGTTGCTTAGGCACTAGCGACAGGTGGCACGAAGACTGGAAAAATCCCTTCTACACTCTCTCTCAAACTCTCACCTTTTCTCTCTCCCAATCTAGGGTTTCTTGCAATTTCGGATGGGAGAGAGGAGTGAGGGTTTCAACCCCTTTTATAAGCTTAAAAATGTCAAGAATAGGCTTCGGTATAAAGTTTACTTAGTGCATATCCAATTCGGGGCTGTTTCGGTCCAAAAGATGCTTTCTGGTGGACCCCTGGTCGAATGCGATCGGACTTAAGCTCATGCGTACCAGATCTAGTACGTATTAAGTTTTCAGTCCAGCAGGGTTCGCAGATCGCACGTGGCGGACCAATTTCAGTTCAGCGGTCACCGCACGTAGATCAGGGCTGAAAGTCTCATGATATAAAATAGAAAGTTCTCCTAATCCGAGGGTGTAATCAGGATGAATTCTGACGGTCAGAATGCTCAATACTGACGCGTCAAGTCGTGTGCCAGATTTAAATTTGAAATTCCAACTATGTCCCTATTCGCACTTTCTTCGGTCCGGGCTCAATGAAATAGCCTGTGATTATCGGTTTGACTTGATTTTCGGAATGAGTGTCAAGTCCAGCTAGGTAGTTCTAAAGGTCTAAGATAGGAGGTATCGGACTTTCGACGCGCGGTCTAGATCCAATATAAAGATTCAAAGTGGTCCAGAGAACAAACCTGCTTAGAGTTTGGTCCGAGGTTATAGAGTGTTATAGAGTCGTTGGTTCTACTCGATTTGGGTCTTGTAGAACGTATTTAAAGTGATCAGGGACTATTTCCCAGCTACTCCAGCGTTGCGCTATCTAACTTAGTCATATTTTCTAAAAGAATTTATTCTACGCAATTTTGGGTCGAGTTGGTACTCGAGCCCAAGTATGGATTTTTCACGGGCGTTACAATCTACCCCCCTTAACAAATAATTTCATCCTCGAAATTTATACCTTTTCGTACTCCTCGAGAAGCTGTGGGTAGTTCTTTTTTATCTCGGCTTCTGTCTCCCAGGTTACCTCCTCCTCAGAGTGATGCGTCCACAATACCTTCACAAGGGGAATCACCTTGCTACGCATTACCAGCTCCTTCCTATCTAGGATACGTGTCGGTCGCAGGATATAAGTAACATCCTCTCCTAACTGCACCTGCTCCCATCTGATGATATGGGAAGGATCAGCAACGTACTTCTTCAGCATATAAACATGAAATACGTTGTGAACGCTCGCGAGAGGCGTGGGTAAAGCCAATCGGTAAGCCACCGCTCCCACACGATCGAGGATCTGGAATGGACCAATGAATCGCGGTGCCAGCTTCCCCTTCTTCTCAAACCGAAGGACTCCCTTCATAGGAAAAACTCGCAAAAACACATGATCCCCAACTGTGAACTCTAGTGGCCTCTGTCTCGTATCGGCGTAACTCTTCTGTCTGCTCTGCGCTGTAAGAAGCCGACGTCGAATAATATCAATCTTCTCTGACGTCGCCTGCACTAACTCTGGGCCAATCAAGCTACGCTCACCGACCTCTATCCAGTAATGCGGTGCGCGACAAGGTCACCCATACAGCGCCTCATAAGGTGTCATACCGATACTCGCCTGAAAACTGTTGTTGTACGTAAACTCCGCATATGCAAGACAATCATCCCAACTGTCCTTGAAGTCCAATGCGCAAGCTCGCAACATGTCTTCTAAGATCTGGTTCACCCGCTCTGTCTGTCCGTCTGTCTGTGGGTGGAAGGCAGTACTGAACTTCAACTTCACACCCATAGCCTCCTGAATGCGAGTCCAGAAAATAGAAGTGAACCGCGTGTCTCTGTCCGACACGATCTCCAGCGGAACTCCATGCAGACGCACAATCTCTCTGATGTACAATCTAGCCAGATCGTCTGCAGAGTTCGTAACTCTGATCGGTAGGAAGTGCGCCGACTTCGTCAGACGGTCGACGATCACCCAAATGGAATCATGTCCATTCCTCGTCTTCGGCAACCCAGAAATGAAGTCCATGGAAATGAAATCCCACTTCCACTCTGCGATCGGCATAGGCTGCAAAAGTCCAGGTGGTCGGCGATGCTCTGCCTTCACCTGCTGACAAGTGAGACAACGGGACACGAACTCTGCCATGTGGGTCTTCATACCTTCCCACCAATACGTCTTCTTCACATCACGATACATCTTCGTACTGCCTGGATGCATCGCGAGTCTAGTACAATGCGCAGCCTCGAGAATCTCTCGTCTCAAGTCAGGGACATCTGGGACGCATAGGCGGCCACGATAACGTAAGCCCCCATCCATACCAACTCGCCAGTCGGCGTCTGCATCATCACTGGCCTGCTCTCGAAGCTCAGTCAGATGCGCATCGTCCCTCTGCGCCTCGATGACTCGGTCATCGATCTGGGATTGCACCTGTACATGTGCGATGAACTCAAACGGCTCCTCTACGGTGAGTTTCTGCTCAAAGTCTCGCAAAAACTCAACCATATCCCACTCAGCAACCATCAGCGGAGCCACAAACTCTATTGCCTTCTTGCGGCTCAACGCATCAGCCACAAGGTTCGCCTTCCCAGGATAGTAAGAGACTTCAAACTTGAAGTCCTTCAACGTCTCCATCCATCGCCGCTGCCTCATATTCAAGTCTCACTGCGTGAATATGTACTTGAGGCTCTTGTGGTCGCAAAAGAGCTCGAACTCCTCTCCGTAGAGGTAATGTCTCCAGAGTCTCAATGCGAATATAACGGCTATCAACTCTAAGTCGTGTGTATGGTAATTCTCCTCGTGCTTCCTTAATTGTCTCGAGGCATACGAAATTACCCTGTCCCTCTGCATAAGGACACAACCCAGACCAACGCTTGACGCGTCAGTGTATATAGTGTATCTAACCCCTTGCTCTGGCAATACTAGCACAGGGGCGGACGTAAGTCTGTCCTTCAGCTCCTGAAAAGCTGACTCCGCCTTGTCATTCCAGGCGAACTTCACGTCCTTCCGTGTCAACTGAGATAAGGTTCTCGCGATCTTCGAGAAGTCTTGTATGAAGCGCCGATAGTAGCCAGCGAGACCCAAGAAACTCCTCACCTCAGTGACAGAACCAGGCTGCTCCCAGTCCTGCACCGCAGCTACCTTAGACAGGTCAACTGCCATGCCATCCTTGGACACCACGTGTCCCAGGAACTTCACCTCCTGCTTCCAGAAGTCGCACTTCTTGTACTGTGCGAACAACTGATGCTGTCTGAGCGTATCCAGAACCAAACGCAAGTGCTCCTCATGCTCCTCTCGACTCCTAGAGTACACCAAAATGTCGTCAATGAAAATAACGACGAATAGATAGAGGAAAGGCTGAAATATCTAGTTCATCAGATCCATGAACACGGCTGGTGCGTTCGTGAAACCGAACGACATCACGAGGAACTCGTAGTGGCCAAAACTGGTCCTGAATGCTGTCTTCTGCACGTCCTCAACCCTGACGCGCAACTGATGATATCCTGACTGAAGATTAATCTTTGAGAAATACTGCGCTCCTGTCAACTGATAAAACAAGTCATCGATCCTGGGTAAAGGGTACTTGTTCTTCATCGTGACCTGGTTCAGCCTGCGATAATCAATACACAATCACATCGAACCGTCCTTCTTCCTCACGAATAGGATCGGTGCTCCCCAAGGAGACACACTAGGCCGTATAAGGCCAAGCTCTAACAGACCATCAATCTGTGTCCTCAACTCCTCCATCTCACATGGTGCCATGCGATACGTCGACAGTGAGACGGGCGTAGAACCAAGAACCAGATCGATAGTGAAATCGATCTCTCGTCGGAGCGGCAAACCAAGGATCTTCCTGAACAGATCCCCGAACTCGAAAACGACTGGCACATGCTCAAGTATCTGGGCACCAGCGTCGCGCAATAAAGTGGCGTAACTAAGTATGCGAAAAGGGAGATTTACCCGCACTGAAAACGTGAAAGGCATGCCCTCAGGCTCGTACACCGTCACCATACGAGCCTCGCAATCAATCTCGGCCCTTCCAGCAGTCAACCAGTCCATGCCAAGAATGACGTCGAGATAAACGAGCGAGGGATTGACGACAAGATACCATCGTCCTGCCTCCCAGATCAACTAAACAACCCTTACACATCTGGGTAACATCCGAATAATCTCCATGAGCTACAAGTACTCGCACGCTATCCATAGCGATAGTCTGTAATCCAAGACGCCTGACTACAGCACGTGATATCAAAGAAATCGTGGAACCAGTGTCCACCATTACAAGAATAGGAATACCTCCAATATGGGCTGTGACCTCGAAGGCCGAATGCTGAAAAGTCGGAGTCGCAGCTGCCTCAGCTGTCAATGCAAGAACCCGAGCCTGCTGTGGCCGGTTCGGCCGCTGTGTCAAGGGCTGTGGAGGTTGTCTGATCTGCGATACCAGAGGTCTGAAAGAAGGGTGCGCAGGAGCTAACCGTATAGGCGGTGTTGATATCGCCTGTGAACGAGCACGGTCAATCTTCTACGGCGACGAGAACCCACTGTCCCGCATCCGAGAAAAGCAACTCTGCGCCAAGTGGCCTGTCCTCCCACAGTATGTGCACGATAACTCGGGGCGCCGAAACGATGGTGCTGGCGCTATGGCCCGAGTAGGAGGGTCGACGCGAGGCCTCTTGCCCACGAAGGGCCTGTCCTGCATGTCTGGTCGCGGCCTAGAAGCAACAGGGCCACGAGACTACGCAAGTCGATCCGCATCCTGCTCTGCCCGCATAAACATATGAATCAACTTCGCATAAGAGGGAATGCTCACACAATACATCTTCGACCGAATATCTGGTCGCAAACCCTCCAAAAAGTACCGTATGCGCATCTGCTCATCAGCCAAAATAGTCGGGACGTATCTGCCCAACTCCATAAACCGGTGCTCATACTCCGTAACTGTCATGGCTGCCTATCTGAGGCAGAGAAACTCATTCTCCTTGTCATACCTGTAAGTCTGGGGATAATACTTCTCATGGAAGTGAAACTCAAACACTGCCCACGTCCATACAAAGTCGGCGGCAACGGTCCGCAATATGCTACCACAGGCTGGCCTCTCGCTCAAATAGGAATGTAGCCAGCTCTACCTGCTCAGCCTCTTTGCAATGTAACATCCGCAAAACCTTCGACACACGGTCGAGCCAGTACTCAGCCTCCTCGGGTCTGTGAGAACCCGTGAAAGTGGGAGGCCGTAAGCGCTGAAATCGCTCTAATAGGCCCCGTGTATCTGCGGCATTCCCCGCAGGGTAAGCAGGCGGTACAGGATGAACTGTGCCCTCATCTTGGGCGTATGTATAAGCATCCTCAGCTGGATGTGCAGGTGGTGAAGGTGGAGTCACAGCCCCACCCTGTGCTAATGTCCCCACGATGGTGGTCAGAAGCTGCTGCTGCTGCTGCATCATATCCAACATCTGCTCAAATCTGTCAGGAGGTGGAGCAGGCTGTGGCGGGTGCTGTGCCGAAGTAGATGCACGATGAGGCTCTCTGACTGACGGTGTGAATGGCAGTGGTCCAACTGTAGGACCAGCAGTAGGCTGAGACGCTCGAACTGTCTCAGGAATCGGGCCCACAGCAGGGTCCGCATGGGTGTCAGACTGCGAAGGAGTCTGATCCATATGCTCAGTCAATGCAAGCCGAACCGTGCTCCGCGTAGCCTTAGGCAGCATTCCGTATATTCAAAATAGGGCGCAACCTTATCAGTCTAAATAGCATAAATACATCGCAATCATTCACACAAGGAGTCAAAGGCATTCCATGCATTTCATTTAATCAAAATTGTCACAATACAAGGGATATATCCTTACAAGCATCATGACAAGAAATACATGGGAACTAAGACAGTTAAACTTACAACAGCAACATAAGCAAAGCATCAGCCCTAACAAGCTTACACAACAAAAGCAGGAAATGACTAACTACCAACAACAACATCTAAGGTCGCATCGCTAGTCCAAGTCGGGTGATGGAGGAGGAGCACCCTTATCCTGCAAGCAACACAGGATCGCCTTCAAGGTGCGAGTCACCTTACCGAATTTTCTCTTCATCACGGCCTTGGCATCCTCGACTTCAGCGCGAAGTTCCTGAACTTTCCTTCGCAAGGCAATCTGACTCTCCTCGAATTGAGCAATGCGATCATCGCTAGTAGCATGTGCAGAAGGAGGAGGGCTCTCATCTGTATCCTGAGCCTCCTCTTCTGCCTCTTCCTGAACTTCTTCCTGAACTTCTGCTCCAGGTTCTTCTTCGCTTTAATCTTCCTCATCATCAAAGTCATCCTCGCTATCCTCCTCGAGCTGATTTTCATGGTACTGAGACCCAATCTTCATCTTAACCATAGTCGACTCATCAATGGTATGAATCGAAACTGGCAATTCTGGCCCAAGTCTGTAAGCAAACTCAAGCGCGATCTTACATATCAGTCGGCCAAAAGGAAGCGATTCGGATGTTCTTCTTGACTTGGCTATAAGGATTATCTGTCGCAAGATGAAAGTGGCCATGCATACGTTCTCTCCCTGGGCCACCAGATACAAGAAATCGACCATAAGGCATGTACATTCAATGCGATTCGTCGACTTGGGATAAACATTGTACGTGCAGACATGGTGCAGCAGGCGCAAATCATCAGACATATACGTCGCCTTGAGGCTATTATTAGGCTGCCATGGAACCAACTTACTGCACAGAAACCTGGTGCGGCGATCTCGTTCACGCTTACTCCTCAGATTCTTCTCACTAGGATGAACATCACCAAGAGGCACGTTCAGAAGTCGCGCAATCAGTCGCACATCAATCGTAGCCATCCGATCTCTACCAAAAGAGATTTTAAACTGCAATGGCTCCAAGGTAGGATTCTGGATACAAGCGTAGAAGGCACGAACGGTGCTCTCATTAGCACGAGCGCGGGCTTCAAAGATCGGACCCCAATGCGCAGCTTCAATACGCTCGAACAATAAAAATTCACCAAACAGTCGCCCTTCCACGTCCACCTCAAACAACACTTTGCGATCAGTGTATTGACCGTGAGGCATCTCTGATAGAATTACTCGCCCAAGGTGAGTATGGGGATCCAAATCCCGCTTTGTACGGCACTCTAGGGCTGTAGCTGGACCTGCGGCGGTGCTTGAACTTGCGGCACCACCCCGCGGTCTTCTCGATTGAGCAGGGCAACTCGGCCCAGCCTCGTCTGTTGCAGTCTTCCTTTTACCTATCAAAGATAAGATGGTGGAGAGTGACAAAAGGCCTAAAATGGCTTCCACGAAAGCCATGAAAAATGAAAAAAATGCGGAGAAGTGGCTGTCCAATCTGGAAAAGGGTGATCTAGGCATCGTAGAGGGATGCTTCAAGCTTCCCAAGGAGGTATTTTCAAGGAGAAATGAAAATGAAAAAGTAGAATGGAGCACCTCACGATTTCGACTCGTTTTGAGGGTTTTTGGAGCTCCAAATGATGAAATCTTCAAGAGGGAGGGCTGCCAACCGAAATAGATTGATGGAGGGTGCTCATTTTTGGCCAAGGATGGATCTAGGGATAATTTAGAATCCCGAATTTTGGAGATGGTTGCTGAAAAATGAAAATGAAGCTATGGGGAGGGCTTTTTGTGAAGGAGAGGCGTGTTTTGGGGGTTTTCTTTGGACGGGACACCTATGGGGAGGGTGTACATGACATTTAAGGGCGTGCGCCCGAAAACCACTTCAAATGGGCCCACCTGTATGGCGATGCATCGCCGGATCGACGATGGCATCGCCGGATCGACGATGGCATCGCCGACCGGTGATGCATCAGGCCGGTGGGACCAGATGGGTTTGATCCCCCATGGTCCAAGGACCCCAGATATGTATGGTTTGACCCTTGGTTCATAGTATTTTGACCTACATAAGCTCAAAGATGTGTTCGGGGCTTTCCGGGATCAATCCGTAATTCTGAATATAAAACCCTATCATGCAGCATATGATTTTGGGGTAGAAGGATCTAGTACATCCATCTAGACCCTTATTTTCTAAAGAAAGTGAAGTTAGAATGGCCTTATGGCCATTTTTCATGAAATTTTACTATTCACAATAAAATTTTGTGAAAGTATTATTTTGTGATATTTTCACATTATTTTTGATGCCTAACATGAAATGGATAAGAAAGAAATGAAGATTGGAGTGGTGAGAGGAAGAAATTTGAAGATTTTTGGTAAAACGGGGTATTTAAGCTCCGACGATTGAATACAGGAGTCGTGGTCATCCCACGGCCCAAGGATTTACTTTTACGGGTTTAAAATCATTCAAAGAATGTCTCAACCTGACTTCCTACGACCTAGGAGCTATTCGGGTTGCTTCACGCGACCCGAGATGCGTTACAGACTCGATCGTGCGATCGATTCAAATAGACTTCGCCTATCGGCGAATCTGCGATCCTAGAAGTGTTTCTAAACCCTTCTCGCACCCACCTAAGTCAAAGGAAGCGACAGCGTACGTCGCGAGACCATAACCCAGGCCCAGTATACTTTTATTCACACTCTGATACCAACTTGTAACACCCTGAAAATCGGGGGTTGTGTATAAAATCAACTCCCGAGTTTCAGACCGTCACTTATGCAATAAAAATGATTATGATTCAATGTTGTCTAATTTAAAGAATTCACATGAGTAAAAGTATACCAAAACTGCAATTAATACTTCAGATCCAGTGATAAAAGCAAGCGGAAGACTAAACAATATATATATCACTGTATGGAAAAACAAAATAGATCTCATTTGTCTCTAAGGTATGAATACATCTCTGAGTCTCATATACATATACATGAACAAAATGAAATGTTCAAAATAGTCCCACTGAAGTCCCATCAATTCAGGTCACCTACGCAAAGCCATCATGATACTGCATGTACGAGAACTCGTCCTGGTCCTCGTCGAAGTCTGGCTCTGCCTCCTGGATCTCAGCCTCACCTGCATCTACAACAGGGTCTAGTGGGTGTTGCAGACACCATCCCGTAACGTGGGAGTGAGTGATCAACTCAGTGGAATTATAGAGCAAAGATTAGCATATTCACAATTTAATCATGCGATAATAGTAAAGAAGTAAATCAGACAATCCTAATACTGTTGTTAATGCAAGATGACATGACGTGATGTATGCCCTCACCGACGATCTCCCTCATACGGCAACATCTTACGACCGCGGCATGCAATCGACCCTCAAGTGCTCCACATCTTCCAGGCACATGCAATGGTATGGTGATATAATTTTCGAGTTGTTATTAGTCCATTCAAACAGCAAGATTGGAAAACTAAGGTACTTCCCTTGTATCAATCCCAACACAGATCCTGTCTAGGGTCGTCACTCCTAGTAATCTCATACGATGTATATTTTGTAGGTCACTGCAAGGGCTGTCAGGGCTGTTGCTCGCACTCGTTGCACCGCTCCCCCATCACCTTATCAATACAGGCCTACTATACTCTACTGCTACTGAAGGGTCGTCGCCTCCCGTAGACTCAGAATATGCTCACGGTCACTACAAAGGGCTCGTCGCCTGATTAGTGTAGGCCGACAGCTAGAATATAGTGTCCCATACCACCATAATCTGCTCACGAGACTAGGTGCTCACTGGTCACTACGGGGAGATTTGTGGCCCCAGCGTAGGCCGACAGCTCGACCACGGTGTCCCATACCACCATGTCCGGCTCATGAGTCTTCGTGGATCAAGGTACCATGGTTAACAGGGTTTACAATGGTAAGTTCAGTACCCTAGGTTCAAGCAGTTATGACTCATACAGGGTGAACATACATCGGCCAGTCGGGTTACTTGACGGGCTCGACTAGCGCGATCGCATCTCAAGTCGAACGACATGAAGTGCGTAAAATACTTCGCGTGGCCTAACTATTGCCGCCAACTCCAAACACGACTCGCATTCATCGACGCATCATTCGTGGCCAAGACCAGCTAGCCACGAATTTGCTCGGTTACCGACTGCCTGGACTAAGTATAGTCCCAAACAATTATGGAATCACATCAGCAATCTATGTAGGAGTATTGGAATTGAAATACAATCATGTGAGCATGTTAACACATGTTATAACATACGACTTAAGTAAATCTTCAAGCACATATATTTCATGCATGTAATGAAATCATGCATATAATCAACATGTAGAAAATCATTTAGGTCAGCATATTAATTGAGAAACCAATCTCAAACTATCTCATAACATCATTTAATTCAATACATACTAATACAAGCATTTATACAAACACATACACTACACACTTAAGTCTACATATAGTATGTCGACCTGAAGTGCGCAATTAGGCGAATCTCTTCGCCAAACTAATTATGCACGTATTCCTAACTTCCTAATGCGACAACAAACCATGTCAATCACATCAGCAAAATATGAATGTAAACTGTACTTCCTACAAATGACTAAAATGCCCTAAATCTCATATTCTTCGTTGATTTACGAAACAGGAAACGGAAAGCATGTTGTAAATGTCAAATGGCATTGCCGTCGATAATCTACTATTAAACGACATTGAAAGCATTGGAAATCATCAATCAAAGCGTCTAAAATCCTCATGTAGTCTCTTATAGACGTGTTGTTTCGAACGGAGCGTATACGCTTCGTCTACGGCGATAAGAGAACCTGTTTTACAAGATCTATTGGTTAAAAAGCTATGGATCTTAGTGATCCCCAAATCAGCAACTTCTTGGGTTGTTTCATACCTGAAAAAGTGGAAGAATTACCGGCTTGGTGATCAGGAGGTGTTGCTTAGGCACTAGCGACAGGTGGCACGAAGACTGGAAAAATCCCTTCTACACTCTCTCTCAAACTCTCACCTTTTCTCTCTCCCAATCTAGGGTTTCTTACAATTTCGGATGGGAGAGAGGAGTGAGGGTTTCAACCCCTTTTATAAGCTTAAAAATGCCAAAAATAGGCTTCGGTACAAAGTTTACTTAGTGCATATCCAATTCGTGGCTGTTTCGGTCCAAAAGATGCTTTCTGGTGGTCCCCTGGTCGAATGCGATCGGACTTAAGCTCATGCGTACCAGATCTAGTACGTATTAAGTTTTCAGTCCAGCAGGGTTCGCAGATCGCACGTGGCGGACCAATTTCAGTTCAGCGGTCACCGCACGTAGATCAGGGCTGAAAGTCTCATGATATAAAATAGAAAGTTCTCCTAATCCGAGGGTGTAATCAGGATGAATTCTGACGGTCAGAATGCTCAATACTGACGCGTCAAGTCGTGTGCCAGATTTAAATTTGAAATTCTAACTATGTCCCTATTCGCACTCTCTTCGGTCCGGGCTCAATGAAATAGCCTGTGATTATCGGTTTGACTTGATTTTCGGAATGAGTGTCAAGTCGGCGGTTCTAACGGTCTAAGATAGGAGGTATCGGACTTTCGACGCATGGTCTAGATCCAATATAAAGATTCAAAGTGGTCCAGAGAACAAACCTGCTTAGAGTTTGGTCCGAGGTTATAGAGTGTTATAGAGTCGTTGGTTCTACTCGATTTGGGTCTTGTAGAACGTATTTAAAGTGATCAGGGACTATTTCCCAACTACTCCAGCGTTGCGCTATCTAACTTAGTCATTTTTTCTAAAAGAATTTATTCTACGCAATTTCGGGTCGAGTTGGTACTCGAGCCCAAGTATGGATTTTTCACGGGCGTTACAGTTTGTTATACAAAAGACGTTCTAGAAATAAGGTTGTCCTACCTTAAACCTTTGGTTTTTGGTGTAAGGTTGTCCTTAGAACTGATAAAGTATCATTCTCTTTATTTTGGGATATAGAGATTATTTTATATTCAGCATTGTACTTTATTTCTTTGTTTATTCCGCTGTTATAAGTTTTATTTGGCATTGCCCTATTCACCCCCCCCCCCCCCCCCCCTAAGGCATACAGCTAAGCCCTTTCAGCAACTCCTACTCAGTAGCCTGTCAACATAGTAGTCTGCCAACCGCTGGTAGCTCGTCCATTGTGGTAGCGCTCCCAGGCCTCAGCCCAGCCCACATCAGCTGTAACGCCCCGATTTCTAAAACCCGAGTACGAGACTCGTTTTCAGAAATTCGGGAGGCTATAGATCAGAGAAACAGCGAAATGTAAACTCAGAGTGCGATAGCCAAAAGAAACATGTATATTCATGAGAGCCCAAAAATTTGACCCGCTTGGCTGGGAGTCTTAGTTACAAATCCATGAGTCCAAAATATCAAACCACTAAATGTAAAATATCAAACTACTGGTTAATTCCAAAATACGCCGCTGCGTCCTTATGCGGCTCGTCCTCATAATGCTCCTCCTCTTGCCCCATGGTGGCATCATCAAGGCTGGCATCGACATCTTCTACATCTATCCCTGCGTATTCTATACGGTTGGATAGTTGATGGATGAGTGGCCAGCTCAGTGTGAATTCCCCTCAAGATTACCCATCTCCGCCTTAGTAAACATAATTAAAAGGAAAACAAGCAGTAATCCAAAACAAGCAATATGCAATCTTATTAGATGCATGGATGTATGAATGCACATCGGCCTGGGGATGCACAACCATCCGGACTTGGGCTCGTTACCCATGCAAATCATCGACCTGGGAAAAGCATCCAGTCGGACAGGGGTCGATAGTCGATGGTCTGGGAGCTAGCGAAACGATACCCCAACAACTCTGGAGCACGTGCTACAGCATCTAGAATTAGTCATCCGTCATCACCAATATGCTATGAATGCATGATTAGCCAGCCGTTATTAATCCAATTACAATCAACCAATTTAAGCAACTCAATGGTCACTACGGGGAGCGCGTGGCCCAGCGTAGGCCGACAGCTCGAGCATAGTGTCTCATTACCACCATCCTCGGCTCATGAGGTTCTCCACTTTGAGATGTTTTAATAAGATCCCTTGGTTAAAATGACACCAGTTCAAGGGTCCTATCTGCCCATACATTTTGTCTAATTACATCCCCAATGTGGTTTGCATACAATTATGGAATCCTCCATGTGTCATATCAAGTTGTTATGTACGGAGACAAATCATGTTAACTTGTAACGATATATGACTTCAATTAAGGCAAGTATGGAAGCATCATGAATTAATGACTAATGATGATATATTACCAAATCATGTAATTAATGGTCAAGGATTTACTAGCATGTGAGCTTATTTAGTGAAAGCAAGTATCACAATAATAGTGATCCATTACAAACTAGGTTCATCTAATTTAGAAATAGAAAGCCCAACGGGAAAGTCATCACCTGTATGGTAGTGTTCTTAAATTTGGCCTGAGTCTTCCTAAGGTCCGGGTTCACTCAAAAGATTTCTTAAAAATTATAGCTTGTATTGGTCAGGCGATTCTATGGCAAAAATTCAAAGGAACTCAACAATAAGACTCTTTAGGTTTGTGTTAGACCCACCGTGTATTTATTCAGTCCAGGTGGTCCTAAGTAATTTTAATAGGCAGTGGCCTATTCGACAGGGGTCTGCCTTTATCTTTATCCTCAATACTTAGGACAAGTTCACTAAATGGATGGGTGGTTTGGATGAAGCACATATGTCAGGGTGGGGTCCATGGAGTGTCGAGGAGAGGCCAATCCGTTCCTCTGTTTAGCCACCCCCTACTAGGGATCGATACCAAGACCTCTAGCGTTGAAGTGAGGTATCTCCACTCAGTTTGCCAATTGAGTTATGGATGTGAGTAACCATGCCCATAGCCGGGCATCTGCCAGTGGATGGTCTGAATTCCACATTGCGTCAGGTGGGTCCCACATGGGGCCAACCGCATGTATCTAATATACAAATTTGTAACGTCTCGTGTATTTAAGATAGGTTAAAACATTGTATCATGCCTTTGATATTTAAATATATCACATACTTATGACATTTAGATATTATATATGTATCACATGTATCTAATCCTTATTGAGCATAAATATCAACGTGTGTCTCACATGTTATAAAAGGCCCAGCGTTGGAGACCATGATGGATGGTCAGGATGAAATCCATGTACCTCACGCTGCTTGATGGTCTCATATTCCAGAGGTACCTCATATAATATAATTTAAAGTTTGCATGCATGTACAGGTGTACATGCATGCATACACATACCTTTACCTTTATATATTATATATATATATATATATATATATATATACACATATACATATATATACATTCAAACGTTCATTACTTGGCTCCCTTGGATGGGTGAGCTGGAATGGACGGTCATGGTGAAACAAGTGGGGTCCATGTGCTTTTGAAATGGATATAATTTAAAGTTTGAATGGACGGTCATGTGCTTTATCATATTACATTACTATTGTTATAATGTATGTTTTTTGTTTTTTTTCTCATCAGAGGTGGGGGCCCCATCTGCCGTTTAAACAGACGGACGGCTTGGATGAATCATGCTGATGGAGGGACGGTCTGGATGAAATCCACCTACACCATGCTTCCTCCATTAGAGGTAAAAACCTCATGCACGTACAAGTGCATGCATGTGTACTTAACGGTGTTACATATATACATTATAATATCTCTCTCTCTCTCTTCTTCTTTTTTTTTTTTTTTTTTTTTTTGAAATCGTCCAGGGACTCATGTCTACTGACGGACGGGCCAGATGGGTCACCACTAAGGTGGGGCCCACCTGCGTGGCACACCACTGTTGTAGGGTGAGGGCCACCTGTTGATGTAGGGGGCGGCCCACCTGCACGTGTGCAAAGCCAAAAAAACAAGGCAGCCCCTTAGTCTTTGGTGAGGCCCACCTGCATTTGGCAAGGCCCAGTTGCAGCCCACCTTGATTTTCAATTTGCACAGTACCCTGCCTTTAACATGAAAACGGTCTCTTCTTCATCCGTTCTGGAGACCATTTTCATCCCTGATTTTTGGCTCTACCTTGGCTCTTTTCCCGGCCGTTTCATGCCTACGTCGACACCCCAAATGATGGCGTGGTAACTGCCACTTCTCTCAGCCAGAGAACGGTCCGATCGTGGCCGTTATCATGCTGAAAAATGTCCGTTTATCAGTCCGATTTTTGAGGTGTGCAATAGCTCATCAGAGATCGTTTGCGTGAGTTGTTTCTAGACTGGGTTTTAGCCCATGCTGGGACCATTTAGATGCCGTGGTTCGGCCCCAAGCAGGGCCTGAACTCAGGCCACGTTCGGCTTTGAATGTGGGCCGTTGTTATCTTTAAAAACAGGGTCTGTCCTTGAGTCATATACACAGGCCCTGCTGATGGTGTTTCTCCACCAACGTGAGGTTTGATGGGGCCTTGGGTCTTGGGTTTTTCCTTAGAGAGAAAGGAATGGGAAGAGATTCTTACCTCCAACAGTTGGATTCGACCCAATCCTGGGGCTGACACGCACACAACCACCTTCTTCTTTCTCTCTTTTCTTTCTTTCTCACTTTTCTCTCTCTGTTTCCTTACTCTCTCCTTGTGTGGAGTCCGTGAGAGTTGGGCTCCCTATTTATAGGCCGGGAGGGGAAAGGGTGCAGCAGCTGGGATAGTCTCTTTAATTGCCTCTGTTTTTCTCAAAACTGATAAATGCAGCTTGCAAGTCCTACCAATTTGGCTATTTTTGGTGAGAGAGAGAGAGAGAGCGGGCGTCTGCACGTCGAAAATCTAACCGGCGCGGCTCTCGCCATAACTTCAGCGGTCTGTTCGCCTTCTGTTTATGGTGGAACGCACGGTCAGTGATCGATTCCCTTTGTTTGTTTTCGGGGGCCCCCAAACTTATACGATTTTGTTGGGGTGGGCCCCACCGACAAAATGGATGGTCCGAATTGCCCGAAAAGTGGTCTGGTGGGCCCACTTAGGGGTTCAAAGTTTCTTATTTTCAAACGTTTAGAAATGGTGGGAAATTTTTTTGCAAATGGGTTCGTTCAACATTCACTTGACCACTCCCCTGGTTCGTTGCACCTCGTGCATGGTGGCACATTTGTACACACATTATGTGTGGGGTTCTTTGAGTCGTTTGTGACAGATCTACTCCGACCATTTTGTTAGGGATCCCTGTATAGGGGCCCAGATCTAATTTAGGGTGCATTGTGAGGCTCAGGTGGGCCATTACATGTTTTTTTGGGCCCGTATGATGTGATCTATTGGTCGAACAGGTCTGATATTTGTTTTTGACGGTTAATTGCATATCTAAAGTGCAGAGGTGCTTTATTAGTTATTTTCAGATTTACGTAGGTTGACTTTCCAAAGTACTGCTAACATATATGGTTTCAGAAACTGATTGAGCTTAAGTTTTTCAATCCCACTTACCTCTTTGATTGGTGTAAGGTGTAAGCTAAGTCTCCCGGGTTGTAGCGGATCATCTCAAAGCTTCTTGGGAAATCCTGCACTGTAGTGTGTTAAGTCAAATCATTCAGTTGATAGGTCTCGAGTTTTAATAATCATGGGTTTAAAAGGTAATACTCGAGTATCAAAGGTACGGGGTGTTACATCAGTGTCCGACCATGTGCGCCCACCCACCTGTACAATAGTGATGGAGTGTCATAATATCATGTCGGTCCTCATATCAAGTCCACATGTCAGTACGGTTCCTCTCTGAGAAATCACCGGGGTCTATTACACTCCACTCCGACTGCCTCCTCCCTAGCTGCACAGCCCAGTGAGCATAAGAGACCTCACTATCCGCCTGGCCAACAGTCTGCCAATACCTATCTGGCACGTCAATAGCGGACCCATTTACGAGTTAATCATACTCAAACTAGCTTATAGCCCCCTCACTCAGGCGGATAAGGCCACACCCCCTTCCAACCGACCACGACACAGTGGGAGACACGGCCTCATGGTATAGGCACCGGTGCTCATATTCCACTCGATCTAGATACTGAAGCATCTCCTGGTACCAAAGAGGTTCTGAGATTTTCACCCAAGGACTTCCTAAGTGCCCACAGTGCTAGAACCAATTATTTTCGGTATCCCATCTAGCCATCCTCGATGTGCTTGTAGAGACCACGACCCTGATGTCGCTAGGGCGTAAAATGATCAAGTCACATATATGTGAGATGCATGAGTCACACTGTCTAGTCATGCAGCAATTCTGCACGTACGGTGTGATAATGTGGGCACTCCGTCTCATAAGGAGTCCCATAAATTGTCTGCCCAATGGCGTATCTTATGATCAAACATTTCTCATATCAGGCATACATATGATGCGTATGGGCATGAATCATGAAGTTATACTAAACAATTTATATGGTGATGAACTATCCTCACAATGAAGATGGGCATTGATGGCCTATGCATAACGAGTACGGGCCTATCGATGAGCCTTAGGGAGAGTTATAATGCGGACATTTAACCAACATTATCCTTTCAATGTGGACGTCAAACCAACATTGCTCCCAAGACATGGCCTGCCACAAAGGTCAACACATTAACCACAGTGGAATCACATTACAATGGGCCTCAACCCATGGGCTCCAAATACATCATAATGGGCCTCAACCCATGGGCCCTATACACATCACAGTGGGTCTCAACAACGGGCCTTAAAATACACAATAGGCGGACCCTGCACCTGGGCCTCAAATCACACAAGAGGTGGGCTTGCACAATCCATATAGGCCCCCACCAGATGGACAATTAGGATATATAATGCATATATCATGGTGGGCTCCATCGCTAATGGCCAACAAGGGTGAAATACATACATCATACGACCCTATGGCCTGGTGTAAATACACAACACATATCTCAAGATGGACCTCAAATGCACCATCCACATGGACGGGGTGTAGAATACATACATTAAAGGGGACCCACATCGCAAGATGAAACACATACACTTGAAGTGGGTCCCACACATACATATTGGGCCTCAAATACATCTCAATGGGTTGGGCCCTGCTCATTCTAAATGGGCTCATCTATGAACAACTTCGATAAAACATGTACATCACGTGGGGGGCACGTGAATGGGCGGTGTGAATATAAAATACATACATCTAGGTGGGCCGCATTAAAGGGGCCTTATGTACATGAGAATGGGCCATATCCCATGGGCCTTTAAATACATCACAATGGGCCTCTTAAATGGGCCATGAATACGCAACAGGTCAGCCCTACACGTGGACCTTATGTACATCAAATGGGCCCCATGTATATCAAATGGGCCACACCCAATATAAGTGGTGATAATGATTTCCACCATTAAAATTTCCAAGGCCCACCATAATATTTGTTTTTCATTCAATCTGATCATAAGGTCACACGGTTTCATGTTGATCCCGAATTCTTATGATACCAAGGGGATTTCAGTGGTAGACGTTTCAATGCTCACATTCCCGTGTATTCCACTTTATAAATAGATCTGTCTTAATTCGTTTTAAGCCTTAAAATGAGCTTGCCCAAAAAGGTTGGATGGTTTGGATGCAACACATGCATCATAGTGGGTCCCATATAGACGGATGGCATGGATGAAACATGTGGGTTCCACGAAGGGCCCACCATCAAGTATATATTATATATAATATATAATATACACACACAACACACCGGTGCAGGCCTCACACGTGGGATCAGTGTGGGTAAGACATATACACCATAGTGGGTTCCACCGTCCAATCATCTGGACGGTGTAGAACATAATACATACAACAGTGGGTCCCACATGTTGGACGGTGTAGAACATAATACATACAACAGTGGGTCCCACATGGGGCCCACCATAATGCTTGTATACCGTCCAACCTATTGATAAGGTCATGCTGACCTGAATGTAAGGAAAAAAAATGAATTTCATACTGATTCAAAGCTTCTGCAACCCAAAAAGGGTTTCACTGGCAGACGTTCAATCCCTGCCGTGTGGGCCACCTGTGTTGTGGATACAGATTATTTAAGGGGGGGGGGGGGGGGGGGGGGGGGCACCGTTTTGAAAAGTGGCTCACCAGATGCATGGAGTTGATGTCCCACATACATCACGTGGGGCCCACGGCTGGGACCCGTGGTCCCTACCCTTCTAGCGTCAAATGAAGCAGGACGCCTGCTGCCTTAAACTTTTTTTTTTTTTTTGAAAAATAGTTTTTCTGAAGAACTTCCTAGGTGGGGTCCATGTCAAGTAAATCCACTCCACCCATTGCATTCTATGGCTAGAGACAAACCAAACTAGTCCAATATTGAATATATTTCAGCGTGTAGCAAAAATCAAAGTGAATTTAAATGGTGAGAATCACTGTTTTGAAAGGAATGGCTCGCCCGATGAGCGGATTAGCTTCATTTTTCGGCTCAATGCCTAAAATGATCTAAGAAAATGGATAGACAACATGGATTAAAAAAATACATCAAGGTGGGGCCTTCATGAAAGGCCTCCTCAAAAGCCTTTACAAGGCTATTTGTGTTTCCCATTCACGTCCAGAAACCAGCGTCTCTGGACTCTTCATTGTTATTTTTTTTTTGTTGTAGGGCACACGTTACATGGGCCACCTAATGATGTGTGGTGAAGCACAACACTTATAAATGGGCCCCACTTACAAATGACTTGGGCCCACTACATGCTTCATGGTGGGGTCCATCCAGGTGGGCCACACAGCCTTAACATCACATACCAAAAATTTAGTAAAATAAAAAGAGATGGAGAGAGAGAGAGAGAAAGAAATGAGACACGCGTGATGAAGTGACCCTGACACTATGGGCCCTCCGTTTCAAGCATCTAACCATACAACAAGTGGATCCCATTACACATGGGCCCATCAAAATAAAAAAAAATCAACGGTGGAGATCCTTTCTCCACCCAAAATGAACGGTCTAGATGACCTACTAATGCAAGGAAAGAAACATCATGATGGGGTCCATGGAGAATGGTTCCACCATGGAATGATCGTGATGATCAAGATGGGCCATCGGTCACATCTTAGGGTACCAAAGTGAGATTCATACCATCGATCGGTAGGCCTCACTTGGCCCATCATAAAAGCATGAGAAACTAGCCTATAGGTGCACCCATCGTTCGATCTTCTTGGTCCGTTGGAATGCCGGTCTCCTTGTGCTTCACTCTGATGGTGGAAGATGAGAAGCGGATGGCCAGGATGAAGGATTTGGGTGAAAAGTGGGTCACACATGCACTCTTTTCTCTCAGGAAAATCCATAGACGTGTGAGCCTCTTGCTCTTGGTGTTTCTTGGAAAAAGTGAAGAGAAAAAGAGAGAAATGGGATGGTTCAAAGACAGGTGATGGATGGGTGTGATGGGTGAAAGGGTGAGCGATGTGTGATGTAAGTGATGGGTGAGGTGAGAGCTTAGTTGACTTTTGGGTTTACTTGACTTGTGGAGAAAGAAAGCATGGGTGTGTGTACTTGACATGAGGTGATTGATTGATTGATTGATGAGACATGTTGTAGAGAATCTCTTGGGATTTGCAATGCGAGGTGTTTTCCTCAAACTGAACACAGGTCTGCATCTCCCTGCCATGGTATCAGATCGGTGAGCGAGTCACAACGTTGGAATCGCGGCGACGGTGCGGTCGCAATGGTACAAGTCTCGGATTGAACCGACTCAGATATACAGGATACGATTTAAGGTCAAGCGCGACCATCGATCATCGGTTGCAGGTTGCCAGAATTTGACCGAGAGGAGCGTGGGAGTTGATGGAACAGTACGGACTAGGATACGGGTCTTACAATGCATTTCATTAAACAAAATTTATCACAGTTACATATGATATGACATTACATGTACTATGATAGAGAGCACATGATAGCTAACTAACAAAAGATTTCAACATTTACCAACCTAACATCCAAACTAAGCCTATCCAAGGCTATTACAAAAAAAAAAAGAAACTATAAACAGTACTACTAATCCTCCGATTCTGGTGAAGGCGGAGGTGCTCCCTTATCCTGCATGCAGCATAGGAGGGCCTTTAGAGTACGGGACATTCTCTTGAATTTCTTCTTCAAGTATTTCTGATTTTCCTCGATCTTGGCCAGGCGGGCGTCTTGGACGGCCTAGTCCTGGCGGTCATCACGAGCAGTAGGTGGCTCCCAGTTAGAGTCCTGAGCCTCCACTTCTTCATCATGTTCCTCTTCTTTATTTTCTTCCTCTTCTTCTGTCTCCTCCTCAATCTCGTCCCCGAATTCCTCAAGTCTGGCCTGACGTTGCTTAGGACCTATTTTCATGTTGTTGAGGGTAGTCTCGTTGATGAAATAGATAGAGGTGAGATTGTCCATGTGGAGCCTGAATCCAAAGCTACGGGTGATCTTGTAAACTAGTCGACCGAATTGGAGGGAAGTGTCCCCTCGAGTGGATTGTGCCACCTTAACTATCTGGGTCAAGGCAAGAGTGGGCAGGCACATCTTTTCTTCCTATCCTACTCGGTACAAGAAGTCCACCATGAACCTCGTGCACTCTGTGCGATTGCTCCATCTGGGATACATGTTGTACGTGCATATATGGTGGATCAGGCGGTAATCATCCATCATGCGTGTCATTTTGAGGATATTCTCTCACCTTTAATTAATGAGTTGGCCACAAATGAAGCAAGTGCGCGATCTCTCTCCTACCCACTAGTCAGATTAGTCTCACTGGCATGCACAACACCACGCTTCACTCCCATGATGTGGGTTATGATGTCCACATCGACCCTGGCTTCTGTTCTCCCCAACAGGATGGTTGTAACGCCCTGGATTTTGTGGATCAAGCGAAGCTCAACTCCCAAGATCCAACGCATCACTTATGCAACATAGATAATGATATTTAAATGTTATCCATATTAGTGCATTAAAAATGAGACGGATTACATTAAATCAGCATATCATACTCTAAAGTTAATGTAATTAAGCAAGCAAAAGACTGAGATACATATATAAAGTATATATGTGTTTTACAACCTCCAAAGTATGAGTATATTACTGGGTTGAATATATACATGTTTTATCTTTAAAATATATAAAATGTCAAAATGTAAAAGTCTGACTAATCCATGAATCCCTGTAATCCCATCGAAGCAACATGAGGTCTATATAGACCTGCCAGAGAGCTAAACATAGGAGAACTCTTCCTCCTCATCTGTGAAGTCCAACTCTATTGCATATATATCCTCATCACCTGTATCTATAACAGAGTCTGGTTGGTGTTTTAAAATACCGTACTAGAGTGGGAGGAGTGATCAACTCAGTGGTACTATAAGGTAAAGGTTAACATGTTATCAATTCAATCAAGCAGCAATGATAAAGCAGTACAACAATCATTCCCTAACTACTCTTATTAATGTAGGGATGGTATGTAATAATGATGCATATCCTCATATGACACTACCTCAAGCGACTACATCAAACATTCACGCATGAAAAATTCCCTAGAGTGCACTTCCTCACCAATGCACATGCAATGCGGTGGATGATTATATTAGCCAAGTACTTAATTAGGCTTATTCATACAGTAGATTCGGAAAGCTAAGGTACCTCCCTTTATATCATTTTCTCAATCAGAAGATCCATCTAGGGTCGTCAAACCTAGTTAATCACATACGATATGCAAGTTGTAGGGCATCACTCCTGATGAGAAGCAATGGATAGGTAAGTTTGAGAGTTTATACTCGAGGTCACTATGGGGAGGCTCGTCACCTCAGTGCAGGCCGACAGCTCGAATACAGTGTCCGATACCACCGTTTTCAGCGCACGATTTTGGGTTGCTCACTAGTCACTACGGGGAGGCTTGTCACCCCAGTGTAGGTTGACAACTCCACCACGGTATCCCATACCACCATGCTCGACTCATGAGTCTTAGTGGATCATAATACCATAGTTAAAATGGGTCTTTACATTGGTAAGTGGTACCTTAGATTCAATCAGTGATGTCCATACATGGTAAACACATAATAGGACAGTCGGTTTATTAGACAAGTTCAATTGGTATGAGTGAACGTCAAATTAATCGACATGGAGCGTGTAAGCACTCCCCATGTCCTAACCATTGTCGACAATCATCGTACGACCCAGATTCACTGAGCGTATCAATGTGGCGATACTAGTTCCGCCACTCAAAATGGAATTGTTACCGATTACCTGGACTACGTTGTAATCCCAATCTTACTCAGACATAGCATGTGGATACATGTGATAATCATATAAGCATTTTAATCAAACAATCCAAATACAATGCTCATTTGAGCATCCCTATCAAACACATAGAACATGTCGCCAAGCACTTGCATTAAGTCCATAAGTTACATAGTGTCAATATGATTTCATTAAAGAAGCTATACATATGATTAAGGAAATTAAGAATCCTATCTCATTACACTTAATAAATACCAACCATTAATATTTTCTCATTCAAACATTTTATCAAACACTTGAACTACACCTTACTAAATATATAGACTAAATTAGTTACAACATGAATTATAACAATTCATTACACAACATCTGTTATGAAGCATATAACAAACATGGATATTATATTAGAAAGCATGGTAAGCACAAATCACAATTTCATATTCATGCAAACATTTCAACAAACATATGGAATACAACATATATTCAACATAGTTTACACATGTATAATTTGTCGAAAACGTCGTAACTAAGATCATATGGCATCAATCAAGTCAGAAATAAATCATTGCTGACATTGAGAGCTTTGAAAACCATAACCTAAACATTTATAGTCCGCACCTTTCGTCGAAAAACTCGATTCAGACCCGAATCAGACTGTATGTTTCTGAAAATGAGACAACAAACACCTACATGACGTAATAGGTTAGCTAGGTCTACAAACTACCAACCCGGATTTCTATAATGAGATTAGGGTTAGGATTTCTTAACCAAATCTATAGCTGAAACAGGTCGGATAGAAATAGGAAGTGGCGATCTAGGATGTAGAATCGTGTGGGAAGATTCCTGCAATAATCTCCTTAAATCTCACTTCTCTCCCTCCTCTTTTCTCTTATTTTTTTTTTCTCTCTCTCCTAGGGTTTTGAGAAAATTCGTATGTGAGAGGAATTGGGTGGTTTAAAGCCTTAAAATAGGCCCAGAACTGATGTCAATGGCACTAGGGCCATGGTATACTTAGGTTATAACTAAAGGATGCCTGTTTTTGAAGAACAGGGCCCTTAGGAAGTTCCATTACTCACCTATGTCATAGGGCAAGTTCCTTGACCATGGATCTAAGCCAGGTTATGTTTTTGGTGCGATCAGGTTAGCGGATCGACCATGAGGGACCTGTATCAGATCAATGGTCGTTGTCCCTCGATCAGGGTCGCAGATATACCAATAGGTGTAGGAAAATTTTCCTGATCCATGGGTGAAGTTCGGTTAGAATATGACTAGCATGTGTCTTTCCTTCAAATATGGGCCCCTTATGTGTGCATAAAAGGCCTGCACGGTGCCCTTACTAGCATGTGTCTTTCCTTCAAATATGGACCCCCATTCGTTCTCCAGGAGGTGGTCGATCACATGATTCATCCCTAACAAATTCTCATCCACGTGAGCTTCAAAAACAACTCTTCGATGGTAGAACATACCAAGTTTAAAGCCCACGGGTAGAGACCTCTCTATCGGGATTTGAGGGTCGAGGTCTTGCTTCGACCTCCATTCGGCACTCTAACTTGCTCTGGCACTCGCCTTCTTCTTGGAACGGGTCGGACGGCTTGGCTCGGCTTCGTTAGGGGCTGCTCGCTTCTTCCCCATAAGGGAAAGAGTGTAAAAATGGAGAAAATGGCGACCACTATCTCGAAAAGGGCCATGAAGGTGGAAGGGATATAACAAGAAGGGATTTTTAAGTAGATGAGTGTTTTGGGAGCCCTAGGTGATGGATTTGTGCTCAAATGAGCAAAAGGGAGAAATGAAGAAAGGATGATTTGGAGAGATAGAGGTGGAGGGGTGTAGTGAATGGGAAATGTGATGAAGAGATGGGATTCAAGAGCTTGGGATTGGGGATTTGAGAGTGAAAATGGGGTTTGGAGGGGCTTAAGAAGGGTAGAGGGTTTGAAAATAGGTAGAAATGAGCAAAGGAGGGGAGGTGGGGTCGTCTATTTGGACCTCCACACATGGGAGGGCCCCACACCATCGAACCAGTGGCGGTGCGCCGCCAATCCTACGGCGTTGCCCCTCCACACTAGTTATTTCGACGGTACCCCCACCGATCGGCTGTGGTCACCCCCCTCCAGTGGTTATTTACGCTCTGTGGGGCCCCTTGGGCCCCACCAAACTCATTAGTTTGAGTTTTAAGCGGGTCGGGTCCACTTATCGTCATCCAACGGGTGTGTATTCATGTCTTTTAGATTCGTCTCCGGTTCAAAACTCATCAACTGACGGCCCAGAGGCAACTTAGGTCTCTAATCATGATTTAAGTCCCTTAGAATCTATGGTGCTTGGTCTCGTTTATCAGTGAAAACATGGGATTCTAATATTGTCTCTAAATTTCATCGCCCCCTTCCTAAGTCAGATTACGTCAAAGTGCGTCATGTTAGCCTATTGCCCCAGGTCCAGTTTAATCCAATTCATGCTTTGATACCAACTTGTAATGCTTTGAATTTTGAGGGTTGAGTAAAGTTCTACTCTTGAGATTCTGAACATCACTTATGTCTTATGGATGATGATACTCAGATTTCTTTCATATTCATGTATTAAGCATGCATGGTATTATACTAAACAACACATCATACTTTGAATTTAATGAAATTAAGTCAGTGCAGAATTCTAAAACATGTCTATGAAAGTATGCAGTTGTTTCACAAAATTTCTTTTAGAGTATGAGTATGTAACTGGGTTCAACATATAAATGTATAATTTCAAAATATACAAAAAGTGGTGGTGTAAATGTGTTCAACTAAGCCCTAATGCCTAGTGTCCCCTGCGCAATGGCACATGGTCTACAT
Organism: Magnolia kwangsiensis; assembly: GCA_037074715.1. NCBI lineage: Eukaryota > Viridiplantae > Streptophyta > Magnoliopsida > Magnoliales > Magnoliaceae > Magnolia > Magnolia kwangsiensis. The sequence continues at coordinate 102,198,491 of CM073577.1, read as the reverse complement.
CGACCCGCCCGAGAGTTGGAAGTAGAAAAATTCCTCCTCCTCATCCAAGAAGTCCTGCTCCAAAGCATAAAGGTCATTTGTACCTACATCTAAATCAGCATCTGGTTGGTGTTTTAAAGCACCGTCTTAAAGTGGGGGTGAGTGATTAACTCAATGGTTCTATAAGGTAAAAGTTACACATGTTATCAAGTCAATCAATGCATAATGATAAAGAAATCATAAACAATTACTTCCTAACTATTCTCCCTAATGTATAAATGGAGTGCAAGTAATGATACATGCCCTCACCCATCAATGCTCCCTCACACGCGACTCCGATAGCCTATTTCGCATATAACAATACTTCCTCAAATGGTGCAACTCCAATGCCTTTTTGGCACATCCTAACTAATGCAGCGTGATGCGTGGTTATGTTAATCAAGTGATTAATTATGGTCATTCACAAAGCAAGTTTGGGAAGCTAGGGTACCTCCCTTTTTAATACTGACCCCAAATCGAACATTTGGCATCGGACAAAAGAAGTGGTCCTACTCCTGAGTTCTAGATCCATCTAGGTTCGTCACTCCTAGTTAATTGCATACGGTAGGCAAGTTGCAAGAAGTTGTGCTCGTGGTCACTACAGGGAGACTCATCACCTTAGTGTAGGCCGACAGCACGAACATGGTGTCCCATACCACCATGCCCAGCTTAGGAGTCCTAGTTACTCATTGGTTACTACGGGAGGCTCGTCACCCCAGCGTAGGCTGACAGCTCGGACACGGTGTCCCATAGCATCATGCCAGACTCATGAGTCATAGTGGATCGTGGTACCATGATTAAAGTGGATCTTTAAATTGGTGAGGGATACCTTAGATTCAAACAGTCGTGTCCATACTTGGTAAACATACAATAGGTCAATCGGTTCATTAGGCAAGCTCGATTGGTCCAGGCGCACGCTGAATTAATCGACATGGAGTGCATAAGTGCCTCTCGTGGCCCAGCCACTGTCGACAATTGTTGTGCGACTTGTATTCATTAAGTTTACTCAAGGTGGAAAGACTAAATTGGCTAACCCAATAAGGACTTTTACCAATTTCTTGAGCTATGTTGGTAGCCCCAATCCTATCTAAATGTTGTTACCACCACGTGTAATATCCATCCCAGCATTCAACAAAAAAATCCAAGTGGATTTCGCATTTGGGCATTTCATCAAACACATAGACCATGTCATATATAACTTGCCTGTTATCAATTGATTTCATAGAGAAAAACATACATATGCACAAGACAACAAGGAATCCTATAAATCATCAACAATTTCTTATTTAAACAATTTATCAAACACATGGACTGTTAGTTACAACATGTGTTTTATCAATTCTTTATATAGAGAGATCTACATGCATATGACAATGACGAATCCTAGATTAGTAATCATGGCAAGCACTAATCATTTTCTATTGCTCATTTAAACATTTGAACAAACACATAGGGTGCATCATTTATTTATCACAGTTCATAGGTATATCTCATACAAAAATTAATGTATTTAAGATAATGCAGCAGTAATAAAGACAAACATAAATCATTAGTTGTCATGAATGCATCGATAAACCGCAACCTAAGTGTTTGTAGTATGCACCTTTCGTTAGCTTGCTTGACTCGGACTCAGTCCAAATTCTACGTTTCCAAAAATGGAACGTCGGACATCTAAATGATTAAACTGGCTAGCTAGGTTGATGAAAAACTATCTTGGAGCTCTGTCTCGATATTAGGGTTGGTATTTCTTACCCAAAATCATAGCCGGAAGAGGTTTGGGTAGCGAAAGGAGGTGGCGATTAGGCACGTGGAAGCGTGGGAGAAGATTTCCCACGGTTGCAGCAATCTCCCCAAGTTTCCATTTCCCCTTTTCTCTCTTTTCTCTTCTCTCTCCCTCAGGGTTTGAAAAATTCGTATATGAGAGGGAGAGAGTTAAATGAGGGCTATTTATAGCCCCAGATGTGATGTAAATGGCCCCAGGGCCACTTTATACTATACTTCTACCCTATAGGTGTCCATTTCTGACGAATAGGACTTATAGGGAGGCTAACTGCTCATCTACGTCATGGGGTACACTCCCTGACAATGGATCCATGCCAAGATATGATTTTAGTGTGATCGGATGAGCCGATCAACTATGGAGAGCCCGTGTCAAATCAACAATCATACGTGTCTAATCGGGGCCACGGTTATACGGATGTGTGCGGGGAAATTTCCTTTCCCCATGGATAAAGTTTGGTCACAAACTAACGATCTAAATTCCCAACTTTACGTGAGAGCGAACGGCCCAATTCACTTAAGTTTCAGTTCATTTTATAAGGATATTCACGTTTCTCACGGTCTTAACTCACAGCTCAAGTTAGGCATTTCTGGACAATATCTGGGTTTGATTCCCATGATGGTTATCAAGCTCAGTAGGACGGACATCTTCGTATAATTTCACGGTCATCGGACCCTCGATGTGTGGTTTAGGTCCGTTACTGAGTTTTAATGTACTCATGAGAGCAACAGGCCCTTGGGATTTCTCCTAGGTCTTAAGATGACATTGAGTCAGTGGTATTCCTGGTTATAGAACTTTCCATTTGTGAAAATGGTGGCCCAACCTTAATCCACCGATTATTTAGTACTTAATTAAATACCATTTAAATTATATGACAGGATGCGGTCCTTGGGTTGTTCTACCTAAGGTTGTACTCGGGTCTTTGTACGGATTTTTCGAGACGTTACACTTATGTAGGTCCCTTAGTTAACCTTGTGTATGTTGTGAAGGTTCATGGTTAACTTGATTTAAAACCATTACATAGTGAATTCCGGTACACTCTAGGAGAGAGTGCATCTACCGAGAGTGGGGTAGGCAAGTAGCCGAACCACTATATATGATTGTGTTTGGGATTGCTTTGTGTACATTGATCTAGTTATGCTTATGTCTATTAAATGATTATTACGATGTATGATTTAGTTAATGTATAAGTATTGATAGGAATCATGTCCCACACAGTCATATACACTATCCTTATAAATCTTGTGTAATCCTATGTGATTTGGACCCTCTATTGGCTTGGAAGTCATAGAGTTACTTTGTCTTACTCTTTTATTTAAAGTTAGACATTGTTTGTTCTTATAGAAAAATAAATTTTAAAAAGTCTTATTCACTCCCTTCTAGGACATTTGAATATACTTCCATACTTCAGTAATGATTGTTTTACCACAATTTCAATTAGTATCAAAGTGGGTTCCTCTTGAAGGGTTTAACGAGTTAGAGGGAGATCTTAAACTGAAGTAGGAATTATGGTTAAAGGAGAGGGAACATCGGTCTCTCGACCTCTTATTTTTAATGGTTTAAATTATGCATATTGGAAAGCAAGAGTGAATTACTTTCTTCAATCTTTGGATCATAAGGTTTGGGAAATTGTTGAGCATGGATATGTACCACCAACCGAATAAGTAGTATTGGAAAATGGCACAACCATCACCAAACTCAAACTAAAAGAAAAATGGATGATTTTTTATTAAGAAAACAAAATAAATGAAGAAAAAGCTATGAATGCCATTTACTATGCAGTTTTAGAAGAGATGTTCAATCAGATCAGTATGAGAAAAACCTCAAAAGAAGCATGAGATTTGTTAGAAGCAACCTATGAAGGAACCAACATAGTAAAAAGATCAAGGTTGTAGTTCTTGAGTACTTAGTTTGGACACTTGAAAATGGAGGAAGATGAGACCTTTATGGAGTTCTTTGTAAAATTAAATATCATATGCAACTCCATGGGAGGACTTGGAGAGACAATTTCGGTGCCTAAAATATTTATGAAAATCTTGTGATCATTGCTGGAATGGTTTAACTCCAAAATCACCACCATTGAAGAATGTAAGAATATTGATGAGATGAAAGTAGAAGAACTGGTAGGTTCTCTGCAAACTTTTGAACTACATCTTAAAACACCCACAGAATCCAAAAAGAACGTTCTCAAAGCCTCTAAAAAGATAGCCACCATAGAGGAAGAAGAAAGTGAAAACGAAGATGGGGATGAAGAGGTTTCCCTCCTAGCTAAGAGATTCAAAAGATTCTTTAACAAGAACTGTGGAAAACCATACAATAACAAAGGGATTCATTTGGACCGCAAGCGCCCAATAGGCAAAACTTTCAACAACTCCAAAGAATTCCAATATTACAACTGTACAAAATGTGGTCACATCTCTACGAAATGTCCCACAAAGAAATCTACGGATAACGCTATGGCAGCCACTTAGGATGACACTAATGACTCAAACTCATAACCTAGTGAGTTAGAAAGTGATGGAGACCAAAAGTCATTGAAAATACTCATGGCCTCCACCACTACAATCATTCTCAAGGATATAGAAGAGGAAGATGAGCTTGATCTTGACAGAATTAAAAATTGAAGAGGAATTGCTGTTAAAAGTACTACTTTTGAAAATTAAATCAAGAAAATAGAGCTTTTAGAATCAAAATTTGAGAAATTGAAGAGAGAAAACAAAAGTTTGAAACTAGAAGTTGAAAATTCTAATCATATAACATAACTAACTCGTAAATTCACTTAAAGTAATGAAAAGTTATAAAAACTTCTAGGCATGGGTAGAAAGTCCAAAAACATGAAAGGCCTAGGATATGAAATAGATAAATCTGACTCTTCTTCTACTTCATCTTTGATGATAATCTATCTCAAACAAGAAAATTTTGGTTGAATCATCCTACCATCATTGTGGAAAAATAGGACACTACAAAGGTGAATGTCCTATGCGTAGATATCCTAACCTCACTTCCAAGCTAAACAACAAATCCAAATCATCTGGAAGTCACTCTAAGAAATAATCTTCCTAGTCAAAGAAAGTGGTTACCAAGTGGGTAACACGAAACAAATACAATTTCCCTAAGAATAATGTAAAAATAAATTCGGGATCTTGTAATGATTGCTCCTTGTAAACCAACCAGTGACAAAGACCCATCCTTTTGATATATCTTATAATGGGTCAGCAACTTCATAAGGGAGCTATAGGAAGAAGAATTGAGCTAAAGAAGAATTCTTCAGTGAGGACTAACTAAAGATATTGGTCAAGGTGTGTTAAAAACACAATCTATCAAATTGACTAAAGGATTTTTGGAAAGCATAGGCAAATGAATATAAGTCTTTTTAAAAGAGTCGATCAATGAAAAACCACTTAACTAGTAGTCTCTTCACAAATATGGAGTTTGTTGAGAGTCATGCAATACAAGAAAATTTGATAAAAACTTAGCTTCTACATATGAATAAGGTATCATGCATGTTTTAGAATCATTATTGAAAAACATACTAAATGTTTTGATGCCTTTATTTGTAACGCTCTAAAATCTGGGGGTCAAGCATAACTCAGCTCCCGAGTTCCAAAACATCAATTATGCAACATTTTTTGATGATGGATGAATGTTTTTTGTATTAATGCATTAAACATGAAATAGATTAAGCCAAAATAGCAAACCATAATCCAGGGACAATCTGAAAACACAAGCGGAAGTCTGAAATACATATATGAGTTAGTACAAGTCCCCAAAATACAAGTGCTCTGCCAGGTCAAACATATATATCTTGTTTCAAATTACATATAACCAAATGTAATAGTCCAACAAAATGTATTAGTCTTCTAAAAAGTGTAAACCCTGAAGCGCCGACAATCCGGACTCGACTCATGCGAATCCGCTCGAAAACTGCATGAATGAGAATGCCTCCTCATCCTCATCAAACTCCGGCACTGCATCAAGCGGTGTAAGTCATCTGCAGCTAAATCAAAGTCTGGTTGGTGTTTAAGCACCGTCCCAGAACGTGGGAGTGAGTGATCAACTCAGTGGAACTATACAGTAAAGGTTAACATGTTATCAATTCAATCAAACAGTAATGATAAAGCAGTATAATCAAACATATCCTAGATACTCTTGTTAATGCAAAGATGATATGAGGAAATAATGCATGCCCTCACCATAAACTCCCTCTTGCGACAACATCTAACGATCGCGGCATGAATCACTACCACTGTGCTCTACACCAACGCTAACGGCACATGCAGTGCGATGTTATGAGCATGATTATCAAGTTCTTATTAGTCCTTTTCATACAGTAGGATTGGGAAGCTAAGGTACCTCCCTATATCAATACCCAAACAATGATCCATTCTAGGGTTGTCAGTCCTAGACAATCTCATACGATATTATGATTCTAGATCATTGTAAAGGGCTTGTGACCAATCAATACGGGTCTAGTTATATCATATATAGTACAATAAGGCTCGTCGCCCCAATGCAGTTTCAGGATATACTCAAGGTCACTACAAAGGGCTCGTCACTAATTAGAGTAGGCCGACAACTCGAATATAGTGTCCCATACCACCATACTTGGCTCACGAGTCTAGGTTGCTCTCTGGTCACTACGAGGAGGCTTGTCGCTCCAGTTTAGGCCGACAGCTCGACCACTTTGTCCCATACCACCATGTTTAGCTCATGAGTCTTAGGGGATCGAGGTACTAAGGTTGACGGGATTTCACTAGTGAGTTTTGTACCTTAGATTCAAACAGTAACATCTAAACATGGTAAACATACATCGATCAATCGAGTTAATTGACGAGCTCAACTAGGATAAGCACATGTTCGGTTGATCGACATGGAATGCATAAGCACTCCGTGTGGCCTAACCACTGTCGAACATCCCAAGTACGACTCGGATTCGTCGAACACATCCTGAGTGACGTAAATAACTTCAACCACCAGTTTAAGAACAGTTATCGATTACCTGGACTGTCATTTAGTCCCAGTCATGTGCAAGCTCAATAATAGATAATTGATTCAAATCCTATATTCATATTAACATGTTATGAAATATATCTTAAACATGACTACAGTACATGGAAGAAATCATACACATAGTTAGACAGTTCATGGAGAAAATCATACACATAAGTAAGGTAATTGAGATTCATATCTTAACACCCTTATAAATCACACTTTACTAAATACTAACTCATTTTGACATTTATACAAACACTTAGACTACACTATTCAACATACATCACGTATGTCGACCATATTGCATATTAGGGCAAATCCTTTAGCCAAGGAGTTATCGAATACATAACAATCATGTAATAACAATAATTAATTATGACAAGCACAACATCAATTTTCATATGCATACAGACATTTTAACAAACACATGAAATACTCTATTTACAACATAGGCTATACATATACGTAAAACAAAACAGATATCATATTTGGCGTGTGTAATAGCGTCCATGTCAATAATAAATCATTATCAGACATTGAAAGTCTTGAAAACCATAACCTAAATGTATATAGTCTGCACCTTAAACTAAAAAATGCATAACAGAAATGATTTAGATGATAAGTCTTCGTCAACGGCAGATACGCAACCTAAGGCTTGAATTAGGTTAACTACATCAACACTTAGGCTATTCTAAGCTCTAAAATAGGTTAGGGTATGATTGACTTATCCAAAAAAAGAATTAGAATCGCCAGAATAACAATTCAGGTAGATGAATTTGGTGCATAGAGAAACTGGGAAGAATCCCAAGATGAAATACCAACTTCTCTCTCACTTTCTCTCTCTTTCTCTTCTCTTTCTTAGCTAGGATTTAAAAATTCGTATGGGATATGTGAGAGAGGGTTTAAGGCCCTTATATAGGCTGAGAACTGATGAAAACAGTCCCAGGGCCAAGGTATACCTAGGTTATAACCAAATTGGACTTATTTTGATCCAACGGAACCTTTCTGGAGGTCCTCTTACTGAATTCAGTTGGACTTAAGCTCACTATATAGTATCTTGATCAAGTTAACTTTTCAATCTGATCGGGTTTCCAGATCGACCGTGGCAGACCAGTTTCAGTTTAGCGATCTGTAACGTCTCAGAAAAATCCATACATAGACCCGAGTACCACCTCAGGCAGAAATCACTTAGGATTCATTCCTTTAGAAATTAAGCATAAGTTAACTAGCACTAAGCTAGATTAGCTGTGAAATTAGCACTGTTTGCTTTAAATTCATTCTACAAGACCCAAAAGTTGTGGAATCATTGACGCTATAACATCCTGAAACCTAGGATCAAACTTTATATCCGTTTATTCTCGAGAACCCTTTGAAACTTCGTATCGGACCTGACCTGCACATCGAAAGTCTAATAGCGATGAACTTAGAAGATATTGACCACATTATTGGACTTGACAAGCACTGTGAAAATCATGCCCAAACGATGTCCTAAGACCATTTTATTACGTCCGAAGTGAAGAGAGTGAGAAAAGGAAGATATTTAGAAAATTAATTATATTTTTATGAAATCTGGCACGTTTCACTTGCGTATTATTTTTAAGTGTTCTGACCGTTAGAATTTGATCCAAATTCACCCTCGGATCAAGATAGGTGGCCCTTACATGTCAAAGTACTTGTAGCCTTGATCGAAGTTCAGTAACCGTTGAATTAAAACTGGTCCTCCACATGCGATTTGGAATTTCAACCGGGACGAAAACTTAACTCCACCTAGATCCAAGGTCGGTGAGCTTAAGTCTGACTACACACAGAAAAGGGGCCTCTAGAAGTGATCCGTTGAGACGGAATAGTCCGTGTTTGGAGATAACTTAGGTATACCATAGCCCTGAGTCTAATTTAGTAAGTTTTGGGCTTATAAAAAAGGGCTTAAACCTTCTCTCATTCAGCCCATACAAATTTGAGAGAAACCCTAAGAGAGAGAAGTGAGAAAAGAGAGAGAAAGTGTGAGAGAAGTGGGAGAATCTTCCTGCTATTCTTTTCTACCGATCTACGTGCTTAACCATCACTTTACAATTGTTATCCCAGCGATTCCGGCTTCGTTCTTAGGTAGGAAAAACCTAACTCTAACTTGTTTTAGGGTTTCAATTGATACAAGTAGCGAGATATCTAACATAGCTCGTGGTTTAGGTTGTTACACTATCGTGGACAAAGACTTAACAATCTTATTGCATTCGTTAGGCTTCTATGGCGTAAGGTGTGGATTTTAGATGCTTAGGTTACCTGTTTTCAAAGCTTTCAATGTCGTTTAATGGTAGATTGTTAACAAAGATGTTGTTTGACATGTAGAACATGCTGTCTGTTTTTCATTTCGAATACGTATGAAGAATATGAGATTTAGGGTATTTTAGGTATTTGTAGGAAATACCGTATACGTATGAATTTTGCTGATAAGATTGCCATGAGTATTTGTCGTGTATCTATGCTAGTTATGCGTGTATGATCCATTTGGTGAAGAGATTCACCCTAATGCACATTTTGGCCAACATATGCTATGTAGACTAATGTGTGTAGACGAAGTATTTGTATAAATGTTTGTATAAGTAAGTATTGAGTAAATGAGGTTGTAGATTAGTGTTGAGATAGGATTCTCAACTAATTTGATGATGTATATGATTTCCTCCATATTTATTATATTTGAATTGATTATCTTATATATATGAAATGCTTGTGTATAGTTAAATTGCTTATGTTATGTCTTATAACATGTTGCTAACATGCTCGAATTACTTGATATTTCAATTCTGTTTATCTCATATGATTACCGATTCACATTACATGTGATTGGGGCTATACTCTAGTCCAGGCGGTCGGTAACAGATTAGAAATCGTGGTTGGATTCTATTCACCATGAAGGATGCGTCGACGAACCCGAGTCGTGCTTTGGTTGACGGTAGTGGTTGGGCCACACGAGGTGTTTATGCACTTCATGTCGTTCAACTTGAGGTGCGCTAGTACTAGTTGTACTCGTCAAGTAACCCGACCGACCATTGTATGTTCACCTTGTATTGGTCATAACTGCTTGAACCTATGGTACTGAACAGTGATAACCCTGATAACTGTGGTACCTTGATCCACTAAGACTCATGAGCCGGGCATGGTGGTATGGGACACTGTGGTCGAGCTGTCGGCCTATGCTGTGGCGACGAGCCTCCCTGTAATGACCAGTGAGCACCTCAGACTCGTGAGCCGATTATGGTGCTATGGGATACTATATTCATGTTGTCGGCCTACTCTGATTGGTGACGAGCCCTTTGTAGTGACCTCAAGAGTACTCTGAGTCTACGTGAGGCGACGACCCTTCCGCAACAACAAGAGTACAAACTAGGCCTGTATTGATAAGGTGATGGGAGAGCGGTGCAATGAGTGCGTGCAACAGCCCTGACAGCCCTTGCAGCGACTGAGAAATATATCATCGTATGAGACTACTAGGAGTAACGACCCTAGACAGGATCTTTGTTGGGAATGATATAAGGAAAGTACCTTAGTTTCTCAATCCTGCTGTGTGAAAGGACTAATAACAACTCGGTAATCATATTCATATCGCACTGCATGTGCCTGGAAGATGTGGAGCACTAAGGGAAGAAAGCATGCCAGGAACTTGAGATGGTGTCACATGAGGGAGTATGTAAGTGAGGGCACGCATCATTATTGCATCTCATCCTTGCATTAATTACAGTATTTAGGAATGTTTGATTTCTTGCTTTATCATTATCGCGTGATTGATTTGATAACATGCTAATCTTTGCTCTATGATTCTACTGAGTTGATCACTCACTCCCACGTTTCGGGACGGTGTTTACAACACCTATCAGACTCTGTCTTAGATGTAGATAGAGAGGCGAATCAGGAGTTGGAGCCGGACTACTACGAGGACCAGGACGAGTTCTCGTACATGTAGTTCTCTGATGGCTTCGCATAGGTGGCCTGGATCGGCAGGATTTTGCTAGTTGGACTATCATATGACATTTGATTTTGGTTGTTATATGTATATGTGACTCAGAGATATATTCATACTTTAGAGACAGATCGAGATTATTTTGTTTTACATACAGTGATATATATATCTTCTAGTCTTTTGCTTGCGTTTTATCACTAGATCTGAAGTATGAATTGTTATTTTGGTATAATCTCACTCATGATTAATGCACTAACTTAGATAACATTTGACCATCATTATTTATGTTTCATAAGTGATGGTCTGAAACTCGGAGGTTGAGTTACTACTCAACCCCCGATTTTTAGGGCGTTACAAGTTAGTATCAGAGCATGATTTAGATTAAACCGAACCTGGGTTATGGTCACACAATGCATGCTGACACTTTTTAACTTAGGTGGGTGCGAGAAAAATATAGAAACATTCATAGGATCCCAGTTTTGCCAGTTGACAAAATTCACTCAAATCAATCATTTCGATCGAGTCCGTGTGCATCTGTGGTCACATGAAATGACCCCGGAGCACTTCTAGTTCGTTTATTGATGAGTCTAGACCCTTATTGATCCTATCCCAGCTGTTAAAGATCGCTAAATGCGAATGTGCAATAGTTAGTACTTGAAACGACCCGAAATGGTTCGAAACGGAGATGGGGCCCAAATCTAACACTTCCAATGGGACCCAGGGTGGGTCCCACATGTTTTTTACCATGGGGGCAGGAGGACCTCGCCCAAATGGCTAGGCCTCACCACACAGTCCAGAGGTTGGCGAGGACCTCACCGGTCAATGGGCCAGGTTCGGTTGGGCCTTCGGGATGATCGTCTTTGGGGGTTAGGGTGACCCCCTAGTATGTGGAACGTCCCTTAAATCAACCCCAAATGGCCACTTCCTTCATAAACCTCACCTTCAAGCTCTCCCTTTCCTCCCAAATTACCGTTTTCTCTCTCAAACCTCCCTTCCAATCACTCCCTTCATCGTTTTCTGTCACAACCCATGCCCCTTCATCGTTTGCAGTGGTACACACTCCCCTCTCTCTCCATTCTCTCTCGTTTTGGGCTCTTACATCCTCTAATCGAAGTAAAAAATTGTGTAAGATTTCAACCCAACCCATCTCCTCATTTTCCCTTCTTCAATCTCTGTATTGTGGGCCTTTACAACCTCTGTTGAGGCTCACATTTGTGGAGAATCAAAACCCTAGCCTTTATTCCCCCTTTCCTTCACTCTCCATGGCCTTCTTCGAGTTCGTGGCGGCCATGCTCTCGATTTCCACCGTCCTCTCTCTCATGGGAAAGAGGAAGGGTGCCACTGATGAGGCTGGGCGTAGTCGTCCCTCTCATTCGAGGCGGCTTAGAGGAGCTACCACGAGTCCAAGTATTGGGAGAGAGTTACATACGAAGTGGGATTTGGATCCCCAAGCACCTTTTGGAAGGGCATTATTGGCGGAGTTGGATCATGGCGCGTATACGGATCGCAGGGTTCTTTTAGAAGCGCATGTGGATGGGCGACTCTTTGGCGAGTATTTATTGTTCAAGCGTATTGAAGCTGCCGGGTGGGGTCGGCTATTTGAAGGCGAGTCTCATACTAATGTGAGCACTGTTCATTCCTTCTATGCTCATATTCGGGACCCTTTGCTGGAGACACTACAGTTCAAGATCCCCTTTGGTAAAGATCGAGAAGCCACAATCGATGTTCAGTTGATAGCTCAACTTCTGAACATGCCACTTGGCTAGGTACATCCAAGTGCTAAGAATCTGACAGTGTTCATGAGAGAGATCGCCATACCAGGTTTCTATATGGTCGTTTATTTGAGTGGCAGCGTAACAAGAGCCTCCTAACGACCCATATGTCGGGTGATTTTTGTCTACTTCATCACATCTACACGTTCAATGTTTATCCCAGGTGGAGCAATCGCAGTGAATACACGCGTCTCATGGTAGATTTTCTGTATTAAGTGGGGTAGGGAGAGAATGTGTGCATGCTTACGTTTGTGCTACGACAGATCATCCTCATAGCGCGATCGAGAAGGACGTCTGAGTCGCTTCCCTTTGGCTAGCTCATATGCAAGATTTCGTTCGAGTTTGCCTATAGGCTTGGGGCTGAGTTGCCTGTGCCGGTTCATTATATCAACGAGGCTACTCTGAACCAGATGAAGATGGGACCTCGGAAGCTTGAGGTCCAACTTGATGATGACGGTGAGGGTGAGTATGATAGTGAAGAGGAAGAAAGTGAAGAAGAAGGTGGGGCAGAGATAGAGGAAGGAGAGCAGGACGAAGAAGAAGAGGAGGCTGAGGATACTGATGAGAGTACTCCTCCTACAACTCAGGAGCCTGATCCTTCTCAGGTTGATAGGGATGCCCGTATTATGCGACTCGAGGAGGGTCAAGCTACTCTTCGACAAGATATTGGGGATTTGTGGGATCTCATGAAGAATAAGTTCAAGAAGATAACCCGCACACTGAAGACCATCATGTGCTGCTTGAAGGATAAGGGTGCCCCTCCTCCATCCCTAAACTCGGGTGAGTGATCGTATCGCAGATGCTTGTTGGTCAGATTTAGGCTGTTTTGTCTTTTCTATGTGTGAGCCTTAGGAGGCTTAGTAGTTGATTTGTGTTGCAGTTGTAAGCCTGGCTAGCTTAGTTTCTCATGTGTTTCTTATCATGATGCATGTAAAGATATATCTCTTCTATTGTGACATTTTTAATTAAATGAAATGCATGGAGTTTCTTCAGCTTGATAAGTGAATGATTATTTTTGTGCATGTGTGCTTCTGCTGAATCTGACTGGGTTGCACCCTATTTTGAATATAGGGAATGTCACCTAAGGTCACACGGAGCACGGCACGTCTTACACTGGGTGAGCCGATGGATCAGACCCCTCCCTAGAGTGGTGATCGTATGGACCCTAGTGTGGGCCTGATTCGTGAGGCTGTACCTGAGCCTCAGCCTTCTACAGGTCCTGTAGTCGTGCCACCACCTTTCACCCCACCAGTTCGAGACCAGCACCATGCGTCTTCCTTGAAGTAGTACATGCCTCAACCTGCTCCACCTCATGATAGGTTTGATCAGTTGATGACTATGATGCATCAGCAGCATCAGCAGCTTATGACTACTATCGCAGGGACCTTAGCCCAGGTTGGGAGTGTGACTCCACCTGCGCCATCTATGCGTCCAGCTGAGGATGCTGGGACTTCGACTCAGGCTAAGGGTATGGCTCATCTTGCACCTTCTGCCCACCCTACGGGGAATACTGCTGATACCAGAGGCCTACTTGAGCGATTTTAGCGCTTGCGGCCTCCTACTTTTGCTTGTTCTCACAGACCCGAGGAGGCCGAGTACTGGCTCTACCACATCTCGAAGATGTTGAGGATGCTGCACTGCTCGGAGTCTGAGCAGGTTGAGTTGGTCACTTTTATGTTTGAGAAGGAGGTCAGCTTGTGGTGGGACAACATACTGCGGACTGTTGTGGTTCATTACATATGGACCTAGGCAGCGTTTGAGTTTCGCTTCCATGAGAAATATTATCCTCAGACCTACCGGCACGAGAGGGAGACTAAGTTTTTATGCCTCAGGCAGGAAGGCATGTCAATTACTAAGTACGAACATCGATTTACAGAGTTGGGAAGATACATCCCGACTATCCTTGATGACGAGCACATGCGGATGTGACGTTTCTCGGAGGGCTTACGACCTGACATACGGTCGAAGATGTGTTGTGTTAGCATGCCGTCTTATGTCGAGCCAGTACACGTGTCCATGTGAGTAAAGCAGGATAGAGATCGACTGTCATGTTCTAGTAGCCCTATGGTTGCTAAGCCACGACCAGATATCCAGAGTAGGCCATTCCTCAGCAAGAGGCCTCGCATCGAATCTCCTCCCAGGATCGCAGCGCCAGTACTTTTGATGAGGTGCCTAGGAGTGACCTGTACTTACTGCGGGAAACTGGGTCACCCTGCAGAGAGCTGCTTTGCTCGGATGAGAGATAGCGGATTTTCACCACCGCAGAAGATCGACCATCCTCGCCCACATGCTCTATCCGCTCCACCATACGGTCAACTCCTTCCATCCTTCCTTCAGACCTCCTATACCTTAGTTTCGGCCGCCTCAATGGCTCATAGCACCACCACCGAATCGACCACAGCAGGCTCGGGTGCATGCACCGACGGCTGAGGCATCCGGAACAGAGACCGCACCACCCTTGGCCTTTGAGGTCATAGCTCACATTGGAGGTACTCCTATATTTCTGTTGGTGGATACGGGATCCACTGTCTCATTGATATCTTATTCAGTAGTCAAGCGCCTTGGGCTATAGACTACTCGGATGGTTGGGGTGCAAGTTCTTTCAGCACACGTGACTTTTTTTTATGCCACTATAATGTGTGAGGGTTATTTGCTAGATCTAGGGAACAGGACGATGGCTATTGACCTTATAATCGACTCCTCTCTCAATCATTTCGACGTCATTCTGGGCATGGATTGGCTAACTGCAGGGAGGGTTGAGATTGACTGCGAGACCCGTTTAGTGACAGTTTATGAGCCGGAGGGCACGTCCTCTACATTTTCGGTGCAGGTCAGTCACTCCTCTCGAGTGTTTTGTTATGCTTCCTTATTAAGGAATGTTGATGTTCTGACACTTGAAAGCACACTAGTAGTCCGTGATTATGAAGATGTGTTCAGAAAGATACTTGGGTTGCCACCCCAGCGTGAGATCGATTTTACTATCGACTTGGTACCCGGTTTGACGTCCATCTCATTGCCGACGTATCGCATGGCCTCGTGTGAGATGGAGGAGTTAAGGAAACAAATCGATGATTTGTCAGAGGCTAGTTTTATACGACAGAGTGTGTCTCCTTGGGGAGCACCCGTGTTGTTCGTGACGAAGAAAGATGGCTCACTGCGATTATGTATTGATTATCGCAGGCTGAATCAGATTACGATGAAGAACAAGTACCCTTTACCTAGGATAGATGACCTGTTTGATCAACTGAGAGGAGCACAGTACTTCTCTAAGATCGATCTACAGTTAGGGTATCACCAGCTGCGCGTCAGGGATGAGGACGTGCAGAAGACGGCTTTCAGGACTAGCTTTGGCCATTATGAGTTCCTCGTGATGTCATTCGATCTTACGAACATACCAGCCATGTTCATGAACCTGATGAACCGGGTATTTCGGCCGTTCCTCTATCGATTGGTCATCGTATTTATAAATGACATTTTGATATACTCCAAGAGTCGAGAGGAGCATGAGGAGCACTTGTGATCTGTCTTGGATACTCTGAGACATCATCAGTTGTTTGCACAGTACAAGAAGTGTGACTTCTAGAAAGAGGAGGTCAAGTTCTTGGGACACCTAGTGTCTAAGGACGGGATTGTAGTTGACCTTACTAAGGTAGCTGCAGTACAGGACTGGGAGCAGCCCGATTTAGTTACTGAGGTGAGTAGTTTCCTTGGTCTGGCAGGGTACTATCGGCGATTTATTCGGGACTTCTCGAAGATAGCCAGACCCTTGACTCAGTTGACACGGAAGGATCTGAAGTTCACCTGGAATGAGAAGGCAGAGGCAGCTTTTTAGGAGGTGAAGGATAGGCTGACGTCCGCCCATATGCTAGTATTGCCAGAGCAAGGGGTTAAATATACGATATACACCGATGCGTCTAGCGTTGGTCTGGGTTGTGTCCTTATGCAGAAGAACAGGGTGATTTCATATGCCTCGAGATAGTTGAGGAAGCACGAGGAGAATTACCCTATACACGACCTAGAGTTGGCAGCTGTCATTTTCATATTGAAGCACTGGAGACATTACCTCTACGAAGAGGAGTTCGAGCTCTTTTGTGACCACAAGAGCCTCAGATACATATTCACTCAGCGAGACCTGAATATAAGGTAGCGGCGATGGATGGAGACCTTGAAGGACTTTAAGTTCGAGGTTTCCTACCATCCTGGCAAGGCCAACCTAGTGGCTGACGCCTTGAGCCGCAAGAAGACGATAGAGTTTGCGGCTCCACTGATGGTAGTTGAGTGGGACATGGTTGAGTTTTTGTGAGACTTTGAGCAGAAAGTCACTGTGGAGGAGCCATTTGAGTTTATCGCACATGTTCAGGTGCGACCTCTTATCGATGACAGGGTCATCGCAGCGCAGAGGGATGTTGAGCGTCTGACTAAGCTTTGAGAGTAGGCCAGTGATGATGCAGATGCCGAGTGGCGAGTTAAAACGGATGGGGGCTTACGTTGTCCTGGCCGCCTATGCGTCTCAGATGTCCCCGACTTAAGACGAGAGATTCTCGAGGCTACGCACAGTTCTAGGCTTGCGATGCATTCGGGCAGCATAAATATGTATCGTGACGTGAAGAGGACCTATTGGTGGGATAGCATGAAGACCCACATCACAAATTTTGTATCTCGTTGTCTCACTTGCCAGCAGATGAAGGAAGAGCATCGCTGACCTCCTAGTTTCCTTCAGCCTATGCCTATAGCTGAGTGGAAGTGAGACTTTATTTCTATGAATTTTATTTCGGGACTGCCGAAGATGAGGAAGGGCTACGACTCTATATGGGTGATCGTCGACCGTTTAACGAAATTGGTGCACTTCTTACCGATCAGAGTTACGAACTCTGGAGACGAGTTGGCTAGGCTATACATCAGAGAAATTGTGCATCTGCATGGAGTTCCCTTAGAGATCGTGTTAGATAGAGACACGCGGTTTACTTCTATTTTCTGGACCCACATCCAGAAAGCGATGGGTGTGAAGTTGAAGTTCAGTACTGCATTCCACCCATAGACCGACGGGCAGACAGAGCGGGTGAACTAGATTTTGGAGGACATGCTGCGGGCTTGCGCATTAGACTTCAAAGACAGTTGGGATGATTATCTTCCATATGCGGAGTTCGCGTACAACAACAGTTTTTAGGCCAGTATCGGTATGGCACCTTATGAGGCCTTGTATGGGCATCCTTGCCGAGCACCGCATTGCTGGGCAGAGGTTGGTGAGCGTAGTTTGATTGGCCCAGAGTTAGTACAGGCGACCTCAGAGAAGATTGACATCATCAGGCGTCGACTTCTTACAGCGCAGAGCAAGCA
The DNA here is from genome assembly GCA_037074715.1 of Magnolia kwangsiensis. NCBI lineage: Eukaryota > Viridiplantae > Streptophyta > Magnoliopsida > Magnoliales > Magnoliaceae > Magnolia > Magnolia kwangsiensis. The sequence continues at coordinate 102,180,640 of CM073577.1, read as the reverse complement.
GAAGAGTTATGCCGATACGAGGCGGCGGCCGCTAGAGTTCGCGGTTGGAGATCACGTATTTTTGAGAGTTTCCCCTATGAAGGGAGTTCTTCAGTTTGGGAAGATGTGGAAGCTCACACCGCGATTCATTGGCCCATTCTAGATACTCGATCGTGTGGGTGCAGTGGCATATCGCCTGGCTTTTCCTACACCTCTCGCGAGCATACACAATGTATTTCATATTTCTATGCTGAAGAAATACGTTCCTGATCCAGGTGTAGTTAGGTGAGGATGTTACATATATACTGCGACCGATGCGTATATTAGACAAGAAGGAGCAGGTATTGCGTAGCAAGGTCATCCCCCTTGTGAAGGTATTGTGGACGCATCACACTGAAGAAGATGCTACTTGGGAGATAGAAGTCGAAATCAAAAAGAAATACCCACAGCTTCTGGAGGAGTACGAAAAGATACAAATTTTGAGCATGAAATTTATTGTTAAGGCGGGGTAGATTGTAACATCTCGAAAAAATCCATACATAGACCCGAGTACCACCTCAGGCAGAAATCACTTAGGATCAATTCCTTTAGAAATTAAGCGCAAGTTAACTAGCACTAAGCTAGATTAGCTGTGAAATTAGCACTGTTGGCTTTAAATTTGTTCTACAAGACCTAAAACTTGTGGAATCATTGACGCTATAACATCCTGAAACCTAGGATCAAACTCTAAACCCGTTTGTTCTCAGGAACCCTTTGAAACTTTGTATCGGACCTAGACCACACGTCGAAAGTCTGATAGCGATGAACTTAGAAGACATTGACCGCATTGTTGGACTTGACAAGCACCGCAAAAATCACGCCCAAACGATGTCCTGAGACCATTTTATTGCGTCCGGAGTGAAGAGAGTGAGAAAAGGAAGATATTTAGAAAATTAATTATATTTTTATGAAATCTGGCACGATTCACTTGTTCATTATTCTTAAGCATTCTGACCATTAGAATTCGACCCAAATTCATCCTCGGATCAAGATAGGTGGCCCTTACATGTCAAAGTACTTGTAGCCTTGATCGAAGTTCAGTAACCATTGAATTGAAACTGGTCCGCCACGTGCGATATAGAAGTCCGACTAGGACGAAAACTTAACTCCACCTAGATCGAAGGTTGGTGAGCTTATATAACACTCCGTACTTTCTAGTACTCAAGTGTTACTATGTAAATTAATTTAATATAAATACGAAAATTTTATATATAAATAATGCAACATAAACACATACACTATGAAAGCACACTTCAAAAAGATTTAAAAATAGATAAATAAATAAATAAATTTCATAGTGAATTAAAATATAATTACAATCCATATTATAATATGAATTTGAATCGTAAAAATCTACATTATGTAAATTAATGAAATTTATAATAAATAACACATTTCAAACAGTATTATATAAAATTTAAAACCTAAAACATATATAACTATACGAATAATATATATTAACCTTTGCTCTTCTTCACTAATATTCAAAAGATTAACAATCAGTAACAATTATGCATATATAACAAAATACATTTTTCCTTTTTATAAATGTAATTCTTTAAAATAATAATAATAATGAAAAAATAAAATAAAATAAATAATAATAATAATGATAAAGGATAGTAATAGTAATAAAAATTAATATTAATGGTAGCATATGGTTAGAATTATGTATAAAGGTCCTACAAATGATGCACTAGGAGCTTTTGACCGTTGATACTCGGGTGGAGGCTGATCCAACAGTCAAACCTACATAGTTGCCCCTTATAGAATGTAAACAATTTTTTATGGACCACCTGAGCCTTGGGCCCATCTGATCTTTGTCCTAGGTCTCTTTTAGGGCCCATAGAGTGGGATGGACGGAGTGGATTTCCCATAAACATCACGGTGGACCCCACACAAATGTTGCATGTGCACCATTAATGGTGCACTCGCCGTGCACGGGCCTAGGGAGACCGGTCACCACGAGCTAACCCGTGCCTGCCCAAAAATGGGAGATTTCTCCCTCTCTCCTCGGATCGACAGTGGACGCGCAGGCATCCCAAATTTCTGATCAGTGGCCCATCTTCACGGTCCCTACAGACGATCCAAACCATCCATCGGGTGCGTCCCTCAGGCCTAACCAAAACCATGGTTGTTTCACACGAAATAGCACACGATTGTTTGCATGAAAACCGATGCAAGTGAGCCCAAAAACACAAAAATACCAAAAATAGGAACTGTCTCCAGCTGGCACGATCCGTGTGCGCCCTCATCCTTGGATCTCAGCAGTCCATGGGAAAGAGATCCTGTCCGTCAATTTCCGTTCACAGAGACCATGGTTTTCTGAGAAAACCAGCAACAAAACCATGGCCGGTTTCATATCCTCCCACTATTTTGGTGGTGGTTTCGGACAGAGTAAATCCACACCATTTTCTCTTAATCCAACGGCTTAGAAACGTTAGGGCAGTGTTATTAGAAGGAGAGGATCGAGCAGTAGGTTACCCTCCTCCGTTTTCTGGCAGCCACATTCAAAAAAACAGTTGTTTCCTTCCAAACTCAAACCCACCACCCAAACGACTGTGGAGCTTCGAAAAAGCTTGTCCATGAGCTTCTAGGGATCACTCTAAGACGTCCTTCAGCCTTGCCTCGAAGAAACTCTTGGCCATTCAAAAATCGCCATTGATGGCCGAGCGTCTTCCTCACCATTGCACCACCCGTCTGAGCCATGATTCAGGCTCTGTTTGTGCAGAAATGAGGCCCATCTGATGGACATTTTTAACAGCAATTGGAGAGAGATAAAGAGAAAGAAAGAAGAATTAGAGAGTGGGAGTGGTTGCCCTGTTTGGCAGCGGCTCGAACCGGTCGAAGTTGGGACGCACCAGCTCGCTGAGCTGATCCAGCACTAGCAAGTTGCTTGTCGGGTAGAGGCAGGAAGAAGGAAGGAAGGAAGCACAAAGAGAGAGAGAGAGAGAGAGAGAGAGAGAGAGAGAGAGAGAGAGGAATGAGAAAGGAAGAAGGGAAGAGGGAATGGATGCGAGCATGGGCCGCACTACAGTTGTTGTCGAGTCTTCAGGTAGCTCACACGAGCTGGTTAAGTTGGGTTTGGGTTCAGGTCTGCTGGATATTCCAGCAGGGATGAAAGGGGGAAAAGAGAAGCAGAAAGAGAGAAGAAAGAAGAAGAAAATCATGAGTAGGCGAGAAATGAAGAGGAAAGGAGGGTGTGCGGGTATGTGCAGTAACAACCCGACTAGTGCGACTCGCCCGACTCACTGGGTCAGGCCGTACTAGCCTGGTTGGGCCCATTTCATCCCAGGGAAACAGTAGAAAATAAAAAGAAGAAGATGAGTTTGTGAAGAAGATGAGTTTGTGAGAGAGGAGAAGAAGAAGGGTAGAGAATGTAGGGGTAATGGTTGTGTTGGGCCGAGTCAACTTAACTCAAATCGAGTCGACTGGGGTGAGTCCATATTTTCCTTCTAGATTGAACTACTTCTATTATCATTGTGGTCATTATCATCATTTTAAGATTAATAAATTTTGATATAAACCATTAGTAAATTATCCATGCTAACATTGGTTAACACACATGAGAAGTATCATTGTTAAAATATTAGTATCTTATTTTACCATTCTTAAAATAATAATATTAATGTTGGAACATACCATGCATTTTCATCATGATAACTATTAGTATCATGTAGGCTAATATATATCATAACACTAAGGTTAGCAATATTCTATAATCATTAAATTTTATATTATAATTATTTTCACACCAACTAAAGTCCAAACCCTAATTATCTAGCCTAGAACTAAACTTTAGAATAAAATCCTAAAATTAAAGTATGGGGCTAAACTCTAGGGTAAAACCCTAATTCCACATTAAAACCCTAAAGATGACCCTAGGCTATGATCTTAAACCCTATGTGGTGATTAGAACGTGAACCTAATTATATAAGTTCTTGATTTATGGTAGGACTTGATTCTAAGGGTACACGCACTTTCTAGCTATATCAGTTGGCGATTCAAGTATAAGGTGATGATTCTTCCCCTTGATCTTTCCATCTTCTCATTAGCTTAAGTTATAGTTATTATTGATATCTCTCTCTTATAATCATATGTGTTAGCTAATGGAAATTGAATTTCTGTATTATATGCTTTATGATTATCCTGTATAATTGTTCGTGCTTGTGGAATTCTCATTGTGGATTGCTTATGGAACCTAAACTGGTACATTAGTGGGAAATTCTCACCTATAAATGTACGCCCGTACTTGGGATGTAACATGATTGATGGTGATTACAATGGACATTCGATCTAGTGGTTATTGAGTGGTGGTTTAGATGGATCATTGATGTGGGCCTACCATTTAGGGTTGCTGTGTCCAATGATTTTCAAGGATGGTCTTTTATCACATGGTTTTGATTCTCGCCTTATGTGGCTAATTTTGATAATTTCTCATGTGGCTTGTTTGATATCGCCCTATGTGGCATATTTTGATACTCGCCCTAATTGATTTTGTTTTGATATTTTTCCTATACGGGTTCAATGTTTTATAATGTGCAACTATGCGATGGTAAGCCCTATATACAATAACGTGATTGGCCACTAGTCGATGGGTTTCCATTAAACATCCTAAGATGGTATCCTTATGGGCCGGGGATGGTGGTATGGGACACTATGCCCGAGCCGTCGGCCTACGCTGGGCTCTGAGCTCCCCGTAGTGACCTTGAGCTTACCCAAATTGGTTGATTGTGACTGGAATAATAACGGTTTGGCTAATCATGCATCCATAGCATGTTGGCGATGACGGGTGGCTAATTCTAGATGTTGTAGCACGTGCCCTTAAGATCTTCGGGATATCGTTTCGCTTGCTCCCAAACCTCCGACTATCGACCCCTGTCCGACTGGATGATTTTCCTAGGTCGTGAATGCATGGGCGACGAGCCCAAGTTCGGCTGGATATACATCCCCAGGTCGATGTGCATTCATGCATCCATGCATTTAAAAAGACTACATCATGTATTGTTTGATTGCTTTATCATTTTATAACTATGCTTACTTAATACGGCGGTGTGTAATCTTGAGGGGAATTCACACTGAGTTGGCCACTCATCCATCAAATATAAAACCGTACAGGTAGTACAGGTGGCTTAAATGATATGCATGTTTAGACTTGATGAGGAGCAGGGTACGACCACCAGGAATGCATGACTGTATGCTTGGAGGAGTTGTGTGATCTTGCGGCTTATATTTATATGCTCTCTATTATTTCTCATGTATTAGATTATGTAATTCTTGTATTTGTTAATTTTTGAGACATTGGTCTGTATAAGTCATTATGGGAAACTTCTCGTGTATTTGAATGATAATGAAATTTTTCTTTATGTCGACTCGTCCACACTACGCTCATTTGCTTACTCTGATGAAAAGAAAAAAAATGTACACTCAAATTTGACCATCCTTGAAGGTTAACACTCAGGTTTTTGGGAAATGGGTTGTGTACTCGGGTCCTGAAAATTCGGGGCGTTACAGCTTAAGTCCGACCGCACACAGAAAAGGGGCCTCCAAAAGTGCTCCATTGAGACGGAATAGTCCGTGTTTGGACATAACTTAGGTATACCATGGCCCTGAGTCTAATTTAGTGAGTTTTGGGCTTGTAAAAAAGGGCTTAAACCCTCTCTCATTCAGCCCATACGAATTTCAGAGAAACCCTAGGAGAGAGAAGAGAGAAAAGAGAGAGAAAGTGTGAGAGAAGTGGGATAATCTTCCTGTTATTCTTCCCTGCCGATCTACGTGCTTAACCATCACTTTACAATCGCTAGCCTGGCGATTCCGGCTTCGTTCTTAGGTAAGGAAAACCTAACTCTAACTTGTTTTAGGGTTTCAATTGATACAAGTAGCAAGATAGCTAACATAGCTCGTGGTTTAGGTTGTTACACTATCGTGGACGAAGACTTAACAATCCTATTGCGTTCGTTACGCTTCTACGGCGTAAGGTGTGGATTTTAGATGCTTAGGTTACCTGTTTTCAAAGCTTTCAATGTCGTTTAATGGTAAATTGTTGACAAGGATATTGTTTGACATGTAGAACATGTTGTCTGTTTTTCATTTCGAATACGTATGAAGAATATGAGATTTAGGATATTTTAGGTATTTGTAGGAAATACGTATACATATGAATTTTGCTGATAAGATTGCCATGAGTATTTGCCATGTATCTATGCTAGTTATGCGTGTATGATCCGTTTGGCGAAGAGATTCACCTTAATGCACATTTTGGCCGACATATGCTATGTAGACTAATGTGTGTAGACTAAGTGTTTGTATAAATGTTTGTATAAGTATTGAGTAAATGAGGTTGTAGATTAGTGTTGAGATAGGATTCTCAACTAATTTGATGATGTATATGATTTCCTCCATGTTTATTATATTTGAATTGATTATCTTATATATATGAAATGCTTGTGTATGGTTAAATTGCTTATGTTGTGTCTTATAACATGTTGCTAACATGCTTGAATTACTTGATATTTCAATTCTGTTTATCTCATATGAATACTGATTCACATTACATGTGTTTGGGGCTATACTCTAGTCCAGGCAGTCGGTAATAGATTATAAATCGTGGTTGGATTCTATTCGCCACGAAGGAAGCATCGATGAACTCGAATCGTGCTTTGGTTGACGGCAGTGGTTGGGCTACACAAGGTGTTTATGCACTTCATGTCATTCAACTCGAGGTGCGCTCGTACTAGTCGAAGTCGTCAAGTAACCCGACTGACCATTGTATATTCACCTTGTATTGGTCATAACTGCTTGAACCTAGGGTACTGAACTTACCAGTGATAACCCTAATAACCGTGGTACCTTGATCCACTAAGACTCATGAGCCAGGCATGGTGGTATGGGACACCGTGGTCGAGCTGTCGGCCTATGCTGTGGCAACGAGCCTCCCCGTAGTGACCAGTGAGCACCTCAGACTCGTGAACCGATTATGGTGGTATGGGACACTATATTCGAGCTGTCGGCCTACTCTGATTGGTGGCGAGCCCTTTGTAGTGACCTTAAGCGTACTCTGAGTCTACGTGAGGCGACGACCCTTTCGTGGCAACAAGAGTACAAACTAGGCCTGTATTGATAAGGTGATGGGGGAGCGGTGCAATAAGTGCGTGCAACAGCCCTGACAGCCCTTGCAGCGACCTAGAAATATATCATCGTATGAGACTACGAAGAGTGACGACCCTAGACAGGATCTTTGTTGGAAATGATATAAGGGAAGTACCTTAGTTTCTCAATCCTGTTGTGTGAAAGGACTAATAACAACTCGGTAATCATATTCATATCGCACTGTATGTGCCTGGAAGATGTGAAGCACTGAGGGAAGAAAATATGCCGTGAACGTGAGATGGTGGAGTATGAGGGAGTACATAAGTGAGGGCACACATCATTATTGCATCTCATCCTTGCATTAATTACAGTATTTAGGAATGTTTGATTACTTGCTTTACCATTATCACGTGATTGATTTGATAATATGCTAATCTTTACTCTATGATTCCACTGGGTTGATCACTCACTCCCACATTACGGGACGGTGTTTGTAACATCTACCAGACTTTGTCTTAGATGCAGATAGCGAGGCGATTCAGGAGTTGGAGCCAGACTACTACGAGGACCAGGACGAGTTCTCGTACATGCAGTTCTCTGACAGCTTCGCATAGGTGGCCTGGATCGGCGAGATTTTGCTAGTTGGACTATCATATGACATTTGATTTTAGTTGTTATATGTATATGTGACTCATAGATATATTCATACTTTGGAGACAGATCGAGATTATTTTGTTTTACATACAGTGATATATATATCTTCCAGTCTTTCGCTTGCTTTTTATCACTGGATCTGAAGTATGAATTGTTATTTTGGTATAATCTCACTCATGATTAATGCACTAACTTAGAAAACATTTAACCATCATTATTTATGTTGCATAAGTGATGGTCTGTAACTCGGAGGATGAGTTACTATTCGACCTCCGATTTTCAGGGCGTTACACGGTCACCGAAACTCGATCAGGGCCACAAGTACTTTGACATGTGTGGGCCATATCCCCTGATCTAAGGGTAACTTTGGATAAAAAACTAACGGTCAAAATGCTTATAATCGGCGTGCAAGCGACACGACTCAGATTACTTAAATTCATATTTAATTTTTTTAAAAATCTTCACTTTCTTACACTCTTCACTCTGGACTCAAGAAAATAGTCTCAGGACATCGTTTGATCTTAATTTTCAAGGTGATTGTCAAGTCTAACTAGGCGGTCATATTCATGTAAATTCGTCGCTATCGGACATTCGACATGTAGTCCAGGTCCGATACGAAGTTTCATGATGCTCCCAAGATCAAACTGGGTTTAGAGATTGATCCTAGGTTTCTAGGTAATGTAGCATTAGTGGTCCTACTCATTTTGAGTGTTGTATTTCATATTTAAAGTAGTTCAAGATAATTCTATTGAGTATTCAGTTTAGTACTTAACCAAATTATGCCCTAATTATGGTAGAATATGGTCCTAGGGCCATTCTATGCCACATTTTTGGCACGTCTAGTTATTATATTATTTAAATTATTTTTTTAGTAATTCATTATCAATTTTACCCTGTCTCCATCAAATTTCATGAGATTTCATATCGTAGAAAAATTCTAAAAATTCCAGAAGCAGCAGCTGTCCAACAAGTAATTTTTGGATAGTTGTCACAATGACCCACTTTAAACTATATTAATTATTTTATTATATTTTTCACATATTTTTATATAAAATTAGACTCTTTTAACTTCAATCATGTTTTTGAATCACCTAAATCGGAGTTATAACAAGGGAGATGATTTTTCAAAGTTGGATAAAATGCGTAGAAAAATGCAGAAAATGGGTCGCGTAATCCGTTGTACGGACGAGGCCTTGCCAAACCGGCGAGCCCCTCACCTATCACTGGACAGTTGGGTGAGGGTTCGCCCCAGGGGTTACATCCCCCCCCCCCCCCCCCCCCCCTTAGGATGGCAGAAATATGTGGGACCCACCTCGGGTCCCCCTAAATTGAGCCATTTGGGCCCACGAGTCTGTCGAGGCATTTATCAGGTCTCATTTATAAACTGGAGTGAGTTACATGACTTACAATATATGATTTTGGGGTAGGAGACGCTAATCTATCCAAATAACCTATCTACATCATGATATTCTAAAAATTCAATTGTTAAAATCTCATTTTATTCATGTATGTACCATTTATACTAAGTTTTAGTTTAAGTATAGTTCTTCACCATTTAAACTTTAGAATTTATGTATAACATGAAAGTACTTAGAGAAATATGAAGAATGAGGTGGTGAAAGGTGAGATTTTAAAGGAAATGGGTTGAAAGGTGATTTTTTAGACTTTGGGATTGAGCTTTGAGAGTGTTATGGTTGACCTATTGCCTAAGGACGTCTAAGTCTAGGTTGGCAAAAATTCAGGGTGTTACAATCTACCCCTCCCCCCCCTAAAAATAATTTTATCCCCGAAATTGGCTAAAGGTAATTAGTAAAAATTCTATTATTCCTTTCGCCTAATCTTTACTGATTTCAAGTTTATATACGTGGTGGGGTATATACATCTATACTAGTTTGGCGCATTTTTGTCTATCCTCAAAATTTTACTCTTTACCTCTTGCTTATACCCTGATAGTTTGCTACAATTTATTTCTTTATCTATTTAGAGTCTTGACGACGATTCCCATCTACTTAGAGTAAGATATATGTTTTCAATGGTTGACCAATACGGAGAGACGGTTGTAGTGGGCTCGATCTCGATACTTCAATCACCTACCTGACCAGGGTAGAAGGCTCATCGAATCCCTTCCTAATCCTAGTAGATCCTGGTCTTCTGCTCGGTCAAAGCAGTGAGTCCATTGGTAGTCTGTCGGGATTGAGAATTGGGTCAAGCCGCGAATGCTTCGCCATTGTATATTTCAGTAACTCCATAGTCCAATCACTCTAAAAGCTTAGGGAATGCCCATCACTGAAAGGTTCAAATTTTCTATTTATAAGGTTACCCTTTGGGTCTTAGTGTAGGAGAGTCCTCGTCTGAATCTATGTCCAAGGTAGGGGTTAATAACCACTTTAATAGATCATCCTAAAAGGATTTCTAATCGTATAGAGTTGGCCAAGGCTTCTATTATGTTCGTATTTAACGAGTAGATTTTTGGATACATTGACCTCCGCTTGTTTCCATTGTTAGGCCTATGATTTAAAATGAATGGGTTCAACATTTAAGCCCTAATTGTTTCCCTTTAAAGACTTCATTATTGACATTCTAAGGAAGATTCATATCCTATTTAATAACCTAACCTTACGTATAATCTGAATCAATTTCCTTCGATCCTGGGCTAGTGGGGAAGGGGCCAACCATGATTTCGTTGCACCACTTTGATCTAACGGTTGTATTAGCTGACCTAACTAGATTGGGCTCATAATGTTCTACTCCCCTTAAAAATTTATTTCTTCTCTCAAAGCTCAAGAATCTGTCCTGATCCATATGTCGGAACAAGGTATAATTTAGGACCTATCCTTGACATGGAATGGAAAATGACCTCTCAATACATTGGTCTTCCTTCCATCGATGATATATACTATGGCATTTGGTACCTATGGTTATAGAAATGAGCATAATCTTTATTGTGGTTAATTCCAGGGAAGGGTGTGAGTTGGTAGCAAGATGCTAAATTCTACCAAAGAAGGACTCTTATTAGGGTCCTAACTTACCCTCTTTAATCATGTCTAGTTTAATACTATAATATAATCTATACATTATTAGTACATAAGGAAGTTGGACAAAACAGGTTAACGACAAATTATCTCTCTAAGTTCATATGCACAATATATATGCCAGAATAGTCTATGATTCAGGACCTAATTCATAACTATCTATTGCCCATTTGAGACATTTCTTGGGTTTAAAAAGAAAAATCTCTATTGACTATAAGTTCTTAACACTTCTCAAAGACAAAGTGATAAACTTTTGGTTGTAAGTGGTCGGGCCAACACGAAAGGAAAGTTATGTAGTGGGTCTGAGCCGGATACATAGACCTTCTACCTAGTTAGGACAGAAAATTTGTTGTATCAATTCTTAATCCTAGTTGATCCTGATCTTCTGTTTGATTAGAGTATTGAGTTCATTAGTAACTACTACGATTGAGAATTCGATTCAAACTGTGAATACTTCGCTTATATATAGTTCTTTTACTCCGCGTTCCCGATTGTAATAAGTCCTTGGGAAGGAAATTCTAAGTGGCGTGCTGGTTTATCCTAGCGTTCAATCTGAGGGATATATAAGTTTTCCCTAAATGTCACTAATTCTAAGTCAAGTAAACTTCCTGAGAGTTACTAAAGGACCGTTTAAGTATTAAGGGGATCCAACGAAGGAATGAAGTCCCACTCCAACCTAATCAAACCTACTATTCTTTAGTATATTCAGTTGTCTTTCAATTATCTTAACATATTTAGTCTTTTACATTCCTTAATATAACTAGTAGCCTAGTCTGTAATTCACTAGTTGTAATCCAAAGTCTATGTGTATACGCTAGATGGTTTCATACCATTTCTAATATAAGAAATTTTTCTATCGTTTAGGGTCAAAAGTTGTCTGGTTAGGATTGAGTTGCCCGAAGCTGAATTTAATTATGCTCAAGTTCTTCAAATAGGGCCATACCAGCTAATTGCGTTGCTAATCCCACCTTGGGATTTGGGAATGACATGTTTGGAAGGAGGGTGGGATGGGATTTAAAATTAATTTTATAGGCTTTCGAAAATGAGCCTTGTGTTGGAAAGTGTGATGTGGGATTTTCAAATCCCATGATGATGAATGCCCAAGTGTAATTTGAAAGGAAATCATTTATTATTACTTTTACAGTTCCATCTGCCCTAATCTTACCTAATGCAGTTGGTCGAACGGGCCCTAAATCTCCCATCATTTGGAGGTTGTGCAGGTTATGGGACACAAAAATGTGGATTTTGTGCCCAAATAAGGGGGGTATAAGGAAGGTGAAGAGTTATAAAGAATAGTTTTTTTTTATAGTAATGGTGGTGGATGGGTGTAAGATGTAGAAGAAGACAGAAGCTTAAGTGAATAGAAGTGAGGATATGAGATCATTTTACATGGTCTCTGTTACGTATGGGCTATTCTACGGTAGTTACTCTCGCCCATCGGTGACACTTGGGATTCTAATATGGTTTCTAGATTCCATCGCTCCCTTCTTAAGTCAGAGTGCATCAGTGTACGTCGTGTGACCATAACCCAGGTCCAGTTTAATCCAAATCATGCTCTGATACCATCTTGTAACGTCTTAAAATTTGGGGGTTGAGCATAACTCAGCTTCCGAGTTCCAAAACATTACTTATGTAACATTTTTTGATGATGGATGAATGTTATCTGTATTAGTGCATTAAACATGAAATAGATTAAGTCAAAATAACAAACCATAATCCAGGGACAATCTAAAAATGCAAGCGGAAGTCTGAAATACATATATGAGTTAGTACAAGTCCCCAGAAAATGAGTGCTTTGCCAGGTCAAAAGTACACGTCTTGTTTCAAAATACATATAACCAAATGTAATAGTCCAACAAAATGTATTATTCTTCTAAAAAGTGTAAACCCTGAAACTTCGGCGATCCGGACTCTGCTCATGCAAATTCACTCAAAAACTGCATGAATGAGAACACCTCGTCATCTTCATCAAACTCTAGCTCTGCCTCAAGCGGCACAAGATCATCTGCAGCTAAATCAAAGTCTGGTTAGTGTTTAAGCACCATCTCAGAGCGTTGGAGTGAGTGATCAACACAGTGGAACTATACAGTAAAGGTTAACATGTTATCAATTCAATCAAGCAGTAATGATAAAGCAGTACAATCAAACATGTCCTAGATACTCTTGTTAATGCAAAGATGATATGAGGAAATGATGCATGCCCTCACCACAAACTCTCTCTTGCGACAACATCTAACGATCGCGGCATGAATCACTACTACTTTGATCTACACCAACACCAACGGCACATGCAATGCGATGTTATGATCATGATTACTAAGTTCTGATTAGTCTTTGTCGTACATCAGGATTGGAAAGCTAAGGTACCTCCCTTATATTAATACCCAAACAATGATCCATTCTAGGGTCGTCAGTCTTAGACAATCTCATACGATATTATGATTTTAAATCGCTGTAAAGGGCTCGTCACCAATCAATACCGGTCTAGTTATATCCTATATACTATAATAAGGGTCATCGCCCCAATGAAGTTTCAGGATATACTCGAGGTCACTACAAAGGGCTCGTCACCAATCAAAGTAGGCCGACAGCTCAAATATAGTAACCCATACCACCATAATCGGCTCACGAGTCTAGGTTTCTCACTAGTCACTACAGGGAGGCTCATCGCCCCAGCGTAGGCCAACAGCTCGACCATGGTGTCCCATACCACCATGTCCGACTCGTGAGTCTTAGGAGATTGAGGTACCAAGGTTAATAGGATTTCACTAGTGAGTTCGGTACCTTAGATTCAAACAGTAGCGTCTAAACATGGTGAACATACATCGGTCAATCGGGTTAATTAATGAGCTCAACTCGGACAAGCGCACGTTGAGTTGATCGACATGGAATGTATAAGCACTCCGTGTAGTCTAACCACTATCGAACATCCCAAGTACGACTCGGATTCGTCGAACACATCCTCCATGGCATAAATAACTTCAACCACCGGTTTAAGAACAGTTAACGATTACCTAGACTATCATATAGTCCCAATCACGTGCAAGCTCAATAATAGACAATTGATTCAAGTCCTATATTCATATGAACATGTTATGAAATATATCTTAAACATGACTATAGTACATGGAGGAAATCATACACATAGTTAGACAGTTCATAGAGGAAATCATACACATAAGTAAGGTAATTGAGATTCATATCTCAACACCCTTATAAATCACACTTTACTAAATACTAACTCATTCTGACATTTATACAAACACGTATACTACACTATTCAACATACATCACGTATGTCGACCATATTGCATATTAGGGCAAATCCTTTAGCCAAGGAGTTATCGCATACATAACAATCATGTAATAACGACAGGTTTCCAGATCGATCGTGGCGGGCCAGTTTTAGTTCTATGGTCACTGAAACTCAATCAGGGCCACAAGTACTTTGATATGTGTGGGCCATATCCCCTGATCTAAGGGTAACTTTAGGTCAGAAACCAATGGTCAGAATGCTTATAATCGGCGCGTAAATGACACAACTCAGATTACTTAAATTCATATTTAATTTTTATAAAAATCTTTACTTTCTCATACTCTTCACTTTGGACTCAAGAAAATAGTCTCAGGACATCATTTGGTCTTGATTTTTGAGGTGATTGTCAAGTCCAACTAGGCGGTCATATTCGTCTAAGTTCGTTGCTATCGGACATTCGACGTGCAGTCCAGGTCTGATACGAAGTTTCATGATGCTCTCAAGAGCAACTGGGTTTAAAGATTGATCCTAGGTTTATAGGTAATGTAGCATTAGTGGTCCTACTCATTTTGGGTCTTATAGTTAGTATTTAAAGTAGTTCAAGATAATTTTACTGAGTATTCAGTTTAGTACTTAACCAAATTCTACCCTAATTATGACTGAATACGGTCCTAGGGTCATTCTATGCCCCATTTTTGGCACTTCTAGTTATTATATTATATTATTTATTTGTTTAGTAATTTATCATCAAGTTTATCCTGTCTCTACCAAATTTCATGAGATTTCATGTTGTAGAAAAATTCTAAAAATTTCAGAAGCAGCAGCTGTCCAACAAGTGATTTTCGAATAGTTGTCACAATAACCTACTTTAAACTATATTAATTATTTTATTATATTGTTCACATATTTTTATATAAAACTAGACTCTTTTATCTTTAATCTAATTTTTTTAATCACCTAAATCAGAGTTATAATGAGGGAGATATGATTTTTCAAAGTTGGACAAAATGCATAGAAAAATGTAGAAAATGGGCTGCCTAATCCGCTGTACTGGATAGTTGGGCGAGGTCCGAATTGAGCCGTTTAGGCCCACGAGTCTGTCGAGATATTTATCGGGTCTCATTTGTAAATTAAAATGAGTTACATGACATAAAATATATGATTTTGGGGTAGGAGAAGCTAATCTATCCAAATAAACAATCTACATCATCAGATTCCAAAAATTTAATAGTCAAAATCCCATTTTATTCATGTATGTACCATTTATACTAAGTTTTAGTTTAAGTATAGTTCTTCACCATTTAAACTTTAGGATTTGTGTCTAACATGAAAGTTCTTAGAGAAATTTGAAGAATGAGGTGGTGAAAGGTGAGATTTTGAAGGAAATGGGTTAAAAAGTGATTTTTTAGACTTTGGGATTGAGCTTTGAGAGTGTTATGGTTGACTTATTGCCTAAGGATGTCTAAGTCCAGGTTGGCAAAAATTTGGGGTGTTACATAATTGGATCAGAGAAGTTTGATCTTCATGCAACTATCAATACTAAATAGAAAATAGAAGATCAACAATCTCCAAATGATGATTATGAAATGCAATCTAATCTATGGTCCATTTGCTTTAATAATGATATTTGAGTATCTATAGCCTCATCATTTTTTTAAATACTTGTAAATTATTTTTTCTTATGTGTTTATTTTTGGATGTACAAAATACTAATGTATTGGTAAATATATGTGTACATCGGTTGGAATAGGTTGGTGCAAGAAAAATTGGTATAGAATGTCTCTGGTTGGTTTGATTCAATCAAAGGATATTCGATGCCATCGAAAACACTTCGATGGTATCGAATACTACTCGATCGTATTGATTCTCCTGTGAAACTCAGTGACCTATTTAGACAATTGTTCAATTACATTGAACATGTTTTGATAATATCAAAGTTCTTTCTTTTATAGCATCGAACATACTTTGATAAAATCAAAACATCGGGACTTTTATATATCGCACGGGTGGGATCTTTTTGTTTTCATCTCCTTCTTGCCACTGTTCATCTTCCGTTTTTCTCTAAAGCTATTGTGACATCTTTACACTACCTCTCTCATCACCATCGTGGTTCAATTTTAGTAAGGCCTCCCATCTCACTCTAATCAAATCATCTTCCTAGGATCGCTGAAGTTGAGGTTCAGTTTTTGGGTCTTTAGAATATCATCTCTCTAGTTTTTGTGCAAATCTGTTTGGTCGTTATTCGTGTGTTGACAAAGAACTATATTTGAACCCACTCTCCACAACTTCAGTCAATTGAGTTGAGTAAGATCATCATTGTCCAAAGTATTTCGCTTCTCAGTCATCCTTGCTGGAAAATCGAGTATATTACATCATGCCCAAGGAAAAAGAAAAAACCCCTGTCCAAAAAGAAAAACCACAACTTTCGCTGTACAAAACATGTGCTCCACGGTCAAGAGATGCACATTCCAATGAATCCGCCCCTAAGTTAAACATTAAAGTAAAAATACAAGGGGTGACCAATTGTTCAAGAGAGACAGGTAAGTTTGGAATGCATTGAGGCATTTGGGAACTAGCCACTACTCGAAGTCGTGGGCTACACTAAACTCCTTTGGTTTGGTGGAACAAGTCATGACGAACTGATTCTTCAATTTTTAGCATATTGCCACACGCTAGTGTTGGATCCACCATTTATCTTTGTCACTATTGGACCAATCACTAGAGTCATCATCGCCGAAATCCTTGTACAACTCCTCGGAATACCAAGCTATCCTTCTGGCATGTGGTATCTCAATACTGACTCCCTTAATGTTCGGCTCACCATGATTAAAACTCTACCCAATGGAACAGAAGTTCCCTGGCATGACGGAAAGGCTTTATGCTTCAAGGAATTGGAGGTTAAATACAAAGTTCTCCATGTTATCTTCACAACAAATGTGTACCTAAGAGGCACAAATCATGGAGACTTAACACCGTTCATTGTAAGGATTCTTTATTCTATTGCTATAGGTCAACGTCTATGTCTACCATTAATTATACTACATCATATTGCAATTCTTGTCTCTAGCACCCAATCCACAAATATTTCCTTTCCCCATCTACTGTGTCTTCTCTCTCAAAAATGTGAATTACTACCCACTGGTGATCATCCTTGGCTGGCACCTAGATTCACAAAAATCAACATTCAACGAATGAAGTTAACTGAGAATCTAACAACTGCTACAACTACACATCAGTAAGAAGAGGTTGAAAACTAAGGAGAGACAGAGGGAACAAATATGAATATATAGCCAGATGACACTCGCTCTTACTCTCCACACTCAGCACACACAAAAAAGCATTGTCACCACCGTGATCTGATTGACACCATTCTTAGTGGTCAGGCAAATTTGGAGGCAAGGCTTGGTCAGTGTGAAACTAGGCTCTTGGTAATTGAACGTTTGTTGGAATCTCTACAACATACATCATAAGGTATCATGTATGATTTAGTTAATGTATAAGTATTGATAAGAATCACATTCCACACACTTTCACATACATTATCCTTATAGGCTTGTTCTTTACATATAAATCTTGTGTAAGCATATGTGATTTAGACCCTCTATTGGCTTGGAAACCATAGAGTTACTATGCCTTACTCTTTTGTTTAAAGTTAGGAATTGTTTGTTCTTTCAGGAAAATAATTTTTGAAAATTCCTATTCACCTCCTCTAGGACATTTGGACATACTTCCATACTTCAGTAATTGTTGTTCTACCACAATTTCACCTTTGTTATTATTGAATGTAAATATTCCAATCTGTGGTGCTTGTTTCTTGTCGAAACAACAAGGAATGGTTTCCAGACACAATGGACTGAATTAATCTTTCTTACATAAAGTGGATATGCCCATTGAGGCACCTTGTTAAATATCTTCCTGAATCTTGAAGCATCTTCAGCTCCCTTAAACCACAACTATAATGATGATTTGCCTTTGGAGATGCCGAGTTTTGGATCAATGGTTGATGGATCCTAACTTAAGAATGATGGATCTGGATGGTTAGGGTCATGATTCCCAAGTTTAAACATTCAATGCTATCTAGCATAAAAAAATTGCCAATAAATATAGTTGCTAGAACATTAATGAATTCTAGAGTTCATTCTTCAATACAAGCATTGAATGCTCGATAAATGTCTTTAACATGAGGATTGAATGATGAAATCCAAGAGGAAAGAGAGCTTGAGAGAAGGGGTTTTAGCTAAGGTTACACACACACACACGTCTCTCTCTATTCCTCACCCCTTTGTAAAGAAATCCCACTTTTGTATAAGTAGAGAATATTTGCAATGGTGAAAAAATGGGAAAAAAATTATTGAATTCAATGTCATCGAGTGGTCTTCGATGCCATCAAAGTGTGTAAGATCTGTATCCTAGACCATATTGTTCCTTTAACTCCCACAGTTTTCCTGGTCGAATTTCGGCAACCCGTGACTTGTAATTGGCATTTGCATGTGACCCTAAGTCGCATTCGTATATCTGAGTCGAATCAAGTTAAAACTTGTACTATCACAACTGTGTTGTCACCGTGGTTCCAATGTCGCATCTTGCGCACTGATGTCATACCCAGGCTAGGAGTTGTGGGCCCACGTTTATCGCAAAGAAACGGTACGCGTTGTGAATTTTGAGAGAATCTTTAGAACCCATCACATTAATCAATCAAATCAAATCAAGTACACATCACATCTACAAAACATGCTTCCTTTCTCTCCAAGACAAGTAATATACCCTAAGTCAACTCTCAAGTCAAGTACATCTATCACTCACATCCATCACCTCTCTTACAACTTCTCTCTCTCTCATTCTCAACCCATTCTCCTAAGAAAAAGAAGCAAACGTCCAAGCATTTTTAAGCTCCAAGAGAGCCAAGTGTGGCCCACTTCCCATCCTCTAATCTCTCATCCTGGCCCTTCAATCTCCATCATCTTCCATCAAAGTTGAAGCCAAGGAGTTTAGCATTCCAAGGAGCCAAGAATGAGTGAAATCAGTGGGTGCTCTAGTAGATCTTTTTATTTTCTTGCTTATGGCAAGTAGGACTCACTAATCAATGGCGAGGATCCCATCTTGGTCCATTGGTGTGCCAATGGCCCACCTTGATCATATGTATGTATTGTAATGCAAGAGGGGCCCATAGTGGCGGGGCCCCTCCCACAACCATTTTCTCTCTCTCTCTCTCTCTCTCTCTCTCTCTCTCTCTCTCTCTCTCTCTCTCTCTCTCTCTCTCTCTCTCTCTCTCTCTCTCTTTCCCTGATAATGTGGCCCATCCTGGTGGACCTTCTCTTGATGTATGTGATCATACCCTCACCGTCCATTAATCAGCTCACCCAGACCATGGTCCAGGCAGGCCATCTCCATCTGTCCAGCTGTTGTCCAGCAACAGTCGCTGATGGAGAAGGAAACACAAACATCAGCTTACTCTTATAGATGGTGGGCCACACTTATGTGGACCCCACCTTGATGATGTATGTATCCACGCTATCCACATCTCACATGGACCCCACTTGGATGGATGTATGTATCCACATCGTTCGTCCAGATCGGAGAGGCCATAGGCCCGGACGTTGAAGGAAAAATAGAAATATCAGCTTTATCCAAAGAAATTTTGGTGGGCCACTCATGTGGACCCCACTTTGATAAATGTATCAGATCCACACTGTCCATCCTATTTCCCAGCTCATTTTAGGCATTGAGCCAAAAACTGAAGCCAATCTGAATCTCTGGTGGGCCACATTATAGAAAACAGTGGTTTTGGTGATATAGACTCTTAGGGCTCGCTGTGATGTTTCTACACTGAAATATATCAAATATTGGGCTTATTAGGCTTGTCTCGAGCCTGGGAACCCAACCTATGGGGTAGATTCTCCTGATGTGGGCTCCACATATAAAAATTCACTACAAAAAAATCTGTTGGGACAGTGTTGTTGCCAGCGTCCTTACTGCCTTTGACGGGTGGAACCATGGGTCCCACCATAGGCCCCACCATGATGTATGTTATATTTACACCGTGCATTTGATGGGTCCCCTTTGGGAATTGGGATCCCTAAAAAAATCAACTGTTCACGAAACTCGAATGGTCCACACTACAACGAGTAGCAGGGGATTGAACGTCTAACATTGAAACCCTTTTAAGGTCCCAGAAGTTTTGGATAAATATGAATTTTTTCCTCTTTATTTAGTGTGACCTTATCAACAGATGGGATGGAAGATAAATGTTATGGTGGGCCCCACATGGGACCCACCTGTAAGAGGATTAGCTGGTGTACGCATACACTAGCTATATAACTGATGTATTGACGTCCCAGGTTCTCTAGGCCCCACTCATAAGGTGTGTGTTATATTCACACCGTCCCGATGGCTAGACGATGGGACCCACACCATGATGAATGTATTGTATATCTGCACCATCCAGCCCGCTGGATGGTAGGACTCAGCCCTCGATGTATGTATTTCATATCCACATCATTTATCCATTTTAATGGCGCAAGGCCCACTCACTACATGTGCTGAGCCCTCTTGCACTGTATAAGCCTACCATGCTGTGCATGTTTCATCTATACCGCCCACTTGTGCAGCCCACCTGGACATATGTATTTTGTATCCACACCATCCATCTTTAGACGTGGCCCCATCCCGATGCATGTGTTGTATCCATACCACCCAATCACTTGTAGAGATCGTTTAATGACATTACAGAGAGAATGAGTTAGTTCTAAAATCCCAAAGGAACCCACCATTATGTATTTCATCTATGTTGTTGAGTGACTGTGGGTCCTAACGTGATGTATGTGTTGTAATCCACACTGTCCAGCCATGGACAGTGGGACTTACATGATATATGTGTTTTATATCCACGCTATCCATTCGTGTTGTTGGGTGTGTAGGGCCAGCCTGTTGTACACACAGGGCCCACCTACTGTACACGCAGGGCCCACCTGTTGTATGTGCGAGGCCCATTTTGGCCGAATGTGAAGGCCATTGTGGCCATATGTGAAGCCCATTGTGGCTGTGAGTGTTAAGTCCACTTGATTGTGTACATGAGGCCCATATACACGGCCCAATGTGATGTATTTGAGGCCCATGATTTAGGCCCAATGTGACACATACTCAGCCCATGTGTTGGGGCCCATGTGATGTATATATGGCCCGATTATGGGGCCCATGGTGTTGTATATTTTGGCCCATATGATGAGGCCCGATGTGATGTATATTGGCCCATATGATGAGGCCTAATGTGATATACATGAGGCCCATGAGTGTGGCCCAATGCGATGTATATGAGGTCCTTATATGAGGCCTATTGTGATATGTACTAGGCCCATGTGATGTATTTAAGGCCCATGTGAGACCATGGACCTATTATATGTTAGGCTCCATGTGGGCCACTCCTTGGGAGCAATGTTGGTTAAATGTCCATATTAATGAGCAATGATGATTAAATGTCCACATTGTCACCTTTCCTTAGGCCTTTGTTAGGCCTATTCTCATCATTCTAAGTGGGTTGACCTTAATCATTGGGCCCCATTGATGTTTGCATGACCCACTTATT
Source organism: Magnolia kwangsiensis (assembly GCA_037074715.1). Taxonomy (NCBI): domain Eukaryota; kingdom Viridiplantae; phylum Streptophyta; class Magnoliopsida; order Magnoliales; family Magnoliaceae; genus Magnolia; species Magnolia kwangsiensis. The sequence goes on along the minus strand of CM073577.1, from coordinate 102,159,009 downwards.
CATATTTGTTGAGGCATAAAAAAAGAAAGAGAGAAAGAAGAAGGCAGTAGCCGTTGTGCGAAAAATAGTTGAAATCAGCCATTATGCGGAAATCAACTGTTGTGCAGAAATTAGCATTGAGAAATAGATTATCGCACAAAGGAGACTGCACACCAGAGTCCGTACAAAGAGGAGTGCACATCGGAGTTGGCACAAAGAACAGCACACATCGGAGTCCGCACAAAGAGGAGCTCACAGCAAAGTCCGCACAAAGGGGGCGCGCAGTGCTGACATGGCACATTCACACATGTGAGAGGGCTATAAATACCCCTCGACCGCTCTAATGGGGTCATTAACAATCAATTGGAGAGGAGTGGACCAAGGAGAGAGGAGGTAGAGTTTGCTGTCCATTATGCGGAACAACCATTGTGCGGCGTTTATGTAGAACGCCTGCTGCACACAAAGCCCATTAGAGCACAGAGCCCATCAGCGCATAGAGCCTCCAGCGCATAGAACCTCTAGCGCATAAAGGCTTCAGCCTCCAGCACACAAAGGCTTCAGTACATAATGGACCCTTTAATCCACAGTGGCTTTCAGCATGATATTTAATATAATCAAATATCTGCTTCCTATTACAAGTTGTAAATATTCTATTTTAGAATCAAAGGAGAATGAGATGTAAAAAAACTTGGAATAAATAAATGAATAAAGTGATTATCTTTCTTGCCTTTTTCTGTTAATTATAAAGTGAGTAAATCTCCCCAAACAAAACCCATTTGTTTCTTGTCCAAACAAAACCCATTTGTTTGGTGACTCCACTGGAGATCATTTTAGACTCACTTAAAAATTAACTTAAGAACTACACGGAAGCTAATCACGACTGTTTAGCATCTTCAAGGTGCCAAAATGGCAACTCTCAACGGGAACATCCTACCTTCCATCTCCAAAGTAGAATACGATTTAATATAAGCACTAATTTTCCTTTATTTTGTGAATATGAATGACAGGAGAAGAAGAACATTGCAACCAACCGATCAATGGCAGTCATTCAAGGAAATACAATTTTTTACTTCACCACGACAAGATTTGTTGTGGAGTTTGCTGAAATATGAATTGGACCTAGTCACGGTAAAGTGGTAGCAAATAAGCAAAGAGAATCACGGGCAGCTGTTACAATCGTGATTGCTTCGCCAGTAACACAAGTAGAAAGAGATGAATGGAATGTTGTCACTCGCAGAAGGACAAAGACCCAAAATGTAATTGCAACAGGAAAAAGCTCACCGCTAAGAAGAGTTAGGGGCCGATAACACGAAATGCCACCAGAAAAAATCCTGAACTTTCCCCTCCTGCGATATACCCCGAGCGAAACAGTTCCGCAGTTGACGTCGCTTGACTTCCCGGCTTTGATGACCCCGAGAGTTAGATGGACGAAAAAGTAGAAAGGTAAAGCATTAATGACAAGCTCACTAATGTTTATATCTCCCTAAACAATCAATGACACCTGAAGCATAGAAAGTCGAATGAAACTCCATCCACTCCTCTCTTCATAAGTCTTATTACTTCAACATATTCCCACCCCACTATAACTACAGCTTCATCAAAGAGTGGAGAAGCTGCAGTACATATGGCCGGGATGAATCAAGACAATGTGCCGACTACAGAAGATCGTATGAATGTATGGCCAAAAGCATAAACAACATTAATGGAAGAGTGTAGAAATATCAAAGAGGCTTTAATGACCCTTGCACACAATGTAGCCCAGATAGCAGCTCCCTCAATGATGTGCACGATGAACGGACAAGAAAACCAGCTCGAAGGCTTTCAACCACAAGGGGCAGGATCACGAGGGTCTATCCCAACCGCAAGAACCGTAACACAAGAAGAAGTGAGACAAGTTATTGAAGAAGCTATCAGAGTAGAAAGAGAAAATAAAAATACTAGCCGTTTCAGGTACCGAACGCCGTATCTAAGAGAGGTAGAAGATATCCCATTTTCAGCCAACTTCAAGCATCCAGATTTTCAAAAGTTTAATGGAGAGGGATCACCAGAAGAACACTTAATGCACTTCATTACTAGCATGAAAAATTTTTCTACGATATCATAGTATTGCTTATGATTGTTTGGGTCGTCACTGACTCATAAAGCATTTCGATGGTATTCCATCTTGGTTTCAGGATTGATACGTACTTGGGAGCAAATCCAGGACGCCTTTATGTCAAATTTTTTCTCTTCGGAACGTGATGTTAGTATTACGGAATTAGCCTCTGTGCGACAGAGAGAAGGAGAACCGGTAGAAAAGTTTATAGATAGATGGAAGACATTGGGAGCCTCCTGTAGACAACTGTCAGAAGAAAAAGAACAGGTCAAAATGTGTTTAAATTCTATGGAGATGGGTGTTACGCCTCAAACTAGGAAATTGGATTCACAGGAATCCCAATCACTGAATCCGGTGCTGACAGCCTCCGTAGTACCCCATTCTCGGCTCCTAGCATTCATATGCCAGATTTCGATCTTGGGATCCTACAAGGAGGATTTTTTTTTCATTGTACATTTAACTCGTAATAAGCATAACCATAAAATTACCCAGTTCACAAAGGCAACATCATCATTACATATCCATTAATATAATTATTTGAGTACAATACTGAAAGAAAAATACATAAATAGAAAATCAAGCTCCAGAAGATTACTACACACTCCAACCTCAATATTGTTACAACCTAACATCACCTGCACGCATCTATCATGCATAAGCTTATAGAAAGCTTAGAGGGTAGTGTAAGTGTGTGCAAAAGGTAAGTGTCATGTATTCAATACAATTCCATCATCATTCAGTACCAGAAATACTGGAAATCCATAAATCAATCAATATTAGAATACGTAATATAGAATAGCTGTGCAAATGAGGAGTCATAAAAGGCTAAGTATCAGATGCCGACGGTGCGATGCAATCTATAATTCATGATGAGTCCACGGATATCGTCAACTGTATCTAGACCATATAAAAATAGAAACACAGTAATCGAAAATACCATATGTCACAGATGTAATGCAATATGCAGTGTGAATGGAATGGCCATGCTAGAGTGTGAAGTTGGGATGATAGTACGTAGTATCGCAGGCTATGGGGTCCACCACAAGGGACTTCTATCCAAACCAGTCCCATACCCAAATTTGGATAGTCAGACTCAATGTGGTAAACTCCTGATCTCGGGTTAGTCACGTGCCCCAACCAAAATCCTGGCCATTGCGAAGGTATATTAATAAATAGTTACGCACCACCAGCCCAAGTGGATAGTGAATGCATGAATGAATATGCTACTCCTGCTCAATAAGTCCACATATCAGTACGCTGCATCTCTGAGATCATCACTGGGGTTTGGTACACTCCAAATGGCATTGTCCTTCTCCCAGCAGCACAGTCCAAGTGAGCGTAAGAAACCTCACTATCCGCCTAGCTAATAGTCTATCAATACCTATCTGGCACATCGATAGTAGACCCATTTATGAGCTGATCAAACTCAGCTTAGTTATGCCTCCAACCCTCAGGGGGATAAGAACACACCCCTTCCCAACCGACCACAACATAGTAGGAGACCCGGCCTCCTGGTATTCGACACTCAGGCACTCATGTATCCACTCGGTCGCGATGTTGGGGCGCCTCCTGGCATACAGTAATCACAACACACAATGCAAGATGCATGAGTCATACAATCCAGTCATGCATCAATCCTACGCATAGCGTGCGCGCATATGAGATAACCTCCCCCTATCAGAGAGTCTCATAATATCCTTCCCAATGACATATTCAATGGTTAACTACATCTCATAACAAGCATGCAGATGATGCGCATGGGCATGTATCATGATGTTATACTGTCACATACTCGTAGTTAGTATCGATAATAGATGCCGATGATCGACATCGATAACTGGCCTAATAAAGAGGCCTAAGAAAAGGTCACAATGTGGACATTTAACCATCATTGTCCATCAATGTGGACATTTAACTAACATTGCTCCCGAGGAGTGGCCCATGACCTCACATATACACCGCTGTGGGCCACATCAAATGGGCTTCATATACAACACATCGAGCCTCATCAAATGAGTTATAAATACATCACATTGGGCTATACTACTGAGCCCTCGAATACATAATAAAGGGGGCGCAACACATGAGCCGTAATAATGGGCCTCCAATGCGTCACTATCGGCCCCAACTCATGGGCCTCAATACATCACAGTAGGCCACCACCTATGAGCATCAAATATATCATAATGGGCCTCGTATACATCAAGTGGGCCACATCAACGAGCCGCACTAATGGGCCCTCATATACATTACAATGGGCCACAACTCATGGGCTTCAAATACATAATAGGTGGGCCCTACACATGGGCCTCAATTATATACAGCCGATGGACCTTAATTACATTAAATCAGGCCTCACTCAAGGGCCATAAACATATCATATGCATCACTTTTGGGCCACGTCCCATGGGCTTCATACTAGGTTCTCAAGAAACAGCCTAAGGCCCACACAACAAATGGACATTATCCACGATATTCTACACACCATGTTGGGCCCCAAGTAATGGCCCCAAGGCCTAAATACATTAAAATGGGCTACATGAGGGGCAGGCCATGGCTCAAAAATATCATGGCTAAGGAGAACATCCTTCTCATGCATTATGTTGGGCCTCATGGGAAACCCACATGCCCCAATTGAATGGCCAAGGTGTAACCAACATCCACCAATGTGTTCTTTACAAATCAGTCCAAAACTAGGCAAGTTAGGAAGGTGGCAAAGATTGGGTCACATATATCATATTGAGCCCTTATGGGGTGGCCCATGAAATCCAACAAAATAGATGGGCAGCATGTGCAACATATACAATATAACGGGCCCTCATGAGGTAGCCCGTGGCCTAAAGAACCGATTAACAATGTGTTTCCTATACATCAAGGTGGGCCTCAAAATTGTACAATGAGCGGCCAATCATGCAATAAATGGGGCCCTTGCACATCATAAATGAGCCCACCAAAAGGTGGCCAACATGGATATGGTACATTCAACATGATGATGCCCATTCAGAATATGGAATCTAACTCATAATGGAATCCACGTCCCATACAGAATCTAGAAAATGGATGAACAGCATGGGCATAGAACTTATATATGGTGGGCCTCACAAGGTGGCCCACTACCCCCAAATGGGTGAATAATATGGGTATAATATATACATCGTAGTGGGCCTTATATGGCAACCCCATGGTGGGAAGTCCCATCCCAACACACATCCTGATGGGCACCCACCTGATATTTGGACCTGCTACAGCTGTGTGGGCTCACACTACAAAGCGGCCCATATCGCATCAACACCAATGGGCCCCACACCGATGGCCAGCGTGAATTTACAATGCTCATAGAAAGATGGGCCATCTGGTGGTCGGTCAGCCCAACAGGACACTAGACCTACTAGATGGGCTGGATGGAATATAATATGGGCTTCATCAATGGCCTCATACATCATCAATGGACCTCAGTTACATCAAATGGGTTGAATCAATCCAATGGGCTGAATCAAGTGGGCCGATCAAACGGCCTAATTAACTGGGTTGATACAAATGGGCCGATTCAAATGGGCTAAATCAAATGGACCAAGTCGAATATGCTAAATTGAGTGGGCCACCCCAATGGGCTCATATATGTCAAATGGGCATGCATCACGTGGGCTCAAAATACATCATACCAGGCCTTATCAAGTGGGCCCCAAATATATCAAATCGGCCTCATAAAATGGACCCCTATTAAATCATCCATACCATCTATATGCTAAACCATTATTAGAGATGTAACACCCTGGAAAAATCCGTGCTTGGACTCGAGTACCAACTCGACCAGAAATCGCGTAGGATTAATTCCTTTAGAAAATAAGTGTAAGTTAGCTAGCGCAACGCTAGAGTAGCTGGGAAATAGTCCCTGATCACTTTAAATACGTTCTACAAGACCCAAAGCAAGTAGAACCAATGACGCTATAATACTCTAAAACCTCGGATCAAACTCTAAGCCAGTTTGTTCTCTGGACCTCTTTGAAACTTTGTATTGGATCTAGACCGCGCATCGAAAGTCTGATACCTACAATCTTAGACCGTTAAAACTGCCTAGCTGGACTTGACAATCATTTTGAAAATTAAGTCCAACCGATATTCGCAGGCTATTTCATTGAGCCTGGACTGAAGAGAGTGAGAATAGGGTTAGATTTGGAATTTAAAATTCAAATCTGGCACATGACTTGACGCGTCAGTATTAAGCGTTCTGACCGTCAGAATTCAGCCAAATTACACCCTCGGATCAGGAAAAATTTCTATTTCATATCATGAGACTTGTAAGCCTGATCTACGTGCGGTGACCGCTGAACTGAAACTGGACTGCCACGTGCGATCTACGAATGCTACTGGTCTGAAAATGGGATGTGAGCGACATCCTACGTGCATGAACTTAAGTTCGATCGCGTTCGGTCAGGGGACCACCAGAAATGTCCTTTTGGACCGAAACAGCCCCTATTTAGTTAGGTATCAAGTAAACTTTGTTCCCAAGCCTGTTTTGGGCATGTTTGGGCTTATAAAAGGGCTTGAAACCCTCTCATATCTCTCCCATACGAATTTGGAAAAAGCCCTAGGTTGAGAAAGAGAAAAGGTGAGAGATTGTGAGAGAGAGAGTGGGAGAGTTTTTCCTGCTGCTTGTGCTACCTGTTGTAAGTGCCTAAGCAACACACCTCAATCACTTTTCCGATGATTTCGCCGTATTTCTAAGTAAGAAAATACCCTAAATAGTTGCTGATTTGAGGTTCCTTAGTTTTCATAGCATGGTAGCTGATGCATCTTGTAAAATAGGTTGCCTATTCGCCGTAGACGAAGCGTATACGCTCCGTTCGAATTAATACACCTATAGGAGAAAAGGTGCGGATTTTAGACGCTTTGATTGACTGTTTCCAACACTTTCAATGTCGTTTAATAGTAGATTATCGATGGAAACGCCGTTTGACATGTACAACATGCTGTCCGTTTCCTGTTTTGTAAGCAGACGAAGAATATGAGATTTAGGGCATTTTAGTCATTTGTAGAAAATACTGTTTTCATCCATAATTTTTTGATGTGATTGATATGGGTTCTTGTCGCATTAGGATACTAGGAATGCGTGCATAATTAGTTTGGCGAAGAGATTCGCCTAAATGCGCACTTTGAGTTGACATACTATATGTAGACTTAAGTGTGTAGTTTAAGTGTTTGTATAAATGCTTATATTAGTATGTATTGAATTAAATAGTGTTATGAATTAGTTTGAGATTGATTTCTCAATTAATATGCTGATGTAAATGATTTCCTACGTGTTAGCTATATGCATGATTTCATTATATGTATGAAATACATGTGCTTAATGATTTACTTAAGTTGTATGATATAACATGTGTTAACATGCTCACATTGTTGTATTTCATTTACAATACTCTTACATGATGGCTGATGTGAATTCATAATTGTTTGGGACTATACCTAGTCCAGGCAGTCGGCAACCGAGCAAGTTCGTGGTTGGCCTATCTTTGCCACAAACGACGCGTCGATGAATGCGAGCCGTGTTTTGGAGTTGGCGGCAGTGGTTAGGCCACACGAGGTGTTTTACGCACTTCATTTCATTCGACTTGAGATGCGCTCGTACTAGTCGAGCCCGTCAAGTAACCATACTGGCCGTTGTATGTTCACCCTGTATGAGTCATAACTGCTTGAACCTAAGGTACTGAACTTACCATTATAAACCCTGTCAACCATGGTTCCTTAATCCATGAAGACTCATGAACCGGGCATGGTGGTATGGGACACCGTGGTCGAGCTGTCGGCCTACGCTGGGGCCACAAACCTCCCCGTAGTGACCAGTGAGTACCTATGTCTCGTGAGCAGATTATGGTGGTATGGGACACTATATTCTTGCTATCGGCCTACACTGATTAGGCGACGAGTCCTTTGTAGTGACCGCGAGCGTATTCTGAGTCTACGGGAGGCGACGACCCTTCCTTAGCAGTGAGAGTACAGTAGGCTTGTATTGATAAGGTGATGGGGGAGCAGTGCAACGAGTGCGAGCAACAGCCCTGGAAGCCCTTGCAGCGACCTACAAAAATATACATCGTATGAGATTACTAGGAGTGACGACCCTAGACAAGATCTGTGTTGGGATTGATATAAGGGAAGTACCTTAGTTTCCCAATATTGTTGTTTGAATGGACTAATAATAACTCGGCAATCATATCACTATCACATTGCATGTGCCTAGAAGATGTGGAGCACTGAGCGGTACGCAAGCATGCCGCGGGCGTAAGATGGTGTCGTATGAGGGAGAACGTCGGTGAGGGCATCCATCATGTCATGTCATATTGCATTAACAACAGTATTAGGAATGTTTGATTTACTGCTTTACTATTATCGCATGATTGATTTGAGAACATGTTAATCCTTGCTCTATTATTCCACTGAGTTAACTACTCACTCCCACGTTATGGGATGGTGTTTCCAACACCCACCAGACCTTGTCTTAGATGCAGGTGAGGGGGTGATTCAGGAGGCAGAGCCAGATTATGATGAGGACCTGGACGAGTTCTCATACATGCAGTACCACGACGGCTTTGCTTAGGTGGCCTGGATTGACGGGACTTCTCAATGGGACTACTTTTAACATTTTGATTTTGTTTATTTACATGTATATGAAACTCAGAGATGTATTCATACTTTGGAGACTGTAACACCCTGAAAATCGGGGGTCGTGTATAAACTCAACTCCCGAGTTCCAGACCGTCACTTATGCAACAAAAATGGTTATGATTCAATGTTGTCTGATTTAAAGCATTCACATGAGTAAAAGTATACCAAAACTGCAATTCATACTTCAGATCCAGTGATAAAAGCAAGCGGAAGACTAAACAAGATATATATCACTGTATGGAAAAACAAAGTAATCTCAACTGTCTCCAAAGTATGACTACATCTCTGAGTCTCATATACATGTACATAACAAAAGAATAATGTTCAAAAAGAAAAGTCCCACTGATGTCCCCTCGATCCAAGTCACCTACGGGAAGCCGTCATGATACTGCATATACGAGAACTCATCCTGGTCCTCGTCATCATCTAGCTCCACCTCCTGGATCTCATCGTCACCTGCAACTACAACAGGGTCTGGTGGGTGTTGCAAACACCATCCCGTAACGTGGGAATGAGTGATCAACTCAGTGGAATCATAGAGCAAAGATTAGCATGTTCACAATTCAGTCACGCGATAATAGTAAAGCAGTAAATCAGACAAGTCCTAATACTGTTGTTAATGCAAGATGATATGACGTGATGTATGCCCTCACCGACGATCACCCTCATACGGCAACATCTTACGACCGCGGCATGCCACACTCCCTAGAGTGCTCCACATCTTCCAGGCACATGCAATGCTATGGTGATATGATTACCAAGTTATTATTAGTCCATTCAAACAGCAGGATTGGGAAACTAAGGTACCTCCCTTGTATCGATCCCAACACGGATCCTGTCTAGGGTCGTCACTCCTAGTAATCTCATACGATGTACATTTCGTAGGTCACTGCAAGGGCTGCCAGGGCTGTTGCTCGCACTCGTTGCACCGCTCCCCCATCACCTTATCAATACAGGCCTACTGTACTCTACTGCACGGAAGGGTCGTCGCCTCCCGTGAACTCAGAATACGCTCGCGGTCACTACAAAGGGCTCGTCGCCTGATCAGTGTAGGCCGACAGCTAGAATATAGTGTCCCATACCACCATAATCTGCTCACGAGTCAAGGTGCTCATTGGTCACTACGGGGAGGTTTGTGGCCCCAGCGTAGGCCGACAGCTCGACCACGGTGTCCCATACCACCATGCCCGGCTCATGAGTCTTCGTGGATCAAGGTACCACGGTTAATAGGGTTTACAATGGTAAGTTCGGTACCCTAGGTTCAAGCAGTTATGATACATACATGGTGAACAAACATCGGCCAGTCGGGTTACTTGACGGGCTCGACTAGCGCGATCGCATCTCGAACTGAACGACATGAAGTGCGTAAAACACTTCGCGTGGCCTAACCACTGCCGCCAACTCTCAACACGAATCACATTCATCGACGCGTCATTCGTGGCTATGACCAGTCAGCCACGAATTTGCTCGGTTACCGACTGCCTGGACTAAGTCAAGTCCCACACATCTATGGAATCACTATAAAAGGTATTGGAATTGAAATACATCATGTGAGCATGTTAGCACATGTTATGACATTCAACTTAAGCAAATCTTCAAGGCATACTTCCCATGCATATTCAACTTAAGCAAATCCTCAAGCACATACATTCCATGCATGTAATGAAATCATGCATTTTGTCAACATGTAGAAAATCATTTAGGTCGGCATAATAATTGAAAAATCAATCACAAAGTATCAAATAACATCATTTAATTCAATACATACTAATACAAGCATTTATACAAACACATGCACTACACACTTAGGTCTACATATAGCATGTCGACCCAAAGTGTGCAACTAGGCGAATCTCTTCGCCAAACTAATTATGCACGCATTCCTAACTCCCTAATGCGACAACAAACCATGTCAATCACATCAGCAAAATATGAATGCAAACAGTACTTCCTACAAATGACTAAAATGCCCTAAATCTCATATTCTTCGTTAGCTTACGAAACGGGAAACGGAGAGCATTTTGTACATGTCAAACGGCGATGCCGTCAAGAATCTACTATTAAACGACATTGAAAGCATTGGGAACCGTCAATCCAAGCGTCTAAAATCCTCACCTAGTGTCTTGTAGACTCGGGAATTGAAGCGGAGTGTATATGCTTCGTCTACGGCGAGTAAGGAGCCTAATGCATAAGATCCATAAGCTACATCGCCATGGAAACAAGAAAAACTCAAATCACCAACTATTTAGGGTTTTTACTTACCTAGGATTGCGGTGGAATCGCCGGGAAAGCGGTAGAGAAGTGTCGCTTAAGCATGTGCAACACGTAGCACAAGTGGCGGGAAGAACTCTCCCACTCTCTCACAATCTCTCACTCTTTTTCTCTCTCCCAAGCTAGGGCTTCTCTCAAATTCGGATGGGAGAGAGGAGTGAGGGTTTCAACCCCTTTTATAGCCTAAAACATTCCCAAAATAGGCTTGGGAACAATGTTTACTTGGTGCCTAACCAAATCGGGGCCGTTTCGGTCCAAAAGGGCATTTCTGGAGGTCCCCAGGCCAAGTGCGGTCGGACTTAAGCTCATGCATACTAGATCTAGCATACATCCAGTTTTCAGACCGGTTGGGTTCCCAGATCGCACGTGGCGGCCCAGTTTCAGTTTAACGGTCACCGCATCAAGATCAGGCCTATAAGTCCCGTGATATATAATAGATATTTTTCCTGATCCAAGGGTGTAATTTGGCTGTATTCTGACGGTCAGAATGCCTAATACTGATGCGTCAAATTTGTGTGCCAGATTTGAATTTGAAATTCCAACTATGTCCCTATTCACACTCTCTTCGGTCCGGGCTCAATGAAATAGCCTGTGATCATCGGTTTGACTTGATTTTTGGAATGAGTGTCAAGCCCAGCTAGACGGTCCTAACGGTCTAAGATAGGAGGTATCGGACTTTCAACGTGCGGTCTAGATCCAATACAAAGATTCAAAGTGGTCCAGAGAACAAACCGGCTTAGAGTTTGATCCGAGGCTTTAGAGCATTATAGCACCCTTAGTTCCACTCGCTTCGGGCCTTGTAGAACGTATTTAAAGTGATCAGGGACCATTTCCCAGCTATTCTAACGTTGCACTAGCTAACCTAGTCAAATTTTTCCAAAGGAATGAATTCTACGCAAATTCGGGTCGAGTTGGTACTCGAGCCCAAGGATGGATTTTTCACGGGCGTTACAATCTACCCCCCTTAACAAATAATTTCGTCCTCGAAATTTTGTACCTTTTTGTACTCCTCGAGAAGCTGTGGGTAGTTCTTTCTGATCTCGGCTTCTGTCTCCCAAGTAGCCTCCTCCTCAGTATGATGCGTCCATAGTACCTTCACAAGGGGAATCACCTTGCTACGCAGTACCTGCTCCTTCCGGTCTAAGATGCGTGTCGGTCGCAGGATATAAGTAGCATCCTCTCCTAACTGCACCTGCTCCCATCTGATGATATGAGAAGGATCAGCAACGTACTTCTTCAGCATAGAAACATGAAATACGTTGTGGACGCTCGCGAGGGGCGTGGGTAAAGCCAATCGGTAAGCCACTGCTCCCACACGATCGAGGATCTGAAATGGACCAATGTATCGCGGTGCCAGCTTCCCCTTCTTCCCGAACCGAAGGACTCCCTTCATAGGGGAAACTCGCAAAAACACATGATCCCCGACTGTGAACTCTAGTGGTCTCCGTCTCGTATCGGCGTAGCTCTTCTGTCTGCTCTGCGCTGTAAGAAGCCGACGTCGAATAATATCAATCTTCTCTGACGTCGCCTGCACCAACTCTGGGCCAATCAAGCTGCGCTCACCGACCTCTAACCAGCAATGCGGTGCGCGACAAGGTCGCCCATACAGCGCCTCATAAGGTGCCATGCCGATACTCGCCTGGAAGCTATTGTTGTATGCAAACTCCGCATATGCAAGACAGTCATCCCAACTGTCCTTGAAGTCCAATGCGCAAGCTCGCAACATGTCCTCCAGGATCTGGTTCACTCGCTCTGTCTGTCCGTCCGTCTGTGGGTGGAAGGCAGTACTGAACTTCAACTTCACACCCATAGCCTCCTGAATGCGAGTCCAGAAAATAGAAGTGAACCGCGTGTCTCTGTCCGACACGATCTCCAACGGAACTCCATGCAGACGCACGATCTCTCTAATATACAATCTAGCCAGCTCGTCTGCAGAGTTCGTAACTCTGATCGGTAGGAAGTGCGCCGACTTCGTCAATCGGTCGACGATCACCCAAATAGAATCATGCCCCTTCCTCGTCTTCGGCAACCCAGAAATGAAGTCCATGGAAATGAAATCCCACTTCCACTCTGCAATCGGCATAGGCTGCAAAAGTCCAGGTGGTCGGCGATGCTCTGCCTTCACCTGTTGACAAGTGAGACAACGGGACACGAACTCAGCAATGTGGGTCTTCATACCTTCCCACCAGTACGTCCTCTTCACGTCACGATACATCTTCGTGCTGCCAGGATGCATCGCGAGTCTAGTAGAATGCGCAGCCTCGAGAATCTCTCGTCTCAAGTCAGGGACATCAGGAACGCATAGGCGGCCACGGTAACGTAAACCCCCATCCATGCCAACTCGCCAGTCGGCGTCATCATCATCACTGGCCTGCTCTCGAAGCTCAGTAAGATGCGCGTCGTCCCTCTGCGCCTCGATGACACGGTCATCGATCGGAGATCGCACCTGAACATGTGCGATGAACTCGAATGGCTCCTCTACGGTGAGTTTCTGCTCAAAGTCTCGCAAAAACTCAACCATATCCCACTCGGCAACCATCAGCGGAGCCGCAAACTCTATCGCCTTCTTGCGGCTCAACGCATCAGCCACAAGGTTCGCCTTCCCAGGATGGTAAGAGACTTCAAACTTGAAGTCCTTCAGCGTCTCCATCCATCGCCGCTGCCTCATATTCAAGTCCCGCTGTGTGAATATGTACTTGAGGCTCTTGTGGTCGCAAAAGAGCTCGAACTCCTCTCCATAGAGGTAATGTCTCCAGAGTCTCAGTGCGAATATCACGGCTGCCAACTCCAGGTCGTGTGTAGGGTAATTCTCCTCGTGCTTCCTTAATTGTCTCGAGGCATACGAAATTACCCTGTCCCTCTGCATAAGGACACAACCCAAACCAACGCTAGACGCGTCAGTGTATATAGTGTATTTAACCCCTTGCTCTGGCAATACTAGCACAGGGGCGGACGTAAGTCTGTCCTTCAGCTCCTGAAAAGCTGACTCCGCCTTATCATTCCAGGCGAACTTCACGTCCTTCCGTGTCAACTGAGATAAGGGTCTCGCGATCTTCGAGAAATCCTGAATGAAGCGCCGATAGTAGCCAGCGAGACCCAAGAAACTCCTCACCTCAGTGACAGAACCAGGCTGCTCCCAGTCCTGCACCGCAGCTACCTTAGACAGGTCAACTGCCATGCCATCCTTGGACACCACGTGTCCCAGAAACTTCACCTCCTGCTTCCAGAAGTCGCACTTCTTATACTGTGCGAACAATTGATGCTGTCTGAGCGTATCAAGGACCAAACGCAAGTGCTCCTCATGCTCCTCTCGACTCCTAGAGTATACCAAAATGTCGTCGATGAAGACAACGACGAATCGATAGAGGAAAGGCCGTAGTACCCGGTTCATCAGATCCATGAACACGGCCGGTGCGTTCGTGAGACCGAACGACATCACAAGGAACTCGTAATGACCAAAACTGGTCCTGAACGCTGTCTTCTGCACGTCCTCATCTCTGACGCGCAGCTGATGATATCCTGACTGAAGATCAATCTTCGAGAAGTACTGCGCTCCTCTCAACTGATCAAATAAGTCATCGATCCTGGGCAAAGGGTACTTGTTCTTCACTGTGAGTTGGTTCAGCCTGCGATAATCAATACACAATCGCAGCGAACCATCCTTCTTCTTCACGAACAAGACCGGTGCTCCCCAAGGAGATACGCTAGGCCGTATAAGGCCAAGCTCTAGTAGACCATCAATCTGCGTCCTCAACTCCTCCATCTCACATGGTGCCATGCGATACGTCGGCAGTGAGACGGGTGTAGAACCAGGAATCAGATCGATAGTGAAATCGATCTCACGTCGGGGCGGCAAACCAGGGATCTTCCTGAACAGATCCCCGAACTCAGAAACAACCGGCGTCTGCTCAAGTACCTGGGCACCAGCGTCGTGCAACAGGGTGGCGTAGCTAAGAATGCGGAATGGAAGATTTACCCGCACTGAAAATGTGAAAGGCGTGCCCTCAGGCTCGTACACCGTCACCACACGAGCCTCGCAGTCAATCTCGGCTCTCGCTGCAGTCAACCAGTCCATGCCAAGGATGACGTCGAGATATACGAGCGAGGGATCGACGACCAAATCAAGAGTCATCGTCCTGCCTCCCAGATCAAGTAAACAACCCTCACACATCTGGGTGACATCCGAATAATCTCCATGAGCTGCAAGGACTCGCACGCTATCCATAGTAATAGTCTGCAACCCAAGACGTCTGACTACGGCACGCGATATCAAAGAAATCGTGGAACCAGTGTCCACCATGACAAGAACGGGAGTACCTCCGATATGGCCCGTGACCTCGAAGGCTGAATGCTGGAAAGTCGGCGTCGTAGCTGCCTCAGCGGTCAGTGCATGAACTCGAGCCTGCTGTGGCCGGTTCGGCCGCTGTGTCAAGGGCCGTGGGGGCTGTCGAATCTGCGATACTGTGGGTCTGAAAGAGGACTGCGCAGGAGCTGACCGTATAGGCGGTGCTGATATCGCCTGTGGACGTACACGATCAATCTTCTGCGGCGGCGAGAACCCACTGTCCCGCATCCTCGCAAAGCAACTCGGCGCTAGGTGGCCCGTCCTCCCACAGTATGTGCATGATAGATCAGGGCGCCGAAACGGTCCTACTGGCGCCGTGGTCCTGGTAGGAGGATCAATGCGAGGCCTCTTGCCCGCGAAGGGCCTATCTGGCAACTCCGGTCGCGGCCTAGGAGTAGTCGGGCCTCGTGATCGCGCAAGTCGATCCACGTCCTGCTCTGCCCGCATGGACATGTGAACCAACTCCGCATAGGAGGAGAAACTGATGCAGCACATCTTCGACCGAATATCCGGTCGCAAGCCCTCCAAAAAGCGCCGTATGCGCATCTGCTCATCAGCTAAAATCGTCGGGACGTACCTGCCCAATTCTGTGAACCGATGCTCATACTCGGTGACCGTCATCGCTGCCTGCCTGAGACGGAGAAACTCATTCTCCCTCTCGTGTCTGTAGGTCTGAGGATAATACTTCTCATGGAAGCGAAACTCGAATGCTGCCCATGTCCATACGAAGTCTGCGGTAACAGTCCGCAATACACTATCCCACCACATACTGGCCTCTCTCTCAAACTGGAAGGTAGCCAGCTCTACCTGCTCTGCCTCAGTACAGTGCAACATGCGCAGAATCTTCGACACTCGGTCGAGCCAAAACTCAGCCTCCTCGGGTCTGTGAGAACCCGTGAAAGTAGGAGGCCGCAAGCGCTGAAATCGCTCCAGAAGGCCCCGTGTGTCGGCAGGGTTCCCCGCAGGGAAAGCAGGCTGCGCAGGAAGTGCTACGCCCTCATCCTGGGTGTAAGCATAGGCATCCTCAGCTGGATGCGCAGGTGGTGCAGGCGGAGTAGATGCAGTCGCACCCCCACCCTGGGCTAAAGTCCCAACTATGGTGGTCAGAAGCTGCTGCTGCTGTAGCATCATAGCCATCATCTGCTCGAATCTATCAGGGGGTGGAGCAGGCGGTGGCGGATGAGGTGCGGAAGTAGATGCGCGCTGTGGCTCTCTGACTGATGGTGTAAATGGCGGTGGTCCATCTGTAGGACCAGTAGCAGGCTGAGACGATCGAACAGTCTCAGGAATCGGGCCCACAGCAGGGTCCGGACGAGTGCCAGACTGAGAAGGAGCCTGATCCATCTGCTCTAACAATGAAAGCCGAACCGCGCTCCTCGTAGTCTTAGGTGGCATTCCCTATATTCAAAATAGGGCGCAACCTTGTCAGTCTCAATTGCACAAATACACCACAATCATTCACTAAAGAGTCAAGGCATTCCATGCACTTCAATTAATCAAAATTGTCACAATACAAGGGATATATCCTTACAAGCATCATGACTAGAATGACATGGAAATTAAGACAGTTAAGCAACAGCGACAAAAGCAAAGCACTAGCCCTAATAGGCTTTACACACATGAAACAGAAAATAGCTAACTACTCATAACAACATCAAAGATCGCGTTGCTAGTCGGAGTCTGGCGACGGAGGAGGAGCACCCTTATCCTGTAAGCAACACAGGATTGCCTTCAAGGTGCGAGTCACCTTGCCAAATTTCTTCTTCGTAACGGCCTTGGCATCAGCGACCTCTGCTCGAAGTTCTTGGACTTCCCTTCGCAAAGCGGTCTGACTCTCCTCCATCCGGGCAATGCGATCGTCAATAGTAGTCTGCGCAGAAGGAGGAGGACTCTCATCAGTATCCTGAGCCTCCTCTTCTGCTTCTTCCTGAGTCTCTTCCTGAGCTTCTGCACTAGGTTCTCCTTCGCTTTGATCTTCCTCTTCATCAAAGTCGTCCCCACTATCCCTTTCAAGTTGATTTTCACGATATTGCGACCCAATCTTCATCTTAACCATCGTCGACTCATCGATGGTGTGAATCGATACCGGCAACTCGGGTCCTAGTCTATAGGCAAACTCAAGCGCAATTCTGCAAATGAGTCGGCCAAAGGGAAGGGATTCGGATGTTCTTCTCGACCTGGCTATGAGAACTATCTGCCGTAAGATGAAAGTGGCCATACATACGTTCTCTCCCTGGGCCACCAGAAATAAGAAATCGACCATAAGACGTGTACATTCAATGCGGTTCGTCGACCTAGGATAAACATTGAACGTGCAGATGTGATGCAGCAGACGCAAATCCTCAGACATGTACGTCGCCTTGAGGCTATTATTAGGCTGCCATGGAACCAACTTACCGCACAGAAACCTGGTGCGGCGATCTCGTTCACGTCTAGTCCTCAAATTTTTCTCACTTGGATGTACATCACCTAGAGGCACGTTGAGAAGTCGCGCAACCAACTGGACGTCGATCGTAGCCATCCGATCTCTACCAAAAGGGATTTTAAACTGCAAGGGCTCCAAGGTAGGACTCTGGATGCTAGCATAGAAGGCACGAACAGTGCTCACATTAGCACGAGCGCGAGCTTCAAAGATCGGTCCCCAGTGCGCAGCTTCAATGCGTTCGAACAACAGATATTCGCCGAACAATCGCCCATCTACGTCCGCCTCAAATAACACTCTACGATCAGTGTATTCACCATGAGGCATCTCTGATAGGATGGTTCGTCCAAGGTGTGCATGGGGATCCAAATCCCGCTTCGTACGGCACTCCAGGACTGCAGCTGGACCTGCGGCGGCGCTTGAACTTGCGGCACCACCCCGCGGTCTTCTCAATCGAGCAGGGCGGCTCGGCCCAGCCTCGTCTGTTGCAGTTTTCCTCTTACCCATCAAAGACAGGATGGATGAGAGTGACAAAAGACCCAAAATAGCTTCCACGAAAGCCATGGAAAACGCCGAAAATGCGAAGAAATGGCTGCCCAATCTGACAAAAGGAAATCTAGGCGTCGTAGAGGGATGCTTCAAGCTTCCCAAGGCTGTAGTTTCAGGGAAAAATAAGAACAAAAAGATGGAATGGAGCTGCTCACGATTTCGACACTATTTGGGGGATTTTGGAGCTCCAAATGGGAAAATCTTCAAGGAAAGGGGCTGCCAACACCCAATAATCAATGGGTGGTGGTCGGTTTTGGCCAAGGAAGGGATTAGGATGGGTTTGGGTCGCCGGGATTTGGAATGGAGCGCTGAAACTCAAATCTAGGGCATGCAAGGGGGCTGTTTGTGAAGGAGAGGGGTGTTTTAGGGGTTTTCGTGGGATGGGAGGTAGCTAGGGGTGTTGGGGGGTGTATTTAAGTGGGTGCGCCCAAAGGGCAGCACCGTCCGAGGTGGCCGGCCGGCGATGCATCGCCCGGCCGGCGATGGCATCGCCGGCCAACCTCCAGGTTGGCCAGCGGGACCCCATGGGTCTGGTCCCCCATGGTCCCAGGGTCCCAAAAAGTCTAGTCCCACCCCTTAGTTCATAGTATTTTGGTCCCTATGGGCCCAAACATGTTTTTGGGGCTTTCCGGGTCCACATCGCAATCCCGAATACCAAACCATATGATGCAGCATATGAATTTGGGGTAGAAGGATCCAGTACATCTTTCTAGCTCCTTAGTTGCTAAAGAAAGTGAAGTTAGAATGGCCTTATGGCCATTTTTCATGAAATTTTACTATTCACTGTAAAATTTGGTGAATGTACTAATTTGTGTTATTTTCACATTAGGTTTGATGCCTAACATGAAATGGATAAGAAAGAACTGAAGGTTGAAGTGTTTAGAGAAGGAATTTTGAGAATTTTTGGCAAAACGGGGTTTTTAAGCCCTGGCGATTGATTACTGGAGTCGTGGTCATTCCACGGCCCAAAGATTCACTTTTGCGGTTTAAAACCGCTCATAGGACGTCTCCACCCGACTTCCTACAGCTTAGAAGTGATTCGGGTCGCTTTACGCGACCCGAGATGCGTTACAGACTCGATCTTGCGATCGATCCTTATAGACTTCGCCTATCGGCGAATCTGTGATCCTAGAAGTGTTTCTAGATCCTTCTCGCACCCACCTAAGTCAAAGGAAGCGACAGCGTACGTCGCAAGACCATAACCCAGGCCCAGTATACTCTCATTCATGCTCTGATACCAACTTGTAACACCCTGAAAATCGGGGGTCGTGTATAAACTCAACTCCCGAGTTCCAGACCGTCACTTATGCAACAAAAATGGTTATGATTCAATGTTGTCTGATTTAAAGCATTCACATGAGTAAAAGTATACCAAAACTGCAATTCATACTTCAGATCCAGTGATAAAAGCAAGCGGAAGACTAAACAAGATATATATCACTGTATGGAAAAACAAAGTAATCTCAACTGTCTCCAAAGTATGACTACATCTCTGAGTCTCATATACATGTACATAACAAAAGAATAATGTTCAAAAAGAAAAGTCCCACTGATGTCCCCTCGATCCAAGTCACCTACGGGAAGCCGTCATGATACTGCATATACGAGAACTCATCCTGGTCCTCGTCATCATCTAGCTCCACCTCCTGGATCTCATCGTCACCTGCAACTACAACAGGGTCTGGTGGGTGTTGCAAACACCATCCCGTAACGTGGGAATGAGTGATCAACTCAGTGGAATCATAGAGCAAAGATTAGCATGTTCACAATTCAGTCACGCGATAATAGTAAAGCAGTAAATCAGACAAGTCCTAATACTGTTGTTAATGCAAGATGATATGACGTGATGTATGCCCTCACCGACGATCACCCTCATACGGCAACATCTTACGACCGCGGCATGCCACACTCCCTAGAGTGCTCCACATCTTCCAGGCACATGCAATGCTATGGTGATATGATTACCAAGTTATTATTAGTCCATTCAAACAGCAGGATTGGGAAACTAAGGTACCTCCCTTGTATCGATCCCAACACGGATCCTGTCTAGGGTCGTCACTCCTAGTAATCTCATACGATGTACATTTCGTAGGTCACTGCAAGGGCTGCCAGGGCTGTTGCTCGCACTCGTTGCACCGCTCCCCCATCACCTTATCAATACAGGCCTACTGTACTCTACTGCACGGAAGGGTCGTCGCCTCCCGTGAACTCAGAATACGCTCGCGGTCACTACAAAGGGCTCGTCGCCTGATCAGTGTAGGCCGACAGCTAGAATATAGTGTCCCATACCACCATAATCTGCTCACGAGTCAAGGTGCTCATTGGTCACTACGGGGAGGTTTGTGGCCCCAGCGTAGGCCGACAGCTCGACCACGGTGTCCCATACCACCATGCCCGGCTCATGAGTCTTCGTGGATCAAGGTACCACGGTTAATAGGGTTTACAATGGTAAGTTCGGTACCCTAGGTTCAAGCAGTTATGATACATACATGGTGAACAAACATCGGCCAGTCGGGTTACTTGACGGGCTCGACTAGCGCGATCGCATCTCGAACTGAACGACATGAAGTGCGTAAAACACTTCGCGTGGCCTAACCACTGCCGCCAACTCTCAACACGAATCACATTCATCGACGCGTCATTCGTGGCTATGACCAGTCAGCCACGAATTTGCTCGGTTACCGACTGCCTGGACTAAGTCAAGTCCCACACATCTATGGAATCACTATAAAAGGTATTGGAATTGAAATACATCATGTGAGCATGTTAGCACATGTTATGACATTCAACTTAAGCAAATCTTCAAGGCATACTTCCCATGCATATTCAACTTAAGCAAATCCTCAAGCACATACATTCCATGCATGTAATGAAATCATGCATTTTGTCAACATGTAGAAAATCATTTAGGTCGGCATAATAATTGAAAAATCAATCACAAAGTATCAAATAACATCATTTAATTCAATACATACTAATACAAGCATTTATACAAACACATGCACTACACACTTAGGTCTACATATAGCATGTCGACCCAAAGTGTGCAACTAGGCGAATCTCTTCGCCAAACTAATTATGCACGCATTCCTAACTCCCTAATGCGACAACAAACCATGTCAATCACATCAGCAAAATATGAATGCAAACAGTACTTCCTACAAATGACTAAAATGCCCTAAATCTCATATTCTTCGTTAGCTTACGAAACGGGAAACGGAGAGCATTTTGTACATGTCAAACGGCGATGCCGTCAAGAATCTACTATTAAACGACATTGAAAGCATTGGGAACCGTCAATCCAAGCGTCTAAAATCCTCACCTAGTGTCTTGTAGACTCGGGAATTGAAGCGGAGTGTATATGCTTCGTCTACGGCGAGTAAGGAGCCTAATGCATAAGATCCATAAGCTACATCGCCATGGAAACAAGAAAAACTCAAATCACCAACTATTTAGGGTTTTTACTTACCTAGGATTGCGGTGGAATCGCCGGGAAAGCGGTAGAGAAGTGTCGCTTAAGCATGTGCAACACGTAGCACAAGTGGCGGGAAGAACTCTCCCACTCTCTCACAATCTCTCACTCTTTTTCTCTCTCCCAAGCTAGGGCTTCTCTCAAATTCGGATGGGAGAGAGGAGTGAGGGTTTCAACCCCTTTTATAGCCTAAAACATTCCCAAAATAGGCTTGGGAACAATGTTTACTTGGTGCCTAACCAAATCGGGGCCGTTTCGGTCCAAAAGGGCATTTCTGGAGGTCCCCAGGCCAAGTGCGGTCGGACTTAAGCTCATGCATACTAGATCTAGCATACATCCAGTTTTCAGACCGGTTGGGTTCCCAGATCGCACGTGGCGGCCCAGTTTCAGTTTAACGGTCACCGCATCAAGATCAGGCCTATAAGTCCCGTGATATATAATAGATATTTTTCCTGATCCAAGGGTGTAATTTGGCTGTATTCTGACGGTCAGAATGCCTAATACTGATGCGTCAAATTTGTGTGCCAGATTTGAATTTGAAATTCCAACTATGTCCCTATTCACACTCTCTTCGGTCCGGGCTCAATGAAATAGCCTGTGATCATCGGTTTGACTTGATTTTTGGAATGAGTGTCAAGCCCAGCTAGACGGTCCTAACGGTCTAAGATAGGAGGTATCGGACTTTCAACGTGCGGTCTAGATCCAATACAAAGATTCAAAGTGGTCCAGAGAACAAACCGGCTTAGAGTTTGATCCGAGGCTTTAGAGCATTATAGCACCCTTAGTTCCACTCGCTTCGGGCCTTGTAGAACGTATTTAAAGTGATCAGGGACCATTTCCCAGCTATTCTAACGTTGCACTAGCTAACCTAGTCAAATTTTTCCAAAGGAATGAATTCTACGCAAATTCGGGTCGAGTTGGTACTCGAGCCCAAGGATGGATTTTTCACGGGCGTTACAGAGACAGTCGAGATCTACTTTATTTTTCATACAGTGATATATATATTCTTTAGTCTTCCGCTTACTTTTATCACTGGATCTGGAGTATGAATTACAGTTTTGGTATACTTTTACTCATGTGAATTCTTTAACTCAGACAACATTGAATTATAATCATTTTTGTTACATAAGTGACGGTTTGGAACTCGGGAGTTGAGTTTATACACGACCCCCGATTTTCAGGATGTTACAAGTTGGTATCAAAGCATGAATGAGATTATACCGGGCCTGGGTTATGGTCATGCGATATACGCTGTCACTTCTTTTGACTTAGGTGGGTGTGAGAAGGGTCTAGAAACACTTATAGGATCGCAGATTCGCTAACAGGCGAATTCTATTCGTATCGATCGCGTGATCGAGTCCGTAACGCATCTAGGGTCGCGTGAAGCGACCTGAGTAGCTCCTAGGTTATAAGTAGGTGGGTTGAGATATTCTTTGAACAGTTCTAAACTTATAAATGTGAATCCTTAGGCTGTGGGATAACCAAAACCCTTACATTCAATCGCTAGGGCTTAAAAATCCCGTTTCACCTAAATTCTTCAAAATTCTTTTTCTCACCACTCCATTCTTTAATTATTTCTTATTATTTTCATGTTAAGCATTGATCCTAATATGAAAATGATATAAAATCATACTTTGACAAAATTTTATAGTGAATAGTAAAAGTTCATGAAAACTGGCCATTAGGCCATTCTAAGTTTGCGATATTTGGCAACTAATGGGCTAGATGGATGTATTAGATCCTTCTACCCCAAAATCATATGCTGCATGATAAGGGATTTCATTCAGGTTTGTAGATTGGCCCCGGAAAGCCCCAAATGCATGTTTGAGCCTCCCTAAGGCAATCTAGAATGAACTGAGGTGGGGCCCATAGATTTTTGAGGTCCCTAGACTAGGGGGGACCCGACCCATGTGGTCCCACCGGCCACCGTGCAAGATTGCCGGCGATGCATCGCTGCTCGGTGGACCTCACTTGCTGTGAATTTTGGCACGTGTGGGTTTTTTGGGTAGTACACCCTCCCATGTATGGTTCGTCCATAGAAAACCCCTAAATGGGGTACTTCCTTCACAACAGCCCCCTTCCCAAGCTCTTTCTCTCATTTTCTTACTGCACTCTCTCAAAACCATGATCCCAAATCCTTCCCAAACCCATTCCTTGCTGAAAACGACCCCACTCCATCACTCCATTGCAGTTTGCAACTCTCCCTCTTACAAATCTCATCCGTTGGAGCTCATACAACCCCCAAAACGTGCTGAAATTGTGAGGAGCTCCATTCCCCTTTTTCCTTCTCTTTTCTTTTTAAAAATCCATCTTAGGGGAGCTTGAAGCATCCCTCTACAACGCCTAGATCTCTCTTTTTCAGTTTGGGCAGCCATTTCTCTACATTTCTCCCATTTTTCATGGCTTTTGTTGAAGCCATTTTGGGTCTTTTATCTCTCTCCACCATCCTCTCTTTGATGGGAAAGAGAAAGACCGCAGCGGATGAGGCTGGGCCTAGTCGCCCTGCGTAATCAAGAAGACCGAGGGGTGGCGTCGCTAGCTCAAGCGCCGCCGCAAGTCCAAGCACAGCCCGAGAGTTCCATACAAAGTGGGATTTGGATCCCCATACTCAACTTGGGCGAGTGATATTAGCAGGGATGCCTCACGGTGAATACACTGACCGTAAGGTGTTGTTTGAGATGGATGTGGAAGGACGACTCTTCGATGAATTCCTGTTATTCGAGCAGATTGAAGCTACGCATTGGGGTCTGCTCTTTGAAGCTCGTGCTCGTGCTAATGTGAGCACCGTTCGTGCCTTCTACGCTCGCATCCAAAATCCTACATTGGAGCCATTGCAGTTCAAGATTCCTTTTGGTAGAGACCGGATGACTACGATCGATGTTCGGTTGATAGCGCGACTTCTGAACGTGCCCCTTGGTGATGTTCATCCCAGTGCGAAGAATTTGAGGAGTAGGCGTGAGGGAGATTGTCGTACCAGGTTTCTATGCGGTAAACTGGTTCCATGGCAGCCTAACAATAGCCTCAAGGCGTCTCATATGTCTGATGATTTGCGCCTACTATACCACATTTACACGTTCAACGTGTATCCCAGGTCGACAAATCGCATTGAGTGTACGTGCCTTATGGTTGATTTCTTGTATCAGGTGGCCCAGGGAGAAAATGTGTGTATGGCCACTTTCATCTTGCGACAGATTATCCTCATAGCGAAATCAAGAAGAACGTCTGAGTCGCTTCCTTTTGGCCGACTTATATGCAAGATCGCGCTTGAGTTTTCTTACAGACTTGGGCCGGAGTTGCCAGTTTTGATTCACTGCATTGATGAGTCTACCATGGTCAAGATGAAGATCGGGTCTCAGTACCATGAGACTTAGCTTGAGGAGGATAGCGAGGACGATTTTGATGATGAAGAGGATCCAAGTGAGGCAGAATGTGGAGCAGAAGTTGAGGAAGAAGTCCAGGAAGAGGTAGAAGAGGAGGCTCAGGATACAGATGAGAGCTCTCCTCCTGCTCAGGCTACTGGTGATGATCGCATTGCCAGAATTGAGGAGAGCCAGGTCACCTTGCGAAGGAAAGTTCAGGAGCTTCGGGCTAAGGTCGAGGATACCAAGGCCGTTATGAAGAGGAAATTCGGTAAGGTGACTCGCACCTTGAAGGCGATCCTGTGCTGCTTGCAGGATAAGGGTGCTCCTCCTCCGTCACCCGACTCAGACTAGCGATGAGATCTTTGATGTTGTTGTTAGTAGTTAGTCATCTCCTGCTTTGAGTTGTGTAAGCCTGTTAAGGCTAGTGCTTTACTTATGTTGCTGTTGTAACTTTAACTGTCTTAGTTCCCATGTACTTCCTGTCATGATGCTTGTAAGGAGATATCTCTTGTTTATGATAATTTTGATTAAATGAAATGCATGGAATGCTTTTGACTCTTTGTGTGAATAATTGCGGTGTGGTTGTGCTATTGAGACTGACAAGGTTGCGTCCTATTTTGAATATAGGGAATGTCGCCGAAGGCTACACGGAGCACAACTCGACTTACATTGGGTGAGCCTATGGATCAGGCTCCTTCGCAGTTTGATGCTCATGCGGACCCTGCTGTGGGCCCGATTCCTGAGACAGTACGTGCGTCTCAGCCTACTACTGGTCCTGCAGTTGGACCACCGCCTTTCACACCGCTCGTCAGAGAGCCGTACCGTGCGTCTTCTTCGACGCAGTACATGCCACAGCCTGCTCCACCTCCAGATAGATTTGAGCAGATGATGGCTATGATGCAGCAGTAGTAGCAGCTCCTGACTACGATTGTGGGGACTCTAGCCCAGGGTGGGAGTGTGCCTCCACCCGCACCACCTGCACATCCAGTTGAGGATGCCGATACATATGCTCAGGATGAGGGCATGGTTCATCCTGTACCACCTGCTTACCCTGCGAGGAATACTGCAGACACAGGGGGCTTACTAGAGCGATTCCAGCGCTTGCGACCTCCCACTTTTATGGGTTCTCATAGACCCGAGGAGGCCGAGTATTGGCTCGACCGTGTGTCGAAGATACTGCGAATGTTGCATTGTTCAGAGGCTGAGCAGGTCGAGTTGGCTACGTTCTTATTCGAGCAAGAGGCCAGCTTATGGTGGGACAGTGTGTTGCAGACCATTGCCACCGATTACATATGGACCTGGGCAGCGTTCGAGTTTCACTTCCACGAGAAATACTATCCCCAGACGTACAGGCATGAGTGGGAGAATAAATTTCTATGCCTCAGACAGGGAGGCATGACAGTCACTGAGTATGAGCATAGGTTCACTGAGTTGGGCAAATACGTCCCAACTATATTTTCAGATGAGCTGATGCGCATACGGCACTTTTCAGAGGGTCTGCGACCGGATATTCGGTCGAAGATGTATTGCGTGAGCATTCCCTCCTATGCAGAACTGATTCACATGTCCATGCGGGCAGAGCAGGGCGTGGATCAACTTACGCGATCTTGTGGCCCTATTGCTCCTAGGCCACGACCAGAGTTACAGGACAGGCCCTTTGCGAGCAAGAGGCCTCGCGCCGACCCTCCTTCTAAAGCTACGGCACCGGTACTACTGATGCGGTGCCCCGATTTATCATGTACATAATGTGGGAGATCGGGCCATTCGGTACAGAGTTATTTTACTCGGATGCGGGACAGTGGGTTCTCGCAGCCGTAGAAGATCGATCATACACGCCCACAGGCTATATCAGCACTGCCTTTATGGTTGGCTCCTGCGCACCCTTCCTTCAGACCTCCGGTATCTCAGATCAGGCCGCCTCTACGGCCCATGGCACAGCGGCCGAACCGGCCACAGCAGGCACGGGTGCATGCCTTGACAACTGAGGCAGCTGCGACAGAGACTTCTCAGCATTCGGCCTTTGAGGTCACTGCCCACATTAGAGGTATTCCTATTCTTGTGATGGTGGACACAGGATCCACGATTTCATTGATATCTCGTGTCATAGTCAGGCGCATTGGGCTACCGACTATTAGGATGGATGGGGTGCGAGTTTATACAGCTCACGGGTCCTTTACAGATGTCACCCTGATGTGTGAGGGCTGTTTGGTGGATCTGGGGGGCAAGACGATGCCTCTTGATCTTGTCGTCGACCCCTCTCTTGTTTATCTCGACATTATTTTTGGCATGGACTGGTTGACTGCAGCGAGGGCCGAGATTGACTGCGAGACTCATATAGTGACTGCCTACGAGCCAGAGGGCGCATCCTTTACATTCTCAGTGCGGGTAAATCTCCCCTTCCGCATACTTAGCTACGCTACTTTACTACGGGACGCTGGTGCCCAGATGCTTGAGCATACGCCAGTCGTTTGTGATTTTGAGGATCTGTTCAGGAAGATCCCTGGTTTTTCACCTCAACGAGAGATTGATTTCACTATCGATCTGGTGCCTGGTTCCACGCCCGTCTCACTGCCGACGTATCGCATGGCACCATGTGAGATGGAGGAGTTGAGGACGCAGATTGATGGTCTGTTGGAGCTTGGCCTTATTCGACCTAGTGTGTCTCCTTGGGGAGCACCAGTCCTGTTTGTGAGGAAGAAGGATGGTTCGATGCGATTGTGTATTGATTATCGCAGGCTGAACCAGATCACGGTGAAGAACAAGTACCCTTTATCCAAGATCGATGACTTGTTTGATCAGTTAAGAGGAGCGCAGTACTTGTCGAAGATTAATCTTCAGTCAGGATATCATCAGTTGCGCGTCAGGGATGAGGACGTGCAGAAGACAGCATTCAGGACTAGCTTTGGCCACTACGAGTTCCTTGTGATGTCGTTCGGTCTCACAAATGCACCAACCGTGTTCATGGATCTGATGAACCGAGTATTTCAGCCTTTTCTCTATCGATTCGTCATTGTGTTCATTGACGACATTTTGGTATACTCCAGGAGTCAAGAGGAGCATGAGAAGCACTTGCGCTTGGTCCTGGATACGCTCAGACAACATCAGTTGTTCCTAGGACACGTGGTGTCCAAGGATGGTATGGCAGTTGACCTGTCTAAGGTGGCTGCGGTTCAGGAATAGGAGCAGCCTGGTTTTGTCACTGAGGTGAGGAGTTTCTTGGGTCTCGCTGGCTATTATCGACGCTTCATTCGAGATTTCTCGAAGATCGTGAGACCTTTATCTCAGTTGACACAGAAGGACGTGAAGTTCGCCTAGAATGATAAGGCGGAGTCAGCTTTTCAGGAGCTGAAGGACAGACTTACGTCCGCCCGTGTGCTATTATTGCCAGAGCAAGGGGTTAGGTACACTATATATACTGACGCCTCTAGCGTTGGTCTGGGTTGTGTCCTTATGCAGAGGGACAGGGTAATTTCGTATGCCTCGAGACAATTAAGGAAGCACGAAGAGAATTATCCTACATACGACCTAGAGTTGGCAGCCGTCATTTTCGCACTGAGACTCTGGAGACATTACCTCTATGGAGAGGAATTCGAGCTCTTTTGCGACCATAAGAGCCTCAAGTACATATTCACGCAGCGAGACTTGAATATGAGGCAGCGGCAGTGGATGGAGACGTTGAAGGACTTCAAGTTCGAAGTCTCTTACCATCCTGGGAAGGTGAACCTTGTAGCTGACGCATTGAGCCGCAAGAAAGCGATAAAGTTTGCGGCTCCGCTGATGGTTGCTGAGTGAGATATGGTTGAGTTTTTGCGAGACTTTGAGCAGAAACTCACTGTAGAGGAGCCGTATGAGTTCATCGCACATGTGCAGGTGGGATCTCAGATCAATGACCGGGTCATCGAGGCTTAGAGGGACGATGCGCATCGGACTGAGCTTCGAGAGCAAGACAGTGATGATGCAGACACCGAGTAGCGAGTTTGTATAGATGGGGGCTTACGTTATCGTGGCCACCTATGCGTCCCAGATGTCCCTGACTTGAGACGAGAGATTCTCGAGGCTGCGCATTGTACCAGACTTGCGATGCATCCAGGCAGTATGAAGATGTATCGTGACGTGAAGAGGACGTATTGGTGGGAAGGTATGAAGACCCACATAGCAGAGTTCGTGTCCCGTTGTCTCACTTGTCAGCAGGTGAAGGCAGAGCATCGCCGACCACCAGGACTCTTGCAGCCTATGCCGATCACAGAGTGGAAGTGGGATTTCATTTTCATAGATTTCATTCAGGGCTTCCGAAGACGAGGAAGGGACATGATTCTATATGGGTGATCGTCGACCGTCTGAAGAAGTCGGCGCACTTCCTACCGATCAGAGTCACGAATTCTGCAGACGAGCTGGCTAGACTGTACATCAGAGAGATCGTGCGTCTGCATGGAGTTCCGTTAGAGATCGTGTCGGACAGAGACGCGGTTCACTTCTATTTTCTGGACTCGCATTCAGGAGGCTATGGGTGTGAAGTTGAAGTTCAGTACTGCCTTTCACCCACAGACAGATGGACAGACAGAGCGGGTGAACCAGATCTTAGAGGATATGTTGCGAGCTTGTGCATTGGACTTCAAGGACAGTTGGGATGACTGTCTTACATATGTGGAGTTCGCGTACACAACAGTTTTCAGGCGAGCATCGGTATGGCACCTTACGAGGAGTTGTATGGGCGACCTTGTCGCGCACCGCATTGCTGGGCAGAGGTCGGTGAGCATAACTTGATTGGCCCAGAGTTAGTGCAGGCGACGTCAGACAAGATTGATATTATAGACGTCGGCTTCTCACAGCGCAGAGCAGACAGAAGAGTTATGCCGATACGAGACGACGGCTGCTAGAGTTCACAGTTGGGGATCATGTATTTTTGCGAGTTTCCCCTATGAAGGGAGTCCTTCGGTTCGGGAAGAAGGGGAAGGTAGCACCGCGATTCATTGGTCCATTCCAGATCCTCGATCGTGTGGGAGCAACGGCATACCGTTTGGCTTTACCCACGCCTCTCGCGAGCGTTCACAACGTATTTCATGTTTCTATGCTGAAGACATACGTTTCTGATCCTTCCTATATCATCAGATGGGAACAGGTGCAGTTAGGAGAGGATGTTACATATATCCTGCGACCGACGCGTATCATAGACAGGAAGGAGCAGGTACTGCGTTGCAAGGTGATTCCCCTTGTGAAGGTATTATGGACGCATCACTCTGAGGAAGAGGCTACCTAGGAGACAGAAGCCGAGATCAGAAAGAACTACCCATAGCTTCTCAAGGAGTACGAAAAGGTACAAATTTCGAGAACGAAATTATTTGTTAAGGGGGGTAGATTGTAACGCCATGGAAAAATCCGTACTTGGACTCGAGTACCAACTCGACCAGAAATCGCGTAGGATTAATTCCTTTAGAAAATAAGTATAAGTTAGCTAGCGCAATGCTAGAGTAGCTGGGAAATAGTCCCTGATCACTTTAAATACGTTCTACAAGACCCAAAGCGAGTAGAACCAATGACGCTATAATACTCTAAAACCTCGGATCAAACTCTAAGCCGATTTGTTCTCTGGACCTCTACAAGACCCTAGACAAGATCTGTGTTGGGATTGATATAAGGGAAGTACCTTAGTTTCCCAATATTGGTGTTTGAATGGACTAATAATAACTCGGCAATCATATCACCATCACATTGCATGTGCCTAGAAGATGTGGAGCACTGAGCGGTACGCAAGCATGCCGCGGGCGTAAGATGGTGTCGTATGAGGGAGAACGTCGGTGAGGGCATCCATCATGTCATGTCATATTGCATTAACAATAGTATTAGGAATGTTTGATTTACTGCTTTACTATTATCGCATGATTGATTTGAGAACATGTTAATCCTTGCTCGATTATTCCACTGAGTTAGGTACTCACTCCCACGTTACGGGATGGTGTTTGCAACACCCACCAAACCCTGTCTTAGATGCAGGTGAGGCGGTGATTCAGGAGGCAGAGCCGGACTATGATGAGGACCAGGACGAGTTCTCATACATGCAGTACCACGACGGCTTTGCTTAGGTGGCCTGGATTGACGGGACTTCTCAGTGGGACTACTTTTGACATTTTGATTTTGTTTATTTACATGTATATGAAACTCAGTGATGTATTCATACTTTGAAGACAGTCGAGATCTACTTTGTTTTTCATACAGTGATATATATATTCTTTAGTCTTCCACTTGCTTTTATCACTGGATCTGGAGTATGAATTGCAGTTTTGGTATACTTTTACTCATGTGAATGCTTTAACTCAGACAACATTGAATCATAATCATTTTTGTTGCATAAGTGACGGTCTGGAACTCGGGAGTTGAGTTTATACACGACCCCCGATTTTCAGGGTGTTACAAGAGATTATTTTAAAGCATTATATATAACAATATCATATCCAAAGATCATCTAGACCATACCACAAATGGCAGTGGTGATAATGATTCCCATAGTTAAAAATTTAGAGGGTCCACCATAGCATTTAATTCTCATTCAATTGTTCATAAGGTCACAAGGACCTAATTAGGGAGGGAAACATATTAAATATTATATTGATTCAAAACTTTATAACCCAAAGGGGTTCCATTGGTGGACGTTCAACACCACATTTTTCTGTAATGTGGTCCATATGATAACTGGATATGTCTCATTTTCGGTCTTGAGACGAGTCTTGCCAAATGGATGGACGATTTAGGTATAACACATACACCAATGGGCCCCATAGAATTGTTAGTGTCATGGGACCCATTGAAAGATGGTATAGATACAGCACATACATCAATATGTTGGATAGTGTAGATACAATATATGTGTCATGATGGGGCCGCACCTTGCATCGTCTAAACGGACAATGCAGATGAAACCCATAAATACGGGTGGGGTCCAAGAACATGGCCAGTGGCCAGCATGACAAATGGGTGGATAGTTGGATGTACCGCATCCAACATGGTGGGGCCACGTCCCAGCTGACGTCAACACAGCATCTATACAGCTATTGTATATCTTTCAAATGGCACAGGTGGGTCCCACGTCGGGCCCACCATAATGTTTATCGACCATCCAATCTGTTAATAAGGTCACACGAACCTGAATCAAGGGGAAAAACAAAGTTCATAATGATTTAAAACTTTTGTGAGACTAAAAAGGATTTCAATGGCAGACTTTCAATCCCACTGTTGTTGATGGTGTGGACCACTTGAGTTCCGTGAACAACTGATTTTTAGGACATCCCCATGCCTAAAAGGGACCCATCAATTGCACGGTGTGGATGCTCCAAACGCATCACGGTGGAGCCTGAGGTGGGGTCCACTCTCCCTGCCTGTTTTGCTAGCGCCAGGACGCTGCTCGCTACTAATGTCCGCAGCAGCAGCAGCAGCGTCAACCCTTTTTTTTCTCTTTTTTTTTAAGAATTTCATAGGTGGGCCCCACATCATGACGATCCGGTCCGCCTACTAGGTTCTATAGCCCGGGATGCATCTAACGAGTCCAATATACACATGTTTTGACATATGAAAACATCACAGTGGGCCCTAACAGATTCATCACTATTAAAATAATTCTTTTAATGGTGCGGCTTACTAGAGATTTGGATTGGCTTCATTTTGCAGATCAACGTCTAAAATGGGCAGGAAATAGGAATGGACAACTTAGATTAGACCAATGCATCAAGGTGGGGCCTGCATGAGCAGCCCACCCCAAAAGCTTAAACTAAGCTTACTTTGTATATATATTTACTACACACCTCACACAACCCATGTCCAACGTCCCTAGACACTGGACTGATGGTTTGGATTATATTCATCAAGGTGGGTCCCACGTGGATATGGTCCACCTGATTTGCATCAATCTGATATTTGTGTTTTCCCACCATCATTAAGTAGGGCCCACATGGCTCGGACGGCTGTGGAGCCCATCTGATGGACAGTTTGGACATCACATACATCAAGGTGGTGTACATCCGGGTGGGCCACACGACCACATCATCACCCCAAAATATTGGAAGAGAGAGGGAGAGAGAGAAAAAGAAGCACCCACCTTTTATCTTCTTGGATTTCTTCTTCCATCAACATATCTTAGAGCTCTAAGGGGATAATTTCGACGGTTGAGATGATGATCTAAGGGTTGGATTGGGTGATAGGAAGGTGGGCCACACAAGCTCTCCCATGGAAGCTTGCTTGGATGTGGGACGCTTGCTTGGAGAATGAGAGGGATGAGAGAGAGAGGTGTAAGAGAGAGATATGGGTGTGATGGGTGTGATATGTACTTGTGTAAGAAAGAGTTGACTTTAGAAGAGGGATGGTTGTACTTGAGGATAGGTGAGTGATGGAGTGTGATGTGTACTTTGATTGATGGGATTGATGTGATGGATTCTCTCAAGATTGCAAAACATGGCGTTTTCCTCGAACTTAATGCGAGGCCACATCTCCTGCCCCGGGAATCACCTTGGCGCGTGAGATGCAGCGTTGGAACTGCGGAGATAGCGCGGTCGCAATGATACAAGTCTCGGGTCGATCTAATTCTAATATACGGGACACGACTCAGGATCACGCACAAATGCTAATAATAGATCACGGGTTATCAGAATTCGACCGGGAGGACCGCAAAGGCATATGGAACAGTATGAGCTAGGATATTGGCCTTACAATGAGAATCACGTTTGGACACACCAGTGCCGACATCAGAACTTTTCGTGACCTGGCCACTAAGGCTCATGCTTTAGAATTGATGACTCGTAAGATGTCAGCATTTCATCATGAGACAACTAGGAGAGTGCCCAATAGAATGGCCATAAATACCATCGATCATGATAAGAGAAACAACGATACATAGGACTCAAGGAAAAAGAGGTCAGAACGAAAGAAGAATGGAACCAATCAAGAAATAGATACAATGGAAAGAGGCCTAAGATGCTCAATTCTCATGAGGGGTTCGCGTTCGAAGGAAGATGTCATTCCTATGATGAACCAACTGCTAAAATTCGATACAAGTAAATTACTAGAACCTAAGCGTCCTGAAGATGTGACAAAAGCAGAGAGAGATTTTTGTCGCTATCATTGCTTAGTGGGACATCCAATGGAGAATTGTTATACATTGAAATGTATAATACAACGAATGATAGACAAAGATGAAATAGTAATTGGAAAAGAGAAGGAAAGGGGTACAATGGGGATGGTAAGGGGTATAATGGTGATGGTGAATATGCTCATGATTCGAGAACAGGGTTAAGAAAAGACTCGAGATACGAGAGAGAAAGAGAACCATAAGATGGCAAAGAAGGTAGCACTGATTACACTACAATAAGGAAAGAAGATAACAAGTCCTATGAAGCAGAAAGCAGGGGTTGTAAGAAGAGAGGTCATTGAAAGGCAGAATGATGATGATGGGAAAGAAAAGAAGAGTGAGACGGTAAAAGTGACTTACGATGTAGTGAGTCATTTAAAGAGCATACCGGCTCGATTAAGCGTTTATGATGCGCTTAAGTTGTTAGAGGAATTTTGGCAGAGCTTGGTCCAAGCATTGTCTAATGATGATGTAAGAGAAACTTTATTTGGAAAAACTAGAACATGAAGAGCACGATAAGCGAGAAAATTGCCTACCAGTCATTTCCTTCTCTGATAATAATTTGATCTGCGAGGCAGAGCATAACAAGCCGCTAATGATAGAAGGTCATATCCGTGGGAAGAAGGTCAAGTGGGTTATGATAGATAATGGGTCTGCAGTGAACCTATTGCCACTCTTGATGTTAAGTAAATTAGGTTATCGTTGTTCTGATCTATGCCCCATTGGAATGATGATACAGGGCTTCAATCAAGATGGGCAGTGTGTGATGCTAGAAATAGGAGAATTGATTGCTAATGTCGTGTGCCATGTTATAAACACTATGACAACATACAATCTCCTCCTCGAAAGGTCATGGATCCATCAATACAGCATTATACCCTCTGCACTGCATTAATGTTTTAAATACTGTAAAGATAGAATATAGTATAAAGTGATGGCCGATGTGAAGTCGTATACAGAGGCCAAGTCCTTCTTTATGGATACCAGTTATTATAAAGGGTTCGCTGAAGTTGAAAGAAAGAGTGATGAAAGTGAAGTCCTAAAGGACATTCAAGCAAAAGTGGTGAAGAAGAAATGGAAAAGGCAGAATCATCCAGGACTGTAAAAGCAAAGAAGAAATTCTATTTTGTGCCGAAACATTTGAGACAACTAGGGCAGGCACCACTAACCCTGCTATCATCGGAATAGTTAAAAATTTTACAGTCCAATTATACAATACCATTGCCGTATGTTAAGAGAAATAAGTCATTTTTGGCCGCCCCAGGAAGATTTCAGGTTAGGGCTAGTGCAAAATATCCAAAACCAATAGAATTTTATACCTCAGTGGAAGCAAAGTCAGGAGAGGAGGCTAAGAATAATGTATATCGCAGTAGGCTCACACCATAAGATCTCAATAAGTATAGCTCAACAACACGAAGATAATGAGAAACATGGGTTTTGATTACGAAGAACCCATCGGCTTGAATTATGGGAGAAGAATTTATATTCCTATTGAGGTCGACCAGGAAATGTGGAGAAAGTTTCAAGGACTGGGGGCAGGATCATCGGTAAACATAGTTACAACCAAACATCTATTGGAAGAGGATCCTAAAACGGTTGAATATCCTGAAATGGCTCCCAAGTAGATAAAAGATGGGGGGCAGCCGACAATAGACAGTTTACAAGAGGTAAACCTAGGTACAAAAGAAGAGTCAAGGAACACATTCATCAGCGCCAGTCTTCTTGAACAAGAATCTGAAGAATACGTTCGACTTCTCAAAGAAAATAAAGACGTCTTCGCTTGGACGTATGCAGAGATGCCAGGCTTAGAACCTTCCATAGCACTGCACTGATTGAATATCTCTATAGAGAAAAGGCCGATTGAGCAAGCGTAAAAGCGATTTCATCTGGACTTGGTTCCCCTAATAGAAGAAGAAATTAGTAAGTTGATAAAAGTCAGGTTTATCAAGGAGGCCAAGTATCCCACGTGGATATCAAACATTGTCCCCATGAAAAAAGAAAAATGGCTAAGTCAAGGTGTGTGTTGACTTCAGAGATCTGAACGAGCCATGTCCGAAAGATGATTTTCCTCTCCCGATCACTGAACTACTAATTGACAGTACGACTCAGTATGCTATTGTCCTTCATGGACGACTATGCAGGGTATAATCATATTAGAATGGCACCAGAAGACAAAGACGTAACAACATTCAGAATGTCACTAGGAATTTATTGTTATAAAGTTATGTCGTTCGGTCTCAAAAATGTTAGGGCAACGTATCAATGGGTAATGCAGACTATCTTCTAAGACATGATGCACATGCATATTAAATGTTATGTCAATGACTTGGTGGTTAGGTCAGGAAGTCATCAGGAGCATCGATAACATTTAACATTGGTTTTCCGTCGACTCAGAAAGAAGCAATTGAAGATGAATCTAGCTAAATGTGCATTCAGAGTATCTTTGGGTAAATTTCTTGATTTTGTCGTCTGACACAGGGGCATTGAGATAGACCTAGGGAAAGTAAGAGCTATTCAGAATATGCCACCACCAAAGTCATTAAGGGAATTAAAAATTTTACAGGGAAAGCTGGCCTATATTCTCCATTTCATTTCAAATCCAGTAGGAAGATGTCAGCCATTCTCCCACTTGATGAAGAAAGGTACAGAATTTGTGTGGGGCCAAGCCTATCAGAATGCATTTGACTCAATAAAGGAATTGCTAAAATAGCCACCAGTACTGACAGCTCCGATAAAAGGGAAGCCATTGATTTTGTAGGTATTTGCAGCTGAGAATTCTTTAGTAGCTTTGTTGGCCCGGATGAACAAATCTGGGAAGAAAATTGCTCTTTACTATTTAAGCCGAACTCTAATGGGTGCAGAATACAACTACTCTCCAATCAAGAAATAGTGTCTGGCATTGATATTTGTGGTTCAAAATTTGAGACATTATTGTCTCTCCTAGCAGATCCGATAAATTTTTTGATGACAAGGCTGATATTGTCTAGAAGACTGGCTAAATGGATGTTGTTGCTTTCAGAGTATACTATTATGTATGAGCCGACAAAGGCGGTAAAAGGGCAAGCAGTGGCGGACTTCCTTGCAGTGCACCCTGTGACAGAATGTGAAACCATTAGTAATGACCTTCCATATGAACAAGTTATGTTGGATGAGTCGCAACGCTCGTGGCAAATGTATTTTGATGGTGCTACTCGAGCTTTAGGAGCGAGGGCATGAGTGATATTCATTACTCCTCAAGGTAACTTGTTACCTTACTCCTTCACGTTGGGTAATACGTGTACAAACAATAAGGCTGAATACAGAGCCCTCATCATTGGAATGGAAATGGCTCAAGAAATTGAGATAAAAATGTTGCATATCTTTGGAAATTTTAAATTAATTATAAATCAATTGACGACTGATTTCGAGGTGAGAAAGCAAGAACTTTTTCCATACTGCCAGAAAGTGCAGCAGTTGTTAGAACAATTCTGTCATGTCGAAATCAAACATGTACTGCGGTCTAAACATGCAAGAGCGGATGCTTTAGCCAGCTTGGCAGTGGCGTTATCCTGCCCAAATCGGAGCCCTCTCCGAGTAACTCTAGAAGAAAGAAGATTTTTTCCATCTTCAGAGGTCATCGATGAAACTATGGAGACACTTCCTGTGTCATGTTTAGAGGTAACAATAGATTATTGGAGTCAGCCTTTCATTGATTATCTCAAATATGATATCCTACTAAAAGATCCATTGCAGAGATAGTAAATCAAGCAAAGTTCAAGCAAATTCATCATATGCAGCGAAGTACAATATAGAAAATCTTACAATGGAATGCTGCTACATTGCTTAGATGAACAAGAGGCAGGCCATACATTATGAGAAGCACACTCTGGATAATGTGGAGCACATTAAGCTGGTCAAAATTTATTCCATATAATATATCGAATGGGGTACTATTGGCCTACCATGTTCCAAGTTGCGATAGATTATGCGAAGCGGTGTCATGAATGTGAAATTCACAGAGACGTTATACACATTCCTCCATAAGATCTCCATCAGTTGGTTGCTTCTTGGCCCTTTTCAGCTTGGGGACTTGATGTCATTGGTCTTATAAAATTGCATTCGTCCAAAGAAAAGCAGTATATCTTGGCAGCAATAGATTATTTCTCGAAGTGGACCGAAGCAGTGGCATTACACAATGTTAAAGAGAGAGACGTAGTAAATTTTATCCGACACGCAATAATATACCGCCATGGTATTTCGAAGAAAATTGTTCAAGATAATGACATTCCCTTAAAAAATAAAGGCATGGAGAAGCTCTATCGACAATTCAGGATTCATCATTCGTTCTCAACACCTTACTATCCACCGACCAATGGATTAGTAGAGGCATTTAATAAAACGATAGTCAAAATACTGAAAAGGATAGTGACAAGTAACAAGATGATTAGGATGAAAGGTTACATGAAGAATTATGGGTATACAGAACTACTCATTGGACAACAACAAGAGCAACACCGTATTTGTTAGTCTATAGTGTAGAAGTAATAATCCTGATTGAAATACAAGTAGCGTCACTTAAAATGGCTGTACATCAGTCTATTACAGATAATGAAAATATAAAAAATAAGCCTGAAAGAACTAGATTTACTTGATGAGAAATGCCTAGTAACCCAACAACGATTGTAATCGTATCAGGAAAGGATATCGATCGTCTTTGATAAATGAGTTAAATATTGCTCTTTCAAAAAGGGAGATCTAGAGCTGATGTTGAAAAGACCTATTGTGGTCACCCGCCGAATAGGGGCCAAGTTCAAGCCTAAATGAGATGGGTCATACATTATAAAAGAGGTGTACTCCAGTGGCGCATACAGAGTCGTGGATCAAGATGGACAAGGTATCAGCATACCGGTCAATTCTCACTTCATCAAAAGATATCGTCGCTGAAGATGCTACTGATTTTGATCCAATATATTATCAGAATAACGATTCTGTATCAAAAGGGGACAACAATAAATAAGAACACGACTATGTACTATCAAATGAATGAATAAAGAAGAAATTTACAAGCATATTAAGACTATGCACCAACAAGTATTGTAAAAAGAAAGTAATCATCATCATCATCAAGTGAGCTCTGTAAAATTCTAATGAAATTGGTATTGTCACCAAGCTGATATATTATAAATAACACATATGATTATCGTCGAAGTATTAGCAGGAGTGATGACGTATCAGTCTCAGTCAGATATGTCTATCATCCTCGCGACAATGATGGTTACCTGCTATTATCTCGTATGGCACCTAGTCAAGCCCTAAAATGGCCAATAACACTTAAGGCCTATCATTTTTGCCATTCGGCCAGCAATGAGAAGTCAGTGGCCCTAAAAAAGACTGTGAAGGTCATCATATGCATACCCATGCAGGCAGCTGACGGAGTCAGTGACTAAAATCCTAAAATGGTAAAAAGTCTTCAACAGCCAGTCACACGTAAGACCAATTCCGTCTGTATAGCTTTCCAGCAGTGTCACAAGGAAGAGAGAAAAATGCCCTCCCGTGAATGGGCTCGACCTTGCAGATGAAGAAAATGTGGGCCGCAGTGTAAGCTCTTTGGCCATGTCCATAGATAGGCCAACCATGCGTAAGACCCCCCAGATCTTTGGCTTGATTTCAGTACTAACTCATGAGGAAGGGCTAAAACCTACTCATTGACGGACTGGCGGCCCTAAATTTGGTACCCCAAAGGTTACCTTGTGAGCCCCGTGAACTCTAGAGAGTTACTACGGCTAACTCTGTACGTAATTCCAACCGAGTTCAAGGCCTCGGTAGCTTCACTAGGCCCCTCTGATGGATCATGATTTGTGAACTCACCAGGCTATGAGAAGTTCAGTGAACTGCGAAGAGTCACAGAGACCATTACATAAGACCCGACTCCCATATGAGTTTAAGAAACTGCTTACTCCACTACTCAAGAGCTTAAACTGTGTGTGAATTAACTCTACTAACTTCAAGATAAAATAGTTCCGCCCATTAAAATAAAACACCACATAAGGTCGCCATTTAGCATATAAGAAAAAGGTGTAACTTCATTAAAATGTTATAGTTCATTCGTATATTACATTATCAAAAGGACATCACCGAAAGGAATAAAGAAGTACATTAAAAATACTGTAGTTTTTCTTTACAGATCTTTAGTTATGTTCAATGCTGTTATATAGTGTTGTAACTCCTCTTTTAGCCGAAGCTATACTACAGAAGTTGTTTGCTCAGCCCCTAGAATGATCTTAGCCTGATCGGGAATGTCGACCAATTCTGATTCTAAAAGAGTGGCAGTTTTCTGATTTTTCATCTGTTTAATCTTTACAAGATTGATGGCCTAGATATTGGCTTCAAGTTCTTCTCTGACTTGATGAATAATCACTTCTTCTGCTTCCTTTTTACCCTTGAGTAGTAATGTCTCTTTCTCAAGAAGGGTAATTTGATCATCGATAATCGCTTTATTTCTATCAAAAATTTTTAGCTTCTCATGGAGAGACTTGCTAGTAATCTCATGGGTAGCAAGAACGTCATCTGAAAAAGAAAGTTTCTCCTTAAGTGATGTCAATTCTTTCTGACGATTAAGGATTTCCAGAGCAATAACGACACTTTGAGTGGGTTCTAAATTTTTAGTCGAATTATAGAATTCTGATAGACAGTCATACAGGGATCGAACATTGACATGCGCAAGGCAAATAGAGTGAGCAAGAACAGCCAAAGAACTATCCATAAAAAGCCATTGAATTGGGTCTCCGAAAGCATCAATGATGACCAGGAGTGCATTCTTGAATAATCCTAACATGAGAGGTGATACTTTATCCAATGAAAGTCCATCAAAGACTGTAGCTACCGAGTTAGAGCCCTCAAAGCCACTTGGGGTTTGCATGATTGTGGCTAAACAATAAGGAAAAGAAGATTGTGAGTTTTTTTTTAAAGGCCATAATCAAATAAGAAAATATATACGTATATGTATTTACCTCATTCAGGAACAATGATAATAGTAGTTTGAGAAGAGCAGGTTGAAGGAACTATAGATCCTGGTATATCAGTAGTTGAAACAACGTTGAAGGAGAGTTCCTGAGCCCTTCTCATACTAAAATCAACAGTTGTTGGGGTCAGCACGTCAACAGGGTCCGAAAAGAATTCTAAACTCCGAGCCACTAGTTGAATAAAGGAAGGACATAGCATGAGAGATTTATCTACATGTGGAGGAGAATCAAGTGGTGCGGTTGTGGCTAGCAAAATTTCCTCTATGTTGTGACAAAGAGGAGCATCTTCTGTTTCTATTGGAAGTCTTGACGATTGAGCCTCTCTCT
The DNA here is from genome assembly GCA_037074715.1 of Magnolia kwangsiensis. Classification (NCBI taxonomy): domain Eukaryota; kingdom Viridiplantae; phylum Streptophyta; class Magnoliopsida; order Magnoliales; family Magnoliaceae; genus Magnolia; species Magnolia kwangsiensis. The sequence continues at coordinate 102,117,411 of CM073577.1, read as the reverse complement.
ATTAACATGGGTGCTCCAAGAGCAATCATGTCGATGGTCTCTACAATCCTCAGAGAATATGTGGCATTGAAGGAGAAGAAGATGTTTGCTCCAGGGGAACATTCGCATTCTCCATAGTCAAGTTACTCGTCTTCTAAAGAATCCATTGTGGTTGGGAGAGGAACATTTGGATCGTTTGGAATATCATGAAGAGGAGATTTAGCCCTGACATCACTTTCTTCCCCAACGTCTACTTCAACATCAGTATTTACATCCAGCAGAGCATCTTCTTCGTCAGTTAAACTTGTAGAAGAAGAAAGATCGTCACTACTAGTGTTAGCTGAGTATTTTGAAAAACTATCTTCCACTGATATCGTCTATTTTTCTTTTTAAATAGTTATCACATGAAGAAGGCATGTATTTCGAATTGGAGAAGGGACTGGTTGGGCTAAAACAACAGGGGACAATGACTTATCACAAGATCAGGTCGTAGGAAATGTAATAGCTTGATTTACAGTAGGAGAAATTGAAGTTGTAATATGATGAGCCACTGGAGAGACTACAACTGTTGTGGGGCTTGTAGTAGTGTGGATAGTATTGGAAGGAGCAGCAACGATTGTTGGTTCTATGATAACAGGAACAACAAAAGTATCATGAATAGGTTGATCTCCCCTTTCGAGAGTTGGAGAATGCAAAATACCACCCACAGTCTCAAACTCATCACGAGGAGCAGGGGGATGTATTCCTCGCTTTATCAAATCTAAAGGAGAGCCAAAAGCGAACCATCCTTCCAGGGTGTTTAATGGTTTCATCTCTCTAATAGGCTCTTCTAAGGAAATCTTACGACAGAGTTGTCCAAAAACAGCGGCTTGATCTTTCTCGTGAAAATAACCTATTCCCTGTTCCGGCCTATAGTTCCTCAAACGCGGAGGAAGAATCTAAATGGGATGGTCCACTGGAAAATAGTTGCATACCAAATAGTAATGGTGCACCCACCATCGCATCCAAGCATATAAGGCTGTCACTCGATGGTTATATACTGGTAGAACGAATCGAGAACCGAAATTCCTTACCAAAAGTTGTTTCCGTATCAATACCCAGTTATAAGGGCCAACTCCGTAGCTTCACATAATCCGGGTGACATCTTCTCCTATTTGTGGCACAGTCTAGTCATATCCAAATTTCCTAGCAAATCGGTTGGGGTAGTACGGCTCTCTCAAAAATTTTACCCCTTCTCGTAAAGGAATACTGCAAGAACGGATGCATAAGAAGAAGGTTCGCTCGATAGGGTCCAGATTGTTGTTGTCCTTGACATACCTGTCAACGGCCTGATAATCTAAGTAGAAAGGAAAGAAGTCAATGGACTCCAGATTGTCAATCCTATCTACTATCTAGTCATGCCTTGTTTATCATTTTTCGCTGTTGAAAATGCCATAAAGGTAGATGCTCAGGATGGATATAAGCTTTTTCTAGGTCATTACATGTCCAAGGAAAGTAGATGCTTAGCCAATTAGAGAAATAATGCCAAGAGTGAAAGAAGATGAGACTCCTAGTGCTGGGCTTGAACAATGCACTGCAGCATGTCCAAAAGCTTGGTACAATGAGCATAACATAGGAAGAGTTAAAGAATATCTTTTTCTACCTTCTACCATTACGTCGGCCATGACAAACAAGCTAGGTTGAATGGAATCTGAGCTTTTTGAACTTAAAAGTATGATCAAGCTCAGCTAGTAGGCCAAGAAAGTAGCCAATTCAGTTTTGACTGTAAATTCAGCAGGGCCCCTTATCTTTTTTCTATTAGCTTCCAATTTTGTGCCATGATTACCAGGAAATCTAAAAAGGGGAAGAAAGAAGGATTAGTAATTTATATAAATGAGTATCATTGAGAGATGAAGAGAATGATAAGGATACCAATACTAAATCTCATGAAAAGTGTGCGAGCAATGAAAGTGGTGATATCTTATGAATGTCTGGAAAATAAGACATCTGTTGAAAAAGTGTGATTGTTGAAAAAATAATCTTGGGGATTTTTTTTTGGGACTACATAAGAAAAATCTTTGTTCATGGGAATGTATTCGTCTAAGAAAGATATAGTAATGGGTAGGCCAGCCATTCTAAATAGATCCCATAAACTGATGCTTACTTCCCCAACAAGGAGATGAAAGGAATTTGTGGTAAAAGACTAATACTTCAGAAAATCCTTGTAGATCATTGTATCCTTATGAAAAAAATTAGAGGTAGATTCTATGGCGTGGTAGACTTTGGTTGCAACAAGGACATTTTCATAATTGTTTAAAATTGCCTTCATCCATGCACTGTAGCATGGATGATCTGTCCAAAGACCCCGGGTTCTGAACTCTTCCTTACCCTACAGAGAGTCACGGTGATGGGAGAGTTGTTGGATTATTTCAAAAAAGTGGGTCGGGTATAAGTCGTGAGGATTGTAACATGGCGTGAGGAAGCGCATGTATGATATCTGCCCGATTTTCTGAATCAATCCTTTCTCCATTAGGTAGCCTTCAAGAAGTTTTGGCTCCTTTATTACCCAGTTTGACACGTACAGAAGTTTGTTTTGTTTCATGAAGTCAATCAGTTCACTCTGAATTATGGAGCGATGACAGTGAAAGGGCAAAAGAATGGTGATGGTTTGATCAAATCCCAAGCATTTTGGAAGCGTCTTTGATTATGTTCTTGGATCTTCTCTTGGAAGATTTCATCTTTGCTTTTCCCTTTTTTCTTCTTGGTCAAGGCCACAGTAGGAGAAGTCTTCGTCGTAGGTAATTGGGTGATATCTGTTCGAAAATTGGATGTGGACTTTAGCTAATTCTCCCAATCTGACTCTTGTCCCTCCGTTGGGGGTCCCTCTATTTCTCATATTAAAATAGTCATTCGGATGTGGTCGAATAGACGCTAAATACAGTCAGTAAAATTGATGATAATAGGTTCCGGTTCTTTGAAAAAGATGGAATAATCTTCAGACCTAAGCCTTTTGTGGGTATGAGACTCAGTTGGATGAGGATCAGAGGGTTCTGTAGTGTTTACAGAAGTACGAGGTCTCTTTGACGAGCTTGCCATCATAACCTACGCGAGGAGTTAGCAGAAAAAATCAAAACTAAAGAGAAGGATTTGTCAAAATTAAAAAATTGAAGATAAAGTATAGGGTTGTACGCTGATCTTTGTGCAAAAAATGAAAGAGTTGTTGTTTGCTCATCTTTGCGCACAAAAGGATAGAGTCGTGGTGCGTACGACTTGGTGCATAGGCTGATGAGGTCATTGTTCGATGGTTATTGCGTGCAAAAAGTTACCTGTCCTTGCACAAAAATTAGTTGTGCACAGAAAGGTGTTGTGCCCGAAAAACTTTTGTGTGGGAGAGGTATTGTGTGGCGTACAACGGGGTTAGCGCACAATGATCAGAGTGAGAAAAATAATTTGACACTACGTGCAATGGAGGAGAATGAATTGAAAGAACAAAGTATGGTATTTATAGGGGAAAAGTGGTCTGTTGCGCGCTAATTGTTGTGTGCTGACCATTGTGTGCTAGATGTTGTGTACCCACAAAATAAAGTATAACTGCGCACAAATAGTTTGATAATGTGCACAACAGAGGAAATAAAAATAGGAGTGATAGTTAGAGTTAGTTTTATTATTTTTATTATTATTGATCCTACATTATTTTATAGGTACCAAAAAAGAATGTAGGATCAAGGGGGCATCTATTGAGGCATAAAAAAAGAAGAGAGGGAAAGAAGAAGGCAGTAGCCGTTGTGCGGAAAACAGTTGAAATCATCCGTTGTGCGGAAATTAGTTAAAATTAGTCGTTGTGCGGAAATCAACTATTGTGCAAAAATTAACATTAAGAAACAGATTACCGCACAAAGGAGACCGCACACTAGAGTCCACACAAAGAGGAACGCACACCAGAGTTCGCTCAAAGAGGAGTGCACACCAGAGTCCGCACAAAGAGGAACGCACAGCAAAGTCTGCACAAAGGGGGTGCACAGTGCCGACATGGCACATTCACACGTGTGAGAGGGCTATAAATACCCCTTTACCCCTCTGAAGGGGTCATTAGCAATCAATTGGAGAGGAGTGGACCAAGGAGAAAGGAGGTAGAGTTTGTTGTCCGTTACGCCTACTACACGCAAAGCCCATTAAGGCATAGAGCCCATCGGCGCATAAAGCCTCCAGCACACAGAGCCTCCAATGCACAGTGCCTTTAGTGCACAAAGGCTTCAGCCTCCAATACATAAAGGCTTCAGTGCACAATGGACCCTTTAATCCACAGTGGCTTTCAGCATGATATTTAATATAATCAAATATCTACTTCCTATTGCAATTTGCAAATATTCTATTTTGGAATCAAAGGAGAATGGGATGTAAAATAACTTGGAATAAATAAATGAATAAAATGATTATCTTTCTTACCTTCTTCTGTTAATTATAAAGTGAGTAAATCTCCCCAAACAAAACCCCTTTGTTTCTTATCGAAATAATTTTGGGTTAACCCATAATGCTGGGCCCCCATTGGTTGCCCGTAGGATTATTTCCTTTCAAACTTGAAGTCCAACTAGGACTTATTTGAGGCCCCCCTTTAGGCATCTAGCGGGCCATATGATAGTATGGCGAAAGAATCCCGTCCAAGATCCTTAGGAATATAGGTAGGCCACCTAGGCCCAACCTTAATATGTGGAGAGTACAACATCACCGTAGATGGAGGGATCCATGATATCTGATTTGGTATATTCACTTTTGAGGACTAATCCGCATATTATGGATTAGATCTACAGTCCTTCTATGGACCCCGCCATATATATAGGCTGATCATTGCTTACGACTATGTTAGTATACGCACTAAGTATGTGTTAGCATAACATTATGATTATATGAGGCCCATCGTGACCATGGAGGTCCATTGTGATTACTTAAGGACCATTGTAACCATGTGAGGCCCATTACGATTGTATGAAGCCCATCATGACCATGTAAGGTCCATTGTGATTGTATGAGGCCTATTGTGTACGTATGAGGCCCATTATGATGTGTGAGGACCATCATGTTGTGATGATATGAGACCTATTGTGAATGTATGAGGCATATTACGATATGTGAGGACTATTATGTTGTGATGATATGAAGCCTATTGAGAATGTATGAGGCCCATCGTAATGTGTGAGGATAATTATGTTGTGATGGTATGAGGCCCATTGTGATTATATGAGACCTGTTGGGACTATATAAGGCCCATTGCGATATGAGAGGCCCATTGTGATTGTGTGAAATCAATCATTATTATGTTCGATTATCAGGCATAGCATCATGTTATATGCCCATATGCATCATCTGCATGTTTGATAAGAGATGCGTTTGACCATTGCATATGTCATTGGGCAGGTTATTTATAGGACTCTCTGATAGGGGAAGTTGCCCCACATGAGTGTGCGGTACTCACAGGTTTGATGCATGACTGGATGGTATGACTCATACATCTCACATTTTATAATATTACCACCATACGCCTTAGCGAAATCAGGACCATAGCCTCCACAGGCATATCGTGGATGGTCAGATGGGACACCGAAAATCTTTTTCTATATAGGGTTCCATAGATATCCCTGGGTGAAAGTCCCTAAATCCTCTAGGTACCAGAGAACGCTCCAACGTCTAGACCGAGTGAATACATGAGCGCCCGAGTGTTGAATACTAGTATGTCACGTCTCTCACTATGTCGTAGTCGGTTGAAAGAGGGTGTGGCCTTACCCACCTGAGGGAGTAGGTATAGGTAGGCTAAGTTTGACCAACTCATAAATGGGTCCACTATCTACGTGCCGGATAGATATTGATTGACTACTTACCAGGTGGATAGTGAGGTCTCTTTCACTTACTCAATTGTGCGCTTGATGGGGCTATAGGTGGCGTTGAGTGTACTAGACCACAGTGATGATCCCAGAGATATACAGTACTGATATGTGAACTTATTGAGCAGGAGTTGTGTACTTAGCATTTCACTCATTCATTTATTCATCCACTATCCACTCGTGTTAGTGGTGTACAACTGATTGTTATGTGTACCTTCGCAATGGCCATGATTTCAGTTGGGGCACGTGACTAACCTGAGATCAGGAGTTTACCACATTGATTATAGCTATTCAAATTTAGATATGGGACTGATTTAGATAGAAGTCTCTTGTGATGTACCCCATAGCTTACGATACTACCTACTATCATCCTGACTTCACACTCTAGCTTGGTCATTTCATTCACACCCATATTTCATTACATCCATGGCATATAACATTTTGGGTTGCTATGTTTCTACATTTATATAGCCTATATGTGGTTGACGGTATTCGTGGACTCGTCAAGATTTGTTCATTGCATTGCATCCTTATGTATGATATTTGTCTTACTATGTCTCCACTTTGCATAGCCGATCTACATTACTTCCTCGGTATATGATATTATCTTATTAAGATTTTGCATTGTATAGCCTGGATAAGGCTGATGGTATTTATGGACTTACTAGCATGTTTATACATTGCTTTGATATCGCATACTTGGTACTTACCTTGCGCATACATTGACACCACCCTTTAAGCTTTTTATAAGCTTATGCACGATAGATTTGTGCTGGTGGCGTTAGGTTGCAGCAACGTTGAGCTTGGAGCATGCAGTTGTCTACTGGAGCTTTGATTTTTAATATATGTATTTTCCTTTCAGCACTGTATTCAAATGTTTATATTAATGGATATGTGATGATGATGATGTTACCTTTGTGATTTGAGTAAACTTGCGGTTATGTTCATTATGTGTTAAATGTACGTTCGAAAATCCTCCTTGAATGATCCTAGGATCGGAATCTGGTGTATGGGTGCTATGAGCTAAGAATGGGGTACTACGGAGGCTGTTGGCACCAGATTCGACGATCAGGAATTTTGTGAGCCCAATTTTTGAGTTTAGGGTGTGACAAAGTGTCCCTTTGATGCCATAGAGAAAATAAAGAATTCAAATTTAATGTTGATGGACATTTTTCAGCCATTTTCTCGATGTCATCAAATAGTCTTCAATGCCATCAAAAAAATTCAAAAATATATCTTAAGGTTATTGGACAATTGACTCTGTCTGTTCAATGCCATTGAACTATCTTTAATTCCATCGAAGACCCTTCAATGGGATAAAAAATTCATTATTTTTGTGAAGTTTTTTTTAAGTAGTCTTCTCCCCATGACCACTTACTAGCACATATTGAATAGGTTTTGTTAATGGGGTTTTTGCTAGATGGAAGGTAAAGTTTTATAGGGTGGGTACAGGTTTTTAAAGAGGTGTAACACCTCGTACTTTTTCGTATTTGGGTGTTACCATGGGAACCAAATTAGTAGGTATATGTGGGAATACACGTAACCTACACTGCTAACCACCTATTGATTGGTCACAATTTGACCAACTTAATCATCTAAATTTGGGCTAGGACAACCTTGAATGCAACCTTAAGGTCTAAAGTCAACCCACCTTAAATTGACCCTTGATTTGTTAGTTGTAGAGTTGCATCAGGAACAATCATCTGACCTGTGATCTAAGCTGGTAATTGAAGCTTGCAGTATCATATTCATTTGATTGCAAGGATAAATCATCACCACCTTTAACAACCCTTGACTACTTGATGTAGGACATCATTAGAGAAACCTTGGATCAATCACCATACATCAGATCTACAACTCTAATGGGACAAATAGTCACTTAATTGAGTAAGTTAGCCATCAAGTTATAAACACAATTGTTAAAAGTTCCCTAAGCTAGTATAGGAAATGTTAGATGTGCTAATGATCAGTTTTGATATTATCTGATCACTAGATTAATGAAATTCAACAAGAGGACTTAAAACTCACTGAATGTGACACCCTATTGGGTAGAATGAACCGCCTTTTGTCAATTTTGAATCTTAGGTTGCAAGATCCACCATTTATCAGGGCCTACAACACTCGGGATGTACCATTCGATCATCTGAACACTAGATCTATCATGGAATTTTACTTAAACACGCCTTTGGAACCTATTGTTGGTAATGATTAAACTTGGAATCAATCCGACCGTTGAAAGTAATCCCCACCTTAGATCAAGTGATCCATCCATTATTATTCAAGTGGGACCATGTAACACCCCAAACTTTCTGGTACTCAAGTGTTACCGTGTAACCAAATTTTGTATAACTACAAACCTAGCTTACGTAAGCATTCATGTGCATCAGACTGTTGAAAGTAATCCCTATCCGTACATTAAGTTATCCACCGTACATCGGACATCTAATACTTAATTAAGCTATCAATTAGCCGTGACAATAATCGAACCATCATAGTTTGAAAATAATCATTGAAATTGCTCTAGAGTGAATTAGGGACCCTTGAAAACTTTGATGTTCGGGTTAGGGGCCAATCCAACCATTGAAGTTGAAAAATAATCATTGGAGTTGAAATTAGTCATTAGACTAAGACCTCACGTCATCTGATGAGGAGTCTGATGATCAAAACCATCCATTAGGCTTAAACTTGGACATTCGATGAGCAGAAATACAATAATAGTAAGTTTAATAATAATAATAACAATGTTATTAAAATATCATCATAATAATTAGTATTATAAACTCATAGTAGATCATCAAATCACTAATCAAACAATTAATCTCCATCTAAGGGACCCTAGAAGCCTTTTGACCATTGAGGTGAAATTTCATAATGATCCGACCCTCAGATCAATGTAGACCCATGACTGGACTCTTCAATTAAGTAGTATGGTCCATCAAATTTGGATCCACCCCATCTGGGGTCAAATGGTCCTTCTTGGGCCGTTAATAATAGGATGGTCGGCGTGGATCTCCTACAAGCATCACCATGGGCCCCACATTGGTGTTCATGTATACGGGTGCTAAAGCACCCGCGGTGCATTGGACGTCATAGCACGGTCAAACCGACTTAACGAAACTTCTTCCATCCTTTTTGCTCCCCGCTCGCAGTCGTTTAAAACAGACTGTTTCTGTTTGAGCCTTATGGGGCCCACCTCCACTGCCCAGACGGATGATCTGAACCGTCCATCACGACAAGATTCCAAAACTAACAAAAAATATGTTGATCGTGAAAATCATTGCATGCGTGCGTGGTCGCAATGATATGTGCAAGTGGGGTAGCGTACGGGCAAGTTGTGTTTCTAGCCACCCCAAAACCAATCCATTGTGACCAAGATGGGCCACATGGAGCCAATCCAAACTGTTTATCCAATTTAGACCATGTGCTTGACCAAAATCCAACGGATCTTAGGGGTTTCCTAGTGCGTGTAGTTGCACGATTCTCGGCCCAAATGGAGGTTGTGCATGGGAATTTCTGAAAATAGAAACTATTCTTGTTGCCATGTAGGCAATCTGTGTCTCCTTTTCCTCTGATCTTAGTCCTCCATTCGACGAGATCTCAGCCACCCAAAATCCCTGGTTTAGGGCTTCCACTTGTAGCAAGACCAAAACCGCCCAGTTTCGTAAAACTGGTTGTATTTAGAGCCGTTACAAAACACTTCCATTTATTCTCCATCCAACGACTGAGAGGCTTAGGGAAGTGTTATAAAGAATGTAAGGAGTGTGAATACAGTGGAAGCTTTTTTTGTTTTTCGAAAAACCTAGAAAAAAAACTGCTGAAACTTCCAGCCGCGAACGCATCGCCCAAATCTCGTCCAAACTTCAAAACCACATGTTTGTAAGCTCATTGGAGCTTAGCCAGATAGTCCACAAGAGCCAGTTCGATGGAAGATATCATGTGGAAGAAAATGCCATTAATGGCGGTCTTCTTCTCCATCGCTGCTGGTGCGTTTCTGGGCACGTTTGGCTAAGATGTTTGAGTCCAGAGATGGCTGGGCTCTGCAGTAGGGAAAAAAGGAACGGAAAGGGAAAGGAAGAAAAGAGTGAGCGAGAAAAGAAAGGAGAAACAGCTACCGCCGTGGAGCTCAGAGCCGCATTGCATTGGGTCAACTGAGTCGCCTGATTCCCAGCCGCGTCTAGGTGAGTCCAACACCTCTGGTAGAGAGAGAGAGTGAGTGAGAGAGAGAGAGAGAGAGAGAGAGAGAGAGAGAGAGAGAGAGAGAGAGAGAGAGAGAGAGAGAGAGAGAGAGAGAGAGGGATGTTGCTGGTAATTTGGCCTAGTAAGTTGCCGAGTTGCACCGAGTTGGGCCCGTCCAGTAAGGATTGGTTAGGTATTCCTTTTTGTACTACCCAAAAGAGAGAGAGAGAGAGAGAGAGAGAGAGAGAGAGAGAGAGAGAGAGAGAGAGAGAGGAAGACCAAGTATAAAAGTGAGTAGGAGGATTGCGTAATGTTATATATATATATATATATATATATATATATATATATATATATATATATATATATATATATATATATATATATAGTTTAATAATATATTATAATAATTATTGTAAAATATTTGTAATTTATATATTATATTATTTATTGTTATAATAAGATTTATATAGTATATATAATTTTGTTATAAAATAAATATAATAATTTATAAATCACAGTATTGTATTAATGCATTTATATATGTATTAATTATAATTTATTTATAATAATAAAATTAATTAAAATAATTTATAAATATGTATCTAAGTATTTCATATGTATTGTAATTAGTGAGTTGGTTGCTAATAGTATAATTAAATATTTATGTTATGTATATTATCATATATAGTAAATTATAAAAAATTGAATTAAGCATATATTCGTATATGGTAACCTGGTCCTAGCTCCATTTAGTGCAACAACCAAGTGTGGTATTAACTCATCCAACTACATAAGAAGAGACTTAATTTTGGCCGGCTAATCATTCTTGAACTCGGAACTGAGTTGAGTCCGTTACTTTCCTTGAATTGTTGAGCTAATGAGTCATCGACTTAATACACTTCTCATGGTATAAAGAAATGAATTTGTTTGGGTTAAGTCAGCTTGCATTCATCAACGTCATAAGTTAACACGTGAATCCATCAAGCTAGGGACGATTGTCGAGTTACCAGGTGAAGCTACTGAGTCGATGTAGGTGAGTCAATGTTTTCTTTCCAGAGTAGACTTGTCTAAGATCATTTTTACCACTCTTATTATCAAGATTGCTAATATTAGATATGATAAGCCATTAGTGGATAATTCATACTAAAACTAGTTATTATAAACAAATTGTAATTATTAAATTGTAGTAATTTATTTATCATTCTTAAATATTTATTATTGATAGTAGATTGTACTAAATGGTATCATCGTGATAATTATTATTGCTACATTAACTAATATTAATAATAATACTAATGTTAATAAATATTTTTTAATTATTAAATTAGCTCTAAAATAAATTGCACACCAACTAGGGTTCAAACCTTAAAAATCTAGCATAGACCTAAAACTCTATGATGAAGTCCTAGGCCTACGTAATCTAAACTCTAGGTCAATACTTTAAACATAAATAGTGAGTTAAATTTGGTTCTAATGGTACAATTTCATAATTCATGGTAGGATCCAAGTTAAAGGGCGTGCGCACTTTCTAACGATATTAGTTGCACGATTCGACAAATAAGGTGATGACTTTTCCCCTTAAGCTTTCCATTTCCATATTAGTTTTAAGTTACAGTCTTTATTAAGAATCAAAATTGTTATCGCATAGCATGCGGCCTCTTACACTAGCATGAATTCTTAAGACATGATTTATACCTGATTTATGGTTGATAGTTGTGAATCATGATTGCAAGCGATAGTTACTTACATGACAACTCTCATTTTTTGATAATTCGCATCATGACCTATTGTGATTATTATGTTTTTTTTTAACAAACGCACACACACCCCCACACACTCACACCACACGCACACACCCCACACACACACACACCGTGGGATTTCACCACCATGGTTACTCGAACCCTTGACCCGGTGTTAAAACTCCAAGGAGTCTACCACCCGGGTAAGAGTAATGACCCAACTTGTGACTTATGTTTGCCATGCCATAACTATATATTTTCTCATGAAATTTTGTGAGTCGCGTGTGAATCCTTATTCACTACACTTACCAGTGGGCAACTCCCTCTTGTGTATGTGAACCCATACTTAGGATGTAACAAGATGGGTTGTGCTAAGAAATGGACCCTCGATATAGAGGTTATACGGGATATGGAACATTTATATGGGATTTATCGTCCATAGGGCATACGACTTGAGTGGCTTAAAAATGATATCTTTTAACCGCTCCGATTTAGCATTACTTGACCCTTCTTGCCGTTTTGATTTAATGTTCCATGTACCCTTTTTGCCACTGTAATTTGACATCTGTCCCATGTTTTGAGGTTTGCCCGATGTGGCTTTGATGGCCTATACTATGCGATGGTAATTCCTACTTACTGAATTTGATTGGCCACTGGTCGATGGACGTTCATTAAGCATCTTAAGATGGGGGAATCTCATGAGCTGGGGATGGTGGTCATGGGATACTACGCTCGAGCTGTCAGTCTACGCTGGGTGACAAGCCCCCCGTAGTGATCTTTGATTACTTAAATTGGCTGATTGTAATTGAAATAATAATGGTTTGGCTAATCATGCATTCATAAAATATTAGTAATGACGGGTAGCTAATTATGGATGCCGTAGCACTTGCCCTTAGGTTTAGTGGGGTATCATTTCTCTAGCTCCCAGATCACCGACTATCGACCCTTGGTAATTATGTTGTACAAGTTACGCTACACTGGTGACCTACGTACAAGATATGTACGAAGACTTGGCATCATGCTATACGAGATATGCTACGCTGGTGACCAGTCTTTTGCATAGGTAATGAGCCCAACTCTGACTGGATGAGCATCCCCAGGTCGATGTGCATTCATGCATCCATGCATTTAAAAAGACTGTATCATGTATTATTTTGATTGCCTTGTTATTTTTAACTATGCTTAGTTAAGGAGGCGGTGTGTAATCTTGAGGGAAATTCATACTGATTTGGCCACTCATCTATCAAAAATATAACCGTATAGGTAGCACAGGTGGTTTAGATGATATTCATGTTTAGACTAATGATAAGCCGACTATAACTATCATGGATGCATGGTTGTACCTTCCAAGAGAAGCTACATGACTTTTTGTCTTATGTTTAAATGCATTTTAATATTTATCATGTATTGAATTTTGTAAATCTTGTATTGTTAATATCGAGAAATTGGTTTTGTATAAGTCATTATGGGAAGCTTCTGGTACATTCTAAATGTAATTACAAATTTTCCTTTATATTAATTTGTCCATTCTATGCTAAACTACTAACTTTGAATGAAAGAAAAAAAATGTATGGAATTTGGTTCTCTATAGGTTAACACTCGAGTTTTTGGGAATCGAGTCATGTACTCGAGTCCTGAAAATATGAGGCATTATAGTTGGTATCTAAGCATAATTTGATCAAATCAGGCCTTGGGAAATGAACTTATACAAACCGTACATGTCTCAAGTTAGGGTATATAAAATTAGAAATTTGAACATAGGATAATTTCCCTTAGACATAGAAGGATGATTGGAAATGTAGAAACCCAAACTTAGGTTCCCTAAGAGATTATTAGAATGGTTATCTTAACTTATGAAAAGTTCCCTTCAAAATTTTTTTTGAGAACATAGGTACATCGAACTTTAGGTCCCTTCAAAATTTTGAACTTTAGACCTTTGAACTTTCACTTATACGGAAATCCCTTAGAAATTGGGAGGAAATGAGAGTGTAGAAACTCAAATTTTAGTCCCCTAGAAAATTGATTAGATGACTGTATTGATTAGATGACTGTAGGACTTAGAAATGAACTTAGACCCCTTTGAACATTTTAGGTTCAGTCGTTTGAACTTAAGAATAAGAACTTTAGTCCCCTTGTACACTAAAACATAATTGTTGAACTTAGAAATTAACTATGCAAATACTCATTATGATATATGTAAGGCTATATAAAGACATTCCTTATACTTGACCCCAGATGAAAATTTCCTAGAAATCTAAGAGATGAACTTCCCTAAAAGTTTACAGTTAGGGGTAACATTGTCGGTTAGACTTCGTAAGAAATTCAGTACCCACCATGTCGTACACTAGACCAAACATAGGCACTCCCTAAACCTAAGGAATCATATTAGGAAGTATAGCTTGAACTCCCTAATACATCTTTTTGGTTAAGGACAATATTCCTCACATATTCCATCACTTAGAATTAGTTAAAGGTGAAGTCGTGGAATTTTGGGCAAATTCACACCTTTAGATTGAACATAAGAATTGTATTTAAGAATCTGGATGAACTTAACAAGTTTCAAACTCAAATTCCCATGTAAGAACTCTAATCCTGAAATTTTCAGTTAGTGCATTAAGAAATCAGAGTACATAGTGGAAGCATAATGGGCCACATAGACTTGTCCTTTATAAGGATATAAGATTACATGGTATTTCCCATGATTCTAGAACAATAGGAATCACAAGTTAATGGAACCATATTTAAACAAAGTTTACATGGCTTGGCTCAAGCTCTAAGTCCTAGTAAATCTCAACGATCTCAATGCTCTGATCAAGCAAAGGGTCGAGGGTCGAGATTTAACAGGATTATGAGTGGATACCAAAATCCTCTATCCTGCGCAGACAGATGATCGATGTATCGGGCTCAAACCTACTATGACCACTTATTCGTATTGGCCTGAACACTGAAAAATAGAAATTGTATTGTACTTTGGACAACAGGGAACTATCAATAGAAGTAAAAGAAAATAAAGAAAAAGACACAACATTACCATTAGTTCCCACTTAGATGAACTCGTAATCTTAGTGAATACTATAGGAAGTCCTGATGTTGGTAGGAGTTTAAATAAATTGCTAAATGGGTCAATAGTGGAATGATTTCCAACCCTTGGTGGAACTTAAATACCGTAGTTGAATTGCTAGACAAGGAACGTAGGGGTTGTGAGAAATTTAAAGATAGCTCATTGGGATTTCATTCGTAGACGTGGGGTACATCTTTCGGATAATTGAACCGCTCGTAATATTAATAATAAGTACGTATATCATTAAATATTGGAGTAGAACTTTATTTATTTTTCTTTAAGGGGGGTAGATTGTAATGACCCTTGGTAGTAGGTCATGAGCGCTTGCATATACAAATAAACTTAGGGCAGAGAACTAGTGGATGCATACGGATACTATAAGATAGATGGTTGTCCACATTCATAGGGGGAGTGCTGAATTTCGAGGGCAAAATTCTCTTTAAAGGGGGTGGTTTGTAACACCCTTTACTTTCCAGTACTCAAGTGTTACCGTGTAACCAGATTTGGTATAATTACAAACCTAGATTAAGTAAGCAATCACATGCATCCGACCGTTGAAAGTAATCCCTATCCGTACATTAAGCTATCCACCGTACTTCGGACCTATGATACTTAATTAAGCTATCAATTAGCCGTAACAATAATTAAACCATCATAGTTTGAAAACAATCATTGAAATTTCTCTAGAGCGAATTAGGGACCTTCAAAAACTCTGATGTTCAGGTTAGGGGCCAATCCAACCATTAAAGTTGAAAAATAATCGTTGGAGCCGAAATTAGTCATTAGACTAAGACCTCACGTCATCCGATGACGAGTCTGATCATCAAAACCATCCATCAGGCTTAAACTTGGACATTCGGTCAGCAGAAATATGATAATAGTAAGTTTAATAATAATAATAACAATATTGTTATTAAAATATCATCATAATATTTAGCATTATAAATGCATAGTAGATCATCCAATCACTAATCAGATAATTAATCTCCACCTAAGGGGCCCTAGAAACCTTTTGACCACTGTGGTGCAATTTCTTAATGATCCAACCCTCAGATCAATGTAAACCCATGATTGGACTGTTCAATTAAATAGTATGGCCCACCAAATTTAGATCCACCCCATCTGGGGTCAAATGGCCCTTGGGCCGTTAAAAATCAGAGGGTCAGAGTGGATCTCTTACAAGCATCACCATGGGCCCCACATTAGTGTGCATGTACACCAATGCTAAAGCACCCTCGGTGCATTGGATGTCACAGCACGGTCAAATCGGCTTGACCTGCGAGTTCCAAAGAAGGAAAATTCTTCCTTCCTTTTTTATTCCTACCCGCAGCCATAAAAAATGGACTGTTTCCATTTGAGCGAGATGGGGCCCACCTTCACTACCCAGATGGATGATATGAACCGTCCATCGCGACAAGATGCCAAAACTAACAAAAACCATGTTGATCGTGCATATCCTTGCACTCGTGCGTGCTCGCAATGATAGGTGTAAGTGGGGTAGCGTAAGCATAAGTTGTGTTTCTAGCCACCCCAAAACCAATCCATTGTGACCAAGGTGGGCCACCTAGAGCCAATCCAAACCGCCCGTCTGATTTAAACCAGGGGATTGACCAAAGTCCAATATCTCACGGGTTTCTTAGTGTGTCTAGGCGCACGATTCTCAGCCCAAATGGAGGTTGTGCATGGGAATTTCTGAAAATAGAAAATGTTCTTGTTGCCATGTAGGCAATCTGCGTGACTCTTTTTCCTCTGATCTTAGTCATCCATTCGACGAGATATCAGCCACCCAAAATCCCTGGTTTAGGGCTTCCACTTGTGGCAAAACTAAAACAGCCTGGTTTTGTAAAACTGGCTGTATTTAGAGTCGTTATAAAACCACTTCATCCGAGCCATTTATTCTCCATCCAATGGCTGAGAGGCTTACAGGAGTGTTATAAAGAATGTAAGGAGTGCGAATGCAATGGGAGCTTCTTTTGTTTTTCAAAAAACCTAGAAAAAACTGCTGAAAACTTCAAGACATAAACCATTTGCCCAAATCTCCCCCAAACTTCAAAACCACATGTTTGTAAGCTCATTGGAGCTTAGACAGACCGTTCACAAGAGCCAGTTCAAAGGAAGATATCGTGTGGAAGAAAACGCCATAAATGGCAGTTTTCTTCTCCATCACTGCTGGTGCGTTTCTGAGCACGTTCGACAAAGATGTTTGAGTCCAGAGATGACTAGGCTCTACATCAGGGAAAAAAGGAAAGAAAAGAGAAAGGTAGAAAAGAGAGAGCGAGAAAAGAAAGGAGAAATAGTTGTTGCCGTGAAGCTCAGAGCCGCACTACATCAGGTCAACTAAGTCGCCTGATTCCCGGTTGCATCTAGGTGAGTCCAACACCTCTAGTAGTGAGAGAGAGAGAGAGAGAGACAGAGAGAGAGAGAGAGAGAGAGATGCTATTGGTAACTTGGTCTAGCAAGTTGCCGGGTCGCACCGAGTTGGGCCTATCTAGTATGGATGGGTCAGGTATTCCTTTTTGTACCAGCTAGAGAGAGAGAGAGAGAGAGAGAGAGAGAGAGAGAGAGAGAGAGAGAGAGAGAGAGAGAGAGAGGAAGAAGAAGTATAAAACTGAGCAGGAGGATTGTATAATTTTATATGTATAGTTTAATAATATATTATAATAATTATTGTAAAATATTTGTAATTTATATAATATATTATTTATTGTTATAATAAGATTTATATAGTATATATAATTTTGCTATAAAATAAATATAATAATTTATAAATCACAGTATCGTATTAATGCATTTATATATGTATTAGTTATAATATATTTATAATAATAAAATTGATTAAAATAATTTAATAAATATGTATCTAAGTATTTCATATGTATTGTAATTAGTGAGTTTGTTACTGATAGTATAATTAAATATGTATGTTATGTATATTATCATATATAGTAAATTATAAAAAATTGAATTAAGCATATATTCGTATATGGTAACTTGGTCCTAGCTCCATTTAGTGCAACAACCAAGTGTGGTATTAACTCATCCAACTACATAAGAAGAAACTCGATTTTGGCCGGCTCTTCATTCTTGAACTCGGAACTAAGTCGAGTCCATTACTTTCCTTGCATTGTTAAGCTAATGAGTCATCGACTTAATACACTTCTCATGTTGTAAAGAATCGAATCTGATTGGGTTGAGTCGACCTCCATTCATCAACCTCATAAGTTATCACATGACTTCATCAAGCTTGGTACAATTGTCGAGTTACCAGGCCAAGCTTCTAAGTTGACGTAGGTGAGTCAATGTTTTCTGTCCAAACTAGACTTGTCTCATTGTATTAAGATCATTTTTACCACTCTTATTATTAGGATTGCTAATATTAGATATGATAAGCCATTAGCGGATAATTCACACAAAAACTAGTTATTATAAACAAATTGTAATTATTAAATCTTAGTAATTTATTTATCATTCTTAAAATTTGTTATTGATAGTGGATTGTACTAAATGGTATCATCATGATGATTGTTATTGCTACATTAAATAATATTAATAATAACACTACTGTTAATAAATATTTTATAATTATTAAATTAACACTAAAATTAATTGCACACCAACTAGGGTTCAAACCCAAAAAATATAGCCAAGACCTAAAACTCTAGCATAAAGTCCTAGGCCTAAGTAATCAAAACTCTAGATCAATACTTTAAACATAAATAGTGAGTTAAATTTAGATCTAATAGTACAATTTCATAATTCAAGGTAGGATCCAAGTCTAAGGGCGTGTGCACTTTCTAAAGAAATCAGTTGATGATTCGATAAATAAGGTGATGGCTTTGCACCTTAAGTTTTTCATTTCCAAATTAGTTTAAGTTATTGTCTTTATTAAGATTCAAAATTGTCATCTCATAGCATGTGGCCTCTTACACTAGTATGAATTCTTAAGACATGATGTATATCTGATTTATTGTTGATAGTTGTGAACCATGATTGCATGCGATAGTTACTTACATGATAACTCTCATTTTAATCGATAGTTCACATCATGACCTATTGTGATTATTATGCTTGACTTATGTCTGCCATGGCATAACTATATTCTTTCTTATGAATTGTTGTGAGTCGCTTATGAACCCTTATTCGCTACACTTTCTAGCAAGCAACTCCCTCTTGTGTACGTGAACCCATACTTAGGATGTAACAAGATGAGTTGTGGTGAGAAATGGACCCTCGATTTAGAAGTTATATGGGATATGGAACATTAATGTGGGATTTACTGTACATAAGGCATACGACTTGAGTGGCTTAGAAATGATCTCTTTTAATCGCTCTGATTTAGCTTTACTTGACCCTTTCTTGCCGTTTTGATTCGATATTCTGTGTACCCATTTTACTGTTGTAATTTGACATTTATCTCATGTTTTGAGGTTTTCCTAATGTGGCTTCGATGGCCTATTCATGCGATGGAAATCCCTACTTACTGAATTTGATTGGCCACTGGTCGTTGGGCGTCCATTAAGCATCCTAAGATAAGGGAATCTCATGAGCCAGGGATGGTGGTCATGGGGTACTATGCTTGAGCTGTTAGCCTATGATGGGTGACAAGCCCCCTGTAGTGACCTTTAAATTACTTAAATTGGTTGATTGTAATTAGAATAATAATGGTTTGGCTAATAATGCATTCATAGCATATTGGCGATGACGGTGGCTAATTATAGATGTTGTAGCACATGCCCTTAGGTTTAGTGAGGTATCGTTTCGCTAGCTCCCAAACCACTAATTATCAACCCTTGGTCACTATGTTGTACGAGTTATGTTACACTAGTGACCTACGTACGAGATATGTACGATAACTTGGTACCATGCTGTATGAGATATGCTAAGCTGGTGACTAGTCTTTTGCATAAGTGACAAGCCAAAGCTCGATTGGATGAGCATCCCCAGGTTGATGTGCATTCACGCATCCATGCATTTAAAAATACTGCATCATGTATTATTTTGATTGCCTTGTTGTTTTTAACTATGCTTAGTTAAGGCGACAGTGTGTAATCTTGAGGAAAATTCACACTGAGTTGTCACTCATCCATCAAAATTATAACTGTACAAGTAGCATAGGTGGCTCAGATGATATTCATGTTTAGACTGATGAGAAACTGGGTGTAACTGTCAAGGATGCATGGTTGAGAAGATACATGACTT
Organism: Magnolia kwangsiensis; assembly: GCA_037074715.1. Taxonomy (NCBI): domain Eukaryota; kingdom Viridiplantae; phylum Streptophyta; class Magnoliopsida; order Magnoliales; family Magnoliaceae; genus Magnolia; species Magnolia kwangsiensis. The sequence goes on along the minus strand of CM073577.1, from coordinate 102,097,396 downwards.
TGGGTCTAATGTTTAAATGCATTTTAATATTTCTCATGTATTGAATTTTTTAAATCTTGTATTGTTAATATCAAGAAATTAGTTTGTATAAGTCATTATGAGCAGCCTCTTGTATATTCTAAATGTAATTAAAAAATTTTCTTTATGTTGATTTGTCCATTCTACGTTAAACTGCTAACTCTGAATGCAAGAAAAAAATGTATGGAATTTGGTTCTCTATAGGTTAACACTCGAATTTTTGGGAAACGATTCATATACTCGGGTCCTGAAAACACAAGGCATTATAAACCATCACATCATTTGAGAAGCTTATTTTTGGGATTTTAATCTCCTTGATAAACAAATCAAACCATCCCTTGACACTGTTAAATTTTGGATAATTAGATCCACCGTTCAACTTGTTTTTAACATCCTGATGATCAAACAATACCTAAACCATACAAGCTAACTAATCAACACTTTGCCAACCCTTAAATTTCCTCCAGAATTGACTAGGAATCCATAGGAAACCTGAATATCAGATCTAGGGATGATCTGACCGTTTGATCAATAGAAGTCCACTGTGGGGTCCTAAATTGAGCTGAAAAATGAATGAACAACCTGAATCTATTAGAACAACACTGTGGGGCCTGCACCTGTTGTGTGAGTACAACTAGCGGGCATACACCAATGTTGCACTGAAGCAGTCAACCCAGTTAAACCTGGTTTGTCTTGTAAGATACAAAAGAGGAATGGTTTCTCCCTTATTTTAAAATTTCTCTTGCCTGACGAAAACTCAAATGGACAGTGTCCTTTTGGATCAACAGTGGCCCACCATGATCATGTGTTTGAATGATCTGACCTGTCTATCTTGTAGAGAACCGAATTCCGGCCAAACCCAAAAAAAATCCACATATTAAAGCTCATTCGTGTGTGCACAAACATCGATGTAATTGGAGCTGCGTGTGGCATTCTTTCAAAAATGGAAAGCGTGCTCGCTGTTGTTGCTTCCCTGACGATCTGCGTGATCTCCCCTACCTCAATCCTAGCCATCCATCCTAAACATTCTCATCCTTCCATTCCTAGATGTGCATGGTTTAGGGTTTTCAAGGAAACAACGACTAATTTTGGGATTATGCCAATTGTTTGCAATCACCTCCCAGCAACAGATCAAATTCAGACCATTTATTTTCAATCCAAGGGTTCTGGGAGGTTAGGCACTACACCAAAATCATTAAACTGGAATGATTGGGATTTTGGATTAGGAACGACTTTAAGCCGTTATTGATTTGAAATGGTAATGAACCGTACTAAAATTCACTGTTGTTTTAATGGTATACATTGTTATTTCCATTGTTTTATTGGTGTGTCCCAATTGAGTATTGAATCTTCTTATTTCTTATTATTGTATTATTATTATTTTATTTCGAAACAGATGGACGAAATGGATTTGATTAGTAACCTTTGAGTGGACCCCACAAGGCCCAAGAGTCACATTAGTTTATATCTGCCACAGATTACCTATTCGTTTTTGGCCTTTTCTTACACCAAAAGCCCCAAAACCCTATTTTGCATCCATCTCCGTCTCCCTCTCTCGATCCCCCTCTCCCTCACCTTCTCTGTAACGCCCCGACTTTTCAGAACCCGAGTAAATGACCCGTTTCTCAAAAACCCGAGTGTTAACCTTAAAGGATGGTCAAATTTGAGTATACATTTTTTTTTCAACTATTAGAGTAAGCAGATGAGTGTAGAATGGACAAATTAACATAAGGAGAAATTTCAATTATATTCAAAGTATACAAGAGAGTGCCCATAATGACTTATACAAACTAATGTCTCCATTCTTACCAATATCAAATGAAATAACATTACATGTGAAACAAATTAAATTTATAACAATCTTGAGCTGTGAAATCCTGTAGCAGTCCTTAGCAAATATAATCATGCACCCTTGTCAACTATAGCCTACTCCTCAAACCAATATAAATGTGAACATCATCAAGGCCACCTATGCTACCTGTACGGTTATATTTATTTGATGGATGAGTGGCCAACTCAGTGTGAATTTCCCTCAAGATTACACACCGCCGCATTAGGTAAGAAATAGTATAAATATCCACACAACCAAAACAGAGTAAATGCAGTCTTATTGGATGCATGGATGCGTAAATGCAATCAGTCCTGGGTAAAACATCCAGATGGACATTGGGGTCGTCACCCATGTAGTCATCGACCTGGGTAAAATATTTAGACAATCTATACCTCGGGTAAAACATCTAGACAGACAAATATGTACGATAACAACAGATGATGGTTGGTGCCTCGGGTAAAACATCCAGACAGGAGAATCTGTATGTTACGTATAATAGCAATAGATGCTGGTCTGTGCTATGCATGCATGATTAGCCAACTCGTTATTAGTCCAATTGCAACTAGCTAATTTAAATGAGCTCACAGTCACTACGGGGAGAACATGGCCTAGCGTAGGCCAACAGCTTGGGCATAGTGTCCCATTACCACCATCCCTGGCCCATGAGGCTACCATCTTAGGATGCTTAATGAAAACCCATCAACTAGTAGTCAATCATATTACAGTACATGGGGCTTACCATCGCATGGTTGCACAGTATAAAACATCAGACCCATATAGGAAAAATATCAAAACAAAACCATGTAAGGCGAGTATCAAACTATGCCACATAGGGTGAATATCAAAACTATACGATAAAGACCATCCTTAAAAAATATTGGACACAACAACCCTAGATGGTAGGCCCACATCAATGATGCATCTAGACCACCACTCAATAACCACTAGATTGAAGGTCCATTGCAATCACCATCAATCGAGTTACATCCCAAGTGTGGGTGTACATTTATAGGTGGGGGTTTCCCACTAATGTACCAGTTTAAAGTCCATAAGTAATACACAAATATTTCATGAAAAAATATACAGGATGAACATTAAGCAGGCAACATAGCAATTCAATTTCCACCAGCTAACACATGTGATTATAAGAGAAAGATATCAATTATAAATTTAAATAAAAACTATAACTTAAGTTAATGGAGAGATGGAAAGGTCAAGGGAAAGAATCATCACCTTATTTGTTGACTCGCCTTCTAATGTTATAAGGAAAGTGCGCATGCCCTTAGACTTGGATCCTATTATAAGCTATGAAATTGTGTCATTTGATCCAACTTAACACGCTATCTATGTTTAGGGTTAAGGTCTTAGCCTAGGATTTGGATTACTTAGATTTTAGGGTTTCATCCTCAAGTTTAGGTCTAAGATAATTTATAGGATTTGAATGCTAATTGACATATACTTGATCATATTCTAAATCACAAAACTGTCATTAACGTCAACGATGAAATTAATATTAGCTATCATGATAATAATGATCATTATGATGGTAATACATAGTATGGCCCATTATCAACGGTAATATTTGGACATGATAATTAAACACTAATATCTAATATCTAATTGTTATAATTTTATCTATAATAACTAATATTAGTATGATTAACTAGCTAATGGCAAATCACATTTTATAAGTGCGGTAACTATAGCAACCCCAATGATGCCAATAAACCAGACAATTTTCTTTGGGAGAGAGGCTAACTTACCTAGTCGACTTGACAATGAGTTGGGCTTTGGTTTAGGGTTAGAGATCTAGTTCATAAAAAATAAATTTATGATAATATTAGAAATGAAGTAATACCATCAACAATAATCTTATAATAATTAATCTACTAGTGACATCATAAGAATAATAATAATAACAATAAATGTTAACATATAGCAATAACAACGGAGTATTAGAATTTGCAACGTCCACTAATAGTTCCAAAAAGAATAGTAAAGTATTAGTAATTTAATTTTTAGTCATTCTAATGCATGAATATGGGAAGTTGGCATACCTCTACTGACCGATTTGATAGACTCAGCTCAGTGAGAAGGTCTGGACAGCTACATAGCTGGCCCACACCGGCCTTGACTCGGTCCCAACCGAGTTGACTCGGTACAGCTCACCAAACTTTCTCTCTCTCCCTCTCTCCTTCTTTTTCCTTCTTCCTTTTCCTTCTCTTTTTCCTTTCCTCTTCACTCTCTCCCCCTGGTTTCTCTTTCTCCCCAGCCTGGGGTTCCAGCCGACCCAGACTGAGCTCAAACACTACATAGCAACTCAGTGGTGGTAGGGTCGAGATGGCACGGTGCAACAGCCGCACCACCACTGTTTTCCTTTCCTTCTCTCATCCTATTTCTCTCCCTTTCTTCTGTTATTTCTCTTCTTTTTTTATCTTCTCCAGGGATGTCCAGCAAAGAACTGGATCACTGCCTCAACTCAGTCGAGCCGAGTCAAGCAGGTAGCGGCGAACTCACCCTGCTTCTCTTCTCCATTTTCTCTCTTCTCTCACTTTCTTCTCTTGGAACCAAACACCAGCAAGCTTTTGGGATGAACCAAACCCGACCTAGCTAGGACAAGCCCAACTCAGAGAATCGGCCCAAACTTGGCTCAGTCCGAGCCACTGCTCGGTAGAGTAGACGCTCCTGCCCTCTGTCTCCCTCTCTCCATTCTTTCTCTTTTCTTTCTCTCTTCCCTTTATTTCTTTCCTTCCTTCACTTCTTCCTCTCACCTTCTTCTTCACTCAGAGAGGTCCAACTACATTAGACGATCGAGCTCGTCCTGACCCGAACTGAACCAAATGGAGTTTTGAAAGAGGAAGAAGGAGGTTGCTCCAATGGCAGATTTCGAACAGGAGACTCTTCCTTCATTTTCTTTCTTCAGAACGGTTCGGACAGATTGTATGGAGCTTGGAGGGATGGATCGAAGCTACACCTAGGTTTTCCTGGTGGATTTGTAAGGTGGAAGAAAACATGGATTTTTCTCAGGCGGCTGTAAAAATTAAAGAGGGACCCGTTACTATTCGATCCAGCTACCTTATATCGTTCCCTAAACTTCCTAAGAGCCGTCGAATGAGCAATGGATGAACCAGATTCGATCTGGTAGAAATGGCTTCCCTAAACGGTGGGTAGAAACCAAAACTGGTCTGGTTTTGAAGCCCTAAACCACAGCTAGAATGGAGGGCCGAGATGTGCCCGAACGGAGGGCTAAGATGAGAGGTTTTCTCTTCACATGGATCACTCGTGGCATCAGCAAGAGACAGTTTCCATTTTTGAAAACTGATGTGTTTGCAGGGATGGTTTGTAGAGAAGATAATACATCCATATGTATAAGAAAATCTGTTATGACCATTGGGTTTTGGTCAGGCGGAGCTCCCTGACATGATGGACGATTTGGATTAGAGATCTGACTTCATTTGGTGGGCCACCGATCAAAATCTCAGGGACGTCAACAGTCAGTTGACGCAATGAGAGAGAGAGAGAGGGATTCTCTCCTATTTTGAGAGAGAACGGGTCTGCTCGCTTTGACTGACCTCTTTGGATCCATGCACGACATGTGCATTTGTATCCCATGCACATGCAGATGATTATGGGGCCCATGAAGATGGTTTAATGAAATTCACACCTATCATTTAGTTTAAGGGCCTAATTAAGGTCATTTGATCGGATATGAGGCAAATCCAAAGCTTAGGTGGGCCATTTTCTTAGATTCCAAGTCCTAATGGTGGATTCTCGTTGATATAATGGACGGATCATCTTGAAAATGAACGTCAACGGTTAAAAGGTCCTAAAGGGTCATTTGTAAGTCTTTCATCATTTATTATTAACCAATACTAATATTAATATAGATTTCATTACTTTTGTATATTATTTGCAATTAAAATACTTAAATTCTCATACGTATATATAAATATAATTTTCATTATATTGATATACTATTATATACATGCTATATATCACCTATTTATTAATATAAAATTCATAATATACATTATCCCATCATATATGAATTGAAAATGGTACAATATCATATTTGAAATCACAATGTTAAATAATATACAATTTCATTAAAATATCTAATAATTTTTGTTCACATGTTTATAAAAGATATTTAATACTACACTATTATTTATAATTCAATTGTATATTGTAGAATTATCATTCATTATGTTTAGTTAACATAATATTATTTTCATAATATTTTACATACATTAGATACATATGTATCACTCCATTATAATATATTTTCATACATTCTTCATGATAGATAAATTATCAAAATACATTTATATTTTCTTTCTATTTATGTTTGTGTAAAATTTATAATATAATAAATAGATAAGATAATATACTTATTATATTTAATTTGACCACTAGGTGGTTTGATATGTGGATAGGGATCACCTTTGATGGTTAGATTTAAACTAGGTTGCACATGAATGTTCACTAAGCTAGGTTTGCATTTATCCTAAATCTTGGTTATACGGTAACACTCGAGTACTGAAATGTATAGGGTGTTACATTCTCCCTCTCTTTCGATCTCCCTCTCCCGATCTTCTTATCTCCCTCTCTCTTGATCTCCCTCTATCGATCTCAACACTCTCTCATGATCTCCCTCTCTCAATCTCAACACTCTCTCTCGAGCTCCCTCTCATTCTCCCTTCCTTTGTCGATCTCCCTCTCCCTACAACATCCACCATCCCACGACAGTCCCCACACATGGGGTATTTGATACTGTAGAAGTAGCAGTAGTAGCTCCATATGGGGTGTGTGATTTGTCGTCAGTCTGAAGGGAGGGAGTGAGTACAGCAGCAGCAACAGTAGCAACGTGCAAACAGTACTTTAACAACGGACACTTTCTCTCTCTATATCTCTTTTCGATTTGTTTTTGCCCTAAATTTTCAGGTGGGGCATCTAATCGAACAGATGGCCATGTGGGTTTCCCTGCCTTTATTATTCTCTCTACAGTCACCCTTTTGACATGGGGACAAAAGCTTCATGTCCTCTCCTGGCAATGGCATTTCCATCTTTACTCTCCCATAAGTGTTTCCTCAGCACTCGTGTGATTTTGACATTGTCAGTCGCGACGCTGCTCCATGGGCTCCATCATAATAATCTATGTGTTTTATCCATGTAGGCATGAGCTCAAAAATGAGGTAAATCCAATTCTCAGGTGGACCAAACCATTGGAAATAGTGGTGATTGAATGCTTAGCATTAAAAATCCAAATCTCAAGTGGACCACACCAATGGAAATAGTGGTGATTGAATGCCCAACATTAAAAACTTCTTAATGACCACATAGGCTCTGGATCAAGCTGATATTTGTTTTTTTTTCCCATTCATCCAGGTTTGTATGACCTAATCAAACAGGTTGAATGGTGAATAAACATTTTAGTGGCCCCTAAGAAGTTTTTAATGGTTAGCATTCAATCACCACTATTTTCCTATGGTGTAGTCGACTTGAGATTTGGATCTGCTTCAATTTTGAGCTCTTATGTGGACATAATCTTATGACATGCAATTTTTTAGTTGCTTGCAGATTTATATTTTGGTTCATTTAATATTGGATGGATGTTGTAACTATTTGCTGATACTGATTGGTTTATTTATTCGGCTTCTGGTTAAGCTAAAGGTGCGTTATCCCCAAAGAATTACTATTCTTAGAGGAAATCATAAAAGTCACTAGGTATATTGTTATGCTTTTAGATTTTTCTTTTGACATGTTTCTTTATGTTGCTGGGCAATCAACTAATTCCTATATATATATATATATATATATATATATATATATATATATATATATATATATATGTTCACAAAAATGTTCGAATTCTTTGTTAGCTTGAAAAATGTACCCTGTTTATTTTCAAGTACCCCAGATGTTAACTTAGAAGTGTGCACATGTTACACATTAACAAATTTTTTTTTTCAAGTACCACACTTGTTAACCCTGTTTATTCGCCAAAAAGTTCAAAATGATGAGAGCTTAATCTCCAATGTGTGGTGCCTTTAGTTGGCCTTTTAGCCTAGGTGTTCTTTTTTTCTTTTCTTTTCTTTTGGTTTTTTGTTCCTGTTATGTTCTTTGATTTTTTTCCCTTTGTTAAACAGTTCCTAATGCATGAATCATTATAATTATGAAGCTGCTCATGCATTTTTTTTTTAATTTGTGTTCCCCAATTTGATATTCCCTATATGAGATGTTCTTTAACCTCTTGAGACATTTCCTTATGCCTTGTGGGTATAACATTGTGTCATATTTATTGATGATAGATCTTCAAGCAATGAATTTATGGGTATAACATTATGGAAAGTTTAGATCTCAAACTAGCATTTCATATTTACATGTGTGGTTGTGTGTATATGTGTACAACTCTACAGGTGTGTGGAATTGGAAAACCTCTTTTCAAATATATATATATATATATATATATATATATATATATATATATATATATATATATATATATATATTTAAATTACCCATTTATCACAATGTTTAAGAGATAAGCATTCATGCCCATGGGCCTATATGACACTCAAGTGGGATTTAGAGCTCTCCATAAGGTGGGACAATATGACCAGATCTTCTCCCTTAATTTGTGGGTATAACATTATGGGCTTTAAAGAAAAATAAACAGGGTTAACAAGTGTGGTACTCAAATTCTTTGTTAGCTTGAAAAATGTACCCTGTTTATTTTCAAGTACCCCACATGTTAACTTAGACGTGTGCACATGTTACACATTAATAGTTTTTTTCTTTCTTTTTTTTTCTTTTGTTTTTCGAGTACCACACTTGTTAACCTTGTTTATTCGCCAAAAAGTTCAAAATGATGAGAGCTTAATCACCAATGTGTGGTGCCTTTAGTTGGCCTTTTAGCCTAGGTGTTCTTTTTTTTTTTTCTTCTTTTCTTTTGGTTTTTTGTTCATGTTATGTTCTTTGATTTTATTCCCTTTTTTAAATAGTTCCTAATGCATGAATCATTATAATCATGAAGCTGCTCATGCATTTTTTTTGTCAATTTGTGTTCCCCATTTTGATATTCCCTATATGAGATGTTCTTTAGCCTCTTGAGACATTTCCTTGTGCCTTGTGGGTATAACATTGTGTCATCTTGATTGATGATAGATCTTCAAGCAATGAATTTGAAGGTATAACATTATGGAAAGTTTAGATCTCAAACTAGCATTTCATATTTACATGTGTGGTTGTGTGTATATGTGTATAGCTCTACAGGTGTGTGGAATTGGAAAACTTCTTTTTAAATATAATTTTAAAAAAAATTACCCATTTATCACAATGTTTAAGAGATAAGCATTCATGCCCATGGGCCTATATGACACTCAAGTGGGATATCAGAGCTCTCCATAAGGTGGGACAATATGACCATATCTTCTCCCTTAAATCAAACCATTGTGCCCAAAAATGAGCTATTAGGTACAAAATAAAAATATAGCTAACTAAAAAAAATTAGTTATCCATTTATTTTGTTCATTTTAGCCCACCTAAAGAGTGGAACATGGTAGAGGGCACATCCAATTCTTGTTCGTCTATTAGTTCTCAGTTCTTCAGTGCGGGGTAGAGCAAATTGGTAGCTCGTAAGGGTCATAACCTTGAGGTCACGGGATCATATCTAGTCTCTGTAACATCCCTTTCTGTTTGTTAAAAATCCATTTTTATGTGTGAATCTATTAGCTAGTCATTAATGACTTTTTTTTTTTTTTTTGGGGATGTGAGCTAAAGAGGAGGGAAAAAAGAACCACTACACTATCGTGGTCAACTCTACCGAATCACATATCATATTAAATTACTTTACCGTGGGCAGATAGCGGGGATCGAACTCACGTCTTCTCCTTGGCAAAGAGAAATTTTACCATTCGACCATATCCACATTCTCTTCATTCTTGATACACACGGATATGTCCACACATATTGAAAGTGCACCTACTAGTACCCTGGTTTGTCAATTACAGTGTAAGTTGAGTCAGTCGGACAACCGCACCTAACAGGAAGATCAAGTCAAGTGTCTGCCTCAATTGGATGTGTGGAAGCTCGCCATAGTTAAATCATAACCTCACATCTCATGTTCCAAAACACTAAGTGATTAAAACCTTTAAAACTAAGTAAAACATCTTAGGGTTTTAGTGTAAGAAAATATTTTACCAAACAGGAAAATCTTAAAGTTTTCTTACCCTGTCGATTATATCGAATCACATTTCGATATGATCGACCTGCTCTGTCGATGTCCTTGGCATTTCAATCGATACAATCTAGTGAGGACAAAAAGCGTCCAGCAATCAAACATTCATCTGGACGATTTATCGATATATCGACGGATCAGTTGATATCATCGATATTCGAATATCGATCCTATCGAAAGTAGATCGATAATATCGGCAGACAGTTTTTCGGCGCCCCTATTTTTTTAAAGAAAACTACTACGAGATTTGATATATCGATGACTTTCTAATTCAATCTGAATGCAAATATTGATCATATCGGAATTCAATCGATCATCTCGATAGTGGGTGTATGTTTCCTTCAGCATAAATTTCAGGGTGTTTTAATCATTGATCGGGGTGCCAGTTGAGAAATCGATATTCATATATCAATCATATCGAGACCTGGTCGATTGGATCGAGACCGGACACAAACCGTCCAACAAGCTTATAGGTAAATCTATACGATTTATCGATCCCATCGATATGGACTCCGATATTATCAATATATAAATTTCGATGACATCGACTGTTCTTCGATCATATCTCTAGAACCTGAAAATCTTTAAGGCTTATCTCTCTTATTTTCACCTGTCGATAGATCGATCCCGCCAACAAAACTCAGGGTTAGAGGTGAACCGAGTAGAAACCTCCATGTAAAGGTTGAAGGTGAACCTGATTTAAAACCTTAGGTTTGAGGTGAACCATGGGAAACCTCCTTAGTGAAATTCGGTCACTCAAGGGTTAAGTGTGGAAGCCGGGAGTGGAGTAGATAAGTAGTCAAACTAGTATGAAATGACTATGTTTGAGATTGGAATTGTCTTTCATTTATGTGATTTCTTTACATGCCTTTATATCTAATCATCTGAAATCACATCTTATACACACACACAGAGTCATATCCATCACAATCTTATCTATAAATTGTTTATCTTTTAAATAGTTTGTGATTGGATCCTCTACCAGGCTTGGAAGCCAGTAGAGTTAATTTTGAGTAATCCTAATCTGTACTATGTGATAGGATTAGTGTGATAAAGATTTTTAATAATTCATAAAAAATTTAAAAATTCCTATTAATCCCCTCCCCCTCTAGGATATATTGGCATATTCCTACTTCAATTCAAGTGGTCTTCACCGCTATTTCAATTGGTATCAGAGTGGGTCTCTCTTTAAGGGCTTCACCGCCTAGAGAGTGATCTTGACTGAAGCTGAAATATGGCCAAAGGAGAGGGCTCATCTGTCACTAGACCTCCAGTATTTGATGGTTCAAATTATGCTTACTAGAAGGCTAGAATGCATTACTTCCTGAGATCTTTGGATCATGAAGTTTGAAATGTAGTTGAAAAAGGATATCTGGTACCATCTGAATAAATTGTACTTGAAAATGAAACCACAATCACTAAACCCAAACCTAATGAAAAGTGGACGGCGTTTGACAAAGAACAATGAAATGCAGAAGCAAAAGTAATGAACATCATCTACTGTGCCGTGTCCCAAGATATTTTCAATCAGATAAGTATGTGTGGGACCTCTAAAGAAGCATGAGACTTATTGGAAACAACCCATGAAGGCACAAACATTGTGAAGAGATCTAAATTACAACTTTTAACTTTACAATTCGAAAATCTCAGGATGGAAGAGCATGAGATATTTATGAAGTTTTTCACCAAATTGAATATCATTTGTAACTCCACGGGTAGATTGGGAGAGAAGGTTCCGGTATCTAAAATATGTAGGAAAATCTTAAGATCTTTACTGGAACGGTTCAATCCCAAGGTAACAACAATTGAGGAGTGTAGGAATATTGATGAGATGAAAGTAGAAGAACTAGTAGGTTCCATACAAACTTTTGAACTACACTTCATACAATCCCAAAAATCTAAAAACACTGTCCTAAAAACTTCTAAAAAAATAAAACATGAGGACAGTGAGAGTGAAAAAGAAGATGAAGATGAGGAAGTGGCTCTACTAGCACAAAGATTCAGAAGATTCTTTCAAAGGAATCGCGGCCGCCCCTCTAGAGGTAGAAAGGTGGATGACAAACCTCCTACAGAAAAATTTGAGAAAAGATCCTAAGAACCACAATGCTATGCTTGTCATGAGTATAGACACCTATCTACTGAATGCTCAAATAGAAAAATCAAGGGCAAGGCAATGGCCGTCACATGGGATGATGCAGAAGAATCAAACTCAGAAAATAGTGACTCAGAAAGCAATGAAGATCAGAAATTATTGAAAATACTTATGATCTCCACTGCTTCAATCATTCGAACAGAATCTGAAGAAGAACAATAAATCACTTAATCATTTTCATCTGACAATGAGGAAATTGAAGAAGAAGAAGATAAAGAGCAAAATGAATTACAAGACGCCTACAATCAACTTTACATTCATAGCGTTAATATTGTCAAAAGACTTGGAATAGTTGAGAACAAAAAGAAATTGCTGCAACTAGATCTAGATAAAGCTTCAAATATTAATACTCATCTAATTACTGATTTACAACAATGTCACTCAGATAATGATAGACTTAACAGAACTAACATTTCCTTGAAATCTAAGTCAGAAAAATTAAAGAAACAAGTCAAAGAACTAAATGAGGAAAACTTGATTCTTTAGAATAAAAATTATACACTTCAAAATGATCTAGAAGAATCTAGAAAAATTGTCAAAATAAACTGTAAATTTTCCCAGAGTGGTGAGAAATTAGAAAAACTGTTAGGTATGGGAAAATATGGAGAGGACAAAAAGGGATTAGGTTATGTAAAGGCTAGAACAAAAATTAAATATAATGCACAACCATTTAAAAAATCTGTTACATCCAGTAGTAACACCAAACCTATCCCAACTCGTTATAAAAATAAGGAGTCAGTTTATGAGCTAAACAAAAGAAGTATACAATCATCACCACTTGAGATAGTTGACAGGATGAAGGAGCAGTTAAGTCATGTGGACAAATCAGATAAGAAGAATAAATCTACCACAAGTAAAACTCCTGTCACAAAGTGGGTGATTAAGGAAAAGACAAATTGCATTGTTACTCATTCAGATCATTTATCAAGCAATGTAGCTAAATGGTACCTGGACAGTGGTTGCTCAAGACATGTCACGGGTGACAAGTCCCTCCTTTCAAACTATAAGGATCTTCACAAAGGGATAGTCACTTATGGAGATGGAACCACTGTTGAAGTAATTGGACAGGGAATCATAGAAGGAATTAATCTGTTTAAGGATGAGAATACTTTTTGCATAAAAGGCTTGGCACATAACCTACTAAGCATCTCTCAAATCTATGATAATGGGCATGTGATTAATTTCAACAAAGAAGAATGCGAGATCCTAGATCGATCAGGAAAATCAATTATGAAGGGTCTTCGCACAAACAACCACTGCTACATCATTATAGGAAAAGAAAGGAGTGATATTGAAAAACACTAAGAGAAAAGAAACATGTCTAGATTATGCATCGAAACATTTGTCGAAATGATGCAGTTTTGCTAAGCTCCAAATTAAATACCTAAGGTTCCAGACCTCCTTTTGTATACAAACCTTCAAATGTCTTTTTGATTTTATGCATATACATATATATTATATATTATTAAGAATATCATTGTTTCTTAGAAATTCTAGGAGTATGCTTGAAAAATCATCTAAATTTTGAAACCAGAAAACCCTTCACCTTGAATATGACTTTTCGATTACATCGAACAAGTATCGATACAATCAACGACCTTTCAGAATTTGAAAAGTCGTATGATCGTTGATGACATCTAAGGTAGAATCGATAGAATCGATCGGCAAATTCTTAATGGTATCGAAACAATGATCGATATGATCATCAGATGGCGCCCAAATAAAAGGCTGATTAAGAATTTTCTTTTCATTTTTCATCTGCTAGTCCCATCTGTCTGCCCTGATCAGTTTCCTTGGTTGATTTGCTCGGAGTCCTGATGAAATCTCAGCATCCAAATGAAACAAGGAAGATGATTAAAGGAAAAGGTAAGGCTCTCTCATCTGTAAAATCTTCCAAGAGTAAGAAAGAGAAATATTCTAGACCACCTCAAAACCAATCAGATTGGAAACAAGTCACGATAGTCGATCGTACTATTCTCATTAGTACTATCAAACCTTATGGGGTGAATCTCATGATGGAGACTATAGGATGGAAGAATATGTTTAATATGGGTGGCTCATATCAGTTTGAAATGATCCAACAGTTCTTCAACTGTTGTCATGTTATCCAAGATTACCCAACTTGCATATGTCTAAAATTCATGCCACACACCAAGCATATTACTCCATTAGTCCTTGGTCATGTTCTAAATATTGGAGTGACACAAATCCCTATCACTAGCAAAAATCTAAACGAATCAGGTAGATGAGTGAAAATTACACGAGCACTGTGCCAGGGTATGACAATTCCTAGAAATGATAACAATATCCTTCCAGTGAAGTATCTAGGAATCCTGTTTCGACTCTTTCACAGTATTTTCAGCACGAATGTATACCCATGTGATGCAAATGACACATACCTGAGTCCCGTTGCACTTAATATTTTGTATGATGTCTATCAAGAGGTTCCTGTATGCCTACCAACTTTCATACTAGACTAGCTAATAAAGGTAATCAGGAGTGACCATCTTGAATTTCTGCCTTTTCTATCTCTTATCTGTAAGCTCGCACACTGGACAGGTCTGTCGGAAACAACTGATAAGGTATATCCTGAAGTATGGTTCGACCATGATGCAGTGCAACAAGTGTATGTCTCTGTCTCATCGCATACTAAGATCCCTCCACCTATTGAAGATAATGATCCCTTGCCTAATGAAGAAACTCTCTGGGGATCTAATAGAACTCCTGAATATAGTCCTGCTTCTGTCACAAATCGTCAACATCATGTGCTTGAGCGTCAATTTTTGAACAATCTCATTGGAATTGATGAGCGCCTTCAACACTACGAGCAATGACTATCAGGAATAGAAAACAGGATGGAAGCACTCCAACACTCTGTGCAGCAGATTCTTGAGTTACTAACGACTGGTAGGTCTTCTATGTGCTAAAAAGGAGACAGTTCTGATGGAGTTGTGTGTCTAATCATAATACCTAATTTTACATCCATCTCTGTTTACTGGTTTTGGGTATCCCTACATGGGACAGATATTTCCGTCTGATGATTATGATACTGCTGTCTGAGGCAGTATATATATATTTTTTAGGATAGATGTTTTTTTTGGATAATGAAACTTTTTTGTTGATATGGATGAATTCAATTCTTATTTTATTGTCATTCCTGTTTCCTATACAATGATTGTGCTGATTGCTTTCATTTATATACATCTATATCTGCTAAACCCTCATCTGACATTTACCTTCAGTCAATATCACTTGCTATATCTTTGTCAATGACAGACAAAAAGGGGGAGAAAAATTACAAACACCCCTGCGGAAATTGGATATTTGTGCTCTTGTATGTTGCAGGTGTTAGGGGGAGCATCCGCAATACGAAAGGGGGAGTTTTTGAAGTAAGGGGGAGAAATTACCGGTTGTGTATATGGTTGATTAGAATTTGTAAAATTATGTTAATGCATGTACACATAATTTAGGATGTATCTGTCTAGATATTTTCCTAGGGTGTTTTGGGTATTTTATCACATAATTGACAAAGGGGGCGATTGAAAGTGCACCTATTAGTGCCCTGGTTTGTCAATTACAGTGTAAGTTGAGTCAGTCGGACAACCGCATCTAATAGGAAGATCGAGTCAAGTGTCTGCCTCAACTGGATGTGTGGAAGCTCGCCATAAGTAAATCATAGCCTCACATCTCATGTCCCAAAACACTAGGTGATTAAAACCCTTAAAACTAAGTAAAACATCTTAGGGTTTTTGTGTAAAAAAATATTTTATCAAACAGGAAAATCTTAATGTTTTCTTACCTTGTCGATTATATCGAATCACATTTCGATATGATCGACCTGCTCTGTCGATGTCCTTGGCATTTCAATCGATATAATCGAGTAAGGACAAAAAGCATCCAGCAATCAAACATTCTTCTGAACGATTTATCGATATATCAACGGATCAGTCGATATCATCGATATTCGAATATTGATCCTATCAAAAGTGGATCGATAATATTGACAAGCAGTTTTCCGGTGGCTCTATTTTTTTAAAGAAAACTACTATGAGCTTCGATATATCGATGACTTTTCGATTCAATCTAAATGCAAATATCGATCATATCGGAAGTCAGTCGATCATATCGATAGTGGGCACATGTTTCTTCCAGCATAAATTTCAGGGTGTTTTAATCGTTGATCGGGGTACCAGTCGAGAAATCGATATTCATATATCGATCATATTGAGACCTGGTCGATTGGATCAAGACCGGACACAAACCGTCCAGCAAGCTTATAGGTAAATCTATACGATTTATCGATCCCATCGATACGGATTCTGATATTATCGATATACGAATTCTGATGACATCGACTGTTCCCCGATCATATCTCTAGAACCTGAAATTCTTCAAGGCTTGTCTCTCTTGTTTTCACCTATCGATAGATCGATCCTGCCATCGATGGAATCGGAGTTCAAAATTCGATAACATTGATGTGTGTCTCGATCCCATTGACTAGTTGGCAATACGTTTCCAAAAACAAAAATGACATTTGAGTTTGTATCATCGAGAGGTCAGTCGATACAATCGAGATTATACGCTCGATCATATTGACTCTTGCTCGATGATATCGAAGTCTGTCATAAATATGACCGTTTTATATCCGTTGGAATCTTTTGCCTATATATAGAGAGGTTAGTCTTTATTGCTGGTAGAGAAAGAAGAGAGTGCTTCTGAGTGATTTAAACTTTATATCATTTACCTTAAGCCCTTTCTCTAAGGGAGTTCATCCTCCAATCCACCTTTATCATTAATATACAATAGAGTGGATTGAGGAATGAACTTTCGCATTCAAGGATCCTCTAGCTACTACCTTAATGGCAAATCATTAAGTTGGGATGCCTTGAATGTATAGATGATTGGAACCACTCTATCTTCCTAATAGGAAAATCTTTAGAGAGTGGAATTCCATCATAACCTTGACCTGACCTAAAGCCTAGTATAGGTATATCTTTTGTGTTGCAGATCAAGGGAGTTGAAGACCCTTCAACATCAAGGAGGAGATCTTCGACATTGCGCAAAAAGGGACTCATCAACTTATCTGTAAGTACTTATTGTCCAAAGGACACTTGTGATCATTCCTTTCTAGGATTGGGTCTTAAGTGTTGCTCACCCTTTGAAGTCCTCAAAGGAGGCCTCTGACGAGAGTGTACGTGTGGGGTGCGTTGTGTGGACCCTTGCTCTGTTGAGAGCATAAACATCCGGGTGCGTTGTGTGGACCCTTGCTCTGTGTGGGCATAAACATCTAATTAGGAGTGCGTCAGCAAAACTTCAGGGTTAGAGGTGAACTAAGTAGAAACCTCCGTGTAAAGGTTGAAGGTGAACCTGATTTAAAACCTTAGGTTTGAGGTGAACCATGGGAAACCTCCTTAGTAAAATCTGGTCACTCAAGGGTTAAGTGTGGAAACCGGGAGTGGAGTAGACAAGTAGTCGAACCACTATAAAATGACTGTGTTCGAGATTGAAATTGTCTTTCATTTATCTGATTTCCTTACATGCCTTTATATCTGATCATCTGAAATCACATCTTATACACACACAGTCATATCCATCACAATCTTATCTATAAATTGTTTATTAAATATATCCCCCCCCCCTCCCCCCCTCCCTCCTCTCTAGGATATATTGGCATATTCCTACTTCAACTCAAGCAGTCTTCACCGCTATTTCACATATATGATATATCCTATATGTGTCTGGATCATATTTGTATAGGGTTAAATACTCGAGGAGATTCCAATTATTATTAGATTATTCATTTTTTTTTCCATTCAAGAAGTGACTTTTGACCCCTCCCCCAAAGGAATTTGGGTTGTGAGACACATTAAAATTCAATATGAGTCCCGAAAATAAAAATATAGAAAATTTAAAAAATGAGAGGGAGGGGCCAATTTTTTGATCCGAGAAATACCGAATAGGTTCAAGAGATGAGAGAATTAAGGATAACTACCAGAAAGACTAATCCAATCCATAATGATGTACCAGAAAATACAACATTTTTGTTCCTTGACCAACCATCCGAAGAAGCAAATACAACGAGTACACTAATCAGTAAGATTAATGAAGTAGCAATTAATGCAAAAACAGCCAACTGAAAAGCAATAGTCATACTTGTAATCCTCCAAACTACCAACAAATGAAACTATATCATTTGATCCCTCTCTCACTCAGTCAAAATTGTAATAAAAAATTCATCATGGAGGGATTTAACCATGAATCCATTGATTCTTTGGAACTTATTCCCACTTTATTTTTATTCGGACATGGAGTCAAAGGAAAATTTGAATTTACTTCACGAACGGGCATGCTGGATCATGCATCTATCTATATAGACAGATAGATACATCAAAATATGAATTTGCACCCGGGATGTTTCTACAAATAGTTATGGTATCAACTCATATGGCCATGTTCTATTTGGGGGAATAAAATAGAGATTGTCTCTCGAAGAGATGAACAAGTGGTTGATAGCTCCGGTCTTGAAAACCGGTATAGTTCTGAACAAAGAACTATCGAGGGTTCGAATCCCTCTCTCTCCTTTTGCTCGTTGAATAGATTTGTTTCTTTATTGGTTTGTCCTGGCCTAGTGTCATAAAGGGGAATGGCTCGACTAGGTGGGATAGCCGAGCTAGAAAAATAAATAAAGAAAATAGATAAATAGATATAACTGAGTGGAAAAAGAAAGGAAAAAGGAATACTTTTTAAGTATGACCTGCTCCTAATATGTATAATGGAATCAAATTGATTCCTACTTCATGCATTTGATCTCCTGTCTCAGTTAAGAGGGGTCATGGAAAGAACAGGTTCAAAATCATGATCGATTCCTTTTTCAAATCCTGCTGCAGCTGCACGGGCCCTTCCCGCATGCCATAGATGACCCATGAGTAGGAAGAATCCTAGAACAAAATGAGAGGTAGCTAACCAACTTTTAAGAGAGACATAATTAACTGCATTGATCTCGGTAGCTATGCCACCCACAGAATTTAAAGAACCTAAAGGAGCATGAGTCATATATTCCGTCGAACATCATTCTTGCTAAGGTTGTATGTATTTTTTCATCCTACTCAAATCCAAACCATTGGGACCCCTTAGAGGTTCCAACCAGGGAGCACGGAGATCCCAAAAATGCATAGTTTCTCCTCTAAAATGACCTCTCCAGTCAGGGAATGCATTAGATATTTACCTAAACCAGTAGGTCCTTAAGCAGATCCCATGTTAGCCTTAAGACGTTGGTCTCTAACTAGAAAAGTAAATGCTTGAGCTTGAGAAGCTTCTATTCTGGTGGGCCCATAAAACTCACTAGGATAAGAGGTATTATTGAACTAGACAAAACAATAAGCGATGACACCAAAGACAGATAAAGCACCTAAACTATAAGACAAGTAAACCTCTCTGGACCATACAAATGTGCGGCGAGCCCACGCAAAGGGTTTGGTTAAGATATGCCATATTCCACCAAGTATACAAATGGAACCTAACCATACATGTCCTCCAATTATATCTTCTAAATCGTCCACACTAACAATCCATCCTTCTCCCCCAAAGGGAGATTTTAGTAAATAACCAAATATAACACTTGGGCTAAGGGTCAAGTTGGTAATTTTTTTTTTATCGCCACCTTCCCCGGGAGCCCAGGTATCATATACGCCCCCAAAATAAAGAGCTTTGAGTACTAGAAGAAAAGCGATTATACCTAACAAGATTAAGTGAATACCCAAAATTGTGGTCATTTTATTTCTCTTTCCATACATAACCAAAGAATGGAAAGGATTCTTCAAGAGTCTCAAGTCCGAGAAGTGGATGATAAATACCGCCAAAGCCTAAAACTATAGAGGAAAATAAGTGAAGAATTCCAGATACAAAGTATGGAAAGGTGTCTACAACTTCCCCACCCAGGCCTACCCCCAACCTAGAGTAGCTAAATGGGGAAGTAAAATCAATCCTTGTTCATACATGGGTTTCTCTGGTACGAAATGAGCCACTTCAAATAGTTTCATTGCTCTGGCCCAGAATACGATTAACCTGGCATGGGCTACGTGAGCTCCGAGTAGTTTATCGAACAAATTGATAAGTCGGGCATTCCCGGCCCACCAAGCGAACCCGGTGGTTTCTTGGTCACGACCAGCTAAAGATAAAGTTCTATTAAAGAGCGTTTCCATGGGCTAAAACCTCCTCAGGGAATATAAGGTTTTCATGAGGTTGATCCTGAGCCACTATCCAAGCACGAATACCTTTGTTTAAGAGAATATTTTTAGTGTAGAAAGTCTCAAATTCAGGATCTTCTGCTGCACGGATGTCCTAGGAAACAAAGTCATAGGCACGTAGGTTCAGAGCCAGACTGACTACTCCAATGGCACTCATCCATAAACCGGTTACTGGTACAAATAACACAAAGAAATGTAACCAACGTTTATTGGAAAAAGCAACCCCAAAGATTTGGGAGCAAAAGTGATTAGCAGTGACCATCGAATAAGTCTCTTCAGCTTGAGTTGGGTTAAAAGCACGGAATGTATTTGCACCGTCACCATCTTTGAATAAAGTATTTTCTACAGTAGCACCATGAATAGTGCATAGCAGAGAAGCACCCAATACTCCAGCAACTCCCATCATATGAAATGGGTTTGATGTCCAATTATGAAACCCTTGGAAGAAGAGGATGAATCGAAATATAGCTTCTACACCAAAACTAGGTGCAAAGAACCAACCAGACCGACCTAGTGGATAAATCAGGAATACAGAAACAAAAACAACAATTGGAGTAGAGAATGCGATTATATTATAAGGCCACAATTGAACAGATCGAGCAAGTTCGAATTGAAGTAACATGAAACCTATTAGTTCGAAAGAACCATGGAGAGCAACAAAAGTCCACAGACATCCTAATTGATACCAACGAGTAAAATATCCTTGTGCTTCAGGGCCCCATAGTAGCAACAAAGAATGTCCTAAACTATTAGTAGGAGTAGAAATTGCAGCGGTTAACAAATTGTAGCCTTTCAAATAGGAACTGGCCAATCCATGGGTATACCATGAAGTTACAAAGGCTATACCTATGAACCAACCTCCTAAAGTGAAATAAGCACAAGGATAGAGCAATAGACCAAACCAACCTACAAAAACAAAATGGTCCCTCCGTAACCAGTCATCCATAATATCAAATAAATCATTTTCTTCTTTGGTAAATCTACCAAGGGCTATAGTAATAGTGATCCTCCTATTCAACTACTTCAACCATTTTCGAACACCCCATATCATTCTCAGGACATATGATGGTTCAATCATCTATGGACAATTCCTTGTCCACTGCCCCTTACAATGGGTTTCTAAGATACAAATCCTTCCTTTCTATTGGGCCACAAACCAACCTAAGTAAATCCATGAATTTGATTCAATTATTCCTTCTTATTCTTAATAACCATTTGAACACTGAATTGTCTTATGACTCATCAATCAGATGAATTTTGAATTTTCACTATCAAGGAACAGGTAATCTCTTCTCTTGCTACTAGTTGCTCCTCAGATCTATCTCCCCATTCCATCAACTAATCTTATTCTTGGATCTTTTTCGTGATATTGAGAAAAGATCAATTCAATAAATATCTCTATGGATTCTCCTAATTTTAGTGTACACTACAACAGTATCATATATATATAATTTATTACGCTTTCCTTTTTTTTTGGATTATTTTTTGTATGTTATTGTCTTCTTTGTTATATTTCTTTCAAATGAATTAAAAATTCCAGAGTATATCTTTTCATGGGTCAAACCAAAAAAAAAAAAAAAAGAAACTTCGAATATTTCCCTCTTTACTTTACCTTTATCCAGTAGAAAAAAAAAAGAAGGAAAATTCCCTATTTTCTTGTCCATGTCCCTAAATTAAATATTAAATAATAGGAGACTTAAATGAAAGTCCCTTTCTCGCATTCGCTCTTCATTGCATTGGCGGAATAAAAATTTCTGATGCATCAATATGGAAATATTTGGTACATGAAGCCATGATCTGATATCTATATCGAAATCCTAGAAATAAACTGATATTTTTCTAGAATCAAAGAAAGATATTGAAAAATATATTGCTCTTGTGACTCGGAATAAAAGGTTTCTCTATGGAAGAAGGGAATAGCGATTTATTCCCATGGAGCATCTAGGAACAAGAAGATTCAATCAGAAATATCGACAAATTCTTGCGTGGTCCAAGGAAATAAAAAAAAGGGTCCGCTTCTACAATTTTATCTCTATCCAATTTGAATATCAGAATAGCTGATATAGTCATGATTCAGGGTCAGTTCCACTTACTTTTTCTTTTCTTAATTTCTAATTTTTTCGATGTATTTAAATGGAACAATGGAGAAGTAGTAAAACTTTGGTTTCTCGATTCATAATTGAGATTGGGTATTATCTCGAATATCCATGTCCCGAGACAAAAAATATAAATAATGAAACATGAGGAGTATAGCTTGTAGTGACATAGTAGTCCGCCTAATAAGTGGGATTCCTTATTATCATAATGAACAAATGTTCAACTTTATACCTATAACTCATTAGAATGATAACTCATTATGTGGTCCATTTACCTTTTTTTTATTACAAATATTTTACCTTTTTTTATTACAAATATTAATAATATCTCTATTCTCCGATGAAAAATGAAGACTAAGGTGGGAGCTTCGTGGAAAAATCCCTTTATCGGATTTGAACCGATCACTTACACCTTACCATGGCGTTACTCTACCACTAAGTTAAAAGGGCCATTTTCTTCGATTCATGAAGAGGCCACTAACCACTATGAGTTTACTGTATGTATCTATGTATAGACTACATGTACATATATACATGTATGCATAGGTGGCTCATTCAAGAACAAGCCATTTGATTTACCTAGGAAGTTCAAGGGTGAAATCAAATGATTATTTATATTTAAGAAATATCAATGCAATGAATTGTTTCGCTCTTAATTGCTTTGCTTTTATAGACCCATCGAGGCGAGATTCACTTGATTGATACATGTACCAATCCAACATAGATCCAAAATATTTCATCGAATCATGTGATGAAGGATTCAACTCATACCCTGAACTGAATTCATATAGAAAAAAAAAAGAATATTTTTGATTACTTGTCAATACCTTCCCAGATTTACGAGTTCTACATCACCTTTTTGAATCAATCAAAAAAAAAAAATCTATCATTTCTGAATTTCCTGGCTTAGTGTTAGTGAGGTATATCCCGTCTTAACGATGAGCGAATTAATGAGTGAAAATTGAAGAAAGGGTGTTTGACTTCTTTTTTTTGTCGAATAAATCCCCGCTGAGGGGATGCCATACTTCGTCATATATATATGATGGTTCATGAATGAACAATCAAAAAATTCTATGTAATTGTGGAAGCAAGAAAGATTCTTCGGATCTAGTCATGCCATTACATTATATTGACAATTCCAGAAAACTGCTCATGCTATGAGCATAATATGATGGCGATCGGGTAGGTATGCCCCTATCGTCTAGCGGTTCAAGACATCTCTATTTCAAGGAGGTAGCAGGGATTCGACTTCCCCTGTGGGTAGGGTATTACGAAAGGAAGTTGATCATGGATTATCAATAAGCCTAGAATTGATTCTTCCTAGGTCGATGACCGAGCAGTTAATGGGGACGGACTGTAAATTCGTTGGCGATATGTCTACGCTCACTCAAATCTAGCTCGACCCAATAATTCGCCGATCATTGGGGATGATATAACCAATTTTTCCTCCAGAAATGCTTGATATAGAGGAATAAATAGTCCATTTTTTCTGTTATATCCCTATTTCTTTGTTCATTTGTTCCCACGCATTCTGATCTTTCTAATGATTTAGATTAATAATCTATAAATATAAGAAGGCGTAAAGGAAAAAAGAGTCCTTTTTTTTTCATTGAAAGATTGAAAGATTGATTATCTTATCAATCGATGTGGTAATAACCACAGGATTTCTAGTAATCCGTGTCACTCTCACTATAGTCCATATCCATGTGAATATCAATCACTCGTGTTTCTAGTAAAACACGACAATTATAAATATAAAGAAATTATAAGAATATGTATGAGAATATGTATGTTGTATAACTCATTTCCCTAGCATTGTAGTTCACTCGGTTAGAGCACTGCCCTGTCAAGGCAGAAGCTGCGGGTTCGAGCCCCGTCAGTCCCGACCTAGAATTCGATGAATCCATCAATTCATCTCTCCATTTTCTCTGAAGGGGGGGCAAGGGGCAGAATTGAATTCTCAGCGATGGACCTTATTTCTTTCATTTTCATTTTGCATTTTTCATTGGACAAATATGGCAATTTTAATTACTTCAATTAGTACCAATTGATGGGAGAGAGACGTATGTAGATTGAATTGATCGATGGTATTACCATATTTAGGATTCCAAGAGAGACTGTATTAGTCTGGCTTTTTTGATTGCTCCTGATCAATGGAATGAAATAGAATACTCATATGTTTTCTAGGAACACATATGTCACGCCCCAAACTCGGAAACCGGGCTAACAGAATTTCCGATCGCCGAATCCGGCGCCGACAACCTCCGTAGAACCCCATTCTCGGCTCCTAGCTCCCATTCGCCAGGTTCCGATCCTGGGATGCTACGAGGAGGATTTTCAATGTCAGTTTGATTCGTAATAAGCATAACCAAAGGCATAACCCACAAACAACAACCAAGAAATCCATTACATTTTCACTATGATCAAAAACTTTACAAGTACAATGAGCATAAAGGGAAAATACAATGGTAAAGAACAAAACTCCAAAATGCTCTGCAACGTGCTCCTATCTCAGCGCTGCTGCAGTCCAACGTCACCTGCACGCAACGGTCGTGCATAAGCTTACAGAAAGCTTAGAGGGTGGTGAAGGTGTGTGCTCAAGGTAGTAATATGTACATGCAATGTCAGAGTGATGCTGAATATGCAAATGGAAACATAATATCATGAGCCGTACCAAGGCTTATGCGATGCAAGACATGAATGGTATCGGCCATCCCAAGGCCATACAATGTACAATGCAACTCAAGCATACAGATACTCATCAGTGTCCACATATCAGTACAGCTCAAAGTATGGAATATCACCGGGGTCTAGTACACTCTAAACCAGATTGCCACCACATCGCGCGTAATAAGGTAAGTGGAAGAGACCTCACTATCCGTCTGCCAATAGCGGGCGCGACTCGTCGATAGCGGACCCATTCCTCGAGCTGGTCAAACTCAGCCTAGCATTGCCCCCTACACTCGGGCGGGTAAGGCCGCACCCCCTTCCAACCGACCACGACACAGTGGAGAGCGTAACCGTTTGATAATCGGCACTCAACGCTCGTCTACCCACTCGATCTAGACGTTGGAGCAACCTCTTGGTACCATAAGGGTTTAGGGACTTTCACCCAAGGATATCTATAGTACCCCATGTAAGTCAAGATTTCCGGTATCCAATCCTGCCAACCACGATGCGTCTGTGGAGGCTACGGCCCTGATGTCGCTAGGGCGTACAACAACCATGTCACACTAATGCGGAATGCATGAATCACGCCATCCAGTCATGCAACCAATCCTGCGCATACCGTGCGCTCATGTAGGGCAGCACCACCCAATCGGGAGCCCATAAACAACCTGCCCGAAGGTAAATGCCATGATCAGTCAATCCTCATAACAAGCATACGTATGATGCGTATGATCATGAATCATGAAACTGTATTAGACATGGTATAATAAAATGAACTATCTTAATATGCAGATGGTCCTGGACGGCCTAAATATGATAAGTACGGCCTAGCAATGGACCCAAGGAGAGTCGTAATGTGGACATCCAACCAACATTAGACTCGCAATGTGGACGTCAAACCAACATTGTTTCTCAGGTACGATCTTCTTAAAACACCGCTACATAATCGATATTGGGTTTACACATTGCAATGGACCTTAGGTTCCTCCCATTGGGCCTTATATATACATCAAATGGGCCATATCTCATGGGCCTTTTATTCATCAGATAGGCCATACCTTATGGGCCTTTTATTCATCAGATGGACCATATAAATGGACCACACCAATGATCTTAAGTGCATTGCAATGGGTCAAAACCCGTGGGCCTTGGATTGCATCAATTTGACCTAATCATATGAGTCTAATATGTATCAAATGGGCCACACCAATTGGGCCCCCAAATGCATATCAACTGGGCTTCAACCCAGAGGCCTTATATGAGTCGAATGGGCCTAAATCCCTAGGCCTTAAACGATTCAAATGGGCCTAATCCATGAGCTTGCATGCATATCAAAGTGGGCCTAAACCCCTAGGCCTTACATATATCAAATGGGCCTACTTTCATGGGCTTTAAAATTGCATCAAATGGGTCCAATTTCATGGGCCTTGTACCTGCCAAGTGGGCCTAATCCTGTAGGCCTTTATATAAATTAAATGAGCTTAAACACATAGGCCTTTTTCAAATCAAATGGGCCTAACCCATAGGCCTTATATTAGTCAATAGGCCGAAACCCCTAGGCCTTATATTTAATTTAGATGGGCCTAATCACAGGGCCTTGAAACATATCAAGTGGGCCCAATCCCATGGCCTAGAGGCCCACTGAAATATTGTTTGCCATTAGAAATGGCAAGGGTCCACTGTAATGTTTATATGTCACCCAGTGTGAGTATGGGCCAGGGGGAGACCCACTGTAGAGTTTATTTCCACCCAAAATATGCAGCCAGGGGAGGGAGGTGGTGTGAACAACACATGTGAGAGGTGGGCTCCACCGTCTGCTGGACGGTGGAGTTGTAGCACAAACATCACAGTGGGAATCACCGTCCACGGCCTGTGGACGGTGTGAGTAGAATACATACATTATTGTGGGCTCCATGGATGTGGCCCACCCAAATGCATAAATGTCATCTAATCCGTTCATAAGGTCACTCGGACCTAGATGAAGGGAAAACATAAATTTTATCTTGATCCAAAACTTATGTGGGCCCAAAAATGATTTTTAATGGTAGAGGTACAGTCCCACTGTTTCATGCGGTGTGGGCCACTTGAGTTTTGGATTTATTTGAAATTTGGAGGGGGCCCACCTGAGAAGGGGGCCCACCTGATGGACGGTATAGATAAAACATATACATCGCGTGGGGCCCACGGCAGCAGCCGTGGGTGGCTGCACGGCAGCCCGTCCGCCGTCCCACGGCTGCACGCTGCCGCGTGCAGCGCTGCCTGCCAACAAAAAAAACAGAGGCCCTGTCTCTTAGAAAATTTCAGGAAAACTCGTTTTCCTGGGGTTTTTCATGTATGTAGCCCGCTAAAATGAAATCCGCCCCAGCCATTGCGTTAAGTGGCTCGACGCCGTTCAAATGAGTCCAGAGTTCCAATTTTTTTGATGCTTGTAGGTGAAATAAAATAAGGAACTAGTGTTTGGATGGTAAGGGCGCAATATTAGGCGCTATGGCCCACCAGGTGATTGGATTAGTTCCAAACTTTTACCCAACGGCTAGAATACCGTGGGTGAGAGGATGGACGGCTTGGATAGGACATAGACATCAGGGTGGGGCCTATGCAAAGGGAAAACCCCATTCCCTTCTTTTTCTTCCTTTTTCCTTTCTTTTTTCTTCTTGTTCTCATTTTCTTAGAAACGTCCAGCGTCCCAGGACGCTGGACGGCTGACGTTCATACACAATATTTGTGGTGGGCCTGATGAAGTGGGCCACCACATGATGGGCGGCATGAAAATAACATCTAAGGTGGGCCCCACTTGAATAAAATAAATACATCAAGTTGGGATCCATTCAAGTGGGCCACACAATCCCATTACAATAAAATAAAATAAAATAAAATAAAATATAATAAAATAAAAGAGAGAGGGAGAGAGACATGGAGAGTGGGACACGGCTTGTGATGGAGGGACCCCGTCATTATGGGCCCTCCCATTCTTGAAATCATACATCCATGGGTCATTTGCACATATGACCATCAAAACTCAAGATCAACGGTGGGAATCCTTTCCCCACCGATATGGATGGTCTAGATGACCCTTCTCAAATGAAAATAAGGATCATGATGGGGTCCATGGAGAATGGCCCCATCATGGAATGATCATGGCGATCCAAGTGGTCCATCGGCCACAAATAAGGGTCCCAAGTGAGATCCACACCATTGATCGGTGGGCCTCACTTGGTCCACCATAAAAACAAGAAAATCTACCCTATAGAAGCACCCACCGTCCGATCTTCTCGCTCCTAGGGGTTCCTTGGCACCTTGTCTTCAACTTCAATGGCTAAGATGAAGAATGGAGGGTTGAGATGGGAGATTTTGGGGTAGGAAGGTGGGCCACTTGAAGCTTAGAGGAACTTGGGAAATTCCATACGTGGGAGCCCTTTGGAATTGTTATTGCTTGGAAATTTTGAAATGAGAAAGAGAGAAAGAGAGAGAGTGATGTAAAGGGAGAGAGAGAGAGAGTGATGGATGGATGGGTGAGTGATGGTTGTGTAAGAAAAGTATGGGTTAGGAAGACTTTTGTGGCTTTTTGTGTAAGAGAGGTATGGGTTTGGGAGACTTTTGTGGTTGCTTGGGAAAAGGGATAGAGGTGATGTGTACTTGACATGTGATGGCTTGATGGGTGATTGATTGATGGGATTGATGTGATTGATGTGACACATCGTTGAGATTCCCTTGGTTTTCGCAACGCGCGGCGTTTTCTCGCACCGAACGTTGGCTCATATCTCTTGATCAGGGTATCGCCTTGGCGCGCGAGTCGCGGTATCGGAACCGCAACGACGGCGCGGTCGCTAAGGTATTGGTCTCGGGTTGAGTCGACTCGGGTTGTCGGCACATGAATCCAGGTCGCGCGTCGATATCGGTTAAGGGTCGAAAGTTGCCGGAATTCGACCGGTACGACCGCGGAAGTGTACGGAAAGGTACGGACCAAGATACAGGTCTTACAACATACACAAATTGTATTCATTTATTGTATGATACACAATTAACTTAATATAGAATATAGTTACCCTGACAGGGACAGAGTACTTTTCAGATGAAACCTACCCCCTTTTCTAACTTCGATTTTTGTGTAACCTCAATTATGAATTGAAAATAATTTATCTATCTCATTTGAATTGAATACTTTCTTTTTGAGGTATGTGTCTCAGTCCTCAATCCAAGGAAAGAGGATACTACTATAATAAAAGATCGAACAAAGATCCACCTCTCTTGTCTTTATGTGATGGAAAGTTCGGATCTCTTGCGCATGTGAAATTGGCACTTGTGCTTGCATGTGGATGGATAGGCTCTAAACTAAGATAATAATATTTACTTTCACAACTGAATAGGATAAGAAAATTTAAAAAAAAACAAAAAACAAAAAACTACTTATAATAATCTAACTAAACATAAATTCTTCTCTGTTTCCTCATGCAACATATTTTCTAGTAATTTTGTTGTTGAAGTTTCCCAATTATTTCCTCGTATAGGTTCATCCCCATGAACATATGTTGGTTCATCGAGAATAACATACTGAGATGTCGAGTGACGTTGAATCTAAATTGTCCATCTGGTGGGATCATGCATGGACAACCTAAGTAATTTAAGATTTGTCTCTTATGGTTCCTTTGTAATTTAAGATTGTATAGATTTTTAATTGCTTTCACGTTCATGTTTTTTCCATGACACATTCCATGTTATTAAAGAGTACATTGTCTGTGGATTCTGGTTACATGTATATTGGGTTCTATAACTATAAGAGTAACCTGCTACTTGTAGAATGGTTTCTAATAAAATTCTCCCAAACAAGCCTAGTAGGGAATAAATATAATCTTACATGCCTATTTACACCAACATTGACTGTTACATGCATCTAAATAAGTGATGTTATACAAACACATTTAATGCACTGTTAATTTCAGAATAAAGAGCTTTTCCTTATTGTGTTCTGATGCTTGTAGGCTGTCAATGCTGATTCTGTTTCAAACCTAAGGAGTGACCTTGGACACTAGTTAGTTGATAAGAGCCATAATCTCCAATTGCAGTAAGTACCTTTCACTAACTTAAGTTACTTAACTTACATTTAAATCATTATCTCATTCTTTTTCTTATATATTTCAATATTTATTCTTTAAATGTTTATACTTATGATTCTTTGTTAAATAATGTTGTTAATTAGTATTTAGGCCACCTAGTGGTTTAGCCATGCATCCTCCCATTTAGGAATTTATATTAAATAAGTACAGTCATTTGACTGAAAATGCTTGTTCTTTGTGGAGTCCTAAATTGTCCCATTTTGAACAGTTCAGTACCATACCATGTACTTAGGTTATCCTCATTTTCAATTTACATGTAGTTGAAATTTTATTAATGTCCCTATATTTCTCTGGATATGTGGTTCTTTATTAATTGGTGTCATGCCCCAAACTCAGTAACCGGACTCACAAGGAACCCGATGGCCGGTTCTGGCCACAACAGCCTCTGTAGTACCCCATTCTCGGCTTCTGAGATAGGTTCCGATCCTAGGATCTTACAAGGAGGATTTCCACAATAGTATAATCATTCCAATACGAGCATAACCAAGATCACAACAAGTACATCTGAAAATAACAAAGGACACACATCATAAAATCCACTAAGAATTTGAACTTTTACAAGCTTACATTAGGTCCAAAAGGACATACATAAAATAATGAAAAATGAGAGAAAAGGGTCAGCAACACTGGAGTCCTCGAGCTCAACTCTACTCCACGCTCTGCTACTATGTCGTCTGCCTAGAGTCTCCTGCACGTATCAATCGTGCATAAGCTTATAAAAGCTTAGAGGGTGGTGTAAGTGTGTGACAATGGTGCACAGAAGAATAATAGGAGGTACAAGAAAAAAACATGCTCAATGAGAATATCATTATCCTTGTAAAGGCTTATCATGAATACCATGTAATGAGCACTAGGCATCATACCAAGGCAATGTATGAAGGGGGATTACACAGCCAATGCTAATGTGATGCAAGCAATGCTAGTGCTCATATCCAATCCACACATTAAGTACATTTTCATTAATAAAGAAATCACCGGGGTCCACTACACTACTAAATGACTGCCACTCTACAGACTTGCATAGTCAAACGAGTGTAAGAGACCTCACTACCTGCCTATGGACAGCCAGTCACTAATAAGGCCTGACAGTAGCGGACCCATTTCATGAGCTGGTCATACTCAGCCTAGTAATGCCCTCCCTCACAGGCGGATAAGGCCACATCCCCATCCAACTGACCACATGACAGTGGGAGTCGTTGCCTACAGGTGTAAGGCCCTCATGCGCTCATGTTTCCACCGGCTCATAGTGTTGGAGCTGATCCTTGGTACCATGGAAGTTTTAAAAATTTCACCCATGGGCATCCTATGCACCCGGTATGCTTAAACATCATTTACGGTGTCCACATGTCCAACCATCCATGAATGTCCCTGTGGAGGCAAGGCCTTGATGAAGGGAGGGCAATTGTCGATCATATTATGCAATGTCAGATACATGAATCCCACAAATAGCCATGCATCATCCAACATGCTTAAGATGGAAAAATTTCATCTCTCACAATATCCTACCCAATGGTATAACTATGACCAATCACATCTCAGCCAAGCATACATATGATGCGTATGGGAGTGGGCCATGAAGATGAACAAAAATGTCAATGCGATGAAGATGTTCTCCCCTCTTAACCAGTAAGGTCTAGGTACTTAAATAATTTCCCAAAAGGAAAACAATCCCTAGTAAGGCCCAATAGCCAGGGGTAGCCCACGAGACTAAATAGATAATGACATGGGCCTAAATAGTAAGAATGATCCTAGTAATGGTCTATGGTGAACCTTTAACTACCCATAGAAGCAAGAATGGGCCTAACAAGGGCCTAGAGGGGCATATCAAGGTGGGCATTCAACCACTATTGTCCCCTAAAGGTGGCCTAATCATAATCTACCAAGGATCAAGGCCCGTGGCCTAAGCATCACCATAAGAAATAAATGGGCAGTTATATACATATAGATACATCACATGTTGGGCCTTGATAAAGTAGCCCAAGGCTACCCATAATTCATAGGCCTAATAGGGGCAATATATAGCCAAATCCACATGCAATAATATAGGCCCATAAGGAAGGTTAGGGCCCAAACATAAAGGCCACTAAGTCCATACATTACGGTGGGCATAGTGGGTATCCCATTACTCAAACACATGGGCGAGAATAGTATTCAAGATAAGCAAGTTGGGCCTTACAACCTAGCCAAAGAATTTAGTTATTTTGGTGAGAAACTAAGGGCCTAACCACTCATACATTCTAGCCTACTAGCACAATAGAATACCATGGAGAATACAACCTAAGAATCCACTGGGCCTATCTAAAGGGTTCCAGCCCATTTGGGCTTACAAGGAGTCCAAAAATCTAGTTACATATAAATACCTATATATCCCAACCAAGGTGGGCCTCAATGATGCATTAATTAAATCTAAAATTTAGGGTGTAAAGGCATGAATTATCCCAACAAAATCCTCATAATATGGTATGACATACAACACATTTAGGTAGGCCTACAAGGTAGGCTGGACGCCACAGCCTGGGCGTCCCAGCCTGATGGGCCACTCTAGGCCATACCAGCAGCAGTAAAAGGGCTTGATGGCTCCAAAATTTTACAGGGTGACACATCCATAGGTGGGCCACACCCTCATAAAATTTTTGAATTTTTGGAAACCTATAAATGTTTTAATTGATTTAAATAAAATAGTCAGTCCAGAAATCAGATTGACCTAGACGTCCCAACATGGTGGGCCAGTCCGACCCTTGCCACGGTGGGAACAGGGGTCCATTGGTCCCAAAAATTTTTAGGTGGGTCCTACCATGGGTGTTATACATCTATGTAAATTTTCATAAGTTTTATATGCCCAAAAGGATTTTAATAAATTTTGGAATTTCAACCTATCCAGGGTGGAATGTTGCTGGAAAAATAGCTGTCCACTGTCCTGAATTTAGGTCATCCAAATGGGTGGGTTTTAGGCCTCTAAAATTCCTTAAATTTAGGTCCAAGGTCCCTCATAAATCCTAAAATAAGGTGGAACCTAGAAATATAGCCCACCTTTTGAAAAAATATTTTTAAAAGTTTATTTTTATGGAACTATGCTGCTGGACTACACAACAGGAATTTTAGGCAGCCCACTATGTTGAGCCACCCTTTTGGATGCCCAAATGGGGTCCATTGGCCCTAAATTTTGTAGGTAGGCCCTACCATGGGTGAGTCACCTATATACAAAAGTTTAGAATTTTTGAGGTAGTAGAAGTATTTTATTTAAATTCAAAATTACAATCTGTCCAGAAATTCTGCTAAGTGAGAATTCTGGATAGATCAATGTTGAGCACCCAATGGGGTGGGCCCTGGATGTCCAAAAATTGAGAAAATTAAATTTAAACATTCTCTCATATATGTATTATAAGTTTGGGTCTAAAAAAGTGGCCCACCTGATCAGAAACTATTTTAAAATTTTACATTTCCAAATTACAACCTTGCTTGAATTACAACAAAAAACCCAGCAAGTACCCATATTGGCCCACCCTTTTGGCAGTCCAAATGAGGTCAATTAATGGTAGAATTTGGCATGATTATAGGTGGGATACCCATCTTCAAAAATAATATTTCACTTAGTATACAATTCCCCACCAAAAGCCCCAAATCATGGCCTCAAGTCAGCCTAAAAATCTGTCTAGACAAATTTGGACAGCAACATGTAATAGAAAGAATTAAAATATAAATATTGTTTTCTATGGGATTTAACCCCAGAAATTTATGTGGTGGACTACCTCAGTGGGCCCCACAAATGTCCATACCTTCCCCATCATCAAATACCACTTGCATGTGTTCCATTTAGGTAGATTTTGGGGCCACATGTCTAAGGATGGACCGCCATGGGCGTCCAAGCTCCATGGTTGGTCTTGATTTTTGTTGGCCTACAAGGTGGGCCACACATGCAAGATCAAAATTCTATCATAAAGAAAAAATAAAGAATAGGACACAAGAGGAGGGCTCCGCCACATTGAGGCCCTCCCCTTCATCAATCATACCATACATTCCTTTTATTCATATGTTAAAACAAAGATCCACCACATGCATGTCCTAGATTCAAGATCAATGGTTGGGATGTCATCCCAACCATAATTCTAAGGTCTAGATGACCTATCATGCCATGGAATCCAAGTAATCCTCCATTATCGAGGCCCATAGAGGGAAAACCACATACATGGGCATGCATGCATCAAATAGGCCATTTGGCCACAACTAAGGGATGATGTAGGATCTCCACCATTGATTGGTGGGTCATACACTTCCCATTAAAAAAAAAAGAAGATCTACGAACATGAAAATAAAAATCCTAAATCCTAAGAGTACACCCACTTTAGATTGCTACAAACTTGGATGTCCTATCTCCTAGTGCACCAAGGGATCCATATCAATAGGTGAGATTGGATTTAAATAGTTAGATTTAGAGGATTAGAGGGGAAATGAGGCTAGAATGGAGGGAAGATGGGATAGAATAATGGAGGAAAGTTGTTAGGAAAGAAGAGAAGAGAGAGAAATGAGAGGGAAAGAGAGAGAAACCTCTTTAAGCTAAGTAATCATTGCTTTCTTACCTTGGTTAGAGAGGAGAGATGATTGTAAGTAGGGAGTTACAACCAAAGTTATAGATTTAATAGGTTAGTAGGCATGTGGGTGGTGTTTGGGTGATGGGTAGTGTAGGTTATGGAATTCTAGGTGGTGTTGGGTAGTGTGTGTTGAAACTTGTGCATTAGGGATAGGACCATTTATAAAAACATGCACACCACTCCTAGGCGGGCCATGCGATCATGATCAAGGGCTATAGCATGAGATGCACATAACTTATGATCTATACATCGGATAGACGCATAAGCAAGTCGTTGGAACTGTAATGACGATGCGATCACAATGGCATAGTTTTTAGGTCGATCCGAGTCGGGTCTACTTGACCGAACTCAAGGATGACCGCAAACACTATCCGAAGGTTGCGGGTTATCAGAATTTGACCGGTAGGACCACGGGACCCAAATAAATGAAATACATATTCACACACATACATGCACACATGCAAACTCAGGTCGGGTCTCATAATTGGTTTCCTTTATCCACGTAAAATGGATTATGTATGAAAAATAATTAGTATTAACATTTACATTTATCTAGAGAATATGGGGAAGTACTACTGAAATTTTCAGCTTGCATGTAAACTGTATGAGGATAGTACATGGTATGTTACGGATTGGGATAGAGACAATTAACACCTCTAGATAGAGACAAGTATGATCCATGGGTAATTTATTTGTTTCAGGTATCATTTTTTATATATAAAGTCATTCGACTAAAAATGCTTCTTTGATGTGCAGTATTAGGTGGCATGGAATTGCATTTGGTCCCATGCTAATTCCATCCAGATATATGGAATTGTAATGGATTATGAGGTGCATTAAATGCTTCTATAGAATGTTAATTTCATATTTAATCAAATGAACCATATATCTATTTTATTTTGATATAGGTTGAATTGAAAGATGGTGCTTGTTTTATTTTAGGAATATAATCATATTTGTTAGAAGTCCACTTCTCTTGTTGTAGATAAGAACCTGCTAAATTAGGTATAATTGTGTGCTTACAGTCTTGGTTAATTTATATTTTATTGTTTCATGTAAACATATTTGTAGCTATTCATTACTTTTGCCTTTACTCTCTTTTTTATCCTGTTAATCCCCTTGAATTTGGTATCATAGACTTGTTTACGTTTCTATTATTTAATTTAAAATTCTTTAGCACAACAACTCATTTACTTGAAGAGGTAACACCTCTACCTGTGTTCTGTGAGCAATAGCTCCTTTGGAGCCCGCTTTCACATTGACCCAAGGGTCCTAGCATGGAACTACCAAATATGCCCATTGCGTTTAAAAGAGAGACGCAGTGTTTTTAATTTTAGTTTTCTAGTGTTATTTATGCTTATACCTATGAAGGCACTTAATTTAATGGATTTGATATTGAATTTGGTATGCTTAATTTATATTTTATCGCTTCATTTATTTTCTATTAAAATTGGTATCAAAGCTATGTTTACGGTTCTATTATTTAGTTTAAATTTCTTTAGAATAACAGCCTGCTTAACAGAAGAGGTAACACCTCTACCTGTGTTCTCTGAGCAGTAGCTCCTTTGGAGCCCACTTTCACGTTGACCTAATGGTTCTAGCATGGAACTACCAAATCTGTCTGTTGAGTCTAAAAGAGAGACGCAGTGTTTTTTATTTCAATTTGTTATTCTTATTTTATGCTTATACCTATGAAGGAACTTAATTTAATGGATTTGATATTGAGTTTGGTATGCTTAATTTATATTTTGTCACATCATTTATATTCTGTTGAAATTGGTGTTAGAGACTTGTTTACAACTTTATTATTTAGTTTAAATTTCTTTAGAACAACAACTCGTTTGGTAGAAGAGGTAAAACCTTTAGCCGTGCTTTATGAGCAGTAGCTCCTTTGGAGCCCGCTTTCACGTCGACCAAGGGTCCTAGGGTGGAACTACCAAATCTGCCCGTTGAGTTTAAAAGAGAGACACAGTGTTTTTTATGTTAGTTTGTTATCATACTTACCATTGAAAATAGAAATAAAAAAACTTGTTTTATTTCACTAAAGCATGCATCAGAATTTGTTTATTCACTTTAAACACATTTAGTCAGTAGGGTCCAACAATCATCTCAACATTAAAATTAACTTGATTATCTCATTTGTTGCAGAATGTCATCATTTAGTAACAAAGCATGGATGGACAAACATAGGTTAAGTCCAAAATATTTGGATGGACTTGTGCATTTTATTGAGTTTACAAAGAACAAAGGTGGTGGATTTGATCATTATTCGTGCCCGTGTGTGAAATGTGGAAATGGGAGTAGGATGTTCACTCTTGGAGAGATTCATGAGCATTTGCTCATTAACGGTATTGATAAGTCATACACACATTGGATTTTTCATGGTGAAAGTCTTGCGAAAAGAAACAAACCATCATCATCGATGTTTAATGATAAATCCAATGATGAGTATCCTAGAATGGAGGAACTTGTTACTGATGCATTTAGAAATATTGGAGAACATGCTAATACTCTTATGGATGATCTTAGAAGAAATGAAAACTGTCATGAAGACCTTGATGCAAAAAGATATAAGGCTTTATTTGATGATGCAAGACAATCTTTGTACCCTTCTTACCCTAGAGAACTCAAAAAATTATTGGTTACTGTTGAGTTATATAGTTTAAAGACACGTAATGATTGGTCGAATAACAGCTTTAATGAACTTCTTCAATTGGTTACGAAGTTGTTACCGGTAAAAAACACATTGCCAGTGAGCACATATCAAGCGAAAAAGATGATCAACTCATTGGGAACGATTTATAAGACTATACATGC
Organism: Magnolia kwangsiensis; assembly: GCA_037074715.1. NCBI lineage: Eukaryota > Viridiplantae > Streptophyta > Magnoliopsida > Magnoliales > Magnoliaceae > Magnolia > Magnolia kwangsiensis. The sequence continues at coordinate 102,059,624 of CM073577.1, read as the reverse complement.
ATGTCCCACTGATTTTATTATTTATTAGAAAGAGGATAAAAATAGACAAAATTGTCCAACATGTCATACATCAAGATGGAGGTCAGATTACTTGGCAAAGAAAAAAGGCGTTAGAGTTCCATCGAAGGTTTTGAGATATTTTTCTCTTGCACTAAGGCTACAGAGGCTATATAGGTGTTCGTTCAATGTTTTATATAAATTTAATATCCCATACACTTTTTGTTAAAAAATTAATAAGTAATTATTTTTTAAAAACTTTATTTTCTAGTGTGTCATAGATTGTGGAGCAAAAACTTGGCATTCTCAACCAAAATAATATAGTGGTGTTATGCGACATCCATCTGATTCATCAAGTTGGATGGTAATAAATAACAAGTGGCCAAGTTTAGCTAAAGAATTTTATAATGTACGTTTAGGTCTTGCGATTGATGGATTTAACCCATTTAGACATCTTAGTAGTATTTACAGTTATTGGCCTGTCATTATAGTGCCATATAATCTACCCCCTTCAATGTGTATGAAAAAAGAATTTTCAATGTTAACGGTATTGATACCAGGTCCAAAAGGACTGAGTAAGGACATTGATGTTTACCTACAACTATTGATTGACTATTTGAAGAATTTGTGGCTTAATGGAGTGTCAACATATGATTCTCATCCAAAGACAATTTTTAATTTGAAAGCCATTTTAATGTGGAGAATTAATGATTTTCCTATATATTGGAGTTTATCAGGATGTGTTACACATGCACAATATGCTTTCCCTGTTTGTGCCATGGGAACCACACTGAATGGCTTAAGAGTGGCAAGAAATGCTCCTATCGGGCCATCGAAGATTTCTTCCTATTAATCATGTTTTTAGGACCTAAAAAGTGACATTTAATAATAAAGTATAAGAAGGAAGACTTTTTCAATGGTTAAGTGGTTCAGAGGTTGAAGTAAAGGTAATCGGTATTTAGATGGATATCGGTAAATCGAAGGGGAAGAAATGAAGAAGTTATAATGATGATTCGACTGAGAATATAAGTACTTGGTATAAAAAATCGATCCTATTCGACTAGCCATATTGGAAGGTGATTTCCTTAACTTCTTACTTTCATTTACATGTATGTTAGTGAATAAAAACTTAACATTCCATCATAATTGTGTTTTGGTAGGAGTTACCAGTTCGCCACAACTTGGATGTAATGCATGTTGTAAAGAATGTTAGTGACCATCTTCTGTCGACAATTTTAAAAGTCAAAGATAAAACTAAGGATGATATAAGTGCACGCGAAGATTTGAAATGAATGAACATAATGAAAGACTTATGGATGAAAGAAGCGGATGACAAAACTATTAAACCAAAGGCACCAATTACTTTAAGTCGCAAGGAGAAAGAATTGTTCTCTCAAACATTGCACGACTTGAAGATTCCAACAAGATATAGTTCCAGATTTAAATATTTTCTGAACTTAGAAACTCTCAAGATAAAGCGACTAAAGTCGCATGATTATCACGTCATTATGGGTCAGTTACTACCTGTGTTGCTACAATATGCTTTCTCAGAGCATAAGATGTTGCGAACTGCTACTCAACACATCTGTTAATTCTTTAATGTCCTGTGTTCAAAGAAAATTAGTGCAGATAATATCATTGTCGTCAAACAATGTGTTGTTGTAGCAATGTGTGTTTTGGAGAAGTTTTTTCCTCCTTCATTCTTTATTATTAGCATTCACCTTATGGTACATCTAGCTGATGAAGCATTATCTTGCGGTCCAGTTAGATTTCGGTGGATGTATCCTTTTGAACAGTAAATATCTAACCTTAATGCGATTCATGTAGACTTCATCATCGTCATATATTGACAATATATTATTAATTGGATCCCTTCATCAAGTTAATGAAGATTTATAATTGATACGTAAAGTATACATGTAAGACCCTACCCCGAGTATCCATTTCGTTCCCCTAAGTCCCGTGGTCCCACCGGTTGAATTTCAGCGACTCGTGACCTGTGGATAGCATTTGCGGTCATCCTTAAGTTGCGTTATGTAGACCCGACTCGGATTAACCTATAACTTATACCATTGCATCTACATCGGCACCATTGTTCTAACGCCTCGACTCATGCATAAATGTGACATGTACCTCTTTTGATTTCAACCCGAGCATTTCTTAGCCATTCATCATGTGGTGGGGCCCACTTCCTAGCCCTACACATTTTTTAAGGCAAGCCCACCTAGTTGCATTTCCCTAGAAATCCTATACCTAGCCTCTACATAACTTAGTTACACCAATCATAACCTAGCTTAAGTTTACCTTTCTAAAGAGTAATTATTTGCCATGATCCCCACCCCCAATGCTACATCTTGAGGTTTCTCTTCCCTACCAAGGAGTGAAATCATGACATGGATATACCCTCCCTTCTCTCTCTCTCTCTCTCTCTCTCTCTCTCTCTCTCTCTCTCTCTCTCTCTCTCTCTCTCTCTCTCTCTCTCTCTCTCTCCCCTTCTCATTCTTCCATTCTCCCTCTCCTCCTTGAAAAAAAAAACATCCAAACATTCTCCTCTCCTCCAGCCCCTTCTTCCCCAATCTTCCCTCCATCTAGTCATTAGTAACCCATCTACACCCTTCAATCATCTTCCTCTTGAAGTCTAGAATTTGGATCTTGGAGTTTTGAAGGCCTTCTTCAAGGTGGGTGCCCCATCAAACTTCTTCACCTCTTCTTCTTCTTCCCTTTCTTCTTTTCTTTTTTCTACATGCATGGAGGCATGTAGGACCCACCAATCTATAGTGGAGATCCTACATGGCTCCTAGGATGAGGCCATAGGCCTAGATCCTCCATATTTCCATCTATGGTGGGCCATTCTCCATTGACCCACCATGATGCTTTCTCCTTCTCATTTCTTAAACCCCAAGGGCCATTAAGGCCTTGCATGCATGTGAAAAAAAGGATTCCTATTGTCACGCCCCAGACTCGGTAATCAGACTCACAAGGAACCCGATGACCGATTCTGACCGCAACAGCCTCCATAGTACCCCATTCTCGGTTCTTAAGGCAAGTTTCGATCCTGGGATCCTACAAGGAGGATTTTCATAACAGTATAATCATTCTAATATGAGCATTATCTAAGATTATAGCAAGCACATCTCAGAATAATAAGCGGCACACATCATAAAATCCACTAAGAATTTAAACTTTTACAAACTTACATCAAATCCGAAAAGACATGCATAAGATAATAGGAAAAGAGAGAAAAGTCAACAGCAATGGAGTCGTCAAGCTCAACTCTACTCCATGCTCTGCCGCTACAACGCTTTCCTAGAGTCTCTAGCACGCATCAATCGTGCATAAGCTTATAGAAGCTTAGAGGGTGGTGTAAGTGTATGATAATGGTGCACAAAAGAATATAAGGAGGTATAAGGAAGGAAACATGCTCAATGAGAATATCACTAGCCTTACCAAGGCTTATCATGAATATGATGTAATGAGTACTGGACGTCATACAAAGGCAATGCATGAAGGGGGCTTACATAGCTAATTCTAATGTGATGTAAGTAATGTCAGTGCTCATATCCAAACCACATGTCAAGTGCATTTCCAGTCATAAGGAAATCATTGAGGTCCATTACACAACTGAATGGTTGCCGCTCTACAGACCCCACATAGTTAAATGAGTGAAAGAGACCTCACTACCCACCTGTGGACAACCAATCACCACCAAGGCTGATGGTAGCGAACCCATTTATGAACTGATTAGACTCTGCCTAGCGACGCCTCCTCACACCAGGTAGGTAAGGCCACACCCTATTCAACCGACAACATGACAGTGGGAGTTGTGGCCTAATGGTATAAGGCCCTCGTGTGCTCATAGTTTTCACTCGGTCATGGCATTGGAGCAGATCCTTGGTACCATGAAAGTTTTGGAAATTTCACCCATGGGCATCCTATGTAGCCGGTATGCTCAAGTATCATTTTTGGTGTCCACACATACGTGCATCCACGAATGTCCCTGTGGAGGCAAGGCCCTGATGAAGCAAGGGCGGTGTCATCATGAAATGTGATGTAAATGCATGAGTCGCATATACAAATCATGCACTAGCTGTAGGTACACAATGTGCACAGGGGGAGAAACTTCATCCCTTGATGACCACCACACAATGCAATCAATTCATACAAATGATGCATATGGGGCACAAAAATGTAAGCGTGCTACCTGTGGAATATGGAATCCTCCATCCTATGGAGGGTTAAGGTCTAGGCACGTAGACAGGTGTTCTAAGAAGAAGAAAAATCCTCTAGTGGGGGCCTAGTACTTTGGGATAGCCCATAAGCTAAGAGAGTCATAATCCTAAGGAGGAATGGTCCTAGCCAGGCCCATGGTGGACCTTTAACCACCTATAAGGGCCTCTATGGGTCTACCTTAGGGCTACCAAGAAGGACATCTAACCTCAACTGGGTCCCAAAAGGGTAGCCTTCTACGTAAGTAAAGAAAGGTCCAAGGCACAATCAATCCATGGCCTAGTGGGCCATACACTAAGCCCAATACATAAGCAACCTGATGGGCCCTTAAGCAAGGTTAGGGCCCAACCATAAGGTTCATGGGCTCACTCATTATGGTGGGCCTAATGGGTAGCCCATTATCCCAACATATGGGAATCCTTATATTTAACACAAGTAAGTTGGGCCTCACATCTCGGCCTTAGTATGCATTTATTATAGTGGGCAAATAAGGGCCCAACTACTTGAGTATTTAGCCCATAAGACCTATCATAATGGCATAGTAAATATAAGACCTAAGGTTCTAACGGGCCTATCAAAAGTTCTAGCCCAACCAAGGCTATAAGGACCATAATTAACTAAGAGACTAGCCCAAGAAGAATTCTAATTGGAATGGGCCTTTAATCATGCACTAATTAAGCCTAAAAAAATAAGATGGTAAGATAACTAGCTTAAATCCTCCTCAAATCTAGTGGGTCATACTGCCCCAAAAGAAGACTTATAGGAAACAATTATTAGGCTCAATGCCAAATTCCAGCCCACTCAAATTTCTAGGTTGGTTGGAGTCCAACAATAGAAGTATTTTTTAGTATATTTAATCCCTGATGGCCCACACACATCACTGAGGGCCCCACTAAAGGAGAGAGGATATGCAACACATGTATCAAGTGGGCCAGGCCGTTGGAATGCAGGCCCAACAGTAACTAAGGCAGGGATGTCCCATGTGTAGGCAACTCTATGGGCTCGGGGTATCTAGTCCAAAAATTCACCCACTGGGCCTCAATTGAATGCTAAAAAAAGGGAAGGGTGATCAATCCCCTAAGGACCCCACATGGATGGATGGTAGGATATACAACACATCAAGGTGGGCCCATGAAGCAGGTTGGACGACAAGCCCAGGCTGGACGCCCCAGCCTGGGTGTCCCTTCCTGGTGGGCCACTGCTGGCCGCACCACGGTCAGCTCAAACGTTCGTTAGGTCTGAAAGTTTGCAGAGTGACACTCACATTGGTGGGACACACCCCCACGAAATTTTAGGATTTTTGGACACCTAGAAATATTTTAATTAATTTAAATAAAACAATCTCTCCAGAAATATTGGACTCACCTGAATGTCCTAACGTGGTGGGCCAGTCCGGCCCATGCCATGGTGTGCTCAGGGGTCCATTGGCCTCAAAAATTTGTAGTTAGGTCCCACCTCCTTGTAAATTTTCATAACTTTTGGATACTCAAAAGTATTTTAATAAATTTCAGAATTACAATCTATCCAGGGTGAAATATTACTGGAAATATAACTGTCCTGAATTTGGGCCATCTAAATGGGTGGGTTTTGGGCCTCCAAAATTCCTAAAATTTGGACCCAAAGTCCCTCATCAAGCTTACAATAATGTGGGACCCAAAAATATTCTCAACTTTTGAGAAAATATATTTAAAAATTTATTTTTTAGGGTACTATGCAGCTGGACTACACTGCAAAAATTTCTGGTAGTCCACTATGTTGGCCCACCCTTTTGGATGCACAAATGGGGTCCATTGAGGATGAAATTTGATATGATCGTTGGTGGGTCATGCAGCTATAAGAATCACATATTAATTTGCATCATTCTTCCTTCCAAATCACCAGAAATCAGGCCCCAAGGTGGCCCAAAAATCTATCCATACAGTTTCTGGACAGCAACAATACATTTGAATAAAATAATTATAAACACTAATAAAAATGGGATTTAATCCCAGGAAATTAGAAGAAGGACTACCCTAGTGGGCCCACAAATATACAAATCATCCTACCATCCAAAACACATTTGCATGCGCCCCAATTAATTTGATTTTGGGGCCACATATCATAGGGTGGAATGTCATGGGCATCCTCCATTGTTTGGATGGTTAGATTTTTGTTAGCCCACAAGGTGGGCCACACACCATGATCAGGGATGAAAACAATGGAAAAGAAGAGAAAGAAGAGCAATCCGGCCATAGGGAAGGGTTTCGCCACTATTGAGCCTTCCCAAGAGTAATCCAACCACACATCATACATAAATTTAGATCTACTACATGGGTCTTACATATGCATGGCAAAAAATTAAAATGGATGGTGGGATACCATTCTCACCATGATCTTAAGGTCTAGATGACTTCATCATACATAGATATCAAAGGATCCATCATGATGGGGTCCATAAAGGAAAGCCCCATGCATGGGACATGCATGCATAAAGTAGGCCATTTGGCCACAACTATGGAGACATGTGGGACCTCCACCATTGATTGGTGGGTCCTAGACTCCCATCATGAAGAGAAGAAGGGATCTACACAACAAAAAAAATTTTAAAAAAAAAATAGATTATACCATAAAGAATTAGCCACCTTAAGATCTCTCTCCAAAACTCCACTCCAAGCTTCTATGGGTCCAAGGAATTAAGATGAAGGGGTGAGATGAGGTTTTGATGGATGGATGGGGAGAGAAATGAGAGATGAGGGGCTGAAATATTACAATGTTACTAGGAGAAGAGAGAGAAAAGAGTAGAGAGAAATGAGAGAATGAGAGAAAAAGAGGAGGAATGGGAGAGGTATAGCAAAGAAAAGATGGGATTTCTAGAAAGAGGAGGAGAATAATGAGTTTTCTATCTTAAGAAGAGAAAAATACAGATTTTTGCTAGAAAAGAGGATTTTTGTTAGAACGACATATCATAAGTTTCTAGAAAAGAGGCAATCCTTGCCTAGGTTAGAGAACTTCTATCATTGTTAGCTATAGGGAGGTGTAGGGTAGACTAGGCACATGGAACCTAGGGTGGGCTCACATGAAAAAATGTACACATGGGTAAAGTGGGTCCCACATCATGATCAATGCTCCAAATAATGTGCAGCCTACAACTTTTGATGGACACGTCGGATTTACGCACGAGACGCGGCGTTGGAACCATGACGATGACGCGGTCGCAATGACATAGGTCTTGGGTCAATCTAAGTCCGGTCTACGTGACTGAACTCAAAGATGACCGTAAACACTATCCAGGGGTCGCAGGTTGCTGGAATTTGACCGGTATGATCGCTGGACTAAAATAAATGAGATGCATATACACATGCACACATGCACACATGCAAACTCGGATTGGGTCTCATAATCCTTCCACCAACAAAGAAATTTCATCCTCGAATAACAAAATGCATAAACATCATCATATATGTACACCTCAATATCAAACACAAGAGATGGCAATGCAAGAAATACAAGTAATCAATCATCGAATAAATGAGGATATTGCACTCCAATCTAGACCTTGTATTCCCAAGATGCCTCAGCCTCTCAATGATGACCCCATTGCACCTTCACAAAGGGAATGACCATGGTCATGAGGACCTGTTCCTTCCGATCAAGAATACGAATCGACTGCTCAATATAGGAAGCATCCTCACTAACCTCAAGTGACTGCCAATCAATCACAGGAATAGTGTCCGACCCACATTTCCTCAACATAGAAATATGGAACACTATCTAGCATCCTGAAGAAACAAGTCACCTCATTGTGGCCTGGCTTCTTACAGTAGTTACACCACACATCAGGTCGCCTCACATGGGCAGGAAATGCCAAGAACCTTGGCGGTGAATCTATACGAGGCCTCTTACAGAGGAAAGGTCTACTCAGAAAATCAGGTCGCGACCTGGGAGCCATAGGTGCATGCATACGGGACAACCTAGCCCCATCCTGCTCAACTCGCAGGGACATGCTCACTAACTCAGCATAAGAAGAGATACTTGCACAATACATCTTCAATCGAATCTCGGGCCGCAGACTCTCAAAAAAATGCCGCATCCACAACGACTTATCACCCAGAATCAAAGGAGCATACCTGCCCAGCTCCCTGAAACGGTTCTCATACTCTGTCATCGACATCCCTCCCTGATGGAGGCAAACTCACTCTCCTTCTCGTGTCGGTAAGTGACCAAAAAATACTTATTGTGGAAGCGGGCCTCAAATGCCTCCCACGTCCATACAAATCCCTCTACAACTATGCAGAGAATACTATCCCACCACAAGCCGGCCTCCTTCTCAAACATGAAGGTGGCAAGCTCGACCTGCTCTACCTCGGAACAGTGTAGCGGTCTTAACATCTTCGAGATGCATTCAATCTAATACTCAGCCTCCTCGGGACTGTGAGTACCCGCAAAAGTAGGAGGCTGCAAGCGATGGAATCGCTCGAATGTGCCGTTGGCACTAGCATTCCCAGTTAGGTATAGGTGAGGTAGGTGGAGTCGCCCCCATCGACTGAGAAAAGATACCAGCCATGGAGGTCAAGAACTACTGTTGCTGGATCTGATCTTGTTGCCTACTGTTGTATCTATTTCTGCTGCATCAACAACAACATTTGCTCTAGCCTATTAGAAGGCGGAGCAGACTGTGATGCATAAGGGTCGACGTAGACACACAGTTCTACTCAGGAACCGAAGGTGTGATAGGAGGCACCACAGAATGTGTCACAGGAGTTGTCCCAACAGCAGGGCCAGAAGCCGGCTGAGAATACAGCATAGAATCAGAGTGAGACGGGCCAGAATGAGGGTCCGTATGGCTATCGCTCAGGGGAGGGGCCCCATCAAGCGACTCACCTAGAGAGAGACGGGTTGAAGTCCTCGATCCCTTAGGTGGCATACCCTACATACAACAGAGGGTGCAACTAATGAGATTAAGCATTCACTCAGTCCATCCACACAGCATTCACTTTACAAGCCAAAGAAACAACATTCATTTTATTAATAAAATTGTCACAATACATGAAGTGCAACATTACATGAATCGCGACGGAGAAAGCATGTGAGTAAAACAACTAAGCTTGAACCACTAAGCTTTAAACACTAATCAACTACCAAACTACCAAACAACTACCAAACCACACACAAGAATAAGCAACAAATAGATAAACAACGACTACATAAAGGACTATTCGTCAGAATTGGCGATGGAGGAGGGGCACCCTTATCCTGAAGACAACACAGGATCATCCTCAAAGTGCAGGTTACTTTCTTAAACTTATGCTTCACGAGGCCCCACGGATCCATAATATCCTACCAAAGAGTGGCCTGACCCTCCTCAAGCCTAACCAAATGAGCATCTCTATCAGCCCTATCAGGATCATGCTCCTGAGTAGCAGGAGGAGGACTCTCATCAGTATCTTGAGCCTCCTCTTCTTCTTCACCCTGCTCTTCTTCCTCTTTTATCTCAGCTCCACCTTCCTCATCACTCTCTTCCTCTTCACTTTCTAACTAATCTTCACTCTACTCAAGTAGTGCTTGTTTCTACTAAGGCCTAATCTCCATTTAATTGAGAGTAGTCTCGGTAATGTAATGGATTGGTACCGCAATTTCACCTCAAGTCTATAGCCAAACTAAAGTGCAATCCTGCATATGAGTCGGCCGAACGGGAGAGATTCAGTCCTTCTATTCGAAGGTGCGATTAGGAGTATCTGTCGCAAGACATATGTAGGCACATAAAGCTTCTATCCCTACCCCACCTGATACAAGAAATCCACCATCAGGCGCATTCACTCACTGCGATTGCTCCACCTGGGATAGACGTTGAACGTACTGATGTGGTGAAGCAAACGAAAGTCGTCTGTCATATTTGTCGCTAAGAGGCTTTTGTTAGGCTGCCATTCAACTAGACGACCACAAAGGAACCATGTGTAGCGATCCCTTTCACGTGCACTATTCAGATTCTTCTCACTTGCATGAACCTTGCCAAGTGGCACATTCAGAATCTGAGATATCAAAGCAATATCGACTGTGGCTACCCGATCTCTTCCAACTGGAATTCTAAACTGTAAGGGCTCCAACGTTGGCTCTCGGATGTGGGCATAAAAAACTCGAACGGTGCCCACATTTGCACGGTGCTCACTCTCAAATAGCGGACCACATTTGGCATCTACTAAGTTCTCGAACAACAAGAATTCTACAAATAGCCGAGCATCTACATGAGCTTTAAAAAGGACCCTGCGGCCTTTGAAAACACCATGAGATAACTCCGCCAACAAGGACCTTCCTATAGGAGCATGGAGTTCTAGATCTCGCTTCGTCTGCAACTAACGAGTGGCACTTGAACTAGCGGCGACACCTCTTGACCTTCTAAAACGGGTTAGGCGACTCAGCTCGACTTCATCTACTGGAGCTCTCTTCTTCCCCAAGAAAGTGAGGATGGAGGAAATGGAAAATATGGTCGTAATAAGCTAGAACAGGGCCATGGAAAATGAAAGAAATGAAGGAAATGAGATGGGTATTGTGGCTTCCATGAATTTGAGACTCAAAGTAGGGATTTGAGTGCTCAAATGGGAAGAAAAGAAGGGGAAATCAGCAATGGAGGTGGGTTTTGAGATGGGTAGAAAGGGGATGCACGAAAATGGAAGAAGAAGGAGTTTGGAGAGGGATTTTGTGGAGATTAGAGAAGTATTTTTTGAGAATGGAAGCTTGGGAGGATGATTTGTGAAGGAAAGACGAGCTAGGATGGGTTTTAATCGAAAAAATATGGAGGAGTGGGCCACACAGGATCCTAGCAGTGTTGGCCCTGGCTGACCCGCCCGGCCTGGCCCACTAGGCGGCGAGGCCTCGCCTGTCTCTGGACCTCCCAACGAGGGCTCGCCCCTTCGGCGAGGTCCTCCCCCACCTTGGGTCGAAAATGATGTGGGTCCCACCCTGGGTCCCCTTAAAACTGCCCCGATTGGGCCCCTACTCCGATTTAACTCATTTCGGGTCGTTTCGAAACAAAACTGATACATATATACATTGACCAATTTTTAATAGCTGGGATGGAATGAAACATGATCTAAACTCATTGATTAAAGGTCTGGAGGTGATTTGGGGTCGTCGTGTGTGATCAGGAGTGTGCACGGACTCGATCTTGGCGATCATTTTCAGTAAACTTTCACCGATTGACACAACTAGGAGTCCTAAACCTGTTTATAGGTTTTTCTCGCACCCTCCTACGCTAAAATGGCATCAATGTGCATCGTGCGACCATAACCCAGGTCCAGTTTAATCCAGATCATGCTCTGATACCAACTTGTAATGCCCTGAAAATCGAGGGTCGAGCATAACTCAGCTCTCGAGTTCCAAAACATCACTTATGCAACATATTTAAAGATGGATGTATGTTGTCTGTATTAGTGCATAAAACATGAAGTAGATTAAGCCAAAACAACAAACATAGTTTAGGGACAGTATGAAAATGCAAGCGGAAGACTAAAATACATATATAAACCAACATAAGTCCCCATGTATGCTCTGCCAGGTCATAATTACAAGTCGTGTCTCAAAATACATATAACAAAATGTGATAAATCGATACAAATATAGCCCTAAATCTTCGTCAATCAGGTCATGGCTCACATGAACCCACCAGAGAACTGCATGAATGAGAACGCCTCATCATCCTCTTCAAACTTTGGGTCCAGCTCAAGCAGCGCAAGATCATCTGCAAGTAAATCAGAGTCTGGTTGGTGTTTAAGCACCGTCCCAGAATGTGGGAGTGAGTGATCAACTCAGTGGAACTATACAGTAAAGGTTAACAAGTTATCAATTCAATCAAGCAGTAATGATAAAGCAGTACAATTAAACATGTCCTAGATACTCTTGTTAATGCAAGAATAATATAAGGTAATGATGCATGCCCTCACCACAAACTCCCTCTTACGACATCATATAACGATCGCGGCATGAATCACTACTACTGTACTCTACACCAATGCCAACGGCACATGCAGTGCAATGTTATGAACATGATTATCAAGTTCTTATTAGTCCTTTTCATACAGAAGGATTGGGAAGCTAAGATACCTCCCTTACATCAATACCCAAACAATGATACATTATAGGGTCGTCAGTCCTAGACAATCTCATACGATATTATAGTTTTAGATTACTGTATAGGGCTCGTCACTAATCAATACGGGTTTAGTTATATCCTATATACTACAATAAGGCACGTCGCCCCAGTGCAGTTTCAGGATATACTTGAGGTCATTACAAAGGGCTTGTCACCAATCAATATAGTCCGACAACATGAATATATTGTCTCATACCACCATAATTGGCTCACGAGTCTAGGTTGCTCATTAGTCACTACGGGGAGGCTCGTCGCCCCAGCGTAGGCCGACAGCTTAACCACGGTGTCCCATACCACTATGTCCAGCTCATGAGTCTTAGGGGATTGAGATACCATGGTTAATAGGATTTCACTGGTGAGTTTGGTACCTTAGATTCAAATAGTAACGTCCAAATATGGTAAACATACATCGGTCAATCGGGTTATTTAATGAGCTCAACTAGGACAAGCGCACGTTGAGTTGATCAACATGGAATGCATAAGCACTCGTGGCCTAACCACTGTCGAACCTCCCAAGTACGACTCGCATTCATCGAATACATCCTGCGTGGCAAAAATAACCTCAACCACCAGTTTAAGGGCTGTTATCGACTACCTGGACTGTAATATAGTCCCAATCACGTACAAGCTCAATAATAGACATTTGATTCATATTCTACATTCAAATGAACATGTTATGAAATATAACTTAAACATAAATACAGTACATGGAGGAAATCATACACACAGTTAACATGAATAAAATAGGCTAAACAATTCATGGAGGAAATCATACAGACAAGCAGGGTAATTGAGATTCATATCTCAACAACCTTATAAATCACACTTTACTGAATACTAACTCATTCAGGCATTTTTACAAACACTTAGACTTCACTATTCAACATACATCACGTATGTCGACCATATTGCATATAAGGGCAAATCCTTTCGCCAAAGAGTTGTCACATACATAACAATCATGTACTAATGACAATTAATCATGAAAATCTAAGCATTAGATTTCATATGCATACAAACATTTCACATACACATAAAATATTCTATTTACAACATAGGTTATACATATTCGTAAAACAAAACGAATAGCGCATTTGGCATGTGTAATAGCGTCCACATCAAGAATAAATCATTATCTGACATTGAAAGTCTTGAAAACCATAACCTAAATGTATATAGTCTGCACCTTAAGCTGAAAAATGCATAACGGATATGATTTAGACGATAAGTCTTCATCAATGGCAGATACGCAACCTAAGGCATGAAATAGGTTGGCTACAACAACACTTAAACTATTCTAAGCTCCAAAATAGGTTAGGGTTTGATTGACTTATCCAAAATTGGAATTAGAATCGTCAAAATAACGATTCAGATACAATGGATTAGTGCGTAGAGAAAACTGGAAAGAATTCCAAGATGAAACACCAAGTTCTCACTCACTTTTTCTCTCTTTCTCTTCTCTTATCCTAGCTAGGGTTAGAAATTCGTATGCGATATGTGAGAGAGGGTTTAAGGCCCTTATATAGGCCTAAAACCGATGGAAATAGCCCTAGGGCCAAGATATACTTAGGTTTTAACCAAATCGGGCTCATTCCGATCCAACGAAACACTTATGGAGGTCATCTTATTGAATACGGTCGGACTTAAGCTCACTAATATAGGATCTTAAGCAAGTTAAGTTTTCAGTCCGATCGAGTTTCTAGATCAACCGTGGCAGACCAATTTCAGTTCAACGGTCATCGAAACTCGATCAGGGATATAAGTACTTTAACATGTATGGGCCACCTTCCCTGATCTGAGGGTGAATTTGGGTCAAAAACCAACGGTCAGAATGCTTACAAATGGCGAGCAAGCGACACGACTCAGATTACTGAAATCCATATTTAATTTCTTAAAAATCTTCACTTTCTCACACTCTTCACTCTGGACTCAAGAAATTGGTCTCAGGACATCATTTGGGCTTGATTTTTAAGGTGATAGTCAAGTCCAACTAGGCGGTCATAACTGTCTAAGTTCATCACTATCGGACTTTTGACATGCGGTATAGGTCCAATACAAAGTTTTTGAATGCTCTCGAGAGCAACTGGGTTTATAGTTGGATCCTAAATTTCAGGATAATGCAGCGTTACTAATTTTATAGGTTTTGGGTCATATAGATCATATTTAAAATGGTTGGTGCTAATTTCACAGGTAACCTAGTTTAGTGCTAGTTAATTCACATTAAATTTCTAAAGAATTGAGTTCTAAATGATTTCTGCTAAAGGCGGTACTCAGGTCTTTTACAGATTTTTCCAGGACGTTACAATCTACCCCCCTAAAGAAAAATTATCCTCGAAATTCGTACCTTCTCATGGTCCTTGAGGATCTGAGGGTAGTTCTTCCTGACCTCAGCTTCAGTCTCCCAAGTAGCCTCTTCTTCATTATGATGTGTCGACAGTACCTTCACAAGTGGGATAACCTTGCTATGCTATACCTGCTCCTTTTTATCCAATATACACGTCGGTTGTAGTTCATAAGTGGCATCCTCGCTCAACTGCACCTACTCCCAATTAATAATATGCGAAGGATTAGGAACGTACTTCTTCAACATGGACATATAAAATACGTTATGCATGCCTGCGAGTGATGTGGGCAAAGCAAGGCGATACGCTACTGCCCCCACTCGATCAAGTATCTGGAATGGGCCAATGAATCTCAGCGTGAGCTTCCCTTTCTTACCAAACCGAAGGACGCCCTTCATCGGGGAAACCTTAAGAAATACATGGTCCCCAACCTCAAACTCAAGCGGTCACAGTCTCGTATCAGCGTAGCTCTTCTGCCTGCTCTGTGCTGATAGCAGTCGACGTCTAATAATGTCAATGTTCTCTGAAGTCACCTGTACCAACTCTGGACCAATCAGAGTCTTCTCACCGACTTCTGCCCAACAATGTGGTGCTCTACACGGGCGACCATACAATGCCTCATAGGGAGTCATGCTAATAATCATCTGGAAGCTGTTGTTATACGCGAACTCTGCATAAGGAAGATAGTCATCCCAACTGTCCTTGAAATCCAACACACAAGCTCGCAACATATCTTCTAACATCTAATTTACACACTCCATATGCCTGTCTGTCTGCGGATGGAACGCGGTACTGAACTTCAGCTTCACACCCATCGCTTCCTAGATACGAGTCCAGAAGATAGATGTGAATCACGTGTCTCGATCTGACACAATCTCCAAAGAAACTCCATGCAGACATACAATCTCCTTGATGTACAACCTGGCCAACTCGTCTGCAGAATTCGTAACCCTGATTGGTAGGAAATAAGCTGACTTCATCAACCTATCAACGATCACCCAAATAGAGTCATGTCCCTTCCTCGTCTTAGGCAGTCCTGAAATAAAATCCTTAGTAATGAAGTCTCATTTCCATTCAGCTATGGGCATGGGTTGAAGCAATCAAGGAGGTCGGCGATGTTCTGCCTTCACCTGCTAACACGTGAGACAACGGGACACGAATTCTGCAATATGGACCTTCATATTATCCCACCAGTACGATCTTTTCATGTTTTGATATAACTTCATGCTACCTGGATGCATCGCAAGCCTTAAACTATAGGCTGACTCGAGAACCTCTCGTCTTAAGTCTGGAATGTCTAGGACGCATAGGCAGCCTTGATAACATAAGCCCCTATCCGTACCAATAGTCCACTCTGAGTCCTCATATGTACCAACTTGCCTTTCATCTTCACCAAAAGCTCATCATCTGCCTGAGCCTCGATAATCCGGCCATCTATGAGGGGCTGTACACGTACATGTGCGATGACTTCATACGGTTCTTTCACCGTGAGTTTCTGCTCAATGTCTCGCACAAACTCAACCATATCCCATTCTGCAATCATAAGCGGAGCTGTAAATTCTATAGTCTTCTTGCGGCTCAACGCGCTGCCACAAGGTTTGCCTTTCCCGGATGGTAGGAGACCTCGAACTTAAAGTCCTTCAAGGTTTCCATCCATCGGCATTGCCTCATATTCAAGTCTCGCTGTGAGAATATATACTTAAGGCTCTTACGGTCGCAAAAGAGCTCGAACTCCTCTCCATAGAGGTAATGTCTCTAGAGCTTTAATGCTAAAATGACAGCTGCCAACTCTAGGTCATGCGTAGGGTAATTCTCCTCGTGCTTCCTCAACTGTCTCGAGGCATAACTAATCACTCTATCCTTTTGTATAAGGACACAACCGAGACCAACGCGAGACGTGTCAGTATATATCATATACTTAACCCCTTACTTTGGCAATACTAGCACAGGGGCGGATGTCAACTTGTCCTTTAGCTCCTGAAAAGCTGCCTCGGCCTTCTCATTCCAGGCAAACTTCAAATCTTTTCGTGTCAACTGAGACAATGGTTTGGAAATCTTAGAAAAGTTACAAATGAATCGTCGATAGTAACTTGCCAGCCCAAGAAAACTCCTCACCTCAGTAACTGAACCGAGCTGCTTCTAATCCTGAACGACACCTACCTTAGAAGGGTCTACAACAATACGTTCCTTGGACACCATATGTCCCAGGAATTTAACTTCTTCCTTCCAAAACCGCACTTCTTATACTACGCAAAAAGATGATTCTCCCTGAGAGTATTCAATACCGCTCTCAGGTGCTCCTCATGCTCTTCCCGACTCGTGAAGTATATCAAAATTTCATCGATAAAGACAATGACAAATCAAAACAGAAACAACCAAAACACTCTGTTCATCAGATCCATGAACACAGCCAGAGCATTTGTAAGTCCAAACAACATCACAAGGAACTCGTAATGACCAAAGTTTGTCCTGAATGCAGTCTTCTGAATGTCCTCATCCCTGACGTGCAAACTGATGATACCCAAACTGTAAATCTATCTTGATGATACCCAAACTGTAAATCTATCTTTGAGAAATAGCGTGCCCCTTTTAACTGATCAAACAGATCATCAATCCTGGGCAAGGGATACTTTTTGTTCACTGTCACTTGATTCAGCCTGTGATAATCAATACATAACCGAAGGGAACTGTCTTTCTTCTTCACAAATAAGACAGGCACTCCCCAAGGTGACACACCCGGTCGAATAAAGCCTGCCTCTAATAATACATCAATCTGTCTCCTTAGTTCCTCCATCTCATATGGAGGCATACGATACGTCGGTAAGGAAATAGGTGTCGCACCGGGCACAAGATCGATAGTGAAGTCAATCTCATGCCGAGGAGGAAGTCTCAGGATCTTCTCAAACACATCGGGGAAGTCTCGAACCACTGGCATATCTCCCAACGTCGGATCATCAGAACTCTCTAACAAAGAAGCGTAGCTGCTAACACAGCAGGTCCAACTAACCTGAACTGGAAATGAGAAGACCGTGCCCTCAGGTCTGTAGGCTATCACGATTCTGGCCTCGCAATCAATCTCTACTCTCATCTTCGTGAGCCAATCCATCCCGAATATAATGTCGTAGTGACACAGTGGGGCGACAATCAAGTCGACGACCACTGTCCTGCTACCAAAATCTACTGAGTAAGACTCACAGATCCGAGTAATGTCTGAAGTAGTCCCTGTAGCTGCAGTGAGTCTACTCCTTTCATAGGAGCCATAACCAAACCTAGCCGCTTGACTGCAGTGCAAGAGATGATCGAAATAGTGGACTCAGTGTCACTAATAAGAAGATAGGCGTACCTTGGATATGAGCGGGAACTTTAAAAGATGTTGGTGCTAAATCTGCCTCGGCGCCTCAACTATGAGCGCGTGAACCAGAGCCTATTGTGGGCGATGCGGTGGAGGTACCATGGGCCGTTGTGGCGGCCTGAAATGAGGTGCGGGTAGTCTGAAGGAAGGACAAGCTGGTGCTGATCGAAGGGGTGGTGCAGAAATAGCTTGAGGCATCGGACGGTTGATCCTTTGAGGCATCGAGAAACCACTATCTCGCATCCTAGAGAAACAAGTCACCTCAGTGTGGCCTGGCTTCTTGCAGTAGTTACACCACACATCAGGTCACCTCACATGGATAGGAGATGCCAAGAACCTTGGTGGTGAATCTATACGAGGCCTCTTACCAAGGAAAGGACTACTCAAAAAATTAGGTTGTGCCCAGGGAACCATAGGTGTAAGGACAACCTATCCCCGTCCTACTCAGCTCGCAGGGACATGCTCACCAACTCAGCATAAGAAGAGATGCTCGCACAGCACATCTTCGATCGAATCTCAGGCCGCAGACCCTCAGAAAAATGTTGCATCTGCAACGGCTGATCACCCATTATCAAAGGAGCATACCTGCCTAGCTCCGTGAAACAGTTCTCATACTTTGTCATCGACATCCCTCCCTGACAAAGGTGAAGGAACTCACTCTCCTTCTCATGTCGCTAAGTGACCGAAAAATACTTCTCGTGGAAGTGGGCCTCAAACGCCTCCCACGTCCATACAAATCCCTCCGTAACTGTGCGGAGAATACTATCCCACCACAAGCTGGCCTCCTCAAACATGAAGGTGGCAAGCTCAACCTGCTCCGCCTCAGAACAGCGTAGTGGTCTCAACATCTTCGAGATGCGGTCAATCCAATACTCAGCCTCCTCGAGTTTGTGAGTACCCGTAAAAGTAGGAGGCCACAAGCGCTGGAATCGCTCGAATGTGCCACTGGCACTAGCATTCCCAGCTAGGTGTATAGGCGAGGTAGGTAGAGTCGCCCCCATCGAATGAACAAAGATACCATCCATGAAGGTTAAGAACTGCTACTGCTGCTGGATCTGATGTTGTTGTTGCTGTGTCTACTGCTACTGCATCAACAACATCATGTGCTCTAGCCTATCAGGAGGCGGAGCGGATTGTGATGCATGAGTCGTCGACTTAGATGCACGGTTCTACTCAGGAACCGAAGGTGTGACAGTAGGCACCACAGAAGGTGTCACAGGAGTCGGCCCAGTAGCAGGGCCAGAAGCTGGTTAAGAATCCGGCATAGAATAAGAGCGAGACGGGCTTGAATGGGGGTCCGTATGGCTATAGCTCAGGGGAGGGGCCCCATCAAGCGACTCACCCAGAGAGAGATGGGCCGAAGTCCTCGAGCCCTTAGGTGGCATACCCTATATACAACAAAGGGTGCAACCAGTGAGATTAAGCATTCACACAGTCCATCCACAGAGCATTCACTTCATAAGCCAAAGAAACAACATACATTTTATTAACAAAATTGTCACAATATATGAAGTGCAGCATTACATGAATCGTGACGGAGAAAGCATGTGAGAAAAACAACTAAGCTTCAACCACTAAGCTTCAAATACTAAACAACTACCAAACAACTATCAAACCACACACAAGAACAAGCAACAAACAGACAAACAACGACTACATAAAGGACTATTCATTAGAATCTGGCGATGGAGGAGGGGCACCCTTATCCTGCATACAACACAGGATCGTCCTCAAAGTGCGAGTTACTTTCTTAAACTTGTGCTTCATGAGGCCCTACAGATCCATAATATCCTGCCGAAGATTAGACTGGCCCTCCTCAAGCCTAACCAAACGGGCTTCTCTATCAGCCCTATCAGGATCATTCTCCTCAGTAGCAAGAGGAGGACTCTCATCAGTATCCTAAGCCTCCTCTTCTTCTTCACCCTGCTCTTCTTCTTCTTCTATCTCAGCTTCACCTTCCTCATCACTCTCTTCCTCTTCACTTTCTGACTCACCTTCACTCTCCTCAAGTAGGGCTTGTCGCTGCTGAGGCCCAATCTCTATTTGATTGAGAGTAGTCTCAGTAATGTAATGGATTGGCACCGGCAATTCTGCCCCAAGTCTGTAGCCAAACTCAAGTGCAATCCTGCATATGAGTCGGCCGAACAGGAGAGATTCAGTCCTTCTATTCGAACGTGCGATAAGTAGTATTTGTCTCAAGACATATGTAGGCACACAAAGCTTCTCTCCCTACCCCACATGATACAGGAAATCTACCATCAGGCACACGCACTCACTGTGGTTGTTCACCTGGGATAAATGTTGAACACACTGATGTGGTGAAGCAAACAGAATTCTTCTGTCATATTTGTCGCTAAGAGGCTTTTATTAGGCTGTCATTCAACCAGACGACCACAAAGGAACCGTGTGCAGCGATCCCTTTCACGTGCACTATTCAGATTCTTCTCACTTGCATGAACCTCACCAAGTGGCACATTCAGAATCTAAGAGATCAAAGCAACATCGACTGTGGCCACCCGATCTCGTTCAACTGGAATTTTAAACTATAAGGGCTCCAATGTTGGCTCTTGGATGTGGGCATATAAAGCTCGAACAATGTCCACATTTGTACGATACTCACCCTCAAATAGTAGACCCCATTTTGCTTCTACTAAGCACTCGAACAACAAGAATTCTCCAAATAGCCGTGCATCTACATGATCTTCAATAAGGACCATGCGGCCTTCGAAAACACCATTAGACAACTCCGCCAACAAGGAACTTCCTATAGGAGCATGGAGATCTAGATCCCTCTTCGTTTGCAACTCACGAGTGGCATTTAAACTAGCGGCAGCACCTCTCGGCCTTCAAAAATGGGTTGGTCGACTCAGCCCGGCTTCATCTACGGGAGCTTTCTTCTTCCCCATGAAAGAGAGGATGGAGAAAATGGAAAATATGGCCGTAATAAGCTAGAATAGGGCCATGAAAAATGAAAGAAATGAAGGAAATGGGATGGGTATTGGGACTTCAACGAATTTGAGACTCAAAGTAGGGATTTGAGTGCTCAAATGGGAAGAAAAGAAGGGGAAATCAACAATGGAGGTGGGTTTTGAGATGGGTAGAAAGGGGATGCATGAAAATGGAAGAAGGAGTTTGGAGAGGGGTTTTATGGAGATTGGAGAAGTATGTTTGGAAAAGGGAAGCTTGGGAGGATGATTTGTGAAGGAAAGATGAGCTAGGAGGGGTTTTAATCAAAAAATCATGGAGGAGTGGGCCACGCAGGACCCTAGTAGCGTTGGCCCTAGCCGGCTCGCCCGGCCTGGCCCGTTAGATGGCGAGGCCTCGACGGTCTCTGGACCTCCCGGTGAGGGCGTCCTCCCCCCCCCCCCCCCCCCCCCCCCCCCCCCCCCTCCCCAGGTCAAAAATGATGTGGGTTCCACCCTGGGTCCCTCTAAAACTGCCCCGATTGGGCCCCTACTCCAATTCGACTCATTTCGGGTCGTTTCAAAACAAAACTGATACATATATACATTGACCAATTTCTAATGGCTAGGATGGAATGAAACACGATATAAACCCATCAATTGACGGTCTAGGAGTGATTTGGGGTCATTGTGTGTGATCAGGAGTGTACACGGACTCGATCTCGGCGATCATTTTCAGTAAACTTTCGCCGATTGACACAACTAGGAGTCCTAAACTTGTTTATAGGTTTTTCTCACATCCTCCTACGCTAAAGTGGCATCAACATGCATCGTGCGACCATAACCCAGGTCCAGTTTAATCTAGATCATGCTCTGATACTAACTTGTAATGCCCTGAAAATCGGGGGTCGAGCATAACTCAGCTCCCGAGTTCCAAAACATCACTTATGCAACATATTTAAAGATGGATGTATGTTGTCTGTATTAGTGCATAGAACATGAAGTAGATTAAGTCAAAATAACAAACATAGTTCAGGGACAGTCAGAAAATGCAAGCGGAAGACTGAAATACATATATAAACCAACATACGTCCCCAAGATATGTATGCTCTTTCAGGTCATAATTACAAGTCATGTCTCAAAATACATATAATAAAATGTGATAAATCGATACAAATATAGCCCTAAATCTCTGTCAATCAGGTCCTGGCTCACATGAACCCACCAGAGAACTGCATGAATGAGAACGCCTCATCATCCTCTTCAAACTTTGGGTCCAGCTCAAGCGGCGCAAGATCATCTGTAAGTAAATCAAAGTCTAGTTGGTGTTTAAGCACCGTCCCAGAACTTGGGAGTGAGTGATCAACTCAGTGGAACTATACAGTAAAGGTTAACATGTTATCAATTCAATCAAGCAGTAATGATAAAGCAGTACAATCAAACATGTCCTAGATACTCTTGTTAATGCAAGAATGATATAAGGTAATGATGCATGCCCTCACCACAAACTCCCTCTTACGACATCATATAATGATCGCGGCATGAATCACTACTACTGTACTCTACACCAATGCCAACAGCACATGCAGTGCGATGTTATGAGCATGATTATCAAGTTCTTATTAGTCCTTTTCATACAGAAGGATTGGGAAGCATTAGTCCTTTTCATACAGAAGGATTGGGAAGCTAAGATACCTCCCTTACATCAATACCCAAACAATGATACATTATAGGGTCGTCAGTCCTAGACAATCTCATACGATATTATAGTTTTAGATTGTTGTATAGGGCTCGTCACCAATCAATACGGGTCTAGTTATATCTTATATACTGCAATAAGGCACGTCGCCCCAGTGTAGTTTCAGGATATACTTAAGGTCATTACAAAGGGCTTGTCACCAATCAATATAGGCCGACAACACGAATATAGTGTCTCATACCACCATAATCGGCTCACGAGTCTAGGTTGTTCACTGGTCACTACGGAGTGGCTCGTCGCCCCAGCGTAGGCCGACAGCTCAACCACGGTGTCCCATACCACTATATCCAGCTCATGAGTCTTAGGGGATCGAGATACCATGGTTAATAGGGTTTCACTGGTGAGTTTGGTACCTTAGATTCAAATAGTAGCGTCCAAACATGGTGAACATACATCGGTCAATCGGGTTATTTGACGAACTCAACTATAACAAGCGCACTTTGAGTTGATCGACATGGAATGCATAAGCACTCCGTGTGGCCTAACCACTGTCGAACCTCTCAAGTACGACTCGCATTCATCGAACACAGCCTGCGTGGTGAAAACAACCCTGCGTGGTGAAAACAACCTCAACCACCAGTTTAAGGGCTGTTATTGACTACCTAGACTGTAATATAGTCCCAATCACGTACAAGCTCAATAATAGACATTTGATTCATATTCTACATTCAAATGAACATGTTATGAAATATAACTTAAACATAAATACAGTACATGGAGGAAATCATACACACAGTTAGCATGAATAAAATAGGCTAAACAATTCATGGAGAAAATCATACAGACAAGCAGGGTAATTAAGATTCATATCTCAACAACCTTATAAATCACACTTTACTAAATACTAACTCATTCAGGCATTTTTACAAACACTTAGACTACACTATTCAACATACATCACGTATGTCGACCATATTGCATATTAGGGCAAATCCTTTCGCCAAGGAGTTGTCGCATACATAAAAATCATATACTAACGACTATTATTCATGCCAATCACAATATCAGATTTCATATGCATACAAACATTTCAACATACACATGAAATATTCTATTTACAACATAGGTTATACATATACACAAAACAAAATGGATAGCGCATTTGACATGTGTAATAGTGTCCACATTAAGAATAAATCATTATATAACATTGAAAGTCTTGAAAACCATAACCTAAACGTATATAGTCCGTACCTTAAGTCAAAAAATGCATAACAGATATGATTTAGACGATAAGTCTTCGTCAACAGCGGATAGGCAACCTAAGGCATGAAATAGATTAGCTACAGCAACACTTAGACTATTTTAAGCTCCAAAATAGGTTAGGGTTTGATTGACTTATCCAAAAATGGAATTATAATTGCCGGAATAACGATTCAGATACGATGGATTGGTGCGTAGAGTAAATTGGGTAGAATCCCAAGATGAAACACCAAGTTCTCACTCACTTTCTCTCTCTTTCTCTTTTCTTATCCTAACTAGGGTTTGAAATTCGTATAGGATATGTGAGAGAGGGTTTAAGGCCCTTATATAGGCCCAAAACTGATAGAAATAGCCCTAGGGCCAAGATATACTTAGGTTATAACCAAATCAGGCTCATTCCGATCCAACGAAACACTTCTGGAGGTCCTCTTACTGAATGTGGTTAGACTTAAGCTCACTAATATAGGATCTTAAGAAGGTTAAGTTTTCAGTCCAATCGAGTTTCTAGATCGACCGTGGCAGACCAATTTCAGTTCAACGGTCACCGAAACTCGATCAGGGCCACAAGTACTTTGACATGTATGGGCCACGTTTCCTGATCCGAGGGTGAATTTGGGTTAAAAACCAATGGTCAGAATGTTTAAAAATAGCGCGTAATTGACACGACTCCGATTACTTAAATCCATATTTAATTTCCTAAAAATCTTCACTTTCTCACATTCTTCACTACGATCACTTTCTCCATATTTAATTTGGGTTAAAAACCAATGGTCCGATATGAAGTTTTCGAATGCTCTCTAGAGTAACTGGGTTTAAAGTTGGATCCTAGATTTCAGGATAATGCAGCGCTACTAATTCTATAGGTTTTGGGTCGTACGGATCGTATTTAAAGTGGTTGGTGCTAATTTCATTGGTAATCTAGTTTAGCGCTAGTTAATTCATATTAAATTTCTAAAGAATTGAGTTCTATATGATTTCTGCTAAAGGTGGTACTCGGGTCTTATACGGATTTTTTCAGGACGTCACATAATATCCCCCTAGACTAAGGAAACTATGGATCTTGGACGCATTCGTAGGCTGGCCCCACTGCTCACTGCATCAACCTTTAAGAGGTCCATAGTGTCACCCTCCCTCATCACCATGTGATCGATGAACTTCATCTCCTCCTGCCAAAACACGCACTTCTCCAGCTTTGTATACAGCTGGTGGGCACAGAGGGTCTCAAGCACAATCTGCTGGTGCTCAGCATCGTTCTCTCAAGTCCTCGAATATACAAGAATATCATTAATGAATACTATCATGAACTGATCGAGGAACGGCTGAAAAACCTCATTCATCAACTGCATGAATATGGCAGGTGTGTTAGTTAGTCCGAACGACATGACCAGAAACTCAAAGTGACCATAGCATGTCCAGAAAGCCGTCTTAGGAATGTCCTCCTCTCGGACCCGAATCTGATGGTAACCGGAACGCAAGTCCATCTTGGAAAAATACTTACACCCTGTAACTGATCGAACAGATCATCAATACGAGGAAGCAGGTATCGGTTCTTAATAATGACTCTATTGAGCTCACGATAGTCTACACAGAGTCGCAATGAACCATCCTTCTTCTTCACAAATAGCACCGGGGCTCAACTAGGTGAACTGCTCAGACGAATGAAACCTAACTCCCGGAGCTCATCCAACTGCTCCTGCAGTTCTCTCAACTCCAGCGGTGCCATTCGGTAGGAGGCCTTCAAAATAGGTATGGTACCGGGCACTAAATCAATCTGAAACTCCACCTCTCGACATGGTGGTAAACCTGGGATCTCTTGAAAGACATCTGGGTACTCACAAACAACTGGCAGCTGCTTAATACACTGCTACAAAATCCTCAATGGCAGAAACCAAGAAACTAGATAACGGCTCTCCTCTAGTCTCGATGATAAACTGGAATATTGGCAAGCTTAGAATGTGAAACATAATTGTCCTCGCAACATAATCTAAGATGACACAATACTCTGTAAGCCAGTCCATACCCAAAATAACATCAAATCCTGTCATCAACATCAAGAACAGATCGACAGGAAGGAACATCTTGCCCACTAATATTGGGCAAGAAGGGCAGCGATGGGTCAAAACAATGGACTTCCCTATCGAAGTCGAAACGGCCAAGGCCTCAAACATGGACTTCAATGAAATACCAGGCGATTGGCAAAACTGATCATCCACTAAAGAATGGGAAGTGCCAGAATCAAACAAAACATGAGCGATGCAAGCAGAAATAAGAAGAATACCCTCAACGACTCCACCGGTCGATGACTATGGGTCCTGACCTGGTGTCTGCTACGTAGAATAAAAGCGGCCCTGAGCTGGTAGAGGAACAAACCGAAATAATGGGGGTCCTGAGTCTGTGCACGCTGGGGTGTGATACATAATGGACCTAGGGACTAGACATATGGATATCCCCTCTATTGGTGGTGGTGGTACTGCTGCTGCTCCTGTCTTTGCTGAGGAGGAGCCCTAGAAGCGGTGAGTGGAAGCTGTGCTCTCTACTTCAGCTGAGGAGGATGAGGAGGAGGCAACTGCAATGACGTCTTCTACTGTATGGGGAGAGGGCACTCACGCCTCCGGTGCCCTGCCTATCCATAGTCAAAGCAAATACAGGAAAAGGAGCCGGAAGATGAAGCGGCTGGCGGTGTTCAAGATGATGATTAAGCTACTGTCTAAACTGCAGGCTGTCAAAACCCTGATCTGCTCCTCTATCTCTGTTGATGGTGCTATGTGGAACTATTGGCTGGTGTCCTCCTCTTTCGGTCTCCACTGGAACTCTGCTCTCTCGACCTCTGGGTCATGACCTAGTCCTCCTCATAAACCAGTGCCCGATGTATGACTTGGTCGAATGTCTCTAAACAATGCCCTACCACATGGCTGCGAAGGGCAGGACAAACTGGTCACAAAACGACGACCCCTCATCTTCTCATCACTAGTGAGATGAGGAGTAAATCTAGACTAGGCTAAGAAACAGGCCTCTTACTGAGATACAGACAAATCACCCTGCACTAGGGCCTCAAACTCGATCACCTGCTGGATCTGAACGTGCTTAAGAAAGAAATTCTAGTCGAAACAGACCACAAACTCCTCCCATATCCAAACAAACTGAGGACTGACCATCTTGAATATAGATGACCACCAATGACGGGCCTCACCCTGAAGAAGATAGGTCGCAAGGGATACCCTTTGATCTGTAGGACAAGATATAGTCGTAACCTCAGTGTGCCAAGCGTTGGCGGCAGAAGGGTTAGGGTCACCACTAAACCTCGAGGGATCATGCTGTCAAAACTCTCAAGCTATCGTACTAGTATGAGATAAATCAGACTACCCAGAATGCTCGGCTCCTATGCAGCAGCTACAAGCTGTATCAACTTCTAAAAATGCCCGGTTCCTATGGGTACTGTCGAAAAAGCAGGGGCGGCACTCGCCCTAGGCGAAGGCACAGGTGTGGTTGATGGGGTAAGATCCTCTGTAATTGGAACAGCAGGTCGAGGAGGGGGAACCGGTGGGGGAGCTGGAGCATCTGAAGGAGCCGGTGCTGCAAGCTCAATCAGAGGAATAGGCTGGATCGGTACCTCGGGAATCGGATCCTCAACAACGGGAGCAGGATGTGCTCAAGAAGGACGGGTAACTCGGGCGCCTCGTCCACGGGTACTACAACAATGGGCACCACGACCATGGGTACCATGACCTCGGGTGCCATATCTAGGCGGCATCGTCTACAAAATAATGACGATGCAAGGAATCAAAACAATTACAGGCTCAATACGGAGTGAAAGGAAGGGTCTCGGGACACTACTTGTCCTATGCGCTTAGCAGATATGTGATATTATCCCAAGTTATTCCAGAATTACTTATCATGCTCTGATACCAACTCATGTCATGCCCTAAACTTAGTAACCAGACTCACAAGGAACCCGATGACCGGTTCTGACCGCAACAGCCTCTATAGTACCCCATTCTCGGTTCCTGAGGCAGGTTCTGATCATGAGATCCTCTAAGGAGGATTTTCATAACAGTATAATCATTCCAATATGAGTATTACCCAAGATTATAGTAAGTACATCTGAGAATAACAAGGAGCACACATCACTAAATCCACTAAGAATTTTAACTTTTACAAGCTTACATCAGATCTAAAAGGACATACATAAGATAATGGGAAAAGAGAGAAAAGTCAGCAGCACTGGAGTCCTCAAGCTCAATTCTAATCCATTACCTAGAGTCTCCAGCATGCATCAATCGTACATAAGCTAATAGAAGCTTAGAGGGTGGTGTAAGTGTGCAATAATGGTGCACAGAAGAATAGTAGGAGGTACAAGGAAGGAAACATGCTCAATGAGAATATCACTAGCCTTAATAAGGCTTATCATGAATACAATACAATGAGTATTGGATGTCATACTAAGGCAATGCATGAAAGGGGCTAACACAGCCAATGCTAATGCGATGCAAGTAATGCTAGTGCTCATATCCAAACTACATGTCAAGTACATTTCCAATCATAAGGAAATCATCGGGGTCCATTACACTATTGAATGACTGTTGCTCTATAGACCCCACAGGCTGGATAAAGGAGGCTATGGGATATACAACAAATTAAGGTGGGCCCACGAAGTAGGCTGGACGCCCTAGTCTGGGTGTCCCTGCCTAGTGGGACACTCCCGGCCACACCACAATCAACTCAAATGTTCATTAGGTTTGAAATTTTACAGGGTGAGGCTTCCATGGGTGGGTCACACCTCACAAACTTTCATAATTTTTGGACACCTAAAAATATTTTAATTAATTTAAATAAAACAATCTATCCAGAAAAATCAGACTGACCTGGATGTCTCAATGTGGTGGGTCAGGCCGTCCCTTTCCATGGTGTGTATAGGGGTCCATTGGCCCCAAAAATTTGTAGGTCGGTCCCAACATGGGTGAGATACCTCCTTGTAAAGTTTCATAATTTTTGGGTACTCAAAAATATTTTAATAAATTTCATAATTACAATCTGTCTAGGGTAAAATATTGTTGGAAATATAACAGTCCTAAATTTGGGTCATCCAAATGGGAGGGTTCTGGGCCTCCAAAATTCCTAAAATTTAAACCCAAGGTCCCTCATCAAGCCTACAATAAGGTGAGACCTAAAACTATGGCCTACCATTTGAGAAAATATTTTTAAAATTTTATTTTTTGGGGGACTATGCTGCAGGACTGCACAGTAGAAATGTTTTGTAGTCCACTATATTGACCCACCCTTTTGGATGCCTAAATAGGTCCATTTGGGCTGAAATTTGATATGATTATAGGTGGGTTATGCAATTACAAGAATCACATATTAATTTTCATCATTCTTCTCACCAAATCACTAGAAATCAGGCCCCAAGGTGGCCCAAAAATTTGTCCAGACAGTTTCTAGACAGCAATAATACATTGAAATAAAATAATTATAAACACTAATAAAAATGGGATTTAATCCCAGGAAATTATAGGATGGACCACCCTAATAGGCCCCACAAATACGTAAGACATCCTACCATCCAAAACACCTTTTCATGTGTCCCAATTAGTTAGATATTAGGGCCACATGTCATAGGGTGGAATGCCATGGGCATCCTCCCATGTTTGGATGACTGGATTTTTGTTAGCCCACAAGGTGGGCTACACACCATGATCAGGGATGAAAACAAGGAAAAAGAAGAGAAATAAGAGAAATCCGACCGTAGGGAAGGGATCCGCCACTATTGAGCCCTCCCAAGAGTAATCCAACCACACATCATACATAGATTTGCATCTACTACAAGGATCTTACACATGCATGGCTAAAAATTATAATGGATGGTAGGAATACCATTCCCACTATGATCCTAAGGTCTAGATGACCTCATCATGTAAAGATATGAAAGGATCCATCATGATGGGGTCCATAAAGAAAAGCCTCATGCATGGGACATGCATGCATAAGGTGGGCCATTTGGCCACACTTATGGGGACGTGTGGGATCTCCACCATTGATTGGTGGGTCCTACACTCCCATAATGAAGGAAAGAAGGGATCTACATAACAAAAAAATTAAATCAGATTATACCATAAAGAAGCACCCACCTTAAGATCTCTATCTAAAACTCCACCCCAAGCTTCTTAGGGTCCAAGGAAGCAAGATGAAGGGGTGAATGAGGTTTTGATGGATGGATGGAGAGAGAAATGAGAGATGATGGGTTCGAATATTACAATGTTACTAGGAGAAGAGAGAGAAGAGAGTAGAGAGAAATGAGAGAATGAGAGAGAAAGAGGAGGAATAGGAGAGGTATAGCAAAGAAATAATGCGATTTCTAGAAAGAGGAGGAGAATGATGAGTTTTCTCTCTTGAGAAGAGAAAAATCCAGATTTTTGCTAAAAAATATGACTTGGGTTAGAGCAACATATCATGAGTTTCTAGAAAAGAGGTTATCCTTTCCTAGGTTAGAGAACTTCTATCATTGCTAGCTATAGGGAGGTGTGGGTAGGCAAGGCACTAGACTAGGCTAGGAACATGGAGCCTCGGGATGGCCCACATAGAAAAATGTGCACGTGGGTAAAGTGGGCCCCACATCATAATTAATGATCCAAATAATGTGTGGCCTACAACATTTGATGGACACATCAGATTTATGCACGAGATGCAGCGTTGGAATCGTGGTGAAAATGCGGTCACAATAGCATAGGTCTTGGGTCAATCTAAGTTGAGTTTACATAACTGAACTCAAGGATGACCGTAAATACTATCCAGGGGTCGCGGGTCGCCTGTATTTGACTGGTAGGACCGTGGGACTAAAATAAACGAGATACATATACACACGCATACATGCACACATGTAAACTCGGGTCGGGTCTCTCAACTACCCTCTGGTAAGTTCCATTGATGTATTATAGCATGCATGTATCATACAACATAGTGGACGGTGTGAATTCGAGTGTGGAAGGTCCATTTATGGTGGGACCTTCCACCAATGGCCGATTTGCTTCTTCTCTCTCCCTTTCTCTCTATTTTTCTCCTGTGTATTTGGATGATTTGTGTCCCACCAAGGAGAGGTCAGCAACATCTCAGACCCTTAGCTAGATGAGACGTCCAAGCCCACCTTGATTGGACGTCCAAGCCCACCATGCATGCATGGTTTCGGTGGCCTCCAAAATGGCTTTTTTTATGGAGGTCTGAGTAAACTCATGAGTCTAGAATTTTTTAACCTATCAAGGTGGACCCCACATGTTGAATTAGGGCCATAAACCCTTTGATTAATTTGTGAGGGCTGAAATATGGACAACCTATGTTGCTGTCCAGATTTCGGGCCCATTTGGAGCATGAGTTTTGAGCTATTGTTTAAACCTGTTTGCATGTCTTTCTATCCCAAATTTCTTTAGGGATTTTATTATGTGTGGATCTCACTTGGATGTGGAATGGGGTACACACCCTATCTCCCATGATTGAGGCCCATGGGATGGGCCAAAGTAGGCTAACTGCCCAAAAATTTCTGGACAGTTCAGTAACACAACAAGGTGGAAATGTGCATGTTTACCTAATTTTTTGAAATAAGTGGGCCACTGTAGTGGACCCCACTTATTTTCCATGAGTAGGACCACCATTTCCATAAATTTTCCAAGGGTTTGGGTAGGGTTTAGGCCCACTCCATGTGGTCCCAAACATAGGGATAGCAAGATTTCTACAACAACCAGATTTCTGTAACATGTATAGCTACCATTTTATTTTAAAATATTTATCATGCTCATAAAAATCTAAAATTTATTCTTGAGGTGGCCCACCCTTGCTGGGACCCACAAACAATATTTGAGGCCATTTTGGGCCATTGGAAATCAGAGTGTAGAGTGTGGTGGCTGGACTGGCCCACTTGGCTGGACGTCCATGGTGGTGACGTCTAACAAGGCTGGCCATCCCCACCTATTTGTGGCCCACCATGATGTGTGTTTTATCCACTTGTCCATCCATTGTAGGACCCATTTGGATGTGGTCCACCTTAGTGTGGAACGTACAAGGTGGGGGCCCACCATGTGCATTGCATAGGGCTGAATGTCCACCCCATTCGACTTCTCAGCCCATTGTGGGACGCCCTATGTGGGCTGCATGCTGGACCCTGGTCCAGCAGTATGACCCCCACTAGAGGTTGATTCCTTATGGAAATTAGTCTAAGTACCTAGACCTTGTCCCTTCTTGGATAGGCAGAGAGTATGACATCGTACATCATTGTGTGCTTGGTTAGCATTATGTGTGGTCATGGTTGTTTCATTGGGCAAGATATTATGGCTTCCCAGAGGGATGGAGTTCCCCTCTAGAGCACATAGGATGCTTAGAGCTGATACATGACTAGCATGTGTGATTCATGCATCTGGCATTTCATTACATGGTTTATATTCGCCCATGCTTCATCAGGGTCGTAGCCTCCATAAGAATATCATGGATGGCCGTATTGGACACCGAAAATATCTCTTAAGCATATAGGGCACTTAGGATGTCCTTGGGTGAAATCCCCTAAAACTTCATGGTACCAGAAGACACCTCAACACCGAGACCGAGTGGAAAACATAAGCGCATGAGTGACTTATACCATTAGGCCATGTCTTCCACTATTGCATGGTTGGTTGAGATGGGGTGTGTCCTTAACCGCCTGAGTGAGGGGGCAATAGCTAGGCTGAGTTTGACCAGCTCGTGAATGGGACTGCTACCGTTGAGCCTTACTAGTAATAGGCTGTCCACCTGCGCATAGTGTGGTCTCTTACACTCGTTAGACTGTGCGGCTAGGAGAGTGGTAGTCGGTTGGCAGTGTATTTGACCTCGGTGGTTTCCCTATAGTGAAATTGTATATGATTTGTGGACTTGATATGAGGACTGGCATGTATTGCATTTGCATTAGCATTGACTATATAGGCCTTCTGTGTATCGCCTTGGTATGGCGCCTAGTACTCGTGTATTACTTTGCATAGCCTTGGTATGGCTTGTTGCATTCATGATTGTCATAGCTTAGCCTTGGTATGGCTAGTGGCATTAATAGTGTTCATGGTTCATGTCGATCTTCCGCATTCTATGATATTTCTTTCTAGCACTGGTATTACATATACTTACAGATCCCTCTAAGCTTTCTATAAGCTTATGCACGATTGATGCATGTAGATGATTTTAGGAAGCCGCAGTATCTGAGGAGCTTTCAGAGCGTGCCGAGGATCTGTTGGAGTTTCCCTTATTCTGCTTATGTATTTCCCCTTTGATCCATGTACCTGTGTAAATTTTTGATACCTAGTTGATTTGTGATGTTTTCATATGGTTACTATCTGTGGTTACTATGTTATGATCTTGGGGATGCTCTTATTTGATTTAGACTCATGTTATAAATCCTCCTTGTGGAATCCCAGGATCAGAACCTGGTGAATGGGTGCCAAGAGCCGAGAATGGGGCACCACGGAGGCTGTTGCGGCCGGAACCGGCTATCGGGTTCCTCGTGAGTCCGGTCACCGAGTCTAGGGCGTGACAATATAACACATCCTTAAGAGTGTATTGTAGAGTGTTACATTGTATAAGAATCTATTTTATATTGTATGGAGTACATGCTAAATGGTGAGAGACGAAGTCACATGCATATGCATCAAAGGTTCCTTGATGAGGATAGTGTGTGCGATGAAGAGCCTTTGGATAATGACAAGAATATATATTTAACTAACATACAACATAAACAAGTCCGCAGATGGGTTCTACAATGCTACAATGAATTTATGAATGGAAAACGTAAGTAGATAAATTTTTTAAAATATCAAATCATGTGTAGTAATTAGATAAATACTTACATATATTGCATATAGAAAGTATGAAATATATTTAGGATTGACTACAACAAAGGGGTAAAGAAGAAATGGCAGTGTGTCGAAGAATAATGAACATGATTTCATCAATTGGTTACGAAAGGAGGTATTTTTCTAATTATTCATGTAATTGATATATTTGTTCATATATAGTTATTACTTTTTTCTTATTTGCAGTTGAATTTTGTTGAGGCCGAGTTGACATTGAAACAATTAGTAGATGACCCTACATTTAAGGCAAAATGTTATAACGAGTATCGTGCAAATAGTTTTGTATTCTCTCCAATTGAATACGAGACTACTAGTTAACACAAAATAGTGGGGTGTAATGAAAACCATCACTAAATACAGGATAAGTGTTAAAGATAAGAATAAAAAAGAAGATTAGGCTACCTATTATGGAGTAATAAAACAAATAATCAAGTTGGATTACATTGTCTT
This sequence comes from Magnolia kwangsiensis, assembly GCA_037074715.1. Lineage (NCBI taxonomy): Eukaryota > Viridiplantae > Streptophyta > Magnoliopsida > Magnoliales > Magnoliaceae > Magnolia > Magnolia kwangsiensis. The sequence continues at coordinate 102,025,412 of CM073577.1, read as the reverse complement.
CCGTCAAACAGTATTTTATTATGATTGGGTCAGAGTGGAAGACAAGACCAATGGATGCATTGTTGATCTCGAGTCAAATTTGGTAATGGTAACTATGGAGAGATTGAAAGGACATGAGAAAGAAGGAGTTGAACCATTTATAGTTGCATCCCAAGCAAGTCAAGTATTCTACTCCAAGGATCAAAAAAGGCCTAGATGGTATGTTGTTTTAATGTCACCAAAAAGATTGACGAAAGACGTGGACACACTTGAAGATCCGACTCTGTTTTCCTCTTCTGGGGGCGAGAATAAAAATTTAAAAAATATTATAAAGGAAATTGGCTATGAGTTATATGTAATTTTTTTGTTATCATACTTTGTGTTGATTCATTTGACATTTTATCTGATGTAAAAAATATCTTGATAAATGAATTTCTGTTTATATGATGATTTTTTCTTATATAAATTTGTCTATAGGTGAGGTTGGACATGTCAATAGCCGAGGAGAACATGTCAACTTCACAAGCACATGCATCAAAAAATGCAGGTAAATACAATTCCTTCATTACCTTAATATTTAATACATTGTTTTAAATAATATTATTTTGATACAACATAAGTTTTGTATGTGTTAGGAACTTCATTGTCATAAAAAAATAAGCTTGTAATCAGCTTAAATGCATTTGGACTACCTGTGGGCGAACACTCACATAGGTTAACTACAAGAAGTGGAGAGCTGGTTTGCACCCATGTCTCTATTTTCATCAAGGATCGACATGCAATGCCAATGAGTAAGAAGAACTTTGGAAGCTCTTACAGGTAAGATACAACAAAATTTCTTATGATATAAATTAATCATTATTCTTTTTTTTTTCTTCGACTAAATTCAATCTCAATTTTTCTTGTAGGACAAGTTTGTTATTCCTCAGTCTTACAAGGAGAAATGCTTTAAAAGCATGTCCGATATGTTCGGGAAGTACAAGTGTAAATTGAGGATGAAGTACCTCGATCCTCATTCAAATCATGATTCCAAATTAAACAACTGTCCACCAAGAGTTAGGCCTAAAGATTAAGAAATGTTCATTAACATATTTAGGATCCCAAAACTGTAGAACAAAGGAAAAAAATGCCGAGAATAGGAAAATCTAAAATTTTACCTTATGAGTGGCAGGCATGGCCACACAAGAATCGAGGAAGAAATGTTAAGTATTGATAGTTATATGTAACTTAAATTTTTTTGGTTGCTTTGTATTCTTAATAACTAAGAATGTGAAATTCATCCAAATATAGCAACGCCTAAAGAAAGATGGAGACACCACAATTAGTAGGACCGAAGTATGGATTAAATCCCATAAAAGAAAGGATGGTTCTATTCACAGTAATGCTGCTTCACATGTGGTAATCTCGTTGTCTTAAACTTAAGTTTATAGAATTCAGATTTAGTGTCAATATATTACCTATGTTATTATATAATATTACAAAAAAAAAAAAAAAAGAGTCAAAGAGTTACTTTCTAGTAAAAGAAGTAATTCTCATGACATCCTCAATGATCCATTGACTCAAGTGTTTGGTCCTGATACAAGGGGTCGTGTTCGAGGTGTTGGGACCACCATTTCCCAATTACAAATTAGGGGGTTCGCTGCAACTCTTGAAAAAAATCTCTTCGTATAAAACAAAAGTAGAAGAGAAATAGTCCACAATTTAAGAGCAATCGTTCAAAATTCAAGGGCTATCATCTAAAATAAATTTTATTATAGACCAAATCAGGGGTATCAAATAGATGATTCAGGTTAATTTTCATTAAAATATTTCTTTTAAAATTTTAAATAATAATAATTTTTCTTCAATTATCATATATAACACATGGTGTGGAACTTTATTACAGAAGTAGCACATGGATTCGGTTCAACCGGATAATCTACAATCGACTGGTGGACCTTTAGTTGGGAATCATCAATATGTAGAGATAATGCGGCCATGCAAGTTGTACTCTTGGTGTAAAGAGCTCATTGCTCAAGGGCAAGTTATTTTAGTAGATGAGCCCCAAATGATTCATTGCAAACCTCTTCGGGAAGATTTTTACAAGGTTGTCATTGATATAATTATCAAAGGAGATGTCGAATTTCCCGAGCCAGACGGATATCATTCAACTTTAGGCAAAGTTGGAATTGGCTCATTTATTGCATGACATCATTGCTTTACTGAGTTCACTGATTGAGGACAATAGTCTAATACTTTTTTAGACAATTCACCTTTTTGGACTGTATATATGTTTTGATTGTATTTGTGGACTGCGTCCCAAGTACATGTTGTATAGCTTACTTAATTAGTTGTTTCTATAGACTGGACATGATAAATGTAATGTAGGTTTATGACAAATGTGTTGATGGCTTTGATCATCACTGAATAGTAAAGGATTATATCACAGACAAAACACTTTACTGAGAGTAGACTCTATCATTTTTTAAGTAGATTTAGAGTTTTAAGACAACTACTAGTTTTGATGTAGATTTAGTGTTTTAACATTTCTATATCATGTATATTCAACGGTAGTCAGGTTATTTTGTTTGGCTAACATTGTATTGTTGTTGCCTATTTTCAGCTTGCTTAGGTACTAAGCCAAATCCAGGATTTCCTAAAAGAGGGATTTTTAGGTATCTATAAAGGAGAGATTTTCTTCTCTTGTGGTTCATCTTGTGGTTCTCTTAGTTCAGGCTTGAATTGTGTTTATGGTGCAAGTTCAAGCATATATTCAGCTGAACTGCAGCAAGTACAGCCCCAGAACTGTAGCAGGTGGAATCCCCTATTGTAATGAAGGTCAGGAAAAACCTTATTTGAACCATATTCACGAAATAGGCGTCTATATCTATCTTTAAATGATTAGATCTTACTGTACATTTGTTGTTTATTTATTGGTTTCAATATTTTTAATTGAACACACTCTAGGCCCATATGATTCCTTAGGTGCTTTCAACACCTTCTTAGATTTAAATTGTTGTTCTTGCATCAGAGTTCAATATCATGAATGATTATACACAGTCAGGTTTGTCAAATAGTTAAAAGGTAGCGATACTCGAGGAAATTGAATGTGAGGCAAGTTATTGCCATCTTGAGGGCTGCTTGTCAACGTCCTGTTGATAGGGAGAGAAACATTCATGAGGAAATTGAATGTGAGGCAAGTTACTACCATCTTTTGAGTTTTTTATTCTTTTTCTTCTTCTTCTTCTTAGAATTTGAATTTTTGATGGTTTCATGATCTGGTTTTTGATCGTTTGGCCTGAAACATCAGATTGCATGATGGGTTTTGATTTTTAAGCTTTTTCTCCCATTTAGATCCTTAATAAGATCATGGGTTTCTTGAATTGCAGATTTATTAAATGAGGACTATATTTTTGTTCTCTTGTTTCTTTGTTTCTTTTTTTTTCCTTTTTTGGTTAGAATGATAGTTTAAGATGATTGTGTACAAAACTTTCTTGAGTTCTCCTTGAAAACTGCTCTGTGGTCTAATGCTGAGAAAGGTCCTTGAAATGGTAATTTGAATTTAATTACTTCAGTATGTTACAAAACTTCTAATAAATGAGAGCTGAAATAATGATTCCTGTCACTCCCGTTTCAATTCTATCATGAGAACATCTGTCAGTATCTTTGGTCTAATTCACATTTTTCCATTAAGAAAAATGATTTTGATGAGTTGAATTGTGCTGAACTTTCTTTGATTAGAAAAATTCGCTACAATCCCAAAGCATGATATAGACTTTGATTAATCCACATTCAACCAGAAAGACTCAGAACAATTTGATCGTGAGAGTCATACTCAACTTGACAGTGAGAGTCATACAAAATTTTGTGTTGCATGCATGAAAGTGTTTCACTTACAAAAGTAAAATCATGGAATTCCCATGATTGCTTGACAAAAGTTCAATGACTGATTTCACATCTGCCACCAACCCTCCTTTAACTGAACTAGGGACTTGCTGATGCATTGGACTTGGTGGAGTTTACTACAATAAATTAATCCATGAATGAAATTGTTTCACTTACAAGGTATGGTGTTAGGGGTTCATGCCTGTATCTTGATGGAACGTGCTTTGTGCTTCAACATTTAGCTTTTGTTATTCTTCCTGATTCTGAGGTGCTTTCTTCTCATCTTTACTAGTGGTGTTTTTCTGTAGTTTTAATTTGAAATTCTCATCTCTGCGCCTTTTGATACATAAGCAGTCATGTTGACCTGTTATCCTGGCTTTTAATGTTCCTTTGAACAACATTTTGTGTTAATATTCTAGGTGTACTTTCTCCTTCCAACTCAGTTCCCTAAGCAACAACCGACTTTGATGCTCCAAAGTTCTCAGGTAATGGCAATGTTTAACTTTTTAATTTGTCTTACATCTCATGCACATGGATGTATGTCCGTGGACTTAAAGTTGAGTTAAAACAACTAAGGGCAAATTACAAATTTTCCATAAAGTTGAATGTTTCATACAAGTCATGCAGGTGCTTCTCCTATCTTGTTGATTGATCTTGCAATAGTCTTTTTAATCAAGACATGATCTTCTATTTTTTCAACTTCGATAACACCTGATACACAAAGTCCATTGCCATATTCTCACTACCATCTGCTATATTTAGGATCATCAAAGGTTACATGCTTTTAATATGTTATTCAGTTTTTCTTAGTGATGCTTCTTAAGTGATGGCCACATTGCAGATTTTATGCTTGTTTGGCTTCCTGCTCCAACCATTTCACTTAGGCCACCTCTGATAGTCAATGTTGGGCCTCTTGCTAAGTTCTTCTACAGCTACCCTGATAATGCATTTCACACTACAACAAATCAGGGCATAGCCGACTGATGGGCTAACCCTTTGCCCACAGTCTGTTTTAACGGTTGCGGGCAAAGGTCCCTTTCTATTAAAAAAAAAAACATAAATCCCTCTCTCTCTCGCGCCCATCTCCCAAAACCCAAAAGCCTCTCCCTTTCCCTCACCCTCTCTCGATCTCCCACGCTCCCTCACCCTCCCTCTCTCTCTCGCACTCAGCCTCTCCCTTTCCCAATCCGGCAGCAGCGATAAAGGTAAAAGGTCTGAAATTTTTCTCCGACCCGCTCCCTCGATTCTCTCAGAAAACCCTACTATCGATTTTCCATCTATATCTCTCTCTCTCACTTTAAATGCTGGAGGAGAGAGCTCTCCTTTGGATTTGCAGATCTCGACGAGCTCACGTTTTCAAAGGCGGACCCGTTTGGTTATCGCGTTCGCATCGGATCTAGGGTTTCTTTTACTTTCTCGCTTCCTATTTTATCGATTTAAGGTAAGAGCAAACGCAATCTTTTTGATCTCGTCTTCTCGCATTGTAAGGTTAGGGTTTCATTGAACTGCATTATGTTTTCTAGGGTTTTTTGAGTCACAATTGTTTTCTGCAACAATTTTTGGAGTTTTCTGGAGCTGCATTTTGATCTTGAGATCGTTTCATAGGATTTTTATTTTTATTTTTTAAAAATTTTTTCTGATGTTTTTCATTTGTGCTTTGATGATGTAGATCTTTTGAATATTAATTAATTTATTTTTTAAAATTTTCTTTTAATTGAGGGATTTGAAATTTCTGGGGAGGAGATCGTTTTTTGGTGTAGTTCTTTGATTGGGAGGAAAAACAGAGAAATTGAAAAAAGAAAAAAGGAAAGAATATTTTTTAGTGTTTTATTTTCAATAAGATTTTTTTAATAACACCTTAAGGGCTTGTTTGGACTTGTAAAAAGCATGGGACAGGAAATATTGTTTCTCTAGAAATCTTATTTCTAAGAAATGTGAGAAAAGAAACTTTATTTTTTCATACTTGTTTCAAAATAATATTTTTCTAAAAAAATTTAAAACATGTTTTTCTATTTTTTAGTAGCTCAAATGAATCTTGTAGGATGTGATTAACAAAATCGGTTGTTAGATCTTTCATTCCTGGGAATTTTTGGGGCATGGTCCATCGACAGTGTGATGAATCAGTTCAGTGCCTGGATTTTCGAACCATGTGCCAGACAACTTGAGTGTACAATGCAAAGCCTCAATTTTTGGATCCTATCACTCTTGGGTTATCCTGTATCCTTTATTTTCGGACCCCAAATAGGTGGGGCAAGACTGATGATAGTGTTGTTGTTGTTGGTGGTGATAGTGGTGCCGATGATGATGGTGCATCCAACGATACAATCTTTAGGCTCTACTGTATATATGCAATAATGATTTTGATCACTTTGCTCGATGACCATCCTATCGTTTTTGGCAATTGACATTTTTTTTTAGTGATAACACTTCCTTTTATCCACTTTCACATAATGAAAATGCATACAGGGGTACAACCAATACCTCCTTCTTCTTTTTTTTTCTTAAAGAACTTTTAAATGCTTCTGATATCGACTTTTAAATACTCAATTACTATAAAGGCTAACTCTGGTATGGACAATCTTCCTAGGAACAAGGCAAGCAGGAGTATTCTTCTTATTTTTGATAGAAGATAAGGCAAAAATTGCATTGCTTTACTGCTTTATTTCTATTTTCTTCCCTTTTTTTTTCTTTTTTTTTTTTGCTGTAGCTTGGTTACCTATGATCTTTTAGCCCTATTTTGTTGTTGTTGTTTCTCTGTTTTTCAAATAAAATTTCCACTTACAAGAAAAGGACAGTTGCATCTAGGTGCATCCAGGCCGCTAGAGTGATCTAAGGGCACTTGTGGCTTCTGCCTTTTAACTACACTGGATGAAGCCGAATCCTGAACTAAAGATCTCATGTTTTGTGCTAAACATTTATCAACAAGGGGCTGATAGGCAGAATTGTTGAGGTAATTTCTCTCATAATTGTTTGAGCAGTCATGTAAACATGAAACTTCTCATCTTTCAGTTTTTGACACCTTGCTTGCCTTCCATTGTAAATCTTACGCTATGGTCGTACTACCTTGAGCAGTGCACATATTGCCTGTTTGTATCCCATTGAAACTTGAGTGGTATACATGACAACTAGTTTCCTAGAGAGATAATTGGCTTCCTAGAGAGATACAATCCTCTACTATGTACCCATTTGATGTAGGCTGAACTAGGCTTATGATCCATGGGTTAGGCCCATTAATCTCAAGCCCAACAACTGGCCCATTAATCCTTGACACCTACGTTTGCAATTTCTCCAACAAATGATGTTAATTTTCTTCATAACTAGATACTATTAGTAAAATGCATGTTGGCCCATGTACATCAGTTTCACCACCTCATGTTAGGATATGATCGCAAAAATGACTGGATCCAAAACTCGAGTAGGCCATGCCAAATTAAACAATGGAGATTGAACACCCACCATTGAAACCTTCATTGGCGAAAAATGATGGACAGGGTAGATGTCATGTGGCATGTTGGTGGGACTATTATGTTTTCCGACAGACTTTCAAGGCTGGTGCTAACTTGTATGGTGTAAGTAGACAATACTGTACTTCCATGAATATGACATACTGCAAAAATGATTCAATTCCTATTTTCAGATTGGCCAATATTGGGTGGTTTTCAAAAATAAGGGTGGAGTAAACTAGAGCTCTGAGGGTTTATTTGGACTTCAAGATTTCACCTGACATTCTATGGGGAGGTAATTCTTGTGTTGGTCTTACACTTTTGATTAACAAGTCTTTTAGAAAGTTTATATTTTGATGGCCATTATAGACACCATAGTTGGTGATACTCATAGATATGTTTCAATGTTATATCTTGTTCATGTTGCTTGCACCAATTTAAGCTAATCATGCACTTTCAATGTCCATTTGGAATTCCCCAATTTTCAGCACACTTGATGTGCTCTATTCAAGTCGAAGTGGGATAAGAATATCCCACTTGTGGTTCGGTGTGGAAAAGCTGGCTGGTTCCCATTCTCTGCTCCAATCTAAATGCTAGGCAATGGGTTCGATTGCAATGTTTAATCAATCCCAACTTGTGTGGACTTGTACACGAGCCCTTGTGTCTGTCACTATTCATTAACTAAGAATATCCTACCAAGAGTATGAGGATTTGGGTGGACCTTACACAAGCCTCTTACGTATGTCATTATCATTGACTAAGAGCATCCCACTAGTGGTTTTGGAGTGGAAAAATCTGGTTTTGGAGTGGAAATATTTTTTGTATTAGCTAGTCTTGCATCTGGGTCTCCTTATTGTAAAGAAACCAAGGATTTTCGGCTGCTGCTACTGCCACCCATAGGATTGAAGTTGTAGTGGATTTTAAGCCAGTCGAACATCTAATCGAACCTCTAGACACTGATCAGCCAATCAGATGTCCATTGTCCAAACCTTCAATCCTAAATGTAAGCACAAACCCAACTACTGATTCTCTATTCTGCTGTAACTATATATGAGAAAGGAGGGTTCCCTGGTATTTTTCTGAACAATGGTCCTGCTTTTGCAGTTTCACAGGTACTTGCTCATGTTTACTTTTTTTTTCTTTTTTTTTTTTTGCGATTTTGTCATATTTACATTTTCTTAACAATGAGTTTGTGTTGTATCACGCTTCCTTTTTTCACATTAATAAATGTGGACAGCATGATGTTGGTGATTCTCGAATAAACAGGAACATAATCGACTCATGATCCAACATTAGAGAGTTTGTTAAAGCTACCCAGTTCGGTTGTCAAAGATCAGGTTTGTTGCTCTTCACCTACTTGTTTGCCTACTATCAAGTGGATAATCTTAATGAGGAGCTATTATTTTTCTGTGAATGCTAAATTCTGTAAATTATTAGTCTCAACTCTCAAGGGCAGACATTCAGCCACCTTATCTTTATGTTCTTTTTGAGGTATAGTTACATGCTCCGAGATCTAAACTATTGCATCCTACTTCCATGATTGGATGACGTGTATCAACTTGATTGGTGCCTCCATATTGCCGGGTAAAAGGAATATGGTTGATGCTTGGGAAAGGTATTTTTGGACAGGTGTATGTGGGGCGTCAAATTTTTGCTGCTCCTGGTGGCCTAGATAGGATTACTGGCGCTGGTGCTATAGAGGTTTGAAAAATTCTTTAATTTTTTTATTGTTTGGTAGAGCTGTGTATTCGATTTTCCTTCTTAATGGACACTGCAGGAGGCACAAAAAATGTTATTACATAACAAGTAGATTTGTCATGCATTACTCCAATCAAATGATTCTACTAACTTGATCAATAGTCATTAAAATGAATGATCCATGTCAATGGCCTACAAAATTGGTCCATGACTAACTGATTTTCACCGACCATCCTATGGACTACACGTTTGATTTCATGGGCCATTTTATTGATTGTGGAGCTCAAGATCACTTTGTCAGTGGAATTGACTGCTTCAGGAATTGTGGAATTTACTTTTTTTCCTTGTTTGACACCATGTTTTTGGACCATCTAATTCCCTAATTTGTTAATTGGGTAAAGGGTTGTTGCTCAAATGTCTCAACAACAAACTTCATGAATTGGGTGGTATTAAAATTACCAAATTCACGAATTACCTGTTGATGCAAAACTTCTTGCAGGCTTCATTTTTTCTTCTTTCTTTACGATGAGCTTTGAATATTGGTCTTTCATATTCATATCCATTGGGCTTCAATCAATTCAGAGGTATTACTCAATGGCTAAACAGCCATCGAACTTTGAGGTTCTCAATCAGGTAACCATCACTTGTTGTCCTCTGTCATCATTATTATGAATGGTTTTCTTTGAACAAGAGATAAGTATCATTGGAGATTTTCAATGGTATTTTGGTATGGCTACCATCATCCTGTTTGTTCCTTCTAACTGAAATTATTATATCAACAATCTCCTGAGAAAACCATTTCTAAATTTGAATTTCTTAAGAAGAAATTTTATATTGAAAGAAGCTTAGATGAGTTTTTTAATTGGAATGAGCAAGGAATAGGAGGAGAGAGATTTTAAGATGAATTAGTCTTTATATATATATAACTCAAAGTTTTCTATTAGCATTTTACAAGTGCCCCACACATCCCAACGTGGGACACGTGTGTGAGTCCAGGTGACTCATTAAGCATGTCTAATGAACAGCTCAGATAATGCATCCATGCTGGCACCACAGTCACTTGTAACCATTGCATCTCTTCTTGACTATCTTCTTGACTATCCATGTGTCTTTTTAACCGATATAGCTAGGGCAGGGTCTTGTTCATTAGCTTTGTATTTTTTTGTTTTTAATATTATGTTTACTGAGTTTTGGTGATGCTACTATGCTCACCCCTCTCCAGATGCACCTTTATGTGTAGCACGGGTGCTAAGAGAATGAATGCAAAATTATGATTCGGGATAGTCCTTTTGGCATGCATCCTCTGAACGGGTGTACAAGGGGCCCCTAGCAGCAAGATGAATGAACACAAAAAGTTAGGATTCAGTATGGTGCATTCATGTTGCTCCACAATTATACGTTGAATGGGCACTTTGGAAAGTGTATTTTTAGCCATACATTCCTTATGTTATATGCATTCATCTGCATGGTGGGGATCACCTTATGCATTGTTGGATATCCCACGCACTTGCTAGGTTGGCACTTGTGCTGTGTAAAGATGTGTTTGCAGATGATTTTGCTTGCTCATTGATATTTTAAGTTAGATAGTCTTTAAAATGTTTCTGTATAATGTGCATATCAGTACATTCAAAGTACACTACAAAAGAGGTGTTGTATTTATGGAGTTCTAGAAAGCTTGACCATTATCTAGAAACAATTGCATGTGAAATATGTTTGGAACCAAAAGCATTTTTAAGTCTGGATGTGTATGGTGTTCATTGTATCTGATGGATCACTCTCATTTTTAATTTGGGAGTTTGTAATCAACAGGGCAAGATTACTGAGTTTTCTTGTTTCAGTTTTGATAGAAAGTGCTATTGTACATCCCATTGCTTTTCTGCAATTCTCCTAATCCATTGATGGTAGCTCATCTCTTTTTTCCTTTTGTACAGGCGACAAGCGGCTTGTCCCGGTGGGTCTTGGAGATGATGATCAATGCATTGAGCATGACTTTACTGCATGGTATGGAGAACTTTCATATTTCTCAGCATCTCTTTGATAGACTATAACCCTTCCACACTAGATAATACCAGATGAACCTAACATTTGTAAAAATAGTTTGACTTACCTCATCTATTTTTCCTGCTGCTATTTATTTTGTATATTCATGCCTATTGTTCACTCCCCAAGTGCAGGGTTGTGATGTAGTAATAACTCGGTAAGACCGAGGTCGAATCCCAAGGGACTGAAACTTGTACGTTATCTAAAACTAACCAGAACTAGAACTAGATTAAGATGAAATCTAAACTAAATGTAATTTGAGAAATAATGGTGAAATAATTATATAAACTTGAGAGAAATCAGGAGAAAAGGAAACTAGGGATTCAGAGGATCCACTTGTAGAGATCAGGGAGAATTTATGCTTGCATCAAAAATCATGGAAATTACTGAACTGCCGTTGATCTAGTTTTCAAAGAGATGAAAGGTGTATGAATTAGAATGGATTCCATCACCAAACCATGCCCACAGACTATGGCAAACAACAGAATTAAACTAATTACCAACCAATCATATGTATGAAGGTTAAGAAGGGTACCGTCATCCAACCATGCCCAGGAGACTATGGTGAACAACAGGGCGTCCTAACGTCATAAACATAAAAAGGATAAGAAAATATTCAAAGCATTGCAGATCCATTGTAATTTCAGTCACAACAGACCATTAAAGACCAAAAATATTTTCATTAAAATCAAACTAAAACCAACTTCAATTCAAAAATTAAAATTAAATTAAAAGCATATAATCTCTCATCTCACTACAAGCTTCACCTCCTAGCCCTAGCTAGGAGGATTTAGCCTGCCATGGATGGGCTCAATCCAAATAAATAAAGAGAAAAAGAAAAGGAAAAGAAAAGGGAAAGAAAAAACCAAGCTCCTCTCTCTCTCCTCTGCCCACGTTGAAACCCAAGCTCGAGCCCTCTGTTCTTCCTCCCAAGACCCTGAATGAATGCTCCCCACGTCCAAAAACCTCTTTTTATAGCTGCTGGAAGGCTGGAGTCAGTGACAGAGTTGTAGCAGGACACGGAGTGCAATTTTCGCAGCCGAGTTTGGTACCATGAAACACGCCACTTTTCTCGCTCAAATTCCAAAGAAACACCGTCCCTTAGTACTTTCTTGGGTCCTCTACATGATAGACGGTTCAGATCTGCCATATGATCAAAGATGGTGGGCCAAAACCGTCCGGAAAAGTCGGTTTTCGCGGATGTGCGAAACCTTTCGCACCATTTCGCTGTTGTGGTCGGTGGGCCCCACAGAAGCATTTTATGGAAAATCCACCCCATCCATTGGATTCAGAATGAAATTTCAGTCAAGAATGGGTGGTTTTGAACGTCCATTGACGTGGCCCAGAGAAGAAATCACCAAAGAATCAGTTTTGAACGTTACCGAGCAGCCCTTTTGTGGCCTCTGTATCTCACACGTGTGCATGCATGGGTGAAAAGTGACAACATGGTTTTGTAGTGCTCGCGGCTGTCTACACGGTGGACGGTTCGGATTAAGCTTATGGGGCACGTGTGGGGCCCACATCTGATCGCAAAAACGGCCAGTGGCCGTTCGTCCGCTGTACGATTGATTTTTTTTTTTTTTTTTTTTTTTTTTTTTTTTTTTGAGTTATAGACGGAAACGTCGGTCAGCGCAGCTGACCGACTTTTGGGAAATTTGGCGCACGGCGGGCGTGTGTACACTATGTACACACGCTGTACATATATAGTCCACTGTGAAGCTTCTAAGAAATCCACTCCGCCCATTCTGTTCCTCACATTATTTTACCCGTTGAGAACAATTATCAATCATATCCAGCTGGCGGGTGGGCCCCAAATTGAAGATTGATGGGCTGATCTGCCCGTTAGGCCACTTCCGCAATGATCCAATGGATGATTTTTGACGTGTACGGTTAATTTATGGTCCTCAGGCGACGTATGAAGTTTCGAGCCGAACGGATGGTGGGAACCTCGTGATCTTGTATTCTGGACGTCCTTCAGGCCACTTGAGCTTCAATTTCTAACTTTTCTCGAATTTCTGACCGGTATATTTGTCAATCTTGGTCCCCTGGAGTGTGTCCCTTGCCTTTGGCGTCATCAGATCGTTAAATCTCAACTTTTAACGTCTTTTTTCCATCCATGCTCATAAAATCACTTTGCCACACAAGAATGAGAAAACGAGCCATTAGACAGCATTATATTCGTAAATCCAGACAATATCTGGGGTCTAATATGCAATATTTGACCCTCAACACCTATTCCTTATTTTGGAGCTAATTTGTTCAATCTCCATTCGATAAATGGTTGTCATGGATTTTCGTGGAATGCATGTGTCATATCATTATTCGGGATTGTCCCAGCTATTTGGCATTGGCTATTGAATGCGTCTGTTTCTTTGTTCTTGTGGTGGTGAGCATCTCCTTTGTTGCATCTCATATATGACAAGTGAACTGTGACATTCTGTTTGAAGCTCAACTTTAGGGAACTATTCAGGACCACCTACAAATATTCAACATTAAGACAAAGGCAAAAACCATGAACTGAAATGGATCTGCTGCAGATGTTACTGTTAATGAAGGTGGTATCTATGATGCTCTATTTTGGGATTATTTCCTCCTCAATTATCTCTTAATAAAAATCTCTTGTTATATCTCATCATATTGTCAGGATTCTTGATAAAAAGAAGGAAAAAAAAAAAAAAAAGAAGAAGAAGAAGAAAAGATTGTTGTGTATATCTTTTCTCTATGTTCCTTAGAAGGCTAAATGGTTGACCTTCCTGGAAAAAGGATGTGTCTCATTAGCATCTGTTTTGTAGTCTGGATTTTAAAAAAAAAAAATTAATTATGATCAATTCTGAATTTTCTTTTCTTTTCTTTGGATGCTTAGGACAGTTCTTGGAAGAGTTCGAGTGCCTATAAGACTATGACCTCGGAATGCAGAGAAGTTGGTTGCAGATGCTGATTTTGCTGATTGTGTAGAATTGTAGCCAGAGGTTTTTCTAATTGCACTTCTCTTTTGTTTGTAATTGCATATGCCTAAATTTACACCAGATGTGCAGCGTGTAATGCTTTCCAAAGAAAACACAACTCTGTTCATGTTGCCTTTCAAAATACAAACAGCTGTGCCAACTGGAAATGCAGCCTGCCATAAATCTTCCTGCAAAACAGAAACAGTCATTTTTAAACAACAAAAATAAAAAAGAAAAAACAGCAAATGACTATTAGAGGACATGTAATGCTGGAATTAAATGTATGGAAGTGTCAATAAGTTCTAGCAGCCTAGTCTGAGAAGTAGGGTCAGCATCCATATCCCTGGTTACTTGAATCTTAGCTCCTGACTGAAGTAGGAGAGTAAATATTAAAGAAAAAAAAAACAGAGAATGCTTCTAATACCTATGTAAATTGCACGAAGCATGGCTTTGAGGTTACTGATTTTGTGATTCAATTGAGCTAGGAATCTATCAAGATCATCTCCATCAAATAAATCAGTTGCTGTTAGTTTGTGCTTTTGAAAAATATCATGCAGTGAAGACATGTAAGATTCATCCCTTGACTGTGCCTTGTTAATGAGGTTATACATCATATCTGTCACCTGTGACATCGCAGAAATCACTACCAATTTCCTTTCCAAAGAATCATTCAGAATTATAATACAGAATTGAACATGAGAAAGTTCTTCTAATACAAGTTCAAAAACAGCAGTTTCAACAGATTTATGGTAACAATAAATGAAAAAGAGTGAAATGCAATGGAAATGTGTGAGGGTAGCCATCTACATCCTATTCCTACTCTCCACAAATGTGATACATAAGCGTGAGATCCATGTCGTTCATCTGGAGGGCCTCACCATGTCAAAAGTAACCATGTCAGACACACCTTTCAGACATTAAAAGAGTGTATAAGATCACCTCGGCAGTGTTCGTAGTAGACTGTTGAAAAGCTATATAAGATCACCCTCTGTAGATCGAGTAGATACTTCTTCTCCTCGGTTTTGTAAAGCTGTACAACAAGATAGATTACAATAAAAACACCACTCAAAAAGGAAAAGAAATACTTTGATATTCTAGCAGAGTGAGATAGATGATAAGCAGGCACTTAGAAATTATACTTCGACACCACACATTTTTCATTCAAGTAATTCAAATTAAACCATCCAAATTATGTATAACAGTTTAGATGGACTGCAAACTAAAGAATTGTAGATATTTATTGGACAGTTAATAATGAAAAATATCCAATGATCTTTTTTCAACAAACAAGTGTGTTCTAAAAAACTGTTCGTAAGGTTTTGTGGGCCCCAGATGATGTCTGAATGACAAAAAAAAATGGTCCTGTTTTGAAAGCCTATTGATATAGCTCTCAAACAATCAAATATCATGGACTCTTTATGTCATTTTTCTTACATGTGAATGATGAATGGAATTTTAGTTTACTTCTTCCAACTCATTTTGTTTATGTTTCATTTTAGTCTACTGGCTTGTTTTATTGCTAGATGACAAGATAACTATGGCTGTACTTCAATCTTGAAATCTGATTCACTAGTCTTAGAATGTATTTACACAATTTTCAAAACAATGCCTTTTGGAAATCTAAACATCCAAGTCAGTGAGTTTTCCTCAAATCTGAGATATTTTTCTTGCGATGTCTGCGTTTTCTGCCCTTCTACTTTGATTTTCCTTGATTTCTTGTCAGATCAAAGGTTCTGATGTGATATATGGTATGGATATCTTGAAAAATGAATGATATCTTTTTATAGATCACTGATAAAATGCTCTATACCCTGTCCATTGTCTTCCTACAGGGATGCTAACACTGTTAATGATGTTATGGAATTTGTACTTCAAAACTTCACAGAGATGAATAAACTTTGGGTCCGAATGCATCATCAGGTTAGTTGAAATTTTAGAGAACTATCGCTATTGTGTTTGGGCACAAAAAGTAAGTGCATGCCATAAATGAAAAACTGGAGCATGGGGATTTGTGAAGGGAAGATACAGTGCAGGTTGAATTTCATGCTATTCTACATGTTTGACGAAATTCCTCCACTAGACTCTGTTTCTCACCAATGAATCGTACCAGCTCCAAGTTGATTTCCCCAAGCATTGCCTCATGGAAGCACCTTAAGTCAGAAAATTTTATTTTATTTTTTTTGTGGAAATTGGTTATCTGAAATGTTGATCAATTGCTTGAAATGTCTGACAACATACGATTTTTTAATATAAAAATCCTGACCAATTACTCAACTCTATATTGGATTGTTATTTCAGGGCCCCCTAATCTCTGATCAAACAGCTTGTGGGGCCCAGTCCTAGGCTTTCATGGAACCGACTCCTAGGCTACAGCATCACGCGTCATCGAGTTCAAAATCAAAATGGACATTTCCTAGTACACATTTTTAAGTTGCTTATGTTTTATATTTAGAGTAGCTAAATAAATTTGTAGACCTACGACAGTCCACTCAAATATCTACATTTCCTAAACATTCGGCTTGAGCTTTAGGCCATTCATGTGGGTGTGTTACTATAAACCTTAAGCTGATGAAATTGAAAATGCTGGAAAATTGCATTTACATGATGTTGATAAAACCTAATTCAATTGCAACAGTCAGTCCCAGGTTATTACTGTAACGTTCAGATTCTAGTTTTTTCTCCAGCTTTTCCTGTTTGTGTTTTTGTTTATTCAGTTGGGGTGATTTGATCATTCCTCAATGCCAGGGTATTGAATGTGCTAACTCTTTTAAACAGGGCCCAGTTGAAGCTGTTGGCGATTGGACCGTGGGAGAACACAAAGAAGGCTTCTGTGGAAGCGTAACTGAAAAAGATAAGAGGTAAGAAAGTTATGCTTTTGCAAGATGTAGAGGAATGATCCAATGCTAAACACTCATAGCTAAGTATGTTAATCAAGCATTCAATCTTCTTACTCGAGGGGCACTTGTACAAGATCCAGGCCATTCATTTATTTTGACCCAATGCAGATGGACCATGTTGCTGAAAAAACAAGAGATGAGTGATACCAGGCATGTGCCGAAGAAGATCCTCGGGTGCTTTGGAGGTTAGAAATTCCCAAACATAAATTGAAAGAAAGTAGAAATGGTGAGTCTTTCCCTTCTTCGCTATGCATTTATTTTCTTATGCTTTCTTCATTTAATTGCAGTTTGAGAGTGTTTCATTACCATGATAATGGTTGATCATGTATGTGTATAGTGTGATAGTTCATTGTATATGTTTGGATTCTAAAAACTAAGTTTGAAAATCTTGGATGGTTTTGAATCATATAGCAGCACGACCTATGTTGCCTTGAAAGGAATTTCGATAAAAGACGGGATATGCAGATAGTTAAGTGAACATGTTTGAATCCAATAATTGTATCTGCATATACTTAATGAATACAACTTCTCTTACACACTTCAAATCTATTCTAAATTTTTTTCTTTCTTTTTGTGCAGCAAGTGAACATGTTTGTTTTAACTCTACAGCATCTTGATTCTAGAATTCCCATTCTCAGGCCTAACTGCTGGTGATGGATTTGTTTGTGGCCGGCTGTTGGATTCAAAACAACCCTACTGTTAGGGCAATAGCATATACATCCAAATAGGTGTCCCTCATCTAATGGCTGAAGAAGCTTCCTACTCAGAAATCAGTGTTGGGGACCACCATATCTGCGAATTAAGATTGCTCGCCAAAGGGATGTATGCAAACATCTCCATGGTTGGGCTTAGAGAAGACCAGACATGAATACAATCAAGAGAGTTTTTGCACCAACTTGGTATGTGGCTAATATTGCACTCAATTGCATGTGTGGCTGTCAATGGGTATCTGATGAATCCAACCCAATGTTAATACATCTGGGTTTCATTTATGGGACCCATTAAGCAATTGGGACTAGCTCAGGTCTCAACTTTAGGACCTGATTAAAAATCAGGTCTAGGTACTATCCAGTTTGGGTCTAGGTGGTTTTAATAGTAAAATATATATATATATATATATATTGTATGCATTTATTATTCTAATAAAAGAAATTTCACTTCTAGCACTTTATTTTTTGGTTGAATGTCATATCATCTCTTTCATTAGATTGGTTTTGGTCTAATCTTTCAATCATTCTCTAACCGTTAAAAGGAAATAAATTTCCATCTGGAGTTGGTTATGAGTGTAGTTTTCTATGTAACTATTAAAAGGAAATCAATTTCCCCCTCTTTTGGTGACTCAAACAGAAGAAGCCATCTCATAATTAAGGTTTTAAAGAGTACGGTGCCAGTGGCTACGGTCGTACTGTTTGATAGTCATCTTAGCTACGGATTTTATCCGTAGCTTTTGACTATGTAGCAGCGGCCAACACAACTGTCAGCAAAGGTCCTGACTGTCGGTAAAGCCTTTACTGACTGAGGCTTTACCGGCTGTTAGCTAACCGCAGGCAAAGGATTTGCCGGCAGTTATCTGGGTATTTACCGGCAGTTATGACCGCCGCCAAAGGCCAGTTTTCTTGTAGTATCAGGTGGTTGTTTTGTTATTGTACGAGTTAAAAAATTGGCTTAAGTATTGCATCTAACATATTTAGATCTTTGTTTCCAAAACAGATGGTGTGTTATTTCATACTCCTTTTTGCAAAGAATAGGAGCCATAGTGGTAAAATAAAGAAAATCATCTTATTTATTTGTGATTACTGTTAAGTCTGTAATGAATTCAATGTTTCAGTGAAGAACATCTCCACAATTGGTTCTTATTATCTCTGGGTCTATTCTGCAGCGTAATGAATCAAAGCTTTGTGGTTGGAACAAGTTCATCTCTGGTGGGTCAACCCTTTCATTGTATGGATTGTCATGAGATTTAGATTAAGCCTGTATGGTAGTTTAGCAGTTCTCTATGTGAAATTACTGCAGTTCTCTTTGTGAAATTACTCTTGGAAACTTTTCTACTTGGTCTAGGCGATAGCTTTGGGAGGTTTATATTATTTAGTTGTCCAAGATAGTTTCCACCATAAAGTAGGGGAAGCCTAACAATTGTACTGGAAACGCCTATTTACAATTTGCAATGCAAGAAACGATCTCCCAGGCCAAGTATACGGAAACACTTTCAAGCACCTAGTTTCATTTGGACTCATTGCCATCAGAATTTCTTGTAGATGATCCCATCAGTATGACTTTTTCAGGGCACCTTGTGATGTGGAGGTAGGGTTGATGGCTCTGCCCCAGGTCCAGCTTGGCATAACCATTCTAGATCCATGATGTAAATTCAAC
The DNA here is from genome assembly GCA_037074715.1 of Magnolia kwangsiensis. Taxonomy (NCBI): domain Eukaryota; kingdom Viridiplantae; phylum Streptophyta; class Magnoliopsida; order Magnoliales; family Magnoliaceae; genus Magnolia; species Magnolia kwangsiensis. Next base: position 102,006,176 of record CM073577.1, on the reverse strand, counting down.
CTGGCCTAATTAGTAATTGGATTGGAACACGTCGACACGTGAACATACATATAACAGTATTGTGTAAAACTTTTGTACTTTATTAAGATTAGAACAATTCTATCTATGCACATTATAAGAAACAAGAAGCTATTATTTAAATGTCTGTTTGCATGGATGAAAGTGATCAAGGATAAAGAACTCCTCTCAAGGCTTGTCTTTTCATTCTTATTAGGAATTATCTTTCTAATTTCTGAGTCATAAGGGTTACTGTTGAATTACTGAATGGAAGGTCCAAATCTATTTTCCCTTTTCAGCTCACTTCAAGTCCATCAAGGTATACTCTATGGGCCCAGACGTGTTTTCTTCTGTCATACCTCCATGGTGTCTAGCATTTTATTTTATTTTTTATTTTTCAAAAAAGCTCTTTATTACCATGAAAAGGCCTTTACATGGTGTCTAGCATTTCCCTGAGTAACTTTTGGAAATGTTATTTCAGTTACTGAAAATATTCCATGGAGGAGGCACAAGCACTTTTTTGTTTCGTTTTTTTCTTTTCTGTTCTTTTCTTTTCTCAATTTTGGAAGGTTCGGTTGTTTGTTTTGCAAGTTTAGTGCAACCTCAGGCTATAAAAACTAGCTGATTTTACACATAAAGCAATGAGCCAATCACTGTCTCAACTGCTATATATATATATATATATATATATATTAATTTTTATTTTCTGTTGTTTATTTATTTATTTATTTATTATTTTTACAGATGGTATGATTTTTCTTTTCCAATTGAGAAATTGAACTGCTTGGGGCAAAGTTCATATTTTTAATGAATTATTGATATAAATATGGTAAGGTAACCTGTAACTTTGTTGAATTGCCAAAACTATAATCAAGTGGGCTCCACAAAAAAATAAAAAATAAAATCTATGTAATGAACTTTTTATTCGCTTCATACCAGATTGAATAGATAATGCTTGTATTGCGATAATTTTATTGTCCCTGGAAATCTTCCGTTTACATTAAAAATTATTTATTTTTATTTCATTTATAATTTGGTATTTATTTTTTAAACACTTGTTCATTAAAATGGTTGATTTTTTTAAAGCGATCATTTTAGATAAGACAACTTTTGCACTCTAATATAGATTTGTAGTCCTTTTCGATATCAAAATTTGAGATTCGATTTGGTTGATAGTATATGGGGAGTTAGGAAGCATGAGATCCACTAATACTGTTATTTATCTCCAATTTCAATTTCTTTTGTGTAAAACAGGCACAACAGCACAGGTACTATTCAATTTCAATTTCAAAGGTGGACCATCCGTTGATCCTAACCCTCGGAAGCGAAAAAAACCCACAATGTAAAAGTCCAATCAATGGTTGATAATGCTTGAATTCCAAAGATAAACGAGGTCCTATGCAATGCTCAGGTGTAGATATTATAAGTCAATTATTATTAATAGGTCCTGTTGGTCATTGATCTAATCCGTCAATATTTTGTAACCCATTGTTTACAAAAATATCACAGATTTAAAAATTCCCAACCTTCCAAAAAAGTGGCCAACAAAGAAATAGTTGAGATATAGGCCAGCCAGATATCATATAGCTACATCTCCCAATGCACAGAACTATATTTATTTATTTGTATGACCAGCCATGATGATCTTTATCATTTCAACGTTTTGGATCAATGAACCATAGGCCCCACATGTGTGAGCTTAGAAACAGGACGCACGATCCAATCTCTTAACCCAAGCATGACAAGTTATGGAAGCATGTATCTAAACCATCCAAATTGTAGGTCCGATTGTGAATGAAGCATATATCTAAAATTACCATGATCTATCAATTGGTAAGCATCCATTAAAATATGTATGCTTGTAGTGGTACTCTAGCTGTAGATATCTTCTTCTTCTTTTATCCATTAAGGTCCAGTTGGAAATTGATTATGGTCCGTTGGAACAGGTGGTCACTGATAGCAGGAAGGCTTCCAGGGAGGATGGAACACACATATTAGGAGCAAGTTGTTTAGCCGTGGAGTTGATCCCTCCACCCACCGACCAATCCATGAGCCAAGAACAGTCACACCGGTGCCCATACCTCATCTTGGAGTTGTGCATCAGCCCACGTTCGTACCAGCAGCCAGTTGAGCCATTGAAGAGAGGGAGGAGCCTTTGCTTTGCATGTAGTTTGGGTTTGCAAAAGTGCAAGGAGTGTAACTGTAGTGGGTTCCTAGGACTCAAGACAAGAATGGTTTGATTATAGAAGCCTGGAAATGAAATGAGGTTGGATTGAAATTAGAAATTGAAATGTGTACTACAAAAGAGAGAGACGAAGGAAAAAATTATTATGTGTGTGAATCATTCTATTGACTCTTTCTTCTATTTATGTAATTATCTGGCATATAATACAAGTAGATTACATACCCCACTCTCTCTCTCATACAAGTAATCATTCAAAGGGTTTTAAATTGTTCCTAAAATTCTGTCCTAAAATCTGACCACTGGCAACATTAAGAAGGGTTTAAAACTGTTTCTAAAATTTCGTTCCTAAAATCTAACCATTGGCACTAGAACGGTTTAAAACCGTTCATAAAATTCTGTCTCTAAAATTTGAAACGGTACCCAAAACAGTTCTGAACTGTTCCTATTTTTTTGCGATGCCTCATTTAGGAAAGGTTTTAAACTATTCCCGAAGCATTTAGGAACGATTTAAAACCATTCCTAAATGATGATTTTGGTGTAGTGAGGGCATGGCATAAAACAACAGGAGGATTGAGCAACAGAGGCTCCTCATCTGTTTCTACCGGCTGCTCTCGAGAAGTGGCAGTTTTCTTCTAAACCCGAAACCACCGAAATAACCTCCTTGGAGCTTCACTCCAATCATTCCCCGAGCTCCCATAGGCATGTCTGCACCAATTAAAAGCTTTGTTTTGGAGATCATCTCACTCAATGTCAATCTTCCATTAACAACATATCATCTTCCCCGTCGCTCCAAACCGAGTCAGACTTGGTTTGGCATGCCATTTTTGGGCTCTCACCGTCTGGTGTTGTCGCTAGTGTAGGAAGAGAGAGATAGAGAGAGAGAGAGAGAATGGAAGAAGAAAGAAGAGAAAATGAGGGGATGCGGTTGTTGCACCGTACCAATGCAATCCAACTTGCTCGGGTCATGAGTTGGTTCTGGTGCATTGGGCTGAGTCCAAATCTATTATTGGACATGCCTTGGGTTTGGGGAATATAGAAGGAGGTAGGACTGGGAGTTTGTGCATGTCGCACCAAACTCGGCCCAACCGACTACCGAGTTGCTGGGTTGAGTGGTGTGAGTCAGGGCTGCTATTAGTCCAAGTTGGGTGCAGGTGTAGTCCAGCCCAGACCTTATTAAAGACCAGGGAAGTAGGTATGGAGGAAGAAGGAGGAAATGAGAGAGAGAGAGAGAGAGAGAGAGACTTGCGGGATCAGGCCGCCCTCGAGTCAAGTGGCCTAACTCACCAAAGCTGAGTTAAGACGAGTTTTGGTGTACCTACCTTACTGGACTTGCTTGAGAACTGAAGGAGGGGAGAAGAAAGAAGCAAAAAGGAAGAAAAAGAGAATGGAAAGAGAAAGAGGTAGGGGCTGCTGAGTCCTTGTATGCATTTGGGTCAAGTATAGACTAATTCTAGATCTTCCTGGACGTATCAGGAGAGAGGAGAGACTGAGGAGCAGAGAAAGATAGGCGTTTGCTACTTCTTGAGTTGACTGTCGGGTCGTCGATGGGTTAACTCAACGAGTTTCACTGAGTCCTAACCAATTAGGACCTGGCTTAGGGCGGGGGCTATTTTGGTCCAACTATAATTAGAAGGCTTAGCCAGGAGAAGTTTGATAATATACTTGAGTTGGAGTTAAGTTGATTCAAGCTGAATTGACTAGGTGTGTTCTTCTCTCAAACCTTGCATTAGAGTTCTAATTAGAGCTTTGGTTGGTTAATTGATTTCCTAACCCCACTTAAGATGTGGCCTAATGTTACATTTTCAGTTTCACCTTATTTGAGATAGGAGCAAGTCAAGTCAAGTATATCTCAGGAAGACTCTAAGGGTGCACGCACTCCCTAGCGATAATGTAGGCGGTTCAAAACATAAGGTGATGATTTTTCCCCTTGAGCTTTCCACTTTCATATTTTCTTAAGTGGTAGTTTCTATTTTAATTTCGGTTGATAATTGATATGTTCATTTCTTGATTACTTGTGCTAGTTATTAAAATTGATCTTTAAATTACATGCTTAACATGTATCTTGTATAAATACATATATGTTGCACTTGAATATCTTCTCATACTTGTGAATTGTTGTGGAACTTGAATTGCTACATTTATTAGTAAGAAACTCTACTTATATATGTACATCTAAACTTGATATGTAACTTAATTGATTGTGATTATAATGGACCCTCAACCTAGTGGCCACTTTGACTGATGGATTAAATGGAATATTAATGCGGGCTTACCATTTGTGTATCACTTGGATATTGTCATATGGGCTTAATGGATTATTTTAATAACCATGTGATGGTAAGTCCGACATGTTAAACTATGATTGGTCATTGGTTGAGGAGGTTACCACTAAACATCCTAATGCTGGAATCTCATGAGCTAGGATGGTGGTATGAGACACTATACCCGAGATGTTAGCCTATGCTAGCTGATGAGCCCCCCATAATAACCTTTGAGCTTTCTTAAATTGTCTTCTTGCAATTTGGAATAATAATGGTTAGGCTAATCATTCATTCATGACACTTAGGTATTATCGGGTTCTTAGTTGATTGTTTGAAAGATTAGTGCACCGTTCGAATGACCCATTTTTCATTTTAAATGGACCGACTGTTTGAAAGGTCCATTCTCTTATATGAGCAGATCGACTGTTTAAAAGACTTATTTCTTTGCAAGTTGAATGAAATTGACTATTTGAAAGACCCATTCTCTTGCTTAAATAGACCGACTATTTTAAAAGTTCATTTTCTTATATGAGCAGATCGACTGTTTGAAAGACCCATTCCCTTACAAATTGAATGAATCGATTGTTTGAAAGGCCCATTCTCTTGTATGAATGGACCGACTGTTTGAAAGGTTCATTCTCTTATTAGAAATGTGTTGATTATTTAAAAGAACCATTCTCGTGCATGAATGAGCCAACTTTTGAAAATGCATATTCTCTTGCATGAATGGGCTGACTGTTTAAAAGGTTTATTCATTTAACCAACTGGATGAGCATCCCCAGTTGATGTGCATTCACTTATTTATGCATTTAAAAAAGATTGCATTATGGATTATTTTGTATGTTTTCTTGTTTAAACTATACATAACTAATGCGGTGGTGTAAGACCCGTAACCTCGTGAGACCTTCTCTAAACTTTTACTTAAACAACGGCATGTTCCCAGCAGACCAGATCGACGAGTTTTGACTGTTACCCTACTTTTGTAGCGTGATACCCCGAGACTTGTACCATAGCGATTGTGTGGGCATTACGATTCTAACACCGCGCGGCACGCACCATTTTGACTCTTAGATTTGAAGTCATAATTTTGGCACAATTCGAGATAGGTTACACGATACAGGCAGGCCTCACTTGCACAAATTCCCATGTTGTCAAATCAATCAATCCATCAATCCATCAACCCATCCATCAATCAAGTCATTCATCACTCGTATCACTCTCTCCCTATTAGTCAAACAAACCTATGACATTCTCATGCAACCCATACCCCTACCTATGCTACCAATGATTCTTTTCTTCCTTTTCTCCCCATTTACACCTCTATCTTCCCCTTATTCCCTCCCTATTCTAAAATCTCTACCACAAAAACTCTCTAACTTCCTCTCATTTTTACCATTTCCTTGCAAGAATAGAGAGGGATTGAGAGAGAGAGAGAGAGAGAGAGAGAGAAATATTAGAAAGATTAGGGAGAAATTAAGAGAGAAAGAGAGAAAAGAAAGAAAGATTAGGGAGAGATTAAGAGAAAAGAAAGAGAGTTTGTGAGAGTGTTAGGAAAGATCAAGAGAGTAAGATTAAAATAATAAAGAAAAGTTAGATTTAAGAATATTAGGGGTAAAGAGGAGCTTGGTGGGCCATCCGATCACCGATCCGTGATGATCCAACCATCCATCCTTCTAAGTGATGCATGGGAGGGTCAAAACCCTTCCATTCTTTGTGATTTCTCTATTTTGGTGGGCCCATAAGGGTGAGACCCACCTTGATCATGTAATGAGTATGCGGTGGACCCCATAGTGGCAGAGGGCCACCCCGATGGCCGGATTTATTTCTCTTCCTTTCCCTTTCTTTTCTTATTCTCATGGTGTTGTGGAATCCGCAAGTGGGCCACGCATCGGAGAGTGTGTCCCGCACGCTATCATAGCATGGACCACCTTGTGTGGCTCACCGTAATATTTATTTTCTATTTAAATCAATTAATTGTGTAAGCACATTTGGATGGTGAAAATATACCAAAAATGGATATGATCCAAAGTTTTCTTAGCCCCACAAAAATGGATATGAACTAGAGCTTCTTGGCCCCACCCTGAGTTGGACATTGAAATGGATGGAGTGGATTTCCTAGGTGGGCCCTACCTCACCCTTAAAACTCAAAAGAGGGAGAGGGGTAGTTGTCACGCCCCAAACCCGAAAATAAAATTCACAGGAATCCCGATCACCGAATCTGGTGCCAATAGCCTCCGTAGTACTCCATTCTTGGCTCCCAGCGCAACATACGCCAGATTCCGATCCTGGGATCTTACAAGGAGGATTTTTCAACGTACATTTTGTCTTATAATAAGCAAAACCACAAGTTTACCCAAATCATAAAGGCAACATCATCATCACATATCCACTAATATAATCACTTGAATACAATGCTGAAAGGAAAATACATATATCAATATCAGAGCTCCTAAAAACCGCTGCACGCTCCAAGCTCAACACTGCTGCAACCTAACGCCACCTGCACGCATCTATCGTGCATAAGCTTACAAAAGCTTAGAGGGTGGTGTAAGTGTGTGTAAGGTAAGTGTCGAGTATACAATAGAGTCTGAAAATCATACATCATCGAGATAAGCAGGAAAAATGGCAAGGTCATAAATCATATGATATCAGCGTAAACAGAAATATACTGGTAAGTCCATGAGTCACATAATATCAGAGTATGCAATGCAGATCATAATGAGCCAAATATTATATACTGCAGATGCGATGCAATATGCAGATCCTGTCAAGTCCTTCTAAGCCATATAAGTGCAGAAATGTAGTAATCCAAAATGTCATATGCCATTGGATGAAATATAATATGCGATGCGAATGAAATGACCAAGCTGAAGTGAAGTCGGGATAATAGTACGTAGTATCGCAGGCTAAAGGGTCCATCACAAGGAAATTTTATCCAAACCAGTCCCTTACCTAAATTTTGATTGTTAAACACAATGTAGTAAACTCCTGATCTCAGGTTAGTCGCGCGCCCTAACCGAAATCCTGGTCATTGTGAAGGTACACGTAACAAATAGTTGCTCACCGCCAACCCGAGTGGATATTGAATGGATGAATGAATGAGTATGCAACTCCTACTCAGTGGCCTGTCAACATAGTAACCTGCCAACTGCTGGTAGCTCACCCAGGCCTCAGCCCCGCCCACATCACACCCGCCCACGTGTGCCCGTCCACATGTACAACAGTGACGGGGTGTCATAATATCATGTCAGTCCTCATATCAGTCCAGATATCAGTACGGTTCCTCTATGAAAAATCACCGGGGTTTATTACACTCCACTCCGACTACCACCTCCTTAGCTGCACAGCCCAGTGAGCGTAAGAGACCTCACTATCCGCCTGACCAATAGTTTGTCAATACCTATCCAGTACGTCGATAGCGGACTCATTTACGAGTTAGTCATACTCGGCCTAGCTTATATCCCCCTCACTCGGGCGGATAAGGCCACACTCCCTTCCAACCGACCACGACACAGTGAGAGACACGGCCTCATGGTATAAGCACCGGCACTCATATTCCACTCGGTCTAAACGTTGGAGCATCTCCTGGTATCAAGGAGGTTCTGGGATTTTCACCCAAGGACATCCTATGTGCCCATAGTGCTAGAACCAAGCATTTCAGTGTCTCATCTGGCCATCCACGTTGTGCCTGTGGAGGCCACGGCCCTGATGTCGCTAGGGCGTACAATGATCAAGTCACATATATGCGAGATGCATGAATCACACTACCCAGTCATGCAACAATCATGTGCGTACGGCACGATAATGCAGGCACTCCATCTCATAAGGAGTCCCGTAAATAGTCTGCCCAATGGCGTATGCTATGATCAAATATTCCTCATATCAGGCATACATATGATGCGTATGGGCATGAATCATGGAGTTAAACTAATCATTTTATATGATGATGAAATATCCTCATAACAAAGATGAGCCTTGATGGCCTACACACAACAAGTATGGGCCTATCAATGAGCCTTAGGGAGAATTATAATGCGGACATTTAACCAACATTATTCTTATAATGTGGACATCAAACCAACATTGCTCCCAAGGCATGGCCCGCCATAAATGTCATTGCATAACCCATGGTGGAATCACACTACAATGGGCCTCAACCCATGGGTTCTAAATACATCACACTGGGCCTCAACCCATGAGCCCTATACACATCACAGTGGGTCTCAACCCACGGGCCTTTATACATCACAATGGGTCTCAACCCATGGGCCCTAATGCATCGTAATGGGCCTTAACCCATGGGCCCTAGAATGCATCACAATGGGCCTTAACCCATGGGCCTAATACATCACAATGGGCCTCAACCCATGGCCCCAAATTCATTACAATGGGCCTCAACCCATGGGCCATCAACACACCAAAGGTGGGCCTCAACAACGGGCCTTAAACATGGTAAGTGGGCCACATCACATTGGCCATATGCGTATCTTATGGGCCATACCAATAGATAAGTAGTAGTAATGATTTCCACCATTAAAATTTCTAAGGCGTCCTATTAAACGGGCCTAAAAACCCATCTAGAATGTAAGATTACGGAGTTTCCACCATCTGATCAGCTCGAAACTTTATATGCAGCCTAAGAACTACAAATTAGTCGTACACATCAAATTTCAGCTCCTGGATCCTTCTAGAAATGGCTAAACTGATAGATCAGCCCCTGAAATCATGATTTGGAGCCCGCCTGATATCTGGATACGCTTCAAATTCGGTCTCAACGCTTTAAATGAGCTGACAATGCGGATGGACGGAGCAGATTTCTCACGATCATCACCATGGACCTATATGTACATTACATGCACATCACGTACATGCATGACATTTCTCATTTACGTAAACAGTGTTTACATTGTGCATTTAAAATTTTCTTTGTACGACCTACTCCACATTTAAATCATCGATCCGTACCGTCCATTGTGTTCAGAAGGAAGATTTAACCCTTGCCAAAGTGGCATTCTGAAACCATGCAGGCTGTTGCAACATCCTAGCCGTTAAATACAAGATAGACGACGAAGTAGACAAACCCGTGGACTGCACGAATTTCACTCAAAAAATAGTCCTTTCTAGATGGTTTTTCATTCTGAAATCAATGGACGGAGTGGATTTCTCACAAACATCACGGTGGGCCATTGAGATGGACGGTTTGGATATAACAATACCTCTTGATGGAGGCCCAACGACAGCTGACGTCAATACAGTCAACTATATATAGCTATGTGCAGTGCACTATCCAATCCATTATACAGCAGGTGGGTCCTACGTAGATCTACCATAACATATAATATTTATATATATATATATATATATATATATATATATATATATATATATATATATATATATATATATATATATATATATATATATATATTAATATATCTATTATACATGTAAACCCACTCCAGTGTCCAGTGCAATGGACGGCGTGGATATAGATATCATCAAGGTGGGGTCCAACACATCACCAAGGTGGACCCCACGTGCTAGATACAACACATGCATCAGGTGTACCCCATGCACGGTCAGATGGATGGCTAGCTGCAAACCACAAGATCATGGTGGTGGGGTCGTCAGAGTTTGGTGACGTCAATACACGGGCTATATAGCTGGTGTTGTAGACCAGCCAATATGTTCCAGCAACAGGTGGGTCCCATGATTTCAATGGTGGACGTTCACTCTCAACACTGTTTCTTGTGACGTGGACCACTTGAGTTCCACGTGCAGCTAATTTTGGAGAGGACCTGCTGCCCTAAAGGGGGCCACTAAATGCACGGTGTTGATTTTCAAAACACATCACAGTGGGGCCCACGACAGGACCCACGGCCCTACCCGTCCATCAACAGTGCAGCAACGCCTACTGCTGACGTTAGCGGCAGCAAGTGCTGCAGTTATTTATTTATTTTATTTTAAAAAAAAAAATCTAGCTTCCTTTGGTTTTTCACAGGTGGGGCCCGCATCAGGTAGATCCAACCCAGCCAATGGCTCCTATGGCTCAAGACAAGCTAAACAAGACCAATATTCTATATATTTTTGGGGTACAACAACATCAAAGTGCATTTTAACGGTGAAAACCACTATTTCTTATGCTATGGCCCGCCAGAAAGCCGGATTAATCTCATTTCTTAGCTCGACAGTTAAAATAAAATGGGGAATGGGATAGACGGCGTAGATTAGAATCATATATCAAGGTGGGGCCTGCATGAGCAGCCCACCCCAAAGGGTTTAAACCAAACTAATATTTCAGAACGTCCAGCGTCCCTGGACACTGGACGGCTTGGGTATGCACGTACATAACGTGGACCTGCTCAGGTGGGCCACCAAATGGAGGATGGTGTGGGTACAATACATATGAGATGGGCCCCACTTTTAGATGGCTTGGGACACTACATACCTAGTGGTGGGGTCCATCCAAGTGGGTCACACGGCCATCAGACACACAAAAATAAATAAATAAATAAACGAAAAGAGAGGGAGAGAGAGATAGAGTGGGACACGCGTGTGATGGAGGGACCCCGACACTATGGGCCCTCCGATCCATGATCTACATAATAAATCAAGTGGGTCACATAACATGTGGGCCCATAAAAATTGAAATCCAATGGTGGAGATCCCTTCTCCATGAAATTAGACAGTCTAGATGACCCATATACAAGCTAGGAAGGTAAATATCATGATGGGGTATATGGAGAATAGCCCCATCATGGAATGATATTGATGATCAAGATGGGCCATCGGCCACATCTTAGGGTCCAAAGTGAGATCCATACCATTGATCGGTAGGCCTCACTTAGCCCATCTTAAAAACATGAAAAACTAAGCTATAAAAGCACCCACCGTTCGATCTTCTTGGTACGTTAGAATGTCGGTCTCCTTGTACTTCACTTTGATGGTGGAAGATGAGAAGTGGATGGCTAGGATGAAAGATTTGGGGTGAAAAGTGGGCCAAACTTGCACTCTTTTCTCTCATGAAAATCCATGGACGTGTGAGCCTCTTACTCTTGGTGTTGCTTGGAAAAAGTGAAGAGAAAAGAGAGAAATGGGATGGTTGAAAGAGAGGTGATGGATGGGTGTGATGGGTGAAAGGGTGAGTGATGTGTGATGTGAGTGATGGGTGAGGTGAGAGCTTAGTTGACTTTTGGGTTACTTAACTTGTGGAGAAAGTGTCACGCCCCAAACCCAAAAATCGGATTAATAGGAATCCCGATCGCCAAATCCGGTGCCGACAGCCTCCGTAGTACCCCATTCCCGGCTCCTAGCATGCATATGCCAGATTCCGATCCTGGGATCCTACAAGGAGGATATATATATATATATATATATATATATATATATATATATATATATATATATATATATATATATATATTTATATATATATTTGAAATGTACATTTAACTAGTAATAAGCATAACCACAAGATTACCCAATTCACAACGGTAACATCATCATCATTTGAATACAATACTAAATGGAAAATACATAAATAGAAATTCAAGCTCTAGAAGACCACCGCACGCTCCAAGCTCAACACTGCTGCAGCCTAACATCACCTGCACGCATCTATCGTGCATAAGCTTATAGAAAGCTTAGAGGGTGGTGTAAGTGTGTGCACAAGATAAGTGCCAAGAATTCAATACAATGCCCTAATCATACAATTTCGAAAAAACTGATAATCCACAAACCATACAATGTCTGAATAAGCAGAAATACTGACAAGATATAAATCATACAATAACAGAGTAAGCGGAAGTATGAACAAATCTATAAGTCAATCAATATCAGAATACGCAATATAGAACAACTATGCAATAAGGAGTCATAAAGAGCCAAATATCGGATGTCGAGAATGCAATGCAATATACAAATCCTGCTAAATCTGTCTAGGCCATATAGGTGCAGAAATAGCAACCCAAGATGCCATATGCCTGCGGATGTAATGCAATATGCGATGCGAATGAAATAACCATGCTGGAGTGTGAAGTCGGGATGATAGTACGTAGTATCGCAGGCTATGGGGTCCACCACAAGTGACTTCTATCCAAACCAGTCTCATACCTAAATTTGGATAGTCAGACTCATCATGATAAATTCCTGATCTCAGGTTAGTCGCGCACCCAACCGAAATCCTTACCATAACGAAGGTACACAACAATTAGTTGCGCACCACCAGCCCGAGTGGATAGTGAATGAATAAATGAATGAATGAGCATGCAACTCCTACTTAATAAGTCCACATATCAATACGGTTCCTCTCTGAAAAATCATTGGGGTCTATTACACTCCATACCAGATTGCCGCCCCATCGCGCGCAACAAGGTGAGTGGAAGAGACTCACTATCTGCCTGCCAATATCGGGCCCGGCTCGTCAATAGCGGACCCATTCCTCGAGCTGGTCAGACTCAGCCTAGCATTACCCCCTCCTCTCGGGCAGGTAAGGCCGCACCCCCTTCCAACCGACCACGACACAATGGAGAGTGCAGTCATCTGGTATTCGGCACTCGGCGCTCATCTACCCACTCAGTCTAGACGTTGGAGTAACCTCTGGAACCAAGAGGGTTTAGGAACTTTCACCCAGGGATATCTATAGCACCCCATGTAGAACAGATTTTCGGTGTCCCATCTGGCCATCCACGATAAGCCTGTGGAGGCTACAGCCCTGATGTCGCTAGGGCGTACAGTAATCACAACACACAGTGCAAGATGCATGAGTCATACAATCCAGTCATGCACCAATCCTGCGTATATCGTGCGCTCATGTGAGATAACCTCTGCCTATCAGGGAGTCTTATATCATCCTGCCCAATGACATATGCAATGGTCAATCACATCTCATAACAAACATGCAGATGATGCGTATGGGCATGTATCACGATGCTATGCTGTCACATACTCATAATCGGTATCCACAATCGACCTCGACAATGTAGACATCTAACCAACATTGCCCTAAGAAATGGTCCACATAGAGCCGAAACACATAATGGGCCGATGGCCTCAAACAAAGGCATAATATATAACACAGTGGACCTTGCCCAAGGACCACAGATACATCACAATGGGCCTTAACTACGGGTTACATATACTCAGCAATAGGCCCTGACAATCGAAATCAGAATCAGAGTAGGCCTCAGTAATCGGAATCGGTCACGTCAATCGAAATTGACAATAGGTCAAGATAATCAGAATTGACAATCGGTCAAGTCAAACAGAATTGACCGGTAATCAGAGTCGGCAAATCGGTCACGCTGATCGGAATTGACAATCGGTCGTGGTAATCGGAATCGATCGATAATCAGAATCGGCAAACCAGTCACGTCAATCGGAATCGACAATCGGTCATGGCAAATAGAATCAGCAATCGGTCATGTCAATTGGAATCCATCGGTAATCAGAGTCGGCAAATCGGTCACGTCGTTCGAAATCGGCAATCGGTCGTAGTTATATCAAATCTGATAGCGTAGAGTCATCCGTCTACGGTGAATGGGGCCCACTTATTTGGGTTAATCCACTTAGAGACTAGTGCAAATGGGCCTAACAAAGCCTACGGGAAGGTCACAATGAGGACATCTAACCATCATTGCACATCAATGTGGCCATTTAACAGACATTGTTCCCAAGAAGTGGCCCATGTAGAGTCAAACATATAGTGGGCCCATGGCCTCATACAAAGGCCTAATATTCATCGTAATGGGTACGACCGGCCCCAAATACATCACAATGTGCTACAACCCATGGGCCTCAATATACATCAAGTGGGCCATGCGACATGGGTCTAGTACATGTCACAATGGCCGCACTATATGGGCCAAATCAAATGGGCCGTATCGAATGGGCCGAATCAAATGAGCCAAGTCAAATGGGCTGGTGCAAATGGACCTAATACACAACATTATGGGTCTCTACCCATGGGCTCCAAATACATCACAATGGGCCTAAACCCATGAGCTCCAAATACATCATAATAGGCTTAAACCCATGGGCCCCGAATATGTGATATTACGCCTCCCAAATACAATAACTAGGCCACACCATTCATCCATCTATAGAGATCATTTTAGAGCATTATCCAAACAATGAATCAGATCCAAAGATCATCTGGACCATACCACAATTGGCAGTGGTGATAATACTTCCCATAGTTAAATTTTTCAGCAGGCCTACCATAACATTTATTTCCCATCCAGTCTATTCATAAGGTCGCAAGGACCTAATCTTAGAGGAAAAACAAATATCATATTGACTCACAACTTCTGTAATCCCAAAAAGGGGGTTTCAATGGTAGACGTTCAAACCCACTGTTTATTGTAGTGTGGTCCACCTAAAAACTGGATCTGTCTTAATTATTTAGTCTCAAGCCTTGAAACGAGCTTGCCAAATGGATGGACAGATCAGATGTAACACATACATCAGTGTATGGTCCATATACATGGCCCAACACGTAAAAGGGATGGACGGTTTGGAATATAATTGCAGCAAGGTGGGCTCCCACGTGGATGTGGCCCCACCACAGTATACATATAATAAATATACTTCTAGTGGGTCCCACGTAGGGTCCAACATAATATTTATTAATATAAAATATTATATTACAATAATATATCATAATATATATCAATATACGTGTGTGTGGAAGAGTGGGATCGTCAGTGCTGTCAGCCTGGTGGTAGGCCCCACATGTATGGACGGTTGGATGAAAAATATCCATCATGGTGGGGCGCACGTAGCACGTCATTGGATGGACATTTTGGATGTAACATATACATCAAGGTGGCCTCATACTCACCATCCAGATGGACGGGTAGATTTACAACACGTACACGAAGGTGGTTCCCACCAAACTTGCTGACGTAGCTACAGCAGTGGTGGGACCCACAAACCTTGCTGACGTCACTTCTACATGGGGCTAGCCCACTGTCCAACAGACAGACAATCTGGTTAGTGAACAAATGGACGGTGTGGGATCTATACATTAGGTGGGTCCATGTAAATGGCCTAGTTTTTACATAAAATGAGGTGGCCCACGGAACTTTGCTAACGTCAATCCAGCAGCTGGAAGGCTGGTGGATGGACAGTTTACATTAAACACATAAATCACGTGGCCATCATTCAGATCTTCTGGACGGTACAGATCTAATAAATACATCAAGGTGGGCCCCACCCACATGTGTGGTGGGCCACCCCCTATACAGACGGCTGTATACATACATAAGAGGTGGGTCCACACGTATGGCTCACCTCAGCTGAAAATCATGCTGATATTTATTTTCCTTTCAACAGTCCAGTAGCAGTTGCTGTTGGACGCCTGACCCTGGACGGTCAAGATCAGATGGGCCCGGGATCTGGCCAAACTAGATGGACAGTCTAGATGTAACACATACATCATGCGAGGTGGGCCCCACACGCTGCCATGGTGGGGTCCATATCCAATGGATGGACGGTCTCAAGTAAAGCACACATCAGAGTGGTACCTGCAAAGGGGGGGTTCAACCATGGGCGTCATCATCTCCAATGTTTCCTGCTGTGTGGTCTACCTGAGGTCTGGATCTTCTCACCTAGGCCATACAATTATATGGAGAAATAGATGGACGGTGTTGATATGGCGCATATCTCATGATCTGGGCCCACAGTTATTGACGTTTGAGAGTTGCGTGGGCCCACAACAATTGCTGACGTTGAAACCTCAGCAGCTACATGCTGCTGTGCAGCCACGAAACCACAAAACTTGCTGATCATCAGCACCTTAGTGAATAGATGGACGGTGTAGATTTAAAACATCTACATCATACATGTCTCAAGGTGGCCCCTACCCTCACACGTGTAGCACGGGTGAGGTGGGTCCACGTGGTGGCCCATTGGAGTTGGGATTAGTTGATATTTGCAGTTTCCCTTCATCCAGGTCTGTCACACGGTAGCAAGGTGCCCGGACAACATGAATACAGTGCATCCATCACGGTGGATCCCACCATTGGGACAGCATGTGGATCATCCATCAAGGTGGGCCATCACACCTCAACATCAACATAAAAAAAAATGAAAGAAAGAGAGTGAGAGAGAAAGAGAGAGGAAGAAACATGTGAAGGGGAGGGACCCCCACCACTATGGGTCCTCCCTACACAATGCATACATCAAGATGGGTCCCACCACATGTGGGCCCTCAAATCATCAAAATTGAGGTAATGAACACCCACTAAACAAAAGAAAAAGAGAGAAAGAAAGAAAGAAAGGAGCACCCACTTTTGATCTTCTTGGACTTTTTCTTCCATCAATATATGCCAAAGATCCAATGGATGCACTTCAACGGTTGAGATCGACTTAGGATGGTGGAGATGGGAGATAGGAAAGTGGGCCACACTTTATCTCCATAGAAGCCATGGACGTTGGGTGCTCTCATGGGGCTTAGGAGAAATGAGAGGGAATGAGAGAGAGAGAGAGGTGATGAGAGAGGGGTGATGGGAGAGAGGTATGGGTGTGATGGGTGAAAAGTGAGTGATGGGGGGTACTTTGTGTAAGGGAGTGTTGACTTTAAGGGTTGCTTGGGGATGGGGTGATGTGTACTTGACATATGACATGATTGATGGGATTGATTTGAAAGGTTGTAGAGATTCTCTTGAAATTTTACAAATGTGTGGCATTTTCTCGAACTGAACGCGGGCCCACATCTCCTGGCCTAGGTATCGCCTCGGAGCGCGAGACGCGGCATCGGAACCGCAGCGACGGTGCGGTCGTCAAGGTACAAGTCTCGAGTTGAGCCGACTCTGAAATACGGGATATGACTCGGTATCGCGCGTAAATGTCAAAAAAGGTCGAAGGTTGCCGAAATTTGATCGGGAGGACTACGGAGGCATATGGAACAGTACGGGCTAAGATACGGGTCCTACAGAAAGGAAGCATGAGTGTTTTGTACTTGACATGAGAGGTGATGGATGAGATTGATTTGACATGTTGTAGAGATTCTCTTGGGATTGTCAACACGCGGCATTTTTTCTCAAACTAAACGTGGGTCCACATCACCTCGTCTGGGAATCGGATCGATGCGTGAGTCGCGGCGTTGGAACCGCGGTGACGGTGCGGTCACAATGATACAAGTCTCGGATTAATCCGACTTAAATCCAAGAGATACGACTTAGGGTCACGCGTAAACATCGATTACTGGTCGCGGATTGCTGAAATTTGACGGGAAGGATCGCGGCAGTCGACGAAACAGTACGGACTAGGATACAGGTCTTACAGTAGTTGAACAGTGTCCCTGGACAATGTCATGTCTCTGTCACTATTTACCTTATAAAGCCACCATGTGGGATTCTCTAGTGGGCCCGATCATGATGAATATATATCATCCACACTATCCATCCGATTTCCCATCTCATTTTAGGCGTTGAGCTAAAAAATGAAGCTAATCCGAATCCGTGGTGGGTCATACCACAAATGTTAAGGGGTTGGGTTACCCATGTCATTTCTTACTTTTTGCATGGGAGATTTGGAGTGAGTTTTCACTCGTGGGACCCATATTGATGTATTTCTTAGATCCACACCATCCATCCATCTACTGGCTCATTTTAGCTATGGAGCCCAAAAATCTAACTGATCCAACTATCAGGTGGAGCACACCACAACTGATGGTGGGAGTGGGATCACCCCCTCACGTCAACCATGCGGACCATGTGGGGTGGGGGCTCCCAACCATGGACCCCACCTTGATGTATTTATTTAATCCATGTAGCCCACCACCTTCCGCATGTCGTTTTTGGCTATGAGACTAAAAATGAGATAAATTTGAGTTCTTAATGGATCGTACTGAGGGAATAAAAGTCCCACTATTGGAACTTTCTAAGACCAACTATTGTGTGTATATGTAGTGGACCTACCCATCATTGGACTCCTTTAGTCCATAGAGAGCAAGTCGATATAATGGACGGAATTGATTATCTACTACTGGACCCCACATAGTAGAAAACAATATATATATATATATATATATATATATATATATATATATATATATATATATATATATATATATATATATAAAGGAAGAAAGAAAAAAGAACAAAAAAAATGTCACTTGCCCAGTGATGTGAGGGGGTGGAAGACTAATTGTACTACCCCCACACGTGGACCCCACCATGATGAATTTTTTTTATTCCACACCGTTCACCATCTTCTCCTTATAATTTTAGGCCATGTGCTAAATTTCGAGGCAAATTTGAGTCTCGAGTGGGGCCATACTAAGGGGAACAATGCCCATCTGTCAAAACCTTCGAGGGCCTACTTTGGAGTCCCAGATCATCTAAACCAGTCCTAGTTAGAATCTATTTGACCTCATTCGAGGTGGGCAAGACAGTGAACGAATTAGATCATCCACTTGGGGCCCACATTAACAGTGTATGCGAAACATACAATGAATATAATAAGAACATGAAAATTACATGAATGCCATTCACGTGGGAGTTAACCCATTCGTGGCCAATTTTGGGTCTCATAACTGGGACCCTATTATGATGTTTATATTAAATCTACACCATCCATTGTCTTTTCAAGATCATTTTAATCCTTGGGCCAAAAGATGAGACAGATTCGGGTCTCAAGTCGACTGTAATGAGGGAAATGAACATTGCTGTTGAAAGCTTCCAAGGCCCACTGTGCAGTCTCTGTTCATCCAAATCAACCCAAATGAGAGCCCATTAGACCCGCTCGAGATGGACTACTCGGTAAACAGAGTAAAAAATTCACGTGGGGCTCACACCGATGGTGCATAAAAAAAATAGAGAAACAAAGAAAAAGGAAGGTATCACTCGGCATTGTTACCCAATGACATGAGGGTGGAAGTCACCTTGGGTTACTGCCCCAACACGTGTGACCCTACATGATGTATGTATCATATCCACTCCGTTCATCCATCTTATCATATCATGTTAAGCCATGGGCCTAAAACTCGGGTTGATCCATATCTTAGGTGGGTCGTACCATAAAGTAATGTGGAGGTAGAAACCTCTTGGACTTGGGATTTCTTGGTTTTGGGATCCCTTGGGCTTGGGAATCCCTAGTATTTTGGGATCCCTTGGACTTGAGAATCCCTGGAATCAAGACCCCTTGGGTCTTTGGTTATATTTAGCATCTTGAATCCAAATCCTTAAATTAGTTGGTGTTTGAATGTTGAAACTATGGTTCTATTAAATCCATTTAAGCATATATTTTGCCTAAACTGATGAAATCCCAAGACTCAGATGGGTCATGAGTATATAATCTCATCCTAGTGACTAACCAATAATCTGTAACCGTCAATTTACATTAGTAATGATTAGATGGTGCAGATCATTCTACTAAAGTAATTATAGTGATGTCATTGATAATTTGATCATTTTGCGACATCATTAGGGCACCATGTAACCAAATAGATTGGTAGCCTAGTGACACACGTGTTGTACGTATGGGTGTCCATACGGGTCACTTCCAGTGGACCCCGCCTTGTTATATATATTATATTCATACCTTGCTAGCTACATGAGAAACTAATGTTAGTCTAACGTGGGCCATACCACATTGACTTCTATATTTCTAGTGGGGCATGTCATTTAGTTCCCACTCTCTGTATATGATTTGCCGATTAAGGTCGATTATTGTCCGATATGTATGATAACATGCTAGTGTACTTGGCCTAGTAGGACACACTATGAACATGCTTAGTATAATGACATCATGCCCAGACATTTGCCCATATGCATCATTTATATGCATGTTATAGTTGGTAATTGATCATATCATATGCCATTGGTCTAAGATACTTAGGGGACTCCATATGAGATAGGGTTGTCCCACATGATCGCGTGGCACGCGCAGGTTTGATGCATGACTTGGATGGTATGAATCATGCATTTTTTATCTTGTATGTCAAGATCACTTTATGCCCTAGTGACATCAGGGTTATGGCCTCCACAAGCATATTGTGGATGGTCAGATTGGATACGGAAAATATTTGTTCTATCATTAGGGCACTATGGATTTCCTTGGGTGAAAGTCTCCAAACCCTTGTGGTACCAGTAGGATGCTTCAACGTCGAGACCGAGTAGATAACATAAGCACCCGAGTGTCGAATACTAGTAGGCTGCGTCTCCCACTATGTCGTGGTCAGTTGAAAAGGGGTGTGACCTTATCTTTCCTAGTGTAAGGGGATGTTATCTAGGTTGAGTTTGACCAGTTCATAAATGGATCCGCTATCGATGAGTTGGGTGGGCATTGGCATACCACTAGCAAGGCAGATAGTGAGGTCTCTTCCCCTTACTTGGTCATGCGGGTAATGGGGCAACAGCCAGTGTTAGAGCGTACTAGACCCCGGTAATATTTCCAGTGATGAACCATACTGATATGTGGACTAGTTGAGGATTGACATGCTTGCATTGTATCTCTCGCATATGACATTCGACCATGTAGGCCTTGCATTGCATAGCCTTGGAATGGCTAACATCATTTATGGACTTGCCAATTTAGCCTTCCATCATTTTCGCTTACTCTGACATTTATATGCTTGACACATGTATTGTTCACACATGCACGCAATCATTAAACTTCATAGTAAGCTTATACACGTTCATTATGTACAGGTTATGCTAGACCGCAACAACATTGAGGCAAGAGCATGTGCCCGATCTTTTAAAATTTTATTATATGATGTATTTTCCTTTCAGAACTGTACTAAAATATTATATTAGTGGATATGTGGTGATGATTTTTTGGTGACTTGGGTATACTTGTGATTATGCTCCTTTAAAAAAAATCACCTTGAAAATCCTCCTTATAGGATCCCAAGATTGGAACTTGGAGCATGGGAGCTGGGATACGAGAATGGGGTACTGCGGAGGTTGTCGGCACTAGATTCGGTGGTCAAAAATTTTGTGAGTCTGGTTCCCAAGTTTGGGGTGTGACAGGTGATGTGCAATCGTAAGGTGAATTCACACTAAGCTAGCTAATCATCCTTTGAATATATAACCATACAGGTAGTGCGGGTGATTTAAATGATACTCATCTTTAGGTTGATGAGGAGCAGGGTATAAAATTTGGCCAAGGGTTGCTACGGAATCTTGCAGTTCAAGACTAGTTGCAATTTATCTTGTTTCATATATTAAATTATTTTCTCTTTGTAATTGTGATTAATAAGAAATTAGTTTGTATAAGCCTTATGGGAAACCGCTCGTATATTCTAAATGTGTAAGTAAATTTCATGTAAGCTTGATTCATTTTCTTTGACTAAATTGCTAACTCCAAGAAAAGAAAATAAATTGAAAACAATATATGTGAAATTTAGTTATTTTTAAAGTTTAACACTGGGGTTTTTAGAAAATGAGTCGTATACTTGGGTTTCAAAAACCAGAGCGTTACAAGAGGTCCTAGTTCTTTACCATTTCAATGCTTTGAACGCCTTTGATCTTCGAGTCATTAGTCTTGAATCTTCCTTAGGGGACTCCGGACTCTATAACTCGCGACTCATGCTAGTTGACAAACTAGGGCACTTACGATATCCACTTTTTTCAATTTCATGTAAAAAGCTAACAAAACCTATACAACTCAACAACTTGTAACTTTACATGACTTTTCATAAGATTTATAAATTTACGACTCAAGACATTTACAATATGTAATTCTTCATATGCACTCTTCATTGCAACCCCTAAATCTCTACACCACAAGTCTTACAAAAAAGATATAACATAACACATTAGTGGAAGTATGTTTCTTCCCCTTTTCTCAGTGATTGGGAAATAGATTCATATATAAATATGTAATATCAATTTAAGCTTGAAAATATGTGAAACTATAAAGCAGAAAAGGAGAGAAACAACGACTAATTAAATACTCAAGGATGGCAAGTATGAAGGTGATGTATAATATAATCAAAATAATCATCCATACAATAAGATCAAAATGTACATGTAATCTAAAAATTGCTCAATTATCTTTGGTTAATAAAAAAGAAGTACATAACCGAGATGGTCAGACATCAAAAGTCTCTATTCGATGTAAGACTCATATTCTAATTAATCCTCTGTATGCTTCATTTTCGATGCCGACATGTTCCCGGTAAACCAGGTCGGCGAAATTCAATTGTAAACCTATTTCAGTACCACAACAACTCGACATTTGTAATTTGGCGACCATGTAGGCATTGTGATTCCAACACCGTGTAGCACACCTTACTATGACACCTAAACTAGAAGTTGTAGTTTTTGGCGTAATCCTAGGTAGACCGCGCAACGCACATGTGGCATGTGCCCCACTTGCACAAATCCTAAAGTAGTCCAATCAATCCATCAAGCTCATGCCTCTCATCATGCAACCCATGCTAAGTCATCCCTCTCTCCTTCTCTCTCTATTCTACCTCTCCATCTTTTCCTAATCCCTCCTATTTCTTAAAAGTTCCACTGTAAAAGCTCCTAAACCTTTCTTATTTTCCAAGCAAATGAGAGTGAGAAGAAAAGAGAGAGAAAGAAGATATTATAGAGAGAAAAGATTATAGAAAATTAGAGAGAGAAAGAGAAGAGGGAGTGCTTGAGAGAAAGAAGTGTTTTAAGAAAGAGATTAGAGCTTGAGGGAAGGTAAGAAAAGTTTAGGGAAGGAGCTTCACCATTTGACCTGTTTGATCGACAATTCGGCCCAATCCACGGTTCATCCATCATTGTGAGTGCGAGGGAGGACAAACTCTCCCATTTTCTTTGCTTTCTTTCATTTTCATAAGCCTACAAGGGGTGGGAACCACCTTGTTTATGTGCTAAATGTGTATGGAGGGCCCATCCAATGGCCCGATTTCCCCCTTCATTCATCCCTTCTCTTCTTTCTTTTATGAATGCAGACCATTGTGGGTTCCACAAGTAGGCTACACTGTAAGACAACATGCCTTGCATGCTATGATGCGGATCACCTTATGTGGCCCACTATGATATTTATTTGTCATTCAATATGTTGATTAGATCACTTGGATCTGGACGAAGAAAGTACAAAGATCATCTTGATCCAGAGCTCTCTAGGTCCACCGTATGACAACCAAATAGATGGATAGAGTAGATTGTCCATGCATGGCCCCACTTGAATGTCAAAACACAAAAAAAAGGGAAAGAAGATTTGCTAGACAGCAGCAAATGCAACACTCGCACACCGTCCAACACTGGAAAGCGAAAAGCCCATTTTGGGCGTTACGAGGGTGCCGCACTCGCGTGCCCCACCATAGTGTATATTTCTTTTACCCACACTGTCCATCCATTAGGACCGATTGTTTTAGAGCGAGGGCCCAAATCTGAGCCAGATCTGGATCTCTGGTGAGCCACACCATGGAAAATAGCGGTGATAATGGCACCCACTGTTGAAAATTTCTAAGGCAACTATGATGTTTATGGGAAGTGGAACCTACCCAAGCCAAGGTTTCTACGGTCCAAGGCAACCTACCAACAAGGTGGATGGAGCGGATCACCTTAGTATGGGACCCATTCAACAGAAATACAAGAGAGAGAGAGAGAGAGAGAGAGAGAGAGAAGAAAAAAGGGGTTTATGTGCTGGGCATTACTGCCCAACAAGTGGGAGTGGGGGGACCCCCACTTGGCATGAACACCCACCATGATGTTGGTGTAGAATCCACACCATTCATCCTTAGTTTTTTTCCAGATCATTTCAAGCCACAGACCTAAATCTAATCCATATCCAGATCGCAAGTAGGACACACCATGGTTAATAGTGGGGATAGTGACACCCACCGTTGAAACTTTCTTGTGACCCACCATGATGTTTATTTACCATTCAACCATGTTCCTTAGGTCACGTGACTTAGGGGAAGATGGAACACAAACATCAATTTGACTCAAAGTTGTTTTAGACCCTAACACTATTAGAAACAATTGGAACGACCTACCGTTAAAACCTCCCTGAAGCCCACCTCTATGAACGTGTCAAATCCACTCGGTCCATCCATTTTTTTTAGCCCTTTTAGGAGGCCTCCCGGAGGCAGGACCCACTTTAGCATATGTCCCATGGGTTCATCACCGTCCATATATTTTCCCAGCCCATACAAAATGTGACAAATTCAAATCTCAGCTGGACCACGCTGCAGGAAACAACGTGATTGAATGTCCACCATTGAAACCTCTGAGGGGTTCACCGTGAGTTTATTTGCCATCTTCCTTTGCCGTTCAGGCCATGCAGTCCTGGATGAAGGGAAATCACAAATATCATCTTGGTCCAAGTTGTGGAGCCCACTTTAAACACTGGTGAATGAGTACTATCACCATGGAAACCATTATGAGGATCCACGGTGATGTATCTTTCTTACATCCATGCAGTGCATCTATTTTCCATTCCATTTTGGGAGTGAACCCACCATATCATGGGGCCCACGTGAGGCATCCAAAATCCACACCATCCATTTATTCCTCCACAGGCATATCATGAGTGATCAGATTTGATATCAAAAATATTTTTTCTAACATTAGAGCACTATAAATATCTTTAGGTGAAAGTCTCTAAACCCTTTTGGTACTAGTAGGATGCTTTAATGTCGATACCGAGTAGAAAATATGTGCACCTGAGTGCTAGCACAATAAGTGTTATTTTCAGAACTTTAAGGACCATATCATAACCAATGAACTTACAACCAAGTACTTCAAGAGCCCTTAGAGATATCAAATTCTTCTTGATGTTTAGAACATGTCGAATATCTATTAGAATACGCTCTACCCCATCAAGCATTCAGATGCACACTGAACTGACTCCAAAAACTTTACGGGCAATGTTGTCCACCATTTTACTTGTTATATATGGTGAACCAATCCTTATGAGAAGTTATGTGATATGAGGCCGCTGAATCCAAAATTCGGTCGTTACTAAGGTTATATTTAGATGCAGTCAAGAAATCATCACCATCCACCTCCTCACATTAGTGTGTTGTGTTGTCCTCTTTTGGTGGATTATCATATTTAATCCCTTTTGATCCTTAGGGTGCCTGTAGTCATTCTTCATATACCCTGTCATCCAACAATTCCAACACTTCATCTGGCCTTTTCCATTTGATTCGGATCTAGATCGGGAATTACCCTTCTCCCATTTTAAATTATTTCCTTTCGCAATTAATGCGTTCGCAGAGGTACCCTCACTATTGTCTTTCCTTCTCATATGCTTCTCATGAAACGTTGAGATGATAGTTTTTATGTCGATGGTATCCCTACCGTGTATAAGAGTGTCCATGAGATTCTCATAGGACATTAGAAGAGAACTCAAGATGAATAGAGTGTGATCCTCCTTGTCAATCTTAACCTCTACATTCTTCAATTTGTAAAGCAATTCGCTGAAAGTAATGATGTGCTCATGAATATCAGACCCCTCTCTCATCTTAATGTTATAAAACTGCTTCTTAAGATATATATGACTTCCCAGGGTTTTCTTCAAGTACAAAATATCTAGTTTCACACAAACTCCTGAGGTGATCTTTTGATACAAGATATTATATATGACATTGTTCTCTAGACACAATTGTATCGAAATTGTAGCCCTCTTGTCTAGTTCATCCCACAATTCATCAGTCATAGATGCGAGATGTTTTGCCTTACCAAGAAGAGCAGTTGCAATCCTTGCTAAACTAGAAGGTCTCGCATCTTAACCTTTCATAATTCAAAGTTATTTCTCCCAGTGAACTTTTTCATTTCATACTAAATATTACATCCCTTAGAAGATATATTTTCACATTAAAAAAAAAAAAAAACCACAAAACCCCAATGTTATCTATGATACCACTTGTTGGGGGGATGTGCGGAAGCAACCTCGAGTTAAAATGAAATAATAAGAGATCAAATAAACAAGCGCACATAGAACACATGATTTTACGTGGAAAAACTCTCACGGGAAAACAAAAACCATTGCACAAAGAGACATCGAATCCACTATGATAGACAATATTACAAGAGATGGAAGAGACTTGCCGATCCACGAAACTCTAATTACCCTTTACAAAACCCTAACTTTTAACACCCTTTGCTCACCAAAGGACCCTAAGTATGTTTCTAATACCCTAATCATCAATTACAAACCTTAAAAATGATTAAAATCAAAATAAGAAATAAAACCCACAATTTTACAAAACTGTACAAGTCGGTCGATGGGAGCTTCGATCATACGAGTGTCGTTAATGACATATTGATGGGATCAAAAGCCACCTTCAATCATATCAATTTGGAACCAAAATTTTTCCAATGAGTAATGGCCAAAAAATGGGATTCTCTTGATGAGATCAAGTGGGGTGCTTGATGGGATCGACAACTGCTCGATAAAATCAAGTGGTCTGTCGATACCATCGACAAACCCGATTACTAGCAAATTTAAGATATCTAATAACAAAGCCTTCCATACAAATTTAAGACATTTAATGACAATGCCTATCATCCATTTTCGCAGCTCATTTTAAGTCCATGAGCTCAAAAATGAGTCAAATCTAAATCTCAGGTGGACTAGGAAAACAATGTTAACCTTATTAACCTAAACAAAGGGAAAATACAAATATATCTTGATCCAAAACTTTGATGGGACTCAAAAAAAAAATCCAATGGTAAGTGTTCAATCCCCATTGTTTCTTTTTCTGGGTCATAAGATTTGAATCTAACTTATTTTCAGGCTCATGCTCTAAAATGAACTGATAAAATGGTTGAATGGCCTGGATAAAACACATACATCATAGTGGGGCCATACAACTTTGATACCGGCTAGATGGCTGGTGTTGGAGTCACTAGCTAGCCAGACCTCGTCTAGTTCTCATACTTGTGGTAAATTTTCATGATATCTACCATCATTTTAAAATTGGTGGGTTTCACGTACCGAAATTCGGTACCCGAGTTGGCCAGGCCTGAACCTAAATTCCAGGACTGTGAGTTATACTTAAACAAAATATACAACGTAACCCACATTATAATCATGTATTTTTAAGGCAATCAGAGCAACTAAAAGAATAAAAATCATTATCATTAATTAATGTCCACTAATCAATCCTTGAAATTTTACTTATATTAATATTCAAAAATAAATAATAACAAAATGCATTGAATTTTAATTAATATTCAAATAAATAATAGAAAAAGTCTTCGAACTTGATCAGTTGGCTCTTTATACATAAGCCCTGTAAAAATCTATACGGGTGTGAGCACAACAGCTCGTAGGGTCACATCATTCCCAAAATTAAAACTTTTACATCAGCATGCAACAACGAATACATAATGAAAGGTTGATTAGTAGTGCATAGTATCGCAAGTCGTTAGGGAACTCGCACCAAGGGCCACAACTCTGTTAGTCTCATAACTAACGTGTGAAGTGATTCCAAAATGATAGATTTCAGATCCCAAATAGTCCTATACCTATTGGGGATGGTGGTCCACGAATGTGTACATCAAATATGTATTTACACATTCACAAACCAAATATAAGAGTACATTAACATTCCACTAATAATAAATAAAATTATGATAATGGATCCATTTTTGGACATTCTCAAGGCAGAGCACCTGTGCACCCATCTTAGGGATTAACCCAAGGCAGAGTACTATGACTGTTTTGGACCTCCCAGGGCTGGGCATCGTGCATTTAACATTTAGGGAGTCCGAGCAAAGCACCTACATGTACATTCACTCAATCTTAAATGAAGGAAAATATGACTTTTATCCTCAAACACGGGCTAGGGATTGAATATTTAGAAAGGACATATCCTGAAACACGGGCCAGGGATTGAATATTTAGAAATGACATATCTTAAAACACGAGTTAAAGGTCGAATGTCTACAACTGCTAAAATTCAAAATACGATACAAAATTAACATCCTTTTGGGAATACCTTGGGCAGAGCACGCATAAAAAAATAATATGATAATCCTTTCAGGACAAAGCACCCATAACAAAATAACATAATAATCCTTTCAGGGTATAGCATCCATAACAAAATGACATCATAATCCTTTCAGGGCATAGCATCCATAACAAAATGACATCATAATCCTTTCAGGGCATAGCACCCATCATTTAAATATATTTAAAAGAAGTTAACAATAATCAAATGAATTTATTTCATATATCAGAAATCAAATAAATGCATTCTACATCACATAAAACTAAAATCAAATAACTCAAATCAGCAATACAAAATAAATAATGAATGAAATCAAAATTTATACCAATGTAGTCTTTCAATCAGAAAGATCACCTACCTATTATGACTATAGATAATTGACAAAGATCTAAGCTCTCACATGGTTGATTTGAATGGTCCAAATTATATGGCTTCGACTCAACCATTCACGAAATTTTTAACTATTGCTAAACTGGTGATTTTATAAGAGTTATCAAGGCTCTGAAAATCAACCCAAATGCCAAGGTGAAAGTCAGATCAGTGGTTAGATCGTGTTCAACTCGTCACACCCAAGTGCATTTTCTTATCTTGGTCTTTTCTTTATTCTTTCTCTCTTCTGTTTTCTACTCTCTGTCTTTCTTTGAATTTTTTTTTCTCTAGATCGTCCAACAACCGAATCTAGAGGATCGAGAGTCACTGGCTAGAGAGGTTTGCCAGGTACTTAGAAGGGTAAGATAACATGAAGATGCTCACACAAATCGTGACAGTTGTTTGGAGTGAAAATTCATAGAAGGTTTCTATTCCAGGCGGGATTCTATAATTAAAGTTGAAAATGCGGTTGTTGTAGATTTCATAAGAAATAGGTGGGGTCCATAGGGATGGATGGTATAAAAAAATCTAAGCTGTTCATCAGGGTTAGCAGGCAATTTTGGATAGGAGGTCAGAGATGAGGTTGATTAGCTGATCAAGTGGATCACACAAGGAGTTCTTAGGTAACATATTTCAACGATTAAGTTTGTTAAAGGAAAGGGGTTGATGATCAGTGTGGATTGGAATGAGGAGTCCCAACGTGATGGATGGTATGGCATAGGTGGGTTGAGGTGCAGCTTAAATTGAGCTGAAGAAGGAGGGAGAGAGATAAGCGGGAGGTGGTTTGGTTATGGTAAGTTTTTTTTTTTTTTTCAAAAACACGATGGGCCCCACTCATGATGTTTATGAAAAATCCACTCCGTCCATTAATTTTTCTATATCAAGTTAGGGCATTAGGCCAAAAATGAGGGTGATCCGAGGTTCAAGTGGGTTACACCAAAGGAAATAGTGGAACCCACCCTTTAAAAAAAAATGAGGTGCTACATTCTACCCACCTTAACAAAAAATTTTCCCTTGAAATTTACTACATTATCAACCATCCTAAATTTACGTGGCATTGTGAATGATATGGATTGCACTTGCATTTCCTCTAATTATGGTGTTTCTTCTGGCAGTAACTTGCGTCATCATTTGTTGAATCTTTCTCTTTTCTAATGGCTTGTTCTTTAGCTAACAGAATAGATGACGACCTCCTGGCTTATGTAGTTGTTGCTAAGGTTAACTCTATTGGAATATGGTTGCCATAATCATTATGGAGTTTGTTGGCATTGTTTTTTAGATACTTGGTATGGTTGTATAGAAACTTGATACTGTGTTGTTATGGTTACCGGTATGAGTGATCGATGTTGTCCTCTGGGTCATTATTGAGTGTCAAATATTGCATATTTTCCTCCATTTATATCTTGGTTTTGTGAATATGATGTTGCGCAATGTTATATTTTATACATATTTGTGTTACAGGATGAATTTAAAAGCTTGGATTGAAAAGAATGTTAAAAGCATGGATTTAATGCTCAAGAATCACCAAGGCAAGGGAAGGATCATAGGATACCAAGATTGAAGATTTGAAGACCTCAAGATCTATGGAAACCAAGTAAAGAATGAAGAAAATCTAAGATTTGAAGTGAATTTGTGTATGCTTCAACTGGTCTAAGCTCTGGCTCGACTAGTCGAAGCTTCAACTGGTCTAAGCTTTGCTTCGACTTGTCTAAGCTCCTACTCGACTAGTCGAGGAAACTTCAACTCGAACTCCAGCAACATGATCTTTATAATTCATCTAATCTTCAACCAGTCAAAGGTGGTCCTTAACTAGTCGAAGGTGACCCTCAACCAGTCGAAGGTGGTACTCGACCAGTTGAGGTTTACGTAGATTTTACGCAGAGTGCATAAATTTAAGGTGGTTTTGTGACTTTGTAGACAAAGGGCTATAAATAGGGATTTTCGTGCAATTTTTAGGATATCTAGGGTTTCAAGGAGCTAAGCCAAAGGGAGGAGAAGCCTCTCAAGCATTTTTATTCTTTCCTAGTTTGTTTTTAAGGCTTTGTTTTGGGGTTTTGATTCCAATCATGTCTATGGTTGGATAAATCCTTTAGTTAGGGCTAAAGAGTGAAGCTTGTAGTATGATTGAGATGTTTTCTTTGCTTTGATTCATGTTTTTATTGAACCTCATGGATAATATTTCTTTATTAAGGAATCTTATTACTTTTTAAAAGCTTTGTTGTGACTTAAATTATAATGGATCTGCGATAACTTTGAGTATCTTCTTTTCCTATTTAGAGATTGAGAAGTTAGGAAATCCTGTTGTTCACCATTGTCCCATGGGCATGGTCAAGTGATGGAATCCTTCCTAATCTTCCCAATTCTCTTATATTTGGTTGTGAGATTGGTATATCCTATTGTTTATCATTGTCTCCTGGGCATGGTTAGGTGATAGAATCACTTCCAAACCTCCCAACTCTCATTCGTTGAGACTAGATTCATGCGACGTTTAGAGATTTGATTATCTCTCTTTTCCAATTGGATAAGATAGGACTCCAATTCCAATTGTGATACTTAAATCAAGTTACGTATTATCCTAAGAACCTACAAGTGGATCCTTGACACCTTAGTTCCAGCTTTGAATTGATAGTTTTCACAATCACTCACAATTACTCTTTTATTCCAGATTTAGGTTTAGATCTTAGTCTACTTCTAATTCTAGTTGCCACCATAATACACACAAGAATAGTCCCTGTGGATTTGACCTTGGTCTCACCGAGTTATTACTGCATTACGACCCTACACTTGGGGTTGTTAACAAGTTTTTGGCGCCTTTGCCAGGGACTAACGGTTGCATTTTTCTAAGATTAGCTAGTTTTAGAAATAGGTTAAGATTAAGATTTTTTTACTTCTATTTTTAGGTTAGGGATTTTCTGAATTATTTTAGAAACTAACTTAGCTTTCTAATTCTAGGTTTAGAGATTTTCCTAATTTGATTTTAGAAACTAACTTATTTTAGAAACTTTCCTTTTTCATTTTTAGAAACTAGTTTACTTTCCTAATTTGTTTTTAGAAACTAATCCATCTTTCTATTTTTATGTTTAGAAACTTCTAATTTTAGAATTTTTGTTCTAGAAACTGACTTATTTTGTTTTATTCTACAGGATCTTAATTTAGGAACTTCTAATTTGGTAACTTCTTTCAAATTCTTTTCCTTTCTTTTTCTAGATTTCTATTCCTTTAGGCTTATTTCTTTTTTAGGTTTAGGTTAGATTCTGAAATTGAGGGTTGAGAGTGTTTCATGCCCAAGTGGGTCCGTGACAACACTCGACATCTCTTAAGTGAATGAGGATTGGTTGAGGAGTTATGTATCCATCACAGGATTAGACACTAGTCGAGATCCTCAAAGTCAATTGAAGTGATGGTTACCAATTAACCAGCCAATCAACCGGGAAGACAACCTTAACTTCAGGTTAAGGAAGTCCAAGAATGAGGTGCATTTAAGCATCCCCGCCTCGTACTTTATAAGATTATCTACAACTGGCGGGGGTGAGTACACCCGCATGCATAGTTTTTCTAGAAAATACGGGAGACATGGATATCAAGTCAGGAGTGATCCAGCTCCTTCCAAAATTTCATGGGCTTGAATCTAAAAATCCATACCTACACTTGAAAGAGTTTGACGAGATTATAGCCACTATATACTTTCCAAATGTGTCCGATGATATGGTCTGACTGAAACTCTTTCCTTTTTCTTTGAAAGAGAAAGCTAAGACATGGTTTTATTTACTACGTCTTTGATCTGTTGGTAGATGGAATGACATGACAAGGGAGTTTATAAAGAAAATTTTCCCATACCATAAGACGAACACCCTTAGAAAGTCATTCATAAACTTCGCCTAAAAGGAATATGAAACATTCTTCCAATGTTGGGAGTGGTTCAAGGATCTTGTCAGTTCAAGCCCACAACACGGTTTTGAAATGTGGCGCATCATGAACTTTTTCTACGATAGATTAACATCTCTCATGCGCCAATTGGTCGAGACAATGTGTAATGGAGTATTCATGAATAAAAATATCGATGATGTGTAGGACTATTTTGATAAGTTTGCAGAAAACACACAATTATGGGACATCACCCCAAAAACAAGCACCACCTCTAGGCCTACTCATTTGAAGGAGAGGGGTAGAATGTATGTCCTAAAAGATGATGGTGATATCAATGTTAAAGTGGCTAATTTTACTGGAAAACTGGAGGCCATGAAATTGAAAAAGGATAAAGCTAAGGAAATTATTTATGGTATTTGTGTTTGCAACATTCACATAACTGAAAATTGTCCAGCAATACTTGTCTTTTAAGAGCTACTGAATGAGCAATCCAATGCCATGAATAATTACTAAAGACCTTTCAGTGGACCCACCTCTAATAGGTACAATCCTAGATAGAGAAATCATCCAAACTTCAGTTAGAGAAAAGGACAAACTGCTATACCTCAAGATTCTCTAATCAAATTCCACATCAAGGGAAACCTCAGGAGGATCCGGTTTTAAAGCATCTTCAAAATCAAGAGCTTTTTAATCAGGGTATGCTACAAGTCTTTCAAGACCTCACAAAGGCCATACAAGGACTTGAGACTAAAAGTGTGATTGGAAACAAGGGGAGCCTTCCACATCAACCTCTTCCTAATCCAAAACCGCAATATGAACTTTACAACTCGATCTCTTCAAATTAGATGGAGCAAGCTAAATCTATCACCACTCTTAAGATTGGAAAGACTATTGACAAAACTATTCCGGTTAGGGCTGAAAAGCCTAAGGACCCGGAAGAGGACAACAATGATAGATCTAAACATGCCCCACAAGAATTAGAACCGAAACCTTAAGGGAAGCTGATTGCTCCATTTCCCCAAAGATTGATTGCACCAAAACCTCTCTCTAACTCTCAGGACATCCTAGAGGTGTTGATACAAGTGAAGGCCAATATTCCTTTACTAGATGCGGTAAAACAAATTTCTTCATATGCTAAAATTTTGAAAGACTTATGTACGACCAAAAGACAACAAAATATTCCAAAGAAGATCTTTTTAACTGAAAAAGTGAGTGTCATCCTGAAGTAAGATGTGCCATAAAAGTACAAAGATCCCTTTTAGCCCAACCATCGCTTATGTAATTGGGAATTATCAAATTGAGCATGAACTTATAGACTTAGGAGCGAGTGTGAAATTGATCTCATACTCGGTATACGAGCAACTGGGTCTAAGTTTATTAAAACTCACCCAGACCACATTATAACTTGTCGATTACTCATTCCGTATACAAAGAGGGATAATCGAGGATATATTGGTCTAGGTTGACAAATTCTACTATCTGGTAAATTTTATCATCTTGCATACTCAACCCATCATGGACATGAGCACTCAAATTCCCTTCATCCTTGGTCGCCCTTTCCTCACTACATCAAATACGATAATCAATTGAAGGAATGGAGTCATGAGTATGTCTTTCAAGAATATGACATTGGAGTTGAATATCTTTTTCAACACAGGAAAATAGTTAGAGGATGATGACGATTCCCATGATATTAACCTAATTAACTCTTTCATGAAAGATAGAACACTCTTGACCATATCCTTTGACCCTCTAAGACATGCCTAACCCACTCCCATGATTTTGATGATGACATGATTAAGGAAATGAGAGCCATGCTTGATACCGTGTCAGGACTTAAATTTAACCGATGGAGGCCATAATTTGAAAAATTGCCCCTAACTAATGTAGTGCCTCTATCGTTTAACCTCAAGGCATTGAAGCTTGACCTAAAACCTTTGCCCTCTGATTTGAAATATGCTTATTTAGGTCAAGACGAGACATACCCAATGGTTATTTCTTTCCACCTTAAGCAAGGACAAGAGAGTATGCTCATTTCTACTCTCATTGAGCATAAGGGAGCCCATGGATAGTTGATTGCGGACCTCAAGGGAATTAACCCTTTGATTTGTACTCACCGTATTTATCTAGAGGATAATGCGAAGACCTCCCGACAACCACAAGGTAGATTAAATCCAATCATGAAGGAAGTGTTTAAGGCCGATGTTCTTAATCTATTGGATGTGGGTATCATATACCCTATATCCGATAGCCAATGGGTGAGTCCAACTCAAGTGATTCTCAAGAAGTTCGAAATCACCATCGTAGCCAATGCCAATAATGAACTCATGGCAATTAGAATCACCACTAATTGGAGAATGTGCATTGACTATAGGAAATTGAATACCGTCACAAGAAAGGACCACTTTCCTTTTTCCTTCATTGATCAAATTTTGGAAAGGTTAGCTGATCACTCATACTATTGTTTCCATGACGGATATTCGGGTTACAATCAAATCGAGATAGCCCTTAAAGACTAAGAAAAGACCACATTCACATGTCCTTTTGGTACCTTTGCTTACCTAAGGATGTCATTTGGACTATATAATGCTCCTGCCACATTTCAGCGTTTCATGATGAGTATTTTTCTGACATGGTGGGGCAATATTTAAAAGTCTTCATAAACGACTTCTCCATTTTTTGTCTATCCTTCAGTGAGTGTTTGGAAAGTCTAAAAAAGGTGTTGAAGCGATGTGAGGAAAAGAATTTGGTACTAAATTAGGATAAGTATCATTTCATGGTTTATAAGGGAATAGTTCTAGGACATAATTTAGTCCAAGAGAATTAAGGTAGATAAGGCCAAAATCGATCTTATCTCCAACCTACCTCCACCCAAAAGCATAAGTGATGTGCGATCCTTCTTATGACATGCTAGTTTTTTATATATGATTCGTAAAGGACTTTAGTCACATCTCTCATCACTACAAGAAAAACGGGCAAAAGCTACGGCCAAAAACCGCAGCTAAAGACCTTTTGCTACGGATATAGTCCGTAGCACATCTGTCGCTATTGGTGGGTAGCTAAAGGTCAAAAACCTATGGCTACGAATTATATCCGTAGTAATAGATATCAGTTGCTATGAACAAAAGCCGTAGCAATAATTTCTGTAGCAAAATGTATCTATGTCTACAGATTGAATCCGTACAATAGATATCAATAGCTACAGATAAAGGCCGTAGCTATAATTTCTATAGCGAAATATACCAATGGCTACGGATAATAGCTACGGTTTTTAGAACAATAGCTATGACTAAAATCCGTAGCTATTTTTTGAAAAAATTAAAAAAATATATATTATTATAATGGTGCATGTTTCCATTGTAAGAATTTGCTGTGATTGATAACTCATCTAAGCTTAATGCTGATAGGAATAGTATATAAAATGCAATCGGAAAAAAAATGATGCATTTATTACAAATGACAATAAAATCGTACAATGCATCCCACATTCACATTTCTAAATAAACAATACTTCACTGTGCTCAACCCATCATAAGAAGATGGAGCTTCTTCTTTCCCTGAAACTGCAGATGTAACTTCTGTGGACTTTGACACAAGATCACTTTCAAGTTCTGAAACCCTTTCCTTGAGAAAGTGAATTTTATCCTCCAATGACTTCTTTAGCTTGTCAGCCTGTATAAAACAGTATTTGTAGACACAATCAAACAAGCATGCCTTTGTACACATCTAAAAAGAAAAAAAAAAAAAAACCCACTGAAAACAGGGATTGCAACTTTCAAACAAATGAGGTTTAGGATACAGGGATGTACCTCAGCCTTGAATTTTTCATGAGCAGATTCAATTTGTTTCAATGCAACTTCATTCACTTGTGCTATTTCTTTATACTGTAATATATATATATATATATATATATATATATATATATATATATATATATATATATATATATATATATATATATATATATATATACATATCATAAAATATTTAAATCCTTAAGAGTATCAAATAATAAATCCGAGTAAAAAATTCAAACCACCTATAGCATGTGATCCTTATTGGCTTATGCCTCCCATTTCAGTTTTTCCATCTCTTCCTTTGCTTTCTGCATGTCCTTAATAAGCTATTACATATATAACTAACAAAATTGGAACATACTTGTAGAAACATTACATAGTAAGAGAGAAAGACATGAGTAAGAAAAAGAGGAGAGGAAAATCAAGCCAAAATATTTCTCATATAGATTAATATATATATATATATATATATATATATATATATATATATATATATATATATATATATATATATCAAGTTATAGGTTTAGGTTTGGGTTATAGGTTACAGGTTTAGGTTATGGTTATAGGTTTGGGTTTAGCTTATAGGTTTAGGTTGAGGTTATATGTTATAGGTTTAGGAATTTGGGTTCGGGTTTAGGTTTAAGTTAAGGTTAAGGTTATAGGTTTAGGTTTAGATTATAGGTTATAGGTTTAGGTTAAGGTTAAGGTTTAAGGTTTAGGTTTAGGGATTTGAGAATAGGTTATAGGATTAGGTTTAGGTTTAGGTTATAGGTTATAGGTCTAGGTTTAGGGATTTGAGAATAGGTTTAGGTTTAGGTTTAGTTTATAGGTTATAGGTTTAGGTTTAGGTTAAGTTTATAGGTTTAGGTTTAGGTGTAGGTTATAGGTGGGTTATAGGTTATACGTTATAGGTTTGGGTTTGGGTTTAGGTTAGAGGTTATAGGTTATAGGTTATAGATTTAGGTTATAGATTTAGGTTTAGGTTTATGTTTAGGTTTAGGGATTTCAGAATAGGTTTAGGTTATAGGTTATAGTGAGATGACATAGGTACAAATAATGACAAGATTAGCTACCAAATGACTTTTGAACCTGGGCTTGAACCTTGTCTAACATCTCTCATATTTGAACTTTCAAAACTTCCATGCTGCAAATCTAAGCTACCTGAAGACTGGACTGCCTTTCCTTCTCTACTCTATAAGCTAGTTGTACTGCCTTTCCTTCTGATGACCCTTTCTCGTGCTTTCTCTTGCTTTTTAACTCAAGAGACATGCATCAGATCTCATACACTGGTAAGAGAGAGATAAATTAATAACAAAATGTGCAGATGTAAAATATTGAGCATTTGTAAAATAAGGAGCAACGGCAAGATGGAGTGTCTAGAAGCTCACCGAACAACTATGTATTTTTTTGTAGCCGTATTTCAGGTAAGGGATGGAGTTCTCGAGTAGATTTTACAATACCTAAAAATATTACTCTATTCATAAGTTCGATAAGAAGCAAGAAACAACAAAGAGCTGCTAACCCCACATGCAGCCACATGTCCTAACCAAGGTTTCATATCTATAGCCTATACCACAGTCCTTAAAACTCTTGGTTCCAAAGGTACATTACTTAGTTTATGTGCAATTGTACATTGTACATGCATGGTGTGCCAGTACCACCCTGACAAACAACTAGTATTTTCTACAGTGTGCCATTGTGGAACATGTGCCCTGCTTGAGTAGCTTTGGGAAGGCTTTGAGCAGTGTTTGCCGCTGTACAATAGTCTGTCGACTTTGATGTGGAAGCAGTCTACCCAAAAAAGAATGCTTCACATGTACAGAATATTGAAAGCAACAACAGTTTTCTTATTGTGATATCCATGCAAGGAAGCGAAAACAACAGAAGAAATGTCAATACAAACTGATAAGAGTCAATAGACCATTGGCAAGCCACTTTCTGAGGCGAGGCCATTTGTTACCATTTCCAAGTGGTGGTGACTCATCCATCACAACTGCTGCCTATCGTGAAAACCAGGCAACAGAATGAAAACAACAGAAAAAATGTCAACATTGATGTGGATGCAGCCGACCATGAACAAGTCAATTTTTGGGACAAGATGGTTCCCCACCATATGCTAAACAGTGGTGACACAGCCACCATCCAGATTGCCTGTCCCGTTGTGGATGGAACATAATCTGAAAATTATAAAGACAATCCTAACAACCCAATTGGTGGCACCATCTAATTGACAGCTAAAATAAGTTGGTCAGGGTTCCAAATACAATGGCAAACTCACATGGTTAAGATCTCATCCAATGAGGGTGATTTTTGGACTGTACTCTATCCCTGATAAGGCCTGTGATTTGGATGATTGTCACAGACGTGTGTCCCCATTTGTGGTGATGAATCACCACCATTTACAAATGGTGGTGATATGTAGACTGTACGTACGTACAGCCCATTGTTTATTGATTCCATCCAGCTTAAGGAAATATTTAGAAGGGTTATGTTTTGCACATCATCCAGCAATAACTACCACAGCCAAATCAAAAATCTGACACAAAGTATTGAACAACCTTATGCTGTAAGCACTAGCATTAAAGGTTCTCTGTACATCAGTAAACTTTTTCAAAAGTATCTAAGAAAGAATTTGAGTAATATGACTTACCTGAAGGATACGTAGAAACAGTCCAGTTTGGGTCATAGCTCCCGAACATGAGCAAGTCATGAGAGGACCACCCCTTCACTACAACAAAATAGGGCTTAGCCGACTGATGGGCTTACCCTTTGCCCGCAGCCCCTTTTAACGGCTGCGGGTAAAGGGCCCTTTCTTTTTTTCTTTTTTTTAAAAAAACCATAAAGCCATTCTATTTGCGCCGTATCGCCGTCTCTCTGCCTCTCGCTCTCCTTCCCTCTCCCTCTCCCTATCGCACGCTCTCCTTCTCCCACTCTCTCTCTCCCTCTCCATCTCCCTCCTCTCTGCCGCTCCGGCCCTCTCCCTCTTGCGCGCTCTCCCTCTCCCTCTGCCTCTCACTCTCTCTATCCCTATCTCTCTCTCTCTCTCTCAAAATCCTAGTCATCTCTCTCTCTCTCTCCATCTCCTCGGTCCTCTGCTACAGTTTGGCCTTCCGCTGCTCGTGAATCTCCGATTCTCAGGTATGATGTAAACCTTTTCCCTTCTTGCTATTGCTTTCTGCAATTTAGAATACTTGATTAGGGATTTGCATTGTCGAATCCCTTTTTAGGGATTTGCATTGTTGAATCCCGAAATAGGTATTTACATTGTCGAATCCCGAATTAGGGATTTGCATTGTCGAATCCCTTTCAGATTAGAGCTCTTTCCCTTTTGGACTCTCCGGAATCTTCGTTTCCTTTTCCGTTATCGTGTCTCCTCTCCTTTTTGCGTGACTTTTTTTTTCCGCCCTTTTTTCTCCAAGCTTGAGTTTTTTGTGCTTGGATTTCAAGTTATGATTTCAACTAGAGACTAGATTCTATGTTAGTTTAGCACCATTTTAAAAATGATGGTGACTTGCCCTTCTCATGCATGGCACTGATATACAGCTATCCAGACCCCTCAAAATTGTGAGTGCCATTGTGATGGAGCATATGCCTATCAAATGGATGGTTACATAGTTTCTTGTCCAAATTCGAATGCAAAAACCAGATGGTTATATCATCTTCTCAGTTTAGTTTCCGGTTATGCACTATCCATGGTCGGTTCAGAGACTTGGACAGTCTAAATGACTGTACAACTATCCCACGTGTAATTTTGAAGAGTCATTACTGTTTTTAAAATAGCACTGAACTAACTAAAATAGGAATGTAGCTCCCCAAAAATTTGGACAGCTCTAGGCCACTGTCATTACTCGAGCAGAATGTTCATTGTCTTCAGAGACATTCCTCATTTTAAAGTGAGTTGCGGCTGTTTTTGTAGCTTTTGTTAGCATTGTTTCTTTTAGAATCCAGTGAAAGAATTTTGACAGCCATTGTGGAGGTCCGTATGGGATCAACTGGTTCTTGTGGAATGTTCCATGGGAAAGAACATCTAGAGTGTGTTTTTTCATATTTAATCTTTTAGTGCCTTTTTAAAAAAAATACCGCAGAGGTGGTTTCTCTGCGTTTTATAACATGAAAAAATTCATGGAAGTGGAGAGAGTGGGGGAGGATAGTTTTTGTTAACAGTTGTGAAATTCTATCTCCTTTTAGTTTTTGTTAAGAAACTGATATTTTCAATTTTGTATTTCCATTGAAGTTTAGGAAGTTTATTTCAGAGTTTTGGAGTTTCTCGAGATGATTTGAAGCCATATTCAGATTGAGGAGG
Organism: Magnolia kwangsiensis; assembly: GCA_037074715.1. Lineage (NCBI taxonomy): Eukaryota > Viridiplantae > Streptophyta > Magnoliopsida > Magnoliales > Magnoliaceae > Magnolia > Magnolia kwangsiensis. Next base: position 101,965,480 of record CM073577.1, on the reverse strand, counting down.
ATTGGAAAAAAATTATTTTTATTTTCCTTTATTAGAAGAAATTTTTAATTTTCTATTTTTTATTTTAGAGATTTGGAGCATCTTGAGATGATTTTGAAGTCGTATTCAGATTGAGGGGGATTGAAAAAATCTGTCCTTTTTTTTTTTTTTTTTTTTTGCTTTAGTAGAAGAAATCTTCAACTTAATGTGATTTAGAAGGTGGCGAATGTATAGAAAAAGCACAGATTAGGCTTGTTATGGATTGAAAAAAAATATATCACTTTTATTTATTTATTTATTTATATGCTTTGTCACCATTGATATTTTTTTAATAGGGAGAGGGTTTTTTTTTTTTTTTTTTGCTCTCTCTTCATTGATATTTTTTTTAAACAGGGAAATAACTTGGAGTGCTGGAAGATGGTATAGTTGGGAGGGCTGCCATAGTCGTAGTAACTAAATCCAGAGGAATGGCAGTAGCTGGTGCTGTGGATTCTGTTCTTGTGGGAGAAGATGTTGGGAAGGTTCTTTTGCTTCTCCTCCCCACTGAAATATCAGTACTTGAATTGAATGTTCTGAATCTTTTTTCTTAACTAGTGTATGGTGTTGGTGTCTTTTGTGTAGGTGTGTAATATGGAGGAGCCTTTGGAAATACCTATCATTAGTGATTTGACCATGGTTTTGGGTTCCATCTCTCAGGTATATAGCCTCTTTCATCTCTTCTATGTTCTTTGCATGGTTTATTTATTGGAGGGTGACTTTCAGTATCGATGTAGCGTGAATCCCGGCACCTATTCGTAATGGGATTTTAGAATTTTACTTTTTGGATGCCAGTTCGGACTCCGCCCTGCGTATTTTATTCTGATGAGATTCATTATCCTTTGGCAGTCGAAAGCAGTTAGTGTGGTCATCGATTTCATCGACCTGCCAACAGTTTATGACAATGTGAAACAGGTTGGTTTTGTTTGGAACTTTAAATTTGAACTTTTCATGTGGCATGTTATTAACATATACTCACAGAGATAGGAATTTCCTGAATAGTCCACCATTCAATATACATTGTGCTATGTAGTTGTATGATTCGGTGACTTCCAATCACAGGAATTTCCCGTGTCTTGAATTACATTGATTTTTTCTCTATTTTTCTTATTTTATTATATTGTAATATGTCAATCGATGTCATTTCATCATCGATACGATTGTGGCCCACATTTCCTTGCCTCTTTTCTCTATTATTGATGTGGTCAGGTGACGGCCTTTGGCATGAGGAGTGTTGTTTATGTGCCGAGGATTAGCGTAAATACAGTGACAGCATTATCTGCATTGTGTGAGAAGGCCAGCATGGTGAGCTTGGGTGAGATCTTATTTTATTTCATTTTATCTTCATTGCATGATGATAATGTTTGAGATCTTGGCTACTGATTTTATTCTGTGTTTGAGCAAATTTGTTATTCAGTTGTTTCGTACCTTTGACAGGGTTGTCTTGTTGTGCTGATGCTCTCTGTTGGTTCTGTACTTCTTCAACAAGCCGCTATTTCAGCCTCGTTCCACTACAAAAATGTAGAGATTGTTGAATCAGGACCTAACGCATTGGTAACTTGAAATGAGGAGAAAAATTGTAACAAAAACAATAAACCTCAAGGTTTCAATTCAAATACTTGTTGTATCTTTCTACCTGGTTAGTTACCAGGTGCGTGTTTGAGTGCTCAACCGAAATGAATTAGAGTAGTCAGTTCAATAAATAGGGAACCAGAAACAGGACACTAGTTAATGTGTTACTAGTCACCAAATTACCATAACTATCATTTTGAGTCCAACAAGAGATTCATTGAATTGCAATTAGGGTATCATTGTCATTATGAATTACAATAGTTTCACCCATCCTTTAGCCATTTCCTCTTTACTGGATTAATTCACTGTAATTCAATTTAATTGAGCTCCCAAACGAATAAAAGACTTGTAAATCATGCCTTATGGAAATGTAAGTAAATTGGGCTTTGACATCAGTCTCCACCACTCTTCGCATGATAATACATTTGACGGTTTAGTCGGAGTAACGGAGCTCTTCACTAATATCCAAAATGTGATGTGTTAGTAGTTAACATGGCTTTGATCTTGAGAGGCAGTTTTAGTCTGCAACATTCTTTCTACGGTTTTTCATGAAAAGAGGAAAAAGAAAAACCACTCTTTCTGCAATAGATTGTTTGGGAAAATGGAGTTGAATTACACCATCATTCTATCAGTTTTAAGTATGAATCTTCCCTTGTTTTCATTAAAGATTCACGCTCAATTGTGACATTGAAGTTAGGCATTCTTCTAAGATGGTAATGCTAATTCCTTCTTCATCACTGTGATTTGTTCCATGCGGATTATGTCTTATATTGCTTGCATTAGTCTCATTTTGGTTGAAGAAATGATGTGTAACCAGCATCAACACTGCTTCGGAACATTGAAGGTTACATAGGCTCAATGCATAAAAGAAAAACCTCAATCAAACCTTCTGTTTTCTGTCTTCCAAGTACGTCCAGGATGACTAAATTTAGAAGAGGGTGATAATGGTCATGAATATGATATCTCCATTCATGCCATTGTTCCTAAGAATGGAACTTTTTAAAGAATTTCTTCAATCTTCTATTGCCTTAAAGAGATAAAATTGCTTATTGAAATTGCTATGAAATTGCAAAATTCTGAGCAATTTTTTGACATGACCTGTAATTTCCCATCAATTATCAAAACAAGATGCAGTTGTAATTCCTGTTTATAAAACATTACAATGTGTGTGTACTGATGCTATTTGGTTTATTTCCTGATTTTCTTGACTGGAATATTATCTTGATGAAAGACCATCAATTTTCTTTGCTCAGTTTTTCTATGGAAGTTACAGCATTCATATTGACATGAGATACAAGTGGAACTGTAGGCATTGGGATTCCATCAATGCCAAAGTTTTCATTAGCTTCTCTATTGTATACTGAGTTTTCATTGCTTGAGTGAGTTGCTTTCAGGTCCTAATGATGAATCTCCTGCAAACATTGAAGCTGCAGTATGTAAAAATTCACAATTCATCCATGTTCTTTGCTTACTCGTTTGTTCATGATGGCGAAATAGGGTGGTATTGGAATTTCATAAATTCGAATGGAGCAGAATGACCTTTGGCCTGAATGTCTATACTGTTGTTTCTTTCCTTCAAAGAAACGGGCTGCCTCACCATTTCTAGCTGGTTTGACATTCCATTCTCTGTTCTCCTCAATGAGGACCAGGATTTTCACTCTCCAAACATAGCACTGATTACAATTTAGAAGAGTTGTTTAAATAGGACCTACTGCTGAAGAATACAATGTTCAGGTAATGAATTCTTAATGTAGATGAAGGAATGGGTATTGTACATTGGAACAAAAGGTTGTTAATAACAGGTATCTCTAGAGCTGTTCCATGCATTTCCATTTCTTTTCCTTCTGTTATTTTAACTCTCTCACATTAGTTTTCTTTAGGTCAGACTTTTGGTTGGGGCATAGTTAGTACTGATGTATAAGTTGGGGTAGAGTTACTGTTTCATGTGGTGGGTTGCAAATCCGAGAGATTTACAGTTGCCTTTTACTTCCTCTGTTTTTGCATAGTTCTTTAAATGACATGCCATGGTTAGTTGAACCCAGGAGAATCTTGGTCAGTTAGATTATGCATGACACTGATAGAACTAGATGAAACTGATGTTTACAGGAGGTTCAACATTGGCTGATCTTCAACAGGCTCTTAAAGTTACTTGCCACTTCTGTTGGGATTAGTAAAAGATGGAGTCCTAGTATGTAGGCCATCAAAAGGCGCTATGCAAAGCTTGAACGTGTAGGATCTAGGCAGTTGGCTGGTTTGCTTATATCTGCAGGGCTAATGATGATGCTCTTTGTCAAACTTTAAAAACTATAAAATTCACATAAAACTGATTGTTCATTGCATATGCATATTATCAGTTGATGGTTGATGTACAATTGTTGTTTGGAATACATAGTATTTCAATGAATTGGGGGTGAAGCAAAGGCCTTTTTTGTTGCAGTGACAAATCACACCGTCCACTAGAGTTGCTCTTCACAACGATATATATAGTGAATTGTGGCTTCTTACTGTTTTTATAGGGAACATGCCCCTTCAATCATCTTCATGGATTAGATCGACAGTATTGGATCTGCTCGTATGGAATCGGGGACTGGCAATGGCGATAGTGAAGTTCAACATACTATGCTTGAGCTTCTCAATCAACTTGATGGATTTAAAGCATCAAACATGATCAAAATATTTATATTTATTTTATCTTGTGAATTGCTTGAAACCATCAAAGTTCTATTTTATCCCTATGTTGTACTCATACAGAAATTTATCTTCTATCCAGGTTTTGATGGCTACCAACCGTATAAATATTCTGGATCAAGCCCTCCTCAGGCCTGACCGGATTGATAGGAAGATTGAATTCCCAAATCCCAACGAAGAGGTATAAGCTACATTTTGGTTCTTCCCCAGAACATGAAACTCAATAGTTGAATCTTCTATCCTCGTTTGGATCTCTCCTAATAATTCCACCAATGCCAGCTTTAATTTCGCTAGCTAATGTGTGGAATTCTGCTCAATACATATGAGGTCCTGATCTCACTTGTTTGATTGTTTTTCAGTCCCGCTTCATTATCTTGAAAATACACTCGAGGAAGATGAAGTTGATGTGTGGGATTGATCTGAAGAAGATCTCAGAGAAGATGAATGATGCATCTGGTGCAGAACTTAATCAGATGGGCCACACACTTAAATCAATTGGCAGCTTATGATCAGAGCAAAGGTACAATTGAGGCACACCTGGTGAATGGGTCAATTTGATTTTCTTGCCAGGGGAACTTCATGATGGGCCCAACCTTTTGCATGGCTTAGATGTTCTCCACACGCCCCATGTTGGTAGAAAAAACAGGGTAGCATAGTATGCAATGTTTGTATATGATCGTTCCTCATTAATTAGAGAGAATTTTCTTATGATTGAAAGCAGGAATCGGGTCATGGGTTGGGCTATTGCGTCACCATCATCAACATATGGCTGATTTAATGGCCATGTAGCCACATTTCCAACATGGGATATTTATTGCAAAGTGAAAAAGTGAAAAATCCAATGTTCCTGTTTTAACAAAAAGATGCCCACTAATTCATATGTTAAGATTGTTCAAACAATATGATGTTTGGAATGTGGCTAAGAAGTGTAGCAGTGTTGCCTATTTTCATCCATCGTTTTCGTATGGGCCCACCAATGATTTTCATATCTAATTCTTTTGTAATTCTTGTTATCTGATTTTGGATCAGCTTTGGTTTATGATGAGTATATGTGCCAAGGCGAGCAACCTAATTTCATAGCTGACTCGGAATGAAGAAGAGTGGTGGTCATGCTTTTGGTGTGCTTTCATTCTCTTCACATCATCAATGGATATGATACACAGCTCACCAAATATTGACAGAAGAAACCAGTCACTTAGAAACAATGACAATCATTGGCAACAAGGAGATTATTAACCAAGGTATGTTAGTTGCTTAGACTGGTGTAAAAAATAAATAAACTAGTATACATGTGGGTCACCTTTTCTTGTTATTTTTTTTAAAAAAGATTTTCTCTATATCTAAGGATTGTCGGTGGCCATTAGATCTATGGCTACAGATTTAATCCGTAGCAAATTTTTCAAGAGATAGGCACCAATGGCTACGGTGATACTGTGGGCTAGTCATATTCAGCTACGGATTTTACCCGCAGTTTTTTATTCTGGTAGTGTGCAGCAAAAACTGACGATTTGGCGGCGTCCAGCACATCTGTCAGTAAAGGTCCTGACCGCCGGTAAAGCCTTTACCGACTGAGGCTTTACCGGCTGTTACCATACCGCGGGCAAAAGTTTTGCCGACGGTTTTCTAGGACTTTGCTGGCGGTTTTGACCGCCGCTAAAGACCAGTTTTCTTGCAATGCTTAACGTAATTTGCATTGTTAAAGAGTTCAAACGTCTATACATACCGGATGCATCCAATCCCAACATCATTTTAAGCATCTGAATTACCTAAGAAGCATCCAATCCCAATGACAATAAAGAATGTGGCAATGGGGGGGGGGGGGGGGGAGGGGGAGGCATGCAAAAGCAAATTAAAGTACAAAGAAGCAGTTTAATGAAGAGGAAATGACAAAATCATGTATCATGATAAAGTAGCCCTCAGATTCCAAATCTAACTTGAAAGTAACATAATTGCAATTTAGAGCCCAGATCCTCAATATGGATGCTAAGGACATAACAGTTTCTTCTTCTGTTTTTTTTTTTTTTTTTCACCTTTGCAGCTGAATAATTGCAATTCAAGCAATAGTGCTTCCAAATCCACCCTTAAGTAACACAAGAAAATAAAATAAAGATGATCTCAACTCATAAGTTAAATGAATTGACTGCTTCTTGTTGAGGAGAAGCCTTCAATCTTTCAAGTGTTCATATTGCTCGACCGGTCGTGGGAGGCGCTCGACCGGTCGTAGGTTCGATCTCTAGCACGACTCGAAGTCCAGCGAGTTGTGCTATTTTTTTTCCGGTCTAAGACTAGTCATAGGTGAGCTACGACTAGTCGTATGTGGTCTACGACCAGTCGTAGGAGAGCTATGACTGGTCATAGATTACGCAGTTTGTTCCGTGATTTTGAGCAAAACTGCGGATTTGAGTCCTTTCGCAACTGAGATGCGGAAGGGAAGTTGCCTAAATTATAAATAGGTATTCCTAGAGCTTTTCTAGGGTATGAAAAAGTTTTCTAAAGAGGTTCTAGGGAAATTAAATGGTGTTGCAAGGGTGAGATTCGAGGTTGTTCGAATCGGGTAAGTCCTCTCTCTTTATAATTTCTGATTTTATAGTGGAGATCTGTCGCTTTGTGCCGTGGTTTTTTTCTCGCAAGGGTTTTCCACGTTAAATCTGGGTGTTCTTTGTGTTCTCTTGTGTGCTTGGTGCTATTGGATTGCTATCCTAGATCTAGATCCGTATGATTCCGCAGGTCAAAATCCCCAACAAGTGGTATCAGAGCTATCGTTGGGGCACAAATCTGAATCTGAGGGATTAGTAATAATGGCGAGCACTAAGTATGAGATTGAGAAGTACTCAAGAGAAAAAAATAATTTTGAGTTATGGAAAGTTAAGATGATTAACCTATTAACCAAGCAAGGCGAGGATGGTACTCTTGAGGAGCGGAAGTCGACTATGACTGATGATGATTAGAATACTCTTGATAGAAAGCTTTTTCATCTATCCGTTTATGTCTCACGGATGGAAAGCACTTCAAAAGGTGGAGCCACAGTGCATGTAGCGGATTCCACCTCTGCACGTGTGTGGAATGTTGGGCATGACTACATAAGAGGGCAGGGTAAGAAGGCTGAACCGTGCGAACAGGGATACGGAGTAAGTGGAGCAGCCACCTGTGTGAAGAATTACACGGCATGATCATACGACATCGGCAAGGTACATGGATGACTCCAATATCGCAAGAGATTCATCTTCTATTCAGATGGCTTTAGGTGAGCCTGGTGCTGAAAAGTGAATGGTGACTCAAGGTGATGTGATAGATTCGTTGTACCAGACCGACATATGAGAGCGGGTGGAGCTTCCAGTGGGCCGGAAAGTGATTGGATGCAGGTGGATCTTCAGGAGGATACGACATAGATACAGAACAAGGTTGGTGGCGATGAGTTATACTCAGGGAGAAGGGTTCGACTTCTCAGAAATATTCGCGTCGACGGTATAATAGGTATCTATTAAATCAGTGATTGACACTGGTTGGCCAATGTGATCTTGAGCTGGAAGGATGGATGTGGAGTCTACACTTTTGCAAGGAAAATTGAAAGAGCAGATCTACATGAAGCAACCAGGGCATTTTGAAATGAAATGGGCTGAGAAAAGACTTTGTAGGAGGTCGTTGTTCGGTCGGCCTATCGCCTAGGCAGTGATTTGATTCCTTCATGGTGGGTTAGGTATTGTATGTTGATGACATGTGGATCGCCAATTGTGACATGTCTGAAATCAATATACTGAAAACTCGGGACATCCAGGATGAAGGATCGGGGGGTTGCAAAGATGGTTCTCCGCGTTGAGACTGAAGGAGGAGTAGGCTTTGGTAATCATAGGAGGAATACCTTGTGTGTAGGTATTGATTCAGGATGTGATGGGCCAGGTAAAGCTAGAGAACGTTCCCTACGTTTCTCTCCTCAAGTTTTCCTCTGGATATGTCTGAAAACATATGAGGACAAATAGGATATCTCATGAGCCTTATTCGAATGCGCTGAGTAGTGTATGCCATGGTCTGGATTGGACTGTTTATTTCACAGGCTATCAATGTTGTGTGCAAGTACTCCGACAAGTAATATTGGATAGTGGTGAGATGGTAAAAAAACTACGTCTTTCCTTTTTTTGAGAAGACAGAAGCAAAGGTGGTTGAGCACGTGGATCTTTGTCTGTGAAACTTCTTTAGGCCCGGCGATGGCGGAAAAGAAAGACGGCGTGTGCACAAGGAGCTATGATGAGATGCAGAAATAAGAGAAGAGGTCACGTAGCTACATGGTTGAAGAATGAAGACTTGGTGGAGATTGTTGAGGAGAAGCCTTCAATCTTCAAGTGTTCATGTTGCTCGACCGGTTGTGAGAGGCGCACGACCGGTCGTAAGTTCGAGCCCTGACACGACTCGAAGTCCAGCGAGTTGTGCTGTTTTTTTTTTCCGGTCTAGGACTAGTCATAGGTGAGCTATGACTAGTTGTAGGTGGTCGTAGACCAATCGTAGGAGAGCTACGACTGGTCGTAGGTTACGCAGTTTGTTTCGCGATTTTGCGTGAAACTGCGGATTTGAGTTCTTTCGTAACTGGGATGCGGAAGGAAAGTTGCCTAAACTATAATAGGTATTCCTAAGGCTTTTCTAAGGTATGGGAAAGTTTTCTAAAGGGGTTCCAGAGAAATTGAAGGGTGTAGCAAGGGTGAGATTCGAGGTCGTTCGAATCGGGTAAGTCCTCTCTCTTTGTAATTTCTGTTTTCATAGTGGAGATCTGTCGCTTTGTGCCGTGGTTTTTTTTTCCGCAAGGATTTTTCACGTTAAATATGGGTGTTCTCTGTGTTCTCTTGTGTGCTTGGTGCTATTGGATTGCTATCCTAGAACTAGATCTATGTGATTTCGCAGGTCAAAATCTCCAACACTTCTTACTTCCCGAATGTAATGAGCCACTACACCAAAATCGTTAATCTAGAACGAGTAGGATTTTGGTTTAGAAACGTTAATGAGCCATTTCTAATTTGAAACGTTAATGAGCCGTTCTGCATTTCATTGTTGTTTTAACACTCTACATTGTTATTTTCACTGTTTTATTGGTCTGTCCCAATTGAGTTTTTGATATTCTTAGTTTTTGTTATTTTGTTGTATTGTTTTATTTTAAAACAGATGGATGCAATGGATTCAATCGTAACCCTCTCAGTGGACCCCACAATTCCTGAGAGTCACATTACTGTATATCCGCAGCAGACTACTAAGTGATTGTCATCCTTTCCTTATGCCAAAACGCCCTAAACCCTCATTTCCACTGTCTCTCTCTCCCTCTCTCGATCTCCCTCTCCCTCTCTCAATCTTTGTTTCTTCCGATCTCCCTCATCCCGATCTCAGCCCTCTCTCTCGATCTCCCTCATCCCGATCTCAACCCTCTCGCTTGGTCTCCCTCTCTCTCTCGATCTCCCTCTCCTTGTCCGACTCTAGATCTGTAACATCCCCACACATGGGAGAAGAGATCGAGAGGAGACGACAGTCCCCACGCATGGGGTATCTGATATTGTAGAAGCAGTAGCAGTAGCTCCGTATGAGGTGTTTGATCTATCGTCAGACTGAAGGGAGGGAGTGAGTGGACGCAGCAACAACAACAGCATGAAGACGATGGAATCTTCCTGATCTACCCTTCTCCTTCTCAGATCTGTAGTAAGTCTCTCTCTCTCCCTTTCTCTTAATCTCTTACTCCCTCTCTCTCTTCCCCTCGAATCTCGACCCTTGATCTCTACAAATCCATGTCCTCGGATCTCTAGATCAGAACCCTAGGGCCCATTCTACACTTCGTAATTGGAATTCGCTGGTTTTCGTGAAATGGGATAATCTATTTTTGATGTTTATATGCAGTTTGCAATTTGTTAGGGGTATGAGAGAGCAAGAGAGACGAAGAATACTGACAAAATTCAAGACAGAGTAATACGGTAAAGGGGCTGAGCACAGATTGTTGTCTTAGAACTCCTCTTTCTCTTTTATAATTTGATCTAAAATGTTTATATCCAAGCAATGGTGATGTTATCATGTGCTTGTGTTCATTGCATTGATATGTGGCTGATCAAGTATATGTTTTACTTTTCATTTCCAAGTGTTTTTGAAAATAAAAAATAAAAAAATTCTGATTTCTCTCAAATTTATACTCTCTTGAGCTTGATTCAAGGTTCAGGAGGTTGATTTGCTTGTTCCCTGGGCATAATAAGAAGGGTAGGTTCTAAGTGGTGATAAAACCTGCTAACATCTTTTGTGGAGTGACTGATCTATCCTATGAAAGTTATTACACAATGCTTGGGCAAAAAGGTTGTAAAGTACTGTCAGTGTTTACAGTTTGTATTGCTAGTGCCTATACTATGATAATTCAATCAATGGTACTCAAGCCCCGACTGTGGATGCCCATGCACGCACACACAAAAGGTAGGAAAAAAAAAACTGGATTGGAAGACTCCTGACCCTTCAACAGCTGGCCAGGAAGGTTAAGAAAGAAAATACAGTTATGGTTTGCTTTCAACCAATAGAAGGGCCAAATTATTTATAGTTACAATCTTCCAACATGGTGGATGTTTTGTGCATGGACAATCCATTATTAGGTTTGTCCATGGTGGATCTTCCAACATGCATCATTTCATCTAAACAAATACATTTCTTAATCAAATGTTATTAATTTTAAGGCCAATTCCAAAACTTTTCTAACCTTTTTGAAATTTCTTTTCTCGCATACCCAGTTTTGTTCTTAATGCGAAGGAAAAAAAACATACTAAAATTCTGTATATTTCTCAATCAAAACCAATGTATTTTTCAATTGCAACACGAACAGAGCACATCTATGAATAGAGCTAGTCCTAATGACAATGACTTGGGCATGCTCGAATTTGAACAGAGCACATCTTGTTCAAATCTCCTCTATTTATGTGAATACATTGCTACTGCTACATATCTCTAGGAATTTGGATATAAACATGAAAAGGTATAGATAATATTCTACTAGTTATCTTGATGAGTGAACCCACCAATGTTTCTATGTTCTTTCGTAACTATGGCATCTTGCAAAATATGATCTATATCTTGGGCATTAGAATATCATGAGAAAATGGCAACCACAGTTATATGAGTTGTTTGTGATAATTTTGCTTTTGATGTTCTTGGCTTGTTTGGATGCTCTTCTGAAATCTAATATGAAACCACCTTTTATTATTATTATTATTATTATTATAGATTCACCCATTTATTTTCTCAACTTTTGGTAGATCATTGTACAATGTTTTATTTTTGAATTTTCAAATTGCAAACACAGTAATACAAGTTTAGTTGATTTTTCTCCTGACTATCTCAGCTTGTTTGGATGCTTTCTTCAAATATGATTTGAAACCACCTTTTTTTATATAGATTGACCCTTTATTTTTCTTTCTTTTTGTAGTTTATAGTACAAAGTTGTACTATTGAATTTCAAATGACAGTAGTTTGAGTTGTTTTTGATAATTTTGCTTCTAATGTTCTTGGCTTGTTTGGATGCTCTTCTCAAATCTAATTTGAAACCACCATTTTTGATAGATTGACCTTTATTTTTTCTACTTATTGTAGTTCATTGTATACATTTAAAATTTCCATTGTCAACTGAATTATATGAGTAGTTTGTGCTAGTTTTTGTTTCTGATGTTCTTGGCTTGTTTGGATACTCTTTTGAAATTTGATTTGAGAATTTTAAGACTACACAGCTCAGCGTTCTTAGTTTTTTTTTTCCTATTTTTAGACCTTTCAAGCACTAGCAAAGGGGCAAAGCCTGCTGTAAGAAAATATAGAAATCCTTTACTTGGATATTTTTCTTTTTTAATGTTTATGGTTGTGTATCGTCTTATGGATTCGTCACTGGACTTCGTATTAAAGAGGGAAACTGCTTGCAACCTTTCTTTATATATGTAGTTCATATAGTTCTACCATGTTTAGCTGTTGAATTGCTCATCCGTTGGGTTTGATTTGATCGAATGAACTTTAACGAGTTATGGCTAGGATTGGATGAAAGTTGCATATGCATATTATTAGTTGATGGTTGACATACAATTGTTGTTTGGAATCCATAGTATTTCAATGAATTGGGGGTGAAGCAAAGTGATTTAATGAAGTTAATGTTGTTTTCTGAAATTACAACAAAAAACTTTGGATTCGAGGTTAACTAAAAATCTCCCAGTTCAAAGGTTTTAGCCTAGTGATCGATATAAAAATTTGTAGACTCTATATATCTTTTTTATCATTTCTTTTCTTGTAATAAATTCAAATTCAAATTCAAAATAAATAAATCCATCTATAACTTCTATGTTAGCTTTTCTTCTTAAATGCATCAAAATGTTTTAGAAGCTGCAGCTAAGGGTGTCAATAGGCTAGGCTTAGCTTGGAACAGCTAGTTGGTAGTGCAGAGGCTGCAATTGAGGAAGTTATACGGCAAGGGGTGAGTTTCCTTAGTAATTCCTTCATAAATACCATTAGTACAATTTTCTATTTATATTATGACCATGCCTTTTTCGTGCTATGCTTATTTAGGTGGCTCATCCAAATAAAATTTCTGTTGGGGGTCATTCCTATGGGGGATTCATGATGGCAAGCCTCCTAGCACATTCTCCCCACCTTTTCTGCTATGGAATTTCTCGTTGTAGAGCATACAACAGAACGCTTGCTCCTTTTGTTTTTCAGGTATGGCCCCATTCATGATACCTATTGAAATTGGTTGATTTCCAACCATCGAAGACCTTATGAAATCTAATAGGGTGAATTATTACCTCTTGGAAATAAAGTTCCTATTTTTGTGGAAAAGAGCATCTACTGAAGAAAATTCCTCACTCTTAAGTGATCCTATTTTCATCAAATGTGCAGGTTTATTTCACCATGTATGACCAACTCAAAAGCATGCTTATTCAGATGGTTAGTTTTACGATGTTTTACCCTAGTTGTTAATGAAGTGAAGAATCATCAATTGTTTTATTGACCTTTCTATCACAACTTATTTAATATTTTGAATTTAAGTAATTAAATTTTTGGCCTACTTTTGTCTTCCTATCAAGACTCAAATGTGTTGGAAGTTGCATCACTATAAAAATCTATAGATGGGAACCATCAACTCTCAATAGGTGCCAACATCATAGTTGTCGCTGGTGTTGGAGCTGCAACAACCATTGCCACCAATCCACTCTAGGTGGTCAAGACGAGATTTCAGGTATTTCACATTTGATGAATCCTTTGTTTCCTTATATTTTTGAAATATCATATAAGGCTTAGATGATGATGATGATAAGTCTAACTAACATGTGGTCATTGCACTTAAATTCGTGAATGGGTTCCTGCAATTTTTTTCTGGTAATTTTATACTTGCTTTCTTGTCCTAATCGTCTTAGGAGTTATCTTGTTGTTACATGGAAAATTTATGCATTCCCATGTATTTGTGATTTAAATACAATAGCATTCTCTCTTTCCAAACAAACATGAGATAGTCTTGAAACAGAGATTCAGAAATCCTAATAAGTGTAAAAATCCCAAAATCATAATTTATTTTTCTCTGCTCCTGAAATTGCCATGAGCCAAACAGCCTAAAGAAATCTATCCCTATTTGATGCATATGAACATTTGATATATCTTCATTTATTTAAGCGTTATAGATTTATAGAACCTGTTAGGATTAGCTACTGCTAGAAATGGAAAATTATGAAAACTCAAACATATACTCTAGCCTCAAATATTTGATAAACATATAAAGGAAGATTCAGGTTGGACAAATACAGAAAACTTGTACTGCAAAAGAACTATGTAAAATTCTTGGTAGTTTTCACTTTGCGTTATGACAAAAATAAAATAAAATAAAAATCAGCTTGTTTGATAATCCTTTTATTTTTTGTGTTCTTTAAATCAGCTATATAACTCGCAAGCATCGTTGGTTGGCCTCTGTGTGTGGAAGGTTAGTGTCTTCTCTACCTTTAATCACATTGGAGTGACTGCATTTAGTTTTTTAGCTCATGGTTCATTTCAATCTTTTTTTTTTTTTTTTTTTGTGTTGTACATCATGGATCAGTAAGGCGAGGGTTTGTTTTAGGCAGATAACAATATGCAGTGGTAGTTGATGTAGTTAATTGAAGAACTTGAACTTAAGGGTCTGTTTGGATAGTGATTAGTGAGACAAGAAAAGATTGTTACCCAAGATTTTCATCACAGATTCTCATGGATTCCATTTGGGACGCTTTACCCGCATATGTTACCTGCTCCATAGGCATTTATGCCATTTTAATCAAATGTTATTATGTTACTAATGGACATGCATTCATGTTGAACTTGTCCACATTATGTTATGGTCTTTCAAAGTTGTCTGGTGGGGTAATGAGTACCCTTAACTTCTATTAATCTCCCCCCTGTTGATTTCTTACCGTTTCTTCCAATAATCTGCAACATACATAAGGGATTTTGCTTTCGTCAAGGAGTTTCATCAGGAATTTCAAATCTCACTGAAAGGTTGCTTCTTGAGGAGCAAGACCCCCCTGCAACTCCCCAAGAGAGTCTTTATGAGGCGCCTCCATTTGATGAGGTAGGATTTCAAGCTGAACTAGGTAACCCTTTTGTACAGTTGTCTTAAATTTGCATCATTTATACATGTCACTTTCAAATTTCAGGTTGATATACAAGCCCTTGCACATGTTGTAGAGCTAACAAGACAAGGGGCAGTCGACAGCTTGAGATTTGCTAAAGGAGAGCCATTTTAGGCATTTCAGGTTCTTTTTCATTTTTATACACAATTTTAACATCCAAAAGAGGGTTACACTTATCTGATTGAGTGAACAACAGGCACACCTAGAGGAGTCTGAGAAGAAAACTACATATAGTAAGCTGTTAGAAAAAAAAAAAACCTATTGGCCAATATTTTGTTTGTTGGTGATTTGATGCCTAACAGCCTTTATTGACTTCATCTATTACTGCATGTTGCTTTCTTCATCAACTCCTCCAGGCAGCCCTTCAACCGGTGTGCCCGTTCTTCATTGAGGGCCTTTAAAATGAATATTAGAGTGAGTTTGGCCTTGCCGTCATCATTTGGATTTTGTTGCTTTACAAGTGGACAACTAGATGAATGGAATGATGGATATGGTGGTATTTTTATTTTTCTTTAACTCTTTTTCTTTTTTCTTTTTTTCTTTTTTAATTTGTGTGGGCTTGATGATGTTGTAGATTCATGGGAACAAGTGGCCCTTCTTCTAGTGACGGGCTTCAACTATGGGTTCATACTAACTTTTTCTAACTTGATGCCGGTACCTTTGGGTTGGGCATGGGGCATGGCTTGCTTGGTTTTTGTGGGTGCCTTTTCCTTGTATGCCAATCACCTCTTAGCTTGGTTTTCATGGGCTTCGTGTTTGGTAAGTCCTCTTGCCTTAATTACTTCCTTTCTCAAGTTGTGATATTGAACTTGGTATAAGAGGAAGTTTGTGTTGTGCTCGAGTAGTCGGTTTGTTCGGCTGTTGATATGATGGACCACACTCTATATGGACAATTTATTTATATCAGGCATAGGTGGGCTGGTAGATATGAAGCCCATCTATGGGACAACAACTGCAAGAAGGAAGGCCAGATTAGAAAAGGAAGGCAAGGTTAGGCAGTGATCATTCTAGAAAAGACCAAAGAATCGTTGGATTATAGAAGCTTGGAAATGAAATGTTGAATTGAAATTGGAAATTGGAATTGAAATTGAAATGTGTACTAGAAAAGGAAAAGATTATTGTGTGTGAATCATTCTATTATCTTTTTCTTTTAATTGTGTAATTACCTATCATATAATTCAAGTAGATTACATACCCCACTCTCTCTCCCATACAATGAACAAAGGGATTTAAAATTGTTCCTAAAATTCCGTCCTAAAATCTGACCATTGGCAACATTAATAGGCATTCAAAAACGTTTTTAAAATTGTGCGTGAAATGTGACTATTGGCATCAGAACGGTTTAAAACCGTTCTTAAAATTCCATTTCTAAAAACTAAAATGGTACCCAAAACGGTTCTGAACTGTTCCTGTTTTTCTACGACGCCTCATTTAGGAATGGTTTGAAACCATTCCTGAAGCATTTAGAAACAGTTTTAAACCCTTTCTAAATGACAATTTTGGTGTAGTGAGCAATTGCTTTGCATCCTTCTGTTGCGAGTTCCATGACATTTTCAAAGATATCCATCGGTAGTTTTGCATCCATCTGAAATTTGAGCAATATGGGTGTGATAATCATATGGTAAAACTTTAATAAGAAAAAAAGGTTCAGAGAAACAATGACAAAGAAAAGGAAAAATAGGCAAGCGGAAAGGCCATAATGTTCTGCCGCACATAGCTAGTGTGCGGTGAACATTTCAGGATGGAGACCAGGAGGATGGCAATTCCAACGTATTCTTCACAGGACCTTGGATAAGATGGTGTTTCATGCATGAATCAATAACTACCATAAAACCATCCGAGCAGCATGGTAATATATGCATATACAAATGCATGTACATGTAACATATATGCACATAAGAGGTTTGCTATTTCAAGACTTGTACAATTCAGATCCAAGCCTCCCATCAGGTGGGTCCCACCATGTAGATGCCCCAGCCCGAAAATAAGGCCTGGCTGTCACACAGACCAAGCTAAACCATGCATTTTTTCACAATGTTGCGGCCCACACGATGAGTGGACCAGCCTAATTTTTCAGGCAACACATGTCTGTGGTGGGACTGACCTGATGGGGGACTTAGATCTCACACGACTTGCCACATGGGCACATGTAGCTTATATGATTGAATGTGTCAAGCAGGAAAATGGGTATTTTTGTTTATTTTTCAAAGAAATGAAAAATCCCATATAAATGTAACCTTCCTTACTAAATAAACAGAGGAAAACAAAATTTCATAAAAAGCAAATAGAACTCAAAATATAAAATAATATACGAACAATATACAAGTTTCAAGAGAGAGAGAGAGTCTGTCAATGACCAAAAGGATACCCTTCTTTCAAAGAAAACTCTCTCTCTCTCTCTCTCTGTTTTTATTTTTTCTTTTTTCTTTCTTCTCACCTTGATTACTACAAGCAAAGGTATCCTCAGTGGAGTTGTCGAAAACCTTAGCATTAGGACGCATACCCTTCAAATTTAGGCCATCCCCAGAAGAACTCATCTCTATTTTTCACTCACCAACCCTTCCCAACAAAACCCAATTCCCCTTTTCTCGAAAAAAGAAAAGAAAAAACAAAATCCATGTAATTTACTGCAAATGCAATACAAACAGACAAAACTCAAAAATGAAAACCCCAATACAAATAGAAGAAGGTGAAGAAGAAGAATACAGAGAGAGAGAGAGAGAGAGGGAGAGAGAGTAATAATTTTATTTGAATATGAAATATAGGCTAGTCCTTCCCATCTTTCATTATTTCGTGTCATTATGGAATAGGTAGGTTACCTGAGAAAGGATGTCCAGGTTAATAGCTTCATGAATCTCTTGCTACCTGAGAAAGGAATCCCATGTATCTCATGCCCATCAGAATATCCTTTGATATTCCAATCTTCTTCCGCGGTTTTACCGAGTCTATCCCCTTCCACTGTCTCCAGCCCACATGCTTGGTCCAAACCTTCTCCTCCAAGTCCATTATGAATTTCATTGTTATCAGGCTCCACTGGAAATTTTTCATGCTATTGTGGTGGATATACAAAGTGACTGGACATGAACATTCTAGGAGAGGATTTCACCTCATCATTGGTGACTACCTCATTCTTGTAATCATAGAACAACTCGGATCCTTTTGGCCCAGGTGCAGCAGCATATGTTGACGCAGTCAGTGACAACTTCCCAATCATTCCCACACGAGGAAGTTTCCTCTCCATCACCCTGATCACCCTTCATTTCTCAAAAAACTATCTTTCCTACAATCATGTGTTCCTGAAGGTCAGTATTCTGCTAACTAAGTAGTTAGGAGAACACAAGATGGATAATTAACAGCAAAACAGCTGATCTCAGCAGAGTGCTAATGCCACAAAAGAAAATAACCCTTTCTCAAAATGGAAAAAAAAGGTTCCTACAAACCATCCCTTTTCATATTAAACCCATTTGGAGATTAAATCATGGAATGAATGAGTACATACATGAAAGATAAAACCCATCAGATAATTATTTGGAAACTAAATTATCCATAAAACATAAATTCTTGAAAATATGATGTTTATGCTGAAAATAATTGATAGAAAGCAATATAAACAATTCTCAGAGTCAAATTCATTGATAGAATTGGAGTCCTATAAATAAGCCTCTGGACATCAGACTATTCAATGAAGTTAAAACCCACAGTGCAAAAAACCAAACCCACCTCCCTCCACTGAATGAAAAAGAAAACAAAAACCACAAATAAACCTTTTGATGTCGGAACAATGGACAAGTGCAAGAAAATTAACACCACCGTATCTATAAGAATAGCCTAAGTATCAACATCATGAGTTCATCATTCTCCAAAATACCAAAGTTCCTACACGTCACCCTCTTTAGGTTAGAATATATCACGATAAAATATTATAAAAATCGGAAAAAAGACCAAAACCGTTCAATTCTCATTAATTAGCAGAAAAAAATATCACAAAACCACTTCATACAAATCTATTGCATCAATCACAAGAAGTAAATCATTTAACATAACATCACTGGAATCCAATGAGAAAAGAAAATTTACTTTCTAAACATATTATCCTGTTTTCATGACGTAACATCAAACTACAGTTAGAAACAATGGCTATTTCCAAGCAATACAATTCTATCTTAATATGAGGATAAAAAATGAAAAACAAAAAGGAAAACAAAATAAATTCGCATAAATAAAAAACTACAGTCAAGGTTTATTTACAAATAGAAATTTTTACCATGTCATTATAAAGATAATTAACACAAGCTCTCCAACAATTTTTTTGGGAAAGCCCTAATCCTTTTCCCATTATAGATTTTAGGAAACCCCTAATTCCAATATTATTTCTCTATAATCTGCGGATTTGTTAATCTATAAACAAAAAAATCCTAAACTCCATTTGAGAGAAATGAGTACCTGTCGAGGAACATGTGAAGGGTGGGAGCTGTTGGCCACACCAGATCTGGAGACAATGATGGTGGCAATGGAGATGATGCGCCGAGAGGGAGAGGGAGAGGGACAGGTAGCACAAGATAGGGAGAGGGAGATGGAGAGGGAGAGATAGCACGAGACGGAGACGGAGATGAAGCAAGAGACGGAGAGAGATGGAGCACGAGATAGGGAGAGGGAGAATGGAGAACAAGAGAGGGAGAGGGAGAGGGAGAGGGAGAGGGAGAGGGAGATGGAGCACGGGACAGGGAGATGGAGAGGGAGAGGTAGCATGAGACGAAGAGGGAGATGGAGCACGAGACAGAGAGGGAGGGACGGATTAGGGAATAGATAGAGAGAGATGGAGGAAGATGAGAGGATGGAACAAAGATCGGGAGACAAATAGGGTAAAGGAACAGAAAGAAAGAGAGAGAGAGAGAGAGAGAGAGAGAGAGAGAAATGGAGGGATTTTTTGGGCGCGGCTCTGTTTTGAGCCCGCGCCCATTTTTGGGTGTGGATGTGGTAAGACGGACCATGGACGGTCCTATCAAAGGCTCTGTAGGGCCCACCATGATGTGTTTTATTTATCCATTCTATCCATTAATTTTAATAAATAATTTTACTATATGAATTAAAAAATAAAGTAGATTGAAGGCTTAAGTGGACCACACAATAGGAAGCACATGTGATTTAATCTCCATGTTTCCTACCGTGTGGTTCACTTTAGCCTTTGATATAGCTGATTTTTTATTTCATGACCAATAATAATATTTCAAAATATATGAATGGCTTAGATATAACACATATATTTTTTTAGGCCCTATATAGTCCCTTACATGACCATTAATTATTAATGGTGTGGCACATTTTTAACTACGGATTAAAACCGTAGTAAACATAGCTACGGTTTATATCTGTAGAAAAAAACTAACGCGCTCTATAGCCTTTGCCTCTTTTTTTGGTAGTACATCCTTTATGCAATCTACTTCAAAAGAATGTACGATATGAGTGGACTGAGTAATGCTAAGAATATTTCACTAAGCTCAAGAGGGCATGTTAACAACTGCACATATCATGCAGCCACCCGATTGACAGATCGCTTTTGACATCATGTGCGACGCATCTGACTATGCTATTGAGGTGGTGTTAGGCCAAAGAAAAGAAAAGAAGCCTTATGTTATTTATTATGCAAGTAAAACTCTAAATTTTGCCCAAGTGAGCTATTCTACTACGGAGAAGAAACTTTTAGTTGTAATATCTGCTTTGGACCAATTTAGGTCCTACTTGATCGGATCCAAGATCATCATCTACACTGATCATGTGGTGTTGAAGTATCTTCTTTTTAAGAATGACACTAAACCCCGAGATGAATTTTCCTACTCTAGAAATTTGATTTAGAAATAAAAGATAAAAAGGAGGTAGAGAACGTAGTGACTAACCATCTTTCGAGGCTTGATTTTCCTGATTCCTTTGAGATGACACCCATAAATGACATGTTCCTTGATGGACAATTGTTTAAACTATTCCAATTACCTTGGTTTGCTGATATTGCTAATTATCATGCCACAGGTTTCACACCGACACATTGGACTGCGCGAGATAAGAAAAAGTTCTTCGTCGAGGTATGTAAGTTCTTCTAAGATGATCCATACTTGTTTAAACATTTCCCAGAACAAATTCTAAGGAGATATATGCCTGACAATGAACATCAAACTGTCATCTCCTTTTGTCACTCTTAGGCTTATGGTGGTCACTTTTCTGATAAAAAGACCACGGCCAAAATTCTATAGTGCAGCTTTTACTGGCCCACTATGTTAATAGATACTCATGAGTTTTACAAAGCTTATGAGCATTGTCAGAAATTGGGAACATTATGCTGTCAAAATATAATGCCTCTAAACCTTATTCTGATCATTGAAGCATTTGATTGCTAGGGTATCGATTTCATGGGACCATTCCCCCAATCCTCTGAGAACTTATACATTCTACTAGTAGTATATTATGTTATTAAATGGGTCGAAGCAGTGCCATGCAAGAACAATGACCATCGAACGGTCATTTGATTTTTAAAAGAAAACATCTTTTACCAGTTTAGAATGCCTTGAGCCATCATTAGTGATAGAGGTTCACACTTTTGCAATTGGCCATTTGAGAATTTAATGAAGAAATATGGCATTTCTCACAAAGCGAGCACTCCATACCATAAATAAGTGGGCAAGCTGAAATTTCCAACAGGAAAATTAAACACATTCTAAATAAAACAATTAACCCTGACTGTAAAGATTGGTCAATTCACTTGACCAATGCTTTATGGGCTTACCGTGCTGCCTTTAAGACCCCCATTGGAATGTCTCCCTTTAAACTTGTCTATGAGAAAGCTTGTCACTTACCTGTGGAGTTGGAACATAGAGCCTACTAGGTTATTAGAAATCTGAATTTCAAACTGGACAACATTGGCTCGATACGTAAACTTCAGTTGAATGAACTTCAGGAAATCCAGAATGATGCTTATGAGAACTTGAGAATTTACAAGGACATGATGAAAGTGTTCCATAACAAGAACAACCTTCATAAATCATTCTTGATTGGACAAAAAGTCCTGTATAATTCTCGGTTACACCTTTTTCTGAGTAGACTCCGATCTTATTGGATCAACCCTTTCACTGTCACTAATTTTTATCCTCTTGGGGCCCTCGAGATGGTAAATCCAACAAACGACAATGCTTTTAAAGTGAATGGACACCGTTTAAAGCCATTTGTTGAGAAATTTGATTTAGAGGACATGTGCATATCTCTAATTGATCCTGCCTACCAGGATTGATCTCCTAGTCTGATGGAGGTGTAGTTAGGTTTACTGCTTTCATAGGATTTAGGACTAAGATGGTTTATTTTTTGTTGTTTAGTCTATGTGCTAACCCATTTTATGCTAAAATTCATACCAAAGCCTCAAACTTCCTTCTTCAGGTACTACCTTTCCATCATTACTCCTCTTTTCTTTACCTCATATGGATTACATGCTTATCTCTTTTACATTGAGGACAATGTATATTTTAGGTTGGGGGTGTGGATTAGGCAGGCTAATAAGTTATTTCCTTAGTCTTTGAGCAAAATTGTGAAAAAAAAATTTGAAAAATTCTGCAAATTCTATGAATTCAAGTGATTTTGAAGTTAATCTATGAATTAGAATTATAAGATGCTAAATGTTGAAGCTCTTTTTTTATTTTTTTGTAACATACGCACACACACCCCACACACTCACGCTAGTGGAATTTCACCACCTATGGGTACTCAAACCCTTGACCAGGTGTTGAAACTCCTGAGAGCCTACCACCCAAGAAAAAGTAAGGATCCTAATGTTGATGCTTTATGCCTCTTGGATTTTAGTCACTTGGGAGATCCAAAATTTAGTTCAATTTATTAATCTATGTTTAGAAGTTTTAAACATTAATTAAGTCATGATTTCACATGTCACATCTAGCTTTTGTATTAGAGCTTCAGTTTGATATTGAAGTGTTAACTTGGTGATTAGTAAGCATGGAAGGAACCAACCTAGGGAATTTGTCCATCATGTTCAAATGAAAAAAAAAATACCCAGCTAAAAAATAATTGTGGTAAAAAACTACCTATTAAAGATCTTTAAAAAGGTTGACATAGCATGAAAGCCATCAATGGAAAAATTAAAAGCTGATAAAATGACAATGAATGAAAAGATGAACTGTAATGCAAGTTTTGGTTGTTTTGAATGCTATTCTGATTATCAATGTTATCATTAAAATGAAGAATTGAATCTTTGATTGTGATAAGTCTAAACTTCACTATGAAAAGGGCGAGCCTCTCGGTCCTTTGGGGGGGGATAGGGCTATGTCAAATAAAAATAAATGCAGACAACAGAAATAAATAACAACGTCAAATGCTCTAGTATTGAGAGTTTGATACAAACGTTGTTCTAAAGACAACCTTACACCAAAAACCAAGGTTTATGGTAGGACAACATGATTTCTAGAACAACGGTAAGTATCAAAAACTCAAATTGATATAGAGGTAAAAGAAACAAATATAGTTATTACCACATTCACCACAAGCACATAAAAGAGATACAAGCATTCACACACATATAACAAATATAACATCCATCACAACTCCAAGAATTATAGTGGTTCATGTGTGTATACCAACTATTGGCAAACAGCCACACAATTACTCCACTCCCAATATCCACACCTAAGGGATATGGCTTTCACTAAGAAAGAAGGTTTTCTGAGGTTCACCTTAAAACCTTTATAGATGTATTTTTTAATGGGTTTACATAACAAAAAACCCCATGTTGAGATTTTTCTAGCTGATCTCAGTCAAAACCACAAATAGAGATTTTTCTAGCTGAATCTCACAAACCAAATATAGAAAACTAAAAACAATACATATCTGTAGAATGTTTTTTGATGTAGCCAGTAGAACTGCTTCTTTGTAGATGAAGATGTTCAATGCTCAATCTCACAAATGAAGGGGTTCTAGGTTTAGATGAATTTTAAATTAAATCCAACCTTTGGCTACTTGGATTCAATTTCTTAGATCTCAAAAAGGGTTAAAGAAAAATCCCCTTTTATATCAAGTAGAATGGAATCAAGAGATCGAGAATTTAAGAAACTAAAAAGTTATATAAAATAAATTTTAAATACCTCACAATAGCTTCATAATAGTGGGGACTAATCTCTCAGAATGGTGGCTTGAATTGGCTTGGAATGAATGATAAAATCTGAGAAATGTCCTCTATTTATAAGCTACAATTCAGTTTCCTCGACTAGTTAGTCTAAGGTTTGGCTCGACTGGTCCTAGCAGAACCAAATATCAAAATTTCTGGTGTGATCGGATAAAACAGACCCTCGACTGCTCGAGTGGCTCACTCAACTGGTTGAGTGGCCAGTTCTACTGGTCAAGCACAACACTCGACTAGTCAAGTAGGAAAAATTCGCATTGCTGGAGTTCGAGTCGAGTTCTGCTCGATTAGTCGAGCCAGACTCCATGACCAGTCAAGTAGGGTACTCGACTAGCCGAAGACCAAACAATGTTATACAATTTTTTAAGTAAAAACCCTAGACTGGTCGAGAAAAATCCTAGACTAGTCGAACCAGTGCCTCAACTAGTCGAACAATGACTAAAACTAGTCGAAGCAAAGCCTAAATTAGGTATTATGGCCCAAATTAAATATAGAATATTAATTACCTAAACTGTAAGACCCGTATTCTAGCTCGTATTGTTCCGTAGGCTTCTGCGTTCATTCTGGTCGAATTCTAGCTACCTGTGATCTGTTATCAATGTTTGCGCATGATCCTGAGACATGTCCCATATTCCAAAGTCAGCTTAACCCTAGACTTCTACCTTTACGACTGCACTGTCGCTGTGGTTCCAACGCCGCACCTCGTGCACCAAGTCGATACTCGAGCTAGGAGATGTGGGCCCGCGCTCTGTTCGAGGAAAATGTAGCACGTTGCAAATATCGAGGGAATCTCTACGACACATCACATTGATCACATCAATCAAGTACACATCACTCCCATCACCCACACCCATCCCCCAAGTACAATCACCCTCCCCAAAAGTCAACTTCTCTTACAACAAAGTAACCCCCTTACATCACTCACCATCCCTCTCATCCCATCACTCCACCTCACCACTTCTTTCTCTCCCATTTTCTCTCTCATCATTCCAAGAAACTTCTATGGGAGCATCCCACGTCCAAGTAAAACTCCATGAGAGGTTTTGTGTGGCCCACTTCCTATCTCTCATCCCCACCCTCCAAAAATAATCTCAACCGCAAAAGTTCATCCTTTGGAGCTCTAGATCAGGTTGGTGGAAGAAGGGATAAGAGATCTAAGGTGGGTGATTTTATATTTTTATTTTGGTGATTTAAGGGACCACTTATGGTAGACCCATCTTGATGTATGCATTGTATAGGGAGGGCCATAGTGGCGGGGTTCCTCCCCTTTTTACTGATATCTCTCCCTCCATTTTTCCTTGAATGATGGCCCACCTTGTGGTGTGTATTTCACCAACGTTGTCCATCCTGTGCGCCATCCATGCTGTCCATCAAGTGGGCCCACATAGGTGATGAAATTCCACCACAAAAGTATGGGCTATGTAACGAGCGCTGCTGGCAGCGTCCCATACTATATGGGTTTGTAGTGAGGAGTGTGGGACCCACAACAGGCTCTACCCAAGATGCATGTATTTAATCCACACCGTCCACCCTTTTTCCCAACCCATTTTAGGCATTGAGCCAAGAAATGAAGCCATTTCAAATCTCTGGCAGGCCATATCATAAGAAATAGTGTATATATTGTTAAAAAAATTTATAGGGCCAACTGTGATATTTTGTGCATAAAAAGATATTAAATATTGGACTTATTAGATGCGTCTCAGGGCATAAAATCTAGTGGACGGACTGGATGATCCCAATGTGGGCCCTACCTATAAAATTCCTTATGAAATAATTAAAATAAAAAAAGAAAGAAAGAAAGAGATGACGCTGCTGCTGCCAGTGTCCAGAGGACACTGCAGCGAGCAGCATCTTACTGCTTCCAACAGGATGGACCATGGGCCCCACTACAGGCCCCACCATGATGTATGTTTAACATCCACACCTTGCATTTGATGAGTCCCCTTTGGGAAGTAGGATTCTCCAAAAATCAATTGTTCATGGAACTTAGGTGGTAGACACCACCAAACAGCAGGGATTGAACGTTTACCATTGGAATCCTTTTTGGGTCCTAGAAGTTTTGGATGAATATGAAATTTATTTTTCCTCATTATCTAGGTCAGTGTGACCCTATTAATGGTGAGGATGGAAGATAAACGTTTTGGTGGGCCCCACGTGAGACCCACCTGTAAGAGGTATGGCTAGTGTACGAACACACCTGCTACGTCGCCACTGTAAAAGACGTCAGCAAGTTCTGTGGGTCCTCACTGGCATATGTGTTTCACCATGCAGACCATCTATTTTGCTGCTGGGACCCACCTGCCAACTGACGTAGCAGGTCCTGTGGGTCCCATGTGATGTGTATGTATACCCAAGCCATCCATTGAAGCGGGCCCCATCATTTTTCTGGTGTTGTATACGCACCGTCCATTGCTGGACATTTGAAACCACAAATATCAACTTCGTCTAAAGTTGTGGGTCCACACTTGTGGACCCACCTCATATGTATGTGTTCTATGCACGTGGGACACCACCAGCATGTATATATTTCATGTACCTCACACGTGTGAAGATTGGTAGGATGCCTTACACGTGTGTAGATTGACTGGTATCCCTCACACCATGGCAGTGTGTGGGGCTACCTTAGTTTGATGTATTGCAACCACACCGTTCAATCCATGGACGGTGGATGCTGTTTAGCTGGAATACTTCACACCAGCTGTCTGTTGATGGTTGATGTCAGCAAACTCTGTGGGGCTTACCGTGATGAAGTGTTATACCTTCTTTGGCCATCCAGATTGGGTGGGACCCACCCCTTTCGTATGCGTTGCTTACACATTGTCCATCCATGCAGATCATGTGGACCCCACGATGGTTTTTGTCTTGGCCATCCATCCTAGATGACGTGGGGCCCACCTCATTCAATTGTTTTGTCCAAGCCGCCCGTCCAGGGGCCTGGATGTGTGTATATATATATATATATATATATATATATATATATATATATATATATATATAGTATTGGATGGTGGGCCACATGTGGACCCCACCATTATGCATGCATTATATACCCACCGTCCGTCATCTGGACGGTGGGCCAGTCACTCACACACTAGCATTATAGCTGCTGGGGACGTCAGAAACGTCCGTAGGTATTGTTATAACCATAACCATCCATCCATTTCAGTGCACGTGTGGGCCACCCACATGTGTTGTGTGGGTTAGGACCCACCTGGATACATGTTTTGTATTCCTCCCGTTCGTCCATTCTGGACGGGTGGGACCCACTCGCTGTATGATTTGCATCCACACCGTCCATTCATTTGTTGAGCTCATCTTAGGCTTATGGGCCACGTACGTGGACCCCACAACATAATGTATTATATATCCACTCCTGTCCATCAATTTTTCTAGTGGGACCCACCTTATATTAAATCTGCACCATCCATTTATATGGTCAGTGAGTTCCAGCAGCTTGGCTGCTATCATTGACATCATCAAGATATTAGGGCCACCGTGATGCATCTGTATGCTACACCGTCCATTTGGACGGTGCTGTGCAGGGGGCCACCGTGATGTGTTACATCTGCACCGTCCATTCCATAGACGGTGGGAGCTGGATGGCTAGGGTACCTCACACACAGCGATATAGCTGTTGTACATGAGGTTTGCAAGTTCTGTGGGTCCCACCTTTTTTGACGTCACCAGGTTTTGTGGGACCCCACCATGATGTATTTATTCCATCCATACTGTCCAGATGGTGTTGGACGGTACTGGACAATATTTGGACGGTGTTGTCCAATGTTTTGACGATGTTGATTTTTAGGGACAATGGCTGCATGGTGCTGATTTACATGGTGAATGTTTGGATGGTGCTGATTTACCTGGTCAATGTTTGAACAGTGTTGATAATCATTAGTGGGCCATGTGCCCCTTAGAATAATAGTATACAGTGATACACATGTTATACCTATAACTATTTAATTGATTTGTAGTGTGGTCTAAGCCCACTTGAGGCCCATTGGTGCGGTCTATCCATGAGCCTCATCATGATGTATATTTGAGGACCATGTGCAGGGCCCACCTATGAAGTATATAGGCCATGAGTAGGGGCCACCTATTGTGTATTTGAAGCCCATGGGTTGTGGTCCATTTGATATATTCGAGGCCCATGGGAAAGGCCTGACGCGATGTGTTTATGGCCCATATAGTGAGGCCCATTGAGACATATTTCTGGTCCATGTATTGCAGACCATTTGATGTATACAAGGCCCATTAGTGTAGACCATTGATGCGGTCCACTTGTTGTATATAAGGCCTATTGGTGCGGCTCAATGATGCACCCTACCATGATGTGTATGTTATCCAGATCATCCTTTGGCTAGACCGCTGGTAGGCCCAACTGGGATGAGTAGGCCCACTTGCTGCATGTGCAAGGCCCACATGTGATGTATATTCGAGGCCCACTTGTTATGTATTTATGGCCCATATGTCGTGGCCCATTGTGATATATTTCTAGCCCATTTGGTAAGGCCCATTGTGACGTATATTGGGCCATTTTGTGAGGCCATGAGCCCACTTATGTTTGGCTCTATATGTGCTACTGCTTGGGAGCGATGTTGGTTGAATGTTCACATTGATGGGCAATGATGGTTGGATGTCCACATTGTCAAGGTCGATTGTTGATACTGATTATGAGTATGTGACAGCATAGCATCATGATACATGCCCACACGCGTCATCTGCATGCTTATTATGAGATATAATTGATCATTGCATATGCCATAGTGCCAGTTGTTATGAGGCTCTTTGTTATGCGGAGGTTATCTCACATGAGCACATGGTATGCACAGGATTGATGCATGACTGGATTGTATGAATCATGCATCTTGCATTGTGTGCCCTACCGACATTAGGGCTGTAGCCTCCACAAGCATATCGTGGTGGCTAGACGGGACACCGAAAATTTGTTCTAGCATCGGGCTGCTATAGATGGCCCTGGGTAAAAATTCTTAAACCCTCTCGGTACCAGAGGATGCCTCAACGTCGAGACCGAGTGGAAACATGAGCGCCCGAGTGCCGAATACCAGGAGGTCGCGTCTCCCACTATGTCGTGGTCGGTTGGGAGGGGGTGTGGCCTTACCCACCTGAGCATAGGGGGCAATAGTAGACTGAGTTTGACCAGCTCATGAATGGATCCGATATCGACGTGCCGGATAAGTATTCGCAGACTATTGGTCAGGCGGATAGTGAAATTTCTTATGCTCACTTGGACTGTGCGGCTGGGAGAGCGGCAGTGCCATTTGGAGTGTATTAAACCCCGGTGATGATCCTAGAGATGAAATGTACTGATATGTGGACTTATTGAGCAGGAGTTGCATACTCATTTATTCATTCATCATTCACTATCCACTCGGGCTGGTGGTGCGCAACTATTTGTTACGTGTACCTTCACAATGGCCAGAATTTCGGTTGGGGCACGTGACTAACCTGAGATCAGGAGTTTACTACATTGAGTTTGATTATCCAAATTAGGTATGAGACTACTTTGGATAGAAGTCCTTTTTTATGGACCCCATAGCCTGCGATACCACGTACTACCATCCCGACTTCACACTTCAGCATGGTCATTTCATTCGCACAGCATGTTGCATTACATCCACGACATATGATAATTTGGATTATTGTGTTTCTACATTTATATGGTCTAGGTATGGTTAACACTATATTGTGTTACTCATCAGGAATGTATATTGCATTGCATCCTCTATATCTGATATTTGGCTCTTTATGACTCCTCATTTACATAATTGATTCGTATTGCGTATTCTAATATTGTATGACTCATGCACTTATCAGTATTTTCGCTTATTTTGTTATCGTGTAAGTTATGACTTTGTCAATATTTCTATTTACTCTTATAATTCAATGTCTTATTAGTATTTCTGCTTATTCAGACATTGTACGATTTATGGATTATAAGTATTTCCGGTATTGTACGATTATGTTATTGTATTGAATATTTGGCACTTACCTGGTACACACACTTACACCGACCCCTAAGCTTTCTATAAGCTTATGCACGATAGATGCGTGCAGGTGATGTGAAGTTGTAGCGGTGTTGAGCTTGGAGCATGCAACGATCTTCCGGAGCTTGATTTTTAATTTATGTGTCTCCCTTTCAGTATTATACTAAAATGATTATATTAGTGGATATGTGATGATGATGTTGCCTTTGTGAATTAGGTAATCTTGTGTTTATGCTTATCATGAGTTAAATGTACATTGAAAAAAAAAGTCCCCTTGTAGGATCCCAAGATCGAAATCTGCCATATGAATGCTAGGAGCTGAGAATGGGGTACTACGGAGGCTGTCGGCACTGGATTCGACGATCGAGATGCCTGTGAATCTGATTTCTGGGTTTGGGACGTGACATAAACCTAAGGTCTTTCTAGGGTCATGTATACATTAAATGTGAGTATTGAACTTGTAACATTAATTGCTTCGGTAGATAGGTTGTAAGGCCCGTATCCTAGTCCATACCATTCCTTAGACTTCCGCTATCCTTCCCATTAAATTCCGGTAACCCGTGACCTGTAATTAGCATTTGTGAGCGACCGCATCCCGTATATTTGAGTTGACTCGACTCAAGACTTGTAATCGAGCGACCGAGCCGTCGTTGCGGTTCTAACGCCGCATCTTGCGCACCGATGCGATACCGAGGTTAAGAGTTGTGGGCCCATGTATATCTCAAGGAAAACACCACGCGTTGTAAATCCTCGTGGGGCCAGCCTTACTGACTGTCCAGACAACCCACCTGGCTGTTCGTCTGGACAGGCCTGGTTGAAGGGAAGTCATAAATATCAGCTTTATTCCAAAGTTGTGGTGGGCCACACGTGTGGACCCACCAATGATGCTTGCATTTCATCCATACTGGTGGCGCCTTACCATGACATATGTGTTATATTTGGGCCATCCATCTGCTGGACAGCTGATTTATTGACGTTAACAAGTTCTATGGGCCTTGATCATGAGGTATGTTTTATATCCAAACTGTTCATCCGTGTGGGACCCACATGTGATGACCACCATAATATATGTGTTTTACATCCAGGCCGTCTGTCCAGGGCCTGGACGCTGAAGTACTTCAAAATAATAATAATAATAATAATAATAATAATAATAATATATTATAATATATAATACAATGGTGGGCCCCACGTGTGACCCACTTAATGGGAAGTTGATTGGCTGGTGTACTTTACATCAGCTATATAGATGATGTATTGAAGTTTGTGGGTCCCACTGCATGATGTATTTCATCCTACGTTGTTCATCCATCTGGATGGGACCCACTGCATGATGTATGTGTTACATCCAAATCGTCCATTTGCGTGAGCCCCCCAACAGTTCTGTGGGTCTCGCATGATGTATGCACATTGTCCATCTGCTGGGTCATACCAACAATATATCTGATGTAGTGATGTCAGCAAGTGTGGGCCTGATCATGAGTTATGTGTTAGATCCAAACCATCCATTTGTTGGACGAGCTCGTCTTAAGGCTTAGGACTAAAGATAAGACGGATCTATCCATCAGGTGGACCACACTGCAAAAACCAATGGAAGGTTGAACGCCTACCATTGGAATTTGTTTTCATCTTAATTTAGGACTTTATGACTTTATGAACAGATTGGAAAATAAACGTTTTTGTGGGCCAGTGAATTGTTATCGGTGAAAACCATTATCTCCACTGCTATTTATGGAATGGTCTAGTTGATATTTCAATATGGTTCCTTATTTGGGTAATGCTCTAAAATGATCTCTAAAAATAGATGAATGGTATAGATGGTCCAACTAAGACTGTCACTCCCCAAACCCAGAAATCGGACTCATGAATTTTCGATTGCCAAATCTGGTGCCGACAGCCTCCGTAATACCTCATTCTTGGCTCCCAGCATCCATATGCTAGATTTCAATCCTAAGATCCTACAATGAGGATTTGTTTTTCAATGTACATTTAACTCGTAATAAACATAACCCCAACTATACCCAGATCACAAGAACAACATCATCATCACACATCTACTAATATAATCATTTGAATATAATGCTGAAAGAGAAATACAATATAAAAATATAAAAAAAAAACTCCCAAAACTCAACCGCACACTACTACCTCAACTCTGCTACATCATAATGTCACTTGCACGCATCTATCGTGCATAAGCTTATAAAAAACTCAGAGGATGGTGTAAGTGTTTGAACAGTATATGCGTGCTCAGAATGTAATATCAGAGTAAAAGGAGGTACTGATAAGTCCATGAACCATACAATATCAGAGTAAACAAAAATATTGATAAGTCCATGAGTCATACAAATCAGAGTATGGAATACAATCAGTTATGCAAATGAGGAGTTCAAGAGAGCCAAAGATCAGATGTTAAGGGTATAATGCAATATGTAAATCCTTCTAAGTCCATATAGGCCATATAAGTGCAAAAACATAACAATCTCAAAATGCCATATGAGTGTGGATGCAATGCAATATGCAATGTGAATGAAATGACCAATGCTGGAGTGTGAAGTCGGGATGATAGTACATAGTATTATAGGTTACGGGGTCCACCACAAGGGACTTCTATCCAACTAGTCTCATACCTAAATTTGGATAGTCAGACTCAATGTAGTAAACTCCTGATCTCAGGTTAGTCGCGCGCCCAAATCGAAATCCTGTCCATTGAGAAGGTACATATAATTATAGTTGCGCGCCACCAGCCCAAGTTGATAATGACTGACTGAATGAATGAGTATGCAGCTCTTGCCCAATAAGTCCACATATCAGTATTGTTCATCTTTGGAATCATCACTGGGGTCTAGTATACTCTACAGGCAAATCACTGCCCACTGACATGCAATCATGCAAGTGGAAGAGACCTCACTATCCACCTGACCAGTAGTCAGCCAATATCTACTCAACATGTCGATAGCGGACCCATTCACGAGCTGGTCAAACTCAGCCTATCTATGCCCCCTATGCTCATGTGGGGAAGGTCATACCCCCTTCCAACCAACCATGACACAGTAGGAGACAAAGCCTCCTGGTATTAGACACTTAAGTGTTCATGTATCTACTCGGTCTTGATGTTGGGGCATCTCCTGGCCTCGAAGGTTTAAGGACTTTCACCCATAGACATCTAAAGTACCCAAATGCTTAAACCAAACATTTCTAGTGTCCCATCTAGTCATCCATGACATGCCTGTGAAGGTCACAACCTTGATGTCGCTAGGACATATAGTAATCACAATCACACAATACAAGTTGCATGAGTCATGTAGTCCAATCATGCATCAATCTTGCGCATATCATGCACTCATGTGGGATGACTTCACCTATCAGGGAGTTGCATAAGCCATTTGTACTATGACATATGCAATGATCAGTCACATCTCACAATAAACAAGCAGATAATGCATATGGGCATGTAATATGATGTTATGCTGTCACATACTCATAATCGGTATCAATAGTCGACATTAATAATCGGCCTTGATAATATGAAAATTTAACCAACATTGCTCCCAAGGAATGACCCACATAGAGCCTAGCATATAGTGGACCCATGGCCTCACATAAGGACCTAATATACAACACCATTGGCCTCACTCAAGAGCTTAATATGCATCACGATGGGTCTCTCACATGGGCCTAATATACATCACAATAGACTCCATTGCCTGACCCTCAAATGCATCACAATGGGCCTCATCACATTAGGCCTTAAACACAGACTGAATACACATCACAATGGGCCTCAAATACGGGCTGCATATACATTACATTGGGCCTCAAACACGAGTCGCATATACATCACACAGGCCGAATACACATCACAATGGGCCTCAATTACGGGTCACATATACATCATATAGGTCTCGATAATCAGCCTCGACAATCAAAATTGGCCTCGACAATTGAAATTGGCTTCAACAATCGGAATCGACACTTGAAATCGATCTCGATACTCGGCCTCGACAGTTGGAATTGACTTGAACTCAGCCTCGATAATCGAAATCGGACTAAACAATTGGCCTCGACAAATCGAAATCGGCCTTAATACTCGGCCTAAACAATCTGAATCGGCCTACACAATCGGCTTTAACCATCAGAATCAGCCTCAATACTCGGCCTTAATAATCAGAATCAGCCTATATAATCGGCTTCGACAATAGGAATCGGCCTATACAATCGGCATCGACAAATCGAAATTTTCCTTGATACTCGGCCTCAATAATCGAAATCAGCCTCGACAAATCAGAATCGGCCTTAATACTCGGCATCGACAATCGAAATCGGCATATACAATCAGCCTCGACAAATCAGAATCGGTCTTAATACTCGACCTCGACAATCATAATCAGCTTATACATTCGGCCTCGACAATCGGAATCAACCTCAATATTTAGCCTCGACAATCAGAATCGGCCTCGACAATTGGAATCAGCTTATATAAATAGCCTCTACAAATCGAAATCGGCCTTGATATTCAGCCTCGACCATCAGAATCAGCCTATACGATTGGCCTTGACAAATCGAAATCGGCCTTGATACTTGGCCTCGACAATCGGAATCACCCTTAATACTTGGCCTCGACAATCGAAATTGGCCTTGACAATATGAATCAGCCTATACAATCGGTCACAATTAATCAGAATCGGCCTATATAATCGGCCTCGGCAAATCGGAATCGGCCGTGATACACAACCTCGACAATCGGAATCGGCCTATACAATCAGCTTCGATAAATCGAAATCGGCCTTTATACTCAGCCTTGACAATCGAAATCGGCTTATACAATAGACCTCGAAAAATCAGAAATAGTCTTAATACTCGGCCTTGACAATCAGAATCGACCTCAATACTCGGCCTCAACAATCGGAATTGGTCTATACAATCGACCTCGACAATCAGAATTGGCCTATAGAATCGGCCTTGACAAATCAGAATCGGCCTTAATACTCAGCCTCCACAATCAGAATCGGCTCATGCAATCGGTCTTGACAAATCGAAATTGGTCTCGACAATCAGAATCGGCCTATACAATCGGCCTATACAATCAGCCTCGACAAATCAAAATCGACCTTGATACTCAGCCTCGACAATCGGAATCGGCCTATACAATCCGCCACGACAATCAGAATCAGCCTGAATACTCGACCTCGATAATTGGAATCGGCCTCAACAAATCATAATTGGCCTTGATATTCGACCTCAACAATCAGAATCGGCC
This sequence comes from Magnolia kwangsiensis, assembly GCA_037074715.1. NCBI lineage: Eukaryota > Viridiplantae > Streptophyta > Magnoliopsida > Magnoliales > Magnoliaceae > Magnolia > Magnolia kwangsiensis. The sequence continues at coordinate 101,930,137 of CM073577.1, read as the reverse complement.
TATAGGAAGGTCACAACGTGGACATTTAACCATCATCGCCGTCAATGTGGTCATTTAACCGACATTGCTCCCAAGGGGTGACCCTCATACGACCAAACATATAGTAGGCCTATGACCTCACACAAGGGCCTAATACATCACTTTGGGCCTCCATCATGGGTCGCATATATATCATAATGGGCCTCGACACGTGGGTCATAATACACATCACATAGGTCGCATCACATGAGCCTATATACATCACAATGGATCGCATCACGGTGGGTCACATACAATCTCAATGGGCCTTACAAAATGGGCTGGAAATACATTACAATGGGCCTTACCAAATCAGCCACAAATATATCACAATGGTTCACGTCCCACGGCCTAATAGACACCTTAATGGGGCTCATCACATAGGCCGCAATTGCATCAAGGTGGGCCTTAATGGATGGGCCACAAATACATCAATATGGGCCTCATGGATGGGCCACACCAATGGGTCTCAAGTGAGATCTTGGACTACACCAAAAATCATTTCAATAGTTGCAGGTGTAACATGCGTATCACTGTACACTATCATTCCATGGGGAACATCGCCCACTAATAATGATCAGCATTGTCCAAACATTGTCCAAGTAAATCAGCACCATTCAGACGTTGTCCAGCACAGTCCAAACATTCTGCACGGTATGGATTAAACAGATACCTCACGGTGCTGTCCCACCATCCAAATGATGGAAGGCTGGGATAAAACAGATACATCACATTGGGCTCCACATGCTGGACAACATGTATGTACAACACATACATCATGGTGGCCACTTACTGTCCAGAGAGATGGACGGTTTGGATACAACACAAATGACAAGGTGTCCCCATCCCACACGTGCAGCACGTGTGGGGTGGGAGCCACGCAGCCGTAAATGCATGCGCAACATGGCTAATCAGATACATCATGGTAGGCGCTGCACAACAAAGTCCATGGGACGTGTGTGTGTGTAAACACATACATCATGTTGGTGTGTCCCACCTGGACGGTCTACAAGTCAATAGGTGGACCCCACCCTCACACGTACAACACGTGTGAGGTAGGTCCCACACCCTACAAAATAAATGGACTGCATGGAGAAAAGATTACATCATGGTTGGCTTCACAAGCACCACCCAGAGGGGCGATGCAGATGTAAAGCAAATACATCAACGTGGGTCCCACATGGGGCCCACCACATATGATATATATGATATATTATATAATATATATACATCACCTGGAAGCTATATATATATATATATATATATATATATATATATATATATATATATATATATATATATAAAATATTTGACGTCTGTAGCCTGCCCACGTCCAGCGACCACCGTCCATTGGACTGGACACTGTGGACACAAGACATGAGCATCACGGTGGGGTCCATAGAATCTTATGTCGTCAATCCAATAGCCATTTGGCTGGGCTGATGGCCCACCAGCAGATGAACGGTCTGGATTTAACTCACACTACATGATCAGACCCCTTTTAAACTTACTGACGTCATGCAGTGGGACCCACTACTCGATGTTAGGATTCAAATACATCAACGTGCGTCCAGCACCGTCCCACGTGTTGGACGGTGCACGCACGACAGGTGGGTCCCATGCCTCTTAAACATCAATACAGCAACTATGCAGCTATGTGAGCTACACTAGCCAAACCGATTCCACAGCAAGTAAGAAAACCCATAAGTCATGGTGGTCCACGTGCAGGACGACATGAATGCACCATGCATCAGGGTGGGGTCCACGGCAGTGTGGCCCACCATCTTTGGCTCAAACCAATATTCGTATTTTCCCTTCATCAGATCTGTCCTAAAGAAATGGGCAGCAACATGGTGGGCCTCAAGATCGGATGGTGTGGATGATACATCAAAGTAGGTCATGCAATTAAAGAAGAAGGGAGGGAGAGAGAGATCGTTAGAAGGGAAGGGACCCCGCCACTATGGGCCCTCCCTATATAATGTATAAATCAAGATGGGTCCCACCATAAGTGGACCCTTAAATCACAAAATCAACACATAAGATCACCCACCATTAGATCTTGGACTCATCTGTCCACCGATGCGATTTAGAGCTCCATGGAATGCATTTCAATGGTCGAGATGAAGCTTAAAGGGTGAGATTGGGTGGTAGGAAGGTGGGCCCCATCTAGATCTCCCATGGGAAGCTTGGACGTGGGTTGCTTGGGAGGAAATGAGAGAGAGAGATGAGAGAGAAGGATGAGTGAGTGATGGGTGAGTGAGTGATGGATGTGTACTTCTGTAAGAGAGAGTGTTAACTTTTGGGGAGGCTGGTTGTACTTGAGGATGAGATGGAGTGATGGGTTGTACTTTGATTGATTGATGGATTGATGTGATATTTCGTAGAGATTCTCTTGAAATTATAACGTGCAGTATTTTCATCGAACTGAACGCGGGCCCACATCTCCTAGCATGGGTATTGCCTCAACGCGTGATATGTGGCATCGGAACTGTAGCGATGACGCGGTCATAAGGGTACAAGTCTCAGGTTAATCCGACTCTGATAGATGGGATACAACTCAGGATTATTCACAAACACCGATAATAGATCGAGGGTCGTCGAAATTCTATCGGGAGGACCGTTGAGGCCTATGGAACGGTACGGCTTAGGATACGGGTCTTATAAGGATAATGGGTCCCACTTGATATATATGAAGCCCATTGATGCGGCCCACTTAATGTAGGTGTTGTACACCCATGTTGTTTATCTGTGGGCCCATTTGGAATGTGCAGGGCCCACCCCAATATGATGTATTTACGATTCATTTGATGAGGTAATATGATGTATGTGAAGCCCATATGATGAGGCCCAATATGATGTATGTAAGGCCCATATGATGAGGCCCGATGTGATGTATGAGAGGCCTATGGATGTGGCCCATTGTGATGTATGAGAGGGCTATAGGACATGACCCATTGTGATATATTTGAAGCCCATGGGATGTGGCCCAATGCAATGTATATCAGGCCCTTGTATGAGGCCCAATATGATGCATGTGAGGTCCATGAGTGAGGCCCAATGCAATGTATGTGAGACCCTTGTATGAGGCCTAAAGTGATGTATATGAGGACTGATATGATGTGTGATTCCACCACGATGTATGTAATGATGTTTATGATGGGTCATGCCTTGGGAGCAATGATGGTTTGATGCCCACATTGTAAGAGAAATGATGGTTAAACGTCCACTTTGTAACTCTCCCTAGGGCCTATTGTTAGGCCCATTCTCACCTCCCCTCAGTGGGTTAGCCCAAACCCTTGGGCTCCCATAATCGTTAGGCCCATTATTGCTATGAGTAGGCCATTTAGACCCATCCTTGATATGAGGAGAGTACATCATCATCATATAACATGCTTTGTATAACTTCACAATCCATGCCCATGTGCATCATATGTATGCATGATATGAGGAGTGATTGATCATAACACATGCCATTGGGTAGATGATTTATAGGACTCCCTGATAGGCGAAGTGTAAGCCCTGTATCCTAGACCGTACCGTTCCATAGACTTCCGCAGTCTTACCGGTCAAATTCCAGCAACCTTCGACCCTTAACCAATATTTGTGTGCGACCCTGATTCGTATGCCGTCAACCCGTATCAACTCAATCCAAGACCTTTACCATAGCGACCGCGCCGTCGCTGCGGTTCCGATGCCGCGACTTGCACGCCGAGGCGATACCCTGGTCAAGAGATGTGGGCTGTCACGCCCCAAAACCTAGAAATCAGATTCACAAGAATCTCGATCGCCGAATCCGGTGCCGACAGCCTCCATAGTACCCCATTCTCGGCTCCCAGCGCAACATACACCAGATTCCGATCCTGGGATCCTACAAGGAGGATTTTTCAAACGTACACTTGTCTTGTAATAAGCATAACCACAAGTTTACCCAAATTATAAAGGAAACATCATCATCACATATCCACTAATATAATCATTTGAGTACAATGCTGAAAGGGAATACATAAATAAAGAAAAATCAAGCTCCAGAAGACCACTGCACGCTCCAAGCTCAACACTGCTGCAACCTAACATCACCTGCACGCATCTATCGTGCATAAGCTTATAGAAAGCTTAGAGGGTGGTGTAAGTGTGTGCACCAGGTAAGTGTCAAGTATTCAATACAATGCCATAATCATACGATACCGAAAAACTGATAATCCATAAACCATACAATGTCTAAATAAGCAGAAACACTAACAAGAGTAGGAATTATCAGAGTAAGCAGAAATACTGACAAGATATAAATCATACGATAACAGAGTAAGCGGAAGTATGGACAAGTCTATAAGTTAATCAATATCAGAATACACAATATAGAACAAGTATGCGATAAGGAGTCATAAAGAGCCAAAAATCAAATGCCGAAGATGCAATGCAATATACAAATCCTGCTAAATCTATCTAAGCCATATAAGTGCAGAAATAGCAACCCGAAATGCCATATGCCTGCGGATGTAATGCAATATGCGATGAGAATGAAATGACCATGCTGGAGTGTGAAGTCGGGATGATAGTACGTAGTATCACAGGCTACGGGGTCCACCACAAGGACTTCTATCCACACTAGTCCCATACCTAAATTTGGATAGTCAAGCTCAACGTGGTAAACTCCTGATCTCAGGATGGTCGCGCGCCCAACCGAAATCCTTGCTGTAACGAAGGTACACAATAATTAGTTGCGCACCACCAGCCCGAGTGGATAGTGAATGAATGAATAAATGAGCATGCAACTCCTACTCGATAAGTCCACATATCAGTACGGTTCCCCTCTGGGAAATCACCGGGGTCTATTGCACTCCAAACCAGATTGCTGCCCCATCGCGCGCAACAAGGTGGGTGGAAGAGACCTCACTATCCGCCTGCCAATATCGGGCCCGACTCGTCAATAGCGGACCCATTCCTCCAGCTGGTCAGACTCAGCCTAGCATTGCCCCCTCCTCTCGGGCAGGTAAGGCCACACCCCCTTCCAACCGACCACGACACAGTGGAGAGCGCAACCATCTGGTAATCGACACTCAACGCTCATCTACCCACTCGGTCTAGACGTTGGAGCAACCTCTGGAATCAAGAGGGTTCTGGGACTTTCACCCAAGGATATCTATAGCACCCCATGTAGAACAGATTTTCGGTGTCCCATCTAGCCATCCGCGATATGCCTGTGGAGGCTACGACCCTAATGTCGCTAGGGCATACAGTAATCACAACACACAATGCGAGATGCATGAGACATACACTCCAGTCATGCATCAATCCTGTGCAAACCGTGCACTCATGTAAGACAATCTCCTCCTATCAGGGAGTCTCATAACAACCAGCACTATGGCATATGCAATGGTCAATCATATCTCGTAACAGACATGCAGATGATGCGTATGGGCATGGATCATGATGCTATGCAGTCACATACTCATAATCGGTATCAATAACCGGCATCAACAATCGGCCTCGACAATGTAGACATTTGACCAATATTGCCCTAAGAAATGGTCCACATAGAGCCAGAACACATAATGGGCCGACGGCCTCACACAAAGGCCTAATATATAACACAGTGGCCTTGCCCAAGGACCACAAATACATCACAATGGGCCTCAACTACGGTTACATGCACTCAGCAATAGGCCCCGACAATCGAAATCGGAATCAGAGTAGGCCTCAGTAATCGGAATCAGTCACGTCAATCAGAATCATCAATCGGGCACGTCAATCGGAATTGATCGATAATCAGAATCGTCAATCGGTCACATTAATTGTACCGGTAATCAGCAGATAAACAAAACGGGGTCCCTAAATGATCAGCCGATTAACTATAGTATAAAGATCAGCACTCGGCCGTGGTTATATCAAATCCGATAACACGGAGCCATCCGTTTACAGCGAATAAGGCCTACTTATTTGGGTTAACCCACTAAGGGAATGATGAGAATGACCTAACAAGGCCTAAGGGAAGGTCACAATGAGGACATCTAACCGTCATTACCCATCAATGTGGACATCTTACCAACATTGCTCCCAAAGAGTGGCCTACATAGGGCCAAACATATAGTGGGCCTATGACCTCAGCAAGGACCTAATACATATCACTATGGACCTCACTCATGGGCTAATTATGCATCACATTGGGCCTTGCTCATGGACTTCATGTACATCACAATGGGCCACATCTCAGGGCCGAAACACTTCTTAATGGGGTCACATCACCTGGGCTACATCATAACGGGCCACATTACCTCGAGTGGACCACATCACATGGGCCGCGCCAATGGGCCTCAAACACATCGAGTGAGTCGTATCAATGGGCCGCACAAATGGGCCTCAAACACATTAAGTGGGTCATATCAATGGGCCGCACGAATAGGCCTTAAACACATCAAGTGGGCCATATCAATGGGCAGCACAAATAGGCCTCAAACGCATCAAGTGGGTCGTATCAATGGGCCGCACGAATGGGCCACAAAATACATCAAAGTGGGCCTGATGGATGGGCCACAAACGCATCAAAGGTGGGCCTCATGGATGGTCTATAAACACCTCAAAGGTGGGTTTCCACTGTCCAAATTCACAGGGAAGGTGCAGATTTAACACATCTTCAAGGTAGGACCCATCGTAACGTTATTTTCTATCCAACCGGTTCATATGGTCACAAAGACCTAGATCCAGAGGAAAAACAAATACTATATGGTTCCAGAACGTCCGTATTCTCAAAAGAATTTCAACGGTGTACGTTCAATCTCTACTGTTTCTGCAATGTGGTCGACTTGACAACTAGATCTGTCTGATTTTTTTTTGTCTCAAGCCTGGAGACAGACTCACCAAATGGATGAATGGTAAGGATACATCACATGCATCATGGTGGGGCCAGTCATAAACGGATGGACAGTAGGGATACAACACATGTTTCATGGTGGGACCGTGCCTGGCTTACATCACGGTGGACTCCACCCTCAAAATGGATGGAGGGCATAGACGTCAGGCTTGCTGCACGATCCAGCAACTGGACGGTGCAGATATATACATCATGGTGCTGTCCACGTAGTGGCCCACCAATATTTTATTAATAATATAAACATATTATATAATATAATATTATTTATTATGAATATGTGTGCAGATGGCAGCACTGCCCATACTCACCGTCCAGATTCATATGGACGGTGCAGATCCCATGTTTAAAGGTGGGTCTCACGTAGGAGTGGCCCACCCATATTAATATTATCAATATATATTATATATTATATATTATAATATATCATGATGTGTATATATATATATATATATATATATATATATATATATATATATATATATATATATATATATATATATATATATATATATATAAAACCACCGTCCAGAGACCCATGGATGCTCTGGACGGTGCTGATCTAACGTACAAGATCATGGTGAGTCCACACGTGTGGCCCACCCCTCATACACATATACATACATACTGTATGTATGGAAAATACATACATCAGATGTGGTCCCCACCACCTGCATGTGTGACACGTGTAGGATGGGCTCCATGTATGCACAGATGGGTAGGTGCGTGGTGGACCAGCCAACCCACTCCCTTCATCAAGGTAGGCCACACGTCGGGGTGGGTCCCCACCATCCAAAACAATGGACAGTGAAGATTCAACCCACGTTACAGCTGGGGTCCACATGTCCAAAATGGACGAACAGAGTGGATGATACACATCATGGTAGTTAATACACAGCACCGTCCAGATGGACGGTGCAGAACATAAACAGCAAGGTAGGTTCCACGTGGGCCCACCATATATACGCATGATATATATATAATATAATATTATACTATTATATTCCATATTGTTTCTCTTTTTCTTTTTTTTTTTCTTTTTTTTTTTTTTTTTGAAAAGGGGATCCAGCGTCCTGGACAAGGACGCTGGGCAGATGGCTGCATAATATACATTCATCAAGGTGGGCCCACCCCACACGTGTGAAACGTGTGGGTGGGTCCCACGAATGCCATAAGACAGTCTCTTCAATTGGCTGGACGGTATGAATTTAATACATTCATCATGCGTGGGTCCCACAGGACCGTTCAAGCACGGACGGCCTGCATAAAACTTATATCATGGTGGTCCCATGATTTTGACGGTGTGGATCACCACAAAAGCACAGCAGGCCCCACACATTCTATGCTGTTTTGGACGGCAGGGATGGATACATGCATCAAGGTGGCACCACGTGGTTGGGCCACCAGAAATTGAATCAAGCTGATATTTCAGCCTTCCTTGGTGCAGTTCAGCAGCCTTTGCTGCTGGACGCTCCACAACGTAGATGGCCAGACTGCTATATGTCCATCAAGGTGGGGTCTACGTACACGTGGCCCACCAGCCACACATATTAAGGTGGGGTCCATCTCGTGGACAGCATAGATCAAGTGGGCTATACAATCATCATGATCATCAAGAACAAAAGAAAGAGGGAGAGATAAATGTCGGATGGTGGAGGGACCCCGCCACTATGGGCCCCTCTTTGATTATGCATACATCAAAATGGGTCCCACCATGTGGGCCCTCAAATCATAAAATTAAATAATAAAATCACCCACAAAATAAAAGAAAAAGAGAGAAATAAAGAAAGAAAGAAGCACCCACCTTTGATCTTTTTGGACTTTTTCTTCCATCAATGTATGCCAGAGATCCAATGGAGGCACTTCAACGGTTGAGATCGACTTAGGATGGTGGAGATGGGAGATAGAAAAGTGGGCCACATTTTCTCTCCATGAAAGCCATGGAAGTCCAAGCTCTCATGGTGCTTGGGAGAAATGAGAGAGAGAGAGAGAGAGAGAGAGAGAGAGAGAGAGAGAGAGAGAGAGAGAGAGAGTGGTGATGGAGTAGAAAGGGATGGGTTCTTTTGACTTTTTGTAAGAAAAGAATGGGCTAAGCATGGGTTGCATTGACTTTGGGTAAGGAGAGATAAGGATGAGTGATGGCTTGTGATGGGATGTACTTGACTTATGATTGATGTGATTGATGAGACATATCGTAGAGATTCCCTTGATACTTGCAACGCGCGGTGTTTTCTCGAACTGAACGCGGGCCCACATCTCCTGGCCTGGGTATCGCCTCGGCGCGTGAGACGCGGCATCGGAACCGCGGCGACAGCGCGGTCGCACTGGTACAAGTCTCGGGTCGAACTGACTCAGACCGACAGGATCCGTCTCAGGATTGCGCGTAACGCTGGTTGCAGATCGCGAGTCGTCGAAAATCGATCGGAATGACCGCGAAAGCCTAAGGAACAGTACGAATTAGGATACGGGTTTTACATGGGCCAACGTTCGGTGCAAAGAAAATGCCACGCTTTACGAAATTCAAAAGAATCTCTATGAGGTGTCACATCAATCCCATCAATCCATCAATCCATCACATGTCAAGTACATGTAAAGTACATGTCAAGTACACATCACCTTTCACCCATTCCCAAGCAACTACAAAAGTCAAGAATCTCTTACAAGTTCATACCTCTCTTATACCAAAAGCCCTCAAAGTCAAAAAGTTCTTACACCACCCATGCTTTTCTTACACAAATGACCACAAAAGTCAAGATTTTCTTACACCCATCACTCACCATATCTATCACCCATCTCTCTCTCCCTTTATAACTCTCTCTCTCTCTTTCTCATTTTCAAACTCAAAAAAATCTAAGGAGAGAAATCCCATACGTATGAGAATTCTCCAAGCCTCTCCCTTTCTTTCAAAACTTCAAGTGTGGCCCACTTTCCTACCCCATGATCTCCCATACTAACCATCCATTCCCCATCTCCTCCATTGGAATCAAAGCTAAGGTGCTAAGGAACTCATAGGAGCAAGAAGATCGAACGGTGATTTTAGGTTGCAGCAGCATTGAGCTTGGAGTGTGCAGCTATTTTCTGGAGCTTTGATTTTGACATATATATTTTCCTTTCAGCATTGTATTCAAATGATTATATCAGTGGATATGTGATAATGATGTTACCTTTATGATTTGGATAAACTTGTGGTTATGCTTATTACTAGTTAAATGTAAAAAAAAATTCTCCTTGTAGGATCCCAGGATCGAAAATCTAGCATATGAATGCTAGGAGCCGAGAATGGGGTACTACGGAGGCTGTCGGTACCGGATTCGACGATCGGGATCCTATGAATCTGATTTCTAGGTTTGGGACATGACACGAAGTTACCCCACATGAGTGTGTGGTACTCACATTACTGTTGCATGACTGGATGGTGTGATTCATACATCTCGCATTTGTGTGATATGATTTCTTTATACTCAAGCGACATCAGGGCCATAGCCTCCATAGACATATCTTGGATGGTAGGATTGGACACTGAAAATACTATTACTAGCATCGGGGCACCATAAATGTCCTTAGGTAAAAATTCCTAAACCTGATGGTACTAGAGGATGACTTCAATGTCAAGACTGAGTGGATACATGAGTACATGAGGGCCGAATACAAGGAGGCCGCGTCTCCCACTGTGTCATGGTCGGTTGGAAGGGGGTGTGGCCTTACTCGCCTAAGGGTAAGGCCAATTGCTAGGCTGAATCTGACCAGCTCATAAATGGATCCGCTATTGATGTGCCAGATAGGTATTGATAAGTTATTGGTCAGGCGGATAGTGAGGTTTATTACGCTAGGACGCCGCAGTAGCATTGAGCTTGGAGCATACAACTGACTTTTGGAGCTTTTGATTATTAATATCGTTTTTTCCTTACGCATTGTACTTTTGGAGCTTTTGATGTTATTAGTTGTTGTTTTAGGGTTATGCTTATGGTTATGCTTATTATGAATCAAATTCATGTTCAAAATCCTCATTGTAGGATCCCAGGATCGGAACCTGATATATGGATGCCGGGAACCGAGAATTGGGTACTACGGAGGTTGTCGGCGTCGAATTCGGCGATCGAGAATTTTGTGAGTCTAATTTCTGAGTTTGGGGTATGACAGAAGTTGGTATCAGAGCATAACTTGGGAATAACAGAGAACAACACCACATGTCTGTTATGAGTTTAGAATGATTAGGTCCTAAGTTCGGATAACTTAGGACTTTTTTATTATAGACTCTTAACGTACGTGACTTCGAGAGTTCTCAAGGTTAATAGACACCTTTGTTCTTTCCTATAAGACATGACACCTAGGAGAGCGACCTGAGCGACTCCCGCTTTGAAATTGCTACGTTGGAAACCCTAAGTTTAGTCAAATTTTGGTGTTCCAAACCAATTCGAGTTTATGTCATGCTTGTGTGTTTTATGTATCAAGCTTGTTCTTGGATTTGCTTTGAATCTTCGACGATCGTGCTGAATCAATCTTGCCGATATCTACGACGAACTTGTCAAGATCTTCAAGCTAAATTTTTTTTATGAGTTTCAAGTGTTGGTTGAAGATTCAACTTTCAAGAACCCAATCGCAATGTTGTAGTTCAAGTTCTATAACCGAAAACGTCCAAGAAATTGAAGACTAAGTTCGATACGTTGAGTTCAAGCTTCGAATATCATAAGAATTAAAGTTACCGATATGATTGATAGTATGATGGTTTGCACGCTTTATCTCAAAAGTAAGGTATGAATGACCTAGATTGACCTTATGGGATGTTACGTTCATTTCATACTTGGTATCAGTCATTTTATAGGTTAATAGGTTATTTGTTCGACTAGCCTTAGCACGAGCTTGACCAGTCCTAAATTTTTTTTGACCAATCTAGGATTTGTTACCATTTTTCAGAATTTTTTTGTTGGTCCTCGACCATTCTTGGAAAACTACTCAACAAATCGAGTGAACAGTGCTCGACCAATCGTGCATGGCTCGAATCGAACTACAACAAGAAATCTGGCCCGTGTGCAATCCACAACCAGTCGAACAGGCCTCTCAACCAGTCGTGTGACCCACAAGGCCAGTCGAGCACTTGTCAAATCTTATCGCACTAGAATTTTTGAAAATTTGTTGGACTTAAGGCCAGTCGAAGCGAACCTAAGGCCAGTCGAGTGAATAGACTTTTCACCTATAAATAGCACTCGAATTTCAGAGTTTTCCATTCAATTCTAATTATTTTTAAGCAATCACTCTGAGATAATTTTGTATTCATTCTAAGTTATTTTATGCATATTTTAGATTCTTTATATAGCTCTTGTTATTTGATTTTAGATCTCTATTCTAATCTGATTTTAAAAAGGGACATTTAATTTACACTTTCTTGAGATCGAAATCAAATCAAGCTAGCCCAAGTTGATTTAAATTAAAAATCATCTAGACCTAGAACCCTATACACTTGTGGGACTGAATGTTGAACATCTACATTGTCAGCAAGTTGGTTTTATCGGTCTACTTCAGAATCTTCATACAGATAAGTATTTCCTTTTTTGTAATTTCTTTTTTGTTTGGTTTTTGAGTTAAGCCAGAAAATTTCATTTGGTCTTAACCATCCAAAATGATTCATCAGGTGAGTACACCCACTCCACTCTTGGTTTGTTTTCTTTTTGATTATTTGAATGATTATTAGTGGTAATGATTTGAGGATAATGATGTGATCAATGGTGTGGATACATAGGAGAGTACTAAAAAAAATAATAAAATTAATACTTGGGATGGTATGATGATAATGATGTGATTAATGGTATGAATGCATAGGAGAAAAAAATAAATAAAAAATAAAAAAATAATAATAATTTATTATAGGCTTCATGTGGGACCCATTGATAGTGGACCCCACGGAAATTTTGTAGGCCATCTAAATTGTTCAAGTGTGACCCATTGAGCTGGCCACACACACACACTCACATACACACGTGCACACACATCACATTAAAAAATAAAATAAAATAAAATAAAAGGGGGAGTGGAAGCTGCATGAAGCAGCATCCCATCTGCTTCACAACACGGTTGGGGCTATGGGTCCACAATTGGCCCCACCCATAATGTATGTATTTAATCCACACCGTCCATCCAATTTTCTAGCTCATTTTAGGCGCTGAGTCAAAAAATGAAGCTAATCTAGTTCTCTGATAGGCCACACCATCAAAAAACATGTGAAGACATGGTAAGACATATAAAAGTACTTGTTGGGGCCCACTTGTAATTTTTATGCATCTGAAACTTGGACTGATCTGTCCACCACGTGTGACACACACAACAGATGGACTGGATCGTACTGATGTGGGCCCCACCTATAAAGAATTTTAAGAAAACCCCCCAAAAAAAAGAAAACAGCACCGATGTTGTTGCTGTCAGCGTCTGACGCTGCACCAAGTAGCATCTGCTGCTGATGCTGGAAGAAACTAGGCCCCACCACAAGCTCCACCTTAATGTATGTCAAACATCAGCACCGTGGATTTGATCTGTCCCATATAAAAATGGGTCACCCTCAAAATTTAGTCGTACACGAAACTTAGGTGGCCCACACCATCAAAAAATAAAAATAAAAATAAATTTATGAAGTTAAATAAATCAACAATTTTCATGGGTGTGATTATGTGGTATATGTTATATCTAAACCATCCATCATTTGGTGAGCTTGTCTTAAGGTTTGAGAAGAAAAATAAGATAGATCTAACTATCAAGTGGGCCACACTACAAAAGCAGCAAGGATTAAACATCTACCATTGGAACCCTTTTTGGGTCAGAAGTTTTGGACCAAAACAAAATTTGTATTTCTGTTTAATTCAGGTCTTTGTGACCTTATGAACAGATTGAATGGAAAATAAACATTATGGTGGGCTCTGTGAATGGTTTAATGGTGAAATCATTATCCTCATTGCTAATTGAGGTGAGGTCAAGATAATCTTTGGTTATATGATTCATTTTTGGATAATTTTCTAAAATGATCTCTAAAAATAGATGATCGGTGTAGGTATAATAAATACATTACTTTAGGACCCATGTAACTTTGATCTCCTTGAACCATTCGTATAACTCGAAGCTCGAGCTTGTAAAATCACTAATTAAGTCCACCTAAAATTTGGATGTATCTAAAACTTGGTCTGACCCCTCAACCAGGTGGGACACACATAATGGATGGGCTAGATTTACGAACTACATCTCTGTGAGCCCAACAAATGATTATGAATATTCCATGGAGGGTAACCCTCTCAACTTGTGTGTGGTATGGCCCACTTTGATGCAGGTGTTATGCCACTTAATTCACCATGTTTATGACATGATATATATTTAAGATATTCACCGTTTATCTATTTTATCAACCTCTTTGATGGTATGTTACCAAGACTCAGGCCCATCCAATGATTAAATAGCCCTACGTTATGAAATAGTGTAGATTGAACTCTCATCACTAAAAATTTATTATGGGCCATCCTAATGATGTATTAGATATTCAACCCATCTAGCCCATGTATCGGGTTCCCTTTAGGGCATTGTCCTAAAGATCAGCTAATACAACCTGAATTGGACCATACAATAAAAGGTTGTGAAAATAAGTACCTAACTATTGAATCCAACCTAAGGCCAACATGGTATATCAACTTAATCCATGTGGACCATCCACTTCCTCATATCATTTTAGGAGTTGGACTAAAATCAAAGCAGACCTAAGTCTTAAGTGGGTCACACACAACACAACCTCATAGGAAATCCCCATGAGTTCCACCACATAGAACCCCTTGTAAATTCCATTAATGTGTGGGCCCAAAAATGTTAAGGTCCATTTTAAGTGAATGCCATGTGGACCCATCTGTGGTAGCTTTGTTTGGGCCAACCATTGGACCTCTTCTAAAAGATTTTGTAATCTCCTTGTGTTTAATGTATGACATACTGGTTTTGTAATTTTTGAAATAATGATTATTAATCCCTTAAATGGATTGATTTTAGACAACCCTTGATCACTTAGCACTTTGGTTAGAGTATGGCCTTAAGTAATAGGATCATGTGACTAGTGTTTAAACCCTAAACATGTTTAATTATAACAAATATGTAGACACTAGTGGTGTGAGGGTGTGATATACCTGTTTGGCCCATTAATCATGTGGGTATTTGATGCATGTATAACCACCTAATCATATGCAATGGTGTAGTATATGTAGTATATGTAGTCATCTAACTATATGAATGTTAAATACGTACAAGGCCACCTAACTGTATGAAATCAAGTGACATTGATGGCCATTCAATAATGTAGGTTTATGCTTATCGATATAGATACCACCACTTAAATCACATATGACCAAGTTGTACACTAAACTAAATGTGATGTAGGGTTATGTTACCCAAGCTAATGCTATCAATGTCCTAGATTCTATGCGATGTGATCACTAAACCGTAAATGATATGATGAAATGTTTCTCTTGGCCCTTAACCATGCGACACCGAATATGAGTTATTAACTATGTAATGTGTGAAGTGGTTGCAATATAAGACTTATCATAATTTGTGTAGCCTTGTATTCGTGTGTAGGATTTTGATTACTCGATCATGATTGGATATTTTGAAATGTGGACACTAGATCATGATAGTAATCATATACAAGCTAAACTATGCGAAATTATGGTCCTTACCGCTAGACCATGTGAAAGTTTAGTAAAGTGAATGTCCTATTATGTAAGCTATGAAGTAATGAAAATATATGACTATCCAACCTTAAGTCCCTTATTATGACTAGAAAAGTGACATTTGTGTGGCCACTCAACCATATGGACTTCTAATAATGGAGTGGCCATAAGACCATGTGGGCATAAGGGGATCGTGTGATTGCTCAGACTCATGGACTATGCTGATGGTGTAACCTCTTGAGTATGTGAACTTAAGATGTGTATCAGATTGATTATGGACCCTATCTTGATGTAAGGATTGCATATTTCACCATTTAGGCTAACTCACTCTAGAACATGATTCCAAAATGGCCTCGATCCAATTCCTAAATAAGTCAGACGATATGAACGTATAACTTTCGAACACTTGTGAAGCCACTCAATGTACGTATTTTATCCGTACTGTTCAATTATTTTGCCAACCGAATAGTTCAATCATGGATTCCACTGACATGTGCCTTGTGCATCTGAACTATTCTTCCTTGTACTACCTTAATGTATGTGAGTTACCTATACTATCTATTTAGTGGGAGCCATCGTAATATTTATGTGTGGACCCATCTGCTTGTTGTACCACTTGGAAGTAGGACCCACTACGCTGTATGAGATAAACCCGCATTATCCAACCATGACTAACTCTTATATGTATATTATATACCTAGCCGTTCAACTTAGAGCTCACTGTATCTTATGAGGTTTACCTGTGCCTTCCAAACCACTGTAGAAATAGTATGATAATTATTTACAAATCCAACCTACTAATAGCTCACTTGAAGGTGAACCCTCTACATTATATGAGTTTCACTAGCACCATCCATCCTATGACTCATTTACTATATACCTTTCATTTCATGACGACTTGGTGCATGTACTTTGCGTCACCACCACTCATTAATCATAAGGCCCAGTTAGGGCATAACCATGTGGTCCTAATAGAAGAAATTAATGTTGTGGCCAAAGCCGCTAATAGAATATCTATCTTGCGAAGGATATAGTGTAATTCTGAATACAATTAATGCTCATGACTATGATAGCTATGGATGATATTAGTGATGCTAGTGATTAACGTTAATGGAAGTATGTGATTTAATATCTTGATTAAGGTTGCTCCATTTTCTATCATACTAAATTTATTTACTTGACCATGTTATTGATCATACTCATGCACCATGGAATGATGGTATGTGCAAATGTACTTCAATACATTTGTTCATGTGTAAGATATGTCCTCTTCAATTTAGTCACATGACTATGGATCGATATAGTTGATATTGGCACATGATTATTGTATGTCATTTTGGCATAAAGATTAAGTAGACCCTAAACTCATGACATTATATGCGTACCACATGCACTTGAACGTATGTCTTATCATAATTGCTTGAATTCATGCATAATCATGGTATACATGATGATCTAGGACAGTCGTGCCATATAACATGAGTTTGATCTTAATGATGAAATGTGCATCTATAATGATGATTTCGGTTATCCCTGAAAATGAACGGGACACCGGAAGTTTGGAAATAGTAGGGGATGATGTGCCCCTTGGGTTGAAAGTCCCTAAACCCCAATGCTAGCTAGGGTTGCCTCACCGTCAGGCTGAGTGGATGCATGGGTTATGGATTTAACTCCCACTGACAAGGTCTGGTTGAGAAGAGGTGGGTCCAACCTGCTTAAGGGCTGAGGTGTAAACAGGGATTGATCTGACTCGCCGGCGAGGAGAAGCGAGAATGAAGTCAGCTACTAGCATACCGGGTGGAAGTCCACCGCAAGGAGGGTATATGGGGTCGATTACTAGTGTCTGGTGCATTGGTGTCGACTACGGTGTTTCCCGTGATATATAGTTGGTGGAAGTCCACCACAGGGCCGGTATGCGAGGTCGATTACTAGTGTCTAGTGCATGGTATCGACCACAGTGCTTCCCAAGATATATAGTTACGATATGGTGTGACAATATGATGATGATGATATGATTACGGTTATGTGTAATACGGTTATGGCTGTGGTATAGGAGAAAAGAAAATATGACTTGGTGATGCTGGTAGCATTGACTCAGAGTATTATTATGATGCATATGCATTGGCGTTAACATCATTACTTACGTGCTACACGTCTTTCACATATATGATTTTCTTGTGGCATATTTATCTTGCTTGCATGTAGGACACACTGCACACATGTGTGTACTCATTAGGCTTTTTGCCTAAGCTTCCTATTTCCAATTTTATTAGGGCAGGACTAGCTTGGAAGACTTAGCTTTCTCGATGCATTTTATTTATTTTTCAATTTGGTAATATGGATGTCGTGTACCTTTGGAAAACATTATACTTGTAACCATAAAGATTTAAAACAGAGAGTGTTGCTTGGTATTTTGATCATGGATCTTCATGCTCAGGTATTATTATATGTATATACAAAAAAAAATTAGTCAAAAATCTTCCTTGTAGTACGCCTAACTCGGGACTTGGTGTATAGAAGTTGAGTGCCAGATTCGGGGCATCACGGAAGTTGTCCGCCCTCGGGTTTGGGGTGTGATAGAAGATGGTATCAAAGCATAAGATTTGAGATCATTTACGAGCAAAGTCAATAACTGAAAAACGTGGAAGAGCTCAAACTAGGTTTCCCACCGTCATTGATCGAGAACCTAGGAGCTATTAGTACCCCTGATTTGTATGAATTTAGAGACATGAATCTAGAATTCCTGGTTTGAGAACTTAGTCAAAATAGGATCCTCTAGTAGAGAACCTCGAGAATATACTTAGCACCCAGACATTAGGCAGATAGCCGTGAGCAATACCTTCACTTGTGGGATGGATGATTATACTGTATATGTATGATGATACGTACGTTTGGCTTTCCATGTTATGAGTTTGTTAATGTATTGTGACTAAAAATTTTGAGGACGAAATTTTTTTTAGGAAGGTAGATTGCAACACCCCGTCCATTCTATACCATTTCCTATGTATTTGTACATGATGATTGATGCCCTTAGATAGACCTGGATTGATCGTTCATAGTACACACCCAACTGACTGGAACTCCAAGACCTCGAAAACTATCTCATATTGATTGCCCCGTCACTGCGGTCGCGTAGGTACCACCTGTGCGTCTATACGACACTCCGTTAGTGAGATATGCAGTGAAGAATAATTAGTGTATTATGTGCGCAAAGCGCCATGCACTCCACTCCACACATGTGCACAACACATGTCATACACACATGCACATGCCACACATGGGTGTGAGAATATCTACCCATGTGTGTGATGTCACACACCCATACCTCTCATATCTCATGTGCTCCCCAAAATCAACTCTTTTCCATACCACACCTTAAGCATGCCATCATCACACCATGCCATCTCATGCTCCTTTAATCCACCATTAAATACAAATCATGAATTAAATGTCATAATCCTAGCCTAAGCTAATATTATTCACATTAGCCTAACTTGACCAAAATTTTATCAATTTCTCTACAAATACCCCTCAATCCCTTAACATTTCCCCATTTTCTATACATGAAGAGAGAGAGAGAGAGAGAGAGAGAGAGAGAGAGAGAGAGAGAGTGATCTTGGTGGGGCCATCAACTCCATCAATCTCATCCCTTCCATCTATCTCAACCATCCATCTAATTCATCAAGGTGAGTACACCCACTTCACTCTTGGTTTCTTTTCTTTTTGATTATTTGAATGATTATTAGTGGAAATGATTTGAGGAGAATGAAGTGATCATTGGTGTGGATACATAGGAGAGTACATATAAAAAAAATAATAATAATAATTAATACTTGTGATGATATGATGATAATGATGTGATTAATGGTATGAATGCATGGGAGAAAAAAATAAATAAAAAATAAAAATAAATAAATAAATAATTTATTATAGGCTTCATGTGGGACCCATTGATAGTGGGCCCCACGAGAATTTTGTAGGCCATCCAAACTGTTCAAGTGTGACCCATTGAGCTGGCCACACACACACTCACATACACACGTGCACACACATCACATAATAAAATAAAATAAAATAAAATAAAGGGGGAGTGGACGTTACTGCCAGTGTCCAGGAGACGCTACAGAAAGTAGCGTCCCATCTGTTTCACAACACGGTTAGGGTTGTGGGTCCACAACGGGCCCCACCCATAATGTATGTATTTAATCATCCACGCCGTTCATCTAATTTTCCAGCTCATTTTAGGCGTTGAGCCGAAAAATAAAACTAATCCAGTTCTTAGATAGGCCACACCATCAAAAAACATGTGAAGACATGCTAAGACATATAAAAGTACTTGGTGGGGCCCACTTAAAATTTTTATGCATCTGAAACTTAGACTAACTCGTCCACCACGTGGGATGCACACAACGGATGGACTGGATCGTATTGATGTAGGCTCCATCTATGAAGAAATTTAAGAAAAGTAATAAATAAATAAATAAAATAAACAACACTGACGTTGTTGCTATCAGCGTCTAACGCTACAGCAAGCAGTGTCTGCTGCTTACACTGGAAGAAACTGGGCCCCACTACAGGCCCCACCTTGATGAATGTCAAACATCAACACCGTGAATTTGATGGGTCCCCTTTAAAAATGGGTCACCCTCAAAATTCAGTCGTACAGGGAACTCAGGTGGCCCACACCATCAAACAATAAAAATAAAAATAAATTTATGAAGCTGAATAAATTAACAATTTTCATGGGTCTAATCATGTGGTTTATGTCATATCTAAACCATCCATCCATTTGGTGAGCTTGTCTTAAGGTTTGAGAAGAAAAATAAGATAGATCTAACTATCAAGTGGGCCACACTACAAAAGCAGCAAGGAATAAACATCTGCAATTAGAACCCATTTTGGGTCAGAAGTTTTGGACCAATACGAAATTTATATTTCTCTTTAATTCAGTTCTTTGTGATCTTATGAACAGATTGAATGAAAAATAAACATTATGGTGGGACCTGTGAATGGTTTAACGGTGAAATCATTATCCTCAATGCTAATTGAGGTGAGGTCTAGATAATCTTTGGTTATGATTCATTTTTGGATAATTTTCTAAAATGATCTCTAAAAATAGATGATCAGAGTAGGTATAATAAATACATCACTTTAGGACCCATGTAACTTTGATCTCCTTGAACCATTCGTACAACTCGAAGCTCGAGCATGTAAAATCACTTGTTAGTTCCACGTGAAATTTGGGTGTATCTAAAACTTGGTCTGACCCCTCATCCAGGTGGGACACACATAATGGATGGGCTAGATTTATGAACTACATCTCTGTGGGCCCAATAAATGATTATGAATATTCAATGGAGGGTAACCCTCTCAACTTGTGTGTGGTATGGCCCACTTTGATGCAGGTGTTATGCCACTTAATTCACCATGGCTATGACATAATTTGTATTTATGATCCTCACCATTTATCTATTTTATCAACCCCTTTGACGGTATGTTACCAAGACCAAGGCCCATCCAATGATTAGATTGTTGTACTTTATGAAATAATGTAAATTGAACTCTCATCACTAAAAATTTATTATGCGCCATCCTGATGATGTATTAGATATTCAACCCATCTAGCCCATGTACCGGGTCCCCATTAGGGCATTGTCCCAAAGATCAATCAATCCAACCTGAATTAGACCATGCAATACAAGGCTGTGAGAATAAGTACCTAACTATTGAATCAAACCTAAGGCCACCATGGTGTATCTACTTAATCCATGTAGACCGTCCACTTCCTTGTATCATTTTAGGAGTTGGACTAAAATCAAAGCAGACCTAAGTCTTAAGTGGGTTACACACAACTCAACCTCATGGGAAATCCGTGTGAGTTCCACCACATAAAACCCCTTGTAAATTCCATTGAATGTGGGCCAAAAATGTTATGGTCCATTTTAAGTGAATGTCATGTGGGCCCATCAGTGGTAGCCTTGTTTGGTCCAACCATTGGACCTCTTCGACAAGAGTTTCTAATCTCCATGTGTTGAATGTATGACATACTGATATTATAATTTTTGAAGTAATGATGATTAATCCCTTAAATGGACTGATTTTGGACAACCCTTGATCACTTGGTACTTTGTTAGAGTACGAACACAAGTAATAGGATCATGTGACTAGTGTTTAAACCCTAAACATGTTTAATTATAACAAATATATAAACTCTAGTAGTGTGAGGGTGTGATATGCCTATTTGGCCCATTAATCATGTGGGTATTTGATGCATGTATAACCACCTAATAATAGGCAATGGTGGAGTACATGTAGTATATGTAGTCATCTAACTATATGAATGTGAAATATGTACTAGCCCACCTAACCGTATGAAATCAAGTGGCATTGATGGGCATTCAACAACGTAGGTTTATACTTATCGATATAGATACCACCACTTAAATCACATATAACCAACTAGTACACTAAACCGAATGTGATGTAGGGTTATGTTACCCAAGCTAATGCTTTCAAGGTCCTAGATTCTATACGATGTGATCACTAAACCGTAAATGGTATGATGAAATGTTGCTCTTGGCCCTTAACCATGTGACACCGAATATGAGTCATTAACTAAGTAACGTGTGAAGTGGTTGTAGTATAAGACTTATCGTCATTGGTGTAGCCTTGTATTCGTATGTATGATTCTAATTACTCAATTATACTCATGATAGTAATCGTATACAAGTTAAATTATGTGAAATTATGGTCCTTACCGCCAGACCATGTGAAAGTTTAGTAAAGCAATTGCCCCATTATGTAAGCTATGAAGTAATGAAAATACATGACTATCCAACCTTAAGTCTCTTATTATGACTAGCAAAGTGACATTTGTGTGGCCACTCAACCTTATGGACTTTTAATAATGGAGTGACCATAAGACCATGTGGGCATATGGGAATCGTGCGATTGCTCAGACTCATGGACTATGCTGATGGTGTAACCTCTTGAGTATGTGAACTTAAGATGTGTATCAGATTGATAATGGACCATACCTTGATGTACGTATTGCATATTTCACCATTTAGGCTAACTCTAGAACATGATTCCCAAATGACCTAGATCCAATTCCTAAATAAGTCAGACAATATAAATGTATAAATTTTGAACACTTGTGAAACCACTCAATGTACGTATTTTATCCGCACTGTTCAATTATTTTGCCAACTGAATAGTTCAATCATGGAGCTCGCTGACGTGTGCCTTATGCATCTGAATTGTTCTTCCTTGTACTACCTTAATGTATGTGAGTTGCCTATACTATCTGTTATTGGGAGCCACCGTAAAATTTGTGTGTGGACCCATCTGCTTGCAGTACCACTTGGAAGTAGGACCCACTACGTTGTATGAGACAAACTTGCATTATCCGACCGTGACTAACTCTTATGTGTATATTATATACCTAGCCGTTCAACTTAGAGCTCACTGTATCTTATGAGGTTTACCTGTGCCTTCCAAACTATTGTAGAACTACTATGATAATTATTTATAAATCCAAACTACTAATAGCTCACTTGAAGGTGATCCCTCTACATTATATGAGTTTCACCAGCACCATCCATCTTACGACTCATTTACTATATACCTTTCATTTCATGACCACTTGGTGCATGTACTTTACGTCACCACCACTCATTAATCATAAGGCCCAGGTAGGGCATAACCAAGTGGTTCTAATAGAAGAAACTAATTTTTGGCCAAAGCCGCTAATGAAATATCTATCTTGCGAAGGATATGGTGTAATTCTAAATACAATTAATGCTCGTGACTGTGATAGCTATGGATGATATTAGTTATGCTAGTGATTAAGATTAATGGAAGTATGTGATTTAATATCTTGATTAATGTTGTTCCATTTCCTAGCATACTAAATTTATTTACTTGACCATGTTATTGATCATACTCATGCACCTTAGAATGATGGTATGTGCAAGTGTACTTCAATACATTTGTTCATATGTAAGATATGTCCTCTCCAGTTTAGTCACGTGACTATGGATCGATATAGTTGATATTGGCACATGATTATTGTATGTCATTTTGGCATAAAGATTAAGTAGACCCTAAACTCATGGCATTATATGCATACCACATGCACTTGAACGTATGCTTTATCATAATTTCTTGAATTTATGCATAATCATTGTATACATGATGATCTACCACATTCATGCCATATAACATGAATTCGATTTTAATGATGAAATGTGCATCTATGATGATGATTTGGGTTATCCCTAAAAATGAACAGGACACCGAAAGTGTGGAAATAGTAGGGGATGATGTGCCCCTTGGGTTGAAAGTCCCTAAACCCCGATGCAAGTTAGGATTGCCTCACCGTCGGGCCAAGTGGATACATGGGTCGTGTCTTTGACTCCCATTGACGAGGACGGGTTGAGAAGAGGTGGGTCTAACCTGCTTATGGGCTAAGGTGCAAATAGGGATCGGTCTGACTCACCGACAAGGAGAAGCACAAATTAAGTCTGCTACTGGCATGCCGGGTGGAAGTCTACCTGTAACACCCTGAAAATCGGGGGTCGTGTACAAACTCAACTCCCGAGTTTCAGACCGTCACTTATGTAACAAAAATGATTATGATTCAATGTTGTCTGATTTAAAGCATTCACATGAGTAAAAGTATACCAAAATTGTAATTCATATTTCAGATCCAGTGATAAAAGCAAGCGGAAGACTAAACAATATATATATCACTGTATGAAAAAACAAAGTAAATCTCATCTGTCTCCAAAGTATGACTACATCTCTGAGTCTCATATACATATACATGAACAAAAATGTAATGTTCAAAATAGTCCCACTGAAGTCCCATCGATCCAGGTCGCCTACGAAAAGCCATCGTGATACTGCAAGTACGAGAACTCGTCCTGGTCCTCGTCGATGTCTGGCTCCACCTCCTGGATCTCAGCCTCACCTGCATCTAAAACAGGGTCTGGTGGGTGTTGCAAACACCATCCCGTAACGTGGGAGTGAGTGATCAACTCAGTGGAATCATAGAGCAAAGATTAGCATGTTCACAATTCAATCATGCGATAATAGTAAAGCAGTAAATCAGACAATCCTAATACTGTTGTTAATGCAAGATGACATGACGTGATGTATGCCCTCACCGACGATCTCCCTCATATGGCAACATCTTACGACCGCGGCATGCCACACTCCCTAGAGTGCTCCACATCTTCCAGGCACATGCAATGCTATGGTGATATGATTTCCAAGTTGTTATTAGTCCATTCAAACAACAGGATTGAGAAACTAAGGTACTTCCCTTGTATCAATCCCAACACAGATCCTGTCTAGGGTCGTCACTCCTAGTAATCTCATACGATGTATATTTCGTAGGTCACTGCAAGGGCTGCCAGGGCTGTTGCTCGCACTCGTTGCACCGCTCCCCCATCACCTTATCAATACAGGCCTACCGTACTCTACTGCAACGGAAGGGTCGTCGCCTCCCGTGGACTCAGAATACGCTCGCGGTCACTACAAAGGACTCGTCACCTGATCAGTGTAGGCCGACAGCTAGAATATAGTGTCCCATACCACCATAATCTGCTCACGAGTCTAGGTGCTCACTGGTCACTACGGGGAGGTTTGTGGCCCCAGCGTAGGCCGACAGCTCGACCATGGTGTCCCATACCACCATGCCCGGCTCATGAGTCTTCATGGATCAAGGTACCATGGTTAACAGGGTTTACAATGGTAAGTTCAGTACCCTAGGTTCAAGCAGTTATGACTCATACAAGGTGAACATACATCGGCCAGTCGGGTTACTTGACGGGCTCGACTAGCGCGATCGCATCTCAAGTCGAACGACATGAAGTGCGTAAAACACTTCGCGTGGCCTAACCACTGCCGCCAACTTCAAACACGAATCACGGTCATCGACGCGTCGTTCGTGGCTATGACCAGTCAGCCACGAATTCGCTCGGTTACCGACTGCCTGGACTAAGTCTAGTCCCAAACATTTATGGAATCACATCGGCAGTTTATGTAAGAGTATTGGAATTGAAATACAATCATGTGAGCATGTTAACACATGTTATAACATTCAACTTAAGCAAATCTTCAAACACATACATTCCATGCATGTAATGGAATCATGCATATGGTCAACATGTAGGAAATCATTTAGGATAGCATATTAACTGAGAAATCAATCTCAAACTACCACATAACATCATTTAATTCAATACATACTAATACAAGCATTTATACAAACACATACACTACACACTTAAGTCTACATATAGTATGTCGACCCAAAGTGCGCAACTAGGCGAATCTCTTCGCAAAACTAATTATGCAAGCATTCCTAACTCCCTAATGCGATAACAAACCATGTCAATCACGTCAGAAAAATATGAGTATAAACCGTACTTCCTACAAATGACTAAAATTCCCTAAATCTCATATTCTTCGTTAATTTACGAAACAGGAAACGAAGAGCATGTTGTACATGTCAAACAGCGATGCCGTCGATAATCTACTATTAAACGACATTGAAAGCGTTGTAAACCGTCAATCAAAGCATCTAAAATCCTCACCTAGTCTCTTACGGATGCGTGATTTTTGAACGGAGCGTGTACGCTTCGTCTACGGCAGTAGGAGGACCTGATTTATGAAGTACGTTAGCTAACACGCTATGAATCTAAGTAAACCCTAAATCAGTAAGTTCTAGGGTTGTTTTATACCTGAAAGAATGGAGAAATCACCAGCCAGATGATTGAGAAGAGTTGCTGAAGCAGTAGCAATCGGTGGCTCGGAGACGGGAAAAATCCCTTCCACTCTCTCTCTCAAACTCTCTCTCCTTTTCTCTCTCCCAAAGCTAGGGTTTGCAATTTTCGGATGGGAGAGAGGAATGAGGGTTTCAACCCCTTTTATAAGCTTAAAAATGCCGGAAACAGGCTCCGGAACGAAGTTTACTTGGTGCCTATCCATTTCGGGGCTGTTTCGGTCTGAAAGTTGCTTTCTGGTGGTCCCCTGGTCGATTGCGATTGGACTTAAGCTCATGCGTACCAGATATAGCACGTATTAAGTTTTCAGTCTGGCAGGGTTCGCAGATCGCACGTGGCGGACCAGTTTCAGTTCAGCGGTCACCGCACGTAGATCAGGGCTGAAAGTCTCATGATATAAAATAGAAATTTTTCCTGATCCGAGGGTGTAATCTGGATGAATTCTGACGGTCAGAACGCTTAATACTGACGCGTCAAGTCGTGTGCCAGATTTAAATTTGAAATTTCAATTCTGTCCCTATTCGCGGTCTCTTCCGTCCGGGTTCAACGAAATAGTCTGTGATTATCGGTTTGACTTGATTTTTGAAATAATTTTCAAGTCCAGATAGGCAGTTCTAACGGTCTAAGATAGGAGGTATCGGACTTTCGACGCGCGGTCTAAACCCAATACAAGAATTCAAAGTGGTCCAGAGAATAAACCTACTTAGAGTTTGATCCGAGGTTATAGAGTATTATAGAGTCATTTATTCTACTCGATTTGGGTCTTGTAGAACGTATTTAAAGTGATCAGTGACTATTTCCTAGCTACTCTAGCGTTGCGCTAGCTAACTTACGCTTAATTTCCATGGAAATTAATTCTATGCGATTTCGGGTCGAGTTGGTACTCGAGCCCAAATACGGATTTTTCACGGGCGTTACACTACCGTAAGGCAGGTATATGAGGTCGATTACTGGTGTCTGGTGCATTGGTGTCGACCATGGTGTTTTCCATGATATACAGTTGGTGAAAGTCCACCACAAGGCAAGTATACAAGGTCGATTACTAGTGTCTGGTGCATGGTATAGACCACAGTGCTTCCCGAGATATACAATTTTGATATGGTATGACAATATGATGATGATGATGTGATCATCATTATAACTGATGGTGGGCCCTCAATAGGTATGGTGATCTGACTCGTCTCGGACTGGTTGCGTTTGAATTGGGAAGAGGATGAACAAAAGAGGACTTGACATGCGAAATCTAACTCGGTTGAGACGGGTTTGAATATGGAAATGTTTGTTTGTTGCGACTGATTGACAGAAACTGGATGGTTTGTGTTATTTGTCAGAGTTTTGTGATCAATACTATAAGAGAGTCACTTGTTGGGGTTGTTTGGTCAATTTGAAAATGGGATGATATTGCTCATGAGGAATTATATGATGCATGGTTTCCATTTCTATCAGGTGGGACTCATTTTTTGGTAATCTGGAATATTATCTGTTGCATCCTACTAGTGATGAGCTGTGTACCAGATATATACTCAATAGGACATTTTCACCTTTTGATTTCTTCATATGTATTGATGGTTAAGAAGAGAAATGTAACAATCATCCAATTCAAACTGAAAAAAGACAAAAAAAAGTCTCATGATTGATCACTGGGATCTTATAATCTAAAAGTCTTTTGGGTCATGATCCATTCACAATGGCATGCAACAGAGCAAGGTTTGGGCCATACGAAACCATAGGCCCTACTTATCAGAACTGAAAGTCCATGTATGTTGTACAAAGATGCAGATTCTGCATTGTATTATGTATCTGTTTATTTTGCTAAGTAGTTACATTTAAAAAAATAAAAATAAAATAAACAACTTGAGAGAGAGAGAGAGGAACTTAGCCCAGGTCACAACTAAAGATCATGAGTTTGGAGGAATTATATGCGTGTCAAAACTAAAAGTCCTTGTATATTGTCCAAGAATGTGGGCTATGCATCATATCATTCCTCTGTTTATTTTTCCAAGGTATGAATTTTCTATTTACCAACTTTGAATGAAGGGGCTGCCATACTTCCTTTGATCCCTACAGTTGTTAGAGAACTACCTAAGATGAAATTTCTAGCTATTCGATAGACATAAAAGAAATGAACATGACAGTGGTCCACACAGAGAGAGAAAAGGCAAAAGATTGGATTGTTGGAATTTTCTAATTTCACACACATGATCCCATATATGTGGGAACATGGATCTCGATTCTATCTTATGGTTCCCACCGTCAATTGAACTGAAACCTAGCTGAGTTGGGTCTTTTTTTTTAAAAAAAATTTAGTTAAAAAGTATGTTGTTGTGAATTGAAAATAGTGATAGGAAAGTGTAATTGTGTCAGGTTGGTGGATACATAGTGGAGTAAAAGGGAGACAACACTAGTGCAGTGAGAGGAGCAGGTGTCCGGTTACCAACTAAATTGTTATTCAAACTGCTTTGGATTTCATGCTCATCCATAACAGCCTTTCTTCTTTTGCTACATCACTCACGTTAAGGGTCATGCGTGTTGAAATTGATATGGTTTTCTTGGTGCATGCATATGCAGCCGCCTGGTTTTTGTTGTTTCGTCACATTGGAAAGGTTCCTTGTTTGTTTGATTTTTTATTTTTTTTGTTGTTGTCTTCATAGGGCTAAGGTTCCTTGTTTGTTTGATTAGAATACCCATTAAAAAGAGACAACACAAAGTATATGAAAATGAATGCTCTGCATTTGCTCCCTCCATATGCTCGTAGGTGTATTATGCACGCATCATCTGAAATTTCTAGTGGTTTCTACTTAATTTTCCCTGCAATCAGTTGTTTGCATTGTTGTAATACTAATATCACATGGGCGGAATAGTCGATCGTCCTAGTTGGGTTAGCATATGAAAATGGAAGATGCTATGTAAGATGTCATGAGCATTTTCATGCTAGTCTCTTGCTATTTTCTTGTTACCATGTCCAAGAAAATGTAGCCCTTAGGAGAAGCTCTGGATTCTACTGAGCCTCAATTCCCTTATCTTTGTCATTCTTTGTGACATTTTTTCAGGCCTTTCTACTCACAACCGACTTCTACTATGGTAGTGGTACATGCTGTGATCAATCCTTCTATCAGATCTGCCGAAGTTTCTCTAAGAGGTTGTAACACCCCAGATTTTGGCCAACCTGGGATTAGATGTCCTTAGGCAATGGGTCAACCAAAACACCTGAAAAATTGCTCAGAACCCAATTCCATAGCCAAAGAAATCACTTAGGATTAATTCCTTTAGAAACCAAGCATAAGTTAGCTAGCGCAACGCTGGAGTAGCTGGGAAATAGTCCCTGACCGCTTTAAATACGTTCTACAAGACCCAAAACTTGTAGAATCTATGGTGCTATGATACTCTAAAACCTCGGATCAAACTCTAAACCGGTTTGTTCTCTGGACCTCTTTGAAACTTTGTATTGGATCTAGACCGCGCGTCGAAAGTCCGATACCTACAATCATAGACCGTTAGAACCGCCTAGCTGGACTTGACAATCATTTCAAAAATCAAGTCCAACCTACATTCACAGGCTATTTCATTGAGCCTGGAGTGAAGAGAGTGAGAATAGGGTTAAAATTGGAATTTGAAATTCAAATCTGGCACACGACTTGACGCGTCAGTATTAAGCATTCTGACCATCGGAATTCAGCCAAATTACACACTCGGATCAGGAAAAATTTCTATTTCATGTCATGAGACTTGTAGGCCTGATCTACGGGCGATGACCGTTGAACTAAAACTGGACTGCCACGTGCGATCTGGGAACTCTACCGGTCTGAAAACTTGATGTGAGAGACATCCGACGATCATGAACTTAAGTCCGATCGCGTTTGGCCAGGGAACCACCAGAAATACCCTTTTGGACCGAAACAGCCCCGATTTGGATATACCTTAAGTATACTTTGTACCCAAGCCTATTTTGGACACATTTGGGCTTATAAAAGGGGTTGAAACCCTCACTCCTCTCTCCCATCCGAATTTGAGAAAAACCCTAGATTGGGAGAGAGAAAAGGTGAGAGTTTGTGAGAGAGAGTGGGAGAGAATTCATTGCTGCTTGTGCTACCTGTTGTAAGTGCCTAAGCAACATACTTCAATCACTTTGTCAGTGATTTCTCCACCTTTCTAGGTAAGAAAATACCCTAGATAGTTGCTGATTTAGTGTTCCTCCATTTCCATAGCATGTTAGCTAATAGATCTTGTAAATCAGGTTGTCTATTCGCCGTAGACGAAGCGTATACGCTCCGTTCGAATTCTCACACCTATAAGAGAAAAGGTGCGGATTTTAGACGCTTTGATTGACTGTTTTCAATGCTTTCAATGTTGTTTAATAGTAGATTATCGACGGCAACGCCGTTTGACATGTACAACATGTTGTCCGTTTCCTGTTTCGTAAACCGACGAAGAATATGAGATTTAGGGCATTTTAGTCATTTGTAGGAAGTACTATTTTCATTCATATTTTGCTGATGTGATTGACATGGTTTATTATCGCATTAGAATGTTAGGAATGCATGCATAATTAGTTTGGCAAAGAGATTCGCCTAAATGCGCACTTTGAGTCGACATACTATATGTAGACTTAAGTGTGCAGTGTAAGTGTTTGTATAAATGCTTGTATTAGTGTGTATTGAATTAAATGGTGTTATGAATTAGTTTGAGATTGATTTCTCAATTAATATGCTGATGTAAATGATTACCTACACGTTAGCTATATGTAAGATTTCATTGTATGTATGAAATGCATGTGTTTGATGATTTACTTAATTTGTATGTTGTAACATGTGTTAACATGCTCACATGGTTGTATTTCATTTCCAATACTCTCATATGATTACTGATATGATTCCATAATTGTTTGGAGCTATACTTAGTCTAGGTAGTCGGTAACCGAGAAATTTCGTGGTTGGTTTATCTTTGCCACGAACGACGCGTCGATAAACGCGAGCCGTGTTTTGGAGTTGGCGGCAGTGGTTAGGCCACACGAAGTGTTTTACGCACTTCATGTCGTTCGACTTGAGATGCGATCATGCTAGTCGAGCCCGTCAAGTAACCCGACTGACCATTGTATGTTCACCCTGTATGAGTCATAACTGCTTGAACCTAGGGTACTGAACTTACCATTGTAAACCCTGTCAACCATGGTACCTTGATCCACGAAGACTCATGATCCGGGCATGGTGGTATGGGACACCGTGGTCGAGCTGTCGGCCTACGCTGGGGCCACAAACCTTCCCGTAGTGACCAGTGAGCACCTATGTCTCGTGAGCAGATTATGGTGGTATGGGACACTATATTCTTGCTGTCGGCCTACACTGATCAGACGACGAGTCCTTTGTAGTGACTGCGAGCGTATTCTGAGTCTACGGGAGGCGACGACCCTTCCGTAGCAGTGAGAGTACAGTAGGCTCGTATTGATAGGTGATGGGGGAGCGGTGCAACGAGTGCGAGCAACAGCCCTGACAGCCCTTGCAGCGACCTACAAAATATACATCGTATGAGATTACTAGGAGTGACGACCCTAGACAGGATCTATGTTGGGATTGATATAAGGGAAGTACCTTAGTTTTCCAATCCTACTGTTTGAATGGACTAATAATAACTCGGCAATCATATCACCATCACATTACATGTGCCTGGAAGATGTGGAGTACTGAGCGGGATGCAAGCATGCCGCGGGCGTAAGATGGTGCCGTATGAGGAAGAACGTCGGTGAGGGCATCCATCATGTCATGTCATATTGCATTAACAACAGTATTAGGATTGTTTGATTTACTGCTTTACTATTATCGCATGAATGATTTGATAATATACTAATCTCTGCTCTCTTATCCCACTGTAAGACCCGTATCTTGGTCCGTACCTTTCCGTAAGCTTCCGCGGTCTTACCGGTCGAATTCCGATAACCTTCGACCCTTAACCGATATCGACGCGCGACCTTGATTCATATGCCGACAACCCGAGTCGACTCAACCCGAGACCAATACCATAGCGACATCGCCGTCGTTACGGTTTCGATGCCGCGACTCGCGCGCCAAGGCGATACCCTGGTCAAGAGTTGTGGGCCAACGTTCGGTGCGAGAAAACGCCGGGCGTTGCGAAACCTAAGGGATTCTCTACGATGTGTTACATCAATCACATCAATCCCATCAATCAATCAATCCATCAAGCCATCACATGTCAAGTACACATCACTTTATTCCCTTTTTCCAAGCAACCACAAAAGTCTCCAAAACCCATACCTCTCTTACACAAAAAGCCAAAAAAGTCTTCACCATCCATACCTCTCTTACACAAAAAGCCACAAAAGTCTTCACCATCCATACCTCTCTTACACAAAAGCCTCAAAAGTCAAGCTTTTCTTACACAACCATCACTCACCACATCCATCCATCACTCTCTCTCTCTCCCTTTACAACTCTCTCTCTTTCTCTCTTTCTCGTTTCAAATCTCCAAGCAAAATTCCAAGCTCCATACGTATGGAGTTTTCCAAATCTCTCTAAGCTTCAAGTGGCCCACCTTCCTACCCCATCATCTCCCATCTCAACCTTCCATTCTTCATCTCATCCATTGAAGTTGAAGCTAAGGTGCCAAGGAACTCCTAGGAGCAAGAAGATCGGACGGTGGGTGCCTCCTTAGGATAGTTTCTTTCTTGTTTTTATGATGGGCCAAGTGAGACCCACCGATCAATGGTGTGGATCTCACTTGAGACCCTAAAATGTGGCCGATGGCCCATTTGGATCATCATGATCATTCCATGGTGGGGCCATTCTCCATGGACCCCATCATGATATTTATTTCATTTAGAAAGGTCATCTAGACCATCTATATTGGTGGGGAAAGGATCCCCACCGTTGATTTTAAGTTTTGATGGTCCCTTATGCTAACTGACCCACTTGATGTATGATTCATTGCAAGGGAGGGCCCATAGTGTCGGGGTCCCTCCATCATAAGGCGTGTCCCACTCTCTATGTCTCTTTCTCTCTCTTTTATTTATTTTATTTTATTTTATTATTATTTTTTTTTATGCAATAGGATTGTGTGGACCACTTGAATGGACCCCACCTTGAAGTATACTTTTATCCAAACTTTCTTCAAGTGGGGCCCACCTCATATGTTGTACCCACACCATCCATCTGTGGTGGCCCACTTCAACAGGGCCCACCATAATGCTTTTTATTAGTTATCTGGACCGAACCGTCCAGGGACGCTGGACGTCCCTATTTTTTTTTTAAAAAAAAAAAAGAAAAAAGAAAAGAAACAAGGAAAATGGGAGCTTTTGTGATGGTCTACTGGTATAGGCCCCACTTGGATATTTGTATTCAATCCATACCGTCCATCCTATTCCTTAGAAGATTTTAAGCGTTGAGCCAAGGAATGAGATCCATCCGTTCATTTGGCGGGCCATACCTCTCAAAACAGTAACTCCCACTATTTAAATCGATTTTAAATTTGCTACAAGTCAAAACGGGTTCAATAGCGGACTCATTGGACTTGTTTCGAGCCAAGGAAGCCAATGGATGGAGTGGATCTAGGCGATGTGGACCCCACCTTCGAAAATCCTCAAAATCCAGGATTTCTCAAAAATAAAGGAAGAAGAAGAGCTGCATCGTGCGGGTGTGTCTGCCTGCAGCGCGTCATGCGGGCGGACGGCGTCCATGCAGCCACCCACGGCTGCTGTCGTGGGCCCCACCATGATTTATATGTTTTATCCGTACCGTTCATATGGTGGCCCACACCCTGAAGTGGGCCCCCTCCAAAAATGAGGCCGATCCGACGCTCGGGTGGCCCACACCATAGGAAACAGTGTGAATGAATAACTACCATTGAAACAACTTCTGGGATCCATAAAAGTTTTGGATCAAGATGAAATTTATGTTTTCCCTTCGTCCAGGTCCGGGTGACCTTATAAACGGTTCGGATGGCATTTAAGCTCTGTGGTGGGCCACATTTGTGGGACCCATGGTAATGTATGTATTTTATTCTCACCGTCCACAGCCAGTGGACGGTGAGAGTCACCATGGTATATTTGTTTCACCCACCGTCCAGCGGACGGTGGGGCCCTGTTGCATATATTTTACACACGCCGTCCATCTACCTTTGATGATGGGGCCCACTGCCAGCTGCCCATAGTGATTTCTGTAGGTCCCTTGAGACCAAATAAGATACATCTAATATCAAGAGGACCACCCTGCAAAAAACAGTGTTGAGTGAGCGTCCACCATTAAAATCCTTCTTGAATGGGGTCACAGCCGTTCTGGGTCAATTTGAAATTTATTTTTCATCTTGATTCAGGTCATGTTTGTGTGACCTTATGAACAAATTGCATGGGGAATTAGATGATATGGTGGGCCTTGAGATTTCCAAATGATGGGAATCATTATCACCAGGGTTAGTTGGAGTGTGGTCCATGTGATTTAGATATCCCTTTGAATACTCTAAAATGATCCTTAAGAATAAATGAATAGTGTAATTGGTGCGACCACTTGATAAAGGGTAGACCCATTGGTGTGGTCGATTTGAGTTTCATTTGGCCAATTGGTGTGGCCAATTTAATATACACGAAGCCCTTCTAACTCGGCCTATGTGATTAAGCCCATTGATGCAATCTAAGGCCCACGGGTTATGACCCATTGCAATATACCTAAGGCCATTGGTGTGGTCCATTTATGTGGCCCGCTTGACAAACACAAGGCCCATATATCATGACCTATTAGATGTATTTAAGGTCCAATGGGATGTACCTAAGACCCATTGCAATGTGTGACCCCAATACAGATTATGTATCAATGCTTTCGACGGTCGTGCCTTGGGAGCAATGTTGGTTTGACGTCCACATTGCGAGTGTAATGTTGGTTGGATGTCCACATTACGACTCTCCTTAGGGACCATTACTGGGCCGTACTTATTGTGTATAGGCCGTCTAGGTCCATCTGCATTGTAAGATAGTTCATTTTATTATAACATGTTTAGTACAGTTCCATGACTTATGATAATATGCATCATATGTATGCTTGACATGAGAATTGTCTGATCATAGCATTTACCTTCGGGCAGGTTGTTTATGGGATCCCGGTTATGTGGTGTTGCCCTACTTGAGTGCACGATATGCACAGGATTTGATGCATGACTGGATAGCGTGAATCATGCATATCGCATTTGTATGACATGGATATTGTACGCCCTAGCAACATTGGGGTCGTAACTTCCACTGATGTATCGTGGTTGGCAGGATTGGATACTGAAAATCTTGTTCTACATGGGGTACTATAGATATCCCTGGGTGAAAGTCCCTAAACCCTTAGGTACCAAGAGGTTACTCCAACGTCTAGACCGAGTGGGTAGATGAGCGCTGAGTGCCGAATACCAGTTGGCTGTGCTCTCCACTGTGTCGTGGTCAGTTGGAAGGGGGTGCGGCCTTACCCTCCCGAGTGTAGGGGGCAATGCTAGGCTGAGTTTGACCAGATCGAGGAATGGGTCCGCTATTGACGAGTCGCGCCCTATATTGGCAGACGGATAGTGAGGTCTCTTCCACTTACCTTATTGCACGTGATGTGACGACAATCTGCTTTAGAGTGCAGTAGACCCCGGTGATATCCCATATTTAAGCTTTATTGATGTGTGGACATAGATGGGGATCCGTATGCTTGAGTTATATTGCACATCGCATGGCCTTAGGATGGCCGATACCATTCATGTCTTGCATCGCATAAGCCTTGGTACGGCTCATGATATTATGGTTCCATCCGCATATTCCGCATTACTTTGACATTGCATGTTCATATTACTACCTTGCGCACACACTTTCACCACCCTCTAAGCTTTCTGTAAGCTTATGCACGACCGTTGCTTGCAGGTGACGTTGGATCGCAGCAACGCTGAGGAAGGAGCACGTTGCAGAGCATTTTGGAGTTTTTGTTCTTTACCATTGTATTTCCCTTTATGCTGATTGTACTTGTAAAGTTTTTGATCATAGTGGAAATGTAATGGAGTACTTGGTTATTGTTTGTGGGTTATGCCTTTGGTTATGCTTATTACGAATCAAACTGATATTGAAAATCCTCCTCGTAGCATCCCAGGATCGAAACCTGGCGAATGGGAGCTAGGAGCCGAGAATGGGGTTCTACGAAGGCTGTCGGCGCCGGATTCGGCGATCGAAAATTTTGTGAGCCCGGTTTCTGAGTTTGGGGCGTGATACCCACTGAGTTGATCACTCACTCCCATGTTATGGGATGGTGTTTCCGGACGCCCACCAGTCCCTACTGTGATTGCAGATGATGGAGCAGCCTGTGAGGCGGAACTGGACTTGATGATGATGAGGAGGATCTCTCCTTTATGCGTGTTCTAATTGACGAAATTACAGGGAGGTTGATTAGATACCTTGACACTTTTCATTTTATATTTTTAAAGCACTCATGTATATTCTTTCTTTCTCTTTTGAGGTATACATGTATATGTTTAACCTGGTAACATGTTCACACTCTGGAGACACACAAAAGTTTATATATGTTATACATACTATCACAGTCTTCCGCTTATTAATTTAACTGTCTCTGGAGTATGATATGCTGTTCTGACGTAATCTCACTCATGTTTAATACATTAATGTAGACAACATTCAATCATACATATCTATGTTGCATAAATAACATTTTGGAACTCGGGAGTTAGGTTTTTACTCGACCCCCCGATTTTTGGGATGTTACAGATGGTATCAGAGCATGATTTGGATTAAACCGGGCCTGGGTTATGTTCACGCGATATACGATGTCGCTTCCTTCGACTTAGGAGGGTGCGAGAAAGGTCTAGAAACACTTATACGATCGCAGATTCGCCAATAGGCGAAGTCTATTCATATCGATCGCGCAATCGAGTCCGTAACGTATCTAGGGTCGCGTGAAGCGACCTAAGTAGCTCGTAGGTTGTAGGTAAGTGGGTTGAGACATTCTTTAAACGGTTCTAAACCCGTAAATGTGAATTATTGGGCTTTGGGGCAACCATAACCCCTGCATTCAATCGCTAGGGCTTAAAAACCCCGTTTCACCTAAATTCTTCAAAATTCTTCCTCTCACCACTCCATTCTTTAATTATTTCTTATTCTTTTCATGTTAGGTATTGATCCTAATGTGAAAATGACATAAAATCATACTTTGACAAAATTTTACAGTGAATAGTAAAATTTTATGAAAACTGGCCTTCTAAGTTTGCAATATTTAGCAAATAATGGGCTAAATGGATGTATTAGCTCCTTCTACCCCAAAATCATATGCTGCATGATAGGGGATTACATTCAGATTTGCAGATTAGCCCTGAAAAACCCTGAATGCATGTTTGGGCCTCTATAGGGCAATCTACAATGAACTGAGGTGGGGCCCATAATTTTTTGAGGTCCCTGGACCATGGGGGACCAGACCAATGTGGTCCCACCGACCAAATAGGGAGGTGGTCGGCGATGCCATCGCCGGTTGGGCGATGCATCGCCATACGATGGGGCCCACTTGATGTGATTTTTGGGCGCACGCCCTATTTTGGGTAGTGTACCCCTCCCATGTAGGGTTCGTCCATAGAAAACCTCAAAAATGGTTACTTCCTTCATAACAGCCTCCTTCCTTAGCCCCATTTTCATTTTCTTGCTGCCCTAACCCAAAACCGTGATTCTAAATCACTCCCAAACCCATTCTTGGTTGAAAACGACTACACTCCATCACTCCATTGAAGTTTACAGCCTTCCCTCTTGCAAATCTCGTCGTTTGGAGCTCTTATAACCCCTAAAACGAGCGGAAATCGTGAGGTGCTCCATTCCCCTTTTTCTTTCTCTTTTCTTTTTGAAAATCTAGCCTTTGGGAGCTTGAAGCATCCCTCTACAGGACCTAGATTTCATTCTGTCCATTTGGGCAACCATTTCTCCGCATTTCCTTCACTTTCCATGGCTATTGTTAAGGATGTTTTAGCTCTTTTTCTCCCTTTCCATCGTCCTCTCTCTCATGTCTCTTTTATTTGATTCTCAGACTCGTGGAAACCTGCTTACCCATCCCATTCCTCCACGTTCTTCACTTGTTTGATTACCGTTTTGAAATTTCTGTGTTTTGTTGTTGTTAGGTAGAAAATGTGTTTGTGTTAGTGGTTTGGGCTTAATATAGCCGAATTTTATTGAATGGAGTGCATGCCGTTCGTTTGTTGTAAGGTATTGTCCCTAGATTGGGAGTATTGTAACTCCCGGGATTCAGCCTACAAATTAATTTTTATCCTAACCCACCCTCCTACCAAGCATGCCACTTCCAATCCCGCCACGGGACTAGGAATGCCATTCCATTTAATACAACTTAAAGCTACTGGCCACATAGACCCTTGGCATTTTGAACCTAGTGTTAGCACTCCTAGATTTGAAGGATCCGACTATATAGGAAAGCCATTTACTGTATAATCTTAGGCTTTGGATTATAACTACTGAGTTACCGACTAGGCTACTAGTTACCTTAAGTAGTGTAAAGCCTGTATATGCTGAGGAATAGTAGGTTAGATTTACTTGGAATGGGACTCCCTTCCTTAGATAGATCCTCATAACATCCATAGACTCCTTTAGTAACTCTTAAAAAGCTTATGAAACTTAGAACCATTCACTCTTAGGGAAGACTTATAAATCCCTCAGGTCGAACTTAGAATAAACCAACACACCCCTTAGAATTGCCTTCCCCAAGGGCTTATTGCATTCGAGAACGCAGAGTAAAGGAACTGCATGTAAGCGATGTATTCGCGGTTTGAATCGACTTCTTAATCCTAGTGGTTACCAATAAATCCAATGCTCTGATTAAGCAGAAGATCGGCATCGACTCGGATTAAGAATTGATACAATAAATCTTTTGTCCTAGCCAGACAGAAAGTCTATGTATCTGGCTCAAACCTACTACACAACCTTTCTTCTGTGATGGCCCAACCACCTACAACTAAACGTGACCACATTGCCTTTGAGAAATGGCGAGGACTTAAAGCCAGTAGAGAATTCGACATCTTGCCACCAACTCATACCTACCCCTGAACTTAATCACAACAGAGATTAGGCTCATCTTTATCACCATAGATACCAATGCCAGAGAACGCATCATTAGCAAAGGAAAACCATTGTAATGAGAGGTTGTTTCCTAATTCATGTTAAGGATAGGTCTTAAGTTGTACCTCGTTTCGATATACGGAGCGATGCAAAGATTCTTGAACTTTAAGTAAAACCAAGTTTTAAGGGGGGTAGAATGTATCGAGTCCAATCCAATTAGCTCAGCCAATGCAACCGTTCGATCAGAGTGGCACAGCGGAAGTGTGGTTGGCCTCTTCCCCACTGGCCCAGGATCGAAACATTTGCGTTAGGATATACGTAAGGTGAGGTTATTAAACAGGATTTGAACCTTCCTTAGAATAAGTACTCCTTACCCTTCGCCAATTTCGGAGACGGAATTGTGTTTTAAGTGGGGTAGATTGTAACACCCCGGACTTTGGCCAACCTGGGATTAGACATCCTTAGGCAATGGGTCAAGCAAAACACCTGGGAAATCGCTCAGAACCCAATTCCATAGCCAAAGAAATCACTTAGGATTAATTCCTTTAGAAACTAAGCATAAGTTAGCTAGCACAACGCTAGAGTAGCTGGGAAATAGTCCCTGACCGCTTTAAATACATTCTACAAGACCCAAAACTTGTAAAATCTATGGTGCTATGATACTCTAAAATCTCGGATCAAACTCTAAACCGGTTTGTTCTTTGGACCTCTTTGAAACTTTGTATTGGATCTAGACCACGCGTCGAAAGTCCGATACCTACAATCTTAGACCGTTAGAATCGCCTAGCTGGATTTGACAATCATTTCGAAAATCAAGTCCAACCGACATTCATAGGCTATTTCATTGAGCCTGGAGTGAAGAGAGTGAGAATAGGGTTAAAATTGGAATTTGAAATTCAAATTTGGCACACGACTTGACGCGTCAGTATTAAGCATTCTGACCGTCAGAATTCAGCCAAATTACACCCTCGGATCAGGAAAAATTTCTATTTCATATCATGAGACTTGTAGGCCTAATCTACAGGCGATGATCGCTGAACTGAAACTGGACCGCCACGTGCGATCTGGGAACTCTACCGGTCTGAAAACTTGATGTGAGCGACATCCGACGAGCATGAACTTAAGTCCGATCGCGTTCGGCCAGGGGACCACCAGAAATGCCCTTTTGGACCGAAACAGCCCCGATTTGGATGTACCTTAAGTATACTTTGTACCC
Source organism: Magnolia kwangsiensis (assembly GCA_037074715.1). Taxonomy (NCBI): domain Eukaryota; kingdom Viridiplantae; phylum Streptophyta; class Magnoliopsida; order Magnoliales; family Magnoliaceae; genus Magnolia; species Magnolia kwangsiensis. The sequence goes on along the minus strand of CM073577.1, from coordinate 101,889,486 downwards.
AAGCCTATTTTGGGCACATTTGGGCTTATAAAAGGGGTTGAAATCCTCACTCCTCTCTCCCATCTGAATTTGAGAAAAATCCTAGATTGTGAGAGAGAAAAGGTGAGAGTTTGTGAGAGAGAGTGGGAGAGAATTCATCGCTTGTGCTACCTGTTGCAAGTGCCTAAGCAACATACTTCAATCACTTTGTCGGTGATTTCTCCATCTTTCTAGGTAAGAAAATACCCTAGATAGTTGCTGATTTAGTGTTCCTCAATTTCCATAGCATGTTAGCTAATAGATCTTGTAAATCAGGTTGTCTATTCACCGTAGACGAAGCGTATACACTCCTTTCGAATTCTCACACCTATAAGAGAAAAGGTGCGGATTTTAGACGCTTTGATTGACTGTTTTCAACGCTTTCAATGTCGTTTAATAGTAGATTATCGACGGCAACGCCGTTTGACATGTACAACATGCTGTCCGTTCCTGTTTCGTAAACCGACGAAGAATATGAGATTTAGGGCATTTTAGTCATTTGTAGGAAGTACTGTTTTCATTCATATTTTGTTGATGTGATTGACATGGTTTATTGTCGCATTAGAATGTTAGGAATGCGTGCATAATTAGTTTGGCGAAGAGATTCGCCTAAATGCGCACTTTGAGTCGACATACTATATGTAGACTTAAGTGTGCAGTGTAAGTGTTTGTATAAATGCTTGTATTAGTATGTATTGAATTAAATGGTGTTATGAATTAGTTTGAGATTGATTTCTCAATTAATATGCTGATGTAAATGATTTCCTACACGTTAGCTATATGCAAGATTTCATTGTATGTATGAAATGCATGTGTTTGATGATTTACTTAATTTGTATGTTGTAACATGTGTTAACATGCTCACATGGTTGTATTTCATTTCCAATACTCTCATATGATTACTGATATGATTCCATAATTGTTTGGAGCTATACTTAGTCTAGGTAGTTGGTAACCGAGAAATTTCGTGGTTGGCTTATCTTTGCCACGAACGACGCGTCGATAAACGCGAGCCGTGTTTTGGAGTTGGCAGCAGTGGTTAGGCCACACGAAGTGTTTTACGCACTTCATGTCGTTCGACTTGAGATGCGATCGTGCTAGTCGAGCCCGTCAAGTAACCTGACTGGCCATTGTATGTTCACCCTGTATGAGTCATAACTGCTTGAACCTAGGGTACTGAACTTACCATTGTAAACCCTGTCAACCATGATACCTTGATCCACGAAGACTCATGAGCCGGGCATGGTGGTATGGGACACCGTGGTCGAGCTTTTGGCCTACGCTGGGGCCACAAACCTCTCCGTAGTGACCAGTGAGCACCTATGTCTCGTGAGCAGATTATGGTGGTATGGTACACTATATTCTTACTGTCGGCCTACACTGATCAGGCGACGAGTCCTTTGTAGTGACTGTGAGCGTATTCTGAGTCTACGGGAGGCGACGACCCTTCCGTAGCAGTGAGAGTACAGTAGGCATGTATTGATAAGGTGATGGGGGAGCGGTGCAATGAGTGCGAGCAACAGCCCTGACAGCCCTTGCAGCTACCTACAAAATATACATCGTATGAGATTACTAGGAGTGACGACCCTAGACAGGATCTGTGTTGGGATTGATATAAGGGAAGTACCTTAGTTTCCCAATCCTGCTGTTTGAATGGACTAATAATAACTCGGTAATCATATCACCATCACATTGCATGTGCCTAGAAGATGTGGAGCACTGAGCGGGATGCAAGCATGCCGCGGGCATAAGATGGTGCCGTATGAGGGAGAACGTCGGTGAGGGCATCCATCATGTCATGTCATATTGCATTAACAACAGTATTAGGATTGTTTGATTTACTGCTTTACTATTATCGCATGATTGATTTGATAACATGCTAATCTCTGCTTTCTTATCCCACTGAGTTGATCACTCACTCCCACGTTATGGGATGGTGTTTGCGGACACCCACCAGTCCTTACTGTGATTGCAGATGATGGCGCGGCCTGTGAGGCGGAGCTAGACTTGTTGATGATGAGGAAGATCTCTCCTTTATGCGTGTTCTGATTGACGGGATTACAGGGAGGTTGATTAGATACCTTGACACTTGTCATTTTATATTTTTAGAGTACTCATGTATATTCTTTCTTTCTCTTTTGCAGTATACATGTATATGTTTAACCTGGTAACATGTTCACACTCTGGAGACACACAAAAGTTTATATATGTTATACATACTATCACAGTCTTTCGCTTGTTAATTTAACTGTCTCTGGAGTATGATATGCTGTTCTGGCGTAATCCCACTCATGTTTAATACATTAATGTAGACAACATTCAATCATACATATCTATGTTGCATAAATAACATTTTGGAACTCGGGAGTTGGGTTTTTACTCGACCCCCCGATTTTTGGGATGTTACAGAGGTATGATAAAATGCTTGGGGTGGAGAGGTTGTACAGTAATATTATAGATTTTTAGCTTGTAAAGTGGGCCTAGTGGTTCAATGATTGAAATGTTATTTGACAGGCCTCGCCATCAATGGCCTGTGCACCAAAAATCCCAAGATTGGAAGAACAATTTGCATAGAATTTGAGTAAGACCATGCCACCATATGAATGGACCATACTCATTTTCATCCCAGGTGATATTTATGAATGCCACACTCCTTGTGCATGTCTTTGATGTTACACAGAAGAAACATGACAGCATAAGATAAAAGAACATGGTACCTTAAATATAAGGTATCAGTTGGTGCTTTCTCCTTGGAAATGGTGGCCCAATTGCACTGGATGGATCAGGGCGATTGATATGCGAGAACTCAAAAATTGTGTAGTTGGTTGTATTAACCGCATAATCGCTTACTCATAGTCCCAAGATTGGGATGAGTTGAACAATCCTAACCTTTGATTCGAGGACACCTATATGTTGAAATTGGGATTATGCGAATTTTGTCATTATTTTTTATGTTTCTATTTATTGGGCACTCATGATATTGCAGTTTTAGGCAAAGTCGATGTTTATGGATGATGTTTGTTTTGGTTGCAATCCCATGTTTAAAATGTTATGACGAGTTTGATGATTTCTTTTATTGATAATATTAGTGAGTTATAAGCTGCTACAATATGGGATTTAAAATGTTATGATGAGTTCCATGATTTTTTATTTTTATTTTCCTATGATGCCAGTGCATGCCATTCCAGCCGCAGCAGCTGGCAGTTTACATTGTCCTAAAGCATCAAATGCGTACACATTGCACCTAAGATTAATGGTGTTAAGGAATCTGAACCCTCTAAAAAGTGTAATGGACTCCCTATAAAGGGGCATAAAGCACCTCTAAACAAATGCAAACTCTTAAATTTCATGAAGTTGTTGTTGCCTTGGAGCAAGCCGCTACAAAGGCCAATGGTGAGCTTGAAAATGTATGTCAAGTGTCACAAGCAAGTATCTCAGTTGTTGCTAGCCATAAGTTTTCTTTAGGTTGAAGCAGTGGAATCTATGTTATTGACTGGCTATCTTCGGGTTGATGTCATTGATAGTTGGAACTATTATTGTATGACTGCAACTAGTGACTATAATCAAATTATTGGCTACATTATCATTTCAACCAAAGAAAATTATTATTTTTTCATTATTTTATTTGTCAGTTGACGCAAGATGAAAATTTCTAGTATTTTTAGTCTTTTGGCTACATGAATGGATTACCAACCTGCTTAGCTTTCATATTATAGTAATCATGTATAATTGGAGCTAACAACACTAATTTATAATTTGAACTATAGATATGTGCATGTGTTTGTATTTGCAAGTTTGTAAATGTTGGTTCAGAATTGTATTTCAGTCATTTCTACATATTTAGACATTTAAACTCATTTTTTTCAACTTAAGCAACCTTGGTTTGGTGAGATCTAGTTAGTTTGTAATTTTGTGTCAATGTTTGTACTTGTCTTCTTCATTTTTCCTCTCTTGACATTCCCTTACCATGCTTTTTATCAAATTTGTAGGACTCTCCCAAGAACAGAGATTTCCTGGGTGCATTCTGGGACAAGGCAGCATGTAAAAGATTTCTGCATTCGAAGTCAAGTGCCTGAGTCAAAAGAAAATTCCTCCCTTTAACCAAGATAGATGATTATTTATGCATCCACTAATTAGGTGGGGTTATGCATATCTTTTTCTACATATTTCATTCTTAAAAGTGTGTTCATGCTGTGTTGGTGACCATCAAGCCTAATCCTTGGTTGACCTTTGGGCATTTTGGTTGAAAACAAAGAAATGAAGACCTGATAGTAGAATAACCAGTTATTGAAGAGGACAAATGGTGGGGCATTTCTTGTAATCTTGGAGATGATATATATATATATATATATATATATATATATATATATATATATATATATATATATATATATATATATTCTAACCAAAATTTTATTAGAAAGAATGAAAGCCAGGGGCTATACACCAGAAGATACATTTCCTCAGATGCTTTATTTTTTCTTGAAATTGTTCAAAGTAACTGTCTATGGTTATCAAACTGAAATAAATTTATTTTCTTACTAAAATAATGGCAATTTTGGATGGAATTCTTAATAAATTTATTTTTCTTCTTTTTTCGCATTCCAAGATGATAATATTTCACATCTTTTTTCCTAATTTTTGCCTCTATTTACCACTCTATGTAGATGGATTGATTTGATTTCCTTGTTTTTTATTTGTGTTTTTTTTTCTTCCTTTCTTGAAATTGATGAGATTTTTACCTTTCCAAAGGGCTGATATGATTAAAACTCACACCTTTCTTGAATTTTTCCTATGGGAAAGGTCTTAAGTGTACCACCAATGTCCTACAATCCATAGAACTGGACACCTTGCTATGACAGTTTTATGAACTAAATGTTGTTGATGATTATGTCCACCCACTTTATTTAAATATATATCTTAATCTTACTTTTTTGCTGGCATGTTCCTTTGTACTTGTAACCTTATTAGAATCTGTGACCTATCTATCAATGTTACAAAAACTCTTATATTCTGTTTCAACCCAATATGCTTGCTTGTCACACATGCCATAACACTTATTTGGAAAAGATCTATCTTTTTTTTTCGTTATTTTTTGTTTATCGTTTAATTACCATTGCCTTAGTTCCTCTCATAGTTAACAGTTTACTGTTAGTGCAGTTTTAATTCATATGTGCTACACTAAAAAACTTTCTTAATATTTTACACTTGAATGATCTAATACTTACAAATGGGCTTGCTAGTGCTGCAAAAACTTTCTCCACAAGCTTCATCCTTTTCTAAGTTATTTGCATTGTGCACATTGCGACCTGATTCCATAATGTTCTTTGCTTCAAATCTAGCTTCTAATCATAAGGGTAATTTTGAAATACCTCAGGAATCTGGAGCTGGCAGAAGTTTTTGTAAAGCCTCAAATTGGAACACCGCCGCCATTACCACACCCAAAATCCGTCTTTCAAATATGTATTTCCTTCTGAACCTTCCCTAATTGCAGAAGTGGTTGAACCATCTCTATATGTCACACATAATTTTTCATCCAGTAGTTTCTATAAATGAAAATAAGAGGATTGATCTTAACAGTATGGTCGTCATGCACATAGACAAAATGCTTACAATGAATGTTTTTGAGTACTTGGCAATTTTAGAGTCCTTAGTTAGGGTTTGGGCTGAAAGTATGAGTGCTGGAGTCGATGCTTTCAGATTTTGAACTCATTCTTTTGAAAAATAGAAAAATGGGAATATTAGTAAATATGGATTTTCTTGTTAAGAAAAAAATGGAAGATGGATTGAAAAAAATAAAAAAGATTATTTTTTTCTTCATTTTTACTTCAAGAGAGAGACGGAGAGGTAAGAGTGGGGAAACATCGGTGGCTTAATTAAAAAGAACTACGTAGTGGCTTGATCCTAATCTGACTTTTTGGGTATGTAGGTAGCCGTTCGTAATATACTAGAATATCGGTGCACCCACAAATCCTTTTTCTCTTTTGAATTGTAACAGACTGTATCGGTTGCATTTTTCTCTGTCATACAGGTTGTGGCTATCAAAGATATAATATCACCTCCTTACAGGGAAACATTTAATGATGTGTACAGGTAAATTTATTTTTTCTTATTCCTTATATTGTTTCCCAGTTATATTTGTGTTGGTTTCAAAGTATAGGTAGAGATAGAAATTATTGGTCAATTGTGGCTTATAGACAAAGGGATGAGTAACCAACAATATAAATATGGGAGGCCTTCCCCAGGTATCCAAATGCTTTTAGATATATTTATGTTGTTTTTAAATTTATTAGCTCGAAATTGATGGAGCAGACCTAGATGTGCGTCGAAACTATCCGGATGAGTGGGGGTCCCTGGAAGGTAGGAACCGCTGTTATGACCATAATGAAGCTATCCATTTCCTATGGACAGCATTGAAGGGGCCTGACCATTTGGACAGGCCGTGTTTATGTATTTGCTCAAAATTAATGAAGCAGACCCGGATGTGCATCGGAGTTATCCGGATGAGCGGGAGTCCCTAAAAGGTGGGAACCGCTGTTATGACCATGGTGAAGCTGTCCATTTTTTATGGATAACATTGGAAGGGCTTGGCCATTTGGACAGGCCGTGTTTATATCTGTATTTATAGGGACCACACCCTTAACATAAACCACACCCTAAACCTATAACCTAAACCTATTCTCAAATCCCAAAAGCTATACTTATAACCTAAACCTATAACCTTAACCTAAACCAAAACCCATGACCTAAAACCTTAACTTATAACCTCTAACCTAAACTTAAACCTATAACCTAACCTTAACCTAAACTTAAAACTGTAACCTATAACCTAAAACCTAAACTTAAACCTAAAACCTAAATGTATTCTCAAATCCCTAAACCTAAACCTTAACCTATTCTCAATTCCCTAAACCTATAGCTTATAACTTAAACCTAAACCTTAACATAAACTTAAATCTAAACCTTAACCTACAACCTTAACCTAAAATAAAACCTATGACCTAAAACCTGAACCTATAACCTATACCTTAAACTTATAACCTATAACCTAACCTTAACCTTAACCTAAACCTAAAACCTATATCTTAACCTAAAACCTAAAACCTAAACCAAAACATAAAACCTAAATGTATTCTCCAATTCCTAAACCTAAACCTACACCTAATCCTAATCACAACTCCCTAACCTAAACCTAAACCTAAACTTGAAAACCCAAACCCAAACCTGAACCCGAACCCGATTTCTTAAACCTAAAACTTAACCTATTCTCAATTCCCTAAACCTATAGCTTATAACCTAAACCTTAACATAAACCTAAACCTATAACCTATAACCTAAACCTAAACCTAAACCTAGACTTAATCCTAATCTCAACTCCCTAACATAAACCTAAACATAAACTTAAAAATCAAAACCTAAACCCAATCCTGAACTCGAACCCGATTTCTTAAACCTAAACCTTAACCTATTCTCAATTCCCTAAACCTATAGCTTATAACCTAAACCTTAACCTTAACTTATAACCTTAACTTAAACCAAAAGCTATGACCTAAAACCTTAACTTATAACCTATAACCTAAACTTAAACCTATAACCTAACCTTAACCTAAACTTAAAACCATAACCTATAACCTAAAACCTAAACCTAAACCTAAACCTAAAACCTAAATGTATTCTCAAATCCCTAAACCTAAACCTACTCCTAATCCTAATCTCAACTCCCTAACCTAAACCTAAACCTAAACCTAAACTTGAAAACCCAAACCTAAACCTGATCCCGAACCCGAACCCGATTTCCTAAACCTAAACCTTAACCTATTCTCAATTCCCTAAACCTATAGTTTATAACCTAAACCTAAACCTTATTCTAAACCTAAACCTAAACCTTAACCTAAACCTATAAGCTTAACCTAAACTAAAACCTATGACCTATAACCTTAACCTATAACCTATAACCTAAACTTTTAACCTATAACTTAACCTTAACCTAAACTTAAAACGTAAACCTTAACCTATAACCTAAAACCTAAACCTAAGCCTAAAACCTAAATGTGTTCTCAAATCCCTAAACCTAAACCTACACCTAATCTTAATCTAAACTCCCTAACCTAAACATAAACCTAAACTTGAAAACCCAAATCTAAACCCGGTCCCGAACCCGAACCCAATTTTCTAAACCTAAACCTTAACCTATTCTCAATTCCCTAAACCTATAGCTTATAACCTAAACCTAAACCTAAACCTTAACGTATAACCTTAACCGAAACCAAAACTGTAACACCCTGAAAATCGAGGGTCATGTATAAACTCAACTCCCGAGTTCCAGACCGTCACTTATGCAACAAAAATGATTATGATTCAATGTTGTCTGATTTAAAGCATTCACATGAGTAAAAGTATACCAAAACTGCAATTCATACTTCAGATCCAGTGATAAAAGCAAGCGGAAGACTAAACAATATATATATCACTGTATGGAAAAACAAAGTAAACCTCGTCTGTCTCTAAAGTATGAATACATCTCTGAGTCTCATATACATATACATGAACAAAAATAAATATCCAAAATGGTCCCACTGAAGTCCCATCGATCTGGGTCACCTACGCAAAGCCATCATGATACTGCATGTACGAGAACTCGTCCTGGTCCTCGTCGAAGTCTGGCTCTGCCTCCTAGATCTCAGCCTCACCTAGATCTACAACAGGATCTGGTGGGTGTTGCAAACACCATCCCGTAACGTGGGAGTGAGTGATCAACTCAGTGGAATCATAGAGCAAAGATTAGCATGTTCACAATTCAATCATGCGATAATAGTAAAGCAGTAAATCAGACAATCCTAATACTGTTGTTAATGCAAGATGACATGACGTGATGTATGCCCTCACCGACGATCTCCCTCATATGGCAACGTCTTACGACCGCGGCATGCCACACTCTCTAGAGTGCTCCACATCTTCCAGGCACATGCAATGTTATGGTGATATAATTTTCAAGTTGTTATTAGTCCATTCAAACAGCAGGATTGGAAAACTAAGGTACTTCCCTTGTATCAATCTCAACACAGATCCTATCTAGGGTCGTCACTCCTAGTAATCTCATACGATGTATATTTCGTAGGTCACTGCAAGGGCTGCCAGGGCTGTTGCTCGCACTCGTTGCACCGCTCCCCCAGCACCTTATCAATACAGGCCTACTGTACTCTACTGCAACGGAAGGGTCGTCGCCTCCCGTGGACTCAGAATACGCTCGCGGTCACTACAAAGGACTCGTCGCCTGATCAGTGTAGGCCGACAGGTAGAATATAGTGTCCCATACCACCATAATCTACTCAAGAGTCTAGGTGCTCACTGGTCACTACGGGGAGGTTTGTGGCCCCAGCGTAGGCCGACAGCTCGACCACGGTGTCCCATACCACCATACCCGACTCATGAGTCTTCGTGGATCAAGGTACCATGGTTAACAGGATTTACAATGGTAAGATTAGTACCCTAGGTTCAAGCAGTTATGACTCATACAAGGTGAACATACATCGGCCAGTCGGGTTACTTGACGGGCTCGACTAGCGCGATCGCATCTCAAGTCGAACGACATGAAGTGCGTAAAACACTTCGCGTGGCCTAACCACTGCCGCCAACTTCAAACACGACTCACGTTCATCGACGCGTCGCTCGTGGCTAAGACCAGTCAACCACGAATTCGCTCAGTTACCGACTGCCTGGACTAAGTCTAGTCCCAAACACTTATGGAATCACATCAGCAAATTATGTAAGAGTATTGGAATTGAAATACACTCATGTGAGCATGTTAACACATGTTATAACATTCAACTTAAGTAAATCTTCAAGCACATATATATCATGCATGTAATGAAATCATGCATATAATCAACATGTAGGAAATCATTTAGGTCAGCATATTAATTGAGAAATCAATCTCAAACTATCTCATAACATCATTTAATTCAATACATACTAATACAAGCATTTATACAAACACATACACTACACACTTAAGTCTACATATAGTATGTCGACCCGAACTCTGCCTTCACCTGCTGACAAGTGAGACAACGGGACACGAACTCAGCTATGTGGGTCTTCATACCTTCCCACCAATACGTCCTCTTCACGTCACGATACATCTTTGTGCTGCCTGGATGCATCGCGAGTCTAGTAGAATGCGCAGCCTCGAGAATCTCTCGTCTCAAGTCAGGGACATCTGGAACGCATAGGCGGCCACGATAACGTAAGCCCCCATCCATACCAACTCGCCAGTCGGCATCAGCATCATCACTGGCCTGCTCTCAAAGCTCAGTAAGATGCGCATCGTCCCTCTGCGCCTCGATGACTCGGTCATCAATCTGAGATCGCACCTTTACATGTGCGATGAACTCAAACGGCTCCTCTACAGTGAGTTTTTGCTCAAAGTCTCGCAAAAACTCAATCATATTCCACTCGGCAACCATCAGCGGAGCCGCAAACTCTATCGCCTTCTTGCGGCTCAACGCATCAGCCACAAGGTTCGCCTTCCCAGGATGGTAAGAGACTTCAAACTTGAAGTCCTTCAACGTCTCCATCCATCGCCGCTGCCTCATATTCAAGTCTCGCTGCGTGAATATGTACTTGAGGCTCTTGTGGTCACAAAAGAGCTCGAACTCCTCTCCGTAGAGGTAATGTCTCCAGAGTCTCAGTGCGAATATAACGGCTGCCAACTCTAGGTCGTGTGTAGGGTAATTCTCCTCGTGCTTCCTTAATTGTCTCGAGGCATATGAAATTACCCTGTCCCTCTGCATAAGGACACAACCCAAACCAACGCTAGACGCGTCAGTGTATATAGTGTACTTAATCCCTTGCTCTGGCAATACTAGCATAGGGGCGGACGTAAGTCTGTCTTTCAGCTCTTGAAAAGCTGACTCTGCCTTGTCATTCCAGGCAAACTTCACGTCCTTCCGTGTCAACTGAGATAAGGATCTCACGATCTTCGAGAAGTCTTGAATGAAGCGCCGATAGTAGCCAGCAAGACCCAAGAAACTCCTCACCTCAGTGACAGAACCAGGCTGCTCCTAGACCTGCACCGCAGCTACCTTAGACAGGTCAACTGCCATGCCATCCTTGGACACCACGTGTCCCAGGAACTTCACCTCCTGCTTCCAGAAGTCGCACTTCTTGTACTGTGCGAACAACCGATGCTGTCTGAGCGTATCCAGGACCAAACATAAGTGCTCCTCATGCTCCTCTCGACTCCTAGAGTACACCAAAATGTCGTCAATGAATACAACGACGAATCGATAGAGGAAAGGCCAAAATACCCGGTTCATCAGATCCATGAACACGGCAGGTGCGTTCGTGAGACCGAACGACATCACAAGGAACTCGTAGTGGCCAAAAATGGTCCTGAATGCTGTCTTCTGCACGTCCTCATCTCTGACGCGCAACTGATGATATCCCGACTGAAGATCAATTTTCGAGAAGTACTGTGCTCCTCTCAACTGATCAAACAAGTCATCGATCCTGGGTAAAGGATACTTGTTCTTCACCGTGACCTGGTTCAGCCTGCAATAATCAATACACAATCGCATCGAACCATCCTTCTTCCTCACGAATAGGACCGGTGCTCCCCAAGGAGACACACTAGGCCCTATAAGGCCAAGCTCTAGCAGACCATCAATCTGCGTCCTCAACTCCTCCATCTCACATGGTGCCATACGATACGTCGGCAGTGAGACGGGCGTAGAACCAGGAACCAGATCGATAGTGAAATCGATCTCATGTCGGGGCGGCAAACCAGGGATCTTCTTGAACAGATCCCCGAACTTGGAAACGACTGGCACATGCTCGAGTACCTGGGCACCAGCGTCGCGCAATAAAGTGGCGTAACTAAGTATGCAGAAAGGAAGATTTACCCGCACTGAAAACGTGAAAGGCGTGCCCTCAGGCTCGTACACCGTCACCATACGAGCCTCGCAGTCAATCTCGGCCCTCCCAGCAGTCAACCAGTCCATGCCAAGCATGAAGTCGAGATAAACGAGCGAGGGATCGACGACAAGATCAAGAGCCATCATCCTGCCTCCCAGATCAACTAAACAACCCTCACACATCTGGATAACATCCGAATAATCTCCATGAGCTGCAAAGACCCGCACGCTATCCATAGTGATAGTCTGTAACCCAAGACGCCTGACTACAGCACGCGATATCAAAGAAATCATGGAACCAGTATCCACCATCACAAGAATAGGAGTACCTCCAATATGGGCTGTGACCTCAAAGGCTGAATGCTGAAGAGTCGGTGTCGCAGCTGCCTCAGCTGTCAATGCATGAACCCGAGCCTGCTGTGGCCGGTTCGGCCGCTGTGTTAAGGGCCGTGGAGGCTGTCTGATCTGCGATACCGGAGGTATAAAAGAAGGGTGCGCAGGAGCTAACCGTAGAGGCGGTGCTGATATCGCCTGTGAACGAGCACGGTCAATCTTCTACGGCGGCGAACCCGCTGTCCTGCATCCGAGAGAAACAGCTCTGCGCCAAGTGGCCTGTCCTCCCACAATATGTACATGTCAAATCAGGGCACCGAAACGGTGGTACAGGCGCTGTAGTCCTAGTAGGAGGATCAATACGAGGCCTCTTGCCTGCGAGGGGCCTGTCCTGCATGTCTAGTCGCGGCCTAGAAGCAACAGGGCCACGAGATCGCGCAAGTCGATCCACATCCTGCTCTGCCCGCATAGACATGTGAATCAACTCCGCATATGAAGGAATGGTCACACAACACATCTTCGACCGAATGTCCGGTCGTAAACCCTCCAAAAAGCGCCGTATGCACATCTGCTCATCAGCCAAAATCGTCGGGACGTATCTGCCCAACTCCGTGAACCGATGCTCATACTCTGTAACTGTCATGGCTGCCTGTCTGAGGCGGAGAAACTCATTCTCCCTGTCGTGCCTGTAAGTCTAGGGATAATACTTCTCATGGAAGCGGAACTCAAACGCGGCCCACGTCCATACAAAATCAGCGGCAACGGTCCGCAGTACGCTATCCCACCACAGGCTGGCCTCTCTCTCAAACAGGAATGTAGCCAGCTCTACCTGCTCGGCTTCTGTGCAATGAAGCATCCGTAAAATCTTCGACACACGGTCGAGCCAGTACTCAGCCTCCTCGGGTCTGTGAGAACCCGTGAAAGTGGGAGGTCGTAAGTGCTTAAATCGCTCTAATAGGCCCCGTGTATCGGCGGGATTCTCCGCAGGGTAAGCAGGCGGCGCAGGATGAGCCATGCCCTCATCCTGGGCGTATGTATAAGCATCCTCAGCTGGATGTGCAGGTGGTGCAGGTGGAGCCACACCCCCACCCTATGCTAATGTCCCCACGATGGTAGTCAGAAGTTGTTGCTGCTGCTGCATCATAGCCAACATCTGCTCAAATCTGTCAGGAGGTGGAGCAGGATGTGGCGGATGCTGTGTGGAAGTAGATGCACGATGAGGCTCTCTGACTGACGGCGTAAATGGCGGTGGTCCAACTGTAGGACCAGCGGCAGGCTGAGACGATCGAACTGCCTCAGGAATTGGGGCCCAAAGCAGGGTCCGTATGAGTGTCAGACTGCGAAGGAGTCTTATCCATATGCTCAGTCAGTGCAAGCCGAACCGTGCTCCGCGTAGCCTTAGGCGGCATTCGCTATATTCAAAATAGGGCGCAACCTTGTCAGTCTTAATAGCACAATTACACCGCAATCATTTACACAAGGAGTCAAAGGCATTCCATGCATTTCATTTAATCAAAATTGTCACAATACAAGGGATATATCCTTACAAGCATCATGACGAGAAATCATGATTTTACAACTTGTTTTAAGTTCTATAGTGGTTTGAAAGGGTTTCTATCCAAAAATCTGATTTCTTTAGAATCCTTTCTCTCCTTTTTGCAATCCTTATTTTTCTTGAATATTTATTACTATGGAAGGGCGAATTAGGAAGAGAACCATTCGTGGTCCCTCTTCATCTCGTTCCGCACCCGTTTTAGTGCGTCATTTTCGGTCACCCGAAAAGGACCCCAAGTATGTGCAGGATATCCGACATTGGAATGTCATTGTTGAGCGTGTTATTAATATTGATCATATTAAATGCTTTAACATCGTCCCCCTCCTTCAAGATATAGGATGAGAGAACATATTATCTTGGGGCGGTTCGGCATACCAGTCCATTGCACAGGCTATGTATGCTTGTATTACTGACTTTTTTCAATAGAATTTAACATTTACTATGTAAACTAGAGAAGGTCCGATCGAAGTAGACCGTCATTTGATTTCTTCTATCATGAATATACTTATTGTTGATGACTGTGTTCCCATATCTACTTTAACCTCTAAACCTTCTGAGAATGCAAAATGTCTGATTACTAGAATTCTTTGCAACATGGATGTGGAATGGAACGACGATATTGTGCTCGGTTCCAAATTTATGTTACCTAGATACAGGGTCCTTTATCGCATTTTCATTTCAAATGTGTATCCTCGCTTAGGTAATAAGGCTGAGTTGACTGCTTTTATAGCCCGTATTATGCATTTTGTTGTGTTTGGTATCCATATATGTCTTCATTCTCTTATCTGTCTTCTTATTATTCAATTTCGTCTTCATCCCAGTCATAGCGATATTCTTTTTGCTTATTTTATGATTGGCCTAGCTATCCATACTTTGGTAGCTATGCCTATTGGAAAAGGTTTTATTAATCTCCGTCCCTTCAACAATTCAAATATCAACAAGATGAACCTAGACCAGAATCCTGGTCAAGTTGATGGGGATGTTGGAGGAGGTGAAGAAGTTGAAGAAGGCGACGCTTTTCCATAAGAAGATGTAAACATGGATTATTTGTTTAATGAGCTAGATTTAGATTCTGAGGCTGATTTTGATTATCAGCCTTTTGATTATGATGGGAGACTACGTTGTCTTGAGGAATAGGTGGCTCAGATTCATATAACCCAACAATCGCATTTCAAATATATGCGCAAATATATGAGGCGCATCAATAGGGTTTTACGTAAGAAAGATCCATCTATTCCTGCTCCATCAGGATCTGACTAGTTATTCTATTTACTTTGGTTCTGTATTATTTACGTTTAAATTTCTTTCCCATTTGTGAGTTTGGATGTTAACTTCTTGAACTTCTTACCTCTTGTGACATGCTACTTGATGGTTATCGAATATTTATCTTTTTTTCATGTCTTTTTCTATCTTATTTACTCTCTTATTATCTCCATTTATCATTTATCATCTATTTCTTTCCTTTGTCATGTTGTGACAAAAAGGGGAAGAATATTGTGTGGAATAAGCTTGAAGCTTGATTTTGATATGATGATGTGGATGAGGAGTTTAATTTTAAGGGAGTAATGGATTAAGGGGAAGAGTTGCACAGTTGGTACGTGATTCTTTATTGATCATTTGTTAACTAAATGGTGCATGATTCTTTATTGAGCATGTGTTCTTATTGAATGTCTATTGCATGAATCGTATGTTTGTTTTGTCACAAATTTAACAAAGGGGGAGAATGAGATTGCTATGCTGAAAACCCTAAGTTTAGTCAAATTTTGGTGTGCCAAACCAATTCGAGTTTGTGTCATGCTTATGTGTATTATGTATCAAGCTTGTGCTTTGATTTTCTTTGAATCTTCGATGATCATACTAAATCAATCTTGCCGATATCTACGATGAACTTGCCAAAATCTTCAAGCTAAAGAAAGTGTATGAGTTTCAAGTGTTGGTTGAAGACTTAACTTTCAAGAACCCAATCGCAATATTGTGATTCAACTTCTATAACCGGAAACGTCCAAGAAATTGAAGACTAAGTTTGATGCGTTGAGTTCAAGCTTCAAATATTGTAAGAATTAAAGTTTTCGATGTGATTGATAATATGATGGTTCACACATTTTATCTCACAAGTAAGGTATGAATGACCTAGATTGACCTTAGGGCATGTTACGTTCATTTCATACTTGGTATCGGTCATTTTATAGGTTAAATCAGGCCATGCCAATCATGTAAAGCATCTATGCAATGTACAAAAACATCATAAAAGGCCTAACGAGAAGAACCTAAAATAGGGAATGGAGCAGCGGTACCCAGCAACCTGAAAAATCAGTAAGGGCAGATAGCATGCCATTTCATCAAATAGATAACATGCATGAAATCTAGTCATTTCATCAAATAAATAGCATGTCATTTCATCTGACCATTTCAACAAACAGATAGCATGCCATTTCATCAAACAATTAGCATGTATCAAATCTGAAAGACAGAAAAAGAGACACAAAGAGAAGAAGATATCAAACCTATGGAGAGGAGCTTCACGACATGTGTTTCTTCGGGTAGGAGCTACACTTCTACTGTAATGGAAAGAGATATAAGAGACGGCAGAGATGCATTGGAGAGTGAGGGAGGAGAATGAGAGAGATGGAGCAGAAATCGGAAGGGAGAGAGAGGATTGGGAAATGGGGAGAGAGAGAGAGCGAGAGAGAGAGAGAGAGAGAGAGAGAGAGAGAGAGAGAGAGAGAGAGAGATGAGGTCATTTTGGGCGCGGCTCTGTTTTGAGCACGCACCCAAATTTTGACGTCGTTTTGTGAGACGGACCATGGACTATCCTGACAGGGGCTCTGTGAGGCCCACCATGATCTATTTAGTTTATCCATTCCGACCGTTAATTTTATTAAATTATTTTAGTTCATGATTCCAAACTTAAGGGACATTGAAGGCCTAAGTGGACCACACCATAGGAAGCAAATGTGATTTTTTCAACTAGATGGACGACTTAGATAGAACATATATTTTTTTAGGCCCCACAGAGCCCCTTACAACATCGTTAATTATTAATGGTGTGTTAACTTTTTAGCTACGGATTAAAACCGTAATAACTGTAGCTACAGTTTATATCCGTAGCAAAAAACTAACGTGGTTTGTATCCTTTGCCCCTTATTTTGGTAGTGAATGCTTTGAACTTGACTATGAGATTTACCATGTACTAGACTTTAGGAGGAAATATTGCTCAATACTAATGTATCTTAGATTTCTATAGAATGGATTGTCTTCAGAACCGCTTGAGCTTATAGAAATTATACAGTGGCTTTTGAAATATCTTTCGTATGTTTTTCTTGGGACTAGCAAAAAGCTGGGGGGGGGGGGGGGGGGGGGGGGGGGGTGTTGAGTGTCAAATATTACATATTTTCCTCCATTTATATCTTGCTTTGATGAACATGATGTTTCTTAATGTTATATTTTATACATGTTTGTGTTGTAAGGTAAATCTATGAGCTTAGATTGAAAAGAATGTTAAAAGCATGTATTTAATGCTCAAGAATCACCAAGGCAAGGGATGGATCTTAGGAGACCAAGATTGAAGATTTCAAGACTTCAAGATCCAAGGAAACTAAGTAAAGAATGAAGAAAATCAAAGATTTGAAGTTAATTTACGTATTCTTTGACTAGTCTAAGCTCTGGTTCGACTAATCGAAGCTTCGACTGGTCTAAGCTCTGCTTCAACTCATCTAAGCTCTTGCTTGACTAGTCGAGGAAACTTCGACTCGAATTCCAGCAACAGGATCTTTTTAATTCGCGCAATCTTCGACCAGTGAAAGGTGGTCCTCAACTAGTCGAAGGTGGTCCTTGACCAGTCGAGGGTTACACAGATTTTACCGGAGTGCATAAATTTGAGGTAGTTTTGCGATTTTGCGTACAGAAGGCTATAAGTAGGGGTTTTCATGCAATTTTTAGGATATCCAAGGTTTCAAGGAGCTGAGCGAAAGGGTGGAGAAGCCTCTTAAGTTTTTTTCTTCTTTTCTAGTTTATTTTTAACACTTTCTTTTAGGGTTTTGATTCCAATCATGTATATGGTTAGCTAAATCCTTTAGTTAAGGCTAAAGGGTGAAGCTTGTAGCATGATTGGGATGTTTTCTTTGCTTTAATTCATGTTTTTATTGAACTTTATAGATTCTAGTTCTTTTTTAATGAATACTTTTAGTTTTTAATGGTTGTGACTTAAATTACAATGGATCTGTGATAGCTTTGAATATTTTCTTTTCCTATTTTGAGAATGAGAAGTTAGAAAATCCTGTTGTTCACCATTATTTCATGGGCATGGTCAAGTGATGGAATCTTTCCTAATCTTTCCAATTCTCTCATGTTTGGTTGTGAGATTAGTATATCGTATTGTTTATCATTGTGTAAGGCACGTATCCTAGCTCATACCATTCCATAGACTTTAGCGATCCTCCCTGTCGAATTTTGGCAACCTGCGACTTATAATTGACATTTGCACGTGACCTTGAGTCACATCCCATAGATCTGAGTTGGCTCGACTCGAAACTTGTACCATCACGACTGTACCGTTGCCGGGATTCCAACGCCGCATTTTGTGCACTGATACGATACCCAGGCTACCAACAAAGGCAAGCAACCCATACCCCATGCCACCTCACCCCCATAAGTCAACTTTCTCTTACACACACCCATCTCTCTCTTACACTACCCATCCCTCTCATCCCATCCTTCTTACACACATCACTCCTCTCTCATTTCACTCCATCCCATCTCATTCTCCACCATTTTCAAGCAATTAAGGAGAGAAAGAACCTAATATCAAGGCCCACTTCCTACCTCAAGATCTCTCATCCTAGCCCTTCAATCCTCATCAACCACCATCAAAGAGAGAGCCAAGGAGTTTGACATTCCATCAGACCAAGAAGATCCAACAGTGGGTGTTGATAGGACTAGATTTGTGGTTTTGATGATGGCCCAAGTGGGGCCTACCAATTGGCGATATGGATCTCAATTTGGACCCTAGGTGTGGCTGATGGCTCACCATGATTCTCATGATCATTTCATGATGGGGCCATTCTCCATGGACCCCATCATTATGTTTATTTTCCTAGTATGAAAAGGTCATCTAGATCTTGAATTTTGGTGGAGAAGGGATCTCCATCATTGATTTTGATTAGTGGGCTTGCATGTAATGGGACCCACTTGATGTATGTTGTAATGCATGGAAGGGAGGACCATAGTGTGGGGGTCCCTCCATCACACGATTCTCCTTCTCTCTCTCTCTCTCTCTCTGTCTCTCTTTCCCCTTTTTGCGGCCCACATTAATGAATGGATTAGATCTATATCATCCATCAATGGGCCACGTGTACATGGGGCCACCTTGATATATGTGGCTGGTGAGCCACGTGTATGTGGACCCCACCTAGTATTGCATCCCTATCGTCCCGTCATGGGATGTCCAACAAAATTTTCTGTTGGACAGTATGAAGGGAAAACAATAACATCACTTAAAAAATGTATAATAATATATTATGATAATATATATATATATATATATATATATATATATATATATATATATATATATATATATATATATGATAGAAGGGAGGGTGGCCCATCCACGTGGGATCCACCTGATGTGTGGATTTTATCCACATCGTCCATCCATCTGGATGGGACCCACCATGATTTATGCGTTGTTCAGTCGCATCGTCCATTGTTTGGAACAGTGGGGACCTACCCCACACGTGGGGCCTACCTTAATAAAGGAAGAGGATTAGCTAGTGTACGCTGACACCAGTTATACAGCTGTTGTACGCTAACATCATCCAGATCTATGGGTCCCACGCATGATGTATCTATATCCACACCATTGGTCCATTAGGTGGGACCCACCTCTGATATCCAGACTGTCCATCTCTGCATCCCAAGAGCAGCTTGGCTGCTGTATTGACGATGTAAGTTCTGTGGGTCCTATCTTGTAGTATGAGTTATACCTACACCGCCCATCTGATGGTGGACCCCACCATGATATCCGTGTTTTATCTACATCGTCCATCAAGGACAGTGCGACTCGCTGACGTGTGGGTTTTGATCCACACCGTCCACCCATAAAATCAAGCAAATTTAAATATCAGGTGGGGCCTACAGCGCTGTATCCAGCATGTGGGACCACCCTGGTGTATGTGTTTCCTTCACACCATCCAGTTGAGGATGGTGTAGCTCACTGTGACATATGTGTTTCATCCTTACCATCCGTTAGTAGGCCCCATGACGTCAGCAGTTCTGTGGGGCTTGCTGAGCTTGTCTCAAGGCCTGAGACTTAAAAAAGCGGCAGATCTATCAGGTGGACCACACAACAGAAAACAATGAAGAGTTGAATGACTACCATTGAATTCCTTTTAGTACCATAGAAGTTCTGGATCAATATGATATTTGTTTTTCCTCTTGATTTAGGTCTTTGTGACTATATGAATAGATTGGATGGAAAATAAATGTGATGGTGGACCCTGTGAAGTTTTAACTGTGAAAATCATTATCTCCACTACTATTTTGGTATGGTCCAGATGATCTTCCAATATGATTCATTTGTTGGATAATGTTCTAAAATGATCTCTAAAAAATAGATGTATGGTGTAGATAGTTCACCTACAATGGTGGGCCCGACTTGATGTATATGAGGCCTATTAGTGCATCCCATTGATGTGGCATTTGATGTATATGCGGCCCATTGATATGGCCCACTTGATGTATATGAGGCTCATTGGTGCGGCCCGTGGATGCGGCTCACTTAATGTATATGAGGCCCATTGGTAAAGCACATAGATGTGGCCCACTTGATGTATATGAGGCCCATTGGTGCGGTCCATGTGATGTGGCCCACTTGATGTATATGAAGCCCATTAATGCGGCCTACTTGATGTATATACGGCCCACTTGATGTATACGAGGCCCATTGGTGCGGCCCGTGGATGCGGCCCACTTGATGTATATGCGGCCCATTGATGTGGCCCACTTGATGTATATGAGGCCCGCTAGTATGGCCTATGTGATGTGGCCCACTTGATGTATATGAGGCTCATTGTTATGTATTTGAGGCCCATAGGTTGAGGCCCAATGTGATGTATATAAGAACCATGAGTGAGGTCCAATGAGACGTATGTGAGGCCTTTGTGTAGGGCTGAATGTGATGTATATGAGGTCCATTGCGATGTGTGATTCTACCATAATGTATGTAATGATGTTTATGGCAAGTCATGCCTTGAGAGCAATGATGGTTTGACGTCCGCATTGTAAGAGCAATGATGGTTAAATGTTCACATTGTAACTCTCCCTAGGGCCCATTGTTACGCCCATACTTGTTGTGTGTAGGCCGTCTAGGCCCATCTTCATTATGAAGATAGTTCATCATCATATAACATGCTTAGTATAACTTCATGATTCATGAGCATACGCATCATATGTATGCTTGATATGAGGAGTGACTGATCGTAGCATATGTCATTGGGTAGATTGTTTATGAGACTTACTGATAGGAGTTGCCTACATGAACGAGCGGTACGCGCAGGATTGCTACATGACTGGACAGTGTCATGCATCTCACATTTGTGTAACATGATCACTGTACGCTCTAGCAACATTAGGGTCGTGGCCTCCAAAGGCACATCGTGGATGGCCAGATTGGATATCGAAAATATTATCTCTAGCACTGTGGGCATATATGATGTCCTTGGGTGAAAGTCTCAGAACCTTTTTGGTACTAGGAGATGCTCTAACGTCTAAACTGAGTGGATACATGAGCGCACGATTTTTGAATACTAGTAGGCCCCATCTTCTAATGTGTCATAGTCAATCGAAAGTAGGTGTGGCCTTATCTACCAGAGTGAGGGGGCTATAAGCTAGGCTGAGTTTGACCTGCTTGTAAATGGGTCTGCTATCGATAAGCTGGGTAGGTATTCACAGACTACTGATGAAGTGAATAGTGTGGTCTCTTCCACTCGCTGGGCTGTGCAGCTAGGGAGGCTGCAGTCAGTGTGGAGTGTACTAGACCCTAGTGATATTCTAGAGATGACTTGTATTGTTATGTGGATTCAGATAAGGATCGACATACTTGCGTTGCATATTGCATTAAATATTTAGCTACGTAGGCCTTGCATCGCATGGCCTCGGTATAGCTGACAACATTCATGCCTCGCATCGTATGGCTTTGGTATGGTCGATAGCATTCATGCCTTGCATCGCATAGCCTTGTTATGGCTGATAGTATTCATGGACTTACTAGCACATTTCTGCATTACTATAATATTGCATACTTTGCACTTACCTTGTGCACACACTTATACCACCCTCTAAGCTTTTCGTAAGCCTATGCACGATCGTTGGGTGCAGGTGATGTTGGATCGTAGCAGCGCTGAGGCAGGAGAGCATGACAGATTATTTTGGAGTTCTTTTGATCATCTTGTATTGCCCTTTCCGCATTGTACTCAAAATTTTGATATAGTGGATATGTGGTGATGTTGTTTTGTGACTTGGTTATGCTTGTGGTTATGCTTTATTAAAAAAATCATATTGAAAATCCTCCTTGTAGGATCCCAGGATCGGAATTTGGCATATGGGTGCCGGGAGCTGAAAATGGGGCACTGCGAAGGCTGTCGACGTTGAATTCGGTGATTGAAAATTCTGTGAGCCTGGTTTCCGAGTTTAGGGCATGACACATTGTCTCCTGGGCATGGTTAGGTGATGGAATCACTTCCAAACCTCACAACTCTCATCCGTTGAGACTATATTCATGAGATGTTCAGAGATTTAATTCTCTTTCTTTTCAAATTTGATAGGATAAGATTCTAATTCCAATTGTGATCCTTGAATCAAGTAAGGTATCATCCTAAGAACCTACAAGTGGATGCTTGGTAACCTAGTTCCCACTTTAAATTGATAGTTTTCACAATCACTCACAATTACTCTTTTATTACAGATTTAGGTTTAGATCTTAGTCTACTTCTAATTCTAGTTGCCTCCAGAATTCACACAAGAATTGTCCCCGTGGATTTGACCTCGGTCTCATCGCATTATTACTACATCGTTGTAAGACCCGTATCTTGGTCCGTACCTTTCCGTAGACTTCCGCGGTCTTACCGGTCGAATTCCGGCAACCTTCGACCCTTAACCGATATCGACGCGCGACCCTAATTCATATACCGACAATCCGAGTCGACTCAATCTGAGACCAATACTATAGTGACTGCGCCGTCGTTGCGGTTTCGATACCGCGACTCGCACGCCGAGGCGATACCCTGGTTAAGAGATGTGGGCCAACGTTCGGTGCGAGAAAACGCCGCGCGTTGCGAAACCCATGAGAATCTCTACGATGTGTCACATCATTCACATCAATCCCATCAATCAATCAATCCTCAAGCCATCACATGTCAAGTACACATCACTTTATTCCCTTTTCCCAAGCAACCACAAAAGTCATCACCACCCATACCTCTCTTACACAAAAAGCCACAAAAGTCTTCACCACCCATACCTCTCTTACACAAAAGCTTCAAAAGTTAAGTTTTTCTTATACAAACATCACTCACCACATCTATCCATCAATCTCTCTCTCTCCCTTTACAACTCCTCTCTTTCTCATTTGCAAACTCCAAGCTAAAAAAAAAATCCCACGTATGGAATTCCTCCAAGCCTCCTAAGCTCCAAGTGGCCCACCTTCCTACCCCATCATCTCCCATCTCAACCCTCCATTCCTCATCTTAACCGTTGAAAACCAAGCTAAGGTGCCAAGGAGCCCCTAGGAGTAAGAAGATCGGACGGTGGGTGCCTCTATAGGGTAGTTTTTCTCATTTTTATGATGAGCCAAGTGAGGCCCACCGATCGATGGTGTGGATCTCACTTGGGACCCTAAAATGTGGCCGATGGCCCATTTGGATCATCACGATCGTTCCATGATGGGGCCATTCTCCATGGACCCCATCATGATGTTTATTTCATTTAGAAAGGTCATCTAAACCGTCCATATCGGTGGGGAATGGATCTCCACCGTTGATTTACATTTTCAATGATCCCATGTACAAAGGGATCCGTTTGTTGTATAGTTTCTTGCAAGGGAGGGCTCATAGTGGCGGAGCCCTCCATCACAAGGCGTGTCCCACTCTCCATGTCTCTCTCTCTTTTATTTATTTTATTTTATTTTATTTTTATGCAATAGAGTGTGTGGCCCACTTGAATAGACCTCACCTTGAGGTAATTATTTTTGTCCAAGAGTCCTTCAAGTGGGGCCCACCTTGCATGTGGTACCCCCCCCATCATCCATTAGTGGTGGCCCACTTCAAAAAGGCCCACCACCATGTATATATATATATATATTTTTTAAAAAAGAGGGTTACCGTCCAGCGTCTGGGACGCTGGACGTCCCTGCCCAAAAGAAAAGAAAAAAAGGGGGTTTTGGTGGGCCCGCTCATGCAGGCCCCACCTTGATGCATTTGTTCCATCCAAGCCGTCTACCCTCTTACTTACAGTGTTTTGACCGTTGGCTAGAAGTTTGGGGTTGATTGGAAGACCTGGTGGGTCATAGCATCAAAGAATGCATCTCTACCATTCAAGGATCCTTTTCCTTATTTTATTTCATTTTCTATCATCAAAAAAATCCAAACTTTAGACTCATTTGGATGGCCTCGGGCCACTGATCGCAATGGTCGGGACGGATTTTGGCGCAGCGGGCCCCACGTGCGAAAAACTTTTTGAGGTTTTTCATTTTTTTTTAAAACCTCATGGCAGAGGCTTTGCCTCTGCCTCTGTCTTGCGGTCAGGGGCGGGCGGACGGACGGACGTGGGGGAGGTGGCCCACGGCCCTACGTGTGGGCCCCACTATAATGTTTATTTGTTATCCAACCTGCTTAGTAGGTGGGCCACCCCAGTGGTGGGCCCCCTTCCAAAAATGAGACAGATCCAAAACTCAGGTGGCCCACACCACGTGAAACAGTGTGAATTGAATTCTACCATTGAAGAGTTTTGGGGCCCACAGAAGTGTTGGATCAAGCTGAAATTTATGTTGTCCCTTCATCCAGGTCCGAGTGACCTTATGAATGGGTTGGATGGCATTTAAGAATTACAGTGGGCCCCACATGGGACCCACAATAATGTATGTGTTGCTTCCACCGTCCACTGGACGGTGGAGCTCACTTGATGCATGTGTTTTATGCACGCCACCATCAGCTGCGTGCAGCGTGTGTGCAGGGTGTGTGCGTGCTGTGTGTGTAGTGTGGATGTGCATGCGTGTGTATGTGTATAAATACATAAATATGCATACTTATATTACATTGTAGATATATAAAACATTGTATATATATTATATATATTGTTTATATACTATATATTCATACGACATTCACAATGGTGGGCCTTCGCGTGGGCTCCACCCGTGATGCAAATGCTGCATCCAATCTGCCCATCCATTTTAAGCAGCTCATTTGTGAAATGAGACAAGGAATGAGCCAGATCCACAGTCCAAGTGGACCCCATCTTGGCATGATTGGAGGTCCATCTTAATGTAATTATGACAGCTTGTTGGGGGCCCACTTGATGTGGATATAAGGCCCATGGGATTGGACCATTTGAAATATCCCAAGGCCCTCGGGACTAGGCCCAATTGATTCATATAAGGCCTTTGGATTTGGGCCCATTTGATAAATGAGGCCTAGGGATGTAGGCCCACTTGATAGATAAGACCTATAGGATTAGGCCACTTGTTATGTTCCAAGGCCCATGGGACTAGGCCCATTTGATATGTATAAGGCCATGGGTCGAGAACCATTGATGCAATCCAAGGCCCATGGATTTTGACCCATTGCAATGCACATGAGACCCATTGGTATGACCCATTTATGCGGCCCATCTGGTGAATAGAAGGCCCATAAGATATGGCCCATTTAATATATATGTAAGGTCTAAGGGGAAGAACCTACGGTCCATTGCAATGTGTAATTCCATTACAGACTAACTAGCGATGTTTACAAAGATTGTGCCTTGGGAGCAATGTTGGTTTGATGTCCACATTGCGAGTGTAATGTTGGTTGTATGTCCATATTACGACTCTCCTTAGGGCTCATTACTGGGCCGTACTCATCATGTATAGGCCGTCCAGGTCCATCTACATTGTAAGATAGTTCATTTTATTATAACATGTTTAGTACAGTTCCATGACTCATGATCATATGTATCATATGTATGCTTGACGTGAGAATTGTTTGATCATAGCATTTGCCTTCGGACAGGTTGTTTATGGGCTCCTGGTTAGGCGGTATTGTCCTACATGAGCGCACGATATACGCAGGATTTGATGCATGACTGGATAGCGTGAATCATGCATATCGCATTTGTATGACATGAATATTGTACGCCCTAGCAACATCGGGGTCGTAACTTCCACAGATGTATCGTGGTTGGTAGGATTGGATACCAAAAATCTTGTTCTACATGAGGTGCTATTGATATCCCTGGGTGAAAGTCCCTAAACCCTTATGGTACCAAGAGGTTGCTCCAACGTCTAGACCGAGTGGATAGATGAGCACTGAGTGCCGAATACCAGTTGGCTGTGCTCTCCACTGTGTCGTGGTCGGTTGGAAGGGGGTGCGGCCTTACCTGCCCAAGTGTAGGGGGCAATGCTAGGCTGAGTTTGACCAGCTCGAGGAATGGGTCCGCTATCGACGAGTCGCGCCCGATATTGGCAGACGGATAGTGTGGTCTCTTCCACTTACCTTATTGCGCGCGATGTGACGGCAATCTGGTTTAGATGTACTAGACCCTGGTGATATCCCATATTTGAGCTGTATTGATGTGTGGACATAGACGAGGATCTGTATGCTTGAGTTGCATTGCACATCGCATGGCCTTGGGATGGCCGATACCATTCATGTCTTGCATCGCATAAGCCTTGGTACGGCTCATGATATTATGGTTCCATCTACATATTTCGCATTACTCTGACATTGCATGCTCATATTACTACCTTGTGCACACACTTTCACCACTCTCTAAGCTTTCTATAAGCTTATGCACGACTGTTGCGTGCAGGTGACGTTGGTTCGCAACAGTGCTGAGGCAGGAGCACGTTGAGGAGCATTTTGGAGTTTTTATTCTTTACCATTGTATTTCCCTTTATGCTCATTGTACTTGTAAAGTTTTTAATAATAGTGGAAATGTAGTGGATTTTTTGGTTGTTGTTTGTGGGTTATGCCTTTGGTTATGCTTCTTACGAATCAAACTGATATTTAAAATCCTCCTTGTAGCATCCCAGGATCAGAACCTGGTGAATGGGAGCTAGAAGTTGAGAATGGGGTTCTACGAAGGCTGTCAGCGCCGGATTCGGCGATCAGAAATTTTGTGAGCCCGGTTTCTGAGTTTGGGACGTGACAATCATGACCCTACACTTGGGGTTATGAACACTCATGGCTAGGTCCTATGCATGATTATTGATGTTCTCTTACTCCAAGGTTTGATTCATTCTCTATTTTTACCGGCTCTTTCAAAGTACTTGTAAGTTTTCATCGTTATATTTATTAAATTGAATAATAGGGTTCCTTATTCTACCTTACAAGAGGCATGGTTCACATGTCTAATCCAAATTGACTAATCTACTAAGGGGTCATTACTTTAAAATTTATTATATGATGAATTTAAAGAGGAGTTAATATCATATAATATCTCCTTGATAAGATGCAGAAGCAAAACTACTACCTTTGGGAGTCTAGGCTTCTGCTTGATGGGCATAATGTTGAGGATTTGGGCCATGGAATTACACATATCTAGATCTAGGATAGAAATCTAATGACACCAAGCAATCACAAGAGAACACAAAGATTTTATGTGGAAAACCCTTGTGGAAAAAAAACATGGCACAAAGCGACAAAAATTCAGTATAAAATAGAAATTACAAAGAGAGAGGACTTACCTGATTCGAACATCATCGAATCTCACCCTTGCTACACCCTTTAGAAATCCTAAAACCCTTTTAGGACCTTGGAAAACTTTTTAAAAGCCTTAGCCACTCCTAGAATAGCCCTAGGGATCTCTATTTATAGTTTAGGAAACTCCACTTACGCACTTTCTAAAAAAATGACTCAAATTTATGCAATCCACAAAAATCTACATTGTATCTACATAATTGTCGACTAGTTGAAGGGCCCCTTCGACCAGTCAAGCCTGACCCTCGACTGGTTGTGCACCACGGAACACCAAGAAACAATGCTCGTTGGACTTCAAGTCAAGCGGGCCTTGACTAGTCGAGTAGCCCCCTCGACCGATCGAGCAACCCCCTCGACTGGTCAAGTGGCTTTGAAGATTCTAGATATCAATCTTGACAACACATAACCCACTGATGATGTTGGGTCTTCATGTGGTGGCATGGTGTCATCGTATGTTTGCGTCATGTCTTTCGGTGGCAGTGTTGGGTCATCATAATCCTAAGCATGGTCCTCTTACTGTTGGCGTGCATACTGCTGAGGTTGAGCTGAATCGTCTATGGATGATGTTAAGGCATATACGTGACTTGGAGCTGGTAGTCGTAGTGTCTGGATTTTTGGTCTTGGTTACTAATGCAGGGGAGGCCTAACTTGTTGTTGTGTTTACTGAGGTTGCACATATCTTTGCGGATATGGTTGCGATGGTGTCAGATTCATTTAAATACCCTGAGAAGGCAGTGGAGGTGGCTAGTATGAAATTGGTTGCACAAACAATGGAGGTAGTCAATAATGTTAGTACGAAGGCCCTTTATTATATGAATATGGGAAACGAGAGGGTTGTCAGTAGAGTCAAGCGGGGTGACCTATGCGTCCACAGTTATGACAATTTCTAGCGAAGAGCGGTGGAGACTTTGTAGTGGCATACTTGGTTTCTAATGTGGGCATTATTTTCTATTTCTTGGTAGGTTTATGTAGTGAATGGTGTGCATGAGGTGTGATCGTTACTCCACTCTTCACCTCATTTTTAGGCTCTTGGTTCTTATCTGAGTCCTTCTCTATCACAAGACCCGTACCAGTGCTTCAGCATAAGCCTTCATGAGAAATGATGTTAATCGGCTACGGGTGGAGGGTTTGAGCCCATTAACAAACTTATGCGCTTTACGGAGTTCGTCAGGTATCAAAGATGTCACGAAATGAGACAACTTAGTGAACTTCGCATCATATTGGTGTACCGACATGTTGCCTTGCTCTAACTTTGTGAATTCCAACACTTTCTAATCATGTACAAATGCGGGAAAATATCTATTGTCAAACTTTGTACAAAATTTTGTCCATGTCCAAGCATCAATCTCGGTGTTCTCCCTGATAGTTGATTCCCACCAATAGTTAGCTTCTCCCTCAAGAATGTATACAACTAATTCTGTCTTCTGGTGTTCGTCGCATTTCATCGGCTTAAATATTTTATCCATCTAACTCTTCCATCCTTGAGCTTCGGTTAGGTCAGGCTTGCCCTTGAATATAGGCAGCCTTTATTTCTTAAACTTTTCGAGCAACAATCCCGTCTCTTCATGGGCCACGTGCATAGGTTGGGCTAGATCCTGAGTTTTGGTCCTAAGCATTTGGGTACCAATGAGAGCTGTAAATCCTTCCCTTGCCTTGCAGATTTTATCAAAAGCCTCGCTCTTCCTAACTGTATCAGGTATGAAAGTTTGTGATGCGGCTTTGTTGTTCGCACCCTCATTCAACATGACCTATGATTGAGGAAGAAGAAATTTAAGTACACTAGATAAAGAACTAAGTTGTAAGAAGATCAGATGGATAAGATGGATTATACGTAAAGGTTTAAGAGAAATTTAGTTAAGATACGTGTCAAGGTTCAAGTGCGGAAAATTCAGAGTTTGAGAATATTGTTGCCACTAATTTTTCTAGTGCTTTTAGGTGTCAGATTGATCTAATACAATTTTTTAACAATACATCTATGAGTCTACTATAATTATATAAAATTTTATCCTTATACAAAGTCTATGGAAATTTCTAAATTTTGGATAATTAGGTCTGCTTGGAAGTAAACAATTTCTAACTAGTATACACATAACTTAAAATTGTTACAGGAAAAACTATATTTACATTTTTGGATAATTTTTTTCTAAAAAAAAACTTGTTAATCTACGACTAGGATTTTGAATTACCTTAAATTGATTTGTAATTAATTAGTTATGATTTTTGAAAGTCAAGTGTTTTCTGATTACTATTGTTATCCAACTTACCGTGGTAGGATAAAAATTCTTAAAAATTCCTTAGGGTCCATATTTGGATTGTTAGTTCAATGTCAAGCCTAAATAAGATCATATTTGATGTCAGCATAGATGCAAATGGTTCCTAAGTATATATTTCTAGTTTTCATATCATAAAAACAAAGGGCTTTATTCTTAGGTCACTAATTTGAAAGACAACGTAGGTCATCAGTTGGAATCTACAACCTAGGCTTTGATACCAATCTTTCACGCCCCGAAATTCAGTACCCGAGTTAGCCAGGCCCAAACTCGAATTCCAGGACTATGAGTTGTACTAAAACAAAATATACGACGTAACCCACATTATAATCATCTATTTTCAAGGCAATCAGATCAACTAAAAGAATAAAAATCATTGTCATTAAATAATGTCCACTAACCAATCTTTGAAATTTTACTTACATTAATATTCAAAAATAAATAATAAAAAAATGCATTGAATTTTAATTAATATTCAAATAAACAAAAGGAAAAGTCTTCAATCTTCCTCAATTGGCTCTTTATACATAAACCCTGCAAAAATCTATACAGGTGTGAGCACGACGGCTCGTAGGGTCACATCATTCCCAAAATTAAAACTTCTACATTAGCATGTAATGAGGAATACATAATGAAGGTTTGATTCATAGTGTGTAGTATCGTAAGCTAGTAGGGGCCTCGCACTAAGGGCCACAACTCGTATTAGTCTCATACTTAACGTGTGAAGTGACCAAGATGATAGATTCCAGACCCCTAATAGTCTCATATCTATTGGGGATCGTGGCCTACGAACGTGTAGTTTGAATCTGTATTTATGCATTCACAACCCAAATATAAGAGAACATTAACATTCCACTAATAATAAATGAAATTATGATAATGGATCCATTTTTTGGACAGTACCAGGGTAGAGTACCGTGATCGTTTTAGAGATTAACCCAAGGCTGAGTACCATGACCATTTTGGACCTCCCAGAGCAGGGCATCTTGCATCTAACATTTAGAGAGTCTGAGCAAAGCACTTATGTGTACATTCACTCAATCTTAAATGAAGGAAAATATGACTTTCATCCTTCAACATGGGCCAAAGATTGAATATTTAAATAGGACATATCGTGAAACACGGGCTAGGGGTCGAATATCTACAATTGCTAAAATTTAAAATACGGTATAAAATTAACATCTTTTTTGGGAATACCCAAAGCAGATCTACTCATAATAATAATAATAATAATAATAATAATAATAATAATAATAATAATAATAATAAATAACATGATAATTCTTTCAGGGCAGAACACCCATAATAAAATAATATGATAATCCTTTTAGGGCAAATCACCCATAGCAAAATAACATGATAATCTTTTCAGGGCAGAGCACCCATCATTTAAATATATTTAAAAGAAGTTAACAATAATCAAATGAATTTATGTCACATATCAAAAATCAAATAAATACATTTTACATCACGTAAAACTAAAATCAAGTAACTTAAATCAACAATACGAAATAAATAATAAATGAAATCAAAATGTATACCAATGTAATCTTTTCAATCGGAAAGATCACCTGCCTATTATGACTATAGACAATTGACGAAGATCTAAGCTCTCACATGGTTGATTTGAACGGTCCAGATTACATGGCTTCAACTCAACCAGTCACGAAATATTTAATTATCGCTAAACTGGTGATTCTATAAGAGTTATCAAGGCTTTGGAAATCAACCAAAACTCTAAGGCAGAAGTAGCTCAATGGTTAGATCATTTTCCACTTGTCACACCGAGTACATCTTCTTTTCTCGGTCCTGTCTTTCTTTTTTCTTTCTCTTTTGTTTTCTACTCTCGGTCCTTCTTTGAATTTCTGCTCTTGAGCATCCAACAACAGAATCTAGAGGACTGAGAGTTGCTGGTTGGAGAGGTTCGCTAGGTACTCGGACGGCTGAGAAAACATGAAGATGCTCACACAAATCATTGGCAGTTGTTTGGAGCGAAAATTCGGAGAAGGTTTCCGTTCCAGGCGGGATTCTATAACTGAAGTTGGAAATGCGGTTGTCGCAGATTTCATAAGAAATAGGTGGGGTCCATAGGGATGGACGGTATAAAAAAAATCTAAGCCGTTCATCAGGGTCAGCAGGTCAAGTTAAGATAGGAGGTCAGAAATGAGGTTGATCGACTGATCAAGTGGATCACACAAGGAGTTCCTAGGTAACATATTTCAACGGTTAAGGTTTGTCAAAGACGGGCTGACGAGCAGTGTGGATTCGACCGAGGAGTCCCAACGTGATGTATGGTATGGCATAGGTGGGTTGAGGTGCAGCTCAAATCGAGCCGAAGGAGGGAGAGATATAAGCGGAGGTGGTTTGGTTATGGCAGTGTCACTTCATTTGAGTTTGTTTTTTTTAAAAAAAAAAATTTAAAAACATGGTGGCCCCACTCATGATGTTTATGAAAAATCCACTCCGTCCATTTATTTTTCCTGCTCAAGTTAGGGGATTGGCCCAAAAATGAGCCTGATCCAACGTTCAAGTGGGCTACACTAAAGGAAATAGTGGAACCCACCGAATAAACAAATGAGGTGTTACAGTGGGACTCATCCATCTCACACGTGGCACTCATGTACATGAAATCCAGGCCATCCAATTAGTGATGGAGCTTATCTTTACAGTTATAGTGGTCAAGTAATTCCAGCCACCTTATTCTTAATGGCTAAAGAATACAATGGTCGAAATTATAAATAAAAAAATTAGCTTATCTAGGTGCTTGCACTGTCTGGATTGCATTACAAAACGATGGGAAAATAAATATGCCTGATCCAAAACCTCCGTGGCCCCAGAAACCTCTAATGGCAGGCGTTCAATGTCCACCGTTGCCTATGGTGTGGCCCACTTGAATGTTTTTTTTCTCGTGTACTAGAATGAGCTGGCAAATTGGATGGACAAACCGTCACTACAAGAAAGTGAGCCATTGCCGGCACTTTTTTTGCCTATGACCAGCACGAACTTCTAGCAAATGTAAGAATCATTAATTACTGATGATGATCCGACGGTGTTGCGGGAATTTTTTGCAGCGCTAATTAAAAGCAGCCGCTAGCAAAGGGTGCCAAAAAATTTTTTTAAAAAAAAACAAAACCCTTATTCTTATATTCTCTCTCCTCCGTCTCTCTCTCTCCCAGCGCCCTCCACCCCCATTCTCTGTCTCTCGCCACCCTTCCCCCCCCCCCCCCCCCCCCCCCCTCTCTCTCTCTCTCTCTCTCTCTCTCCCTCTATCTCACTCCCAGCGCCCTATTCCCCTATTCCCTTTCCCCCTCTCTCTCTCTCTACAACTTGGAGCAGATCTAGTTTGGATTTCCTTTTACCTTTCCCACTTCACTAGTTTTTAGGGATCTCTCTTCTTTTGTAATTTTTTAGTGCGTAAACGAGGATTTCAAATCCCTAATCTCTCTTCTTCTACGATTTTTCGGTGCGTAAACGAGGATTTCAAATCCCTAATCTCTCTTCTTCTACGATTTTTCGGTGCGTAAACGAGGATTTCAAATCCCTTTTTTGTCTTTTCCAAACCCTATATAGGAGTTTGACAATACCTGTTTGCAGTCAAGGGCAGTTCGGGCTCTCATTGCCATCCACTTTTTCGCCGATTGGAATGGCAGATTAGTGTCGTCATTTGGCAAAAGGGGGGTTTTTGAAACCCTATCATGGTAGGAAGCGTGGAAGCAGCGTACGCTCGATGGAGCAGGGGTGGAAGTCAAGACTAGGAGCAACCGTAGAAGATGGTGGCCGAAGGTCTGGATCGAGGATTTGAGTAAGCCACGTCATAGGATGACGGATTTAATGGCTGCCTGAGGTGCATGGGTCGCTGATTTATGAGGGTTGCCGAATTTAATGGAGGATCGAAGACGGAAGCTAATGAAGAAGAAGGCCCTGTGATTTTGCGATCTGCGACGGTGGTGGACTGACAATCAGAGCAGAGCTCTGCTCTTTGTTATTGTAGGTGCGGGTGAAGGCCCTGTTCTTGCACCAACTCAGGAAGGCTTGTTGAGTTGACTCGATGCGGTCCATGTGCTAGCTGTGAGAACAGTAAGTCCTTTGATTGTGAAGCTTTCCTTTCCTACTATCTAAACATGCTTGTTCTGTTTATCTTGTTGCTGAAAATAAATCAATTCCTCCATTTGCACTGATCCATTCTTATGTGTGGGGAGGGTCTGCTGCCGGATTTTTCTCTATTCAGTTAGATGTTTCATTTCATTTATCAATGATTTTACTAAGTTTATATGGAAATATCTGATGAGCAGCATAAATGAAGTCCCATAAAGAATGGAGATATGTAATTCTCAAAATTCTTGTTACTAATGGATGCAAAATGGAATATGTACTGCAACAGTGCCATTGGCACTCTCCTGAACTGAATTTGTACTGCAACAGTGCCACTGGCACTCTCCTCATAGGACACCATCAATGGGAAGAGGTATGGTGCTACCTATCTTTAGAAGGAAATAGATGATATCTTCATTTCTGGATTTCCTGATTTCGTAGCATAGTTGGGACTTATTTTTGTGTCTTGGGTGAAAAACAGCCAACATTGAGGTCTCTCGCTAGGTTATTATTGGAGGCCATTTGAGAAACAATATGGCTTCAGTGAATTATAGTTGTGGGTATGTAACACATGCGTACAATGAGTTTTGGAGTATTGCCTCTAGGCTTCTTTTTTTTTTTTTTTTGCCCATGTTGGATGAGAAACAAATGTTATTGTCATGGTATGTATGGTTGTGGGCATAGCTAAGCTTCTATTGGGAACTCATTCCCTTTTATCTATATTTGTTGGCTATTGTGTTTGACACCTTAAAAGACAAGAAAGTGGAGGCATTTGGCTCTGTCCGGAAATGGATCGCAAACCTCCCAGAAATTCCTTTAGCATGCAGGAAAAAGGAAACCAAAAATATGGGTGTGGCTTTTCCACAAGGAAAACAATAGGAAGGATAAAAGTTAATGAATTGACTAAGAAATAGAGAAGCATCTGCAGTTGAAGGTAATGACAGTGACTAAGAAAGTTGATGAGTCCCCTTTTCAATTGCACTAGAGAATGACCCATCAGCAAGTTTGATATCACCAGGGATAGGAATATATGAAATAAACTCATCTTTCTTACTAGTCATATGATCTGAGGCCCCTAAAGGGTGTGGAGGAATGAGAGTGGAATTAAGAGGCATAATTTTTTTAAGTAGATGTACTTGGCTGCTAATTTGTAGTTGTGAATTGAACCAATGCTATAAGAGCAACTAGTTGTTTTTGGAGATCATTGATGATTTGATCTCTTGGGTCTACAGTCTACCATGGTGGGGAGGAAAATTTGTAGGATCATTCTTCCCTTCAATATGAGCAGAATTTGCAGCAGCAATTTTATGGCTTGGATGAAGATGGAGATTTAAATCTCAATATTGCTCCTTAAGAAATCTGCATTTTCTACAATGAGTGACTTGGAGTTTATCTTTATTATTAGAAGAACATGGTAAATGGCTCTGTCCCTTTCCAAACCCACTCACTGTAAATGTTCTAGAGTCTACTACTATAATCATAGTTAGCAGAACTCCTTTCTAAACTTGTAACTTTGAGAAATACTCGTATAATTGCTTTTATATTTAAAAATTTCTATATTTCAAAAGATCTTTTTTTTCCCCTATGAAAACTGAACAATACTCATTTTTCAGAAAGAAAGAAAAAAGTAGAAATGTGCAGGGTAAACTGGACATGATTTTTTGAGATATGATCCATTCACATGATTTCCTATCAAGTTAACTATCCTGGTGAGCTTAAACAAGTGCTATGTATTAATGTTTTAATGCATCTGTCAAAATAGCGGCCTCTTTCCTTAAACAATGCAACTGCTAGGGCTTCTTTCTCTAGGTTCCTGACATTGTTGTTTGCTTTGAGAATGGGTGTTTACTAAGCTGAGATACATTGCCCAACAATGGGGCATACATGATTCACTCATCAGATAAAAAAAAGAAAGCACATATGCAATTTAAAGAAAGAGATGCCCCGTTCCTTGGGGCCATACATTACTTTCACATGTCATATCCTGTAGCAAAAATTTTACAAACATAATGCCTAACATATTTGTAATCTACCATAGAACATTCAAGAATAAGGTGAATACCTTTCTACTGCCAAGAAATCAATGTTCATTTACTGCAGAAGCTCAACCTGGTGAACAATGTGCTATTTACTGGTGGATGGGCTAAAACTGGTTTATACTATGAGACTGTGTAGGAGATTTTCAAGGTGTTTAACTATTTTTGCGATTTATGCTATTTTTATTTTTCTGACCTGATATCCACATTAGGGTCCTAGACTAATGTCCCAAGGAATTCCTGGAAAAAAATCAGTAGGTACACCCAAAGTTTTCATTAGTTTAATGTGTGATTACTCATTATATCTGTTTGTCATTGTCTGTGACATTCTTCTTTTGGTTTAATAATTTAGCAAAATTAGGATTTTGGCCTGAGTTTCTTATTACTTCTGCTAGTCAACGGAGGGTTTTTGTTGTTCAAGTCTTCGAGTTGCATAGATTGATAAATATGTTTGGATGGCATGCTTGCTTCTACTATAAAGCCTTCTTCCTTCAATCCCATACCAGTTGTCTTTTCTTTTTCTGCATTAACTTTTCTTCCTAGCTTCATTTTAGAACTCATTTAACTTTTCTTCCGAGGTTCATATTTACAATTCACGGTCTTTCATTGGTGGAAAAGTGGGCTCATTTGAACTGAGGCTACAAGGCCTTTTTTATTGTAGTGGGTACAAGAGATTTTCTTTTCCTGTCTATACTATAAGAAAACCCACCATATCATGTAAGCTTTCATGACACGTCTTGCTTATTTTCTATTCAGTGTAAACATTGGCCTAATTCTTTGAAAATTTTTGTATCAGGAAACATCATAAAGGAAGCTAGACCTGTAAGCATGATTTTCACCATACTAATGTATGATGCTTTAAAGATTCAGTGTAAACATTGGCCTAATGATTTTCACAATGGAACATGCCCCACCTTGTTCATTGGATAGGCATGGTCATGTCCGCACTTATAGCAGATCATTTCACCATCTTGTTGCTTTTTGAGCATTAACTTTTAAACTCGTTCAATGATTTTCTCATTAGTAAACACCTTCTTAACAAGTTCTAGGATTCTTATTCTTGATTCAGGGGTCTCTTTTCTTGGTGTCTAGGCCAAAATGGGCATGATAGACGAGTTTGAAGCTTCTTTACAAGTACTATGAGGATTTTATACTGACATTTCTTTTGAAGTGAATGAAATCAAGGTGTGGATTTGAACTGCCTTCGGTTCTTTTATTTTTTTTGTTCTTTTTCTTTTTTGCCTTCATTTTTTCAGGTCCATCAAATCATTCTTCTATTTTTGCACTGTACTTTTGGAGCTGCTCATTTATTCATATGTTGGCAACCTTAAAGCTATGATCATTTTTTAAAATTTGTTTCATGCAGAGATCTGTAACTTCCACAAGCAGGAGAACAACCATCTGATTTTCTGATCTCAAGCAAAGAAGATATTAGTTTCCATTCCATGATATATGTTCATCGAGTTGAAGGAGGCAGAGGTTCTGAAGAAACAGCTGAAAAAGGTGCTTCTTTGGGTGTTTTTTTATTTTTTATTTAGTATTTATGAGAAACATGGTTTCTTATTTTGTTGAGTTTGTTTAGTAAGATCTGTGTTTGGCAGATTTTTCTTGCTGCCCCCCCTTCACAAAATTACAATAGTGCTCTTTTCACTGCATCATATTATTGTGATTTAATTACATCGAATTCATGGAGCTGCAGAATGAAGATTTTGGATTTTGGGGGCATTTGACCGAAAAAAAAAAAAAAGAAAGAAAAAAGAGTGGTCTACCTTTCGGGTCTTGCCAGGACGAGTCAAGTGGTTCATGTATACAGGTGGTTGATTTGTTACATGTCTTTCATTTCATTCTTGTTTTGTTTGTTGAATAGACTTTTTATCGGTCTTGTTCATATGTATTAGAGATCAAGGAGTTTTATCTATTTTTGTCTCTTATGCATTCATGCAAATTTGATTAATTTAGAATTTATAGCTAATCCAACAATTCCTTCCATGTTAAGTGAAAGGAAGTGACAAACCATAGTCTATGCAAATATTCTTTTCTTCACTTGTGAATTCATCCGAATTTGATTTGGATGCCTACCGCATCTTAATTCCATAATGTGCGGACATCTTCTCCACTAACATGGATCGTGATGGATCCCCCTGGTGAATCATGGCAGGGTAGACAAGGACAGCATAGAATGGATTGTTCAATGGGCCATGATTGGATGGTTGGTCGTATACTAATGAGGTTGGAAATTGGACTCTGGTTAGCATGTATTAAGTTTGTTAAATTTTCAATAATTCAACTTGAACTGACCATACATATATTGTATTTGCTGTGCACATGCATATAAAGCATCTTATGCAAAGTTAGTTATGGATGCAGATTTGAGATTATCTACAGATCCCAAATGTAATAAACTGTGTAGTTCTCTTTGTTTGAATTCTAATCAAAGTGGAATGGGATTTTCAATCCTCTGCCATAATGTAAGAACTGTTTCTTTCATGGGTGCTCATGCTATGACAGTGCATAAGCTTTGATAATCATACACTTTTGGCATCACTCATATTTTTGTGTGCAGGCTACAATGAAATTCAATCGCAGAGCGTCGAATAAGGTGAATTGGTCCGGGAGGTGAGTTCCGGCCCTACTTCTTTCTCTGCTTTCTGTATCCGCTTGACTAGTTCCATCGACGTGATTATGGAAACCACTTTTTCACTGAATCTAGCGCTTCCGAGGTCGGTTGGAACACTCTCGACTATTGGTGTTTCGAATCAAACCCGGGTAGATATGCAAAGTTTGCATAGCATAGTAGAGGAAGCTGGTAATTACACTTGACTATCTCGTTTTTTGGTTTTATTATTAGATGTCGTTTGGCTGCATGGATTTGGATTCTAACTTACTAGATTTTCAAACCTAAATTTTGGCAAGATATTGCTGAAGCTGTAATTTTGATTCTAACTTTTCATTTGTTTGCTTGTTTGTGAATTAACCGTGAAAGATGGCTAAAAGGTCACAGACCTTGTAGATTTTGAGTATTCAATGATATTTGAGCCTAGTTTCTCAATATAAAACTCTACCTCCTACGATCCAAAAGCCCAACAGAGATAAAATGGAGAAATTTCAATGCTTATTTAGAGATTTTTCGTTCTTATGTTTTGACTTTTAAAGTTTTTTTTTCTTTTTATTGGTTGAATTGTGTAATAGAGAGCTGATTGATGTGGTATGTTTTTGTTGTATTTTTTTAATGAATTTTATGGATTTTTTTTATTTTTTATTTTTATTTTAAAATTGTTTCTTTGAGTGTGGCGCTTCAGGAGAAGAGAACGATAGATTTGGTTTATGGGGGAGGGAGTGTGGGATTGATGGGTTTAATCTCCCAAGATGTTTATGATGGAGGCTGCCATGTTCTTGGGTAAGAAATCAGGTCCTCAAAAATGGAATTTATTTATTAATTTTATTTTTTTAAAAGTTCAGTTCATGAAAGCTTTTGGTATACTAGCTATGGATTTATGGGATTAGTGTCTTTTTAGTATCTTTCTTAGTATCTTTCTTTTAATGTATTTATTCCAACAACTCTTATGCCTCTTGAGGTATGTAAAACATTCGTCTTGAGCTTTTTTCTCTCTATTCATAGCTCTTCTGCAGCATATCTTCAATTATAGTGTTATCTTTTCTTACTAGGACTTTTTTGGTTAGATAAGGAATTTGGTTGTTGGGTTTTGGTCTTCAGACTACTAAATCTCACAAACTTGTAAGTTAGAATTGTACAGAATAAATTCTGTTGATTTTTGTAAATTGCATGTAACTTGCTTTTGGCATCTGTTCTAATATTCTTTAAAAAGAGATTTGTCCCATGGCTATGAAATTGTCCCATGGGCATCTATTCTACTAACCGACTTTCTAATGTGCATGTACATGGAACTCTTGTGGCATACTGCAACTATTTGAAATCTCAGCAACCTGCTGAATCAACATTTGGTTTGTAGTCTGTTGATTGTCCCTTGCATTGAGCTTGATTTATATCATACCACTGTTTCTTTTAGAATTAACGGCTCTTTGATTGATTATCTCTTAGAGATGCATTGATTTTTTCTTTTAGAAGATTATGATGCATTTAAGTTGGTGCTGACAGATTAATTTGAGTTACTTGTATGCCACATATATCAACCATCACGTCTTGCCAAAGTTGTTATGCCTGAAAGCTGCCTCTGTAGAAATAGTTTACAGGTAAATATATCCCTTGAATTTGTGGATGATGTGATTATGACAATATATCTCATGATTCACAAGATAAGCCTATATTTTCCCCATAAAATGAGCTTATGCATGTTTGTATCTATGTATATTAATTTAGCATAGTGCACGATGTGCTGATGGATCCATCTAACTCTGCACAACCATTAAACAATTGAAAATTCATGGGATGATGAAGGCTGCCCAAAGTCCTTATTTGAGCTCTGTACATTTGTTATTGTGGCCACACATGCATCAATGTAGGGTCAATAGACGTAATGGAATTCAAGTTGTAACATTTGTCACCTTGATAGTATTTGACTTTTTAAGGATTAAGGATCAAATGATTGATTATTTTCCATGCATCAATTTGTTGAATGCTACTTTTTGACTCTTTTTTTTTTTTTTTTTTTTCTTGTGTGCAGGATTTTAATCAATTGTGCCTGAATTTAGGCCTACAAGCACTTTAGCTTTTTGACGCCACTCGTGCTACGAGTAGATCATATAGAGGATTTGTTTTTATTTATTTATTCAAGACCATTTTTTATTTATTGTAATAAATGTTATATTTTTATTATGAAGTAATATAAATTTTATTTAATATTTAGTTTTAGTTGTATTGCGTCATTTTTAATGTTTCAAATATTAAAAAACCACAAGGTTTTCAATTGAATCATTGGCCTACTGGGGCATTTCAAACCTATGCAAAGCTTTTAGCGGCGCTTTTCTATCAAAAGTGTTCAGAAACATTACTTTTACCGACGCTTGTGCAGACTCTTTGTGGCGCTTTTTGTACTTTGTCGTGCTTCTGTCAAAAATACTGTGCTCGCCAAAAGCACCGCTAAAAGTCGAATGAGCGCCAGAAGAGGAATTAAGATTAGCGATGCTTAGACAAATGCCACTAAAATTATACTAGCACCACTAAATCTTTTACCGACACCCCTATATAGCGGCGCTTTCCTAGCGCCGCGAAAAAGAGCCACCGGCGTTTTTGGGATCTTTAGCAGCGCTTAAAACCGTCGGTAAAAGTCCTTCATGTAGTGTGTATAAAACACAAACATCTCGATGGGCCAGCTAATGAGCTTTATAAGCGACAGAATGAGACATGTTACATCAGTTCAAGTTAAAACCGATTCAGTAGGGGTGGCTAACAGTGAGGCGTGAACTGCCAGTGGGGGTGTACTAATAAGCTAACAAAAAAAAAAGAGTTAAAACCGGCTCAAGTGTATAACTTAGCCTCACGAAGTTACAGTCCAGTGAATATTTTGGGATATTTTTTCATTTTAACCATCCAATAAATGTCCACTATTCTAATGGTTAAGAAATCAAATAAATGTAGATTTTGGGTCATGAAACATATAAACTTGTAACACATTGGCTGACT
The DNA here is from genome assembly GCA_037074715.1 of Magnolia kwangsiensis. NCBI lineage: Eukaryota > Viridiplantae > Streptophyta > Magnoliopsida > Magnoliales > Magnoliaceae > Magnolia > Magnolia kwangsiensis. The sequence goes on along the minus strand of CM073577.1, from coordinate 101,847,713 downwards.
TCTTTTGAATTTTTGGTATGCCATGGATTGATGCGAAAAACTTGATGCGCTTCTCCCTATACTTTCCACCTGCACAGTGATCCAAGACAAAGGAAACCCTGGATAGAGCCGGGGAACCTCCGATGCTTAAGTTAGTAATGGGATCAGGAAGAAGGTGTTTTTAGGGAGTTTTTCTGCATACCTTTGATCCTGGAGAGCCCTTCTTTTATAAGAATGAGAGGTCCCGACAAGAGAGGATTCTCTCCCTGATTTCTAGGAGATTTGATTAACTTACAATATATTTAAAGATATGTTTCAATCCTGAGACTTTCGAGATCATGAATCCTTCTACAAAAATTTTGGGTTCGGGACGGTATTTTAGTTTACACCGTTTGTTCATTGCTTGGCTCGACCTCAACTGACTTTGATATCAAATAAGTCTCGGATGGCTTCAAGGATGAAGCTTTTTACCTTCTGTTGTACGAATCAACATCGGTTTAGAATTGATGTCCTTCTTTTATCTGATAGTTGACACTATAACAGACTTTACATGGGTCGGTTTTATGGTTGATCAGGTGGCTTTTAGCTTTTAGGCTTTAATCAGCCCCTTTAGACGCTGCTGCCTCGTTAGCCGAGTCAACTTTATGCGTCTTACATGTATCGCCTTTGGCTCTTGACTTTTCAAGTCTCGGTCGGGATTCATTTTCTGTAATCTGAGTAAAGTCTCTCCTTTAGGCTTGCCTTGTCTCGATCTGACTTGCTGTCTCGGGCAGTGTCAGTAGAGTTGGTCCATTCCATAACCGAGTCTCTGGACTTGTCATATTTTCTCCCAATAGTAAGCCCCCTTACTTCTTGTGTCAGCTGTGTTAACACTAAGGAGTAATGAGTCTATGGGTCAGTTTTTACCAGAGAATGAGGTTATGATGGAACATTTAATACTCCTTCTATCGTCCTTAACATGTGGCGGTTCGTTGCTCGAGGTCACACGAGCGGACATCTGTTAGAACGCTTCGTCCCCCCATAAACGTCAGACACGTGGCGAGGGCGTTATTTGTGTCAGTCGGCGTACGCCACATGTCGGGCGGGGGAGTTGAAACAGGTGTCAATTCGACTCCTCCTTAAATGCTTCTGCCACATGGCAGGGTTATAAAAGGGGGGAGTGGGATTCATTTTCCATTTTTGCGCATCCACTCCTTTTTCCATTTTCTCTTCTCTCCTCCATTTTTCCTTTTCTATCATCGCGTTCTGCCATTTTCTTCATTATTTCCATCCTTCTTTTCCTTTTTACTTCCCCAACTGTGCATTTTTTGCCTCTCCGGTGAGTTTTCTCTTCCTCTCTTTTCTTTTTGACTTTTAATGGCAATGTATTCTTCAAGTCCGCCAGAGGGGATTTTCGGTGATGAGGACGGAACGAGACATCTCTGGAATGTCTCGGAATCGCCCTCACTGCTGATGAAGATGGTGATTAGCACTAGTGAAGCTTTCCAATTTACTGCTAGGGTATTTGGGACTTCAACGGAACGTCCTGCTTCGGCAGGTCCTTCTGACGGAGGACCGTCTCTGGTGATTGCCCCAGGTAGACCTAACCCTTATTTTCCTGTGGATGAATTGGAAGAAGAAGAGGATGAATTCGAGGAAACCACTAAGTTGATACCTCTTAGGAGATCGCACGGGCTGTTGAGTCGGCTGATGAAGAAGGAGAGGCTACAAAGGGAGGGGATGTTAAAGACGAGCAGAGAGTTTCGGTCCTTTCGCTCTTGATCGAGGCAGACTTAGATAGAATTCAAGTCGGGTACCATGTCCCTGACTCTGTGATTCTTTGCCTCCCCCTCCCGAGTGAATTGCCCGACCATCCTCCTCCTGGTCACAATTTTCTAAGTCGCCATGCAATGTGGCTTGTGTCTGCCCCTTCAACCTATTTCTTGGGATTTTCTTTCCCGACTTCGCATTGTTCTCAAGCAGATAGTTTCGAATGGGTGGAGGAACTTGTTCAGATGTTCAATGTTATGGGCTAAGGCAGAGCAGCCCCCACTGACCATTGACGAGTTCCTCTATCTGTACCAAGTACGGCCAAACCCTCATCAGCCCGACTGGTATTTTATGAACGCTTGGAGGAACAAGGGTGGCTTTTTAATAACCGACCCTCCTACCTCCAACAAGCACTAGAGAGAGATGATTCTGGGTGTGCGGTCATGGTAGACTGCCAAGCCTGGGCTCTTTAAACCTCGTGTTTATCGGACATTCTTTGAAGCAGGTGACTCAACGTATCCCTTCCCTGTCTCTTCTTATTATGATGTTTTTGAGTCTGACTGAATGTGTTCCACAGAGACTCCCAAGAAAAGGCTAAATTCAGAGCCAACGCTCTATCTCAGATCAAAGAACTATGGGCGCTAAGTCCGGAGGATCGATCTTGGAAGAATCTTCTTCAACCAGAACGTCTTCTTCTCTCAGGCTTATATTCGACCATGATACGTATCATCAAGTTATTTTGACACATTTCTCTTGAATTTTTCTAACTCTACACCTTGTCTGACATAGATATGATTGAAGCTCGGCCCCTCTTGAAACCAGCTTCCAAGCTGAAGGCTCCTCCAAGGTCGATGCTTCTGTCAGAGACTCGGCCTTCAAAGAAACCAAAGACGGCTCCGAAGGCTAGGGAGCCATCCGCTCCGGTTGCCCCTGCCCCGGCTATCCTGACCTTTGTCATACTCTCTTACCCATAAGAGAGGGCGGAAGAGGTGGACGCAGTCCCTGCTGAGTCTCAGATGGCTTCTGAGCCAGGACCCGTTGCAGAGCGGGTTTCAGAACTGAGAGAAGAGCTGAGAGGGGAGACCTCAAGAGGAGAGATGACTCAACAAGAACCTTCTCTCCTTCTACGAGATGTGTCGGCCCTCGTCCCATCGGCCCTCGTCTCAAGGCAGGTTCTGGTTCATGCGGCGAAAGTGCTGCTTAAGGTAAGGCCTTTGATCTCCGTCGTCCTAAGTAGTTTCTCTTTAATCCCGGCATCATAGTTCTGACGTCAAGTCTTCGTTTTGTAATTTTCTCCTTGTATGCTTAGGGGTAGCTCGGATCTTACTGATGCTGAGAAAGGAGCTGAAGAGTTGGAGACGCAGCTTGAAGACGCCTTGACTCGGGCCAGCATGTTGTCGGGGGACTAAAGTCTTACAAAAAAGGCTACCGAGGATGCTAAGGCCGAGTGTGCCTGCGTGACCTTGTTGCTGAAAGAGGCTCACGAGGAGAGTCGGTGGCTTCATCAGGCTTTGTTTACATGGTTGTCATTTTTTAGTCTTTCCTAACGCTTCATTAGGTCGACCTAAGGGTAGTAGATTTTTAGATGCTCGACATTCCACGGATGAGGTAGTAATTGCCTGATTAGGTCTTCCAATCAGTACGTTCTCAGTCGGATGGTACTTAAGACGACATAAGGTCCTTCCCAATTGGGTCCCAATGTGCCCGCACCTACTTCCTTGGTATTGGGGAACATTTTTTTGGAGGACCATGTCCCCGATTTAAAAATGCCTAACCTTGACTTAGGTATTGTAGAACAGAGCTACTTGTTGCTGCCAAGCCATCATTTGTAGCCGAACTATTTTCCTTTGTTCATCCAGAAGATTGAGTCCGAGAGCTAGGAGTTCTTCATTATCTTCTTCATCGAATGAACTGACTCGGACTGAAGGCAACCCAATCTCCACTAGGGTGACAGATTCCAAGCCATAAGCAAGGGAGAAAAGCATTTCTCCCGTAGAGGTTCGAGCCGTGGTTCGGTATGCCAATAATATCTTTGGGAGTTCCTCAGTCCATGCTCCTTTGGCTCGGTCGAGTTTAGTTCAAAGATGCTGTTTGATGATCTTATACTTCAACCTGTTCGTTCGTCTGAGGATGATGGGGCAATGAATACATGTTTCTGATCCTGAGATTATGACATATCTCTCGATAGCTCCTATTGTCAAACTGCTTCCCATTGTCAGTTATAATAGTCTGGGGTATCCCGAACCGATAGACAATATTTTTCCATACAAAGTCCGTGATCTTCTATACGGTTATCTTCATCAATGGCTCTGCCTCAACCCACTTCGTGAAGTAGTCCATTGTCACGATAATAAACTTGGTCTGGCTTTTTCCCATAGGGAGAGAAACAATAATGTCAATTCCCCACTGCGCAAAGGGCCAAGGACCGGTCATGGGAGTTAGTTCTTCAAGAGGTCTCAGGATAGCCGCGAATCGCTGACATTTGTCGCATCTCTGGATGAGCTTACGAGCGTCGTGCTGGATAGTCGGCCAATAATATCCCTGGTGTAAGACCTTGTGTGTGAGTGATCACCCTCCTGAGTAGTTTCGATAGATCCCTTCGTGGATTTCTTGTAGTACATAATCGGCTTCACTAGGGTTTAAGCATCATAGCAACAAAGCATAGTAACCCTTTTTATATAACGTCCTGTTAAGTATGGTGTAACAGGAAGCTCGGATCTTCAATTGTCGAGTCTCTACACGATCATTAAGCAACTCCCCATTATTGGGTCGAGCCAAGAAGGTTCCGAGTTAATTATGCGTACGGTCGAGCTAGCTGGTTCATTGATACTCGACTTAGTGACATACTCGATCGGAACAGACCTGAGTATGTCATCTTCATCGGCAGAGGCAAGTCTTGCTAATAGATTGACTTTGGCATTTTCAGTTCGAGGGATCCAAGTGACGACACAAAGTTGAAAGTTGCCGATCAATTCTTTAACTTTCTCCATATACACTTTCAGTTGGTCTTTTCATGTTTGATACACGCTGGTGACTTGATTGACGACTAGCTAGGAATCGTTGAAGACGTTGAGATGTGTAACCCCTAAACTGGCCGCGAGTCAGAGACCGAGAGGTAACACTTCATATTCTGCTCTATTGTTCGAGGTTTGAAATCCAAGTCTTAAGGCATACTGCATGTAGGTTTGATCAGGTGTTTCCAGAACAACTCCTGCCCCGCTTGCCTTAGAGTTGGAGGAGCCATCGACATACAACTTCCAGGGGATTGGGTCGGTTGATGACTTGGGAGAAGCGGTTGTCGATTTTTCAGCGTGCGCGGTAGCATGTTTAATCATTGAGTCGGCTTGTGGTGTTACTTCAACAATGAAGTTGGCCACAACTTGCCTTTTGATTGTTACTCTCGGCTTATATTGGATGTCGAATTCACTGAGTTCTATCGCCTACTTTGTAAGTTAGTGGGATACTTCTGGTTTCTATAGAATCTGACGCAACGTGAGGTTGTTCATAACAATAATGGTATGAGCTTAGAAGTATGGCCGAAATCGCCGCGAGGAGACCGCCAGGACTAAGGCCACTTTTTCCAAGAGTGGATATCTTGTTTCTACCAACAGTAATGCTTTGTTGACATAATAGACTGGCAGTTGCTTTCGTTCGTGTTCCCATATTATAGCCGAGCTAACCGCTGCCTCGGACACTGCGAGATACAATAATAGAGCTTCCCCTGGTTCAGGTTTTGATAAAAGAGGTGGAGATCCGAGATAAGACTTTAATTGTTGGAACGCTGCTTCACACTCTTCTGTCCAATCCACCATTTGTCATCTCTTTAGTTGTTTGAAGAATGGGAGACATTTGTCGGTGGTTCCGGAGAGGAAACGGTTGAGTGCAACTACTCGTCTAGTCAACCTTTGTATGTCTTTGATTATTTTTAGAGACTTCATGTCAAGCAACACTTTGATCTTCTTCGAATTTACCTCGATCCCTCACTGGCTAAATAGGAATTTGAGAAACTTTTTCAAGCTAACGCCAAAGGCACACTTACTCGGATTTAGCTTCATTTGGAACTTGCGTACGATCAGAAACATTTCTTCTAGATCGGTTATATGGTCGGCCGCGTGTACACTTTTAACGAGCATATCATCAATGTACACTTTCATGGTTCGGTCGATTAGCTAAGCAAAGATTTTGTTTACTAATCTTTCATAAGTTGCTCAAACATTTTTCAAACCAAACGACATCACACAGTAATAATAAAAATCTTTGTCGGTGACAAAGGTGGTCTTAGATTTATCAGATTGATGCATTACAATTTGATTGTACCCTTAATAAACATCCATAAAACTAAGAAGTTCGTGTCCCGCAGTGCTATCCACTAACTGATCGATCTCGAAAGAGGAAAGCTGTCCTTTGGGCAGGCTTTGTTTAGGTCGGTATAGTCAATACAGACTCGCCACTTCTCATTGGCCTTCTTCACAAGTACGACATTAGTTACCCATTCTAGGTAGTATATCTCTTCTATAAATTTGGCCATGAGGAGCTTGCCGACCTCTTCTTCAATGATAGTGTACCTTTTAGGGCCGAGCGGACGTCGCTTTTGTCGGATTGGCCGGTATGTAAGATCGATGTTGAGTCAGTGAGAAATTACTGATGGGTCGATTCCTAGCATGTCTTCATGGCTCCATGCAAATATGTTAATGTATTGTCAGAGCAAAGCTATCAAATTGTCTTTCAGTGGTGATTGCAAAGACAAGCAAATTTGCACCGTTTTAAATTCATCTGTCTCAACCAAGGGTATCGAGATAAGGTCTTCCACCGATTTTCCTCGTTCATGAGTCTCGACCCGAGGATCCAGTGTCTCAATCATGGATACCTCAGTCGGGGCCTTTACGACTATTGTATAGCAGCGCCGTGCATCTTGTTGATCTCCTTTAATGAATCTTACTCCCGACTCAGTCAAGAATTTTATGGAGAGGTGATATGTAGATACCACGGCCTGAAGAAGACTTAGAGATGACTGGTCTAGTATAGCACTATAAACAGATGATTGATCGACTATCAGAAAGTCGACCACTACTTTCGCTTGGTGTGGAGGGTTTCCAGAGTAAATGACAGTGAAATGATTCCTTTTGGGAGTATCTATCCTCATGAGAATCCAATTAATGGGGTACAAACCGGCTGCAATATCGATCGTTCAACACCCTTTTTTCAAATGCCTGAGTAAACAACACTTTAGCAGATGATACTATGTCAATGAGTAAGCGGAAGACCTTTCAGTTTGCGATGGTAAGAGTAACAACCAATGCATCATCATGAGGGTGATGGATGTCTCGGGCATCCTCACCAGTGAATGAGATGCAGTACTTCTCTCTTTTCCTTTCCTTTGTAGGCTGACCTAAGATGAGGATCTCGGACTCAGGCCGACTGATGCTCCTGACATAATTTTTTCTGGCATTGTTAAAGTCGCATCCTCCTCGGGGGCCACGAACGATAGTTCGGATTTCTTCCGTGGGTCGGTTGTCACCTGGGCATTCTTCCACTATCTCTGATCTTTGGATGTGTTCTCTGAGCCGACCTTCTCAGATGAGCCTTTCGATCTCTTCCTTTAGATGGTAGCAGTCACTCGTATTGTGCCCATGATCGCGATGATAGTGATAGTACTTATTCTTACTCCATCGGTTGGGATTGCTTCAGATTTTATCCAGCTAGTTGACAAATCCTTCACCTTTAATCTCCATCAGCACCTGCTCTTGAGGTTTATTAAGCAGGGTATATAGAAAAAACTTTTGGTCTGGTCGCTTACCCGACTTGCGTTCATCACGTGTTCGGTCGTCGTTGCACTTCTTTCCTCTAGCCGAGTCAACTTCCTTTTTAGCTGACTCTTTGACTGGGGCTTTCGCGTTCTGAGTGGCTTCGCGCATAATTTGGGTTTCCACAGCATCCGCGTACTTATTCGATCGAGTCATAAATTTGGCCAGAGTCATGAGCGGATTCTTGTCCAGGGATGTTAGAAATGGCTTATCCCTAACGCCTTGCATGAGTGAATTGAGTGCTGTCTCTTGTGAATGTTTCCAAACTTTGACTGACTCAAAGTTAAAGTGTCAGTAGCTCTCCCTCCTTCTGAACTATGTTGTTCAGATGTGCAGGGGGCTTTAACTTCTTCTTTTCACCAATGAAATTGGTGAGGAATGCGTCACTAATCTCCGCGAATGAACTGATAGACTTCGGTTTCAGCTGCTTGAACTAAAGTCGAGCTACATCAGCTAAGGTGAGGGAGAAAGCTCGGCACATCATGACATCCGAATCATCGTGTAATTCCATGTATATCCGAAAGTATTCGATGTATTCAGTTGGGTCGATTTTACCGGTGAAAGGTGTAACGTGTGGAAGACGAAACCTTTCTGGTAACTGATCTTGCATTACTTCATTAATGAATGAAGATGTCTTTATTTCTAGTCTGGTTTGATGTGCATCCTGACCCTGCTTCATGTCCGCAATCTCTTCCCTCACCTCTTTTTTGAAGTCATGGAGGTCAGCTTTCCAAAGCTCGTCACCTTGCCACTCCCTCAATCAGAGGCTGGCTGCGCCTTCGCCAATCTATTTCGTGACGAAGATCAGTTGGGGGCAACACGACAATCACGGAATGAGCAGGTGCTGGCTCAGACGGATCGTGGGGCTGACTCTACTGAGGGACCGAAGGGACTGACTGCGGAGCAATAGGTTCAGGGTCTACTACTTGTTGCGAAACGTTCGTTGCTTGACCTTGATGAAGCTGCCGAACTTGTTGACAGTGCATCTACTCCAACATTTGTTTCATAACATTTATATCGGCTCTGAGCTCCTGCACCTCCCGATCCAACTGTCCATTTCCTCGGTTTCGTTAGGCGTTAGTCGTAGCAGAGGTCGCTGGAGCCCCTTGGGCTATGCTTACACCCGGTGCCTCATTCAGTTCTTCTTGGACCCTTCTTCTAGTTCTCGCCATTAAAGCACCCTTACAACTTCTGGTTAGAGTGTAGAAAATGACTTTTTGTTCTGTTTCCCATAGACGGCGCCAAACTGTTGATACGAAAAACTTGACATGCTTCTCCCTGTACTTCCCACCTGCACAGTGATCCAAGATCAAGGAAACTTTGGCTAGAGTCGGGGAACATTCGATGTTTAAGTCAATAATGAGATCAGGAAGAAGGTATTTTCATGGAGTTTTTCTGCGGACCTTTGATCTTGGAGAGCCCTTCTTTTATAGGAGTGAGAGGTCTCGGCGTGAGGGGATTCTCTCCATGATTTCTAGGAGATTTGATTAACTTGCAATCTGTTTACGGATATTTCCTGATCCCGATATTTTCGAGATCATGAATCCTTCTACAAGATTTTTTAGTTTGGGACAGTATTTTAGTTTACATCATCTCTTCCTTGCTTGGCTCGGCTTCAACTGACTCTGATATCAAATTAGTCTCGGCTGGCTTCAAGGATGGAGCTTTTTATCTTCTATCGGATGAATCAACATCGGTTTGGAACCGATGTCCTTCTTTTATCCGATAGCTGACACTATAACCGACCTTACATGGGTCAGTTTTATGGTCGATCAGGTGGCTTTTAGCTTTTGGGCTTTAATCGGTTCCTTTAAACGCTGTTGTCTCATTAGCCAAGTAAACTTTATAAGTCTTACACATTTCGCCTATGGCTCTTGACTCTTCAAGTCTCGGTCGGAATTCATTTCCTGCAATTCGAGTTAAGTCTCTCCCTTAGGATTTACCTTGTCTCGGTCTGACCTACTATCTTGGGCAGTATCAGTAGAGTTGGTCCATTCCATAACCGAGTCTCTGGACTTGTCATATTTTCCCTCAGCACTACGTATGAAATTGCTAAGTAATTCATAAGTGCGTGTGTATCACCCATCATCCTCTTCCAGAGTACCATAGGAGACATTTTTTAAATTCTGCACAACAGTTGCAACAACTCTCATTTGAAACTCTCTTTCTCAACTACAGTTCTTCAACGGCTGGTAGATCATAAATGGCTTCCATTTCTCAACGTAAGAGTTTCACATCTTTGCTAGTATTTTTTATCCTTTTATTCTAAAATTTGGGGATTTTTTTTTTTGTATCTTTTTCCCATCTTTGTAAATTACTGAAAAGTCGTTGCATGAATCGCAGCCGAATCTCTCTGATCTAGTATGCGACTCTAAATTTCTTTTTTGATTTTCATGTTCAGAAACACGCATTTTCTTTTTTATTACAGTTGCGGTTTCATGTTGGTGGCATTACTTTCTTCTAAGAACGGATTGGTAATTTGGAAATTCTCTAACTGTTGATAGGTGTGCGGCCGGCGTCCATTGCCGATAAGCAAATTGGGTGGGTTTGGTTGAGAATCTGTGATGATCAGACCAAAAAGCATGGGCCGGGCTTCGTTGCTCTTTCTCCTCCTCCTCGCATTTGGGTTCTGCTTCGTGACATATAACTCCTTGATTATGATCATCCACAACAGAACCAAAAATTTGCAGAACAATACGGTCGACGGTCTGGATGGATTGTCATCGTCGTTCGATCCTGTCGTTAAGATGGTAGACAATGTGAAGATCTCGAAGGGTGGAAAGTTACCTTTCCATGTCGCGGTTACGGCGACGGATGCTCCGTACGGTAAATGGCAATGCCGGATAATGTATTATTGGTATAAGAAGGTAAAGGATTTGCCTGGATCTGAGATGGGTGGTTTTACGAGGGTTCTTCATTCGGGAATGGCCGACGATCTGATGGATGAGATCCCAACGTTCGTCGTCGATCCTCTACCGGCAGGTATGGATCGGGTGAGGATTTTTCCCATTTTTGAAGTTGATTCTTTTCATCTTTTCTTTTATTTATTTTCCTTGCTTTCATCTGTTTCAGTGATTTATTCATGCAGTTTGAATACACAATTATCTCTGTCATTTTGAGGTTTTGAGAGTTGGATGTAATATGCAATTTTAGCTGAGCTAAATAGATTTATTTTATTTTATTTTATTTTTATTTTTTGCCCCTTTTTTTCTGAGCAAATAACCATTTGGTGTGTCCCAGACCTTCCTGTAATCCTGATATCTCATATGACGGGCTCCTACTTGAATGGTGGTTGTGTGCCTTGTGGCACAAAAATCTTCCCCATCATAAGAGTCTTCCCCAATCGCAGGTGGAGGCGAATTGGCTGCGTCCCCGGCCATAGGAAGTTACTGTAGGAAGCTGTCTGAGGTCCACAGAGCTGCCCTTGATAAATCAACTCTGTCCATCCATCAGCTTCTAAACATCACAATAAGGCAGGAATCCAAAAATAAGTAATATCCAGAACTCAGGTGGGTCACACCACATGAAATAGTGATAACCGAACATCCACTGTTGAAACCTTTCTGAAGCTGACCATGATGTTTATATGCCATCCAAACTGTTCATAGGGTTATTACCAAAGAGATAAGCTGTAGGAACAAAGATCACTATGATACAAAACTTATGTGGGTTGAATAAAGCTTCCAATGGTGGGCATTCAATCCCCACTATTTTGTGTGTCATGACCCACTTGAGTTTTGTATCTGCCTGATTTTTGGACTCTTTGGATTCCTTTTTCTTTTTTCCTTTTGGAAGTTAAAACAAGAAAAATTTCACCAACCAAGCGGGCCACTAACGGTCAAATTTCATGAGATTAACCAATGGGAAAGAAGATGAAAGAGGGGAAAAACAAAATGATGTCTGGAGCATCACCAATCTTAGAAAATACATGGGTCTGGACCTATGGAGACAGAACAGGTTAATGATGCACAGACAGGCGATGTGGACAAACATACTTTTCAATCACAGAGGAAGAAAATGTGTTCACAAGTACAGAAACTGTGGGGTCGCTCATGCAAAAGACGGGCAAAAAGGAAGATGATTCTAACTCTTACATATAAGATCATGTCTAAAGATGACTTCCTTAGGAAATATCTTAGAATTAAAACTGCCACTATTTTTCTTTCTCCATGAAGGGATGGAAAGGAAAGTCTACTAAGGCAGTTAGAAATTTGACCAGTGAGTTAGCTGACTTTGTGGACAAGCAAACTTTTCCATCACAGAGGAAGAAAGTGTGTTCACAAGTACAAAAACTGTGTGGTCACTCATGCAATAGACGGGCCGAAAAGGAATATCATTCTAACCCTTACATATGAGATTATATGTCTAAAGATGACTTCCTTTGGAAAGATCTTGGAATTAAAAATGCCACTATTATTCTTTCTCCAAATATGTTATGCAAGGGCTGGGAAGGAAAGTCTACTAAGGCAGTTAGAAATTTGATTAGTATGGTGTATTTGATGTCTTAAATCGAGTCAGATACAGGGTCTGTCGTTGCCATCGACAACCTGTTCAATGTCACCTTCAATGGTATCTAACAGTTCTTGATCCCATCGATATTTTCTAGATTTTGTTCAGTTGGTTGCTGGACTAACTGGGTACTTTTTCGATGCCATCGATAGGTATTTGATGCCATCGACAGGCCTTCAATGCCATCTACAAGATTAGTTTGATGGCATCGATAGGGCTTCAATGACATCGACAGATTCTGCGCAAATTTTTTACAAAACTATGAAATCACGGGATTTGTTTTCGATTTCGTTTGGGATTCTTTCCAAGGCTATATATATGGGTGTAAATGAGATTGAGAGGTATTCTAAGGGTTTCCAAATAGTCCTAGGGTTTCAAAGGCTGTAGAAAGGGTGAGATTCGAGGTCGTTCGAATCGGGTGAGCTCTTTCTCTTTGTAATTTCTGTTTTCATAGTGACCATCTGTTGCTTTATGTCATAGTTTTTTTCCGAAATGGTTTTTCCACATTAAATCGCTGTGTTCTTCTCCCTTTTGTTTGCTGCTATTGGATTGCTATCCTAGATTCATCCGCAGTTCTCCCAACAAGTGGTATTGAAGCTAACATTGAGGTGCAGGCTTGAATCTGAAGGACTAGTCACAATGGGAAACACTAAGTATGATATTGAGAAGTATTAAGGGAAATATAATTTTAAGTTATGAAAGGTTAAGATGATTAGCCTATTAACTAAGCAAGACGAAGATAAGGCTCTTGAGGAGTGACCACCGTCTATGAGTGACGAAGACTGGAATATTCTTGATAAAAATTCCTTATCCTCTATCCGTTTGTGTCTCACATATGAGGTCCTCTACAATGTCTTGATGGAGAAAATCGCAGTGACTTTGTGGGCAAAGTTAAAAGACTTTTATGCTAAAACGTCTACTAAGAATCACCTACATTTGAAGCTGCAGTTGTTCAATTTCAGGATGGAAGAAGGTAGAGATATGGAGGCCCACATAAGTAGTTTTAATAAATTATTTTGCAAGTTGCTGGACATGGAAGAAGTGGTCAAAGATGAAGCTCAAGCATGTATGTTGTTGAATTCTGTTCAGGCATCGTATGAGTCATTCAGGGACTCATTGTGCACCGGTAATAAGTCCTTGAGTGTGGACACCATTATTTCATCCCTTAAAGGGAAGGCCATGAGAAAGATAAACGGCGGCATAGGGACATCTTCTGATGCACTGCTTACAAGAGGCAGGAATACTGAGCGAGGTATAGGATCTTCAAGACTTATATCTAAATTTAAGGGCAAAGAGCAAAGGAAAATTAAAGTACTAGAACTATGGGATGACTGGACACATGAAGAAAAATTGTACAAATCCTAAAGAAAATAAAGAAAACTCAGAGGCTTCTTCCAAGCAGGCTAATATTGTCACATCTGATGAAGAGACAAACACATGTGAGGTGTTGTATGTGTTTATAATCGGACACTTGCATGACGATCATAGAGACGAGTGAATCCTTAACACAGGAGCTTTATATCATATGATTCCTCATTGGAGTTGGTTCGCCAGTTACAAAGAGTACAATGATGGATAGATCTTTATGGGCAATGACAATGCCTGTAATGTTGTGGCTATTGTTACGGTGCGCATCAAGTATTCGATGGGATGGTGCATACCTTGATTGAGGTCAGGCACATTCCTGAGATGAAGAAGAACTTAGTTTCTCTCGGTGCACTCGAGGCTATAGGGTACAAATTCACTGGTCTTAATGGTGTCCTTAAAGTTTCAAAAGGGGTACTCATGGTTATGAGAGCGCAGAGGCACGAAAACCTTTATACGTTGATCAGAAGTACTTAATAGGTGGAGTGGCAGCGACTATTGTGGATTCCACATCTTCATGTACGTGACATGCTCATTTGAGCCACATGAGCGAGCGGGGCATAAAGGTACTTTCTGATCGATGTTTGATTCTAGTTTTTAAGAATTTTGATTTAGATATATGTGAGCATTGTATATATAGTAAAAAATCTAAATTATTTTTTAAATCTGAAAAATATGTATGTAAGGGAGTGATTGATTATGTGCACTTTGACGTATGGGGGCCATCACTAAAGGTTTCCGTTGGAATATTATCATGATTTTTCTCATTCATTAAAGACTACGCCTGAAAAGTTTATGTTTACTTCATGAAATGTAAATCTGAAGTTTTCACCATATTAAGACAATGGAAGGTAATGGTGGAAAAACAGTCAACGTGAAAAATAAAGGTTTTAAGGACTGACAATGGTGGAGAATTTACTTCCACTAAGTTTAATGAATATTACAAAGATGAAAGGATCATTAGGCACAACACGGTGCGCCACACGCTCGAACAAAATGGTTTGACTGAATGGATGAATTAGACTCTCTTGGAGAGGGCCTGATCCATGTTAAATAATGCTGGGTTGGGCAATGACCTATGGAATGAGGCCCTTAACATGGCTTGCTATTTGGTGAACCATTTTCTTTTACGACAATTGAATATAAAATTCCAAAGGAATTATGGAGTGGTCATAAGATGGACTACTTACATTTGTGCATATTTAGTTGTGAGGCTTACTTTCATGTATCGTCAGTTGAGAGAGCTAAGCTAGACCATAGAGCCAAATATTACATATTTGTTGGTTATGATGTTGGTGTGAAAGGTTACAGGTTATTTGATAAGGTCATAAATAAGGTCATCACTAGCAGTGACGTCAGATTCGATGAAAGTTCCTTATTCCTCAAGAATGATCAAGAGGAGTAAGATGAACCAGAAAGGTTAAGCGTAGACATCCAAATTGACATAGATGATACTCGAACAAAAATAGATGCACCGATAAAGGTATAGGAATAGGTGGAGCAGCCACCTATGAGAAGAAACCCACTACGAGATTACAGGTTACCGACAAGATTCAGGGACAACTCTAATACTGCATATGACCTCGTTACAGATGAGGGAGACCCATCTACTATTCAGGAGGTTCTTGATGGGCCTAATGCAGAAAAATGGAAGGTGACTATGGACGATGAGATGGACTCTTTATACAAGAATCACATATACGAGCCGGTGGAGCTTTCAGTGGGTTGAAAAGTGATCGGATGCAAGTGGTTATTCAAAAAGAAATATAATAGATACAAAGCAGGGTTGGTAGCGAAGGGGTATGCTTAGAGAGAAGGAATCGACTTCACAAAGATATTCGTAGTAGTGGTTAAGTGTCTATCAGATTCATGTTGGCGCTGGTTGCCTAATATAATCTCGAGATAGAACAAATGGATGTCAATATTGCATTCCTACATGGGGAGTTGGAAGCGAAAATTTACATGAAGCAACCAGAGGGCTACGAAGTTAAAAGGCCGGAGAACAAGATTTGCAGGTTAATGAGGTCATTGTACGGCCTGAAACTGTCATCTAGGCAGTAGTATAAAAAATATGATTCTGTCATGTTGAGTTAGAAATTTACTCGGAGTGAATACGATCATAATGTCGATTACAAGACATTAAGTGATGAAAAATTCATCATCATAGTATTATATGTTGATGATATGTTGATGCAGGTTTTGGTTATCACAGGAAGAATACCTTGAAAAGGTGTTGATCAAGTATGGGATGGACCAGACAAAGCCAGTGAGCATTCCTCATAGGACTTAATTCAAGCTTTCCTCAGAACAATATCCTAAAATAGATGAGGAAAAGCATGATATGTCTCACGTGCCTTATTCGAATGCGGTTGACAATTTAATATATGTTATAGTCTGTACAAGACTTAATATTTCATAGGCAGTCAATGTTATGAGCAGATATATGTCAAACCCCGGCAAACAATATTGCGAAGTGGTGAAATGGCTACTTCGATGCATTCAAGGTACGAAAGATTGCGTGTTAACTTTTGAGAAGATAGGAGCAAAGTTGGTTGGGTATGTAAATTCAGACTATGCAGGCAGTATGGATTCTAAAAAGTTGACTTCAAGTTACTCGTTTGTGCTAGCAAGTGGAGAAATTAGTTGGATGTCGAAGCTTCAGTCTATGGTGGCTCTTTCCATGACCGAAGTAGAGTATATGGCAGTGACAGAAGTATTTAAGGAAGGTGTTTGGTTGAGAGGCATGATAAATCAGTTGGGGCTTCAGAGGAGGCCATATTGGTTAATTGTGACAGTGAAAGTGCTACGAATTTGGCTAAAAATTCTATTTATCACTCTCGTATTAAACACATTGATGTTCATCACCACTTTAACCGATATGTGCTTGAAGGAGGCGTGATTCTGGAGAATATTCACAACAATGTGAATCCAGCGAACATACTCACCAAGGTCATTCCTACAGAGAAGTTCAAGTTTTGTACAAATTCTCTAGGCTTGGCAATGGCATAAAAGGAAGACGAAGCATGCACAAGAAGCGTTGATGGAGCTATGATGCAAGACAGAGATAAGAGAAGAGGACAAAAAGCTGCACGTTTGATAATTGAAGACATGGTAGAGATTATTGTATTTGATGTCTTAAATTGAGTCAGATACAGGGTTTGTTGATGCCATCGACAGACTATTCGATGTAACCTTCAATTACATCGAACAGTTCTTGATCCCATTGATATTTTCTGAATTTTCTTTAGTTGGTTGTTAGACTAACTTGGCATTTTTTTATGCCATCGACAGGGCTTTAATGCCATCAACAGGATTAGTTCGATGTCATCTTCAGGCATTTGATGCCATCTATAGGATTAGTTTGATTGCATCGACAGATTCTAAGCAAAATTTTTGTAAAACTGTGAAATTGCTGGATTTGTTTTCGATTTTGTTTGGGATTCCTTCTAAGGCTATATATGTGGGTGTAAACGGGATTAGGAGGTATTCTAAGGGTTTCTAAATAGTCCTAACATTTCAAAGGGTGTAGCAAGGGTAAGATTCGATGTTATTTGAATCAAGCAAACTCTTTCTATTTGTAATTTCTATTTTCATAGTGATCATTTATCGCTTTATGCCGTGGTTTTTTTTCGTAAGGGTTTTTGCATATTAAATCATCGTGTTCTTCTCCCTTTTACTTGGTGTTATTGGATTGATGTCTTAGATTCATCTCTATGTGCTTCTGTGGTTGCCCCAACACAGTAGAGCCGTCCGTAATGTAGTTAACCGATTGTGAAATAGAGGGATAAGAAACAGGACAAAAAGTTTAAAGTGCAGTTTCTTTGAAATCTAATGGATGAACCTACAAGAGAGAAAAAAAAGAGAGTAGTTAATTGATTCAAATCCATTTTTGACAAAACACACAATTAGTATCGTTAATAATGCTAATCACATAAAACATGTCTTTTATTTTAATCTTCCCTAGGAATATCATCCAAGTAGTTATGGAATGCCTAGGAATAAACGCTTTGAACCGTACAAAACCAATCTAATGGGGGTCAAGATCCATAGTCCTATAAGTAGAAGCGAAGGAGAGATTTGGGACAAAGAGTCCAAATAACTTTGTCATCAATCGGAATAATCTGGCACACCCTTCTTTCCTAGAAGATTCCGGCTGAAGTTAGAGAGTTTGGATAGGAGAACAACTACTTTATATCTTGGATTAGAGTACGAATAGGGATTTTGGTACCAAAGTCAATATCATGAATAGGTTGTGTCCCAAATTGATCAAAAGGCTTATTTCCTTAAGCCAAGGATCATTCCCAACAAGATATTTGGAGTGAAACTTAGCAATGTTACAAACACTGAGAATACTTTGCAAGCTCATGAAGCATTTGGGGGAATTTGAATGCGCCAAGTAGAATTAGAGATTGACCATTCCCCACAAGATATTTAGTATGATTATTAATGTTACAGACACTAATACTTCTCTAGGCCCATGAAGCATTTGGGGGAATTTCAATCCTCCAAATGGAATTAGAGCCAATATATTTACCCTGGACCCAGATTCCCTAAAGGTTCTCTTCTTGCAGAGAATTTTCTAGAATTGCTTGAGCAGGCAATCTTTAGCAGATAATTCTAATGAAGTAATGCTAAGGCCACCTTTATTCCTGGGCTTACAAACCTAGTTGCGACTGATGGTGTGGAATTTTGAGAAGCCCCAAAGGAAATTCCTTATGTACCTTTCTATAACGCTAAAGCAAGCTTTAGGGAGCAAGAAGGCATGGGACTAAAAAATGTGGAGATCCGAGATATTAGATTTCATTAACATATGTATGCTCACAAAGGAGAGGAGAGAAGCGTTCCAACTTCTAACCTTTCAATTTAGGTTGTCAATCAAAGGTTGACAATCCCTAATATGAAGTTTGATGGAAAAAAAGAGGTACCTCAAGATATCTAATGGGAATCTTACACTCACGGATGTTCAGAATGCCTTTAATTGCATCTTTGCAATGATAAGAACTAAATATTAATAAAATATTCTTTTGGAAGTTAACCTCAACACCAAAATGATCAACAAATTGGTGAAAAGATTTCTCATATTATAAGGAAATAGATTATGTGCACTTGTAAAGATCATAAGGTCATTAGCATATAGAAGATGGGAGATAGCAGTAGATCCAGCTGTGAAGGGGGTCCCGATTAATTCGTTATTACAACATTTCTTCAGAAGAGCTGAGAATATCTCCATGACAGTGGTAAATAAAAATAGAGATAGGGGGCCTCCTTGACAAAGGCCCCTATTATTCTTAAAAAATTTTCAAACCTCCCCATTAATAATAATTGAAAAAGATAGAGAAGAGATGTAGGCATGGATCCAATTAATTTAAACATCCATGAAATTAAGGGCATGAAAGGCCTCAATAAGGAAATCCTGGCAGATGGAGTCAAAATCCTTTTTAAGATCAACTTTTACACACAACGTGGACCTCCATCAAGATGAATACCTGGAATGAGATCATGACTGAGTATTGAGAAAAATGTTATTTAAAATGTTGTGCCTAGGGTGTGGCTAATAATTGTAGGCATAACCACCTTCATTCTATTAACCATAATGTTGGATGTGCTCTTGTATATCTCATAGGTTAAGGAAATTGGCCTCAGATTGGATGGGGACTCAAAATTTTCTATTTTTGGGACCAATGTGATGAGCATGTTGTTTAGCTATTTAAGATTTTTTACCGTTGAAAAGAAATCTAATCATAGCATCACAGACATCTTTCCAATAATGGGCCAACAAACCTTATAAAAATGGGCATTTAATCGATCAGGTCCAGGGGCCTTATTAGAATTAGCTAATTTTACTACAACCTCAATTTTAGAGTTGGTTATTGTCTTACCAAGCTCATCACAATGATTCTGAGAAATTTTTGTAATATTATCAATGAGTCCTAAGTTAATGTGAGGGCAATTTTCCTAATTATCAGTGATAATATTCTTAAAATGGTCAACATTTATACATTTTATCTCATCTTGATTTTCAGTAAAGGCGCCATCCATGTCTGTAATTTTTCAGATCTTAAAAGACGCATGCTTACTCTTGATAGAGGCATAAAAGAATTTAGAATTGGTATCATTAAGGTTCATCTTAAATTCTCTAGCCTTCTGCCTTAGCATGGAAAGATCCATAGATTGTAGCTTATCTAATTTCTCTATAGCTACTCTCTCGATTTCAATATTGGTGAAAGATGGATCTGACTGAATGTGTAACTGGATAGTCTCAAGGTCATCCTTATCTGTCACGCCTCAAATTCAGAACTTGAGCACTACTACTTCCCGAGTCCCAAACTCAGGTCGAAACCACTTCCTTGACAATCGCTGGACTTGGTGAATGGTTAGCGAACTTCTTGAACACTAAACGTAACTCATGGTAGAGGAAAGTTTTTTGAATGGTTAATTAAATTAGGTAGTTACACATTTTGTACATGGTATTAATCTATATCAGGGTTCACCATAATATGGTGAACTGTTTGACATGTTACACATAATATGGTACACTAGCTCAACAGTAATGAAGGAAACAATACCAAATTCCAACAACTCTTGCATGCATTCTGAAAAAGTGTAAGTCATTTATATGAGCAAACCACAACTCACGAGTCTATTGTGTGCCGGGAGTAAAACACAGGTTATCAGGGTGCTCTCGTAAAGACATCTAAAACAACTTTAAGCATATATTCCACCAAACATGTTATCATAGGTGAACATATTATCAATCGGGTATGTTATTAAAGATAGATAGGTTATCATGAACATATCATCAATGTTAGACATACTACTCGAATGAGTGACCATGAATCATGAGATTAGTCAATCATCTTGTATAAGATAATTAAATTTCATATTCTACTATAGGGCGTACGATATAAAAGGAATGACAAAGTTAGTGCATGTAGTTGGGATGATAGTACGTGGTATCGCAAGCCTTGGGGTCCATCACATGAGACTTCTATCCAAACCAGCCCCATACCTAATTTGGATAGCTAGACTTAATGTAGTAAACTCCTAATCTTAGGTTAGTCTCATACCTAATTGAAATCGTTGCCATTATGAATGTGCATGTAATGATTTATTTGTGCACCACCAGGCTTAGTGGATAGTGGATGAATAAATGCATGAGTCAAATGTTGAATATCCATCATCTCTACTAGTCATCTCTATACCATATGATACATCTCTACCAAGAATTAAAACATACCACGCATGCACAACCCATGTGTAAACCCATGAAATACTGAACATCCCTCATTTCTACTAGTACTCTCCATACCATATGATACATCTCCACCAAGAATCACGACATACCACGCATGTCCAACCTAACATCCTTAAATAAGCGTTGGACGCATTTCCAAAAAGAAAAGTATTGGGCGCATCAACCCCTACCCATCTAGCCATTGACTTAACAATTGGGGACCCTGATTTGTTTCGCCATACTTGGCCTCAGCAATTGGAATACTATTCATCTTGACTTGGCACATGATGGTAGGTAGGCTCGTCACACTTCTTCCTTTCCCGGTCCCAATAGGGGAAAGGACTCTTGCACCCATCCTACTGTGCTCACCCCCACTTGACACATGATGGAAGAGGACCCGATTGGCTAATCTTAGTGGGTTCATTGGAGGATAGGTGTCTCCAATATTGGGATCTAAGCTCGAGGTGGCCATAGCGCACATTTCTGAAACCTTCTTAATAATATCACACTTAGGCTATCGGGCCCTAAAACAACCATCTCACTAAACCAACCATCACGAGGCCACCACACAAAACATCCGCTCATGAAATATGTCACCATGAAAAGCCCATACAATCAAGTGCATGAACACAAAGGCATATACATACCTCAACTCCTCTGAATTTTCATCCAGGCATAAGGACCAATACGAGGGTCTAAATATAGTACATCAATGCATCTTATCCAATCATATGCACCAACACAAGGGTCCAAATCAAAACAATATCCAAAATCCCATAACTCCTCTAGATGTCGCACATGTACATGGACCAACATGTGGGCTCCAATTTCATGATGTGCTCATGCATGCATATAAAATGGATGCTCATGAATCAACTATGTATCAAACTATCAAGTTGATGTCAACATAACAAGGGTAGTATAAATCAAATTGACAAGCTACGGCACATGGATGCTTAATAATAGACCCTTAGGTCATAGCCCATTTTCCATGGCAACGTCCATCAGGACCCTTGGTCTGTTCTTGATATGGGTTAGATCATGGCCCTAATATCCATAAGCAATAGGCCTTAACTCAGGCCCAACTATGATCTAATAATCAATCTATAATCGGTCTTATGAGACCCAACAATGTGTATAGGCTACACAATGCATGCCATAAACATTTGTGTGAGCTACACATCAGACATTATTCTTCACTACATATCACATACCATATACTTGTATCATGAATTATATGCCACCATCATGCCTTCATCATACATCACATTACATGTCATCACACATCTGCGATACATCTCATACCCTTTTACGCTTTACTTAACAATAGTGCAAATTGGCCAAAAATCAAAACATCCTTCCCTTGACCATGGAAGTGGGCTCACTTGGCCTCTCATCTAATGGTTATTGTTAACTAGTTTACATCCCAAGTTCCACGGACAAGTAGACTTTCACAATCCCAAGACACTAGGCCCAACACAAGAATAGCCAATGTGATGAAGATCCATACATTTAAGTGTCCTCAATAGCACACTGAGGCCCCATATCTCTTGTGAATACTTAACAAATGGCCACCGGGTTTCACATAGCATACACATACATAATGTGCATAGGTTATGGTGGTACACAAGTTTTCACGTGTATCATCGTTATCGTAAATTTCATTCAACATCAAATTCATCCTCATAACATGTATCACGCAAGCATGTGCATGGAGCACATAACATACATGGTTCACATGCATCATCAATATCATGGCCATCATCCAACACTACCTCATACCTGCCCTAGGCATTAGGTGTCTATCATGCACAAGGTTATCCTTACATTCATCAACATAATTTATTTATCATCATCCAGGCATCAAGTAAAACATGGTTATCTTATCCACGTTATCATCACCACAATCAATACGTGCATTATTATCACTTGGATATCAAAGCATGGTGTTCATATGTATGTCACTACCACGACCATCACCCCATGCATTCGTTATCATATCATTTTTAGCATGCATGCTACCACAACCAGTCCATCCACAATCAAATTACATTAAATATAAACAACATCATGCTCATCATTTATACTACTTAGCCACCATCAAGTTAACAAGACTACAATCACCATCATTTAAATCATACCCATCATTATCTTGTTACCACACATGCATCATCATCTCAACCATTAATAGGTGTGTCCCACTAAGGTGTGACTCTCACATTGACCATAGCCTATGTGCAAGGCATACGGTCCTATAGGTAAAGCTTGAGTCCCACATGGTGAACCAATAGGCCAACTCAAAGGCATAAACTTCCAACCACAAGGTTTTGATGGTGTGTATCTAATTCCACAACTAAGTGGGCCCCACACATTCTACCATTAATTAGAAAAAATGCACAATCTCAAACATAAGGACACCATGCTAACATCTTTCATGTCATACATGCTAAGTGTATGAAACTAAGAAAAGCTCAATTATCTAGTTTATATATTATAAAATGGGCATCGCTAAGTGTGGTCCACTTGACTAGAGATAGTGTGCAAGGCACACTACTCAATAGGCAATGGGCTTACCCAATTGCTCAAGGAAGGTTACCATGGTGGGCTTCTCACTCCTCTATAATTTCTCTTAGTGTTGGGCCCGCTTGGGCCTTAGGGTTGCCTCATTTAGATGGGCCCAAGGCCGCATAGACTAATGAGAAACAAATGGGCAGCAAGATCTGTCCACTACACATTTCACAAGTTAGATAACACCCATTCCCAAAACATGCCAAGTGAGCCTCATTAGATGAAGGCTAAGACCCATACAAGATAGCCCACACTAGATGGCCCAACTAAGGTTTTTGGCCCACCAACACCTGGGAGTTCCTTTTCAGAATTTAGATGCTGCATTAAATGCTTTGAGAAGGTGGTGGACCCCAATGATGTGGCACACATGAATTCTATATCAAACAGACTTTTGGTGTAAGGTTGGTTTTGGGCCATTTTCGAGTAAGAATCATAATCATGTGAGGCTCACATCTAGTGAAAGAAAATAGTCACCTTGTAGATATATGCATGAATGTTAAAAACTATAACGCAGGCCTCATTGATTGAGTATATGCAATTTTTGGTGATGGCCCAAACATGGGTAGTTGGAGAAAAAGTGCAAGAAACACAATGCATAATTAGTTTTGACCCAATTTTGAGTACGTCTCATGATCATGAGGGGCCACCTTTTAGTGTGCCGTTAGGTGCCCTTGGTAGTACTATATATGTATTTCAAAAAAATATAAGCTAGGACCAATTAGTTATGCACACATAATATTTAGTATAGGGCCAAATATAGGTTTTTTAATTTTCTGCACAGCCATGCTTGGCCCCATTTTAGGACCCACTCCGCGATCATGTGGGGTCTAATTTAGCCCAAGTAAAATATTATTCATTTATTTATTGGTAAGGTTAAAGGTTACAAGTGGTGGTCCATACATATCTTGTGTGGGGGTCCACTATAGAGGACCAAAGTTTGTACAAAACACAAATAATCAGGCACTTCTCGATAATGGGGTCTATCACAACTTTGTGCCCACTTTCCAAACACTTGGAGATCATTTTTGACAAAAAGTTGGGACATCCCAGCCCACTGATATGTTGATTAAACATCTCCCATTATCACACCCCAAACTCGGGAATCAGGCTCACAAAATTTTCGATCGCCGAATTCGGTGCCAATAACCTCCGTAGTACCCATTCTCGACTCCTAGCTCTCATGTGCCAAGTTCCAATCTTGGGATCCTACAAGGAAAATTTTCAGAGAGAATTTTTTTTTGTAAAGTAACATAAAACAAGTGTACCCAAGTCACCAGAACATCATCACCACATATCCACTAATATAATATTTGAGTACAGTAATGAAAGAGAAATATTATCCCCTAAGGGTACGGGGCTGTAAGCTAGGTTGAGTTTGACCAACTCATAAATGGGTCCGCTATCGATGAGCAGGGTGGGCATTGGCATACTACTGGCAAGGCAGATAGTGAGGTCTCTTTCACTACTTAGTCATGTGCGTGGTGGGGCAACAGCCAGTGTTGGAGTGTACTAGATCCCGATGATGTTTTTAGTGATGAACCGTACTAATACATGGACTAGTTAAGGATTGACATGCTTTCATTGCATCTCTAGCATATGACATTCGGCCATGTAGGCCTTGTATTGCATAGCCTTAGTATGGCTAACATCATTTATGGACTTTCCAGTTTAGCCTTCTATCGTTTCCATTTACTCTGACATTTGTATGCTTGGTACATGGATTATGCACACATGCACGTGCTTAGAACACCCCTTTTCAACCGACCATGACATAGTAGGAGACGTGGCCTACTAGTAATCGGCACTCGGGCGCTCATATTATTCATTCAGTCTTGATGTTGAAGCATCCTACTGGTACCATAAGGGTTTAGGGACTTTCACCCAATGATATTCATAGCACCCTAATGATAAAATATATATTTTTGGTATCCAATATGGCCATCCACTATATGTCTGTGGAGGCCATAACCTTGATGTCGCTAGGGCGTAAAGTGATCGTGACATACAAGATGATAAATGCATGAGTCATACCATCTAAGTCATGCATCAAACCTGCGCATACAACGCGAACATATGGGGCAACACTATCTCATATGGAGTCCCCTAAGTATCTCAGCCCAATGACACATGCCATGACCAATCACCACCCACAACATGCATACAGATGATGCGTACGGGCATATGTCTAGATATGATGCCATTATGTGCCCCATCGAGCCAAGTACACTACCATGTTATCAGACATATTAGACAATAATCAACTTTAATCGACACGTCATATATAGAGAGTGGGAACTAAATGACATGCCCCACTAGAAATATAGAAGTCTATGTGGTATGGCCCACGTTAGACTAACATCAGCTTCTCATGTAGCCTACAAGGCATGAATAAAATATATATAACAAGGCAGAGTCTACTAGGAGTGACCCGGATGGACATCCACATGTATAACACTTGTGTCACTAAGCTACCAATCAATTTGGGCACATGCCCACTAATGATGTCTCAAAATAATCAGATTATTAATGACATAACTATAATTACTGTAGTAGAATGCTCTGCACCATCTAATTATTGCTAATGTAAATTGACTGGTATAAATCATTGGTTAATCATAGGGATGTGATCATATGCTCATGACCCATTCGAGTCTTGAGATTTCATCAGTTCAGGCAAAGTATATGCTTAAATGGATTTAATAGAACCATACTTTCAATATTCACACACGAACTAATTTAAGGATTTGAATTCAAGATGTCAAATATAACTAAAAACCTAAGGGATCTCGATTCTAGAGGTTCTCAAGTCCAAAAGATTCCAAAAATAGGGATTCCCAAGTCCAAGGGATCCAAAAACTAAGAAATTCCAAGTCCAAGAGGTTTCTACCCCTACATTACCCTATGGTACGACCCACCTGAGATATGGATCAACCTGAGTTTTGGGCCAATGGCCTAACATGGTATGATAAGACGGATGAACGGAGTAGATATGATACATACATCATGTCAGGTCTCATGTGTGGGGGTAGCAGCCCAAGGTGACTTTTGCTCTCATGTGACACATACCTTTTTCTTTGTTTCTCTCTCTTTTTTTTGATACACCATCAATGTGGGCCCCACGTGGATTTTCTACTCTGTTCACCCCATAGTCTATGTAGAGAAGGTCTAATGGGCTCTGATTTGGGTTTATTTAAACGAACAGGGACTCCACAGTGGGCCTTGGAAGATTTCAATAGCAATGGTTCATTTCCCACATTACGGCCCACTTGAGACCTGAATCTGTCTCATCTTTTGGCCTAGGCCTAAAATGACATGGAGAAGGTGGTGGATGGCGTGGATTCAATATAAACACATTCATCATGATGGCGTCCACATGTGGGGGCAACCTAAATGGTCTTCCGCCTTCATGTCACATCTTTTGTTTTTTTTTCTTTTTTATTCTTCCTTTTTTTCTGCTATGTGGGGTCCACTAGTGGATAATCCATTCTGTCCATTATATCGGTCAACTCTCTATGGACCAAAGAAATCCAATGATGGGTAGGTCCACAACCTACACACACAACAGTCGGCCTGAGAAAGTTCCAACAGTGGGACTTTGTTTCCCTCGGTATGGTCCACTAAGAACTCATATTTGTCTCACTTTTAGTCACATAGCCTAAAACGACATGGGGAAGGTGGTGGATGTCGTGGATTAAACAAACACATCAAGATGAGGTCCATGGTTAGGACACCCCCACCCCACGTCCGCATGGTTGACGCAGGGGGTGCTCTCACTCCCACCATCGGTTGTGGTGTGGTCCACTTGAAGGTTGGATTGACTAAATTTTTGGGCTCCACGGCTAAAATGAGTTAGCAGATGGATGGATGGTGTGGATCTAAGAAATGCATCAATATGGGTCCCACGAGTGCAAACTCACTCCAAACCTCCCATACAAAGTAAGAAATGATGTGGGTAACCCAACTCCTTAGTATTTATGGTATGGTCCACCTGGTATTTGGATTAGCTTCATTATTTAGCTTAACGCCTAAAATGAGAAGGGAAATCGGATGGACAGTGTGGATGATATATATATACATCATGATGGGGCCTACTAGAGAATCCCACATGGTGGCTTTATAAGGTAAATAGTGACAGAGACATGTCTTTGGACATTGTTGTGTCCAGGAAATTTACGGTGAGGTAGGGCCCACCTAGGAAATTTACTCCATCCATTTTCAACTTATGGTAGGGCCAAGAAGCTTTGGGTCACATCCATTTATAGTGTATTTTCACCATCCGGTGTGCTTACACAATCAATTGGTTTAAATAGAAATTAAACATCACAGTGGGCCACACAAGGTGGTCTACACTATGATAGCGTGCGGGACATGCTCTCCAATAGCGTGGCCCACTTGCGGGTCCCATAACACCATGAGAAAAAGAAAATAAAGGGAAAGGAGGGGAAATAGATCCGGCCATTGGGGTGGCCCCCTGTCACTATGCGGTCCACCACATAATGCATGATCAAGGTGGGTCCCTGTAACACCCTGAAAATCGGGGTTCATGTAGAAACCCGACTCCTGAGTTCCAGACCATCACTTATGCAACAAATATGATTATGATTCAATGTTGTTTGAGTTAAAGCATTCACATGAGTAAGATTATACCAAAACTGCAATTCATACTCCAGATCCAGTGATAAAACGCAAGCGGAAGACTGAAAAATATATATATCACTGTACGAAAACAAAATAATCTCAAACTGTCTCCAAAGTATGAATACATCACTGAGTCTCATATACATGTCATAAAGAAAGAAATAAAAGTCAAGTGATAGTCCACTAGCATGTACCGCCGATCTAGGCCACCTACGCAAAGCCGTCGGAGAACTGCATATACGAGAACTCATCCTGATCCTCGTAGTAATCCGGCTCTGCATCCTGAATCGCCTCATCACCTGCATCTAAAACAGGGTCTGGTAGTGTTGCAAACACCATCACGTAACGTGGGAGTGAGTGATCAACTCAGTGGAATAATAGAGCAAAGATTAGCATGTTATGAAATCAATCACGTGTTAATAGTAAAGCAAACAATCAACCATCCCTAGGTACTGTTGTTAATGCAAGCACGAAATGACATGATGGATGCCCTCAACGACATACTCCCTCATGCGGCACCATCTGCTTCCGCGACATGCTTTCTTCCCGCAATGCTCCACATCTTCCAGACACATGAAGTGCGATATGGATAATGATTACCGGGTTGTTATTAGTCCTTTTCATACAACAAGATTGGGAAACTAAGGTACGTTCCTTATATCAATCCCAATACAAATCCTGTCTAAGGTCGTCACTCCTAGTAATCTCATACGATATTATATTTGTAGGTCGCTGCAAGAGCTGCCAGGGCTGTTGCTCGCACTCGTTGCACCACTCCCCCATCACCTTATCAATACAGGCCTAATGTACTCTCGTCGCTACGGAAGGGTCGTTGCCTCCCGTAGGCTCAGAATACTCTCGCGGTCACTACAAAGGGCTCGTCACCAATCAGAGTAGGCCGACAGCTCGAATGTAGTGTCCCATACCATCACAATCGGCTCACGAGTCAAATGTGCTCACTGGTCACTACGGGGAGGTTTGTGGCCCCAGCGTAGGCCGACAACTCGACCACGGTGTCCCATACCACCATGCCCGGCTTATGAGTCTTTATGGATTAAGGTACCATGGTTGACAGGGTTTTCAATGGTAAGTTCAGTACCCTAGGTTCAAGCAATTATGACTCATACAGGGTGAAAATACAATGGCCAGTAGGGTTATTTGACGGGCTCGACTAGTATGAGTGCATCTCAAGCTGAGTGACATGAAGTGCATGAAACACTTCGTGTGGCCTAACCACTGCCGCCAACTTAAAACACGACTCGCGTTCATCGACGCGTCCTTCGTGGTAAATAGAAGCCAACCACGAAGTCAATCCATTACCGACTGCCTGGACTAACGTATAGCTCCAAACACTTGAATATCAATATCAGTAATCATATGAGAGTAACAAAAATGAAATACAACAATGTAAGCATGTTGACACATGTTATAACATACAACTTAAGCAAATCATCCAACACATGCATTTCATGTATATAATGAAATCAATACATATAGCCAACATGATGGAAATCATTTACATCAGCATATTACTTGAGAATTCAATCTCAAAACTCATTCACAACACCATCTACTCAATATATACTAATACAAACATTTATACAAACACTTAGCCTACACACTTTAGTCTACATATCATATGTCGACCCAAAGAGCGCATTTGGGCGAATCTCTTCGCCAAACAGATCATGCACGCATTCCTAATATCCTAACACGACAAATAACCATGGCAAACATTTCAGCAAAATGTGGATGTAAACAGTATTTCCTACAAATGACTAAAATGCCCTAAATCTCATATTTTCCATACGTTTACGAAACGAAAAACGGACAGCATGTTCTACATGTCAAACGGTGTTTTCGTCGATAATCTACTATAAAATGACATTGAAAGCTTTGAAATCAGTCAATCAAAGCGTCTAAAATCCTCACCTTTTGCCCTAGACGCGTATCAGTTCGAATAGGATGTATACGCTTCGTCACCGGCGTACATGCGACCTAATGCACAAGATACATAAGCTATTTCGATAATTAATCAAAGAAATTCCTAAAACAGCAAGTGGTTAGGGTTTTCTTACCTAAGAGTGCGTTGGAAATCACCGAAAAAGTGATTGGGATGCAGTGCTTCGATATAAGCGAAAGCTGGTGCAAGTGGAGGAAAATCTCTACCACAAGTCTCTCACTTTCTCTCACTTTTTCTCTCTCTATCTAGGGTTTGTTGCAAATTCGGATGGGAGGGTTGTGAGAGGGTTTAAAGCCCTTATATAGGCTAAAACATAACCTAAATAGACTTGGGAACAAAGTATACTTGGGTTATAGCCAAATCGGGGCTGTTTCGATCCAAAAGAGCGTTTCGGGAGGTCCCCTGGCCGAACGTGATCGGACTTAAGCTCATGATCACTGGATGTTGTCCACACCAAGTTTTCAGTCCGGTAGAGTTCGCAGATCACACGTGGCAGTCCAGTTTCAGTTCAGCGGTCGTCGTACCTAAATCAGGTCTACAAGTCTCATGATATGAAAGAGAAATTTTTCTTGATCCGAGGGTGAAATTTGGCTGAATTCTGGCGGTCAGAACGCTTAATAATAACGCGCAAAGACTCGTGCCAGATTTGAATTAAAATTTCAAATCTTTACCCATTTCTCACTCTCTTCACTCCATGCTCAATGAAATAGCCTCAGAACATCGGTTGGGCTTGATTTTCGAAATGATTGTCAAGTCCAACTAAGCGGTCATAACCGTCTAAAATTATAGACATCGGACTTTCGACGGGCGGTCTAGATCCAATATAAAGTTTTAAAGGGTTCCTGAGAGCAAACGGGTTTAGAGTTTGATCCTAGGTTTCAGGGTATTATAGCGTCATTGATTCTATAAGTTTTGGGTCTTGTAGAACGTATTTAAAGCGATTGATGCTAATTTCACAGCTAAACTAGTGTAGCTCTAGCTAACTTACACTTATTTTCTAAAGGAATTAATCCTAAGTGATTTCTGATCGAGTTGGTACTCGGGTCTTAGTACGGATTTTTCCGAGGCGTTACAATCTACCCCTCTTAACAATAAATTTCATCCTTGAAATTTGTACCTTTTCGTACTCCTCGAGAAGCTGTGGGTAGTTCTTTCTGATCTCGGCTTCCATCTCCCAAGTAGTCTCTTCCTCTGAGTGATGCGTCCGCAACACCTTCACAAAGGGGATGACCTTGCTACGTAGCACATGCTCCTTCCTGTCTAGTATACGCGTCAGTCGCAGTATATATGTCACATCCTCACCTAATTGCACCTGCTCCCATCTAATAATATGGGAAGGATCAGGAACGTATTTCTTCAGCATAGAAACATGAAATACGTTGTGTACGCTCGCGAGAGGCGTAGGCAAAGCCAGACGATAAGCCACTGCACCCACACGGTCGAGAATCTGAAACGGACCAATTAATCGCGGTGCTAGTTTCCCCTTCTTCCCGAACCGAAGGACTCGCTTCATAGGGGAAACGCGAAAAAATACATGATCCCCAATCGCGAACTCTAGCGGGCGCCGTCTCGTATCGGCATAACTTTTCTGTTTGCTCTGCGCTGTAAGAAGCCGGTGTCTAATGATATCAATCTTCTCCGACGTCGCCTGCACTAACTCTGGCCAATCAATCTGCGCTCACCGACCTCTGCCAGCAATGCGGTGCTCGACAAGGTCGCCCATACAAGGCCTCATAAGGTGCCATACCGATACTCGCCTGGAAACTATTGTTGTACACGAACTCTGCATATGCAAGACAATCATCCCAACTATCTTTGAAGTCCAATACACAAGCCCGGAACATGTCTTCTAGAATCAGGTTCACCCGCTCTGTCTGTCCGTCTGTCTGTGGGTGGAAGGCAATACTGAACTTCAACTTCACACCCATAGCCTCCTGAATGCGAGTCGAGAAAATAGAAGTAAAGCGCGTGTCTCTATCCGACACGATTTCTAAGGGAACTCCATGCAGATGTACGATCTCTCTGATATACAGCTTGGCTAACTTGTCTCCAGAGTTCGTAACTCTGATCGGTAAGAAGTGCGCCGACTACGTCAGACGGTCGACGATCACCCAAATAGAATCATGTCCCTTCCTCGTCTTCGGCAGTCCCAAGATGAAATCCATGGAAATGAAATCCTACTTCCACTCAGCTATAGGCATAGGCTGAAGGAGTCCAGGTGGTCGGCGATGCTCTGCCTTCACCTGCTGGCAAGTGAGACAACGGGACACGAACTCTGAAATGTGGGTCTTCATACCATCCCACCAATAGGTCCTCCTCACGTCACGATACATCTTGGTGCTGTCCGGATGCATCCAAGTCTGGTACAGTGCGCAGCCTCGAGAATCTCTCGTCTCAAGTCAGGGATATCTGGGACGCATAGGCAGCCACGATAACGTAAGCCCCCATCCGTGCCAACTCGCCACTCGGCGTCTGCATCATCACTGGCCTGCTCTCGAAGCTTAATCAGACGTGCATCATCCCTCTGCGCTGCGATGACTCTGTCATCAGATCGCACCTACACATGTGCGATAAACTCATATGGCTCCTCCACAGTGAGTTTCTGCTCAAAGTCTCGCAAAAACTCAACCATATCCCATTCAGCAACCATCAGCGGAGCCACAAATTCTATCGCCTTCTTGCAGTTCAACGCGTCAGCCACAAGGTTCGCCTTGCCCAGATGGTAGGAGACTTCGAACTTGAAGTCCTTCAAAGTCTCCATCCATCGCCGCTGCCTCATATTCAAGTCTCGCTGCGTGAATATGTACTTGAGGCTCTTGTGGTCGCAAAAGAGCTCGAACTCCTCTCCATAGAGGTAATGTCTTCAGAGTTTTAATGCGAAAATGACGGCTGCCAACTCATTAATTATCTCCTCGTGCTTCCTTAATTATCTCGAGGCATACGAAATTACCCTGTCCTTCTGCATAAAGACACAACCCAAACCAACGCTAGAAGCGTCAGTATATATCGTGTATCTAACCCCTTGCTCTGGCAAACTAGCATAGGGGCGAAAGTCAACCTGTCCTTCAGCTCCTGAAAAGCTGTCTCCGCCTTATCATTCCAGGCGAACTTCACATCCTTCCTTGTCAACTGAGATAGAGGTCTGACGATCTTCGAGAAATCTCGAATGAAACGTCTATAGTAGCCTGTCAAACCTAAGAAACTCCTCACCTTAGTGACAGAACCAGGCTGCTCCCAGTCTTGAACTGCAGCTACCTTAGACAGGTCAACTGCCATGCCATCCTTGGACACCATGTATCCGAGGAACTTCACTTCCTGCTTCCAGAAGTCACACTTCTTGTACTGTGCGAACAACTGATGCTGTCTGAGTGTATCCAGGACCAATCGCAAGTGCTCCTCATGCTCCTCTCGACTCCTGGAGTATACCAAAATGTCGTCTATGAACACGATGACGAATCGATAGAGGAATGGCCAAAATACCCTGTTCATCAGATCCATGAACACGACTGGTGCGTTCGTGAGACCGAACGAAATCACAAAGAACTCGTAGTGGCCAAAGCTGGTCCTGAAGGCTGTCTTCTGCACGTCCTCATCCCTGACGCGCAACTGGTGATACCCTGACTGAAGATCAATTTTCGAGAAGTACTGGGCCCCTCTCAACTGATCAAATAAGTCGTCTATCCTGGGCAAGGGATATTGGTTCTTCACCGTAATCTGGTTCAGCCTGCGATAATCAATACACAATCGCATAGAACCATCCTTCTTCTTCACGAACAGTACTGGTGCTCCCCAAAGAGACACACTCGGTCGAATGAAGCCAACCTCCAACAGATCATCAATCTGTTTCCTCAACTCCTCCATCTCACACGGTGCCATGCGATACATCGGCAGTGAGACGAGTGTGGAACCAAGCACCAGATCGATAGAAAAATCGATCTCTCGCTGAGGCGGCAAACCAAGAATCTTCCTGAACAGATCCTCATAGTCACGAACTACTGGCGTGTGCTTAAGTGTCGCGGCATCAACGTCCTGCAATAAGGAAGTGTAGCTAAGTATGCGGAAGGGGAGATTTACCCGCACTGAAAATGTAAAGAATGTGCCCTCCGGCTCGTAGACTGTCACTATACGAGTCTCGCAGTCAATCTCGGCCCTTCCTGCAGTCAGCCATTCCATGCCAAGAATGACGTCGAGATAGACAAGAGAGGGGTCGACGACAAGATCAATAGCCATTGTCCTGCCCCCCAGATCCACCAAACAACCCTCACACATCATGGTGGCATCTGAAAAAGTCTTGTGCCCTATAAGAACTCGCACCCTATCCATCCGAATAGTCGGTAGCCCAAGGCGCCTGACAATGAAATGCGATATCAACGAAATCGTAGATCCTGTATCCACTATCACAAGTATAGGAGTACCTCCAATATGGGCGGTGACCTCAAAGGCCAAAGGCTGAGTAGTCTCTGTCTCGGCTGCCTCAGCTGTCAAGGCATGTACCTGTGCCTGCTGTGGACGGTTCGACCGCGGTCTCATGGGCCGTTGAGGCGGGTGGAACGGAGGTACGGGAGGTCTGAAGGAAGGATGCGCAGGAGCCGACCGTAGGGGTAGAGCAGACAAAGCCTGTGGGCATGGACGGTCGATCTTCTGCGGCGGCGAAAACTCGTCCCACAGTGTGACCCGGTCTCCCGCAATAAGTACATGACAAATCGGGGTGCCGTGTCGGAAGTACTGGCGCTGTAGCCCTAGGAGGAGGGTCGATGCGAGGCCTCTTGCCAACAAATGGCATGTCCTGCATATCCGGTCGTGGCCTAGCAACCATAGGGCAACGAGATCCTGCCAAGCGATCAACATCCTACTCTACCCTCATGGACATATGTATCAACTCTGCATAGGAAGGTATGTTGACGCAACACATCTTCGACCGAATGTCCGGTCGCAAGCCCTCAGAAAATTGGCGTATGCGCATCTGCTCATCAGCAAGTATAGTCGGGACATATCTGCCCAACTCAGTGAACCGATGCTCATACTCTATGACTGTCATGCCTCCCTACCTGAGGCGTAGAAACTCGTTCTCCCGCTCGTGCCTGTAAGTCTGGGACAGTATTTCTCATGGAAACGGAACTCGAACGCTGCCCAAGTCCAGACGTAGTCAGCAGCCACTGTCTGCAATACACTATCCCACCATAGACTGGCCTCTCGCTCGAACATGAACGTAGCCAACTCTACCTGCTCGGATGCTGAGCAATGCAGCATCCTCATAATCTTCGACACACGGTCGAGCCAATACTCAGCCTCCTCGGGTCTGTGAGAACCCGTAGAAGTAGGAGGCCGCAAGCGCTGGATTCACTCAAGAAGGCCCCGTGAGTCAGCAGTATGCCCCGTAGGGTAAGCATATGGTACAGGATGAGCCATGCCCTCATCCTGAGTCGAAGTACCAACATCCTCAGCTGGATGCACAGATGGTGCAGGTGGAGTCGCACTCCCACCCTGGGCTAGAGCCCCTGCTATCATAGTCAAGAGCTGCTGGTGCTGCTGATGCATCATGGCCATTAATTGCTCAAACCTATCAGGAGGTGGAGCGGGCCGTGGCACATACTGCGTCGAGGAGGACGCACGATGCTGCTCTCTGACAGGCGGTGTGAAAGGCGGCGGTCCAACTGTAGGACCTGTAGAGGGCTGAGACTCAGGTGCAGTCTCAGGAATCGGGCCCATAGCAGGGTCCGTATGAACAACAGTCTGGATAGGAACCCAATCCATAGGCTCTCCTAATGTAAGTCGTGTCGTGCTCCGCGTAGTCTTAGGCGGCATTCCCTATATTCGAAATAGGGCGCAACCTTGTCAGTTTCAACAATAGCACAAACACACCGCGATCATTCACATAACACCGCAGAATTCCATGCATTCCATTTAATCAAAATTTGTCGCAATACAAGAGATATATCCTTACATGCATCATGACAAGAAACATATGGGAAACTAAACCAGTCAAAGCTATAACTGCAACATAAACTAACTACTAGCCTTCTCAGGCTTACACATAGAAAGCAGGAAACAAACCAACTACAACCAACAAACATCTAAAATCCCATCGCTACTCCGAGTCTGGCGATGGAGGCACCCTTATCCTGCAGACAACACAGGATGGCCTTCAGGGTGCGAGTCACCTTGCCAAATTTTGCTCCATGACGGCCTTGGTATCTTCGAGATCTTGTTTCACTTCGGCCCAAAGTTCCTGGACTTCCCGTCGCAAGGCAACCTGACACTCCTCAAGTCGGGCTATATGAGCATCCCTAGTAGCCCGAGTCGCAATAGGAGGACTCTCATCAGTATCCTGAGCCTCCTCTTCTTCTTCTTCCTGGACTTCTTCCTTTATTTCTTCCCCAACCTCTTCTTCACTAGCATCCTCTTCGCTATCATATTCGCCCTCACTATCATCATCGAGCTGAGCCTCACGCTGTCGAGGCCCGATCTTCATCTGGTCCATGGTAGCCTCATTAATGAAGTGAATCGGCACAGGCATCTCCTACCCAAGTCTGTAAGCAAACTCAAGCGCGATCTTGCATATGAGTCGGCCAAAGGGAAGTGACTCAGACATTCTTCTCGATTTTGCTATGAGGACGATCTGTCGCAACACAAAGGTGATCATGCACACATTCTCTCCCTGGCCCACCTGATTCAGGAAGTCGACCATGAGTCGCGTACATTCACTGCAGTTGGTCGACCTAGGATACATATTGAACGTGCAAATGTCGTGTAGCAGGCGAAAATCATCCGACATATGGGACGCAAAGAGGCTCTTGTTACGTTGCCATAGAACCAAACCACCACATAGGAACCTGGTGCGGCGATTACGCTCATGAACACTCTTCAGATTCTTAGCGCTTGGATGTACCTTGCCAAGAGGCACCTTCAGAAGTCGAGCGATCAATCGAACGTCGATTGTGGCTTTCTGGTTTTTATCAAAGGGAATCCTGAACTGCAATGGCTTCAACGTAGGAGCCCGAATATGAGCATAGAAGGCACGAACAGTGCTCACATTCTCAAGAGACTGGGCTTCAAAGAGCGGACCCCAATTGGCAGCTTCAATGCGCTCAAACAACAGAAATTCACCAAAGAGCCGCTCATCCACATGCGCCTCAAACAGAACCTTGCGATCAGTATACGCACCATGGGCCAAGTCCGCCAACAATGCACGCCCTATGTGCGCACAGGGATCTAAATCCCGCTTCGTATGTAGCTCTCTGCCAACACTTGGACTAGTGGCGGCGCTTGAGCTAGCGGCGCCACCTCTCTGCTTCCTTGATCGTGAGGGGCGACTAAGCCCAGCTTCATCCGCGGCGTCTTCCTCTTTCCCATGAGAGAGAGGATGGTGGAAAGAGAGAAAAAGGCCAAAATAGCCTCAACAAAAGCCATGGAAAATGTGGGATATGGGGAGAAATGGCTACCCAAATGGACTGAAACGAATCTAGACCTTGTAGAGGGGTAGATCAGGCTCCCAAAGGCTGGATTTTCAAATGGAAAAGAGTAAAATAAGTGGGAATGGAGGCTCACACGAAATTTAGCCTTCAATGGAGGGTGTAGGAGCTCCAATCGACGAGAATGGAGAGAGAGAGGACTGCCTACTGCTGTGGAAGGTGGGTCAGCATCGATTTTAGCAGAAAATGGGATGGGAGAGGTTTGACACCGAGATTTGAGAGGGAGGCAGCAAAAAAAATGCAAAAGGGAGAGCTTGGGAACGTGAAATGTGAAGGAGGTAGGTTTTTTGGGGGGTTTTGAGGGACGTCCCATGTGTAGGGGGGGTGCCCTAACCATTTAAGGGCGTTGGCCCGAAATTCAGCCCGAGTGGGGCCCATCGTACGGCGAGCCCTCGTCGAACCGGCGAGGTCCTCCCCAGTGAACTTGCAAACCGGCAATGCCAGCCATGTGGGCTGGGTTCCCCCTGCCCTGGAGGTCCCAAATATATGTGGGACCCACCCTGGTTCATTGTCTTTTAGCCTAGATAGGCCCATGACTCCGTTTGGGGCATTTCAGGGCCAATTTGTAAACCAGAATGAGTTTATAAATCATGTAGCATATGATTTTGGGGTAGGAGAGGCTAATCCATCCATATAACCCATTTATTATAAGAGATTCCATAATTGGAATGTCCAAAAGTTCAATTTTTACATATATTTACTATTTAAAGTAAATTTTTTGTTTAAGTATGATTCACTATCATTCAAACATTAGGATTTATGTGGAGTATGAAAGGACTTAGAAAAAGTTAAAGAATGGGGTGGTGAAAGGTAAGATTCTGAAGGAATTGGATGAAAAGGGATTTTTAAGCCTTGAAATTGAGTGTAAGGGTTGTGGTTGCCCCACGACCCAAGGACATGCATTTTCAGGTTTGGAATTCTTCTGGGATTATCTCAAACCTGCCAACTAATGACTAGAGGCGACTTAGGTCGCTTCACGCGACCAAAGACACGTTATGGACTCGATCAAAACGATCGATTTGAGTAGACTTCGCCTATTGGAGAAACTGAAGTCCTACGAGTGTTTCTAGATCTTTCTCGCACCCACCTAAGTCAAAGGGGCGACAGCGTACGTCGCGTGGCCATAACCCAGGTTCGGTTTAATCCAAATCATGCTCTGATACCAACTTGTAACACCCTGAAAATCGGGGGTCGTGTAGAAACCCGACTCCCGAGTTCCAGACCATCACTTACGCAACAAATATGATTATGATTCAATGTTGTCTGAGTTAAAGCATTCACATGAGTAAGATTATACCAAAACTGCAATTCATACTCCAAATCCAGTGATAAAACGCAAGCGGAAGACTGAAAAATATATATATCACTGTATGAAAATAAAATAATCTCAAACTGTCTCCAAAGTATGAATACATCACTGAGTCTCATATACATGTCATAAATCAAGAAATAAATGTCAAGTGATAGTCCACTAGCATGTCCCGCCGATCCAGGCCACCTACACAAATCCGTCGGAGAACTGCATATACGAGAACTCATCCTGATCCTCGTAGTAATTCGGCTCTGCGTCCTGAATCACCTCATCATCTGCATCTAAAACAGGGTCTGGTGGTTTTGCAAACACCGTCCCGTAACGTGGGAGTGAGTGATCAACTCAGTGGAATAATAGAGCAAAGATTAGCATGTTATCAAATCATTCACGCGTTAATAGTAAAGCAAACAATCAACCATCCCTAGGTACTGTTGTTAATGCAAGCATGAAATGACATGATGGATGCCCTCACTGACATACTCCCTCATGCGGCACCATCTGCGTCCGCGGCATGCTTTCTTCCCGCAGTGCTCCACATCTTCCAGGCACATGCAGTGCGATATGGATAATGATTACCGGGTTGTTATTAGTCCTTTTCATACAGTAGGATTAGGAAACTAAGGTACCTTCCTTATATCAATCCTAACATAGATCCTGTCTAGGGTCGTCACTCCTAGTAATCTCATACGATGTTATATTTGTAGGTCGCTGCAAGGGTTGTCAGGGCTGTTGCTCGCACTCGTTGTACCACTCCCTCATCACCTTATCAATACAAGCCTAATGTACTGTCGTCCCTACGGAAGGGTCGTCGCCTCCTGTAGGCTCAGAATACACTCGCAGTCACTATAAAGGGCTCGTCACCAATCAGAGTAGGCCGATAGGTCGAATGTAGTGTCCCATACCACCACAATCGGCTCACGAGTCAAATGTGCTCACTGGTCACTACGGGGAGGTTTGTGGCTCCAGCGTAGGCCGACAGCTCGACCACGGTGTCTCATACCACCATGCCTGGCTCATGAGTCTTTATGGATCAAGGTACCATGGTTGACAGGTTTTTCAATGATAAGTTCAGTACCCTAGGTTCAGGCAGTTATGACTCATACAGGGTGAACATACAATGGCCAGTAGGGTTATTTGACGGGTTCGATTAGTACGAGCGCATCTCAAGCTGAGCAACATGAAGTGCATGAAACACTTCGTGTGGCCTAACCACTGCCGCCAGCCCAAAACACGACTCGCGTTCATCGACGCGTCCTTCGTGGCAAATAGAAGCCAACCACGAAGTCAATCCATTACCGACTGCCTGGACTAGGTTATAGCCCCAAGCACTTGCAGTTTACATCAGCAAACATATGAGAGTAATAGAAATGAAATACAAACAATCCAAGCATGTTAGAAACATGTTATGACATACAACGTAAGCGAATTAACCAAAACACATGTATTCCATACATATAATGAAAGCAATTCAATAACAACTATGAGGAAATCATATATATCATCATATTGATTGAGAATTCAATCTCAAGTCTAATCTACAATAACATTTACTCAATACATACTAATACAAACATTTATACAAATACTTAGTTTACACACTTTAGTCTACATAGCGTATGTCGACCTAAAGTGCGCATTAGGACGAATCTCTTCGCCAAACAGATCATGCACGCATTCCTAGTATCATAACACGACAAATAACCATGGCAATCATTTCAGTAAAATACGGACGTATACAGTATTTCCTATAAATGACTAAAATACCGTAAATCTCAAATTCACCGTACGTATACGAAATGGAAAACGGACAGCATGTTCTACATGTCAAATGGCATTCTCGTCGATAATCTACTATTAAACGACATTGAAAGCTTTGAAATCAGTCAATCTAAGCGTCTAAAATCCTCACCTTTCGCCTTAGACGTGTATCGATTCGAATAGAATGTCTACGCTTCGTCAACGGTGTTATGGTGACCTAGTGCACAAGATACGTAAGCTATTTCGATATTTGAATCGAAAGAATCCTTAAAATAGCTATAGGTTAGGGTTTTCTTACCTAGAATGAAGTTAGAATCACCAGAATAGCGTTGCAGGTGGGTGGCTTTGGCACGTGGAGCAGCATGGAAGAATCCCTGGAGAAATCACCAGCTTCTCCCTCACTTTCTCTCTCTTTTCTCTCCTCTCTCCTAGGGTTTTTCCCAAATTCGTATGGGTTAGAAGGCTAAGGGTTTAAGCCCCTTTTATAAGCCCAAACATGACCAAAATAGACTCCAAGTCAAGGTATACTTGGGTTATAGCCAAATCGGGTCTTTTCCGATCCAAAAGATCATTTCGGGAGGTCCCCTGGCTGAACGCGGTCGGACTTAAGCTCATGAATATCGGATCCTGGTCACACTAAGTTTTCAGATCGGTAGAGTTCCCAGATCGCACGTGGCGGTCCAGTTTCAGTTCAGCGGTCACGGAGTCTCGATCGAGGATTCCAAGTACACTGACCTGAGTGAGAAATGTTTCCTGATCCGAGGGTGTATTTGGGTCAGATTCCGACGGTCTGAATGCTTATACTGATCCCACAAGCGAAACGTGCTAGATTTATTTAAATCTCATTTAATTTTAAATGAATTTCACTCTTTCTCACACTCCTCGCTCCAAGCTCAGTGAAATAGCCTCAGAACATCGGTTGGGCTTGATTTTCGAAATGATTGTCAAGTCGAGCTAAGCGGTCCTAACGGTCTGAGATTATAGATATCGGACTTCCGACGCACGGTCTAAATCCAATACGAAGTTTCAAAGGGTTCATGAGAGCAAACGGGTTTAGAGTTTAATCCTAGATTTCAGGGTATTGTAGCGTCATTGGTTATACAAGTTTTGGGTCTTACAGATCGTATTTAAAGTGATTGGTGCTAATTTCACAGGTAATCTAGCATAGCGCTAGTTAATTCACGTTACATTTCTAAAGAATTTGGTTCTAAATGATTTCTTTGGCTTTGGAATTGGGTTCTGAGAGGTTACCAAGGTGCTATGGTTGACCCATTGCCTAAGGACGTCTAATCCCAGGTTAGCAAAAATCCGGGGTGTTACAATACTAATGTGGGCCACCTTTCTAACCATCATGGCCAGTAATACATGTACACAGGGGATCCATACTAGTGGTCCCCACACATATAAAAAATTATAAATGGAAGAAAGAGGAGGATGAGGAGGATGGAAGGCGGGGTGTAGACACCTTAAATAGATGGACGACTAGATGATGATGTGTGGTCCAATCCCTCTAGGTTTAATAGTGGGTCACACCTTGCCCCCACTCTCTCTCTCTCTCTCACACACACACACACACACACACACACTCTCTCTCTCTCTTAAAATCTTAAAATCTTTTTAATTGTAGCAAAAGTATGAGTGTAAGAGAGTTCCTACTCTTATATAGAGAATTAGGGGTTGAGGTGACAAGATAATGTTGTAAGTTTATAAGGTATTATTAGTGTCAAAAGTGAGGTTGAAGGTGGTATATGTTATGGATAGCGGATGGTGTTAAGTATGCATTGGTTAAGGTGGAAGAAATCTAGGCATGCATTGGCTAATGGATAGATAATGAGTGTGGGTTGCAAGTGATGCATGACAGCTGATGAAGTGGAGTTTTGCAATTGGTTATTTGAAGTAATGTGGCACAAAACAAAACATCTATTAGATGTATGTATAGGATGAGGTGGATATGGGTCATGATTAGTTTCTAAGGCATGGGGAAAGGGCTAATGACGGATTTTGGAGTAGAATCCATTTTTGTCTTACAGTGCATTGTCTTATATATGCTAGATCTTCATTTGTCATGTAGTGATTGTCCTATCTTGTGATAATCGCCATATTCTAGAAAGTGGGCTTTAGGCTCACAATAGCTCAAGTCCAATGGGCCTAGCACAATAAAGGTTGTTTGTATTACAAGATTCACAATTTGGGTCATGGATTCGATGGATCGTATCTCACTAATGTGGCGTCGAATTGACACACGATTTTACTATTACGACCGTAACGACGACACGATCCTCATGACAGGGGTTTTGAAGGCATTCAAAACAAATCACTTGAGTGGGGTTG
Organism: Magnolia kwangsiensis; assembly: GCA_037074715.1. NCBI lineage: Eukaryota > Viridiplantae > Streptophyta > Magnoliopsida > Magnoliales > Magnoliaceae > Magnolia > Magnolia kwangsiensis. The sequence continues at coordinate 101,805,031 of CM073577.1, read as the reverse complement.
CTGGGTGCACTAGGATACATTGTATGGTTTATCAATGGTGTGGGTTGGGACATGTGTGTGCACGAGCGGTGTTACAAAGGACCAGGATCCCACATTACCTCTTTAGATATGTTTACTTAGTTTAGGCTTATTAGCAATTCGTGTGGAACACTATATGAATGGTGGTTACAACTCAAAACCATGCCCCATCAAAAGAGTCTTGACCAATTGCTTAGTGCATTGCTTCATGGTGAATCTTGATGTTGGCTAAACTGTCCATTTCTACACAACCAACTAGGGTACCGGAGAGTTTAGATCATCTGATCGAAGTGATATTTAAATGACATGAGTGAATCAAATTTCTAAGGGCCACACTATGTAAGATCCAAATTGCTTCTCAAGTGGAACTTGTTGTGTAAATGATTTGACTGAAGAACCAAATAGGTTCACACATTTAGTGGACCAGACATGTACTTTGAATGTGAAACTATCAATTTCTTTTCTCTATGTTTGGATCACTTGATAAATACATGATGATGACATCACATCACATACACCTTTGCATATGAATTAGAGGATGAGGCGGCCACACCGATTTCTATGTGGCTAGGCGAGTATCATTGTTCATGTTGAAGACCCCATGTGTATGTGCAAACATCTAGAAGACCCCACACTAAGAAGATACACATGGGTTACTTTTAGGAGCAATTTGGACCATTGGATTTGAGGAATGTGATGATTAGGCCGTTGGATCACATGAATTATATGATAAGGCCAATGATCGTGGACCATTCTCATCATCATAGGACATAATTATGTTTTAGGATTTAGTTTATGATTGATTTATACTTTGGACACCTTATGAGTGATTTTATTTTATTTTCAATTAACTATAGTTATTTTGGTCAAAGTCATTAAAATAGGATTTAATTTCTAATTTGGACCTCCTTAGTGGTTTTTTTATTCAAAGAAAAGAGAAGAAAATCCTCTTTCTTTTTCTGTTCTTCATGAGATGTGAAGAAGCATTCCATGTGATTTTGAAGAGAGCTTGGTGCGAGGTTGATCTTCCATCAACGAGAAAGTGAGTTTCTCATCTATCCCTTCGAGTTCTTCATTCTAAGGTATTTGTTACAATTTCCAATTTCTATCATCTAGATTCATCATAACCCATTCCAAACCTTTTCAAACATTCTCCTTCATCGTTCCCACATCAAAACTGACCTTGGTAGCCAAAACTCTACCCTACCAAACCCACACATGCGACAGTACGACCACATGTGTGAACCCGTGGGGTTGGCCGTATGGTTCCCCTTCATTCCTTTTGTTTCTTTTTCTTTTTCCATTAAAACCCTATCCATTCCCCCATCTAAACCCTAACCCTAATACCCGATGTCATGCCCCAAACTTTGGAACTGGGCTCACTAAATTCCTGGCTACTGAATTCGGTGCCGACGGACTCCGTAATACCCCATTCTCAGCTTCCAACTCTCATATGCTAGGTTCTGATCCTAGGATCCTATAAGGAGGATTTTTAAGGTAAAATCTTTTTTTTTCCTTTTGTAAATGAGCATAACCACAACTATACCCAAGTCACAAAATAACATCAACACATATCCACTAATAAAAATTTTGAGTACAGTGTTGGAAGGGAAATATAAGATATAATCAAGAACTTAAAAGAATAGGCTTGTACTTCATGTTCAATGTTGCATATACACCCTAGCATCACCTGTAGTGTAAACAAACGCACATAAGCCTCTTACGAAGCTTAGTAGAGTGCATATATATGTGTACAATGCATATGATAATAATACAACTATCAGAGTATGTAGAAGATGATGGAGGGCTAAGGTGACAAGTCTATGAATGTTGTTAGCCATACTAAGGCTATGCAATGCAAGGCCTATGCAACCGAATGTCATATGTTAGAGATGCAACACAAACATGCTGATCCTCAACTACTCCACATATCAGAATAATTTGTCGCTGGAAACATTACCGGGGTTTAGTAGACTCTAACACTAGCTGCTGCCCTATCACAAGCATGAACAAGTAAGTGGAAAAGACATCACTATCCACATCGCTAATGGTATGTCAATGCATACCCAACTCATCGATAACAGACCCATTTCATGAGCTGGTCAGATTTAATGTAGCTTACAGCCCCTACCCTTGGCCAGATAAGGTCACACTCCTTTTTAACCAACCACAACACAATGGGAGCGCTCATGTTATCCACTTAGTCTCGACGTTACAACATCTTATTAGTACCACAAGGGTTTATGAACTTTCACTCATTGACATTCATAACGCCCAAGTGTTAGAACAAATATTTCCGGTATCCAATCCGGCTATCCACGATATGCCCATGGAGGCCACAACCCCGATGTCGTTAGGGTGTAAAAGTGATCGTGACATACATGGTGTAAAATGCATGAGTCATACTATCCAAGTTATACACCAAAATTACACCTATCGCGTGATCATGTGGGGCGACCTTATTTCATATAGAGTCTCATAAGTGTCTCAAGCCAAAGTGCATATGCTATGAACAATCATCATCCACAATAAGCATATAAATGATGTGTATGGGAATATAACTCGGCATGATATCTATTACACCAAACATGTTATTAGTATATCCTATCATGCCAAGCACACTAGCATGTTATCAAACATATCATGATATAATCGGCCCTAATTGGCACATCATACAGAGAGAGTGAGAACCAAATGATAGGCCCCACTAGAAATATCGAGGTCAATGTGGTGTAGCTCATGTTAGACTAACATCAGCTCCTTAGTAGCTTGTAAATAAAAAATATATTAACTGGATGTAAAGCGTGGATAAAATATATATGCCAAGGCGGGGTCTACTAGGAATAACCCAAGTTGACATTCACATGTGCAACATGTGTGCCACTAGGCTATCAATCTATTCGGTGCATGGCCCATTGTTGATATCCCAAAACGAACAAATTACATCGGCATTATTATAATTATCCCAATAGGATGATCTACACCGTTTGAACATTGCCGATTTAATCGATGGTTATAAATCATTGGTTAGTCACTAGGATATGATCTTGTGGTTGTGACCCATTCGAGTCTTGGGATTTCATCATTTCAGGCAAAGTACATGCCTCAACGGATTTATTACAAACATAGTGTCAACATTATCTACGTACACTAATTAAAAAAATTTAATTTGATTTAATAATTAATTTCAAACCCTTGTAAATACACCTTGCATTTTAACTTAGAATGATAGGAATTTTGAATCTAGGGTGCCAAACATAGCCAAGGGATTCCAGAAATCCAGGAATCCCAAGTCGAAGAGAGCCCCAAATCTAAGGGATCCCAAATTTAGCGATTCCCAAGTCCATGGGATTCCAAATCTAAAAAATTTTAAGTCCATGAGATTCTACAGTCCAAGAAATCAAGTCAACGAGGTTTCAACCATTATAGTTCCCTATGGTATGGCCCACCTAAGATCTGAATTATCTTGAACCTTGGGACCACAACCTAAAACGGCTTGAAGAAAATGATGAATGGTGTGGATGTCACATAAACATCAATTTGGGTCCCACGAGTGGCCCAATGTGCTACCAAAAAGGTGCAGCACTCCCTGCCCGCTTTTCCCTTAGGTGTGGTTTGTCTGAGATTCAGATCGGTTTGATCTTTGGGCCCCTTGCCCAAAACGATGTAGCAAAATGAATGAGCGGAGTGGACAAGACACATACATCATGGACTTTCCACACCCCAAGTTGGGCATCCACTCGCCCATTGGGCGCTAGCAGCAACACTAGCTGTTGGCACTCATGTGTGTGTGTGTGTGTGTGTGTCTGTATTATATATATATATATATATATGTGTGTGTGTGTGTGTGTGTGTGTGTGTGTGTGTGTGTGTGTGTGTGTGTGTGGTAAATGGTACTATGAAGTCGACCTCATGAGAACTTCCCATGAGTTCGAGTTGTGTGGGCCCCACCGTGATGTGTGTTGAACATCAACATTGTGCATTTGATAGATCCCCTATGGGTTATGGGATATCCCAAAGAACAACCATGTATGGAACTCAGGTGGGCCATACCATCTAAAACCATGTGAAGACATGCTTAAAATATATAAAAGAAATTGGTGGGACTCCCCCGAGTTTTGGATGCGGCTGAAACTTAGTATGACCCCTCATCCAAGTGAGGCACACACAATGGATGGGTTAGATTTGTGAAACACATCTCGGTGGGCCCAATAAATGATTACGAAGGTTTTAATGGGAAGGTAATCCCTCTCAACTGTTGTATGTGGTGTGGCCCACCCAAGTCATGGATTGACTTGATTTTTAAGCACATGGCCCACTATGAATGGTGCATCTGACTAATAGTGTTGATGTTCTACACAGATCACGGTGGGGCCAACATAGCTCGACCTCATAGGAAGCTCCCATGAGGTCGACCTCATAGTACCATTTCCCTATGTGTGTGTGTGTGTGTACAACCAAATGCTCAACTGTGCACCAGTTCACAAGGAACTCGTGCGAACTATTTGAGAACTCATCATACGTGATGTGATTCTAAAATCTGAACGGTCCAGAAAAAAATAATATATATATATATATATATATATATATATATATATATATATATATTGTTTTGGTTACACTATTAAGTTGGGGCTTATCTACTCTGTCCACTGTTCACAACCCCATGTATAGGGTCGCGATGTAGTAATAATCTCGATGAGACTGATGTCAAATCCAAAGGGACTAATCTTGTATGTTTTTGAAAGTAACTAGAACTGGAACTAAAAGAAGATGTAAATCTAAATCTGAATAATTATAAAGATTAATTGTAAATTTGTACTTGAAACTTGTGAATTTAAAGATGGGAACTACGGTGCCAAGAATCCACTTGTAGCTATTGGGATGCTACTTCACTTGATTTAAGAGATCCAACTGAAATCAGAGTCCTATCTTATCTAGTTAGAGAAAGAAGAGACGATTAAATATCTTAACTTCTCATGAACCTAGTCTTAATAGTTGAGAGTTGTGAGGATTGAAAGTGATTTCATCACCCAACCATGCAAATGAGACAATGACAAATAACAAGATATACCAATCCTACAACCAATCATAGGAGAATTGTGAAGATTAGGAAGAACTCCATCACCCAACCATGCCCAAGGGACAATGGTGAACAATGGGACTTACTAATTTCATAATCTCAAATCAGGAAAAGAAGATATTCAAAGCAATTGCGGATCTATTATAATTTGTCACAACAAACCATTAAAAACAAAAAATATTCCTTAATAAAGAACTAAGATTCATAATGTTCAATAAAAACATGAATCAAAGAAAAGTAAACATCCCAATCACGCTATAAGCTTCACCTCTTAGCCCTAGCTAAGATGTTTAGCCAACCATAGACATGATTGAACTAAAATATCTTAAGCAAAGCATAAAAATAAGCTTTTATTCCACTCCTTAAACCCTAGAAGATACCTAAAAACATCTTAGGAACTCCTATTTATAGTTGGGGATCTCCAACTTTCGCACCAAGTTGGAAAAATCCAGAAACTGCATCAAATTTACGTAGTCCGCGCAAAATCTGCGACACCTTAGACAAGTCAAAGGCAATCTTCGACCAGTAGAGGATCACGCGAATTTAAAAGATAATGTTGTTGGAGTTCGTGTCGAAGTTTCCTCAACTTGTCGAGGCAGAGCATGGGCTGGTCGAAGCAGGGCTTAGGCTGGTTGAGAATCACTTAGTTTCGTTGGATCTTTGGCATGTGAATTCTTCAATCTTGGTCTCCTAAGATCCATCCTTTGCTTTGGTGATTCTTGAGCATCAAATCCATGCTTTTAATATTCTATTCAATCCAAGCTCTCAGATTCACCTTGCAACACAAACATGTATAAAATATACCATTAAGCGGTATCATGTTTATAAAATCAAGATATAAATAGGAAAAAATATGCAATATTTGACACTCAACATCCACCGCCTTGACCAACACGAGAGAGGTCCAATAGGCCCTGACTTGGACTAGTTTGGATGAACATGGACCCACCATGAGCCTTAGAAGGTTTTAACAACAGAAATTGATTTTCCTCGGTGTGGTCCACTCCAGACTAAGATCTTCCTCATTTTTCGGCTTGTGGCCTAAAATGATATGGAGAAATAGGTGGATGGCATGGATTTAAAGTATAAATAATGGTGGGGTCCACATGTGGGAACACCCCCTCGCTACGTTACATGACTGACACGGGGTGCTCCGAAGCCAGTGTCGCCTGTAGCGTGGTCTATATGATGGTTAGATCAACCTGATTTTTAGGCCCACCTACCAAAATGAGATGGGAAAATAGATGGATGGTGTTAATCTAATAAATACATTACGATGAATCGCACAAGTGGAAACCCACCCCAACTCTTCCCCATGCAAAACATCTTTGATGCTTGACCTTTCAACCCCTTACGCCTTGCGATGTGGCCCACTCGAGAGTTGGATCAGCTTCATTTTTTAGCCCAATGACCAAAATGAGATGGAGGTTCAGAAGGACGGCGAGGATGGGACATGAATCATGGTGGGGCCCACGAGTGGAAATTCGCCTCAACTCTTCCCCATGCAAAGCGTATGGGCTTTTCAGCCCTTGCACATTGTGGTGTATCCCACTATAGAGTTGGATCAGCTTCATCTTCTGGCCCAACGGGCAAAATGAGATGGAGGTTCGGATGGATGAAGCGGATGGGAGATATGAATCATGGTGGGGCCCATGAGTGGAGGCCTCACTCCCCTTTGTATTAATGGAGTTAGGACGCTGGACAATTACAATGTCTCAGGTTCTGAATGTCCAACTGGACATTCTTTGTGTTTTTTTTTTTTTTTTTTTTAAAATAATTAAGAAAGGGCAAGTAGCTGGGGTTAATGTGAGAAATCTATGTTGTCCACTAGGTGTGCTAACTCATGGTGTGCCCCAAGAACCTCGAACCAAGCCGAAATTTGTGTCTTTCCTTCATCAATATATATGTGATCTAAGCAATAGGTTAGATGCAAAATAAATATCATGGTGGGCCACACAAGGTGGTTCATGCTGTGATAGCGTATGAGGCACACTCTTCAACAGCCCACAACATTATCAAAGAAGAAGAAATGAAGAGGAAAAGGGAAAGGAAGAGCAATGGAAGAAAGATCTAGCCATTAAGGTGGGCCCCCACCACTATGGGGTCCACCATCCACTCTATACATGATCAAGGTGGGTCCCACCCTTGTGGGCCCACCAAAATGGAATAATCATAAAGAAAGGGAGGGTTTTATTCCTCTCGTGCAGTCACAATGTCAGATGAACGGTTGGATTTGCTCGAATCAGCGATCAAACGGTCCACCAAGCTCCTCTCCACCCCTAATCTCTTATAATATCTCTTCCTCTTAACCTCTAAATCTCTCCTTAATTCTTTATCATCCTTTTCTTTTCTTAATCTCTCTACTCTTGCTACCAAATGATGGTAGAAATGAGAGGGGGTTAGAGGATTTGTGGTAAAAATTTTAGGATATAGGAGGGATTAGGAAAAGATGGAGGGGTAGAATAGGGAGAGAGAGAGAGAATGAGAGAGGGATGGCTTAGCATGAACAAGGCATGGGTTTCATGATGGGAGGCATGGGCTTGTTTGATTAATGGGGGGGGGGGGGGAGAGAGAGAGAGAGAGAGAGAGAGAGAGAGAGAGAGAGAGAGATGACTGATTGATGGCTTGATTGATGGATTGATAGATGGATAGATTGATAGGACAACCTTTCGATTTATGCAAGTGGGGCTTGCGTGCATTGCGCTGCCCACCTCTGATTGAACCAAAACTGCAAGTTCTTATCTAGAAGTGACAATGGAGCGTGCCATGCGGCGTTGGAATCGTAATGCCCACACAGTCACTAGTGTACAAGTCTCAGAGTGTTGTGATACTAAAATAGAGTTACAATTAAAACTAGTCGATCTGGTCGGCCATTGGCATGCTAGTGCAAAGTTGAAGTGTACAGAATGTTGCACGAGGTTACAGGTCTTACACCCAATTCCAAAACACACCCAATTTCTACAATAATAACAAATCCTAATTTCCACATTCCCTTTATTCATCTTAAATCCCTACCCTCCAACTATCCAAAACCTAAATTTCCTTCTAATTAAAGCCTCAACAACCAATCCCTTTACCCAATTTACCTAATTAAAGCATGATTTCAAGTTTTTACCAATTTTCCTAAATTGTTGCTTCAGCTACACCTAATTTTAGTTAACCCTAGGTAGTATTAGACCTTCCTCTTTAAAATATGCCTAACCTTATGCTATGGGAGGCATGTGCTTATTTGATTAATGGGGAGAGAGAGAGAGAGAGAGAGAGAGAGAGAGAGAGAGAGAGAGAGAGAGAGAGAGAGAGAGAGAGAGAGAGAGAGATGAGTGATTGATGGCTTATTTCATGGATTGATAGATGGATAGATTGATTGGACAACCTTACGATTTATGCAAGTGGGGCCTGTGTGCATTGAGCTACCCACCTTGGATTGTACCAAAATTGCAGCTTTTAATCTAGGAGTCACAATGGGGTGTGCCACCGATGTTGGAATCATAGTGCCCACGCGGTCACTAGTGTATAAGTCTCGGAGTGTTGCGATACTAAAATAGGGTTGCGATTAAAACTCGTCAATCTAGTCGGCCATGAGCATGCTGGTGCTAAAGTTGAAGCGTATAGAAGGTTTCACGAGGTTATGGGTATTACACCTGATTCCAAAACAAACCCCAATTTCTACAATAATCACAAATCCTAATATCCACAAATCCCAATTCCCTCCATTTCTGTTAAATCCCTACCCTCCAACTATTCAAAACCTAAATTCCCTTCTAATTAAAGACTAAACAACCAATCGGTTTAACCAATTTACCCAATTAAAGCATAATTTAAAATTTTCACCAATTTTCCTAAATCTTATCTTCAATTACACCCAAATTTAGTTAACCCTAGGTAGTATTAGACCTTCCTCTTCAAAATATGCCTAACCTGATCCTATGGGAGGCATGTGCTTATTTGATTAATGGGAGAGAGAGAGAGAGAGAGAGAGAGAGAGAGAGAGAGAGAGAGAGAGAGAGAGAGAGATGGCTTATTTCATGGATTGATAGATGGACGGATTGATTGGACAACCTTATGATTTATGTAAGTGGGGCCCATGTGCATTGCGCTGCCCACCTCGGATTGTACCAAAATTGCAACTTATGATCTAAGAGTCACAATGCGGTGTTCCACGCGTTGTTGGAACCGTAGAGACCACGTGGTCACTAGTGTACAAATCTCAGAGTGTAGCGATACTAAAATTGGCTCATGAATAAAAGTCATCGATCTAGTCGGCCATGAGCATGTTGGTGCTAAAGTTGAAGCGTACAGAAGGTTTTATGGGTTTACGAGTCTTACACCCGATTCTAAAAAGATGCCCAATTTCTACAATAATCACAAATCTTAATTTCCACATTCCCTCTATTCCTCTTAAATCCCTACCCTGCAACTATCTAAAACTTAAATTCCCTTCTAATTAAAGCCTAAATAACTAATCGCTTTACATAATTTACCCAATTAAAGCATAATTTCAAGTTTTCACCAATTTTCCTAAATCGTAGCTTCAGTTATACCCAAATTTAGTTAACCCTAGGTAGTATTAGACCTTCCTCTTTAAAATATGCCTAACTTTATGCTATGGGTGGCATGTTTTTATTTGATTAATGGGGGGAGAGAGAGAGAGAGAGAGAGAGAGAGAGAGAGAGAGAGAGAGAGAGAGAGAGAGAGAGAGAGAGAGAGAGAAATGAGTGATTGATGGCTTTTTTGATGGATTGATAGATGGATAGATTGATTGGACAATCTTGCGATTTATGCAAGTGGGGCCAGCGTGCATTGCGCTACCCACCTTAGATTGTACTAAAATTACAACGTCTAATCTACGAGTCACAATGGGGCATGCCACGCGTCATTGGAATCGTAGCACCCACGCAGTCACTAGTGTACAAGTCTTTGAGTGTTGTGATACTAAAATAGGGTCGCGATTAAAAATCGTCGATTTAGTTAGCCATGAGCATGTTGGTGCTAAAGTTGAAGTGTACAGAAGGTTTCACAAGGTTACTAGTCTTACACCCGATTCCAAAAAAACCCCTCAATTTCTACAATATACACAAATCTTAATTTCCACATTCCCTTCATTCCTCTTAAATCCCTACCCTCTAACTATCCAAAACCTAAATTCCCTTCTAATTAATGCCTAAACAACCAATCTCTTTACCCAATTTACCTAATTAAAGCATAATTTCAAGCTTTCACCAATTTTCCTAAATCGTAGCTTTAGTTACACCCAAATTTAGTTAACCTTAGGTAGTATTAGACCTTCCTCTTTAAAATATGCCTAAACTTATGCTATTTGGATGTTTCTACATTCATTAGATCTTAGTTTTCCATATTTAATGGTCTTATTGGATGATGCTTGGCAACATAAGTATAAACTATGCATGATCTCCTTTTGGAATATTAATATTTGTGATGATGGTAGCAAGCTTTGTGATTTTCATTAATTAATTTAATTTTTCTGATTGAACCCTGACATTATTTGAGTTCATGCATTGCTCCTGCATCAAATTTGGTATCAGTGACCAATAGGTTTAGTATAGGATTTTGTGTTGCACTTAGGTTAGAGTCATATTTAGGGTTAGTAGAGCATACATTGCATATAGGATCTAATTGTTGATTTTTGTTCATAGTTTGATGTATCATATTGCTGAATTTTTATCTTGCATTTTCTACTTATACCATTGCTGAATTTTCAGCATAGTAATATGAGGTTGTCACCTTGATAAATTTTCAGTTTGTCATTTTCAGATTACACTCTTACTGAATTTTCAGTTTGGTACTCTCAGATTACCGCCTTATTGAATTTTTAACATAATATTTGAGGGTAACGGTTTGTTGAATTTTCAGATTAGTGTCTCTAGAGTAGATTGCTAAAGCCCTTAATGCTATCAACACCTTTTGACGGTCATTGAAGTGCACACGAGAACCACCGCTACTTAATTAACCGCAAGCAACGCACGTGTCAATCAACTTGAGGCCTCCCTATAGGCGAACCCCAACACTGGAGAAGATGTTCAATCTCAAGCTGGAGATCAAGTTAATAGACAAGGGCGTAATCATAGCCAAGGCATTAGTAATGGTCGAGCACAAGTGCAATCACAATGTGAGGAATATCATGACTGTCATGATCCAGACGATGTAAGTCATGAAGCGTGTAAAAGTTTAGGCTCTTAGTTTTGATGGTCACTTGGACCCCAAAGTATTTCTTAATGGCAGACATGGACAACTATTTTGAGTAGTATGATATGTTTGATGCTCGTCGAGTGAGATTTACCAAGATGAAGCTAGTAGGTCAAGCCAAACTTTTTTGGACCAACATGGAGGGTAAAATTGAAATGAGAAACCCCCCGATTGCGCACTACGCCGAGATGAAAGAGGTTCTTAAAGAAAAGTATATTCTTATCTCTTATCACTAGAGTCTCCTAAACTAGTGGCAAGCCTTACACCAAGGACTCATGATTGTATCAGACTAAGTTCGAGGAATACATGATGTGATGTGACGTTGAGGGGGACCCCGTGATTACATTGTCTAAATTCAGGATGAGCCTCCGATTTGAGATCCAACGAGAACTTTATTCTCGTGATGTTGGCACATTGGAGCATATGTACCAAGTGGTGTGGGTACTATCTCAAAGAACCAGTTGGTAGGCATTATGACTCTCAGTATCTAAGTGTTAAGACTTATCCTCAAGGGACTAAGTCTAACGTGGGGAGTCAATCCAAACCCCAAGTTGATTCCTAGTCCAACCATAGAGATGTCAAATGAAAATGGATAGCTAGTGCTAGCTACAAGGGAGTAAAGCAAACACGATGCTTCAATTGCCATGTATTTGGTCACTTTACACATAAGTGTCCCTCAAAGGATAGGAACAAGGCACTAATAATTAGCATAGGTGAGGAAGAAGGAGATGAATTGGGTGATTTTGAAGAAGTCTATTAACCTAATATCACTGGTGCTAGTGATGAGGAAGTAGAGGAAGTAGATGAAGAAGAGACCACACCGCTTGCAATAGTCAGGTACGCCTTGACCAATGCTAAGAAGAGTAATGACTAACGTTGGACTGCAATTTTTTTACACCTATCTAAAATGTGAGGAGAAAAATTGTAAGGTGATTGTCAATAGTGGTAGCTGTACAAATGTGGTCTCCACCAGAACATTATCCCATTTGGGCTTGAAATCCGAACCGCACCCTCAACCCTATAGAGTTTCATGGGTAAACACATTTCCATGCTTGTTATCCAGTGATGTCTTGTGTCTATTGATTTTCGATCCTATTCAGATTCGCTATGGTTTTGTGTTTTATTCATGGATGTTGGACATATCATTTTGGGGTGGGCTTGGTTATGTGACTACGATGTGACAATATATGGCTACTCAAATGTGTGTTCATTCATGCATCAAGCTAAGAAGATCACTTTAATTCCTCTCCCACCAAAAAGAAATGCGGAGAAGAAAGCTGAGGGGGAGTTGAGTAACCCAAGGGATACAAGGAGATCCCAACCTAAGTCTCTCCATGTAATTAATGCTAAGGAGTTCGAGAGAAGCTAAGGTGAATTTGATGGTATATGCCTTAGTGTCTAAAGAAATTACACCCGAGGTTAGTGTGGAGGGATCCACTTAGGTGAACCCAATTCCAGATGAGTTTTATGATGTATTCCTAGAGGGCTTTCCAGATGAGATTCCACCCATGAGGGGCATACAACATACCATTGATCTTGTCCCTGGGGTGACTCTACCAAACCTTCCTCATTATTAAATGAACCCCACAGAGCATACAGAGTTGAAGAAGCAGGTAAATGAGCTCCTCAATTAGGAAGGATTTCATTCAAAAGAGTCTAATTCTATGTGATGTGCCAACACTTCTTATGCCTACGAAAGATGGCACGTGGTGCATGTGTGTGGATAGTAGAGCCTTCAATAAAATTACGGTCAAGTACCAGTTTTTGATACCTCGTCTTGATGATATATTAGACATGATGTCAGGTGCCACCATCTTTTCGAAGATTGACTTTAAGAGGGGGTATCACCAAATATGTATATGCACAAGAATGAGTGGAAGATAGCCTTCAAGATGAAGGATGGGCAATACGATTGGCTAGTCATGCCCTTTGGCTTGACTAACGCCTTGAAACATTTATGAGAGTGATGACCAAGGCATTGAGACACTTTATGGGTAAGTTCCTTGTGGTGTATTTTGATGACATTCTTATCTATAACACATCAAAGGAACAACATCTCCACCATTTGAGACAAGTTTGTGAGGTCCTTTATTATCTGAGGGCATAAGAACGAACCCCGAGAAGGTTAGGGCCATAGTTGAGTGGCTTGAACCGTGTAACATTCACGAGATACGAAGCTTTCATGACTTAACAACTTTTTATAGGTCGTTCATCAGAGGGTTTAGTTCCATCGTGGATCCTATCACAGATTGCATAAAGAAATGAGAGTTGTATGGACTAAACCTGCCTCTAAAACATTTAAGGAGATTAAGGAAGAGATTAGCAAAGCTCCCATCATGCGCCTTTTAGAATTTTCTAAAGTCTTTTAAGTTGCGTGTGATGCATCTAGGTTAGGTATAGGTAGAATGCTCAGTCAAGAAGGGCACCTAGTTGCGTATTTTTAATGAGAAGTTGAATGAGGCAAAGCAACAATAGTCCACCTATGATAAAAATTTCCATATGGCCATTTAATCCTTACGTCATCGACGATATTATTTATTACCGCAAGAATTTGTCTTGTTCTTCGACCACGAAGCCTTACGTTATCAGAGTTCTCAGAAAAAGGTAAACCCTAAGCATGCTAAATGGGTCCAATTTCTTTATGAATATTCATTCATTTTTAAACATAAGGCTAGGATTAAGAACAAACCTACTGATTCCCTTAGTCATAGTGTAGTGCTACTCTAGACTATGAGTGTGGAAGTAATTAGGTTTGAGTGGTTGAGAGAAGAGTATTCTACATGCCTAGACTTTGGTGCGTCACTATAATTTGGTTAGTTGAGTAACAGTCATGGGTTTTTCATCATCGATGAGTTCCTATCTAAATGTGATAGATTCTGCATTCTCCGTACTTGCCTCCGTGATTTTCTAGTTTGGGTGGGAATTTCAAGAAGGAGGGATAGCTAGTTATTTGGGGAGGGACAAGACCATTTCCCTTATAGAGGATATCTTTTATTTACTAAGTCCCAAGCCAGATGTAGCCAAGATAATTGGGTAGTGTAGGGCTTGTCGATTGGGGAAGCATAGAAAGCAAAATACATGATTATATACGCCTTTTCCAGTGCCCCATGCTCCATGGAAAGAGAATAGTATGGATTTCATGTTGGATTTACCTAAGACTATCAAGAAACACAATTATGTATTTATGGTTGAGGATTATTTTTCCAAAATTGCCCACCTTATTATGTGCTCAAAAACATCAGATGCCTTCAATGTAGCTAAACTTTTCTTTTGAGAGGTAGTGCGTTTAGGAGAGGTAGTGCGTTTACATGGTCTACCTTAGACCATAGTGTCTGATCGTGATGTACGCTTTATGAGCTATTTTAGTAAAATACTATGGCACATGATGGGGCCAAGACTTCAATTTTCATTTGCCTATCATCCTCAAACCGACGGTTAGATTGAGGTCGCCAGTAGGAGTCTTGCAATTTTTCTTAGATGCCTTGTGGGTGACCATGTCATAACTTGCGATACTGTTTTTCATATAGTCGAGTTAGCATATAATGGTTTCATTAATAGGTCCATGGGCATGAGTCCATTTGAGGTTGTGCATGGCTACAAACCTAGGAAACCCATATATCTCATACCTATGTCTGTGTCCCATAGGCTATCTGAGTCAGCATATGAGTTTGCACGCCACATACATGACTTGCATAGTGAGATCAGGAAGCAGATTAACTTAAGTAATGAAAAAGATCAAGAATTTGTTGATTCTCATCTCTGATTTTAAGAATTCTAGGTAGGAGATTACGTCATGGTTCATATGAGGCTTGAATGGTTCTAACATGGGACTATTAAAAAATTGCAAGCATGTAGTGCATGACCATACAAAATACTGCAGAAACTGAGTAGTAATACGTATGTAGTAGACCTTCCACCTACCATGGGAATAAGCTCTACTTTTAATGTAGAAGATCTAGTATGATACAAGGTAGGAGATTATGTCATGGTTCATATGAGGCTTGAATGGTTCTAACATGGGACTGTTAAAAAATTGCAAGCATGTAGTGCATGACCATACAAAATACTGCAGAAACTGAGTAGTAATACATATGTAGTAGACCTTCCACCTACCATGGGAATAAGCTCTACTTTTAATGTAGAAGATCTAGTATGATACAAGGGTCCTGCTACTTTGCCTTTTGATCAATTTTCAGACCCTCCCGCAAACCATGATCTAATTCCTAACCTATGGCCCCTACTTGACCAATCATCCCAGCCTTTTCTACCCATAACCTCCTTGGCTATTCAAAGTTAATAAGTATATTAGATGCACAAGTGGTTTCCACTTGCCATATGTATTTCAGAAATTCTTCATCAAGTGGAAGCACAGGCTAGTTTCAGATAGCACCTGGATTACAGAGGCAGAGTTGCAGACTTTGGATCCCAACATCCTGGAGCGTTGTATGAGTTTTAATCCGCCAGAGGCGAACACTTCTCAACTAAAGATAGTTGATGAGGACATCACATCACATACACATTTACGTACATATCAGAGGAGGAGGTAAGCCGCATCAATTTTTCTGTGGTTAGGCGAGTATCTATGTTCATGTTGAAGACACCATGTGCATATGGAAGCATCTGAAAGACCTCACACTAGAAAAATACACAGATTGCTTTAGGGAGCGATTTAGACCAATGGATTTGAGGGATGTGATGATCGAGCCGTTGGATCGCATGGATTGCATGATCTTATCGTTGATCGTGGACCGTTCTCAACATCATAGGACATAATTATATTTTAGGATTTAATTCATGATTGATTTATACTTTGGACACATTATGAGTGATTTTATTTAATTTTTCATTAGACTAGGGTTATTTTGGTCAAAGTCATTAAAATAGGGTTTAATTTGTAATTTTAAAAATTATTGAGACTATATAAAGAGAGGGAGGGTGAGCGTGTGACCTCCTTAATGGTTTTTTGCAAAAGAAAAAAATAGAAGAAAAATCTCTTTCTTTTCTATTCTTTATGAGATGCGAAGAAGTTTTCCATATGATTTGGAAGTGAGATTGGTGCGAGACTGATCTTCCATCAACAAGAACGCGTGGTTCTCATCTATCCCTTTGAGTTCTTCATTACAAGGATTACAATTTTTGATTTCTTCCATCTAGATCCTTATAATCCCTTCCAAACTTTTTCAAATCTTCTCCATCATCGTTCCCACATCAACGCCAACCTTAAGAGCCAAAACCTACCCTACCAAACCCACATGTGCGATCGTATAGCCACACGTGTGAGCCGATAGGGCTGACCGTACGGTTCCCCTTCATTCCTTTTGTTTCCTTCTCTTTTCCCATCAAAACCCTCTCTATTCCCACATCCATTCCCTAACCCCAACACCCGATTCCAAAAAACCATAATTTCTACAATAATCTCAAACCCTAATCCCCACATTCCCTTCATTTCTCTTAAATCCCTAGCCTCCAACTATCCAAAACCCTAATTCTCCTTTAACTAAAGCCTAAACAACCAATCCCTTTACCTAATTTACTCAATTAAACCCTAGTTTCAAGTTTTTTCCAATTTCCCTAAACCCTACCATCACTCACACCCAAATCTAGTAAACCCTATGTAGTATCAGACCTTCATCTTTAAAATAAGCATAACCTATGCTATTTGGATGTTTCTACATCCATTAGATCATAGTTTTCCATATTTAATGGTTTTGTAGGATGACACTTGGCAACCTAGGCTTAAACTATACATGATCTCCTTTTAAATCTTGGTATTTGTGATGATGGCAGCAATCTTTGTAATTTTCATTAATTAATTTAATTTTGCTGATTGATCTCTCATATTATTCGAGTTCATGCATTGGTTCTACATCAATAGATCAATATGATTTTCGGCCTTAGGGATCTATGTATTAGTGCCAACCCAGATAGTGGATTGGATCCTGAATGCATGTGCCACTTTGGCACATTTGAGCTATAAGTCCCTTGAAATGGGACTCAATCTAGTTGGAAAAGCAGAGCTCTTGCAAAAAATGCTATTTGGTTCTTATAATTCAATAGAGACTCCTCTCTGTTTTTCCAATTAATGAAGTGGAGATGTTTATATTGCTATTTTTGCATTTTTTACTACCATTATTGGATTTGAGATGTTTCCATTTACTGTTTTCAGGGTTACGTTGTCTTAAACAGACCATGGGCCTTTGTTCAATGGCTGGAAAAGGCAACAATTGAAGAGCAGTGAGTTTACTTGTACTCACTGTACTAGTATTTTGCTTCTTTCTTGTTCTCTTCTTTTTTTAAAGTGAATCTGAAAACTTTGATGTTCCTTGAACAATGTAGCTACATACTCATGGCAGAACCGGATCATATATTTGTGAATCCTCTACCCAACTTATCATGTAGAGATTACCCAGTAGGGTTTCCGTTTGGCTACATTATACCTGCTGATCATGAGAGAATATTGAGGAAATTCTACCCAGAAGAACAGGGCCCTATAACAAATGTCGACCCCATTGGAAATTCTCCAGTTATTATCAAGAAGGTAGAATTTCTGGTTGCTGATGTAGCTCTAGAAATCTGTTTGAGCCATAGAAAATATTTCCTTTCACCAAATACAATGTTAACCAACTTACTTGTTTCAGTCCCTGCTGAAGAAAATTGCTCCCACCTGGATGAACGTTTCAATATGGATGAAGAATGACCCTGAGACTGATAAAAGATTCGGATGGGTGCTAGAACTGTTAGTGAAATTTCTACAAAAATTCATTGTTTGTTTTCTGTATTTCATTGTATGCTGTTAGATCTACACATTACTCAATCATCTTTGATGTTTTTTTTTTCCTATGTTGGACTAAGGTATGGATATGCTGTTGCATCTGCATTGCATGGTGTGCAGCATATTCTTCGAATGGATTTTATGATACAGGTAATGCATGCCTCCTGATAAGGCTTTCCTTGATATGGTAGTTTTCCATTTTTTAGTGAATAAGATATTTTGATGGTATAACAATTCTATAGTTGTTTAAGAATAACTGAAATTGATTTATTTAAATTTTCTTCTTTTAGCCCCCTTGGGATTTAGAGGTCAGGAAGAATTTTATTATCCATTACACTTATGGATGTGATTATACTTTAAAGGTAATTATATTTCCCAATTCTCATGTCAATATATCGTCAGTGGTGCTACTGAAAGGTTTTATGTTTTCATCTGAGATTATTACTTCATATCCTCTCTGATTTTAGCATTCATGGATTTATTTGTTCTTTTATTTATGCATTTTGATTTCAGGGTGAGCTTACATATGGCAAAGTTGGGGAGTGGCGCTTTGACAAACGATCATATCTTCATGGCCCTCCACCCAAAAACCTTTCCTTGCCCCCTCCAGGAGTTCCTGAAAGTGTGGTATGCCACTGTTTTGAGAACTGCACAGGAGTTCAAACCTTTCCTTTCCTGAAAGTGTGGTACTGGATTCTAAAGAAGCATCAACAATCCATGAAATCATTTAGATTTTTAGGCATGAGCTTGCACATTGTTTTGAGAACTGCACAGGAGGTCAAACCAGAATAGCGGTCCCTCTTTTCTGATTTGACTGACTTCCAGTTCAAACTGGATGGGTTGACATCATTCCAATGCCATTTTATTGCATTATATAATACAGTTATAACCATGCTCTCTAGTTGCCTCTCTCTCTCTCTCTCTCTCTCTCTCACACACACACACACACACACACACACAACTATTCAACTGGATAGTTTGGACGATTTTTGAGGAAGTGAATGACTCTGATGAAGGACAGTGGTGTTGTGTGGTCACAATCATTCAACAATCTCTCTCAATACCTACATTTAATAATTTTTAAAGTAAATGACTAGATTCAAACATCTAGATCTTAATGCACAAGCTGGATAGTATCAGCAAAATTAGTGCACAATCAGAACATGCTATAGACCAAAAATAATTGCAGTCCGCTAGTCTTGTAGGCCAAACTTGCATGAACCTTTTATATATATACATATATATATATATATATATATATATATATATATATATATATATATATATATATATATATATATATATATATATATATATTATTATCAAGGACATATGAATCCTATTTTCTATCTAGGCCATGATTTACGTGTATATCTTGTATATTACTCATAACTCACAGTTATATGTACTACAGTCTACATATAAGGTTGGGTTGCATGAAACCTTGACCCAAAACCAACGTTGCCTGAGTCAAGGGTGGGATTGAGGAGTTTCAACACAAGCCCAAACTAACCTCAATCTTACATGAACCAAGGTTTGGGTTGTGTAAATCTGGTTGCGGCTGACCCGACCCAAGTTGCACCTATATCCTAGACAGCCCACACTTCGGCATGTAGAAAATAGGCATCTCTTTGGCTGCAGGACCATGGCCTATTTCATCATCATCATCAAAGCCTTATCCCTACTAATTGGAGTTGGCTGCATGAGTCCTTGTTCCGCATTCCACTCTATCAAGGAGGAAATGGCCTATTTCCAAGAATTAAATGATAGGCAAAGATAGTATCTTTTCCTTTCCTAATTTCTCTATAAAGTTTATACATCTGGTGAAATGGAAGTAATTACTAATTTAGGGCACCCAGGACTTTGGATCTTCATCAAACATTGACATTCTTTAAATAATAAATATTCAACACTATCATAGACTTTATTGAATATACAATCGCTCTGTTCCTATTGAAAGCCCAAATCTTAATTTAAGCTCCAAAATAAATAAATAAATCTGAATGGCATTTCGTCATTCACAAATAGGTTGTGGTGTTGGTTCTTCAATCTGTTTGAATTAGTTTGGGTCATGCCGAGGTCTATCGATCAATTTTTCTTGTCAAGGGATGATGGCAGTATAGGGAAGGTGGAGAAAAAAGTTTGGCGACTATGTCTAGTAGCGGGGATCTGATTTCTTTGACTAGAAACGAACAATCGATGCTTTAGGAATTGGGTGGGGCGTGTATCGCAGGTTTACAATAGGGCTCAAATGCATGTAATGGATTGGGCAATCTCATCAAGGGTTATTGCTTATTTCCCTGTTAATTGCTCAGTGTTGTAGTTTTCCTTTTCCCTTTTTCTTTTATTCTTTAGGCTGCAGCCTTTTTTGAATAAAATCGTCAATGTTAATTTTATTTTTTTTAATTTAAAAAAGAAGATATTTCTTTACATTTTAGCTGCATACTGAGGGGAACTGAGCCATGAGATTTTTGAAATTGAAGTGTTAATTTTACAGAATCTATCTTCTTCTTCTTCTTCTTCTTCTTCTTCTTTTTCTCTCTCTCTCTCTCTCTCTCTTTAATGACAAAATGCATCTATTTTGAAATCCGAAATTGGCAATTACTATAACATTGACTGCTTCTCAAGAAAGCAACATAGATACACACTATAGAATTTCACTTCTCAAGTTCTAATTTATAATTTCTTTTATTGGTGTCATTGGGTCAGGTAACATTAATAAAGATGATGAATGAGGCTACTGCTAACCTTCCCAGATGGGATGAAAGCCGACAAGTGGGAAAAAGAAGACAGAAACTCTGTTGTTAAAACTTCATAAAATTCTTGACATCCGGTACCTTGAAAGATACCATATATACAGATACCAGAACAGAGATAGTTCTTCCAAGGAAGAAGATGAGTATAGGGAAAAAAGTAAAAAAAGAAAAGAAAAAAAAAAGGAAAAAAAGAGGAGGATTATATATATATATATATATATATATATATATAACTTTACATGTTACTCTTTTGGAATAAGGAAATCTGCCATTGTTGCCTTTGGAATTAGTCACCATCTGTTGATGACAAAGCTGTTTGTGCTTCTTCTTTAATGATTTATCTTTTCTTTAAAGTGGAGGTTTGCTTGCCTCTCACATTCTGTGCAGCAACATTTGCTAAACTGGTGCATCTTTAGGACATCATATCCGTGTTTCAGGTGACTCTCACTCTGTTAGATCTTACCAAACACTAAACTGGTAGACCAGGATTTATTTTCTTTTTTCTTTTATGGCGTATTTCGATTATGGTTTACAACCGTAATGTAATGTAAATGTGTCATCATTTCAGCTTTACAATGTTTGTTTATCCATGTAATTCGGCAGTAAAATGCAGATGTAATACAAAAGAAATAAATTTGTAATAATTGCATTTTGACATTGTATTGTGGTGGAAATCTCCTATCCAAACATACACATTAATTTATTTTATCATAGTGATTTGACATTTTTTCTTCTTGATTGGTATTACATAAATGTTAAAATATCATCATTACAAGTTTACCATATGCCTATCCAAACATAGGAACCGTCAGTCAAACTACCTGATTTCCATTGACAGGTATTGTAATTTGTAATCACTACATTTTTACATTACATTAGGTTCATAAACCAGAATCCAAACACGCCCTTAAAAATGGGATGGCTCATAATGAATGTCTAGGGGTACCGGCACCACTGTAAGCTTACAGTGGTACTGGGCTGATGTGGGGCCACATGGTGTATGTATCAAATCCAACCCATCCATCAGATGCATCCCTTCAAGTTACCCACAGGCCATACATCATTACAAGTTTACCCTGCCTATCCAAACATAGGAATCGTCAGTCAAGTTACCTGATTTCCATCTGACGCTGATTATAATTTGTAATCATCATAGTTTTTCATTACATTAGGGTCCTAAACCATAATCCAAACACGTCCTTAAATAAGGGATGGCTCGTAATGGATGTTCAGGGGTACAACACCACTGTAAGCTTACAGTGGTACTGGCTGATGTGGGGCCCACATGGTGTATGTATCAAATCCAACCCATCAGATGAGTCCCTTCATGATATCCACAGGGCCCTAAAATAAGATCTATGTAAAACTCTGGTGGGCTATGATGCAGTCAGCCTAGACTACATGGCAAATGGGGACCCCACCGGTGTGGCGAGGTCCACTAGCTGATCCATGGCCAACCTGCTTTGTCTAGTGACCCTTTAGCGAGTGGAGGATCATCCTTCACCAGATTTCCGGACGTCCAGGGGGTGACTATCTGGCAGGGAAAGATCCCGCCTGCCACCTAGGCCTGCTCAGTCTACACATCTCTTAAGCTATAGAAGCAGTTCAGTTATTTTTCAATCTCTTATATCATGTCTCGATATTCAAAGGTAGAAGGCATCGAAGGGCTGAGATTTGTTGTTTTAGGGTATAAGAGGGTGTCTTACAAGGGTTTTTGGGAAAGGGTTTGTGTGAATTGAGAAGAAAGAAGGTTACAGTCAGAATAGAGATTTTCTCCTTTTTGTTTGGGTAAGTGAATTTGGTCGAGCTAATTTCCATTTCACTTTGTTTTCTTGATTTTCTGTTCGGGTTTTGTTGCAATTTCTCTTCTGATTATAGAGTTTGTTTGGGGATTGCATGAGCCCACCTTCCCTGCATAAGGCCACAGCACGGAACAAGGTGAAAGAAATGGAGATCGAGAAGGCTGTTGCCCATTAAATTTAAGCTGGGTGGAAGAAATGGAGATATGCATCTGGAGTTTTATGTAACCGTTGCATACTACTCAAATTGAAAGGAAAATTTTATACAATAGATGTAAGACCAATCATTCTTTATGGATGGAATGTTAGGCAATTAAGATGAGGAATTAAAAATGAATACGTTCAAGAAAACTTAAAAGAGTTACCCCAATAGTTAATAAGATGAGGGAAAGTAGACTTGGATGGTTTTCTTGAGTGCAACGTGAGTCAAGATCCATGCTGCTTAGGAGTAAGTTTATAATACTTGAAGGCTTCAAAAGGGCAAGGGGAAGGCCCAAAATGACATGAATGGTTATGTTAATCTCAACTGAAAAGAGGACTGTTCATGTACTATTCCTAGTGGGGCCTACCTTCTTCAGTGGGTCTTACACTGATTATGGAATCGGATTTCATTTCATACTTTGTGGTCTGCATGCTTGATTGACAATGCCTTTTAGGCAGGGCCTGTGACCATGATGAGAAGAGAACAACAATAATCAAAATCCAAGAAAATGATTTTCTACAAACACTCATGGGTGAAGACACAGAGATTGGGTCCTTTATTGGATGAAAATCCTGAGCAAATAGGGAGATTTAGTTATAGATCTTGTGAAGAAAGGTTCAACTTTTATAAACCCTCATAGGCCTTTTGTCTTATCTCTTTTTTTCTTTGGGTTTGATCGTCTTCTCTTTTGTTTCTTCAAATCCCTAATTTGCTAAGAATAAGAGAATAATTAGATAGGGCATGTGATTTTATAAGCGGTATTTGTCAAAACTCCCCTCTTCTTAGAACCAAGTGCTCTATTGCTTCAATTAGAGACAGATATTTTAATCATCTCCAAAACCCATATTCTTGATTAGAGTAAACCGTATTCAATTCCCTCCACTATCCGTCACCTTTCATCAAGTGGACCTGATACACCAAAGTTGGCCACAAATGTTGGATTATTGAAGATCAATCATCGTAGTCGCGATCATCTTGACTGAGAAACATCTTTTGAAAATGATCTAAAATGCTATTAGACTCTCTACCTTTTTTTAAAAAAAAAAGATAACATACATGCGTGTCATAGATGACTGTTGATTGCCAATGTTAATCTTTACTGGTTATCTTTTTAAGTGACTTTCACTTGGATTCCATCAGCAACTATATGAACATACGAAGTCTTTTTAGCAAGCTTACTATTATTAAATCAGTGCCACCTGAAAGAGTAGTTGAGTGCTCAGATGAACCTCAAGTTAGATCTAATTATAAATGCTCGAGAAGCCATCTAGTATCATGACAACCTTATAGACAAGCTGTCTTGATGCAATCTATTCTAAATAGACAAGAATCTTCCATGCTAAATCTCTTCATGTCATTCACTGATCCATTTCACTATAGGCTTGCTATAATGTCATTTGTGAACTCATTCATTTATGACAAAGTACAACCCACATGATGAAAATAGGCAGTAATGAGAGCATGCAATATGAAGTAAGGTGTATTTATTTACGATGATTACAGACAATGTTAATGGTCAGATTAGCTTTGAAGGGCACATAAACCAACAACTCTCATTTTACCTAAATCCAATTACCTACAAGTCATAAACCCACATTTAAATAATAAAAACAAAGTCATAAATCCACATTCTCAACACGTCTATTAATTACCTACAACTGGTAAACCTACCGGGAAAGATCCTTTATCATTGAATCAACCAAATTATCGATAAAAGCTATCTTCATGACTTGTATATTCCCACATTTCAGTACATCATAGACAAATAGGGGTGTCAATGGGCTGGGTTAGCCCCAAGAAAAGCTGTGTCTTGTTCAACATAGGCCTGAGCCTGTGGCAAGGCAAAATATCTAGCCTGAGACTGGCCCAAAATGTTTGTTTTGTGCCTGAGCCCAATGGTTGGGCCAGTTGGAGTAGAGAGAGAGAGAGAGAGAGAGAGAGAGAGAGAGAGAGAGAGAGAGAGAGAGAGAGAGAGCGAAGATATAAAACCAGTGGAGGGAATGCTGACACTCGTTTCTCTACTCTTAGACACAGTGAGATAGTATAGAGACTTCATGATTTCTCTACACATCAAGGAGAGGCATTCTCTATGGTCTTTGAAACAAAAGAGAGATTCTAGTTCGGATTAAGATGTTGCTCCATCTTCAGCTATAAACAAATTAATTAAAGAAACGTAGTTAGAGACAGATTGACAGATTAATGCATTCAAGTCTAGTTCGGAAACTTGTACACCTATTAAAAAACCATGTCGTAATGGATCTATTTTAAGAGAGATTCTGAAGGAAAAGTAGAAACTTTTGAAGCTTGACTTGTTGCAAATGGTTACATGCACTTTTTAATCACAGTTTAATTAATTTTAAAGAAACATGTTGTAAAATTGGAGCTGAAAGCAAAGGTCAGAGTCAACTCAAATGTTGTATTCAACTATGGTGGGAAGTCTTATGTATGCTATATTATGCTTGAAAACTAAAAATTACTCCCAAATATGTAAAGACAATAAGCTCTCAGTTGTTTGTGGAAGTAATGAGGATTTTTTTATTATGAGAATTGCGAGTGGTTCCATCTATTAGCGTTACTATGTACTACGGTAACAATGCTGTAGTTGCCTAGCTTAAAGACCTTAAAAGCCACAGGAAGGCAAGTAAATCCAAGTATCTCTTTGTTTGTAGGTCTGTCAATTGGCTGGGCTTAGGCTGGAATTTGAGGTGTGAAGGCCAACCTTGGGCTTAAATTTTAGGCCCATTTCTCAATCAGGTTGGGTTAGGACTGTATTTAAGAGGCCCTCAACCTAGCTTGAGTTTGGCTTGACCCTATTGGGAAATTCGCGGAAGAAAATCTTGATTTTGGATCAAATAGTCGAAAGATAAATGCAAGCAAACAATCACAAACTTAAAGAACATATAACGTTTTACATGGAAAAAACCTCATGGGAAAAAATTATGGTACAAAGCCACGATGAATCACTATGAATAATGAGAATACAAGAGATGGATGCACGTTGTCTCCTCTCCAAACCTTAGAAAACTTTAAGCCTCGTTTAGAATCCCCTAATCCCAAAATTACACACTTATATAGAATAACAGTTGGAATATGAAACTGATCACACAATTACACAAAATCACGCGCGCGGTTGATTGAAGCATCAACCGATCAATATCAACCAAGCAATTGAACACACCCAAAAGTGTCTAAAGAGTTTAGAGGTATTTTCCAAAAACTATCGATCCATCTACTTGATTATTCGATCGATCGAGACTGTCCAAAATTGTCCAGAGACCGATCTATATAATTTTGAGTTCACTCAACTGATTGACCAGGTTAGTTGATCAATCAAACCCTTGTTTCATTTACAAATTTAAGACATCTCATGACAGGCCCACCACATTAAGGTTTGTAAGGGAAATTTTGTAATATGAAGTTTCTACTTCATCATAGATTTATATTCTTAGAACATAGAATTTCTGCGTACCATGAACGTTTGTTCTTGAGGATCATGAAAGTAGTAGCCTGATACTTATTTTGGATACCCAATCTAATGTCAAACACGCGTTGTGGAACCAAATTTGCTTGACTCGATCTTCTGGATCATGACATGCAGAATGCATCCCTGCATCTGTATGTTTCCATAGAAGTGGTCGCATCTAGTTCAGCAGTCATAGGTGTTTTATCCATTGATTTAGTGAGAAATCTTTCAAGATACATGTTGTTATTTCTAAGGCAGATACATAAAAAGACAAAGATAAATAAAACTCATAATAGATTTAACCATATCCATTAAGATTTGCTTCCCCCTTTTGCATACCTCATTTTGCTATAGGCTGTCAGGAGCTGTCCATTTATACTTAAATATTGAGTAATTTGATACAAAGTAGAACCAAGAGAAGAATAAAAGTAAGACGTATATCTAACAAATATTTCTCTTCATAAAGGTTTATTATGTTGGGAATTGAAGCAACCTCATATCCAAGTCAAACAAGAAATAGAGATCGGAAAATCCAACCAAATATAGAGAACAAACAAGTTTTAATGTGGAAAATGCTTGCGGGAAAATATCATGGCATAAACTGACGATTGATTCACTATAATCAAAAGAATGTTACAAGAGATGAAACAACTTATAGTAGAAATCCTAGCTTTCCCCTTCAAAATCCTTGAATATTCATGCTAAGATCCTCACCATAACCCTAAGGAGGTTATTATACACTCCCATACTAGATTAGTAAATAAAACCCAGACTTATGCGTTCCGTCAATCAGACCAACAAGAATCGACTCACATCCATCGATCGAATTGAAAATGTGTAAAAGGTCATAGCATGCAATCTGAGAGTTCACCCACTAATTCAGCCTAACTAAAGGGACACCGATAGAATCGAAATAGGTCTTCTCTGAAAGATCAACAATCTCCATCATGGCTTTAATCTTCCAGCTCCTTTTCTATAAAATTTTACCATCATTTCTAATCATCTTCAAAATAATACAATCTTCTCTTCATATGCTCTCCGTCTTCTTTTCTTCTTTTCCAAGACTAGAGAAGTCAAGCAAAACTCGAAATTCTCTACTAGAACAACCTTTGTAACATGTCTGTTGAATTCTCGCTAGTGTGAATCTTCTTAAGTATGACAGCTCCTTCCTCAGCATCTATCGGATAATGTGATAATGAACATCAATATGTTTAGTTCGGGAGTGAGCGGTACACCATTTTCTTCTCCAAATTCATTGTACTGTCACTGTCATAATGCACATGCATGACTCTTATTCAAGCCCCGACTCATTCATCATCACTTTCAACTAAATAACTTCCTTGATTGCTTCCATCACTAGCATGTATTCAACTTCAGTTGTGAAAAGTTTAACTATAAACTAAAGCTTCGACATCCAACTAATATCTCCACCCATTAACACAAATGAGTAACTGGAAGTCGACATTCTATTATCCACATTCCCTGTTAATCCACATTCACATAGCTTACGGGTTTCTCCTCAAAATTTATAAAAACCAAGGTGTAGTATGTGGTATCTCGTATATACCGAAGTAACTATTTTACTGCTTTTGAATGTTGTTTGTTAAGGTTTGACATATATTTATTTACAACACAAAGTGCGTGTGAAATATGCAGTCTTATACAAACCATGAATACATAAGACTGTCAACCGTACTTGAGTAGAGCATATGAGACATATATTATTTCTCTTCATTTGACATAAGACATAACTCTGAAGAAAGTTGAAAGTGAGCAGCGTGGGGAGTGTTAACCGGTTTTTCCTTTTTCAGTTCAAACTTGACTAAGACATTCTCAAGATATTCTTCTTAAGTCAACCATATAATTCTTCTTTCCCTGGCTTTGTGCATATCGATGTCGAGAATTTTCTTTGCGGCTCTCAAATCTTTCATCTCAAATGTCTTAAGTAACTGAGCGATCAATATATTGATTTCAGACATACTATGGCTGACGATAAGCATGTCATCAACATAAAACACCAGAATAATGAAATCCCTGACACTTAGTGATCTAAAATAGACACAATGATTGAATTCGCTACTAATAAACCGTTAACTTAAAATGAAAATATCAAATTTCTTGTACCACTACTTAGGCGATTATTTTAGGACGTACAAAGACATCTTTAACCTACAAACTAAATTCTCCATTTCCTACATCCTGAACCCTTTAAGTTTCTTCATGTAGATTTTCTCTTTTAGTTCCCCATGTAGAAACATAATGTTCACATCTAGCTGTTCTAGTTCCAAATTACGTTGGGCAACTAAAG
Source organism: Magnolia kwangsiensis (assembly GCA_037074715.1). NCBI lineage: Eukaryota > Viridiplantae > Streptophyta > Magnoliopsida > Magnoliales > Magnoliaceae > Magnolia > Magnolia kwangsiensis. Next base: position 101,776,426 of record CM073577.1, on the reverse strand, counting down.
ACAATATAAATATGATAGATACTTGTTTTACCACTGTTGTGAATATCTTACTAAAGTTGATACCATCCTTCCGAGTATAACCCTTCACTACCCATCTAGCCTTATACTTATCCCTTTTCTTTTAGTAAATCCACTTATAACCGGTCACTTTCCACCCAACGGGCAGCTCCATTAGCTCCCACGTTTTAATTTTATATAGAGAGCTCAACTCATCATGCATCACTGCTATCCACTTCTCTGCATTTCTATCTTTTAGTACTTCTTGAAAAGTAGCTGGATCACTCCTCATATATGATGAGAACAAATACAATGTTTGAGATATCCCTACATCTGAATGGTAACCTGCAATCCCTTAGTTGATTTCTCTTGATAGTTGGTTGGTTCACATCTTCCTATACCTCAACCTGTGGCCTAGGTTTTTCAAGTATTTTACTCTTGTCTAATTAAACATCAATAACTGATTTTTTTTCTTTTTCTTGTGCTCATCCTTCCAAAATAAAGAGCCTTCATCAAACTTGATGACCCAACTAAATATGATTATTCGTGAAACCTGATCATATAATCTGTAACCTTTACGCCATCACTATAATTGACAAAAGTTCTTAGCCCTCTAGTCTAGCTTATCTTTCTCAGCTGATAATATATGAGACTACGTATCACAACCAAATATCTGTAGCCCCGAGTAATCAACTACTTGACCACTCCATATTTCTTACAAAATTTTACAATCAATAGTGTAAGTGGTTATACTCGAGCACAATTTAGTTGTCAAATTTCGTAGTCATGAAAGGATCGCAAGCTCTCATGAATATTCTCTTCAACAACTCATGAAGATATATCATCAACTTGATCAAGCGTTTTAGGGAAGTCTCAACAACTTAAGTTATGAAGGAACATGGTTCAAAGATCGGAACACTCCATATGAGTCAACCATCAGGTGATATAACCTTAGATCGACCATAAGATAGGTTTATTTCATATAACATTAAAATGATCATTTATGTTAAAATACACTCATGTTAGGCTAGCCCAACATTTGGTTTGGCCAGCCTAACTTCTTTGGCTAAACCTCCATGTTTCGGGCAAGTTTACAGATTGAACAAGATTTTTCGTGGCATGTTTGGCCAACCCGACCTTGGGTTGGCCAGCTGAACATGACCGTTCGGCCAGCCTGGACCTGTTCGATTAAGTTTTTAGCAATGACATGTTTTCAGATTTTAAGCATATTGGGCCAGCCGAATTTTTGAAAGATCTTAACCCGCGAAATTTGAGTGTCATTGGAACAAAAACTTTAGAATCTGGCTAACCGAACCGATATTCAAGCTATCTGATTTTCCAAATCCTTTGGCCATAAATAGATGGCTTCTCTCATTTACACAACGAAAGTTAATGAGAAAATCCATCTTTTCAAGTAGGAAAGTCAGGCTCCTCTTAAGCTTTTTTAGCGTAATTCTAATCTTATATTTTAGTTTATTTTTAATTATTTTTCTCAAGATGCTTTAACTATTTTTAATAGAGTAATCTAAACTCTACTTGAGAACTTGTCATGCCGCAAACCCGAAAATCAGATTCACTGGAATCCCGATCGTCGAATCTGGTGTCGATAGCCTCCATAGTGCCTCATTATCGGCTCCTGGCAATCATATGCCAGATTCCGATCCTGGGATCCTACAAGGAGAATTTTCGAAATGATTTTTTTTTAATAGAGCATAATCAAGTTACAAAACAACATCACCATATATCCACTATATCAAAAACTTTAAGTATAATGTGGAAAAGGAAATACAAAGTGGTCTAAAAGCTCCAAAATAGTCAGATGCGCACTCTTGCCTCAGCGCTGCTGCTGTCCAACGCTACGTGCACGCAACTATTGTGCATAAGCTTACAAAAGCTTAAAGGGTGATGTAAGTGTGTGCACAAGGCAAGTGTCAAGTGCACAATATCAAAGTAATGCGGAAATATGCTATAAGTCCATGAATACAATCAACCGTACCAAGGCTATGTGATGCAAAACATGAATGCTATCGGCCATACCAGGGCCATACAATGCGAGACATGAATTCCATCAGCCACACCGATGCAATGCGAGGCCTACATTGCTGAATGTCATATGCGAAATGCAATCTAAGAAAGTCGGTACTCATCAAGTACACATATCAGTACAGATCCTCTTTAGATATCACCGGGGTCTAATACACTTCGCAGTGACTGTCACCTCCCTAGCTGCACAGTCAAGCAAGTGAAATAGACCTCACTATCTGCCTGGCTAGTAGTCTGCCAATACCTACCTGGCTCGTCGATAACGGACTCGTTTGCGAGCTAGTCAAACTTAACCTATCTTATAGCCCCCTCACTCAGGTGGATAAGGCCACATCCCCTTCCAACCGACCACGACATAGTGGGAGACGCGGCATACTGGTATTCGGCACCCGGGCGCTCGTGTATCCACTTGGTATAGACGTTGGAGCAACTCCTGGTACCAAAATGGTTTTGAGACTTTCACCCAAGGACATCCAAGTGTCCACAGTGCTAGAACCAAGAATTTTTGGTATCTGATACAGCCATCTACGATGTACCTGTGGAGCCACGACCCTGATGTCGCTAGGGCATGCAGTGATCAAGTCACACATATGCGAGATGCATGAATCACACCGTCAAATCATGCAGCAATCCAGCGCATATTGCACGATCATGTGGGGCACTCTGTGTCATAATGAATCCCATAAATGGTCTACCCAATGGCGTATGCTATGATTAGTCACTACTCATATCAAGCATACATATGATGCATATGGGCATGAGTCATGGGATTATACTAAGCATGTTATAAAGTGATGGATATTAACGAGTATGGGCCTATCAATGGGCCCTAAGGAGAGTTACAATGCAGATATTTAACCAACATTGTACTTACAACGTGGACGTCAAACCATTATTGTTCCCTAGGTACGGCCCGCCAAAAATATCATTACATGAACCATGGGAAATCACACATTGCAATGGACTCCAAGGAACCCCGTTGGGCCTCGACCCATGGGCCTTGGATACATTGAATGGGTCGTATCACATGGGCCTTACATTCATCAAATGGGCCACATTAATGGGCCTCACCAATGGGCCTTATGTACATTGCACTGGTCCATAACCTGCAGGCCTTAGAGTACATCACAATGGGCCTTAACCCACAACCTTGGAATATATCAAAATGGGCCTAATCCCATAGGCCTTATATATGTCAAATGGGCCTGATCTCATGGTCCTTATATATGTCAAATGGGCCTGATCCCATGGGCCTTGTATATTTCAAATTGGTCTGATCCCATGGGCCTTATATATGTCAAATGGGTCTGATCCCATGGGCCTTATATATGTTGAATGGGCTTAATCCCATGGGCCTTATATATGTCAAATGTGCCTGATCCCATGGGCCTTATATGTGCACCAAGGTGGGCCTCAATGAATGGCCACAAATAAGTCAACATGAGCCCTATACACATACCAAGGTGGGCCCACTTGAACCATAGATCTAACTCATTTTTAGCTCAAGCCATAATATGAGCTTACAAAATAAATGGACGGTTTGGATGCAACTCATGCATCATGGTGGGGGGTCCACATAAAGGCCCACCATCATACATATATACATATATAATATATATAATATATACAATATTATATATAATATAATATATATATATATATACACATATATATATAAACACCCACACATACAATCTAGTGTGAACAGAGTGGATAGAATGTATAAATCATGGTGGGTCCCACTGTCCAAACAGTGGACAGTGCGGATAAACACATACATCATAGTGGGCTCCACCGTCTGTTGGACGGTAGGAATACAACACATACAGCATCGTGGACTCCATCGTCCGCCTGAATGGTGGGAGTACAACACATACATCACTGTGGGCTCCACGTGAGGGCCCACCAAAATGTTTACTTACCATCCAACCTGTTGATAAGGTCACAAAGACCTGGATGAATAGGAAAAACAAATATCAGATTGATTCAAAACTTTCGTGGGCCTAAAAAGGGTTTCAATGGTAGAGTTCAATCACCGCTGTTTCCTCTGATGTGAGCCACCTGAGCCTTGGATGGGCCTATTTTTTGGGTGGGGCTTGCTTCAGGTAATGGCCCACCATATGGATGGGTTAGATGGTAAATAAACATCAAGGTGGGGCCCACGGCTGGAGCCGTGGGTTCCCTGGCGTCCTTCCGCACCGTAGAATGCCTGCGCGTCCTCCCTGGCATCCAGAGGCAGCAACCTCTGCTACTTTAAATTATTTTTTTTTAAAAATTAAGTTTTCTCGCGATTTTTCCTAGGTAGGGCCCGCATTCGAAAAATCCAACCCATCCATTGCATCCCTCGGCTCAAGACGGATCAAACGAGTCCCATATCCAATGTATTTCAGCATGTAAGAAGAAACCAAGCGAATTTAAATGGTGAAGATCATTGTTTGCTAAGGTATGGCCCATCAGAAAGTTGGATCAGCTTCACTTTTTGGCTCAACGCCTAAAATGAGCTGGTAAATATGATGGACGGCGTGGATTGAATACATACATTAAGATGGGGCCTGCACATGTGGACCACCCCTATTAGCTTGGAACCAAGCTGATATTTGTGTTTACCAATCATGTCCAGCGTCCCTGGACGCTGGACGGTGTGGGCTTAGCATACGCACAAGGTGGGCCCTGTTTAGGTGGGCCACCAAATGGTAGGTGGTGTGGGTACAATACATATAAGGTGGGCCCCATTCATAGATGGCTTGGATAAAATACTTCATGGTGGGGTCCATCCAAGTGAGCCACTACGGCCATATCATCGCATACCAAATAAATAATAAAAAGATGAAGAAGAGAGGGAGAGAGAGATAGAGAGTGGGACACGCGTGATGGAGGAACCCCGACACTATGGGCCCTCCCTTCCATGATCTACAACATAAATCAAGTGGGTCCCACAACATGTGGGTCCTTAAAAATTGAAATCCAATGGTGGAGATCCCTTCTCCATGAAAATAGATGGTTTAGATGAGCCATATGCAAGCTAGGAAGGTAAACATCATGATGGGGTCCATGAAGAATGGCCCCATCATGGAATGGTATTGATGATCAAGATAGGCCATAAGCCACATCTTAGGGTCCAAAGTGAGATCCATACCATTGATCGGTAGGCCTCACTTGGCCCATCTTAAAAATATGAAAAGTAAGCTATGGAAGCACCCACCTATGGATCTTATTGGTCCATTGGAAAGCCTATCTCCTCGTGCTTCACTTTGATGGAGAGGATGAAAAATGGATGGCTAAGATGAAAATTTTGGGGATGGAAAGTGGGTCACACAACTCACTTTTCTCTCATGGAGGAGCTTGGACGTGTGGGCTCTCTCCTTGCTTGGAAATGGTGTGAGAATGAGGGAGAGAGGTGGTTGTAAGGAGAAGTGATGGGAGATGGGTGATGGATGTGAGTGATGGGTGAGGTGATGGATTGCTTGACTTTTAGGTTTGCTTAACTTGTGGAGAAAGGAAGCATGGGTACTTTGTACTTGACATGAGAGGTGATTGATGGGATTGATTTGATATGTTGCAGAGATTCTCTTTGGATTACAAACACGCGGTATTTTTTTTGAAATAAACATCGACCCACATCTCTTAGTCAGTGACGGTGCGGTCGCAATGATACGAGTCTAGGATTAAGCCGAATTAAATGTATAAGATACGATTTATGGTCCTGTGCAAATGTCGATTACAGGTCACAAGTCAATAGAATTCGACGGGAAGGATCGTGGGAAGCGACGAAGCAGTACGGAGTAAGATACGTGTCTTACAGCTCTCCCCACCGAATAAAAATTTCATCCTCAAAATTTATACTACCATCGCAGATAAAACATAACTCATGAGGGAATAGAAAACATAACATCATATATAATCATAACGCCATACATCATACAATCAAACATCGAAAAGATGGGGATAGCCTCATCCAAACTATGATGGCTCCACCGCACCTTCACCAAGGGAATGACCTTGGTTCTGAGGACTTGCTCCTTCCGATCGATGATACGAACTGGCTGCTCAATATAAGAAGAATCCTCACGAACCTCCAACGACTGCCAATTAACAACAAGAACGACGTCTGACCCACACTTCCTCAACATAGAAATGTAGAAAATGTTGTGGACGCCAGACAACTGAGGTGGCAAGGTAAGCCGATAGGCCACGGCACCAACGCGCCTGGTGATTTCAAAAGGTCCTATGAATCTCGGGACAAGCTTGCCCTTCGCTCCAAAATGAACCACACCCTTCATGGGTGAGACCTTGAGATACACATAGTCCCCAACGAAAAACTCCAAGGGACGACGCCGACAATCATCAGAACTCTTTTGCCGGCTCTGAGCTGTGTGCATCCTCTGCCTAATGATGTCGATAGCCTCTGACGTCTTCAGCACAAGTTCGGGACCTAGGAGACGTCACTCTCCAACTTTAATCCAACAACCCAGAGATCGGCACGGTCTCTCATATAATGCTTCAAAAGGAGCCATACTAAAGGTCGCCTGATAGCTGTTGTTGTACGCGAACTCAGCCAAACGCAGGTGCTCATCCCAGTTATCCGAGAAATCAATCACACAAGCCCGAAGCATATCCTCAAGGATCTAGTTGACCCTTTCGGTATGCCCATCGGTCTGTGGATGATACGCGGTGCTAAGTTACAAATTAGTGCCCATCGCTCTCTGTGAGCTCCTCCAAAACTGAGATGTGAACCTTGAATCTCGGTCTGAAACATTCCAGACAGGAACACCGTGAAATCTCACGATCTCGTCAACAAACATCTTGACGAGTCGATCCGTATGCAAAGTCTCACGAATCGCAAGAAAATGTGCTGACTTCGTCAGACGGTCCACAACAATCCAGATGCTGTCATGACCCCGCTGAGTCCTCTGTAAATCCATGACAAATTTAGTAGATATGTGCTCTCACTTTCATATCGAGATGCTCAGCGGCTGCAATAGACCAGGGGGTCTCTGATGATCGGCCTTGACACGCTGGCAGGTGTCACACTCGGCCACAAAACTGGCTATCTGGCGCTTCATCCCTGACCAAAAATACTAACGCCTCATATCGTGATACATCTTCGTCGAGACAGGGTGGATAGAGAACCGCGATCGATGTGCCTCAGTCATAAGATCTCGGTATAACTCAAGAATATTCGGGACACATAATCGGCCTTTAAAGCAAAGTCCACCATCAGAACCAATCTGTCAATCCATCTGACTCTCAGATGCTGCCTCTACTCGGTAATCCTGTAACGACTCATCTGTCTGCTGAGCCGCAATCACCTTTGCGATAAGAGAGGGTTGAATCGACAAGCTCGATAGCTGAACGATAGATGACTGCAGACCAAACTCGAAGTTGTACTCTACTATATCCTTGAGCATCCTCCATTCCTGAATCATCATATGCACCACCAGGCCTCGTGGCTGATGGCTGAGGGCATCCGTCATCACATTCGCCTTACCAGGGTGGTACTGGAGATTAAAATCGTAGTCTTTCAGGAGTTCCATCCAATGCCTCTGCCTCATGTTTAGCTCGGACTGAGAGAACAAATACTTCAAGCTCTTGTGGTCAGAGAAGAGCTCGAATCTCACCCCATAAAGATAGTGCCTCCACACTTTCAATGCAAAGACAACCGTTGCCAGCTCCAGATCATGCGTGGGGTAATTCAGCTCATGGACCTTGAACTAGCGAGATGCATAAGTCACCGGCTTCCCCTGATGCATCAGGACAGAACCTAAGCCAACTCGTGAGGCATCGGTAAATACAACAAATCCATCACTCCCAGAGGGAAGAGTGAGGACAGGAGCGGACGTGAGGCGGTCCTTCAACTTCATAAATGCCTGCTTATAAACGTCGCTCCAAATGAACTCGGCACCCTTTCGGGTCAACCTGGTCAACGGAGCTGCGATGCGAGAGAATCCCTCAATAAAAAGTCGGTAGTAACTTGCCAAACCAAGAAAACTGTAGATCTCGGATGCGTTCATGGGCTGGCCGCACTGACGCACGACATCAATTTTTGAGGGGTCCACTGCGACACCCTGCCTCATCACTACATGGTCGAGGAACTTCACCTCCTCCTGCTAGAACTCGCACTTCTCCAGCTTCGCGTAAAGATGGTGTGCACGGAGGGTCTATAAGGTAATCTCCAGATGCCGCTCATGCTCCTCACGGGTCTTCGAATATATCAGAATGTCATCGATGAACACCACAACAAACTGATCGAGATACGGACAAAAGACCTTATTCATCATCTACATGAATACTGCGGGCGCATTGGTTAGTTCGAAGGACACGACCTGGAACTCAAAATGACCTTAGCGTGTCCTGAAGGATGTCTTTGGCATATCCTCATCTCGAACCCGAACCTGATGATAACCGGACCACAAGTCTATCTTCGAAAAAAATTACGCCTCCTGCAGCTGATCAAATAAATCATCGATCCTCGTAAGCGGGTACTTGTTCTTAATCGTGACCTTATTGAGCTTGTGGTAATATACGCAAAGCCTCAACGAGCCATCCTTCTTCTTCACGAAGAGTACCGGCGCTCCCCACGGTGAACTGCTCAGACGAATAAAGCCTAGCTGCGCAACTCGTCCAACTGCTTCTGCAGTTCCCGTAACTCCAACGGTGCCATACAATACGGGGCCTTCAAAATAGGCACGGTACCAGGCACAAGATCAATCTGGAACTCGGTGTGCCGATGAGGTGGTAACCCTAGAATCTCCTGGAACACATCGAGAAAACCACAAACGACAGGTAGCTGGTTGATACTTAAAGCAGCTGACTCCTCAACGGCACATGATAACAGGCAAGAAATCTGCTCTCCTCTGGGCTCGACAACAAACTGAAACTCTGGTACATCGGGTATACAGAATGTGACTGTCATCGCGAAGCAGTCTAATATAGCGTGGTACTCGGCGAGCCATTCTATGCTCAGAATGACATCAAAATCAGACATCGGCAATACGAATAGGTAGGCAGGCAAGAAAATATCCCCAATCAAAATGGGGCAAGATGACCAAACTCGATCTAATACTGCAGTCTTTCCCAAAGGCGTCGATATAGACAAACCCTCGCAAGCAGACTCCATCGCCAAACCGGTCGATCAGCCACAAAGGAATGTGATGCACCAGAGTCAAACCGGTCGATTCTCAGAAATCATTAGCCACAAAGGAATGTGATGCACCAGAGTCAAATAATACACGTGCAATGCATGTAGAAATAAGGAGAGTACCCTCGACGACCCCTCCTGATGACTGAGGGTCCTACTGAGCAGCGTAAAATCTGCCCTGGGCCCGCTGGGGAGGTGCAGGTCCCCTCTGAGGTCTTTGCTGATGCTGCTGTCGCTATGGTGGCCTGATCTGCTACCTCTGCTATTGTGGGGGAGGCCCTGGAGGCTGGTGCTATGGTCACTGTTGCTGCTGTGGTGGATGTTGCGGAGGTGGATGTGCTGCCCTCGGTTGCTGTTGCTGCTGCGGATGGGAACACTCATGCCTACGATGTCTTGTCCTGCCACATCCAGAGAAAGTACCTATGAATGGTCCCGGAGGTGGTGCTGGGGGTACTGCTGGTGCTCGAAATGTTGGACGGGTCGTGCGTTACTACTGTGAATGATGCTACTGTTGTTGGGTACTACCAGAGGGCGCCTTCCTCTTCTGATCTCCTCTCTACTCACGGGCTCTCTGTAAACTGGCCCAATCTGACTCATAAATCTGTGCCCTCTCTACGATCTACTCAAATGTCGGAAGCATGTGTCCGATCACACGACTCCTGAGGGCAGGATGTAAACCGTTCTCAAAATGGTGGGCCTTCTGCCCCTCATTGTCAACAAGATATATCATAAATCTCAATAGTGCGACGAATCGAGCCTAATATTGGGACACTGTCATGTCTCCTTGGGCCAGAGTCTTAAACTCTAGTGCGCGCTGCTGTCGCACATGCTTGGAAAAGAACTTCCGGTCAAACTGGTCTACAAAGTCCTCCCAGGTCCACTCAAAATCAGTCGCTACTACCTCTCAGGCCACAAATGCCCACCAATGTTGGGCCTCACCCTGGAGAAGGAATATAGCTAATGGAACTTGCTGCTGGGTCGTACATCTCATGGTGTCGAATATCTTCTCCACCTCGGAGTACCATATCTCTGCAGCAGTAGGGTCTGGCTCACCTCAGAAACACAAAGGATCATGTTGTTGAAAGTCCTTAAGAAGGGCACTCGCACGCTCCTGCTCAGCCCCGGCTAGTGTAATAGTGGGACGCCTGCTCTGCCCCTGAAGAATAACAGTCTTCGCCTGTAACATTTACTGCAGCTAAGTAGCACTCACAGGTACGGTCGGATCCACACCGATCTCAGGTAAAGGAGTGACATCCTCAGGCTAGAAGGCAGGAATATCTGGTGGTGGAGCAGGAGTAGCAGGTGGTAGAGCGAGAGTCGCAGGTGGTGATGCGGGAGTCGTAGGTGGAGGAGCGAGATTCGCTCGGGTCACTCTTCTAGCAATAATGTCCTACAGGAAGGAATAATGACCTATTAGCCTTGAGAATTCTCTAAGGCATAAATGTTAAGGGTCTATGTCAGAAAATCGCTAAGACATTCGGACTCGAACCCTATTTATAGTAGATGTATGATGTGATCCTCAGGTATTCCCAAGTTACGCTCTGATATCAACTTCTGTCATGCCCCAAACCCAAAAATCGAATTGACAGGAATCCGATCGCCAAATCTGATGCCGACAGCCTCCGTAGTACCCCATTCTCGACTCCTGGCAATCATATGCCAGATTTCGATCCTGTGATCCTACAAGGAGGATTTTCAGAATGAATTTTTTTTTTAAATGGAGCATAACCACAAGCATAACCAAGTCACAAAATAACATCACCACATATCCACTATATCAAAAACTTTAAGTACAATGCGGAAAAGGAAATACAAAGTGGTCCAAAAGCTCTAAAATAGCTAGATGCGCACTCCTACCTCAGCGCTGCTGCTGTCCAACGCTACCTGCACACAACTATCGTGCATAAGCTTACAAAAGCTTAGAGGGTGGTGTAAGTGTGTGCACAAGGCAAGTGTTAAGTGTACAATATCAGAGTAATGTAAAAATATGCGGTAAGTCCATGAGTACAATCAACCGTACCAAGGCTATGTGATGCAAGGCATGAATGTTATCGTCCATACCAAAGTCATGCGATGCCATCGGCCACATCGATGCAATGCGAGGCCTACATAGCCGAATGTCATATGCGAAATGCAATACAAGCAAGTCGGTACTCATCAAGTATACATATAAGTACAGATCCTCTCTAGATATCACTGGGGTCTAATACACTTCGCAGTGACTGCCACCTCCCTAGCTGCACAATCAAGCAAGAAGAATTGATCTCACTATCCACCTGACCAGTAGCCTGCCAATACCTACCTGGCTCGTCGATAGCGAACTCATTTGCGAGCTGGTCAAACTCAGCCTAGCTTTTATCCCCCTCACCCAGGATAAGGCCACACTCCCTTCCAACCGACCACGACACAGTGGGAGACGCGACCTACTGGTATTCGGCACTCGGGCACTCGTGTATCCATTCGGTCTAGATGTTGGAGCAACTCCTGGTACCAAAAAGGTTCTAGGACTTTCACCCAACGACATCCTAAGTGCCCACAGTGCTAGAATCAAATATTTTCGATATCCGATACAGCCATTCACGATGTACTTGTGGTGCCATGACCCTGATGTTGCTAGGGTGTGCAGTGATCAAGTCACACATATGCGAGATGCATGAATCACACCGTCAAATCATGCAGCAATCTAGCGCGTACCGCGCGATCATGTGAGGCACTCTGTCTCATAACGAGTCCCGTAAATGATCTGCCCAATGGCGTATGATATGATCAGTCACTACTCATATCAAGCATATATATGATGTGTATGGGCATGAGTCATGTGATTATACTAAGTATGTTAAAAAGTGATGGATATTAACGAGTATGGGCCTATCAATGAGCCTTAAGGAGAGTTACAATCTGGACATTTAATGAACATTGTATTTACAATGTGGACGTCAAACCATCATTGTTCCCTAGGCACGACCCGCCATAAATATCATTACATGAACCATGGGAAATCACACATTGCAATGGACTCTAAGGACACCCCGTTGGGCCTCGACCCCTGAGCCTTGGATACATTGAATGAGCCGTATTACATGGGCCTTACATTTATCAAATGGGCCACATTAATGGGCCTCACCAACAGGCCTTATGTACATTGCAATGGTCCATAACCTGCAGGCCTTAGAGTACATCACAATGGGCCTTAACCCACGGCCTCGGAATACATCAAAATGGGCCTAATCCCATGGGCCTTATATATGTCAAATGGGCCAGATCCCATGGGCCTTATATATGTTAAATGGGTCTGATCCCATAGGCCTTATATATGTTAAATGGGTCTGATCCCATGGGCCTTATATATGTCAAATGGGCCTAATCCCATGGGCCTTATATATGTCGAATGAGCCTGATCCCATGGGCCTTATATGTGCACCAAGGTGGGCCTCAATGAATGGCCACAAATAAGTCAACATGGGCCCTATACACATACCAAGGTGGGCTCACTTGAACCATAAATCTGACTCATTTTTAGCTCATGGGCCCTATACACATACCAAGGTGGGCTCACTTGAACCATAAATCTGACTCATTTTTAGCTCAAGCCATAATATGAGCTTACAAAATAAATGGACGGTTTGGATGCAACACATGCATCATGGTGGGGGGTCCACATAAAGGCCCACCATCATATCTATATACATATATAATATATATAATATATACAATATTATATATAATATAATATATATATACACATATATATAAACACCCACACACACCATCTAGTGTGAACAGAGTGGATAGAATGTATAAATCATGGTGGGTCCCACTGTCCAAACAGTGGACAGTGTGGATAAACACATACATCATAGTGGGCTCCATCGTCTGCTGGACGGTAGGAATATAACACATACAACATTGTGGACTCCACCGTCCGCCTGGATGGTGGGAGTACAACACATACATCACTGTGGTCTCCACGTGAGGGCCCACCAAAATGTTTACTTACCATCCAACCTATTGATAAGGTCACAAAGACCTGGATGAATAAGAAAAACAAATATCAGATTGATTCAAAGCTTTCGTGGGCCTAAAAAGGGTTTCAATGGTAGAGTTCAATCACCGCTGTTTCCTCTGATGTGAGCCACCTGAGCCTTGGATGGACCTGTTTTTTGGGTGGGGCCTGCTTCAGGTAATGGCCCACCATATGGATGGGTTAGATGGTAAATAAACATCAAGGTGGGGCCCACAGCTGGAGCCGTGGGTTCCCTGGCGTCCACCCGCACCGTAGAACGCCTGCGCGTCCTCTCCTGGCATCCAGAGGCAGCAGCCTCTGCTGCTTTAATTTTATTTTTTTCAAAACTGAGTTTTCTCACGATTTTTCCTAGGTAGGGCCCGCATTCAAAAAATCTAACCCATCCATTGCATCCCTTGGCTCAAGAAGGATCAAACGAGCCCCATATCCAATGTATTTCAGCGTGTAAGAAGAAACCAAGTGAATTTAAATGGTGAAGATCATTGTGTGCTAAGGTATGGCCCATCAGAAAGTTGGATCAGCTTCACTTTTTGGCTCAACGCCTAAAATGAGCTGGTAAATAGGATGGACGGCGTGGATTGAATACATACATTAAGATGGGGCCTACACATGTGGACCACCCCTATTAGCTTGGAACCAAGCTAATATTTGTGTTTTCCAATCACATCCAGCGTCCCTGGACGCTGGACGGTGTGGGCTTAGCACACGCACAAGGTGGGCCCCGTTTAGGTGGGCCACCAAATGGTAGGTGGTGTGGGTACAATACATATAAGGTGGGCCCCATTCATAGACGGCTTAGATAAAATACTTTATGGTGGGGTCCATCTAAGTGGGCCACTACGACCATATCAACCCACACCAAATAAATAATAAAATGATGAAGAAGAGAGGGAGAGAGAGATAGATAGTGGGACACGCATGATAGAGGAACCCCGACACTATGGGCCCTCCCTTCCATGATCTACAACATAAATCAAGTGGGTCCCACAACACATGGGTCCTTAAAAATTGAAATCCAATGGTGGAGATCCCTTCTCCATGAAAATAGACGGTCTAGATGACCCATATGCAAGCTAGGATGGTAAACATCATGATGGGGTCCATGAAGAATGGCCCCATCATGGAATGGTATTGATGATCAAGATGGGCCATCGGCCACATCTTAGGGTCCAAAGTGAGATCATACCATTGATTGGTAAGCCTGACTTGGCCCATCTTAAAAACATGAAAACTAAGCTATGAAAGCACCCACCTATGGATCTTCTTGGTCTGTTGGAAATCCTATCTCCTCGTGCTTCACTTTGATGGAGAGGATGGCTAAGATGAAAGTTTTGGGGATGAAAAGTGGGTCACACAACTCACTTTTCTCTCATGGAGGAGCTTGGACGTGTGGGCTCTCTCCTTGCTTGGAAATGGTGTGAGAAGAGAGGGAGAGAGGTGGTTGTAAGGAGAAGTGATGGGAGATGGGTGATGCATGTGAGTGATGGGTGAGGTGATGGATTGGTTGACTTTTGAGTTTGCTTAACTTGTGGAGAAAGGAAGCATGGGTACTTTGTACGTGACATGAGAGGTGATTGATGGGATTAATTTGACATGTTATATAGATTCTCTTGGGATTATAAATGCGCGGCATTTTCTTTAAAATAAACACCGACCCACATCTCTTAGTCAGGGTATCGGATCGGTATGCGAGTCGCGAGATTGGAACCGCGGTGACGGTGCGGTCACAATGAGACAAGTCTCGGATTCAGCCAACTCAAATGTATAGGATATGATTTACGGTCATGCGCAAACGTCGATTATAGGTCGCAGGTAGTTGGAATTCGATGGAAAGGATCACGGGAAGCGACGGAACAGTACGGACTAGGATACGGGTCATACAGAACTAGAGAATTGAATTTTCAGAACCTAGGGTATTTTTTTTATATTGAATACGTTATAAATCCCTATATTATTTTAGGTTGAACTCATATATGACTTTATCAATATCCAAAGATGAAGATCGATACATTCAAGTTACAGCTACGACTTCGGCTCACCAATCGAAAATAAGTACTGATTTAGTTTTATTTCAGTTTAGGTTTTTCTAAGATAGCCCAAAAATCTCCGCAGGTTTATTTATGGTGATCCCATGAAAATCACAAAGTGAGTTTATTATGATAGCTCGTGAAAATCGTAATATCTTTATCAGGTTGTTAAGGTGACCTTGAGAAAACCTTGAGATAGTGAAAGCCAAAATTACGAGTGTAGTAATTTTGGGAGTGGAGTAGATTTGCATTTTTGCACCGAACCATTATAATTTATTTATACATTGTGGTTATTGCTTTTCTTACTTGTATGCCTATCTTGTGTTTCATTTACTTTTGTTATAGTTTAATGTTTTTATTTCAAAGACATCATGAAAGAAGGTTGTCCTACCTAAATATTTCTGGTGAAGGTTGTTTTACAAACTATTTGATATTAAGAATTCAATGCTCTAAGCAATTGAGTTTATTTGCTTTATTATTTTGCATTGTATCGAAATATTTGACATATTCCTATTCACCCCCCTCTAGGACATCTATAGCTCGTCCTTTCACATAGCTATAGAGGGAGATTGATTTACCAAATAGGAATTCAGAGGCGGCTTCAACCCATAGCTCCTTGACTTACCAAGAATTACTAAACATACTCTGGGATATTTCCAAAAGAGTCTGGTTCATACTTTCAACCATACTATTCTACTTTGGTGTATGCCTCACTATCCTCCCATTCTTACTGTATTGATTAAATTCCCTAGAAGTAAATTCACCGCCATTACCTGTCTTTAGAATTTTTACTTTTCGCCCTATCTGATTTTCAATCATTGCCATTTAGTTCTTGAAAGTGAAGAAAACATCAAATTTATGCTTCAAAATATAAACTCAAACCTTCCTAGAGAAGTCGTTAATGAATGTAACAAAGTTTGGTGACCCTCATCTAGAAAAAATAGGCGTCCTCCCCCACATATCAGAATTCACATAGTCTAGTTGACCATTACAAGCATGCTTCCCAGTTTTAAAGTGTAAGCTTAATTGTTTTTCATATTTTCAATGCTCACATATATCTAAATCAAAACTTTTAAAACTAATAACTAAACAACGGTCGAGAAGTACTTTCATACCTTTCTCGCTCATGTGGCTTAGGTGTACATGCCACAAATGTGCCGTCATGGGCTCCACTATAGACACTAAAACTTCACTCGATATTATATTTTTGATCAACTTGTAAAGATTTCTGCTTCATTGTGCTTTCAGAACTATGAGTGCCCTTTTTGAAACCTTCACGATACCTTGATAATCGGCGAACTTGCTCCCAAGTGCATCTAGAGCTCTTAAAGCTATCAAATTCTTCTTCAGATCTGGAATGTGCCTCACATCGGTCAGAGTACGCTCCACCCCATCAAACATCCTGATGTGAACCAAACTAATTATGAACATCTTAGAGGCACGATCATTGCACATAAGGACCAAACCAACATCACACTCATTATATGTGGTGAACCAACTTTGATGAGGGCACATGGTACGATGCCCCCATATCAAAATCCACTCATGATAGAAGTAACCAATCTTGGACATTGACAACACGTCACTGTTCATCACTATTACGACCTCTTCTGACATGGGTGGTGTGCGGGTGTGCCAGAATTAGTATTGCGGTTCTAATTCAAACCGAACAACAATGACCATGAGTACTAAAGTAAGCATACGCAGAGTATGAATGAGATATGAGGAGATTGGTCCCCAATTTAACCACTCACTCAATGTATAAATCAATCAGACGTTAGTCAGAGGGTGGGGTTCATCCTTTGATGATGTGTTACTCCCTTGCCTTCCTTAAGAAATGAATTAAATGGAATAAGAGAGTAATCCTTACAGTCAGTCGTTGGGATAAAGTTCAATTATAGCTATAATTATCAATTATTGCATTAACACTACGAATTACACTAAGGAATGTAAATGGCAATTACGAAAAGTAAATGATTATACTAAGAAAAGTAATGTACTTCATAAGGAAAGTAGATAGTTAGACTCTGGAATGTAAATCTAACGAGATAATTTAAAAGACAATTGAAAGATAATTGAAAGATAAATTTTGGTTTTGATTGGTTTGGTTGGTGTGAGATGACCTTTCATGCTTACTTTGATCTTCTATTAATAGCTATAATCTAGGAATTCTAGATTCTTCACATGTTCTAACAGTTCCTATAACCATTCAGCACTACTTCATTATGGATGCTTCTCATGATCAATTTTATTTGAATTTTTTTTGTAACCAATTAGCCGACAATTGTACATATTTTGACCATTAACCATCTGTTGCTTATGTTGAAGCACAAAAAATATTCCATTGCATTGGTCATTGAATTGCATGGTGCAAATCTTTCTCAGGGTCATTCACTCCTTATTTTGATAAAAATCGTTATCTGGAGGTATTTTGGGTATTTTGGGAAAAATTGGTATCCAATGGTATTTTGGATATTCTGGTAAAAATTGGTATTCGAGGGTATTTTGGTAAAAATTGGTATCTAGGGGTATTTTGGTAAAAATTGATATCTGGGAGTATTTTATGTACTTTTGTAATAATCAGTGAAGGAGAGTATTTTGGTATAAAGGAGTGTTTGTACACCACCATTTAAGATAGAGCTTGGTGGACATCATTATTTAAGAGAAGAGGTTGGATATTATGTAAAGGGAGAAGTGGTGATCACCACTATGTAAGAGAGAGAGGCTTATAAATACTCCTTCCCATGTCTCATTTGGGGGTTGGTCAGTTGGTAGGTTGGAAGACAGAGGATAAAAGGAGGTTACGTACTCCACATCCAAAGGAGCCTTACGCAGTTGGCGCAACAAGGAGGCCTTGTGCAGTTGGTGCAACAGGAGGAGAGAGGAAAGAGTGTTACGTGACCTGCACAATGGGAATGGGAGAAATCCCATTCACCACTTAATGTGGAGGCATGTTCAAATGGAAGCTCTTACGCCATTTTTGTGGAGAGGCTCCTATCCACGGAAAAGCATTTTGGAGAAAAGACCCCTTCACCTATCCGCGCAAAGCACTTTAGAGAAAAGCCTTGGAGAAGTCCGTTGCATGAACCGCAAAATCACTTTTGTAAAAAAGTCCATTATGCGAATCGTGCACCAGAGAAGTCCGTTGCACGAACCACGCAACCATGTTTACAGAAAGTTCATTGTGTGAACCGCGCAACCTCCACTTGAAAAATCCCCATGCGCAACTTCTCTCGGAATCTTGTCCAGATGCTAGTCTTATGTTGTCCCAACAGATATAGTTTGTAGAAGAAGTCTTTTGTAATCACTTCTACAAAGGAAACTCCATTTGCCACATCAAGAGGAGCTTGTCCAGATGCCAGGCTTATGTTGTCCTAACGGATATAGTTTGTAAAAGAAGTCTTTTACAATCATTTCTGCAAAGGAAACTCCATGCGCCACTTTGTGTGGAACTTGTCCTAAGACAAGTCTTATGTTGTCTTAACAGATAGCCCAAACGCCACTTCTCTCTCCCTTTGTCTTAAGGAGAGGCTTATGTTATCTTAATAGATAGGCCATGCGCCACCTTGTGAGGAGATTTTCTATAACAGCCTGGCCCCAACAGTGAGATATTGTCTGCTTTGCCCAAGGATGCACGGATTTGTTCTCGGGGCTAGCCCATGGCTCGCCCTAAAACACGTCTTACCGTTAAGGGCCGATGCCCCACTTATAGCCCAGATCGATAAGCGTTCCCTTTCTGATGTGGGACGAGCGCGCTACCCCCGACCAGCTAGAGTGCTATTTTGGAAGCTCGATCGATCCACATAGGGACTCGGATGACAACCCGCGCTGGGACCACAGCCCAGTAGAGCAGGCACCTGGGGGTGGGGGGTGAGTGCCTACCCAGCCGGGCTATGGTCCCAGCGCGGGTTATCATCTGGGTCCCTATGTGGACCGGTCATGCTTCAAAAATAGCGCTCCAGCTGGTTGAGGGTAGCGTGCTCGTCCCACATCGGAAAGGAAACACCATCGATCTGGGCTATAAGTCGGGCTTCGGTCCTTAATGATAAGAAACATTTTGGGGCAAGCCATAGGCCAGCCCCAATAACAAATCCGTGTGCCATTTAGCAAAGTGGACAATATCTTACTGTTGGGGTTGAGCTATTACAGATGGGATCAGAGCGGGGACGCTCTGTCTCCCGAGAGGGGGGGGGGGGGGTGCCTGCCCAGCCAGGCTGTGGTCCCAGCGCTGGTTGTCATCCGGGTCCCTATGTGGATCGGTCGGGCTTCGAAAATAGTGCTCCAGCTAGTCTGGGGTAGCGCGCTCGTCCCACATTGGAAAGGGAATGCCTATCAATCTGGGCTATAAGTGGGGCTTCGACCCTTAACTGGAAGACGTATTTTGGGGTGAGCCATGGGCTAACCCCAAGAACAAATCCATGCACCCTCGGGTAAAGTGGACAATATCTTACTGTTGGGGCTGGGTTGTTAAACTTGCCCTGATGCATGGTTTTTGTCCTGAAGTAAGCTCCATGTACTCCATATTCCCCGAAGTAACATCCATGCACTCTACATTCCCTATCCAGGCCTATGTACTCCTACCCTCAAATAGATGACCTCCACATTTCAAGGGATCACTCCACATTTAAAGGAAGAATGAACAGAAGGATGATCGGAACTGATCCCAATGGTCAGATCAAGGAAGAATGAACAAAAGGATGATCGGAATTGATCTCAACAGTCAGATCAAGGAAGAAAGAATAGAAGGATGATTGGAACTGATCTTAACGGTTGGATCAAGGAAGAATGAATAGAAGGATGATTAGAACTAATCTCAATGGTTAGATCAAGGAAGAATAAATGGAAGGATGATCAGAACTGATCTCAACGGTCAGATCAAGGAAGAATGAATGGAAAGATGATCGGAATTGATCTCAATGGTTAGATAAATTGTTTCAAGCCCACCCAACCCATTTCCCCTACAGATGTGATTAAAAAGCGTTGAAATACTACCAAAATTGCCATCAGACTATCTTATATTTCATTCGTTGCTTTGATTGATTGTACTCTATTTTCAAAATCAAGGGAATCCATGTATGTAAATGAACTCAGAATGAATGTGATCATTGTTTTCCCATTGTTTCTTTATTATCATTGAATAAATGCCCCAAATCAAACGCATTTGTTCTCTTTTCAAAAAAAAATGGTGACTCTGCTAAGGAATTATTATTTGATGGTAACTTAGAAAATATTAAGTGAACATTTATCACTTTTGGCGTCTGTATAGACGCCAAATTGGTGACTCTCAACTAGAAGATCCTCCCCTCCATCTCTAAAAATAAAGTACAATTTTATTTAAATAAAATAACTAACACTTTGTTCTGGATAACAAGTATATCGCAACGGTCTTTCTCCCAACTAACGTGGTTGTCTACTTCACGTCTAATGGATTTCCAGTAGAAAGTATTAGAGAAGATCAAATCAGTTGTGATCAAGGACAGCCAATATCAGCGGCTACCATGAACAACAAAAAACCTTTAGGAAAGCCCTTAGATGAGAAGTTAGTTCGACTGAATTAGACGTTGCCCACCAATGAGAAGATGAATCAATTAATACATTCATCAGTCAATAAAGAACCCTGGGGGCATCGTCACAAATTGCTAGAATAGAAAAGCAAGTCAATAGGCAATTTGAAAGGAGTCAAATTGAAGCTACTCAACCCTCATATGAATTAATTATTTCAAAGTCTTAAGAGAATTGCAAGAGATATTACCAAAGAAAGAAAGCAAAATGAAGGATCGTCAAAAGTAAAGAGTTGAAATTTCGATAAAGAGAATGTCGGCAATTTTAGAAATAAGAAAGTAAAGAAAGAGTTGGGACAATTCAAGGACAATGAGAAACATACAGATGAGACACTTCCTACAAGGAATCTATGGTTAGCTGCAAAAAAAATTAAATTGTCACAACTAAAGTATTCAAAGGAAGTGAAGCAAAGAAGAAAAAGGTATTCTAACAAAGATGACTAGCAATAATAAAATTGTCATAAAGAAGATATGAAATAAGAAAGTAATGATATATGGTCCCGATTGGAGATATTCACTCTATAGAAGAACAAGCAAGTAAGAAGAAAGAAAGACAAAAATGTCCATCATGTAGAAAAATTTTCATACCTGTTAGTTCAGCAAAATATATCATCCCTGAATACCAAGAGGATTCACGGCATGTTGACTCAGAAGATTCATGGCGTACTTATTTATGGGGGGAGACAAAAGCATACAAAATACATTATCCTTGAAGATAATTACAATTTTGATTCCGAAGATTATTGACATAATACTTCAAAATCAAAAGGGGACAAGATAAGAAGAATATCAAGGATGTCAAAGCCTCAAAGTATCAAGAAGGCTAAAGTTTTGAAATGAAAATTCTCAGAAGTTCGATGCCATACATAAAGAAAAGAAAGACTTTCAAGCACTGACGGTTATTGCCAAATCAATAGTAGTTACCATTGTCATCACCATATTGTTGACATGAAGATTATTCTACTATCGAAGTTTATTGAAATTGATATTATTACCAAGTTGAAGATCCATTCAAACCAAAGTTTATAATATCATCAACAACAGCAGGGGAAATATATCAATCATCGATCTGTTATCTTTAGCAAAGCGTGTATGATCAATTATCACGTCAGCGACAACAATCTATCATTTAAGGCAGCCTAACTAAGCTTATATAGCCAACTACGCATAAGACTCATCATTATCATCATTCAGGTAGTAGTGAGAAGCCAGTGTCCCTAAAAAGCACATGAAGGCCATCAATTGCATACCCATGTGGGCAGCGGATGGAGTCAGCGACTAAAAGCCCTTAAAGGCCAAAAAGTCCTCAACGACCAGTCACACGTGAGACCAATGCTACTTGTATAGCTTTCTAACAGTGTCATAGGGAATGGAGGAAAATGCCCTCCTGTGAATGGGTTGGACCTTGTAGGCGAAAAAAACGCTGGCTGCAGTGTGAACTCCTTGGCCATGTCCATAGATAGGCCAACCATGTGTAAGACCCCCCAAATCTTTAGCTTAATTTCAGTACTAACTCATGAGGAATGACCTAAACCTACTCATTGATGGACTAGCAGCCCTAGATTTGGTACTCCAAAGGTTGCCTTGTGAGCCCCATGAACTTTGAAGAGTTACCGCGG
Organism: Magnolia kwangsiensis; assembly: GCA_037074715.1. Taxonomy (NCBI): domain Eukaryota; kingdom Viridiplantae; phylum Streptophyta; class Magnoliopsida; order Magnoliales; family Magnoliaceae; genus Magnolia; species Magnolia kwangsiensis. The sequence goes on along the minus strand of CM073577.1, from coordinate 101,754,017 downwards.
CTAACCATGTGCGTAAATCCAATGAGTTCACAGCCCCGGTAGCTTCACTGGGCCCCTCTGATGGATCACAGTTTGTGAACTCACCACACAGTGAGAATTTTAGGGAACTTAAAAAGTTATAGAGACCATCACATGAGACCCAACTCCCACACGAGTCTAAGAAACTTCTTGCTCCAACTACTCAAGAGCTTAAACTGTGTGTAAGTGTCAGTCCAGTTAAGTCCAGTAGTGTCCGGTCAAGTCAATTCTAGTTTAGTAAAGTCAACTTCAGTCAAGTTTAGTCTTGTCCAGTTAAAGTATGGTCAGTCAAAAGTACATTAGCTCCGCTGCTTTGAGATACTAATTCTGATTAATTTGGCAGGAAAGACCATCATTCGAAAGCTCGGGTTATGTAGATCATAAATAAAGGAAAAAATCAAAAAAGCTGTTGTGGCAGGAGCAACATTAAAGAACAATTCCTTAGCCACATAGTTTAAAGAAATAATTGCCAGAATTGACCAAAGAGACCTTTACAATAACAGTGGTGTTGAAAGATGGTTCTCTTATTAAGTTCTCAAAGATGAAGTCTCCATAACTGTTACAGTTGGAAGTTTTGATGAAAAGAGAATTTTATCTTCTCTATTAAAACATCCGCTCGACACTTCTGGCTAGGGGCATTCAAGTCATCCGTTTGAGCGAGATCATTCAAGTCTTTCGTTCGAACACGATCATTCAAGTCTTCCGTTCAAGCGCGACCATTCAAGTCTTCTGTTCGAACGCGATTATTCAAGTCTTCCGTTTGAGCACGATCATTCAAGTCTTCCATTCGAGCGTGATCATTCAAGTCTTCCGTTTGAGCGCAATCATTCAAGTCTTCCATTCGAGCGTGATCATTCAAGTCTTCTGTTCGACCGCGATCATTCAAGTCTTCCATTCGAGCGCGATCATTCAAGTCTTCCATTTGAACGTAATCATTTAAGTCTTTCGTTTGAATGCGACCATTCAAGTCTTCCATTCAAGTGTGATCATTTGATCTTCTAGTCAAGTATGATCATCCAGTCTTCCATGCAAGCAGAATCATCTAGTCATCCTTCAGTTGCAGTTCATTCAGTTCTTTGGTCAGAGGAAGATCGATCCTCCATTTGATTTCATGAATTAATCAAAAAATGATCGAGGGGGCATTTGTTGAGGCATAAAAAATATTTCATTACATTGGTCCAAGAATTTCATCGTGCAAATCTTTCCTCAGGTCATTCACTCCTTATTTTGGTAAAAATCGGTATCTGGGGATATTTTGGTAAAAATCAATATCCGGGGGTATTTTGGTAAAATTTGATATCTAGGGGTATTTTTGGTATTTTGGTAAAAATCAGTGAAGGAGAGTATTTTGGTATAAAGGAGTGGTTGTACGCCACCATTTAAGAGAGAGCTTGGTGGACACCATTGTTTAAGAGAGGAAGTTGAACATTATGTGAAGGGAGAAGTGGTGGTGATCACTACTATGTAAGAGAGAGGCCTATAAATAATCATTCCCATGCCTCATTTGGGGGTTGGTTAGTTGGTAGGTTGAAAGACAGAGTGGATGAAAGGAGGTTACGCGCTCCACGTCTAAAGAAGCCTTGCACGATTGGCGCAATAAGAAGGAGGCCTTACGTGGTTGGCGCAACAGGAAGGAGGCCTTGTGTGGTCAGTGCAAAAGAAAGAGAGATGAAAGAGAGTGTTGCCCGATTCGCGCAACGGGAATTGGAGAAGTCCTATGCGCCACTTAATGTGGAGGAATGTTCAAATGGAAGCTCTTGCGCCACTTTTTGTGGAGAGGTGCCTATCCACAAAAAAGCACTTTAGAGAAAAGACCCCTTTGCTTATTTACGCAAAGCACTTTGGAGAAAAGCCTTGGAGAAGTCCGTTGCGCAAACCACACAACCACTTTTACAGAAAAGTCCGTTACGCGAACCACACAATAGAAAAGTCTGTTGCGTGAACTGTGCAACCATGTTTACAAGAAAGTCATTGTGCAAACCGTGCAACCTCCACTTGAAAAAACCCCATGCGCCACTTCTCTTGGAATCTTGTCCAGACACTAGGCTTATGTTGTCTTAACGGATATAGTTTGCAGAAGAAGTCTTTTGCAATCACTTCTGTAAAGGAAACTCAATGCGCCACATCAAGAGGATCTTGTCTAGATGTCAGGGCTATGTTGTTCTAACAGACATAATTTGCTGAAGAAGTCTTTTGCAATCATTTCTATAAAGGAAACTCCATGCACCACTTTGTGTGGAGCTTGTCCTAAGATAAGCCTTATGTTGGCTTAACAGAAAGCCAATGCACCACTTCTCTCACCCTTTGTCTTAAGGAGAGGTTTATGTTGTCTTAACAGATAGCGCATGTGCCACCTTGTGAGGAGACTTGCTCTGATGCATGGTTTTTGTCCTGAAGTAAGCTCCATGCACTTCATATTCCCCAAGTAGATCCATGCACTCTATATTCCCTGTCTAGGCCTGTGTACTCCTACCCATAGAAAGATGGCCTCCACATTTCAAGGGATCACTCCACATTTCAAGGAAGAATGAACCGAAGGATGATTAGAACTAATCTCAATAGTTAGATCAAGGAAGAATGAACAGAATCATGATCAGAATTGATCTCAACGGTCAGATCAAGGAAGAATGAACACAAGGATGATCAGAATTGATCTCAACGTTCAGATCAAGGAAGAATGAACAGAAAGTTGATCGGAACTGATCTCAATGGTCAGATCAAGGATGAATGAATGGAAGGATGATCAGAACTGATCTCGAGAGTCACATCAAGGAAGAATGAATGGAAAGATGATTGGAATTGATCTTAATAGTCAGATCAAGGGTTTCAAGCCCGCACAACCCATCTCCCCTAGAGATGTCATCAAAAAGCATCGAAATGCTATCGAAATTGCCATTAGATTTCTTCTATTTCATTCGTTGCTTTGATTGATTTTACTCTATTTTCAAAATCAAGGGAATCCGAGGATGTAAATGAACTTAGAATAAATGTGATCATTGTTCTCTCATTCTTTCTTTGTTATCATTGAATAAATCCCTCAAATTAAACGCATTTGTTTTCTTAACAAAACAGCTTAATCACTTAGACTCAGTCGCATATGCATCGATCACTTTAATATAAGTGATATGTTATAATCCCTTCCTCAAGATGAAATTGTACAAATCTAGAGGAAATCTTCTGACCGCAATAAGTGTTCTATACATGTACTCTACCCTAATTAGTTGAAAACAAACCTCAGCCGGATAAGGTACAAACATTGCCCCATTGTTGTTGTCCTTTCGAAGAAAGTGACAACGATGTTTAAGATTTTAATAATGCAATCATAAATGCGCACACGTGCTACCTAAATGCGAACTGCTTTCGACTGTTTTTGTCAATCTCGATCTTGTCAATTCAAGGCATCAAATGATTCTTGAGCCAACATGTCTCTCAAAGAGCCATTATGCCAAAATAGGCTTCATTTCACAATAAATGTTACTTTCCATTCGCCTATATATATGCAACCTCGCATTAGAATTCACCATGCTTCCGGAATCCTTCTCTCTTTACAACTCATATCTCTTAAAATCTCTGCTATTCTCATCTCTTAGCAAAGGCTTCTTCATTGTTCATACCTTCCTTTGATTAAAAAAAAAGATATAATGGCGATAATGGATTTGTTCGTCGAAACGTGAACTGAGGAGATAATTTTCAAATCTTCGACACATGGAGACGCCTTCTGCCTTGGCCCTTCATTTTCTTTAGAAATCTCGGCTGAAGCACTATAACCTTTGGATCCATTCTTTTCAATAGGACCTGGAGATAACATTATCATCAAGTCTGGAACCGTTCCTGACACGGCCAATGCACTAAAACACCAAGATTGTGGCCGAAACCACTTCCAAGGTAGGAATATTTATTTAACGAAGTATTGGCCCAACATAAAGATCTGTGGAGAGACCTTAGTATATACAAGTGCATCAAACTATCAATTTTGAAATACTTACCCAACACTTCTCTCCTTCTTGCTCTATTGTCATTTTGGAGCACTTCCACCAACACTTTCATGTTCGGCTATGGTTTAATGAGCATCACCATTAAAGACATCTGCCATCTGACCGAACTTTTGCCCTTTGGGATGGTGTATCTTGCAAAGTCGAAAACAGGGCAATGCAAAAACTTTCCCAATAAGACAGCTAAAGGATACACCAATTTCATGAATGTCTATCATAAATTCAGCGAACCAGTTGAAGAAATTGATCACCTCTCCTTCCTTCTCCTCTGGACTTGTTGTCACTTTTTATGCGTCAATGCCCATCAAGTTATGACCGAATATGTTGCTTTGACTGAGTGCCTCGTTTAAGGACATCGAGTAGCACTGGCACCATTTGTTCGCAGCCACCTGTATGGAGGTCTCTATGAAGTCATTGTCAAAGGATTATACTCTTATACAGATGTAGTTTGTAGCATACTTTTGGCCTTATCTCTTTAGGCAGGAGCAAATCGATCGATCTTCTTCCTTCTATGGTGACCGAATTCTCCACACTCCCCTGAAGAACAACATGGTCAGCGAATACCTCTTAGGGTTCTTCTCTCTCGACAAATCTGATAATGATCAGTTCTTTATACCCTTTGTGAAGAAAAAGGCTTATGAACTTGAACGGCTCATAGGACAATTTGATCCTAAAGATGAACACTCTACTGGTTAACTACATCACGCTTGGAATTGTTACGTCATCATTCACAATTTGGCTTTTAACGGCTAGATCGAGAAAGGCAAGAAGATGAAGGTAAGAGTCGAACAATATGACCCTTCTCTGTTTGCTCGTCAATTAGGCTTGGTGCAGTACATCTCCTGTCCTCTCACTTACACAACATACAACCAACCTCCTTACGATCAGGTGATAGTGACCGATTAGGAACTTTATAATTCTTTTGGAAAATCTTATCGTAAAAAAGTAATCACTCTACAGATTCCAACCTATCTGGAGTCTCTTGAGGTGACGAGAAACTTCGTAGCATAGTGGGATCATCAGTATGTTAAGTTCTTAGGCGGTCGAAGTACCATAGAACTTTCATCTTAATTATGCTCTCAGTTGGGTTTGGTGGAGAGCAAGAAAGAAGTGCCCCTACACCTACAACCACTATAGTGAAGAGAACAATGAGAGTGAAGATGAGGTCAGCTACTGCTCCTCATATTTTGACACCCGAAGCTCCCTACCCAGAAGTCCCGCAAATCACTTAGGAAAATTTCAATATTCTTGCAGCCGCTCGATCGCAACAGATGTCTCTAAAGAAAATTTTTTACTTGGGAGGTATCAGTCCTCCCCCAAAACCACCTGTTCTTTCTTTCTAGCCTGCAGCTCATTCCAAACCTCCTCCAATAATAAAACTTAGGTCACTACCGAGACCTAAAATACCATAAGATACTTCTTCGACCAAGGCCATAACAACCTTCAAAAAATATTTTCAAATAAAGTACTAGCCTCACTTTAGTATGGTAACTTATTCCTAAGAAATGGTCAAGGGCATAAAATAGTATGAAGAAGCTCATTTCAATAAATGATGGAACAAATGGGCTTAGGATAAAGAAAGATTGAATAATCCTCACATTTCATTTGAAATATATCTTAAACATCATCATCTCCAACCACCACTATTCCCTACTTCTGCTAGGCCATTATCAAATATAATAAGAAATCTCGAATCTGTCAAGGGTCCATTGGTTAGACATGCGATTCGATTTGACTTAGGTGGAGATCGTCTACTTCTTCTTTTGTTTGAATTGGTGTTTTTACTCACACACTCACTATTTTTGTTTGATTTCTTTCAATGACTTGGGAATTTCCCAAAATGGTGGTGGCTCAAAAATAAGGCAAGCAACCAATACTAGCGATCCCATTGGCTCCAGTTCCTTTAACAATCTCGACACTTATGAACACACTAGTCATGATAGTGATCATTCCTGTGATCCTTGAGGATCATATCCCAATAACAATAGAAATGGTGTCTCTGGATTCAGAGACCACGACCAGTACAGGGGATATTCCTTTTAATAGTCTGCCCGAAGTTAGTATTGTTACCACTGACTCAGAGTATACACAACAAACTCCTTCCCCGTTTGCATTACTCACACGATGGAGAATTCTGATCTCCCCCGCCCATCCTTTTAAACTGGATATGGTTCCATCACTTCCTTCATTACCTATAGTGGTCGAGGAAATCTCGATTCCAACCGAGTTTGTAGTAACTGACATGATAGAAATACATGAAGAATTGGTCGAGGCCAAGAGAGTTGTATCTGAGGAAGAAATAATATCAACACTTCCATGGAAGTGATTGAATAAGTCTTGCCTATGACTGTGGAACATCAATAAGTCGATGCTAGGTAACCAGCTAAAGTTATCTCGGTCGAGATTCTTGTAGCACCAACCAAAATGGAAGTAGTCAATGCAACTCCTCTCCCTTCTTCTTTAACAACTATCCCAGGAGATGATTGTTCACAACCCCAAGTGTAGGGTCACGATATAATAATAACTCAGTAAGACCTCGAATTCATAGGGACTAAACTTGTACATATTCTAAAATTAACTAGAACTGGAACTGAAAAAAGATCTAAATTAAAATCTGAATAATTGAGAGTAATGGTAAATAATGTTCATTAAAACTTATGAATTTAAAGGTAGGAACTAGGGTGCCAAGGATCCACTTGTAGCTATCAAGATGCTACCTTGCTTGATTCAATAAACATAATTGAAATTGGAGTCCTATCTTATCCAATTGGAAGATAAAGCAATTTAAATCAAATCTGAACATTTCATTGACCTAATTCTCAATGGAGAAGAATTGTGAAATTGGAAGGGGCTTCCATCACCTACCATGCCTAGGAGACGAAGGTGAACAATGAGATTTATCAATCTCACTATCTCAAAATAGGAAAAGAAGATATCCAAACCTATCTAAACATCTATTGTAATTTGAGCCACAAAAAATCATAAAAAAGTAAAAATATTTCGATAATATTAAACTAGAAATCAATGAAGTTCAGTAAGAACAAGAATCAAAGAAAAATAAACAACCCAACACACTACAAGCTTCACCTCTTAGCCTTAGCTAAGAGGTTTAACCAACCATAGACATGATTGAAACAAAATCTCTTAAACAAAGTAGGAAAAATAAACTAGAGAAGAAGAAAAACTCTTTGGCGGCTACTCTACCCTTGTGTATGCTCCTTGAGAACTTTTCAAACCCTAAAAGATGCTTTGGAGCATCTTAGGGAGTCCTATTTATAGTTGTGAAACTCCAATTTTCGCACCAATTTAGAAAAATCTAGAAACTGCCTAAAATTTATGTACTATGCGCAGTTTCCCACAATATACTCCGAGTTTCAGAATATGTCTTTTCAGGAAAATTTCAGGAATATATTTATTTTCAGGATTCTTTTTCTTCACTTTAAATCTTTGATTCTCTTTATTCCTCACTTGATTTTCTTAGATCTTTGGCATGTGAATTCATCATTAATGACTTTCAAATCTCTAAATTTTCATTTAGTAATCTTTCGAGCATAAATATTCCTTTTGGCATCAATTTCACCTTTATGCTCTCAAAATCATATCGCACATGAAAACAGGCATAATTAAATTGATTAAGCACTATTGTGTTTATAAAATTAAGGTACAAATAGGAAAAATAAACATTATTTCACACTCAATACACCCCCTAACCAACATTTTGCTGGTCCTGAGCAAAACATGTATGAAGTGATCTTCAATCTTCAATATTCAAATCACTTTCAGAAAATAATCTTTTGTGCAATCAAGTATGAATGAGTACAATATAAATAATCAATAGTGCAATTTTGAAAACTTAGAGCCAAATCACATGAGCAATCAATAAAAAATGTTTCTTTATCAATCATTTAAGAGCATAAGTTTATATATCAAAATTTTCTAATGTGCTTAGTAAATTCAATTTACTTTTCATAACATACTACTATTTCATAATGTTAATCAGGCTCATCACCTCAAGTTGTATTGAATAATTAAGTATTGATTTTGAACTTATCACATTTTCCTTCTTTTTTCAATTTTTGATTTTATACCGATGGTCCCTTTTATTTATTTATTCTTTTCAGATTTTTCATTCCTTTTCAGTCTTTTCATCGTACAAGACATTTTTTTCGATCTCTCTATTTTTTAACTGTTTTTTTTTTTTTAAATCTTTTTAAGGTAGATAAAATTCTCCATACTTAATTCTCAATATCTACCAATGATACACATACTAAAAATGAGAAATTCTAGTACATTTCATAGAAAGCAAATTGAATGTGGCTTGTGACTTAGATTAACATGATATTTAAACTTCCTCTTAATCAATTAAATGTAAGAATTTAGATGATAGTCTGGTTGGTCAATCAAACTCCAACAATTCAAAATTCAATCTCCATCTTATCATAATACTCAAAGCATTCTTAATTCCATAAATTATCATTTCCCAAACATGTTTTTAACTTGAAATTTTAAAAATTTTCAAAATTTTTGCTTAAAAACTATATAAAAAAACTGATTAGTTTACCTAATCCACACCCCCTAACCTAAAACCCACATTGTCTTCAATATAAAAGATATGAGCATGCAATGCACATGAGACAATGAAAGGAATGAGAAGTGATGGGAAGATAATACCCAAAGAAGGAGAATTGAAGCTTTTTCAAAGTTCTTAACATGAAAATGGGTTATCACAAAGACTAAACAAACTGAAATCAAACTATCATAATCCTAAATTCTATAAAATTAATAAACTTAACTACACTTCCATTAGACTAAGAGGTCAATCCCGGTACACAGGATCAGTCAGAGGCAAGGACATGTCCTCTGAATCAAACTTCTCAACAAATGGCTTGAGACGATGTCCATTTACTTTGAAAAATATTGTCATTTGTTAGATTCTTTATCTCGACGACCCCATGAGAATAGACATTAGTAATAGTGAAAGGGCCGGTCCAACGAGATCGAAGTTTTTTTAAAAAAATATGTAACCGAGAATTATATAAAAGAACTTTTTGACGATTATGAATGATTTTTGAAGGATGTTCCTGTCATGGAAAGCCTTCATCATGTCCTTATAAATTTTTGAGTTCTCATAAGCGTCGTTCTGAATTTTCTCAAAGCTTGCGTAGTGATCTAGCATTGTCCAAGTAAAAGTTTATATTTTTTATAGGCCAGTAAGCTCTATGCTCCATCTCCACAAGCAAGTGACAAGCTTTCCCATAAACGAGTCTAAAGGGAGACATTCCAATGGGGGTCTTAAAAGCTTTACGGTAAGCCCATAAGGCATTAGTCAAGTGAATTGACTAATTGTTATGGTCAAGGTTAACCGTTTTTTTCCAAATTCGTTTAATTTTTCTATTGAAAATCTTGGCTTGCCCGCTTATTTGCGAGTGGTATAGAGTGCTCACTTTATAAGAGATGCCCTATTTCTTCATTAAGTTTTCAAATGGCCTATTACAAAAGTTTGAACTTCCATCACTAATGATGGCCCGAGGCATTCTAAATCGGGAAAGGATATTTTCTTTTAAGAATCGAATGACAATTTTATGATCATTGTTCTAGCAGAAGATCGCTTTAACCCATTTAGTGACATAATCTACTATTAACAAAATATAAATATTCTCAAAGGATTAGAAGAATGTTCCCATGAAATCAATGCCCCAGTAATAAAATGCTTAAACAATAAGAATGAGGTTCAGAGGCATCATATTTCGATGGGACAACCCTCCCAATTTCTAACAATGCTCACAAGTTTTGCAAAACTTATGAGTATCTTTGAAAATACTGGGCCAGTAAAAGCAACACGGTAGAATTTTAGTCGTGGTCTTTTTAGAAGAAAAATGATCACCATAGGCCTAAGAGTGATAAAAGGAGATGACACTCTGATGTTCACTGTCTGGCACACATCTCCTTAGAATTTGGTCTGAAAAATATTTAAACGGATAAGGATCATCCTAAAAAAACTTATGTACTTCGGTGAAGAATTTGTTCTTGTCAGCATGAAACCTGTGGCTAGATAATTCGCAATGTCAGCAAACCATGGTAATTGGGAGAGTTTAAACAATTGCTCATCAGGGAACATATCTTTTATAGGTGTCGGCTTAAGGGAATCGGGGAGTTCAAGCCTAGAGAGATAGTCAACCACTACGTTTTCCACTCCCTTTTTGTCTCGTATTTCTATATCAAATTTCAGGAGTAGGAGGATCCATCTTATCAAGCGAGGCTTAACATCCTTCTTAGAAAGAAGATACTTTAACATTGCGTGGTCTATGTAAATAATGATCTTAGATCCGATTAAATAGGATATAAATTTATCCAATGCGAATACTACGGGTAAGAGTTCTTTCTCTATAGTATAATAGTTCACTTGGGCAGAATTTAGAGTTTTACTTGCATAGTGAATCACGTAGGGCTTCTTCTCTTTTCTCTGGCCTAACACCGCCCCAATCGTCATGTCCCAAATTCGTAAACTAGGCTCACAAAATTCCTGATCGCCTAATCCGGCACCGACAACCTCCGTAGTGCCCCATTCTCGGTTCTCGACACCCATATATCAGGTTTCAATCCTGGGATCCTACAAGTAGGATTTTCAACATAAATTTATTTCAAAATAAGCATAACCAAAAGTATAACTCACGAAAAATAACAAGAACGCCATCATAAAATTCACTACAATAAAAAACTTTTAAGTACAATGCATAAAGGAAAATACAATAACAATATTAGAAGCTCCAGAAGTCCTCTCCATGCTCCAATCTCAATGCTGATGTGACGTCCTAGTGTCACCTGCATGCAATAGTCATGCATAAGCTTATAAAAAGCTTAGAGGGTGGTGTGTGTACACAAGGTAGATATACAAGTATGCAATATCAGAGTAATACGGTATGCTGGTAAGTCCATGAATGCTATCAGTCGTACCAAGGCTATGCGATACAGGGCATAAATGATATCGGCCACATCAAGTCATGCGATGCAAGACATACATGGACGCTGTCATATGCAAGATGTAGCTCAAGCATGCTAGTCCTCATTTGAATCCACATATCAATACATCTCATCACTGGGATATCACCGGGGTCTAATACACTCTGCACCAGATCATCGCCCCAACTGGACGCGTAACCATGCATGTGGAAGGGACCTCACTACCTGCCTGACTAGTAGTCTACCTATATTTACCCGGCACGTCAGTAGCGGACCCATTTACGAGCTGGTAAGACTCAGCCTAGCATTGCCTGTAATGCCCCGTGTTTCCAGGACTCGAGTATATGACCCGTTTCCCAAAAACTCGAGTGTTAACTTATAAAGAGCCAAAGTCCACATATATTTTTTTTTCATTTATCAGAGTAAGCAGATGAGCATAGTATGGACAAATCAGACATAAAGAAAAGTTGTATTATCATTTAAATATATAAGAAGCTGCCCATAATGACTTATACAAACCAATGCCCACATTCTCACAATTACAAAATGAAATAATGTTACATTGGAAATAAAGTAAATTACAACACTCTTGGGATGTGAAACCCTATAGCAACCCTTTGAACAGCATCGAATTGCTCTACACCTGCATCAACTATTACGGTTTGATAGCGTCAATGGCTATCCTAGTGAGGAACACCCTCCAAGATTGCACAGTCATCTTTCATAATCCAGTACAGATCGTAAGTCATGAAGATATATATAATAAACAGGAAAATTCATAGTCATACTCATGCTTTAAGAAAATTAAACCAATCAATAGAGTTTCATCATAAGCAAATATCATGGCAGTCACAATTCAAGGAAACATGTCCAGATAACCAAACAATCAACCATACGATTTTCTATTGTGCCCGAAATCACATTGTACGTGAACTCCGCAAGATGGCTAGAAAAAATTGACAAAGCAAACTTCAGCTCTACTCGAAAATCATGGTACAAGTAGAATTTGCAAGGTGAATAGAAAATCACCCTTTAAACCCCCACTTCACCTTGGAATCATATCGTACGTGAACTCTTCAAGATGGCTAGAAAAATTTGACAAAGCCAACTTCAGCTCCACCCGAAAATTATGGTACGAATGTACATCACAGATGAAGAGACAAACAACATATAAACCCTAGACCACCCGAAAATCATGTCATACGTGAACTCCGCAAGATGGCTAGAATCGATAAAGCGAATTTCGGCTCCACCCGAAAATCATGGTACGACTGAACTCCACAAGATGGATAGGAAACAACAGGGTATGCGAACATACCCAACAACCCACAAAGGGCAACAATAAGTCAGCAAAGTCACGAGGGAAAATATACGATCCAATCTATATAGACGATGCGCGGTCCAAGCCACATAGGTAAATGTGCGATTCAAATCGTGTAAGGAAAATGTGGACCACAAGATCATAAGTCCAAGGTAAGTTTCATTCAATTCATCATTCAAGCACAAGTGGTAGCATAAAATAAATTAATATGTATCTAATAAAAGATAACATGTTATCATCGAACCATTCATACATGTTATAATTTAAAAGAAACATTTATTGTCCAACACATGGATTAACAATACAACAAAGCATGTTTAATAGTAAAGTAAGTAACTCAGTTACGAGAATCAAGTGGGAAGCTCAAAGGGTGAGTCCTCACCTTATGTTTGAACTACTTGCACCATTACTAAGAAGTGCGTGCTTCCTTGGAATCAATTCCTACCATCAATTGTAAAGTTATAAAATCAGACCCAAGCTTATACACTATTTAGGGTTAGGATCTTAACCTAGAGTTTGGATTTCTTAAGTTTCTAAGGTTTTGATGTAGGACTTAGGGTTTATATTTAGGTTTAGGTTTTTAGGGTCTGAACCCTAGTTTGTGTGCAATTGCTTTTAGTGTTAATTTAATAATTATAAAATATTTACTTAACATTAGTGTTGTGGTTAATATTAGTTAATAATCATTATGATGATAATTAATATTATGGTTCACTATTTATGATGAGACAATACATTAGTATTTAACTATCACTAGGATAGGTAATTTACTTGTAACACCCTGGATTTTTGCCAACTTGGAGTTAGACGTCCTTAGGCAATGGGTCAAACGTAACACCTTGGTAACCTCTCAGAACCCAATTCCAAAGCCCAAGACACCATTTAGGACGAAATTCTTTAGAATTTTAATGTGAATTAACTAGCGCTACACTAGATTTTTTGTGACATTAGCACCAACCACTTTAAACATGATCTGTAAGACCCAAAACCTATAGACTTGTTACCGCTATGTTACCCTAAAATCTAGGATCCAACTCTAAACCCAGTTGCTCCTGGGAATGCTTTGCAACTTTGTATTGGTTCTATACCGCGCATCGAGAGTCTGATAGCTATGAACTTAGACCATTACGACCATCTAGTTGGACTTGTCAATCACCTAGAAGATCAAGCTCAAACGATGTCCTGAGATCATTTTATTGAGCCCGAAGTAAAGAGGGTAGGAAAATGAAGATTTTTAGAAAATTAATTATATTTTTATGAAATCTAGAACATTTCACTTGCGCATTATTTTTCAGCATTTTGACTGTTAGAATTTGACCCAAATTTACTCTCGGATCAGGATAGGTGGCACTTACATGTCATAGTACTTGTAGCTCTGATCGAATTCCCTTAACCATTGAACTGAAACTGGTCCACCACGGTCGATCTGAAAATCCGACCAGAATGAAAACTTAGCTTGACCTAGATCTGATATTAGAGAGCTTAAGTCTAACTGCATTTAGTAACAAAACCTCCAGAAGTGCTCCGTTGGATCAGAACAGACCCGATTTGGTTATAACCTAAGTATACCTTGGCCTTAAGTCTATTTTTATCAAGTTTAGGCTTATAAATAGGGCTTAAAACCCTCATTCCAATTCCCATACGAATTTCCAAACCCTAGCTTTCTAAGAGAGAGAAAAGAGAGAGAAAGTGAGAGAGAAGTTGGTGCTGCTTCCTGGGATTCTTCCCAGTCTTTCTACGTGCCTCATCCACCCTTCTGTATCGTTATTCCGACGATTCTGATTTCATTCTAGGTAAGAAAACCCTAACCCTAACCTGATTTAAGGTTCCTATAGGTACAAGTAGCTAAGTAGCCGACTTACCTTGTGTTATAGGTCGTCGTATCGACGTTGACGAAGATTTAGAGTCTCTATTGAATTCGTTACACTTCTATGGCATAAGGTGTGGATTTTAGACGCTCAGGTTACCATTTTTTAAAGCTTTCAATGTCGGTTAATGGTAGATTGTTGACAAGAATGTTGTTTCACAAGTAGAACATGCCGACCGATTTCTATTTCGAATACATCCGAAGAATATGAGATTTTTGGTATTTTAGGTATTTGTAGGAAATACCGTATACGTTTAAATTTTGCTGATATGATTGCCATGAGTATTTGCAGTGCATATATGCTAGTTATGGATGTATGATCTATTTGGCGAAAGGATTCGCCCTAATACATGTTTCGGCCAACGTACGCTATGTATGTTATTAAGTGTAGTCTAAGTGTTTGTTGAAATGCCTAAATCAATATGATTATATGTATTAAATGTAAGAACATGATTGTTGTATATTAGACATCTCCTTGTTATAAGGATCTGTCATATTATATGTTGAAATCAACATACGTCAAGTACGTTGGAGTTGTGTAGTCTAAGTGTTTGTATAAATGCTTGAGTGAGTAAGTACTTAGTAAATGATGTTATATACTAGTGTTGAGATAGAATTCTCAACTACGTTGACGTTGTGTATGATTTCCTCCATGTACATTGTTGAATTGATTTCTTTATATATGAAATGCTTGTGTATGCTTAATTGCGTATGTTGTACCCCATAATATGTTGATAACATGCTTGGATTACTTGATATTTCAATTCCGTCTCTCTTATATACTTACTGATTCAGATTTCAAGTGTTTGGGGCTATGCTATAGTCCGGGCAGTCGGTAACAAACTTGAACTCGTGGTTGAATTCTATTCGCCACGTAGGACATGTTTGACCAACCCGAGCCGTGCGTTGCTTGTCGACAGTGGTTAGGCCACACGAGGTGCTTATGCACTTCATCTCGATCAACTCAATGGGCTCTCATACTAGTCGAACTCGTCCAGTAACCCGATTAGCCCGATATATGTTAACCATGTATGGACGCTACTGCTTGAATCTAAAGTACCAAAATTACTAGTGAAAATTTTGCTAACCATGGTACCTCGATCCGCTAAAACTTATGAGCCGGGCATGGTGGTATGGGACACCGTGGTCGAGCTGTCGGCCTATGCTGGGGCCACGAGCCTCCCCGTAGTGACCAGTGAGCAACCCAGACTCGTGAGCCGATTATGGTGGTATGAGACACTATATTCGAGCTGTCGGCCTACACTGATAAGGTGATGGGGGAGCGGTGCAACGAGTGCATGCAACAGTCCTGACACCCCTTTATAGTGACCTCGAGTGTACTCTGAGTCTATGTGGAGGCGACGACCCTTCCGTAGAAATAAGAATACAAACTAGGCCTGTATTGATAAGGTGATGGGGGAGCGGTGCAACGAGTGCGTGCAACAGCCCTGACAGCCCTTGCAGCGACCTAGAACCATATCATCGTATGAGAATACTAGAAGTGATGACCCTAAACTGGATCATCATTGGGAATTGATATAAGGGAGGTACCCTAGCTTCCCAATCTTGCTGTATGAAAGGACTAATAACAACTTGGTAATCATATTCATATCACACTGCATGTGCCTGAAAGATGTGAAGCACTGAGGGAAGAAAGCATGCCGCGGACGTAAGATGGTGTCGCATGAGAGAGTATGTTGGTGAGGGCATACATCATGTCTTTTCATTCTTGCATTAATTACAGTATTTATGAATGTTTGATTTTCTTACTTTATCATTATCGCTTGATTGATTTGATAACATGTTAACCTTTGCTATATGATTCCACTGAGTTGGCCACTCACTCCCACGTTATGGGATGGTGTTGTACACACCAACCAGTCCCTGTTTTAGTTTTAGATGATGACGCTGTTTGTGAAGTGGAGCCAGACTTGTATGATGATGAGGAGGATTTCTCCTATAGGCGGTTATCAGGCGGGTCTATGTAGACCGTGTTCTGATCGATGAGATTACAGGGAGGTTGATTAGACGCCATGACACTTGTCATTTTGTATTTTTGGAGCACTCATGTATATTCTTTTGTTCATTTTTTTGGAGTATACATGTAGATATTTAACCTAGTAACATGTTCACACTCTGGAGACTTACAACAGTTTATATATGTTATATATCTAACACAGTCTTCCGCTTGCATAATTTAACTATCTCTGGAGTATGATATGTTATTTTGGTATAATCCCACTCATGTTTAATGCACTCATACAACCGATATTCATCCATCATTGAAAATGTTGCATAAGTGATGTTTTGGAACTCGGGAGTGGAGTTTTTGCTCGACCCCTGATTTTCAGGGCATTACATTATTGGTGGCTATACATCCTAATATTTAACAATCCTAATATTGATGGAAATGGTAACAATGTTAATTTAATAATAATTGTCAACATTGGTGTTATAATTTATATTAGCTAATGTAGCCAGATGCAATCATCATAATGGAAATGAATTTTGTGGCCTATTATAAGTCATACTGTCTATGAATGATAGGTAAATGTTAATATCTAGTACTTAATGGTCGTAATTAGTATTAGTGTACATAACCTATTAATGGCTAAACAAAATTAATAATCAAAATAGCTATAGTATCACTAATTATAATGATAAAGTAAATGATTTACTTTGGGAGAGAAAGTTAGCTTACAACAGTTGACTTGGCAGCTCGACTTGATGCATCTGGCCCTACTCCATGTGCAGCTCAACTGAGTCAACTCGGTTAATATGGCAGCCGAGTTGACTCGACATCATGCTCTCCCTTCTACTTCCTTCCTCTCTCTCTCTCTCTCTATCTCTCTCTCTCTCTTTCTTTCTTTTATTCTTTCTTTCACTCCCAGATGGGTTTGGACTGGGCCCACGTGTAACACCTTGAAAATCGGGGGTCGTGTAGAAACCCGATTCCCGAGTTTCAGACCATCACTTATGCAACAAATATGATTATGATTCAATATTTTCTGAGTTAAAGCATTCACATGAGTAAGATTATACCAAAACTGCAATTCATACTCCAGATCCAGTGATAAAATGCAAGAGGAAGACTGAAAAATATATATATCACTGTACGAAAACAAAATAATCTCAAACTATCTCCAAAGTATGTATACATCACTGAATCTCATATACATGTCATAACGCAAGAAATAAATGTCAAGTGATAGTCCACTAGATGTCCCGCCGACACAGGCCACCTATGCAAAATTATCGAAGAACTGCATATACGAGAACTCATCCTGATCCTCGTAGTAATCCGGCTCTACGTCCTGAATCGCCTCATCACCTGCATCTAAAACAGGGTCTGGTGGTGTTGCAAACACCGTCCCGTAACGTGGGAGTGAGTGATCAACTCAGTGGAATAATAGAGCAAATATTAACATGTTATCAAATTAATCACGTGTTAATAGTAAAGCAAATAATCAACCATCCCTAGGTACTGTTGTCAATGTAAGCATGAAATGACATGATGGATGCCCTCACCGACATACTCCCTCATACGGCACCATCTTACGCCCGGGGCATACTTGCGTTCCTCAGTGCTCCACATCTTTCAGGCACATGCAATGCGATATGGATAATGATTACCGAGTTGTTATTAGTCCTTTCATTCAGCAGTATTGGAAAACTAAGGTACTTCCCTTATATCAATCCCAACACAGATCCTGTCTAGGGTCGTCACTCCTAGAAATCTCATACGATGTTGTATTTGTAAGTCGCTGCAAGGGCTGTCAGGGCTGTTGCTCGCACTTGTTGCACTACTCCCCCATCACCTTATCAATACAGGCCTTATGTACTCTCATCGCTACGGAAGGGTCGTCGCCTCCCGTAGGCTCAGAATACGCTCGCGGTCACTATAAAGGGCTCATCACTAATCAGAGTAGGCCGACAGCTCGAATGTAGTGTCCCATACCACCACAATCGGCTCACGAGTCATATGTGCTCACTGGTCACTACGGGGAGGTTTGTGGCCCCAACGTAGGCCGACAGCTCGACCACGGTGTCCCATACCACCATGCCCAGATCATGAGTCTTTATGGATCAGGGTATCATGGTTAACAGGGTTTTTAATGGTAAGTTCAGTACCCTAGGTTCAAGAAGTTATGACTCATACAGGGTGAACACACAATGGCCAGTCAGGTTATTTGATGGGCTCGACTAGTACGAGCGCATCTCAAGTCGAATGACATGAAGTGCATGAAATACTTCGTGTGGCCTAACCACTGCCGCCAACACAAAACACGACTCGCGTTCATCGAGGCGTCCTTCGTGGCAAATAGAAGTCAACCACGAATTCAATCCATTACCGACTGCCTGGACTAAAGTATAGCCCCAAACACTTGAATATCAACATCAGTAATCATATGAGAGTAACAGAAATGAAATACAACAATGTAAGCATGTGGACACATGTTATAACATACAACTTAAGCAAATCATCCAACACATGCATTTCATGTATATAATGAAATCAATACATATAGCCAACATGATGGAAATCATTTACATCAGCATATTACTTGGGAATTCAATCTCAAAACTCATTCACAACAGCATCTACTCAATACATACTAATACAAACATTTATGCAAACACACACTTTAGTCTACATAGCTTATGTCGACTCAAAGTGCGCATTTGGACGAATCTCTTCGCCAAACAGATCATGCACGCATTCCTAATATCCTAACACGAAAAATAACCATGGCAAACATTTCAGGAAAATGTGGATGTAAACAGTATTTCCTACAAATGACTAAAATGCCCTAAATCTCATATTTTCCATACGTTTACGAAACGGAAAACGGACAGCATGTTTTTCATGTCAAACGGCGTTGCCGTCGATAATCTACTATTAAAAGACATTGAAAGCTTTGAAATCAGTCAAACAAAGCATCTAAAATCCTCACCTTTTGCCCTAGACGCGTATCAGTTCGAATAGGATGTATACGCTTCGTCACCGGCGTACATGTGACCTAATGCACAAGATACATAAGCTATTTCGATAATGAATCGAAGAAATCCCTAAAACAACAAGTGGTTATGGTTTTCTTACCTAAGAGTGCATTGGAAATCACCGGAAAAGTGATTGGGTTGCGGTGCTTCGATATGAGCGAAAGCTGGTGCAAGTGGAGGGAAATCTCTCCCACAAGTCTCTCACTTTCTCTCACTTTCTCTCCCTCTCTATCTAGGGTTTGTTGCAAATTCGGATGGGAGGGTTGTGAGAGGGTATAAAGCCCTTATATAGGCTAAAACATAACCTAAATAGACTTGGGAACAAAGTATACTTGGGTTATATCCAAATCGGGGCTGTTTCGATCCAAAAGAGCGTTTTGGGAGGTCCCCTGGCCGAACGCGATCGGACTTAAGCTCATGATCACTGGGTGTTGTCCACACCAAGTTTTCAGTCCGGTAGGGTTCGCAGATCGCACGTGGCGGTCCAGTTTCAGTTCAGCGGTCGTCGTACCTAAATCAGGTCTACAAGTCTCACGATATGAAAGAGAAATTTTTCCTGATCCGAGGGTAAAATTTGGCTGAATTCTGATTGTCAGAACGCTTAATAATAACGCGCAAAGACTCGTGCCAGATTTGAATTAAAATTTTAAATCTTTACCATTTCTCACTCTCTTCACTCCAGGCTCAATGAAATAGCCTCGGAGCATCGGTTGGGCTTGATTTTCGAAATGATTGTCAAGTCCATCTAAACGGTCATAACCGTCTAAGATTTTAGACATCGGACTTTCGACGCGCGGTCTAAATCAAATACGAAGTTTCAAAGGATTCCTGAGAGCAAACGGGTTTAGAGTTTGATCATAGGTTTCAGGGTATTATAGCGTCATTGATTCTAGAAGTTTGGGTCTTGCAGAACGTATTTAAAGCGATTGATGCTAATTTCACAGCTAAACTAGCGTAGCGCTAGTTAACTTACACTTTTTTTCTAAAGGAATTAATCCTAAGTGATTTCTGATCGAGTTGGTACTCGGGTCTCAGTACGAATTTTTCCGATGCGTTACAATCTATCCCCCCTAATAATAAATTTCATCCTTGAAATTTGTACCTTTTCGTACTTCTCGAGAAGCTGTGGATAATTCTTTTTGATATCGGCTTCTGTCTCCTAGGTAGCCTCTTCCTCAGAGTGATGCGTCCACAACACCTTCACAAGGGGGATGACCTTGCTACGCAGTACCTGCTCCTTCCTG
The DNA here is from genome assembly GCA_037074715.1 of Magnolia kwangsiensis. Taxonomy (NCBI): domain Eukaryota; kingdom Viridiplantae; phylum Streptophyta; class Magnoliopsida; order Magnoliales; family Magnoliaceae; genus Magnolia; species Magnolia kwangsiensis. The sequence goes on along the minus strand of CM073577.1, from coordinate 101,733,614 downwards.
TCTAGTATGCTCGCCGGTCGCAGTATATATTTAACATCCTCTCCTAACTGCACCTGTTCCCATCTAATGATATGAGAAGGATCAGAAATGTATTTCTTCAGCATAGAAACATGAAATACGTTGTGAACGCTCGCGAGAGGCGTAGGCAAAGCCAGACGATAAGCCACTGCACCCACATGGTCGAGAATCTGAAACGGACTAATGAATCGCGGTGCTAGTTTCCCCTTCTTCCCGAACCGAAAGACTCCCTTCATAGGGGTAACATGCAAAAATACATGATCCCCAACCGCGAACTCTAGCGGGCGCCATCTCGTATCGGCATAACTCTTCTGTCTACTCCGCGCTGTGAGAAGCCGACATCTAATGATGTCAATCTTCTTCGACGTCGCCTGCACTAACTTTGGGCCAATTAATCTACACTCACTGACCTCTGCCCAGCAATACGCTGCTCGGTAAGGTCGCCCATATAAAGCCTCATACGGTGCCATACCGATACTCGCCTAGAAACTGTTGTTGTACGCGAACTCCGCATATGCAAGACAATCATCCCAACTGTCCTTGAAGTCCAATGCGCAAGCCCGCAACATGTCCTCTAGAATCTGGTTCACCCGCTCTGTCTGTTCGTCTGTCTGTGGGTGGAAGGTAGCACTGAACTTCAACTTCACACCCATAGCCTCCTAAATACGAGTCCAAAAAATAGAAGTAAAGCACGTGTCTTTGTCCTACAAGATCTCCAAGGAAACTCCATGCAGATGCACGATCTCTCTGATATACAGCTTGACTAACTCATCTGCAGAGTTCGTAACTCTGATCGGTAAGAAGTGCGCCGACTTCGTCAGACGGTCGACGATCACCCGAATAAAATCATGTCCCTTCCTCATCTTCAGCAGTCCCGAGATGAAATCCATGGAAATGAAATCCGACTTCCACTCAGCTATAGGCATAGGCTGAAGGAGTCCAGGTGGTCGACGATGCTCTGCCTTCACCTGCTGGCAAGTGAGACAACGGGACACAAACTCTATGATGTGGGTCTTCATACCATTTCACCAATAAGTCCTCCTCAAGTCACGATACATCTTAGTGCTGCCCAGATGCATCATAAGCCTGAAACTGTGCGCAGCCTCGAGAATCTCTCGTCTCAAGTCAGGGATGTCTGGGATGCATAGGCGGCCACGATAACTTAAGCCCCCATCCGTGCTAACTCGCCACTCGACGTCTGCATCATCATTGGCCTACTCTCGAAGCTCAATCAGACACGCATCATCCCTCTACACTGCGATGACTCTGTCATCGATAAAAGATCGCACCTGCACATGTGCGTTAAACTCATATGGCTCCTCCACAGTGAGTTTCTGCTCAAAGTCTCGTAAAAACTCAATCATGTCCCACTCAGCAACCATCAGCGGAGCTACAAACTCTATTGCCTTCTTGCGGCTCAATGCGTCAACCACAAGGTTCGCCTTGTCCGAATGGTAGGAGACTTCGAACTTGAAGTCCTTCAAAGTCTCCATCCATCGCTGCTTCCTCATATTCAAGTCTCGCTGCGTGAATATGTACTTGAGGCTCTTGTGGTCGCAAAAGAGCTCGAACTCCTCTCCATAGAGGTAATGTCTCCAGAGCTTCAATGTAAAAATGACGGCTGCCAACTCAAGGTCATGTGTAGGTTAATTCTCCTCTTGCTTCCTTAATTGTCTCGAGGCATACGAAATTACCTTGTCCTTCTGCATAAGGACACAACCCAAACCAACGCTAGACGCGTTAGTATATATCGTGTATCTAACCCCTTGCTCTGGCAATACTAGCATAGGGGCGGACGTAAGCTTGTCCTTTAGCTCCTGAAAAACTGACTCTGCCTTGTCATTCCATGCGAACTTCACATTCTTCTATGTCAACTGAGATAGAGGTCTGACAATCTTCGAGAAATCTCGAATGAAACGTTTATAATAGCCAGCAAGACCTAAGAAACTCCTCACCTCAGTGACAGAACTAGGCTGCTCCCAGTCCTACACCGCAGCTACCTTAACTAGGTCAACTGCCATGCCATCCTTGGACACCACGTGTCCCATGAACTTCACTTCCTGCTTCCAGAAGTTGCACTTTTTGTACTGTGCGAACAACTGATGCTGTCTGAGTGTATCCAGGACCAATCGCAAATGCTCCTCATGCTCCTCTCGACTCCTGGAGTATACCAAAATGTCGTCTATGAACACAATGATGAATCGATAGAGGAATGGTCGAAATACCCTGTTCATCAGATCCATGAACATGACTGGTGCGTTCGTGAGACCGAACGACATCACAAGGAACTCATAGTGGCCAAAGCTGGTCCTAAAGGCTGTCTTCTACACGTCCTCATCCCTGACGTGCAACTGGTGATACCCTGACTGAAGATCAATCTTCGAGAAGTACTGGGCCCCTCTCAACTGATCAAACAAGTCATCTATCCTGGGCAAGGGATATTGGTTCTTCATCGTAATCTGGTTCAGTTTGCGATAATCAATATACAATCGCATAGAACTATCCTTCTTCTTCACAAACAGTACTGGTGCTCCCCAAGGAGACACACTCGGTCGAATAAAACCAACCTCCAGCAGATCATCAATCTGTTTCCTCAACTCCTCTATCTCACACGGTGCCATGCGATACGTCGGCAGTGAGACGGGCGTGGAACCAGGCAGCAGATCGATAGTAAAATCGATCTCTCGCTGAGGCGGCAAATCAGGAATCTTCCTGAACAGATCCCTAAAATCACGGACGACTGGCTTATGCTCAAGTGTCGGGGCATCAGCGTCCCGTAGTAAAGAAGTGTAGCTAAGTATGCGGAAGGGGAGATTTACTCGCATTGAAAATGTGAAAGGCGTGCCCTCTGGCTCGTATACCATCACCATATGGGTCTCGCAGTCAATCTCGGCCCTCCTTATAGTCAACCAATCCATGCCAAGAATGACGTCGAGATAAACAAGAGTGGGGTTGATGACAAGATCAAGAGCCATCGTCTTGCCTCCTAGATCCACCAAGCAACCCTCGCACTTCAGGGTGGCATCAGAAAAAGTCCCGTGAGCCGTAAGAACTCGCACTCCATCCATTCGAATAGTCGGTAGCCCAAGGCGCCTGACTATGGAATGCGATATCAAAGAAAGCGTGGATCTTGTATCCACCATCACGAGTATAGGAGTACCTCCAATATGGGCGGTGACCTCAAAGGCCCAAGGCTGAGCAGTCTCTTTCTCGGCTGCCTCTGCTGTGAAAGCATGTACCCGAGCCTGCTGTGGATGGTTCGGCCGTGGTACCATGGGCCGTTGAGGCAGCCTGAACTGAGATGCGGGAGGTCTGAAGGAAGGGTGCGCAGGAGCCAACTGTAAAGGTGGAGCTGATAAAGCCAGTGGGCGTGGACGGTCGATCTTCTGCGGCGGTGAAAACCCGCTATCCCGCATTCGAGCAAAATAACTCTCTACTGTGTGACCTGATCGCCCATAATACGTACACGACACATCAGGACGCCTCATCGGGAGTACTGGTACTGTAACCCTAGGAAGAGGCTCGATGCGAGGCCTCTTGCCAACAAATGGCCTGTCCTGCATATCCGGTCATGGCTTAGGAACAATAGGGCCACGAGATCACGCCAGTCGATCAACATCCTGATCTGCCCTCATGGACATGTGTATCAACTCTGCGTAGGAGGGTATGCAGACACAACACATCTTCAACCGTATGTTCGGTCGCAAGCCCTCAGAAAAGCGTTGTATGCGCATCTGCTCGTCAGTAAGTATCGTCGGGACGTATCTGCCCAACTCAGTAAACCGATGCTCATACTCGACGACTGACATGCCTCCCTGCCTAAGGTGGAGAAACTCGTTCTCCCTCTCGTGCCCGTAAGTCTGGGGATAGTATTTCTCGTGGAAACGAAACTCGAACGCTGCCCAAGTCCAGATGTAGTCGACTGCAAATGTCCACAACACACTATCCCACCATAGACTGGGCTCCCGCTCGAACATGAATGTAGCCAACTCAATCTGCTCAGACTCTGAGCAGTGTAGCATCCTCAGAATCTTCGACACACGATCGAGCCAATACTCACCTCCTCGGATCTGTGAGAACCCGTAGAAGTAGGAGGCCGCAAGCACTGGAATCGCTCAAGAAGGCCCCGTAAGTCAGCGGTATGCCCCGTAGGGTAAGAAAATGGTACAGATGAGCCATGCCCTCATCCTGAGTCAAAGTACCAGCATCCTAAGCTGGATGCACAGATGGTGCAGGTGGAGTCGCACTCCCACCCTGGGCTAGAGCCCCTGCTATCGTAGTCAAGAGCTGCTAGTGCTGCTGATGCATCATGACCATCAACTGCTTAAACTTATCAGGAGGTGGAGCGAGCTGTGGCACATAGTGCGTCGAGGAGGATGCACGATGCTGCTCTCTGACAGGCGGTGTGAAAGGCGGCGGTCCAACTGTAGGACCTGTAGAGGGCTAAGACTCAGGTGCAGTCTCAGGAATCGGGCTCACAGCAGGGTCCATATGAACATCAGTCTGGAGAGGAACCCGATCCATAGGCTCTCCCAATGTAAGTCGTGCCGTGCTCCGCGTAGTCTTAGGCGGCATTCCCTATATTCAAAATAGGGCGCAACCTTGTCAGTTTCAATAATAGCACAAACACACCGCAATCATTCACATAACACCGTAGAATTCCATACATTCCATTTAATCAAAATTTGTCGCAATACAAGAGATATATCCTTACATGCATCATGACAAGAAACACATGGGAAACTAAGCCAGTCAAAGCTATAACTGTAACATAAACTAACTACTAGCTTTCTCAGGCTTACACACAGAAAGCAGGAAACAAACCAACTACCACCAACAAATATCTAAAATCCCATCGCTACTCCAAGTCTGGCGATGGAGGAGGAGTGCCCTTATCCTACAGACAACACAGGATGACCTTCAGGGTGCGAGTCACCTTGCCAAATTTTTGCTTCATGACGGCCTTGGTATCTTCGAGATCTTGTTTCACTTCGGCCCGAAGTTCTTGGGCTTCCCGTCGCAAGGCAACCTGACTCTCCTCAAGTCGGGCTATATGAGCATCCCTAGTAGCCCGAGTCACAATAGGACTCTTATCAGTATCCTGAGCCTCCTCTTCTTCTTCTTCCTGGACTTCTTCCTCTATTTCTGCCCCATCCTCTTCTTCACTAGCATCCTCTTCGCTATCATATTCTCTCTCACTATCATCATTGAGCTGAGCCTCACGCTGTCGAGGCCCGATCTTCATCTGGTCCATGGTAGCCTCATCAATGAAGTGAATTGACACATGCATATCTGGCCCAATCTGTAAGCAAACTCAAGCATGATCTTGCATATGAGTCGGCCAAAGGGAAGTGACTCAGACGTTCTTCTCGATTTTGCTATGAGGACGATCTGTCGCAACACAAAGGTGGCCATGCGCACATTCTCTCCCTGGCCCACCAGATATAGGAAGTCGACCATGAGTCACATACATTCACTGCGGTTGGTTGACCCAGGATACACATTGAACGTGCAAATGTGGTGTAGCAGGCGAAAATCATCCGACATATAGGACGCTAAGAGGCTCTTGTTACGTTGCCATGGAACCAAACCACCACATAGGAACCTGGTGCGGCGATTATGCTCACGAACACTCTTCAGATTCTTACCGCTTGGATGTACCTCGCCAAGAGGCACCTTCAGAAGTCGGGCGATCAATCAAACGTCGATCGTGGCTTCCTGGTCTCTATCAAAGGGAATTCTGAATTGCAATGGATCCAATGTAGGAGCCTGAATATGAGCACAGAATGAACGAACAGTGCTCACATTCTCACGAGACTGGGCTTCAAAGAGCGAACCCCAATTGACAGCTTCAATGCGCTCAAACAACAGAAATTCACCAAAGAGTCGCTCATCCACATGCGCCTCAAACAGAACCTTGCGATCAGTATACGCATCGTGAGCCAAGTCTGCCAACAGTGCTCACCCTATGTGAGCACGGGAATCCAAATCCCGCTTTGTGTGAAACTCACGAGCGGCACTTGGACTTACGGTGGCGCTTGAGCTAGCGGCGCCACCTCTCGGCTTCCTCGAACGTGAAGGGCGACTAGGCCCAACTTCATCTGCAGCGGTCTTCCTCTTTCCCATGAGAGAGAGGATGGTGGAAAGAGGGAAAAAGGCTAAAATAGCCTCAACAAAAGCCATGGAAAGTAGAGAAAATGGAGAGAAAGGGCTGCCCTAATGGATTGAATTGAATCTAGGTCCTGTTGAGGGGTGAATCAAGTTCCCAAAGGCTGGATTTTCAAAGAGAAAAGAGCAAGATAGGATGGATTGGAGGTCCACCCGAAATTTAGCCTTCAATGGAGGGTGTAGGAGCTCCAATCGATGAGAATGGAGAGAGAGGGGACTGCCTACTGCTGTGGACGATGGGTCAGCGTCGATTTTAGCAGAAAATGGGATTAGGAGAGGTTTGACATTGAGATTTGAGAGAGAGGCAGTAAGAAAACTAAAAAGGGAGAGCTTGGAGACACTTTTTATGAAGGAGATGGTAGATTGGGGCTATTTTGAGGGACGTCCCACATATGGGGGAGGTGCCCTAGTCATTTAAGGGCGTTGGCCCGAAGTTCAGCCCTAGTGGGGCCCATCGTACGACGTGCCCTAGCCGAATGGGTGAGGTCCTCGCCGGTGAACTTGAAAACCGAAAACTCCGGCCATGTGGGCTGGGTTCTCCCTGCCCTGGAGGTCCCAAATATATGTGGGACCCACCCTGGTTCATTATCTTTTAGCCTAGATAGGCCCATGTATCTGTTTGGGGCATTTCGGGGCCATTTTATAAACCAGAATGAGTTTATGCATCATTTGGCATATGATTTTGGGATAGGAGAGGCTAATACATCAAAATAACCCATTTATTACAAGAGATTCCATAATTGGAATGGCCAAAAGTCTAATTCTTACATATATTTACTATTTATAGTAAATTTTTTATTTAAGCATGATTCACTATCATTCACACATTAGGATTTATGTATAGTAAGAAAGGACTTAGAAAAAGTTGAAGAATGGGGTGGTGAGAGGAAAGATTCTGAAGAAATTGGATGAAAAGGGGTTTTTAAGCCTTGAGATTGAGTGTAAGGATTGTGGTTGCCCCACAACTCAAGGACATGTATTTTTAGACTTGGAATTCTTCTGGGATCATCTCAAACCCACCAACTAACGACCTAGAGGCGACTTAGGTCGCTTCACGCAACCAAAGATACATTATGGACTCGATCAAAACGATCGATTTGAGTAGACTTTGCCTATTGGTGAAACTGAAGTCCTACGAGTGTTTCTAGTTTTTTTTCTCATACCCACCTAAGTCAAAGGGGCGACAGCGTACATCGCGTGGCCATAACCTAGGTCCGGTTTAATTCAAATCATGCTTTGATACCAACTTGTAACACCCTAAAAATCGGGGGTCGTGTAGAAACCCGACTCCCGAGTTTCAGACCATCACTTATGCAACAAATATGATTATGATTCAATGTTGTCTGAGTTAAAGCATTCACATGAGTAAAGTATAGCCCCAAACACTTGAATATTAAATAGAAGTCAACCACGAATTCAATCCATTACCGACTGCCTGGACTAAAGTATAGCCCCAAACACTTGAATATCAACATCAGTAATCATATGAGAGTAACAGAAATGAAATACAACAATGTAAGCATGTTGACACATGTTATAACATACAACTTAAGTAAATCATCCAACACATGCATTTCATGTATATAATGAAATCAATACATATAGGCAACATGATGGAAATCATTTACATCAGCATATTACTTGAGAATTCAATCTCAAAACTCATTCACAACACCATCTACTCAATACATACTAATACAAACATTTATACAAACACTTAGCCTATACACTTTAGTCTACATAGCGTATGTCGACTCAAAGTGCGCATTTGGTATATAACATTTATACAAACACTTAGCCTACACACTTAGCCTACACACTTTAGTCTACAGATCATGCACGCATTCCTAATATCCTAACATGATAAATAACCATGGCAAACATTTCAAAAAAATGTGGATGTAAACAGTATTTCCTACAAATGACTAAAATGCCCTAAATCTCATATTTTCCATACGTTTACGAAACGGAAAACGGACAGCATATTCTACATGTCAAACGGTATTACCGTCGATAATCTACTATTAAATGACATTGAAAGCTTTGAAATCAGTCAATCAAAGCATCTAAAATCCTCACCTTTTGCCCTAGACACTTATCAGTTCGAATAGGATGTATACGCTTCGTCACAGGCGTACATACGACCTAATACACAAGATACATAAGCTATTTCGATAATGAATCGAAGAAATCCCTAAAACAGTAAGTGGTTAGGGTTTTCTTACCTAAGAGTGCGTTGGAAATCATTGAAAAAGTGATTGGGATGCGGTGTTTCGATATGAGCGAAAGCTGGTGCAAGTGGAGGGAAATCTCTCCCACAAGTCTCTCACTTTCTCTCTCTCTCTCTCTCTCTCTCTATCTAGGGTTTGTTGCAAATTCGGATGGGAGGGTTGTGAGAGGGTTTAAAGCCCTTATATAGGCTAAAACATAACCTAAATAGACTTGAGAACAAAGTATACTTGGTTTATAGCCAAATCGGGGCTGTTTTGATCCAAAAGAGCGTTTCGGGAGGTCCCCTAGCCGAACGCGATCGTACTTAAGCTCATGATCACTGGGTGTTGTCCACACCAAGTTTTCAGTCCGGTACGGTTCGCAGATCGTAGGTGGCGGTCCAGTTTCAGTTCAGCGGTCGTCGTACCTAAATCAAGTCTACAAGTCTCATGATATGAAAGAGAAATTTTTCCTGATCCGAGGGTGAAATTTGGCTAAATTCTGACGGTCAGAATGCTTAATAATAACGTGCAAAGACTCGTGCCATATTTGAATTAAAATTTTAAATATTTACCCATTTCTCACTCTCTTCACTCCAGGGTCAATGAAATAGCCTCAGAGCATCGGTTGGGCTTGATTTTCGAAATGATTGTTAAGTCCAGTTAAGAAGTCATAACTGTCTAAGATTGTAGACATCGGACTTTCGACGCTCGGTCTAAATCAAATACGAAGTTTCAAAGGGTTCCTGAGAGCAAACGGGTTTTGAGTTTGATCCTAGGTTTCAGGGTATTATAGCGTCATTGATTCTAGAAGTTTTGGGTCTTGCAGAACGTATTTAAAGCGATTGATGCTAATTTCACAGCTAAACTAGCGTAGCGCTAGTTAACTTACACTTTTTTTCTAAAGGAATTAATCCTAAGTGATTTCTGATCGAGTTGGTACTCAGGTCTCAGTACGGATTTTTCTGAGGCATTACACCACGTCTGACCCAACCTAGTCAGATTCAGATGGACTCGATTCCAACCGGGTCGACTCAGCAAGGACCCAAACTCTCCCTTCCTTCTTCCTCTTCTTCTTCTTCTCTTTTTCTTTCTTTTCTTCCTCTTCTACCACTCTCTTGCTGGAAGTCCGAATGGACCAAGCCCACACCTAGTTCAGCTCGGTCAGACTCGGCAGCAGGTCAGGATGGCTCGATTCCTCTCTCTCTCTCTCTCTTTCTCCTTCCATTTCCATTTCCATTTCTTCTCTCTCTCTGCTTTTCTCCTTCTTCCTTCACTGCACTGACCAGCAGTGGTCAGGACAAACCGTCCCAATCACTGACTTCGCCCAAGCTCAGGTTGGCGCGGCAGCAATGACCATCCACACTCTCTCCTCTCTCCCTCGCTTCTCTTCCTCTCAGAAACTCCCTCTTTTGTTTCCTATTTCTTCTTCGTCTGTTGCAGGTCTAACGAAACAGCTATCGAAGGTCCAAAACGATCTGACTCATACAGCTCAACTCGGCAAACTCGATGGAGAAGAAGACGAGCTTCAATGGTGGATTTCGAACAAGGGCTTCTCTTCTCAAAATAAAGCCACGGATCTGCTCTAAGGGGTCTCACAATGCTTCCAGACCTTTGATTTCGAAGCTCCATTAGCATTTTCTTAATGGGCTCGAGCTTGGAAGCTCTCGGCTCATTTTTCTCGGATGGACGCAATAGCATGGAGGAGCCTTAATGCCCCCAATTCTAAGCTCTTATATGGTGTTTTACAGCAACCCTAGACCATAGGATTCGAAGTTAAACATCCCAGATTTATTTTGTTGCTGGGATATGGTCGTACGTAGCTGGCAAAACTAGTCGCGGTTTTCTCCCAAGCAAAAAAACCCTAAACCGTGTGGTTCTGATTGGAAGGCTAGGATTTCATTGTGGTGAACGGCTGGGATGCGTGGATCTAGCATCATGCGGATTGCTAGCGTGGTAAGAGAGGATACGTATTTCTTTCCACTTTTAGAAGTCTGTACGCTTTTAACCTAACTTGTGCCTGATTTTGTGTGCACACATGTGTAACTCAATGGCTGAAGCTGGGTGGGGTTTCATCCTCTCTCTGCCCTCTACCAGATGGATGGTTTGGATTGGTCGAGCCAATCACGAAGGTGGGCCACAGTACGTCAAAAGTGGGTTCTGTTCGCGGTCTGATGAAAAATTAAAAAAGAAAGAGAGGGAATTTCTTTCCTCTTTCGGGCAGGCACGGGTCAGCACCCGTCTGACCGTGCCAGTGGCCTGGTGCACATCGAGTGCACATGTAGGTGGTGCACATGCATCAATGGTGGGGCCCACAGGGACGTCCGTGATGTGTTCCACTCCATTCATCTGTTTTGTCAGCCCAAAATAGGGTCCAGGCCAAAGTATGAGACAGATCCATGTCTTAGGTGGGCCATACACACCAAATTTGTGCCTAATTAGTGGTTTGCATGACCCATGGTGATGTTAAGTGAAATCTAGCTCGTCCATTAGTTTCAAAATTACTATAAAGATAATATATCATGTGATGCTAATTACATTAATATATAATGTAGTATATATTATAAATATATACACAACTTAAAATACATTGTATTTATTTTACATCTTATATTAAAAATTAGTTTTCAATTAATAAAGTATTTAATTTGAAATATTATATGTATGTGTATATATGTATTTTTTTTTATGTATATATAAATATTAAGTATTCTATACTTTATATACATGGTATAATATAATAATATGTAGTTTAAATTTTAAATTGTAAATATTAGTCAATATGCCTCAATCATATGCTAATGTGTTGACATACAATTTATATTATATATATAGTTTAAATAATGTAAAATAAATGGTATACACATTTTGAATGATTTAAGTAACATATGTGTTATAACAACTAATTATAAAATTATTTTGTATTATAATATATACATACAATTATATCCTATTTAAAATGAATTATTTGGTCTTCCTGGTAACACCCGAGTACTGAAAAGTATGGGGTGCTACATTGCCCCCTACTCTCGAGCGGGTAAGGCCACAGCCCTTCCAACCGACCACGACATAGTGGGAGACGTGGCCTAATGGTATTTGGCACTCATGCACTCATACATCCACTCAGTCTTGACGTTGGAGCATCTTTCATGTTATTATAAGGATTTGAGGACTTTCACCTTAGGACATCTATGGTGCCCCATGCTTTAACAAGTATTTTCAGTATCTAATCCTGTCATCCACGCTGTCATGCCCCGATCTCGGAATCTAAACTCACAAAATTCCTGATCGCCGAATCCAGTGCCGATAGCCTCCATAGTACCCTAATTCTTGGCTTCTAGCGTCCATACGCCAGATTCCAATCCTGGAATCTTACAAGGAGGATTTTTTAGTGTACATTTATCTTATAAGAAGCACAATCACAAGTATACCCAAATCATAAAGGCAACATCATCATCACATATCCACTAATATAAACATTTGAATGCAATGCAGAAAGGAAAATATATATATCAAAATCAAAGCTCTAGGAGACCGTTGCCCGCTCCATGCTCAACACTGCTGCAACCTAACGCCACATGTATACATCTATCGTACATAAGCTTATAGAAAGCTCAGAGGGTGCTAAAAGTATGTTCACAAGGTAAGTGTCAAGTATGTAATATGATGCCATAAATCATAAAATATCAGAATAAGTAAAAATACTGATAAGATCATGAATTATAAAATATCAGAGTAAGTGAAAATATACTGGTAAGTCCATGAATCACATAATATCAAAGTACACAATGTAGATCATAATGAGCTAAATATCATATACTGTGGGTGCAATGCAATATGCAGATCCTGCCAAGTCCATCTAAGCCATATAAGTGTAAAAACATAGCAACCCAAAAAGCCATATGCCACAGATGTAATGCAATATGCGATGTGAATGAAATGACTAAGGTGGAGTGAAGTGGGGATGATAGTACGTAGTATCGCAGGCTATGGGTTCCTTTACAAGAAAATTCTATCCAAACCAATCCTATACCTAAATTTGGATAGTCAAACACAATGTGGTAAACTCATGATCTCAGGTTAGTCACGCGCTCCAACTGAAATCCTATCCACTGCAAAGGTACACGTAACAAATAGTTGTGCACTACTAGCCTGAGTGGATAATGAATGAATGAGTATGTAACTCCTGCTCAATAAGTCCACATATCGGTACTGTATATCTCTGAGATCATCACTGGGGTCTATTACACTCCATGTTGGCTACTGCTCCAGCCAGCCACATAGCTCATCGAGTGGAAAAGACCTCATTACCCATCTGCCAGTAGTATACTAATGCCTACCCAGCTCGTCGAAAGCGGACCCATTTGGGAGCTGGTTAAACTCAGCCTAGCTTACAGCCCCCTCACTTGGGCGGATAAGGCGACACCCCCTCCCAAATGACCATGACACAGTGAGAGACACAACCTACTAGTATTCGGCACTCGGGCACTCATGTATCCAATCAGTCTAAACGTTGAGGCGTCTCCTGGCCTCGGAGGTTTAGGGACTTTCACCCACGAACATCCAAAGTTCCCAGATGCTCGAACCTAAATATTTTCGGTGACTTATCTGGTTATCCACGACATACCTGTGGAGGTCACAACCCTGATATCGCTAGGGCGTACAGTAATCACAATCACACAATGTAAGATGCATGAGTCATGCAATCCAATCATGCATCAATCCTACGCATACCGTGCTCTCATGTAGGATAACTCTATCTATCAGGGAGTTTCATAAACCATTTGTACTATAACATATGCAATGGCCAATCACATCTCATAATAAACATGTAGATGATGCTTATGGGCATGTATCATGATGCTATGCTGTCTCATACTCATAATCGGTATCAATAACTGACATCAACAATCAACCTTGATAATGTGGACATTTAATCAATATTGTCCCCAAGGAATGACCCACATAGAGCTTAACATATAGTGGACCCATGGCCTTACACAAGGGCCTACTATACAACACCATAGGCCTTACTCAAGAGCTTAATATACATCACAATGGGCACTCACTTACATTGATGGGCCTCATCACATATGCCTCATATACATCACATTGGTCCTTAAACATAGGCTGAATACATATCATAATGGGCCTCAAATACGGACTGCATATAAATCACATTATGTCTCGATAATTAGAATTGACCTCGATAATCGACCTATACAATTAGCCTTAACAATTGGATTGACCTCGACAATTGGAACCGACCTCGATAATCAGAATCGGCCTTGACAATCAGAATCGGCCTCGATAATCAAAATTGACCTCGATAGTCAAAATTGGCCTCAATAATCAAAATTGGTCTCAACAATTGGAACTTCCCTGACAATTAAAATTGACCTTGATAATCAAAATTGGCCTTGATAATCAGAATTGACCTCGATAATCAGAATCGACCTGAATAATTAGAATCAGCCTCGTCAATTAGAATCGACCTTGATAATGGGCCTCAATAATCAGAATCTCCCTCAATAATCAGCCTCAAAAATTAGAATCAGTCGCGACAATCGAAATCGGCCTCAATAATTAGAATCGGCTGCAACAATCAGAATTAACCTCAATAATTGGCCTCGACAATCAAAATTGACATCAACAATTGGCCTCGACAATTAGAATCGGTCTCGATAATCAAAATATGCCTCAACAATTGGAATTAGCCTTGACAATCAGAATTAACCTCGGTAATCAGCCTCGACAATTAGAATCGACCTCAACAATCAAAATCGCCCTCAACAATTGGAATCGGTAATCGTCCTAACAAAGGGCTGAAGGAAAGGTCACAATGTGGACATTTAACCATCATTACTCCCAAGAAGTAACCCACATAGAGCCAAATGTATCGCGGGCCCATGGCCTCACACAAGGACCTAATACACATCACTATGGGCCTCACTCATAGGCTGCATGTACATCACAATGGGCCTTGGTACATGGGCCATAAATTTATCATATTGGGCCTCATATACATCAAGTGGGCCGCATCAACAGGCAGCACCAATGGGCCTTATATACATCAAGTGCACCGCAATAACGGGCCACACTAATGGGCCTCATATACATTAAGTGGGCCACATCAACGGGCCACACCAATGGGCCTCATATACATCAAGTGGGTCGTATCAATGGGCCTTAAATACATTATAATGGGGCCTCTCATACATCACATCGGGTCTTGCCATCTGGGCTGAAAATACATCACAATGGGCCACAACCCATGAGCCTCAATATACAATGGGTGGTCCCTACAAGATGGGCCTCAAATACATCAGGGTGGGCCTCATGGATGAGCCATAAATACATCCAGGTGGTCCCTATGGATGGGCCATAAATACATCAAGGTAGAGCCCACCATAATGCATATTCTCCATCCAATCTTATCATAAGGTCACATAGACCTAGATTAAGAGGGAAAAAATATCTTATTGATCTAAACTTTTGTGCACCCAAAAAGGGTTTCAATGGTGGATGTTCAATCTCTACTAACTTTTGTAGTGTGGTGCACCTGATAGATCTGCCCCATTTTTGTCTCAAGCCTTGAGATGAGCTTGTTGATTGGATGGACAGTTTAGATGTAACACATACATCAACGGGCCCCAAAAAACTGTTGATATCATGTGGTCCACTGATGGACGGTAAGGATGAAACACATATGTCACAATGGGCCACACCATCCTCAGCTGGACGGTGTGAAGGAAACACATACACTATGGTGGTTCCACATGCTGGATACGTCAGTGTAGGCCCCACCTGATATTTGCATCTATATCGTTCTCTGCAAATGGCTGGACGGTTTGGATATGTCACATGCATCATGCGGGTCACACTTGTTCAGATGGATGACGTGGAATACAAAACATACATCATAGTGGGCTTTCGCAGATAAACGGTGTAGATGAAGCACTACGTCATGGTGAGGACCACATCCTCAAATGGATGGATGGTGTGCATAAAATACATGCATCAGAAATGGCGTCCACCATCCTCAAACGGATGGATGGTGGGCATGAAATACATGCATTAGAGATGGGGTCCACATCCCTAGACAGTGGTGACCCCACACATGCAGAGTGGGTCCCACAGTTTTAGGTATGAATGACATGGATATAATATATATATATATATATATATATATATATATATATATATATATATATATATATATATATATATATATATATATATATATATATATATATATCAGTTATATCATGCGGGTCCCATACGTGGGGCCTACCATATGATATTATATATTATTATATGGATAATATATATATATATATACATACATACATATATCAGGTGGGTCCTACCGATCTGGACGATGGGACAAAACCCATACGTCATGGCCTGGGGTTCACACGTCCCACGTGCGAATGGCTGAGGGTGGACAGTGTGGAGATAACACACACCTCGTGATCAGTGCTCATGGAACTTGCTGCGTCAATACAACAACAATTGTTATTGGCCCACCATCTAAATGATGGATGGCTGGGATCAACAGATACATTACGATGGCCCTGTCCTCAGCATGTAATCAAGGTGGGCCCCACGGATCATCAACACCAACAAAATAAGAAAAAGGGAGAGAGGGAGAAAGAGGGAAAGAGAGAGATCAGTTGTGGGAGGGGCCCCGCCACCATGGGCCCTTCTATACATATATCAAATGAGTCCCACCACATGTGGGCCCTTAAATCATCAAATTTAAATAAAAAATCACCCACCGATCGACTTCTTGGACTTCTTCTTCCACCGATGCATCCTAGAGCTCCATGGAATACTTTTTAACGGTCGAGATAAAGCTTGAATGGTAAGGATGGGAGGTAGGAAGGTGGGCCACACTAGCTTCTCCATGGAAGCCATGGACGTTTGGTGCTTGGGTTGCTTAGGAGAATGAGAGAGAGAGAGAGGATGGGATGTAAAGAGAGAGGGATGGGTGAGTGAGTGACGGAGTGATGGGGAGTGAGTGATGTGTACTTAACATGCAAGGGTGTGTGAGAGAGATGGAGAGTTAACTTTGGGGGGTTGTTTGTACTTGACATAATGTGTACTTGATTAATAGAATTGATGGGATTGATGTAATGTTCTCTTAGATTTTACAATTGTGTGGCATTTTCTCGAACTGAAAGCAAGCTCACATCTCCTGGCCTAGGTATTTCCTTGGTGCGTAATATACGACGTTGAAGCAACAGCGACGGTGCGGTCACTAAGGTATAAGTCTCGGATTGAGTTAAATTAGATTAACAAGGTGTGACTCAGGGCTACGCACAAATACTATCTGCACGTCACGCATCGTCGGAATTAGACCGGGAGGACCGCGGAAGCCTACAGAACGATATGGGCTAGGATACGGGTCTTATACATGCTATACATGATGTCACTAAGGCGTACGGTAATCATAACACACAATGCAAGATGCATGAGTCACACAATCCAATCATGCATCAATCATGCGCATACCGCGCGCTCATGTGAGATAACTCTGCCTATCAGGGGGTCCCATAAATAACTTGCTTAATGGCATAATGCTATGATCAGTCACTCCTCGTAACAAGCATGCAGATAATGCGCATGAGCATGTATCATGATGCTATGCTATCACGTACTCATAGTCAGCATCGATAAATGGCCTATAGATAAGGTGGGGTCCACAAAAGGACAACGGATCTGATCTATAATGTGAAGATCGATCCTTAATAGTGGATATGCCAAATCTAATACCACATATTATCCATCTACAACAAGGGTGAATCACACAATAAGTGGGCTTCCTTACCCACCCTATTATAAAATCGGCTGGGCTACTAATGGGGCCCAATAGATATAAATGGGCTAACATTAATGGGGGCCCAATAATTTGGGATAACCCATTAAGGTGAGATGGATCATACTTGTAATAGTAGGTGCCATCAATTTGGGTTAGCCACAATAAGGCGAGATGATAATGAGCCTAGCAATGAGCCCTAGGGAGGATTACAAGGTGGGCATTTAACCACCATTACTTTTACAATGTGGACATTTAACCATCATTGCTCCCAAGGCATGGCCCATAGAATCTATCTCACAATGAGGGCTCAAGGCCTTATACTACCTAGGACAATAGTTGGACATCATAACATTACTATATATATCATGGTGGGTTTACACATCATAATGGCCTCACCACATAGGCCTCTCATATATCACATTAGGCCTCACCATATGGGCCTCTCATACATCGTAATGGGCCCCACCAAATGGGCCACATATACATCACAATGAGTCTCACTCAAGGGCCTTATATACACCCCATTGGGCCTCACTCAAGGGCCAAAAATACATCATATTGGGCCTCACGCAAGGGCCCATAGGCTAGGCACAAGAGATAGATAGTGAGTGCATCACATACAACATAGTGGGCTTGATGGGGCAGCCCATATAGTGTAGAAAATAAATGGATAACATGCTCAATGTACATAACTGTAACGCCCTGGAAAAATCCGTACTTGGACTCGAGTACCAACTCGACCAGAAATCGCGTAGGATTAATTCCTTTAGAAAATAAGTGTAAGTTAGCTAGCGCAACGTTAGAGTAGCTGGGAAATAGTCCCTGATCACTTTAAATACGTTCTACAAGACCCAAAGCGAGTAGAACCAATGACGCTATAATACTCTAAGACCTCGGATCAAACTCTAAACCGGTTTGTTCTCTGGACCTCTTTGAAACTTTGTATTGGATTTAGACCGCACGTCGAAAGTCCGATACCTACTATCTTAGACCGTTAGAACCGCCTTGTTGGACTTGACAATCATTTCAAAAATCAAGTCCAACCGACCTTCGCAGGATATTTCATTGAGCCTGGACTGAAGAGAGTGAGATTAGATTTGGAAATTGAAATTCAAATCTGGCACACGACTTGACGCGTCAGTATTAAGCGTTCTGACCATCAGAATTCAGCCAAATTATACCCTCGGATCAGGAAAATTTTTTATTTCATATCATGAGACTTGTAGGCCTGATCTACGGGCGGTGACCGCTGAACTGAAAATGGACCGCCACGGGCGATCTACGAACACAGATGGTCTAAAAACGGGATGTGAACGACATCCAACATGTATGAACTTAAGTCCGATCGCGTTCGGCCAGGGGACCACCAGAAATGTCCTTTTGGACCGAAACAGCTCGGATTTGGATATACCTTAAGTATACATTGTTCCCGAGCCTGTTTTGGGCACATTTGGGCTTATAAAAGGGCTTGAAACCCTCACTCCTCTCTCCCATCCGAATTTGGAAAAAGCCCTAGGTTGAGAGAGAGAAAAGGTGAGAGGTTGTGAGAGAGAGTGGGAGAGAATTTTCCTGCTGCTGCACTACCTGTTGCACATGCCTAAGCAACACACCTCAATCGCTTCGCCGGTGATTTCTCTGCGTTTCTAGGTAAGAAAATACCCTAAACTCTTACTGATTTGCTGATCCTTCGTTTCCATAGCGAGATAGCTGATGCATCTTGTAAATTAGGTTGCCTAGTCGCCGTATACGAAGCGTATATGCTCCGTTCGAATTGATTCACCTATATGAGAAAAGGTGCAGATTTTAGATGCTTTGATTGACTGTTTCCAACGCTTTTAATGTCGTTTAATAGTAGATTATCGACGGCAACGCCGTTTGACATGTACAACATGCTGTCCGTTTTCTGTTTCGTAAGTTGACGAAGAATATGAGATTTAAGGCATTTTAGTCATTTGTAGGAAATACTGTTTTCATCCATAATTTGCTGATGTGATTGACATGGCTTCTTGTTGCATTAGGATATTAGGAATACGTGCATAATTAGTTTGGCGAAGAGATTCGCCTAAATGCGCACTTTGAGTCGACATACTATATGTAGACTTAAAGTGTGTAGTGTAAGTGTTTGTATAAATGCTTGTATTAGTATGTATTGAATTAAATGGTGTTATGAATTAGTTTGAGATTGATTTCTCAATTAATATGCTGATGTAAATGATTTCCTACATGTTTGCTATATGCATGATTTCATTATATGTATGAAATGCATGTGCTTGATGATTCACTTAAGTTGTATGTTATAACATGTGTTAACATGCTCACATGGTTGTATTTCATTTCCATTACTCTTACCTGATGGCTGATGTGATTCCATAATTGTTTGGGACTATACCTAGTCCAGGCAGTCGGTAACCGAGCAAGTTCGTGGTTGGCCTATCTTTGCCACGAACGACGCGTCGATGAACGTGAGCCGTGTTTTGGAGTTGCCGGCAGTGGTTAGGTCACACGAAGTGTTTTAAGCACTTCATGTCGTTCGACTTGAGATGCGATCGTACTAGTCAAGCCCATCAAGTAACCCGACTGACCATTCTATGTTCACCCTGTATGAGTCATGACTGCTTGAACCTAGGGTACTGAACTTACCATTGTAAATCCTGTCAACCATGGTACCCTGATCCACGAAGACTCATGAGCCGGGCATGGTGGTATGGGACACCGTGGTCGAGCTGTCGGCCTACGCTGAGGCCACAAACCTCCCCGTAGTGACCAGTGAGCACCTATGTCTCGTGAGCAGATTATGGTGGTATGGGACACTATATTCTTGCTGTCGGCCTACACTGATCAGGTGACGAGTCCTTTGTAGTGACCGCGAGCGTATTCTGAGTGTACAGGAAGCGACGACCCTTCCGTAGCAGTGAGAGTACAGTATGCCTGTATTGATAAGGTGATGGGGGAGCGGTGCAACGAGTGTGAGCAACAGCCCTGGCAGCCCTTGCAGCGACCTACAAAATATACATCGTATGAGATTACTAGGAGTGATGACCCTAGACAGGATCTGTGTTGGGATTGATATAAGGGAAGTACCTTAGTTTCCCAATCCTGCTGTTTGAATGGACTAATAATAACTCGAAAATCATATCACCATTACATTGCATATGCCTGGAAGATGTGGAGCACTGTGGGACAATTGTATGCCGCGGTCGTAAGATGGTGCCGTATGAGGGAAATCGTCGGTGAGGGCATCCATCACGTCATGTCATATTGCATTAACAACACTATTAGGATTGTTTGATTTACTGCTTTACTATTATCGCATGATTGATTTGAGAACATGTTAATCCTTGCTCTATTATTTCACTGAGTTAGCTACTCATTCCCCGTTTCGGGATGGTGTTTGCAACACCCACCAGACCCTATCTTAGATGCAGGTGAGGCAGCGATCCAGGAGGCAGAGCCGGACTATGATGAGGACCAGGACGAGTTCTCATACATGCAGTACCACGACGGCTTTGCTTAGGTGGCGTGGGTTGACGGGACTTCTCAGTGGGACTCTTTTTGGACATTTGATTTTATTTATTTACATGTATATGAGACTCATAGATGTATTCATACTTTAGAGACAGTCGAGATCTACTTTATTTTCTATACAGTGATATATATATATATTCTTTTAGTCTTTCGCTTACTTTTATCACTGAATCTGGAGTATGAATTGCAGTTTTGGTATACTTTTACTCATGTGAATGCTTTAACTCAGACAACATTGAATCATAATCATTTTTATTGCATAAGTAACGGTCTGGAACTCGGGAGTTGAGCTTATACACGACCCCCGATTTTCAGGGTGTTACAAGTTGGTATCAGAGCATGAATGAGATTATACCGGGCCTGGGTTATGGTCTCGCGACATACGTTGTCACTTCCTTCGACTTAGATGGGTGCGAGAAAGGTCTAGAAACACTTATGGGATCATAGATTCACCAATATGCGAAGACTATTCGTATCGATCGCGCGATCGAGTCCGTAACGCATCTAGGGTCGCGTGAAGTGACCTAAGTAGCTCATAGGTTGTAGGTAGGTGGGTTGACACATTCCTTGAATGATTCTAAACCTATAAATATGAATCCTTGGGCTGTGGGACAACCACAACCCTTGCATTCAATCGTTAGGGCTTAAAAACCTTGTTTCACCTAAATTCTTCAAAATTCTTACTCTTACCACTCCATTCTTCAATTCTTTCTTATTATTTTAATGTTAGGCATTGATACTAATGTGAAAATGATATAAAATCATACTTTTATAAAATTTTATGGTGAATAGTAAAATTTCATGAAAAATGGCCATTTGGCTATTCTAAGTTTGTGATCTTTAGCAACTAATGGTCTAGATGGATGTATTGGCTCCTTCTACCCAAAAATCATATGTTGCATGATAGGGGATTGCATTCAGGTTTACAGATTGACCCCGAAAAGCCCCGAATACATTTTTGGGCCTCCATAGGGCAATCTACAATGAACTAAGGTGGGGCCCATAGTTTTTTGGGGTCCCTGGACCATGGGGGACCAGACCCATATGGCACCACCAGCCACCGTGCAAGATGGCCGGCGATGCCATCACCGATCCGGCGATGCATCGTCGCCCGGTGGACCCCACTTGATGTAAAATTTGGTTCTTAGGGATATTTTGGGTAGTACACCCCCCCATGTATGGTCCGACCATAGAAAACCCTTAATGGGGTACTTCCTTCACAACAGTCCCCTTCCCTAGCTCCATTTTCATTTTCTTACTGTCCTATCTCAAAACTGTGATTCCAAATCACTCCCAAACCCATTCTTTGCTGAAAACGATCCCACTCCATCACTCCATTACAGTTTACAACTCTCCCTCTTGTAAATCTCATCCGTTGGAGCTCTTATAACCCCCAAAATGAGCTGAAATTGTGAGGAGCTCCATTCCCCTTTTTCATTCTCTTTTCTTTTTGAAAATTCATCCTAGGGGAGCTTGAAGCATCCCTCTACAACGCCTATATCTCCCTTTTTCAGTTTGGGCAGCCATTTCTCTACATTTTTTTCCATTTTTCATGGCTTTTGTTGAAGCCATTTTGGGTCTTTTATCTCTCTCCACCATCCTCTCTTTGATGGGAAAGAGAATGACCGCAACGGATGAGGCTGGACCTAGTTGCCTTGTACAATCAAGAAGACCGAGGGGTGGCGCCGCTAGCTCAAGCACCGCCGCAAGTCCAAGCACAGCCCGAGAGTTCCATACAAAGCAGCATTTGGATCCCCATACTCAACTTGGGCGAGTGATATTAACAGAGATGCCTCACGACGAATACACTGACCGTAAGGTGTTGTTTGAGGCAGACGTGGAAGGACGACTCTTCGGCGAATTTCTGTTATTCGAGCGCATTGAAGTTGCGCATTGGGGTCCTCTATTTGAAGCTCGTGCTCGTGCTAATGTGAGCACCGTTCGTGCCTTCTACGCTCGTATCCAGAATCCTACACTGGAGCCATTGCAGTTCAAGATTCCTTTTGGTAGAGACCGGATGGATACGATCGATGTTCGGTTGATAGCGCGACTTCTGAATGTGCCCCTTGGTGATGTTCATCCTAGTGTGAAGAATTTGAGGAGTAGGCGTGAGCGAGATTGCCGTACCAGGTTCCTATACGGTAAACTGGTTCCATGGCAGCCTAACAATAGCCTCAAGGTGTCTCATATGTCTGATGATTTGTGCCTGCTGCACCACATTTACACGTGCAACGTGTATCCCAGGTCGACAAATCGCATTGAATGTACGCGCCTTATGGTAGATTTCTTGTATCAGGTGGCCCAAGGAGAGAATGTGTGTATGGCCACTTTCATCTTGCGACAGATTATCCTCATAGCGAAATCAAGAAGAACGTCTGAATCGCTTCCTTTTGGCCGACTTATATGCAAGATCATGCTTGAATTTGCTTATAGATTTGGGCTGAAATTGCCAGTTCTGATTCACAGCATTGATGAGTCTACCATGGTCAAGATGAAGATCGGGTCTCAGTACCGTGAGACTCAGCTTGAGGAGGATAGCGAGGACGATTTTGATGATGAAGAGGATCCAAGTGAGGGAGAACCTGGAGCAGAAGTTGAGAAAGAAGTTCAGGAAGAGGTAGAAGAGGAGGCTCAGGATACAGATGAGAGCCCTCCTCCTTCTGCTCAGGCTACTGGTGATGATCGCATTGCCCGAATTGAGGAGATCCAGGTCACCTTACGAAGGAAAGTTCAGGAACTTCGGGCTGAGGTCGAGGATACCAAGGCCGTTATGAAGAGGAAATTCAGTAAGGTGACTCGCATCTTGAAGGCGATCCTGTGCTGCTTGCCGGATAAGGGTGCTCCTCCTCCGTCACCCGACTCAGACTAGCGATGATTTTAGATATTGTTGTTAGTAGTTAGTTGTTTCCTGCTTGATGTTGTGTAAGCCTGTTAAGGTTAATAGTTTACCTATGTTGCTGTTGTAACTTTAACTGTTTTAGTTCCCATGTACTTCTTGTCATGATGCTTGTAAGGAGATATCCCTTGTATTGTGACAATTTTGATTAAATTAAATGCACGGAATACTTTTGACTCTTTGTGTGAATGATTGCGGTGTGGATGTGCTATTGAGACTGACAAGGTTGTGCCCTATTTTGAATATAAGGAATGCCGCCGAAGGCTACACGGAGCACAGCTTGGCTTACATTGGGTGAGCCTATGGATCAGGCTCCTTCGCAGTTTGATGCTTATGCGGACCCTGCTGTGGGCCCGATTCCTGAGACAGTACGTGTGTCTCAGCCTACTACTGGTCCTGCAGTTGGACCACCACCTTTCACACCGCCCGTCAGAGAGCTGTATTGCGCTTCTTCTTTGACGCAGTACATGCCACAGCCTGCTCCACCTCTAGATAGATTTGAGCAAATGATGGCTATGATGCAGCAGTAGCAGTAGCTCCTGACTACTATTGTGGGGACTCTGACCTAGGGTGGGAGTGTGCCTTCACTTGCACCACCTGCGCATCCAGCTGAGGATGCCGATACGTATGCTCAGGATGAGGGCATGACTCATCCTGTACCACCTGCTTACCCTGCAGGGAATGCCGCAGACACACGGGGCTTGTTAGAGCGATTCCATCGCTTACGGCCTCCCACTTTTATGGGTTCTCATAGACCTGAGGAGGCCGAGTATTGGCTCAACTGTGTGTTGAAGATACTGTGGATGCTAAATTGTTCAGAGGCTGATCAGGTCGAGTTAGCTACATTCTTGTTTGAACAAGAGGCCAGCTTATGGTGGGACAGTGTATTGCGGACCATTGCCGCCGATTATATATGGACCTGGGCAGCGTTCGAGTTCCGCTTCCATGAGAAATACTATCCCCAGACGTACAGGCATGAGCGGGAGAATGAGTTTCTGTGCCTCAGACAGGGAGGCATGACAGTGACTGAGTATGAGCATCGGTTCACCGAGTTGGGCAGATACATCCCGACTATTTTGGCAGATGAGCAGATGCGCATACGGCGCTTTTCTGAGGGTTTACGACCGAATATTCGGTCAAAGATGTGCTGCGTGAGCATTCCCTCTTATGCAGAGCTGATTCACATGTCCATGCGGACAGAGCAGGATGTGGATCGACTTACCCGATCTCGTGGCCCTATTGCTCCTAGGCCACGACCAGAGATGCAGGACAGGCCCTTTGCAGGCAAGAGGCCTCGCACCGACCCTCCTTCTAGGGCTACAACGCCAGTACCACCATTGCGGCGCCTCGAGTTATCATGTACATATTGTGGGAGATCGGGCCATTCGGCACAGAGTTGTTTTGCTCGGATGCGGGACAGTGGGTTCTCACCGCCGCAGAAGATCGACTGTACATGCTCACAGGCGATATCAGTACCGCCTTTACGGTTGGCTCCTGCGCACCCTTCCTTTAGACCTCCGGTATCTCAGATCAGGCCGCCTCTACGGCCCATGACACAGCAGCCGAATCAGCCATAGAAGGCGCGGGTGCATGCCTTGACAGCTGAGGTAGCTGCGACAGAGACTTCTCAGCATTCGGCCTTTGAGGTCACTGTCCACATCGGAGGTATTCCTATTCTTGTGATGGTGGACACAGGGTCCACGATTTCATTGATATCACTTGCCATAGTCAGACGCATTGGGCTACAGACTATTAGGATGGATGGGGTGCGAGTTTACACAGCTCACGGGTCCTTTACAGATGCCACCCTGATGTGTGAGGGCTGTTTGGTGGATCTGGGGGGCAAGACGATGGCTCTAGATCTTGTCGTCGACCCCTCTCTTATTTATCTCGACGTCATTCTTGGCATGGATTGGTTGACTACAGCGAGGGCCGAGATTGACTGCGAGACTCGTATAGTGACGGCCTACGAGCCAGAGGGCGCATCCTTCACGTTTCCAGTGTGGGTAAATCTCCCCTTCCGCATACTTAGCTACGCTACTTTGCTACGTGACGCTGGTGCCCAGATGCTTGAGCATACGCCAGTCGTTTCTGAGTTTGGGGATTTATTCAGGAAGATCCCTGGTTTGCCGCCTCGACGAGAGATTAATTTCACTATCGATCTGGTGCCTGGTTTCACGCCTGTCTCACTGTCGACGTATCGCATGGCACCGTGTGAGATGAAGGAGTTGAGGACGCAGATTGATGGTCTGCTGGAGCTTGGCCTTATACGGCCTAGTGTGTTTCCTTGGGGAGCACCAGTCCTGTTCGTGAGGAAGAAGGATGGTTCGATGCGATTGTGTATTGATTATCGCAGGCTGAACCAGATCACGGTGAAGAACAAGTACCCTTTACTCAGGATCGATGACTTGTTTGATCAGTTGAGAGGAGCGCAGTACTTCTCAAAGATTGATCTTCAGTCAAGATATCATCAGTTGTGCGTCAGGGATGAGGACGTGTAGAAGACAGCATTTAGGACTAGCTTTAGCCACTACAAGTTCCTTGTGATGTCATTCGGTCTCACAAACGCACCAGCAGCGTTCATGGATCTGATGAACCGGGTATTTCGGCCTTTCCTCTATCGATTCGTCATTATGTTCATTGACGACATTTTGGTATACTCCTGGAGTCGAGAGGAGCATGAGGAGCACTTGCGTTTGGTCCTGGATACGCTCAGACAGCATCAGTTGTTCGCACAGTATAAGAAGTGTGACTTCTGGAAGCAGGAAGTGAAGTTCCTGGGACATGTGGTGTCCAAGGATGGCATGTCAGTTGACCTGTCTAAGGTAGCTACAGTTCAGGACTGGGAGCAGCCTGGTTCTGTCACTGAGGTGAGGAGTTTCTTGGGTCTCGCTGGCTATTATCGACGCTTCATTCCGGATTTCTCGAAGATCCCGAGACCTCTATCTCAGTTGACACGGAAGGACGTAAAGTTCGCCTGGAATGACAAGGTGGAATCATCTTTTCAGGAGCTGAAGGATAGACTTACGTCCGCCCCTATGTTAGTATTGCCAGAGCAAGGGGTTAGGTACACTATATACTCTAACGTGTCTAGCGTTGGTCTGGGTTGTGTCCTTATGCAGAGGGATAGGGTAATTTTGTATGCCTCGAGACAATTAAGGAAGCACGAGGAGAATTACCCTACACACGACCTAGAGTTGGCAGCCGTTATATTCGCACTGAGACTCTGGAGACATTACCTCTATGGAGAGGAGTTCGAGCTCTTTTGCGACCACAAGAACCTTAAGTACATATTCACGCAGCGAGACTTGAATATGAGGCAGCGGCGATGGATGGAGACTTTGAAGGACTTTAAGTTCGAAGTCTCTTACCATCCTGGGAAGGCGAACCTTGTGGCTGACGGGTTGAGCCGCAATAAGGCGATAGAGTTTGCGGCTCCGCTGATGGTTGCTGAGTGGGATATGGTTGAGTTTTTACGAGACTTTGAGCAGAAACTCACTGTAGAGGAGCCGTATGAGTTCATCGCACATGTACAGGTGTGATCTCAGATCGATGACCGGGTCATCGAGGTGCAGAGGGATGATGCGCATCTGACTGAGCTTCGAGAGCAGGCCAGTGATGATGCAGACGCCGAGTCTTGAGTTGGCATGGATGGGGGCTTATGTTATCGTGACCACCTATGAGTCTCAGATATCCCTGACTTGAGATGAGAGATTCTCGAGGCTGCGCATTGTACCAGACTCGCGATGCATCCAGGCAGTACGAAGATATATTGTGACGTGAAGAGGACCTATTGGTGGGAAGGTATGAAGACCCACATAGCATAGTTCGTGTCCCGTTGTCTCACTTGATAGTAGGTGAAGGCAGAGCATCGCCGACCACCTGGACTCTTGCAGCCTATGCCGATCGCAGAGTGGAAGTGGGATTTCATTTCCATGGACTTCGTTTCAAGGCTGCCGAAGACGAGGAAGGGACATGATTCCATATGGGTGATCGTCGACCGTCTAACGAAGTCGGCGCACTTCCTACCGATCAGAGTTACGAACTCTGCAGACGAGCTGGCTAGACTGTACATCAGAGAGATCGTGCGTCTGCATGGAGTTCCGTTGGAGATCGTGTCAGACAGAGACACGCGGTTCACTTCTATTTTCTGGACTCGCATTCAGGAGGCTATGGGTGTGAAGTTGAAGTTCAGTACTGCCTTCCACCCATAGACAGATGGACAGACAGCGGGTGAATCAGATCTTAGAGGACATGTTGCGAGCTTACGCATTGGACTTCAAGGACAGTTGGGATGATTGTCTTGCATATGCGGAGTTCGCGTACAACAACAGTTTTCAGGCGAGTATCGGTATGACACCTTACGAGGCGCTGTATGGGTGACCTTGTCGCGCACCGCATTGCTGGGCAGAGGTCGGTGAGCGCAGCTTGATTGGCTCAGAGTTAGTGCAGGCGACGTCGGAGAAAATTGATATTATTAGACGTCGGCTTCTCACAGCGCAGAGCAGACAGAAGAGTTATGCAGATACGAGACGGCAGCCGCTGGAGTTCACAGTTGGGGATCATGTATTTTTGCAAGTTTCCCCTATGAAGGGAGTCCTTCGGTTCGGGAAGAAGGGGAAGCTAGCACCGTGATTCATTGGTCCATTCCAGATCCTCGATCGTATGGGAGCAGTGGCGTACCGTTTGGCTTTACCCACGCGTCTCGCGAGCATTCGCAATGTATTTCATGTTTCTATACTGAAGAAGTACGTTTCTGATCCTTCCCATATCATCAGATGGGAGCAAGTGCAGTTAGGAGAGGATGTTACATATATCCTGCGACCGACGGGTATCCTAGACAGGAAGGAGGAGGTACTGCGTAGCAAGGTGATTCCCCTTATGAAAGTATTGTGGATGTATCACTCTGAGGAAGAGGCTACCTGGGAGACAGAAGTCGAGATCAGAAAGAACTACCCACAACTTCTCGAGGAGTATGAAAAGGTACAAATTTCAAGGATGAAATTATTTTTTAAGGGGGATAGATTGTAATACCCTGGAAAAATTCGTACTTGGACTCGAGTACCAACTCGACCAGAAATCGCGTAGGATTAATTCCTTTAGAAAATAAGTGTAAGCTAGCTAGCGCAACGTTAGAGTAGCTGGGAAATAGTCCATGATCACTTTAAATACGTTCTACAAGACCCAAAGCGAGTAGAACCAATGACGCTATAATACTCTAAGACCTCAGATCAAACTCTAAACCAGTTTGTTCTCTGGACCTCTTTGAAACTTTGTATTGGATCTAGACCGCACGTCGAAAGTCCGCTACCTACTATCTTAGACCGTTAGAACCGCCTTGTTGGACTTGACAATCATTTCAAAAATCAAGTCCAACCGACCTTCGCAGGCTATTTCATTGAGCCTGGACTGAAGAGAGTGAGAATAGGGTTAGATTTGGAATTTGAAATTCAAATCTGGCATACGACTTGACGCGTCAGTATTAAGCTTTCTGACCGTCAGAATTCAGCCAAATTACACCCTCGGATCAGAAAAAATTTCTATTTCGTATCATGAGACTTATAGGTTTATTCTACGGGCGGTGACCGCTGAACTGAAACTGAACCGCTACGGGCGATCTACGAACACTGATAGTCTGAAAACGGGATGTAAGCGACATCCGACATGTACGAACTTAAGTTCGATTGCGTTCGGCCAGGGGACCACCAGAAATGTCCTTTTGGACCGAAACAGCCCCGATTTAGATATACCTTAAGTATACATTGTTCCCGAGCCTATTTTAGGCACATTTGGGCTTATAAAAGGGCTTGAAACCCTCACTCCTCTCTCCCATCCGAATTTGGAAAAAGTCCTAGGTTGAGAGAGAGAAAAGGTGAGAGGTTGTGAGAGAGAGTGGGAGAGAATTTTCCTGCTGCTGCACTACCTGTTGCACATGCCTAAGCAACACACCTCAATCGCTTCGCCGGTGATTTCTCTGCGTTTCTAGGTAAGAAAATACCCTAAACTCTTACTGATTTGCTGATCCTTCGTTTCCATAGCGAGATAGCTGATGCATCTTGTAAATTAGGTTGCCTAGTCGCCGTATACGAAGCGTATATGCTCCGTTCGAATTGATTCACCTATATGAGAAAAGGTGCGGATTTTAGATGCTTTGATTGACTGTTTCCAACGCTTTTAATGTCGTTTAATAGTAGATTATCGACGGCAACGCCGTTTGACATGTACAACATGCTGTCCGTTTCCTGTTTCGTAAGTTGACGAAGAATATGAGATTTAAGACATTTTAGTCATTTGTAGGAAATACTGTTTTCATCCATAATTTGCTGATGTGATTGACATGGCTTCTTGTTGCATTAGGATATTAGGAATACGTGCATAATTAGTTTGGCGAAGAGATTCGCCTAAATGCGCACTTTGAGTCGACATACTATATGTAGACTTAAGTGTGTAGTGTAAGTGTTTGTATAAATGCTTGTATTAGTATGTATTGAATTAAATGGTGTTATGAATTAGTTTGAGATTGATTTCTCAATTAATATGCTGATGTAAATGATTTCCTACATGTTTGCTATATGCATGATTTCATTATATGTATGAAATGCATGTGCTTGATGATTCACTTAAGTTGTATGTTATAACATGTGTTAACATGCTCACATGGTTGTATTTCATTTCCATTACTCTTACCTGATGGCTGATGTGATTCCATAATTGTTTGGGACTATACCTAGTCCAGGCAGTCGGTAACCGAGCAAGTTCGTGGTTGGCCTATCTTTGCCACGAACGACGCGTCGATGAATGTGAGCCGTGTTTTGGAGTTGCCGGCAGTGGTTAGGTCACACGAAGTGTTTTAAGCACTTCATGTCGTTCGACTTGAGATGCGATCGTACTAGTCAAGCCCATCAAGTAACCCGACTGACCATTCTATGTTCACCCTGTATGAGTCATAACTGTTTGAACCTAGGGTACTGAACTTACCATTGTAAATCCTGTCAACCATGGTACCCTGATCCACGAAGACTCATGAGCCGGGCATGGTGGTATGGGACACCGTGGTCGAGCTGTCGGCCTACGCTGAGGCCACAAACCTCCCCGTAGTGACCAGTGAGCACCTATGTCTCGTGAGCAGATTATGGTGGTATGGGACACTATATTCTTGCTGTCGGCCTACACTGAACAGGTGACGAGTCCTTTGTAGTGACCGCGAGTGTATTCTGAGTGTACAGGAGGCGACGACCCTTCCGTAGCAGTGAGAGTACAGTAGGCCTGTATTGATAAGGTGATGGGAGAGCGGTGCAAGGAGTGCGAGCAACAGCCCTGGCAGCCCTTGCAGCGACCTACAAAATATACATCGTATGAGATTACTAGGAGTGATGACCCTAGACAGGATCTGTGTTGGGATTGATATAAGGGAAGTACCTTAGTTTCCCAATCCTGCTATTTGAATGGACTAATAATAACTCGAAAATCATATCACCATTACATTGCATGTGCCTGGAAGATGTGGAGCACTGTGGGACAATTGCATGCCGCGGTCGTAAGATGGTGCCGTATGAGGGAGATCGTCGGTGAGGGCATCCATCACGTCATGTCATATTGCATTAACAACAGTATTAGGATTGTTTGATTTACTGCTTTACTATTATCGCATGATTGATTTGAGAACATGTTAATCCTTGCTCTATTATTCCACTGAGTTAGCTACTCATTCCCACGTTTTGGGATGGTGTTTGCAACACCCACCAGACCCTATCTTAGATGCAGGTGAGGCAGCGATCCAGGAGGTAGAGCCGGACTATGATGAGGACCAGGACGAGTTCTCATACATGCAGTACCACGACGGCTTTGCTTAGGTGGCGTGGGTTGACGGGACTTCTCAGTGGGACTCTTTTTGGACATTTGATTTTGTTTATTTACATGTATATGAGACTCATAGATGTATTCATACTTTAGAGACAGTCGAGATCTACATTATTTTCCATACAGTGATATATATATTCTTTTAGTCTTCCGCTTACTTTTATCACTGAATCTGGAGTATGAATTGCAGTTTTGGTATACTTTTACTCATGTGAATGCTTTAACTCAGACAACATTGAATCATAATCATTTTTGTTGCATAAGTGACGGTCTGAAACTCGGGGGTTAAGTTTATACATGACCCCCGATTTTCAGGGTGTTACAATAACCAGGTGGGCCTCATAGTTAAGCCCAAAGGTCTAGAAAAATAGATAGACAAAGTGCCTACAATACATACATCAAGGTGGGCCTAATGCACCACAAAATGAGCCCCATGAGGCAACCCATCGTTCAACTAAGATAGATGGGTAACAATGTACAACATACACATTAAGATGGACCCTGCATATGCAGCACATGTGGGGTGGGTCCCACATCCAGAAAAAAGATAGAGGGCGTGGCTGAAAACACATACATCATGTGGTGGGACTCACCATCTAGTAGGCTGGACGGTGTGGAGATACATATAAACATCAAGGTGGACCCCACCCCCACACATGTAGCACGTGTGTGGTAGGTCCCACATCCTTCAAACAGACAACATGGTAAAACACATACATTAAGGTGGGTTCCCACCATCTAGACCACTTGACGGTATGGATATAAGACACATGCATCACATGTGGGTCCCACATGTGCGTGGCCCACCTAGTTTAGATTAAACTGATATTTGAGTTTTCCCTTCATACAGTCCTACAGTTGTTGCTGCTGGACGTCCCATGGCTGGACGGTCTGGATGCAATTCATCCATCAAGTGGGGTCGACGTGCACGTGGCCCACCAGCCACATACATCATCATCATCACCATAAGAAGAAAAAGAAGAAGAAGAGAGAGAGGGGGGGGGGGGGGGGGAGTGAGAGAGAGGGAACGGTGTGATGGAGGGGCCCCGCCACTATGCCCCCCTCCCTAATACATGCATCAATACATACATCAAGATGGGTCCCAAATGTGTGGGCCCCCATAAATAAAAATCAAGGGTGGAGATCTCCTTCCCACCATAAATCAGGCCTAGATGGCCTTCATGCACTAGAAAATTAAATCAAACATAATGGTGGGGTCCATGGAGAATGGCCCCACCATGGATACATGCATGCAAGCTTGGTGGGCCATTGGCCATTAACCTGAAACTCAAAGTGACCATAGCGTGTCCTGAAAGCTGTCTTCGGGATGTCCTCCTCTCGGACTCGAATCTGATGATAACCAGTCCGCGGGTCATTCTTCAAAAAGAACTATGCGCCCTGATCAAATAAATTATTAATCCTCAGGAGCAAATACTTGTTCTTGATCGTGACCTGGTTAAGCTCGTGGTAATCCACACAGAGCCTCAACGAGCCATCCTTCTTCCTGACAAATAGTATCGGCTCTCCCCATGGTGAACTACTCTGATGAATAAAGCCTAGATCACGTAAATCGTCCAATTGCTATTGCAGCTCTCATAACTCCATCGGTGTCATGCAATACGGGGCCTTCGAGATAGGCGCGGTCCCAGGCACAAGATCTAAACTCAATATGCCGACGCAGTGGCAATCCTGAAATCTCTTAAAATACATAAGAGAAATCACAGAACACTGGCAACTGATCAACACTCACTACTATGGGCTCCTCTACTGCACATGACATCAAATAAGTTAGCAGCTCTCCTCTGGGCTCAGCAATGAACTGGAACTGAGGCAAGCCGGGTATACATAATGTGACCGTCCTCGCGGAGCAGTCCAAGACGGTGTGGTACTCGATGAGCCAATCCATAGCCAGGATGATGTCGAACTCCGACATCTGCAATACGAACAAATCGACGGGCAAGGTCTCGTTGACCAAGATGGGGTAAGACAAATAACATCAGCCTAGTATAGTAGTTCTCCCCAAGGGAATTGATACGGACAGACCCTCACTAGCGGACTCTGTCATCAATTTGATCAAATGGGAAAAACCCTCATACATAAAAGAGTGTGAAGTACCGAAATCAAATAAAACTCGGGTGATGCATGCAGAGACAGGAATAATACCCTCAATGACCCCTCCTGAAAACTGTGGGTCTTGCTGAGCCGCATAGAATCTAGCTTGAGTCGGCTGGGGAGGTGCGTATCACCTTTAAGGTCCCTGTTGCTGCTGCTGCCACTGTGGTGGCCTATACTGTTATCTCGGCTGTAGGTGTGACCTCTCCAGCAGAGGTAGTTACAGTCGCTGTAACTATGGTGGGGACTGTTGTGGTGCTCTAGACTACTGATGTGGCTGAGGACGGGGTCACTCCTGCCTACGGTATCCTACTCCACCGCAGCTAAAACAAGTCCCTACGAATGGCCTCTAGGATGGCGCTAAAGGTACCGCTGGTGTTCAGCGGGTTACACGCCTTTGTTGTTGTCAACGCTACAGCTACTGGGAGCCACTGGAGGGGGCCTGCCTCTTCTGGTCTCTCCTTTGATCACAATCACACTGCGTGCTGGCCCACTCAGCCTTATAAATCTAAGCCTTTCGTACTACCTTCTCAAAATTCGAGAGCTCATGCCCAATAACATGGCCTCAGAGACTGCAACACAAGTCGTTCTCGAAACGGCAGGCCTTTCGCCCCTCATCATCAACTAAGTATGGTGTGAATCTGTATAACACAATAAAGTGAGCTGCATACTGAGCCACAAACAAATCTCCCTACACCAGGGTCTCGAACTCCAATGCCCACTGCTGTCGAATGTAGTCGAGAAAATACTGTCTGTCAAACCGGTCCATAAAATCCTCCCATGTCCAAATGAAATCAGGCCTTGCAGCATAGGTAAAGGAGGTCCACCAATGCTTGGCCTCACCCTCAAGCATATACACTACTAATGGGACTCGTTGCTTGGTCGTACATCATATGGTCTCAAACATCTTCTCCACTTAGGAGCACCACTTTTCTACTGCAGTCAAATTGGGCTCTCCCTGGAATCGCAGGGGATCGATTAGAAGAAAATATCATAATAGGGTGCTCACGCTCTAGGATCTCAGCAGGGCTCCTGTACTACCCCTAAAGGACGACTGTCATAGCTTCGAGCATCTGCTGTAATTGATCGGCACTAACTGGCGTGGTAGGGACTGCACTGGTCTCGAACGGAAGCGTAGGATCTGTATGGGTCTCAAATGTGGGAGTAGGATGCTCAGGTGGGGGAATGAAACTGTGGGTGGAAGAATAAGAATCTCATGCGGTGGAGCGGGAGTCGCTCGGGTCACTTGGGTCACTCGGGCATCTTGGGTGCCTCGCATGCCATGCGTAAATGACATAGTCTATAGAAAAGAACAAAGGGAACCTATCAGCCTTGAGAACCCTCCAAGGCTCAGGCGT
The DNA here is from genome assembly GCA_037074715.1 of Magnolia kwangsiensis. Lineage (NCBI taxonomy): Eukaryota > Viridiplantae > Streptophyta > Magnoliopsida > Magnoliales > Magnoliaceae > Magnolia > Magnolia kwangsiensis. The sequence continues at coordinate 101,698,643 of CM073577.1, read as the reverse complement.
TAGTGTAAGTGCTATGGTTTTATGCTCCTTTGGTTGCCAAATTTTGTGGTGCCAAAACCTCAATCTATGTCTTGCGTAGCTCATTATTATAAATGTCCAAGACATTGCATCACCTCTCCAAGCACTTTACTTCAAGTCAAGAACAAAGAACTACTTCAAACTACTTCAAGAAATGCAAGTACAAACTACTACAGAAGAATACAAGTATAAGCTACAACAGTAGAAGTGATCTTGTTCAAGACTCAAGTCAGTGTACAACACAAGATGAATTGTTATTCAAGCTATAGAAGTTCTCATGTTCAGTGCTGTAATTTTTTAGAATTTTCTATTCGTCCACGACCAGTCCTAGACTCTATTCAACTGGTCGTGTGAATAGTGTCGACTCGTCCTACGACTAGTCCTAGTTCTACGAGTTAAACTACAACAACCAATCTTTGAGTCCTACGACCAGTTGTAGAGGGCCTATGACCAGTTGTAGACACCCTACGACCATTCATGGAACCGTTTTATCCGATCGCGCTTAAAATTTCAAAAATCCACTTCTCTAACAACCAGTCATAGTGTCCTCAAGACCAGTTGTAACTGAGTTTCTGCAATTATAAATAGAACACGAATTTCAGAGTTTCATAACTCAATTCAAGAAAAATCAAGGGATCACTCTGAGATAAGTTTATTTTCATTTTAAGCTACTTTGTGCATAATTTATATTCTCTTTTTTAGCTTTATTAATTTGATTTAATTTCTACATTCCAATCTTAATTGAAAAGAGGAATTATGATATTCCTTCTCCTTGGAATCAAAATCAAATTTAGCTAGCTCAACTAGTTTAATTTAATATCAATTAGAACCTAGAACCATTTTAAAGTGAGTATTAGACTTTGAACTTCTTCTTTCGATCTTCTACTCCGATTGGTTCTTCCGGGCTGCAACAAATGGAGAAATCCAGGTATTTTACATTTATGTAAATTTTCATTTTGGTTTTATTTGAGATTAAGCCAGAAAAATCTTATTGTGTTGTTATCTGAGGAGAGCCAGAAAACTAACAAGTGAGGGTTTTTTAATTGTGTAAGCCCTTTTCTAAAAGACACAATTTTGAAGGTTTTGGGTGAACCTGTGAAAACCTATTTTAATAGTGAACTCTAATATCCCCTGTATGAGGATATTAGGAGTGAAGTAGCAAGTTGTGTAACTGTTGTTTAACAGTTGGTGTACACACAGGCGGACCATTATAACTCTTTGTGTTTTGTGGATGTACGATTTATTTTTCTATCTTTGATCATTCAGATTTGCGGGATGTATATGAAAATGTGAATGTTATAATATTTACATTTCAAGCATTGTGGGGAATGTTGTAAGAGTTTAGAATTTATTTCTTGCTATTTCATTTGTTTCCTTTCTGTTTGAGTTTTTGATATTCAATTTGTTCTAGAAATAAGGTTGTCCTGCCATAAACCTTTAGTTTTTATAGTGTAAGGTTGTCCTTAGAACAACATTGATATCAATCTCTCTTTTTAAGGTTGCTTTACTTTTCAATATAGTGATTTATTTATAGTGTTATCTTTTATTCATTTATATTCCGCTATTATTGCTTAAATTTGGCATTGTCCTATTCACCCCCCCCCATAAGACATATAGTTTGGCCATTTCAAGTGGTATCAGAGCCTAATAACTCGTTTTAATTCTTGTTATTTGGATTTATTTCCTAAGCTAATCGATCTAAGCTATATTTAAGATGTCAAATTTTGATAGCCTTTCAATCACTAGGCCTACACGTTACGATGGCACCAATTATGCCTATTGAAAAGCCAGGATAAGGATTTTCCTTAAATCCATAGATGAAATTGTGTGGCTAGCCACAGTGAATGAATGGACCCCTCCTACCACTAAAGTAACTGGGATCGATAGTTCAAAATCAATGAGAGTAACACCTTATTTCTCATGGAGCACACTTCAGAAAAGTAAGAGTAGTGCAAATGCTAAAGCATTAAATGCAATCACTTGCACACTATCACCGGATGAATTTAAAAGAATTATATCCTATGATTCTGCAAAGCAAGCTTGGGATATTTTAGAAATGACACACGAGGGTACATTAATTGTCAAGAAATCTAAAGTTCAAATCCTCACAAACAAATTTGAGGAAATACATTTGGAAGAAAATGAAATATTTATGGACTTCTACACTGGATTAAATGATAGTGTGAACTCTATGTGAGGTCTTGGTGATAAAATCTCAAAAAGTAAAGTGTGTGCAAAAAAATTATGCTCACTTCCTGAATGGTTTAATTCTAAGGTAATTGCAATCTAGGAACTTCGTGATACAGATACTATGAGGGTAGAAGAATTAGTTGGGTCTTTACAAACCTACAATTTAAATTTTAAAGCTCCTAAAGGAAAATATATTGCTCTTAAGTCTTCTAAAAATGTTTCTCAAGAAAAAAAATTCTGATTTAGAAAATTCTGAAGACGATATGACCCTTTTTGTGAAAAAGTTTTACAAAATTTTCAAAAGTAAAAAGAGGGTTGATTTTCAAAAAATAAATGATAAGAAAAGATCTAAATCTAAATCTAAGACTCGAAAATCTTTAAAAGATAGTCAATGTTACAACTGCTAAGAATATAGGCATTTAGCAAATAAGTGTCATAAAAAGGACAAACTAAAAAAGAAGAGTATGTTGGCTACTTGGGATGAATCCTCTGATTATGAAGCCTCTTCTGATTTAGAAGATTCTAAATCCGAGTCGGGCAATGAAGTTAAAGCCCTTATGACTCTAGCTAAATTCACATTTTTAGATAATGATTCAACAAATGAAGAAAATCTGAACAGTGAATGTGAAAATGAAGATGACCTTCATGATGCTTACAATGCTCTATACAAGGAAAGTTGTAAAATTGTTGTGAAACTTAAACTTGAGAAAGAAAAATTTTTAAAGCATAAAGAAAATTTTGAGTCTCTTATTTTAGAAAAATCCCATATTTTAGATAATTTTAAAAAATACAAATGCGATTTAGAATTCAAAACCTCCCAGATTGAAAATCTAAAATCTGAAAATGAAAAACTTAAACTTGAAGTCTCTTCTCTTTTGAGTTTAAAGGATACATGGAGATATGCCCAAGGTGATCCAAAGTTAGAAAAACTTTTATATAGATCAAGAAAATGCGGCGATCGATTCGGTTTGGGCTACGATATGAATATTCCTCCTAAACAGAAGAATACTCCTCCCAAGTTTGTCAGAGGAGAAAATTTGAACTTAAAAGGAAAAAGTAATCAAAATTTTTCTAAAAATTCTAAAACTTTTCAAAAACCTAACTATAAAAATCAGTACTGAAACCTTTTAGTTGAGAAAATAGTTGATCTTCTTAAGGAACTCTTAAAATCTAACTCAGTGTGTCACTTTAACAATAACTACATTCAAAAGAAGACCCACTATACTCCTAAACCCAAAACAGATATGAATTGGGTTCCTAAGGTTACCTGCTTTGTTGCCCACATTACTTTCAAAGCTACTAGCCATTCAAAGTGGTACCTAAACAGTGGATGCTCAAGGCATATGACTGGTGATAAAGGTCTATTCACCAATCTCAAAGACATGATTAATGGTTCAGTCACATTCAGCGATGATAGCAATTGCAAGATTATTGGCCAAGGTACAGTTCAACTCTATAACCTCCCTTTATTTAAAAATGTTTTATACATTAAAGGGTTAAAACATAATTTATTACACATATCTCAAATATGCGATAACAATCATAGTGTAAGATTTTCTTACCAAGGTTATGAAATTCTAAGTAATAAGGGTTCAGTAATATTAACTGGTCGCAGAACTTCTGAAAACTGCTATATAGTTAGTGAATCCAGCTCATCTAGTTGAACGTGTTACATGGTCTATACTAATGAAACTGATTTGTGGCATAAACGTCTTGGACATGTACATTACCGTAATTTATATAGACCGAGCAAAAGAGAACTAATAAGAGGTTTACCTAAATTACAAAAGATAGACCAAAATATGTAGCGAATGCCAAATAGGCAAGCAATCAAGGAGTTCTCATAAGAAGGTGAAGTCAAATGCCACATCAAGACCACTCGAGCTTCTCCATATGGATCTTATAGGACCTACCAAGATGGAAAGTCGAGGTGGCTAAAAGTACATTTTGGTAATTGTGGACGATTTTACTAGATTCACTTGGGTAGCCTTCTTAAAGGATAAGTCAGAAACCCTTGATGAAGTAAAAAGAGTTCTCAAATGGATTCAAATGAAAAAATATTCTCAAGTCTGTAAGATCCGCAGTGATCAAGGATCTAAATTTGAGAATAACAGTTTTGAGAAATTATGTAGCGATCAAGGAATATCGCATGAATTCTCTGCTCCCAAAACTCCTTAACAAAATGGAATTGTAGAAAGGAAAAGTAGAGTGCTTCAAGATATGGCTAATTTAATGTTGAATAGTATGAAGCTATCTAAAAATCTTTGGGCTGAAGGTGTTAATCCTGCCTGTTATATAATTAACCGGGTTTATATGAGTAAATCTAATAATAAAACGGCTTATGAAATGTGGTTTGATAAAAAGCCTACTGTTAAATACTTTCGAGTTTTTGGCAGTAAGTGCTACATTTTAGGTGACCGTGAAAATCTAGAAAAGTTTGACACTAAAAGTGATGAAGGGATCTTTTTAGGATATTCTTTAAACAATGATGCATATCGTATATTGAACAAAAGGACTGGTGTTATTTAAGAATCTATAAATGTGTTCATAGATGATCACTTGAATACACTTGCCCTAAGTTCAGATAATGATGAAGTTCTTTTAATTGACAAACCAGATACTTCATCAAATCAAAATGAAACTGAATTAAGGACTGTTAACGATCATCCAACTACTTAGATTCTTATAAACCCTCTCACTGGTGTCCGCACTCGTAGACAACTTGAAGGCATATGTAATTACGTATGTTTTACATCCCAGATAGAACTGGCAAACATAAAAGAAACTCTTACTGACGAAAACTGGATAGTTGCGATGCAAGAAGAACTTAACCAATTTATAAGAAATGATGTTTGGTACATTGTTCCTAGACCTAAAGATAAACATATCATTGGTACTAAGTGGATTTTTAAAAATAAGTCTGATGAACTTAATAATATAATTCGAAACAAGGCTAAACTGGTTGTACAAGGGTACACTCAAGTTGAAGGAATTGATTATGATGAAACCTTTGCCCCAATAGCTCATATTGAATCAATAAGACTATTCATATCCATTGTTTATTTTAAAAAATTTAAAATTTATCAAATGGATGTAAAGAGTGCCTTCTTAAATGATGATCTGCATGAAGAAGTGTATGTTGAACAACCAATGGGTTTTGAAGACCCTAAGAGTATTGATCATGTCTATCGGCTAAAAAAGGCTCTCTCTAGTTTAAAACAAGCTCCCATGGCATGGTATGAAAAGTTGACTAAGTTTTTACTAAGTCAAAACTTTCAAATGGGGAGTGTTGATAAAAAATTGTTTGTTAAGAAAAATAATGATCATATCTTAATAGTGCAGATCTATGTTAATGATATTATTTATGGATCCACTTGTACTAACATGACTGTTGAGTTTGCAGGTTTAATGAAATCTAAGTTCGAAATGAGCATGGTTGAGGAATTGAACTATTTTCTTAGGTTGCAAGTAAAACAACAACCTAATGGTATTTTCATTTCTCAGACCAAATATGCTCTGAACTTGAATAAAAAGTTTAGATTTGAGAATGGTAAGAATTTCGATACTCTTATGAGTACAACCTTAAGACTCTCGAAGGACTCTACAGGTAAAAATGTTAATCTTAAGTTATATCATAGTATGATTGGCATTTTACTTTATTTAACTACTAGTAGACCTAATATTGCTTTTAAGTGTTGGTATTTGCGCTAGATATTAGTCTGATCCTAAAGAGTCACATTTAACTGTTGTTAAGCGGATTATGCGATATGTCATAAGTTTAGTTAATTTGGGTCTCTGGTATCCATACGATACTAGTGTTCAATTGGCAGGGTACACTGATGCTGATTGAGCTGGAAATATTGATGATAGGAAATCAACCAATGGTGGTTGTTTTTATATCAGAAATTGTTTTGTTTCTTGGTTTAGCAAGAAGTGAAGTTCTATATCACTCTCTACGGCTGAGGCTGAATACATCGCAACTGGAAATGCATGTACTCAGCTTGTTTGGATGAAAAGTATGATAAGTGATTATGGAATTATATAAGATACGTATGGTTTTATATTGCAATAATTCTAGTGCTATAAATATTTTAAAAAATCTAATCCAGCATTCATGTACCAAGCACATTGACATTAGGTATCATTATATTCATGAATTAGTGGAAGAAAAAATAATATCTTTAGAATACATTCCGACCGAGACTTAACTTGCAGACATTTTTACTAAACCGCTCGACAAAAGCAGGTTTAATAAATTAAAATTTGATCTTGGTATGTGCATTCAAAATTAATTATTCATGCATATATGTATCATAGTGTATACATATTTGATAATTTATTTGGTTAAATCTGAAATTTTTATGAAAAATGCATATTTTGGTAGTACTCGACCTGTAACGCCTCGAAAATCGGGGGTCGGGTAGAAACCCAACTCCCGAGTTCCAGAACATCACTTATGCACATGATTGAATGTTGTCTGTTAGTACACTAAACATGAGTGAGATTAAGCCAAACAACAAATTATACTCCAGAGGCAATTAAATTATGCAAGTAGAAGACTGTGGTATGTATATAAATTATATAAAAATGATGGTAAGCTCTTAAAGTATAATTATCACCAGGTTAAATAATTACATGAAATGTGTAATAAGGAAAGTAGTGTTTTCTATCCAAACCCTATAGTCCCGCCAGCGTAACTCCAGGTCTGCTTAGACCTGCCAGAGAGTTAGACATAAGAGAGCTCCTCCTCCTCATCAAATAGTCTGGCTCTACCTCAAAGCATCGCTAACACCTGCAGCTAAGACAGAGTCTGGTTGGTGTGTACAACACCGTCCCGTAACGTGGGAGTGAGTGATCAACTCAGTGGAATCATAGAGCAAAGGTTAACATGTTATCAAATCAATCAAGCGATAATGATAAAGTAAGAAAATCAAACATTCCTAAATACTATGATTAATGCAAGGATGAAATGACATGATGAATGCCCTCGCCAACATACTCCCTCATGCGACACCATCTTACGTTCGCTGCATGCTTTCTTCCCTCAGTGCTCCACATCTTCCAGGCATATGCAGTGTGATATGATGATGATTACTGAGTTGTTATTAGTCCTTTTCATACAACAGGATTGGAAAAATAGGGTACCTCCCTTATATCATTCCCAAACAAGGATCCTGTCTAGGGTCGTCACTCTTAGTAGTCTCATACGATGATATATTTCTACATCGCTGCAAGGGCTGTCACGGCTGTTGCACGCACTCGTTGCACTGCTCCCCCATCACCTTATCAATACAGGCCTAGTTTGTACTCTTGTTGCTACAGAAGGGTCGTCGCCTTATGTAGACTCAGAGTACGCTCAAGGTCACTACAAAGGGCTGTCAGGGCTGTTGCACGCACTCGTTGCACCAATCCCCCATCACCTTATCAGTGTAGGCCTACAGCTCGAATATAGTGTCCCATACCACCAAATCGGCTCACAAGTCTGGGTTTCTCACTGGTCACTACGGGGAGGCTCCTGGCCCCAGCGTAGGCCGACAGCTCAACCACAGTGTCCCTACCACCATGCCCGGCTCATGAGTCTTAGTGGATCAAGGTACCACGGTTATCAGGATTTTCACTGGTAAGTTCAGTACCCTAGGGTCAAGCAGTTATGACCAATATAAGGTGAACATATAATGGTCAATCGGGTTACTTGATGAGTTTGACTAGTACGAGCACCCGTTGAGTTGTACGATATGAAGTGCATAAGCACTTCGTGTGAGCTAACCACTGCCGACAAGCAACGCACGACTCGAGTTCGTCAAACACGTCTTGGGTTGTGAATAGAGGCAACCACGAGCTCAAATCTATTACCGACTGCCTAGACTAAAGTATAGCCCCAAACACTTGTAATCTAAATCAATAATCATATAAGAGAGACAGAATTGAAAATATAAGTAATTCTAGCATGTTATCAGCATGTTATAACATACATCATAAGCAGTTAACCATACACGAGTATTTCACACATACAGTAATCAATTCAACTACAACAAGCATGGAGGAAATCATGTACATCATCAAATTAGTTGAGAATCCTATCTCAATGCTAATCTACAACACTATTTACTCAAACTTACTAATACATACATTTATACAAACACTTAGTCTACACACATTAGTCTACATAGCATATGTCGGCCAAAGTGTGTATTAGGGCGAATCTCTTTGCCAAACAGTACATACACACATAACTAGCATAGGTAGACGACCAATACTCATGGCAATCATATTAGAAAAATACGTACATATACAGTATTTCCTACAAATACCTAAAATATCCTAAATCTCATATTCTTCGTACGTATTCGAAATGGAAAACAGACAACATGTTCTACATGTCAAACAACATCCTTGTCAACAATCTACCATTAAACGACATTGAAAGCTTTGAAAATAGGTAATCTAAGCATCTAGAATCCGCACCTTAAACCAAAAATTACGAAACGAGGTTGATTCAGCGATAAGTCTTTGTCAACGGCTCAACGAAAATCTATACCATGAAATAGGTTAGCTATATTAACACTACAGCTACATGAATTACCTAAACAGGTTAGGGGTAGGATTTCTTACCTAAGAATGATGTTGGAAGCGCTGAAAGAGCAACAAAGATGGATGGCTTGGCACATGGAGCAGCAGGGAAGAATGCCAGGAGAAAAGCTCCAAATCTCTCTCTCTTTCTCTCCCTTTTCTCTCTCTCTCTTCTCTTCTCTCTCCCATGGCTTAGGAAATTCGTATGGAATGAGAGAGAGGGGTTTTAACGTCCTTATATAGGCCTAAAATTGTCGAAAATAGGCTTGAGGCTGAGGTATACTTATCTTATAACCAAAATGGGCTTGTTCTGATCCAACGGAGCACTTCTGGCAGCCCCTTTTCTATGTACGATCGTACTTAAGCTCTCTGACATTGGATCTAGGTCAGGCTGAGTTTTTGATCTGATCGAATTTCCAGATCGACCGTGGCGGACCAGTTTCAGTTCAGCGGTCACTGAAACTTGATCAAGGCCACAAGTGCTATGACATGAGTGGGCCATCATCCCTGATCCGAGGGTAAATTTGGATCAGATTCTGACAGTCAGAACGCTTAGAAAATATCGCACAAGTGACACGTGTCAGATTTCATAAATTTTATTTAATTTCTAACATTTCTCACACTCTTCACTCTGGACTCAAGAAAATCATCGTGGGACATCATCTGGACTTGATTTTTGGGTTGATTGTCAAGTCCAACTAGGCGGTCAGGATTGTCTAAGTTTGGGGTAAATCTTCATCTTCCTCATTTCTATTTTGGGCTCCAACAAGCCGTGGCATGACTACTCGAACCCTATAGTGTGATTCGTCAAAGTTAGTGTATTTTATTAGTCTTGCTTGTAAATTCATGGTCCATTTACTTCAATTTCTTCATTGGAGTACTTGATTTCAAGCTTTGTTAGGTTATTTGGGGTTTTCTTCTCAAATTTTTATTTTTGAGAAAACTCGTTTCTCATCTTTTGCATCTCCTTAGTTCTTTGAATTTTTTGTTGCCAATGGATTCTAGAGGGAAAAAGAAAACAGCCTGTGGTCCATCTTCTTCTAGATCTACTCCAATAATTCGGTGCCATCTTTGGTCACCCGAAAATGATCCCTCATGTGTACTGGATTTGCATTTGTGCAAGGTTATTGTTGAAAGAACTATTAATCTTAACCTCATTGCTCCTTTTGGTATCATTCCACTCCTACATTCTGTAGGATGGGATAACATCTTACATTGGAGTGGGCTTGCATACCAATCTATTGCTCAATCCATGTTCGCATGTATTTCTATTTTTTGTTGTTGAGAATTTAACATTTAAAATAGATGCTAGAGAAAGACCTTTTGATGTAGATCATCATCTAATATATAGTCTTATGAAAATACCTGTTAATGATGAGGGTATCCCTATTCATATTCTAACTGAAAAACCCTCAGAATCAGAAAAATGGATGCTCACCAGAGCTTTATGTAATATGGATGTGTAATGGACTCATAAAGGGAATGCGCTCCCCCCAAAGTACTTGTTACCCAGATACAGAGTCCTCCACAGAATCTTTACTTCAAATCTGTATCCACGTTCTAGTAATAAAACAGAATTGACTTCTTTTATGGTTCATGTTTTGCACTCTGTCGTCTCTGGTACTAAAGTTTGTCTTCTATCTTTAATATGTCATTCCATCATTCAATTTTGTCTCCATCCAGGTCATAGTGATATTCTATTTACCTATATTATGACTGTTTTAACTTCTCATATGATGGTTGCTATGCCTGTTAGAGAGGCTCCCATCCATCATCTTATTTTTAACAACTCAAATATTAACAAGATGAAATTAGAATTAGCTCCTGGCTAAGTGGATGTTGGTGGTGATGGAGCTGAAACTGGGAATGAAGAAGAAGCTAATGATCGTCCTCCTGATGACATAAACATGGATGATATTTTTAATGAAATTGAGTCTGATTCTGCTAATGATCCTGATTATGAACCATCTGAGTTTGATGCTCGTCTGCGTGCACTTGAGGAGAAAGTAAAGAATATGAATGTTGCCCATGATTTACCATGTAAATATATGCGTAAGTATCTTAGGCACTTAAATAAGGGCCTTCAACAACTTGATCCTACCATCCTTGCTCGTTCTTTAGGTTCTGATTAAGTGATTTACTATTTGGTCTGTAATAACCTTAAGTCAACTTTTGTTGGGATGTAAGCTTTATTTGGTTTGCTGACCTTGTTTAAACTAGTTCATGGTATGTGGACTTTCATTTGCTTATATCTTGACTCCTTGATTACTCCTGTCTATTTTCCTTTTCCATTTTTCTTCTTCCTATGTCATATTGTGACAAAAAGGGGGAGAATTTATATGGTTTTGTATGGTTTTGCATGATATGGATTGATTGGGAGTAGTAGCATTGATTGTGAGGATATATGTGTGCTACTCAGGGGGAGTAAGGAGGTGTTTTGCCTACTTCATCTTGATGTGTGTTAGTTAATGCAACTGGTGTATGACAACTGGTACATGGTTCTTTAACCAGGCTGTAACTAGTTTTTTCTTTTATAACCTGTGCATAATTCTTTGTATTCATATTGGTCATATTATTATTGAGTGTTTTGTCACAAATTTGACAAAGGGGAAGATTGTAAGTGTTATGGTTTTATGCTCCTTTAGTTGTCAAATTTTGTGGTGCTAAAACCTCAATCTATGTCTTGCGTAGCTCATTGTTATAAATGTTCAAAACATTGCATCACCTCTCTAACCACTTTACTTCAAGTCAAGAATGAAGAACTACTTCAAACTACTTCAAGAAATGCAAGTACAAGCTACTACAGAAGAATGCAAGTACAAGCTACAACAGTAGAAGTGATCTTGTTCAAGACTCAGGTCAGTAAACAACACAAGATGAATTGTTATTCAAGCTATAGAAGATCTCATGTTCAGTGCTATATCAAGTTTAAATATCTCAAGCTTCACAGTCTTCAAAAGTCATCTACCATCTGAAGATATGAAGTTTTGAAGTTCATACGTCACTTTTAAGGTATGATTGACCTTAGATTATCCTTAGGATAGGTCATTTTGAATACATAATTCAATCATATCATTTTACATGGAATTGGACTATTTTACAACTAGTCCTGATCCTTGTTCGACTAGTCCTAGCACTGCCTCGACCAGTCGAAGAAATTCCAAGACCAGTCCTAAGTTTGTTACAATTTTTTAAATTTTTTGTTCGTCCACGACCAGTCCTGGACTCTGTTCGACCGGTCGTGTGAACAGTGTCGACTCGTCCTACGACCAGTCCTGGTTCTACGACTCAAACTACAACAACCAATCTTTGAGTCCTACGACCAGTCGTGAGTATGGTACGACCAGTCGAAGACACCCTACGACCAGTCGTGGAACGGTTTTATCCGATCGCACTCAAAAATTCAAAAATTCGTTTCTCCTATGATCAGTTGTAGTGTTCTCAGGACCAGTCATAATTGAGTTTCTGCAACTATAAGTAGAGCATGAATTTCAGAGTTTGACAACTCAATTCAAGAAAAAATAAGGGATCACTCTGAGATAAGTTTATGTTCATTTTAAGCTACTTTGTGCATAATTTATACTCTCTTTTGTTAGATTTATTAATTTGATTTTGTTTCTACATTCCAATCTTAATTGAAAAGAGGAATTGTGATATTCATTCTTCTTGGAATCAAAATCAAATATAGAAAGCTTAACTGGTTTAATTTAAAATAAATTATAACCTAGAACCATTTTTAAGTGAGTGTTGGACTTTGAACTTGTTCATTTGATCTTCTACTCCGATTGGTTCTTCTGGGCTGCAATAAAAGGAGAAATTCAAGTATTTTACATTTATGTAAATTTTCATTTTGGTTTTGTTTGAGATTAAGCCAGAAAAATCTCATTATGTTGGTTATCTGAGAAGAGCCAGAAAACTCGAAAGTGAGGATTTTTGAATTGTGTAAGCCCTTTTCTAAAAGACACAATTGTGAAGGTTTTGGGTGAACCTGTGAAAACCTATTTTGATAGTGAACTCTAATATCCCCTGTGTGAGGATATTAGGAGTGGGTAGCAAGCCGTGTGGCTGTTGGTGTATATACAGGCGAACCACTATAACTCTTTGTGTTTTGTGGATGTACGCTTTATTTTTCTATCTTTGATCATTCAGATTTGTGGGATATATATGTGAATGTGAATGTTGTAATATTTACATTTCAAGCATTGGGGGAAATGTTATAATAGTTTAGAATTTATTTCTTACTATTTCATTTATTTTCTTTCTGTTTGAGTTTTTGATATTCAATTTGTTCTAGAAATAAGGTTGTCCTACCATAAACCTTTGGTTTTTATGGTGTAAGGTTGTCCTACCATTAACCTTTGGTTTTTATGGTGTAAGGTTGTCCTCAGAACAAATATCCCTTTTTGAGGTTGCTTTACATTCCAATATAGTGATTTATTTATAATGTTATCTTTTATTCGTTTATATTTCGCTATTATTGCTTAAATTTGGCATTGTTCGACATATAACTTGGCCATTTTAGTTAGGGATCCAAACTAAAATATTACGCACTCGGGACCTAATCCTACTGAGTTTGTAACAGACATGTGATGTTATTCTCAGTTATTTCCAAGTTATTCGCATGAGCATATATCATGATGTTATGCTATCACGTATTCATAGTCAACATCGATAATCGGCCTATAGACAAGGCAGATTCCATAAAAGGACAATAGATTTGATCTATAATGTGAATATCGGTCCTCAATAGTAGATATGCCAAATCTAATGCCATATATTTATCCATTTACAGCTAGGGTGAATAACACAATAAGCGGGCTTCCTTACCCACCCTATTATAAAGTCAGTTGGGCTCCCAATGGGGCCCAATATATATAAATGGTCTAACATTAATGGGGGCCCAATATTTTGGGATATCCCAAAAAGGTGAGATGGATCATACTTATACTAGTAGGGGCCCATCAATTTGGGTTAGCCCACAACAAAGGGAGATGAGAACGGCCCTAACAATGGGCCCTAGGGAGGATTACAAGGTGGGCATTTAACCATCATTGGTTTTATAATGTAGACATTTAACCATCATTGTTCCCAAGACATGGCCTATAGAATATATCTCGTAATGGGGGCCCAAGGCCTTATACTAGCTAGGATAATAGTTGGGCATCATAACATTTCTATATACATCATGGTGGGTTTATATATCATAATGGCCTCGCCACATAGGCCTCTCATATATCACATTAGGCCTCACCATATGGGCCTCTCATACATTACATTGGGCCTCATCATACGGGCCTCTCATACATCGCAATGGGCCTCACTAAATGGGCCACATATACATCACAATGGGCCTCACTCAAGGGCCTCATATGCACTGCATTGGGACTCACTCAATGGCCACAAATACATCACATTAGGCCTCACAGAAAGGCTACACATACATCATATTGGGCCTCACATAAAGTCCCATGGGCTAGGCACAAGGGATGGATAGTGGTACATCACATAAATCATAGTGGGCTTGATAGGGTAGCCCATATAGTCCAAAAAATAAATGGACAACATGATCAATGTACATAACTAGGTAGGCTTCATTGTTCAACCTAAAGGTCCAGAAAAATAGATGGACAAAGTGCCTATAATACATACATCAAGGTGGGCCTGTTGCACCACAAAATGGGCCTCATGAGGTAACCCATGGTTCAACCAAGATAGATATGTAGCAATGTACAACACACACATTAAGGTGGACCTTGCACATGCAGCAGGTGGGCCTGCACATTCCAGATGGGCCCCACCAAATGGACAACATAGATATACAACTCATACAATTCAGTAGGTTGACTGCCCCAAACAACGAGGTTGAAACACGCACAACATGGTGAACCCACGTCCATTGGACTGAACTGTGTGGATGAAAAATGTACAGCATGGGGGGCTCACATCCAGTAAACAGACAGTATGGATATACATCATATGGACCCCACGACCTAGATGTTGTGGGTATCACACGAACCACAAGGTGGGCCCCACCCCCGGACGCGCAACACGTGTGGGGTGGGTCCCACGTACCAAAAAAAGATGGATGGCGTAGCTGAAAACACATACATCATGTGGTGGGGCTTACCGTCCAGTAAGCTAGATGGTGTGGAGATACATATATACATCAAGGTGGACCCCACCCCCACACGTGCAACACGTGTGGGGTGGGTCCTGCATCCATCAAACGGACAACGTGGGAAAACACATACATTAAGGTGGGTTCCCACCATCCAAACCACTCGACAGTGTGGATATAAGACACATGAATTACATGTGGGTCCCACATGCACATGGCCCACCTAGTTTTGATCAAAATGATATTAAAGTTTTCCTTTCATACGTCTATCAGCTGATGCTGCTGGACATACCATGGTTGGATGGTCTAGATTCAATTCATCCATTAAGCGGGGTCCACGTGCACGTGGCCCACTAGCCACATCATCATCACCACCACCACCATAATAATAATAATAATAATAATAAGAAGAAGAAGAAGAAGAAGAGAGAAAGAGAGAGAGAGAGAGAGAGAGAGAGAGAGAGAGAGAGAGAGAGAGAGAGAGAGAGAGAGAGAGAGAGAGAATGGTGTGATGGAGGGGCCCCGCCACTATGGCCCCCCATAATACATACATTAATAGTTACTTCAAGATGGGTCCCAAATGTGTGCGCCCATAAACAAAAATCGGGGGTGGAGATATCCTTCCCACCATGAATCAGGGCCTAGATGGCCTTCATGCACTAGAAAATTATATCAAACATCATGGTAAGGTCCATGGAGAATGGCCCCACCACGGATACATGCATGCAAGCTTGGTGGGCCATTAGCAACACCCAAGGGGTCAAGATGGGATCTCCACTATTGATTGGTGGGCCCCACTTGTCCCATGCTTAAAAATAAATAAATCTAGCCTAAGAAATCACCCACCTCCACTTCTTCTTCTTCCCTAGTGCTCCAATGCTCCTATGATGATCTTTTAATGGTGGAGATGGCCTCTTGATGGTTATATTAGTGGGGAATATAGGTGAAAGGAGATGGAATTTTGGAGAAGGATGGGACGTTGGGAGCTCTCTCTCTTGCTAGAGAATGAGAAAGTGAGGAATAAAGGGAGGGAAAGAGATAAGAGAGAGAAAAAGGAGCTAATGATTGCTAGCTCTCTTAGCTAGGCATTAGATGTGTAAGAAGCATGGGAGAGAAAGAGCATCATTACTAGCATGCCTAGGGCTATGGGTTAGGGTAGGGTGGCTATAGCTAGGGTGATGCCATCACCCTCATAATTACCTAAGGAATGGTGACATATGGGATAGGTGGGTCTCACAATGTTTGGTCCATGGTCATTATAATGCACTGGCTATATCTTAGGATCTAAGCGTTGGATTGGTGCACAAGACGTAGCATTGGAACTGCGACGATGAACGGTCGCAATGGCATAGATCTCGAGTTGAGTCAGCTCGAGTTTACAGGATATGATTTAAGATCATGTTCAAACGATATTTACAGGTCGCTGGTCGCTGGAATTTAATCAGGAGGACCATGGGATCCTACAGAACGACGAGACGCTAGGACATAGGCCTGACACCAATAGCATAGTCAGACGCATCACACATGATCTTAAAAGGTAAACTTCAGTCGGGTGGCTGCATAATGGGTGCGGTAGTCAACATGCCCTTGAGCTTAGTGAAAGCTTCTTCGCATTGTTCAGTCCACTCGAATGGAGTTTTCTTTTAAAGTAGATTACATAAAGGATGAGAGAGGTGATTAAAGTCCTTTATGAATCATCTGTTGAATCTGGTGTGTCCTAAGAATGATCGCACGTCGTGTATGCTTTTGGAAGTGGTAAGTTAGAGATAAGATCGATTTTTTGCCTTGTCCACCTCGATTCCCTTCGACAAAATTTTGTGTCCAAGTACAATTCCCTTAGGAACCATGAAATGATATTTCTCCCAATTCAAAACTAAATTCTTTTCTTCGCATCGCTTTAGCACGCTTTTGAGATTTTCCAGAAACTCACTGAAGGATGGATCAAAGATAGAGAAGTCATTCATGAAGACTTCTAAATATTGCCCCACCATGTCTGAAAAAATACTCAACATGCATCGCTGAAAAGTGATGGGGGCATTACATAGACCAAATGGCATCCTTCGATAAGTAAAGGTGCCATAGAGGCATGTGAATGTTGTTTTCTCTTGATATTCAAGGGCTATCTATATTTGATTGTAGCCTAAAGACCTGTCAAGGAAGCAGTGATAAGAATGACCAGTTAGGCTTTCCAAGATTTGGTCAATGAAGGGCAAAGGAAAGTGGTCCTTCCTTGTTACTGTATTCAATTTTCTATAATCAATATACATTCTCCAACTAGTAGTAACTTTGGTTGGCACGAGTTCATTGTCAGCATTGACTATGATAGTGATTCCGAACTTCTTATGAACCACCTGAGTTGGACTCACCCATTGACTGTCGACTATAAGGTAAATTATACCCACATCCAATAACTTAAGTACCTCAGCCTTAACCACTTCTTTCATATTTGGATTGAGTCAGTGTTGTAGTTGTTGGGAGGTTTTCGTATTATCCTCAAGATGAATGTGGTGAGTATAAATCAAAGGGTTAATTCCCTCAAGGTCTGGAATCAACCATCTTAGGGCTCCTTTATGCTCAATAAGAGTAGAAAAAATCATACTCACTTATTCTATCTTAAGGTGGCAAGAAAGCACCACTGGGTATGTCTTATCATGACCTAAGTAAACATATTTAAGATCAGTGGATAAATATTTTAGGTCAAGGTTTGGTGCTTTGAGGCTAGACGGTGAGGCACTACATCAGTTCGGGGTAATTTCTCAAATTCTAGCCTCCACCGGTTAACTTCAAGTACCGGTGTAGCATCAAGCTAGGAATCCATCTCCCTAATCATGTCATCATCTAAATCAGGGGAGTGGGCCAAGCATGTCTTTAGAGTGTCAGAGTATAGAGTCAAAAGTTCTCTATCTTCTACGAAAGAATTGATCATGTTAATGTCGTGGGTATCGTTATCATCCTCTGATTATTTTTTCATATTGAAAAAGATGTTAAGCTCCAATGTCATATTTTTGAAAGATAAATTCATAATTCCATTCCTACAATTAATGATAGCATTTGATGTAGCAAGGAATGGGCGACCAAGAATGATGGGTATTTGAGTGCTCAGATCCATGATGGGTTGAGTATGCAGAACAATAAAATCTATTAGGTAATAGAATTTATCAACCTGGACCAACACATCCTCAATCATCCCTCTCGGTACATGAACTAATCGATCAACAAGCTGTAATGTGGTCCGGGTGAGTTTTAATTCACCAAAATCCAGTTGTTTGTAGACCGAGTAAGGAATCAGATTTACACTCTCCCCCAAGTCAATAAGTGCAAGCTCAATTTGGTAAATCCTAATTACACAAGTGATGGTTGGGCTACCGAGATCTCTGTATTTTTATGGCACATCTTACTTGAGGATGACACTCACTTTTTCTATCAAAAAGATTTTCTTTTATATGTTTTGCCATCTTTTGGTAGTATATAGATCTTTCAGAAATTTGACATATGAAGGGATTTGTTTAACGACATCCAGTAGAGGGATGTTGACCTTCAGTTGTTTAAGCGCCTCTAGAATATCCTAAGAGTTAGAGAGGTTTTGGTATAATTAACCACTTGGGGAATGACGCAATCAGCTTACTTTGATGTTCCGATTCCAACCCATGTGGGGCATTACTAGGTTTGTCATTCTCAATTTTTTCTGGGTTCTTGGGTATTTTAGCCTTTAGCGAAATAGATTTGTCAATTATTTTTTCACTCCTAAGAGTGGTGATAGACTTGGCTTACTCCATTTGATTTGAAGATCTTGAGTCATTAATTTCACATTGTAGTTTTGGATTGGGGAGGGGTTGGGCTACAACCATCCCTTTCTCCCTACTCGCTAAGTGTGACTCAATCCTTTGAATGGACGATGCAATCATTCTCATTATTATTTTGAGATCCTGGAATACTTGCATCATATTCTTGTTGAATAGCTCTTAATTTTGCATGAATTTTTGAATCGTATCTTTTCAAGGCCTCTTTTAATTTAAGAATTGCGTAAGGGCCTCTTGAGGTTTAGCCATTTGTCCATTCCTCCAACTGAAATTTGGATGCTTCCTCTAGTTGGAGTTTTATGTGTTTGAGGTGGGTCCTTTGAAAGGTCTTTGGTAGATGTTCACGGCATTTGATTGCTCATTCAATATCTTTTGAAAATCAAGAATTTTTGGTCAATTTTCGGTAGTATGTATGTTGCAAGCACAAATACCACAAACAACTTTCGTAGCCTTGTCGAATTTGATAGGTATAGCCTTCTTAAGTTCCATGGCCTCGACTTTTCGTGTGAGATTGGCCACTCTTGCACTCATATCATCTTCCTCTTTTAAAGAAGAAATTTCTCCCCTTTCCTTTGATTGAGTAGGCTTAGAAGTAGTGGGTCTTGAAGAGGTGCCCCATGATTGCACGTATACTGTTAATTGATCTAGGTAATCACACACATCATCGGCCTCCTTATTCATGAATTCACCATTATAAATTGGTGCATTAATGAAGTTAATCCATTATAGAAAAAGCTTATTGTTCACCATATTTCATAGCCATGTTGTGGATAGGAATTTGTGAGATCTTTAAACCTTTCTTGGTATTGGAAGAAGGTCTCTTCCTCTTTCTGGGAAAAGTTCATGATTGCCCTCCTTAAAGTGTTAGTTTTATGAAACGAGAAAAACTTTTTGAGAAATTCATGAGTCATCTCGGCCCATGTGTTGATGGATCTTGGTTTTAAGGAATAGATCCACATCTTAGCCTTCTCCTTTAATGAGAAGGGAAATAATTTTAGTCGCACTGTGTCCTCAGACACGTTTGAAAAGTGTAATGTGGTGACTATCTTATCAAACTCTTCGATGTGCAAGTATGGACTTTCAGAATCTAGTCCATGAAATTTAGGAAAGAGTTGTATCACTCCAGGTTTGATATCCACGTTTCATGTATTAAGTGAAAAGACCATGCAGGAAGGTGTACTCACCCCTACCAGTTGTAAATAATCAAGTACAAGGCAGGGGTGCATTATGCACCTTATTTTCATCTTGAACTTCAACTTCCTTAACTGGTGGTTAAGGTTGATTTACAGCCATCAGTTCTATTGACTCTGAGGGTCTCAAGTGGTGTCTAATCCCGTGATGGATAGGTAACCGTAAGACTAATCCTCCTTCACTCAAAAGACGTATAGTGTTATCACGAACTCACTTGGGCATGAAACACTCTCAACCCTCAAATAACTAAAAATTATACCTAAGAAAAAGAAAACTAGAAAAAATAAAATAAATAATAAATCTAGAAAATAAAAGAAAGAGAGAATTGGAAAGTGGTTACCAGATTAGAGTTGTTATGTTAAGACCCTACAAAACTGAAAACAATGTTAGTTTCTAAAAATAATTTCAATGGAAAAAAATCTTAACCTAAAATCAAAGTAAAAAGTTAACCCTAATCTTAACCTAATTCTAATACCAATTAATTTCAGAAAAATGTAGCTATCGTCCCCGAAAATGATGCTAAAATCTTGTTCACAACCCCAAGTGTAGGGTTACGATGTAGTAATAACTCGGTAAGAATGTGGTCGAATCCATAGGGACTAAACTTGTACGTATTCTGAAAATAAGTAGAACTAGAACTAGAAAAAGATCTAAATTGAAATTTGAATAATTGAGACTAATGGTGAATAATGTTGATTAAAACTTATGAATTTAAAGGTGAAAACTAGGGTGCCAAGGATCTACTTGTAGCCATCAAGATGCTACCTTGCTTGATTCAATAAACACAATTGAAATTGGATTGCTATCCTATTTAATTGGAAGAAAAAGCAATTTAAATCAAATCTGAACTTTCCATTGACCTAATTCTCAATGGAAGAGAATTGTGAAGATTGAAAGGGATTTCATCACCTTACCATGCACAGGAGACGGTAGTGAACAACAGGATTTACCAATCTCACTATCTCAAAATAGGAAAAGAATATATCTAAAACTATCATAACATCTATTGTAATTTGAGTCATAATAAATCACAGAAAACTGAAAAAATTCCCTTAACATCAAACTAGAAATTAATGAAGTTCAATAAGAACAAGAATCAAGGTAAAATAAATATCTCAACATGCTACAAGCTTCACCTCTTAGCCCTAGCTAAGATGTTTAGCCAACCATAGACATGATTGAAACCAAATCTCTTAAACAAAGCATGAAAAGTAGACTAAGGAAGAAAAACTCTTGGGTGGCTACTCCACCCTTATGTATGCTCCTTAAGACTAAACCCTAGAAGATGCTTTGGAGCATATTAGGGAGTTTTATTTATAGTTGTGAATATCCAAGTTTCGTACCTAGTTGGAAAATCTAGAAACTGCCTCAAATTTACGCACTCTGCGTAATTTCCTAAAATATATTGCGTTTCAGAATATGCATTTTTAGTACAATTTCAGGAATATGTTTGTTTTCAAAATAATTTCAGGATTTCTTTTATTCAATTCAAATATTTGATTATCTTCATTCCTCACTTAGTTTTCTTGGATCTTTGACGTGTGAATTCTTCATTAATGACTTCCAAATCTCTAAAATTTTATTTAGTAATCTTTTGAGGATAAATCTTCCTTTTAGCATCAATTTCACCTTTAAGCTCTTGAAATCACCTCGCACATGAAAACATACATAATTAAATTGATTAAGCACTATCACATTTATAAAACCAAGGTATAAATGGGGAAAAATAAATAATTTTTCACACTCAACAATGATGCATCAACTTCAACCACTTTTCTTCTATTGATGACATTCTTTCTGTGCTTGAGAAGGCCCTCATCAGAGAGATGTCCGGAGTAAAATCTCCTCTTCACCATGGAAATCTTCAAAGCTTACAGGCCGAGTTATACGAGCCCCTCTAAAAAGGGTTATTCAGATCCTTTGATGTCGAGTTGATATGTAAGATCGGCTGACCGGTTGATTTCGCATACATGTTTTCTCAGTCAAATCTAACTTTGGCGACTAGGATACCACCTCTCCTTTAGCTTCAGGGAATATTCAACATGTATTGTGAAGATGAGGCAATAGTCACTTGTCTTGAAGATGAAAAACGAGAGGCCGATCTTAAGAAAGCTAGTGTACAGGAGGTTGCCCAAGAACTTACAATAAAAAATGTTGTAGTGAAATCTTTCGAGATGGAAATTAAGAACATAGAAGTTAGAATTGTGGCCTTGAAGGCCGAAGTGATTACACTGAGACAACATCTAACAAAAAAACTGCATAGAACGCCTCAATACCACAAATGAAATTTTCTAGCTAGTTCCTACAATACATACTCAAGCAGAAGATGTCAACCGATTGTCTCAATCGATAGCAAAAGGAGAAGCATCATTGTGGACCACTAAAAGATGGATGGAGATGACTAAGACATTCTTATAGAATTTTTTGTCTTCTGATTTGTAATATTTCTTACATAAATGAATGGCCATTCACCCTCTTTAGAGACTTTTATTTTTTTGAGTAACCATTTACAATTATACCCTTAAGCCGCTTCTTGAATATTAGTTGAACGTGGGATGCTTCTAAATATCATGCCTTAACTACCTACGTCTCATACAAACTGAGATGTGTAACTCCCTCTAGCCATGCCTTTTATGGATAGTGGGCTTCTAGAGCCGACTACTTAAATGACATTGAAATCTTGACTTCACCATTATC
Organism: Magnolia kwangsiensis; assembly: GCA_037074715.1. NCBI lineage: Eukaryota > Viridiplantae > Streptophyta > Magnoliopsida > Magnoliales > Magnoliaceae > Magnolia > Magnolia kwangsiensis. The sequence continues at coordinate 101,676,059 of CM073577.1, read as the reverse complement.
CTTTCGAATTCAATCTTTCCCAATGGCTATCAAGTTACATTCTCTCATTGTCGGCATTGAATCCTTCCTTAAAGAGATCTTTAATGATGGGATGAAAGATTCTTCTTTCTCCCTTTCATCATCCGATGTAAGGAGATTTGTTACTGACGCTTTTTGTTCACTTGACCTTCAGTTGAGTTGAATGATAGACTCAAAAGATTACTCGTACAGCTGAGATGATTAGCTATTATGGGAGACCATTACAAAAGATTATACTATTTCCATGAGGTGAATACATGTTACCTGGAACAACAAGATGCAGTTATGAAGGACTCGACTGATATAAGTGGTAAATATGAATGATCCTGGTATGAAAAGTTACATTGTGTTCAAGAACATTAGTTCAACTGATCGATGCTCAGAACGTTGTAATCTCATCGCTCTGGCCCGATGGATTAATTACGGGAACGAGACAAAGCCTTTTATGTGAAAAATATGACACTTCCAACAGATCTGTAATTCATAGATGAACATATTCACCTATTTCAAACTCGATAAATGATGAGTCACTGTTTCGACAAGAAACAAAAGCATTCGATTTAGGAGATTTATTCAATGATAATAAAGAAATAATGAGAGAACATTTATTACATTTATTCTGAGTTCATTTACATCCTCGAATTCTCTTGATTCTGAAAGCAAAGTATAATTAATGCAATGCAGATAAGACAGTCAGATAGAAATTTCGGCAGCATTCTAGCGCCTGCTTCAATCATCTCCTAGTACTTAGGAGGAATGTCGATCTGATTAACCAATCTTCCAGGAAATGGGGCTTGTGCAAGCTTAAATCCTCTGATCTAACCATCGAGACCAGTTCTTTGCATCATTCCAGTCCTCTTTCCTAGAAATATAGAGCATCCTTCCAGTCATTATTCTTTAAAATATGAAGAATTCCATTGAAGTGTGGCCAAAACCCAAAGAAATTAGGCCGATCACATCAAACAGACCTAAAATGTCCCCCAGAATGTAAGATCATGGGGTTGCCACCATCCATTCGACTCGAAACTTTATGTGCAGCCATAGAACCACAAATTATCTGTACATGACAAGTTTCAGCTCCTGAATCCTTGTAGAAATGACCAAACTGACAAATCAGCCCCTAAAATCATAATTTGGGGCCCGCTTATGATCTGGATACAATTCAAATTCGGTCCTAACGTGTTAAACATAGTGGTAAAGCAGATGGACGGAGTAGATTCCTCACAAACATCATGCTTGAGCCACATGTACGTTGCATGTATGGTGTACAAGTGCACAAGATGTGCACCGTATTTCTCAAAGTCGGTCAGCACCTGTTGACCGACATCTTCTTCTCAAATATAAAAAATACACAGCGTCCTTATAGTTGCTTTGCAATTTTCTCGGTATGGCTCACTCCACATTCAAATCGTTGATCTGTACCGTCCATTGTGTACAGAAGGGAGATTTAATCATTGGCAATGTGGCATTCTGAAACCATGCGAGCTATTGTAGAATTATGACCGTTGAACATGAAATGGGTGGCGGAGTAGATAAGCCTGTTGGCCGTGCTGATTTTCCTCCAAAAGCACTCTATTCCTGATGGTTTCTCACCCTAGGACCAATGAATGGAGTGGATTTTCCAAACAACTTCAGTAAATGGGCCACCGAACTTCACAGAGTCGACGTACATCGACTCTATTGAAAACAAAGACTCTGTTCGTTTGTAGTGGGCCACCATCATGCACCTAAAGGTGGATTTGAGTCGTCTGTCAGGTGGAGGGATAAAAACCCATCAAAACCAAGTTGAGATTTCATGATCATGTTCTTCATCACGATCACTACAATTATCAAAAGAAGACCGTTTGGCTACTTTCATGGCTTGATTATTTAGGTGGGCCACGTCAACATATTATCAAAGCTCATCATTCATGGTCAAAATTCTAAGAGGAAGATAGTAGACGGTGTAGATTTCTCAAAAGGATGTTGTACTGGGCCCCACCAGCAGCACAGTTGAAAGGAAGAAGCTTCCAAATGGAATTTCGCTGGGACTCCCCTCTCCTTCTCTCATTTCTTTGGCCCACGAACTAATCAACCTTCCAAATGGAGTAGAAGTGGGGTATTTATAGACCCCACCACTCTTATAGAGTGGTGATCACCACCACTTATCTCTTCATATATGGACATCCTCTTTTGTTAAACCATAGTATCCACCAAGTTCCCTCTTAAATGGTATTGTACAACCTTTTTCCCTTAAAATGACACTTGTGCACCCTTTTTTACCAAACTGACCTTTTCAATGTCTTTTTACCAAAATACCTAAACTACCCCTGGAGATGGATTTTTACGAAAATACCTAAACTACCCCTGGAGCTAATTTTTACCAAAATACCTAAAATACCCCTGGAGTTGGAATTTTACCAAAATACACAAAATACCCCTGGAGCTGAAATTTTACCAAAATACCTAAAATACCCCTGAAAAGATCCACACCATAGAGTTCTCTGATCAATGCAATGACATATTTTTTATGCCTCAACAGATGCCCCCTTGATCCTTCTTTGATTGATTCCTGAAATCAAATGGAGGATCGATCTTCCTCCGCTTGAGGAATATTAAATTAATTACATTTGAATAGTGCTTGCATGGAAGACTGGATGATTATACTTGACCAGAAGACTGGAATGATCGCTTTCAAACGGAAGACTGGAATGCTTGTGTTCGATGATGGCGCTCGATCGAAAGACTTGAATGATTGCATTCAAACGAAAAACTTGAATGCCCCCTGCTAGCAATGTAGAGCGGATGCTTCACTAAAGAATATGAATTCTCTTTTCATCGAAACTTGCCACTGTAATGGTTGTGATGACTTTGTCTTTAAGCAACTTGATCAGAAAACTTTCTTTCAACACTGCTGCTACTGCAACGGTCTCTTTGATCAACTCTAGGGACTCTTTCCTTAGACTCTGTGTTTAGAGAGTTGTTCCTTAATGATGCTCCTGCCACTGTAACTTTTCGATTGTTTTCTTTATTTATGATCTGCATAACCAAGCTTTTGAATAATGACCTTTCCTGCCAAATTAATCAGAATTTGTATCTCAAGACTTTATAATTTTTAATTTAACTTTATCAAGTATTTATAATTTTGAAATATATTAAAAGCTTCTTCTCTTCTTAGGCTGATCGTGATATTCACTCCATCATCGCGCTCCGTATTATATTCTTTGCTCACTATACCACACTTCTTATGATATCATTTCTAGCTCCAAAGGTTCATCCACTGAGTCTTCTTTTTGCTGAGTCTTTTCTAGCTTATGTTCCTCGGCATAAAATTTTCCTTGGATTTTTGTTAATTTGATGATGATTCCATTTGTTCTTGTAACATCCCGAAAATCGGGGGGTCGAGCAAAAACCCAACTCCCGAGTTCCAAAATGTTATTTATGCAACATGGATATGTATGATTGAATGTTGTCTGTGATAATGTATTAAACATGAGTGAGATTAAGCCAGAACAGCATATCATACTCCAGAGACAGTTAAATTTGCAAGCGGAAGACTGTAATAGTATGTATAACGTATATAAACTGTTGTATGTCTCCAGAGTGTGAATATATTACCAGGTTATACACATACATGTATACTTCAAAAGTAAACAAAGTGAACATACATGAGGGCACTAAAAATACAAAATGACAATGTCAGAGTATCTAATCAACCTCCCTGCAATCTTGTCAATCAGAACACGCATAAAGGAGGAATCCTCCTCCTCATCATCAAGTCCAGCTCCGCCTCACAGGCCGCGCCATCATCTGCAATCACAGAAGGGACTGGTGGGTGTCCGGAAACACCATCCCATAATGTGGGAGTGAGTGATCAACTCAGTGGAATCATAGAGCAAAGATTAGCATGTTCACAATTCAATCACGCGATAATAGTAAAGCAGTAAATCAGACAATCCTAATACTGTTGTTAATGCAAGATGATATGACGTGATGTATGCCCTCACCGACGATCACCCTCATGCGGCAACATCTTACGACCGCGGCATGCCACACTCCCTAGAGTGCTCCACATCTTCCAGGCACATGCAATGCTATGGTGATATGATTTCCAAGTTGTTATTAGTCCATTCAAACAGCAGGATTGGGAAACTAAGGTACTTCCCTTGTATCAATCCCAACACGGATCCTGTCTAGGGTCGTCACTCCTAGAAATCTCATACGATGTATATTTCGTAGGTCACTGCAAGGGCTGCCAGGGCTGTTGCTCGCACTCGTTGCACCGCTCCCCCATCACCTTATCAATACAGGCCTACCGTACTCTACTGCAACGGAAGGGTCGTCGCCTCCCGTGGTCTCAGAATACGCTCGCGGTCACTACAAAGGGCTCGTCGCCTGATCAGTGTAGGCCGACAGCTAGAATATAGTGTCCCATACCACCATAATCTGCTCACGAGTCAAGGTGCTCACTGGTCACTATGGGGAGGCTTGTGGCCCCAGCGTAGGCCGACAGCTCGACCACGGTGTCCCATACCACCATGCCCAGCTCATGAGTCTTCGTGGATCAAGGTACCACGGTTAATAAGGTTTACAATGGTAAGTTCAGTACCCTAGGTTCAAGCAGTTATGATACATACAAGGCGAACAAACATCGGCCAGTCGGGTTACTTGACGGGCTCGACTAGTGCGATCGCATCGCAAGTCGAACGACATGAAGTGCGTAAAATACTTCGCGTGGCCTAACCACTGCCGCCAACTCTAAACACGAATCACGTTCATCGACGCGTCGTTCGTGGCTATGACCAGTCAGCCACGAATTCGCTCGGTTACCGACTGCCTGGACTAAGTCTAGTCCCAAACACTTATGGAATCACATCACCAAGTTATGTAAGAGCATTGGAATTGAAATACAATCATGTGAGCATGTTAACACATGTTATAACATTCAACTTAAGCAAATCCTCAAGCACATAAATTCCATGCATGTAATGAAATCATGCATTTAGTCAACATGTAGAAAATCATTTAGGTCAGCATAATAATTGAAAAATCAATCACAAACTATCAAATAACATCATTTAATTCAATACATACTAATACAAGCATTTATACAAACACATACACTACACACTTAAGTCTACATATAGTATGTCGACCCAAAGTGCGCAACTAGGCGAATCTCTTCGCCAAACTAATTATACACGCATTCCTAACTTCCTAATGCGACAACAAACCATGTCAATCACATCAGCAAAATATGAATGTAAACAGTACTTCCTACAAATGACTAAAATGCCCTAAATCTCATATTCTTCGTTAGCTTACGAAACGGGAAACGGAGAGCATTTTGTACATGTCAAACGGCGATGCCGTCAAGAATCTACTATTAAACGACATTGAAAGCGTTGGGAACCGTCAATCAAAGCGTCTAAAATCCTCACCTTATGTCTTGTAGACTCGGGAATTGAAACGGAGCGTATACGCCTCGTCTACAGCGAATAAGGAGCCTAATACACAAGATCTATAAGCTACATCGCTATGGAAACAAGGGAAACTCAAATCAACAACTATTTAGGGTTTTTACTTACCTAGGATCGCGGTGGAATTGCCGGGAAAGCGGTAGAGGTGTGTTGCTTAAGCACGTGCAACGCGTAGTACAAGTGGCAGGAAGAACTCTCCCACACTCTCACAATCTCCCACCTTTTTCTCTCTCCCAAGCTAGGGCTTCTCTCAAATTCGGATGGGAGAGAGGAGTGAGGGTTTCAACCCCTTTTATAGCCAACAACATGCCCAAAATAGGCTTGGGAACAATGTTTACTTGGTGCCTAACCAAATCGGGGCCGTTTCGGTCCAAAAGGGCATTTCTGAAGGTCCCCAGGCCAAATGCGGTCGGACTTAAGCTCATGCATACTGGATCTAGCACACATCCAGTTTTCAGACCGGTAGGGTTCCCAGATCGCACGTGGCGGTCCAGTTTCAGTTTAACGGTCATCGCACCAAGATCAGGCCTATAAGTCTCGTGATATATAATAGATATTTTTCCTGATCCAAGGGTGTAATTTGGCTGTATTCTGACGGTCAGAACGCTCAATACTGATGCGTCAAATTGTGTGCCAGATTTGAATTTCAAATTCCAATTCTAACCCTATTCTCACTCTCTTCGGTCCGGGCTCAATGAAATAGCCTGTGATTATCGGTTTGACTTGATTTTTGGAATGAGTGTCAAGTCCAGCTAGACGGTTCTAACGGTCTAAGATAGGAGGTATCGGACTTTCGACGTGCGGTTTAGATCCAATACAAAGATTCAAAGTGGTCCAGAGAACAAACCTGCTTAGAGTTTGGTCCGAGGTTTTAGAGCATTATAGCACCATTGGTTCCACTCGCTTTGGGCCTTGTAGAACGTATTTAAAGTAATCAGGGACTGTTTCCCAGCCACTCCAACGTTGCGCTAGCTAACTTATGCTTAGTTTCTAAAGAAATTTATCCTAAGTGGTTTCTTTGGCTATGGAATTGGGTTCTGAACGATTTTTCAGGTGTTTTAATTGACCCACTGCCTAAGGACGTCAAATCCCAGGTTAGCCAAAATCCGGGGTGTTACAGTTCTTTGTCTCCATCGGATCTAGTACTTGGAGTCTTGTGACATATTTCTCGACATATGAATTTCTCCACCGTGCATAAGAGATTATCAGAAAGACCAAGGCATAGATTATTTTGAAGACATAGATCATGCCCCCTTTCCCAGTCAATGTCACATAAAGTTTTCTTTAGAAGATAATATTTCTGAAGTAAATCTTGCTAATACCCCTGCAGGATGGATAATCTTTGCTGATTTGAACCTGATTCAATAGAAATGCATTTTTTCATCTTGTCTACTTAATATTTAAAATGTTCATCAGGAAATTGCATATTTGAACATATCTAAAGTGAAATATATATTTGCTACATTTTGAATACTACACAATTTATTCTTTGCATATTTGAGCATATATAAAGTGAAATATGTATCTACTACATTTTAAATGTTGCAGATAGTTTAACATGATATTCAACAAAGAAATAATTATAAAACATCAACATTTTATGCTTAATAGTGTGGGATTTCCTATATGATGATTTTTATTTTTATTTTTGGCGGTGCTAAGTTTCAATTCAGTCAGTTACACATAGTTTAAGCTCATGAGTAGTGGAGTCGGGTCTCACGTGATGGTCTCTGTAACTCTTAGGAGTTCGTTGGACTTCTCACAGCCTAGGGAGTTCACAAACCGCGATCCATTAGAGGGGTCCAGTGAAGCTACCGGGGCCGTGAACTCAGTTGGAATTACGCACAACGTTGATCGCATCAATTCTCTAGAGTTCACGGGGTGCACAAGGCGACCTTTGGGGTACTAAATCTAGGGTCGTTAGTCCGTCAATGAGTAGGTTTAAGCCCTTCCTCATGAGTTAGTACTGAAATCAAACCGTAGATCTGGGGGGTCTTATGCATGGTTGGCCTATCTAAAGCTCACACTACGGCTCTCATTTTCTTTGTCTGCAAGGTTGAGCCCATTTACGGGAGGACATTTTCCTCCATTCCCCGTGACACTGCCAGAAAGCTATACAGATGAAATGGGGGTTATGAATGACTAGCCATTGAGGAATTTTAACCTTTTAGGCTTTTGGTCATTGGCTCCTCGCATGGGTATGCGTACGATGGCCTTCATGGAATTTTTAGGGCCACTAGCTTCTCACCGCTGCCCGAATGGCGATCTTGATAGGTCTTATGCGCAATTGGCCATTGGCTTGACTAGGCTACTTTTTTTTATGATAAGCAACCATTACTATCATCAACTTTATATATAGTTGGCTATATAGTTTATTTCACTGCCAAAAGATGGTAGATCAATAGTTGATATTTCGCTACTGCTGATAATTATTATAAGAACTTTTGTATCATGTTTAAAATAGTATATCAGCTTGGCGATGATAGAAATTTTGATAAGTGATTGATTGGCGACAGCGATAGTTAATTTTTTTTTCTTTTCTTCTATTATTTTTACGATAATCATTGATACCTAGTGATTCTGATAGAAATCATTGGCGTCAGTGACAATCGTCAATGCTCGATAGTAATCATTATCGCTTGACAGCGACCATCAACACTTTTCATTTAGCGATGACTTAATATGCTTAACAGCCTGTCTTGCCCCCTTTTGATTAGGAAGTATTGCTCTGGGAATCTTCATAATCAAAATCACAAAGTTGTGACCTTTAACATATATACCGATGCCGCATCATCTCATACTTTTTTTTTGCCCAAGCTTAGCTTTACCCCCAGTCTCGAACTAATCAAGCCTGTGTACCCTTATTTCTTCTTTTATGTCGCATTCCTTAACAATTTTGCCTTTATCAACCGTTTGCTATAACTTGTTCTTCAAGCTAAAAGAATTTTCCGTTCATTGTTCAGCATAGGGAGTACATCATCTTCTTCGAGTGAATACATCCACAATCTTGGGCTGTGCAAATTCTTTCTTCATTTTCTTAGCCATATATATAGTCATATTTCTCATATTAAATGTTTCTTGCCCATTCACTTTTTTTTTTTCTTCAATTGTATGTCCTGAATTTTTCCTGAGATTCAAAGTTAATTGAAAATTCATGCTTTTATTCATTCGCATAAGGGAAAGTATATGACTTTGTCTTTCGCAATCCTTTTACACCATTACTTGTCGGCGACAATCGTCAATGCTTAATAGCAATCATTAATGCTTGCTTTTGCCCCAATATTGACCCCTAAGCCTTATGCTAACAATCTTCAAAATCAAGTCTGTAGTTTATCTTCAAGGATAACGTATTTCGTATGCCTTTGTCTGCCCCCTGAATAATTGTGCCATGAATCTTCTGAGTCAAAATGCCATGAAACTTCTTGATCAAAATGTAGCGATTCTTTTTGATATTCAGAAATTATATATTTTGCTGAACTGACAAATATACTGATGAAAATTTGCCCCCATGATGGACATACTTGCCTTGCTTTCTTCTTGCTCATTCTTCTTTTCTTCTTTGCTTTATTTCCTTTAATATTTTAGCCATGGCAATTCGATTTTCTCCACAACTAGCAATCATAAAGAGTATGTCGTCTTCTTCCAATAATCCTTGAATTGTCCGAACCCTTTCTTTACCTTCTTATTTTGTAAAATCGCCAATGCTCTCTTTAGCGAAATTTTAACTATTTACCTTTGACGATTCTTTATTTTTCTTTCTCTCTTGAGCAGTGCCTGTTGCTACTCTTTTAAGATTTTTAAATAACTTATTCATATGAGAGTTAACTGGCTTCACTTTGATCCTTTGCAAATTGCAAATTTAACTTGCTCTTTTACTCTGGTAAGTCACGATGATGCCTCCATGGTTCTCTATTGACCATTGAATTCGCTAATTCATTAATTGATCCATCTACTTGTTGGCGAGCAATGCCTGATTAAGTTAAACTAACTTCTCATCTAGAGACTTTCCTTAGGGTTTGCTGTCATTCACGGTAATCACTGTTGGAAAATTAGGGTCTCTAATAACACGTTCATTTGGTGAAGACTGATTAACGTCTTGTTGATGAATTCTCTATTTTCTGCATGCTTCGATTGTACTAGTATCTGTAATCAGCAGGATGATATTCCTTCTAAAAGAAGATTGAACCCTTCATTTTTCCATATATCACTACGTTTCCATCTCTCTTTTTATAACCTCCATATGCACGAACTCTTGATATGCATGCCACGGGGCCATCTCTCACCAAATCTCTGGCATCGTCATCAGCTTGATCGAATCACCATTGTCTCTGTATGCACAGTACCCTATACCTTTTGCGTTAGTCTGCACAATCAGTCATAGTTTACGTGAGTTGGTGTAAAGGTCTCAACACACTCATTAGTCTGATGTTGCATAGGTGCATGTGACATCCTATACCATTTGCGCGGCTCCGTACAACCGGTCATAGCTTAAGTGGACCAATGTAAATACGTGAATTCTCTTTACCTCATTCTTCTTTACGCACCCTTTCTTTCTAATCTTCTTTCTTCTTTCTTTCTTGTCTCCAATATCCTCTCATTTCTCAAAGGAAACAAATGATAGAAACTTCGTAAAATTTTGTGCGTTAACACACTATCATCTGTCCTTCATTGTTTCACTTTAGTATTGATGAAGCAAAATCTACTTTCGACATTACCTGACATTGTCTTTTCTTTTCTTATTTTCGCAACTGATTTGATCTTCCTTGATACTTTTTGGTATATATATATATATTTGATACTTTTGAAATTACCTCACTTCTTCTTCACTAAGTGATCCTACCAGCCATGGCAAGATGCATTCTACCAATTTCAGTGACATCACACACAAGCTTTCATATAGAAGCTCTCACTGCTTTGTAGGACTGAAATGCTTACAAGCAAGAGGAAGTGCCTCAACTTCCTTGCCATGAAAGTGCTTCTGTATGATGCCCATTATTTAGTCGGCATGTGAGTACAGCTTTGCATAAAAATTAGCTGAATTTGAATTGGCTCCAGCACTCTGAATGCTTTCTATCAAGCATCTAAAATTGTCGAATTAGCTTTCTTCTTCAGCATGCTCCTAAGCAAACGATAATTCCTTATCCACCACTGAGAATATAACCTTATCCTCAGCAATGCTATAGAAAATGCATACTTCAGCAATGGATTGTAACCTCTCATTGAATGCTAATAAATCAGAGAAATCTCCAGAAAGTTATATCTTCCTTGCCTCTTCAGCTATATCATTCAACTCTCTTGTTATAGCATTGTGCCACTACAATATTTCATCTCAATTGGATGTGCTACAATTGAATCACTAGCTAACTCCATATGTTTCCTTTTTATCCAATCTTGGAAGATTCACAAGCGCACCACCCTTTCTCTGTTTGATCCATTAACTGGCCATGTGTGGGATCCACACAGCACTACAGTTGCATCTTCAGAACTTTTTGAAGAAGCTTTTCATATGGGACTATCTTGCACAAGCAATTCAACATATCTTGATGCTCATTAAGTGAGATAGAAGTAGAAAGCCATGGAAGGAACTCTGCCATCATATTCACAGGGATGCTGCAAAAGAACTACAAGACCAAGGTAGCCCATTCTTCTAATGAGAACTTATCTACAAGTAAAGGGAAGACCTGTGCTTAGACACGTGCTGACTAACTAATGTTTGAATCGCTCCCGTACAAGAAGCTAACTCTCTCTAGAAACTGTTATTGTTTGGCATGATTTTTCTTTGATCGAAACTAGTTTGATCTTTTCTGACACTTTTTGGTGGAAGTCTATTGGATGTGAAGCAAACCATTATATTAATCAGGAAAAAGATCATTGTGGTATATCTGTCATTCAGAATAGAGCGTTAGTTAATTTATTAAATAAAATCATACTTTATTTTCAGAGATGAAGGGGAGGACGTTCCCGTTGAGAGTCGCCATTTTGGCGTCTATGAAAGTGATAAATATTTTCAGAATATTTTTTAAGTTACCATCGAATAATAAATCCCCAGTGGAGTCACCATTTTATTTCGACAAGAAACAAAAACATTCGATTTAGGGGATTTATTCAATGATAACAAAGAAATAGTGAGAAAACATTGATCACATTTATTCGGAGTTCATTTACTTCCTCGGATTTCCTTGATTCTGAAAGAAAAGTACAATTAATGCAATGCAGATAAGATACTCAGAAAGATATTTTAGCAGCATTTTAGTGACTGCTTCAGTCATCTCCTAGTACTTAGGAGGAATGTCGATCTGATCAACCAATCTTCCAGGAAACGGGGCTTTCGATTGAATCCTCTGATCTGACCATTGAGACCAGTTCTTATCATCATTCCAGTCATCTTTCATATAAAATATAGAGCATCCTTCTAGTCATTCTTCTTTGAAATATGAATAAGTCCATTTAAGTGTGGCCAGAACCCAAAGAAATCAGGTCGATCACATCAGACGGACCTAAAATGTCCCCTAGAATGTAAGATCATGGGGTTTCCACCGTCCATTCATTTCAAAACTTTATGTGTAGCCTTAGAACCATAAATTAGTGATACACGTCAAGTTTTAGCTCCTGAATCCTTGTAAAAATGACCAAACTGACAAATCAGCCCCTAAAATCATGATTTGGAGCCCGCCTATCATCTTGATACACTTCAGATTCGGTCCCGAAGCGTTAAACATAGTGGCAAAGCAGATGGACGAAGCAGATTCCTCACAAACATCATGCTTGAGCCATATGTACGTCGCATGTACATGGTGTACAAGTTCACAAGACGTGCACCGTATTTCTCAAAGTCGGTCAGCATCCGCTAACTGACATCTTCTTCTCAAACATAAAAAATACACAGCGTCCTTACAGTCGCTTTATAATTTTCTCAGTGTGGCCCACTCCACATTCAAATCGTTAATCTGTACTGTCCATTGTGTACAGAAGGGAGTTTTAACCCTTGGCAATGTGGTATTCTGAAACCATGCAGGCTATTGTAAAATTATAACCGTTGAACATGAAATGGATGGCGGAGTAGATAAGCCTATGGGTCGTGCTGATTTTCCTCCAAAATCACTCTATTCCTGATGGTATTTCGCCCCGGGACCAATGAATGGAGTGGATTTTCCAAACAACTTTAGTAAATGGGCCACCAAACTTCATAGAGTCGACGTACGTCGATTGTGTTAAAAATAAAGACTCTATCGGTTCGTAGTGGGCCACCATCATGCAGCTAAAGGTAGATTTGAGCCGTCTATCAGGTAGAGGGATAAAAATCCATCAAAACCATGTTGAGCTTTCATGATCATGTTCTTTATCATGATTGCTACAATTATCAAAAGAAGACCGTTTGGCTACTTTCGTGGCTTGATTATCTAGGTGGGCCACGTCAATAGATGATCAAGCTCATCATTCATGGTCAAAATTCCAAGAGAAAGATAGTAGATAGTGTAGATTTCTTAACAGGATGCTGTACTGGGCCCCACTAGCAGCACAGTTAAAAGGAAGAAGCTTTCTTCCTCTATTTACGCATGACCGTAAATCCAGTCGGTTGCGCGGTCACGTACAATGAAACCCTTGGACAACATTTCCAGGCATATAACTTATGGGAATTCTCCCATTCTTGTTGTGCGATACCGCGCAATGAGTCTTCTCTAACTTCCTTTGAAAGTGGCGCAAAGGCCATATTCCCTTCCATTGCACAACTGTGCGCAAGTAACTTTTGTTGCACGGGTCCGCGCAAACAACTTCAGTTGCGTCGGCCCGGGCAGGGACTCCACTCTCTCTCTCATTTCTTTGGCCCACCAACTGATCAACCTTTAGAATAAAGTCAGAGTGGGGTATTTATAGGCCCCATCACTCTTACAGAGTGGTGATCACTACCACTATCTCTTTATATATGGACATCCTCTTTTCTTAAACCATGATGTCCACCAAGCTCCCTCTTAAATGGTGGTGTACAACCTTTTTTCCTTAAAATGACACCTATATACCCTTTTTTACCAAACTACCCTTTTCAATATCTTTTTACCAAAATACTTAAACTACCCCTGGACATGGAATTTATCAAAATATCCCCGGACATGGAATTTTACCAAAATACCTAAACTACCACTGGAGCTGGATTTTTACCAAAATACCTAAACTACCCCTGGAGCTAATTTTTACTAAAATCCTAAAATACCCCTGGAGCTAGAATTTTACCAAAATACCTAAAATACCCTTAGAGCTGGAATTTTTCCAAAATACCTAAAATACCCTTGAAAGATCCGCACCATAGAATTCTCTGACCAATGCAATGGCATATTTTTTATGCCTCAACAGTCACGCTGCTAAAAAGGAAACTAAGAGTGAAGTTCACTCAATTGTTGTTCGTGTCAATTAGCTGCCTCACTTCTTTCCAGGCTTCATCGAGGAAGGACACTGTTGGAGTCCTACCATGGAGAAAAATGATGTAGAGATGCATTCTCTCTTAGAAAAATAAAAAAAATTGAAGATCTGACTTGTTTATTCGTCTTTAGAATTTTTTTTTATGTCTTCCCAATAATTATGCAGTTGATGACCAGCACGATGTGTAGTCAATTATTTTTTCAATAAAAAATCTAAATGTCGCACATCTTCTGTCTTTTCCATAATGTATGGACTGAGTAGTCATTTCATAATCCACCTAGCCCCAATGTAGGATACCTGTACTTAGCCATTTCCGGTCATGCTTGTCACGTCTTTTCTATAGTGATACATCACCTCGTGAAATTTTTCATTGAATTCGCTATATCCCAATGACCCCGAGAATGGCTAGATTTATATGGGGAAACCCAAATGTCGTCGTTTCCCTATGTGTAGTAATTTCTACCTTATTGTACCTTATCTATAAAAAGGGGACTTGGGTTTTAAGTTCTCACAAACCCACTTAGCCCAAAAACCTTTGTCATATTAACTTCCATCTATAATGGATCTCCTTTCTCAGGTGATTAACATCATGGAGGAAATTTTTTCAAAAGGGCTACACTCCTCAAATTCTTTCTTACCTAATCCTTCCCCTCTCATCCAAGGTGTCACTGACCTTTCTATAGATTGTCAATCTACTTTGATGATTATGGACGTTATCTCAGAACTCTGATGTCTTGGAGAAGAATATGTATTAGAAAATCGAGAAATTGTCCACTCTAATGCTTTTTTCTCATGCCTGTCATCCCTCACCATTGAATGCAGGACTCTACCAGTTTGTCAGGAGATGACTCGACAAAACATAATACGCTAGACCCGCGAGTGCGACTTTAATAAGGAGATGTTGTGGTCAATGAGGCTTTCCCTTAACACCTTCGTCGATGACTTAGCTCAGATCCATCAACTTTAACAGCCCGACCAACACTATACAATATTGTCTGCTCTGGGTCCCACTGGACCCGTGCGGTTTTGTTCTCAGGGTCGCCCCCAAAAGGCCTCGTACAAGGAAAGTCTGAACCACACATATAACCACCATTACTTTGGACCGTACTTTTGATGTGGGACAAGTTCAACCTCCCACTGCGTACACAGTAGCTTGCCAGAATAGTAGCCTGCCAACCACTAGTAGCTCGCCCAGGCCCTTAGGCCCCACTCACATCAGTGTCCGCCCACGTGTGCCTGCCCACATGTGCAACAGTGACGGGGCGTGACAATATCCCCCACCAAGGGCAGAGCCATCCTCGGCTTTGATACCATTTGTAATGGCCCGACCAATACTGTACAATATTGTCTGCTCTGGGTCCCACTGGATCCGCACAATTTTGTTCTTAGGGTCGCCCATAAAAGGCCTCGTATAACGAAGGTCCGAACCACACATATAACCATCATTATTTTGGACTGCGCTTCTGATGTGGGATAAGTTCAACCTCCCACTGCATACACAATAGCTTGCCAACCACTAGTAGCTCGCCCAAGTACTTAGGCCCCACCCACATCAGCGTCCTCCCACGTGTGCCCGTCCACATGTGCAACAATGATGGGGTGTCACATACCCAGACCGAGTTCATCCAAAAAGTGCAGAGCTGACCATATTTATCAGATCCTAGATAACATTTTATCAGGACCGTTCAATCTCTAGTGAGACTGAGAAGAGAACAGCTGAGTAGGAGCACGCGACTCTCGGCCAGCATCTCACTCATGTCAAGCATTCTTCTGCCATGCTCAGGGGTCAGTATTCCCCATGGGTCAGAAGACAACATGCAGCTAGAGAGGCAAAAGTTGCAACCGAGATGAGATTTAAAGAACTTAGGCGGGCCCAATCATAATATGATCTTGACTATCTTCTTCATTGATAGCTTGTCCCCTCCATCCTCTTCCCCATCTTGTTCATCTCTATCTCTAAAGTTTGTAATGATTTAGCCTTACTTATTTTGTAGTTAACGGCCCTTAATTTTATCTTTACTTTATGTAACCATGCGGTCGATGACCAGCAAAGTGATGTACAAATTTCAATGATGAATATAATTTAACCGGCCAAGGACACCTTTGCATTTAAATTAAGCCTTATCCTTCATAGTGTGGATACAAAATTTAATCATTATACAACATGCACGACGCCTGAGTCATACTTCCTGAATAAGTTCCACTTATCCTGTCATGTCCCCGCGATCCTGGGAATAACCCCTTCAGCATCGAGTAACCAACCATCGCTCCACTCCTTGTGCACATTAAGTTCTTAATTTTAACTTATAAAAGAAGTACTTAGGCTTTAAGCAAACCAATGTTAACGAACATTCCCATCAAAGATACTTTAACATCAATGGACCTTTTCACTCTATCCTTCAAGATTATGGAAGGAATTCTTGAGGAAGGCATATAGTCTTTCACGTGTTCCTCCTTTGCAGGTGACCCCTTCCCCTTCGTTAGGGATGTTGACAACTACCTGAGAAGGAACAACCTCCTCAGGAGATTTTGATCACTGTCTCCGAGCTCAGATGACTCGAAAACGGATGAAAAAATTGAATGTTGCATTGTTGCCCTAAACCGTCTATTGGTACTTATCACTTAGTGCAAGGCCCTGCCAACCTGTTCTAAAAAAACTTGGAAGAATACGCTCAATCAAAAGATGTTGCGGTCATTGAAGCATTCACTTGACTAACTTCTTGCAGACTTGGCCGACACTAATCAACTTAACCTAAACCGTAATTAGCCAGGTTGTGTTCATAAAGCCTATATAGTTCTCTATCAGGGGCGTGTTGAGGCCAGTGAAGCTAAAAAATGATAGGCCGAGTTAGAACAAATGACCATCGACCGCTATTTAACCTACATAGAACGCACCTCGATAGAGCTCACGAGCTAGTAAGTGTCTTAGAGTGAAAGGAAGAGTCTGGCAAAGGCTGCAAAGGCCGAAGCTGGTAAAAGCTTTGAACACATTAAGTGGCCCAAATGGTAGTCCCATCATCCAACCTTCCCTTTCCATTGTTTTCTTCACTCTCTTCTACCTTGCCCGAGATAATTGTAACTAATGACCTCTGGGCCTTATTCGAATATACCTAATGGATCCTTATTTAAGGTTTTATTTAAATGAAAATTCCATCTACTTTACTAAACTGACTTGACCCAATTTTTTAATAACTTCCCATAGTGAAGGAAATTATTTTTTAAAAAATTAACCATTTATAGGTGCCTGCACAACAATACTATTCATGTCCTTAAGAACATAGGCTCCTCCCCTAAGAACTTGCTCAATGGAATATGGTCCATCCCATGTATGGGACCATTTTCCTAACAGTCGATCTTTCTAGCCGATGGGTAGGACCATCTTCCAGACCATGTCTCCTTCTCTAAAAGCTTTTCCTTTAACCCTTGTGATTGTATGCTTGGGCCACGACCGCTTTATTAGCCATGATAAAATTCAGAGCCTTGATATGAGCCTCATCCAATCCCTCATGCTCGGCCAACATTGCTTCTGTAAACTATAGAGGACTCAATTGGGATTGATGCATGACTCGTAATGATGGGACCATCATTTCTAAGGGCAATATTGCCTCATGTCCATAAGTCAGCACAAATGGGCTGTCTCTTGTACTGGTACGGGGTGATACCCTGTAAGTCTGCAAGGCCTCAGATAGCTTAAGATGTCATTCACGTGGATTCCTTCACATCATCTTTCTCAAAATGTTCTTGATTACCTTGTTGCTAGCCTCAACCTGGCTGTTAGCCTGAGCATAATATGGGGTTGAATGAAGGATCTTTATACTGTATCGGTCGGCCATAGCATGCATTTCTTTGACAGAGAAAGCAACACCTCAGTCCATCATAATAGACTCTGGTACACCAAAACGGTGAATGATGTTAGCTTTTATAAAACTAATGTTATCTTTATGACTGACCTTCCTCATGGGTTTTGCTTCGACCCATTTGGTAAAATAATCGGTCGCTACTATAATATATGTGTTTAGCCCGATTGAAGGTGGGTGGATCTGCCCAATCAAGGAAATTTCCCATCCCCAAAATGGCCATGAATTTATGATAAGATGTAATTTGGCTGCAGGCACATGTTGGACTGGTCCATTTTTATGACAAGCCTCACAGTCCTTTACATATTGGGCTTAATTGGCCATCATTTCTCATCAAACATATCCATAACATCTAAGCATAAGCCTCATTTTACTCCTTGCTTGGTGAGCATCGTAAATGTCTTCATGAACCCCTTTCATGATCGTCATGGCTTCATTTTTTGACAAACATTGAAGATAAACCTCATCGGCCCCTTTTCGATATAGCTCGTTATCAACCATAACATAATTGATAGCCGATCTATGTATATTCCAATCAGTCTTGGTTCAAGGACTTTACAAATAGCTCATAAGGAGAGCTCTCCAATCATCCTCCCCCACATTTATCTGACAAACTTCTTTTATGTTTTCTCTCTGGAAGACTGAAGGTAATGACCTTCTCTTGACCGTGATTGACCAACGGATTGATCCCTTCCATGCGTCTAGACTTGCCACTAACTATGCCATTTCGTTGGCATCTACATTATATTCTGGAGTTACATGCATTAGTTGGACGTCATTGAATTGCTCGAGTAATTGGATAGCCATAGCATAGTAAGATGGACTGGTACATTTAAATAATCTTGACATCCGATTTATCACCCATTGTGAATCCCTAATGATCATTGCATCCTTTACACGTAAATCTAACAAAATTTCAAGGCCGATGATCATGGCTTCATATTCGGCCTGATTGTTAGTGTACTCAAATTCTAATTGGAACGCAAACTCCTGTCGATTTTCATTGGGAGCTATTAACACTATTACAACTCTAGACATTTCATACATCCTTAATCCACCAAAGACTAATATCCAGGACGTACATAATATGAATCTGCAATGTTTGGAGGGACTTTCTTTTCTAAATTTGACTAGTGATCAACAAAAAAATATGCTATGGCCCTCCCTTTTACTGCTTTCTGCGGTAAATAATGTAGATCAAACTTTGATAGAGCCAACACCCCTTTACCAATATGGTCGCTTAAAATTGGCCGATTTAACATATATTTAACTAATCAGTTACAGCTATCACATTTACTCCTTCAGCAACAAGTAATGTCAGAGCTTGCTAGCTATGGAATACATGGACAAACATGAATTTTCCATAACCAAATATCACCTTTATGCATCAAGAAAAGTTTGGCTTAAATAGTAGATTGCTCTTTCTTTCCATAAGTCGCCGTCTTATGCTAAGAGGGTTCCATTCGACACTGTGGAAGCTACAATATATAATTTGAGTAGCTGGTCTTTGATAGGAGACATTAACATAGGCAGCTTCATCAAATATTCCTTAATTCGATCGAAAGCCAGCCGATACTCTACTTCCCACATAAACTCATTCCCCTACTTTAACTTCAATAATGAGGAGAAAACGTTAGTCTTACATGCATAGTTAGATATGAAGCGTCGTACAAAATTAAGGTGGCCCAAGAATTTCTGTAGCTCAACTTTGTTTCCTAGTGGTCGTGTATTGATTATAACTAGACCCTTGTTCTGATCGATTTTGATCCCTCTTTGGTGTACAAGGAATCCTAAGAAATTACCAGTCGAAACCTGAAAGCACATTTCAAAGGATTTATTTTCAATTTAGAAAGTCTCATTCATTCGAAAGACTTTCGCAAGTGGGCCAAATGCTCTTTTGCATTGGTTGACTTGACTACCATATCGTCTACATAAACTTCCATAAAATGGCCAATCATTTCATGAAAGATGACATTCATTGTTCTTTGGTATGTAGCCCTTGCATTCTTCAAACCAAAGGGCATTATCACCGAGCAATAAATCTCCAAAGGCCCGAGACATTTGAATGCAATCTTTAGTATATCATCCAACATTATATAGATCTAATTGTACCCAAAGTGTCTGTCCAAGAAAAACACAATCCTATGTCCAACGGCCCGATCGATTAGCTGATCGACCACATGAATGAGATATTCATCTTTAGGGGTGGCCAGGTTTAAAATTTTAAAATCAACGCACACTCTCAACTTACCATTATTCTTCATTATTAGGACTATATTTGACATCCACACTGCATATTAAATCTGTCAAATGAACCCGACTTTTAGGAGTCGTTCGATTTCTTCTTTAATCTTAGGAGTGACTTCAGTTGTCATCTGCCCTGGAGGCTGTTTATATGGCCGATACCCTTCTTGGGTAGGCAACCTGTTCTTGACTAAGGATCTATCAAGCCCCGGTATGTCATGATAGTCTCATACGAAACAATCCGGGAACTCTTGGAACAGACTTATTAGCTCTTCTCGAACAGGTGGTTGTAACAAATTACTTATAAATGTAAGCCTCAGATCCTGATCCGTTCCCAGATTAATTTCATCCAATGGGTCCTAAACCTGCAGTTGACGCTCCTCTACTTCTCTTGCTAGATCTTCCATCTTCAAGCTAACTTCCTAGGCTGGTTCGTTTAACTCAACCAAATTAATAAAAAATCCTTCATCAATTTCTTTCAAGCTTCCTTCAAGCCTCTTTATTTTAGCCACGAAGTTGCCTCGTAGGCTTTGCCTTTAGTTGTCACAATCATGATATCTCTCTAATAATATAGTGGGCAGTTGACCAATAAAGGAGAATGCCCTTTGGTTGAGTCTTGTTTGCCTGGGTCACTTTTGGTATCGCCCATATGATACTTCCTAGATTTTTCTTACTATAACCCCAGTTGGGCAACCATGTTTATTCCTCTCCGTGAACCTAATGGGCCCTATTTCTTCGTTGTAATAATAGGCCTCATTGACATTCAATGTGGCCAAAAAGGTTTATTATTAGCTAAGACCAACTCGACCTTATCTTTGAAAAGGCCAAGCTATATGTCTTAGAGAAGGAAGGGGGGGGGGGGGGGGGGGAATAGGACTATGCCAAATTAAAAAGATAACAGCGGAATAAAAACAATTAAAGGAAATATAGCACTTTAAACAAAACAAAATACTAAAAAGTAAAGAAGCCTCAAATGTATGAGTATTAAGAGATTGATACAAATGTTGTTCTAAGGACAACCTTACACCAAAAACCAAGGTTTATGATAGGACAAAATGATTTCTAGAAAGGTCTTTGTATCAAAAAATCAAACTTGATACAGAGGAATAAATAAATAAACAAATGAAATCTACGCTATTAAAACATTCCCCATAATGCTTGAAATGTAAATATTACAACATTCACATCCACAAATACATCCCAAAATATTGAATGATAAAAGATATAAAAAATAAATCACACATCCACAAAACACAAAGAGTTATATTGGTTCGCCTTTATGTACACCAACTGTTAAACAATAGCCACACAGCTACTCCACTCCTAATATCCTCACACAATGGATATTAGCGTTCACTATTAAAATAGGTTTTTCTTAGGTTCACCTAAAACCCTCACAATTGAATCTTTTGAGTGGGCTTTACACAATTCAAAAACCCCACACTTTGAGTTTTCTGGCTCTCCTCAGATAACCAAAACAATGAGATTTTTCTGGCTTAATCTTAAAAGAAACCAAAAATAGAAGATTTACATAAATGTAAAATACCTAAATTTCTCCTTTTGTTATAGCCCGGAAGAACCAAGTTCGAGTAGAATTCAATGTCCAATACTCACATATGAAATGGTTATAGGTTCTAAATTGATTTTAGAGTTAAAGCACCTTCGGCTAGCTTGATTTGATTTTGATTCAAAGAAATAGGAATACCTCAATTCATCTTTCAAATATAATTGGAATAAAGAAATTCAAAATCAAATACAAAGAAAACTAAAAAAAGAGAATATTAAATGAGCACAATATAACTTAAATAAATTATTAACTTATCTCTCAGAGTGATGCCTTGATTTTGTTGAATCGAATTCCCAAACTTTGAAATTTGTCGTCTATTTATAGGTGAGCAGATCGCCCCTTCAACCGGTCCTATGGACACTACGATTGTACGCAGGACCAATGAATTTTTAAAATTTTAAGCGTGATTGGATAAAGCCGTTCCACGACTGGTCCTAGGCCTTGCATGACCGGTCGTGTGACCTTCACGACAGGTCGTGACCTATCCACGATTGGTCGTGAGGCACCAAAAATAGTTACTGGAGTTTGAATTGTAGCTGCAAGACTGGTCGTGAATGAATCATGAATTGTTCACACGACCGATCGAGTAGTCTACAGGATTGGTCGTGGCTTAACAAAAAATTTCAAAATTTTACAACAAACTTAGGACTGGTCTTGAAATTTCTTCGACTAGTCGAGCCAATGTTAGGACAAGTTGAAGAATAGACCAAACACTTATAAAAAGAGCAATTGAATTTTGTATTCAAAATGACCTACCCTAAGGTCAATCTAAGGTCGTCCAAACCTTGTTAGTGAAGAATGGGCATTAAACTTCTTTTCCTTTTAGTTAATAGTCTTTCTTTGAAGTCCATGAAGCTTGCAATCATGACACATGATGAAGCTTGTACTTAAGATCTTTTGAATCTTGAATTTTTAGTACATATGTTGACCTTCACCTTAAGTCTTGAACCATTCACATGTCTTTCAATGTCGCTTTACAACATTGACAGTTGAAGCTCAAAGAAGTAAACAATATACTTGAACTTACATTTGAAGTGGATCTTTCTTCTTGACTTAAAGCATTGTCCTTGTACATGTGATGCATTGCCTTGAACATATACATACATACATACATACATACATACATATATATATATATATATATAATCATGACACATGATGAAGCTTGTACTTAAGATCTTTTGAATCTTGAATTTTTAGTACATATGTTGACCTTCACCTTAAGTCTTGAACCATTCACATGTCTTTCGATGTCGCTTTACAACATTGACAGTTGAAGCTCAAAGAAGTAAACAATATACTTGAACTTACATTTGAAGTGGATCTTTCTTCTTGACTTAAAGCATTGTCCTTGTACATGTGATGCATTGCCTTGAACATATACATATATATATATATATATATATATATATATATATATATATATATATATATATATATATATATATATATATATATATATATATATATATATATATATATCAATGTGCTACATAAGACAAAGATTGTGGTTTTGGCACTAAAAAAATTTACAAGCAAAGGAGCATAAACTATAGAACTTACAATCCCCTCCTTTGTCAAATTTGTGATAAAACACACTACATTAAAAATAAGAGGAGCATTACATGCTCAATAAAGAATCATGCACCATATATACACAAGAAAGTATAATGCACAACAAAGCATCATGAAATATCCAAGACACTTCCTTACGTACTCCCCCTGAGTACCACACATATTTTTTTTTTTTAAAAAAATGCTACCATGCTACTCCCCACAATCCATATCCATAAGCAAAATATTCTCCCCCTTTTTGTCACAATATGAGAAAGGAAGAAACGAAGATTTGGAAGTGGAAAATAACTAAAAGAGGAATAATGGAGCAAACATAGTCAAGATATGAAAGATATAAGAAAATTCAAAGATCACATATCATTAACCAACATAAACTAAATTCATCTAAACTCAGTCTCAGAAACTGAAAGAAAAGAATAAGTATCACATAAGTTATTATAGGCCAAATACGAAAACACTTAACCAGATCTTGAAGAAGGAGCACGTATGGTAGGATCAATTTGATGAAGGTCGTTGTTAATGCGCCTAAGATACTTGTGCATAAACTGCAAATCATGGGCAACATTCATGTTCTTTACCTTCTCCTCAAGTGCATGTAAATGCACATCAAAGGCAAATGGCTGATAGTCAGGATCAGCCTCAGAATCTGAATCAAGTTCATTAAAAATATCACCCATGTTAACATCATCAGTTAAATTACCTTCTTCTTCATTCTCTACTTCAGCTCCACCACCACCTTCATTCACTTAGCCCTCAACCAATTGTAAATTCATCTTGTTTATATTATTATTATTGAAGATAAGGTGACGAATAAGAGCCTCTTCAATAAGCATAGCAACTAGCATGTGAGTAGCTAACACAGTCATAAAATATGTAAATGGAATATCACTATGACCTGGATGGAGACAGAATTGAATGATGGAATGACAAATTAAAGAAGGAAGACAGATATTGACTCCGGATATGATGGAATGGAATATCAGAACCATAAAAGAAGTGAGTTCGGTTTTGTTACTAGACCTAGAATAAAGATTGGAAATAAATATCCTATGAAGGACCCCATATTTAGGCAACAAGTACCTTGAAGCGAGCGCATTCCCATTCTGACTCCTTTTTACATCTATGTTGCATAACACTCTAATAAGCATGCGCTTTGCTGATTCTGATGGTTTCTTAACTAGATTGCTAATAGGAATACCGTCATCATTGACAGGTATATCCATAAGTCTAGAAATTAAATGTCTATCAACTTCAAATGGACCTTCTCTAGTTGTTATTATAAACGTTAAATTTTTTGTAGAGAAATTAAAAATGCATGCGAACATAGACTGTGCAATGGACCGGTATGTTGGCCCACCCCAATGTAGAATGTTAGCCCATCCTACAGATTGGAGAAGAGGAAGAAGATCAAAAGGTGCAAGATGTTCAATATGGACAGGTTGCTCAACTATCACATTGCGCAACCTCAAATCCCACACATAGGGAGGATCATCTTCGGGTGACCAAAGGTGGCGCCTTGTGATAGGTGATGATCTGGATGTTGATGGACCACGATTGTTTTTCTTTCAACCTTTAACATCCATTTACAACTAGAAAATCAAAGAAATAAAAGTTACAAAAGATGTGGATGGGTTTTCTCAAAAATAGATTTTGGAGAAGAAAACCCCAAAAACTTCAAGAAAACTTAAAATCAAGCACTCTGAGGAAGAAAATGAAGTAAATAGAGCTTGAATCTATAAGAAAAACTAAAATAATGCACTGACCTTAATGAATTAAGAAGATGGGTATGATTAGTTGTGCTACGACCCGTTGGAGAAAAAAGTGGAAATGATGAAGAAAGGTTTTCCCCAAATTAAAAGATCCAGCATGTTACACGACTGGTCGAGTACGTCCTCGATAGGTCGTGCACATCCAAAAACATGCATTCTTCACATAATTCAAAATTTTAAAATTATAATTTAATAAATATATAAACTATAATACAGAAAAGTACGCATAATCAATTTAAATTGCACATACCAAGATCAAATTTTAATTTTTTAAACTTTCTTTTGTCGAGCGGTTTAGTGAAAATGTCAGCAAGTTGAGTCTCAGTCAGAATGTATTCTACTGAAATTGTCTTTTCTTCCACTAATTCATGAATGTAGTGATATCTAATGTCAATATTCTTAGTTTTTGAATGCTAGATTGGATTTTTGGATATATTAATTGCACTGAAATTATCACAATATAAAACCATTGAATTTTGTGTAATTCCATAATCACTTAACATTCTATTCATCCATACGAGTTGAGTACATACATTTTCAACTGCGATGTATTCAGCCTCAGCTGTTGAGAGCAATATAGAACTTTATTTTTTGCTAAACCAAGAAACTAAACAGTTTCGAATATAAAAACAATCACCACTGGTTAATTTCCTATCATCGATATTACCAACCTAATTAATATCTGTGTAACCAGCCAATTGAACACTAGTATCATGTAGATATTAGAGACCCAAATTTTTTATGTTTGTGACATATCTCATAATCTGTTTAACAGCAGTTAAATGTGACTCTTTAGGGTCAAATTGATATCTTGCAAAAATTCCAACACTAAAGGAAATATCAGGTCTACTTGCAATTAAAGAAAGTAAAACGGCAATCATACTATGATACAATTTAGGATCCACACATTTACCCGTAGAGTCTTTTAAGAGTTTTAATGATGTACTCATAGGAGTATCAAAATTTTTCCCATTCTTAAATCTAAACTTTTTAATTAAGTTCAGAGTATATTTGGTTTGAGAAATAAAGATACCATCAGGTTGTTGTTTCACTTGTAACCCTAGGAAATAATTCTATTCCTCAACCATGCTCATTTCGAATTTAGATTTCATAAGATCTGCAACCTCAACATTCATGTTAGTACAGGTAGATCCATAAATAATATAATCAACATAGATCTAAACTATTAAGATATTATCATTATATTTCTTAACAAAAAGAGTCTTATCTACACTTCCCATTTGAAAATTATGACTGAGAATAAACTTAGTCAATTTTTTATACCATGCCTGGGAGCTTGTTTCAAACCATAAAGAGCCTTTTTTAAGAGATAGACATGATCAGCATTCTTAGGATGTTTAAAACTTGTTGGTTGTTCAACATACACTTCTTCATGTAGATTGCCATTTAAGAAAGCACTCTTTACATTCATTTGATAAATTTTGAATTTTCTAAAACAAGCAATGGATATAAATAATCTGATTAATTCAAGACGAGCTACTGGGGAAAAGGTTTCATCATAATCGATACCTTTAATTTGAGTGTAGCCTTGTACAACCAGTCTAGCCTTGTTTTAAATTATATTACCAAGTTCATCAGATTTATTTTTAAAAATCCATTTAGTTCTGATAATATGTTTATCTTTAGGTCTAGGAACAAGATATCAAACATCATTTCTCACAAATTGATTAAGTTCTTCTTGTATCATAGCTATCTAGTTTTTGTCAGTAAGAGCTTTTTTTACGTTTGCCAATTCGATCCGAGATGTAAAACACACGTTATTACATATGTCTTCTAGTTGTCTACGAGTGTGCACACCAGTGAGAGGGTTTTCAAGAATCTGAGTGGTTGGATAATCTTTGACACTCTTAAGTTCAGAGTTATTTTAACTTGATGAAGTATCTGCTTTGTCAATTAGAAGAACTTCATCATTATCACTACTAAAAAAAGGGGCAAAGGATATAGACCACGCTACTTTTCTGTTACGTTACTACGGTTTTAATCTGTCACTGAAAAGTTAATACACCATTAATAATTAATGGTATTGTAAGGGGATTTATAATGCCTAAAAAAACTATATGTTATATCTAAGTCATCTATATATTTATAAACATTACATTAGAGGATGAAAAAAATCAGTTAGATCAAACGCTCAAGTGGACCACACGGTAGGAAACATGAATATTAATTTATAGTTGCTTCTTATGGTGTGGTCCACTTGGACCTTCAATATACCTAAAATTTGGCATCATAAACTAAAATTATTTATCAGAATGTATTAACCAAAAACATCATGGTGGGCCCCATGAAGCCCTTGTCCAGACCGTTTGCGTCCGTCCAGCCCAAATTTGGGCGCACACTCAAAACAGAGCCACGCCCAAAGAGGGTATTTCTCTCTCTCTCTCTCTCTCTCTCTCTCTCCATCTACCACTCCCTATCCCTCCATCTCTCCTCTCACTCTTTTCCTCTGTCTCTCTACGCCTCTCTATCCCTCTCCTCTCAATCTATGACTCCCTCTCCCTCCTCTCACTCTCACTCTCTCTCTCTCTCTCTCTCTCTCTCTCTCTCTCTCTCTCTCTGCGCCTCTCCCTCTCTCTTTCCCTCTCTCTCTACACGTATCCCTCTCCCTCTACCACTGTGAATTGACAATGTATGGAGACACTTCAAGACTTGCCATCACTAAATCTGAATTATTGCTAGAAGATCTCTAACAATGGAATTGAAGGTATAACTAGTGCCTCCCCAAAACTCAAGAACTTCTCCATCTATTGGAACGTGAAGTATTTCACTTGTTTTGTATGGCTGCCTCATGATATTTTCAACATACCCAACGATAACATTAGGGAATTGATATCTACACCCATCCTGATTGATTTGTTAGCACCAATTTCCATTTTGAGAATTAAGATAGTACATTTTCTACCATCTCAGTTCCCAAGATAGAAAATAGGTGTAAGCAAATCAATCAAGTTAGGTGTGAATAGTGATTCCTTAATATCATCCTTGTTCATACTAAAATGTTAGGACTGGAATGACGATTGAGATCAAGGTAACAAATTTAAGTATGAAGCATTTGGTTAAGAACTGTAAAGAGAAAATAAATCTGAACTTAAGTGGCTGTAAGGTATCTATTATCAAAGTAGATGCATCTACCTTATTATTGTTTGTTTGGGGGCCTTGCCCCTTTCCACAATTCAATCCATCTTTTGTTTCTATTTTTCATTTTGGATTCTTAATCCATCTTCTATTTGTATTTTTATTTTGGGATTTTTTATTGTGTCACTAAATATGATTGTTTTGGCACCCGAATTCTTTTATTCCATGAAGAATTTCATGAGATAATAAAATTGGTGGTTTCTATTGAGATTATCATGCCCACGCACATTTTACTGGCATTCTGAAGATGCCTGGATGTTGAGTCTTCTCATTCACTCACTAGTATTGAAATTGTAAATTGGAATTGTGTATTAGATGTTTGAGGCTGAATAAAGTCAAGCACAAATAGAGCTTATAAAGTTATTAAGGTAATTTTTGGAGAGTTTTATCAAGTTATAAAGGGTGATGTTTGGATAACATTACGGTTTTTGCCATCTTCCCTTGTTCTTCTATTATTGTTAGTGCATGAGACTCCCCTTCAGGGCAGATATATAGGGGAAGGATTTTTTCATTAGATAATGGAATTAAATGTACTTTTCTTACTTTTTATTGCTCATTCCCAAGCTATAAAGGGTGTCATGTACAACTGTAGACCCTCCTATATATTTTTCCAGTTTCTGTCCTTTTCTATATTTCTTTCCATCCTTCATTGATAAGGTTACTCTCGCTAATAAAAAAGAAACAAAGCCCATTTAGTGCTATTATTTTTCTATTATATTTTTAGTGTTTAGGTGCAAAGAAATCTCAGGTGTGGAAGTTGAACTTCTAACAGAAGAATTAAGCATAGATTGATGGACTGAAAACTTGAACTTAAGTGGCAATTCACCCG
This sequence comes from Magnolia kwangsiensis, assembly GCA_037074715.1. NCBI lineage: Eukaryota > Viridiplantae > Streptophyta > Magnoliopsida > Magnoliales > Magnoliaceae > Magnolia > Magnolia kwangsiensis. Next base: position 101,647,170 of record CM073577.1, on the reverse strand, counting down.
TAGGTTGGATGATGTTGACTTGGCAAACTAAAAGAAAAATAAAAATTCATCTCGTTTCACTCTGTTTGACACAGGGATGATTTTGGACTTTGGAACTACTTTCTCAATATTTGTGGGATTTCTTAGCATTTCCAATGATGGTAGAAGACATTCAATGGAAGCAAAAATTTCCACTTGGGGATAAAATGGCATTTTTTACTTTCTTTGGAAAGTTCTCCCTCACTATCCCTGTGGATATGGAAAGGAATGATAGAAGATACAGACATTGGAAGCTTGTAACATAAAAGCAGTGTTGGAAAAGAGATTGGTGATGAGATGAAAATAATCACCATTTAGTTTCATCAACCTCAGTTTAGATGGGAGCTCATTTGAGAACTGGTTCTGGTTCTTATAGATGGTTTTTAAGAGATGAGAGGGGAACATAGAAAGATTGAATGTTTTCAAGTTATTCTTATCAGGACATCCTCATTGTGGTGGGCTGAAAAAAAGCAATTCTAGCTTTAGTCTTCTATTTTACAAGGCTAACATGATACTCTTGCAAAATAGGGTTTGCTAGAGCTTCTAAAAGTATAGTTCTATTTTCTATGGGGAACCTATGAAAAAACTATTTGAGTAAACATCTTTTAAATTTTCAAAATAATGTTGAAAAAATAGCTTTAGGGGCATAAAGATTCCCATTTGAAGCATGTGCTGCACAATAAGCATCCATGAGATTCTATGGAATAATATCTTAACTGCATAATCTATGTAGAAGTTCTTGTCCACACAGAAGGACTGTTTGGTAGCCACCTAAATTGGGTTCATCTCACATTCATAAATCTTTATCATGCATTAGAGATCACATTTCAGGATTAAAAATAATCTTGATAACCAACAATCATGATCTCTAACACATATTATGAGTAACTAAATTGAGATGAACTCATTTTTATGTGTCTCACAAACAGGCCCATATATAATTCATGAAGATGTTTCCTTGTTATTGTTTCTATACAAATTTTCTAAAATTTATTTATATTGAAGCATGTGTTTAACTTTTTTTATGTGGCGAGTTGCAGAATATAACGGACTAGAGTTTGCATCTAATTTCTAATAATTATCAAGAGTTGGAAGTGTTGAATTTGATGAGGTATGCATACGCATCAAAAGGTTCTAATTTCATCTCATGTATGAATTCTAATTTTTTGAATTTCAACCTACTCCAAATAGCCAAGATAGGCCTTGATGGTGATGTTAAGAATTCAGAATTTCTTATTGTAAACTAGTGTGGACTACTTTCATTTAATACAGCTTGATTATCATGTATATCAAATGTAGTGATATTATTCTTCCATTCTTTCCTTGAAATTCTCTCATGATCTTTCTCATTTCATCTGGATCATAAGTGCAGACATCCCGTAAATTTTCTCAAAAGTTGCATGCATGGTTCGGGCATGGTGTCATTTGGATCACAAGTGGAGGCACCCCGTGAATGTGTGGCTCTAGTATTCATGAGCCCTGTTTGTCTAATATCAAAATCTCCAAGCTTTCCTCGTCTTATGTCTTTCTAGGAGGAGAGGTGCTATTTGTGTTTTTCTTCACTAACACTCCACAAAAACTTCTTTTAGATGGATTCTAATCTACCAACTACTTTAAACATCCAAAGAGTGCACATTGGAAGACTAGAGAATACAACTTTCAGAAACACGATTGGATTGCCGAAAGACTAAGGAGATCTAGAGGAGCTTGCAGTTCCACATGACTAGTCCCCTTCAGAAATTCTCAATCAGCTTGTCCCAAGCATTTTACCTTGGGCTACAAATGTAAATAGAATAAAAGTTTTTGAAACTAATCGGAGGTGGTGAATTCTATGTACAAAATTTAAAGCATAAAGATGATAGAAAGACAATTATGTGGAATTACAACACAAAAACCAACATGAAATATATTATGCAAACTTGTTCTCTTATGAAACATCTCCTGAAGTTCCATTGAAAAATTCCATCATTTTGCTAATGTTTCCCTTAGATAGGGACACATTCTCCTATACATGCAATATTTCCCATCCGATACCAATATGTTTCCATATCTCAAGGGTACAGTAATGCATCAATATCAATATTGTAAAACACTGATCCCCTTATCATGTTATGTGATCTAATTCTAGACTGGTGCAAATGGTAATTATTGCTTGAATCATGCCACATTTCATGCTTATAGATGTAACATAACCCTTCAATCATTCTTAGGTGCATCAAGCTAACAGATGGTGGATTGTAATAGATACTTCTTAAGTGTTCTTCCCTCTGAAGCTTGAACCTTTATGCCCTTTCAAGGTACAGAAAAGGATTTTTATTTTTATTTTTTTAAGTTAGGCTGCAATTGTATTGACCTTCAAAAAAATGCTGTAGTTGTACTGACAAGCATGCATGCCATGCTTTTGAGTTATGCTCTACTTATTTTGACATGCATGCATGTCTGACTTCAAATGAACATATTGACTGTAATATTCAATCTTTTCTTATAGCTTAACAGACCAGGCTTATAGGAAGATGGCATTCCTACCACATCTAAAATTCTTAGATCTATGCGGTGTGCAAGTAATCATGTGGCTGAACGCATCCAACACCATGATTTCTACTACTAGGGTGGTTCTATTCTTGATCTAAAGAAATGATCTTTGTTTGTTCAACCCAGCAGTGGTACAGCTGAAGGCCACCTTGTAATAAAATAATATGAATTACTTGGAGTAGTGCATATGCAGTATTCCATCAAGTTCTGTTGACATATTTGCATTCTGTTTTTAATTGTGATCCAATCTAGCTAACATATGCTCATTATGTTTTCAAACAAGTCGTAATCATGTAACCAAATCTTTCTCTAAATCTTCCCATCATTGTCAAAGCTAGTTTTGTTGGTACAATAACCCTGAAGGTACTTTTCTTATCAACTGGAATATTCAATATTTCTCCATAATGTGTACTCAAAACTCCTATTTTGTCATGGATACTTGAAGGCACAGTTGTGTCACTTGTAAACTTCCTTTTATTTCTAGACTGATTGGTTACATCCACTAATCTTATCTATATCAAATCCTTATTTTGAGAAGTTAATCTATTGAAGGTCTTTAAGTGACATGAATATTTCTTTATTCATTTGTTTGAATTATTTTAAGATTCTATAGAGGCAGGTTGAAATTTTGATCCAAAACAGATTGAAACATGCTTTGAGGTTTACATGGAGTTCATTTGTTCCTCTTTTGGCAAGTGTCTTTCATGACATGTATGGTCATGGCTTCGAGGTACTACAGGAGGTTAATACTAACTGCCTACAAAATGGATTCGGCAAAAGATCAGTTTTTTTAACAGAATGCATTCATTTCTAGTCTCTCTCTCTCTCTCTCTATCTCTACAAACACACACATGCACGCACACACTCTGAGGTCCACGAGAAAAGATATGTATCGGGAACCTATATACTTCGAATCCTTATATGAAGTGAGTGTTCTATCCAATAGTTGTGTTCTGCATGGCAGAGTTCCTCTCATGAAGTGAAGTGGGGTTGCAATTAGAATAAGGTTATGGTGGCCTAAATTGGTTTCGTATCTAAAGAATCATATGATCCTCAAGCCAAGGATATGAACAATATACTTATTTTTTAATTGGCCCATAGTTCTATGATTAGACAATGGACCTTGACCTAGAAGTCTTCTTGATAGAACAATCTCAACCTTTGAATTGTGGTATGTAAAATAAATAGCCAAGAAGGGAAATCAGTGTTGTCATGTGCGACCACATATGCACATGTGCGATCGCATATCGATATGCATATCGCATATACGATCATAACACTTACTATCCTTTTTTTAAATGCTTGAGGATGTAATGAGACTTGAAAATCTCAAGCATTTATGATTAGGGACAACCACTCTAATTAGTGCACAACCTTTATGCCTTGATGAATCGAGAATTTTGTCTTGAAGAATGTTGACAGTTTACCCTCATTATTTATCTATAACTAATTTGTTGATGCGGCATGATATCTTTTTTTTTTTTTGTCTATTGGTATCAGGCTATATTCGTGCTCAAGGCTTGATATTTAGTCAAGTCAACATTAAACATCACTTGATGCTTCTTTCTTTCTTTCCTTTTTTTTCGTCTCTCCATGACTGAATGACACATGCATTTCACTCTATTTTTTATATAATTGTGAAGGGAGGTGTTTGAGGTCCTTCCATGCAACTAAAGATGCTGGTGTTGGCACAGCCTGTAAATCTCTTTGCATGTCTAAGGCTCAAGTGAAAGTATGCACGCTTATGAAACCATCTTTCGTTTTTACTATATGTCATGTTTTTGTTCATCTTGCTTCCAAAAGTTTGGGGCATTTTCCTTCACATTGTTGGTTTGGCGCAGGCAATACAAAACTTCTTGTGTGCGAATTGCCAATGCAAACGACATCGGTATTTTTTTTTGTGGAAAGTTGGGCTCTTCCGATAAATCCAACAACACTGAGGTATGTTATATTCTAGTAGAATTTTCAAGTCCTTTAAAAAATATTAATTTGATCTTTTCTTGTCTGAATGATTACAATTTTTTGTGAAGGATTAGATTATTAATTTCACCAGAAAAATAAAGGGATAACAACATTTTGTCTCGACATTTATAGTAGATGCCGGTAATTGAACTGAAATCATCCTATCCTGATGTTGAGTGGGGGTCCCGGGAAGGTGGGAATTGCTGTTATGACCATGATAAAGTTGTCCATTTCCTATGGATAATAATATGGGTGTCCTGACCATTTGGACAAGCCCGTGTTTATGTATTATCTCAAAATTGATGAAGCAGATCCGGTTGTGCGTCGGAGTTATTCGGATGTTGAACGGGGGTCCCTGGAAGGTGAGAATCATTGATGTTTAGTTTTTCCCTTCATCACTATCTGTGTGATCTTGTGAACTGGTTGGATGATAAATAAACATCACTATAGGCCTAAACCTATAACCTATAACCTTAACCAAAACCTAAATCTAAACCTAAACCTAAAACTATAACCTATAACCTTAACCTAAACCTAAACCCAAACCTATAACCTATAACCTATAACCATAAAACTAAACCCTAAACATAAACCTAAACCCGAACCCGAACCCAAATTTCTAAACCTATAACCTATAACCTATAACCTAGACCTAAACCTAAACCTATAACCTATAACCTAAATCTAAACTTATATCCTATAACCTAAACCTAAACTTAAACCTAAACCCAAACCTATAACCTATAACCTGTAACCTACACCCAAACCTAAGCCTATAACCAAAACCTAAACCTATAACCTATAACTTTAACCTAAACCTAAACTTATAACATATAACCCAAACCTATAACCTATAACTTAAACCTAAACCTAAACCTAAACCTAAACTTATTCTCAAATCCCTGAACCTAAACCTAAACCTATAACCTATTCTCAAATCCATAAACCTAAACCTTAACCCTAAACCTAAACTCGAACCTGAACTCGAATTCCTAAACCTATAACCTATAACCTAAACATAAACCTAAACCTAAACCCAAACTTATAACCTATAACCTATAACCTACCTATAACCTACACCAAAACCTAAACCTATAACCTAATCCTATAACGTATAACCTAAATCTAAACCTAAACCTATTCTCAAATCCCTAAACCTAAATCTAAACCTATAACCTATAACCTAAACCTAAACTAAAGCCTATTCATAAATCCCTAAACCTAAACCTAAACCTATAACCTACGCTTAAACCTAAACCTATAACCTATAACCTAAACCAAAACCAAAACCTAAACCTAAACTTATTCTCAAATCCTTAAACTTAAACCTAAACCTATAACCTATAACCTATAACTTAAACCTAAACCTAAACCTAAAACCTAAACCTAAACCTAAACCTATTCTCAAATCCCTAAACCTAAACCTAAACCCGAACCTGAACCCGAATTCCTAAACCTATAACCTATAACCTAAACCTAAACCTATAACCTACACCTAAACCCCAACCTATAACCTATAACCTATAACCTAAACCTATAACTTAAACCTAAACCTAAAACCTATAACTTAAACCTAAACTTAAACCTATTCTTAAATCCCTAAACCTAAACCTAAACTTATAACCTAAACCTAAACCTATTCTCAAATCCCTAAACCTAAACCTAAACCATAAACCTAAACCCGAACCCGAACCTGCACCTGAGTTCCTAAACCTATAACCTATAACCTAAACCTAAACCTAAACCTAAACCTAAACCTATAGCCTAAACCTAAACCTAAACCTAAACCTAAACCCAAACCTATAACCTATAACCTATAACCTACCTATAACCTACACCTAACCTATAACCTAAATCTAAACCAAAACCTATTCTCAAATCCCTAAACCTAAACCTATTCTCAAATCCCTAAACCTAAACCTAAACCCGAATTCCTAAACTTATAACCTATATCTAAACCTATAACCTAAACCTAAACCCAAACCTATAACCTATAACCTACCTATAAACTACACCTAAACCTAAATCTATAACTTAAACCTATAACTTATAACCTAAATCTAAACCTAAACCTATTCTCAAATCCCTAAACCTATAACCTATAACCTAAACCTAAAACTAAACCTATTTTCAAATCCCTAAACCTAAACCTAAACCTAAACCCTAAACCTAAACCCGAACCTGAACCCGAACTCGAATTCCTAAACCTATAACCTATAACCTAAACCTAAGGGCCTATTTGGCAGGATGGATTGGAAGGGATTGGATGGTATTGGAAGGGATTGAAAGTTAAATCCCAGGATTGATCAGGCGTGCCAAATAGACTAGGTGACCTTATCTCGAGATATAGCAATCCCATGGATCTTAAAACAATCCACTGACAACACCATCAGTACCTTTAAATCCCATCCAATCCACCCTAATCCTTTCAAATTTGCTTGGGACGTGTTTGGTTCAAGAGATTGGAAGGGATGAGAAGGTTTAATCCTGGGATTGGCCAAGCGTGCCAAACATACTCGATATAACAATCTTGGGATATAGCAATCCCATGGATCTTAAGACAATCCACTGACAACACCATCATTACCCTAAAATCCATGCCATCCACCCTAATACCATTCAATCCCTTCCAATCCACCCGGCTAAATGGGCCCTAAACCTAAACCTATAACCTATAACCTTAACCTAAACCTAAACCTATAACCTCAACCTATCTTACTCATGTATTTCTCTCTTACCATGTAATGTTTCTACAAGTATGTTCCAATTTTGTTAGTTATATATGTAATAGCTTATTGAGGACATGCAGAAAGCAAAGGAAGAGAGAGAAAAACTAAAAGGGGAGGCACAAGCCAACAAGGATCACATGCTAAAAGTGGTTTGAATTTTTTACTTGGATTTATTATCTGATATTCTTAAGGATTTAAATATTTTTTAATATATATTTTTTTACAATATAAAGAAATAACACAAGTGAATGAAGTTGCATCGAAGCAAATTGAATCTGCTCATGAAAAATTTAAGGCTGAGGTACATCCTTGTGTCCTGAACCTCATTTGTTTGAAAATTGCAATCCCTGTTTTCAGTATTTTTTTGTTTTATTTTGTCTTTCTTTCTTTTGAGATGTGTACAAAGGTATGCATGCCTGATTGTGTCTACAAATGCTCTTTTATACAGGCTGACAAGCTGAAGAAGTCACTGAAGGATAAAATTCACTTTCTCAAGGGAAGGTTTCAGAACTTGAAAGTGATCTTGTGTCAAAGTCCAAAGAAGTTACATCTGCAGTTTCAGGGAAGGAAGCTCCATCTTCTTATGATAGGTTGAACAAAGTGAAGTACTGTTTATTTAGAAATGTGAATGTGAGATGCATTGTATGATTTGATTGCTATTTGTAATAAATGCATCATTTTTTTCTGATTTCATTTTATGTACTATTCCTATGAGCATTAAGCTTAGATGAGTTATCAATCACAACAGGTTCTTGCAATGGAAACAGGCACCATTATTATAATTTTCTTTTAAATTTTTTAAAAAATAACTACAGATTTTAGTCGTAGCTTCTTTCAAGTGCTTTACTAGGTTAATAGCAATTGCACTTGTTACATATCTGCTGCTCTTTTCAATTTGAGTTTTATGTACTGAGTAATGGTAACTTGAATGAGTGTTATCTTGTGCTCTAGGTCTAGATAGATAATGTAAGGGAATGCATTTCACAAATTAAAGAAGCCTGCTACAATTGAAGTTGATGTCCTTGACAAGCTGAAAGTTGAGGTCATAATACTATGATGTCAATAGTCCATGTTTTTCTTTTAAGTGTAACCTAGTACATGTGGACTGAAAGGTTTTTATGATTTCTAGTGGGACTGTGTTGTTCATTTGGTCTGGCTGTCTTCAACTTCACATTTTACAGATGTTGTATCTTTCTGTTAATAGAAAATTAAAGTAGGGTTAGACTAGAAGATTGGCAATAGGATAACTAGGATCGCCTAATCTACGCATCCTCCATATTAAATAGTAAAATGATTTCATGAATTGCTATTTATTTCTACACGCTATAATCTATTACCCCTCATGAAAAAGACTAACTGTAATCTGTTCTGTCAACTTCAAAATCAGAGGAGGGTACTGCTTCAGGTCCTAAGTTCAAGAAGTGTCCTCATGGGGGTGGCTTTTTCCACAAATCATCTTGTGTGAATACTACTACATTCATAGAAATTGGTGCAATGGTTCATTCAAAATTTGTACTTGGCACAAATGTTCATCTTGGATACAACTACAGTCATAGAAATTGGTGCAATAGTTCATACAACTACAGTCATAGAAATGTTCATGATGGTTATTCTCTAATTCGATTCAAACCTCATGAATAAGTTATGAATGTGTATAAATCACATATATTAATGCACGCAGTGATATTAGAATAGGAAGAGATCATTCTCGTACATTTTACACTTACAATTTGCAAGAGTTTATTATGTTTGCTGCATATTGGCATGTGGATATTTTTTTCTTATTGTTGATTTTGAATTATCAAAAGGTTTTCCATCTAACCAAGAACCTTTATGATTGCCTCTGATGGTCTCTATTATTTGCTACTATATATCATTTGTATTGCATTTCCAGAATGTATTCCAACTTGGAAAGCAAAAAAAAGTTTCATATAAACCTAGGGTTGTCATTGGTTCATGTTTGGGAGGCCATTGGTTTATTTGTATCTAGACCCGACTAAGGGAATTAGATTCTGGTTCTGTTGGGTTCAAATTGGGTACCAGATCCAAATCTGATCAGATTTGGTATTCCATTAGGTCTAGTTCCAAGCTTGAATTGGAATTTATAATTAATAGGATTTGGATTGGGAATTGGAGTCTGGACTCATTTTCGGTTACACATGTGGACAGGTCGATAATAGAAACATGCCCTTCACATGATTTTTAATAATAAATATAATTAAATAAAGGATAAAACCATTTTTTAAAAAATATCTTTACATACCTGACATGATCCAATTTCTAATTGGATCAAATCTGTGAACCTGACCCCCAATTGGGCCCGAAATGTGGTTCCAGATCCAATTACATCTGGTTAGATCCATTGGGTATGCATGAGTCTAGGTGACCATCAATGGTGTGACATAAAAGAGACTTTCTGCCATACTATATATATATATATATATATATATATATATATATATATATATATATATATATATATATATATATATATATATACTGCTGCTTTTGTTTTTTGTCTGTTTTTCCTTTCATTTAATAAAGTCTTGTTATCTTTCAATGTGTGTGTGTGTGTGTGTGTGTGTGTTCAACCGGTTGTTTGTTTACAATTTTTTTTTTTTTAAATCAACATGTATTCATCGAAGGCCATTATTTAGTTTATATTTTTATAATTTTTTGTGGGATCTAGTAACATTCTAATTATCCAGTAACATTCTAATTCCTGCACAAAATCTCAAGCTAAATTTGATAAAACTCTCCTATCATTACTTCTCAATGCATGGTTAGTCAAGAATAGTTTCTACTCACTTGACATCTCTACATTTAGATTTCAATTCAGAGAACTAAGCAAACTATTGTAGCAAAACCCCAACTGTATGCGTTTTATCTAGTAGGCTACATTATCTAGGCACTTGTTCAACTTTTCAACACTAGAGTTGTTTGTTCCTCCCAACATGTAGCAACTGTTGTGCACCTGTGTTGTTGTATGGTCATTAATGGCCAAAGATGTTTTATCCATATAGAAAGAAGAGATATTGTAGAAGGATAAAGAGAAGCTCACATGGGAATGGTGTTACTTGAGGACGGACAAATTTTTTTTCCCCTTCTTATAGTGTGGATGCATTTTCATTAGGACTACTTAGCAATAAGAGTGAGGTGAATGTAAGTTCTCAAAACCTTAAATTAATCTTTATTCATTTATATCTTTATCGCTTCATTTGTATGTTGTCGTCAAGGTCAACTTGTAACTCCTTAGAACTTGCTCTGCCATAAGACATTACGGTGCATGACAATTCCTAGTAGGTTAAGTTGCAAATTATTATTAAGAGTTGGATAGATATTTTTTATTTTTTGTAAATGTTGTGAATAGTTACATGGATGATGAAAGTATTTGCGAATGTAAATGAAAATAAAGAACTTATAATATATATATATATATATATATATATATATATATATATATATATATATATATATATATATATATATATATATATATATATATATATATATATATAGATGTATGTATGTATGTATGTATGTATGTATGTTATTAATGGAGGATACCTTGTTTAGGGGGACATGAAATTCTTGTAGCTTATGGTATGGTGCCCCAATATTACTTGTATGTTATTAGTATGTAGTAGATAATACTAGGTCCAATAATTTTTTTATGTGGCTAAATTTTTTATGTGCTTGGATCTTATATGCGGAGGGTGATTAGGTGGATTGGCAAGAGTCTAATCAATCCATTACCTGTAGTTGGATTTTTGGTGGGTCGAGGTCCTAAAATAGCTTTTGGAAGGATATATGGGTAGAATTCTCTTTAAATCTTCCATTTAAATAGAGAAAGAATACAAATTCAAAAATATTTCACCAAAAGTTTTTGTGCATTTGGTGTAACACCCCGGATTTTTGCCAACCTAGGGTTACACGTCCTTAGGCAATGGGTCAACTACATCAATCTTAGGAATCAATTCCAAAGCCAAAGAAATCATTTAGAACCAAATTCTTTAGAAAATAAGCGTAAGTTAGCTAGCGTTACGCTAGAGTAGCTGTGAAATTGTCCCTGAACTCTTTAAATACATTCTACAAGACCCAAAACTTGTAGAATCAATGACGCTATAATACCCTGAAACCTAGGATGAAACTCTAAACCTGTTTGCCCTCAGGAACCTTCTGAAACTTCGTATTGGATTTAGACCGCGCGTCGAAAGTCCGATATCTACAATCTTAGACCATTGCGACCGCCTTGTTGGACTTGACAATCGTTTCAAAAATCAAGGCCAACCGACGCTCTGAGGCTATTTCATTGAGCCTGGAGTAAAGAGAGTGAGAAAGGGGAAAGATTTGGATATTTTAATTCAAATCTGGCACGTGACTTTACACATTATTATTAAGCGTTCTGATTGTCAGAATCCAGCCAAATTTCACCCTCGGATCAGAAAAAATTTCTCTTTCATATCACGAGACTTGTAGACCTGATTAAGGCACGATGACCACTGAACTGAAACTGAACTGCCATGTGCGATCTGCGAACTCTACCAGACTGAAAATTGGGTGTGGACAACATCTAGTGACCATGAGCTTAAGTCCGACTGCGTTCGGCCAGGGGACCTCCCGAAATACTCTTTTGGATCGGAATAGCCCCGATTTGGTTATAACTTAAGTATACTTTGTTCACAAGTCTATTTAGGTTAGAATTTAGGCTATATAAGGGCCTTAAACCCTCACATACCTCTCCCATCCGAATTTGCTAGAAACCCTGGATTGAAAGTGAGAGAAAGTGAGAGATTGTGAGAGAGTAGTGGGAGAGAATTCCCGCCACTTGCTGCAGCTTTTGCACGTGCCAAAGCACCGCACTCCAATGACTTTCCTGGTGATTCCAACGCACTCCTAGGTAAGAAAAACCCTAACTACTTGCTGATTTAGAGTTCTTTCGATTCAAATAGCAACATAGCTTATGTATCTTATGCATTAGGTCGCCTGTACGCCGTTGACGAAGCGTATACATTCCGTTCGAAACGATACACGTCTAGGGCAAAAGGTGCAAATTTTAGACACTTTGATTGACTGATTTCAAAGCTTTCAATGTCATTTAATAGTAGATTATCGACAAGCATGCCGTTTAACATGTAGAACATGCTGTCCATTTTTCATTTCGTAAATGTACGATAAATATGAGATTTAGGATATTTTAGGCATTTATAGAAAATACTGTATACGTCCGTATTTTGTTGAAATGCTTGACATGTAAATTTATCATGTTATGATATTATATATGTGTGTATAATCTGTTTGGCGAAGAGATTCGCCCTAATGCGCGCTTTGGGTCGACATACGTTATGTAGACTAAAGTGTGTAGACTAAGGGTTTATATAAATGTTTGTATTAGTATGTATTGAGTAAATGGTGTTGTAAATTAGTTTTGAGAATGAATTCTCAATCCATATGATGTTGTACATGATTTTCTACATGTTTGCTATATGAATTGATTTCCTTATATGTATGGAATACATGTGTTGGGTGATTTGCTTACTTTGTATGCTATAACATGTGTTAACATGCTTGTGTTTTTAAACTTCAATTCCATTACTCTCATATGATCACTGGTATGGATTACAAATGTTTGGGGCTATGCTTTAGTTCAGGCGGTCGGTAATGGATTGAATTCGTGGTCGGCTTCTATCTACCACGGAGGACGCGTCGATGAACGCGAGTCGTGTTTGGAGTTAACGGCAGTGGTTAGGCCACACGAAGTGTTTCATGTACTTCATGTCGCTCAGCTTGAGATGCGCTCGTACTAGTCGAGCCCGTCAAGTAACCCGACTGGCCATTGTATGTTCACCCTGTATGAGTCATAACTGCTTGAACCCAGAGTACTAAACTTACTATTGGAAACCCTGTTAACCATGGTACCTTGATCCATAAAGACTCATGAGCTGGGCATGGTGGTATGGGACACCGTGGTTGAGCTGTCGACCTACGCTGGGGCCACAAACCTCCCCGTAGTGACCAGTGAGCACCTTTGACTCGTGAGCCGATTGTGGTGGTATGAGACACTACATTCGAGCTGTCGGCCTACACTGATCAGGTGACGAGCCCTTTGTAGTAACCTCGAGCGTATTCTGAGTCTACGGGATGCGATGACCCTTCCGTAGCGACAAGAGTACAAGTAGGCTTGTATTGATAAGGTGATGGAGGAGCGGTGCAACGAGTGCGAGCAACAGTCCTGACAGCCCTTGTAGTAACCTACAAATATAACATCGTATGAGATTACTAGGAGTGACGACCCTAGACAGGATCTGTGTGGGGATTGATATAAGCAAGGTACCCTAGTTTCCCAATCCTTCTGCATGAGAAGGACTAATAACAACTTGGTAATCATTATCCATATCACATTGCATGTGCGTGGAAGATGTGGAGCACTGAGGAACGTAAGCATGCCGCTGGCGTAAGATGGTGTCGTATGAGAGAGTATGTCGGTGAGGGCATCCATCATGTCATTTCATGCATGCATTAACAATAGTATTTAGGAATGTTTGATTGATTTCTTTACTATTATCGTGTGATCGATTTGAGAACCTGCTAATCTTTGCTCTATTGTTCTACTGAGTTAGCTACTCACTCCCACGTTACGGGATGGTGTTCCGAACACCCACCAGACCCTTTTATAATTGCAGATGATGGCGCGGCCTGTGAGGCGGAGCCAGACTTGTATGATGATGACGAGGATCCCTCCTTTATGCGTGTTCTGATTGATGGGATTACAGGGAGGTTGATTAGATGCCTTGACACTTGTCATTTTATATTTTTGGAGCACTCATGTATATCCTTTCTTTCCATTTTTGGAGTATACATGTATTTAATTAACCTGGAAAACATGTTCACACTCTGGAGACTTACAATCAATTATATATATTTTATGTATTTATCACAGTCTTCCGCTTGCTAATTTAACTGTCTCTGGAGTATGATATGATGTTTTGGCTTGGTCTCAATCTTGTTTAATGCCATTCTATAGACAACATGCATTTATCATTACCCATGTTGCATAAGTGACATACTGGAACTCGGGAGTTGGGTTTCTACTAGACCCCCGATTTTCGAGGTATTACATTTGGCTAAACAAAATTTATGCAATGTTAAGAGTCAATCTCTTAACCTATCCCTCAGGAACACTCTTACTAAAAAAGCTAAGTGTTCGATTGATTGATTGATGGTTTGATAAACTGCTAACAAAAAAGGTTCTTGTTCCTGTTTAGGTCCAAAAATATTGAGTACCATGAAAGTGAGAATTTTTCTTTTTCAAAAAGGTAGGAGTGCACCACCTGTAACCTTTTATTTTCAACCATCTGTTGATCAAATGGCTAGGATGATCATGTTAGTTTGACTTCTAACTATTGTAAAGCGGTTATACAATACAAAAAGAAAAAAAAATAAAAATAAAAAATAAAAAACAAAATGGCCTGTATCATGACAGATCTGACAACTCAAAAGATTTAAGAAAATGACCCTTGCCAAGATGAAACAGAAGAAAAAGCAGAGCTGTCACTTTCAATGAATATAACTACCTGCACAACATCCATTAAACATAGAACCTCTACCCAACAGCAAATATTAGCATGTGCAAGCTACCTTCACCTGACGAAAACTTGCTCCTCCTGAGCAGCAGAAGACAAACACATCAAGGATACACCCAGGGGCACCATAAGAAGCATAGCATGACCTAGAACATGAGGCAACCCATATGTAAGTCTTACAAATTTGGATGATTCATACCTAGTTACACTGTTTCATAAGGAAGGTCTAATCAATCAAGTGAGAATCTAAAGCCTGAGTTTGAAATCTACAAGTAAAAAAAGCTTGTTTGATAATTATGGATGAAGTCTAAAGACTGAATCTGAAATCTGAAGCCTAAATCTGAATTCTAAAGACCGAATCTGAAATTTGAAGCTTGAATCTAATATCTAAAGCCTAAATCTGAAATCTGAAGTAAAAAAACTTGCTTAATAATTATGGCTAAAGTCTAAAGACCGAATTTGAAATATTAAGCCTGAATCTGAATTTTAAAGACTAAATTTGAAATTTGAAGCCTGAATCTGAAATTTGAAGTAAGGAAAAAAAAAACTTGTTTGATAATTATGGCTAAAGTCTAAAGATCGAATCTGAAATTTGAATTCTAAAGACCGAATCTAAAATTTGAAGCCTGACTCTGATATCTAAAGCCTGAATCTAAAATCTGAAGTAAAAAATAAATAAATAAATAAATAAATAAAATAACTTGTTTGATAATTATGGCTGAAGTCTTAAGGACCGAATCTGAAATCTGAAGCCTGAATTTGAATTCTAAAGACCGAATGAAAAATTTGAAGCCTGAATCTGAAATCTGAAGTTGAAACAAAAAAAAGAAAAAGAAAAAGAAAAACTTGTTTAATAATTATGGCTGAAGTCTAAAGACCGAATCTGAAATCTGAAGACTGAATATGAATTCTAAAGACTGAATATGAAATCTGAAGCCTGAATCTGAAATATAAACCCTAAATCTAAAATCTGAAGTAAAAAAGAAAAAAATAATAATAATTTTTTTTTTTTTTAAAAAACCTGTATGATAGTTGTGCCTGAAGTCTAAAGATTGAACTTGAAATCTAAAGCCTGAATCTGAATTCTAAAGACTGAATCTGAAATTTGAAGCCCGAATATGAAATTTAAAGACTAAATCTGAAATTTGAAGCCTGAATCTGAATTCTAAAGACCGAATCTGAAATTTGAAGCCTAAATCTAAAATCTTAGTAAATGTAATATAGAGACATTATTCATCCACCATGTGTCCCACAATCTAGACAATTTGGGTAGCCATACATGAGTGTTTACTATGAGGATGAGTCATTACCATTTTTAAAAAAGTGGTGAACTATATCATAGGAGTCTAGCCCACTTAAAGAATCATAACAACCACAAAACAAATTCACTTTCTTCAATCCTTTGGGCCTGTTTAGTTGCTAGTAATTACCCGTAAACAATAGTAAAAGTATAATAATTGTAATTTCATGTTGTTTGAAAGAGAGGTGAAGTTTCACCTTAAAACCGCACAATACTCGACCAGTTTCAAGCCAAAACTATGTGGGGCCCGACCATGCTATTTGTAATGCATACATGCATGCATGGGTGATGCTATTGGATAACTATTTACTAACCTTGTTGCGACTTCATGGGGCCATGTAATGTATATGGTTTATCCATGTAGTCCATCCATTTTTCCAACTCATTTTAGGGTATGAGCCTAAAATGAGGTTGATCCAAAGCTCAAGTGGACCACACCAATAGAAGTGCGGACCTATTGAAACCAACCTAAGGTCTTTCATGATGTTTTTGAGAAATCCACCGCATCAATCCGTTTTTCCTACTCATATTAGGCTGTGAGCACAACAATGTAGCTAGAAGAAATCTTGCACCCCACATCTTTGGCAGTAAATTCTCTATCTTCCAGGCAACTACCAGCAATGGCAACATCCAAGCCCTTTACAACCTAACCTATACCTGTAACAAACAACTCCAATGTCTTTTAGTCGCTCCTGTGACCATCTAAAAGAAAAGAAGAAGAAGAAGAAGAAGAAGAAGAAGAGACAAATAAAGAAAGAAAAATATATGCTTTGCATTATAGAGTAGGTGAACTATAACATTACCTAGACAACTTAAAAAGGCCTTTAGCCAATATTAGAGTCAAATATCAGTCCATCCTTCTTTAATAGGCCAATGTAGTAGATAGCAACCTGAAATCATGTATTTTCTTAGAGGCAAAAAAAGAAGCAAAAGGAAAAAGAATTAATTGAAATGATTACGGACTTTGAGGGAAATGTGATTCACAAGTGATTGATATTTGTGTCTTTCCTTTTATGCATTTAGAAAAAGATTTTCTTTGCATTATAGACTAGGTGAAATATAACATTACCTAGACAACTTAAAAAGGCCTTTAGCCAATATTAGAGTCAAATATCAGTCCGTTCTTCTTTAGTCGGCCAATGTAGTAGATAGCAACCTAAAATCTGTACTTTCTTAGAACCAAGAATGAAGTAAAAGGAAAAAATATTTAATTGAAATGATTACGGACTATGGGGGAAATGTGGTTCTTTACTTGATGAAACTTACAAAGGGGAAAGCCCATAAATTGGTGAGAATTTGAGAAAACCGCAGTTATCTGTGAATATTTTATATCAAGTATTATTGATATTTGTGTCTTTCCTTTTGTGCATTTAGAAAGGTAGTGATTGAATTCTCATAGGAAAGAGATTGAGGCAAGAGTTGCTTCTGAAAAGTTGCATGCTTCTTTTTCAGAAGAGCTTGAAAAAGCCCATCAAGAGCCATTAACCTCCAATCAATAGGGCATGTGAATGTTTAGTTTAATTAATTTGTTTATTTCTTTTTATTTCAATTTTCATTTTGGATCAATCTCAATTGAAATCCCCAACTGGGTATTGTTGGATTCTGTAGATAGCATCTCTTTAGGACGTTAACAACTAGTTGCAAGAATATAACATTGAGTTTGCAGCAATACAACAGCAATCTTCAATCGGATGTAGCGTTGGCTACCAAGAACATTTCCATGTTGCAGAAGGAAAAGAACCTAATATGGAAATCTAAGCAACTTGAGGGCTCATAATGGTTTGTTACAAGAACAATTGAATTCTTCCATGGTGAGTATATCTTACATGTTACTTAATTGTTGATGTTATTACTCCATGCTTTTTAAATAAATTGTTTGATGCCATTGGGATTAATTAGAACTTACATCTGAATGAGTTTTAAATGGCGATAAAATGGTGTTAAAATACTATAATAAGTTTTTGGTGGGAGAAATAGCACAATCAAATAGGGATAAATTTGGTGGTGGATGTAGAAAAATAGCACATACATGCTAATCTCCAACTCTTTGTGACATTATGAGATCATATTTCCCTTTTTGATTTCTTCATGCACTTAGAAAATCAGTTAATTGTTTTCCCAATTGCTTAACGTGAGTTCATATTTTAAGGGACCGATCTCGTGTCAAAGAGGGTGCATCCAATAGGTAGATCATCAACTATAGTTCTACAACTCATCAAGTCTACCCAAAACAAGGCCATAAACTCAACAAATTGACTTGACTGAAGACACGAGACTCATCCTAATCATTTTTTTCATCCAATAGGTATTTTCTTTTACTTTAGACGTTGTTCTATAACATAGTGTTTGTAATTATCATTTTCCTTGCTATAGTGGATGGCGGAACAAGGTTCAATGCAATTTTTTGAATAGGATTCTTATTAAACAATTATGTGAATTATTTTTTGAATGACCATTAGGTGCAAGATTCGAAATAAAAAATAAAAATAAAATAAAAAATCTGGTAATATTTTTTTATTCACCGATATTTTAGTACGGACCAAATCCGTCGCTAATTTCTGTCAAAGTCGATGGATTTGAGGTCGACAGATAATTAACGACAGTTTTTTCAAATTTTAGCAATGGATTTTTTATTTTTTTATGATGGATCTTATCCGTTGCTACTATACGATGGACCTTATTCATTGTAGATTACACGACGGATTTTATCCATCGAAAAAAAAAGACCCAGTAAACAGCGACAGACCAAGTGACGGATGAAATCTGTTGTTTATTTGATTTTACGACGGATTTGGTCCATCGTAAATTTACGATTTTGGCATAGCGAATGCTTAATGAATATATTTTCTGCATGTTTGTATTACGAGGTGAGTCTGAGAACTTGGATTGAAAAGAATGTTAACAGCATGGATCTTAGGCTCAAGAATCACCAAGGCAATGGATGGATCTTAGGAGACCAAGATTGAAGATTTCAAGATCCCAAGATTCAAGGAAACCAAGTGGAGAAGGAAGGAAGTTGAAAGTGCAAAGTATAAAAATTTAGAGAATTTGAACTTCACTGTCTATGTCATCAACCACCAGTTGATGACATCGAAGCAAATGTTCGATGACATCGAAGAATTACATGAAAATTGAGTTTAATTGCTGGATAAATTGGATGCATTTCTCGATGACATTGAAAACCTATTCGATTACTCGTAGACCTGTTCGATGACATTGAAGGCAAAGATTTTTGCATATTTTTAGAGCAACTTGCTAGAATACTCTGATATATTCTCGATTGATCAAACGCCCTTCGATGACATTGAAGGATTGTTCGATGATAACAAAAGTTACAAAGTGCAAAAGGTGTTACACAATGTGTAAGGCCTGTATCCTAGTTCGTACTATTCCATCAACTTCTGCGGTCCTCTCAGTCGAATTTCGGCAACCATCGACCTTTAACTGATGTTTGTGCGCGATCCTAAGCTGAGTCCTACAAACTTAAGTTAACTCCATCTGAGACTTGTACAAGTGCAACCTCATCATCACCGCAGTTCTAACACCACATCTTGCACACCGATCCGATACCCTGGTCAGGAGATGTGGGCCAGCGTTCGGTGCAAGGAAAACGCCGCGCGTACGAATTTTGAGAGAATCTCTACGACTTGTCACATCAATCAATCAATCCCATCATGTTAAGATACATCAACTTTCACCCATTCCCAAGCAACCATAAAAGTCAAAAAGTCTCTTACAAGCCCATACCTTTCTTACACAAAAAACCCCAAAAGTCAAAAATCTCTTACAAACCCATCACTCACCACATCCATCACTCATCACTCCTCTTTCCTTACAACCCTCTCTCTCCTTCATTTTCAAATCTCATTCCAAGCAAAACCAAAAGCCTCCATACGTCCAAGCTCTTCCACTTTAAGAGAGCCACAAGTGTGGCCCACCTTTCCTACCCTTTCATCTCCTATCTCAACCATCTAAACCTCATCTCCTCCGTTAGAATCAAAGTTAAGGAGCAAAGGAAGCCTAGGGTGCAAGAAGAAGCCGGTGGGTGATCTTTAATTTTTTTCTTTCATCCGTTTGTTTGATTTAAGGGTCCTGTGGGACCCACCTTGATGTATATTTTGTATCAAAGAGGGGCCTATAGTGGCGGAGCCCCTCCATCACCTCCGTTGTCTGTAATCTCTCTTTCTCTCTTTTCTCTCCTTTTTCTATGATTATGGCCCACCTAATGTGTGTATATCATCCATGCCATCTACCGGTGGACTCATCTATGTGGGACACACCATGATGTTTATATGCCATCCCAACCATCCATAGGGGTGGTGTAACGCCCTGGAAAAATCCGTACTTGGACTCGAGTACCAACTCGACCAGAAATCGCGTAGGATTAATTCCTTTGGAAAATAAGTGTAAGTTAGCTAGCGCAATGCTAGAGTAGCTAGAAAATAGCCCCTGATCACTTTAAATACATTCTACAAGACCCAAAGCGAGTAGAACCAATGATGCTGTAATACTCTAAAACCTCGGATCAAACTCTAAACCGATTTGTTCTCAGGACCTCTTTGAAACTTTGTATTGGATCTAAACCGCGCGTCGAAAGTCCGATACCTACAATCTTAGACCGTTATAACCACCTAGCTGGACTTGACAATCATTTCGAAAATCAGGTCCAACAGACATTCAGAGGCTATTTCATTGAGCCTGGAGTGAAGAGAGTGAGAATAGGGTTAGATTTGGAATTTGAAATTCAAATCTGGCACACGACTTGGCACGTTATTATTAAGCGTTCTGACCGTCAGAATTCAGCCAAATTACACCCTCGGATCAGGAAAAATTTCTATTTCATATCATGAGACTTGTAGACTTGATCTACGTGTGATAATCGCTGAACTGAAACTGGACTGCTACGTGCGATCTACGAACACTACTGGTCTGAAAATGGGATGTGAGCGACATCCGACATGCATGAGCTTAAGTTCGATCATGTTCGGCCAGGGGACCTCCAGAAATGCCTTTTTGGACTGAAACAGCCTCGATTTGGTTAGGCATCAAGTAAACATTATTCCCAAGCCTGTTTTGGGCATGTTTTTGGTTATAAAAGGGCCTTAAACCCTCACTTCTCTCACCCATCCAAATTTGCTAGAAACTCTAGCTGGTGTGAGAGAAAAGGTGAGATATTGTGAGAGAGAGTGGGAGAGAATTTCCTGCTCCTTGCACTACCTGTTGCACGTGCTTAAGCAACGCACCTCAATCACTTTCCCAGCGATTTCGCCACATTTCTAGGTAAGAAAAGACCCCAAACACTTGCTGATTTAAGGTTCCGTTGGTTCCTTAGCATGGTAGCTTATACATCTTGTGAAATACGTTGCCTGTTCGCCGTAGACGAAGCGTATACGCTCCGTTCAAATCAATACACTTCTAGGATAAAAGGTGTGGATTCTAGACGCTTTGATTGGCTGATTTCAACGCTTTCAATGTCATTTAATAGTAGATTATCAACGGAAACACCGTTTGACATGTACAACATGTGTCCGTTTCCTGTTTCGTAAGCAGACAAAAAATATGAGATTTAGGGCATTTTAGTCATTTGTAGAAAATACTATTTTCATCCATATTTTGCTGATATAATTGAAATGGCTTCTTGTCACATTAGGATATTAGGAATGCGTGCATAATCAGTTTGGCAAAGAGATTCGCCCAAATGCGCACTTTGAGTCGACATACTATATGTAGACTTAAATGTGTAGACTGTATTTGTATAAATGTTTGTATTAGTATGTATTGAATTAAATGGTGTTATGAATTAGTTTGAGATTGAATTCTCAAATAATATGTTGATGTAAATGATTTCCTACATGTTGGCTATATGCATGATTTCATTATATGTATGAAATGCATGTGTTAGATGATTTACTTAAGTTGTATGTTATAACATGTGTTAACATGCTCACATTATTGTATTTCATTCCCATTACTCTTATGTGATTGCTGATGTGAATTCATAAATGTTTGGGACTATACCTAGTCCAGGTAGTCGGTAACTGAGTAAATTCGTGGTTGGCTTATCTTTGCCATGAACGACGCGTCGATGAACGCGAGTCATGTTTTGGAGTTGGCGGCAGTGGTTAGGCCACACGAAGTATTTTATGCACTTCATGTCGTTCGACTTGAGATGCACTCGTGCTAGTCGAGCCCATCAAGTAACCCGATTGTCCATTATATGTTCACCTTGTATGAGTCATAATTGCTTGAAATTAGGGTACTGAACTTACCATTGTAAACCCTATTAACCATGGTACCTTGATCCATAAAGACTCATGAACCGGGCATGGTGGTATGGGACACCGTGGTCGAGCTGTCGGCCTACGCTGGGGCCACAAACCTCCCCGTAGTGACCAGTGAGCACCTATGACTCGTGAGCAGATTATGGTGGTATGAGACACTATATTCTTGCTGTCGGCCTACACTGATCAGGCGACGAGCCCTTTGTAGTGACCGCGAGCGTATTCTGAGTCTATGGGAGGCAACGACCCTTCCGTAGCAATGAGAGTACAGTAGCCCTGTATTGATAAGGTGATGGGGGAGCAGTGCAACGAGTGCGAGCAACAGCCCTGGTAGCCCTTGTAGCGACCTACAAAATATACATCGTATGAGATTACTAGGAGTGACGACCCTAGACAGGATCTGTGTTGGGATTGATATAAGGGAAGTATCTTAGTTTCCCAATCCTACTGTATGAATGGACTAATAATTACTCGGTAATCATATCACCATCACATTGCATGTGCCTGAAAGATGTGAAGCACTGTGGGAAGAAAACATGCCGCGGGCGTAAGATGGTGCCGTATTAGGGAGATCGTCGGTGAGGGCATCCATCATGTCACGTCATATTGTATTAACAACAGTATTAGGAATGTTTGATTTACTGCTTTACTATTATCACATGATTGATTTGTGAACATGTTAATCTTTGCTCTATTATTCCACTGAGTTAGCTACTCACTCCCACGTTACAGGATGGTGTTTGCAACACCCACCAGACCCTGTCTTAGATGCAGGTGAGGCAGCGATTCAGGAGGCAGAGCCGGATTATGATGAGGACCAAGATGAGTTCTCATATATGCAGTACCACGACGACTTTACTTAGGTGGCCTGGATTGACGGGACTTCTCAGTGGGACTACTTTTGACATTTTGATTCTGTTTATTTACATGTATATGAGACTCAGAGATGTATTTATACTTTGGAGAAAGTTGAGATCTATTTTATTTTTCATACAGTGATATGTATATCCTTTAGTCTTCCGCTTGCTTTTATCACTGAATCTGGAGTATGAATTGCAGTTTTGGTATACTTTTACTCATGTGAATGCTTTAACTCAGACAACGTTGAATCATAATCATTTTTATTGCATAAGTGATGGTCTGGAACTCGGGAGTCGGGTTTATACACGACCCCCGATTTTCAGGGTGTTACAGGTGGGCCCACCTTGAGGTGGCTAACAGTGGGGGTGGCTGCCAGTGAAGTGTGATCCAACGTGGCCCACTTAGCTCCCTAGCTTAGGTGGCAGATCAAGGGAAGGATGCCTCGTTTTAACACTGGAGGTCTTGGTATCGATCCCTGTGGTGGTGGCTAACATGGAGTGTGTACTGACATGGGTATGGAATGACCGTGGGGTCCATGGGACCCATCCACTCCCTCCATCTGCCCAGATGGGCCACACCATGGTGTATGGGTCTTATCTAAACCGTTCACTCTTTCTGGACGATGGGGCCCACGTCTGTGTGGGCCCTCCCTGACATTCTAGATCCATGGTTGAACTGGTAAACTAAGTGAAGGATACCTCGTTGCAACGTTAAGGCCTTGGCATCGATTTCCTAGTGGGGGTGGCTAACTATGCAGTGTACGGTGGAGTCCATGGGACCCACCTGCACCGTCCACCCATTTTGATGGGCCACGCCATCAGGGTAGGCATCCAAGCCATCCACCATCTTTGGGATGGTGGGACCCACTCCCTCATGTGGGGCCCTCCCTGATGTTTGTATGGTTGTGACCGTCTAGGCCCTGGACGGCCTGGACGTCTGAAGGGTTATATATATATTATCGTATATATTATGTATTATATAATATTATATATTATATTTAATATACATGATGTGGTGGGACCTACGTGGGACCCACCTTTGCCTCCTTACAGCAGTAAAAGTTGCACGTGTATAATAAATATAATATTATATATTATATTACAAAGATCTAAGGGTGGGACCTACGTGGAACCCACCTCTTTTTAAGGCAGCAATGCTGCTCGTATAGTATCTCTCTCTCTCTCTCTCTCTCTCTCTCTCTCTCTCTCTCTCTCTCTCCCTCTCTCTCTCCCTCTCTCTCTCCCCCTCCCCGTAACGTCAGTGGGATGTAGGCCCCACATGATGTATGTGTTTTGACATATGCCGTCCATCTGTTTTGTTAGTGGGGCCCACTGCCATCTGGCGACAGCCACTTCTGTGGGTCCCACTATTAAGGATGCCTCATATAGTATAAATAATATATTATATTATATATTATAATATTATATTATTTGAGAAAGGTGGGCCCTACGTGGGACCCACCCCTACTCCCTTTGTTTTAATGCAGCCAAGTTGTACAGTTACAACTATGCGTTATATATATTATATTCTTTATATATAATGCATGAGGGTGGGCCCTAGGTGGGACCCACCTCTGCCTTAAAAATGGGCAGCAGGCTGCACATGGAGGCTTGCATGGTATATGTGTTTTACACACATCACCCATCCGGCGGTGGGACCCACTCTCTATGTATAGGCTTTATCTACACCATCCCCTATTTGAACAGTGGGGCCCACCATGATGCAAGTGTTTTATCCATGTCATCCAACCGTTTGTAAGATCATTTTACAGTATGGGAAAATAGTGGTAAATCATATCTAAAGTTCAAGTGGACCCCACAATTTAAATAGTAGACAGTGACATCCACCGTTCAAACTTCTAGGGCTGTGGTGGTTTCTAAATAAGATGATATTATTTTCACTTCATTTATCTCTATGTTAACTTATGAATAGGTCGGATCTCGAATATACATGAGGTTGGGCCCAAATGAGGCCCATCAGTGTGGCCCATTTGATATATATGAAGCCCGTTGGTGCGGCCCATATAATGTGGCCAATGTGATGTGGCCCGCTTGACATAAGAGGCCGATTGTGATACATTTGAGGCCCAGGTGCGAGGCCCGCTTGACATAAGAGGCCGATTGTGATACATTTGAGGCCCAGGTGCGAGGCCCACCTGATGAGTATTCGAGACCTAATGCGATGTGTGTGAAGCCCATGAGCGTGGCCCAATGTAATGTATGTGTGTGGCTGTTGCATTGTTTATGAATTCCTTATGTAGATCACTCCTTGGGAGCAATGCTGGTTAGATGTCCACATTGAGGGGTAATGATGGTTAGATATCCTCATTATGACCTTCCCTTAGGCCTTGTTAGGCCCATTCTCTTCATGAGTTAACTTAAATATGTGGGCCCCATTCACCATAGACGGGTGGCTCTGTGTTATCAGATTTGATATAACCACCGCCGAGTGTTGATCTTTATACTATGGTTGATTGGCTGATCATCTATGGACCCCGCTTTGTTTATCTACTGATTATCGATGCCGATTATTGAGGTTGACGCTGATTATCGACCCTGATTATTGGTGTTGATTATCAATGCTGATTATCAGTGCCGATTATCATGACCGATTTATCGATTCTGATTAGCGATCGAGGCCAATTATCGTGACCAATTTTTTAATTCTGATTGACTGATAGGAAGAGGTTATCTCACATAAGCGCAGGATTAACGCGTGACTAGATCGTATGACTCATGCATCTTGCATTATGTTTTGTGATTATTGTACGCCCTAGTGACATCAGGGCCATAGCCTCCACAGGCATATCGTGGATGGCTAGATGGGATACCTAAAATGTTTGGTTCGAGCATCGGCCTGCCATAGATGGCCCTGGGTGAAAATCTATAAAACCCTCTTGGTACTAAAGGATGCCCCAACGTCAAGACCGAGTGGATACATGAGTGCCCGAGTGCCGAATACCAGGAGGCTGCGTCTCTCACTGTGTCGTGGTCAGTTGGGAGGGGGTGTGGCCTTACCTGCCCGAGGGAGTAGGCATAGCTAGGCTGAGTTTGACCAGCTCGAGGAATAGGTCCGCTATCGACGAGCCGAGTAGGTATTAGTAGACTACTGGTTAGGCGGATAGTGAGGTCTCTTCCACTTACCTAGTTGTGCGCTTGATGGGGCGGCAGGTGGCGTGAAGTGTACTAGACTCCGGTGATGATCCCAGAGAGGAACCGTACTGATATGTGGACTTATTAAGCAAGAGTTGCACACTCATTCATTCATTCATTCACTATCCACTCAGGCTGGTGGTGTGCAATGATTTGTTACGTGTACCTTCGCAATGGTCAGGATTTCCATTGGGCGCACGACTAACCTGAGATCAGGAGTTTACCACATTGAGTCTGACTATCCAAATTTAGGTATGGGACTGGTTTGGATAGAAGTCCCTTAGGATGGACCCCATAGCTTGCGATACTACGTACTATCATCCCGACTTCATACTCCAACATATTCATTTCATTTGCACCGCATATTGCATCACATCCACTTTATATGGCATTTTGGGTTACTGTGTTTTCGTATCTATATGGTCTAGATATGACATCTAATATTTGGTTCTCTATGATTCCTCATTCGCGTAGCTAATCTACCTTGTTTCATCAGTATATGATATTTTTTAATTATATTTTTACATCGCATAGCCTAGATAAGTCTTATGGTATTTATGATCTTGCCAGTATTCTGATATTTTATGATTATGGATTTGTCAGTATTTTCGATTACTTTGATTACTCTAATATTTCTTACTTGGGACTTATCTTGTGCACACACTTTCACCACCCTCTAAGCTTTCTATAAGCTTATGCACGATAGATGCATGCAGGTGGCATTAGGTTGCAACAGCGTTCAGCTTAGAGTGTGCAGCAGACTTTTGGAAATTTGATTTCGATATATGTATTTACCTTACAACATTGTATTCAAATAATTATATTAGTGGATATGTGATGATAATGTTGCCTTTATGATTTGGGTATACTTGTGGTTATGCTTCTTATAAAAAATATATATACGTTGTAAAATCCTCCTTGTAGGATCCCAGGATCGGAACCTGGCGTATGAACGCTGGGAGCTGAGAATGGGGAACTACAGAGTCTGTCGGTACCGGATTCAGTGATCGAAATTCCTGTGAATCTGATTTCCGGATTTGGGGCGTGACACAGTGTGAAAAGGCATGACTTTCAAATTCAAGTTACGTTCGATGACATCGAAGGCATCACGCAGAGTATGTAAATTTGAGGTTTTCATAGACGGTCGGACTAAGGTTATAAATATGTGTTGTTTAAGGAGTTTTAAACAAGACTTACATTTCAAAGAGCATAGCCAAAGGGTGGAGCAGCCTCCCAAGAGTTTCTCTTCTTTCCTTATTTATTTTTAATGTTTTGTTTAAGGGTTTTAGTTTCAATCATGTCTATGGTTAATAAAACCTCTTAACTAGGGATAAGAGGTGAAGATTGTAGTGTGTTGGGATGATTATCTTGCTTTGATTCTTGTTTATGTTGAACCTCATTAATTTCTAGTTTGAATTTAAGGAATATTTTCAGTTTTCTATGATTTATTGTGACTCAAATTACAATAGATAATGTGCTAACTTTGAATATCTTCTTTTCCTAGTTTGAGATTGTGTGATTGGTAAAACTCGTGATTCACCATTATCTTTTGGGCATGGTAGATGCATGAATTCCCTTCCAATCATCACTAGGTCAATGAAAAGTTCAGAGATATGATTTTTCAATTGGATAAGATAGGACTCCAATTCCAATTGTGTTTCTTAAATTAAGTGAGGTAGCATCCTGATAGCTACAAGTAGATCCTTGGTGCTCTAGTTTCCTTTCAATTATTGATCATTTATTCACGATTACTTTCAACTATTCCTAATTTTAAGATAGATCTTGTTCTAGTTCTAGTTCTAGTTGTTTTCATAATATGAACAAGTTTAGTCCTTGTGGATTCGACCTTGGTCTCACCTAGTTATTAATACATCGTGACCCTGCACTTGGGGTTGTGAACAGTATAAATCAATCAGATGATAGTTAGAGGGTGGGGTTCGTCCTCTGAGGATAGTTACTCCTTTGCCTTCCGTAAAAAAAGAATTAAATGGAATAAAAGAGAATTCCTTACGGTCGGTCGTTGGGATGAAGATTATAGCTATAATTATCTACTACTGCATTAACACTACAAAATACATTAAGGAATGTAAATGGCTAGTGTGGAAAGTAAATGATTATACCAAGTAATGTACTTGATAAGGAAAGTAGATAGTTACATTACGGAATGTAAATCTGTCGAGATAATTGAAAGATAAATTTTTGTTTTTATTGGTTTGGTTGGTGTGATGCAACCTTTTTCATTCTTGCCTTGATCTTCTATTTATACCTCTAATCCAGGAATTCTGGATTCTTCCCACATTCTAATGGTTGTTATAATCGTTCAGCACTACTACCTTCTGGATGCTTCCCACGATCTATTTCATTGAATTTTTTCTGTAACTAATTAGCTAATAATTGTACATATTTCGACCATTAACCATCCGTTGGTTAGTCACTTAGACTCAGTCACATATGCATCGACCTATTTAATATAATTGATACGTTGTAATCCATTCCTCATGATGCAATAGTACACATCCGCAGGAAATCTTCTGACCACAATATGCATTTTGTACATGTAATCTACCTTGATTGGTCAAAAATAGACCTTGGCCGGATAGGGTACAAACTGTCACAACCATCCAATCCTTCACCAGATTTCATTGAATTGGCTTCCTTTGATGAATCAAATGATATCTCCTCCTTTTAGGTTTTAGGATATGTAACACCTTGAAAATCGGGGGTCATGTAGAAACCCGACTCCCGAGTTTCAGACCATCACTTATGCAACAAATATGATTATGATTCAATGTTGTCTGAGTTAAAGCATTCACATGAGTAAGATTATACCAAAACTACAATTCATACTTCAGATCCAGTGATAAAACGCAAGCAGAAGACCGAAAAATATATATATCACTGTACGAAAATAAAATAATCTCAAACTGTCTCCAAAGTATGTATACATCACTGAGTCTCATATACATGTCATAAAGCAAGAAATAAATATCAAGTGATAGTCCACTAGCATGTCCCGCCGATCCAGGCCACCTAAGCAAAACCGTCGGAGAACTACATATACGAGAACTCATCCTGATCCTCGTAGTAATCTGGATCTGCGTCTTGAATCGCCTCATCACCTGCATCTAAAACTGGATCTGGTGGTGTTGCAAACACCGTCCCGTAACATGAGAGTGAGTGATCAACTCAGTGGAATAATAGAGCAAAGATTAGCATGTTATCAAATCAATCACGCGTTAATAGTAAAGCAAACAATCAACCATCTCTAGGTACTGTTGTTAATGCAAGCATGAAATGACATGATGGATGCCCACACCGACATACTCCCTCATACGGCACCATCTTATGCCCGCGGCATGCTTGCGTTCCTCAGTGCTCCACATCTTTCAGGCACATGCAATGCGATATAGATAATGATTACCGAGTTGTTATTAGTCCTTTCATTCGGCAGTATTGGGAAACTAAGGTACTTCCCTTATATCAATCCCAACATAGATCCTATCTAGGGTTGTCACTCCTAGAAATCTCATACGATGTTGTATTTGTAGGTCGCTGCAAGGGCTGTCAGGGCTGTTGCTCGCACTCATTGCACCACTCCCCCATCACCTTATCAATACAGGCCTAATGTACTCTCGTCGCTACGAAAGGGTCGTCGCCTCCCGTAGGCTCAGAATACGCTCGCGGTCACTACAAAGGGCTCGTCACCAATCAGATTAGGCCGACAGATCGAATGTAGTATCTCATACCACCACAATCGGTTCACGAGTCATAAGTGCTCACTGGTCACTGCAGGGAGGTTTGTGGCCCTAGCGTATGCCGAAAGCTCGACCACGGTGTCCCATACCACCATGCCCGGCTCATGAGTCTTTATGGATCAGGGTCCATGGTTAACAGGGTTTCCAATGGTAAGTTCAGTATCCTAGGTTCAAGCAGTTATGACTCATACAGGGTGAACATATAATGGCCAGTCGGGTTATTTGACGGGCTCGACTAGTACGAGTGCATCTTAAGTCGAATGACATGAAGTGCATGAAACACTTCGTGTAGCCTAACCACTGCCGCTAAATCAAAACACGACTCGCGTTCATCGACGCGTCCTTCATGGCAAATAGAAGCCAACCACAAATTCAATCCATTACCGACTGCCTGGACTAACGTATAGCCCCAAACACTTGAATATCAACATCAGTAATCATATGAGAGTAACAGAAATGAAATACAACAATGGAAGCATGTTGACACATGTTATAACATACAACTTAAGCAAATCATCCAACACATGCATTTCATGTATATAATGAAATCAATACATATAGCCAACATGATGGAAATCATTTACATCAGCATATTACTTGAGAATTCAATCTCAAAACTCATTCACAACACCATCTACTCAATACATACTAATACAAACAGTTAGCCTACAAACTTTAGTCTACATAGCGTATGTCGACTCAAAGTGCGCATTTGGGCGAATCTCTTCGCTAAACAGATCATGCATGCATTCCTAATATCCTAACACGAAAAATAACCATGGAAAACATTTCAGCAAAATATGGATGTAAACAGTATTTCCTATGAATGACTAAAATGCCCTAAATCTCATATTTTTCATACGTTTACGAAACAGAAAACGGACAGCATGTTCTACATGTCAAACAGAGTTACTGTCGATAATCTACTATTAAACGACATTGAAAGATTTGAAATCAGTCAATCAAAGCATCTAAAATCCTCACCTTTTGCCCTAGACGCGTATCAGTTTGAATAGGATGTATACGCTTCGTCACCGGCGTACATGCAACCTAATGCACAAGATACATAAGCTATTTTGATAATGACTCGAAGAAATCCCTAAAACAGCAAGTGGTTAGGGTTTTCTTACCTAAGAGTGCGTTGGAAATCACCGAAAAAGTGATTAGGATGCGGTGCTTCGATATGAGCGAAAGCTGGTGCAAGTTGAGGGAAATCTCTCCCACAAGTCTCTCACTTTCTCTCACTTTCTCTCTCTCTCTATGTAGGGTTTGTTGCAAATTCGTATGGGAGGGTTCTGAGAGGGTTTAAAGCCCTTATATAGGCTAAAACATAACCTAAATAGACTTGGGAACAAAGTATACTTAGGTTATAGCCAAATCAGGGCTGTTTCGATCCAAAAGAGCGTTTCGGGAGGTCCCCTGGCCGAACGCGATTGGACTTAAGCTCATGATCACTGGATCTTGCTCACATGAAGTTTTCAGACTGGTAAAGTTCCCAGATCGCACGTGGCGGTCCAGTTTCAGTTCAGCGGTCATCGTACCTAAATCAGGTTACAAGTCTCATGATATGAAAGAGAAATTTTTCCTGATCCGAGGGTGAAATTTGGCTGAATTCTGACGGTCAGAACACTTAATAATAACGCACAACGACACGTGCCAGATTTGAAATTAATCTCCTAAACCTTTACCCTATTCTCACTCTCTTCAGTCCAGGCTCAATGAAATAGCCTCAGAACATCGGTTGGGCTTGATTTACGTAATGATTGTCAAGTCCAGCTAAGCGGTCATAATAGTCTAAGATTGTAGATATCAAACTTTCGACGCACAGTCCAAATCCAATATGGAGTTTCAGAGGGTTCCTGAGAGCAAACAGGTTTAGAGTTTGATCCAAGGTTTTAGGGTATTATAGCGTCATTGATTCTACAAGTTTTGGGTCTTGCAGAACGTATTTAAAGTGATTGATGCTAATTTCATAGGTAAACTAGCGTAGCGCTAGTTAACTTACACTTATTTTCTAAAGGAATTAATCCTGAGTGAATTCTGATCAAGTTGGTACTCGAGTCTCAGTATGGATTTTTTCAAGGCATTATAGGATATTGACAGTCCTTTATGTCCCATTCGCTAACAATTCCAGTAGTTCAACTTGCCTTTTCCTTTTGACTTGGATCTAAATCAAGACCTCTCATTCTCTCACTTAGAAGATGTTCCCCGAGAAAATAATGCATCCATAGAAGTACATTCACTTCCTCTCTTGTTTCTCAATTGCCTCGATTGAAGGGCTGAGATAAGGGTCTCCACGTCCAAGTTATCCCTACCATAGTAGAGAGTATCAACCAGATACTTATATGGCTCCGAGAGAGATTTCAACCAAATAAGGGCTTTTCTCTCATCCTTGATTTTTACCTCCATGCTTATCAACTTGCAAACTAGCTTATTGAAGATGTTAATGTTCTCAGATAGATCCGACCCTTCCACCTTTTTCTGAGTGGAAAACTATTTTTACAGATATAGACCATGTATATGCTCTCTAACTTTTCTCAAAAGCCTGTGGTAGTTGTATCTTTAATGATATTTTAAATGACATTATCGAACAAACACAATTGAATTGTGTTAATCACCCTCTAATCAAGTTCATCCCAATCTTCTTTCTTCGTAGATTTCAACTGATGCACTTTTTCAAGGAGTGCATGCTGCAACCCTTACTGAATTAAGAGGGCTTTCATCTTCAACTTCCATAGTTCAAAGTTATTTTTGAAATTACGTTGGTTGTCTAATAAGACACCAAGCTACATGGAAGCTTACAAAACTTATAATTATGTCTCTTCCAATCCAAGTGGTTTCAAGTATATATACTGCGATAGATACAACTAATTGAGTAACTAGTCTATATGTGAGATGACAAATATCAATTACATGTGCTTACAAATTAAATGCCTAGCATATAATCTATTCATGCATTCATAATAAAAAAAATTCAACACAAGCGTAAATAGAATTTCAAACAAAAACAATTGTAAACACAAGGATGTATAATGGTTCGACTAACTGCCTACTCCACTCCATGCAGAGGCACTCTCCTCAAGTGTACAAGATTTCACTATCTCAGAGTGTAACATCCTAAAATTTTATGGCTAGAGTTTATACTTATGCCCGAGAAAACCAGGTGTTAATAATTGAATGAATTAAATGCTTTAAAAAATCACACTATATTTTTTTCCATTTAGATCACATCCAATCACATTCCTGAAGGTAATCGTTTACGAGAATAAAATCGATTGTAATTATTATTTCATGAAAGTAAGAGAATTCAAAAAATTATCAAATGCTCTCTCAATGGGAGCTTATTACATTATCGAGTTCGCAGTAAAAGTAAAAATCTAAATAATGAAACTATCATCTTATTATTTTAGTATAATCTTCCATAGGTAGATGGTCCTCTAGGTCTTTAATCTGCTCATCACCTATATGATCTGTTCGGTTGGAGAGGGTCAATGCCCTACTCATAGTGATGGTTATCTTTTAAGATTAACAATAATTCAAGAGATTCGTAAAAGTAATGTATGGGTTCTGATACATCTAATACTCCACCACTATGTGGGGTGTCAGTGTGCGCAACAAATATATATGATGCATTCCTAGTGTTGAGGATCAAATATTGCATATTATCCCCCAATTATATCTTGGTTTTATGAATATGATACTGCTTAATGTCTTATTTTACTCATGTTTGTGTTGTAAGGTGAATTTAAGAGCTTATATTGGAAAAGGTGCTAAAAGCATGAATTTAATGCTCAAAGATCACCAAGGAAAGGGATGGCTCTTTGGAGACCAGGATTAAAGAATTTACATGCCAAAGATCTAAGGAAACCAAGTGATGAAGGAAGAGAATCGAAAACTTGAAGTGAAGAAAAGAAATCCTGAAAATTATCCTGAAAGCATATTCCAGAACCAGAAAAGTCTAATTCTGAAAAACTACCAAAATTACCTTCAATCATATCGAAGGTACTTAGATGCACTAAAGATCATATCGAAGGTACTTAGATGTATCAATGATGGAATAAAAAATTGCAGTATTTTTAAGCCAAACTCATTGGACAGTTTTGGACTAGTTTTAATGATTTCGAAAGACCTTCGATGCATTGAAGCTTATATTGAAGATCATATCGAAAGACCTTCGATGCATTGAAGTTGTTACGGAGATTTTATGTGGGGTGCGTAAATTTGAGGCAGTTTCTAGATTCTTCTAAGTCAGTGTGAAAGGAGGTGTTGCTCAACTATAAATAAGAGTCCTCACGGCATCTCTGGGAATCATCTAGGGTTTGGAGGAGCAAAGCGTAAGGGTGGAGAGCTGTTGCCAAGTGTTTTCCTTCCTTTTTTCCTTGATTTTCATGTTTTAGGATTTTAGATCCAATCATTCTATGGTTGGTTAAACCTTAGCTAGGGCTAAGAGGTGAAGTTTGTAGCATGATGGGATGTTTTTATTTCTTTGATTTATATTTATGTTGAACTTACTTTGATTCTAGTTTAGTATTTAAGGAATACTTTTAGTTTTTAATAATTTATTGTGACGTAAATTACAGTATATCTGCAATAGCTTTGAGTATCTTTTTTGTCCTGTTTTGAGATTATAGGATTGGTAAATCCTATTGTTTGCCATCGTCGTATGGGCATGGTTTCGTGATGGAATCCCTGCCAATTATCATAATTCTCCTCTTTTGAGAATTACGTCAAACAAAGTTCAAATTTGATCTTAATTGCTATATCTTCCAATTCGATAGAATAGGACTCCAATTCCAATTGTGTTACTTGAATCAAGTAAGAAATCAGCCTAATTGCTACAAGTGGATCCTTGGAAACTTTAGTTCCCACCTTTGAATTCTTAATTTTTTAATTAAACACATCATAATTACTTACTTTTTATTCCTAGTGTAGATTTAGATTTTCTTCTAATTTTGATTCTAGTTACTTTCAGAATACACACGAGATTAGTCCCTGTGGATTCAACCTCAATCTTATCGAGATTATTACTACATTGCGACCGTACACTTGGGGTTGTGAACACCTAGCAAAGTGTGTGCAACTCATCATACGTAGTAATCATCTTAATGTGTAAAATAATTCGTAGAAAATCCACTCGCCCTACATCCCATAACTACGGAGATTTACCGGCATGTCTAACATTAATGTGGATTTATGCAAACATCTCAAGGTGACATAACTTCAAGGCTGGGGGATTTAAGTAACACGATGTATTCATGGAGCGACTATTTGTGACATCCAACCTCAAAATGTGATGTAAGACGCATAGTGATTTACTTACAATGATCATACATCATGCCAACCAACCCATGAAATTACGTACCAACCGAGAAGACTGCTACCAGTAATGTATTACGTCCACGATAAATATTTGAATCACTAATTGTGATACGTCTAACACATCACTTACATTGATAGAGAAATAATTCAAATCATGGGGGTTTTAAAATTTTAAGGCACATGCCTAAGCCATAAAATTAGATAGCACATAGCTAAGAAAATTAGGAGGAGAGTAGTAATGGCTAACTCAACAAAGAGGAGAGTGGCAATGGCTAACTCAACAAAGCAGAAGGTGGTAAGGGCTAACTCAATAAAGAGGAGAGTGACAATAGCCAACTCAACAAAGAGAAGAGTAGCAAGGGTCAACTCAACAAAATTAGTAAAAGCAAGGGCAAGACTTGTATCCATCGTCCCATATAAAAATAATGAAGATCACTCGTAATTAACATATAATCTCAAAGGGTAAATAATTGTTAGGGGTAAATTAAACAATTGCAAGGAGAGAATCATAGTAATATAAGAGCATGTAAAAAGGCAAGATTATATCAACTTAAATCAAAGTAAGCTTAAAGGATTTTCTCACATGAATTCTGAAAGATCATGCATAATTAACATCACACCTTAATCATAATTCCCAATGGATAAATCATTGATGGGGGGTAAATTAAATATTTGCATGGAAGATTCAAAACATGGGAGGAAACATAATAATTCATATCAACTCAAGTTAATATAAGCTTAAAGGAATCTCTTACCTTAGCCTTAGATCTAAACTCTATGTAAATATCCATGTAGGAAAGTTTTCATATGAATCACGACATCGCTTGAGCAAGAGGAAGATACCAGATGTTTGGAGAAGGAAGCGGATGATAGACATCTATGCTTCTCTCTCTCTCTCTCTCTCTCTCTCTCTCTCTCTCTCTCTCTCTCTCTCTCTCTCTCTCTCTCTCTTTCCTTGGACATTTGAGAGGTGGGCGTGTGAATGGAGAGGAGAACGCACGCCCCCTTTTTTAAAAGGGAGTGGTTGTATGAGAGGGGCGTATTTCACATCACACTTGGATTGAGTTTCTCCAATTTTTCCCTTTTTAACATATTTCTTTAAATCTAATTCATCCATTATGTCAGGGTCATCGAAGAGAGCTGGGGTATATGATTTTCTTAGTGATCTGAAATTTAGATTAGCCAATCTTGAAAATTCTCCTAATAGGTGAGAAAACGAACTTGATCTCAATTAACAGTCCATACTTAATGATCATGGCCCAAATTTGAAAGAAATGTGTAATCAAGATAGGCAAACGGTTAGGAAAATTTTGGTAGTTGATCGATGGTGGAAAAAGCCTAGATCTAACATATCACCTATTGCATCAACAAGAAGAAACTGGCTTCAACGTTCAACGATGCAGGATCATAGATTGGGGTCTACATTTTGTATAGCCTCATAGTCATATGATACCAGAGTGTGGTCCAAATTTGAGTTAAGATGGACGTAAGTAGTTAAATCAGAATATCTAGATTTATAAGGAGTTGATAAGCCTTGAAAGGATAACTTTGCGCTTAAGGAAAAGCTTACCAAAGTGGGGTCTTCATATTTCACACTTGGTCCATATTATGCGTAATCTAAGTTGTTCATATGAAGAAAAATATCAAGTTGTTCGTATGAAGAGAAATATCCTACTACGAGTACTCATGAGATTTCTTCACTCAATGGACACCAAAATCAACGATTAAGGAGCCGATTTGTCAATTGGGTCACTTTTACAATGATCTAAGGGCTGAAATTTGACGTGAATGATTAATTTATGATAAATAAGCACGTTATAAAATTTTATATCAAACAAATTGTGGGAACCATGTGATCCAGAATTCATGGGTCTAAGTTAATGACATTTTTATAATTATTGCTGATATAAGAGTTTTGAAAAATCTAATGGTTCTAAATGGTTATATGCACGTTTTTATGTAATTCTAACAAAAGTATATATATCTAATTATTATGAATAAAGAGTTACTCACCTAATTAATTAGGGAATCACTACAAGAAATATGGTTTTTACCTACGAAACTTTTACCTACAAAATTAATTTTCGTAGGTAAAGTAAACTTTTATCGAAACTTTTCGTAGGTAGGTAAAAGTCATCTTTACCTATGAAACTTTTCGTAGGTAAAATGTGTTTTCACGAAAAGTTTACTTTAGCCTACGAAATCTAATTCTGTAGGTAAAAAACATATTTACCTACGCAAATTTTCGTAGGTAAAGGGTTTTTTCAATTTTTCTAAATAATTAAAAATCTAAATGTTTAATTTTACTGACGAAATTAATTTTGTAGGTAAAAACAAGCTTCACCTACGAAAAGTTTTGTAGGTAAAAATTGAAATGTTTACTTTTACCGACGTAATTTAATTTTGTAGGTAAAAGCTATCTTCACCTACGAAAGGTTTTGTAGGTAAAGGGTGTTTTCAATTCTTCACAATCCTTCGAAATGTAGAAAAATGAAAGGCTTACTTTTACCTATGAAATCTAATTTCGTAGGCAAAAGTCATCTTTAACTACGAAAATATGCATAGAAAAAATCCAAAATTGTACTTAAAAGTCATCTTTACCTACGAACATTTTCGTAGGTAAGGGTGTTTTGAATTTTTAAAAAAACCAGAAATCAAAAAGTTTACTTTTACCTACCAACCGTTTCATAGGTAAAAAAAACATGTATGGGCTTTTACCTATGACTATTTTCGCAGGTAAAAGCATATATAAGACTTTTGCCTGCAAAATATTTCGTAGGTAAAAATATAATATTTAGCTTAAATTTTAAATGTTTTACCTATGAAAGATTTCGTAGCTAAAAAACGTGCATGAGACTTTTACCTACGCAATGATTCGTAGGTAAAAATATAATCTCTAACTTCCTTTTCAAATGTACTTAAGACATTTACCTACGAAAATGTTTGTAGGTCAAAAACGTGTATCAGACTTTTACCTACGAAATGGTTCGTAGGTAAAAATATAATATTTAATTTAAATTTCAATCGTTGAGACTTTTACCTACGAAAATTGTCGTAGGGAAAAACGTTTCTGAGACTTTTACCTACGAAATATTTCGTAGGTAAAAGTCTTATTTTTTTTAAAGATTTTCCAACTCAAAATTCCTGATATACACCTATTACAATATAGTTCATCATATTCTTCTTGATATACACATATTATATAATATATTTCATCATATTCACATTCACATCCATCTAAACCCAAACTACATAAATCCATCCAAACATAAACTACATTCATCCGAACAAAAACAATATTATCCACATAACATTCATCCACGCATAAATACATATAAGTTTAACATTATAAATAAAATACAAAAAATTATTCATAGCGTTAGGGAATTGAGAATAGGTTTAGGTTTAGGAAATCGGGTTCGGGATCGGGATCGAGTTTAGGTTTGGATTTTCAAGTTTAGGTTTAGGTTTAGGTTAGGGAGTTGAGATTAGGATTAGGTATAGGTTTAGGTTTAGGGATTTGAGAATACATTTAGGTTTTAGGTTTATGTTTAAGTTTTAGGTTATAGGTAAAGGTTTAGGGTTTAGGTTAAGATTAAGGTTAGGTTATAGGATATAAGCTTAGGTTATATGTTATAGGTTAAGGTTTAGCTCATAGGTTTTGGTTTAGGTTAAGGCTATAGGTTTAGGTTTAAGTTTAGGTTTAGGTTATAGGTTTAGGTTATAAGTTAAAGCTTTAGGGAATTGAGAATTGGTTAAGGTCTTGGTTTAGGAAATCGGGTTCGGGTTTAGGTTCAGGATCAAGTTTAGGTTTGGGTTTTCAAGTTTAGGTTTAGGTTTAGGTTAGGGAGTTGAGATTAGGATTAGGTGTAGGTTTAGGTTTAGGGATTTGAAAATATATTTACGTTTAAGGTTTAGGTTTTAGGTTATAGCTTTAGGGAATTAAGAATAGGTTAAGGTTTAGGTTTAGGAAATCGGGTTCGGGTTCGTGATCGGGTTCTGGATCGGGTTCAGGTTTGGGTTTTCAAGTTTAGGTTTAGGTTTAGGTTAGGGACTTGAGATTAGGATTAGGTGTAGGTTTAAGTTTAGGGATTTGAAAATACATTTACGTTTTAGGTTTAGGTTTTAGGTTATAGCTTTAGAAAATTAAGAATAGGTTAAGGTTTAGGTTTAGGAAATCGGGTTCGGGTTCGGGATCGGGTTTAAGTTTGGGTTTTCAAGTTTAGGTTTAGATTTAGGTTAGAGAGTTGAGATTAGGATTAGTTGTAGGTTTAGGTTTAGGGATTTGAGAATACATTTAGGTTTTAAGTTTAGGTTTAGGTTTTAGGTTTAGGTTATAAGTGTAGGTTATAGGTTTAGGTTTAAGTTTGGTTATAGGTTAAGGTTTAGGGAATTGAAAATAGGTTAAGGTTTAGATTTATGAAATCGGGTACGGGTTCAGGTTTAGGTTTGGTTTTTAAAGTTTAGGTTTGGGCTAAGGAGTTGAGATTAGGATTAGGTGTAGGTTTAGGTTTAGAAATTTGAGAATACATTTAGGTTTTATGTTTACGTTTAGGTTTTAGTTTATAGGTTTAGGTTTAAGCTTTAGGGAATTGAGAATAGGTTAAGGTTAAGGTTTAGGAAATCGGGTTCAGGTTCGGGTTTAGGTTTGGGTTTTCAAGTTTAGGTATAGGTTTAGGTTATAGGTTTGGGTATAGGTTTTAGGTTTAGGTTTAGGTTAAGGTTAGGCTATATGTTATAGGTTAAGGTTTAGGTTATAGGTTTTGGTTTAGGTTAAAGTTATAGGTTTTGGTTATAGGTTATAGGCTATAGCTTTAGGGAATTGAGAATAGGTTAAGGTTTAGGTTTAAGAAATCGGGTTCGGGTTCGGGATCGGGTTTAGGTTTGGGTTTTCAAGTTTAGGTTTAGGTTTAGGTTAGGGAGTTGAGATTAGGATTAGGTGTAGGTTTAAGTTTATGGATTTGAGAATACATTTAGGTTTTAGGTTTAGGTTTAAGTGTTAGTTTATAGATTTAGGTTATAAGTTTAGGTTAGGTTTAGGTTTAGGTCACAAGTTATAGGTTATAGCTTTAGGGAATTGAGAATAGGTTATGGTTTAGGTTTACGTTTAGGAAATTGGGTTCGGGTTCAGGATCGAGTTTGGGTTTGGGTTTTCAAGTTTAGGTTTAGGTTAAGTAGTTGAGATTAGGATTAGGTATAGATTTAGGTTTAAGGATTTGAGAATACATTTAGGTTTTAGGTTTAGGTTTAAGTTTTAGGATTAGCTTAAGGTTATGGGTTTGGGTTAGGTTTAGGTTTAGGTTATAGGTTATAGTTTAAAGATTTAGGGAATAGAGAATAGGTTAAGGTTTACGTTTAAGAAATTGGGTTCTGGTTCAGGTTTAGGTTTGGGTTTTCAAGTTTAGGTTTAGGTTTAGGTTACAGTTTAGATTAAGGTTAAGTTATAGGTTATATAAGTTTAGGTTATAGGCTATAGGTTAAGATTTAGGTTATAGGTTTTTTTTTTTTTAGGTTAAGGTTACAGGTTTTGGTTATATGTTGTAGGTTATAGGTTATAGCTTCAAGGAATAGAGAATTGGTTAAGGTTTAGGTATATGAAATCAGGTTCGGGTTCAGGATCAGGTTTAGGCTTGGGTCTTCAAGTTTAGGTTTAGGTTTAGGTTAAGGAGTTGAGATTAGTATTATGTGTAGATTTAAGTTTAAGGATTTGAGAATACATTTAAGTTTTAGGTTTAGGTTTAGCTTAAGGTTATAAGTTTAGGTTTAGGTTTAGGTTTAGGCTATAGGTTATAGCTTTAAGGAATTGAGAATAGGTTAAGGTTTAGGTTTAGGAAAACGAGTTCGAGATTGGGTTTAGGTGTGAGTTTTCAAGTTTAGGTTAGGGAGTTGAGTTAAGGATTAGGTGTAGGTTTAAGTTTAGGGTGTTGAGAATACATTTAGGTTTTAGGTTTAGATTTAGGTTTTAGTTTATAGGTTTAGGTTTAGGCTATAGGTTATAAGTTTAGGTTACAGCTTATAGGTTACAGGTTAAGGTTTAAGTTATAGGTTTTGGTTTAGGTTAAGTTTATAGGTTTTGGTTTAGCTTATAGGTTATAGGTTATAGCTTTACGGAATTGAGAATAAGTTAAGGTTTAGGTTTAGGAAATCTGGTTCAGGTTCGGGATTGGGTTTAGGTTTTAG
This sequence comes from Magnolia kwangsiensis, assembly GCA_037074715.1. Lineage (NCBI taxonomy): Eukaryota > Viridiplantae > Streptophyta > Magnoliopsida > Magnoliales > Magnoliaceae > Magnolia > Magnolia kwangsiensis. Next base: position 101,605,498 of record CM073577.1, on the reverse strand, counting down.
GTTTAGGTTATAGGTTACGGTTTTGGTTTTGGTTATAAGTATAGGTTTCGGGATTTGAGAATAGGTTTAGGTTATAAGTATAGGTTTAGTTTGGGTTATAGGTTAAGGTTTTAGGATTTGAGAATAGGTTTAGGCTAATGTTATAAGTCTAGGTTTAGATTTAGGTTATAGGTAAAGGTTTTGGGATTTGAGAATAGGTTTAGGTTAAGGTTATAAAGTATATGTTTAGGTTATATGCTAAGGCTTAGGTTTAGGTTAAGGTTGTAAGTATAGGTTATAGGTTATAGGTTAAGGTTTAGGTTTCGGCTATAAGTATAGGTTTTGGGATTTGAGAATAGGTTTATGTTAAGGTTATAAGTCTAGGTTTAGGTTATAGGTTAAGGTTTAGGTTTAGGATATAGGTTAAGGTTTAGGAAATCGAGTTCGGGTTCGGGATCGGGTTTAGGTTTGGGTTTAGGTTTTAGCTTATAGGTTATAGGTTACTGTTTAGGTTTAGGTTATAAGTATAGGTTTTGGGATTTGAGAATTAGTTTAGGTTAAGGTTATAAGTCTAGGTTTAAGTTATAGGTTTTAGGTTTAGGTCTAGGTATAGGTATAGGTATAGGTTTAAGTTATAGGTTATAAGTATAGGTTATAGGTTAAGGTTAAGGTTTAGGGATTTCAGTTTAAGTTATAGGTTATAAGTTTAGGTTATAGGTAAAGGTTAAGGTTTAGGGATTTCAGTTTAAGTTAAGGCTTAGGTTTAGGTTAAGGTTGTAAGTATAGGTTATATGTTAAGGTTAAGGTTTAGGTTTTGGCTATAAGTATAGGTTTTAGGATTTGAGAATAGGTCTAGGTTAAGGTTATAAGTCTAAGTTTAGGTTATAGGTTAAGGTTTAGGTTTAGGTTATAGGTATAGGTTTTGGGATTTGAGAACAGGTTTAGGTTAAAGTTATAAGTATAGGTCTAGGTTATAGGTTAAGATTTAGGTTTAGGCTATAGGTATAGGTTTAGGTTATAGGTTAAGGTTTAGGTTTAGGAAATTGGGTGGATCGGGTTTAGGTTATAGGTTATAGGTTATAGGTTACGGTTTAGGTTTAGGTTATAAGTATAGGTTTTGGGATTTGACAATAGGTTTAGGTTGGCTTATAGGTTAAGGTTTTGGGATTTAAGAATAGGTTTAGGTTAAGGTTATAAGTCTAGGTTTAGGTTATAGGTTAAGGTTTAGGTTTAGGTTATAGGAATAGGTTTTGGGATTTGAGAATAGGTTTTGGTTAAGGTTATAAGTCTAAGTTTAGGTTATAGGTTAAGGTTATAAGTCTAAGTTTAGGTTATAGGTTAAGGTTATAGGTATATGTTTAGGTTATAGGTTAAGGCTTAGGTTTAGGTTAAGGTTATAAGTATAGGTTATAGGTTATGGTTTAGGTTTCGGCTATAAGTATAGGTTTTTAGATTTGAAAATAGGTTTAGGTTAAGGTTATAAGTCTAGGTTTAGATTATAGGTTAAGGTTTAGGTTTAGAGTAAAGGTTAAGGTTTAGGGAATTGGATTCGGGTTCGAGATCGGGTTTAGGTTTGGGTTTAGGTTTTAGCTTATAGGTTATAGGTTACAGTTTAGATTTAGGTTATAAGTATAGGTTTGGGTTTTCAAGTTTAGGTTTAGGTTTACGTTAGGGACTTGAGATTATGATTAGGTGTAAGTTTAGGTTTAGGGATTTGAAAATACATTTACGTTTTAGGTTTAGGTTTTAGGTTATAGCTTTACGGAATTAAAAATAGGTTAAGGTTTAGGTTTAGGAAATCGGGTTCAGGTTCGGGATCAGGTTTATATTTGGGTTTTCAAGTGTAGGTTTAGGTTTTGGTTAGGGAGTTGAGATTAGGATTAGGTGTAGGTTTAGGTTTAGGGATTTGAGAATACATTTAGGTTATAGGTTTAGGTTTAGGTTTTAGGTTATAGGTAAAGGTTTAGTTTAAGGTTAAGTTATAAGATATAAGCTTAGGTTATAAGTTATAGGTCAAGGTTTAGGTTATATGTTTTGGTTTAGGTTAAGGTTATAGGTTTAGGTTATAAGTTATAGCGTTAGGGAATTAAGAATAAGTTAAGGTTTAGGTCTAGGAAATCGGGTTTGGGTTCGGGATTAGGTTTAGGTTTGGATTTTCAAGTTAAGGTTTAGGTTTAGTTTAGGGAGTTGAGATTAGGATTAGGTGTAGGTTTAGGTTTAGGGATTTAAAAATACATTTAGGTTTTAGGTTTAGGTTTAGGTTTTAGGTTTAGGTTATAAGTGTAGGGTATAGGTTTAGGGAGTGAGTAGGTTTAGGGTATATGTATATGTTTTGGGATTTGAGAATAGTTTTTGGTTATAAGTGTAGGTTATAGGTTTAGGGAATGGTTAGGTATGGGTTATAGGTTTTAGGATTTGAGAATAGGTTTAGGTTATAAGTATAGGTTTTAGTTGGGTTATAGGTTAAGGTTTAGGTATTTGATTTTAGGTTAAGGTTGTAAGTTTAGGTTTAGGTTATAATTATAGGTTATTGGTTAAGGTTAAGGTCTATGTTTAGGTTAAAAGAATAAGTTTTGGGATTTGCGAATAGGTTTAGGTTAAGGTTATAAGTATAGGTTTAAGTTATAGGTTAAGGTTTAGGTTTAGGGTATAGGTATAGGTTTTAAGATTTGAGAATAGTTTTATGTTATAAGTGTAGGTTATAGGTTTAGGGAGTGGGTAGGTTTAGGTTATAGGTTTTGGGATTTGAGAATAGGTTAAGGTTTACGTTTAGGAAATCGGGTTCGGGTTCGGGATCGGGCTTGAGTTTGGGTTATACATATAAGTTTTGGGATTTGAAAATAGGTTTAGGTTAAGGTTATGAGTCTAGGTTTAGGTTATAGGTTAAGGTTTAGGTTTAGGCTATAGGTATAGGTTTTGGGATTTGAGAATATGTTTAGGTTATAAGATTAGGTTATAGGTTTAGGGTATAGGTTTTTGGATTTGAGAATAGGTTAAGGTTTAAGTTTAGGAAATCGGGTTCGGGTTTGGGTTTGGGTTATAGGTATCGGTTTTGGGATTTGAGAATAGGTTTAGGTTAAGGTTATGAGTATAGGTTTAGGTTTAGGCTATAAGTATAGGTTTTGTGATATGAGAATAGTTTTAGGTTATGAGTGTAGGTTATAGGTTTAGGGAGTGGTTAGGTTTATGTTATTAGTTTTGGGATTTGAGAATAGGTTAAGGTTTAGGTTTAGGAAATCAGGTTTGGGTTCGGGATCGGGCTTGGGTTTGGGTTATAGGTATAGGTTTTAGGATTTGAGAATAGGTTTAGGATAAGGTTATGAATAAAGGTTTAGGTTATAGGTTAAGGTTTAGGTTTAGGCTATAGGTATAGGTTTTGAGATTTGAGAATAGTTTTAGGTTATAAGTGTAGGTTTTAGGCTTAGGGAGTGGTTAAGGTTTATGGTATAGGTTTTGGGATTTGAGAATAGGTTAAGGTTTAAGTTTAGGAAATCGGGTACGGGTTCGTGTTTGGGCTTGGGTTTGGGTTATAGGTATAGGTTTTGGGATTTGACAATAGGTTTAGGTTATGGTTATGAGTCTAGGATTAGGTTATAGGTTAAGGTTTAGTTTTAGGGTATAGGTACAAGTTTTGAGATTTGAGAATAGTTTTAAGTTATAAGTGTAGGTTATAGGTTTTGGGTATAGGTTTTGGGATTTGAGAATAGGTTAAGGTTTAGGTTTAGGAAATCGGGTTCGGGTTCGTGATCGGGTTTAGGTTTGGGTTTAGGTTTTAGCTTATACGTTATAGGTTATGGTTTAGGTTTAGGTTATAAGTATAGGTTTGGGTTTTCAAGTTTAGGTTTAGGTTTAGGTTAGGGACTTGAGATTAGGATTAGGTGTAGGTTTAGTTTTAGGGATTTGAAAATACATTTACTTTTTAGGTTTAGGTTTTAGGTTATAGCTTTAGGGAATTAAGAATAAGTTAAGGTTTAGGTTTAGGAAATCGGGTTCGGGTTTGGGATGAGGTTTAGATTTAGGTTTTCAAGTTTAGGTTTAGGTTTAGGTTAGGGAGTTGAGATTAGGATTAGGTGTAGGTTTAGGTTTAGGGATTTGAGAATACATTTAGGTTTTAGGTTTAGATTTAGGTTTTAGGTTTTAGGTTTAGTTTAAGGTTAAGTTATAGGATATAAGCTTAGGTTATAAGTTATAGGTCAAGGTTTAGGTCATATGTTTTGGTTTAGGTTTAGGTTATAGGTTTAGGTTATAAGTTATAGGGTTAAGGAATTAAGAATAGGTTAAGGTTTAGGTTTAAGAAATCAGGTTTGGGTTCGAGATCGGGTTTAGGTTTGGGTTTTCAAGTTAAGGTTTAGGTTTAGGTTAGGGAGTTGAGATTAGGATGAGGTGTAGGTGTAGGTTTAGGGATTTGAAAATACATTCAGGTTTTAGGTTTAGGTTTAGGTTTTAGGTTTAGGTTATAAGTGTAGGTTTTAGGTTTAGGGAGTGGGTAGGTTTAGGGTATAGGTATAGGTTTTGGGATTTGAGAATAGTTTTAGGTTATAAGTGTAGGTTATATGTTTAGGGAATGGTTAGGTATGGGTTATAGGTTTTGGGATTTGAGAATAGGTTTAGGTTATAAGTATAGGTTTTCGTTGGGTTATTGGTTAAGGTTTAGGGATTTGATTTTAGATTAAGGTTGTAAGTTTAGGTTTAGGTTATAAATATAGGTTATAGGTTAAGGTTAAGGTCTAGGTTTATGTTAAAAGTATAAGTTTTGGGATTTGAGAATAGGTTTAGGTTAAGGTTATAAGTATAGGTTTAGGTTATCGGTTAAGGTTTAGGTTTAGGGTATACGTATAGGTTTTGAGATTTGAGAATAGTTTCAGGTTATAAGTGCAGGTTATAGGTTTAGGGAGTGGGTAGGTTTAGGTTATAGGTTTTACGATTTCAGAATAGGTTAAGGTTTAGGTTTAGGAAATCGGGTTCGGGTTCGGGATCGGGCTTGGGATTGAGTTATAGGTATTGGTTTTTGGATTTGAGAATAGGTTTAGGTTAAAGTTATGAGTCTAGGTTTAGGTTATAGGTTAAGGTTTAGGTTTATGCTATAGGTATAGGTTTTGGGATTTGAGAATTTGTTTAGGTTATAAGAGTAGGTTAAGGGTTTAGGGTATAGGTTTTTGAATTTGAGAATAGGTTAAGGTTTAGGTTTAGGAAATCGGGTACGGGTTCGGGATCGGGTTTGGGTTTGGGTTATAGGTATAGGTTTTGGGATTTGAGAATAAGTTTAGGTTAAGGTTATGAGTATAGGTTTAGGTTTAGGCTATAAGTATAGGTTTTGTGATATGAATATAGTTTTAGGTTATAAGTGTAGGTTATAGGTTTAGGGGGTGGTTAGGTTTAGGTTATTGGTTTTGGGATTTGAGAATAGGTTAAGGTTTAGGTTTAGGAAATCAGGTTCGGGTTCGGGTTTGGGATCGGGCTTGGGTTTAGGTTATAGGTATAGGTTTTGGGATTTGAGAATGGGTTTAGGTTAAGGTTATGAGTATAGGTTTAGTTTATAGGTTAAGGTTTAGGTTTAGGTTATAGGTATAGGTTTTGAGATTTGAGAATACTTTTAGGTTATAAGTGTAGGTTATAGGCTTTGGGAGTGGTTAGGTTTAGGGTATAGGTTTTGGGATTTGAGAATAGGTTAAGGTTAAGGTTTTGGAAATCGGGTTCGGGTTCGGGATTAGGCTTGGGTTTGGGTTTTAGGTATAGGTTTTGGGATTTGAGAATAGGTTTAGGTTATAGTTATGAGTCTAGGTTTAGGTTATAGGTTAAGGTTTAGTTTTAGGGTATAGGTATAGGTTTTGAGATTTGAGTATAGTTTTAGGTTATAAGTGTAGGTTATAGGTTTAGGGTATAGGTTTTGGGATTTGAGAATAGGTTAAGGTTTAGGTTTAGGAAATCGGGTTCGGGTTCGTGATCGGGTTTAGGTTTGGGTTTATGTTTTAACTTATAGGTTATAGGTTACGGTTTAAGTTTAGTTTATAAGTATAGGTTTAGTTTTTTAAGTTTAGGTTTAGGTTTAGGTTAGGGACTTGAGATTAGGATTAGGTGTAGGTTTAGGTTTAGGGATTTGAAAATACATTTACGTTTTAGGTTTAGGGTTTAGGTTATAGCTTTAGGGAATTAAGAATGGGTTAAGGTTTAGGTTTAGGAAATCGGGTTCGGGTTCGGGATCAGGTTTATATTTGGGTTTTCAAGTGTAGGTTTAGGTTTAGGTTAGGGAGTTGAGATTAGTATTAGGTGTAGGTTTCGGTTTAGGGATTTGAGAATACATTTAGGTTTTAGGTTTAGGTTTAGGTTTAGGTTTTATGTTATAGGTAAAGGTTTAGTTTAAGGTTAAGTTATAGGATATAAGCTTAGGTTATAAGTTATAGGTCAAGGTTTAGGTCATATGTTTTGGTTTAGGTTAAGGTTATAGGTTTAGGTTTAGGTTATAGGTTTAGGTTATAAGTTATAGCGTTAGGGAATTAAGAATAGGTTAAGGTTTAGGCTTAGGAAATCAGGTTTGGGTTTGGGATCGGGTTTAGGTTTGGGTTTTCATGTTAAGGTTTAGGTTTAGGTTAGGGAGTTGAGATTAGGATTTGGTGTAGGTTTTAAAAGGGCCTAGCTATATGCCCTAGAGAGGGGGGGGGGGGGGGGGGGTGAAAAGGGCAATGCCAAATAAAACTTAAAACAACGGAATAATAAAAGAAATAAAGCACAATGCTGAATCAAAAGTAATCTCAATAATCTAGAATTAAGAGAATGATACTATATCAGTTCTAAGGACAACCTTACACCAAAAACCAAAGGTTTAAGGTAGGACAATCTTATTTCTAGAACGTCCTTTGTATCACAAACCAATGACAAATAAAAAGCAAGGAAACCAAAATAACTTGCAGAAATAAATCCTAAGTAATTACAACATTCCCCACACTTACTTGAAATAAAATGATTACAACATTCATCCACAAATACAATCCATAAAACTGAATGAATAGAGGAATGAAAGAATAAAGAACATCCACAACACAACGATATATAGTGGTTTGCCTGTGTGTACACCCACTATTATCCAACAGCCACACAGAATGCTACTCCACTCCTAATATCCTCACACAGGGGATATTAGCATGCACTATCAAAATAGGTTTCACAGGTTCACCTAAAACCTTCACGATTGTGTCTTTTTATAATGGGCTTACACAATCCAAAAACCCACACAATTTGAGTTTTCTGGCTCTCCTCAGATAACCAAAACAATGAGATTTTTCTGGCAAATCTCAAACAAAACCAAAGAATGTAAATTATACAAATGTAAAATACCTGAATCTCCTTTTAAAGTAGCCTGGTAAAACCAATCGGAGTAGAAGTTCGATTCAACGTTCAAAGTCCAATACTCACTTTAAGAATGATTCTAAGTCTAATTGATTTTAAATCAAAAGGGCTAGTTCTATTTGATTTTGAATCCAAGAAGAAGGAATATCAAAAATTTTCCTTTTCTAATAAGATTGGAATGTAGATCAAAATCAAATAAAAAATAAGCTAAAAAAAGGAATATTAAATGAGCACAAAGTAGCTTAAAAACAAATACGAACTTATCTCAGAGTATAGCCTAAAGATTGCTTGAATTAAGTTGAATTGAATTGAAAAACTCTGAAGTTCGTGCTCTATTTATAGCCTGAAAAATCCCATCTACGATTGCTCTTAGGATCCTAGGACTGGTCATAGCTTCAAAGATTTTTAAAGATTTCCGCGGGATAAGGAATAGCTGTTCCACGACTGGTCCTGGGTAGCCTACGACCGGTCGTGGGCCACCTACGACTAGTCGTGGATCACCTACGACCGGTCGTATGACCCCCAGTTTAATTGCTGGAGTTTGAGTCATAGGGCTAAGACTGGTTGAAGGACGAGTCGTATAGCTCACAGGACTGGTCGTAGGATGTCCAGGACTAGTCGTAAGACAACCAAAAAGATTTGAAAATCTTCAACAACCTATGACTAGTCCTTAAAAACTTAAGACTAGTCATAGTAGAGGTAGGACTGGTCTTGAAGTCCCTAGAAATGGTCTTAGAATAGCCCGAACAAGCATATTAAAATATACGAATTATATATTCAGAATGACCTATAGTAAAGCCCATCCTAAGGTCAATTTAAGGTCAAACAAGCCTTAAAAGTGAGATGGACATTGATAGTCTATACACTCAGATGACCCTTAAGAGAAGCTTAAGAATTTATGAATCTTGTTGTAGGCCTTCTTGAGCTTGATCCTTTCTTAAGTTGACAAAGTCTTCTTCTATACTTGTACTTGTTTGAATCTTGAATATGCATACTTGGAGACTTTTATTCTTGAATTCTTCATCCATGACTTGAAACTTTCTTCATTTAAGTTCTTGTCTTGAAATACGATGTCTTGAAGCAATGAATAGTCTCAAACATGAAACACAAGAAATACAAGACATAGATATAGGTTTTGGCACCATAAAATTTGACAACCAAAGGGATATGAAATCATAGCACTTACAATCTCCCCCTTTATCAAATTTGTGACAAAACACATAGCATATAGATAAGAGCAACATCATACAAATTACTCTACTCCCCCTGAGAGATACGAGCACTGCTCATTTAAACAATAAATACGAGTACTGCTCATGTAAACAATAAACAACATGTAAACATCAAGACTCCATATTCTCAATCCACATATCCTTCTCAATCAATCAATCTAAACAAATTACAATTACTCCCCCTTTCCATACTACTCCCTTTTACCATACTACTCCCCCTTTTTGTCACAAAATGACAAGGGAAAGTCACAATAGGAAAGAGAACAAGAACATAGAGAGTAATAATAAGCAGATAATGAGAAAGAAATATGGAAGAACATAACATATTTCAGAATATAAACCAGAATCATCAAGTCATAACTAAGTTAATACAATATCCAAAATAAAAGATTAGATAATGTTATACAATCCAAAAGATAATTTGCCTAATCAGATCCAGAGGAGGGAGCAGGGATAGTAGGATCAATCTGGTGTAAGCCCCTATTAATGCGACGAAGATATTTTTATATATATTTAAACTACATATCGTGGGCTATACTAATGTAATCAACCTTCTCCTCCAATGCACGAAGGCGTGCATCATAACTAGATGGATCGTAATCAGGATTATTTGGTGAATCAGTTTTTATCTCATCAAATAACTCATCCATATTAACATCCTGTTGAGGAAGATTGCCAGCTTCTCCTTCATTTCCAGTTTCACCACCATCACCACCAACACCACCTTCATGTACTTGGCCAGGAAGCAAATCCAACTTCATCTTATTAAGATTGGTATTGTTAAAAAAAAGATGATGAATTGGTGCCTCATTAATAGGTTTATCGACAAGCATGTGAGTGGCTAACACAGTCATAAGATAACCAAATGGAATATCACTATGTCCCGGATGGAGATGAAACTATATGATAAAATGACAGATCATAGAAGGAAGGCAGACCATGGTACCAGAAGTAATAGAATGCAACAAACGAACCATGAAAGAAGTCAACTCAGTTTTATTACCGGACCGAGGATACAGATTTGAAATGAAAAAGTGATGTAACACTCTGTATCTAGGTAACAGATACTTTGAAGGGAGCGCATTCCCTTTGTGTGTCCATTGCGCATCAATTTTGCATAAGTCTCTTGTTAACATGCACTTTTCCAATTCAGATAGTTTGTCGTATAGAGTATGAATCGATATACCTTCATCATTAACGGGTATATCCATAATACCTAATATTAAATGACGGTCTACTTCAAATTCCCTTCTCTAGTATCAATTGAAAAAGTTAAGTTGTTAAGGGAGAATTCTGAGATACATGCAACCATTGATTGTGCAATAGACTAGTATGCAGGCCCACCCCAAAGAAAAATGTTAGCCTAGCCAACAAATTCAAGGAGAGGGACAATACTATATGGAGCAATGTGATTGAGATCAACAGTATGCTCAACGATAACATTACGCACACGCAAATCCCGTACATCTTGAGGATCATCTTTGGGTGACCGAAGGTGCCGTTTTCTTATCGATGTAGATCTAGATGGGGATGGACCACGGGATGTTTTCTTCTTCCCTCTAGCATCCATCTTCAACAAGATATACTAAGAGTAAGAGAAATGCATAAAAAGAAGGATGAGTTTTCTCTAGATCAGCAATTTGAGAAGAAACCCTTTAAAAATTAACAAAAGATGAAATCTAGCTGCACAATGATCAAATCAAAGCATAGAGAGCATGAATCTTCAAGAAAAATGAAGAAATAGGACTAACCTTGAAGAAATATAAGAAATCTCATGACTGGTCGAGCCACGACTTGTCGTAGGTCAGATTGGAAATGAAGAAGAAGGAGATTTTTTCCAAATTATATCATGTTCACGAGCTCCACTTCCAGTCAAGTGCAGTGCACGACCGGTCATACCACGACTAGTTGTGTACAGCTACGACCGGTCGAGTATCGACCAAAAATACATTTTTAATGTAAACAATTGAAATTGTAACATATATAATATGAAATATAATACACTATGATACATGTAAGTAAGAATACTCAATGTAAAATGCACATACCAAGATCAAATTTTAATTTATTAAACCTGCTTTTATCGAGCAGTTTAATAAATATATCAGCAAGTTGAGTTTCGGTTGGTATATATTCCAAGGAAATAACTTTTTCTTCAACCAACTCACGAATGTAATGATACCTAATGTCAATGTGCTTAGTACGTGAATACTGGATTGGATTTTTGGAAATATTTATAGCACTGGAATTATCACAATGTAAGATCATTGAATCCTGATTAATTTCATAATCGCTTAGCATGCGTTTCATTCAAACTAGTTGAGTACATGCATATCCAGTTGCAATATACTCAGCCTTAGCAGTGGAGAGTGATACTGAGCTTTACTTCTTGCTGAACCAAGAAACTGAGCAATTTCTAATGTAAAAACAACCACCACTGGTTGATTTTCTATCATCGATATTACCGACCCAATCAGCATCCGAGTACCCAGCTAATTGAACACTAGTATCAAAAGGATACCAAAGACCCAGATTTATAGTACTTGCGACATATCTAATAATCCATTTAACAGCAGTAAGATGTGATTCCTTAGGATTAGACTGATATCTTGCACAAATACCAACACTTAACTCGATATCAGGTCTACTAGCAGTTAGATACAACAAACTACCAATCATACTATGATATAGTTTAGGATCTATATCTTTACCTGTATAGTATTTTGAGAGTCTTAACGTTGTACTCATAGGAGTATCAAAGTTTTTACTATTCTCAAATCCAAACCTTTTAACCAAGTTTGAAGCATATTTGGTCTGGGAAATGAAAATTTCATCAGGTTGTTGTTTTACTTGCAGCCCTAGGAAATAGTTTAGTTCACCAAACATGCTCATTTCGAACCTTGATTTCATTAACTCTGCAAACTCAGTAGACATGTTAGAGCAAGTTGATCCATAAATAATATCATCAACATAAATTTGAACCATTAAAATATCATTGTTATGTTTCTTAACAAAGAGCATCTTATCAACACTTCCTACATGAAAGCTATGACTAAGTAAAAATTTAGTCAATTTCTCATACCACGCCCTTGGCGCTTGTTTTAGACCATAGAGAGCCTTTTTAAGATGAAATACATGGTTAGATAACTTGGGGTCTTCAAACCCTGAAGGTTGTTTAACATACACCTCTTCATATAAATCGCCATTTAAGAAAGCACTCTTTACATCCATCTGATAAATCTTAAATTTTCTAAAGCATGCTATGGAAATAAAACTTCTGATTGATTCAAGGCGAGTGACTGGAGCAAAGGTTTCATCGTAATCGATGCCTTCAATCTGAGTGTACCCTTGTACAACTAGTCTAGCCTTGTTTTGTATTATATTTCCAAGTTCATCAGACTTATTTTTAAAGATCCATTTTGTTCCAATAATGTGTTTATCTTTAGGTCTAGGAACAAGATACCAGACACCATTACGAACAAATTGATTAAGTTCATCCTGCATAGCAATTATCCAATTTTCGTCAGAAAGTGCTTCTTTCACATAGACCGGTTCTATTTGGGATGTAAAATAAACATAATTACATATGTTCTCAAGTTGTTTGCGAGTACGAACTCCAGTGAGAGGGTTTTCAAGAATTTGATTGGTTGGATGATCTTTGACAGTCCTTGGTTCAGACTCTTTTTGACTTGATGAGGTATCTTGATTGTCGATAATAAGAGCTTCATCAACATCTGAACTCGGAGCTGGTGCTTTCAAATGATCATCAATAACCACATTGATGGACTCTTGAATCACACCAGTTCTCTTATTTAGAACCCTATAAGCTCGACTGTTTAAAGAATAACCAAGAAAAATACCTTCATCACTGTTCGTATCAAACTTTTCCAAATTTTCACGATCATGTAAAATATAACACTTGCTGCTAAAAACCTGAAAGTATTTGACAGTAGGTTTCTTTTCAAAGCATAATTCATAAGCAGTCTTATTATCAGATTTACTGGTATAAACCTGATTAATAATATAACATGCGGTATTAACTGCTTCAGCCTAAAGATTTCTAGAGAGCTTCATGCTATTTAACATAATATTAGCCATATCCTGAAGCACTCTGTTTTTTCTTTCAACTATACCATTTTGTTGCGGTGTTTTGGGCGCAGAGAATTCATGCAATATTCCCTGATCGCTACAGAATTTCTCAAAACTACTGTTTTTAAATTCGGATCCATGATCACTACGGATCTTACTAACATGAGAACCTTTTTCATTTTGGATTCTTTTAATGACCTTTTTCACTTCATCTAGGGTTTCAGTTTTTTCTTTTAAGAAAGAAACCCAAGTGAATCTGTTATAGTCATTTACGATAACTAAGATGTATTTTTTACCTCCTCGACTCTCCGATATGGTTGGTCCAATAAGATCCATGTGGAGAAGCTCGAGTGGTCTAGATGTGGTATTAGAGTTCACTTTCTTGTGAGACTCCTAGTCTGTTTGCCCAACTGGCATTCACCACATATTTTTTCTACTCTTTGCAATTTGGGTAGACCTCTAATTAGTTCTCTTTTGCTCAATCTAAATAAGTTCCGGTGGTGTACATGTCCGAGGCGTTTATGCCATAATTCAGTCTCATCGGTATGGACTATGTAACACGATTGAATAGATGAGCTTGCATCACTAACGATGTAGCAGTTTTTAGAAGTTCTGCGACCAGTTAATATAACAGAACCCTTTTTATTAATTATCTCACAACCTTGATTAGAAAACTTCACACTATGGTTGTTATCGCATATCTGAGAAATGCTTAGTAGGTTGTGTTTCAAGCCCTCAACATATAAAACATTCTTAAATAAGGGAAGCTTATAAAGCTGAACTGTACCTTGACCAATGATCTTGTAATTGCTTCCATCACCAAATGTGACTGACCCGTCAGTCATATCTTTTAGATCGGTGAATAAAGCCTTGTCTCCTGTCATATGCCTGGAGCAACCACTATCTAGGTACCACTTTGAATGGCTTGTAGCTTTGAAAGTAGTGTGGGCAACCAAGCAGGCAACTTTAGGAACCCATTTCAGAACTGTTTTGGGTTTAGGAGTATAGATGGTCTTTTTTTATCTGTTGTTATAGGAGAGACCTATAGAGTTAAACTTTAATAGCTCCTTGAGTAGATCAATTTTTTTTTCAGCCAATGGATTTCAATTTTGAAAATCAAAGTTGACATGGCTAACCTTTAGGTTTTTAAAAAGTCCTTGAATTTTTGGAAAAACCTTGATAAGTACTCTTTTCTTTTGAGATTGAAGACTCTCCTTTTACAAATTTAGGAGCAATATTCTTTTATTTAGGAGATGTATTCTTATAATAGCCCAAACCGGATCGATCACCACATTTTCTTGATCCGGACAATAATTTTTTCAATTTAGGATTACCTTGGGCATATCTCCATGTGTCTTTCAAACTCAGAAGAGAAGTTACCTCATTTTTGAGTTTCTAATTTTTGGATCTCAAATCTTCAATTTTGGAGGTTTTGAAATCTAAATCACATTTCATCTTTTCAAAAGGATCAGAAATCTGAGACTTTTCTAAAATGAGAGACTCATAATCTTCCTTAAGCTTAGAAATTTTTTCTTTTTTTTATTTAAGCTTGACGACAATTTTACAACTCTCCTTATAAAGGGCATTATAAGCATCCTGAAGATCATCTTCATTATCGCAATCACTATTCAGATTTTCTTCACTAGATATATCATCATTATCTGAAAAAGTGATCTTGGCTAGAGTCATAAGGGCTTTAACATCATCGCCCGACTCGGTTTCAGAATCTTCTGATTTAGAAAAGGATTCAGAATCAGACGATTCATCCCAAGTAGCCATCATGCTTTTCCTTTTTGATTTGTCCTTTTTAGGACATTTGTTAGCTAAGTGCCCATACTCTTGACAGTTGTAACATTGACTATCTTTCAAATATTTTTGAGCACTAAGTTTAGATCGTCTCTTATCATTTGATTTTTGAAAATAAACTTTTTTCATGCTTTTGAAAATTTTGTAAAACTTTTTTGCTAGAAGCGCCATATCATCTTCAAAATTTTTTAAGTCCGAAGTCCTTTCTTGTGAAATATTTTTAGATGATTTGAGAGCAATTAATTTTTTTTTAGGAGCTTTAAAGGTCAACTTGTAGGTTTGCAATGAACCAACTAGTTCCTCAACCTTTATGGTATCCATATCACGAAGTTCCTGAATCGCGGTTACTTTGAGAATGGGTTTAGGTTAAGGTAATGAGTCTAGGTTTAGGTTTTAGGTTAGGGTTTAGTTTTAGGGTATAGGTATAGGTTTTGAGATTTGAGAATAGTTTTAGGTTATAAGTGTAGGTTATAGGTTTAGGGAGTGGGTAGGTTTAGGTTATTGGTTTAGGTTTTAGGATTTGAGAATAGGTTAAGGCTTAGGTATAAGAAATCGGGTTCGGGTCGGGATCGGGCTTGGGTTTAGGTTATAGGCATGGGTTTTGGGATTTGAGAATATGTTTAGGTTATAAGTGTAGGTTATAGGTTTAGGGAATGGTTAGGTTTAGGGTATAAGTTTTGGGATTTGAGAATAGGTTAAGGTTTAGGTTTAGGAAATTGAGTTTGAGTTCGGGATCAGGCTAGGGTTTGGGTTATAGGTATAGGTTTTAGGATTTGAGAATAGGTTTAGGTTAAGGTTATGAGTCTAGGTATAGCTTTAGGGTATAGGTATAGGTTTTGAGATTGGAGAATAGTTTTAGGTTATAAGTGTAGGTTTAGGTTTAGGTTTAGGTTATAACTTTAGGGAATTAAGAATATATTAAGATTTAGGTTTTGGAAATCGGGTTCGGGTTCGGGATCAGGTTTAGGTTTAGGTTTAGGTTTAGGTTATAGGTTATAGGTTTAGGTTATGTTATAAGTATAGGATTTGGGATTTGAGAATAGGTTTAGGTTATAAGTATAAGTTTAGGTTGGGTTATAGGTTAAGGTTTAGGGATTTGAGAATAGTTTAAGGTTTAGGTTTAGGTTATAAGTATAGGTATTGAGAATAGTTTTGGTTATAAGTATAGGTTTAGGTTTAGGTTCGAGTTCAGGATCGTGCTTGGGTTTGGGTAATAGGTATAGGTTTTGAGATTTGAGAATAGGTTTAGGTTAAGGTTATGAGCCTAGGTTTAGGTTATAGGTTAAGGTTTAGGTTTAGGCTATAGGTATAGGTTTTAGGATTTGAGAATATGTTTAGGTTATAGGTTTAGGGAGTGGTTAGGTTTAGGGTATAGGTTTTGGGATTTGAGAATAGGTTAAGGTTTAGGTTTAGGAAATCAGTTTTGGGTTCGGGATCGGGCTTGGGTCTGGGTTATAGGTATAGGTTTTGGGATTTGAGAATAGGTTTAGGTTAAGGTTATGAGTCTAAGTTTAGGTTAAAGGTTAGGGTTTATGTTTAGGGTATAGGTATAGGTTTTGAGATTCGAGAATAGTTTTAGGTTATAAGTGTAGGTTATAGGTTTAGGGAGTGGGTAGGTTTAGTTTTTGGGATTTAAGAATAGGTTAAGGTTTAGGTTTAGGAAATCGGGTTCGGGTCGAGATCTGGCTTGGGTTTGGGTTATAGGTATAAGTTTTGGGATTTGAGAATAGGTTTAGGTTAAGGTTATGAGTCTAGGTTTAGGTTATAGGTTAAGGTTTAGGTTTAGGCTTTAGGTATAGGTTTTGGGATTTGAGAATATGTTTAGGTTATAAGTGTAGGTTATAGGTTTAGGGAATGGTTAGGTTTTGGGATTTGAGAATAGGTTATGGTTTAGGTTTAGGAAATCGGTTTCGAGTTCAGGATCGGGCTTGGGTTTGGGTTATAGGTATAGGTTTTGGGATTTGATAATAGGTTTAGGTTAAGGTTATGAGTTTAGGTTTAGGTTTAGGGTAAAGGTATAGGTTTTGAGGTTTGAGAACAATTTTAGGTTATAAGAGTAGGTTTAGGTTTAGGTTTAGGTTATTGATTTATGGAATTCAGAATATGTTAAGGTTTAGGTTTTAGAAATCAGGTTCGGGTTTGGGATCGGGTTTAGGTTTGGGTTTAGGTTATAGGTTATAAGTTTAGGTTTATGTTACAAGTATAGGTTTTGGGATTTGAGAATATGTTTAGGTTATGAGTATAATTTTTTGTTGGGTTATAGGTTAAGGTTTAGGGATTTGAGAATAGTTTAAGGTTTAGGTTTAGGTTATAAGTATAAGTATTGGGATTTGAGTATAGTTTTGGTTATAAGTATAGGTTATAGGTTTAGGTTTAGGTTATAGGTATAGGTTTTGAGATTTGAGAATAGGTTTAGGTTATAAGTATAGTTTTAATGTGGGTTATAGGTTAAGGTTTAGGAATTTGAGTTTAGGTTAAGGTTTATGTCTAGGTTAAGGTTGTAAGTTTAGGTTTTGGTTATAAGTATAGGTTATAGGTTATAAGTATAGGTTTATGTTGGGTTATAGGTTAAGGTTTAGGGATTTGAGTTTAGGCTAAGGTTTAGGTTTAGGTTTAGGTTATAAGTTTAGGTTTTGGGAATTGAGAATAGGTTTAGGTTATAAGTATAGGTTTAGGTTGGGTTATAGGTTAAGGTTTAAGAATTTGGGTTTAGGTTAAGGGTGTGGTACCTGCAAATATAGACATAAACATGGTTTGTCCAAATGGACAGGCCCTTTCAATGCTGTCCATAGGAAATGGATAGCTTCATCATGGTCATAACAGCGGTTCCCACCTTCCAGGGACCCCCTCTCATCCGAATAGCTCCGACGCACATCCGGGTATGCTCCATTAATTTCAAGATAATACAAAAATACGACTTGTCCAAATGACCAGGCCCCTCCAATGCTGTCCATAGGAAATGGACAGCTTCATCATGGTCATAATAGTGGTTCCCACCTTCCAGGGACCTCGCTCATCCGGATAGCTCTGACGCACATCCGGATCTAGGTAGACATTTGTATGTATGCATGAACCTTTATGTACCTCAAGAAGTCCAATGATGATTTAGAATTTGTCTTGAATCCACTGCATGTAAACAACTTGATATCAGTCCCAAAGAGATAGTGGCCGACCATTGTCTGTGCTCATGTTCATACTGAACAACCATTACCTGATCACATAAATGGTTTGGGTCATTAAAAAACCTAATTTCAATGGATAAAATCCTGACATATCATATTGCAATATGCCAGGATGCATTCAAGCCAACCTTCAAGACAAAAATTTGAAAATGATGGTAATTTGAAGTCAAAGTGGGATCCACATGAGAAAGATGATAGCTATTTACCACAAAAATAGTACAGTTAAAAAGATAAAGGAAAAATATAAGATGGCTTGAGATGCCTGACTTTATGCATAGCAAAAGATGGAGGCATCTAAATATGCCAAGTTCAACAAAATGAAAGTTAGAAAAAAAAAAGAAAAAGAAAAAAAGAAGTCATCTCATGGAAGTCAAAGTAGAAACCAGAAAGGCCAGGCAATTAGACCTCCACTAAAAATCTCATATGAAATTGTAAACCTAAGCATGCATGTTTTAAGTACACCTTAGAATCAAGCACCTTCACATATTCTACAGAAACAAGAAGAATATTTTTCGGCTTTAATCTATGTGAATAAGTCACAAGTCATGCATAACTGTGAGAAGTAAAGAATACAAATAGCATACATGTTTTATCTGACCATGGCCTGTAGCATTTTAACATAGTACTCCCTACTGCTATACTTGTCCACAAAAAGTAAATTGTTGCTGAACTCATTAACTGTTTTGGCATACCATGAGCCGACCCCAATTAATTGGAATAAGTCTTGGATGATAATGATGGTGATGTTGAATTTGACTTTGATACAAAACAATTTTAATACCCAAATGGCAAGAATATAATGAATTATACACCCAAAAGAATATTGGAATAGTGAAAAATAAATTACTTCATTGAATTTGGAATTTCTTTACCTCCAATTATTTAAATGAAACCTCATAAAAGTCTGAAAATGTAATGCTTTCACCTCCTAGAACAACCTCAATTTAACAAGATTTCCAACTATTGAATTTATTAAATATCAATTGAATCTATCAAAATAGCAAGAAATGAATCTACAATGATGTTGCCATGTTGTAATGTCCTAAAAGATCTTATGGAAATCCAAAGAATCAACCCCCAAGATCTTCAAAGAATTAGTAAAATCTTCACTTAGATCCCCCAAAGTAGACCCTGAATTGAGGTCCAAAAATCTTCAACTAAAAGCCTCCAAAGTAGAACCTGGATTAGGCCTAAAAATCATCAACAAACAAGCATAAATCAACACTTGTTGGTGTGTTTGGTAATATGTATTCCTTTTTCTTTTCTTTTTTTTGAAGGGTAGCCTCATTTTGATATTTGAGCCCACAACTTCCAACTACCAAGTAGTACCATTTCTTTTTTATGTTCTTCTGGAAGTGTTTGGACTCACAGGATTGTGTACCTTGGTTATTTTCTCCCATTTTCAAATCTAAGTGTCAGGGTGTGCTTGTTTAGGCTGTGCCTGTGCTGACCAAACGTAAAATTTTGAAGAGGCCCTGCCTGATGGGCCCCACCCAATGCATACAGTGACAACCATTTGTAACAATAAATAGAAAATAACAATCCAATAACTGGTGGCAAGCATTTGAATCCAATCACAAAATCACAAAATCCAATCCAATACAGTGACAAGCATTTGAATCCAAACTCATAATCCAACCATTACTTGTAATCAAAAAAATACAAAAGAAGCTACTTAGGAGAATTTATAATCACAAAATCCAGCAATTACGGATCTTGAATTACAATCCCCAAATCAGAGATATTAGGGTCTTTTGATCCCTAAAACCAGCAATGAGGAATTTCAGATGTCTAGAGAGGGGAAATGCATACCATAATAACTGTCGGCATCAATGGCTAATAGCAGTAAAATCGCTGCCATCTTCATCTTCCCAATCAGCACCACCGACCACCTTTAATGGTGGCATCCAACCCATCGATGCTCTCACTGCCTCTCTTCTTCCCTAATCAGATTTTTACGACAGCTGGTCTTTCGCTGCGTTGGTGGCGCCGCTGTTGGAAATGTGAAAGGAAGAGGGGTTGTGGCTGGGATTCTCGGCCGATGTATTGGAATAGAGGGAGAGAGGGAGAGGGAGGGAGGAGGTTAGGGCGAGAGAGAGGAGAGGGGAAATCGGGTTGTGTACTGAGTTACTCAGTATGCTCTTATAGTACTGAGTAAACTCAGATGGGCCCATCGCGAATGAATGTTGTTTATCCACGCCGTCCATACATTTTTTCAGAACATTTTATGGGTTCAACCCAAAATTGATGCATATACAAAGCTCAAGTGGGCCATACCACGGGAAAAAGTGAAACTATTAATTTCAACCATTAAAACTTTTCTAAGGCCCCATTGATGTTTATTTCTCATCCAACTTTTTCATAAGATTAAATGGGCATGAATGAAGGGAAAACACAAATATCAGCTTGATCTACAACCTCTGTTGTCCCCAAGAATTTTTCAACGATAGATGTTCAATTCACACAGTTTTCGATGGTGTGGTCCATTTGAGGTTTTGATATACTCCATTTTTGGGATAGAGCCTAAAATTCTATGTTAAAAGAGATGGACGGAGTGGATACAATGCATGAATCACACAGAGGCTAAGGAGTTTACTCAGTACGCTTACCGTACTGAGTTGCTCAATACGCAATCTGCTTCCAGGAGAGGGGGACACGAAACGAAATCCCTAATTCATACTGAGTTACTCGGTACGCTCTTATAGTACTGAGTAAACTCAGTTGGGCCCACCGTGAATGTATGTAGTCTATCCACGTCGTTCATCCATTTTTCTAAATAATTTAAGGAGTTGAACCCAAAATTGAAGCACTCAGATTCTTATGGCATGCAACAACATCTTCATGAATTTCATTCTCCTCACCAACAACTTTCTCTCCTTCACCAGCTACTGATTCTGGTCCCGTATGCTACTTTTGTTCTAACAAAGCTGCGCTTGCATCTGTAGCATTTCCCGTAGATTTTTACTTCTCATCGAATAAAGAGATATCTGCTTCTACATGCATCTCCATGACTTTAGTCCCTTGATTTTGCCCATTTTCTGGCAAATAAACATCCATAACAATAACTTTAAATAAAATTAATTCAGTAACCTCAATTCCAGCACTTGGATTCTTATGACCGAGAACGCCATCCTCTTAAAACCCATTTTCCTCAGCTATAACTGCTCCTCATTCACCAACTACCAGTTCTGGCACTATCTATTATTTCTCATGTAACACAGTAATGCCTACATTTGAAGCATCGCCCATAGTATCCTGCTTCTTAGCTACAACTACAGGAGAGATGGGTGCATCTATAACTCCAGCTTCTTCGGCTTTCTCAATCTCAGGCACTGAAATGTGTGCTTCTGCAACTTCAGCTCTTGACTCTTGCACATTTTCCAGTAATGAAACATCTGGAGCAATGGATTGAGCTACGACCAAAGAGACTGATTCATTCAACGAGCTTTCCTTGCCCTATTCTAAAATTGGTTTTTAATTGGCCAAAAACTGTTTCTGAAGCTAACATTCATTTTAAGACTTCTTAGATATTACTGTTTCGGTGTCAAAGACAAACATGGTGTCTAATGCTTTAAGTTAGCCATACCTGGCATGAAGTCATGTGTACATGTGCGTTGTTATAAATCTTGGGTAGCTAGTGGCAAATGGCTAATTCCATTTTATTTTTTTTTGACATTATTGTAGGAAGCAGCCATGATATGATTGGATATGAGGTTGTTGTATTCCGTCCCCTTGAGAAGACAAGTACATCTCCCTTTCTTGTGTCATTATTAGCAGGCAACAGATCCTCTTCCTTCTTTTTTTTCCTTTTCTTTTCTTTTTAGTTATCAAAAGTCACACTTGGCTTGGATCCCAAATCACATATCAACTTGATTTTTGGCTTTCATCCCAAAATAGGTTACACATCTAATGGATTGGAATCAATAAACCAATTTTACTTATGCTGAGATGACCCCCTTTGTGTCAACTAACAAAATCATGAAAACCAATTTTACTTATGCATGGAGAAGAAGACAACAATCCAGGAACACTCACAATGCAGGTAAGAAAGTTCAAACCTTTTCAGATACGCTACCCTCTCACAAGTGTGACCTTTTTTAACTCATTGTTATTGAAGTTGAGATTTTGATCATGCTTTATGTTTCTATTCTTGGTTTGTGTAGGGGTCAATTCGAAGTATGTTAACAGAGTTGGAAATGATCTAAGTGGTTCAAGCAGTAAGAGAAATCAATGACTAGTATTATGAAATTAGCCTTAACAAACTGCCAAATTCAATACATCAAGGCCTTAGGAGGATTTTAATAGTGGATATCCAACCATTATTGATTTTTATTTTTATTTTTTTTTGGAATGGCTAGAATTAATTCATAAAAGGAAAACCTGACCCGACAATCAAATAAGTCAGGTCATATTAGGGCTTGATACCAAAAATGAGAGGGATAAAAATCTCAGGTGGACCACACCACATGAAAACAATAGTGATTGGATATCCACCATTAAAACCCTCCTAAGGCCCACTGTACTTTTTATTTGGCATCCATTCTTTAGGATTAGGTCATACAGGCCAAGATGATGGGAAAAGACAAAAACCAGCTTGATCCATTCATTAATGGTGGCAAATAAACCTTACATTGCACCCTAGGAAATTTTTAATAGTGTGGTCCACCTGAGATTTATATTGCCATGTGATATGTCTAGACCTTACAAGATCCCCCAAATTTCAGAGAATATTTGATATTACTAGTCTTAATTTTATTTTCAAATTCCAATTAAATAATTTTATTAAGTATCATTTTTAAATCCTAATTTCATTTATTCCGTGGGGGCCCCACCATGATGTATGTGTTTAATCCATGTCATCCCCATGAGGTCAAGTTGTGTGGGGCCCACCATGATGTGTGTCAAACATCAACACCATGCATTTGATTGGTCCCCTTTAAATTATGGGATAATTCAAAAATCAGCCATATACGGAACTCCGGTGGGCCATACCATCTAAAATCATGTGAAGACACACCTAAAACATATAAAGCACTTGGTGGGCCGCACCTGAAATTTGGATGCGTCTGAAACTTGGTATGACCCCTCATTTAAGTGGCACACACATAATGGATGGGCTGGATTTGTGGACCACATCTCTATGGGCCCAAAAAATAATTTGGAATGTTTTGATGGAGGGTAACCCCTCTCAACTTTTATATGTGGTGTGGCCTACAGAAGTCATAGACTGATTTGATTTTTAATCCCTGGGCCCACCATGGGATGATGCATCTAACTGATGGGGTAGGTGTTTATAACGCATCATGGTGGGGCCCACAGAGCCATGCCAAAAAAAAAACCCCCAAATTTATGCGGGCTGCGGCGCGCTCTCAAAACAGAGGCCCGCCCAATTTTTTCCCAAATCGTTCTCTCCCTCTCTCTCTCTCTCAATCTCTGTTCCCCTCTCTACGTTTCTTGCTCCATCTCCCTCTCCATCTACCTCTCCCTGTGTCGTGCATCTGGGACTACTGGTTTCCCTCTTTATTGCTAGATTGAGAGGCGCCATTGAAAGCACTTCAAGAAAAAAAAAAAGAGGTATTTTCTTATTGCTTACATTTTCCCAATTTCTTCAATTCCATTTCCCCTTTTCTTTTGTGTTTTTTCTAGAAAATCTTCTTGAGTTTGATCTCTTTCTCATTTGGGTTCTCGAATTCTTCTTCTTAGATTTAAAATCCCACAACCCAAATCGTTGGAAGTTGTTTTTCCTTTTTGAACAATCAAATTGTTCAAGTAGGCACATGTTTGAGTGATCCAAACCGTTGATATTATCGGCCCCACTGTGTATGACACATGGACCCCAACTCGCCCTGATGGGAAAAATGCTAAACTCTTCAACTGGTGGCTAGCAAGTAGACGGTTAAGAAAGAAAATACACCATTTTGGAAATTCAACTTATCAGATGGTTGTGATTTTCCAATCTTGGGAATTTTTTGTTCATGGGTTATCTATGGTGAGGCTCATCATCTCAACGGCTTTGATCAATAAACAATGGACCCTACTTATACAAATGGAACCTAAGCATGCTTTTCAAACACCCATTTCGAGCAATTTATGGTTCCTCTGTATGATAGGTTTTGGTTGATTTTGGATTTATAGTTATATCAATTTTGGTCGAAGTTTTATACATTGTTCCCCTCCTTTTTCTGGAAATTTACAGTACATAATTTTAAGTTTTGATGTTGTTGATAGAATCATTCATCTGGTGGAGTCTTCCTTAGTGATCAATAATAGAAAGCTTTCATCAGTCAGATTTTCTAGACCATCCAATCAGTGATGAATGAATGGTGGAAAATAAATATTAGTTGAGTCAGCACTGTCTGGAAAAATAAATATTAAGTTCAAGGTCTTTTCTTTATTATATTTATTTTAAAAAACACAATTTCAGAATTTCTGCATTGTATTTAAATCAATTGTTTCTCTTTAATGTTTGCTAGATCAAGGCGGTGGCAACGCTCTCACCGTTCAGAGGACTGTCCGAGATTTGATTGCAACAGGTGCTGCTGGTTGTTTTCCTAAGGTACAATGTAAATCATACATGTTTTGAGACATTAGATTCTTTTCCTCTGTCAGAATTCTTTTTTCTTTTTTTGAACTTGGCACCATAATATTTTAAATCCTCATTATTTTTTTTCTATAAAAAAAAATTGTGTATGGAAGTCTAGTTAGCTACATATCCTGTGCTTGTGTATTTTTTTCTAACATGAAAGTATCCACCAGAATTCTGACATTTGTTTTGACACCCTAGAGCTAGATAGTTAGGTCTAGCTAGCTATGAACAAAAATTATGAATTCTAACATTCATAAACCTCAGTATTTATGAACATGAAAATGCCTTTCAGTGCTTTCTAAAGAAATAACACAATGATGTTGTGTTTGACAGACATAGTTTACATTTTTTGAATAATGCTTATAATGCTTAAATCATTCCACTTGGACATGTGTTTACAATGCTTGAATTAGTCCACATGAACATTTTTTTACAATGATTAAATCAGTCCACTGGAACATGTGTTTATGATGCTTAAATCACTCAACTTAGATGTGTGGTAATGATGCCAAAATATTTGGCAAGAACATGTGTGGTAATGATGCTAAGATCAGCCCCCTAGAAGTTTTGCTTATGATGCTTAAATCAGTCCATCGGAACATGTGTTTATGATGCTTAAATCAATCAACTCAGATGTGTGGTAATGATGTCAAGATATTTGGCAAGAACATGTGTGGTAATGATGCTAAGATCAGCCCCCTAGAAGTTTTGCTTATGATGCTTAAATCAATCCACTTGAACATGTATGAATGATGCTTAACTTAGTTCACTTGAACATGTGTGAATGATGCTCAACTTGGTTCACTTGAAAATGTGCAAATGATGCTTGATTTGGTTCACTTGAACATGTGTGAATAATGCTTGACTTGGTTCACTTGAGCATGGGTGTATGGTGCCTATGTTGTAGTTTATAGGTTTGTAAGTTAGATAATTAGTTACTCGTTTGAGGATTTCTATGGGGCCAGACATAGATATGGTGTGTTTTTGGTGGCATAGAAATCGCTCAAATTGTCCCATTTTGGACAGTTCAAGGTTAGATGGATAGTATGCTTTCATATAATCTATTTAAATGTTCATGCTTGATACGCAGTCTATCTCCTTATTTCTCTCTAGATATATTTCTTCCGTTCCGTGTCCAATGTCAAATATCTTTACATTGTTTGAAATATTTGGCATCGGAATGTAACATAAGATCAACTTATTTAAATGTTCATGCTTGATCCGCAGTCCATCTCCTTGTTTCTCTCTAGTTATATTTCTTCCGTTCCGTGTCCAATGCCAAATATCTTTACATTGTTTGAAATATTTGGCATTGAAATGTAACATAAGATCAACTTATCTAGAAAGGCATGGGGAGATGCTGCCAGATTTTCAGCGTGGAGTTTAAATGAAAATATGAAAGTATTATAATCTATCCAACCTTGGATGAGTAACTAATTTAGAATTTAATTGTATTAGCTCGAAATTAATGGAGCATACCCAGATGTGCGTCGGAGCTATCCTGATGAACGGGGGTCCCTGAAAGATGGGAACCGCTGTTATGACCATGATGAAGCTGTCCATTTTCTATGGACAACAATGGAAGGGTTTGGCCATTTGGACAGGCCGTGTTTTTGTATTAGCTCAAAATTAAAGGAGCACACCTGGATATGTGTCGGAGCTATCTGGATGAGCGGGGGTCCCTGGAAGGTGGGAACCGCTGTTATGACCATGATGAAGCTATACATTTTCTATGGACAACATTGGAAGGGCCTGGCCATTTGGACATGTCATGTTTATATTTTATTTATATCTGTATTAGTAGGTACCACACCCTTAACCTAAACTCAAATCCCTAAAACTTAACCTATAACCCAACCTAAACCTATTCTCAAATCCCACAACGTAAACTTATAACCTAAAACCTAAACCTTATCCTAAACTCAAATCCCTAGGCCTTAACCTATAACCCAACTTAAACTTAAACTTATAACCTATAACCTAAACTTACAACCTTAACCTAAACCTAAACCTTAACCTAAACTCAAATCCCTAAACCTTAACCTATAACCCACCCTAAACCTATACTTATAACAAAAACCTATTCTCAAATCCCAAAACCTAAACTTATAACCTAAACCTAAACCTTACCCTAAACTAAAATCCTTAGACCTTAACCTATAACCCATCCTAAACATATACTTATAACCTATAACCTGTACTTATAACCTAAACCTAAACATATAACCTTAACCTAAACCTAAACCTATTCTCAAACCGAACCCGATTTTCTAAACCTAAACCTTAACCTTAACCTATTCTCAAATCCCAAAACCTATACCCTAAACCTAACCACACCCTAAACCTATAACCTACACTTATAACCTATACCTATTCTCAAATCCCAAAACATATAACCCAAACCTAACCATTCCCTAAACCTATAACCTACACTTATAACCTAAAACAATAATCAAATACCAAAACCTATAACCCAAACCTAACCATTCCCTAAACCTATAACCTACACTTATAACCTAAAACTATACTCAAATCCCAAAACCTATAACCATAACCTACCCATTCCCTAAAGCTATAACCTACACTTATAACCTAAAACTATTTTCAAATTCGAAAACCTATACCTATACCCTAAACCATTCCTTATACCTATAACTTAAACCTAGACTTAACCTATAACCTAGACTTATAACCTAGACTTAACCTATAACCTAGACTTATAACCTAGACTTAACCTATAACCTAGACTTATAACCTATAACCTAGACTTATAGCCTAGACTTAACCTATAACCTAGACTTAAAACCTTAACCTCTACCTATTCTCAAATCCCAAAACCCTAACCTATAACCTAAACCTAGACCTTAACATTAACCTATAACCTATACTTATAACCTATCACCTAAAACCTAACCCTAAACCTATACATATAACCTTAACCTAAACCTATTCTCAAATTCCAAAACTTATACTTTTAACCTAAACCTAGACCATAACCTTAACCTATAACCTATAATTATAACCTTAACCTAAACTTACAACCTTAACGTATAACCCAACTAAAACCTGTACTTATAACCTAAACCTATTCTCAAATTCTAAAACCTATAACCCAAACCTAACCATTTCCTAAACTTATAACCTACACTTATAACCTAAAACTATACTCAAATCCCAAAACCTGTAACCCAAACCTAACCATTCCCTAAAACTATAACCTACACTTATAACCAAAAACTATACTCAAATCCCAAAACCTATATCGAAAACCTACCCATTCCCTAAACCTATAACCCACACTTATAACCTAAAACTATTTTCAAATCCCAAAACCAATACCGATACCCTAAACCATTCCTTATACCGAAAACCTAAGCCTAGACTTAACCTATAACCTAGACTTATAACGTATAACCTAGCCTTAACCTATAACCTAGACTTATAACCTATAACCTAGACATAACCTAAAACCTAGACTTAACCTATAACCTAGACTTATAACCGATAACCTAGACTTATAACATTAACCTCTACCCATTCTCAAATCCCAAAACCCTAAACTATAACTTAAACCTAGACCTTAACCTTAACCTTAACCTATAACCTATACCTAAAACCTAAAACCTAAAACCTAACCCTAAACCTATACTTATACCCTTAACCTAAACCTATTCTTAAATCCCAAAACTTATACTTTTAACCTAAACCTAGACCTTAACCGTAACCTATAACCTATAATTATAACCTTAACCTAAACTTACAACCTTAACCTATAATCCAAATAAAACTTATACTTATAACCTAAACCTATTCTCAAATCCCAAAACCTATAACCCAAACCCAACCATTCCCTAAACATATAACATACACTTATAACCTAAAACTATTCTCAAATCCCAAAACCTAAGCCTATACCCTAAACCATTCCCTATACCTATAACCTAAACCTAGACTTAACCTAGAACCTAGACTTATAACCTAGACTTAACCGATAACCTAGACTTATAACCTATAACCTAGACTTATAACCTAAACCTAGACATAACCTATATCCTAGATTTAACCTATAACCTAGACTTATAACCTTAACCTCTACCTATTCTCAAATCCCAAAACCCTAACCTATAACCTAAACCTAAACCTTTACCTTAACCTATAACATATACTTATAACCTATAAGCTAAAATCTAACCCTAAACCTATACTTATAACCTTAACTTAAACCTATTCTAAAATCCCAAAACTTATACTTTTAACCTAAACCTAGACCTTAACCTTAACCTATAACCTATAATTATAACCTAAACCTAAACTTACAACCTTAACCTACACTCAAATCCCAAAACCTTAACTAATAACCCAACCAAAACCTAAACTTATAACCTAAACCTATTCTCAAATCCCAAAACCTATAACCCAAACCTATCCATTCCCTAAACCTATAACTATACACTTATAACTTAAAAAAATTCTCAAATCCCAAAACCTATACCTATACCCTAAACCTACCCACTCCCTAAACCTATAGCCTACACTTATAACCTAAAACTATTCACAAATCCCAAAACCTATACCTATACCCTAAACCTAAACCTTAACTTATAACCTAAACCTAGACTCATGTCACGCCCCAAACTCAGAAACCGGGCTCACAAAATTTTCGATCACCGAATCCAATGCTGACAGCCTCCGTAGAACCCCATTCTCGGCTTCCAGCTCCCATTCACCAGGTTCCGATCCTGGGATGCTACGAGGAGGATTTTCAACGTCAGTTTGATTCGTAATAAGCATAACCAAAGGCATAACCCACAAACAACAACCAAGAACTCCATTACATTTCCATTATGATCAAAAAATTTACAAGTACAATGAGCATAAAGGGAAATACAATGGTAAGGAACAAAAACTCTAAAATAATCTACAAGTGCTCCTGCCTCAGTGCTGCTACACCCCAACGTCACCTGCACGCAACGGTCATGCATAAGCTTATAGAAATCTTAGACGGTGGTGAAAGTGTGTGCACAAGGTAGTAATGTGATCATGCAATATCAGAGTAATGCGGAATATATAGATGGATCCATAATATCATGAGCCGTACTAAGGCTATGCGATGAAAGATGCAAGTCAAGCATACAATCCTCATCTAAGTCCACATATCAATACAGCTCAACTCTGAGATATCATCGGGGTCTAGTACACTCTAAACCAGATCGCTGCCACATCGCGCGCAATAAGGTAAGTGGAAAAGACCTCACTATCCGTCTGCCAATATCGGGTTCGACTTGTCGATAGCGGACCCATTCCTCGAGCTGGTCAGACTAACCCTAGCATTGGCCCTTACACTTGGACGGATAAGGCCGCACCCCTTTCCAACCGACCACGACACAGTGGAGAGTGCAACCATCTGGTAATTGACACTCAATGCTTATCTACCCACTCGGTCTAGATGTTGGAGCAACCTCTTGGTACCATAAGGGTTTAGGGAATTTCACCCAGGGATATCTATAGCACCTCATGTAGAATAAGATTTTCGGTATCCAATCCTACCAACCACGATGCGTCTGTGGAGGCTACGACCCCGATATCGCTAGGACGTACAGTAACTATATCACACGATGCGAGATGCATGAATCACACTATCCAATCATGCAGCACATCCTTGCACGTAACATGCGCTCATGTAGGGCAACACCGCCTAATCGGGAGCCCATAAACAACCTGCCCGAAGGCATATGCTATGATCAGTCACCTCTCATATCAAGCATACATATGGTGCGTATGATTATGAGTCATGGAACTATACTAAACATGTTATAATGAAATGAACTACCCTTACCATGCAGATGGGCCTGGATGGCTTATACACAATAAGTACGGGCCTAACAATGAGCCCCAGGGAGAGTCGTAATGCGGACATTTAACCAATATTAAACTCGTAACGTGGACGTCAAACCAACATTACTCTCAAGGCGCGGTCGTCATGAACATCATTACATAATCCGTGTTGGGATCACACATTGCAATGGACCTTAGGTACTTTCCATTAGGCCTTAAATATATTAAATGGGTCATGTCGTATGGGCCTTTTATTAATCAAGTGAGCCACATAAATGGACCACACCAATGAGCCTTATGTGCATTGCAATGGGTCAGAACCCGTGGGCCCTAGATCGCATCAAATGGGCCTAATCTCATGGGCTTTAAAATACATCAAATGGGTCTAATCCCATAGACCTTGGAACACATCAAATGGGTCCACTCTATGGGCCTTAAATTATATCAAATGGGCCTAATCCCATGGGCCTTGGAACACATCAAATGGGTCCACTCTATGGGCCTTAAATAGTTCAACAACGGGCTACATTCATGGACCCAATTAAATTCAATGTGGTGGGCCTCAAAAGTGCATTCATTAAGCCAAAAATTTAAGGAACTAAAGGTATAAAGCATTTTCTCTAATATCTTTATAATATGGTGGGCCCCACTCCTCAAAATTTCAGCTCAAGGCCAGCATAATTATAGCATGTTGTTGTCCTAAATTTGGGCACTCCATTGGAGTGGGTCCAAGGCCTCTAAATCTCTGAAAATTGAGGGCCAAGGTCCCTCATCATGCATACAATGAGAGAAAACCCAAAAATATGGCCCACCATCAGAAGAAATATTTTTGAATTATGATTTTTTATCAAGGCATATTGCTGGACTGCACAGCAGAAAAAATCTGGGAGTCCAACCATCTTGGCCCATTCTTTTAGATACCCAAACGGGGTCACTTGAGGCTGAAATTTCACAGAGTTATACTTCTATAAGTGGGTCACACCCCTAAAAAATTTTATAATTTTTAGATATCTCTAAGTATTTTAATTAATTTAAACAAAATAGACTGTCCAGAAAAATCGGACAGACCTGGACGTCCCAACGTGGTGGGCCAGTCCGGCCCTCACCACGGTGTGTACAGGGGTCCATTGGCCCTGAAATTTGGTAGGTGGGTTATAAAATAAGTGGACCACACTCTTAAAAAATTTTATAAGTTTTGGACATCTGTAAATATTTTAATTCATTTGCATAAATCAATATGTCCTGAAAATTGGATTGATCTGGACACCATATTATAATGGGTCGGTCCCGCCATCACCATGGTGTGTACAGGAGTCCATTGGCCCCAAAATTTTGTAGGTCGTTCTCACCATAAGTAGGTCACCCCCTTAAAAATTTTTATAATTTTTAAACACCCATAAGTATTTTAATAAATTTCAAAAATCCAACTATCCATGGTGGAATGTTGCTGGAATAGTGCCGAAAATCCAGACTGTCCACCTCACTTGGACCACACCTTTGGGACCCCAATGAAGGTCAGTTGGGGCTAAAATTTGAGAGACATCAAGATGAGATCCCTACCTTTTAGAAAAGTATATTTAATAAGTATGAATAGTCCCCCAAACAGTCCTAAAATCTAGTCCAAAAATAACCAGAAACTGTCCAGAAAATTCTTGGACAGCAACATGTTCCTAGATAAAATTTATTAAATAAGTTAAATAAAAAGGGAAATACATTAATCGGCCACACACATCAGGAAATAAAATGAGGGAAAAGAGAGATAGAAGGACAATCCGGCCATGGGAAAAGGGGCTCCGCCACTATTGATCCCTCCCAAGATCAATCACACCCGCACATCATACCTAGATTTACATTTACAACATGGATCTTGCACATGCATGGCCTATAATTAAAATTCATGGTGAGGATACCATCCCCACCATGGTTATAAGGTCTAGATGACCCAAACATAATATGATATGAAATAAAACTACCATGATGGGGCCCATAAAGAAAGGCCCCATGCATGGATCATGCATGCATAAGGTAGGCCATTAGGCCACAACCATGTGATTGTGTGGGATCTCCACCATTGATTGGTGGGTCCTACACTTCCCTCATGAAATAAAAAAATATCTAGGTTATAAAAATTATATTTTTACATCTAGAGGAGCACCCACCGTTCGATCTTCTTGCTCCTAGGGGTTCCTTAGCACTTAATCTTTGATTTCAATGGAGGAGATGGGGAATGAATGGTTAGGATGGAGAGATCATGGGGTAGAAAGGTGGGCCACACTTAGAGTTTTGAAAGAGAGGGAGAGGCTTGGAGAGCTCTCCTACGTGGGATTTTTTTTTTCTTGGGAGAATGAGATGAGAAATGAGAAAGAGAGAGAGTTGTAAAGAGAGAGAGTGAGTGATGGATGGATGTGGTGAGTGAGTTTGTGTAAGAAAATCTTAACTTTTATGGCCTTTTGTGTAAGAAAGGCATGGGAGGTGTAAGAACTTTTTAACTTTGATGGCTTTTCGTGTAAGAGAGGTATGGGCTTTGTAAGAGATTCTTGACTTTTGTGGTTACTTGGGAATGGGTGAAAGGTGATGTGTACTTGACATGTACTTGACATGTGATGGATTGATTGATGAAATTGATGTGACATCTCGTAGAGATTCTCTTGGGTTTCGCAACGCGTGGCGTTTTCCTCGCACCGAACGTTGGCCCACATCTCTTGACCAGGGTATTGCCTCGGCGCGCAAGTCGCAGCATTGGAACCGCAGTGATGGCACGGTCGCTATGGTAATGGTCTTGGGTTGAGTCGATACGGGTTGATGACATTCGAATCAGAGTCGCACGTGAATATCGGTTGTGGGTCGAAGGTTGTCGAAATTCGACCGGTAGGACCGCGGAAGTCTACGAAACGGTACGGACTAAGATACGGGTCTTACAACTCATAACCCTAACCTAAACCTATTATTCAATCCCAAAACCTATACCTATAACCCAAACTCAAGCCCAATCCCGAACCCGAACCTAATTTCCTAAACCTAAACCTTAACCTATTCTCAAATCCCAAAACCTATACCCTAAACCTAACCACTCCCTAAACCTATAACCTACACTTATAACCTAAAACTATTCTCAATCTTAAAACCTATACATATACCCTAAACATAAACCTTAACCTATAAACTAAATCTAGACTCATAACCTTAACCTAAACCTATTCTCAATTCCTAAAACCTATACCTATAACCCAAACCCAAGCCCGATCTCGAACTCGAACCCGATTTCTTAAACCTAAGCCTTAACCTACACTCAAATCCCAAAAACTATAACCTAAACCTACCCACTCACTAAACATATAACCTACACTTATAACCTAAAACTATTCTCAAATCTAAAAACCTATACCTATACCCTAAACCTAAACCTAGAATCATAACCTTAACCTAAACCTATTCTCAAATCCCAAAACTAAAACCAATAACCCAAACCTAAGCCCGATCCTGAACCTGAACCCGATTTCTTATAACCTAAACCTATACCTTAACCTTAACCTATAACCTATACTTATAACCTATAACCTAAAACCTAACCCTAAACCTAGACTTATAACCTTAAACTAAATCTATTCTCAAATCTCAAAACTTATACTTTTAACCTAAACCTAGACCTTAACCTTAACCTATAAACTATAATTGTAACCTTAACCTATAACCCAACTAAAACCTATATTTATAACCTAAACCTATTCTCAAATACCAAAACCTATAACCCAAACCTAACCATTCCCTAAACCTATAACCAACACTTATAACTTAAAACTATACTCAAATCCCAAAACCTACAACCTAAACCTAAAACCTACACTTTTAACCTAAAACTATTCTCAAATCCCTTAACCTATAACCTAAACCTAACCATTCCCTAAAACTATAACCTACACTTATAACCTAAACCTATTCTCAAATCCCAAAACCTATAACTCAAACCTAACCATTCCCTAAACCGATAACCTACACTTATAACCTAAAACTATTTTCAAATTTCAAAACCTATAACCTAAACCAACCCATTCCCTAAACCGATAACCTACACTTATAACCTAAAACTATTCTCAAATACCTTAACCTATGACCTAAACCTGACCATTCCCTAAACCTATAACCTACACTTATAACCTAAAACTATACTCAAATCCCAAAACCTATAACCTAAACCTACCCATTCCCTAAACCTATAACCTACACTTATAACCTAAAACTATTCTCAAAGCCCAAAACCTATACCTATACCCTAAACCATTCCCTATACCAATAACCTAAACCTAGACTTAACCTATAGCCTAGACTTATAACCTATAACCTAGACTTAACCTATAACCTAGACTTATAACCTATAACCTAGACTTATAACCTAAATCTAGACATAATCTATAACCTAGACTTAACCTATAACCTAGACTTATAACCTATAACCTAAACATATAACCTTAACCTCTACCTATTCTCAAATCCCAATACCCTAACCTATAACCTATAACCTAAACCTAGACCTTAACCTTAACCTAAAACCTAACCCTAAACCTATACTTATAACCTTACCTAAACCTATTCTCAAATCCTAAAACTTATACTTTTAACCTAAACCTAGACCTTAACCTTAACCTATAACCTATAATTGTAACCTTAACCTAAACTCAAATCCCTAAACCTTAACCTATAACCCAACTAAAACCTATACTTATAACCTAAACCTATTCTCAAATCCCAAAACCTATAACCTAAACCTAACCATTTCCTAAACCTATAACCTACACTTATAACCTATAACTATACTCAAATCCCAAAACCTATAACCTAAACCTACCCATTCCCTAAACCTATAACCTACACTTATAACCTAAAACTATTCTCAAATCTCAAAACCTATAACCTAAACCTAACCATTTCCTAAACCTATAACCTTCACTTATAACCTAAACCTATTCTCAAATCTCAAAACCTATACCTATACCCTAAACCTAAACCAAAACCAATAACTTAAACCTAGACTTATTACCTTAACCTAAACCTATTCTCAAATCCCAAATCCCTAACCTATAACCTAAACCTAGACCTTAACATTAACCTATAACCTATACTGATAACCTATAACCTAAAACCTAATCCTAAACCTATACTCATAACCTTAACCTATACCTATTATCAAATCCCAAAACGTATACTTTTAACCTAAACCTTGACTTTAACCTTAACCTAAACTTACAACCTTAACCTAAACTCAAATCCCTAAACGTTAACCTATAACTGAACTAAAACCTATACTTATAACCTAAACCTATTCTCAAATCCCAAAACTTATAACCCAAACCTAATCATTCCCTAAACCTATAACCTACACTTATAACCTAAAACTATTCTCAAATCCCAAAACCTATACCTATACCCTAAACCGTTCCCTATACCTAGAACCTAAACCTAGACTTAACCTATAACCTAGACTTATAACCTAGACTTAACCTATAAGCTAGACTTATAACCTATAACCTAGACTTATAACCTAAACCTAAACATAACCTATAACCTAGTTTTAACCTATAACCTAGACCTATAACCTATAACCAAGACTTATAACCTTAACCTCTACCTATTCTCAAATCCCAATACCCTAACCTATAACCTAAACCTAGACCTTAACATTAACCTATAACCTATACTTATAACCTATGACCTAAAACCTAATCCTAAACCTATACTCATAACCTTAACCTATACCTATTATCAAATCCCAAAACATATACTTTTAACCTAAACCTTAACCTTAACCTTAACCTATAACATATAATTGTAACCTTAACCTAAACTCAAATCCCTAAACCTTAACCTATAATCCAACTAAAACCTATACTTGTAACCTAAACCTATTCTCAAATCCCGAAACCTATAACCCAAACCTAACCATTCCCTAAACCTATAACCTACACTTATAACCTAAAACTATTCTCAAATCCCAAAATATATACCTATACCTTAAACCATTCCCTATACCTATAACCTAAACCTAGACTTAACGTATAACCTAGACTTATAACCTATAAGCTAAACTTATAACCTAGACTTAACCTATAACCTAGACTTATAACTTATAACCTAAACCTAGACATAACTTATAACCTAGACTTATAACATTAACCTCTACCTATTCTCAAATCCAAATACCCTAACTTATAACCTAAACCTAGACCTTAAACTTAACCTATAACCTATACTTATAACCTAAAACCTAAAACCTAATCCTAAACCTTTACTTATAACCTTAACCTAAACCTATTCTCAAATCCCAAAACTTATACTTTTAACCTAAACGTAGACCTTAACCTTAACCTATAACGTATAATTGTAACGTTAACCTAAACTTACAACCTTAACCTATAACCCAACTAAAACCTATACTTATAACCTAAACCTATTCTCAAATCTCAAAACCTATAACCTAAACCTAACCATTCCCTAAACCTATAACCTACACTTATAACCTAAAACTATTCTCAAATCCCAAAACCTATACCTATACCCTAAACCATTCCCTATACCTATAACCTAAACCTAGACTTAACCTATAACCTAGACTTATAACCTAGACTTATAACCTATAACCTAGACTTATAACCTAAACCTAGACATAACCTATAACCTAGACTTAACCTATAACCTAGACTTATAACCTATAACCTATACTTATAACCTTAACCTCTACCTATTCTCAAATCCCAAAATCCTAACCTATAACCTAAACCTAGACCTTAACCTTAGCCTATAACCTATACTTATAACCTATAACCTAGCCTGATCTTAAAGCCATTTTCATAAACTGACTTTAGTCTTTTTATTGTAGACATGGATAAGAGTTGGATGCAAGCTAAGAACATGTTTGGCCCAGAGTATAAAAAAGGGGTTCAAGAGTTCATGAAATTTGTACGAAATTATGCTGATTTAAGGAATAAGATTAGGTGTCCATGTCAAAAATGCAAGAACATGAAATTTAAGACTTTAGACAAAGTAGAGGACGATTTGTTCATAGTTGGGATTGACTAGAGGTACACTTGGTGGATCTATCATGGTAAAGATATGACCCATAGAGTTATGCCCATTGAAGTCCTTGCTGACCCAATTGTGCCGGATGATGAGGATGAAGACGTTGATGAAATGCAAGATATCATAGGGAATGTGTTCAGGGGAACAGCTGTGGATACTGATTTTGCAGCGACAAGCAGTAGCCAAGATTTCCTCCAATGGGTAATGACGAATCAGAAAATTTTAGTAAGTTGTTGAGGGATGCGCAACGTCCACTTTATCCGGGGTGTGAGAACTTCTCCAAGTTGAATTTCTTATAAAGTTACTTCATTTGAAGACAATAAATCGCTGGAGTAACAAATCGTTCAACATGTTTCTTGAGTTGTTGAAAGAAGCATTACCGGACGGTGAGACATTGCCTAAGTCTCATTACGAGGCCAAATCCTTTATGCGAGACTTGGGCCTTGGTTATGAACTCATACATGCATATATAAATGATTGTTTATTATATCGGAAAGAGCATGATAAGGCTGAAGAGTGTCAATAATGTGGAGAGTCTAGGTGGAAGCATGGTAAAGCCAGGGGTAAGAAAATTTTGTGAAAGGTGTTAAGGTACTTCCCATTGAAACCCAGATTTCAAAGATGGTTTATGTCACGTAAGATGGCTGAAGATATGAGGTGGCATAAAGAGAAACGCGTTCATGATGATAGTACACTGAGGCACCTTGCGGACTTTGAAGCCTGTCAAAATTTTGACAAGTAACATGACTGGTTTGTAGAGAATTCTCATAATGTTCGATTAGGTCTTACAAGTGATGGTTTTAATCCATTTGGTAATATGAGTAGCTCGTACAGTATGTGGCCAGTGATGCTTATGCCCTACAATTTATCTCCTTGGTTGTGTATGAAGGAGTCATTTTTCATGATGTCATTGCTTATTCCTGGACCTAGGGCAACTGGGAATGACATTGATGTATATTTGCGACCGTTAGTAGATGAGTTAAATGTGTTGTGGAGTCAAGGAGTATAAATATATGACACATTTGTAGGACAAACATTTCGATTGCATGCAGCGAGCTTGTCGATAATAAATGACTTTTCCGCATATGGAAATTTGTCTGGGTGGAGCACGAAGGGAGAGTTGGCTTGTCCTACATGTGGTATTGAGACTTGTTCATTGTCATTGAAGCATGGTAGAAAAATGTGTCATATGGGCCATCGTCGCTTCCTTCTGAGCGATCATAGTTGGCACAGGAAGACGATGATCTTTGATGGCAAATAAGATCATAGGCCACCCCCGAAAGAGTTATCTTAAGAAGATGTGATGCAACAACTGAGTAACATTGGAGAAGTTAAATTTGGTAAGGCATCGCACTTGAAGAAGAGGAAACGTACAATATTGGATTATAACTGGAGGAAGAAGACAATCTTTTTTGAGTTGCCCTATTGGAGCGATCTAAAATTACGACACAACTTGGATGTCATGCATATTGAGAAAAATATATGTGATAATGTCTTCGGAACATTAATAAACATAGAGAAGAAAATAAAAGACAGTTTCAAGGCTCGATTGGATCTACAAGAAATGGGTTTAAGGAAAGAGATGCACTTCCAACCATATGAAAATTCGTATACTATGCCAGCAGCCTACTACACGTTGACAAAACTAAAGAGAAAACGTTTATGTGAATGGTTGAGATCGGTGAAGTTTCCCAATGGGTATGTGTCCAACATATCTCAGCGCGTTAACATTACAGACTGCAAGGTAACAGAAATGAAAAGCCATGATTGTCACGTCCTTTGGTAGCGCCTACTGCCGGTTGTAATTCGTGGATTCCTGAGTAAGGGTATCAGTGCGGAGTTGATTGAGTTAGGGATATTCTTTCAGGATTTGTGCTCAAAATCGTTGAATGTAGATGTTATTAAACGACTGGAGAGGGACATTGCCATAATCCTTTACAAACTTGAAAGAATATTTTCACTTACATTTTTCGATGTCATGGTACGCCTAGTGATTCATTTACCACATAAGGCAAAGCTTGCAGGCCCAGTACAATATCGTTGGATGTATCCGATCGAAAGGTGGTTGAACCTATTTAAATTTTTATTCATTCCATAAACTACATATATCCATGTTTTCATACGTATAACATATTGGTTTTGTGTACAGATACCTTCACACACTCAAACAATTTGTGAGGAATAAGGCATAACCAGAGGGGTCGATAGCTGAAGCGTCTATTGATAATGAGTGCCTTACATTTTACTCCATGTATCTTCGTGGGATAGAGACTAGATTCAATCGAGAAGATCGGAATGCCGATGAAGGACAGGAGCATGAACAAGGACTCATATCTGTATTCGCACATAACGTTCATCCTTTAGGATCCCCGACGTTTCAGGATATGGACCTTAGGGATCTAGCAAAGGCGCGGTAGTATGTGTTGCATAATTGTGAAGAAATAGAGTTGTACTTAGAGTAAGTCTTTCCTCGATTATTATTTTCTTTACATATGATAATCTTAATGTTTCTTGCTAATGACGTGCCATTTATGTGTAGCGAACACATAGACGAGATGAAGTCTAAATTCCCCACAAATTATGATCGAATGCATCAAGACCAGTTTTCAGAATGGTTTGCCAAACGTGTAAGATTTCACATTATATCTCACCACACTTAAAATTTTTGTTGTATGCCACATTATTTCAACCTATGAAAATTCCTAAACAATTATATTTTGTACATGATAATAGATGACAACATTGCGCACGAGCAACTCTGCTGATTCATCTGATGCACTATACTCACTAGCGTGTGGCCCTGACAGACGTGTATCTAGATATACAGGTTGTATTGTAAACGGGATTCGATTTCACACCGAAGAACGTGGAAGTATTGGACCACACAAAATAGTGGGGTGGTTGTGAAGGGAACAAATGAGGAGGATGAAATTAACTTTTATGGAATTTTGACAGATATTATTGAGCTGAGTTATTGTATGAGAAAGCAGGTGTACTTATTTAGATGTGATTGGTGGGATATTGGAAATAAGAAGTTGGGAATACAGAGTGACAAATACTTTACGAGCATAAATTTATCTCGGAAGTGGTTTAAGGACGACCCATTTATCCTCGCCAGCCAAGCCGAACAAGTATTTTACCTCACTGATACCAAGTTAGGCGGCTCTTGGCACGTGGTGCAGAAAATAAAGCCTAGGAACATATTTGATATTCCCGTACCAGAAGTTGAAGATAGCAAGGACGAGGAAAATGAC
The DNA here is from genome assembly GCA_037074715.1 of Magnolia kwangsiensis. Lineage (NCBI taxonomy): Eukaryota > Viridiplantae > Streptophyta > Magnoliopsida > Magnoliales > Magnoliaceae > Magnolia > Magnolia kwangsiensis. The sequence goes on along the minus strand of CM073577.1, from coordinate 101,565,120 downwards.
ACGTTTAGGGTTGAAGAAGCATATCAAGAAAACATGTCATCTAGGGATACAAGGACTGATTCAAGTGTTGATATTGATATAGTGCAATTAGACAGAGATAAGTGCCACCTGATCATGTTGATGCCTCAATAATACGTGATATTGTTAGAGATGATAGCGGTTTCATTGATGACGACGTTGCGGACAATGAAGATGAAATACTGATCAGCAATAGTGATGATGAAGAAATAGCCCTAAGCAATAGTGATATAGAGGATGATTATTAAATGTACACATGATTTATATGTCATTTTTCAATTCAAATAATTTATGTATTTTATGTATACGTGAAAATTACAAGTCATGATTAATTCCTTTTATTGACTTGTTTATAATCCACATTTACAGTTGAGTCAATTTCTGATTATGTCCTCCTTAAACCGGAGCGTAGTAGAAGAACCCAACATACTTCATCAGCTGTTGTAGATGGATGTTTCAGTCCTATCTTCTTCTAGTAGGGCCATAGAGATACCCGGTCTGGTCGATGAGTGTACAGTGAAATATATTGATGAAGACTCAGAGGAAAGATTTGCCATCTCAAAGAAATTTTGGAGCTGATGAAGATATATAACCGTGGGAAACGAGATATGGAAGATGCAACTCTGTCACTTACACATCTGAATGGAGTCCCAAGACCAGATTTCTCCTATTGTGACTAGCATGTTGGTTGTAAATATGTCGGGTGCTTCACACGAAATGACATATGCTTCTGAAGCATATGATACCTTACGCAGGGAGTACTTCAGATAGTTTACCTCAAAGTTATTTTGAATTACAACGAAATATGTGTATTTAATATAGAATGATAATGTGTAATGGAATTTTCAATGGTTATAAATTAAAGTTTACAGTTTTATTATATTCTGCTTGCATTATAGTGTAATGGTCTAATCATATTTTAATCATCTCTCTAAGCATAAGCACAAATACATTGTACCGTTAACACTACTTGTAAAATGTTTTAGTATATTCCACTTGTATTGACATTGTTTAAATTTATAAGTTCGTACCTCGCACATATTCACTGATGGCACCAGGTGGGAGAGTATGTCGTTCATGCACTGGATCTACCCCTTCTACCCGTGATGCGATGGAGCTAGCATCGCCGTCGCATGTTGCATCGCAGGCGTCTGATCCCTCAGTCATGCATACACTGGGCACTGCATATAAGTCTAGACATATATTTATTTTAATAATTTTTGTTTATGTTTAGACTTACATATTTCTTTTGCAACAGCGTCGTTGACCAGTCGACGAGGACGTGGACCCACGCGTGGGTTACTTTTAGAGCAACTTACGCGCGAGAGTAGTGTGACGGTAGAGTTTTCACAGGACTGCATTAGACCTGTTTGGAATAATGCCAGACTATTTACGTCAGAGGTTGGTGTCTTATGCCGATCTCTGATCCCCCCACCACCCCCCGTTAGGGAGATGTGACAAATGATGTGCGACATCTCATCTGTTAGTGCCTTCAGGTAAATTTTAGTTTTTTAAAAGTTTATTTTATGGTTACACTACCAAAAAAATGACCAAAGGCTATGGACTATTCTGGTTTTTTGCTACGGCTATAAACCATAGTTTATTTGCTACGGCTAAAAACTGTAGCTAAAACTGTGCAAGCTTTAACTAAAAGCTAATCCGCAAAACGTACATACAACTTTGGATACTTCATAAGGGACTCTACAAGGCCCATTAAAATGTCTGTACTTCATCTAGTACATCTATCATTTTTTAAGAGTTTTTTAGGACAAGAACCCAAAAAAGGAAGTAGATCGAAAGCACAAGTGGGCCACACGGTAGGAAAGAGTGGAAATTAATCTATATATCGATGGTGTGGTTCAATTAGACCTTTAATTTTCCTAGATGTTGGGTTCATTTCTTATAAAAAAATTTACAAAATTAATGGATGGAGTGGATATATTAATTGCATCAAGATGGACCCCACAAAGCCCTTGACAGGGTTGTCCATACAAATCCCATCAAATGTGAACCAAGAAGGGCCTGTTACGAATTGTTCAATGGCTACGGTTATGTTGTGAACCGAGAAGGGCCCGTTAGATGTTGGATTCATTTCTTATAAAAAAAATTACAAAATTAATGGATGGAGTGGATATATCAATTGCATCAAGATGGACCCCATAAAGCCCTTGACAGGGTTGTCCGTACAAATCCCATCAAATGTGAACCGAGAAGGGCCCATTACGAATTGTTCAATGGCTACGGTTATGTTGTCTTTTAGCTACGGTTAAAAATCGTAGCAGGTAAAAAGTAAAAAACCGCACGACCTTTTTCTTTTTCCCCTCTCACGAAATATTTCTTTCCCTCCACTCAACCCTATTCCCTCTCCCCCGCCCCTTTTCTCTCTCTCGATCTCTCGCGCCCCTTCTCTCTCTCTCTCTCTTGATCTCCCGCGCTCCTTTTCTCTCTCTCGATCTCCCCTCTCACGAACTCCTCTTCTCTCCCTAACCATCCCCTCCCACTCGATCTCATGAACTCCTCTTCATCAATGGATGATTTCGAGTTGTTGCACTCCCGGTAGTGAAGGATCTAAAATCTCTCTCTGTTGAAAGATTCAGAACCCCTCTCTCACTCCCACTCACAAAAAATCAAAAGCCGCTGGTAGATCTGAAAGTAGGGCTCTCTCTGCTACTTGTTGCAAAAGTCCTAGGTAGATCACCAAACAAGCTCTTTAAGGAAATGTTAGGTTATGTAGAAACAATTTTCAATCAATTTTTTGTTGTTTGTTTCCAAATTTCGGATGTTTAGATTTAGGGGTTTCTGATTATTATTTTTTGATTTATACATTTTTTTAACTAAAATCGAATGTTGAGATTAGAGTTTCTAAAATTTATTTGTAAATTTGTTGCATAATGATGTAGAGGGGGATTTCCCTTGAAAAATGCACGGTGTACCTTATTGTGAAGCTTAATATGGTGTTGTGGGCTGCGGCATGGTTCGATCCCAAGCCAATTGATCGTTGCTTCACTAACATCAATCTAGTGTCTAGGGACAAGAACATGTGGAGGAAGGAATGCCAACTGCTTGACGAAATTCCCAAAGCAAAGCCCATGTTGCACAGGTATGCACCTCTTATGTATTTATCGCAACTTATTTCCATTAATATTTCAAATATATATTAGAATAGTTATCATAGGTTTTGATTTTTTTGTTGCATTGATTTGAATTGCAAGTGGGTTTTGTTGGGCAGGTGCATGCTTTATATGCACAACACTAGCAAGCTTAAAACATGCATATATGGTTATACAGCCACCACCTTCAAGTATATACCCTACCTCCTCCTCCAAACATGTGGAAGTGTATCCACTGCAGTAAGTTGTAATGCATTTGTGGACTTATGGAATTGAAAATATAGCCCAGGGAGCAGGGATGAGTTGCCGTAGCTTGCTGGCTACTATGCTAAGGAAACACTCTTTTATGCAAGCTTGGGCTTGGCAATAAGAACACAAAACTCTTACAGATGCTATAAGCATGCAATTAATTATAAAGGTTTATTAAAATCAACCAGTTGCTTTAAGAAATAAAAATATGGTTCTAATTGAATAACCTATGCCTATGCAATTCAATTATTTTGCTAAGCTATGGTTTTGGGAAAAGTGTGTCATGATCAAGGGAGGTGATTCAATAATTGTGTAATTAGCCATGAATATTTTTGTCATAGCAAGGTACTGCAGTATTTTTGTTATTGTTCTGTGGTACATTTTGAAGGGCTTTCCTTGATGTGATGCAGTCCCAATTTATTCATTTTTGTAATATGTGCAGGCTTGTCAATGTTCATAATTGCTAGCATGTTTGATGATCTTTAATTTAGTGTTTTGATGGTCCGATACATTGGTTTTTCCTTTGCCCAAAATAGCATTTGGATGTTTGCACTCTGCAGTTTGCAGCATGATTTTTTTTTTCCTTTTTTTCTTTTTTGTTTTGTTTTGCTTTGTTTTTGTTTTTGTTTTTGTTTTTATTTTTTATTTTTTGGTTTCTTTTAACTACTTCCCATCCCACTTAGAAATTTTAGAAAGCGCTTGTATAAAAATGTTGTTTTAACCCTGCTGTCCATATGTGCTATGAGTGATTTAGTAGAAAGAGATATGGAGTTGTTGGTGAGAAATGAACATTCATCATGGCTTGAGGGTAAACAGGAAAATGCTTTGTTATGGCTAACCATATCAGAAATCTCCATTTTGCACATTGCAAATGCAAACATAATGTAATCAAATTCCTTTCAAGTGGGACATCCATTGCTTGACAAAAGAAAAAAAATGTATTCGCCCTGTAAGTATTTTTGGACTGACAACTATCTCTGTTGGTGCAAATTAGCTGGACTGTCCAAATCATCTTACCATGAAGCCAGATATCCATGGTTTTTGGCTCATTCTTTCTTAAGTGGTGCTATCATCTTGTGGGTTTTTTCTTTCTTTCTTGTCTTTATTCAATGGAGTTATGCCTTTGTGTTGGATTTTTGACCAAGGGTTAAAGTATCGTTTGAAGTATGTATGTACTGCCTGAGATGGACATGTTTCATCCATGAATGGCCTAGTTCTAGGGTCACGACCTTGATTTTTAGACTCATGCGCTATCAATTTGTTTCTCTTTTCTTTGGTTTTTTTTTAATCAACTCTCTGAGAAATTCTACTTCATGTTTCTCTGATGGATTTTGCAAGATTTCAGATTGTTGTGTGTTCTTCATTGTCCTATGATAGACTAACCATTTATTCTTGTCACTTGTTACTTTATCATATTGCCCTTGGATGTTATACTATCACAAGATCATAACCAGTTAGTGGCTTAACTGAAGTATGTACAATATAATTTTCTACCTCTAATCCAGTAATGCTCTATCAAACTCATGAGTAGTATTCTAAGGTACCTTGAACTACCTCTGTTTGGACATTTATCATAGAAGTAGCTCATGATCTCAACTTACCTAATGTCTATTTAGGCATTTGTCTAAGGATGGCAAGCACTAAAGAACTTAAAGCTTAGTTTCCATTTTGGCCCAAAGCCTATATTCTGAGAGTAGTTCGTGAACTTAAATGTATTGGTCAAATGGGGAGCTCTTACTTCTTGGAGAGAACACACGTATTAGTCAGGTCCTGGCCATGTTGGAAAACTGGCTGATTACAATGTACAGGACACAACAACATTGCTCAGAGTTGTTGATTGCAACAGATATTCAACCACGGCCTTGTTTCATCTAAGAAAGGAGGTCTTTTAGAGGCTACATCTGGATTTTTCTTTTTGTAGCTTAGTTTTTTGGTGAATCCATGTTGAGTGCCTCTATTGGTTTCTTTATTCCTCAGGGAAAGCAAGATTCATGATATGGACAAGGGTTGAAAGACATGAATTCAAACCTGGATTCGATTTCAGAGTATTTATTCTCAATGATTGGTTTTTGTAATAGGTGGATTTTTTGTCAATTTTATTCAATATTCTCATGAGAAGCATTTTCTTTCTACAGATCTCTCGACTACAAACACTCTTCAACTTTCACAACCAAGGAGGTGATTCACATTATTCATTATTAGTGTAAGTTATTTGTTATGAATGGCTTTACTACTTTGGAAGTGGCATGGGCTAGAGATTGTCTATTTATCCATTTTGTTAGCAATCCTTTTTTGTTGGGAATTAGTTTGGACAGAGTTACAATGGATTGGCCATTGCAAGTTTTAGTTGTGCATGGCACTTTAATAGTTCCAGTCCCTGCATGCTGGAAGTAGATCAGGCCATATATGTACCCCCTTCAAACCCATATATCAGGTGTATGCATTGCTCTGTCTGGTGACTCTTAATAGCTTACCTATGGGCAGTGGCAGTAATGTCATTTGCATTTCTTAGATATGATTAATATGTACATAGAGATTGTGTACTAGGCCAGGGTTTGGCCTAATAAGTTTTAAAGTAGGTTTGGGCATAGAAAATATGATCCATGTTAGCCCAGTACAGGCCTTGTAATATGCATTGGGGAATCTTCCGACTCAAGGCACTAGCCTACTATAGGTAAGCTGACCTGGGCCCCACAGGATATTCATGGGTTGACGAGTTCCTAGAGCGATGAAAAATTTGATAATCTGACAGAGTGAGATGGATGACATACAGACACTTGGCAATTACATAGGATTGTATACAAGCCATTGATGAGTTTCAAAAACCATCATTTTTTTTCCATATATAATGTGGCCCACCTGATGAGAGGCCTAACCTGATTTTTTGCTTTGCAGGTAATTTTTTGGGGTCCACCTGGTGAGCAGCCTAGATCCTTCTTGTAGGTTTAGAAAAGGGGAGCTACCTATTGCTGGCGCCTGCATTGAATTACAGCCAGTTCTCTTGCCACAGAGTTAGCATGCCAAAATGCTAGTCGGGTAACTGCAACTAGTCGTAACACTTCTTTCTTGCATTTGCAGGCAAACAACTTAGTTATTTGTTGGTTTTTAACTGAAGAAGCATGAATATATATATATATATATATATATATATATATATATATATATATATATATATATATATATATATATATATATATATATATATATATATATATATATAAACCCAACAATATTTTCAACAATGACCACCATTCCCTTTCTTTTTTCATCAAATTAAAGACTATTTTTCAGTTTTTTTTCTAATCATCCATTTGTAATCATCAAAAGCCTTCCAATCAGTGCCTAGGATCCAATCAGTGTAATTTGTAACACATTGCCCATCATCTTTAGGGGCTAGCAGATGAACAGTCTTGATTTCTCAAGTGTTTGCCACATGTAAAGAGATACAGGTGCTTGATTATTAACTTAGAGTAAAATAAGAGACACCACTAGTTATAGATGAGAAATTTGTGCAACTGGTTGCATGTGGGACCTGCTATGGCATGAGAATTTTTATTTTTTATTTTCGACTCATTTCTTCTTGGAAATGAAGTGGAAATGAATAAATCCTCTCTCTACATGTGAAATTGTGGTCCTATACTCATCCAAACAATATGGATATACATTGCATTGACAATATTTCTACCTGTAAAAGCATGGTTTGGGTTGTACCAAAGGTCTAAAACATGTTGTTCCTGAGTTTCACAAACAATCCAATTACCCTTAATTTTGCATCTAACCAAACTTCAAGGTGAAAACTTAGGCTGATTTCATGGAGCACAAACTGCTACAGTTTTGTTCTGGTCTAGTAGGTGGTCAATACTCATTATATGTTACAGGGGTGGATTGGATTATGTTACAGGCAAACTGAGAAAGTGCAGTAGCTTTCAATTTTAGAGAATGAGTTGCTCTCTTTCATTTGATTATTTGTAGATAGGCACGCGCCAAACAATGGGAAGTGACCAATGATCAAGGCAGCCATTGTGTCCAGTCCTCCGCAATTAGCAATTTGCTGACAGCCATCAGGATTCTCATTTGTTAGGTTCATCAGAATTAGCAAAAATTCTAATATTTATATACGATGCCATTGTGTTTTTCCATGAGAAGCTGTCTTCACTTTGGAGAGCTGTTGAATAGCTGTCAAAATTCATTTCTCATGTATTGCTGCTACATTAAAACTGATTCCACATGGTTGTTTTGTGGTAATTTTTTTCCCGTTTCTGGATTGCATTAATCTGCTGAGGTGATACTGAGCTCAGTACATAAGCTGGGCTGGAGCCTAGGTCTTCCCTTGTATCTGCTTCTACACTAACTTTGTTAATGATCTGGATGTGAAGCAATGGTTTTGAGTTGGTTTCATGTATTAGACGAGATGGCAAATTGATCTCGTGGATTTTGTCTTCCCATCTTTAGGGTTGTTAGTAACCAGCATTTTCTTGTGTGCTGCAGAATTGGTTTTATTATGGAAGAAAACCAATTAATTGATCTTAAAGGTGTAGAATTTGGTGAAATTACGCAGTCATACCTGTAATTTGTGGTGGAAAGTTGATTTTCCATTTGTGGTGGGTATTTTGAATTCCTGCTATTGGACACCCATGATATCTGGTCACCCCTTTGTGTGAACTCCATTAGTTACACTTGTGCATTTTGTTGGAGATGGGTCTCTGGATTGGAATAAATGGCTGTCTGAAGTTATGGCAATTGTTTGAATTTTCTGATATAGGATAGTTCCACTTAATCGTCTGTTAAATCCTTTTGGCCAACAAACCATTGCAAATGGGCCTTAGTCCACCTCTAAATCAGGGGAATTTATAGTCTTATTTCCTTCGCACGACGTCTATATGTTCTGTTCAACCACCTTTGATACACGTATACTACCCACCCCTCTTTCCTCCCTGTCCATCGAATATGGCTAAATGTGGTATAATTTTACATGGTTTGGTGCATGCTTCTTTGACTGCATACGAACTGAGCCTTGGACATCAATCATGTTAGTGCATGTGAAAGGTTGGTGCATCTGTAATAACGTCTTCAGAAGACCTGATCCTTCCTACTCCAAACTTCTTCTCAATAGAGCTATCAGGGTAAAAATCCCCCTAAAAAGAACTATTTCTTTCTTCATTGATTTTTTTTTTTCTCTGAGTATTTTCTTTTCTCCATTTTGAGTGTTTTTTTTTTCCTTAAATGGGTTCCAGGTCTTTGGTTTTGCTGATAAGTACAGAGGTTCTTATAGCAATGTGTTGAAGCCATATGTCTGCCATTTTTACTGCTCTTATTCTGGCTACCAGGTTTGTTTTTTTCTTTATTTCTTTTTATTGAAAACTTCTCTTTTATATAGATTTTTTTTATTTTAAAAATCTCTGATTTTTCATTGTCTTTATCTGAATTGAAGGATGAGCTATTGTGGGGAGCTGCTTGGCTCCACAAAGCCACCAAAAACCCAGCTTATCTTAACTACATTCAGGTGAATGGTCAGACAATTGGAGCTGATGAAACTGACAATACCTTTGGTTGGGATAACAAACATGTTGGGGCAAGAATCTTAATTTCCAAGGTCTGTTTTTTCTTTCTTTCTAATTTCATCCCTTCTATTTTGATTTTTTTTTTCAAAAAATAAGACATGGGTTTTAAGTTATCTGTTATTTTTTTTGCCATTTTCAGGTATTTTTAGTTCAAAATGTGAAATCCCTCCATGATTACAAGGGGCATGCAGATAACTTCATATGCTCTCTTATACGCATATGACTAGTTTAGTCTGAACTGAATTTAGTTTGAACTGAATTTAGTCATAGACTCATTTTTCATTGACTGGTTTAGTCTGAACTGAATTTAGTCTTATCTCTTGATCAATATTGCCTATGTTGGGCTCATGATCTTGACTGGGAACTGGTAGTTCAGCTTCAATTGATTCAATTGAATCTTCAATGCCAGGTATTTCATATCCATATTCTAATGGATATTCTAGCACACTAGTGACATATGCCTATTATTGTGTTAATAGCTCAGTTATATGGTCACATGTGCTGATGCGCTGTTAAGCTGATGCGTTGTTTCCCTCTAATTGTTGCCTTGGTCCCTTGTTGGCACTGGCAGTCCAGTCCCCATAAATAAATAAATGCGGCTGCTATCTCAGCTGCTCTCTCAAAACATTTAATTGACCTAAATAATGTGGCTGCTGTAAATGGGACTTGAACTTTCAAAGAGTGAAACAGGGCCTTGTAGCCAGCAGTATTGAAACCAATAAGATTTCCACTGCATGTCATGCTATTTGCCACAAGCATCAGATGTTCTTTTAGTACGCCTCTTGCAACCATTTTTATAGATGTTGACAGTCACTGAACTGACTGACCAAAAGCACATGAAATTCCGAGCAGTTTTTGAATTTGTTGATTTCCATATGGTGTAGATCTCCTCGTGTCAATTAAGTGCATCATAGGTAGGCATGAATCCATGGCTACCCTCCAAGCATCACCGCTTTTTTTAGCTGTATCTTTCTCAATGACCACCTCAACAACTACCTCACCCTTCTGCAACTTTCCATCATTTCTCACCCAAGTTGTCGAATCTGAACCAATCCAAATAATGTTAGACATATGCACTCGAGGGTCAGCATTAACCAGAGTCCCCAACAAAATTGGGCAGATAGCTTGAAAAAAGGAGCCCTTAACTAAACCAAATGCCTCAGAAGGATAGTCAACACCATTAACAGAATACTTATTTTGGAAGTGAAAACTCATATCCTCAACCAAACGCCTTAAATAAAACTTCCCTCGGTCATAAAGTTGAAGCCCCAAAAAGCCAAGTTGTTGAACAACCTTACTGATAGCTAAATCATTTTTAGAATCTATCAAATTACCTAAAGCAGATAACTTTAGAATACGAGTCAAGATAGGCAGTTTTACAGTTTTCAGGTAGCTTTCCACTTGCAACTCTGCAAGTTCATTGTAATTTGATCTCAAGTGAAGCAGCAAAGGTGATATGTCCTGAATCTTCTTCTTTAAATCTTCAGTAACAGCCTTAGGAATATCAAAATCATTCAAGCCAACACTATATCCTTTAAAAAAGACAATCTCCATCAGCAATGGCTGCAACATATTAAAGAACTTAACAGCCTCTTCTGTTCCCTTCTTGTCAAGAACAGAAGTAACAATCTCTGTGAATGATGACTGCAGTAAATCTCTGTTGAAATCAATCCTCACCATTTCACTTTTACTGATCAAATGCCTCTCCCCACATGGTAACATACTTCGAATTGTAGTTCTGTAGTATCTGTTCAATTCAATTATTTCCATAGCTGGTAACTTCTTTTAACAGGTGGGTAATGTATATTTCCATCAGCTGCACATGGTATTCTTCCATCTGTGTTAACCAACTTTAGACAATTTTATTTTTTTATTTTTTGGCAGAAAGCAGTCTCAAAGAGTAAGATTTTCTGAAGCAGTGGTAGTTACTAATGCCAGTAGTAGCACAATCTTTGTGGCACATCTCATTACATGGTTTGGTCTGACATAACATTTCTTTTTTAATTGCTGCATCTGATCTTGAATCTCTCTGGATTACCCAATTCGGCTCCATTGAATCTGTTTCCGCAGGTTAAGTTCTTCTTCTTGTTTATTCTTAATGAATGCTTCATCAATTCACTTCTATGATTTTTCCTAGACCATGTGCACCACCTGACAGCTCTATAGGTTATATAACATGAAATCACAATTTAGCTATTTTTACCATATTACCTTTGCAGTACAACTTAGTGGGCTGCCTCTGTGGTCTTAGAGGGAACTCTCTCAAGTGAGTGGAGACAAATACTGAATGCAATGTCTTGATTAGAGGGCGTGGCAGCATCAAAGAATCAACTTGGGTAGTGATATTCTTTGTTTAAAGATATGGAAAATAAGGGGAATGAGACTTAAAGAATGATTTTCTTTTCTAATGTTTTAGCTACATATTTCTATGCATTTGCTGAAAAATTCTTCAATGAAGGAAAGAAATCATCCAGTGCATGGGAAAAAAAATTTTCCTCCACACCTTGCATTAAAATCACCCAATTGATAAATAGGAGCATCTTTTAAAAACTTATTTGAAATCATCCAAAAGAAATACCAAACCTTATTCTGTTGAAATTCCTATCAAAGATACCAAATTAATAAGGTAAAATTGTCATCCCTTGAGTACTCTTGTTCCATGAATTGGATTTGCATGGCTTTAGAAGGATGGAAGACTAATGGCCTGTTTGTTAAATCTGAAATTCGAAGTCTGAATATGAAATCTGAATTTGAAGTAAAAAAACTAATCACATATGGATTTCAATGGGCCAGGCCTGGGGTTAGCTTCTGCCCTGATTTTGAACTATTCAGGTTGGACCTATTCAAGGTTTTGATTTTACTTTGCCTCATGCAGCCCTTTGACAGTCCTACTTCCACATAATATGATCTAGACTTCCAAAATCATAACCAATAATATGATGCTCAAATGATGGAGCAATGCAAAAGTGCAAGATTTGGTGAGCTAAGTCCACATGTTTTTGCAGTTGCAGGTGCTGCTTACTGGAAGGATCGTACTCATGTTTTCTAGTGAAACATATTGTTTCTTCTTCCACATATTGTTTTTGCAGTTGCAAAAAGTGCAACATTTGGTGAACCTTATGTACACTCACAAATACATACATGTTTATGTGTGGCTGACATAACTGCATTTGTTGCAGTTCATTAAGGAAGATTTCACTTGTCCCTCATGGTTCTCTACCAATGCAAAAAACCTAATCAAAAGGATTTTGGACCCTAATCCTTTAATTGTATGTACTTTTCCTTTTTGTGCTTTGACACAAGCACCATGCCTTCAGCTTGTTAAAATAAATTGTTGAAATTGCAGCTGGGTCTCTTTGCAAACATCTTATTATAGAGGAATGATATTGTACACAAATAGTAGAGCGCACATGATGGGCAATCCAAATCGTCTTCCATGTGTCCCCTTAGGAACTTGGCTGCAAATTTTCATGTCCAATTAGGCATTCTAAATATATGGTGCACTTCACAGTGCAACAAGAATTCCACACTTGGATATTGCTCAAACTACATTTTGCTATTGTTCTTCTTTTAACACATTTGTGATTGCCATTTTCAGAAAGCTTGCATTTGGTAGTTTTCTATGCTGAAGTTGGGCTAAAAGGCTTTCTTCACATCATAATTAGTTGCAACTTGATGACATATGCGTGAAGTCATGCGAGATGTTACAAACTATTTCCCAATGGCAATAATTAGTAGAAGATGCTGTGATAAGGTACTAGAGCAATTAGCTACTTTGCATGGAAAATAGGTACATGCAGGTGTATTTATCATTTTACTTTTTACAGGCTCATGTTTTTCCATCATGGGGTGGTATGATTGTCTTATTTGCTGATTTGGCTACACAGTTACATATTATTCTGTTATTTGGATTTTATTGGAGATAGGAGAACACATTTCAATCAGATGTGGTTCATTTTTTGTTCTTTAATAGCAGCATGTCTCTTGTTTTCTGAGAAACAGATCTGCATAAATGGTCCCAAATGTCATTGACTTCACAAACCATAGTTAAAAAAAGGATCTCATCCAATGTGTATCTTTGCTATCTAAATATCTCTCATGTTACCAAAGCTGAGGCTGTGTGTGTCAGTTTGTGCAGGGGCCATACTATTGTGGTGTTGGAGCTGACAAGGCATTTGGACGAGACATTGTTGATTCTCACTACAAAGCATGCCTTTATGCTGGAATTAACATTAGTGGGATCAATGGAGAAGTTATCCTGGCCAGGTAGTAATCTCTTGCTTGTATTCTCTCTTTTGGTTTAGCATCTGATGAAGGCCATGGGAAATACCATCTGATGGAGCCTAACATATGAGATATGGAAATGTTTCTATGAAAGGGCGCTAAAAAAAATGAATGTGATATATATATATATATATATATATATATATATATATATATATATTTCTGAACATGCTTTAAGATACATGCACAACAAAGCTTCTCCTGAAAAACTTTCCTTAAACTACAGGCTCTGTGGAAAATATTCACATATAATTAACATTCAGCATGTATTTGCAGGTCCGTAACTGAAGTATCTCTGCAGCACAAGTGTTTGCATCTGCTGACTGATCATCGCATTTGTTTTTAGCAGGATGAAGGTGAAGAGGAATAGCTTTTTCATATGACTACATTGTTTGTATGATGAAATTGATTTTCAACCATGTGCAGTAAGCTTTCGGATCAAAGCGAAGCTGAGAATATGGTGTTAGTTGATGGAAATTTGATAACCAGTAAAGGCACATCCATGGAGTTCTCGCTTGGGATTGTTGAGAAGTTATTTGGCTGCAAGAAGGCATTGGATCTTACTGTTAATGAGAACTTTAAATAAACATGTAACTATTATGTTGACATTATAATTTTGTGAATAGATTGAAATGAATGATTGTATTTGATTGAATGAATGAATAATTTAGCCATGATGTATTTATATGTATTAGCTTATATGAGTTGATCTATCAGGGCATGTATTGCAATGGTAAGAGATGCCATTATTATTAATATTATTATTTGTCTTTAAAAAAAATAGGTAGTAGCAGCGGCTATTAACCGTAGCCGTTTATCTGGAAACCATAGCTATTGCTAATTTTAGCCTTTTTCTACGGTTCTCGCTTAACTTTTCACTGCAGATATAATCCGTAGCTGTATATACTTTAGAGCTACGAAATATATGGCTACGGATTAAATCCGTAGCTATTGCTTCTATGGCTACGGTTTAAAGCCGTAGCCACAGCTTTTAGACCTATGGCTACGGTATCAATGGCGACGGTCGTGCTACGGACTAAAACCGTAGCCATAGGTCTTTAGCTACAGCTTTCATCCGTAGCATTTTTCCTTTTTTTTGGTAGTGTTAAGTTATTTTCTTAATAAGTTTATTGCCTTAATCCATTATTTACGAAACTGCAGGATAAGTTTCACTTAGATTTGAGTGTTCCGCACATTTCTTATGCTATCGACGACATGATCAAGGACCGGTTCAAGGAGTACCGTTCCGTGTTATACAAGCGGTACAAGCAGTGCATGAGCCACAAGAAGGGCGCACTGTCCGTATCGCCGCACGTGACCGATGGCGACTAGCATATACTCTGCGATAGATTTTTGTCTAATTCTTTTTAGGTAATATTTACATATTTACGATATCTTAATGTAACAATTAAATTCACTATTAATAACAAGGTATTATGAATAATGTGTTCAGAAGAGAAGAAAAATAAATTCTGACAACAGGGGAAAGTTAGAAGTGAACCACGTAGCTGGTTCAAAGTCATTTTCAAAAATTCATCACATCATGGTATGAAATTACTGGTAATTATTAAGTTGATATATTCTTTTCATGCATTTATATTAACTCAGTTGTCCTTTCGATTGCGCAGCGAGATCCCGTCACTGGCCAGGAGCCTGGACCAGTAGACCTCTACAGAGGGACTCACTGTCGACAGGCGACGGGATCTTGGGTACATGCTAGAGCCGGTGAGATTTGGATAAAAATCCTTACATTGTAAAGTTTAATTGCATTACATTATAATAATGTCATTTTTAGAGAAAATTCATATGTTTTCATTACAAGCGGCGATGGACACCTTACGCAGTCAACCCACTCCCGATGGTACTCAGTGGAGTGAGCCAGAGATCCTGAGTGAGGTACTTGGCATCCGTTCTGGATATGTGCGTAGGCTTGGCCGTGGTGTCAAGCTCATGGCACCCGCTAGAGCTGCCTCCACCTGATCCATCGTCCTTGGTGAGAGCATCACCCGCCGAGCTGATATTACAGAGAAAGAGGTTCAGCAGCTACGGGTCGTCATTCATGACATTAAAGAGCAGCTGGAGAAGAAGAGTGAGTAGCTGGAGAGGTAGATGGAGGAGTAGGAGAGGAGGGTGGAGGATCTAACGAGGTAGAGGGAGGAAGGATGGAGGATCTAATGAGGCAGAGGGAGGAGTAGGAGAGGCGGATAGAGGATCTGACGAGGCAGAGGGAGGAGCAGGAGAGGAGGAGGATGGAGGAGCAGGCGAGGGAGAGAGAGGAGCATGAGAGGAGGATGGAGGAGATGCGGGTGGAGCATGAGTGACAGATGATGGAGATATTTCAGACTCTTGCTGCAGGCTTACCCACTGATGCTCCAACTCCCCCGCCTTCATCTTTATGATTTTTTATATTTTATTTATGATGTTAAACTTATATGTATTTATTTGTGAATGAATGTTATTTTGATGGATGTAGTTTATATTTGGATGGATCTACGTACTTTGGATTTGAATGGATGTGAATGTGAATATGATGAAATATTTATATATAACAGGTATATATCAGGATTATTAACAGGTGTATATTAGGAATATTTTGTACGCACATTAAAAAAAAAGACACTTTTACCAACGAAAATTTTTATAGGTAAAAGTCTCATGCACGTTTTTACCTATGAAGAGTTTCGTAGGGAAAAGTTCAGTAAATTTTTTAGCTACGAAAATATTCGTAGGTAAATGTTTTGAAAATATTTTTACCTACAAAAATTTTCGTTGGTATATGTTTTTAAAATGGTTTACCTACAAAACAATTCGTAGGTAAAAGTTTCGTAAAAGTTTTTAGCTACGAGTAGCTTCGTAGGAAAAAGTTCTGTAAATATTTTTGCCTACAAAACTATTCATAGGTAAAGGTTTTGTAAATATTTTTAACTACGAGAATATTCGTAGGTAAAACTTTTGTAACAATTTTTACCTGTGAAATAATTCGTAGGTAAAAGTTTTGAAAATATTATTAGCTATGAAATTAGTAGTAGGTAAAACTTTTATAACAATTTTTACCTAGGAAACAATTCGTAGCAAAAGTTTTGAAAATATTTTTAGCTACGAAAGTATTAGTAGGTAAACCTTTTACGAATTTTTACCTACGAATAAATTCGTAGGTAAAAGTTTTACAATAATTTTGACCTACAATAACAATTTAGAGGCAAAACTTATGTTATATTTTTAGCTACGAAATTATTTGTAGGTTAAAGTTTTGTCATAATTATTACCTACGAAACAAATTCGTTGGTAAAACTTTTGTAAATATTTTTACTTACGAAATTATTTGTAAGTGAAAGTGTTGTCATAATATTTACCCACGAAATAATTGGTAGGTAAATCATTTTAGCTACGAAAATAATCGTAGGTAAAAAGTTTTTTAAATATTTTTTAGCTACAAAGTTAAGGGAAAAATATTTTTCAATATTTTTGGCTACGAAAGAAAACGTTGGTAAAATATTTTACCTACGAAATGAAATCGTCGGAAAAAGTCTTACTTTTGCCAACGAAATTTTTTTTCGTTGTTAATAGTTTTCTCCCTCAGTCTTTTGGCAACGAAATTTCTGATGAAAATTTTCGTTGGAAAAAGTTTTTGCCTACGAAAAACAGGCTTTTGCCTACGAAATTTTCGTAGGTAAAAGTGACTTTTCTTATAGTGAATGTCCATATATCAAACCACACAATGGATGGTCAAATAACATGTTTAAAATAGTAAAACTTTATGGTTGGTACTCTAATATTATATGTAAGTATACGTATGACATGTTTTGTAAATGGAAGAATACAAGGTGGGTTTCTGGAGTGATTAGGGAGTAGGACATGGGTATCATTAGATTCAAGTGTCTTGTTCACATGTATAAGTTTCTCATATTATAATTTTGATGGTGTGTTAAATATATTCATAGGTGATGAATAAGATGAATGGATTAAAATATCAATTTGATGTGTGTACGAATGGATGTAAAGATTAAGTAGCTAGTTTAATATGATCGGGTGGTCCAAAATTAAAGTGAATTGCTAAATGTCTCTATCTAGCAGTGCATATTTGATTGAGTGGTTAGTTATGATGGACAAGTGAGGATACTTAGATATATGATGGTCTTATCCCCAAATGAAGGGTCAGATTTGTGTGAGAGAATAGATGTAATGTTACGATAGCTAGATTGGTATTGTACACATATACATAATAAGTTAAATTTCATGGTAACACTCAAGAACTTTTAATACTTAGGTATTGAAAAGTTTGGGGTATTAAATAGAGATTTCCAATAAGTTCACCTTTAACATTTACAAGGATTTTACAAGTTCACCAAAAACTTACATGTATACACATGTGTCGGTGGACCACATGTACAACCGTGTCGATGAGGGTCCTATATAAAGGCCTACATGTACTCACTCGTGTTGGTAGAATACATTTCCACCCGTGTCACTGCTTCCTGCCAAGACTTGCTTGATTTTCCACAGGCTAACGAAGAACCAGTGTGGTCATAATCTAAAAACCTATGTACACTCCTGCTAGAGGGTCCCACTGATACTAACAAGTATGCACCAGTGTCCGTAAGAACCTTCTTACGGTCCCGCCGAAGATGGTCCTGCACAAGGACTTAGATAAGTTTCTCAAACTCAATGGAAACTAAAACAATAATCTTGAATATTTGGTTAAGCCCCGTTAATGCACATTTCTAGAGAAAGCATCTTCTCTTCTTGAATTTACTTCTCTTGTGCTCCCTCGATCTTTAAAGTCGATCTTCTTCTACTTCCTTGAATTAGTTATCAGCAGTGATCTTCTTATTGAGATGTCAAGTTAATACGAGAGATGTTGAATCTCCTACAATTATGGGATGGTTGGTTCCAATTGGGATTCACCTATATGGGCATTTTAGATGATGATAGACATTAAGATTTACCTATGGGATTGATGTATACTCTCTAAAGAATGCAAGATACCATGTTCTTCCTCAAATGGCGCTCGAAATGCTCTTTGGTGTGATAAATCACAAGGAAGAAGCATTAATCTCTTTAGGTGATAACATATGAGTGTTGTGAAAACTTGGAATGCACTAGTTCTTCTAAATCACCTAAAACATCATTTGCACAAATATCTAAATGCTAGTTTTATAGAGAAAAAGCTCTGACGGGTTTATGGTTCAATCGATCAAATGTGCACACTTTCGATACAATTGAGAAATTTGAGGATTTTGTAAATTTTTCATTAGATACCTTTAACAAACTTTGATCGAACCTTCAATTAATTGAGTCTGATCGATGAACCATCAATTCAATCGATAGTTGTCGAAAACATGTCATTTTGGGTTTCTGATTCATAACAACTTTACACCTCTTTAAACCTATATAAACATGTTAATTTAAGGTACAAGGTTTGGGTTAAATGAATCAAATGTTTAGCTATGGAATGAAACATTTATAGGTAGGCTGTTTTGAAACTTAAGGGGTCTAGGGTTAGGTTTACCATGATACCTCATATTTATCTATGTCTTCAAGCTTTGATGTTTCAAGTCTTTAAGTCTCTAGTCTTCGATGTCTTCCTATAAATGATTAACCAATTCAAGACTCCCTAGTTCATGTCATTGAAAAAAAAGAGGCACTAATAGTTTTTTCCCGTGAACTTCTTCTTCTCAAACTTCACGTTCAATTCCCTTGATGTCATATTTCCATATTCAAACTAACACACCAACCTACTAAATGATACCATTTGTTGGAAGTGAAAAAACCTCATATATGAATCAAACAAGCAATAGAGAACGCAAAATGAATCAAATATAGAGAATGCACGAGTTTTAATGTGAAAAAACCTATATGAGAAAAAACCATGACACAACAATGATCAACCACTATAATAAGAAGAAGGTTACATGAGATAGAAAAACTTATAGTAGAAACACTAGATTTTCTTAGTGCATTTATTTATGCACCTGTTTTGTCAATCCTGTTATAATCCACAATATTCACTTTGCACGTTTTTGGTTTGGCCAGCAATTAAATGTCTAATTTCTGAATTTTCTCGATGCCATCGAACTAATCTTTGATCCCATCAAAGGGGAGTTTGATCAATCAAAGGCATCGCTCGATCGATCAAAAGATCCATTTTTTGCTCATTTTTTTAATGTTAGAATTCAATTCCTTTATATATAGCATTCGGTTCCTAAGAATTTGTATGGGTTTTTGGTGCATTTAAAGCCTACGTGATTCCACACTATATCCCTCATCCTATGACTCTAATCCCATGAATGTTAATTCATCCTTTTTGAGATTACCACTCTAATGAGGATTCCAACCTCTATTATGGAGATGCACTTGATCTTCACAATTGTCTAGAGATTAGACATTAAGCCTATTAGTATATACTTATCTAAATTATCTAGGAGACCCATCTAGGAGAATCCCCTAAGAAATGAATTATCTATTAGTTGTAAGAAATTCCACCACTTCCATTACCTTGTTCACCTCATTGGCACATCACATAAAAGGTGAACATTCATAGGAGTTGAAGCATCGGCATCAACAATCGGAGGAGCAATTGAGAAGCCAATTCATGCATGAAGAGCATTGAAGAAGTACCTCAAGATGATGTATTAAAATGGGCTCAATCAGATAAGTTGTCATTTATAATAGTTTATATATAGTCTTTCTTTGTGTAAGATTGAATATAAGAGTTTTTGACCTAAACTCAATAGGATCTTGTGTAAGACCTACACACTTGTGAAGGGCCAATTCACCAACACGGTTGTATATGTGTTACTCTCCATGAGGAGCCTTTGACAGTAGTGTACGTAAGGCCTTGGATTACGACCACTAGCAGTTATTGGTTAGCCAATAGAAAAGCAACTAAAGCCTCTTGTGGGAGCCACCGACATAGGTGAGTACGTGGGTATGTATGTGGGTAAATGCTTGTATAGGCCTCTAACATGAGTGTATACTTGTAAAAGTTTGAGATAAACCTGATTTAAAACCTTCGATTGTGAATACCGGTACACTTGAGGAGACTCCGTTAGACAGGAGTGGAGTAAGAAAACTGAACCACTATACATGCTTGTGTTTGCTATTATGAATGTTTGCAATTCTAACTCATTCTTATATGTTAGTTAAATCACATGAATGCTTGAATTGAGTTGTATGCAAGGGACTTGTATGCACACACAAGCTCACTATCTCTCTTGTAAACTAGTTACTTGATTGGAATATCATTTGTACTCTGTGTTATTGGACCCACTTTGTCTTGGAAGTCTTAGTGTTAATTGTATTTCTTATTTTAAATTGATAAAGTAATTTAAGTAGCAACTGAGTTTTAATTGTGGAATTTTAAGTGGTCCTATTAACCCACCCACTCTAGGACAGCCATGATTCATAACTCCGTCAAGCTTCCACATATGTTGTGATAGACTATTCCATGCAAGTTCAATTTTTATCTTCAAAACTGGCTTGAATATGCATGTTAAGCTCCTCACCATAACCTTAATCACAATTCGAAGGGTATTTATACATTCCCATACAAAATTAGGAAACAAAACCCATACTTACTCAAACTTACGTGTTTCGTCAGTCATATCAATAGGCCCTTTGGTTAGAGCGACAAGAATGGACTCACATCCATCCATCGAACCAAAAATTTGCAAAAAGGTCACTGTGTGCAATCTGAGAGTTTACTCACTAATTTGGTCAAACTGAAGGGACATGTCGAACCAAAATAGGTCTTCTCAGTACTAGGATTAAAGGCACTTGATCAACATATTAACCGTAAAAAAATGAATATTTCTGGCTATAACAAACCACAACCTATTAACTACATCCCATCGAAGAAAGTTGTTGTTTAGAAGTGAAAACCAATTTTTCTATTCCTGGTGCAGCTCATTTTTATGTTCTATTCCAGTCTTGTGTAGGTCTTGGGCATTGAAGGCTATTTATGGAAAATCCATTGGCATTCTATTGATGATTAACCTAATTATCTATTGGTTGTCAAAGAATTCTTGTTAATTATCCAGTGTCAAGTGCACACTACACCAAAATTACTGTTCAAGAATGACTATAGTTTTGGTTCAGAAACGGTTTGAAGACCTTTCTAATACAAAACGGTTTGGAACCGTACCCTAGTTCAGAGATAGAGTACAGTACATCAAGATCAGGCCCACCCTGAGATTAGGATCAACCTGGTTTTTGAGATCCCAACCTAAAATGATCTGGCAAAAAGGATGAACGGCTTAGATGAAACGTATACACCATGATGATCCCACGAGTGGTCCCCGACTCCACGCCCCTGGAGGGCGTCCGCCCCTTTAGACACTTTCAATAGCTCCAGTCTGTTGCTAGCATTGTATTTTTTGTATAGTATTTTTTATCACACAGTTAGGGCGCATTTGGATGATCTACTTCGTCCACCGAAATGGCCAGCTCGAGTGGTGTCCAATAGACGCTGGCTTGGGCTAGTTTGGAGGAACATGAATCCGATGGTGGGCCTTAAAAGGTTTCAACAACAGGTATTATATCCGACGGTGCGGCCCACCTAAATTTCGGATCTTCTCAATTTTTGTTCTGTGGGCTAAAATGACTTTAGAAACAGATGAACAGTGTGGATCTATAAAATATGCCGATATGGTCCCACGAGGGGGACATCCCTCCCACGTTGGCATGCATCTAACGTGGGTGTTCCCAGTTCCACCGTTACCTGTAGTGTGGTCCACCTAAGGGTTGGATTAGCTTCAATTTTTTCTCAACCCATTAAATGAGGTGGGTAAACAGGTTGAGGGTGTGGATATAAGAAATAAATTAAGGTGAGTCCCACGAGTGTGCGAACCCACTTCCCAACTCCCCGCAATGTAAATTCTATTTACTAAAACACCGCGTCATTGACGCTTGGGCTCTCCAACCCATTTCTAATCAGGGTTAACCAACCAGAGTTACAGACAGATTTAGAAAGAAAGCATGCGTCCCGAAAAACCTCCAAACCCAAAAAAACCCCCAAATTCCAGAAACCCTAACTCCATCCGCCTCAATCCGTCCCATTCCAGAAACCCCGATGAGCACCCTACCCCGCCAAATCTCCACTCCATCCACCCTTCTTCGTTGCATCAAGTCCAAAATCCTGTCATTCGCCCCAGTGATTGGAAAGTGGTTTCTCAAAAAATCCCGAAACCCGCATTTTCAGCTACCCTTTCCACCTTTTTCTCCCTATTCATCGGCAACACCTCCACGACGACCTAAGTCAGATTTTCGGGCGTTTTGGGAAGATAACATACATCTACATACCCTGGAACCCCACCTTCAGGAGACCTCACAACTACGCCTTCATCCGTTTCCTGTACGAAGATGAAGTGCGCGCGGCGATGGGTTTCCTTGATGGGAAGATGGTGGATGGAAGGATTTGGGGAATCTCTTGGGCTAAACCCAGGGTTCGTCCCTCTCCCACCAGATCAGAGCCCCTCATCGAAGATTCCAACTCAAGGGAATTTCCTACTCAAACACTGAGCACCGGCTGCTCCTTTGTTGATGTAGCCAAAGGCCCTACCAGATCTGCATCCAGACCCACCAATCTGCCCAAGTCTCCAACTAGAAATGCATCCATCCCCATCAGCCACGCATATGGTGCATGTAGATTCTAAGGAGGTCCGAGAAAAGCTATGAGATCTGAGCCTCGCCTTGGTGGGGTATGCCTCCAAAAGTGACCTGTCCATCAGCCATTTGAGTTTCATGTTATGAATCTAGAGTTTCCAAGCTATTCTTCTAGACCATACAATCAAGTACGTGTTTATATATGCTGATTTATTATCATGCTTGGTATGTAATGGTGATCTTAAAAATATTTGATCATAGAAATCTAATTCGTTCTTTCCCGTATTCATTCTAATGAAGTAGTCTCAAATTACATTTATATTTATTTCAAGTCCAACATTTACAATTTGATTATTTCCACTTTGATGGGCTAAGAATTCCAATTCAGTTTGATTTAGCAATCCATCTATGCATGCCATTACTGTTGGTATTTTTTCATCAGTCTATTATTGATGATAGGTTATCCACATCTTCATGATTCTTTTATTTATTTGAATCTTTGGCAGGGACCTCAATTACATATGTGAAATTCTTCCCTTCTATCATGAGGAACTATGATCAAGGTGTCATAGTTTCCTCATATATTTTAATATGATAACGGAGAGCATAGCACATTGTACAAGGCACTTCAATGCATTTACACCATCTCCATTGGTTGCTGTCTTTGCTTTATCATGAGTATGTTTGTTCTTCCCAACTGGTCTGGTGAAGATCTTCAAAACCCACTAAAATCGAAGCAGTGGCAAAAGCCGTTGAAGGTACAAAAGATTTCTACACTAGGAAATCTAGCCTTTTGAAAAGCCTACTTAGGGGAGGCTGGCTCAGAACCTACGCACACTTGTGTGGATCAACACCATTTCATCAGGTTGGTCTAACTGTGTTGTGGTGAAAAAATCAAGTCAGCCCGAGTCATCAAATGAGCCATGTATGTATGTCAAATGTGAACAGTTAGTACTCCTGCTCTCTATTTTTTGCCGTACAAGTGTGGACCACCTGATGGCCTGACTAGCCTAATTTTCAAGCCATGGAACATACACAACAGTAGGCAGCTGATGAACGCCCCAAATCTTCCCCACATGTGATTCATTCTGACACATACCTGAACAGCACATGGGAGCACTAGCATTTCTCGAACTTCTTATTTTGAGAAAATCATCATAGATTTTGTCTTTTATTGTTATTGATTTTAAGTCTTAAGGAGTTTGAAGTTTTCTATGATTCCTTGCATCTTCTTTAAAAGGCTATTTCCAAGATTCAGAAGTTAAATTATGGGGGCCAATGTAACAAATGACATAGAAACCTGCTACGAAGCAGTTCTGGAATGTGGTTTGGCAGATGAATCCTGGTTTGTTCATCCTTCTCTTATGATTAATTAACAGGTTTTATACAGTATTACATTTATAGATACATGACTACATCAAAATGCTGGTGGGGTTATATAATCAGGCAAGATTTGAAGGTTGAGAACCTAGGCATTCAAGGAACTATTACCCATAGCAGCAGTATTTAAAGCTCACAGCTGTTTTTTCACATTTAGGATGCACCTTTTTCTCTATGTGACCATCTAGAATATTAAATTCAGGTACATCTCCCCCAATTGCTTTTGTAACTGTTGCTATCCTTAAAAAGACAAAAGAAATTCCATACAAAATACAGATGCACAGATTATATTACTAGAGATTAATCATTTGATGTGTAGCAACGTTTACCAAAATTGGAAATTCATCTATCTTGAGGCTGACTTTGGAGGATTGAACTCCCAATCCTTGTGGTAATTAAGAGAAGCACCATACATGAATAAGTTTGCATTCATTGATTTTGTTTTCTTAAATTTCCTACAAGAGAGCAAAAACATGTTAGGATCCATTCCAGCCAGCACTTTTGCGAGTCGAGTACTATGTTAAGCTCACTGGGGTCAAGAAGCATGCCCTCGGTTCAGCCGTCATTGTATTACGAGTTTGTTTTTTTTTTTTTGTGCTTTCTTTTTATTCTAATATTGTTATGCGTCTAGATGAGATCTTTCTCCCAACAAAACACTCACTTAATCTCTGACTGAAGCACCTTAATGCTATCCTAATGTGCTTACAAGGATGATAAGAACATTCTTAATTATTTACAGGGAATCCTGTTCCTCCAAGGGGGAAAAAGAAAACTACCTGAGGTATCTTCATCTTTATCTGATACTAAATACTGGTTGGTATTTTCATAATTTGAAGGGTAAGTTGTATATTTCAAATCTCAAAAGAGGAGGTCATGTTGAAACTCTTGTGAGTCTACAACCGGGGCAATAGTACACCGTGGTCATCGGTAGTCCCATTTGGGTCCCAAGTGGCAATAGCGCGGACACGGTTTAGCTGGTGACCCCAACATCGGACTTCCACTACCCAGATCTTAGCACTGATTGGTACTGTGGGCCCCAAAATGATTTATATATTTTATCTACTCCGTTCATCCATTTTATTAGCTCATTTTAAGGCACAACATGAAAGTGAGGCACATCTAAATTTTAGGTGGACCACAAAATAGGAAGCAGTGGGGATTGGATGCATACCATTAAAAACTTCCTAGGGCCCACTTTAATGTGTTTTTTCCATCCAACCTATTGATTGGGTCACACAGACACGAATGAAGGCAAAACTCAAATATCAACTTGATCCGAAACTTTTGTGGACCCCAAAAAGTTTTTAATGGTGGGCGTTTGATCACCGTTGTTTCATGTGGTGTGATCCACCTGAGATTTGGATCTGCCTCATTTTTGGGCTCGTGACTTAAAATGAGCAAGGAAAATGGATGGACGACATACATAAAACACATATATCATGGTGGGGGCCATAGAGCGCTAAAAGTTAATAAATAAAGGAAGCTTGATTGTGAACATTGTACATTTATTCTTCTATAGACATGAACACATAGTTATATAAAGTTTGCTACTAGTATGCTTATCTGTGTCCTTTTTTCTTTTTTCCTTCCACAGACAAGCACACAAATACATATATATTAATTTATATATTGTGTATTGAAACCTCTAACAGTCTGTCGACAATCACAATACATGTTTAGACTATCAGTCCACAATGTATGCATACCTAAGAATGGGTTCCTTTTCAACAAATCTTTTGCTTTAACATGATTTTTTTTTCAGTCGGTAAATGCCATTCCTAGAGCATATTGCTCCACTTCTTACTAGAATGATAATGTTCATTATTTGCAATGCAGGAAGGAAATAAGTGCATATTATTTAGAGCATGCTATAGTTAATCATATCCAAAAACACTTCAAAATTTTGAAGAACCTCGCTCCTTACTTTCATTGGGCCTTGCAATTCCTGTATATGTTTTGGAAGAACCATCAACAACTTTCTTCATGATTGCAATTGTTTGATTTTCTAATGTTTCTCTTCATATTTTCCAACTGAGGGAATGTGCATTCTCTAGTTGAGGGAATGTCCATGCACGCCTGGTAAAGTGCTCAACTCATTGACTGATTACTCCCGTAGATTATAAATGTATAAATTTTGTTATATAGTTGACTTGGATATATTGAGCAATCAAATGTTGTACATAAAAGATTTAGCAACTCTACAGAAGGAAAAGAAAAACTTATCACTTTGATCGCACCTGACACTGCAAATTCTATTGCCATTATTTTCAGAGTCTTATCAGCTAGTTGGAGCAATTTATTAGTTTTCCAAAATCCAATGACAGAGAGTGATCTAATTGAAAATAAAATCTTGTTTGTCTTTATTTCTGTTCATGCTTTGGTAACAAAGAAGTAGAACTAGTGAATCATCATCATCAACATAATTTCATCCCAGCTAAAACATTTTATGATGTTTCCCTCAATTTTTATGCCACTTTTGATAGATTTACTTGTACGCTTCAGGTCATTGGAGTTTTGGTGCAAAATTTGCTTGGAATGAATACATCTTTAATTATATATTGGCAACATACAGGGAAATTCAGGTAATACATCTTTAATTTTGGCATTTTCTTCATGGTTACTCTTATTGAAAATTGCATGTATAGGAGTACAAAGTCCAGTTTTGTTTTTCTTTATCTGCAAAAACCAAAAAAAAATAAATCAATACTAACTAAGAAACATGGTTCAAGGTTTCAATTCTTAATGGATTCATCATGGGAGGAGGGGCTGGACTTTCCATACATGGGAAGTTCTGAGTTGCTACAGAGAATTCGGAACTTACTCTCCATTTTATAGAACTTGAAATCATTTTAGAATTTTTCACCTTTCAAAGTAGAATATGGCACAAGCACAAAAGAGTCGAGCTTTCCATCAATATATGTCAATATGGCACAAGTGCGAAAGAGTCGAGCTTTCCATCAGTGGGCCACACTCATTCTATCTCATGAACCAAAAAGCTGTTTATTTCACTCCACAGATGGGCCACAATATGTAAAACAAAATGGATGAGTAAAAAAAAAATCATTTTAACCAACCATTTTGTTTAGTACATTGTCATCTGCCAGAGGAGTGAAATGGCCTGTTTTTTTTTTAATTTTTTTTTTTGTGCTGGAAGATCTAAATTGGGTTAGGATATTGCTGAGAGTGTGCCATGTGTGTGCGAGAGACCTAGGGCATTCCTATTGAGCACATGGAATGTTTTAAGCAGGAGAGCTTTATGCTTAAGCATTTCTGAGAAACGAGGAGCCACATCCGGTGGAGCCTGTGATTGACAGTAGCAGGTTTGGTTTCGTTTGTTATTGGAACTAGGGTTAGTCTATAATATCTCAATACTCAATCAGATGGGAAAATTACAGTTTCCTCAATTATGTGTTTGCCTTAAGTTCAAATTACTGATATTGTAATAGGGTATGAGTTTTCATCTCTGGTTACTCTGATGCTGCTTTTTTATTTGGTTCCAATCCACCTCAGGTTGGTTTGTCATTTGAAAATGGCATATGTGTTTTTTGATTGAAATGGTCTCTTGTATGATTCTAGTATACTTTTCAAGAGATTAGACAAAGAAATTAGTGTTGTCTTTGTTTTGTATTCACATTTTGTATGAGTTGAGTCATTGATTTAATACATTATATGCCAACAAGCCAAGTACCAATTCTAGTTTGTAGAAATTGTTCCCATTTCTCTTCTTTTCTTTGTGTTGTTGGGATATGTATACATCTTTGACATATTCCTATTATTTTCCTGAAGAGCTGGATTTTTGTAGTACAAGCCGCAAGGAATAAGGGCCCAAAAAGCTGGAATTTTTGCCATTCCTTTTTAAAAATTGGTCGTGTTGAATGATCCTAACCATCTGATTATCTCTGGAAAAAATGATAGTTTCATGGTACTTTCTTCCAAAATTTCAGGACAGGTATCATGTGCATAAACGAGATGGGTTGTTGGAGAATCTAAATAAGATGCCGATTC
Organism: Magnolia kwangsiensis; assembly: GCA_037074715.1. Classification (NCBI taxonomy): domain Eukaryota; kingdom Viridiplantae; phylum Streptophyta; class Magnoliopsida; order Magnoliales; family Magnoliaceae; genus Magnolia; species Magnolia kwangsiensis. The sequence continues at coordinate 101,536,910 of CM073577.1, read as the reverse complement.
AAAAGATCACTGAAATCTCAACATTTAAAAGCATCTTCAACGCCGATTCATTACAGGATTGGAGGAATTTTTATTGGAGAATCTCAACAAGATGCCGAACAGATCACTGAAATCCTTGAAATTCATTACCATAATCAGACTTGCAGGTTTATTTCAGACATTTTAAAGATCGGAATTGTCGATCCGCAATCCAACTATCGAGGATCTTTTGAAACTCCATGGAAGGTGTCGAAATTTACTCTCTCAAACATATCCGAAAGAAAAAAGGTATTCTCATTTATTTTATTTTTTTTTGGATTTTCCAGTATTTATGTTGGATATCTACTCAATTTTGTCCCCGATAATCACTGAAAATGTTGACAATTTCGCCATTTTATCAAAAAAAAGAAAAAAAAAATCAGCAAAATCTTGCCATTATCCAATATAGATTTGAAAATTTGGGGGTTTTTGGTTTCACTGAGCCAGCGATAGTGATATTACTAGAGATCTACCTTACGGACTGATGGTGCTCATGTCAAATGAATTCAACACCAGAATGCAGGAAAATGGCAGAGAGGATTGGCATAAGATTCAACATATACCCTCAATTGAAATAAAACAGTGAGCTATCAAAGGCCTGTGAATTTGGTTTCTTGTTTCTTCCACCAACGGAAATGCATGGAAGGAAAATTCAGCATCTTTACAAAAGCGGGTGAGTTTTTCTTTCTTTTTTCATTTATTTCCCTCATCTTGATTAGCTCTAGGCAATAACGTCTCCTGCAAATCATGCATGTTAGTTGTTGGTGAAAATGCCTCAACCAAGAATGTTTGAGGCCATTACTTCAACTACCTATGAATTGGCCTACATGAATATATGTGTGATTGGATAAGTGGCATCAGTTTGATTGCTCCCTGTTGATAGCGAACTTTTGACCATTTTGGCTTCCAGCTTGAGGGCCACCATTCAAATAGCAATAATGAGCTTGTCGGTGCTATTTTCGAACTCTTTGCTATCTGGGAAAGGGTCCACTAGAGCAATGGTTATGATCATCTAAGCATGCAGCCACATGGGCCACTCTTAACATGCACTATCTTTTCTTTGAATGCTTAAGGATGTATTGAGATTTGAATATCTCAAGCCTTCACAATCCAACTGCTTTACATGCCATCACATGTGCCTAGATAGGGAACAAGAGCAAGATCTTAGTTATCCATCTCTGTCAACGCGTGGCTCAGTAATCAGTCAGGTGTAGCAGTTGATCCATCAGGTGAGCTATAGTGTGCAAAACAAATGAACAGATAAAACATGTCTATATGCACAGGTGGAATCAAAAAACAATAGAATGCATCAGGAAACCAATTTTCTTTGGCTAAACACAACTTAGTTTCCTTATGATGTGGAATTTATGGAGTGCACACCATAATACCTATATACCCAACACGGAAACATGTCTCCGGTGTTCTAGACCATTGACTGGTTGGACAAACTTCAAGGTGAAAAATTAGGCTGATTGTAGCCCTTATGATACAGAGCCTGTATGATATGGGCATCCAGCTATTGACAACTCTCTTGTGATCTTATTGTATATGAATTTCCAAGTTATTAAATATGCATCTATCATAATTCTCTTATCCTTTTTGCATTCTAAGTTAGTTGGGATTCTTCCATGCTTCTCAGTTTCATGTCCTAACCCTGAAACAACTGCATATATCCCACAATTTTGAGAAACTGAAAGAATTTTTCCTCCATTTGTAGCTTTATTAACCAACCATTTGTAGCCCTTAGATGTCCGTGTAGATGCTGGATCGTTGTTGCCGGAGTAGAGGTAATCTTGTATGTGAACTTTCACCACGAAAATATGTTGATGCATTTGTGGAGCAGGCATGGATATGACTAAATTGAATTCTTATACAAGGGTGTAAAATGGTTTGAAGACAAGAAAATGGTAAGTGTCTACTTAACTCAGGAAAATTATGAAGCCTTTTAATCCATCCTTTTTATATGTTCTGAGCATCGAGGATGGCTCTTGATACAGGTAAATGGGTTCAATTTGACGATGACCATCCAATTCCATAGATGGAGGAAGACATCACAAAGCTCTCGGGTGGAGGTATGATTCCTAGTTTTCTAGATCATTTTTCTTCTTATTCAAGCCCACTTGACATTTATGTTCATTATGTTTCAGGTGATTGACACATGGCATACATTTGCATGTATAAAGCTCAACAAGTATATATTTAAATTTAATGGTAAGCCTAAGCTAAAGTACTTTTACACAGTCGATCAATGACTTATATTTTGTGTAGCTGAGAAAGGAAAAGCATGTGTTATTGAGGCACTTGGTTTATAATTTGTACAATTTGTCTTCTTGCTCTTCATAGAAGGGAGACTGAGTTGGAGGGCCACTCATGCAGTTCATATTTCCTGTCTTATAGTTGCTCGTCCTGTGTCCCCACTTGATGAGGTTCTGTTCTAGGAAATATATTAGCTGATTTTTTGGTTGCTTTAACATTGATATGAATTGCATAATTCTGCTTGAATGAATGGAAGTGTTAAAAAGTATTGGCCATTTGATATGGAGCTGATTCTTTATTCTAATCTTTATATTAGGAAAGTGAGGAAGAAGTCACTGATACTGAAGGCAGCATTGGTTTCTTTTGATTTCAAATCTCTTTGAATATTATGTTTTCTTGTTCTGTACATCTATAAGATTGTGGGTGCAAGGATTTCACATATGGCATTGGCATTTTGAAACTCTGTTGTTTACATCGCTTACCATGCAAACCTTTCCGGGGAAAAAAAGAGAGAATACAATTTTGATTGTTTTAAATTATCATCTGCATGCCACGTGTATAATAGATTACAAACATAGTAACACCGTTGTTACACATCTGACCATCTGCCGAACAATTTTGATTGTTTCCACCAGAACTTGAGCATTATCAAGCGCCCAAGCTTAAAGTTGCTATCATTGGAGTTGGGCTGGCTAGCATGTCTACTACAGTGGAGCTTTTGGATCAAGGCCATGAGGTTTGGGTCAGATTTTCTCTAGAATGGTTCTTCTTCTTAGGTCGATCTTATGCAAATCCTTTATGTTTGTGTGCTACTATATGTAACACCCCGAAAATCGGGGGTCGGGTAGAAACCCAACTCCCGAGTTCCAGAATATCACTTATGCAACATTTTCAATGATGGGTGAATGTCGGTGGTAATAGTACATAAAACATGAGGTGAATCAAGCCAAAACAAGATATCATACTCCAGAGACAGTTAATTTAGCAAGCGGAAGAATGTGATAGATATATAGAATATATGAACTGTTGTGAGTCTCCAGAGTGTGAACATGTTACCAGGTTAAACATATACATGTATACTCTAAAGAGGAGAAAAAAGAATATACATGGGTGCAAAAATAAAAGCAAAATACCACGTGTGCTTGCAGCTAATCAGTAACCTTGTAACCCCATCAATCAAAACCTGCATATAGGAGGGATCCTCCTCATCATCATCAAGTCCGGCTCTACTTCGCAAGCATCGCCATCATCTGAAACTAAAATAGGGACTGGTGGGTGTCTGGAACACCATCCTGTAACGTGGGAATGAGTAACTAACTCAGTGGAATCATGTTATCAAATCAATCAAGTGATAATGGTAAAGAAAGCCAAACAAACATTCCTAAATACTGTGATTAATGCAAGCATGAAATGACATGATGGTTGCCCTCACCGACATACTCCCTCATGCGGCACCATCTCACATCCGTGGCATACTTTTTTTCCTTAGTGCTCCACATCTTCCAGGCACATGCAATGCGATATGAATATGATTACCGAGTTGTTATTAGTCCTTTTCATACAGCAGGATTGAAAAACTAAGGTACCTCCCTTATATCAATACCCAAACAATGATCCTGTCTAGGGTCATCACTCCTAGTAATCTCATACGATGATACATTTCTAGGTCGCTGCACGGGCTATCAGGGCTGTTGCACGCACTCATTGCACCGCTCTCCCATCACCTTATCAATACAGGCCTGGTTTATATCCTTAAGACTACATCAGGACTCGTCGTCCCCATGCGGTGTCAGGATAAACTCAAGGTCGCTACAAAGGGCTGTCAGGGCTGTTGCTCGCACTCGTTGCTCCACTCCCCCATCACCTTATCAATGTAGGCCGACGGCAAGAATATAGTGTCCCATACCACCATAATCTGCTCAGAGTAGGGTGCTCACTGGTCACTACGGGGAGGTTTGTGGCCCCAGCGTAGGCCGATAGCTCGACCATGGTGTCCCATACCACCATGCCCGGCTCATGAGTCTTAGGGGATCGAGGTACCAAGGTTAGAGGGGCTTTCTAATGGTAAGTTTAGTACCCTAGGTTCAAGCAGTTATGACGAATACAAGGTAAACATACAATGGTCAATCGGGTTACTTGATGAGTCCGACTAGTACAAGTGCACGTTGAATCGACTGACATGAAGTGCACAAGCACTTCATGTGGCCTAACCACTGCTGACGACTCTAGTACAACTCAGGTTCGTCATACACATCCTTCGTGGCGAATAGAATTCACCCACGAATTCTAAACTATTACCGACTGCCTGGACTAGAGTATAGCCCCAAGAACAAAGATGTAAATCAGTAATCATATGAGATAAATAAAATTGAAATAACAAGTAATCCAAGCATGTTAGCAACATGTTATAAGATACAACATAGGCAATTAAACAATACACAAGTACTTCTCACATAAGGATATCAATTGAAATACGACAACCGTAGAGGAAATTATATATATCATCAAATTAGTTGAGAATCTAATCTCAACGCTAATATACAACACCATATACTCAATACTTACTAATACATACATTTATAGAAACACTTAGACTACACAACTTCAACGTACTTGACGTATGTTGATTTCAACGTATAATATGACAAATCCTTATAATAAGGAGATGTCTAATACACAACAATCATGTTCTTACATTCAATACATAAGGCAGGCATAAGTCATATTGATTTAGGCATTTCAACAAACACTTAGTTTACACACATTAGTCTACATAGCATATGTCGGCCAATATATGCATTAGGGCGATTCTCTTCGCCAAACAGATCATACATCCATGACTAGTATAAATACACGGTAAATACCCATGGTAATCATATCAGCAAAATACGTACGTATACAGTATTTCCTACAAATACCTAAAATACCCTAAATCTCATATTCTTTGTACGTATTCGGAATGAAAAACGGACAGCATGTTGTACATATCAAATAACATTCTTGTCAACAATTTACCATTAAACGGCATTGAAAGCTTTGAAAACAGGTAATCTAAGCATCTAAGATCCACATCTTTCGTCGTAGAAGCGTAATGAATCGAACAAAAACTCTACACTTCGTCAATGCCTGTATGACAACCTATAGCACAAGATACATCAGCTACTTCGCTACTTGTATCGTAGGAATCTTTAAAATAGGTTGAGGTTAGGGCTTTCTTACCTAGAATGAATCCAGAATTGCCGAAATAATGATGCAGGTGGATGGCTTCGGCATGTGGACCAGCAGGGAAGAATCCCAGGAGAAAGCTCCAACTTTTCCCTCACTTTCTCTCTCTTTTCTCTCTTATCTCCCAGGGTTTTTCCCAAATTCGTATGGATTAGAAAGCTAAGGGTTTAAGGCCCTTTTATTAGCCCAAACATAACCAAAACAGACTCCAAGTCAAGGTATACTTGGGTTATAGCCAAATCGGGTCTTTCCCGATCCAAAAGAGCATTTCGGGAGGTCCCCTGGCCGAATGCGGTCGGACCTAAGCTCATGTATATTGGATCCTGCTCACACTAAGTTTTCAGTCCGGTAGTGTTCCCAGATCGCACGTGGGGGACCAGTTTCAGTTCAGCGGTCACGGAGATTCGATCGAGGATTTCAAGTACACTGACCTGAGTGAGAAATGTTCCCTGATCCGAGGGTGTATTTGGGTCAGATTCCAATAGTCTGAATGCTTATACTTAACCCGCAAGAGAAACGTGCCAGATTTATTTAAATGACATTTAATTTTTAATGAATTTCACTATTTCTCACACTCCTTGCTCCAAGCTCAATGAAATAGCTTCAGAACGTCAGTTAGGCTTAATTTTCGAAACGATTGTCAAGTCCAACAAGGCGGTCGTAATTGTCTAAGCTTATCGCTATCAGACTTTTGATGCGCGGTCTAAATCCAATACAAAGTTTTAAAGGGTTCCTGAGGGCAAACGGGTTTAGAGTTTGATCCTAGATTTTAGGGTAATGTAGCGGTAACAATTCTAGAGGTTTTGGGTCTTACAGATCGTATTTAAAGTTGTTGGTGCTAATTTTGCAGGAAGTCTAGTGTAGCGTTGGCTAATTCACGTTAAATTTCTAAAGAATTTCATTCTAAATGATATATCTGGCTTTGAAATTGGGTTCTAAGAGGTTACCAAGGTGTTATGGTCGACCCATTGCCTGAGGACGTCTAATTCCAGGTTGGCAAAAATTTGGGGTGTTACAATCTACCCCCCTTAAAATAAAATTTCATCCCCAAAATTGGCTAAGGGTAATGAGTACTTAAAGAGACTTTTGTATTAGCGTTCTAAGGAAGGTTCAAATCCTATTTAATGACCTAACCTTACGTTTAACCTAAATCAACTGTTTTGATCCTGAGCCAATGGAGAAGAGGCTAACCATGCTTCCGCTGCGTCACTCTAAACCAACGGTTGTACTAGATAATCCTAAGTAGATTGGGCTCAATACGTTCTACTCCCCTTAAAACTTAATTCTACGTAAGGTTCAAGAATCTATGTCTCAATCCGTATATCGGAATGAGGTGTAACTTAGGGCCTATCTTTAACATGAAATGGGAAATAACCTCTCACTACATTGGTCTTCCTTTGCTAACGATGCGTTCTATGGCATTGATACCTATGGTTGTAGAAAAAAGCTGAAGTGATGGGTGTTGTGGTTGATTTCAAGGACGGATGTGAGTTTGTGGCAAGAGCTCTAATATCTATTGGTTGTATGTCCTCAACATTTCCCAAAGGCGAAGCAATGTCTTTTGGTTGTAGGCGGTCGGGCCAACACGGAAGAAAAGTTGTGGAGTGGGTCTGAGCCGGATACATTAACCTTTTGTCTAATCAGGACAGAAAACTCGTTGTATCAGTTCTTAATCCGAGTCGTGCCGATCTTCTGCTTGATTAGGGCATTGGATTCATTGGTAACTACTAGGATTAAGAAGTCGATTCAAACCACGAATGCATCACTTACATATACAGTTCCTTTACTCTGTGTTCCCGAATGTAATAAGTCCTTGGGAAGGCAATTCTAAGGGGCATGCTAGTTTATTCTAAGTTCAATCTGAGGGATTTATAAGTTTTCCCTAAGAGTGAATGGTTCTAAGTTAAAACAACTTTCCTAAAGGTTATAACAGAAGTCTATAAGTATTAAGGGGATCTATCGAAGGAATGAGGTTCTACTCTAAGTAAATCTAACCTATTATTCCTTAGCATATACAGGCTTTACACTACTTAAGGTAACTAGTAGACTGGTCTGTAACTCACTAGCTGTAATCCAAAGCCTAAGCTTATACGCTAAATGGTTTCATACCATTTCTAATACAGGGAATTGTTCTATCGCTTAGGGTCACGATTGTCTAAATGGAATTAGATTTCCTATATCGTCAGATCTTTCAAATCTAGGAGTACTAACCCTAGGTCCAAAATGCCAAGGGCCTATATGGCCAGTAGCATTAAGTTGTATTAAATGGAACTGCTTTGCTGATCTCACTTCTGGAGTGGGAGTGGCATATTTGGTAGGAGGGTGGGGTGGGATTAAAAATCAATTCTTAGGCTTTGGAAAATGGGCCTTATGTTGGAAAACATGAGATGTAGCATAACAATACACAATCCCTCAAGCATTCCACTCACTTCATAGCAAAAGGGACTGCATGCATGTCATTTACCAGAATTTGTCACAATACCTGGAACACAGTGTTACATAAATCATGACAGAAGATGCATGTGAGCTAATGCGACCAAGACTCCCAACATCTAAAACCTTCTACCAACTACTACACTACTACTAAGCTCATCAACACAAAAAACACAGGGATCCTAACATAGCAACAACCAAGACACAGGGTGGTGGCATCTCTCGACCTTCTTAAACGGACGGGGCGACTAGGCCCAACTTCATCAATGGCGGTCTTCCTCTTTCCCATGAGAGAGAGGATGGTGGAAAGGGAGAAAAAGGCTAAAATATCCTCTACAAGGGCCATGAAAAATGGAGGAAAGGGAGAGATATGGCTGACCCAATGGGTTGGCACAAATCTAGGTCCTATAGAGGAAACAGGCCCTCAAAGGCTAGGATTTCAAAGGGGAAAGAATGAGATGGGTTAGGTTTGAAGCTTACACGAGTTTTGCTTGAAATGGAGGGTGTAAGAGCTCCAATCGATGAGAATGGAGAGAGGGGAGACTGTGTATGGTTGTGAATCGATGGAGCGGCATCGGTTGTGGCCGAAAATGGGATTGGAAGTGATTTGGAATGGGTTTTGAAAGAGGGGGCAGAAAAAAATGTGAGAAGGTAGAGCTTGGGTGGCATTTTTGTGAAGGAGGTAAGGCTTTGGGGGACTTTTAATGGACGGCCCACATATAGGATGCCTCCCCTAACCACCTAAGAGCGTCAGCCCGACGCCTAGCCCGAGTGGGGCCCACCGTATGGCGAGGCCTCGCCGAACCGGCGAGGCCCTCACCAGCCAAACTCAATTTCGACGAGGCCCGGCCTATGTGAAGTGGTCCCCCTGTCCTGTGGACCCAAAAAATGTGTGGTTCCTCCCTGGATCATGTCAGATTAGCTTGGGTGGGCCCACGACTCCGTTTCGCACTATTTCGAGTCATTTTATAAACAAAAATTATTTTATGCATCATGTAGCATATGATTTTGGGGTAGGAGAGGCTAATCCATCCAACTAACCCATTTATTCCATGAGATTCCATGATTAGAATGATCGGAAGTCTAATTTATACATATATTTACTATTTGTAGTAAATTTTTACTTAAGCATGATTCTCCATCATTTACATACTAGGATTTATGTCTAGTGTGAAAGGACTTAGAAAAAGTTGAAGAATGGGGTGGTGAAAGGAGAGATTCTGAAGGAATTGGATAAAAAGGGGTTTCAGGCCTTGAGACTGAGTGTAAGGGTTGTGGTTGACCTACCACCTAAGGACATTCATTTTTGGGTTTGGAATGGAATGAAACATGGCCTAAACCCTTCGATTGACGGTCTAAAAGTGATTTGAGGTCGTTGGGTGTGATCAGGAGTGTGAACGGACTCGATCTCGGCTATCGCTTTCAGTAAACTTTCGCCGACAAACAAACTGGGGGTCCTAAACTTATTTTTAGATCGTTCTTTCACCCTCCTATATTAAATTGGAGTCAGCGTATGGTGTGTGACCATAATCCAGGTCCAGTTTAATCCAAATCATACTCTAATACCATCTGTAACACCCTGAAAATCGGGGGTCGGGTAGAAACCCAACTCCCGAGTTCCAGATCATTACTTATGCAACATTTTCAATAATGGGTGAATGTCGACGGTAATAGTACATAAAACATGAGGTGGATCAAGCCAAAACAGCATATCATACTGCAGAAACAGTTAATTTACCAAGCGGAATAATGTGATAGATATATAGAATATATGAACTGTTGTGAGTCTCCAGAGTGTGAACATGTTGTCAGGTTAAACATATACATGTATACTCCAAAGACGGGCAAAAAGAATATACATGGGTGTAAAAATAAAGGGCAAAATACCACGTGTGCTGGCAGCTAATCAGTAACCCTGTAACCTCGTCAATCAGAACCTACATATAGGAGGGATCCTCCTCATCATCATCAAGTTCGGCTCTACTTCACGAGCATCGCCATCATCTGAAACTAAAATAGAGACTGTTAGGTGTCCGGAACACCATCCCGTAACATGGGAATGAGTAGTTAACTCAGTGGAATCATAGAGCAAAGGTTGGCATGTTATCAAATCAATCAAGCGAAAATGGTAAAGCAAGTAAAACAAACATTCCTAAACACTATGATTAATGCAAGCATGAAATGACATGATGGATGCCCTCACCGACATACTCCCTCATGCGGCACCATCTTACGTCTGCGGCATGCTTTCTTTCCTCAGTGCTCCACATCTTTCAAGCACATGCAGTGCGATATGAATATGATTACCGAGTTGTTATTAGTCCTTTTCATATAGCAGGATTAGGAAACTAAGGTACCTCCCTTATATCAATACCTAAATAATGATCCTGTCTAGGGTCGTCACTCCTTGTAATCTCATACGATGATATATTTCTAGGTCACTGCATGGGCTGTCAGGGCTGTTGCACGCACTCGTTGCACCGCTCCCCCATCACCTTATCAATACAGACCTAGTTTATATCCTTAAGACTGCATCAAGACTCTTCGCCCCCATGCGGTGTCAGGATAAACTCAAGGTCACTACAAAGGGCTGCTAAGGCTGTTGCTCGCACTCGTTGCTCCACTCCCCCATCACCTTATTAATGTAGGTCGACAGCAAGAATATAGTGTCCCATACTACCATAATCTGCTCAGAGTAGGGTGCTCACTGGTCACTACGGGGAGGTTTATGGCACCAGCGTAGGCCGACAGCTTGACCACAGTATCCCATACCATCATGCCCGGCTCATGAGTCTTAGGGGATCGAGGTACCAAGGTTAGAGGGGCTTTCTAATGGTAAGTTTAGTACCATAGGTTCAAGCAGTTATGACGAATACAAGGTGAACATACAATGGTCAGTCGGGTTACTTGATGAGTCCGACTAGCACAAGCGCATGTTGAATCGACCGACATGAAGTGCACAAGAACTTCGTGTGGCCTAACCACTGCCGACGACTCTAGTACGACTCGAGTTCGTCATGCACATCCTTTGTGGCGAATAGAATTCACCCACGAATTCTAAACTGTTACAGACTTCCTGGACTAGAGTATAACCCCAAGCACAAAGATGTGAATCAATAATCATATGAGATAAATAAAATTGAAATAACAAGTAATCCAAGCATGTTAGCAACATGTTATAAGATACAACATAGGCAATTAAACCATACACAAGTACTTCACACATAAGGAAATCAATTGAAATACGACTAGCATAGAGGAAATCATATATATCATCAAATTAGTTGAGAATCCAGTCTCAACACTAATCTACAACACCATATACTCAATACTTACTAATACATACATTTATACAAACACTTAGACTACACAACTTCAATGTACTTGACGTATGTTGATTTCAACGTATAATATGACAAATCTTTATAACCAGGAGATGTCTAATACACAACAATCATGTTCTTACATTCAATACATAAGGCAGGCATTAGTCATATTGATTTAGGCATTTCAACAAACACTTAGTTTACACTTATTAGTCTACATAGCATATGTCGGCCAATATGTGCATTAGGGCGAATCTCTTCGCCAAACAGATCATACATCCATGACTAGTATAAATACATGGTAAATACTCATGACAATCATATCAGAAAAATACGTACGTATACAGTATTTCCTACAAATACCTAAAATACCCTAAATCTCATATTCTTCGTACGTGTTCTGAATGAAAAATGGACAACATGTTGTACATGTCAAATAGCATTCTTGTCAACAATCTACCATTAAACGGCATTGAAAGCTTTGAAAACAGGTAATCTAAGCATCTAAGATCCGCACCTTTCGCCGTAGAAGCGTAACGAATCGAACAGAAACTCTACGCTTCGTCAACGCCTGTATGACGATCTATAGCACAAGATACATCAGCTACTTCGCTACTTGTATCAAAGGAATCTCTAAAACAGGTTAAGGTTAGGGTTTTCTTACCTAAAATGAAGCCAGAATGGTCGGAATAATGATGCAGGTGGATGACTTCGGCACGTGGACCAGCAGGGAAGAATTCCAGGAGAAAGCTCCAACTTCTCCCTCACTTTCTCTCTCTTTTCTCTCTTCTCTCCTAGGGTTTTCTTCAAATTCGTATGGGTTAGAAAGCTACGGGTTTAAAGCCCTTTTATAAGCCCAAACATAACCAAAACCGACTCCAAGTCAAGGTATACTTGGGTTATAGCCAAATCAGGTCTTTCCCGATCCAAAAGAGCATTTCGGGAGGTCCCCTGGCCGAATGCGGTCGGACCTAAGCTCATGTATATTGGATCCTGCTCACACCAAGTTTTCAGTCTGGTAGTGTTCCCAGATCGCACGTGGCAGACCAGTTTCAGTTCAGCGGTCACGGAGATTCGATCGAGGATTTCAAGTACACTGACCTGAGTGAGAAATGTTCCCTGATCCGAGGGTGTATTTGGGTCAGATTCCAACGATCTGAATGCTTATACTTAACCCGCAAGTGAAACGTGCCAGATTTATTTAAATGACATTTAATTTTTAATGAATTTCACTCTTTCTCACACTCCTTGCTCCAGGCTCAATGAAATAGCCTCAGAACGTCAGTTGGGCTTAATTTTTGAAATGATTGTCAAGTCCAACAAGGCTGTCGTAATTGTCTAAGCTTATCGCTATCAGACTTTCGACGTGCGGTCTAGATCCAATACAAAGTTTCAAAGGATTCCTGAGGGCAAACGGGTTTAGAGTTTGATCCTAGATTTTAGGGTAATGTAGCGGTAACAATTCTAGAGGTTTTGGGTCTTATAGATCGTATTTAAAGTGGTTGGTGCTAATTTTGCAGGAAGTCTAGTGTAGCGCTGGCCAATTCACGTTAATTTTTTAAAGAATTTCGTTCTAAATGATATCTCTGGCTTTGGAATTGGGTTCTGAGAGGTTACCAAGGTGTTATGGTCGACCCATTGCCTAAGGATGTCTAATTCCAGGTTGGCAAAAATCTGGTGTGTTACACTATAGTTTGAGGTATTTAGGCCTGCGGATCATGCTTGTTCCCTTGAGTTTTGAGTCATCATTATTGGTTTCTGACAGAAAGAATAAAAATTTTGATTGCAAGTATATTCCGCTGATTATTCTAAACGGGCAAAGTAGCCCTGCTAACACATATTGAGTTCCAAATCTCCATGGAGTTTTTTGTGACAAGGAACCTTTTTCTTTTTTTTTTAATTATAAATTTTCAAACGGTGCACATAGCATGGATTTGTATCTACTATAAATTTTTAGTTGTAATCTTAACAAACTTTTACTTGGAAAATGTGAGATTACATGTGTAACGCCATTCTATCAGCCATCATGATGCCATTATGATATAGAAATATTAGATTTGTAAAACTGATGAAGTATACTTCCAATTCCACAAATCCTATTTTTGGAGCCTGCAAATTGTAGTTCTGAATACCATTGTTGGATTTGTACCTGTAACTGTACTTGTGACTCTATCAATGCCACCTTCCTACTATACATGTTAGTCATGGAATTTGACATTGTTGACATGGCTGTAGGATAAGCATTCTATTCATCATAGAAGTTCCTTATTAGCTGCTTGTTCATTGTGTCAGAGCAGAAATGGTTCTGTACCTCTGTTGGATTAGTTCCATATAGCCTTTCCCTTGGATAAATCTCTCCTCACACATTTCCATGCTTAATATAATTATGAAACTGACCAAGGTGATTTTATTTTCTATTGTGCAGGTTGATATTTACGATTCATGGTCTTTCATTGGTGGAAAAGTGGGCTCATTTGTAGGGAAGCATGGGAATCACATCGAGATGGGACTTCATGTCTTCTTCGGTTGCTACAGCAACCTTTTTCGCCTGATGAAAAAGGTGTAATCCCCATCCTTTGTCATAAAACTCATAATCTCTGGACCCAGAAATGTGAACCATCTCTAGTGAGTTGAGGCATGTTGGTGGGTTAATTGACGTTCGAGTAATTATTTCAATGCGATTAGTAGCAGTCCTTGTGTTTACTTGCTCTCAATTTGAGTTGCCTATCCTGAGATATTGTTGGGTTAATTGACATTGTAATAAATTCTTTAAAAGAAAGGATGAGAAACCATTTTCTCTTAGGAACAACCATATGGCTGTTTTTGTCATTTCTATATTGAAGTTTCAGTTGGTAGTTAAGCTGTCATTTCCATTTAAGCAACAAATATAACAAGACACTTTACAAGCCTCCTTTGGAACTAATTCAGATTCTTCCTGCAAAGTCAACAATTAGAGTTATGATACCAAATCCTCATGCCAGATGCACATTTGATATTGTTTTTAAGTTTATTTTGAGTACTTTCTTCCTTTGAAACAAACTGTAGTTTATAGTGGCTATTCATGTATGGATGTTGAATGGATGTCTCCTAGATATTTTCTTCTTCTGTTTCCAAAATTACAACACCATATCCAAGTTGATGGATATACAAACAGGGGAAATTATTGATCTTCTTTTACAAGATAGATGCTCCTCTCAGAAAGAAGAAATAAGAAAAGTACAACATCAACTAGCACTTACAAACCAGAAATTGCAGTTTCCTTTATTATGCTCTGTAGCTTTTTTCTAGGTTGTGAAAATCCTTTATGACTTTAAAATTAACTATGTTAAGTATCAAAAGAATTTTTATTTATTTATTTATTTATTTATTTATTTTTTGAGATGTATGTTTGCACAAATCCTTAGATTGCCTCTTCACATGATTCAGCTAGACATTGCTTTATTTTGTTTGGTTTTGGTATTATAGGCTCAACAATTGGGTTTGGTTTTCGTAATAAACATGAGAAACTATCTTAACCTCAGAATCTCTCTAGGTTGAGCTGATTATGTCTCCCTTACCATTCGTAGCCCCGCTTGGTCTAGAACGAGCTCCCCTCGGGTTAGGATTGTATCGAGCATATCCAAAAATCAGGTGAGTCAACTAACAACAGTCCCCCATATGTATGTTCAAATGTCACAATTTTTTTCACACTGTTTTGATAGCTGATTGTTGTTGTTTTAATCTATTCACATATTTTTGTTCTTATTTTTTACTTGTTGCTTATAATGAGCTAAAGAGTTAATGAGGGTACAAATTGGGTACTCCCCACTAGAAATGGATGGTTCGTCAAGGGCTCCGTTGGGTCCACCTGATGTATATGTTTTATTCACTCAGTCCATCCATTTTGATAATCATTTTAGAGCATGAGCTCAAAAAGGAAGTATATCGAAGGCTGAAGTGGATCACACCACAAGAAGTGGAGATTGAAAGCTTATTGTTGAAAAGTTCTTGGAGCTCACAAAAATTTTGAATAAGGCTGATGTTTATGTTTCCCTTGGTACAAGTCAATGTGACCTTATGAACAGGTTGGATGGCAAATAAACATCATGGTAGGCCCTAGGAAGTTTTCAATAATATGAAATCAATCCCCATTGTTTCCTGTGTTGTGGCTTAGTTGAACCTTACATTTGCCTCCTTTTTGGGCTCATGTCCTAAAATGATTTTCTGAAATAGATGGAGGGCATGGATAAAACAAATACATCACATCGGGCCGCATAGATCCCCTGACAAGACCGTCTATCTTTTGAAGTTGTGGTGATAGTAGTACCCAATTCATGCTCAAGTTAAGGACTCTTTGATTTGAATGACTCGCAGTTGGCCTGCTATCAGGGATTCCAAAATAAAGGCCTGGTTGATGAAGGAATTAGGCACCCTTATGCACATGCACAAGTGTGCCATCTTTACTTCACAAGCCTTATGTATTTTTTGAGATTTTAAGCTATAGATAGTTATTACCCAGCTCAGCTGCGAACAAGATCACAAACCAAAAGGATTATTTCTTGATTGTGATCATGTTCAAGGAGACTTGCTAAACTACAACCATGACTGAGGAGCCGGTTACTGAAAGTAAAAGACAAATAAATTTCCAGTTTTGTTATGGATATATTGAAAATCTTGCTAGCTACTTTTCTTTTTTTTTTCTTGCGATTTTGTCTTGGAACTATTGTGATTTTGTATAAAATTTATTTGAAAGTTAAAATAAATCATTTTATACTTAAATTTACTAAACTTCAAAATCATTTATCAATTTATAATAATATTTATAATATTTATTTTCAGCAAAAATCTTCTAATATCACATAAAAAACATGAATTTTAGAAAACTGCTGAGAAATTTCCCTACCCAAGAAATTGCCGAGAATGATATTTGTCATTAAGGTGGAAAACAGGACCTGTGCGTTGTATGAAAATCCAATCTACTATTATAGTGAGGATGTCTATCTGTAAGGCTTTTTGGCTGTACGCAAGAGGAGAGGTGCCTGTATTATAAAAAGATAAGGAAGCCCATGCATGAATAATGTATACCTCAATGGAACTCCTATCTTGTGGTCCCTACATTCTTCCTCAGTGCGCCTGTCCATCAGTGTGTCGTAGACTGTATGATCTAGATTGGTCCTTTAAGAAATTTCTACCGATTCTCCACCATGATACATGACATTTTCACACGTAAGCTTCTCCACACTACAAGAAATATCCGTATCAGCGGCGGATTCTCACTGGCCCCCCAAACGAAACGCCCGTGTACAAAAAAAATGTGCGGCATTTTTACGTGGCCGCCTGTGTACGGATAAGCCACCGCCGCAGGAATTAAAAATAAATAAATAAAGGTCTTTTCCCCTCCCGAATTTCATCCCCAAATCGCGCCCGCCTTATTTCTCTCCAAACCCTTTTTTCCCTCCTCTTCTAAATCGCCATCTCCGAATCGTGCACGCCAATATTTCTCTCCCAAAAACCCTTCTTCCCTCTTCTCTCCCAAAATCCCTTCTTCCCTCTTCTCTCCCAAATCGCCCCATCCCCAAATCCCGAAAGTCTCTCTCTCTCCAACGTCCCTCCACTCCGGCCTCGATTCTTGTCTCTCTTGCTGCATTCTTTCTAAGATTTTTCTTCCATTGAAGGATCCGATGCTGATATCTATGGCAGTTTTTTCCCTCATCGTTCTTCCATTGAAGGATCGATGCTGATATCTATGGCAGTTACATATATTTACATGTGTTTGTTCTATATTTTTTACAGCTTGTGTTTGGATTGTATTTCTTTGAGGAGTCGGAGGATTTTTCTGTGATTTTCATTGCAGATTCTGCAAAAGATCCTTCATTTTCTCTGTAGGAGGGAGATCTAGATTTTAGGGTTTTTCAATAGAGCTGTGAATAGGAATAAGATGCCGTAGATGCTTCTGTTTGCATATATGAGACATTCTAATATTACTATATATGGATTTCTTGTAAAAAAAAAGTTGTTGCAGATGCAGAGAAAGAGGAAGCTGGCAGAGGAAGAAGAGGCAGCTGTGCTGCTGATGGCTCTCTCATTTGGTTTTGTATCTGCTGCCTAATCCAAAAGCATACAGCTAATCTCTCTCCCTCTCTCTGTTTTATTACTATGTTGGTTTTGTTTGTTTTGGTTTCTTTCAAGAGAGAGAAAGGGGGCAAAGATCAACCGTCTATCTCTCTCTTTACAGATCGGTCAAGTGCAAGGAATGTTCCTGTAATGTATAATGTTACTTTTGGAATATAATGGTTGCATTTGGACTTTTTGGCATTCATATCACCTACCTGAACCAGCCATTAAGTCCAGTCCCCTCATTGTGTTACTGGGAAAAAAAATTGACAGCAATCAGATGGCTCTATACATCCGTGACTAGGCCTATCTTCTATGAACAATCTTATACATCTATTTTGTATGCCACTAACTGGCTGTTTGGATCATCTGACCAGTATGTATTTTTCAAGGTGGCTTATGAAGAGTGCACTAGACCTAATGGATGGTCCAAATAGGTGATATGGATGCCACTGAGTCCAAATGAAACTATGTGCACGGAAATGTGGTGGGAAATTTTTATGGTGCATTTATATATCATGGAATTTAAATAGAATTGAACTAAAAGATTAGGTATTGTGTATTTATGTTGTAATCTGAACAAATCTGACATGTGCTCTTTACTTCTAGAGAATTCGTTGTAATAATGAGAAATTTTCCATTCATGTTTCCTTTCTTCTATATCAATCAATGGAATCTATGGGCAAGTATGTTGTCCAGCATCCATGTTAGACGCATGTCAGACACCCATCAACATTTCTATTTGGAAAAACCTTAGTTTTCCTTTTCTTCCTGTGTTTTAGTGTTATTTGTATAGTTGTTTCCCAGGTCCTAGTGTGTTTTTAGTTATGTACATGTGTGTCTTTGTCTTATGCATATACACAGTAATATCGATGTAACAGTCAATATCATTATGTATTCAAGCTGGGGCGTTCTTTGAAAGCGGCACACTCAATTGGAACCCGGGTGCAGTGAGAAATGTGCAAGGCCCTTGATAGAGTGGAATGTTGGAACATGATTCATGTAGCCAACCCAGTTGGTTGGGATAAGGCTTAGATGATGATAATGATGATTATGCATTCATACAGATGTCTTGGTGTGTTGGATTTTTCTTGGTCCCCATGTTTGCTACCATGTGTTAATATCCAACACTTGGTTGCACAATCTTTCTAAATAGGTGCCACTCCTGTTCCGAGTCATGCTTTGTATGCACACTCCTGCTCTAATTTCCTAGTAGTTGATACTTGGTAACATTTTGAGGTATGTGCTTCCACGCTCGCACACCTGAATTTGTTGCCCCTTAGTGTCCTCATGCAACCATAGTTCAACACCTATACGTGTTTGTAACCAAGTTGCACAAACAGGAAATGATGTGAAATATGTTCTTGTCTTTCTGTAAATGACTGTCATTGCCTTGCAGGAAGGAGCAATTTGCATCTTAGTTGGCCGATCCGCTATAATATTTGCTTGGGGACAACAAGAGGTCTGACTTATCTTCACGAGGAGTCGAGACCCCATATCATACACAGGGATGTCAAGGCCAGTAATATTCTGATCGATGCAGATCTCAATCCAAAAATTTCAGATTTTGGTCTGGCCAAGCTGTATGATGAGAATGAGACCCACATTACGACACACGTCGCAGGGACGACGTAAGCATTGGTGGACCCTTTCCTTGATTTGTTCCACTACAGAAGCAGTACCATACATGTAATCCAATCCAGACCACCCAAATCACACACCCTAACGTAGTGAAAGCAAAACTTAGTTAAATTGTGCCCTAAAAATAGACTTGTCATTGAAAGTTATAAAATAATTGCCATATTGCTGTTGTAAAACACTGTAGAAAGTAGCTCTCCATGTAAAATTATTTCATTGTAACAGTTCTGCGGATGACATGTCTGTCAATTCAAAATCATGTCGTTTGAGACTATGGGTGGCCCTTGATTGAGTGGAATGGTGGAACAGGATTCATGTAGCCAACCCTAATTAATTGGGATGAGGCTTCATCATCTGAGATTATGGATTATTGTAAATTTAAAATCACGTAATTTCCTTGCTATGTCTCTAAGCATACCTATACATGCATACCAGCATCTACTAGCATATCTAGCTATCTAAGAATTTGGCTCGAACCAAGAGGCTTAATGGGTAGTTGCCACTTCAGTTTTTGATGGTTTGCTTTTCAATTTTTACAAGGACGTGGAACTGTTGTCACAGGCCGTGTTGAACAAGGGACTATTAAAGTTGGATAAGATGTAGAGATTTTAGGTTTAATGCAGGTTTGGGCCAAAATTCCATTTCTCAAATTATTTCACCATTTTGAAGTAGGTCTGCTGATTTTCTTGCACCTCTGTTTGGTTGTTTTCAGGTTGGACAAGTACAGGCAACTTGTACTGCAAAGGAACTATGTGAAATTCCTGGTAGTTTTCACTTGTCCTTTTGCATTATGACCAAAAAATCAGTTTGTTTGACTATCAGGTAGGCCACATGTACAAAAAAAAAAGAAGGATGGTGTAGAGAGAGCTTGCAAGTTTTTTAAGATTGTCCATTTGTTTTCTTACATGTGTCCTATGATTAACCAACCTGATTTTTTGGCCAAATTATCTGCTGCCAGGTAGTTCCCACCTGATACATGATTTGGATGTCTAATTAACATGGGAAGGTGGTACTTGTCGATGCACGTGGAGGGCCATGCTTATGGAGCTATATATCGCTTTGGAGAAATGCAACAAGAAAGGGTTAAAGAGGATGAATATAGAAAATAAGACATGTCAGGTAATCTATTTATGATTCTTGCTGTTTGATTATGGACTGTTATGGTCTATCCTCATGGTGACCTGTCAGAAGGATGGTGTAGGTCCCTAGTTCAAAAACCTGAAACTTCGTACTTGATGTTCGGCAAGTCATGTTTTATACCCACTCTGCCCATCCATTGCACTAGCTAATGTTAGGACATGAGCCAAAAGTTTTTTGCTAAAAGATACTCCGTGAATATTTTTACAAATTAATTTGAAACTCGTTTGACTGATCCAAGCTTTTGATCTGATTTGCAACACTGTTTTCATGTTTGTTCTAAAAATCATGCTGTTTCACTCCTCTGGTGGGCCACGGTGAAATTTTATTTTACTTTCTAGCCATCCACCTGTTTTGCATGTTATGTCCCACCTGATGTGTAAAATGGTCTGTTTTCTGGGACAAGATCCAAAATAGTGTAGGCAATTTGATGGAAATATCAGATTTTACGTGATGTGTAAAATGGTCTGTTTTCTGGGACAAGATCTAAAACAGTGTAGGCAATTTGGTGTAGACATATGTTTATTTTATTGGAATAGAAGGCAATCAATTAATTTTACAATGAATTAATTAATGACTCCAAATAAATAAATTAATATTTTATTGGGATGAATTATTGGCAAATTTTATGATCCATGTACAAATCTAGTACTTTTTTTAATGTCATTCACTTTACTAACCATATGATATCTGGTGATAGTGGAATAAATGAAAATTTCTTATTCTTCTTTTTTTAAAAAAAAAAAATCTTAATAAAAATCTTAGTTAGTAACTTAATAGTCACTTTTAACTAGTAACTTGGGCATTTGAAATATTATAACTTTTTTACTTCTTCTTTTTTTCAATATTTAGGAAAGAATCAAAATAATTAAGACTAGGTCATTTGAATAATTGAAACTTTTTTATTTGATTTTCTTTCAATATTGGAGAAAGAATGAAAATAATTAAAAATTAAAAATCATATTTAAACCCTTTTATATCTTGATTTTTTATCATGGCTATGTTGGAAACAGGGAAGAGTCTGAAGAATAGAATCAATTAACAAGAGTAAAAACTTGTGATTTTTATCATTGAAGATATGTATGGATCAGTCAATAGATGGGGACTTCAATATCAGTCCCATCCAAACTTCAGTAAAAACTTGTGATTTTTATCGTAAGTGTAATTTATGTATCTTAATTCATTTGATTTTGGGGCATAAGTTGGATTATCCATCTTGAGTTACTTGTACACACTGTACAGCTTTTACTGATTGCACATCAAGCTTCACACTTTGGTTTCATATCAAAGATTTTCTTAATAGCCCTAAGCCCATATGCTTGTAAGAGCCACCTCATGTGCTAATGTGGGTTATGGACATGAATTCCAAGCTATACATCAAGTAGAAGCCATCATTTAGATCATGGTCATGAAATTTGGCCTGTACTCTTATCAGGTGGGCTGCAATATCATCAAAACCTAGACTGCTTATAAAACTACTTGAACTTTTTCCACCCATTCATTTCTTTTGTAAATTGTGGTGAATCTGCTGATCTTTGGCCTGACTTTTGTTCTATACCATTGAAATTTTTTTTCAAGCACACATGTATATTATATGAGATGTATAATATGAAGATGTCTTATACATGTGTGCTTCATATATGAGATGTCTTCTACATGTGTGCCACTTTGATGTATGTTTTTCATCCACACCGCCCATCCATTTTTCCATATCATTCTAGTGTATACGTCCAAACATGAGCAGATCCAATGCTCAAGTAAACCATACATTATGGATTAAACACTTACAGTTGAAAACTTCTTAGGCTGCAGAAGTTTTGGATCTAGCTGATATTTATGTTTTCCCTTTGTCCAGTCCATGTAATCAGGTTAGATTGAAATTTTAATTCTCCCACATCCTCTAAATGTTGTACTTTCATGTTTTGTTTTTTGTGTTCCTGTAATGCAACTCTGGTATTTTGTGAATGGTTCAAAGCTTTCAAACATTCTTTTTTTAACTATGGATTATTTATTTAATTTTGTCCATATTGCGGAAATTCAGTTTGCAGATTGCATTTTCCCTGCCTTTGATCAGGCATGCTTCCTATCATGTTTAAAATCCTTTTGCAGCTGTGATCCCTTTTCCCCTACTTCAATTCAGGAACTCATTCTTGGATGCCTTGCAGTGGTTTTCTACTCTTGTTCTTTGTGTTAAAAAAATTTCATTGGGAATCTGAATCCGAATCTTGCTTTTTGTGCATGTGTACATATATATGTAACTCATTACTTGGATGTAGGAGCAGGAGAGACAGTTAAATATCCATGTGCAGAGATTTATGTTCTGATAATTTTTTACTATTTTGCAATGCCAATTAGAAAAAACATGTTCAGCATTTCCAACTTTGTATCATCTTTCTTGTCACAATTAATAAGAAATATGAGTTTGTGACTTGGAAATGGAAAATTATAATAGAGATCTGTTCACCTTTTATCAACTGCTCAAAATAGATGAGTAGATATAGAAGAGTTACAAATTGCAAAACAGGTTGTGGGTGTTATTAAATTTCAAGGTAAAGAAATGTCTTAGGCTCCATTTGGTCATCACATCAATCTTTATGAATATAATTTTTTCTCAAACCAAATGGAGCTTAAGCCCTTTTTTAACTCTGCCAATGCAACTTCTTGCACTGCCGATCCCAAGCCCGGGTAAAGGAGGAGAGAAAAGGGCATCAAGGTGAGGTGCGTCATTTTCTTCTATTTTATTTTACATACAACGTTAATCTTTAGGTCACTCGACTAATTTTCAAGTCACTTGACTAATTTTCAGATCACTTGACATAGTCAGCATGGCCTACGCTCTGTTTGGTTGTAAGTGAAATTGATCTATGTACTTTCATATGTACTTTCCCTATTTCAAATGTTATGGTCAATAAGAATAGAGCAGCATGAATGTTGAGACATGGATTTCTTGATTGCAACCTGTGTTTACTATCATGCAAGGCCTATGCATGGACATTTCTGCATATGGGGAGGGCGAAGAGAGAAGATTAACAAGCCGTCGTGAAATCGCCGACATCAACACGTTCTCATGGGTGAGGAAAATAGGTTCTCATGAATTTCCAAACGCACGCACACACAAAGTAGATTTCTATTATTCTTCCAAAGATGTCACAATCCATGCATTAAAATCTGTAAATATATATGAATATACTGTCATGTCCTGAAATTCTTGTATATAGTTTGGTTGATTGTTCATTTCTAGGCACAAGGCCATTTTTTTTGTAGTGAGGTGGATATGAACTTATATCGTCTTACAGGTTGCAATCGACTTTCAATCCCACACACCTACATGAGAAATTTCTAAGCACCATCATCGACAATTTCCTTGAAAATTTTCTTATCCTTTATATAGATGTGAAAAGTCAACATTAGCTCTCAAACAGTTGAGGTTTGTACACTACAACAGTTCTCTTGTATTTGTTTTCTTTTATGATTTCTTTCCTTAAAAGTTTTTGCTTTGTCCAACTTCTTCATACATAGTTTGATCTGCAGCCGGTTGGATTTGTTTCTTTCAAAGTAGGGATTATGTTCTTCTAGCGAACATGTTTGCAAGTGCCAGCCAATGGAACAAAGTGACAAGAGTGAGAGAGACAATGAGAAACAGTGGAGTTCAGAAACCAGAACCAGGTAACAGCCTCATCGAGCTACATCCAACAATTTAGCTTGAATCAGAATTTTCAAAGACTGTTGTGGATGCATTTCTTTCTTGTGTAGAAGATTTTCTATGTTGTTAGACTCCCCTCCTTTTTCTGTACTTTTCTCTCCCAACTTTTCTTTTCTTTTTTTTTTTCATTTTCCTTCCCCACCTGATTTGAAAATAGAAAAGGAATTCATATTTATTACTCTCCTTACACTGATAGACAATTCACTTTCTAGGATAAAATGATAAATTCAATAGAGCTATTGCATCTATTTGGTTTTTTTTTTTTTTGGCACCATTTAAAAATTGGTAGTGACTCATCCACCTTACATATCAGATTGATTTATAGCTATGCACACCATCTAGATTGTGGATCTCATTGTGCACTCGAGGGTCACCATTAACCAGTCCCTAACAAAATTGGGCAGATAGCTTCAACCATGATCTGTAAAGTTTTCTCAATTGTATCACCTTGCTCACCCTGCGGACCACCATTTCCATCTTTGTAGAAGAACTGCAGGCATGACAGCTGAGACCACTTCTCATCACATTGTTGCTGAAGTGTGAAACATTCGCAAGAAGACAAATAAATCTTCTTAAAAAAAGGTGAAAGAGCGTGCTTCTTTCTCTTAAAGAAATTTATAACATCTTGACAAGAGTGCAGGATCTCATCCATGTTCCGGTCAAGTCCTTTTAAGTGCATCTTATCAAGGTGAATGTGGCCAACAAGGCCTGTATCCGCTTTTAAACTTTTAGGTATTTGTTGATGCCTTTGGTATTCTATGGAGAAGTCAAAAACAACATCTTTTAAAGTGACTTTTTTCAAATGATTCTCCTTGCAATGCATTTTCCCGTAGAAGCACTCATTCAAATATAGAATAACTCTCCGATCAATAATATCATTCTTGAAGTTAACTTTGCACAAAAGTATTTCCTTCATCGATTCCCATGAAGAGTCGTTGTTGCTCTAAGAAGAATCAAGAACTACTTTATATGCAGGATTTGATACTGCAGTAGCAGCTAATACGCCAACCGGTTCACCGGCAAGAGAACTTCCAGGGCTATTTTCGTCCACCTGTCCATACTCAAATTGAATTATAGAATTGCTGCAGAGGTTTCTCATTGTTCCATCATAACAGATAACGACATCTCTAAGTGTGGCCATTAGATTTTTAAACAAAGTTCCTGGTTCAGTAAGTCCTCTGGAAGAACGGATCAACACTTCTCTGGATGATATGGAATGGACCAACTCTTCATAGGGAGTCGGACCTTGAAAAAAAGAGCTCTTAACTAACCCAAATGCCTCAGAAGGATACTCAACACCATTAACAGAATACTTATTTTGGAAGTGGAAACTCATATCCTCAACCAAACGCCTTGAATAAAACTTTTCTCGGTCATAAAGTTGAAGCCCCAAAAAGTGTAACATCCCGAAAATCGGGGGGTCGAGCAAAAACCCAACTTTTGAGTTTCAAAATGTTATTTATGCAACATAGATATGTATGATTGAATGTTGTCTGTGATAATGTATTAAACATGAGTGAGATTAAGCTAAAACAGCATATCACGCTCCAGAGACGGTTAAATTTACGAGCGAAAGATTGTGATAGTATGTATAACATATATAAACTGTTGTATGTCTCCAGAGTGTGAATATGTTACCAGGTTATATACATACATGTATACTTTAAAAGTAAACCAAAAGGATATACATGAGTGTTCTAAAAATATAAAATGACAAGTGTCAAGGTATCTAATCAACCTCCCTGTAATCCCGTCGATCAGAACACGCATAAAGGAGGGATCCTCCTCATCATCATTATCATCAAGTCCGGCTTCGCCTTGCAAGTCGCGCCATCATCTGCAATCACAAAAGGGTCTGGTGGGTGTCCGGAAACACCATCCCGTAACGTGGGAGTGAGTGATCAACTCAGTGGGATAAGAGAGCAGAGATTAACATGTTATCAAATCAATCATGCGATAATAGTAAAGTAGTAATTCAAACATTCCTAATACTGTTGTTAATGCAATTATGACATGACATGATGGATGCCCTCACCGACGTTCTCCCTCATACGGCACCATCTTCGTCCGCGGCATGCGTGCATCTCGCTCAGTGCTCCATATCTTCCAGGCACATGCAATGTAATGGTGATATGATTGCCAAGTTGTTATTAGTTCATTCAAACAGCAGGATTGGGAAACTAAGGTACTTCCCTTATATCAATCCCAACACAGATCATGTCTAGGGTCGTCACTCCTAGTAATCTCATACGATGTATATTTTGTAGGTCGCTACAAGGGCTGCCAGGGCTGTTGCTCGCACTCGTTGCACCGCTCCCCCATCACCTTATCAATACATGCCTACTGTACTCCACTGCTACTGAAGGGTCGTCGCCTCCCGTAGACTCAGAATACGCTCGCGGTCACTACAAAGGGCTGTCAGGGCTGTTGCATGCACTCGTTGCTTCGCTCCCCCATCACCTTATCAATGTAGGCCGACAGTAAAAATATAGTGTCCCATACCACAATAATCTGTTCACGAGTCATAGGCGCTCACTGGTCACTACGGGGAGGTTTGTGTCCCCAGCGTAGGCCAACAGCTCGACCACGGTGTCCCATACCACCATGCTCGGCTCATGAGTCTTCGTGGATCAAGGTACCATGGTTAACAAGGTTTACAATGGTAAGTTCAGTACCCTAGGTTCAAGCAGTTATGACTCATGCAGGGTGAACATACAATGGTCAGTCGGGTTACTTGACGGGCTCGACTAGCACGATCGCATCTCAAGTCAAACGACATGAAGTGCGTAAAATACTTCGTGTGGCCTAACCACTGCCGCCAACTCCAGAACACGGCTCACGTTCATCGATGCGTCGTTCGTGGCAAAGATAAGCCAACCACGAATTCACTCGGCTACCGACTGCCTGGACTAAGTATAGTCCCAAACAATTATGGAATTACAACAACATTCATATGAGAGTATTGGAAACGAAATACAACCATGTGAGCATATTAACACATGTTATATCGTACAACTTAAGTAAATCATCTGACACATGCCTTTCATACATATAATGAAATTATGCATATCGCCAACATATAGGAAATCAGTTCCATCAGCATATTAATTGAGAATTCAATCTCAAACTAAATCATAATGAAATCATCAAGCACATGTTATAACATACAACTTAAGTGAATCATCAAGCACATGCATTTCATTCATATTATGAAATCATGCATATGGCTAACATGTAGGAAACCATTTACACCAGCATATTAATTGAGAAATCAATCTCAAACTAATTCATAACACCATTAAATTCAATACATACTAATACAAGCATTTATACAAACACTTACACTACACTCTTAAGTCTACATATAGTATGTCGACCCGAAGTGCGCATTTAGGCGAATCTCTTCGCCAAACTAATTATGCACGTATTCCTAATATTCTAATGCGACAATAAACCATGTCAATCACATCAGCAAAATATGCATGAAAACAGTACTTCCTACAAATGACTAAAATGCCCTAAAGTTCATATTCTTCGTTGGTTTACGAAATAGGAAACGGACAGCATGTTGTACATGTCAAACGGCGTTGCCGTCGATAATCTACTATTAAACGACATTGAAAGCGTTGAAAACAGTCAATCAAAGCGTCTAAAATCTGCACCTTATCTCTTATAGATGTGTGAATTCGAACGGAGCCTATACGCTTCGTCTACGGTGAATAGAGAACCTAATTTACGAGTTCTATCAGTTTACATGCTATGGAACGGAACGAATGCCAAATCAGCAACTTATTAGGGTATTTTCTTACCTGAAAACACGGAGAAATCACCGGCTGAGTGATGGAAGCGTGTTGCTTAGGCACTTGTAACAGGCGGCACAACGGCAGGAAAATTCTCTCCTTCTCTCTCTCACAAACTCTCACCTTTTCTCTCTCCCAATCTAGGGTTTCTCTCAAATTCGGATGGGAGAGAGGAGTGAGGGTTTCAACCCCTTTTATAAGCATAAAAATGTCCAAAATAGGCTCAGGAACAAAGTTCACTTAGGGCATATCGAATTCGGGGCTATTTCGGTCCAAAAGATGATTTCTGGTGGTCCCCTGGCCTAACGCGATCCGACTTAAGCTCATGCGTACAGGATCTAGCACGCATCAAGTTTTCAGTCCGGCAGGGTTCACAGATAGCACGTGGCGGTCCAGTTTCAGTTCAGCGGTCACCGCACGTAGATCAGGGCTGCAAGTCTCATGATATGAAATAGAAATTTTTCCTGATCCGTGGGTGTAATTTGGCTGAATTCTGACGGTCAGAATGCTTAATACTGACGCGTCAAGTCGTGTGCCAGATTTGAATTTCAAATTCCAAATCTGTCCCTATTCGCACTCTCTTCAGTCCGGGCTCAATGAAATAGCCTGTGATTATCAGTTGGACTTGATTTTCGAAATGATTGTCAAGTCCAGCTAGGCGGTTCTAACGGTCTAAGATAGCAGGTATCGGACTTTCGATGTGCGGTCTAGATCCAATAGAAAGTTTTAAAGTGGTCCAGAGAACAAACCTGCTTAGAGTTTGATCCGAGGTTATAGAGTATTATAGAGTCATTGGTTCTACTCGATTTAGGTCTTGTAGAACGTATTTAAAGTGATCAGGGACTATTTCCCAGCTACTCTAGCGTTGCGCTAGCTAACTTATGCTTAGTTTCTAAAGGAATTAATCCTAAGTGATTTCTTTGGCTATGGAATTGGGTTCTGAGCGATTTTCCAGGTGTTTTAGTTGACCCATTGCGTAACGACGTCAAATCTCAGGTTAACCAAAATTCGGAGTGTTACAAAAAGCCAAGTTGTTGAACAACCTTACTGATAGTTGAATCATATTTAGAATCTATCAAATTACCCAAAGCAGATAACTTTAGAATACAAATCACGAAAGGCAGTTTTACAGTTTTCAGGTAGCTTTCCACTTGCAACTCTACAAGTTCATTGTAATTTGATCTCAAGTGAAGCAGCAAAGGTGATATGTTCTGAATCTTCTTCTTATATCTTCAGTAACAGCCTTGGGAATGTCAAAATCATTCAAGCCAACACTATATCCTTCTAAAAAGAGAATCTCCATCAACAATGGCTGCAACATATTAAAGAACTTAATAGCCTCTTCAAGGTCTTGAATGGAATCTTACGAATATAAATGAACTGAATCAATCATATTTATCATCTACATTCTGACTGTTGAGTTTTCTTATTTCTTCAGGTTTTGGATGCTTCTTGTACGTGCCTGACTAGCAACGAAATCCACTTCAAGAATATCAGGTGATGACTTTTATTTACTTTTTCTTTCCAAACTTTTTCATACTTGGTGTATTTTTCTTACTGGTTTTCTTTTACAAGGCCAATTTTTGTTTCCTTTGTTGCTTATGATTTGCAATACCTGCCAGCAAGCAATTGAATAGGGGTTGTATTGTGGTGCTTGTAAGCCTTGTAGCACCATATAGTTTGATATAATAACAATTTATTAATGTGATTGAAGTTCCAATTGAAGGCAAATCATTAAGAAAAAAGGAAATGAAAAAAGAAAGAAAAGAGAAGAAAAGTTTCAATTGATACAATGACAAATTTTTTTTTCTGTAACACTTTCCCAACTATAGAGGTGACTTGTGAAGCTGATTGTCCTTTTATTTTCTTATTTATCATGGGCCTTAATTGTTTATAAAGGTTCAAGTCTTCAACAAATAGATGGCTTGGTTCAAATTCATGTCATTCAATTATAGGTTTTTGATAGTTATGCAGATAGAAATTTGATAGTTAGATTGACGGAGATTTGATTGTAGGACAGCAATTATAGGAAAAGATTAGTTAGAATTAACAGGAATTTGTGTGAAAGGATTAGTAAAGAATCAGGAGGAATTTCTATTATTGGCATTTTCATCGGCGTTTTCCACAGATTTTCCTGGCGTTTCTCTAATTATTAGCAGCATTTGTTGCATATTTAGTGGCGTTTGTTATAACTTTTATCGGCGTTTCTAAGAAAATCTGTGTTTTTAGCGGCGTTTATTGGATACGGCGTTTGTATAATTTTACGGAAGCTTCGTACAATTTTATCAGCGCTTCATGGAGTTTTTAGCAGCACTTTTATAGTTTCTACCGGCGCTTTAATATTTTTAGCGGCAGTCACAGAAGCGCCGCTAAATTAGAGTAAGCGCCGCTAAATTTTCACTTTGGCGGCGACCGTTAAAAACGCCGCTAAAAGGAATCGACCGCCGATAAAAGATACAGCGACGCCCCCTTTTAGTGACACGTGCCGACCGCCGGTAATTCGTCCACCGCCGGATTTTTGGACTTTTAGGGGCGGTTTTGACCGCCGGTAAAGGTCATTTTTCTTGTAGTGCCAGCACTATGCACGCCTACACATGCCCACAGGCACACGTCTACAAGGACATCTGACACAGTGTCCAGACATATCAATCCAAACAAGGACTCTACTCGGATCAAAGCTTAAGATTAGCTACTTATGTCTTAAGTATTTTATTATTATTATTATTATTTATTGATTAGCATGTTAGTACACACCCTGCCATTAGCCACACACCACTTGAGAAACGGATACCAAGACCTCAATGCTGAAACAAGGTTATCTACACTAAGTCTACCACTTGAGCTATGGATCGGTGTATTATACCTTAAGTAGTTTGTCTTGATATCTATTTATTAAGCTGAAGTGTTTAAAGACCTTTAATTTTTTTAAAATTTTTATTTTTTTTAAAGGTTACTTATAATAGCTCTAAACCTAACTTATTTCAAATAAGTTACCTATCTACTGCTGTGAGTGGAAAAAGTAACTTATTTGGTAGTATTTAAATGGGCCCTTAATTGCTTAACTAAGAAGCCACTATATTACATATTTTTAGAATATGAGTCTAAAGTAATGGTTTTCTATTTTATCATGAGTGTAGTGGATGCAAGTCGCCTGGATTGTGAGATTGGCCCTTGGAATCTTTCCACCGGCTTTGGAATTAAAAAAATAATATATAATTAGAAATCCATTTGACTCAACAGTGACCTGGTTTGAGTCAAGCCATGTCGTGTAGGATCAACCGAGTTGGCGAGCTGAGTCAACGTGTTTTGGTGAGTCAAAACCGACATTAACTTGTCAGTGAGTTTCTGAGATACTGGGCTTGGAAAAAAGAGATTGATCAAATCAACAGGTGTGCCTTCCACATTAAATGTACCATTCAGCCCATGATGATTGGACTGCCCCATTTTTTCTCTCAGCCAATGCGTATGTGTGGGTCTATGATAAAGAGAGAGATTGGCATCCCGTGACAAACATGGAGTGATGTTAAAGGAGCTTTATACGCGACCGTCATTATAACGCTGCCTTAAGAGGAGCCTCAGCTAGGCCCACTGGACAGTGATTTCCTACAACTGCTGGCTGGACGGAGGTTCCGTAACAAAAAGCTTTGTGGGGCAGGGTGTTATCTGCGTGACATGTACTCCATCAGTTACACCAGAGCATACTGGGGCATGAGCCCAGAAATCAAGTGGATTCAAAACCCGAATTGGCCACACCACGGAAAACATAGAGATGGGACGCCTACCAATGAAACCTTATTGGAGCCCACTGAAGCTTTGGATGAGTCTGATACAATCTAGGCTCGACTCAATACCAAGTGAGTTGATATGAGTCACCGAGTCTTTATTCCATGAATGGCGAATGAACTGGGTAGAATTGGTATTGGAAATAATTACCGAGTATCAGCATGTCAAGATTATTCAATTTTCCATGATCAATCACCCTTTGGATTCAAAGGTGATTGATAAAAGTTCAATAGCAAATTGAGAACTGGAAGAGATGTTACTAGAATCAGCAATGAAAATATTGACGCATCCTACTCGGATATATACCACACATAATAAGTACATCCTACTTGGATACCACGAAATAATAAGTACATTTGATTTTCCAAAATCTTTATGAATCAAATCGGACTACATAACTTAAATCACGTGCCTAGATTGCCATTGTCATATGTGAAAGGGCTCAGAGAGTCCTTGATCTTACTCTATTCTCTTATATATACTCTCGAGATGAATACACACACACACATGCTCACACACAACTAGTTGGACCCTTCAACTAGTTTGATTAATTAATGCTAATTAATGTTGAGACAGAGATAGGACTTTGTTTCACGTTACCTTTCCAACGGGTCTTTTAAAATGGATATTGGTTTGGGTGGGCCCTATTGTGGTGTTAATATAAAATTCACCTGACCATCACATGTCTCGCCCGATGTTAGACTTATGAACAAAAAATCAACCCTATTGGTGGTTCAGGTGGTCCGCACAATTAGAAACAATGTGCTAAAAAATCTCACCCTCCAAAATGATTCATTTGACGAGGCCCACTTCAATCACGTGTGGATCTCATTTTTCGGTCTAACACCTAGAATTTTCTGTTGCATCTGATGGTTGGAGTGGATTTCACATATTCATGATTAGGGTCCCGTAAAAATCAAAGGTGGACGTCTCTACGTCGAATATTCTATTGGTGTGGCTCACTTGAATTACAGATTTGCCTTATGTTTTGGCTCTAGACATACAATGAAATTGCACATCTGATGGTTGGAGTGGATCTTATATATATATGACTCGGTGGGCTATATCAAAAATCAAGTTCAGCTTTTTCTGTCGTTGTTAAACTTCTTCAGATTCGGAAAGAAAAGGTGCGTGTTATGAAAAAAGTGAGAGTGGATTAGGTACAACCTGTCCTCATGCAGAACTATTCAACCCTAACCCTAGGGCCTACTTTAACGTACGTATTGTATTTCCATGCCCAATATCCATTTTTTCAACTCATGATAGGACTTTATTTGAAAAATGAAGCAGATAAAACTTGGAGGACCACACCAAAGAAATCATGGTGATTAGCTATTAAAAACTTTTCGTGGGGCAACAGTTTTGAATCAAGCTGAAATTTGTTTTTTATTTTTAATTTACTTCATCAAGGTCTTTGTGAACTTATCAATGAGTTGGTTAGCAAGTAAAAAATTACGGTGGGCCCTAGGAAATTTTTAATGATAAGAGTTTAATATCCACTATTTCCTATGGTGCAGACCACTTAAGATATTTAACTGCTTCGGTTTTTAGATTAACGTTCTAAAATGAGCTGAAAAAACCAATGGACAGCGTGGATATACAATACCTATATCAATGTGGGTGGCATGATAGGGATGAACTGCGTTGCATGAGGAAGGGGCCGCACTTAATCCACTCTTTTAAAAAAATAAAATCTAATAGGCACTTTTTTCTTGTAATGGAGCCAAAGAAGCTTAACTGCAGGAGATGAACGCATAACCTTATTTTTATTAGGTCCATCATGATGTCAGAATGTGCGGAAGTCTTGGTTCATAATATCAAACTGACTTTTGATTGAAGTAGGCCACACCAATATAACACTAGAGGAAGAGATGTCAACCTCTTATTTTTACAAGACTCATAATCATAAGTAAATTAAATCAACTCCATCCATTAGATGTCATACCAAAGGTTAGACGTAGATCTCACAAATCAGGGTCATACTTAATTTAAGTGTGCCTCATCAAAATAATTATTTTGGAAGTTAAACTTTTTTGGCACACAATTTTCAATTGTGCGGTCCATTTGAACCATGGATGGAGTTGATTTTTTGGTTCCGAGGGTCTAACATGGGTTGACATACATGATGGTCAAGGTGAATTTTACATTAACACCACAGTAGGGCCCACCCAAACCGGGAATCATTCTCAAGACCTCTTGAAAAGTTAAGGTGAAGCAAACAACTCTCTCTCAACATTAAATGCCCAATTACTTGGACCAAAACGCACTGTCCAACTATTTGTGTGTGAGCATTTCTCATATACATGTGTGTGTGTGTGTGTGTGTGTGTGTGTGTGTAGGGAGAGAGACCCGTCTTTCATGTATAATAAACCTAGCCATGGATAGACTAGCCAGCCCTTTTCATATTGTGCAATCACACACCATCATGGCCCCATTGACATGCTCATTGAAACACATTCGACCTTCAAAATCGATCTTGTTTATTAAAACAACTAGCCTATCTGTTGCCCACAAAATAAGTCTAACAACATCGGCTCAAACAACAAAAAACAAACAACATATCCAACAATGATGCAACCCAGAACAAATGGAAGATGGTCTGATATGATCGCAATAATAATCAGCCAAGCAAACTTCCAACTGTTTGAGCAACAATATTACTTAGGCCATGACGTAATTTTATTTTTTTTAAAAAAAAAAACACTTAATTGCATAATTAAAAAGGATCGATGTGTGCATGGAATATGGAGTTCAAGAAAATTGAAATTGAAATTATACTTCCTTGAGAAGCCATAGAAGCCATCGCTCAATAAGATTGCTCGAGTCTTCAGCAACTTTATACCTTAGAGAAGTAATTAGATGCGAGGAAAAGTTTTCTACGTGTATAGGTTTGGAGACCCAATCCTATTTAAGTAATTGAGGAGAGGGGTTTGAAATTTATGGAAACTATTCCATTTTATAAATCTGTTAAGACATCAAGCATACCACCCTTACACAATTTTGAGACTGATCACAACAACTGTAGTGGGGCATCCGGTATCCCTGATCATAATATCCAACACTTAGGTAAATCTAGACCATTGATCAATTATGCCCACTCAATAGAACCCTTACACATGAAAGTATGTGACGTGAGAGCAACTCAATGGATCAATCAACTTTCCCTAAGCTAAAGGTGCTTAGAGCAGTACACGAGTTGCGTTAGCTCGGTTAGCTCGCTTGACGCAACTCAAAAAAATTCAACTTGCCTCGGCTCCAAATTAGACTTGGACCAAGCCGAGCAGGTTTTTGGAGCTTGAAATATTTTCAACTTGAGTTCGAGCTCGACTCAAATCAGCTGAAACTCTAACTCAAATTGACTTGGATCGAATTGGTTTGGTGACTCAATAATTTTGATCTTGATGCTTCTCGTTGAGTATTTGATGAAATGCTTCAACCAAGAGATGTTTCTTGGATTGCCCTTATATTAGGGCACTCTTGAAATGGATTTTTGAGTGAAAATTGAATAAATAAATTCTCAACTTTAAAAGGGAAAAAAAAAAAAAAAAAGCATTTACATTATAGGATTACCCTCGTATCAAAATGTCATACATGCTCAAACTCAGTTCGAACTAGCCCAAGCTGCTGACTGAACTAAGCCGAGCTGGCCAACCAGGCTCAAGGACTGAGCCAAGCCAAGTTCAGGCTGAGGTTGACTACTGGCCAAGTCAAGTCAAGTCAAGTGTTGCAAGCTCGACTCAGTTCAACTTGTGTACAGTTCTAAAAGTGCTGGAAGGCATAGAGAGAAAAGACTCATAATCATAAAAATGGATTCTCCAAAACTGAAAGCTATATTGAGCTTATTATTTATGAAGTAACGAAATCTCAACATATAATTCAAATCCTAGACAAAACCTAACTTTCCAAGCAATAAAAACGGTTGCTCAAACAAATTAAACAATAAAAACGTACATGAATATCAGCGTAGCTCATTTCTACTTTTGGTGGGTGTCTATGACCTTATATCCATTAACACATCAATGCTTGGCATGTGAGAAAAACTCCAATTGCATAGTGCAGCGCGCAACACCAACCAAGATGAACCTAAAAGGCATATAGAAATTCGGCTGGATATGCTCTAGCGTTGAAATTCTCATAATCTCACCAGTCCTTCACGTTGGATTCGTGTCGCTTTTATCTTGTTGAAAAGCTGGCTCGGTAACATTTGAAACGGTATAAACTTTTTGTTATTTGATTTGGGCTTAGAGAAGAAGGGATCTGGACAAATGATTGGGCCATGTGGCCCACCGGTCTGATCTAAGTTATAATGCGGCTGAAATTTAGTCTCAAAGTATTTGAAATTGGGGCCACATCATGATGATCTCCATTTTTATATTTGATAAGCTTAAATAGCCCGGAAGCTCGAAACAATCTAGATTGTTGAAGTTGCTAGAAGATCAACAGCGGAGATTAAATTGACATAAATACTGTTTCCATTAAACGTGATTCGGGTTAAATTTTCACACATACTCACTGCATTAAACTGCGATCATGGCCTTAGGAAGTTCTTAATGCTGGCCTATCAATCACCACTGTTATCCTATGGTGTGGTCCGCGCGAGATTTGGATCTGCCTCATTTTCTAGACCATGTTCTAAAATAATCTGGCAAAACGGATGGATATATAGTGTGGATGTACAACACATAGATTGAGATGGCCCCATGGTCACGGCCTCTCATCCACTTCCTCACCTGTCCGGGCCCCTCTATGGTGGACTGGACACTTCCATTTTGATAAGCATGGTAACTCCAAATGCTCCATCTCAAGGTTCAAAAACCCACCTCCCACACGCCAACTTGCAAAATGCAGGAACTTTTTCGGACCTAGTGCTCTTAGATAGTGCTCCTGGTTGCATCCTAACGCAGGGATGAACGTGATGAGGTCGATCACCGTCTTCCTCAAGGATAACTACTCCGAATCTACGGAGCTTCTCTGGACTCCTCACAGAGACTTCTCGAATCCACGAGGAAAGAAAGCAGGAAAATAGAAATAATTCTAATAAATTCGAAATTGATTGATGAATCATTGATAATTGTCTAATATGTCTGCTTACACTATTAAATAAAGAAAAAAGATAAACTAAAATTCGCAATTACCAAAAATAACAAAATTTTAACTCTAACTAGAATCCTAATTCTAGTAAAACTCTTCTAAGGTATAATTTCTAAAAATAAAAATTACAAATAAACTTTCTTTAGACGAGTCCTAGTATAACTAAAAGTTTCTTTCTAGAAAGAAAGAAAACCTAAAACTCTAAAAATATTAAAAAAATCGGAATTACTAAAAATAGTAAAATTTTCCTAAAAATTCGTTTTTAAGCTGAAAGCGCGCGTTTTCTGATGAAACGGACAGATGTGACCCACTTTGTGGGTCAGTTCACCTCAGATGGCCCGTTTCAGTAAAGATTGACAGGTTGTACGCCCCGTAACGATACCCGGATCAAAAGTTATGGTCAATTCACGGTCCATCTCCTTGTGGCTCATCCATGCTGGGAATATCTCTGTGACACGTTCTACATCAGACCCCTCCACTTGAAAAAAACTCGTCCTCGAGTTACGCAAGAGACTTGGCACATAAGTCTGAGATAACTTCTGACGCCGATGCTCATTATCCCTTTTTTCGTACTTGACATTAAGCTCTTGAGCTGACACAATATATGTACTCATGCTTTCCTTGACTTGACTAATATTGATCAGTTCCTTCACATTTGACACAATACATGTACTCATACTTTCCTTGACTTGACTAATATTGGTCAGTTCCTTCACATCGTTCTTTAAGATCTCATATTTTTTCTGATAATGTGGGCAATTAGGCGGACTTGCCCCTGAGACGGGATCAACGTGATTTTGTATATCTCGTATGAGAGGTAATTTATTAGAGGGTTCATCGAGCACAATCTCCTTAAACTCCTGTAACATCGGCTTCAAATCTTTTGAGATATTCACAGGCTCCATATATTCTTTCTTTTTAACTAATGGATATATATCGCTTATTTCCTCAGATTGTTTAACAAAAGCCTGTTCAGTTGTGAGAGACTGTTCCTCAACTTTAGAAGTCTTGGGTTGGTTCTCCCTTCCCATAGGGGCGAGGATAATCTTTTTGCCATCTTTAATAAAGAAAATATATAAGTTATCCCGATCCCTATGTGTAGCATTAATATTATTTTGCCAGGGTTGACCAAGTAACAGGTGACAAGCTTCCATGTCGACCACGTCACACATTACTTCATCCTTATAATATTTACCAATGGAAAAAGATATACGACATCGTTCAGTTACCTCTGTTTTGTTGATTTCTTTGATCCATTCAATCGTGTATGGAGATGGGTGTCTTTTTGTTTTCAGTTGTAGCTTCTCCACCATTATTTTTGACACGAAATTCTTATCGCTCCTTACATCGATGATCACATTGCAGACTTTTTTGTATGCAGTGCACCTTGTTCGAAAGATGTTGTCTCTCTCTAATTCTATCTCTACCTTTGGCATGTATAACGACTTCCTCATAATCGAAGTGGTGACCTGTGATGAACCATCATCTGATGGTGCCTTGCAAAAATTGGGATTGTGTCGTACAGCGGCCATAGGTGGTTGAGCATCACTTTGAGCTCGAGGCGGAATCAGCGCATCCGCAATACGGTTGAGGGTTGCCTGCAGCCCTTGCATGGTCAATTGACTCTCCCGGTGGAAAGCTTCTATTCTTTCTGAAAGATAACGAATCCCTGGATCACCGTCCACAGGATTTTGATTCATACCTTCGTTGTTTACCATCGGCCCGAGGGAAAACCTCGCTCTGATACCAAATTGACGCAGGGATGAACGTGATGAGGTCGATCACCGTCTTCCTCAAGGATAACTACTCCGAATCCACGGAGCTTCTCTGGACTCCTCACAGAGACTTCTCGAATCCACGAGGAAAGAAAGCAAGAAAATAGAAATAATTCTAATAAATTCGAAATTGATTGATGAATCATTGATAATTGTCTAATGTGTCTGCTTACACTATTAAATAAAGAAAAAAGATAAACTAAAATTCGCAATTACCAAAAATAGCAAAATTCTAACTCTAACTAGAATCCTAATTCTAGTAAAACTCTTCTAAGGTATAATTTCTAAAAATAAAAATTACAAATAAACTTTCTTTAGACGAGTCCTAGTATAACTAAAAGTTTCTTTCTAGAAAGAAAGAAAACCTAAAACTCTAAAAAATTTAAAAAAATCGGAATTACTAAAAATAGTAAAATTTTCCTAAAAATTCGTTTTTAAGCTGAAAGCGCGCGTTTTCTGATGAAACGGACAGATGTGACCCACTATGTGGGTCAGTTCACCTCAGATGGCCCGTTTCAGTAAAGATTGACAGGTTGTACGCCCCGTAACGATACCCGGATCAAAAGTTATGGTCAATTTACGGTCCATCTCCTTGTGGCTCATCCATGCTGGGAATATCTCTGTGACACGTTCTACATCACATCCGAACATTTAGACAATCCAATCCACTGATGTAGACCGTTCTTACGTTTATCACACATTTCATGGGCCACCATGCAGACATCACATCGAACTAACAAACACTAACCATTTGATCATGGCCCTTAAGAAGGACAGTCAAGATTGTTTTACCAAAATAGTCCCAATAAACAATCTGATCCATCTATTTGTCAGTGGCCATTATGAGTTGCTTATGAATCCAGCCAATCACTTTTGTCAGGCAATCAGCTCATCCCAACCATGGCTTGGAAATGGATGTCTATAAAAAGTAAGATCATCTCATCACTGCAATTTTTGCATGGTAGCCCATAAGAGGTGTTCTGAATTAATGGACTGTTCAGATTAAACAATTTGATTGTCCAAGTGAACCAGTGCTACTAGGAGCACTATAACTTTTAGTGCACTGACTTCACTGGCGCATTTCTCTACCTTTCTTGCAATCGCACTAAGTGCCCACAGCTTTCCTAATTAATAACACATGCTTTCTAAAACTGATTACCTACATACTTTACCAACGAGTCGTGCACATATTATTATTACTTTTAACACTAAAGTTCACTTTCTTTTATTTTCTGAAAACCTTTCCTTTTTCAGGAAGAACGTGCTGGTTACCATGGCCTCAAAGGGACGCCGATTGCCCACTTCCTGCGGTCGATTGTTAGGTGGGCCCCACCCTGATGCTGTGAAATCCACTCCCATTATCCATTTGCCAGCTCAAGTTGAGACATGAGCCCAAAAATGAGGCAGATCGTAAACTGAAGTGGGCCACACCAGGAGAAAGAAACAGCAAGACTTGAACGTTTATTGTTGAAGTTTTGAATCATGTCTTTTCAATTCATATTAGTGGGAAGTTTTGTATCATATCTTTCCAATTCGTCTTATTGATAAAGTTTTGGATCATGTCTTGACAGAGGAAAGCTGTCTTTTCAAATTGATTGCTCAAGTGAACCAGTGCAACCAGGAGCACCATAACTTCTAGTGCACTGACGGCAGGTCCACTTTCTTTTATTTTCTAAAACCCCTTTCCGTTCTCAAGAATAACGTGCGGGTTTGCCCACTTCTGGTCGATTGCTAAGTGAGCCCCACGTTGATGTTGTGAAATCCACCCCCTTCATCCGTTTGCCAGTTCATCTCGGGACATGAGCCCAAAAATAAGACAGATCGTAAACTGAAGTGGGCTACACCAGAGGAAAGAAAAGTATGGCTTGAATGTCTATTGTTGAAGTTTTGGATCATGTCTTTTCAATTCATCTTAGTGGGAAGTTGTGGATCATGTCTTTTCAATTCATTTTACTTTTGAAGATTTGGATAATGTCTCGACAAGCAGAGGAAAGCTGCCTTTTCAATTTGATTGTCCAACTGAACCAGTGCAACTAGGATCACTCTAACTTTTAGTGCTAAGACTGGCGCATTTCTCTCCTCCTATTTGTCTTGCAATCGCACTAAGTGCCGACAACTTTTCTAACTATGAACACATACTTTCTAAAACTGATTACCTGTATGCTTTGCCAATGAGTCGTGGACACACACACACACACACACACACACACACACACACATATATATATATATATATATATATATATATTAGCACTAAAGTCCACTTTCTTTTATTGTTCTAAAAACCTTTTCCATTTTCAGGAATAACATATTGGTTATCATGGCCTCATAGGGATGCCGATTGCTCACTTCTTGTGGTCGATTGCTAGGTAGGCCCCACCCTGATGTTGTGAAATCCACCCTCTTCATCCATTTGCCAGCTCATGTTGGGACATGAGCCCAAAAATGATGCGGATCGTAAACTGAAGTGGACTACACCAAAGGAAAGAAACAGTAAGGCTTGAACATCTATTGTTGAAGTTTTGAGTCATGTCTTTTCAATTCATCATAGTGGGAATGACCTTATGAATGGTTTGAAGGCATATAAACATGTTAGGGATTGTGCTACGAAATCATACAGAGATGGATCTAGAATAACAATCCAAGAGCATCAGGCAAACACAAAAGAGCACAAAGATTTAATGTGAAAAACCCTTTCGGAAAAAAATCACAGCACAAAGAGACAAAAATCCATTATAAAAACATAAATTACAAAGAGAAAAGGCTTACTCGATATGAACAACCTTGAATCTCACCCTTACTAAACCCTAGAACCCCTTATAGAAACCCTTTGGAATACTTTAGAAAGTCTTAGAATACTTTTGAATGGTCATAGGAACTCCTATTTATAGTTTAGGAAACCCTACTTTCGCACTGACTTGGAATAGTCCGAAAATCGTCTCAAATTTATGCAATCTGCATAACCTTTGACTAATCGAGTCAGATCTTGGGCTATTTGAAGGTGTCTTTCGACTAGACAAGTCAGAGCTTAGGTAAGTCGAAGGGTGCCCTTCGACTAGTTAAATTTCTCGGAAGTTCTAAAATACATTATTACTGAACTTTCAGCCGAACTTTCTTGGGCTAGTTGAATTTTCTCAGATTTAAAACGTCTATTAACAACAATCTCCACAATGTCTTCAATCTTCAACCGTGAAGCTTCTTGAGTTCTTCTCTTATCTCTGCATCGTATCATAGCTTCAATCAATGCTCCTTGTGCACACTCCGTCCTTCTTTTACACCATTACCAAGCCAGAGAGGTTACACAGAACTTCAAATTTTCTGTAGGAAAGACCTTGGTGAGCATGTCTATCGGATTCACGCTGGTGTGAATGTTCTCCAATGTTACGCCTGTTGGATAAAATGGTGATGAATATCAATGTGTTTAGTACGTGAGTGATAAACAAAATTTTTAGCGAAATTGATAGCACTCTCATTATCATAATTAACCGACACAACCTCTTACTGAAGTTCCAATTAATTTATCATGCCTCTTAACCGAACACCTTCCTTAAACGCTTACGTCACCGTCATATATTCTGCTTCGGTCGGGAAAGATCCACCACGGACTGAAGCTTCGACATCCAACTAATTGCTCCACCCGCTAGTACAAACTAGTAACCAGAAGTCGACTTTCTGGAATTCACATTGCCTGCGTAGTTTAAATCCACATACCTTACCAACTTTGTCCATGTCTTTCCAAAAGTTAAGACGTAGTCTTTGGTACCTTGAATGTATCGGGATAATCATTTCACTGCTTCATAATGTTGCTTGCCGAGGTTTGACATGTATTTGCTTACAATACCGACGGCTGTGAAATATCTAGTCTCATATAGACCAAGACATTTGGATACGCATTTTAGGATGTATTGTATCGTATTAGAAGTTATGATTTGACGTTTACCGTGTTTGGATTGGAGTGAATAGGAGCTGAATCCCATGCGTGTGAATACAAACTCCAACCAAATTTTTGAACCGACGGTAGAGTATTGTCAGTGGGTTCTATTGTCGTTAATATTTCGTATTCATTGCACTGTATTCAGTAGTGGATGAATGTTTGAAATTTGTACGATTACAAGATATCTGGTACCTATGCGGTGTAAGATCGAGACCGTTCATTTGGTACATTTCAACGTGAAAATCATCTGGGCTAGAAATTAGAAAGCTTCATACATCAAACAGGCCACCTGACCTAATTAAGATTGTATAATACACAGACATAATACGTCCTATCCAAACATTGATCTGTATAACGTATTGTATACTATGTCAATCAACACCTCCTATCCAAACATTGATTAGTATCTGGTTAATTTTGATGTATTATGAAAACCGTCCAATGTATACATGAACAGTACCCAAATACAATATAATATAATGTTATACGCGAATCCAAACAGGCCCTAAATTGCCAACCGCATTCGAATAAGGCACATGAGACATAACCTACTTTTCCTCAATCGATTTAGGATAATGTTCTGAGGAAATCTTGAAGTGAGTTGCGTGAGGAATGCTCAGTGGCTTTACCTGGTTCATCTCATACCTGATCAACACATTTTCAAGGTATTCTGCCTGTGATAACTAAAGTTTACTCCTCTTCCTATCTTTATGAATATCTATGCCGTGAATCCTCTTTGCAGCCCCCGGATCTTTCATCTCGAATGTCCCTGATAGCCAAGTCTTTAGTATATTGATTTTAGACATATCATAACTGGCGATCAACATATCATTAACATACAATACTAGGATGATGAATTTGTCATCACTCAGTGTCTTATAATAGACACAATGATTGTATTCACTCTGAGTAAATTTCTATCTCAACATGAAAGAATCAAATTTCTTATATCACTACCTAGGCCGTACAACGGTCTCAATAACTTGCAAACTTTTTTCTCTACCCCTGTAATTTCGTAGCCTTATGGTTGTTTCATTTAGATCTGCGCTTCTAATTCCTCATGCAGGAATGTGGTCTTGACATCCATCTGTTCCAGCTCGAGATCGTATTGAGCAACTGACACCAATACGAATATGATGGATACTTTCTTAACCACCAGTGCGAATATCTTTGTGAAATCAATTCCTTCTCTCTGAGCATAATCCTTCGCCACCATCCTCCCTTTGTATTTATCTTATTTCCTTTTAAATAATCACTTGCATCCGATTGCTTTTCAGCCCAATAGAAGCTTCACCAGCTCCCATGTGTGGTTTTTGTGTAACGAGTTTATCTCATCGTCCATAGTTGCTTTCCACTTTTCTACATCAGGTTCATCAAGAGCCTCCTGAATAGTAGACGGGCCCCCCCTCATTAGTAATGAGGGCATATGCGATATTAGAGTTGTTCGCATATCTTATTGGTAACATGCGATCACGTGGTGAGTTCCTTCTTATAGGTGGCTACTGCACCTGATCCTGTACCTCTGTCTACGCATCTTTTTCTGCCTAAGTATCATCTGTGTCAATCTGGACGTCTACAATCAACCTTTCTATTTTCTCTTGCTCATCTTGATCATTCTTGTGGAATATGGAGCTTTAATTGAATCTGACGTCATGGAAAATGATAACCTTGCATGTGACCTTGTCGAATAACCTGTAACCTTTCACACCAATATCATAACCAACAAAGATGTACTTTTTGACTTTATGGTCTACCTTAGTTCTCTCAACTGATGGTACATAAGAGTAAGCCTCACAATCAAATATGCGCAAATCTGAGTAGTCTAACTTATAACCACTCCATACTTTCCTTGAGATTTTACATTCAATTTCCGTATATGGGGATCCATTCACCAAGTACCAAGTCGTGTTAACGGCCTCAATCCATAAGTCCTTTCTCAACGTAACATTACTTAACATTTATCTGACCCTTTCCAAGAGAGTCTGATTTATCCGCTTAGCCATACTATTTTATTCGGGCCTGTGACGCATTGTGTTGTACTTAATGATCCCTTCATCCTTGCAATATTTATTAAACTCAGTGGAAGTAAATTCTCAACCATTGTCATTCCTTAAAACTTTTACTTTTTATCCTGACTGTTTTTCCACCATTGTTTGAATATAGTGAAAACTTCGGATTTACGTTTCATGAAGTAAACCCAAACTTTCTGGGAGTAGTCGTCAATGAATGAAATAAACCATGATGACCCCCCAACGGAAACCTTTGGCAATTGCCCCCATACATCAAAGTACACATAATCAAGCACTCCTTTACACACATATTTTTCAAATTTAAAAGATTATCTAGATTGTTTACCATATATAGAATGCTTGCATATATCTAAATCAAAATTCTTAAAAGTTATAATCAAATAACGATTAGATAGTACCTTCATGCCCGCCTTGCTCATGTGGCCCAGACGAGTATGCCACATACGTACAAAAGTGAAATCTGCAATAGTTGCTACTGCTCCACCTGCTGAAGTGCTTCCGATCAACCTACAAAGATTTTCGTACCTTTGTGCTCGCATAACCACGAGTGCCTCCTTTAAAACTTTAAGGAAACCATTAAGACCGGTGAACTTGCACCCTATG
This sequence comes from Magnolia kwangsiensis, assembly GCA_037074715.1. Lineage (NCBI taxonomy): Eukaryota > Viridiplantae > Streptophyta > Magnoliopsida > Magnoliales > Magnoliaceae > Magnolia > Magnolia kwangsiensis. Next base: position 101,492,065 of record CM073577.1, on the reverse strand, counting down.
GCCTCAAGTGCACTGAGAGAAATCAAACTTTTCTTCATATCAGGAACATGCCTGACATCAGTCATGTTATGCTCCATCCTATCAAACATCTTGATGCTCACTGTACTAATAGCCATAACTTTATAGGCATTATCATTGCCCATAAAGACATCCACCATCGCGTTCTTTGTAATTGGCGAACTAATTCCGATGAGTCATGTGATATGACACTCCTGTGTCAAGGATCCACTTATCTTTATGATTTTTGTGTAAGTATCCGATCATGGACACAGACAGAACATCACCTCCACTTATCTTTTCATTAGATGTGACAATATTGGACTCTCTAGAAGAAGCCTCTGATTTTTCTTTCTTTGCTTTAGAATTAGTATAATTCTTTTTCATGTGTTTAATCATCCCACAGTTTCAGCACTTTAGTTTTCCTTTGCCCTTCTCCTTGGATTTAGATCTAGATCTTGAAGATCTTGTATCTCGATTAGTATTCTTACCTCTCGTAATCAGTGCATCAAAAGATATCCTCATGCCGCCATTTAGCTTTCTCATGGCCTTCCTTTAAAGGGCTGAGATAACGGTGTCACGCTCCAAATCCAGAAATCGGATTCACAGGAATTCCGATCACCGAATCCAGTGCCGACAGCCTCCGTAGTACCCCATTCTCGGCTCCTAGCATTCATATGCTAGATTCCAATCCCGGGATCCTACAAGGAGAATTTTTTTTTTTGTACAATTAACTCGTAATAAGCATAACCACAAGATTACCCAATTCACAAAGGTAACATCATCATCACATATCCACTAATATAATCATTTGAGTACAATACTGAAAGGAAAATACATATATCAAAATCAAGCTTCGAAAGACCACTGCACGCTCTAAGCTCGACGCTGCTGCAACCTAACTTTACCTGCATGCATCTATCGTGCATAAGCTTATAGAAAGCTTAGAGGGTAGTGTAAGTGTATGCATAAGGTAAGTGTCAAGTATTCAATACAGTGCCTTAATCATACAATACCGGAAACACTGATAATCTATAAATCATACAATATCGGAATAAGCAGAAATACTGACAAGAGCAGAAATTATCAGAGTAAACCGAAATACAGATAAGATCATAAATCACAGAGTAAGCAGAAATATGGACATGTCCATGAGTCAATCAATATCAGAATACGCAATATAGGACAGCTATGCAAATGATGAGTCATAAATAATCAAATATCGGATGACAAGGATATAATGCAATATACGATTCGGAAGAGCTAACAAATATCATCACTCTCATCTAACTCACAGGAATACAGAAACATAACAAACCAAAATGCCATATGCCGAGGATATAATGCAATATACAATATGTGGTGCTAATGGAATGACCATGTTGGAGTGTGAAGTCGGAATGATAGTACGTAGTATCGCAGGCTACGGGATCCACCATAAGGGACTTCTATCCAAACTAGTCCCATACCTAAATTTGGATAGTCAGACTCAATGTGGTAAACTCCTGATCTCAGGTTAGTCGCGCGCCCCAACCGAAATCATGGCCATTGCGAAGGCACATGTGACAAATAGTTGCGTACCACCAGCCTGAATGAATAGTGAATGAATGAATGAATGAATGAATGAGTATGCAACTCCCGCTCACTAAATCCACATATCAGTACAGTTCATCTCGGGGATCATCACCGGGGTATATTACACTCTACGCCAGCTGCCGTCCCTATCTAAGTGCACAACTGGGTAAGTGGAAGAGACCTCACTATCTACCTGTCAATATCAGGCCCGACTCGTCGATAGCAGACCCATTCCTCAAGCTGGTCAAACTCAACCTAGACATTACTCCCTCACTCAGGCGGGTAAGGTCACACCCCTTTCCAATCGACCACGATACAGTGGGAGACGTGGCCTCCTGGTATTCGGCCTTCGTGCACTCATATATCCACTCAGTCTCAACGTTGGAGTCATTTCCTGGCCACGGAGGTTTAGGGATTTTCATCTAGGGACATCTATGGTGCCCGTATACTAGAACCAAACATTTTTGGTGTCTCGTATGGCCATCCACGATATGCCTGTGGAGGCTACGACCCTCATGTCGCTAGGGCGTATAACACACAATGTAAGATGCATGAGTCACACAATCCAATCATGCATCGATCCTGCGCATGTCATGCGCTCATGTGAGGTAACCTCCGCCTATCAGGGAGTCTCATATCAACATATTCAATGACATATCCAATGATCAACCACAACTCATAACAAACATGCAGATGATGTGTATGTGCATGTATCATGATGCTATGCTATCACATACTCACAGTTAATATCAACAATCGGCCTCGTCAATGTGGACATTTAACCAATATTGTCTCAAGGAATGGCCCACATAGAGCCTAACATATAGTGGACCCATGGCCTCATACAAGGGCCAAATATACAACACCATGGGTCCCACTTAAGAGCTTAATACACACCACGATGGGTCTCTCACATGGGCCTCATACAAGGGTTACATATACATTATGACAGGCCTCGCTATACAGGCTACAAATACATCACTATGGGCCTTATCAACTGGGCCGCAAATACATCACTATGGGTCATTCACATGGGCTTAATATATATTTCATAGGTGGGCCCTGCGCATGGGCCTCATTCACATCAAGTGGACTACATCAATGGGCCGCACTAATATATCAAGATGGGCCATAAAAATATCATATTGGCCCTAACCACGGGCTGGATACACATCACAACGGGCCTCATACAAGGTCTAATATACATCATCATAGGTCATAATTTCATCACATTGGGCCTCACTCGTGGGCTGCATATACATCCCCATGGGCCTTGGCACAAGGGTCGTAAATGCATCTCATTGGGCTACTTCCACGGGCCTTAAATACAAAATAGGCGGGCTTTGCTTAAAATGAAGATGGGCCTAAACGGCCTATAGACTACAATATGGGCCTATCAGTGGGCCCTAAGGAGAGTGACGGTGCGGACATTTAACTGTCGTCATCCTTACAATGTGGGCATCTAACCATCATTGTTTTCAAGGCATTACTTGCTATAAACATCATCATATGCCATGGGGGATCACGCATTGCAATGGACCTAGTTGTCCCTAATTGGGCCTAAAGTACATCAATTTGGGCCGTATCATATGGGCTCTACATTCATCAAATGGATCACCTCAATGAGCCTCACCAATGGGCCTTAGGTCCTTTGCAATGAGTCATAACCCATGGGCCTTAGTATGCATTAAAAATGAGCCCCAATCACATGAGCTTTATATGCATCAAATGGGCCTAATCACATAGGCCTTATATATACCAAGGTGGGCCTCAACAGTGGGCCACAAATACATCAAATAGGCCTACACACATGGGCCCATATATAACAAAGTGGGCCTCGAGAATGGGCCACAAATACATTAAGGTGGGCTTAATCACATGTCAAGATGGGCCTAAATACATCAGCCCATATATACCGAAGTGGGCCTCATGTGAGGCCCGCCAAAATGTTTATTTTCCTATCCAATCTGTTGATAAGGTCATATGAATAGGGGCCCACCAAAATGTCTATTTACACCCAATCTGTCCAAGCCCACAGCGATGTTTATTTGCCACCCAAACAGTCCATAAGGTCATGTGGACCTGGAGCTCATGGTGACGTTGGTTCACCATCCAAACTATTCATGAGGTCAAGTGGACCATGGGCCCATTGAAATGTTTATTTGCCATACAATTTGTCCATAAGGTCACATGGACAAGGAGGGCCCACTGTAATATTTATTTGACATCTAATTTATTTAAAACAAATCGCGTGGACCTGTGAAAGCTGGGGTCCATTGGAAATGTTTATTTTCCATACAACCTATTCACAAGGTCACGCAGTCAGGGGGCCCACTGTGATATTTGTTTGACATCCAAACTGTTAATAGGGTCACACGTACGTGGAGCCCACTGAAATGTTCATTGCCATCCAAATCTGTTCATAATGTCACGTGGCCAGGGGCTCACGTGATGGAAGGCATGGACACAATACATACATCTGAGTGGGGGCCCACGGCCACGCCACCGCTGGGCGCTGGCACGTTCCAGCGGCATGGGCCCACTATAATGTTTATTTGTCATTCAACCAATTCATGAGGCCACGGTCGGGGGCCTACCGTAGGGTGGTTCGCCAATCCAACCCACTCATTATGTGAGTCCCATCTAACTAAGGGTCCAGACCAAGTTTCAGCCATGTCTAAATCTCATGTAGGCCCCACCAAGTGCTTTTATATGTTTCAGGCGTGTCTTCACATGATTTTAGATGGTATGGCCCACCTCAGTCCATATACGGCTGATTTTTGGCAGGGACCCTACTGCCCTAGGGGGCTTCCTAATGGACGGTGTTGATTTTTGAATCGCACCATGTGGGGTCCACTGCTGGGGCCGTGAGCCCCAACCACCTCGTCCGCCCGCCACTCGCCAGCGCTGGACGCTGGCGTCCCCCTTTCTTTTTATTTTTATTTATATTTTTTTTTATATGGGGCCATAATGAGATGATCCAAACCATCTATTGTGTGAGTCCTACATGGTGGACCGTCCAGTCAAATTTTAAGGTGCATCCAAATTTCAGGTAGGCCCCACCAAGTGCTTTTATATTCTTAGGCATGTCTCCACATGTTTTTAGATGGTATGGCCCACCTGAGAATCAGATTGATCCCAAATTTTGGCTCAACGCCTAAAATAATCTGAGAAAGAGAATGGATGGCTTAGATCAAGAACATACATCAAGGTGGGGCCATGTTGGAGCAGCCCACTATTTCTCTTCCTTTTCCTTTTTTTTTAAAAGCTTGTAAGTACACACCCTTGACAGTACACACACTCCACGTTAACCTCTTCACTCCCATGCCTCTAGTCCAGCGTCCCTGGACACTGGATGGCATGGATGAACACATCATCATGGTGGGTCCCACATGTACGTGGCCCACCATACCCATATACATATATATATATAATATTAATATAATATAATATATATGTATATATATACATATATCAATAAATATGTATATATACATATATCATATCACCTAAAATGTGGTGGACCACACCATTGATGAATGGAGTGGATTTAACATGGCCCACTTCATTCTAGGGAGAGGAGAGAGAGAGAGAGAAAAAAAAAGAGAGGAAAAGAGAGATACGGTGAGATAGAGGGGAGGGTCCCCGCCACTATGGGCCCTCCATAGTTACAACACATACATCGAGTGGGTCCCACAACAAGTGGGCCCTTAAAAATTGAAATGAAGGATGATCACCCACCTCTAAGCCTCCTCCTTGCTCCCTTGGCCTCCAATGCTCCTTTGCTTGACTTTTAAAGGTGGTAGATGATGGATCAACGGTTGAGATGAGAGATGAGAGAGTAGGGAAGGTGGGCCACACTTGGCATTTGGGAGAGGGAGAGAGAGCTTGGACGTGTGAAGCTCTTTTGCTTGGAATTTTTTTTTTTTTAGAATGAGTGAGAGAGAGAGAGGAGTGATGGGTGAAAAAGGGTGATGGATGTGGTGTGATGGGTGATGAGTGGAGTGGTGTGTTGTAAGAAGGGATGGGTGGAGAGAGAGGTGAAGTGATGTGAGGGTTGACCTTGGGCTTACTTGTGTAAGAGAAAGGTATGGGTTGTTGTACGTGGGTATGGAGTGACTTGACTTGTACTTGACATGAGTGATTGATTAATTGATGGGACATCTCATAGAGATTTCCTCTTAATTCGCAACGCGTAGTGTTTTCTTCGAATTGAACGTAGACTGACATCTTTTAGCCTGGGTATTGGGTCGGTGTGCGAGTCGCGGCGTTAGAACCGCGGAGACGGCGTAGTCGCTAAGGTATAGGTTTCAATTTTAACCATCTTTGGCATACAGGTCTCAGCTTAGGATTGCACAAAAATATCAAAAAGTGGTCAAGGATTGTCGAATTCGACCGGAAGGATCGCGGGAGTTGATGGAACAGTACAAACTAGGATACGAGTCTTACAAACGGTGTCGACACTCAGGGTTTTATTTGTGGTGCACATTGAGTTCCAGAGAATTCAACAACAGACATGCTTGTTCCTCATCTTTATCACTTTCTCCATATCTAGCATTTTGTAAACTAATTTATTAAAGTTGTTGATGTGGGCCTCCAGGTCTCCACCCTCTGCCATCTTTAAGGCATACCACTGTAGCTTCAAGTGTAGGTGATTTTTAAAGAATTTTTTCACATAGACATCCTCTAACTTAGCCCATAAACTAGCCGCAGTTTTCTTCTTCAAAATATTATAGAGAACCTCATCTATAAGACATAAACGAATGGAAGATAAAGCATTCATATCAAGAGTATTCCAGTCTTAGTCATTCATAGTAGATTTTCGCTCCTCAAGAGTCTTATCTCCTTGCTTAGTTGTAACACCCCAGATTTTGGCCAATCTGGGATTTGACGTCCTTAGGCAGTGGGTCAATTAAAATACCTGGAAAATCGTTCAGAACCCAATTCCATAGCCAAAGAAACCACTTAGGATTAATTCCTTTAGAAATTAAGCGTAAGTTAGCTAGCGCAATGCTGGAGTAGCTGGGAAATAGTCCCTGATCACTTTAAATACGTTCTACAAGACCCAAATCGAGTAGAACCAATGACTCTATAATACTCTATAACCTCGGACCAAACTCTAAGCAGGTTTGTTCTCTAGACCACTATGAATCTTTGTATTGGATTTAGACCGCGCGTCGAAAGTCTGATACCTCCTATCTTAGACCGTTAGGACTGCTTAGTTGGACTTGACACTCATTTCAAAAATCAAGTCAAACCGATAATCACAGGCCATTTCATTGAGCCCGGACCGAAGAGAGTGCGAATAGGGACAGAATTGGAATTTCAAATTCAAATCTGGCACATGACTTGATGCGTCAGTATTGAGCGTTCTGACCGTAAGAATTCAGCCAGATTACACCCTCGGATCAGGAGAAATTTTATTTTATATCATGAGACTTTCAGCCCTGATCTATGTGCGGTGACCGTTGAACTGAAACTGGTCCGCCACGTGCGACCTGCGGACCCAGCCGGACTGAAAACTTGATACGTGCTAGATCTGGTACGCGTGAGCTTAAGTCCTATCGCATTCGGTCAGGGGACCACCAGAAAGCATCTTTTGGACCGAAACGGCCCTGATTTGGATATGCACTAAGTGAACTTTGTACCGGAGCCTATTTCGGGCAAGTTTGGGCTTATAAAAGGGGTTGAAACCCTCACTCCTCTCTCCCATCCGAATTTGCAAAAATCTCTAGATTGGGAGAGAGAAAAGGTGAGAGTTTGTGAGAGAAGGTGGGAGAGAATTTCCTGCCGCTTGTGCCACGTGCTGTACGTGCTTAGGCAACGCACTCCGATCACTTTCCTGACGATTCCTCCACATTTTCAGGTAAGAAAATGCCCTAGAAGTTGCTGATCTGAGGTTCCTTTCGTTTCCTAGCGAAGTAGCTAATAGAACTTATTTATTAGGTTCTCTAATCGTCGTAGACGAAGCGTATACGCTCCGTTCGAGTTTACACATCCATAAGAGACAAGGTGCAGATTTTAGACGCTTTGATTGACTGTTTCCAAAGCTTTCAATGTCGTTTAATAGTAGATTATCGACGGCAACGCCGTTTGACATGTATAACATGCTGTCCGTTTCCTGTTTCGTAAACCAACGTAGAATATGAGATTTAGGGCATTTTAGTCATTTGTAGGAAGTACTAATTTCATTCATATTTTGCTGATGTGATTGACATAATTTGTTGTCGCATTAGAATGCTAGGAATACGTGCATAATTAGTTTGACGAAGAGATTCGCCTAAATGCACACTTCGGGTCGACAGACTATATGTAGACTTAAGTGTGTAGTGTAAGTGTTTGTATAAATGCTTGTATTAGTATGTATTGAATTAAAGGGTGTTATGGATTAGTTTGAGATTGATTTCTCAATTAATATGTTGGTGTAAATAGTTTCCTACATGTTAGCCATATGCATGATTTCATGATATGAATGAAATGCATGTGCTTGACAATTCACTTAAGCTGTATGTTATAACATGTGCTTGATGATTTCATTATGATTTAGTTCAAGATTGAATTCTCAATTAATATGCTGATGGAAATGATTTCCTATATGTTGGCGATATGCATAATTTCATTATATGTATGAAAGGCATGTGTCAGATGATTTACTTAAGTTGTACGATATAACATGTGTTAACATGCTTACATGGTTGTGTTTCATTTCCAATACTCTCATATGAATGCCGATGTGATTCCATAATTGTTTGGGACTATACTTAGTCCAGGCAGTCGGTAACCGAGCGAATACGTGGTTGGCTTATCTTTGCCACGAACGACGCGCCGATGAATGCGAGTCGTGTTTTGGAGTTGGCGGCAGTGGTTAGGCCACACGAAGTATTTTACACACTTCATATCGTTCGACTTGAGATGCGATCGTGCTAGTCGAGCCCGTCAAGTAACCCGACTGGCCATTGTATGTTTACCCTGCATGAGTCATAACTGCTTGAACCTAGGGTACTGAACTTACCATTGTAAACCCTGTTAACCATGGTACCTTGATCCACGAAGACTCATGAGCCGGGCATGGTGGTATGGGACACCGTGGTCGAGCTGTCGGCCTACGCTGGGGCCACGAACCTCCCCGTAGTGACCAGTGAGCACCTATGACTCGTGAGCAGATTATGGTAGTATGGGACACTATATTCTTGCTGTCGGCTTACATTGATAAGGTGATGGGGGAGCGGTGCAACGAGTGCGAGCAACAGCCCTGGCAGCCCTTTGTAGTGACCGCGAGCGTATTCTGAGTCTACAGGAGGCGATGACCCTTCCGTAGCAGTAGAGTACAGTAGGCCTGTATTGATAAGGTGATGGGGGAGCGGTGCAACGAGTGCGTGCAACAGCCCTGGCAGCCCTTGCAGCGACCTACAAAATATACATCGTATGAGATTACTAGGAGTGACGACCCTAGACAGGATCTGTGTTGGGATTGATATAAGGAAAGTACCTTAATTTCCCAATCCTGTTGTTTGAATGGACTAATAACAACTCAGAAATCATATCACCATACCATTGCATGTGCCTGGAAGATGTGGATCACTTGAGGGTCGATTGCATGCCGCGGTCGTAAGATGGTGCCGTATGAGGGAGATCGTCGGTGAGGGCATACATCACGTCATGTCATATTGTATTAACAACAGTTTTAGGATTGTTTGATTTACTGCTTTACTATTATCGCAGGATTGATTTGAGAACATGTTAATCCTTGCTCTATTATTCCACTGAGTTAGCCACTCACTCCCACGTTACGGGATGGTGTTTCCGGACACCCACCTGACCCTTTTGTGATTGCAGATGATGGCACGGCCTGCGAGGCGGAGCCGGACTTGATGATGATGAGGAGGATCCCTCCTTTATGCGTGTTCTGATCGACGGGATTACAGGGAGGTTGATTAGATGCCTTGACACTTGTCATTTTATATTTTCAGAGCACTCATGTATATACTTTCTTTCTATTTTGAGGTATACATGTATATGTTTAACCTAGTAACATGTTCACACTCAAGAGACACAACAGTTTATATATGTTATACATACTATCACAGACTTCCGCTGGTAAATTGAACTGTCTCTGGAGTATGATATGTTGTTCTGGATTAATCTCACTCATGTTTAATACATTATCACAGACAACATTCAATCATACATATCTATGTTGCATAAATAATATTTTAGAACTCGGGAGTTGGGTTTTTGCTCGACCCCCCGATTTTCGGGATGTTATATTAGTTAATAGACTTATCATCTTAATCCTCCATAACTCAAAATTATTTTTACATGAGTACTACTCAATATCAAAATTGTCATTTCCCATTAATGTTAATCCTGCAGATCTAGATCTGTGCCCCAACGATTTCTCTGATACCACTTGTTGGGGATTGTGCTGCAGAATCACACAGAGATGGATTTAGGACAGCAATCCAAGAACACCAAGCAAACACAAGAGAGCACAAAGATTTAACGTAGAAAACCCTTTTAAGAAAAAACCACGGCACAAAGCGACAGAAATCCACTATGAAAGCATAAATTACAAAGAGAAAAGACTTACTCGATTCGAACAATCTCGAATCTCAACCTTGCTAGACCCTTTGAAACCCTAGAACCCCTTCTAGAAACCATTTGGAATACTTTAGAAAGCCTTAGAATACTTTAGAATGGCCCTAAGAACTCCTATTTATAGTTTAGGAATTCTACTTTTGCACCGACTTGGAATAGTTCGAAAATACGCAGCCTGTGCGTAGTTTGCGTAACTTTCAACTAGTCGAGCCAGAGCTTGGGCTAGTCGAAGGGTTCCCTTCTATTGGTCAAATTTCTCAGAAGTTTCAAAATACATTGTTGCTGGACTTCCAGCCGAACTTTCTTGGGCTAGTAAAATTTCCTCAGATTTAAGACATCTGTTAACAACAAAACATGCAGTGAACCATCGGGAGATTTTAATAGTAGGCATTTATAGACACACTTTGTCCTATCATGTGGCCCACTTGAGTTTTGGATGTCTCATTTTAAGGTCAGTCCTAACATTAGCTGGTAAAATGGATGGATGAGGTGGATTTCTCACAAATATCAAGTGCACCTTACCTAACTTCAATCCACCTCCAACTCATAGTACCAGAAACAACAACAGGAGTGGGAGGGTTCTCCTACGTTCATGTGACATGTAACTCAAATCTAAACCACCAAAATAGTGGGGTTCATTAGGCAGATTGCCAAGGACTCCCCATTGTAGAAAGTTCCTACGATCGGAACTTAGGTGGGCCCCATCATGATGTCTATGAGAAATGCACTGGTCCATCCATTTTTCCAAATCATGTTAAGACAAACGCCTAAAAATAAAGTAGATCCAAAACTCAAGTGAGTCATATAACAAGAAATGATAGGGATTGAAGGCCCACCCACTCTTGAAACATGTTGGATTTTGAGCGTTGGAAATAGTTAAGACTATGTAAAACAATGAAAAAAGAAAACTAATTGGATTCTTGAGTTGAGGCGTGATATGAATCACTCAGCTTGAAATCAAATTTGCCCTCCTTAGACCGCATCTCAAGTGTAGTAGGATTTTACCAAAAATTGATCTCTAAGATACAATGACTATGACTTGGTCCCATCGATTGGTGCACTCATTGTACACAGGCTAGAACCATGAGCAACCTTAACTTGAAAGTACTGAGTCAACTGAGATACAAACTTTGTTAAATAACACTCAGAAATTAGATAGCTTTTCAAGACAAACATAGAGAAATTTGATGTGTTTAAAACCAGAAGAAGGAAATCTACTTCGAATAGGTGTTCATAACACCATTTTGAAATGAGTCAAGTCTGTTAAGTTTAAAATCCAACTGGTGCGAACAGAAACATCTCACCATTTAAGAAAAATGAAAAGATGTGAGTATGAGTGCACTTGCAGTACACCACGGGCGCGTCAACACTCACACTCGCACTCGCACTCACACTTGTACATGCACTCGCACCTGCACCCATACCCAAGCCCACACCCTACTCTGTTCAGCTCGGCGTGACGCACATGCACACACAAGTGCACATGGCATGACCATAACTCAACTCGACTTGGCCCAAGCCTTTAACAACACATCCCATATATAAGCTCTTCACATCCGTTTACATTTTTTTATGTAAGATTATTTCCAATGAAAATTATACAATGGACAAAATTTCAAAGAAAATTTTGAGAAAAGTTTTTGGTGGAAGTTTTGAAAACACCAAAAAGTTTAAAATACTATTTAAAATTACAGCAATCCCCTACATGTTTTCAAAATTTAAAACCTTTCGAGTTAAGAAGGAAGAGTTGTGCAATGATGTTGATATATCTATCAAACTTTAATCGACATTAGAGTATGCAAGATAGGTTTACAAGAGTCAGGTGATAAATGATCTTTAACTTTACTCCTTTTAGTGTAAATTGGTTATACATACCACTTACACAATTTAGCCATATATTGGTAGTGTATCTAGTTGTTGCTTACACTTGATGAGATTTACTTTTACGAGTGTTTTAGAGAATTCGCTCACATTCTCATAGGAAGCAACCCCACCTCCACAATCATATAGGTAAATCTCATCAGGTGTATGAAACAACTAAATACACTACCAATATATGGTTATAGGTTCAGTAAGAGTTTAAAAACTCATCATTATACATTGCTGCCCGTAGTGCCTCTATCATAAAAAGGGCTTACATAGTGTAGTGCTCAACTGTCTCTTAGTGACTTGTTACTTACTCATTGAACCTATCACATGAGATCTTTACTTGTTTAGGTTGGGTTATCGACATTAGTAGAGCTTATTCTTTTAGGATCAGACACATTCCTTTCAATGTGTCAATGACTAACCTTTTAAATAGTCTTTTGGTCAGAGGATCTGTGAGATTCTTTTTTGAATTCACAAAGTCAACAACTAGGTCTCCATCATGCAACATAGGTCTCACCATATTATAATACAACCTAATATGTCTACTTTTACCATTGTAAATCTTACTCTTAGTTTTAGTTATAATTGGTTGATAATTACAATATAAGGAAATAACTGATATGGGTTTCGACTGTAGAGGTATATTAGCTAAGAGATTTCTAAGCCACATACCTTCTGATTCTTTTTTTTTTCTAAAATAATGAATTTGGATTTAATAGTTGACCAAGCAATACATGTTTGCTTCGTAAACTTCTAAGAGACTGCTCCTCTAGCTAAAGTGAAGACATGTCTGCTAGTGGATTTTTTTTCATCTAAATAAATGATCTGGTTATCATCACTATATCCCTTTAACACAATAAGGAAAACCATTATAATGAATACCATAAGCAATAATATCTTTCATATATCTTATAATGCTATACAAGGAATTCTAATATTCTTTTCCAAGGTTATGTGTATATATATTTAACCTACCTACTACAAAAGGTCTAATGCAATTCATTAAGTACATCACGCTACTAATTATTCGAGAATACTCTAATTGTGATACACTATTTTCTATATTCTTCTTAAGATGCACATTATGATCGTAATGTATATTAACAGGTAAGAAGTTAAAGTGGCCAAATCTCTTCAACATTTTCTCAACATAATGAGATTGTGACAAGATGACCATCTTTTTAATTTTATTTATTTTTTAATTATTACTTTGATACTTAAAATCATACTTGCTTCTAGTGAATCTTTCATATCAAAATTAGAGGATATGAATTTCTTATTTATAACAACTAATTTAACATCCGGTTTAGAGATAAGAATGTCATATACATAAAAATAGATAATAATACCATCACTTCCTGAGAATTTTCTATATACATATTTATCTACATAATTTACTAAATATTTATCTACATATTTTCATACCATTATTTAAGTGTTTGCTTCAAACCATTCAATGACTTAACTAATTTACACACTTTATTTTTCTTTCTTAAGATTTGATAACCCTCAGGTTGTTTATATATTTCTTCTTCTCTCTTCATTGTTTTAAAATTCATGTGGTATACCATTAACTTGTATATGGATGCTATTGCAATTAATAACCTAATTGTTGTAGGTGTCAAAGTAGTAAGTTTCATCGTCTTTAAAGCCTTTAGCGGCAAACCTAACCTTAAACTTATCCATAGTTCTGTTTAGTTTTAGCTTCTTCTTAAACACTCATTTGCATCCTATTGGTTTCTTTACAAGTGAAAGGTTTACAATTTCTTAGGTGTTATTTGATATAATAGGCTCTAACTCGTCATTGATGGCTTCCTCCCAAAAGATTGCATCAGAAGAGTTAAGTGCTTCTGAATTAGAAAGATGGTCATTTTTTAATAAAAATGTGTAGAAATCATCTTGCAGGTTAGTTTCTTTTCTAATTGATTTTATTTGATTTTATTTTCTCATTGGTTCTAGTTTTTCTTCATTTCCCTCATTTATACCTATACTAGTTAATACAAGTTTTCTTCCACTAACATTATTTATTTCTAAAGACCTAGATTTCTTAGGAAAGGCATTTTCTCTATATCTCTAACTTCTATAACAATATTTGAATATAGAATATTATCCTTATATCTTAAAACTAGGAACCTATACTCTACACTATTTTCTATGTATTCTATACACACACAATCGGTCATTTTAGGAAGTAATTTTCTTTTCTTAGTTTCAAGTAATCCTATTTTTGCAAGACACCTCCATACTTTAAGGGCCTGTTTGGATGTCTGTAAGTTGGGTAAGTAGGAAGTGACTTACAGGGAAGTCACTTACAAGTGGTGTTTGGGGGAGAAAATTCACCTGTAGGTAACTTACAACCTATAAGTCACTTATAGGCAAATCTACCAAAAAAACTGCAGGGGGGTGGGGGTGAGAAGTCACTTCCCTGTAAGTGACTTTCACTTGTAAGTGGTAAGCCACTTACAACTCAAAACAACTTACAGGCATCCAAACAGGCCCAAAGGTATTTATAATTAAGAGTGTGGTTTTTTCAAAGTTTATACGATATCTTTCTAATTATCTTATGAGGTATCCTATTTTAAATATAATAAGCAAATGAAATTGCTTCTCTCCACATGTTAGAGGTCAAGTTAGAAATATTTTAATATATTATTCATCATTTCTTTCGGTATTCTATTCTTGCATTTAGCTATTCCATTTTTCTCTACTGTGTAAGGAGCAATAGTGCTATGAACTATCCCATTCATGTCACAAATTCATACTCTCCTCTATTTATTCTAAGTCTTTTAATTTGCTTGATAATTTTGTTTTCAATTTTGGTTATATACTTAATGAATGCTTTTAAGGCTTTGTCTTTATTCCTTAGTAGGTATACTTTATTGTATCTAGAGTAATCATTTACAAAACGTTACATAATACCTTTTACCACCTTTATATATGTGATTTCTAAAATCACCTAAGTCACTTCATATTAAGTTTAACAATTCAGAAATTTTGTCTACCATATGAAAATGTTTTTTAGTAAATTAGATTTTATAAAAAACATAGATTCTATCAAATTCTTCACTTGAAATTTTGGGTAATAAACCTAGCCTTTCCATTCTTTTCAGTGAAGCTATGTTAACATGACCTAATCTATTATACCATAAATAAAGAAGCTCAACAATATAAATAAAACTAAACAATTTCTTATTATTGTTAGGATACATTAACAAGCTTGCATGAATTAAACACTAATTTAACCCCACATTTGTTGAAGAGTGAACTAGGGACAAAGTTTTTTCTTATCTGTACTTATGAAAATTTTGCATATCCAATCTCTCGTGAGAGATATGACATAATCGTCTATGCCACAATATGAATGAATTTGTATAGTCTAGCCTTTGCTTATATTCTAACTTATTTCCATGTAAGGTATTTACATTATAAGAATATCTTATTAGAACCTTGTTTCCTTTTTTCTCTTTTTATTATGTACATGTCTTGAGATTATTATATTAACGTTTTGTGCATTGCTTAGTGTCTTGAGCCTTTCCTCCTCTTGGACACATTGAGAAATCAGTTCGTCCAATGTTCATTTATCATTTAGTGTATTATAATTCACTAGGAAAGTACTTTATTGAGGAGGTAAGTTGTTTATGACCAAGCGAACTAGTTAGTCATCTTTAATTTCCACGCCCAAAGAGTGGATCTTAGAAACTACTTTGATCTACACTACAATGTATTCACAAATGTTTCCTTTTTTATCATAAGATGAGTGGGTTAATGTATTCAGTAAGAAGCCCACTTTAGCCTTATTTGATTACTTGAATTGGCTTTTCCATTTTAGTCAAGAAAACTTTGGCCTTATCCACATTAAGCATGACACCCCTCATTGCCTCATAAATTGAGTGCTTCATAATTTTAAGAAATATTCTATTGGATCTGGACCATGCCTCATAATGATTAACCTTTAAATTAGTAGTATTTTCAAATTGTTTTGAAGGTTCGGGTTTATCCAAGGAAAGGTCCAACTGCAAGCAACCCAGGATAATCTCTATGGAGTCTTTCCATTGAACGTATTCATCCTAGTTAAGGCAGGAACATAATATGTGTCACGCCTCAAACTCGGAAATCGGGCTCACAAAATTTCCGATTGCCGAATCCGGCGCTGACAGCCTCTGTAGTACCCCATTCTCGGCCCCAACACCTATACACCAGATTCTGATCCTAAGATTTTACAAGGAGGATTTCTAACATGATTTTGATTTGTAATGAGCATAAGCATAAGCATAAGCATAACCCACGAACAATATCCACAAGAACACTATCACACAATCCACTATGATAAAAAACTTTAAAGTATAATGTGTATAAAGGAAAATATAAGATAATAATAACAAAAACTCCTAAAACTCAACTACACACTCCTACTATGACGAAGCTACGTCTACATCTAGGCATCACCTGTATGCATCAATCATGCATATGCTTATAAAAAGCTTAGAGGGTGGCGTAAGTGTGTGCATAATATGAATGTGCTCAGAATACAATGCCAGAGTAATGCGGAATCATGATGATGGGTACATGAATGCAATCAGTCGTACCAAGGATATGCGATATAAGATATGAATGTTATCGACCATATCAAGACCATGCGATGCGAGATGTAACTCATGCATGATAATCCTCATTCAAATCCACATATCAATGCAGTACATCACTAGAGCATCAAATATCAGTACAATTATCATTCTGGAGAATCACCGGAGTTTAGTACACTCCAAATGGCACTAAATTTCCAGGCACGCAGTTCAAGTGAGCGCAAGAAACCTCATTATCCGCCTAGCCAATAGCCTATCAATACCTATCCGACACATCGATAGCGGACCAATTAACGAGCTGGTTAAACTGAGCCTAGCAATGCCCCCTATACTTGGGTGGGTAAGGCCACACCCATTTCCAACCGACCACGACATAGTGGGAGACGCGGCCTCCTGGTATTCGGCCCTCGTGCACTCATGTATCCACTCGATCTCGATGTTGGAGTCATCCTTTGGTACCATCGGGTTTAGGAATTTTCACCCAAGGACATCTATGGTGCAAAGATGCTAGAACAATATTTTTGGTATCCAATCCAGCCACCCATGATGTGTTAGTGGAGGTCACAACCCTGATGTCGCTAGGGTGCACAGTACTCACAATCACACAAATGCAAATGTGCATGAGTCACACAATCCAATCATGCATCAATCCTGCGCATAGTATGCGCTCTTGTGGGGTAACTCTACATATCTGGCAAGCCAATATGGTACTCGGTAAGCTAATTCATGCCTAAGATAACGTCAAAATCTTACATCGGCAGCACGTACAAGTTGACAGGTAAGAAAATCTCTCTCACTAACACGGGGCAAGACGAACAGAAGCGGCCTAATACTGTAGTCTCCCCCAAGGGCGTCGATACGGTTAAACCATCCTAAGCAGACTCTAATGACAATGCATTCGAATTGTAGAATACCTTGGACATAAATGAGCATGAAGCACCGGAATCAAATAAAACTCGAGCGATGCATGCATAGACTGAAAGTATGCCCTCAACGACTCCTCAGGAGGACTGTGGGTCTTGCTGAGCCACATAAAACCTATCCTGAGCTGGTTAGGGAGGTGTCTATCCCCTCTGAGATCCCTGGTGCTCCTGCTCTCTCTGTGGCGCCATGTACTGCTGTCTTTGATGCTGATGGGGCCTCGGCGGTTGAGGTGGTTGCGGTCGCTACTGATGAAGTCACTGTTGCGCTAAAGGATGATGTGGCCCTCTCGGTTGTTGTAGATGAGGGCAAGGGAACTTGTACATGTGGTTTTATGTCCCACCACATCCATAACAAGTCCATGTAAACGACTGCTGGGGTGGTGGTGGAGGTACCGCTGGTGATGCTGGTGCTCTAATAAATTGGTGGATCCTATACCTCTATGGCCGTCGATGCTACGAGGAGCTGCTGGAGGGGGCCTGCTTCTTTCACCTCTCCTCTGATCTTGATTGCTCTTCGTGCCAGCCTACACAGTCTCATAAATCTGAGCCTTCCATACTAATACTGAGCTTATGGCCAATAACATAACCTCGAAGACCGTAACGTAAGCCATTCTCGAAAAGGCGGGCCTTTCGCCCCTCATTATCAACCAAATACGGCGTGAACCTCGATAACCCCACAAAACGGGCCGCATACTACGCCAAAGACATGTCCCCCTTCACTAGAGTCTTGAACTCTAACGTTCTCTGATGACGAATGTGGTCGTGAAAGTACTGCTGCTCGAATTGATCAATAAAATCCTTCCATGTCTAGACAAAATCAGGCCTTGCAACACGGGTAACGAAGGTCCACTAGTGCTCGACCTCACCTTGGAGAAGAAATACAGCCAACCGGACTCATTGTTGGGTCGTACATGTTATAGTATCAAAAATCTTCTCAACATAGGAGCGCCATCTCTCGGCTGCTGTCAGATCTGGCTCGGTCTGGAAACGAGGAGGATCAAGTTGTCTGAACTCTCGAAGAAGGGCTCTCACTCGCTCCTGCTCTACCTAGGCTGGAAAAACAAGAATGTGCCTTCTTTGTCCCTGAAGTGCAGCCGTCACATCCTGCAACATCTGCTGTAACTAAGAGGCACTCATAGGTACGGTCGGATCCGCACTGATCTCTGGTGGAGGAATGACACCCTTAGGCTGGGGAGCAGGGATCTTTGGGGGTGAAATGAGAGTTGTAAGTTATAAAGTGGGAGCCTCAGGTGGTAGGTCAAGAGTCGCTCAGGTCCCTCTCCTAGGCGGCATGTCTTAGGAAAGAACAAGGATGCCAATCAACCTTGATAATCTCTCACATACATGCACGTTAAGGGACTAAATCGAGATGTTATGTAATCAGGACCTAATTATCTTAAACTCATAGCAAACATATGATATTGTTCTCGGTTATTCCCAAGTTATGGCTCTGATACCAACTTCTGTCACGCCCCAAACTCGAAAATTGGGCTCACAAAATTTCCGATCGCCAAATCTAGCGCCGACAAAACTCGAAAACCATAGTACCCCATTCTCGGCTCTCGATACCCATACACCAGGTTTCGATCCTAGGATTCTACAAGGAGGATTTCTAACATGATTTTGATTCGTAATGAGCATAACCATAAGCATAATCCACGAGCAATAACCACAAGAACACCATCACACAATCCACTATGATAAAAAAAACTTTAAGGTACATCATGTATAAAGGAAAATATAAAATAATAATGGAAACTCCTGAAGCTCGACTACATGCTCCTACATCGGCGAAGCTACGGCTACGCCTGGGTGTCACCTGTACTCCTCATTCATACATAAGCTTATAGAAAGCTGAGAGGGTGGTGTAAGTATGTGCGTAGTATGAACGTGCTCAGAATCCAATGCCAGAGTGATACAGAATCATGCTGATGGGTACATGAATGCAATCAGCCATAAGAAGGCTATGTGGTGCAAAATATGAATGTTATCGGTCATATCAAGACCATGTGATGCAAGATGTAACTCAAGCATGACAATCCTCATACAAATCTACATATCAATGCAGCTCATCACTAGAGCATCAAATATTAGTACAGTTCTTATTCTGGATAATTACCGGAGTTTAATACACTCCAAATGACACTACCCCTTTCCCATATATGCAGTCTAAGTGAGCGTAAGAAACTTCACTATCCGCCAGTCTAATAGTCTATCAATACCATCCGACATGTCGATAGTGGACCCATTTACGAGCTGGTCAAACTAAGCCTAGCAATGCCCCCTACGTTCAGGCGGGTAAGGCCACACCCCTTTCTAACCGACCACGACACAGTGGGAGACACAGCCTTCTGGTATTCGATCCTCGTGCATTCATGTATCCACTCAGTCTCGATGTTGAAGTCATCCTCTGGTACCATTGGGTTTAGAGATTTTCATCAAGGGACATCTATGATGCCCCAATGCTAGATACAGTATTTTCGGTATCCAATCCGGCCACCCACAATGCGTCAGTGAAGGCCACAGCCCTGATGTCGCTAGGGTGCACAGTACTCACAATCACACAAATGCAAATGTCCATGAGTCACATAGTCCAATCATGCACCAATCCTGCGCTTACCATGCGCTCTTGTGGGATAACTTTTCATATTTGAGAGTTTCATAAACTACCTGTATTATAGCATATGCAGTGGTCAATCAAATCTCATAACAAACATACAGATGATGCGTATGAGCATGTATCATGATGTTATTCTGTCACAAACTCATAATCAATAACGGTAGTCAGTATTAGCAATTAGCACTGATAATAGGCATCGATAATCAATCTTGACACAAGGCGGGGTCCATAGATGGACGGCCGATGATGGATCAATTAAAATCAATGGGGCCTAAGTGTTAGCGTTAATCCACTAGAGAATTATGAGAAAGGGTGTAACACTCTGAAAATCGGGGGTTGGGTAGAAACTCAATTCCCGAGTTCCAGAACGTCACTTATGCAACATAGATAATGATAAATGCATGTTGTCTATAGAATGACATTAAGTAAGATTGAGACTAAGCCAAAACAACATATCATACTTCAGAGACATTTAAATTAGCAAGCGGAAGACTATGATAAATACATAAAATATATAAATAAATTGTAAGTCTCCAGAGTGTGAACATGTTATCAGGTTAATTAAATACATGTATACTCCAAAAATGGAAAGAAAATAATATACATGAGTGCTCTAAAAATATAAAATGACAAGTGTCAAGGCGTCTAATCAACCTCCCTATAATCCCGTCGATCAGAACACGTATAAAGGAGGGATCCTCCTCATCATCATCAAGTCCGGCACTGCGTCGTAGGCCGTGCCATCATCTGTAATTACAAAAGGGTCTGGTGGGTGTCCGGAACATCGTTCCATAACGTGGGAGTGAGTAATTAACTCAGTGAAATCATAAAGTAAAGATTAGCATGTTATCAAATCAATCACGCGTTAATAGTAAAGCAAACAATCAAACATTCCCAGATACTGTTGTTAATACAAGCATAAAATGACATGATGGATGCCCTCACCGACATACTCCCTCATGCGGCACCATCTGCGTCCGTGGCATGCTTGCGTTCCACTCAGTGCTCCACATCTTCCAAGCACATGCAATGTGATGTGGATATGATTACCGAGTTATTACTAGTCCTTTTCATACAGCAGTATTGGAAAACTAAGGTACTTTGCTTATATCAATCCCAACACAGATCTTGTCTAGGGTCGTCATTCCTAGTAATCTCATACGATGTTATATTTGTAGGTCACTGCAAGGGCTGACAGGGCTGTTGCTCGCACTCGTTGCACCGTTCCCCCATCACCTTATCAATACAGGCCTATTTATCCTTAAGACTGCATCAGGACTCATCGCCCCCATGCAGTGTCAGGATAAACTCAAGGTCACTACAAAGGGCTCGTCACCTGATCAGTGTAGGCCGACAGCGAGAATATAGTGTCCCATACCACCATAATCTGCTCAGAGTAGGGTGCTCACTGGTCACTACGGGGAGGTTTGTGGCCCCAGCATAAGCCGACAGCTTGACCACGGTGTCCTATACCACCATGCACGGCTCATGAGTCTTTATGGATCAAGGTATCATGGTTAACAGGGTTTCCAATGGTAAGTTCAGTACCCTAGGTTCAAGCAGTTATGACTCATACAGGGTGAACATACATTGGTCAGTCGGGTTACTTGACGGGCTCGACTAGCATGAGGACATCTCGAGCTGAATGACATGAAGTGCATAAAATACTTAGTGTGGCCTAACCACTGCCACCAACCCAAAACATGACTTGCGTTCATCGACGCGTCCTTCGTGGCAAGTAGAAACCAACCACGAATTCAATCCATTACCGACTGCCTGGACTAGGTCATAGCCCCAAGCATTTGTGTATCAACATCAGTAAGCATATGTGAGTAACAGAAATGAAATACAACAATGTAAGCATGTTGACACATGTTATAACATACCACGTAAGCAAATCAACCAACACTTGCATTTCGTATATATAATGAAATCAATACACATAGCCAACATGATGGAAATCATTTACATCAGCATATTACTTAAGAATTCAATCTCAAAACTCATTCAAAACACCATTTACTCAATACATACTAATACAAACATTTGTACAAACACTTAGTCTACACACTTTAGTCTACATAGCATATGTCGACTCAAAGTGCGCTTTTGGGTGAATCTCTTCGCCAAACCGATCATGCACGCATTCCTGATATCATAACACGACAAATAGCCATGAAAAACATTTCAGCAAAATGTGGATGTAAACAGTATTTCCTACAAATAACTAAAATGCCCTAAATCTCATATTTTCCGTATGTTTATAAAACGAAAAACGGACAGCATGTTGTACATGTCAAACAGCGTTGCCGTCGCTAATCTACTATTAAAAAAAATTGAAATCTTTGAAATCAGTCAATCAAAGCGTCTAAAATTCTCACCTTTCGCCTTAGACGTGAATCGATTCGAATCGAACGTCAACGCTTCATCAACGGCGTTATGGTGACCTAATGCACAAGATACATAAGCTATTTCAATATTTGAATCGAAAGAATCCCAATACAGCAAGTAGTTAGGGTTTTTCTTACCTAGGAGTGCGTTGAAATCACCGGGAAAGTGATTGGAGTGTGGTGCTTTGGCACATGCAAAAGCTGCAGCAAATGGCGGGAATTCTCTCCCACAACTCTCTCACAAACTCTCACTTTTTCTCTCTCTCTAGCTAGGATTTCTAACAAATTCGAATGGGTGAGATATGTGAGGGTTTAAAGCCCTTATATAGGCCAAAACCTTCCCAACTTAGGCTTGGGAACAAGGTACACTTAGGTTATAACCAAAACTTGATTTTTTCGATCCAAAAGAGTGTTTCAGGAGGTCCCCTGGCCAAACGCGGTCGGACTTAAGCTCATGCATACTGGATCTAGCACACATCAAGTTTTCAGACCGGTAGAGTTCCCAGATTGCACGTGGTAGACCAGTTTCAGTTCAGTGGTCATCGTACCTAAATCAGGTCTACAAGTCTCATGATATGAAAGAGAAATTTTTTCTGATTCAAGGATGTAATTTGGCTAAATTCTGAAGGTCAGAATGCTTAATAATAATGCGCCAAGTCACGTGCCAGATTTGGATTAAAATTTTCAAATCTAACCCATTTCTTACTCTCTTTACTCCAGGCTCAATGAAATAGCCTTTGAACGTCGGTTGGCCTTGATTTTTGAAACGATTGTTAAGTCCAGCTAAGCGGTCATAATGGTCTAAGATGGTAGATATCGGACTTCCGACGCATGGTCTAGATCCAATACGAAGTTTCAAAGGGTTCCCAAGAACAAACCGGTTTAGAGTTTGTCCTAGGTTTCTAGGTAACATAGCGTTAGCAGTCCTACTAATTTTGGGTCTTATAGTTTATATTTAAAGTGATCCAAGTTAATTTTACTGAGTATTCAGTTTGGTACTTAACCAAATTCTACCCTAATAGGGAAGAATACGGTCCTAGGGCCATTCTATGCCCCATTTTGGGCACTTATAATTATTATATTATTTTTATTATTTTTTGGGAGTTCATCATCAAGTTTACCCTAACTCCACCAAATTTCATAAGATTTCGAGTTGCAGAAAAATTTTAAAAATTTTAGAAGAAGCAACTGTCCAACAAGTGATTATCGAATAATTTCTCACAATGACCTACTTTAAACTATATTAAATATTTTATTATATTTTTCACATATTTTTATATAAAACTAGACTCATTTATCTTCAATTTGGTTTTTAAATCACATAAATCGGAGTTACAACGAAGGAGATATGAGTTTTCAAAGTGGGAAGAAATGCGCACAAAAAAGTGCAGAAACCGGCCTGCCAGACCATTGTACGGACGGGTTCGGCGATGCATTGCCAAACCGGCGATCCCATCGCCGCTCGCTAACCTGTTTGGAGTGATTTTACCGTCTAATATTTGAAATGGGTGTATTTTAGAACCTGGGATGAGTTATTTGATATGCAATATATGATTTTGGAGTAGGAAAAGCTGATCTATCCAAATAGCCTACTTATTTCGTGAGATTACAAAAGGTTAATAGTTAAAAACCCTTTTTTTTATTTATTTACTATTCATAGTACTTTTTAGTTTAAGTATTGATTAACATCACCTGAACTTTAAGATTTGTGTCTAATATGAAAGCTCCTAGCAAATTTTGAAGGATAAAGTAGTGAAAGGTGAGATTTTTGAAGGAAATAGGGATTTGAGACTTTTGGATTAAGTTTTGAGAAGTTAATCAGGTGTTAGGATTGACCCATTGCCTAAGGACGTCTAATCCCAGGTTGACAAAAATTTGAGGTGTTACAAAGGGCCTAACAAGGCCTAAGAGAAGGTCAAAATTACACTGAGGCGATACCTAGGATAGGAGATGTGGGCCCGCATTCAGTTTGAAAAAAATGTCATGCATTGCAATCCCAAGAGAATCAATCACATTAATCACTTCACTTGTCAAAGTACACCCATTACTCTATCCCATCCCCAAGTACAAAAGCAACCCTTAAAAGTCAACTCTCTCCCTTATACGAGTACACCCATCCATCCCTCTCTCCCATCACTCCTCTCCCATCATCTCTCTCTCATTCTTCCTCCCAAGCAACCCATGTTCAATCTCCCCATGAGAGAGCTAGTGTGGCCCACCTTCCTACCTCCCATCTCCACCATTCAAAGTCCATCTCAACCGTCAAAATCAATTTTTTGGAGCTCTAGAGACTATAGGCAGAGAAGGAAGAGAAGATCAAAGGTGGGTGATCTTTATTTTATTTTTGTGATTTAAGGGCTCACATTTGGTGGGACCCATCTTTATGTATGCAATGTATAAGGAGGGCCCATAGTGGCGGGGTCCCTCCCCTCCTCACATTCTCTCTCTCTCTCTCTCTCTCTCTCTCTCTCTCTCTCTCTCTCTCTCTCTTCTTTTCGTGTATGATGGCCCACCTTGATTTGGAGTGGGGCAGCTCACCCTTTTGTGGACCCCACCACAACGTATCTGCCATCCACGTCGTCCATACAATGATCAGGGGGTCCATTGTGCTGCTAGACAGACTGTCCAGCGGCCTCCCTGCTGACAACTCTAGATAGGACTGTTTGAAGGGGAAAACCCTCCCCAAACAGTAACTGTTGGACCGTGGTTTTGATCCAAACCGTTCAATCCACATGTGTGGTTTGATCCACACTGTTCACTCCAGCGTGGACAGTGGGCCCCATCATAATGCATGAATTTTATATCCGTGCCGTCTATCTAGCTGGGGTCCACATGTGATACTTGTGTCTTATATCCACACGGACCATACACGTGGACCCCATAGCATGGCCCACCTTCAGGACTGGACATCCAGACCGTCCAATCAATGGGCGTCTAACAACAATTGGAATGGAAGGATGGCAGGTCCCATACGTGTGGACTCACCTTTACTCTATGTATTTCGTCCTTACCATCCATCTATAAGGCAGCTCGTGGGGTCCACCCACACTTGCTGCACGTGTGGGATGGGACAACCTTGATCTGTTTATTTCATCCACGCCGTCCATCTGCCCAAGACGGTGGGACCACTATAACATATGTATTTTATTCATACCATCCAACCATTTTGGACATGGGACCCACCCACATGTGTGACATGTGTGGGCGGGTGGGTCCCACCTATGATATATGTTGTACCCACCCTGTTCGTCCACACCATGGGTCCTACGTAAGGTAATCTAGCCAACCATCACGTGGGATGGCACCGTGATGCATGTATTTTATTCACACTGTCCAAAGTCTCTAGACGGTGGAAATCCCCATGATGTATGCTTTGAATCCACACCGTACATGCGTGCGTATCCACCATGAGATATCTGTTTTACCCCAGTCATCCACCTTATGGATGGTGGGTGTCTAACATGATGTATATGTTATTCCACATTTTCCATTTGTATGTGTGTCCCACCATGATGTGTGGATTTGATCCACACTGTCCATCAGTATGGACTCCACCATGATATATTTATTGTCTACACCATCCAAATGGCTGGACGGTGGGACTCACCATTGATGTATTTATTCTATACCAACGCTGTCTATTAGGTGGACCACTGCAAAAAATAGTGGAGGTTTGAACGTCTACCATTGAAACCCTTTTTGGGTCCTTGAAGTTTTGGATAAATATGAAATTTGTTTTTCCACTTTATACAGGTCTTTATGACCTTATGTACAGATGGGATGGAAAATAAATGTTATGGTGGGCCCACATGGGACCCACTTAGATTGGAACGGATTGGCTGGTGTATCCATACCTACTGATCAGCTACTGAAGTGACGTCATCCAGACCTGTGGGTCCACACATGATATATGTGTTATCCGCAACGTCCATGTGACGGACGGGTGGGCCCACCTTGATGTGCATATTATATCCACATTGTCTAGCTGTCTGGACGGTGGAATGCCACTGATGTTTGGGTTTTACCTTGGTCGTCCATCCCAGATAACGTGAGACCCATCTTGGAGTATGTATTGTATATCTACACTGTCCATCTGACGGTGTGGCCCACCGTACACATGTGATATCCACACCGTCCATTATTGGAATGGTGGGAATACCACTTGGACCCTGGACTAGCAGCCTAGCAGCATGGGGCTGCTGCTGTGTCGACGTTAGCTAGTTATGGGGTTTGATCCTGAGGCATGTGTTATACCCCTACTTGATGTATTAGTTACATCCAAACCGCCCATCCAATTGGTGAGCTTCTCTTAAGGCTTGAGACTAAAATGAGATAGATCTATAACCATCATTGTCCATTAATGTGGTCCTTTAACCAACATTGCTCCCAAGGAGTGGCGCTCATAGGGCTAATTGTATAATGGGCCAACGACCTCATGCAAAGGTCTAATATACATCATCATGGGCCTCGCTTATGGGGCATATATGCATCACATTGGGCCTCACTCATGGGCCAATATATATAACATCGAGCTGTATCAAATGGGCCGAGTTGAATGGGTCGATCAAATAGGCGAGTCAAATGGGCTGAATCAAATAGGCCAAGTCGAATGGGCCGAGTTGCATTGGCCGATCAAACGGGCCGAGTCAAATGGGTCGTTTCAAATGGGCCGAATCAAATGGGCTGAATCAATGGGCTGAATCAAATGGGTTGATTCAAATGGGCCGATTCAATGGGTCGAATCAAATGGGTTGATTCAAATATGCCAAATCAAATGGATCGAATCAAATGGGCTGAATCAATGGACTGATTTCAATACACTAGTCATCCATTATTAGAGATCATTTTAGAGCAAAAAAAAAGAATCATATGCAAAGGATCATCAAGACTTAAATTTCCAGTAGGCCCCACCATAGTATTTGCTTCCTGTCAAGTCTATTCATAAGGTCACAAAGACCTGAACAGGAAGGAAAAATAATTATTATAATGATTCAAAACTTTTGTTAACTCAAAGGGGTTTTAATGGTAGACGTTCAACTCCACTGTTCTTTGTCGTGTGGTCCACTTGATACTAGATCTGTCTTATTTTTCTTCCCAAGCTCAAAGATGAGTTCACCAAATGGATGGACGGTTTGGTTGAATCACATACATCAAGGTGGGGTCCACATACATGGCCCACCAAAGGACTGAATTTGCTTTATGTGATCACCAAATGAATGATCGGCTCGGATGGACAACATCCATCATGGTGAGGCCGTTGATCGTCCAGCGATGGATGGCCAGAAACTACCAAGTGGATGGGTTGTTTGGATATCCATCATGGTGAGGCCGTTGATGGCACTGTCCATATTCACGGTGCAGATGCAGCGTGTCCATCGATGGTGGGTCCCACCAGATAAATGGATGGTGTGGATTATCCCCACGTACCATCGGACCAACGGCTGGATGATGGGTGGGTCCCACGTGTGTATATATATATAACATATGTATTATTTATATATTATTATTTAGTATATTTATTATTATTTTATTATTATTTTTATTTTTAAAGGGAGTCCAGCGTACAACCATCTTGGCGTCTAGACGGTGATAAGGGTCCCACCGTCCAAGGATATGGATGGTGTAGATGATGTAATCTTTATGGTGGGTCCATTTGGTGTGGCCCTACCCATTCAAGATCAAGCTGACATTTACGTTTTTCTACATCTGGGCTTGTCCAGACGGACGGGCAGCAATCCCATCCGTTGGACTATCACCCCCCAGACTCGGTAACCGAAATTCCAAGAAACCCGATGGCCGGTTCTGGCCGTAACAGCCTCCATAGTATCCCATTCTCAGCTCTTGAGGCAGGTTCCGATCCTGGGATCTTACAAGGAGGATTTTCATAATAGTATAATCATTACTAATACGAGCATATCCAAGATCACAGCAAGTACACCTGAGAATAACAAAGGGCACACATCACAAAATCCACTGAGAATTTGAACTTTTACAACCATCCATAAGGTCCAAAGGATATACATGAGGTAAAAGGAAAAAGAGAGAGAGGTCAGCAACACTAGAGTCCTCAAATGCTCAGCTCTGCTCCACGCTCCACTGCTACGACACCTTCCTAGAATCTCCTAGACGCATCAATTGTGCATAAGCTTATAGAAGCTTAGAGGGTGGTGTAAGTGTGTGACAAGGGTGCACAAAAGAATAGTAGGAGGTGCAAGAAGGGAAACATGCTCAATGAGAATATCACTAGCCTTACCAAGACTTATCATGAATACGATGCGATGAGTACTGGGAGCCATACCAAGGCAATACATGAAGGGGCTTACACAGCCAATGCTAATGCAATGCAAGTAATGCCAGTGCTCATAACCAAACCATATGTCAAGTACATTTCCATTCATAAGGAAATCACCGGGGTCCATTACACTGCTGAATGACTGCCGCTCTACAGACCCCTCACAGTCAAACGAGTGTAAGAGACCTCACTACCCGTTCGTGGATAGCCAATCACCAGTAAGGCTCGACGATAGCGGACCCATTTACGATCTGGTCAGACTCAGCCTAGCAATGCCCCCTACACACGAGGCAGGTAAGGCCACACTCCTATCCAACTGACTACACGACAGTGAGAGTCGTAGCCTAATGGTATAAGGCCCTCATACACTCATGTATTCCACCTGGTCACGGCGTTGGAGCAGATCCTTGGTACCATGAAAGTTTTGAGAATTTCACCCATGGGCATCCTATGCACCCGGTATGCTTAACTAATATTTTTTGTGTCCACACATATGGCCATCCACGAATACCCCTGTAGAGGCAAGGCCCTGATGAAGTAAGGGTGGATACCCACAAGCTATGCAATGCCAGATGCATGAATCACACAATCACCCATGCATCAATCCCAAGCATCCATCTCTCAGGGAGATACCAACATATCCTACACAATGGCACAACTATGGCTAATCATACCTCAACCAAGCATGCATATGATGTATATGAGAGTGGGCTATGAAGATGAATAGGGGTGCCTTTAAGGTGAAGATGAACTCTCTACCTAACCATGAAGGGTCTAGGTACTTAACCAATTCCTTATAAATAATACAACCTCTAGTGGAGTCCCATATACCTGGGGTAGTCCACGAGACTAAGGAGAACAATGATATGGGCCTAAATAGTGAAATGACTTAGCAAGGATCTATGGTGGACCTTTAACCACCTATAGAAGTCCATGGGCCTACCTTAGGGCCACCAATGTGGACATCCAACCACAATTGGTCCCCAAGAGGTAGCTCATCTCTAATTGATCATGGATCAAGGCCCAAGGCCCATGCAACATCAAAAATAAGAAATGAACAGCCATAATTATACCACAAACACTCATGTTGGGCTTCAGAAAGGGCAGCCCAAGGCCTACCCAAAATATGGGTCCAAGGGGAATACACGTGACCTAACCTATATATACCACTATGGGCCCATAGGGGAAAGATTAGGGCCTAACATAAAGGCCACTAATCCCATATATTATGGTGGCCTAGTGGGCAGCCCATTGCTCAAACCACATGGGCAAATGTCATGCTCTTAGTCAAGTAAGTTGGGCCTACAACCCGGCCCAAGTATAAAGTTAATTTGGTGGGCAACCAAGGGTCCATCTTCTTGTGTAATTTGGCCCACTAACCCAATATAATAGTATGGTAAAAATGGCCCAAGAGTTCAATGGGCCTATCTGAAAAGTTCCAGCCCAATTGGGCCTAAATAGTTCAACAACTAGCTACATTTATGGACCCAATTAAATTCAACTGTGGTGGGCCTCAAAAGTGCATTCATTATTACTAACATTTAATGAACTAAAGGTATAAATCATTTCTTCTAAGATCTTTATAATATGGTGGGCCCCACTCCTCAAAATTTCAGCCCAAGGCCAAGTATAATTATAACATGTTGCTGTCCTAAATTTGGGCACTCCATTAGAGTGGGTCCAAGGCCTCTAAAACTCTGAAAATTGAGGGCCAAGGTCCTTCATCATGCATAAAATGAGAGGAAACCCAAAAAGGTGGCCCACCATCAGAATAAATATTTTTGAATTATGGTTTTTTATCAAGGCATATTGCTGGACTGCACATTAGAAAAATATGGGAGTCCAACTATCTTGGCCCATTCGTTTGGATACCCAAACTGGGTCATTTGAGGCTTAAATTTTACAGAGTGATTACTTCCACAGGTTTTCCACCCCCTCAAAAAATTTCATAATTTTTAGATATTTATAAGTATTTTAATTATTTTAAACAAAACAGACTGTCCAGAAAATCTAATAGACCTGAACGTCCCAACATGGTGGGCCAGTCCAGGCCTTGCCACGGTGTGTACAGGGGTCCATTGGCTCTGAAATTTGGTAGGTATGTCCTAACATGAGTTTAATACATCCCTACAAAATTTTAAATTTTTTTGACATCTATAAATATTTTAATTAATTTAAAGAAATTAATCTATCCTGAAAATCGGACTGATCTGGGCATCATATTATAGTGGGCCGGTCTAGCCACCACCATGGTGCATACAGGTGTCCATTGGCCCCAAAATTTGGTAGGTAGGTCCTACCATAGGTGGGAAACACTCTAAAAGAATTTTAAAATTTTTGGACATGAATAAATATTTTAATTCATTTAAAGAAATCAATCTGTCCAGGGTGGAATGTTGTTGGAATAGTGCAAAAAAATCCAAACTGTCCACCTCACTTGGACCACACCTTTGGGACCTCAATCAAGGTCATATGGGGCTAAAATTTGGGAGACATCAAGATGAGATCCTCAAATTTCATAAAATTATATTTAATGGGTATGAATAGTCCCCCAAACAGTCCCAAAATCTGGTCCAAAAACAACCAGAAACTGTCCAAAAAATTGTGGACAGTAACATGTACTTAGATAAAATTTATTATATAAGTTAAATAAAAAGGGAAATACATTAATGGAGGATGGTGTGGCCTTCCTTAGTAGGCCCCACCAATGTCTATATCATAATCTGAAGCTGACACACCTTGCATGCAACATTAAGGCAGCAAGTAGGACACCCAAAATCAAACAATGGGCATTTTGGGCATCCCACCTTGCTGAAATTTCTGGATGTCCTAGGCCCACCAAATGGGCCACACACATCAGGAAATAAAATGAGAGAAAAGAGAGATAGAAGGACAATTTGGCCATAAGGAAAGGGCTCCGCCACTATTGAGCCCTCCCAAGATCAATCACACCCGCACATCATACATAGATTTACATTTACAACATGGATCTTGCACATGCGTGGCCTATAATTAAAATATATGGTGAGGATGCCATCCCCACTATGGTTATAAGGTCTATATGACCCAAAAATGATATGATATGAAAGAAAATTTCCATGATGGGGCCCATAGAGAAAGGCCCCATGCATGGATCATGCATGCATAAGGTAGGCTATTAGGCCACAACCATGGGATTGTGTGGGATCTCCACCATTGATTGGTGGGTCCTACAATTCCCTCATGAAAGAAAAAAAACATCTAGGCTATAGAAATTAGATTTTTACATCTAGAGGAGCACCCACCTCAAAGATCTCCACCAAAACTCCAACTCTAGGCTTCTAAGGCTCCAAACAAGTAAGATTGATGGTTGAGATGGGATTGGGATGGATGGATTGAGGGGAAATGGAGGAGAAGGGGGCTAAAAAAGGAGGAAAATGGGATGAATTTTTTTTTTTGCAAGAGAGAAAGAAGGAGAGGAGAGTAGAGAGAAATGGGAGGGAAAAAGAGAGAAGGAGATTTTATTCAAAGTAATCATTATATTTGCTAGAAAAGAGGATATAGTGGTCTCTCTCTCTCCCTAGAGAAGAGAAATTTTAGAAAATTCAGATTTAGGAAGAGAAATTGCATGGGGAAGAAAAAAAAAATTCCATTATGACTTCTAGAAAAGAGAAAAAGAAAGAGCCATGATAAGTTTGGAGAAGTGAGTCCATCATTGCTAGATTATGCCATTATGACATCATGAAAATGGTGATGTCATCACCATTGGCAAGCGTGCACATGGAGAAATATATAAATCATGTGGGTCCCACAAAAAAAATGCGATCAATAGTCCAAATGATGCGCGACCCATAACTTATGATCCACACGTCATATTTTAGCACAGACGCGTCATTGGAACCGCGACGACGATACGGTCACAACGGCATTGGTCTCGGGTCAATCCGAGTCAGGACCGAACTCAAGGGTGACCGCAAACATTATCCGAAGGTCGTGGGTCACCCAAATTTGACTGGTAGGACCACAGGACTAAAATGAACCAAATGCATACTTATACATGCATACATGCGAACTCGGGTCGGGTCTCACATGGACAGTTGTCACGCCCGAAACTCGGAAACCGGGCTCACAAAATTCCCGATCGTCGAATCTGGCGTCGACAACCTCCGTAGAACCCCATTCTCGGCTCCTAGCTCCCATTCGCCAGGTTCCGATCCTGGGATGCTACGGGAGGATTTTCAATGTCAGTTTTATTCGTAATAAGCATAACCCAAGGCATAACCCACAAACAACAACCAAGAACTCCATTACATTTCCACTATGATCAAAAACTTTACAAGTACAATGAGCATAAAGGGAAATACAATGGTAAAGAACAAAAACTCCAAAATGATCAACAACGTGCTCCTGCCTCAGCGTTGCTGCGATCCAACGTCACCTGCACGCAACGGTCGTTCATAAGCTTACAGAAAGCTTAGAGGGTGGTGAAAGTGTGTGCGCAAGGTAGTAATATGAACATGCAATGTCAGAGCAATGCGGAATATGCAGATGGATCCATAATATCATGAGCCGTACCAAGGCTTATGCGATGCAAGACATGAATGGTATCGGCCATCCCAAGGCCATGTGATGTGCAATATAACTCAAGCATACAGATCCTCATCAATGTCCATACATCAATACAGCTCAAATATGAGATATCATCGGGGTCTAGTACACTCTAAACCAGATTACCGCCACATCACGCGTAATAAGGTAAGTGGAAGAGACCACACTGTCCGTCTGCCAATATCGGGAGCGACTCATCGATAGCGAACCCATTCCTCGAGCTGGTCAGACTCAGCCTAGGATTGCCCCCTACACTCGGGTGGATAAGGCCGCACCCCCTTCCAACCGACCACGACACAGTGGAGAGCGTAACTGTCTGGTAATCGGCACTCAACGCTCATCTACCCACTCGGTCTAGACGTTGGAGCAACCTCTTGGTACCATAAGGGTTTAGGGACTTTCACCCAGGGATATCTATAGTACCCCATGTAGAATAAGATTTTCGGTATCCAATCCTGCCAACCACGATACATCTGTGAAAGTTACGATCCCGATGTCACTAGGGCATACAATATCCATGTCATACAAATGTGATATGCATGATTCACGCTATCCAATCATGCATCAAATCCTGCGCCTATCGTGTGCTCATGTAGGGCAACACCGCCTAACCGGGAGCCCATAAACAACCTGCCCGAAGCAAATGCTATGATCAGACAATTCTCTCGTCAGGCATACATATGATGCGTATGATCATGAATCATGGAACTGTACTAAACATGTTATAAAATGAACTATCTTACAATGCAGATGGACTTGGACGACCTATACACAATAAGTACGGGCCTAACAATGGGCCCTAAGGAGAGTCGTAATGTGGACATCCAACCAGCATTACACTCGCAATGTGGACGTCAAACCAACATTGCATCCCAGGTACGATCTTCTTAAACATCGCTATATAATCGGTATTGGGATTACACATTGTAATGGATCTTAGGTTCATCCCATTGGGCTTTTCATATATATGTCAAATGGGCCATATCCTATGGGCCTTTTATTCATCAAATGGGCCACATAAATGGGCCACACCAATGGGTCTTATGTGCATTGCAATGGGTCAAAACCCGTGGGCCTTAGATTGCATCAAATGAGCTTAGTCTCATGAGTCTAATATGTGACCAATGGGCCATACCAATTGGGTCTCACATATGGATCAAGTGGGCCTCAACCCATAGACCTAACATGAATCTAATGGGCCTAAACCCCTAGGCCTTAATCAAATAAAATGGGCCTAACTCATGGGTCTCAAATAAATCCAATGGGCCTAATCCCATGGACCCTTTTTATAATCAAATGGGTTTAGTCCCATGGGCCTTACAATATATCAAATGGCCTAGTCTCATGGCCTTAGAACATATCAATTGGGCCTAAACCTATAGGCCTTAAATATCAAGTGAGCCTAAGTCCATAGGCTTTACATATCAAGTGGGCCCAAATTCTTAGGCCTTAAATGAATCAAATGGGCCTAGCCCATAAGCATTCCATAAATCAAATGCGCCTAACCCATAGGCCTTTTGCAATTCAAGTGGGCCTAACCCATAAGCCTTTTACAATTCAAGTGGGCCACACAATCCTATTGCATAAAAATAAAATAAAATAAAATAAAATAAAAGAAATAAAAGAGAGAGAGACATGGAGAGTGGGACACGCCTTGTGATGGAGGGCTCCGCCACTATGAGCCCTCTCTTGAATGAAATCATACAATAAACGGATCCCTTTGAACATGGGACCATCAAAAATGTAAATCAACGGTGGAGATCCATTCCCCACCGATATGGACGGTCTAGATGACCTTTCTAAATGAAATAAACATCATGATGGGGTCCATGGAGAATGGCCCCATCATGGAATGATCATGATGATCCAAGTGGGCCATCGACCTTATCTTAGGGTCCCAAGCGAGATCCACACCATTGATCGGTGGGTCTCACTTGGCCCATCATAAAAATAAGAAAGAAACTACCCTATAGAGGCACCCACCGTCCGATCTTCTTGCTCCTAGGGGTTCCTTGGCACCTTAGCTTCAACTTCAATGGATGAGATGAGGAATGGAGGGTTGAGATGAGAGATCTTGGGATGAAGAGGTGGGCCACACTTGGAGTTTAGGAATATGAGGGAGAGGCTCATACGTAGGAGCTTGAGAATTTTTGTTGCTTGGAGATTGAAATGAGAAAGAGAGGAGTTGTAAAGGGAGAGAGAGAGTGATGGATGGATGTGGTGAGTGATGGTTTTGTAAGAAAGTATTGACTTTTGTGGCTTTTTGTGTAAGAGAGGTATGGTTTTGGGAGACTTTTGTGGTTGCTTGGGAAAAGGAATGAAAGTGATGTGTACTTGACATGTGATGGCTTGATGGATTGATTAATTGATGGGATTGATGTGATTGATGTGACACATCGTAGAGATTTCCTTGGGTTTCGCAACGCGCGGCGTTTTCTTGCACCGAACGTTGGCCCACATCTCTTGACCAGGGTATTGCCTCGGCGCGCGAGTCACGGTATCGAAACAACAACGACGACGCGGTCGCTATGGTATTGTTCTCAGGTTGAGTCGACTCAGGTTGTCGGCAAATGAATCAAGGTTGCGCGTCGATATCGATTAAGGGTCAAAGGTTGCCGAAATTCGATCGGTAAGACTGCGAAAGTCTACTGAAAGGTACAGACCAAGATACGGGTCTTATAACAGTCCAGCAAGGTGGGCCCACTGCATGGACGACATGGATATGATACATACTTCAAGATGGGCCATACAATCAGGTAGAGAGAGAGAGTGTGCGTAGGGAGGGACCCCGCCACTATGGGCCCCTCAAGATTATAATACAAATATTAAAATGGGTCCCAACACAAGTGGGCCCCCTAATAGAAAATCAATGGTGGATCACCCACCTATTGGTCTTCTTCCTTAGCTCCTCTTCCTTAGCTCATTGGACTCCTATGCTCCTTGCCTTCTATTTTAATGGAGGTTGATGGAGAATGAATGGTAGAGATGGGATATGAGAGGGTGAAAAGTGGGCCACACTTGTTTTTGGGAGAGAGAGCTTGGACATTGGAAGCTCTCATGGGAGTTGAGAAATTGTTTAAAGAATAAGAGAGAAAGAGAGGTGATGGATTGATATGGGATGGGTGGAATGGGTGTTGTAAGAAAGGGGATGGAGAGGTATGAGTTTGTTTAAAATTTTGGTAAAAGAGGGATAGGTAGGGAGAGAGAGAGAGAGTTGACTTGTGGAAAAGAGAGAGTGGGTGTTTGTACTTGGCATAGGGTGAGGTGACATTAAGGTATGGTGGTGTACTTGACTTGATTTAATGTTACAGGTCGTAGAGATTCTCTCAAAATTCACAATGAGCGGCGTTTTTCTTGAGATGAACGCAGGCCCATATCTTTTGGCTCGGGTATCGGGTTAGTACGCGAGTTACAACGTTGGAACCATGGTGACGGCGCGGTCGCTAGGGTATAAGTTTCGACTCGACTCAACTTTGATATACAGGACTCAACTTATGATCATACGCAAACATTGGGTACAGGTCAAGGGTTTCCGAAATTCGACCGGGAGGACTGCAGAAGCCTACGGAATGGTACGGTCTAAGATACGGGTCTTATAATATGTTTGAGTCAGAACTGTGACTGGTTAAAAAGATTATTCTCACATCAACAAACTGTTTACATGAAGTCGTTCATGAACAAAAGTGAATATCAAATAAAAATTATTAATCCAATTGATTAAGGCTTTCAATTAAATTATTTAGGATGATGATGGACATAACCAATCAAACCTTGCGAGAATCGATCACATCATCATTACATGTCCTATGAGAGATAGTCATGATACTGAACAAGAAACTAATCAATGCCAATCATGTAAATTAAAGATGCTAAACACCTGTGGGTGAGATGAACCCTCAACCTTACACTTTCAACATTGTTTACTACATTTTGTTCATGTCCTTGCCGGACGATGAT
Organism: Magnolia kwangsiensis; assembly: GCA_037074715.1. NCBI lineage: Eukaryota > Viridiplantae > Streptophyta > Magnoliopsida > Magnoliales > Magnoliaceae > Magnolia > Magnolia kwangsiensis. The sequence goes on along the minus strand of CM073577.1, from coordinate 101,454,674 downwards.
CATTTGCATTTTCATTACCATCTGCGTGGAATGTGAATGTAATTGTAGTAAATCCTATAACTCAATCCCAATATTATAAATTCAGATTCATGAAAATCTTCACTAATTGATGTCACTATGGTGGCTAACACAACCAGATCCAATCCCATAAATCTGGACTTAGGATTGTGATTTTAGTCCGACCCTCAACAAATTATCTAAAATTATTTCAATTTGGCCTAGTAAACGGTTGGCATTAACACTACAGGAAATTCCATTTTTAACTACAAAAAAATTCGTAGGTAAATGATATGATTTCCTAGGTGAAAAGTTTTACCTACGAAACAATTCGTCGTAAAAGACTCGGCGTAAAGGCTTTTACCGATGAAAAATGTCATCGTCGGCAATGGTAAGACTTTTACCTATGAAATTATTCATAGCTAAAAACTTTGTTAAGACTTTTACCAATAAAATTTTTCATTGGTAAAAACTGTGTTAAGACTTTTACCTACTAAAGTTTTCCTAGCTAAAAACTTTGTTAAGATTTTTACCTATGAAATTGTTCATAGGTGAAAACTGTGTTAAGACTTTTACCTATGAAAGCTTTCGTAGCTAATAACTATGTTAATACTTTTACCTACAAAATGTTTCGTAGGTAAAAACGGTGTTAAGACTTTTACCTACGAAAGTTTTTATAAGTACAAATGTGTTATGACTTTTACCTACGAAATTGGTCATAGGTACAAATGTTGACAAAACTTTTTCCTACGAAACTTTTCGTAGTAAAAACTGTATACTTTGTGTTCGTCGGCGTTGGTAAGAATTTTTACCTATGAAATTTGACGTACATAAAAACTGCTGACGAAACTTTTGTCTATGAAATGATTTGTAGGTATAAAAACATGAATGAACCTTTTACCTACGAAAACTTTCGTAGGAAAAAATGTCGATGAAACTTTTACCTATGAACATTTTTGTAGGTAAAAGTCTCTTTTTTTTTTTCCAGTAAATAGGCAAAAATTCCTATTATACACCTATTACAATATATTTCATTATATTCACATTCCCATTTTTCCAAAGAAACACAAAAAACGTCCATCCTTTACTTGAGGCATTCTGGTTTTCTACAAAACTAATCTGATTTAATGCTGGTTCAGACAACACCACCATTTTTTTTTTCTTTTTCTTTTTCAAGAGCAGAGCTGAAGAATACAGAGAGAAACAGAGGATTTTGGATATGTCATTGGGGCAACCTATCAATGCTTTCCTAGAGTATAGCATCCATTGTCAATTCCAGCTCTTACGTATGTGTCGTTGAGTGAAATATAAAATAAGCAACAATTTCTTTATGTTCAAGTTGAACATGAAAAATTAGTGAACTGTGGGAATCTAATCACATAAAAGCATCATGATTCTTCAATCATCAATAGAAGCATCAATTGAAATTATAAGAAAAACATAAACATTTTAAAAAACACAATAGGCAGCTGGATCCTATGACCTTACAACATACCATCTCAAAGTTGAAGCCAAGAACCAGGAGACTTCATAGGTGCTCCATGTTGTTGCAATTGAACTGTAATTCAGACAAAGAAGTAAAATGTTGCACATAGCAACAGTGATGAATTCTCCAAATAAAACATAAAAACATGAAACTGTTGTGTCATGTTTTCATGTTTGGATTAATATTTTCTATTATATCAATTTTTAAGGCTTAGTTGGACATTTAGAAAGCATTAAGACTCATAATTTTTTATTACTCAAATTATTTCTTAATATCACGAGGTCCAGCCAGCTCCAGCTCCTCCCTCCATGCCAATAAAGCATAGGAGAAAAACTCCAATATATTGTATATTCCACCAAATAATAGTTTCTTCCCCCTTTTTCTGTGGGTAGGTAAATTGGGATCACACCTGAGACCTAAATGTAGTGTCAAAGAGCACAATCAATGGAGCAACATGATCGAACCAACTCATAGTTACTACTTACTACATTTATCAAATTGTTAAGTGAATGAAATAATTTTTTGTTAAACAAGTAATACACAGAAGGCTTAAAGAGAAGACATGACACAATACAAATGAAAATTTCCAGATCACATTGAAGAAATCATAAGTATGCATTGAAAGTGCCCTTGCTAGTGCCTTGGTTTGTCAATTAGTGTGTGCGTTGAGTCAATCGGACTGCAGAGCCTCATAGGAAGATCTATTCAAGTGTCTGCCTCAACCGGATGTGTGGAAGCTTGCCATAGGTAAATCTAAGCCTCACATCCCATGTCCCAAAACACCAGGTGATTAAAAACCTTAAAAACAAGTTAGAACATATTAGGATTTTTGGGTAAGAGAACTTTTTCAAACATCAGAAAAACTTTAAGTTTTCTTACCCAGTCGATTGTATCGATACACATCTTGATATAATCGACCTGCTCTATCGATATCCTAGGAAGACCAATCGATCAAATTGAATAAGGACTTAATGTGTCGAGTAACCAAATATATATATGGACAGAATTATCGATGTATCGACACACTTATCGATATCATCGATATTTGATTCTCGAGCCCATCGAAGGTGGCTCGATAATATTAACAGGCAGTTCCGGCGCCCCTGTTTTTACTAAGAAAAATCATATATGCTTCGATATATCGGAGTCCTCGATATCATCGGAGTTCAAATCTTGATGATATCAGAGGACTCTTGATATTATCGGTCATGAGCGCGAAGTTCTCCAGCAACATTTTTCAGGTGGTTTTTATCTCTGATCGGGGGTCACTCGATAGAATTAATATTCTAAATATCGATGATATCGGGGCCAGATCAAGTATATCAAGAATGGACAAAACTTGTCCAGCAAGCTCACTGATAAAATCTTTGGATTTATCAATACATTGACATGACCGCCGATATCATCGACATTCAAATTCCGATGACATCGAGTATCCCCCGATCATATCTAAAGTCCTGAAAAATTTCATGTAAATTTTTATCATTTTTCAAATGTCGAGGACTCGATCCTTCTATCGATAAAATCAGAGTTCGAAATCCGATGGCATCGACACGAGTCTCGATTCCCTCGATAGTTGGCAGAAGGTTTTTCAAAAGCATATGACATTGAGTTTGTGTCATCGAGCAGACCATCGATACGATCAAGAGTATACGCTAGATGATATCGAACCTGCTCAATGATATCGAACTCTATCATAAATGTGACCGTTTTATATCCGTTGGAACCTTTTGCCTATTTAAAGAGAACTTGTCTTTAGTTGCTATTAGAGAAAGAAGAGAGTGCTTTTGTATGTTTAAACTCAGATCAAATACCCAAAGCCCTTTCTCTTAAGGGAGTTCATCCTCTAATCCATCCTCATCATTGATATTAAATAGAGTGGATTGGAGAATAAATTTTCACATTTAAGGATCCTCCAACTACTACCTTAATGGCAAATCATTAAGTTGGGATGCCTTGAATGCTTAGATGATTGGAATCACTCTACCTTCCTAATAGGAAAATATTTAGAGAGTAGGATTCCATCATAACCTTGACCTAACCCGTTGCCTTATATTGGTATATCATTTATTGTAGATCAAGGGAGTTGAAGACTCTTCGTCAATAAGGAGGAGATCTTTGTCACTGTGCTGAACGGGACTCATCAACTTATTTATAAGCATCTAGAATCCACACCCTTTAATCATTCCTTTATAGGATTGGGTCTAAGGTGTTTCTTACCCTTGAAGTCCTTAAGGAGGCCTCCAGCGGGAGTGTATGCAGTGGGTGTATTGTGTGGACCTTGGCTCTGTGGAGAGCATAAACATCTGGTTAAGGGTGAACAAGTAAAACCTTTGGTTTGAGGTGAACCGGGTAAAACCTTAGGTTTGAGGTGAACCGAGTGAAACCTCCGTTAGGGTCTTAGGCAAGATCCTTGGCCAGTGTGCCTAAATGTGGGTGTGATGTGTTGACCCTTGCTCGTGAGAGCATAAACAGTCAGCCTTAGTGTAGGTTGTAAAGGTTGAAGGTGAACCTAATTTAAAACCTTAGGTTAGAGGTGAACCATGGGAAACCTCCTTAGTGAAATCCAGTACACTCAAGGGTTGAGTGCAGTTACTGGGAGTGGAGTAGACAAGTAGTCGAACCACTATAAAAATGACTGTGTTTGAGATTGCTATTCTTTTGTTTGTATGATTTTCTTTAATATTTGAATATTTGAATATCTGAGATCACACCTCACACACATACACAGTCATATCCATCATAAACTAGTTCGCATATTGTTCACTTCTTTAATAGTTTGTGATTGGACCTTTACTAGGCTTGGAAGCCAGTAGAGTTACATTTGAGTAATCCTGATAATTGCCTATCTGTAAGGATTAGTATAATAGGATTTTTAAATACATTATAAAACTTTAAAAAGTCCTATTCACCCCCCTTTAGGACACATTGGCATATTCCTACTTCAGCTCAAGCGGTCTTCACCACTATTTCATGCATCTTTGACCTGAGGCATTCCATGAGCTAAAACATGAGAGTATCAACAAGATTTTCGTTTGTATTTTCCATGTAAAAAGTCCTGGCAAACCTTCAACAGCAAAAAAAAAATAAAAAATAATAATAATAATAATAATAAAAATGAATGTAAGAACAAAAATGAATCAAAACAAACTAAGAAAAAATATGGTTTGCAAAATTTTTACAAGAATGACATCACTTATCCACTCACATACATGGGTGCAAAATAAAGTCATCAATGCGAAGCTTGTTCAAAGATAAAAACATTAATGCAAGCATGCAAGGTTACAAGGCAACTACTCAATTGAGCTGCCTTGCCACCATATCTAATAATTTATCAACCTTATGAAAGACAATGGAACCCAGGACAAATCAACAAAGAAGAGACTTAGGCTCATCTATAGTTTCACATCTTAGAAGTAGACTTATAGCTGAATGGACTCTAGTTCATGTATACAATCCAGTTAGCTCAATGAATCCCTCAATATCACTAGTTGGAAAAAATCAAAGTTACTTCCAACATAATAACTAACAATAGAAATAATTGGCACCACAGTTCAACATCATATTTGTTGTAATGCTTGGTATGGGCATCATTTTCTGGCACACAATCATATTAAATGAAGGACAAAATGTGAAAATCAATTTGCATGTATAAAAATGGAGTGAATAAAGGAAACATTTACCATTTCAACTTTGTCTTCCTGTATACCAGCTGCCAACCTGAGTGACCTATAGCAAAATAAGAAAGACCATCATAATCATCATTTAAGCCTTATCCCAACTAAAGGAAACATTTACCATTTCAACTTTGACTTCCTGTATACCAGCTGCCAACCTGAGTGACCTAAAGAAAAATAAGGAAGACCATCATTATCATCATTTAAACCTTATCCCAATTAATTGAGGTTAGCTACATGAATCCTTTTCCACCATCTTACTCTATCAAGGGAAACTCAGAAAGACCATTTGATGTTTTATTTAAACCAATCTGATTTAAATGATTTTAAACTCGCAAGTATACGAATCAGATATAGATACAGTACATATTACAAGATCGTTTCCACGAGGACTGATTGTCACAATTCAAAATTTATGATTCTTCTTAACTAATCCAACAAATAATTAGGCTAGTGATTAAGTAAACTAATGAAAATCAATGTAAAATAACTGAGAACAAGGAGGAAAATTCAGTCAATGAGAGTACTAGGACTTTTGAATCCACCCATAATTATCCTGACCATTGTTTTTAATGTTGATTCACCCTAATTCAAATTGATATAAATTAAAAAAATAAAGCACACTCTATGTCCTTGGTCGAGCACACAGAATGTATAGTCCCTTAAAGCATACGGATCACATCTTTCCATCCATGGTCAGGCATGGAGAGATGTAGATTCCTATTTCTTTTTCTATAAGAAACCTGTTCATGTTTAGACACAAGCACCTAGAATAAGATTCTAAACAACGTCCACATCTAAACTTTAGTTAAGCTCATAGAATGGAGAAGTACGGAGTTTTCAGTTAAGCACACTAGAGAAAGAAACAAACCAATCAAATTCAGATAAAATCAATAATAAACAAGAGTCATTCAAATTAGGGCCTTCATCTCAGCCCTAGCTAAGAAGTCTAGCTATCTATGAATTCAAATAGAAAGAAGAAAAATTAAGATTAAGATTGAAGAAAGAAAAAACATAAAGAATCTGGTTTCTTTCTTCTTCTCTCTCTCTCTCTCAAGCTTCAAACCTAGCTACTCCCCCTTTTCCCGTCCTTTCTTTCTCCTCTTTATAGGCAGTAAGAGGACAGTCGGTGAAAAAAGGTTAGCTGCGTAAGGAGTTGTCACAGCAACAGCCACGTGCGTAGAAACGTAGACCGACCTCCATTTGGAATGCGTTTGCAAGACAGTGATTGTCCTTGGATTCAAAATTTCTCCATTGATAGGGTAAAGACCCCCTGCGTGAGCTTTTAGACAGTTCAGATCAGAAATCCGATCGTCATCTGGGTCGTACATTTCCCCACTATGTCCGGACGCAGGTTCGTGCGTAACGCCTGCGTAAGGCCTGACTTGCGTAACTGGTAGGGCCCACATTCCTGTCGTTTGATAAATCCACGCCATCCATTGTAATGCTTTAATTATTTCGGCTTAAGAAAGCATGATTTGGATTATATCTGAGGAACCTGCATCGTCTTTCTCGCTACCGTCCATTGTCTGTCAGACAATTGGAGATCGTCCATGCTATCCTCTTTTGAAATTTCAACACCTAGGCCATGGTAAGTGGGCCATTTTAGGTCTGATGGACGGTGTCGATCAGTCATCTGGACTAATATGGTGGGCCATCTGCAATCGTCCACAAGTCCTTATTTTATGGCAGCGGGAAGCATGATTCAAAAATCTATTTCCAAGAAAGAAAGTCGGTCAAATTCCTTTTTGACCAGTTCAGCCGATCTGGTGCAATGAGAGTGCACTGCTACTTCCCATGGGGTCCACTGCAATGCTTCAGATGCAATCTGCTCCATCCATCTGATCTTCTAGAGAACATAAGGTGTCGAGCCCAAAATTGAAGTATATCCAGATATTAGGTGGGCCCCACTTAAGGAATTAAGGGGCTGATCTATCTACTGGGCCACTTCCAGAGGGATCCGATGGCCGATTTTCTGCGTGTACGGTTAATTTATGGCCCCCAGGCCATGTATGAAGTTTCAAGTCAATCAGATGGCAGAAACCCTATGATCTGCATTCTACACTAGTTTCGGGCCTCTTTAACATGAATGAATTGATTTCCTTGTATCCCTGGCGTATAAATCTGTCGATCTTAGTCCTCTGGAGTCCATTCCCTGCTCTGATGACTTTGAAGCATTAAATTCATGCTTTTAATACTCTTTTTCAATCAACGCTCCTTATTACATCCTGCAACAAAAACACAATTAAAATATAACATTAAGCATTATCATGTACGTAAAATTAAGCAATAATTGGGGTCTGATATGCAATATTCGACCCGCATAATAACCCCCAACCAACATTTTTCTAGTCCCAAGCAAAACATGCGAGAAATAATTTCAGAAATAAAAGGCAATTCCTGTAAACCCAAGTGACTTGTGAACAAGTAATTGAAATGCGAAAATTCTAAGATTCATGAATGGTGAGTGGAATTTCCTCCTGGAATCAAGCTCATGGTAAACTTCATAATCAAGTCAAAAAAATTAATCCATTAATCAGAATAATTCTAAACATTGAGTTCCATGAGTGTATAGTGTAATCTCGGCTTACAATCATTAAGAGATCCAATTGTTAATTTCATGTTATGATTGGTAATTAACAACAGAATTCATGACAACCAAAACCAACACTTGCCTTACAGATTAACTTTCCATTCTATCAGCCTTTGATTTTTTTTATGAACAGTAACGCTAAGGAGGGGAATCAAATCCTCACCTATAGGGAGAAAACCTATGGTAAAGATTTGTCGCCTAACTTTTTCTAAATGTCAACCATGGGGGATCGAATCTACACTTATAGGGAGAAAACCTATGGTGAAGATTATGCGACTTACCCTTCCAATTCTTCTTACCGATCATGATAAACAATTTATATATATATATATATATATATATATATATATATATATATATATATATATATATTTTCAGGCTGGTTCCTTTCATGCTTAGTGATTACCAAGTTAATCATTCAATTATCGAAACGAAACCTTAATGTGTAAGCGAGATGTGATATGTGAAATCATGTCTCAACCAATGTTTAAAACTTCTAATCATGGATTAATAACTCAAAATTAACTGTGAAATCTAACAGATGGCTGAATCTAAGAGTCATAAATTACCAGCATTCTGTATCTTATAATTTTAAAATCACGACTATCCTTCAAGATCACTTCAAATTCACAAGAAATTCGAGAAAAAATAAAAAAAAATTACAATTTTTCCTCAAGACCAAGAAAATACTGATTAGGTAACCTAATCTCCCACCCCAACCTAAAATATACATTGTCCTCAATGTAAAAGAATAAAGCATGCAATGTACATGGGACAATGAAAGTAAAAGATGAGTGATACAAAGATAGTACTTGGAAGAAAGAATCAAGAGGCTTTCCAAAGATATCATCGTAAAAGCAGGTCAGCACAAGAGAGAAACCAACAAATGCAAAATGACAAAAATAAAATCATAAAAATAAGATCCTATCTATACCACTTTCACAGGTGCTCTCGATTGCATTTAGCGTATGCAACAAGCCTTTAAATCCTTAGGTTGCCCCTAGTGGACAAGCTGTAGTCTCGTAAGGGTTTGCAACAATGTTACCCACAAACATTGAACTAACTAACTAGGAAAAAGAAATGAAAGGCTAGGTTGCCTCCCAGGAGCGCTAAGTTTAACGTCTTCAGCCAGACAAGAATGGACCATGAATTAATCAATCTTGATAACCTGGGTCCTCCAAATAAATATCCCCAACATCTTGATTAACCAATCCCTGACTTTTTGGGAACAACTCGAACCTGCTATCTGAAATGGGGTAAATGATACCATTGTTGAATACTTTAAGCACTTCCGCTCGAATAACTTCTTCCATGTTAGGGTTAAGCCTCCTTTACATTTCACACAATATTTTCACATTTTCTTCAAGATCGTTACGATGCATACACACAGTGGGGCACACTCCCTTTATATCTTCTATCATCCACCCAATAGCTACCTTATATTCTCTACACACTTTAAGCAACTTGCTCTCCTGTTCCTTCTTGAGGTTAGAAGCTTTAATGACAGGCAGGGTTTCAGAAGGACCTAAAAATACAGACTCGAGATTTTTAGGTAATTGTTTAAGGTCAGGATCAGGTGGTTTCTCAATAGACGAAACCGGTTTAGACTTAGAGGGTAGAAGAGGGTCCACTTTAGCTTTCCATTTTGAAGTCTCCATTATAGGAGTAGAATTGAGCAATGCATTAACTTCTTTGATGGAACTTTCTATGTCAAAATCCATTCCAAAATGTGCTAAGAAAGTCTTAAGTGTGTCTTCGGAAGACTGAATGAAAGTTTCTTGCACTAGACTCTCAATCATTTCCACTTCAAATAAATCATCCGAGTCTGTTGGTTGTTGTCCAGCATTGAAAACATTGAGCTTTATCTTCATGTTACTAAAAGACAACTTCATGAATCCATCCCTGTAATTTATGATAGCATTGGATGTGGCTAAGAATGGACGTCTTAGAATAATCGGGATTTGACTAGTAGGATTCTGGGCAGGTTGAGTATCTAGAACGATGAAATCCACTGGAAAATAAAACTTATCAACCTGGATTAGCACATCCTCAATAACACCATAGGGCACCTTGACAGATCTATCAGCTAGTAATAGTGTTATTTTAGTTAGTTTCAGCTCACCAAGTCCTAGCTGCTCATATACAGAATATGATAACAAATTAACGCTTGCCCCTAAATCAAGCAATGCCTTCTCAATTTTATGATCTCCCATGATGCAAAAAATGGTAGGAGCTCTTGGATCCCTAAATTTAGGAGGAGTGTTGTTTTGAATCATGGAGCTGAGTTGCTCTGCAAGGAAGACCTTCTTGTGAACTTGCATCTTTCACTTTTGAGTGTATAAATCTTTAAGAAACTTAGTGTAAGCAAGGACTTGCTTGATAGCATCAAGCAATGGTATGTTAATTTGCACTTGCTTAAACATCTCTAATATCTCATTAAAGTTGTTTCCTTTCTTAACTGGTGTCAGACTTTGAGGAAAAGGTGTTTTAGGCACATACGATGGTACATGAGTGGTTACTGGAGGGTCAGAGTGCTTTTGGACTTTGGATGCACTAGTATGTCTTTCCGGTTCATTTTGGTCCTCCGGTTTAGAATTTAATTTTTTCTTAGACATCTTTACTCTGTTCTCGATCTGTTTACTAAATCTAAGGGTAATGATTGATTTGTCTTGCTCATGATATTGTTCTTGGTTGAGTTAGAGTCAGTCTCATACTGTCCCTTTGGATTTGTCATAGGTTGGCTAGGGAACTTGCCCTTCTCTCTCTCACTCAATGTGGCAGCAAGTTGACCCATCTATACTTCCAGCTTGGCAATAGATTGCGCATTTGCATATAAGCTTTGCTGGTTAGCTAGTAAAGTTTGTTGGGTGTCTTTTTGAAATTAAAGTGAACTCTGCATAAAAAGATTGAGTGTGTCCTCAAGAGATGATTTCCTATATTGTGGAGGTACTTGTTGATACTGCGAAAACTACTGAGGTTGTTGACTGTCAACTTGTGGGTAAGATTGTATAGGAGGATTTTTAAATGGTCCTCCTTGTTGTTGTCCTTTTGTCCAAGAAAAATTTGGATGTCTAGTCCACCTTGGATTGTAGGTTTCTGAGTAAGGATCATTCCCAGTTCTCCGAAAGGTGTTCATAGCATGTACTTGTTCAGAGAGAAATTCTGAAAATGTTGCTCCGATGGACAAGACTGCGTAGGATGGGCAGGACTGGAACATATGACACATGACTTGATTTGAGTTGATTGTAGAGGTTCATTATTTAACATCAAAGCATCAACTTTCTATGTCAGGCTATCAATTATGGCATAAAGATCTAGCGTGACTCGTATCTCATATATACCACCTTTCTTCGGTAGTTGGGGACTTCTTTCACCTCTATTTGAATAGTCCCATTGCTGGGAGTTTTCACACAAGGTTTCAAAGAAATTCCAAGCTTCGACATCACTTTTGGTCATGAATGATCCTCCACTGGTAGCATTAACCATGCGACAGTTTTGGGGTGTCAAACTATCATAGAAGTATTGAACATGTTGCCACTTCTCAAAACCATGGTGTGGACATTTAAGAAGCAAGTCCTTCCATCTTTTCCAACATTCATGAAAGTCTTCCCCCTCTTTTTGTGTGAAATTAGTTATTTCCCTACGGAGAGCATTAGTTTTGCGAATAGGGAAGAACTTGTTTAAGAATTTCTTAGATAGTTGATCCCATGTAGTGATAGACCCAACTCCTAGGGAATTTATCATGCCCCAAACCTAAAAATCGGATACATAGGAATCCCGATCGCCGAATCCGATGCCGACAGCCTCCGTAGTACCCCATTCTCGGCTCCTAGCATTCATATGCCAGATTCCGATCCTAGGATCCTACAAGGAGGATTTATTATTATTATTTTTTTATACATTTAACTAGTAATAAGCATAACCACAAGATTACCCAATTCATAAAGGCAACATCATCATCACATATCCACTAATATAATCATTTGAATACAACACTGAAAGGAAAATACATAAATAAAAAATCAAGCTCCAAAAGACCACTGCACGGTCCAAGCTCAACACTACTGCAACCTAACATCACCTGCACGCATCTATCATGCATAAGCTTATAGAAAGCTTAGAGGGTGGTGTAAGTATTTGCACAAGGTAAGTGCCAAGTATTCAATACAATGCCATAATCGTACAATACCAGAAAACCAAAAATCCATAAACCATATAATGTCTGAATAAGTAGAAACACTGATAAGATCATGAATTATCAGAATAAATAGAAATACTGACAAGAGTATGAATTACCAAAGTAAAAAGAAATACTGACCAGATCATAACTCATACGATGACAGAGTAAGCAGAAGTATGGACAAGTCCACAAGTCAATCAATATCAGAATACGCAATATAAAATAGCTATGTAATAAGGAGTCATAAAGTGCCAAATATCAGATACCGAGGATGTAATGCAATATACAAATCCTGTTAAGTCTGTCTAGGCCATATAAGTACAGAAACATAGCAACCCAAAATGTCATATGCATCCGGATGTAATGCAATATGCGATGCGAATGAAATGACCATGCTGGAGTGTGAAGTTGGGATGATAGTACGTAGTATCACAGGCTACGGGGTCCACCACGAGGGACTTCTATCTAAACCAGTCCCATACCTAAATTTGGATAGTCAGACTCAATATGGTAAACTCATGATCTCAGGTTAGTCGCGCGCCCAACCAAAATTCTTGCCATAATGAAAGTACACAACAATTAGTTGAGCACCACTAGCCCGAGTGGATAGTGAATGAATGAATGAATGAGCATGTAACTCCTACTCAATAAGTCTACATATCAGTACGTTTTCTCTCTGGGATCATCAACGGGGTTTAGTACACTCCAAATGGCACTGTCTCTCTCCTTAGCCGCACAGTCCAAGTGAGCGTAAGAAACCTCACTATCTGCCTGGCCAATAGTTTGCCAATACCTATTTGACACGTCGATAGCGGACCCATTCACGAGCTGGTCAAAATTAGCCTAGCAATGCCCCCTGCGCTCGGGCGAGTAAGGCCACACCCCCTCCCAACCGACCACGGCACAGTGGGAGACGCGGTCTCCTGTTATTCGGCACTCTGGCGCTCATGTATCCACTCGGTCTCAACGTTGGGGCATCCTCTAGTACCAAGAAGGTTTTAGGGATTTTCAACCAGGGTCTTCTATGGCAGCCCGATGCTCGAACCGAACATTTTCAGTGTCCCATCTTGTAACACCCTGAAAATCGGGGGTCGTGTATAAACTCAACTCCCGAGTTCCAGACCGTCACTTATGCAACAAAAATGGTTATGATTCAATGTTGTCTGATTTAAAGCATTCACATGAGTAAAAGTATACCAAAACTGCAATTCATACTTCAGATCCAGTGATAAAAGCAAGCGGAAGACTAAACAATATATATATCACTGTATGGAAAAATAAAGTAAATCTCATCTGTCTCCAAAGTATGACTACATCTCTGAGTCTCATATACAAATACATAAATAAAAAATAATGTTCAAAATAGTCCCACTGATGTCCCCTCGATCCAGGTCGCCTACGGGAAGCCGTCGTGATACTGCATATACGAGAACTCGTCCTGGTCCTCGTCGATCTCTGGCTCCACCTCCTGGATCTCGGCCTCACCTGCATCTACAACAGGGTCTGGTGGGTGTTGCAAACACCATCCCGAAACGTGGGAGTGAGTGATCAACTCAGTGGAATCATAGAGCAAAGATTAGCATGTTCACAATTCAATCACGTGATAATAGTAAAGCAGTAAATCAGACAATCCTAATACTGTTATTAATGCAAAATGACATGACGTGATGTATGCCCTCACCGACGATCACCCTCATGCGGCAACATCTTACGACCGCGGCATGCCACACTCCCTAGAGTGCTCCACATCTTCCAGGCACATGCAATGCTATGGTGATATGATTTCCAAGTTGTTATTAGTCCATTCAAACAGCAGGATTGGGAAACTAAGGTACTTCCCTTGTATCAATCCCAACACAGATCCTGTCTAGGGTCGTCACTCCTAGTAATCTCATACGATGTATATTTCGTAGGTCACTGCAAGGGCTGTCAGGGCTGTTGCTTGCACTCGTTGCACCGCTTCCCCATCACCTTATCAATACAGGCCTACCGTACTCTACTGCAACGGAAGGGTCGTCGCCTCCCGTGGACTCAGAATACGCTCGCGGTCACTACAAAGGGCTCGTCGCCTGATCAGTGTAGGCCGACAGCTAGAATATAGTGTCCCATACCACCATAATCTGCTCACGAGTCTAGGTGCCCACTGGTCACTACGGGGAGGTTTGTGGCCCCAGCGTAGGCCGACAGCTCGACCACGGTGTCCCATACCACCATGCCCGGCTCATGAGTCTTCGTGGATCAAGGTACCATGGTTAACAGGGTTTACAATGGTAAGTTCAGTACCGTAGGTTCAAGCAGTTATGACTCATACAAGGTGAACATACATCGGCCAGTCGGGTTACTTGACGGGCTCGACTAGCACGATCGCATCTCAAGTCGAACGACATGAAGTGCGTAAAACACTTCGCGTGGCCTAACCACTGCCGCCAACTCTAAACACGATTCACGTTCATTGACGCGTCATTCGTGGCTATGACCAGTCAGCCACGAATTTGCTCGGTTACCGACTGCCTGAACTAAGTCTAGTCTCAAACATTTATGGAATCACATTAGCAATATATGTAAAGGTATTGGAATTTAGATATAAACATGTGAGCATGTTAACACATGTTATAACATTCAACTTAAGCAAATCTTCAAACACATACACTCCACGCATGTAATGGAATCATGCATATGGTCAACATGTAGGAAATCATTTAGGTCAGCATATTAACTAAGAAATCAATCTCAAACTACTATATAACATCATTTAATTCAATACATACTAATACAAACATTTATACAAACACATACACTACGCCCTTAAGTCTACATATAGCATGTTGACCCAAAGTGCGCAACTAGGCGAATCTCTTCGCCAAACTAATTATGCAAGCATTCCTAACTCCCTAATGCGACAACAAACCATGTCAATCACGTCAGCAAAATATGAATGTAGGCCGTACTTCCTACAAATGACTAAAATGCCCTAAATCTCATATTCTTCGTTAATTTACGAAACGGGAAACAGAGAGCATGTTGTACATGTCAAACGGCGATGTCGTCGATAATCTACAATTAAACGACATTGAAAGCGTTGTAAACCGTCAATCAAAGCGTCTAAAATCCTCACCTAGTCTCTTACGGATGCAGGATTTTGAACGGAGCGTGTACGCTTCGTCTACGGCAGTAGGACAACCTGATTTACGAAATACGTTAGCTAACACGCCCTAAATCTGGATAAACCCTAAATCAGCAAGTTATAGGGTTGTTTTGTACCTGAAAGAACGGAGAAATCACCAGCCAGGTGATTGGGAAGAGTTGCTGAAGCAGCAGCAATCGGTGGCTCGGAAGCGGGAAAAATCCCTTCCAATCTCTCTCTCAAACTCTCTCTCCTTTTCTCTAGGGTTGCAATTTTCAGATGGGAGAGAGAAATGAGGGTTTCAACCCCTTTTATAACCTTAAAAACGCCGGAAACAGGCTCCAGAATGAAGTTTACTTGGTGCCTATCCATTTCGGGACTGTTTCGGTCCAAAAGCTGCTTTCTGGTGGTCCCCTGGTCGATTGCGATCGGACTTAAGCTCATGCGTACCAGATGTAGCACGTATTAAGTTTTCAGTCTGGCAGGGTTCGCAGATCACACGTGGCGGACCAGTTTCAGTTCAGCGGTCACCGCACGTAGATCAGGGCTGAAAGTCTCATGATAATAAATAGAAATTTTTCCTTATCCGAGGGTGTAATCTGGATGAATTCTGACTGTCAGAACGCTTAATACTGATGCGTCAAGTCGTGTGCCAGATTTGAATTTGAAATTTCAAATCTGTCCCTATTCGCGGTCTCTTCAGTCCGGGTTCAACGAAATAGTCTGTGATTATCGGTTTGACTTGATTTTCGAGATGATTGTCAAGTCCAGCTGGGCGGTTCTAACGGTCTATGATAGGAGGTATCGGACCTTCGACGCGCGGTCTAAATCCAATACAAAAATTCAATGTGGTCCAGAGAACAGACCTGCTTAGAGTTTGATCCGAGGTTATAGAGTATTGTAGAGTTGTTTGTTCTACTCGATTTGGGTCTTGTAGAACGTATTTAAAGTGATCAGGGACTATTTCCCAGCTACTCTAGTGTTGCGCTAGCTAACTTACGCTTAATTTTCATGGAAATTAATTCTACGCGATTTCGGGTCGAGTTGGTACTCGAGCCCAAGTACGAATTTTTCACAGGCGTTACAATCTACCCCCCTTAACAAATAATTTCATCCTCGAAATTTGTACCTGTTCGTACTCCTCGAGAAGCTGTGGGTAGTTCTTTCTGATCTCGGCTTCTGTCTCCCAAGTAGCCTCCTCCTCAGAATGATGCGTCCATAGTACCTTCACAAGGGGAATCACCTTGCTACGCAGTACCTGCTCCTTCCTGTCTAAGATGCGTGTCGGTCGCAGGACATAAGTAACATCCTCTCCTAACTGCACCTGCTCCCATCTGATGATATGGGAAGGATCAGCAACGTACTTCTTCAGCATAGAAACATGAAATACGTTGTGGACGCTCGCGAGGGGCGTGGGTAAAGCCAATCGGTAAGCCACTGTTCCCACACGATCGAGGATCTGGAATGGACCAATGAATCGCGGTGCCAACTTCCCCTTCTTCCCGAACCGAAGGACTCCCTTCATAGGGGAAACTCACAAAAACACGTGATCCCCGACTGTGAACTCTAGTGGACGTCGTCTCGTATCGGCGTGGCTCTTCTGTCTGCTCTGCGCTGTAAGAAGCCGACGTCGAATAATATCAATCTTCTCTGACGTCGCCTGCACCAACTCTGGGCCAATCAAGCTACGCTCACCGACCTCTAACCAGCAATGCGGTGCGCGACAAGGTCGCCCATACAGCGCCTCATAAGGTACCATACCGATACTCGCCTGGAAGCTATTGTTGTACGCAAACTCCGCATATGCAAGACAGTCATCCCAAATGTCCTTGAAGTCCAATGCGCAAGCTCGCAACATGTCCTCCAGGATCTGGTTCACTCGCTCCGTCTGTCCGTCCGTCTGTGGGTGGAAGGCAGTACTGAACTTCAACTTCACACCCATAGCCTCCTGAATGCGAGTCCAGAAAATAGAAGTGAACCGCGTGTCTCTGTCCGACACGATCTCCAACGGAACTCCATGCAGACGCACGATCTCTTTGATGTACAATCTAGCCAGCTCGTCTGCAGAGTTCGTAACTCTGATCGGTAGGAAGTGCGCCGACTTCGTCAATCGGTCGACGATCACCCAAATGGAATCATGTCCCTTCCTCGTCTTCGGCAACCCAGAAATGAAGTCCATGGAAATGAAATCCCACTTCCACTCTGCAATCGGCATAGGCTACAAAAGTCCAGGTGGTCGGCGATGCTCTGCCTTCACCTGCTGACAAGTGAGACAACGGGACACGAACTCAGCTATGTGGGTCTTCATACCTTCCCACCAATACGTCCTCTTCACGTCACGATACATCTTTGTACTGCCTGGATGCATCGCGAGTCTAGTAGAATGCGCAGCCTCGAGAATCTCTCGTCTCAAGTCAGGGACATCTGGGATGCATAGGCGGTCATGGTAACGTAAGCCCCCATCCATACCAACTCGCCAGTCGGCGTCAGCATCATCACTGGCCTGCTCTCGAAGCTCAGTAAGATGCGCATCGTCCCTCTACGCCTCGATGACTCGATCATCGATCTGAGATCGTACCTGTACATGTGCGATGAACTCAAATGGCTCCTCTATGGTGAGTTTCTGCTCAAAGTCTCGCAAAAACTCAACCATATCCCACTCGGCAACCATCAGCGGAGCCGCAAACTCTATCGCCTTCTTGCGGCTCAACGCATCAGCCACAAGGTTCGCCTTCCCAGGATGGTAAGAGACTTCAAACTTGAAGTCCTTCAACGTCTCCATCCATCGCCGTGCCTCATATTCAAGTCTCGCTGCGTGAATATGTACTTGAGGCTCTTGTGGTCGTAAAAGAGCTCGAACTCCTCTCCGTAGAGGTAATGTCTCCAGAGTCTCAGTGCGAATATAACGGCTGCCAACTCTAGGTCGTGTGTAGGGTAATTCTCCTCGTGCTTCCTTAATTGTCTCGAGGCATACAAAATTACCCTGTCCCTCTGCATAAGGACACAACCCAAACCAACGCTAGACGCGTCAGTGTATATAGTGTATCTAACCCCTTGCTCTGGCAATACTAGCACAGGGGCGGACGTAAGTCTGTCCTTCAGCTCCTGAAAAGCTGACTCCGCCTTATCATTCCAGGCAAACTTCACGTCCTTCCTTGTCAACTGAGATAAGGGTCTCGCGATCTTCGAGAAGTCCTGAATGAAGCGCCGATAGTAGCCAGCGAGACCCAAGAAGCTCCTCACCTCAGTGACAGAACCAGGCTGCTTCCAGTCCTGCACCGCAGCTACCTTAGACAGGTCAACTGCCATGCCATCCTTGGACACCACGTGTCCCAGAAACTTCACCTCCTGCTTCCAGAAGTCGCACTTCTTGTACTGTGCGAACAACTGATGTCGTCTGAGCGTATCAAGGACCAAACGCAAGTGCTCCTCATGCTCCTCTCGACTCTTAGAGTACACCAAAATGTCGTCAATGAAGACAACGACGAATCGATAGAGGAAAGGCCGAAATATCCGGTTCATCAGATCCATGAACACGGCCGGTGCGTTCGTGAGACCGAACGACATCACGAGGAACTCGTAGTGGCCAAAACTGGTCCTGAATGCTGTCTTCTGTACGTCCTCATCCCTGACGCGCAGCTGATGATAACCTGACTGAAGATCAATCTTCGAGAAGTACTGCGCTCCTCTCAGCTGATCGAACAAGTCATCGATCCTGGGCAAAGGGTACTTGTTCTTCACTGTGAGCTGGTTCAGCCTGCGATAATCAATACACAATCGCATTGAACCATCCTTCTTCCTCACGAACAAGACCGGTGCTCCCCAAGGAGACACACTAGGCCGTATAAGGCCAAGCTCTAGCAGACCATCAATCTACGTCCTCAACTCCTCCATCTCACATGGTGCCATGCGATACATCGGCAGTGAGAAGGGTGTAGAACCAGGAATCAGATCGATAGTGAAATCGATCACACGTCGGGGCGACAAACCAGGGATCTTCCTGAACAGATCCTCGAACTCGGAAACAACTGGCGTCTGCTCAAGTACCTGGGCACCAGCGTCGCGCAATAGAGTGGAGTAGCTAAGTATGCGGAAAGGAAGATTTACCAGCACTGAAAATGTGAAGGATGCACCCTCAGGCTCGTACGCTGTGACTATACGAGTCTCGCAGTCAATCTCGGCTCTCGCTGCAGTCAACTAGTCCATGCCAAGAATGACGTCGAGATAATAAAGAGCCGGGTCGACGACGAGATCTAGAACCATCATCTTGCCCCCCAGATCCACCAAACAACCCTCACACATTTGGGTGGCATCTGTAAAGGACCCATGAGCTGTATAAACCCACACTCCATCCATAGTAATGGTGTGTAAGCCAAGACGTCTGACAATAGCACGCGATATCAAAGAAATCGTGGATCCAGTGTCCACCATCACGAGAATTGGAATACCTCCAATATGGGCGGTGACCTCGAAGGCCGAATGCTGAGAAGTGCCCGTCGCAGCTGCCTCAGCTGTCAATGCATGAACTCGAGCCTGCTGTGTCAAGGGCTGTGGAGGCTGTCAGATCTGCGATACCGTAGGTCTGAAAGAAGGATGCGCAGGAGCTGACCGTATAGGCGGTGCTGATATCGCCTGTGGACGTATACGGTCAATCTTCTGTGGCGGCGAGAACCCACTGTCCCGCATCCTCGAAAAGCAGCTCTGCGCCAAGTGGCCTGTCCTCCCACAGTATGTACATGTCAAATCAGGGCGCCGAAATGGTGGTACAGGCGCCGTAGTCCTAGTAGGAGATTCAATGCAAGGCCTCTTGCCCGGGAAAGGCCTGTCTGGCAAGTCTGGTCATGGCCTAGAAGCAGCAGGGCCTCGAGATCACGCAAGTCGATCCACGTCCTGCTCTGCCTGCATGGACATGTGAATCAACTCCGCATAGGAGGGAATGCTAACACAGCACATCTTCGACCGAATATCCGGTCGTAAACCCTCCAAAAAGCGCCGTATGCGCATCTGTTCATCAGCTAGGATCGTCGGGACGTACCTGCCCAACTCCGTGAACCGATGCTCATACTCGGTAACTGTCATCGCTGCCTGTCTGAGACGGAGAAACTCATTCTCCCTATCGTGCCTGTAGGTCTGGGGATAATACTTCTCATGGAAGCGGAACTCAAATGCTGCCCACGTCCATACAAAGTCTGTGGCTACGGTCTGCAGTACGCTATCCCACCACATGATGGCCTCTCTCTCAAACAGGAAGGTAGCCAGCTCTACCTGCTCGGCCTCGGTGCAATGCAACATCCGCAAGATCTTCGACACCCGGTCGAGCCAGTGCTCAGCCTCCTCGGGTCTGTGAGAACCCGTGAAAGTAGGAGGCCACAAGCGCTGAAATCGCTCCAATAGGCCCCGTGTGTCGGCAGGATTCCCCGGAGGGAAAACAGGCGGCGCAGGATGAGCCATGCCCTCATCCTGGGCGTATGTATAGGCATCCTCAGCTGGATGCGCAGGTGGTACAGGTGGAGTAGATGTAGCCGCACCCCCACCCTGGGCTAATGTCCCCACTATGGTGGTCAGAAGCTGCTGCTGCTGCAGCATCATAGCCATCATCTGCTCGAATCTGTCAGGGGGTGGAGCAGGCTGTAGCGGATGTTGTGTGGAAGTAGATGCGCGATGTGGCTCTCTGACTGATGGCGTAAATGGTTGTGGTCCATCTGTAGGACCAGCGGCAGGCTGAGACGATCGAACCGCCTCAGGAATCGGGCCCACAGCAGGGTCCGAATGGGTACCAGACTGAGAGGGAGTATGATCCATATGCTCAGTCAGCGCAAGACGAGCCGTGCTCCGCGTAGTCTTAGGTGGCATTCCCTATATTCAAAATAGGGCGCAACCTTATCAGTCTCAATTGTACAAATACATCACAATCATCCACATAAAGAGTCAAAGGCATTCCATGCATTTCAATTAATCAAAATTGTCACAATACGAGGGATATATCCTTACAAGCATTATGACGAGAATTACATGGAAATTAAGACAGTTAAACAACAGCAACATGAACAAAGCACTAGCCCTAACAGGCTTACACACATAAAGCAGGAAATGACTATCTACTGATAATAACATCAAAGATCGCATCGCTAGTCGGAGTCTGGTGACGGAGGAGGAGCACCCTTATCCTGTAAGCAACACAGGATCGCCTTCAAGGTGCGAGTCACCTTGCCAAATTTCTTCTTTGTAATGGCCTTGGCATCAGTGACTTCTGCGCGAAGTTCTTGGACTTCCCTTCGCAAAGCGGTCTGACTCTCCTCCATCCGAGCAATGCGACATCGATAGTAGCCTGCGCAGAAGGAGGAGGGCTCTTATCAGTATCCTGAGCCTCCTCTTCTGCTTCTTCCTGAGCTTCTTCCTGAACCTCTGCTCTAGGTTCTTCTTCGCTTTGATCTTCCTCATCATCAAAGTCATCCCCACTATCCCTTTCAAGTTGATTTTCACGGTATTGTACCCAATCTTCATCTTGACCATTGTTGACTCATCAATGGTATGAATCGATACCGGCAATTCCGGCCCAAGTCTATAGGCAAACTCAAGCGCAATCTTGCAAATAAGTCGGCCAAAGGGAAGCGATTCGGATGTTCTTCTCGACCTGGCTATGAGGACTATCTGCCGTAAGATGAAAGTGGCCATACATACGTTCTCTCCCTGGGCCACCAGATATAAGAAATCGACCATAAGACGTGTGCATTCAACGCGGTTCGTCGACCTGGGATAAACATTGAACGTACAGATATGGTGCAGCAGGCGTAAATCCTCAGACATATACGTCGCCTTGAGGCTATTATTAGGCTGCCATGGAACCAACTTACCGCACAGAAACCTGGTGCGGCGATCTTGTTCACGTCTAGTCCTCAGATTCTTCTCACTAGGATGCACATCACCTAGAGGCACATTGAGAAGTCGCGCAATCAACCGAACGTCGATCGTAGCCATCCGATCTCTACCAAAAGGGATTTTGAACTGCAAAGGCTCTAAGGTAGGATTCTGGATACTTGCGTAGAAGGCACGAACGGTGATCACATTAGCACGAGCGCGAGCTTCAAAGATCAGACCCCAATGTGCAGCTTCAATGCGTTCGAACAACAGATACTCACCGAATAATCGTCCATCTACGTCCGCCTCAAATAACACTTTGTGATCAGTGTATTGGCCATGAGGCATCTCCGATAGAATTGTTCGCCCAAGGTGTGCATGGGGATCCAAATCCCGCTTTGTACGGCACTCCAGGATTGCAGCTGGACCTGCAGCGGCGCTTGAACTTGCGGCACCACCCCGCGGTCTTCTCGATCGAGCAGGGCGGCTTGGCCCAGCCTTGTCTGTTGCGGTTTTCCTCTTACCCATCAAAGATATGATGGATGAGAGTGATAAAAGGCCCAAAATGGCTTCCACGAAAGCCATGGAAAACGGTGAAAATGTAAAGAAGTGGCTGCCCAATCCAGAAAAAGGAAATCTAGGCGTCGTAGAGGGATGCTTCAAGCTTCCCAAGGCTGTAATTTCAAGGAGAAATACAAACAAAAAAGTAGAATGGAGCACCTCACGATTTCAGCTCTATTTAGGGATTTTTGGAGCTCCAAATGGTGAGATCTTCAAGAGGAGGGGCTGCCAACACCCAATAAGTGATGGGTGGTGGTCAGTTTTGGCCAAGGAGGGACCTAGGAGTGATTTGGGACGCCGGAGTTTGGAGGTGGTCGCTGAAAATTGAAAATAGGGCTAAGGGGAGGGCTGTTTGTGAAGGAGGGGTGTGTTTTAGGGGTTTTCGTGGGATGGGAGGTGTATGGGGAGGATGTACACCCCATTTAAGGGCGTGCGCCCAAAAATCAGCACCAATGGACCCCACCGGTCAGCGATACATCGCCGGACCGGCGATGGCATCGCCGGCCAACCTCTAAGTTGGCCGGTGGGACCACATGGGTCTGGTCCCCCATGGTCCAAGGAGTCCAAAAATATATGGCCCACCCCCTGGTTCATTGTATTTTGATCTGTATGAGCCCAAATATGTGTTCGGGGCTTTCCGGGACCACATCGCAATTCCGAATACCAAACCCTATGGTGCAGCATATGAATTTGGGATAAAAAGAGCCAGTACATCTATCTAGATCCTTATTTTCTAAAGAAAGTGAAGTTAGAATGGCCTTATGGCCATTTTTCATGAAATTTTACTATTCACTGAAAAATTTTGTGAAAATACTAATTTGTGTTATTTTTACATTAGGTTTGATGCCTAACATGAAATGGATAATAAAGAAATGAATATTGGAGTGTTTAGAGGAGGAATTTTGAAGATTTTTGGTGAAACGGGGTTTTTAAGCCCTGACGATTGATTACAGGAGTCGTGGTCATCCCACGGCCCAAGGATTCACTTTCGCGGTTTAAAACCGCTCATAGGACGTCTCAACCAGACTTCCTACAGCTTAGAAGCGATTCGGGTTACTTTACGCGACCCGAGATGCGTTACAGACTCGATCTTGCGATCGATTCTAATAGACTTCGCCTATCGGCGAATCTGCGATCCTAGAAGTGTTTCTAGACCCTTCTCGCACCCACCTAAGTCAAAGGAAGCGACAGCGTACATCGCGAGACCATAACCCAGGCCCAGTATATTCTTATTCATGCTCTGATACCAACTTGTAACACCCTGAAAATCGGGGGTCGTGTATAAACTCAACTCTCTAGTTCCAGACCGTCACTTATGTAACAAAAATGGTTATGATTCAATGTTTTCTGATTTAAAGCATTCACATGAGTAAAAGTATACCAAAACTGCAATTCATACTTCAGATCCAGTGATAAAAACAAGCGGAAGACTAAACAATATATATATCACTGTATGGAAAAATAAAGTAAATCTCATCTGTCTCCAAAGTATGACTACATCTCTGAGTCTCATATACATATACATAAATAAAAAATAATGTTTAAAATAGTCCCACTGATGTCCCCTCGATCCAGGTCACCTACGGGAAGCCGTCGTGATACTGCATATACGAGAACTCGTCCTGGTCCTCGTCGATCTCTGGCTCCACCTCCTGGATCTCGGCCTCACTTGCATCTACAACAGGGTCTGGTGGGTGTTGCAAACACCATCCCGAAACGTGGGAGTGAGTGATCAACTCAGTGGAATCATAGAGCAAAGATTAGCATGTTCACAATTCAATTACGTGATAATAGTAAAGCAGTAAATCAGACAATCCTAATACTGTTGTTAATGCAAGATGACATGACGTGATGTATGCCCTCACCGACGATCACCCTCATGCGGCAACATCTTACGACCGCGGCATGCCACACTCCCTAGAGTGCTCCACATCTTCCAGGCACATGCAATGCTATGGTGATATGATTTCCAAGTTGTTATTAGTCCATTCAAACAGCAGGATTGGAAAACTAAGGTACTTACCTTGTATCAATCCCAACACAGATCCTGTCTAGGGTCGTCACTCCTAGTAATCTCATACGATGTATATTTCGTAGGTCACTGCAAGGGCTGCCAGGGCTGTTGCTCGCACTCGTTGCACCGCTCCCCCATCACCTTATCAATACAGGCCTACCGTACTCTACTGCAACGGAAGGATCGTCGCCTCCCGTGGACTCAGAATACGCTCGCGGTCACTACAAAGGGCTCGTCGCCTGATCAGTGTAGGCCGACAGCTAGAATATAGTGTCCCATACCACCATAATCTACTCACGAGTCTAGGTGCTCACTGGTCACTACGGGGAGGTTTGTGGCCCCAGCGTAGGCCGACAGCTCGACCACGGTGTCCCATACCACCATGCCCGGCTTATGAGTCTTCGTGGATCAAGGTACCATGGTTAACAGGGTTTACAATGGTAAGTTCAGTACCCTAGGTTCAAGCAGTTATGACTCATATAAGGTGAACATACATCGGCCAGTCGGGTTACTTGACGGGCTCGACTAGCGCGATCGCATCTCAAGTCGAACGACATGAAGTGCGTAAAACACTTCGCGTGGCCTAACCACTGCCGCCAACTCTAAACACAATTCACGTTTATCGACGCGTCATTCGTGGCTATGAGCAGTCAGCCACGAATTTGCTCGGTTACCGACTGCCTGGACTAAGTCTAGTCCCAAACATTTATGGAATCACATTAGCAATATATGTAAAGGTATTGGAATTTAGATACAAACATGTGAGCATGTTAACACATGTTATAACATTCAACTTAAGCAAATCTTCAAACACATACATTCCACGCATGTAATGGAATCATGCATATGGTCAACATGTAGAAAATCATTTAGGTCAGCATATTAACTAAGAAATCAATCTCAAACTACTATATAACATCATTTAATTCAATACATACTAATACAAACATTTATACAAACACATACACTACGCCCTTAAGTCTACATATAGCATGTTGACCCAAAGTGCGCAACTAGGCGAATCTCTTCGCCAAACTAATTATGCAAGCATTCCTAACTCCCTAATGCGACAACAAACCATGTCAATCACGTCAGCAAAATATAAATGTAGACCGTACTTCCTACAAATGACTAAAATGCCCTAAATTTCATATTCTTCGTTAATTTACGAAACGGGAAACGGAG
Organism: Magnolia kwangsiensis; assembly: GCA_037074715.1. Taxonomy (NCBI): domain Eukaryota; kingdom Viridiplantae; phylum Streptophyta; class Magnoliopsida; order Magnoliales; family Magnoliaceae; genus Magnolia; species Magnolia kwangsiensis. The sequence goes on along the minus strand of CM073577.1, from coordinate 101,428,999 downwards.
AGCATGTTGTACATGTCAAACGGCGATGCCGTCGATAATCTACTATTAAACGACATTGAAAGCGTTGTAAACCGTCAATCAAAGCGTCTAAAATCCTCACCTAGTCTCTTACGGATGCGGGATTTTGAACGGAGCGTGTACGCTTCATCTACGGCAGTAGGACAACCTGATTTACGAAATACGTTAGCTAACACGCCCTAAATCTGGATAAACCCTAAATCAGCAAGTTCTAGGGTTGTTTTGTACCTGAAAGAATGGAGAAATCACTAGCCAGGTGATTGGGAAGAGTTGCTGAAGCAGCAGCAATCGGTGGCTCGGAAGCGGGAAAAATCCCTTCCAATCTCTCTCTCAAACTCTCTCTCCTTTTCTCTAGGGTTGCAATTTTCGGATGGGAGAGAGAAATGAGGGTTTCAACCCCTTTTATAAGCTTAAAAATGCCGGAAACAGGCTCCGGAACGAAGTTTACTTGGTGCCTATCCATTTCAAGGCTGTTTCGGTCCAAAAGCTGCTTTCTGGTGGTCCCCTGGTCGATTGCGATTGGACTTAAGCTCATGCATACCAGATGTAGCACGTATTAAGTTTTCAGTCTGGCAGGGTTCGCAGATCGCACGTGGCGGACCAGTTTCAGTTCAGCGGTCACCGCACGTAGATCAGGGCTGAAAGTCTCATGATAATAAATAGAAATTTTTCCTGATCCGAGGGTGTAATCTGGATGAATTCTGACGGTCAGAACGCTTAATACTGACGTGTCAAGTCGTGTGCCAAATTTGAATTTGAAATTTCAAATCTGTCCCTATTCGCGGTCTCTTCAGTCCGGGTTCAACGAAATAGTCTGTGATTATCGGTTTGACTTGATTTTCGAGATGATTGTCAAGTCCAGTTGGGCGGTTCTAACGGTCTAAGATAGGAGGTATCGGACCTTCGACGTGCGGTCCAAATCCAATACAAAAATTCAATGCGGTCCAGAGAACAGACCTGCTTAGAGTTTGATCCGAGGTTATAGAGTATTGTAGAGTTGTTTGTTCTACTCGATTTGGCTCTTGTAGAACGTATTTAAAGTGATCAGGGACTATTTCCCAGCTACTCTAGCGTTGCGCTAGCTAACTTACGCTTAATTTCCATGGAAATTAATTCTACGCGATTTCGGGTCGAGTTGGTACTCGAGCCCAAGTACGGATTTTTCACGGGCGTTACACATCTGGCCATCCACGATATGCCTGTAGAGGCTACGACCCTGATGTCGCTAGGGCGTATAGTAATCATAATGCAAGATGCATGAGTCATACAATCCAGTCATGCATCAATCCTGCGCATACCGTGCACTCATGTGATATAACCTCCGCCTATCAGGGGGTCTCATAACAACATACTCAATGACATATGCAATGATCAACCACATCTCATAATAAACATACAGATGATGCGTATAGGCATGTATCCTGATGTTATGTTGTCACATAGTCATAACCGGTATCAATAACCGACATCGACAATCGACCTCGACAATGTGGACATTTAAACAACATTGCTCCCGAGGAATGGTCACATAGAGCCAAACATAAAATGGGCCCATGGCCTAACACAAAGGCCTAATATACAACACGATGGGCCTTACTTAAGGGTTACATGTATACAATAGGTGGGCCCTGCTCATGGGCCTAACATACATCATAATGGGCTCCTTCACCTGACCCTCAAATGCATCACAATGGGCCTCATCACCTAGGCCTCATTATACATCACATTGGGCCTTAGACATGGGCTGAATACACATCACGTCGGGCCTCAAATACGGGTTGCATGTATACCACATTGGGCCCCTCGATCGATAATCGGCAATCGGCCACGACAAATCAAAATCGGTAATCGGCCATCAAAATCAGTAATCGACCTCGATCGATAATCGACAATCGGCCATCAGAATTGGTAATCGGCCTTGATCGATAATCGACAATTGGCTACAACGAATCAAAATCGGTATTTGGCCATCAAATCGATAATCGACCTCGATCGATAATCGACAATCGGCCACGACGAATCAGAATTGGTTATCGGCCTCGATCGATAATCTTCAATCGGCCACGACGAATCAGAATTGATAATCGACCTCGATCGATAATCATCAATCAGCCATGATGAATCAGAATTGGTAATTGGCCTCGATCGATAATCGGCAATCGGCCATGACAAATCAAAATCGATAATCGGCCATCAAAATCGGTAACCGACCTCGATCGATAATCGACAATTGGCCACGACGAATTAGAATCGGTAATCGGCCTCGATCAATAATCGTCAATCGACCACAATGAATCAGAATTGATAATCGGCCTCGATCGATAATCGTCAATCAGCCACGACGAATCAGAATTGATAATCAGCCTCGATCGATAATCGATAATCAGCCACGACAAATCAAAATCAGTAATTGGCCATCAAAATCGGTAATCGACCTCGATCGATAATCGACAATCGGTCATCAGAATTGGAATCGGCCTCGATCGATAATCGGCAATTGGCTATGATGAATCAAAATTGGTATTTGGCCATCAAATCAGTAATCGACCTCGATCGATAATCGACAATCGGCCACGACGAATCAGAATTGGTAATCGGCCTCGATCGATAATCGTCAATCGGCCACGACGAATCAGAATTAATAATCAGCCTCGATCGATAATCATCAATCAGCCATGACGAATCAGAATTGGTAATTGGCTTCGATCGATAATCGACAATCGACCACGACAAATTAAAATCGATAATCGACCATCAAAATTGATAACCGACCTCGATTAATAATCGACAATTGGCCACAACGAATTAGAATCGGTAATCGGCCTCGATCAATAATCGTCAATCGGCCACGACGAATCAAAATTGATAATCAGCCTCGATCGATAATCGTCAATCAGCCACGACGAATCAGAATTGATAATCGGCCTCGATCGATAATCGGCAATAGGCCACGACAAATCAAAATCGGTAATCGACCTCGATCGATAATCGACAATCAGTAACTACAAATCAGAATCGATAATCAGAGTCGATAAGAATGGGCCTAACAAGGCCTAATGAAAGGTCACAATGTGGACATTAAACCATCATTACCCATCAATGTGGTCATTTAACCTACATTTCTCTCAAGGAGTGGACCACGTAGAGTCAAACATATAGTGGGCCCATAGCCTCACACAAGAGCCTAAAATTCATCACAATAGGCCTCACTCAAGGGCCAAATGTACACCACATCAAGCCTCGTCGAATGGGCCATAAATACATCACATCGGGCCCTACCACATGTGCCGAGTATACATCACAATGGGCCTCAACCCATGGGCCTCGAATATATCTCATTGGCCTCACCCATGGAACTCAGATTTAAACAGGTGGGCCCTATCACACGAGCCTTAAATACAATGTAGGTGGGCCCTATCACATGGGCCTAACACTCATCACCATGGGCCTCATTACATGAGCCGCATATACATCACGACGGGCCTCCTCGCATGGGCTAAATATATATCATAGTGGGCCTCTCATACATCAAGTGGGCTGCACTAATGGGCCTTAAACACATCAAGTGGGCCGCATGACATGGGCAGCCCGGATCAAGCACGTACATCACGTAGTGGCCATATGAATGGACGATGTGGATATATAACACATATATTACGGAGGGTCCAACGTCCTGATGGACGGGGTAAGCTTGGATTACATCAAAAATCATTTCAATAGTGCCAGGTGCAAGATACGTATCACTGTATACTATCATAGGAGTACATGGCTCAGTAATGTGATTAGCACTGCCCACACACTGAACATGTACATCAGCACAATCTAAACATCGCCCAGCACCGTCCAACATAATCTGGACGGTGTGGGTGGAATAAATACATCACTGTGAGGCATCCACTGTCCAGACAATGGACGGTGTTGAATATCACATATATCATGGTGGTCTGCACCGTCCATACGAGGACGGTGTGGATATTAAAATGCATACATTACAGGTGGGTACCCACCAGAGATTTGAATCTACCTTAGTTCAGGTGAGGTGGGTCCCATGTGGGACCCACATAATATAATATTATATTATACAATAATATATAATATACATACATATATATTATAATACAGGGGGGTGGTACGTCCAACGTCTGGTGAGTCCCACCATCCCTAACAGTGGACGGTGGGGATGTGTTACACACATCACAGTGGTCCACGTCTTGGTGATGGACGGACAAGATAAAATACATACAACATGATGGGGTCCACGCAGTGGACGGTGTAGATAAAACCCATACAGCATGGTGGGCCTCCACATGCTGGACAGCCTGTATGTACAACACATACATCTGAGGAGGGCCGCACAGATAGGCGGTGTGGATCAAACCCACACGCTGCACGCAGCAGCAGGGACCCATCGTCTAAATGGATGGTGTGGGTGAAACCCAACATTTCGTGGGGTCCATAAAGCTGGTGAAGTCACTGCAGTAAAATAGTTGTTTTACACCAGCCAATTTCATCCAGATGAATGGATGGTTAAGATACAACACATATATCAGGTGGTACCATTGTCCATGAATTGGACGGTGTAGATTTATGTACATCAAGGTGGGCTCCACCAGCCACTGTCCTGATGGACGGACACATACATCATTTGGTGTGCCCCACCCAGCTTGCTGACGTCAATACATCAGCCAATCGACTTCCCATACGTGGGGTCCACATGCATGAGTGGACTTAGTACATCATAGTGCTCCACTGTCCAAACAACTGGACGGTGGATCTGGCTCATATCTGGTGGGACCCACATATCTAGCTGACAGTCCAGCAGCCACATGCTACTGGACATGTAACTGAGGGACGGCTTGGGTTTAACGCACACATGAGGTGGGTCCACACGTGTGGGACCCACCAGAATATCAAGCCGATATCTGTATTTTCCATCCAACATCCAGGCAAGACGGACGACCTAGATTCAACATATGCATGAGAGGGTCTCACTGTCTAGTTTTGCTGGACGGTGTGGACCAAAAACATACATCATAGGTGGGGTCCACAGCACCGTACATTAAGGTGGACCATCACACAAGGAAAAATAAATAAATAAATAAATAAGTAAAAGGAGAGAAAAAGAGAAACGGATGGAGGAGGGGCCCCGCCACTATGGGCCCCTCAATACATGCATACATCATGATGGGTCCCACTACATGTGGGCCCTCAAATCACAAAAATCAAATAATAGGATCAATCACAACATAAAAGAAAAAGAGAGAGAAAGAAAGAAAGAAGAACCCACCTTTTATCTTCGCTTCCTTCTTCCACCAATGAAATCTAGGGCTCTAAAGGTACGATTTCAACGGTTAGGATCAATTTTAGAGGGTGGGATTGGGTGGTAGGGAGTGGGCCATACTAGTTTTCTCTCCCATGGAAGCCATGGACGGTTACTTGGAGAGAATGAGGGAGAGGGAGGTGAGAGAGAGAGGTTGTAAGAGAGAGATGGGTGAGGGATGTGTGAGTGATGGATGAATGATGGGAGAGTTGACTTTAGGGATGGGGGTTGTACTTGGCGATGGGTGAGTGATGGATGAGTGATATGTACTTAATTGATGAAATTGATGGGATTGATGTGATGGATTCTCGGGAATGCAACACGCGACATTTTCCTTGAACTGGACACGGGCCCACATCTCTTGGCCTGGGTATCGCTTCAGCGCGTAATACACGTGTAACACCCTGAATTTTGGCCAATCTGGGATTAGGCGTCCTTGGGCAATGGGTCAACCAAAATACCTTGGTAACTGCTCAAAACCCAATTCCATAGCCAAATAAATCACTTAGGAATAATTCTTTTAGAAACTAAGCATAAGTTAACTAGCGCAACGCTAGAGTAGCTGGGAAATAGTCCCTGGTCACTTTAAATACATTCTATAAGACCCAAATCGAGTAGAACCAATGACTCTATAATACTCTAAAACCTCGGATCAAACTCTAAGCAGGTTTGTTCTCTGGACCACTTTGAAACTTTGTATTGGATCTAGACCGCGCGTCGAAAGTCCGATACCTGCTATCTTAGACCGTTAGAACCGCCTAGATGGACTTGACAATCATTTCGAAAATCAAGCCCAACCGATAATCACAGGCTATTTCATTGAGCCCAGACTGAAGAGAGTGCGAATAGGGACATTTGGAATTTGAAATTCAAATCTGGCACACGACTTGATGCGTCAGTATTAAGCGTTCTGACCATCAGAATTCAGCCAAATTACACCCTCGGATCAGGAAAAATTTCTATTTCATATCATGAGACTTGCAGACCTGATCTACGTGCGGTGACCGCTGAACTGAAATATGACCGCCACGTGCGATCTGTGAACCCTGCCGGACTGAAAACTTGGTGTATGCTAGATCCAGTATGCATGAGCTTAAGTTCGACCGCATTTGGCCAGGGGACCACCAGAAATGATCTTTTGGACCGAAACAGCCCCGCTTTGGATAAGCATCAAGTGAACCTTGTTCCCGAGCCTATTTCGGGCAAGTTTTGTCTTATAAAAGGGGTTGAAACCCTCACTCCTCTCTCTCATCCGAATTTGAGAAAAATCCTAGATTGGGAAAGAGAAAAGGTGAGAGTTTGTGAGAGAGATTGGAGGAGAATTCTTTGCCGCTTGTGCTACCTGTTGCACGTACTTTAGCAACACACTTCAATCATCTGGCCGGTGATTTCTCCACATTTTCAGGTAAGGAAATACCCTAGAAGTTACTGATTTGAGGTTCAGTTGGTTTCATAGCGAAGTAGCTGATAGAACTTGTGTATTAGGTTCTCTATTCGCCGTAGACGAAGCGTATACGCTCCGTTCGAATCACTTCACCTATAAGGAAAAAGGTGCAGATTTTAGACACTTTGATTGACTGTTTACAATGCTTTCAATGTCGTTTAATAGTAGATTATCGACGACAACTCCGTTTGACATGTACAACATGCTGTCTGTTACCTGTTTCGTAAACAGACGAAGAATATGAGATTTAGGGCATTTTAGTCATTTGTAGGAAGTACTGTTTTCATTCATAATTTGCTGACGTGATTGACATGGCTTCTTGTCGCATTAGAATACTAGGAATGTTTGCATAATTAGTTTGGCGAAGAGATTCGCCAAAATGCGCACTTTGAGTCGACATACTATATGTAGACTTAAGTGTGTAGTTTAAGTGTTTGTATAAATGCTTGTATTAGTATGTATTGAATTAAATGGTGTTATGATTTAGTTTGAGATTGATTTCTCAACTAATATGCTGATGTAAATGATTTCCTACATGTTAGCTATATGCATGATTTCATTATATGTATGAAATGCATATGCTTGATGTTTCACTTAAGTGGTATGTTATAACATGTGCTTGATGATTTCCTTATGATTTAGTTTAAGATTGAATTCTCAATTAATACGTTGATGGAGATGATTTTCTATAGGTTGGCGATATGCATAATTTCATTATATGTGTGAAAGACATGTGTAAGATGATTTACTTAAGTTGTACGTTATAACATGTGTTAACATGCTCACATGGTTGTATTTCAATTCCAATACTCTTACATGAATTGCTGATGTGGATTCATAATTGTTTGGGACTATACTTAGTCCAGGCAGTCGGTAACAGAGAAAATTCGTGGCTAGCTGGTATTTGCCACGAAGGACGCGTCGATGAACGTGAGTCGTGTTTGGAGTTGGCGGCAGTGGTTAGGCCACACGAAGTATTTTACGTACTTCATGTCGTTCGACTTGCGATGCGCTCATGCTAGTCGAGCCCGTCAAGTAACTCGACTGGCCATTGTATGTTCACCCTGCATGAGTCATAACTGCTTGAACCTAGGGTACTGAACTTACCATTGTAAACCCTGTTAACCATGGTTCCTCGATCCACGAAGACTCATGAGCCGGGCATGGTGGTATGGGACACCGTGGTCGAGCTGTTGGCCTACGCTAGGGCCACAAACCTCCCCGTAGTGACCAGTGAGCACCTATGACTCGTGAGCAGATTATGGTGGTATGGGACACTATATTCTTGATGTCGACCTACATTGATAAGGTGATGGAGGAGCAGTGCAACGAGTGCGAGCAACAGCCCTGGCAGCCCTTTGTAGTGACCGTGAGCGTATTATGAGTCTACGGGAGGCGACGACCCTTAAGTAGCAGTAGAGTACAGTAGGCCTGTATTGATAAGGTGATGGGAGAGTGGAGCAACGAGTGCGTGCAACATCCCTGGCAGCCCTTGCAGTGACCTACAAAATATACCTCGTATGAGATTACTAGGAGTGACGACCCTAGACAGGATCTGTGTTGGGATTGATATAAGGGAAGTACCTTAGTTTTCCAATCCTACTGTTTGAATGGACTAATAACAACTCGGAAATCATATCACCATTACATTGCATGTGCCTGGAAGATGTGGAGCACTTGAGGGACGATTGCATGCCGTGGTCGTAAGATGGTGCCGTATGAGGGAGATCGTCGGTGAGGGCATACATCACGTCATATCATATTGCATTAACAACAGTATTAGGATTGTCTGATTTACTGCTTTACTATTATCGCATGATTGATTTGTGAACATGCTAATCTCTGCTCTCTTATCCCACTGAGTTGATCACTCACTCCTACGTTACGGGATGGTGTTCCGGACACCCACCAGTCCCTTTTTATGATTACAGATGATGGCGCGGCCTGCGACGCGGAGCTGGACTTGATGATGATGAGGAGGATTCCTCCTTTATGCGTGATCTGATTGACGGGATTTCAGGGAGGTTGATTAGATACCTTGACACTTGTCATTTTATATTTTTAGAACACTCATGTATATCCTTTTGTTTTACTTTTGGAGTATACATGTATGTATATAACCTGGTAACATATTCACACTCTGGAGACATACAACACTTTATATATGTTATACATACTATCACAGTCTTCCGCTTGTTAATTTAACTATCTCTGGAGTATGATATGTTGTTCTAGCTTAATCTCACTCATGTTTAATACATTATCACAGAAAACATTCAATCATACATATCTATGTTGCATAAATAACATTTTGAAACTCGGGAGTTAGGTTTTTGCTCGACCCCCCGATTTTCGGGATGTTACAACACGTTATCGGAACCACGGCAACAGCGTGGTCGCAATGATATGAATCTCAGGTCGAGTAGACTCAAACCGATAGGATCCATCTTAGGATCACGTGCAGATGCTAATTACAAATTACGAGTCGTAAGAATTTGACCGAGAGAATCGCGTAGGCATACGGAACGGTATGGGCTAGGATATGGGTCTGACAGAATTCAACGATGCTTTCACCTTATCCTTAAAAGAAAAAGGAAAAAGGCGCAAACAAATTGAATCATCTGAAAAGTTTTGAAACCTAAAGGTAGAGCAAATGTTTAAGAATTCTTTTACATGATGATATGGATCCTCTTTGTCTAAACCATAGAAAGACGGTAACAACCGTATGACCCCTGGTTTAAGTTCAAAGTGTGCTGTCGTGGTGGCTGGAAACACTATGCATGAAGGTGCATTAAATTGGATAGGAGCTGAATAATCTCTAAGCACTTTAATTCCATTCTCGTCCGCCATTTCAAATAAAATGTTTCTGAATCTTCCACGAAAGGTTCTTTCTATTTCAGGATCAAAAGGTGTTAATTCTATGTTCAGAAATCTACGTCCTAGCATAAACTATGTTATTGCAATGTAAGAAAGAAAATTAAACTAAGATGCGACCTAAGAGAAATAAACTAGGACTAAAAATTATGAATTCCTAAAAGCAAGAGAAAGCTATGTAAACAAGAATTGGAAGAAAGAACCCGGAAAAGGAGATGATGGATGTCAGAAGATTTGGGAACTCCTCTTTTTGAAGACAATCTTATTTAACAGCTTCCTTCTTCAATTCCTGTAGAAATAAAAATAAAAATAAAAATAAATTAAGTTTTCTAAAATAATGTGAGAAAATTCCTAAAGCTATGAATTATGACAAGAAAGAATCCTAAATCCAATTTGGACCAAAACAGTCCCTGGGAACGGTGCCAAAAACTTAATGTTTTATTAAAACCAATTTGATTTAAATGATTTTAAACTCGTAAGTATACAAATTAGATGTAGATAAGGTACGTATTACGAGATCATTCCCACGAGGACTGATTGTTATGATTCAAAATTTACGATTCTTCTTAACTAATCCAACAAGTAATTGAGCTAGTGATTAAGTAAACTAATAAAAATCAATGTAAAATACTGAGAACAAGGAGAAAAATTCAATCAATGAGAGTACTAGGACTTTTGAATCCACCCCTAATTATCCTCACCCTTGTTCTTCCTGTTGATTCACCCTAATTCAAATTAATATAAATTTAATAAATAAAGCACACTTTATATCCTTGGTCGGTGTCATGCCCCAAACTCAGAAACCGTCCTTGGTCGGTGTCATGCCCAAACTCAGAAACTGGGCTCATAAAATTCCCGATCGCCAGATCCGGCGCCGACAACCTATGTAGTACCCCATTCTGTGCTCTCAGTGCCCATTCGCTAGGTTCCGATCCTGTGTAACGTCCTGAAATTTGGGGGTGGAGCATAACACAACTTCTGAGTGAAAGTATACCTACTATGTGCCCTGGTTTGTCAATTACGTTGATAGTTAAGTCAGTCGGACAACAGTGCCTAATAGGAAGATCAAGTCAAGCGTCTCCCTCAACTGGATGTGTGGAAGCTCGCCATAGGTAAATCATAGCCTCACATCCCATGTCCCAAAACACCAGGTGATTAAACCCTTAAAAAGAACTAGAACATCCTAGGGTTTTAGTGTAAGAAAACTTGTTATCAAAAAGGAAAATCTTTAAAGTTTTTCTTACACTGTCGATTATATCGATTACCCTTTCGATATAATCGACCAGATCTGTCGATGTCTTCGGGATCTCAATCGATACAATCGAGTGAGGACAAAAAGCGTCCAGCAATCAAACAATCATCTAGATGATTTATCGATATATCGACTTGGTAGTCGATATCATCGATATTCGAATATCGATCATATCTGAAGTGGACCGATAATATCGACAGACTGCTTTACGGTGCCCCTATTTTTCTAAAGAAAACTAACATAAGCTTCGATATATCGATGACTGTCCGATTCAATCTGAACTCAAATATCAATCATATTGGAAGTCAGTCGATCATATCGATTGTGGGTGCATGTTTTCACCAGCTTGAATTTCAGGTTGTTTTTAATGTTGATCGGGGTGCCAGTCGATAAATCGATATTCATATATCGACCATATTGAGACCTAGTCGATTAGATTGAGTCTCAATATAAATCATCCAGCAAGCTTATAGGTAAATCTATATGATTTATCGATCCCATCGACAAGGTCTCCGATATGATCGATATACAAATTCCAATGACATCGACTGTTCCCCGATCATATCTATTGAACCTGAAATTCTTCAAGGCTTCTCTCTTATTTTCATCTGTCGATAGATCGATCCATCACTTGATGGAATTGGAGTTCGAAATTCGATAACATCGATGTGTGTCTCGATCCCATTGACCTGTAGGTGAAAGGTTTCCAAAAGTAAAATGACAATCGAGAGGTCTATCGATACAATCGAGAGTATACGCTTGATCACATCGACCACTGCTCGATGATATCGAACTCTGTCATAAATATGACCATTTATATCCGTTGGAACCTTTTGCCTATATATAGAGAGATTAGTCTTTATTGCTGGTAGAGAAAGAAGAGAGTGCTTTTGAGAGTTTTAACCTTCCTATCATTTACCTCAAGCCCTTTCTCTCAGGAAGTTCATCCTCCAATCCACCCTCATCATTGATATTTCATAGAGTGGATTGGAAAATGAACTTCCCCATTCAAGGATCCTTCAGCTACTACCTTAATGAAAAATCATTAAGCTGGGATGCCTTGAATGCATAAATGATGGAAACCACTCTATCTTCCTTATAGAAAAATATTTAGAGAATGGTATTCCATCATAACCTTGACCTAACCTAAAGCCTAGTATAGATACATCTTTGTGTTGCGGATCAAGGGAGCTGAAGACTCTTCATCAACAAGAAGGAGATCTTCATCACTGCGCTAAAAGGGACTCATCAACTTATCTGTAAGTACTAAGAGTCCAGAGGACACTTATGATCATTCCTTTCTAAGATTGGGTTTTAAGTGTTACTCACCATTTGAAGACCTCGAAGGAGGCCTCTGACGGGAGTGTACGTGTGGGGTGCGTTATGTGGACCCTTGCTCTGTGGAGAGCATAAACATCTGATTTGGAGTACGCCAGCAAAACTCCAGGGTTAGAGGTGAACCGAGTAGAAACCTCCGGGTGCGTTGTGTGGACCCTTGCTCTGTGTGGGCATAAACATCTGGTTAGGAGTACGCCAGCAAAAATCCAGGGTTAGAGGTGAACCGAGTAGAAACCTCCGGGTGCATTGTGTGGACCCTTGCTCTGTGTGGGCATAAACATCTGGTTAGGAGTACGCCAGTAAAAATCCAGTGTTTAAGGTGAACCGAGTAGAAACCTCTGTAAAGGTTGAAGGTGAACCTGATTTAAAACCTTAGGTTTGAGGTGAACCATGGGAAACCTCCTTAGTGAAATCCGGTCACTCAAGGGTTGAGTGTGGAAGCCGGGAGTGGAGTAGATAAATCGTCGAACCACTATAAAATGACTGTGTTTGAGATTGATATTGTCTTTCATTTATGTGATTGCCTTACATGCCTATATATATGATTATCTGAAATCACATCTTATGTACACACAGTCATATCCATCACAATCTCATCTATAAATTGTTTATCTCTTAAACGGTTTGTGATTGGATTCTCTACTAGGCTTGGAAGCCAGTAGAGTTAATTTTGAGTAATCCTAATCTGTACTCTGTAATAGGATTAGTGTGATAAAGATTTTTAATAATTCATAAAAACTTTAAAAAGTCCTATTCACCCCTCTCTAGGATATATTGACATATTCCTACTTCAACTCAAGTTGTCTACACCGTTATTTCAATTGGTATCAGAGCGGGTATCTCTTTAAGGGTTTCACCGCCTAGAGAGTGATCTTGACTGAAGTAGAAATATGGCCAAAGGAGAGGGCTCATCTTTCACTAGACCTCCAGTATTTGATGGATCAAATTATGCTTACTGGAAGGCTAGAATGCAATACTTCCTAAGATCTTTGGATCATGAAGTTTGGGATGCATTTGAAAAAGGATATGTGGTACCATCCGAACAAATTGTACTTGAAAATAAAACCACAATCACTAAACCCAAACCTAATGAGAAGTGGACGGCGTTTGAAAAAGAACAGCGAAATGCTGAAGCAAAAGCAATGAATGCCATCTACTGTGCCGTGTCCCAAGATATATTCAATCAAATAAGTATGTGTGGGACATCCAAGGAAGCATGGGATTTACTGAAAACAACCCATGAAGGCACAAGTACTGTGAAGAGGTCTAAACTACAACTCTTAACTTCATAGTTTGAAAATCTCAGGATGGAAGAGCATGAGACATTTATGGAGTTTTTCACCAAATTGAACATTATTTGTAACTCCATGGGTGGATTGGGAAAGAAGGTTCCGACACCTAAAATATGTAGAAAAATCTTAAGATCCTTACTGGAACGCTTCAATCCCAAGGTAACAACAATTGAGCAGTGTAAGAATATTGATGAGATGAAAGTAGAAGAACTAGTAGGTTCCCTACAAAATTTTGAACTACACTTCACACGACCCTAAAAATCCAAAATCACTGTCCTAAAAACTTCTAAGAAACCAAAACATGAGGACAGTGAGAGTGAAAAGGAAGATGAAGATGAGGAAGTGGCTCTGCTGGCACAAAGATTCAGAAGATTCTTTCAAAGGAATCACGGTTGCCCCTCTAGAGGTAAAAAGGTGGTTGATAAACCTCCTACAGAAAAATTTAGGAAAAGAAACAAAGAACCACAATGTTATGCCTGTCATGAGTAAGGACACCTATCTACTGAATGCCTAAACAGAAAAACTAAGGGCAAGGCGATGGCTACCACATGGGATGATACGGAAGAGTCAAAATCAGAAAATAGTGATTCAGAAAGTGATGGAGATAAAAAATCCTTGAAAATACTTATGATCTCCACTACTTCGATCATTCCAACTGAATCTGAAAAAGAACAACAAGCTTCTGAATCATTTTCATCTGACAATAAGGAAATTGAGGAAGAAGAAGATAAAGAGCAAAATGAATTACAAAACGCTTACAATCAACTTTACATCCATAGCGTTAATATTGTCAAGAGACTTGGAATAGTTGAAAACAAAAAGGAATTACTACAAATAGAGCTGGATAAAGCTTCAAATATTAATACTCATCTAATCACTGATTTGCAGCAATGCCACTAAGATAATGAAAAACTTAAAAGAACTACCAACTCACTGAAATCTGAGTCAAAGAAATTAGAGGAACAAGTCAAAGAACTAAATGAGAAAAACCTGATTCTTCAGAATAAAAATTATACACTTCAAAATGATCTAGAAGAATCTAGAAAAATTGCCAAAATAAACTGTAAATTTTCCCAGAGTGGTGAGAAATTTGAAAAACTGTTAAGAATGAGAAAATATGGAGAGGACAAAAAGGGATTAGGTTATGGAAAGGGGAGAACAAAAACTGATGCACAACCATTTGGAAAAATCTGTTGCATCCAGTAGTAACACCAAACCGAACCCAGCTCATAGCAAAAATGAGGAGTCAGTTTATGAGCTAAATAAAAGAAGTGTGTAATCATCACCATTTGAGATAGTTGACAGGATGAAGGAACAGTTAAGTCATGTGGACAAATCAAATAAGAAGAATAAATCTACCACGAGTAAAACTCCTGTCAAAAGTGGGTGATTAAGGAAAAAACTAATTGCCTTGTTACTCAATCAGATCATTTATCAGGCAATATGGCTAAATGATACATAGACAGTGGTTGCTCAAGACACGTCACAGGTGACAAGTCTCTCCTTTCAAATTATAAGGATCTTCACAAAGGGATAGTCACCTATGGAGATGGAACCATTGCTGAAGTAATTGGTCAGAGAATTATAGAAGGAATTAATCTGTTTAAGAATGAGAATGCTCTTTGCATAAAAGGCTTGACACATAACCTATTAAGCATCTCTCAAATCTGTGATAACGGGCATGTGGTAAATTTTAACAAAAAAGAATGCAAGATTCTAGATCAATCAGGGAAATCAATTATAAAAGGTCGTTGTACAATTAACCACTGCTACATTATTGAAGGAAAAGGAAGGAGTGATATTGAGAAACACTGAGAATGAAGAAATTGGTCCAGGTTATGCATCAAAATCTGAATATTTGCTAAAATGATGCAATTTTGCTGAGCTTTCAAAGAAACAATCTGAGGCATCTCATCTCACCTTTTGCACATAAACATCCAAATGTTTATACTCTTTAATGTACAGAAGCTATACAAAATAAGATATTATTCTGTATATGAACAATCGTTAGACTGAAGAAAAACTCAAAAAGATCCACCTTCGATAGGAGTGTCGATTGGGCACTTATAAATGTCGATCACATCGACTGATAAATCGATATCATCGACGACTCTCTGGGTAGCTGAAACGTTGGGACGATTGGTCTTCCCAGAACTCTTAAAATTAGAAGATCCTAAATCTCACTCTAGAACTGTGTCTCTAGCATAGTTCTTTGTCAAAATGTCTAAAGCCAAAGGATCACTTCGTCCACAATATGCACCAATTGAAAGGAAGAAAGGTAAGCAGGAAGAAATCGCCTCCCCTTCTCTATTCAACTTAAAACTTGTGGCAGAACGAACGGTTCATACAAAGAGTATTGAACCATTTAGGATCATCGATCTTCTGAAACAAATCAGATGGAAAAATGTTGTGAATCTTGGGGGAACATTTCAACATAATCTGGTAAATCATTTTATGAGCGTGATCTTCAATGTTGACACAAATCCTCCTGTCATCTCAGTTGCGGCAGTCAATCGAGTTAAATACATCACACCCAAGTTAATAAGTAGAATGGTTGACATAAGAATCATTGGAATATCTGTATCCAATCGAAATATGAATGGACTTGGTGTATGGGGAGAAGTTACTCGCGCACTGTGTAATAGTACTACAATTCCTAGGAATTCAAAGAGTATCCTCCATGTTAAGCATCTTGATCCTACCTACAAGATCCTTCACAGTATTTTGAGCACAAATGTCTATCCTTGTGAAGTCTCGAGCAATTATCTCTCTCCATACATACTCTACATTTTGTATGATATACATCTTGGAATTCCTCTATGCCTCCCAACTCTTCTCCTACATCAATTAATCCGAGTGTCCACAGAAGAGTACATCACTATAATTCCCTTTCCATGCCTTCTGTCTAAGCTTTCACAAGAATTCGGTCTGCCACCAACTCATGATCTGCCTCACCCATGTCTATGGTTCAATTATAAAGACATCCAGAGTCTGAATCTCCATGACAAATCTTGTGTTGAAAAAATTCAGGAAATTCAGGTGCAAGATAAGTTACAAAGACTTTTGGATGGTTAATCCTACATGATGAAGAAACTTAATACCTGTGAAGCCTATCTTTCAGACGTTTGACAAAAATTGGGGTCTCTGCAACATGCTACAGAACAAATTCTGAACAACCTATCTTCTCCACAAAGCTTGACTAGGGAATCCTTCCATTTATCACACATTAACAATTCTTTTAGAATACTTTGGCATAAGGTTCTTTTTGAATGCCCTGTGATCATATTTGTGTGTGATAAATTGCTAACTTACAGACTAGGACAAAGTGGCTTCTTGACTGTCCATACCCTGTGTGGGTCGCTAATGTCATAAACTCTTATAACTTGAAAGTGTCTGTTTCATAGTTTCATCCCTGTTTTTTTGATCTCTGTTTCCATATGGTTTATGAATATATTGATTCTGGCAGGGTACCATAATCTATCTTTTCTGCTCTATCTGTTGTGAAATGCATGTGTTTCTATAATATGATAATTGTCTTTATATGCATTCACCCTTATGGTTCTCCCATAAGCTTCAATCTTCAGTCAATATCACGTTTTATACCTTTGCCAATGACTGATAAAAAGGGGGAGAACAATTCAAACACCCTGAGCGAAAATTGTATATCTGTTTTGCAGGTGTTAAGGGGAGCAGCCGCAACAAGAAAGGGGGAGTTTTTGAATTAAGAGGGCGAATTTACTGGGTTTGTACATGGGATGTATCTATCTAGATATGTTCCTAGGGTGTTTTGGGTATTTTGTCACGTAATTGACAAAGGGGGAGATTGAAAGTGCACCTACTACGTGCCCCAGTTTGTCAATTACGTTGATAGTTGAGTCAGTCGGACAACAACGCCTAATAGGAAGATCAAGTCAAGCGTCTGCCTCAACTGGATGTGTGGAAGCTCGCCATAGGTAAATCATAGCCTCACATCCCATGTCCTAAAACACCAGGTGATCAAACCCTTAAAAAGAACTAGAACATCTAAGGGTTTTAGTGTAAGAAAACTTGTTATCAAAAAGGAAAATCTTTAAAGTTTTTCTTACATTGTCGATTATATCGATTACCCCTTCGATATAATCAACCAGCTCTGTCGATGTCCTCGGGATCTCAATCGATACAATCGAGTGAGGACAAAAAGCGTCCAGCAATCAAACAATCATCTGGACGATTTATCGATATATCGACTTGGTAGTCGATATCATCTATATTCGAATATCGATCATATCTGAAGTGGATCGATAATATCGACAGACTGCTTTACGGCGCCACTATTTTTCAAAAGAAAACTAACATAAGCTTCGATATATCGATGACTATCCGATTCAATCTGAACTCAAATATCGATCATATCGGAAGTCAATCGATCATATCGATTGTGGGCGCATGTTTTCACCAGGATGAATTTCATATTATTTTTAATGCTGATCGGGGTGCCAGTCGATAAATCGATATGCATATATCAATCATATCTAGACCTAGTCGACTGGAATGAGTCCGGACATAAATCGTCCAGTAAGCTTATAGGTAAATCTATACGATTTATCAATCCCATCGACAAGGTCTTCAATATGATCGATATACAAATTCCGATGACATCGACTATTCCCCGATCATATCTGTTGAACCTGAAATTCTTTAAGGCTTCTCTCTTGTTTTCATCTGTCGATAGATCGATCCATCGTTCGATAGAATCAGAGTTCGAAATTCGATAACATCGATGTGTGTCTCGATCCCATCGACCAGCAGGTGGAAGGTTTCCAAAAGTGAAATGATAATTAAGTTTGTATCATTGAGAGGTCTACCGATACAATTGAGAGTATATGCTCGATCATATCGACGACTGCTCGATGATATCGAACTCTGTCATAAATATGAACTTTTGTATCCGTTAGAACCTTTTGCCTATATATAGAGAGATCAGTCTTTATTGTTGGTAGAGAAAGAAGAGAGTGTTTTTGAGAGTTTTAACCTTCCTATCATTTACCTCAAGCCCTTTCTCTCAGGAAGTTCATCCTCCAATCCACCCTCATCATTGATATTTCATAGAGTGGATTGGGGAACGAACTTCCGCATTCAAGGATCCTTCAGCTACTAACTTAATGACAAATCATTAAGCTGGGATGCCTTGAATGCATAAATGATGGAAACCACTGTATCTTCCTTATAGGAAAATCTTTAGCGAATAGTATTCCATCATAACCTTGACCTAACCTAAAGCCTAATATAGATACATCTTTGTATTGTGGATCAAGGTAGCTGAAGACTCTTCATCAACAAGAAGAAGATCTTCATCACTGTGCTAAAAGGGACTCATCAACTTATCTGTAAGTACTAAGAGTTCGAAGGACACTTGTGATCATTCCTTTCTAGGATTGGATTTTAAGTGTTGCTCACCATTTGAAGTCCTCGAAGGAGTCCTCCAATGGGAGTGTATATGCGGGGTGCATTGTGTGGACCCTTGCTCTATGGAGAGCATAATCATTTGGTTAGGAGTATGTCAGGAAAACTCTAGGGTTAGAGGTGAACCGAGTAGAAACCTCCGGGTGCGTTGTGTGGACCCTTGCTGTGTGGGCATAAACATCTGGTTAGGAGTACGCCAACAAAACTCAAGGGTTAGAGGTGAACCGAGTAGAAACCCCCGGGTGCATTGTGTGGACCCTTGCTCTGTGTGGGCATAAACATATAGTTAGGAGTATGCCAGCAAAACTCCAGGGTTTGAGGTGAACCAAGTAGAAACCTCTGTAAAGGTTAAAGGTGAACCGATTTAAAACCTTAGGTTTGAGGTGAACCATTGAAAACCTCCTTAGTGAAATCCGCTCACTCAAGGGTTGAGTGTGGAAGCCGGGAGTGGAGTAGACAAGTCCTAGAACCACTATAAAATGACTGTGTTTGAGATTGATATTGTCTTTCATTTATGTGATTGCCTTTCATGCCTATATATATGATTATCTGAAATCACATCTTACGCACACACAGTCATATCCATCACAATCTCATCTATAAATTGTTTGTCTCTTAAACAGTTTGTGATTGGATCTTCTACCAGGCTTGGAAGCTAGTAGAGTTAATTTTGAGTAATCCTAATCTGTACTCTGTGATAGGATTAGTGTGATAAGGATTTTTAATAATTCACAAAAACTTTAAAAAGTCCTATTCACCCCCCTCTAGGATATATTGACATATTCCTACTTCAACTCAAGCGGTCTACACCGCTATTTCACCGAGTTTCAAAACATCACTTATGCAACATATTTAATGATGGATGTATGTTGTCTATATTAGTGCATAAAACATGAAGTAAATTAAGCCAAATCAACAAACATAATTCAGGGACAGTGAGAATATGTAAGCGAAAGTCTGAAATAAATATATAAACCAATACAATCCCCAAAATATGCTTGCTCTGGCTGGGCAATAAGTATAAGCTGTGTCTCAAATACGTATATCAAAATTTGAGAAATCACTACAAATATAGCCCTGAATCCCCATCAACCAGGACATGGCTCACATGAACCTTCCTGAGAACTACATGAATGAGAACGCCTCCTCATCCTCATCGAACTCCGGCTCCACCTCAAGCGGCGCAAGATCATCTGTAACTAAATCAGCGTCTAGTTGGTGTTTAAGCACCGTCGCAGAACGTGGGAGTGAGTGATCGACTCAGTGGAACTATACAGCAAAGGTTAACATGTTATTAATTCAATCAAGCAGTAATGATAAAGCAGTGGAAGCAAACATGTCCTAACTAGTCTTGTTAATGCAAGAATGATATGAGGTAATGATGCATGCCCTCACCACAAACTCCCTCTTGCGACATCATCTAACGATCGCGACATGAATCACTACCACTGTACTCTACACCAATGCCAACGGCATATGCAGTGTGATGTTATGAACATGATTACCAAGTTCTTATTAGTCCATTTCATATAGCAGGATTGAGAAGCTAAGGCACCTCCCTTATATTAATTCCTAAACAATGATCCATTTTAGGGTCGTGAGTCTTAGTAAATCTCTTACTATATTATGTTCTAGGTCACTGTAAAGGGCTCGTCACCAATCAATATAGGCCTAGTATACCTTAGTTACTATAAGAAGGCTCGTTGCCTGTCTGCAGTATCAAGGTATGATCGATGTCACTATAGACGGCTCGTCACCAATCAATGTTGGCTGATAGCACGGATATAGTGTCCCATACCACCATAATCGGTTCACGAGTCTAGATTGCTCACTGGTCACTACGGGGAGGCTCGTCGCCCTAGAATAGGCTGAAAGCTCGACCACAGTATCCCATACCACCATGTTCGGCTCATGAGTCTTAGCGGATCTCCGTACCAAGATTAACGGGATTTTTCCTAGTGAGTTCGGTACCGTAGATTCAAACAGTAGCGTCCAAACATGGTGAACATACATCAGTCTATCGGGATAGTTGATAAGCTCAACTAGGCCAAGCGCACGTTGAGTTGATCGACATGGAATGCATAAGCACTCCGTGTGGCCTAACCACTGTCGAACATCCCAAGTACGACTCGGATTCGTCGAACACATCCCGTGTGGTAAAAATAACCTCAACCACCAGTTTAAGAGCTGTTACCGATCACCTGGACTGTAATACAGTCCCAATTACGTATAATCTCAATAATAGATATGTAAATCAAATCTTATATTCATATGAACATGTTATGAAACACAACTTAAACATGAATACAGTACATGGAAGAAATCATACACATAGTTAACATGAATAAAATATGCTAAACAATTCATGGAGGAAATTGTCACTCCCCAAACCCAAAAATCAGATTCACAGGAATCCTAATCGCTAAATCCGGTGTCGACAGCCTCCGTAGTACCCCATTCTCGGCTCCCAGCACAACATACGCCAGATTCCGATTCTGGGATCCTACAAGGAGGATTTTCTAATATACATTTTGTCTTGTAATAAGCATAACCAGAAGTTTACCCAAATCATAAAGACAACATCATCATCACATATCCACTAATATAATCACTTGAATACAATGCTGAAAGGAAAATACATATATTAAAATCAGAACTCCTGAAAATCGCTGCACGCTCCAAGCTCAACGCTACTGCAACCTAATGCCACCTGCATGCATCTATCGTGCATAAGCTTTCAAAAGCTTAGAGAGTGGTGTAAGTGCGTATAAGGTAAATGCCGAGTATACAATAGAGTCCATAAATCATACATCATTGAGATAAGCAGGAAAAATGACAAGGTCATGAATCATACGATATCAGAGTAAACAGAAATATACTGGTAAGTCCATGAGTCACATAATGTCAGAGTAGGCAATGCAAATCATAATGACCCAAATATTATATATTGTAGATGCGATGCAATATACTGATCCTGTCAAGTCCTAAGTCATATAAGTGCAGAAACGTAGTAATCCAAAATGTCATATGCCGTGGATGAAATGCAATATACGATGTGAATGAAATGACCAAGCCGGAGTAAAGTCGGGATGATAGTACGTAGTATCACAGGCTATGGGGTCCATCGCAGACAGTCCCATACCTAAATTTGGATAGTCAAACACAATGTGGTAAACTCCTAATCTCAGGTTAGTCGAGTGCTCCAACTGAAATCCTGGCCATTGCAAAGGTACACATAACAAATAGTTACGCACCGCCAGCCCGAGTGGATAGTGAATGGATGAATGAATGAGTATGCAACTCCTACTCAGTAGCCTGTCAGCACAGTAGCCTGCCAACCGTTGGTAGCTCGCCCAGTGTGGTAGCTCGCCCAAGCCTCAGCCCCGCCCACATCACACCCGCCCACATCAGCGTCTACCCACATGTATAATAGTGATGGGGTGTCATAATATCATGTCAGTCCTCATATCAAGTCCATATATCAGTATGATTCCTCTCTGGAAAATCACCGGGGTCTATTACACTCCACACCGACTACCTCCTCCCTAGCTGTACAGCCCTGCGAGTGGAAGAGACCTCACTATCTGCCTAGCCAGCAGTCTGCCAATACCTACCAGGCTCGTCGATAGCGGACCCATTTACGAGCTGGTCATACTCAGCCTAGCTTATAGCCCCCTCACTCAGGCGGATAAGGCCACACCCCCTTCCAACCGACCACAACACAGTGGGAGACACGGCCTCATGGTATAGGCATCGACACTCATATTCCACTCGGTCTAGACGTTGGAGCATCTCCTGGTACCAAGAGGTTCTGCGATTTTCACCCAAGGACCTCCTACGTGCCCATAGTGCTAGAACCAAGCATTTTCGGTGTCCCATCTGGCCATCCACAATGTGCCTGTAGATACCACGACCCTGATGTCGCTAGGGCGTACAATGATCAAGTCACATATATGCGAGATGCATGAATCACATTATCCAGTCATGCAGTAATCATGTGCGTATGGCACGATAATGCAGGCACTCCATCTCATAAGGAGTCCCCTAAAAGTCTGCCCAATGGCGTATGCTATGATCAACCATTCCTCATATCAGGCAAACATATGATGCATTTGGACATGAATCATGGAGTTAAACTAAGCATTTTATATGATGATAAAATATCCTCACAACAAAGATGAGCCTTGATGGCCTACACACAACAAGTATGGGCCTATGAATGAGCCTTAGGGAGAATTATAATGCGAACATTTAACTAACATTATTCTTACAATGTGGACGTCAAACCAACATTGCTCCCAAGGCATGGCCCGCCATAAATGTCATTACATAACCCATGGTGGAATCACACTACAATGGGCCTCAACCCATGGGTTCTAAATACATCACATTAGGCCTCAACCCATGAGCCCTATACACATCACGGTGGGTCTCAACCCACAGGCCTTTATACATCACAATGGGTCTTAACCCATGGGCCCTAATGCATCGCAATGGGACTTAACACATGGGCCTAATACATCACAATGGGCCTTAACCCATGGGTTCTAAATACATCACAATGGGCCTTAACCCATGGGCCTAATACATCACAATGGGCCTCAACCCATGGCCCAACCCATGGCCCCAAATTCATTATAATGGGCCTCAACCCATGGGCCATCAACACACCAAAGGTGGGCCTCAACATCGGGCCTTAAACATGGTAAGTGGGCCACATCACATGGGTCATATGCGTATCAAATGGGCCACACCAATAGATAAGTAGTGGTAATGATTTTCACCATTAAAATTCCTAAGGCCACCTGTTAAACGGGCCTAGAAACCCATCCAGAGTGTAAGATTACGGGGTTGCCTCCATCCAATTAGCTCAAAACTTTATATGTAACCTTGGAACGACAAATTAGCCGTACACGTCAAATTTCAGCTCCTGGATCCTTCTGAAAATGGCTAAACTGATAGATTAGCCCCTGAAATCATGATTTGGGGCCCGCCTGATATCTGAATAAGCTTCAAATTCAGTCTCAACGCTTTAAATGAGCTGACAATGTGGATGGACGGAGCAGATTTCTCACGATCATCACCATGGACCTATATGTATATTCCACGCACATCATGTATATACATGCATGACATTTTCTCATTTACGTAAAGACACTGTGCATTTAAAATTTTTTTAGTACGGCCTACTCCACATTTAAATCATCGATCCGTACTG
The DNA here is from genome assembly GCA_037074715.1 of Magnolia kwangsiensis. Classification (NCBI taxonomy): domain Eukaryota; kingdom Viridiplantae; phylum Streptophyta; class Magnoliopsida; order Magnoliales; family Magnoliaceae; genus Magnolia; species Magnolia kwangsiensis. The sequence goes on along the minus strand of CM073577.1, from coordinate 101,404,801 downwards.
TCCATTGTGTTCAAAAGGAAGATTTAACCCTTGCCAAAGTGGCATTCTAAAACCATGTGGGCTATTGCAACATCCTAGCCGTTAAATACAAGATGGATGGCGAAGTAGACAAACCCATGGACTGCACAGATTTCACTCCAAAAACAATCATTTTCGGATGATTTTTTGTCCTGAAATCAATGGATGGAGTGGATAAAACACATATATATTGTGGTGGGTTCCACATCATGATGGACGACATGAATGAAACACATACCATGGTGGGTTCCACCTGAACCTTAGATTTGACTCATTTTTTTACTCTCAAGCCCTAAAATGGGCTTTCAAAATGGTTGGAAGGCTTGGATGCAACACATGCATCATGGTGGGGTCTACAGGCAAGCTTGCCAAATAGTTGAACGGTTAGAATGCAACACATGCAGCATGGTGGGGCTATTTTCGTCAGATGGATGGACTGTTTGGATGGAACACATCCATTAGAGTAGGGCCCATGAACTCGTCAGATAGATGGATGGTTTGGATGCAACCCCCACGTCAAAGGTGGGGTCCACTGACTGTCCAGCAGCCTATGGCTGGACGGCATGTATAAAACACATACACTACATGGTTTCCACCGTCCACAGCCGTGGACGGTGTGGTGTATAACACATACATTCATGTGGGTCCAACCGTCCAGCCTATGGACGGTATGAATAAAACACATACATCATTGTGGGTCCCATGCGGGGCCCACCATAATGTTTGCTTTCCATCCAACCGGCTGATAAGGTCGCACAGACCTTGAATGAAGAGGAAAAAAAAAATTTCATATTAATCTAAAACTTCTGTGACCCCAAAAAAAGGTTCCAATGGCAGACATTCAATCACACAGTTTCCTATGATGTGGGCCACCTGAATCTTGGATTTGGCTGAAACTTGGAGGGGGCCCACCTTAAGGGTTGGCCCACATCATGAACGGGTTAGATGATAAATAAACATCAAGGTGGGGCCCACGGCTGGAGCCGTGGGTCAGTGCCCTTTTCACGTTGACGCTGGCAGCGTCCTGCTGCACAATACCTCCCTTCTTCTTTGTTGTTTTTTTTTAGAGAACCATTTTTCTATGGTTTTTCATACCTAGGGCCCACATCTGATGAATCCACTCCAACCATTGTATTCCAAGGCCCATAACAAATCTATCAAGACCAATATCGGACCTTTTTCTGTGTGTAAGAAAAATCTGAGTAGATTCAACGGTAATGATACTATTTTTAAAACTATGGCCCACTAGATACCCGGATCATCCTCATTTTCCGACTCAACACCTAAAATGAGTTGGGGAAGAGGATGGATGGCTCAGATTGTACACATACATCAAGGTGGGTCCTATACAAATGGTCCTTTTCTAATGCTTGCTTAACCAAGCTCATGTTTGTGTTTTCCTTCCAGCGATGTCCAGACGTTGGATGTTTTCTTTTTTCTTTTTCTTTTTTTTTTTTTGTTTTGGACTTATCAAACACATTTAAGGTGGGCCTTATTTAGGTGGGCCACCACATGATGGATGATGTAAAAACAATACATATAAGATGGGCCCCACTTTTAGATGGCTTGGTCAATACATATCTAATGGTGGGGTCCATCCAAGTGGGCCACACGGCCATTACATCACACAAATAAATAGATGAAAAGAGAGGGAGAGAGAGATAGAGTGGGACACGCGTGATGGAGGGCTCCACCACTATGAGCCCTCCTTTGCATTCCATTGTACATCGAACGGGCCCTAATACAAGTGGACCCACCAATTCAAAGATCAACGGCGGAGATCTTTCTCCACTAAAAATGGATGGCCTAGATGACCTCTTTAATGTAAGGAAAGTGAACATCATGATGGGGTCCATGGAGAATGGCCCCATCATGGAATGATATTGATGATCAAGATGGGCCATCGGCCACATCTTAGGGTCCAAAGTGAGATCCATACCATTGATCGGTAGGCCTCACTTGGTCCATCTTAAAAACATGAAAAACTAAGCTATGGAAGCACACACCACTTAATCTTCTCGGTCCGTTAGAAAGCTACTCTCTTTATGCTTCACTTTGATGGTGGAGATGAGAAATGGATGGCTAGGATGATGAGTTTTGGACTGAAAAGTGAGCCACCAAAATCACTCTTCTCTCATGGAAATGCATGGACGTCCACCACTCTTGCTTGCTTGGGAAAATGTGAATGAGAAAGAGAGAGAAAGAGAGGGTTGTAAGGAGTGATGGAGTGATGGGTGAGGTGAGAGGTTGGTTGACTTTTGGGTTTGCTTGACTTGTGGAGAAAGAAAACATGGGTGCTTTGTACTTAACATGAGAGGTGATTGATGGGATTGATTTGACATGTTGTAGAATTCTCTTGAGATTTACAACGCGCGGTATTTTTTCTCGAACTAAACGCAGGTCTGCATCTCCCTGTCATGGTATCGGATCGGTGAGCGAGTCGCGGTGTTGGAACCGCGGAGATTGTGCAATCGTAATGGTACAAGTCTTGGATTGAACTGACTCAGATATACAGGATACGACTTAGGGTCAAGCGCGAACATCGATCATCGGTCGCAGGTTGTCGAAATTCGACTAGGAGGATAGCGGGAGTTGACGAAATAGTATGAATTAGGATACGGGTCTTACAGAAATCATACACACAAGTAAGGTGATTGAGATTCATATCTCATACCCTTAAAAATCATACTTTACTAAATACTAACCCGTTCAGGCATTTATACAAAAACTTAGATTACACTATTCAACATACATCGTGTATGTCGGCCATATTACATATTAGGAAAAATCCTTTCATCAAGGAGTTGTTGCATACATAACAATCATGTACTAACGACAAATAATCATGACAATTGCAACATCAAATTTCATATGCATATAAACTTTTCAACATACACATGAAATATTCTATTTACAACATAGGTTATATATATACGTAAAACAAAACGGATAGTGCATTTGGCATATGTAATAGCGTCCACGACAAGGATAAATCATTATCTAATATTGAAAGTCTTAAAAAGCATAACCTAAACGTATATAGTCCGCACCTTAAGCTGAAAAATCCGTAACGAATATGATTTAGACGATAAGTCTTCGTCAACGGCGGATAGGCAACCTAAGGCATGAATTAGGTTAGTTATAACAACACTTAGACTATTCTAGGCTCCATAACAGGTTAGGGTTTGATTGACTTACCCAAAAATGGAATTAGAATCGTTGAAATAATGATTCAGATACGATGGATTGGTGCGTAGAGGAACTGGGAAGAATCCCAAGATGAAACACCAAATTTTCTCTCACTTCTCTCACTTTTCTTAACTAGGGTTAGAAATTCGTATGGGATATGTGAGAGAGGGTTTAAGGCCCTTATATAGGCCCAAAACTGACGAAAATAGCCCTAGGGCCAAGGTATACTTAGGTTATAACCAAATCAGGCTTATTTTGATCCAACGGAACACTTCTGGAGGTCCTCTTATTAAATGCGGTCAGACTTAAGCTCACTAATATAGGATCTTAAGAAAGTTAAGTTTTCAGTCCGATCGGGTTTTCAGATCGACCATGGCGGACCAGTTTTAGTTCAACGGTCACCGAAACTCGATTAAGGCCACAAGTACTTTGACATGTGTGGGCCAACTTCCCTGATCGGAGGGTGAATTTGGGTCAAAAACCAACGGTCAGAATGCTTATAAATGGCGCACAAGCGACACGACTTAGATTACTTAAATTCATATTTAATTTCTTAAAAACCTTCACTTTCTTACACTCTTCACTCTGGACTCAAGAAAATAGTCTCAGGACATCGTTTGGGCTTAATTTTCCAGGTGATAGTCAAGTCCAAGTAGGCGGCCATCACTGTCTAAGTTCATCGCTATCGGACTTTCGACATGCGGTCCAGGTCCGATACAAAGTTTTTGAATGCTTTCATGAGTAACTAGGTTTAGAGTTGGATCTTAGATTTCAGGGTAATGTAGCGTTAATAATTCTATAGGTTTTGGGTCTTACAGATCGCATTTAAAGTGGTTGGTGCTAATTTTACAGGTAATCTAGTTTAGCGCTACTTAATTTGGGTTATACTTCTAAAGAATTGAGTTCTAAAAGATTTCTGCTAAAGGTGGTACTCGGGTCTAAGTACGGATTTTTCCAGGACGTTATAATCTACCCCCCTAAAGAAAAAATTTTATCCTCAAAATTCATACCTTCTCATATACCAGAGGATTTGAGGATAATTCTTCCTGACCTCAGCTTCAGTCTCCCAAGTAGCCTCTTCTTCATTATGATGCATTCACAGTACCTTCACAAGTGGGATAACTTTACTGCGCAATACCTGCTCCTTCCTATTCAAAATACGCGTCAGTCGCAGTTCATATGTGGCATCCTTGCTCAACTGCACCTGCTCTCAACTGATAATATGCGAAGGATCAGGAACGTACTTCTTCAACATGGACACAAGGAATACATTATGCACGCCTCCGAGTGGTGTGGGCAAGGTAAGGTGATACGCTACTGCCCTCACTCAATCAAGTATCTAGAATGGGCCAATAAATCTTGGCGTGAGCTTCCCTTTCTTACCAAACTGAAGGACTCCCTTCATGGGGAAAACCCTAAGGAATACATGGCCCCCAACCTCAAACTTAAGCAGTCGCCGTCTTGTATCAGCGTAGCTCTTCTGCCTGCTCTGTGCTGAGAGCAGTCGACGCCTAATAATGTCGATTTTCTTTGAGGTTTCCTGAACTGTATGCCCTGAAATTCGGGGGTCGAGCATAACTCAGCTCCCGAATTCCAAAACATCACTTATGTAACATTTTTTTATGATAGATGAATGTTGTCTGTATTAGTGCATGAAACATGAAATAAATTAAGCCAAATCAGCAACCATAATTCAGGGATAGTTAGAATACGCAAGCGGAAGTCTGAAATAAATATATAAATCAAAATAATCTCCAAAATATGAGTGCTCTGCCTGGTCAATAAGTACAAGTCGTGTCTCAAAATACATATATCAAAATGTGATAAACCACTACAACATAGCCCTGAATCCCCTTCAATTAGGACATGACTCACATGAACCCGCTTGAGAACTGCATGAATGAGAATGCCTCATTGTCCTCATCAAACTCCAGCTCCGCCTCGCAGGCATCACCATCACCTACAACTAAGTCAGAGTCTGATTGGTGTTTAAATACCGTCTCAGAACGTGAGAGTGAGTGATCAACTCAGTGGAACTATACCAGAAAGGTTAACATGTTATCAAGTCAATCAAGAGGTAATGATAAAGCAGTACAATCAAACATGTCCTAATACTCTTGTTAATGCAAGAACGGTATGAGGAAATGATGATGCCCTCACCACAATCTCCCTCTTACGACATCATCTAATGATCGCGTCATGAATCACTACCACTGTACTCTACACCAACACTAATGGCACATGCAATGCGATGTTATGAACATGATTACCAAGTTCTTATTAGTTCCTTTCATACAGCAGGATTAGGAAGCTAAGGTACCACCCTTTATATCATTTTCCCAACATTGATCCATCTAGGGTCGTCAATCCTAGTTTATCACATACGATAGGCAAGTTCACGTCACTACCACCAATGCCCTACCAACTGGCAGTCTATTTTTGAAGGCTCGTTACCAACCCAACTAGGGACCACAGCTAGGCTGGGTCAAGGTATGCCTGTTCATACTCGAAGTCACTCCACTGACGCCCTACCAACTGGCAGTCTATTTTTGAAGGCTCATCGCCAACCCGACTGGAGACCACATCTAGGCTACACCAGTGTAGGCCGACAACTCGAATACAGTGTCCCATACCACCATATTCGGCTCACGAGTCTGGGTTGCTCACTGGTCACTACGGGGAGGCTCGTCGCCCCAGTGTAGGCCGACAGCTCGACCACGGTGTCCCATATCACTATACCCTGCTCATGAGTCTTAGAGGATCGTGGCACCAAGGTTAACCAGGCATTTTACTAGTAAGTTTGGTATCTTAGGTTCAAGCAGTAGCGTCCAAACATGGTGAACATACATTGGGTCAATCGGGTTAATTGAGGAGCTCGACTAGTATGAGCACATGTTGAGTTGATCGACATGAAGTGCATAAGCACTTCGTGTGGCCTAACCACTGCTGACATCCCAAGTACGGCTCGGATTCATCGAACACATCCTGCGTGGTGAAAATAACCTCAGCCACCAGTACAAGGCCTGTTATTGATTACCTGGACTATGATATAGTCCCAACCCCGTACAATCATAAAAAATAAGCATATGAGATAATCAAAGCAGTAATGAAGACTTAAGTCAAATCCTACAATTATTTGAGCATACTATGAAATATAACTTAAACATGTTTATATAGTACATGGAAGAAATCATACACTCAGTTGAACATGAATTGTATATAGTACATGGGGGAAATCATACACACAGCTAAGGTAGTTGGGATTCGTATCTCAACTCCCTACAAATCACAATTTACTAACTATTAACTCATTCAGTCATTTTTACAAACACTTAGGCTACACCTTCCAACATATATAACATACGTTGGTTATAATATGTATTAGGGTAAATCCTTTCGTCAAGGAATTGTCATCTACACAACAATCATATACCCACAATAGTTAATTATGGCAAGCACAATTTCAAATTTCATACATGTACGATCCTTTCTACAAATACATAAAATACACTAAGCACAACATAGTTCATATATAACTGAAACGCAAAATAAACATTGCATTTAACATGTGAAATAGCATCTACGTCAGTAATAAATCATCAACTGACATTGAAAGCCTTGAAAACCATAACCTATACGTATATAGTCTGCACCTTATGCAGGTAAACGCACATCGAACTCAGTTTGTATGTCAAGTCACTGCCTATGACGCAAGGGCCACCTATAGCACGCAATAGGAAAGCTATTTCAGTAACTTAGGCTATTTGAAACCCTAGAAAGGATTAGGATTAGGTTTACTTACTCAAGTTCGGCGTTGGAACTACTAGAGGAACTATACGGGATTGACGTTTCAGTAGATGGATTAGCAGGGAAGAATCCCAGGAATTCATACTAACTTCTCTCTCACTTTCTCTCTCTTTGCTCTCTTCTCTCTCCTAGGGATTTCCCCAAATTCATATGGAATATGTGAGAGGGGTTTTAAGGTCCTTATATAGGCCCAAAACTAACAAAAATGGCCCTAGGGCCATGGTATACTTAGATTATAACCAAATCAGGCTTGTTCCGATCCAATGGAACGTTTCTGGAGGTCCTTTTACTAAATGCGGTCGAACTTAAGTTCACTAATATTGGATCCTAAGAAATTTAAGTTTTCAGTCCCATCGGGTTTCCAGATCGACCATGGCAATCCAATTTCAGTTCAACAGTCACCGAAACTCAATCAGGGCCACAAGTATATTGACATGTATGGACCATCTTCCTTGATTTGAGGTGTAATTAGGTTAGATTCTGATGGTCAGAATGCTTATAAATGGCGCACAAGCGACACGAATCAGATTACTTAAATCCATATTTAATTTTATAAAAATCTTCACTTTCTCACACTCTTCACTCCGGACTTAAGAAAATCGTCTCAGGACCTCATCTGGACTTGATTTTTGAGGTGCTAGTCAAGTCCAACTAGGCGGCCATAATTTTCTAAGTTCATCGGTATCGAACTTTCGACGTGCGGTCCAGGTCCGTTACAGAGTTTCTAAATGCTCCTGAGAACAATTGGGCTTAGAGATAGATCCTAGGTTTTAGGATAATGTAGCGTTAATGATTCTACAAGTTTTGGGCCTTACAGATCGTATTTAAATTGATTGGTGAAAATTTCACAGGTAATCTAGTTTAGCGCTAGTTAATTCTCTTTTAATTTCTAAAGGATTTGGTCCTAAGTGATTTCTGCTTGAGGTGTACTCGGGTCTTCGTACGAATTTTTCTGGGACGTTACATGAACCAGCTCTGGGCCAATCAGAGTCTTCTCTCCCACTTCTGCCCAACAATGCAGTGCTCTACACGGGCGACCATACAGTGCCACATAGGGAGCCTTACCAATACTCGCCTGAAAGCCGTTATTATACGCAAACTTTGCATAAGGAAGATAGTCATCCCATCTATCCTTGAAATTTAACACATAAGCTCGCAACATATCTTCTAGCACCTGATTTACATGCTCCTTCTACCCGTCAGTTTGCGGATGGAACGCGGTACTGAACTTCAACTTCACACCCATCACTTCCTGGATACAATTTCAGAAGATTGATGTGAAACGCGTGTCTCGATCTGACACAATCTCTAAAGGAACTCCATGCAGACGTACAATCTCCTTAATGTACAATCTAACCAACTCATCTGCAGAATTCATAACTCTGATCGGTAGAAAATGAGCTGACTTCGTCAACCTATCAATGATCACCTAAATACAGTTATGTTCCTTCCTCGTCTTAGGCAGTCCTGAAATAAAATTCATAGAAATGATGTCCCATTTCCATTCAGCTATGGGCATGGGTTTAAGAAATCCAGGAGGTCAGCAATGCTCTGCCTTAACCTGCTGACACATGAGACAACGGGACACAAACTCTAAAATGTGGACCTTCATATTGTCCCACCAGTATGAACTTTTCATGTTTTGATACATCTTTGTGTTACCTGGATGCATCGCAAGCCTCAAATTGTGGGTTGACTCGAGAATCTCTTGCTTCAAGTTAGGAATGTCTGGGATGCATAGGCGGCCTCGATAATGCAAGCCCCTATCCGTACCAATAGTCTACTCTGAGTCCTCATCTGTACCAACCCGCTCTTTTATCTTCACCAAAATCTCATCGTCTGCCTAAGCCTCGATAATTCGGCCATCAATAAGGGGCTGTACACGAACATGTGCGACGACTTCATACGAATCTTCTACCGTGAGTTTTTGCTCAAAGTCTCGTATAAACTCCACCATATCCCATTCTGCAATCATAAGCGGAGCCATAAATTCTATAGTCTTCTTGCGGCTCAATGTGTCTACCACAAGGTTTACCTTACTCGGATGGTAAGAGACCTCGAACTTAAAGTCCTTCAAGGTTTCCATCCATCGGCGTTGCCTTAAATTCAAGCCTCGCTGTGAGAATATGTATCTAAGGCTCTTGTAGTCGCAAAAGAGCTCGAACTCCTCTACGTAGAGGTAATGTCTCTAGAGCTTTAATGCGAAAATGACGGCTGCCAAGTCTAGGTCGTTTGTCGAGTAATTTTCCTCGTGCTTCCTCAACTGTCTCGAAGCATAAGAAATCACCCAGTGTCACACCCCAAACTCGAAAATTGGATTCATAGGAATCCCGATCGCCTAATCCGGTACCGACAGTCTCCATAGTACCCCATTCTCGGCTCCCAGCGCCTATACGCCAAATTTCGATCCTGGGATCCTACAAGGAGAATTTTCTAATGTACATTTATCTCGTAAGAAGCATAACCATAAGTTTACCCAAATCATAAAGGCAACATCATCATCACATATCCACTAATATAATCATTTGAATATAATGCTGAAAGGAAAATACATATGTCAAAATCAAAGCTCCAGAAAACAGCTGCACGCTCCAAGCTCAATGCTGCTGCAACCTAACATTACCTGCACGCATCTATCATGTATAAGCTTATAGAAAGCTTAGAGGGTGGTGTAAGTGTGTTCACAAGGTAAGTGCTAAGTATTCAATATAAAGCCATAATCATAAAATATCAAAAATACTGGTAATCCATAAATGGTATAATGTCGGGATAAACAGAAATACTGACAAGAGCATGAATTATCATATTAAACAGAATACTGACAAGATCATAAATCATATGATAACAGAGTAAGCAAAAATACAGACAAGCCCAAAAGTTAATCAATATCAGAATACGCATTATAGAATAACTATGCAAATAAGGAGTCATAAAGAGCCAAATGTCAGATGCCGAAGATGCGATGCAGTACGTAATTCCTGATGAGTTCACGAATAGCATCAGACATATCTAGACCATATAAATGCAGGAATACAGTAACCCAAAATGCTATATGCTGCGAATCTAATGTAATATGCGGTGCGAATGGAATGACCATGCTGAAGTGTGAAGTCGGGATAATAGTACATATTATTGCAGGCTATATGATCCATCACAAGGAACTTCTATCCAAACTAGTCTCATACCTAAATTTGGATAGTCAACTCGATGTGGTAAACTCTTGATCTCAGGTTGGTCACGCACCTAACCTAAATCCTTGCCATAACGAAGGTACATAATAATTAGTTGTGCACCACCAGCCCGAGTGGATAGTGAATGAATGAATGAATGGATATGTAATTCCTTCTCAATAAGTCCATATATCAGTACGGTTACACTCTGGGGAAATTACCGAGGTTTATTAAACTTCAAATGGCACCGCCACTCTCCCTAGCTGGACGGTCCAAGTGAGCGTAAGAAACCTCACTATCCACCTGGCCAATAGTCTGTCAATACCTATCCAGCACGTCGATAGTCGACCCATTCCTCGAGCTGGTCAAACTCAGCCTAGTAATGCCCCCTGTGCTTGGGTGGGTAAGGCACACCCCCTCCCAACTGACCACGACACAATGGGAGACATGACCTCCTGGTATTCGGCACTCGGGCGCTCATGTATCCACTCGGTCTCGACGTTAGGGCGTCCTATGGTACCAAGAGGGTGTTTAGGGATTTTCACTCAGGGCCATCTATGGCAGCCTGATGCTCGAACAGATTTTTAGTGTCCCATCTGGCCATCCACGATATGCCTGTGGAGGCCATGGCCCTGATGTCACTCGGACGTACAATAATCATAACACACAATGTAAGATGCATGAGTCATACAATCCAGTCATGCATCAATCCTGTGCATACCATGTGCTCATGTGAGATAACCTCCTCCTATCAGGGAGTCTCATAATAACCAACCTAATGACATATGCAATGGTCAATCACGTCTCATAACAAACATGCAGATGATGCTTATGGGCATGTATCATGATGCTATGCAGTCACATACTCATAATCGGTAACCTCAATCGGCCTCGACAATGTGTACATCTAACCAACATTACCCAAGGAATGACCCACATAGAGCCAAACACATAATGGGCCCACAGCCTCACACAAAGGCCTAATGTACAACATAGTGGGCTTGACCTAGTATCACATATACACAACAGGTGGGCCATGCTCATGGGCCATAAATACATGACATGTGGGCCCTGCACATAGGTCTCGAATATATCAAATAGGCTATGCATCATGGGCCTAATATACATCACAATGGGCCTTGCCTATGGGCCACGAATACATCACAATGGACCTTGCCCATGGGCCTTAAATACATCACAATGGGACTTGCCCATAGGCCTCAAATACATCACAATGGGCCTTGCCCATAGGCCCCAAATACATCACAATGGGCCTCATCAGGTAGGCCTCATATACATCACATTGGGCCTTAGACACGGGTTGGATACACATCATATCGGGCCTCAAATACGGATCGCATGTACATCACATTGGGCCCCGACAATCGGAATCGACAATCGGCCATGACAAATCAAAATCGGTAATTGGCCTCGATGCAAGGCGAGGTCCATAATGGATGACCAATGATGGACTAAATAATATCAATGAGGACCATTCGTTTGGGTTAAACCACTAGAGAATTATGAGAATGGACCTAACCAGGACTAAGGAAAGGTCATAATGTGGACATTTATCGATCACTTCCTATCAATGTGGCCATTTAACCAACATTGCTCCCAAGAAGTGGCCTATATAGGGTCAAAAATATAGTGGGCCCATGGCCTTGCACAAGGGTCTAATATACAATATCATGGGCCTCATACAAGGGTTACATACACATTACTATGGGCCGCATCACATGGGCCTCGAATACATCGCGATGGGCCTCGATCAAGGGCCTCATATACAATAGGTGAGCTGCATCAATGACCCATATTAATGGGCGTCATACACATCAAGTGAGTCGCATCAATGGGCTGCACTAATGGGCCACAAGTATATCAAAGTGGACCTTATCACCTAAGCCTCACACGTACCTCATTAGTCCTCACACAAGGCCATATGTAATATTATAATGGTCCCCATATACGGTCCGCATGTACAGTATAATGGACCATATCCATGGGCCCCGAACACATCGTAATGGGCCACATCCCTTAAGTCTCACATACATAACATCAGGTCTTGCCATCTGGGCCGAAAATACATCACACTCCACAGGCCCTAATACTTAATGGGTGGGCCCTACACATGAGCCTAATATACGTCACAGGTGGACCCTGCACATGGGCCTCATACACAAAGAGTTAGGCCTATCAATAAGCCCTAGGGAGAGTGATAATGCGGACATTTAACCAACATTAATCTTACAATGTGGACGTCAAACCATCATTGCTCCCAAGGCTCGGTTCGCCTTAAATATCATTAAATAAATCATGGCAGAATCACACATTGCAATGTGCCTTAGGTACATCCCATTGGGCCTCAAATACATCAAATGGGCCGTATCTTATGGGCTTTATATTCATCAAGGGGGCCACCTCAATGAGCCTCACTAATGGGCCTTAGGTACTTTGCAATGGGCCATCACCCATGGGCCTTAAAATGCATTAAAATGAGCCCAATCACATAAGCTTTATGTGCATCAAATGGGCCTAATCACATAGGCCTTATATATACCAAAGTGGGCCTCAAAAATGGGCCACAAATACATCAAATGGACCTACACACATGGGCCCATATATAAAAAAGTGGGCCACAACATTGGGCCTATATACATGCCAAGATGGGCCTAAATACACGATCCATATGCATCCAAGCAGGCCTCAATAATGGGCCTAAAAATACCTCAAGATGGGCATAAATACATGGGTCCATATTCACCAAAGTGAGCCTCATGTGAGGCCTGCCATAATGTTTATTTTCCTATCTAATCTGTCGATAAGGTTACATGAATAGGGGGCCCACCAAAACGTCTATTTTCCAGCCAATCTATTGATATGGTCACATGGACCAAGGGGCCCACTGTAATGTTTATTTTCCAACCTATACATAAGGTTACATGGGCTTAGGGCCCACTGTAATATTTATTTATCAACCTACCTGTTCGTGAGGGCACGTGAACCAGGGGCCCACCACAATGTTTATTTTCATCCAATTTGTTCATAAGGTTCCATGTGCCATGGGCCCACTGTGATGCTTATTTCCATATAACCTGTTGATAGGGTCACAGGGCCATGGGGCTCTCTGTAATGTTCGTTTGCCACCCAACCTATTTATAAGGCCACACGGTCAGGGGGTCCACAGTGATGTGGTCCACAAATTTAGACCGCCCATTACGTGAGTCCCACCTAGCTGAGGGTTCTGACCATGTATCAACCACATCCAAATTTTAGGTAGGCCCCACCAAGTGATGTTATACATTTTAGGCATGTCTTCACATGATTTTAGATGGTATGGCCCACCTGAGTTCCGTTTACGGTTGATTTTTGGAAGGAGGCCCACTGCCCTAAGGGGCCACCTAATGAATGACATGGATGTTAGAAACGCATCACGTGGAGCCCACAACTGCGTGGCCCCAACTAGTCCATCTGCCCACTCACCTACAGCGGCAGCGCCAACTGCTGCCCACCTTCCTTTATTTTATTTTTTAAAAAAACCAATAATATGGTGGTTTTTGATAGGTGGGGTCCGCCTAGGAAAATCCAACCCATTCATTGTGTGTCCCACCAATTTAATGGTCCAAACAGAGTTTCAGGTGGGTTTAAGCTGCAAGTTGACCCCCCAGCATTTGATTCCATGTGGTTTGGCAAACCATTGCATGAATGGTGATGGTGTGGGCCATCCGAAGACTTTTTATGATTGATTTTTGGAGCCAACGCATCATTCTAAGGGACCTATTAAATGAACGACATGGATGTAGAACATATATCATAGTAGGGTGTACAACTGTGGCCAATGGGCCATCCTTTTTAACATTGGACGTCTCTGGACGTCATGGCAGCAAAGTCATGCCAATATAAAAAATTTTTATCCTAGGTGGGATCCACATTAACCAGATCTATCTCGTCCATTGTATGTGTCCCAGAAAATTAGGGGTCCAGACCAAGTTTCAAGTCGGTCCAAGCTTCTTATGGACCCCAGTAATCTTTTTCCTAAGTTTTAACGAAAAATACTACCATTCTTAATACCACGGCCCGCCAGATGATTGGATCGATCTAATTCTTTGGCTCAAAGCCTAAAATGATATGGAAAATGGAATGGACGGCGTGGATTGTATACATACATCAAAGTGGGACCTGCATGCATAGTCCACCCCAAAGCAACCCCCTTTTCTTTTTTGTGTCAGTACACGCCCATGCCTGTACACGCACTCCCTGTTAGCCAGCTTCCAGCGTCCAGTGATGCTGGACGGCATGGGTAAACACAGCATCACGGTGGGTCCCACATGAACGTGGCCTACTTGATGGGTTTAATGTTTGTGTGTTCTCATCATTCATAAGGTAGGGTTCACATGACTTGGATGGTTTGGATAAGGAATACATCAAGGTAGGGTCCATCCCATTGAGCCACACATCAGACAAAAATATATATAAAGAGAGAGAGAGAGAGAGATAGAGAGAGAGAGAGAGAGAGAGAGAGAGAGAGATGCACCCACAATGATCTTCTCCATCTTCTACCCATGGGTTGATAAGCCTTCTAAGACCCCTTCCAATGGTGGAGATGGGCTTCTAAGGGTTAGATTAGGAGGGATTTAAAGGTAAGAGGGATGGAAATGGAGCTTGATTGGGACGCCCATGGCTAGCAATGGAAGTGAAGAAGAAGAGAGAGAGAAAGAGAGATGAGAGAGAAGGTGAAAGGATGGGTTATAATGGCTTATAATAATGAGTTTTGAAAAAAAGGAAAGCATTTATGGGGTAAGCTAGGTAGGGGGGTAGGTTAGGTTGTAAAATAGGCTGATGTCATCCTTAGGATGACATCATCCTCATTATGATTATGGGAAAACGTGTACATCATGACCTAGAACGTGCGGTCCACTGCTAGGATCGTGCACGGGTCATATCTTGGGATCTAGAAATCGGATTGATGCACGAGACACGGTATCAGAATCGTAGCGATGACATGATCGCAATGGCATAAGTCTCGGGTCGAACTGACTTAGGTGTATAGGGTGTGACTCAAGGTCGAGCGTAAATGAAATCTACAGGTCGCGGGTCCCTAGAATTCGACCGGGAGCATCGCGGAGATTTACGAAACGGTAGTGGCTGGGATACGGGGCTTACACCCTGTCCTTCTGCATAAGGACACAACCTAGACCAACGCGAGATGTGTCTGCATACATAGTATACTTAACCCCTTGCTCTGACAATACTAGCACAGGGGCAGATATCAACTTGTCCTTCAGCTCCTAAAAAGCTGCTTCGGCCTTCTCATTCCAGGTAAACTTCATATCTTTCCATGTCAACTGAGACAACAGTCTGACAATCTTAGAAAAGTCTCGAATGAATTATCTATAATAACCTACCAGCTTAAGAAAACTCCTCACCTCAGTAATTGAATGGGGCTGCTTCCAATCCTGAACCGCAGCTACCTTAGTAAGGTCGACTGCTATACCTTCCTTGGACACTACATGTCTCAGGAACTTGACTTCCTCCTTCCAGAAATTGCACTTCTTATACTGCACGAAAAGCTAATTCTCCCTGAGAGTATTGAATACCACTCTCAGGTGATCCTCGTGCTCTTCCCGACTTATGGAGAATATAAGAATATCGTCAATAAACACAATAACGAATCGGAACAGAAATGGTCGAAACACTCTGTTCATCATATCCATGAACACGATCGGAGCATTTGTGAGTCCAAACGACATCACTAGGAACTCATAATGACCAAAACTGGTCCTGAACGCAGTCTTCTGTACATCCTCATTCCTGACGCGCAACTAATGATACCCAGACTGCAAATCTATCTTCGAGAAATAATGTCCCCCCCTTCAACTGATCAAACAGATCATCAGCCTGGGTAAGGGATACTTGTTCTTCACCGTCACCTGATTCAACCTGCGATAATCAATACATAACTGCAGGGAATCGTCCTTCTTCACAAACATTACAGGCACTCCCTAAGGTGACACACTCGGTCAAATAAAGCCTGCCTCTAGCAAAACATTAATCTGCCTCCTCAGTTCCTCCATCGCACATGAAGGCATACGATACGTTGGCAAGGAGATAGGTGTCGTACCGGGCACAAGATCAATAGTAAAGTCAATCTCGTGATGAGGAAGAAGTCCCAGGATCTTCTCAAACACATCGGGAAAATCTCGAACCACAGGCATATTCCCCAACGTCGTATCATCAAAACTCTCTAACAAAGAAGCATAGCTGCTAACACGGCAGGACTAACTGACCTGAACTGGAAATGTAAAAATCGTGCCCTCAGGTCTGTAGGCTATCACAACTCTGGCCTCGCAATCAATCTCTGCTCTCATCTTGGTGAGCCAATCCATCCCAAAAATGATGTTGTAGCGACACAGTGGGGGGACAATTAGGTCGACGACCACTGTCCTGCTACCCAAATCTACTGAGCAAGACTCACAAGTCCGAGAATGTCTGAAGAAGTCCCTGTAGCTGTCGTGAGTCTCGCTCTCTTCGTAGGAGCCGTAACCAAACCTAGCCGCTTGACCACAGTGCAAGAGATGATCAAAATAGTAGACCTAGTTCCACCAATAAGAAGACAGGCATACCTTGGATATGAGAGGGAACCTCAAAAGATGTCAATGTTGAATCTTCCTCGGGTGCCTCAGCTGTAAGCGCATGAACCAGAGCCTGCTGTGGGCGATGCGGTGGAGGTACCATGGGCCGTTGTGGTGGCCTAAAATGAGGTGTGGGTGGTTCGAAGGAAGGATGAGTTGGTGCTGATCGAATGGGTGGTGCGAAAATAGCCTGAGGCATAGGACGGTTGATCCTCCAAGGTGGCGAGAAGCCACTGTCTCGTATCCTTGAGAAATAAGTCACCTTAGTGTGGCCTGATTTCTTGCAGTAGTTGCACCACACATCTGGTCGCCTCACAGGGGAAGGAGATTCCATAAACCCCAACGGTGAATCTATATGAGGCTTCTTACCGAAGAAAGGCTTACTCAAAAAATAAAGTCGCGGCCTGGGAACCATAGGTGCACGTATATGGGACAACCTATTCCCGTCCTGCTCAGCTCATAAGGACATGCTCACCAACTCAGCATAAGAAGAGATGCTCGTATAACACATCTTCGATCGAATCTCGGGCCGCAGACCCTAAGAAAAATGCCGCATCTACAATGGTTAATGACCCAGAATCAAAGGGGCATACCTGCCCAGTTCCATGAACCGGTTCTCATACTCTGTCACCGACATCCCTCCCTGACGGAGGCGAAGGAACTCAGTCTCCTTCTAGTGTTGGTAAGTGACCGAGAAATACTTCTCATGGAAGCGGGACTCAAATGCCTCCCACGTCCATACAAATCCCTCCACAACTATGCAGAGAATACTATCCCACCATAAGCTGGCCTCCTTCTCAAACATGAAGGTGGTAAGCTCGACCTACTCCACCTTGAAACAGTGTAGCGGTCTCAGCATCTTTGAGATGCGGTCAATCCAATACTAACCTCCTCGGGTCTGTGAGTACCCACAAAAGTAGGAGGCTGTAAGCGCTGGAATCGTTTGAATGTGCCGCTGGCACTAGCATTCCCAGCTGGGTGTATAGGCAAGGCAGGTGGAGTCACCCCCATTGACTGAGCAAAGATACCAGCCATGGAGGTCAAGAACTGTTGTCGTTGCTGCTGTTGCTAAATCTAATGCCACTACTGCTGCTGTTGTTGTATCTGCTGCTGCTGCATCAATAACATCATCTACTCTAGCCTATCAGGAGGCGGAGCGGACTGTGATGCATGAGGCTTCGACGTAGACGCACGGTTCTGTTCAAGAACCGAAGGTGTGATAAGAGGCACCACAAATGGTGTCATAGGAGTCGGCCCAGCAGTAGGGCCAAAAGCTAGCTGAGAATCTGGTATAGGATCAGAACGAGACAGGCCCGAATGGGGGTCCGTATGGCTATTGCTCAGGGGAGGGGCCCCTTGAAACAACTCACCCAGAGAGAGACGGGCCGAAGTCCTCGAGCCCTTAGGTGGCATACCCTACATACAACAGAGGGTGCAACCAGTAAGATTAAGCATTCACACAATCCATCCACACAGCATAACATCACAACTCAAGAAACAACACACATTTCATTAACAAAATTATCACAATACATGAAGTGCAACATTACATGAATTGTGACAGAGAATGCATGTGAGAAAATACAACTAACCTTCAAACACTAAGCTTCAAACACTAAAATAACTACTAAACTACTAAGCCTAGAAAGACTACAAACAAGAACAAGCAATAAATAAATAAACAATACATAAAGAACTATTCGTCAGAATCTGGTGATGGAGGAGGGGCACCCTTATCCTGCAGACAACACAGGATGGTCCTCAAAGTACGGGTTACTTTCTTAAACTTATGCTTCACGAGGCCTCGTAGATCCATAATATCCTGTCGTAGGGTGGCCTGACCCCTCCTCGAGCCTAACCAAACGGGCTTCTCTATCAGCCCTATCATGATCATGCACCTGAGTCGTAGGATGAGGACTTTCATCAGTATCCTGAGCCTCCTCTTCTTCTTGGTCCCGCTCTTTTTCTTCTTCTATTTCGGCTCTTGCTTCTTCGTCACTCTCTTTTTCTTCACTTTCTGACTCATCCTCACTCTCCTCAAGTAGGGCTTGTCATTGTCGAGGCTCGATATCCATCTGATTGAGAGTAGTCTCGGTGATGTAATGGATTGACGTCGACAATTTCACCCCAAGTCTGTAGCCAAACTCAAGTACAATCCTGCATATGAGTCGGCCGAATGGGAGAGATTTAGTCCTTCTATTAGAACGTGCGATAAGGATGATCTGTCACAAGACATATGTAAGCACACACAACTTCTCTCCTTACCCCACTTGATATAAGAAATCCACCATTAGGCGCGTACACTCACTGCGGTTGCTCCACCTAGGATAGACGTTGAACGTACAAATGTGGTGAAGCAAACGGAAGTCGTTTGTCATATTTGTCACTAAAAGGCTTTTGTTAGGCTGCCATTCAACCAGACGACCACAAAGGAACCGGTGCGGTGATCACTTTCACCTGTACTATTTAAATTCTTCTCACTTGCATGAACCTCGCCAAGTGGCACATTCAGCAGTCGGGATATCAAAGCAACATTGATTGTGGCCTCCCGATCTCTTCCAAATGGGATCTTAAACTGCAAGGGCTCTAACGTTGGCTCCCGAATGTGGGCATAGAAAGCTCGGACTGTACACACATTTGCATGATGTTCACCCTCAAATAGCGGACCCCACTTGGCTTTAACCAGGCGTTCGAACAACAAGAATTCTCCAAATAGCTGCTCATCTACATGAGCTTCAAAAAGGACCCTGCGGCCTTCGTAAACACCATGAGTCAACTCCACCAACAAGGACCTTCCTATAGGAGCATGGGGATCTAGATCCCGCTTCATCTGTAATTCTTGAGTGGCGCTTGAACTAGCGGTGGCACCTCTTGGCCTTCTAGAATGGGTTGGGCGACTCGGCCCGGCTTCATCTATGGGAGCTCTCTTCTTTCCCATGAAAGAGAGGATGGAGGAAATGAAAAATATGGCCGTAATAAGCTCGAATAGGGCCATGAAAAATGAAAGAAATGAAGGAAATAGCATGGGTATTGGGGTTTCCACAAAATTGAGACTCAAAGTAGGGATTTGAGTGCTCAAATGGGAAGAAAAGAAGGGAAAGTCAGCAATGGAGGTGGGTTTTGAGATGGGTAGAAAGGGGATGCACGAAAATGGAAGAAGAAGGAGTTTTGAGAGGGGTTTGTGGAGATTGGAGAAGTATTTTTGAAAAAGGGAAGCTTGGGAGGGTGATTTGTGAAGGAAGGACGTGCTAGGAGAGGTTTTAAACAAAAAACCATGGATGAGTGGGCCACACTAGGCCCTAAGAGTGTCGGCCCTGGCCAGCCCGCCCGGCTTGGCCCACTGGGTGGCGAGGCCTTGCAAGCCACTGGACTTCCGAGCGAGGGCTCGCTGAACAAGCGAGGTCCTCCCCCCTGGGTAAAAAATGATGTGGGTCCCACCCTGGGTCCCCTAAAACTCCCCCGATTGGGCCCCTACTCCAATTCTACTCATTTTTGGTTGTTTCGAAACAAATCTAATACATATCCACATTTATAAAAAAATTTTAATGGCTGGAATGGGATGAAATATGGTCTAAACCCATCAATTGACGGTCTAGAAGTGGTTTGGGGTCGTCGCGTGTGATCAGGAGTGTGCATAAACTCGATTTCGATGATTGTTTTCAGTAAACTTTCGCCAATTGACAAAACTGGGAGTCATAAACCCGTTTCTAGGTTTTTCTCGCACCCTCCTACGGTAAAGTGGCATCGGCGTGCATCGTGTGACCATAAACCAGGTCTAGTTTAATCCAGATCATGCTCTAATACCAACTTGTAATGCCCTGAAATTCGGGGGTCGAGCATAACTTAGCTCCCGAGTTTCAAAACATCACTTATACAACATATTTAATGATGGATATATGTTGTCTATATTAGTGCATAAAATATGAAGTAGATTAAGCCAAATCAGCAAACATAATTTAGGGACAGTGAGAATACGTAAGCGGAAGTCTAAAATAAATATATAAACCAATACAATCCCTAAAATATGCGTGTTCTACCTAGGCAATAAGTATAAGCCGTGTCTCAAATACATATATCAAAATATGATAAATCACTACAAACATAGCCCTGAATCCCCGTCAACCAGGACATGGCTCACATGAACCTGCCTGAGAACTGTATGAATAAGAACGCATCCTCATCCTCATCAAACTCCGACTCCACCTCAAGCGGTGCAAGATCATCTGCAACTAAATCAGAGTCTGTTTAGTGTTTAAGCACCATCCCAGAATGTGGGAGTGAGTGATCAACTCAGTGGAACTATACAAAAAAGGTTAACATGTTATCAATTCAATCAAGTAGTAATGATAAAGCATTATAAGTAAACATGTCCTAACTAGTCTTGTTAATGCAAGAATGATATGAGGTAATGATGCATGCCCTCACCACAAACTCCCTCTTGCGATATAATGTCACGCCCCAAACTCGGAAACCGGGCTCACAAAATTCCCGATCGCCGAATCCGGCGCCGACAGCCTCCGTAGAACCCCATTCTCGGCTCCTAGCTCCCATTCGCCAGGTTCCGATCCTGGGATGCTACGAGGAGGATTTTAAATACCAGTTTGTTTCGTAATAAGCATAACCAAAGGCATAACCCACAAACAACAACCAAGAAATCCATTACATTTCCACTATGATCAAAAACTTTACAAGTACAATGGGCATAAAGGGAAATACAAGGGTAAATAACAGAAAAACTCCAAAATGATCAGCAACGTGCTCTTGCCTCAACGCTGCTGCGATCCAACGTCACCTGCACGCAACGGTCGTGCATAAGCTTACAGAAATCTTAGAGGGTGGTGAAGGTGTGTGCTCAAGGTAGTAATATGTACATGCAATGTCAGAGTGATGCGGAATATGCAAATGGAAACATAATATCATGAGCCGTACCAAGGCTTATGCGATGCAAGACATGAATGGTATCGGCCATCCCAAGGCCATGCAATGTATAATGCAACTCAAGCATACGGATACTCATCAATGTCCACACATCAATACAGCTCAAAGTATGAAATATCACCGGGGTCTAGTACACTCTAAACCAGATTACCGCCACATCGCGCACAATAAGGTAAGTGGAAGAGACCTCACTATCCGTCTGCCAATATCGGGCGCGACTCGTCGATAGCGGACCCATTCCTCGAGCTGGTCAGACTCAGCCTAGTATTGCCCCCTACACTCGGGCGGGTAAGGCCGTACCCCCTTCCAACCGACCACGACACAGTGGAGAGCTTAACCGTCTGGTAATCGGCACTCAACGCTCATCTACCCACTCGGTCTAGACGTTGGAGCAACCTCTTGGTACCATAAGGGTTTAGGGACTTTCACCCAGGGATATCTATAGTACCCCATGTAGAACAAGATTTCCGGTATCCAATCCTGCCAACCACGATGCGTCTGTGGAGGCTACGGCCTTGATGTCGCTAGGGCGTATAACAACCATGTCACACAAATGCGGAATGCATGAATCACACTATCCAGTCATGCAACCAATCCTGCGCATACCGTGCGCTCATATAGGGCAACACTGCCTAATCGGGAGCCCATAAACAACCTGCCAGAAGGCATATGCTATGATCAGTCAATCCTCATATCAAGCATACATATGATGCGTATGATCATGGGTCATGAAACTATACTAAACAGGTTATAATAAAATGAATTATCTTACAATGCAGATGGGCCTGGACGGCCTATACACGGCAAGTACGGCTAGCAATGGGCCCTAAGGAGAGTCGTAATGTGGACATCCAACTAACATTACACTCGCAATGTGGACGTCAAACCATCATTGCATTCCAGGTACAATCTTCTTAAACACCGTTACATAATCGGTATTGGGTTTACACATTGCAATGGACCTTAGGTTCCTCCCATTAGGCCTTACATATATATCAAATGGGCCACATCTCATGGGCCCTTTATTCATCAGATGGGCCATATCTTATGGGCCTTTTATTCATCAGATGGGCCATATAAATGGGCCACACCAATGGGTATTAAGTGCATTGCAATGGGTCAAAACCCGTGGGCCTTGGATTACATCAATTGGACCTAGTCACATGAGTCTAATATGTATCAAATGGGCCACACAATTGGGCCCCCAAATGTATATCAACTGGGCCTCAACCCAGAGGCCTTATGTGAGTCGAATGGGCCTAAATTCCTAGGCCTTAAACAATTCTAATGAGCCTAGTCCATGAGCTTGCATGCATATCAAAGTGGGCCTAATCCCATGGACCCTTTCTTAATCAAATGGGTGTAGTCCCATAGGTCTTACAATATAACAAATGGGCCCACTTCCATGGGCGTAAGAATGCAACAAATAGGTCCAATTTTATGGGCCTAGAAGTACATCAAATGGCCTAGTCACATGGCCTTAGATTACATCCATTGGGCCTAAAACCATAGGCCTTGAATATCAAGTTAAGCCCATAGGCTTTACATATCAAGTGGGCCTAAGTTCTTGGGCCTTAAATGTCAAATTAGCCTAAGCTCATAGGCTTTACATATCAGGTGGGCCTAAGTTCTTGGGCCTTAAATGTCTAATTAGCCTAAGCTCATAGGCTTTACATATCAGGTGGGCCCAAGTTCATAGGCCTTAGACGAATCAAATGGGCCTAGCCCATAAACATTTCATAAATCAAATGGGTCTAACCCATAGGTCCTTTGTAAGGCAAATGGGCTTAACCCAAAGGCCTAAACCATTCAAATGGATCGACTGTTCGGATGCATCACATGCATCATAGTGGGTCCCACTGTCCAGTGGACAGTGCTAATAAGACACATATGTCACAAGGGGGCCCACCGTCCACTGGACGGTGGAGCACAACACATATATCATGGTGGGAGTTCACCGTCCACAGCCGGTGGACGGTGTGTTAAGACTCATACATTAATGGTGGGGTCCACGGATGTGGCCCACCATGATACCCAAATGCCATCCGAGCCATTCATAAGGCCTCTCGGGCCTAGGTGGAGGGAAAACAGAAATTTCAGCTTGATTCAATACCTCTGTGGGCCCCAAAAACCTTTCAACGGTAGGATTCAATTCACATTGTTTCGCGTGGTGTGGGCCACCAGAGTTTTGGATCTGACTCATCTTTGGAGGGGGGCCCACCACCGGGATGGCCCACCTAATGAACAAGTCGGATGACAAATAACCATTACTGTGGGGCCCACGTGCAGGGCCGTGGGCCACCCCACGACCGCCCGTTATAAGGCCTGCACGCGCCTGCGTGCAGGCACTGCCGCTGACGCATGAGGCAGAGGTAAAGGCCCTGCCTCATGAATTTTGACTTTTTAAAAAAATAAGTCTTTCTGGGGTTTTTCATGCGTGGGGTCCACTTCGCCAAAATCTGACCCGACCATATTGTTCAGTGGCTTGATGCCGTCCAAATGAGTCCAGAGTTTGAATTTTTTTGATGAAAGGAAATGAAATAAATTAAGAAAATGATGTTTGAATGGTGAGGGTGCGATCTATGACGCTATGGCCCACCAGGTGATTGGATTAGCTCCAAACTTCTACCCAACGGCTAAAATGCCGTGGGTAAGAGGATGGGCGGCTTGGATTGATCATAAACATCAAGGTGGGGCCTGTGCAAGTGAGCCACCCAAGTTCACCTTCTTTCCTTCTTTCCCCTTTTTTTTTTCTCTTAGAAATGTCCAGCGTCCCTGACGCTGGACGGTTTTTAATATATTTTTTTTTTTGATAGTGGTGGGCCCTGATGAAGTGGGCCACCACATGATGGGCGGCATGGGAGTAACATCTAAGGTGGGCCTCACTTGAATAAAATAAATACATCAAGATGGGATCCATTCAAGTGGGCCACACCATCCTATTGCAATAAATAAAATAAAATAAAATAAAATAAAAGAGAGAGGGAGAGACATGGAGAGTGGGACACGGCTTGTGATGGAGGGACCCGGTCATTATGGGCCCTCCCTTGCAAGAAAATTATACAATAAATGGATCCCTTGCACATGGGACCATTGAAAATGTAAATCAACGGTGGAGATCCATTCTCCACCGATATGGACGGTCTAGATGACCTTCCTAAATGAAAATAAACATCATGATGATCCAAATGGTCCATCGGCCACAAATAAGGGTCCCAAGTGAGATCCACACCATGGATCGGTGGTCCTCACTTGGTCCACCATAAAATCAAGAAAATCTACCCTATAGAAGCACCCACCGTCCGATCTTCTCGCTCCTAGAGGTTCCTTGGCACCTTGTCTTCAACTTCAATGGCTAAGATGAAGAATGGAGGGTTGAGATGGAAGATTTTGGGGTAGGGAAGTGGGCCACTTGAAGCTTAGGGATCTTTGCAAAAATTCCATACGTATGGAGTTTTGGAAATCCTTTGTTGCTTGGAAATTTTGAAATGAGAAAGAGAGAAAGAGAGAGAGTGATGTAAAGGGAGAGAGAGAGAGTGATGGATGGATGGGTGAGTGATGGTTGTGTAAGAAAAGTATGGGTTCGGAAGACTTTTGTGGCTTTTTGTGTAAGAAAGGTATGGGTTGAGAAGACTTTGTTGGCTTTTGTGTAAGAGAGGTATGGGTTTGGAGACTTTTGTGGTTGCTTGGGAAAAGGGATGGAAGTGATGTGTACTTGACATGTGATGGGTTGATGGGTGATTGATTGATGGGATTGATGTGATTGATGTGACACATCGTTGAGATTCCCTTGGTTTTCGCAACGTGTGGCGTTTTCTCGCACCGAACGTTGGCTCATATCTCTTGATCAGGGTATCGCCTTGGCGCGCGAGTCGCGGTATCGGAACCGCGGTGACGGTGCGGTCGCTATGGTATTGGTCTCGGGTTGAGTCGACTCGGGTTGTCGGCACATGAATCTGGGTCCCGCGTCGATATCGGTTAAGGGTCCAAAGTTGCCGGAATTCGACCGGTAAGACCGCGGAAGTGTACGGAAAGGTACGGACCAAGATACGGGTCTTACAGCTCTCCCCTCCTTATAAAAATTTCGTCCTCGAAATTTACACAAGCGTCGCAACTAAGCAGAACTCGCGAGGAATAAGAAACATAACGTCATCATATAGAATCAGGGACAACGTACAAAATACAATACACGATCATCAACCATCAAAGAGATGAGGATATCGCTCTCGAATCTCAGCCTCACGCTCCCAAGAAGCCTCCTCTACAGAATGGTGACCCCACTGCACCTTCACCAACGGAATGACCTTGGTTCTGAGGACCTGCTCCTTCCGATCAACGATACGGACTGGCTGCTCAATGTAAGAAGCGTCCTCATGAACCTCCAATGGCTGCCAATCAATGACGGGAACTATGTCTGACCCACACTTCCTCAACATGGAGACGTGGAAAACGTTGTGGACGCCAGACAACTGTGATGGCAAGGCAAGCCGATAGGCCACGGCGCCAACGCGCCCAGTGATCTCAAAAGGTCCTATGAATCTCGGGGCAAGCTTGCCCTTCACTCCAAATCGAACTACGCCCTTCATGGGCGAGACCTTGAGATACACATGGTCCCCTACATCAAACTCTAAGGGACGACGCCGACGATCAGCAGAACTCTTCTGTCGGCTCTGAGCTGTGCGCATCCTCTGCCTGATGATGTCAATAGCCTCTGAAGTCTCCTGCACAAGCTCGGGACCTAGGAGACGGCGCTCTCCAACCTCGGTCCAACAACTCGGTGATCTACATGGTCTGTCATATAGTGCCTCAAAAGGAGCCATGCCGATGGTCGCCTGATAGCTGTTATTGTACGCAAACTCAACTAATCGCAGATGCTCATCCCAGCTACCCCCGAAGTCAATCGCGCAGGCCCGAAGCATATCCTCAAGTATCTGATTGACCCTCTCGGTCTGGCCATCGGTCTGCGGATGGTACGTGGTGCTGAGCTGCAAATCAGTCCCCATTGCACGCTGGAAGCTCCCCCAAAACTGAGACGTGAACCTCAAGTCTCGGTCAGAAACGATCGAGACTGGAACGCCATGCAGTCTCACAATCTCCTCGATAAACAGTCTCGCAAGCCGGTCCATAGACCAAGTCGCACGCATCGCAAGGAAATGTGCCGACTTCGTCAGACGATCCACAACAACCCAAATGGAGTCATGACCGCGCTGAGTCCTCGGCAAACCCATAATGAAATCAGTCGACACGTGCTCCCACTTCCACATCGGGACGCTCAACGGCTGCAATAGACCAGGAGGTCTCTGATGATCGGCCTTGACACGCTGGCACGTGTCACACTCGGCCACAAAACTGGCAATCTGGCGCTTCATCCCCGCCCAAAAATACTGTCACCTCATGTCACGGTACATCTTCGTCGAGCCCGGGTGGATAGAAAACCGTGATCGATGTGCCTCGGTCATAAGATCTCTGCGTAACTCTGGAATATCCGGGACACATAATCGGCCTCTGAAACGAAGTCCACCGTCTGTACCGATCTGCCAATCAACCTGACCCTCAGATGCCGCCTCAGCCATATAACCCTGCAATGACTCATCAGCCTGCTGAGCCTCGATCACCCTAGCGACAAGAGAGGGTTGAATCGACAAGCTCGATAACTGTACAATGGAAGACTACAGGCTGAACTCAAAGTTATACGCAGCAATATCCTCAAGCGTCCGCCACTCCTGAATCATCATGTGCGCCACTAGGCCTCGTGGCTGACGGCTGAGGGAATCTGCCACCACGTTCGCCTTGCCCGGGTGGTACTGAAGGTCGAAATCATAGTCCTTCAGGAGCTCCATCCAGCGCCTCTGTCTCATATTCAACTCTAACTGCGAGAAGAGGTACTTCAAGCTCTTGTGATCAGAGAAGAGCTCGAACCTAATCCCGTAAAGGTAGTGCCTCCACACCTTCAGTGCGAAGACAACGGCAGCCAGCTCCAGATCATGTGTAGAGTAGTTCAGCTCATGGACCTTGAGCTGACGAGACGCGAAGGCCACTGGTCTCCCGTGCTGCATCAGGACAGCACCTAAACCGATGTGCGAGGCATTAGTGAATACAATGAAGCCGTCACTCCCAGATGGAAGAGTGAGGACAGGAGCGGACGTCAGACGGTCCTTCAACTCCGTAAATGCTCGCTCGCAGGCGTCACTCCAAATAAACTCTGAGCCCTTCCGAGTCAACCTGGTCAGCGGGGCTGCAATTCGAGAAAAACCCTCGATGAAACGTCGATAATAGCCCGCTAAACCAAGGAAACTACAGATCTCTGTCGCAGTCGTGGGCTGGCCCCACTGACGCACTGCCTCGACCTTCGAGGGGTCCACTGCGATACCCTCCCTCGTCACCACGTGACCGAGAAACTTCACCTCCTCCTGCCAGAACTCGCACTTCTCCAGCTTCGCATACAGCTGGTGTGTGCGGAGGGTCTGTAGAGTAATCTCTAAGTGCTGCTCATGCTCCTCACGGGTCCTCGAGTAGATTAGAATGTCATCGATGAAGACTACAACAAACTGATCCAGATATGGGCGAAAAACCTCGTTCATCAACTGCATGAAGACCGCTGGTGCATTGGTCAGTCCGAAGGACATGACCTGAAACTCAAAATGACCGTAACGTGTCCTGAATGCTGTCTTCGGAATGTCCTCATCTCAAACCCGAATCTGATGGTAACCAGAACGCAGGTCAATCTTCGAAAAGAACTGTGCACCCCGCAACTGGTCGAACAAATCATCAATCCTAGGGAGCGAGTACTTGTTCTTGATCGTGACTTTGTTGAGCTCGCGATAGTCAACGCAGAGTCTCAACGAGCCGTCCTTCTTCTTCACGAAGAGTACCGGCGCTCCCCACGGTGAACTGCTCGGACGAATAAAACCCAACTCACGTAACTCGTCCAACTGCTTCTGCAGTTCCCGTAACTCTAACGGTGCCATATGATACGGGGCCTTCGAAATAGGCACGGTACCAGGCACGAGATCGATCTGGAACTCGGTGAGTCGACGAGGCGGTAATCCCGGAATCTCCTGGAACACATCGGGAAAATCGCAAACTATCGGTAAATGGTCGATGCAAACGGCGACATGCTCCTCTATGGCGCAAGACATCAAATAAGACAACCGCTCTCCTCTGGCCTCTGCAACGAACTGGAATTGTGGCACGCCGGGTATATAGAACGTGATGGTCCTCACGGCGCAGTCCAAAATGGCATAGTACTCGGCGAGCCAATCCATGCCCAGGATGACGTCGAACTCGGACATCGGCAAAACAAACAAATCAACAGGAAGGAAGGTATCCTCAACTAGAACGGGGCATGACGAGAAAAATCGTCCTAACGCTGCAGTCCTCCCCAAGGGAGTAGATACTGATAGGCTCTCACCAGCAGACTCCAACGGTAAGCCAGCCGATCGACAGAAGCTCTCGGGCACAAAAGAATGCGATGCACCAGAATCAAACAATACACGTGCAATGCATGCAGAAACTGACAATATACCCTCAACGACTCCTCCGGATGACTGCGGATCCTGCTGAGCCGCATAAAACCTAGCCTAAGCTGGCTGGGGAGGTGCATGTCCCCTCTTAACGTGCTGCTGCTGCTGCTGAGGTCGCTGAGGCGGTCGAAACTGCTGCCTCTGCTGTTGCGGCCTCTGAGGCTGGTGCTGATGCTAATGCTGCTGCTGAGGTGGCCTCGGTGGTAGAGGCTGCTGTCGCTGCTGCTGTGGGGGTCTCTGCTGCTGCGGTGGAGGTCTCTGCTACTGTGGACCTCTCTGCTGCTGCTGGGGACTGGGACACTCCCATAAACGGTGTCCTGTCGCACCGCACCTGAAGCAAGTGCCGGTGAACTGCCTCTGAGGTGGTGGTGGAGGTGCTGCTGGTGCTGATGGTGCACGAAAAGCTGGGCGACCCGTACGCCTCTACTGCTGTGGTCGACCCTGCTGGGAATGACTGGAAGAAGCCTGCCTCTTCTGGTCTCCCCTCTGACCACGATCAGACTGAGAACAGGCCCACTCAGTCTCATATATCTGAGCTTTTCGCACTACTGCCTGGAAAGTAGGAAGCTCATGCCCAATGACACGACCTCGAAGGCCGTAACGTAAGCCGTGCTCGAAACGGCGGGCCTTTCGCCCCTCGTCATCAACCATGTACGGTACGAATCGTGATAGTGCCATGAAACGGGCCGCGTACTGCGCCACAGTCATATCTCCCTGCACCAGATCTCGAACTCTAAGGCTCGCTGACGACGGATGTGGTCAGGGAAGTACTGCTCCTCGAATCGGTCCACAAAGTCCTCCCATGTCCAGACATAATCAGGTCCGGCGACACGGGCGACAGAGGTCCACCAATGCTCGGCCTCACCGTGGAAGAGAAATACTGCTAACCGGACGCGCTGCTCGGTCGTGCATAACATGGTATCGAATATCTTCTCCACATCGGAGCGCCATCTCTTGGCTGCAGTCGGATCTGGCTCGCCCTGGAAACGTGGGGGATCATGTCGTCTAAACTCACGAAGTACGGCGCTCGCGCGCTCCTGCTCCGCCTGAGCTGGTGAAACAGCTGGGCGTCTACCCTGTCCCTGGAGTGCGGCGGTCATAGCCTGTAACATCTGCTGTAACTGAGAGGCACTCACAGTCACCGTCGGCTCCTCATCGGTCTCAGGTGGAGGAATGTCATCCTCATGAGAAGAAGCAGGAATCTCTGAGGGTGGAATGGGAGATGCAGGTGGTAGAGCTGGAGTCTCCGATGGTGAAGTAGAATCCTCAGGTGGTGGTGCGGGAGTCGATCGAGTAACAGGCGCCATACCCTACAGGAAAGAGCGAAAGGCCTATCAACTTCAAAACTCTCGAATGTACGCACGTTAACGGTCTGAATCAGAAGGTCGCGAAGTTATCCGAACTTCAGAACTTAGCCATTCTTCACTCATAGTAAACATGTAATGTTGTTCTCGGTTATTCCCAAGTTATACTCTGATACCAACTTCTGCCACTCCCCAAACTCGGAAACCGGGCTCACAAAATTTCCGATCGCCGAATCCGGCGCCGACAGCCTCCGTAGAACCCCATTCTCGGCTCCAAGCTCCCATTCGCCAGGTTCCGATCCTGGGATGCTACGAGAAGGATTTTAAATACCAGTTTGTTTCGTAATAAGCATAACCAAAGGCCCACAAACAACAACCAAGAAATCCATTACATTTCCACTATGATCAAAAACTTTACAAGTACAATGGGCATAAAGGGAAATACAAGGGTAAATAACAGAAAAACTCCAAAATGATCAGCAACGTGCTCCTGCCTCAACGCTGCTGCGATCCAACGTCACCTGCACGCAACGGTCGTGCATAAGCTTACAGAAATCTTAGAGGGTGGTGAAGGTGTGTGCTCAAGGTAGTAATATGTACATACAATGTCAGAGTGATGCGGAATATGCAAATGGAAACATAATATCATGAGCCGTACCAAGGCTTATGCGATGCAAGACATGAATGGTATTGGCCATCCCAAGGCCATGCAATGTATAATGCTACTCAAGCATACGGATACTCATCAATGTCCACACATCAATACAGCTCAAAGTATGAAATATCACCGGGGTCTAGTACACTCTAAACCAGATTACCGCCACATCACGCACAATAAGGTAAGTGGAAGAGACCTCACTATCCGTCTGCCAATATCGGGCGCGACTCGTCGCTAGCGGACCCATTCCTCGAGCTGGTCAGACTCAGCCTAGCATTGCCCCCTACACTCGGGCGGGTAAGGCCGTACCCCCTTCCAACCGACCACGATACAGTGGAGAGCGTAACCGTCTGGTAATCGGCACTCAACGCTCATCTACCCACTCGGTCTAGACGTTGGAGCAACCTCTTGGTACCATAAGGGTTTAGGGACTTTCACCCAGGGATATCTATAGTACCCCATGTAGAACAAGATTTCCGGTATCCAATCCTGCCAACCACGATGCGTCTGTGGAGGCTACGGCCCTGATGTCGCTAGGGCGTACAACAACCATGTCACACAAATGCGGAATGCATGAATCACGCTATCCAGTCATGCAACCAATCCTGTGCATACCGTGCGCTCATGTAGGGTAACACTGCCTAACCGGGAGCCCATAAACAACCTGCCCGAAGGCATATGCTATGATCAGTCAATCCTCATATCAAGCATACATATGATGCGTATGATCATGGGTCATGAAACTATATTAAACAGGTTATAATAAAATGAATTATCTTACAATGCAGATGGGCCTGGATGGCCTATACAGGGCAAGTACGGCTAGTAATGGGCCCTAAGGAGAGTCGTAATGTGGACATCCAACCAACATTACACTCACAATGTGGACGTCAAACCATCATTGCATTCCAGGTACAATCTTCTTAAACACCGTTACATAATCGGTATTGGGTTTACACATTGCAATGGACCTTAGGTTCCTCCCATTGGGCCTTACATATATATCAAATGGGCCACATCTCATGGGCCCTTTATTCATCAGATGGGCTATATCTTATGGGCCTTTTATTCATCAGATGGGCCATATAAATGGGCCACACCAATGGGTATTAAGTGCATTGCAATGGGTCAAAACTCGTGGGCCTTGGATTACATCAATTGGACCTAGTCACATGAGTCTAATATGTATCAAATGGGCCACACAATTGGGCCCCCAAATGTATATCAACTGGGCCTCAACCCAGAGGCCTTATGTGAGTCGAATGGGCCTAAATTCCTAGGCCTTAAACAATTCTAATGAGCCTAGTCCATGAGCTTGCATGCATATCAAAGTGGGCCTAATCCCATGGACCCTTTCTTAATCAAATGGGTGTAGTCCCATAGGTCTTACAATATAACAAATGGGCCCACTTCCATGGGCGTAAGAATGCAACAAATAGGTCCAATTTTATGGGCCTAGAAGTACATCAAATGGCCTAGTCACATGGCCTTAGATTACATCCATTGGGCCTAAAACCATAGGCCTTGAATATCAAGTTAAGCCCATAGGCTTTACATATCAAGTGGGCCTAAGTTCTTGGGCCTTAAATGTCAAATTAGCCTAAGCTCATAGGCTTTACATATCAGGTGGGCCTAAGTTCTTGGGCCTTAAATGTCTAATTAGCCTAAGCTCATAGGCTTTACATATCAGGTGGGCCCAAGTTCATAGGCCTTAGATGAATCAAATGGGCCTAGCCGATAAACATTTCATACATCAAATGGGTCTAACCCATAGGTCCTTTGTAAGGCAAATGGGCTTAACCCAAAGGCCTAAACCATTCAAATGGATCGACTATTCGGATGCATCACATGCATCATAGTGGGTCCCACTGTCCAGTGGACAGTGCTAATAAGACACATATGTCACAAGGGGGCCCACCGTCCACTGGACGGTGGAGCACAACACATATATCATGGTGGGAGTTCACCGTCCACAGCCGGTGGACGGTGTGTTAAGACTCATACATTAATGGTGGGGTCCACAGATGTGGCCCACCATGATACCCAAATGCCATCCGAGCCATTCATAAGGCCTCTCGGGCCTAGGTGGAGGGAAAACAAAAATTTCAGCTTGATTCAATACCTCTGTGGGCCCCAAAAACCTTTCAACGGTAGGATTCAATTCACATTGTTTCGCGTGGTGTGGGCCACCAGAGTTTTGGATCTGACTCATCTTTGGAGGGGGGCCCACCACCGGGATGGCCCACCTAATGAACAAGTCGGATGACAAATAACCATTACTGTGGGGCCCACGTGCAGGGCCGTGGGCCACCCCACGAACGCCCGTTATAAGGCCTGCACGCGCCTGCGTGCAGGCACTGCCGCTGACGCATGAGGCAGAGGCAAAGGCCTTGCCTCATGAATTTTGACTTTTTAAAAAAACAAGTCTTTCTGGGGTTTTTCATGCGTGGGGTCCACTTCGCCAAAATCTGACCCGACCATATTGTTCAGTGGCTTGATGCCGTCCAAATGAGTCCAGAGTTCGAATTTTTTTGATGAAAGGAAATGAAATAAATTAAGAAAATGATGTTTGAATGGTGAGGGTGCGATCTATGACGCTATGGCCCACCAGGTGATTGGATTAGCTCCAAACTTCTACCCAACGGCTAAAATGCCGTGGGTAAGAGGATGGACGGCTTGGATTGATCATAAACATCAAGGTGGGGCCTGTGCAAGTGAGCCACCCAAGTTCACCTTCTTTCCTTCTTTCCCCCTTTTTTTTTTCTCTTAGAAACGTCCAGCGTCCCTGACGCTGGACGGTTTTTGATATATATTTTTTTTTGATAGTGGTGGGCCCTGATGAAGTGGACCACCACATGATGGGCGGCATGGGAGTAACATCTAAGGTGGGCCTCACTTGAATAAAATAAATACATCAAGATGGGATCTATTCAAGTGGGCCACACCATCCTATTGCAATAAATAAAATAAAATAAAATAAAATAAAAGTGAGAGGGAGAGACATGGAGAGTGGGACACGGCTTGTGATGGAGGGACCCCGTCATTATGGGCCCTCCCTTGCAAGAAAATTATACAATAAATGGATCCCTTGCACATGGGACCATTGAAAATGTAAATCAACGGTGGAGATCCATTCTCCACCGATATGGACGGTCTAGATGACCTTCCTAAATGAAAATAAACATCATGATGATCCAAATGGTCCATCGGCCACAAATAAGGGTCCCAAGTGAGATCCACACCATGGATCGGTGGGCCTCACTTGGTCCACCATAAAATCAAGAAAATCTACCCTATAGAAGCACCCACCGTCCGATCTTCTCGCTCCTAGAGGTTCCTTGACACCTTGTCTTCAACTTCAATGGCTAAGATGAAGAATGGAGGGTTGAGATGAAAGATTTTGGGGTAGGGAGGTGGGCCACTTGAAGCTTAGGGATCTTTGCAAAAATTCCATACGTATGGAGTTTTGAAAATCCTTTGTTGCTTGGAAATTTTGAAATGAGAAAGAGAGAAAGAGAGAGAGTGATGTAAAGGGA
This sequence comes from Magnolia kwangsiensis, assembly GCA_037074715.1. Taxonomy (NCBI): domain Eukaryota; kingdom Viridiplantae; phylum Streptophyta; class Magnoliopsida; order Magnoliales; family Magnoliaceae; genus Magnolia; species Magnolia kwangsiensis. Next base: position 101,370,026 of record CM073577.1, on the reverse strand, counting down.
GAGAGAGAGAGTGATGGATGGATGGGTGAGTGATGGTTGTGTAAGAAAAGTATGGGTTAGGAAGACTTTTGTGGCTTTTTGTGTAAGAAAGGTATGGGTTTAGAAGACTTTGTTTGCTTTTGTGTAAGAGAGGTATGGGTTTGGGAGACTTTTGTGGTTGCTTGGGAAAAGGGATGGAAGTGATGTGTACTTGACATGTGATGGGTTGATGGGTGATTGATTGATGGGATTGATGTGATTGATGTGACACATCATTGAGATTCCCTTGGTTTTCGCAACGCGCGGCGTTTTCTCGCACCGAACGTTGGCTCATATCTCTTGATCAGGGTATCGCCTTGGCGCGCGAGTCGCGGTATCAAAACCGCGGTGACGGTGCGGTCGCTATGGTATTGGTCTCGGGTTGAGTCGACTCGGGTTGTCGGCACATGAATCTGGGTCGCGCGTCGATATCGGTTAAGGGTCGAAAGTTGCCGAAATTCGACCAGTAAGACCGCGGAAGTGTACGGAACAAGATACGGGTCTTACATATAATCTAACGATCGTGACATAAATCACTACCACTGTGCTCTACACCACGTCATCGGCACATGCAGTGCGATGTTATGAACATGATTACCAAGTTCTTATTAGTCCTTTTCATACAGCAGGATTGGGAAGCTAAGGCACCTCCCTTATATCAATTTGTAAACAATGATCCATTCTAGGGTCATTAGTCCTTACAAATCTCATACGATATTCTATTCTAGGTCACTGTAAAGGGCTCATCACCAATCAATACACGCCTAGTATACCTTAGTTACTACAAGAAGGCTCGTCGCCTGTCTACAGTATCAAGGTATGCTCGAGGTCACTACAGAGGGCTCGTCACCAATCAATTTAGGCCGACAGCACAAATATAGTGTCTCATACCACCATAATCAGCTCACGAGTCTAGATTGCTCACTGGTCACTACGGGGAGGCTAGTTTTCCTAGCGTAGGCCGACAGCTAGACCATGGTGTCCCATACCACTATGTCTGGCTCATGAGTCTTAGCGGATCGCGGTACCAAGGTTAATGGGATTTTCACTAGTGAGTTCGGTACCTTTGATTCAAACAGTAGCATCCAAACATGGTGAACATACATCGGTCCATCGGGTTAGTTGATAAGCTCAACTAGGCCAAGCGCACATTGAGTTGATCGACATGGAATGCATAAGCACTCCGTGTGGCCTAACCACTGTCGAACATCCCAAGTACAACTCGGATTCGTCGAACACATCCTATGTGGTGAAAACAACATCAACCACTAGTTTAAGAGCTGTTACCGATCACCTGGACTGTAATACAGTCCCAACTATGTATAATCTCAATAATAGATATTTAAATCAAATCTTATATTCATATGAACATGTTATGAAATACAACTTAAACATGAATACAGTACATGGAAGAAATCATACACACAGTTAACATGAATAAAATAGGCTAAACAATTCATGGAGGAAATCATACACACTAGTAAGGTGATTGAGATTCATATCTCAATCCCCATAAAAATCATACTTTACTAAATACTAACCCATTCAGGCATTTATACAAACACTTAGACTACACTATTCAACATACATCGTGTATGTTGGCCATATTACATATTAGGGAAAATCCTTTCATCAAGGAGTTGTTGTATACATAACAATCATGTACTAACGACAATTAATCATGACAATCGTAACATCAGATTTCATATGCATACAAACATTTTAACATACACATGAAGTATTCTATTTACAACATAGGTTATACATATACGTAAAATAAAACGGATAACACATTTGGCATGTTTAATAGCATCCACGAAAAGGATAAATCATTATCTAACATTAAAAGTCTTGTAAACCATAACCTAAACGTATATAGTCCGCACCTTAAGCCAGAAAACGCGTAACGGATATGATTTAAACGATAAGTCTTCGTCAACGACGGATGGGCAACCTAAGGCATGAATTCGGTTAGTTACAACAATATTTAGACTATTCTAAGCTCCAAAATAGGTTAGGGTTTGATTGACTTACCCAAAAATGGAATTAGAATCATCGAAATAATGATTTCGATACGATGGATTGGTGCAAAGAGGAACTGGGAAGAATCCCAAGATGAAACACCAACTTCTCTCTCACTTCTCTCACTTTTCTTAGCTAGGGTTGAAAATTCGTATGGGATATGTGAGAGAGGGTTTAAAGCCCTTATATTAGCCCAAAACTGACGAAAACAGCCCTAGGGGCAAGGTATACTTAGGTTATAACCAAATCGGGCTTATTCTGATCCAATGGAACACTTCTGGAGGTCCTCTTATTAAATATGGTCGGACTTAAGCTCACTAATATAGGATCTTAAGAAAGTTAAGTTTTCAGTCCGATCGGATTTTCAGATCGACCATGGTGGACCAGTTTCAGTTCAACGGTCACCGAAACTTGATTAGGGCCACAAGTACTTTGACATGTGTGGGCCAACTTCCCTGATCCGGGGGTGAATTTGGGTAAAAAACCAATGGTCAGAATGCTTATAAATGACGCGCAAGTGACACGACTCAGATTACTTAAATTCATATTTAATTTTTTAAAAACCTTCACTTTCTCACACTCTTCACTCCGAACTCAAGAAAATAGTCTCAGGACATCGTTTGGGCTTGATTTTTGAGGTGATAGTCAAGTCCAACTAGGCGGCTATAACTATCTAAGTTCATCACTATTGGACTTTCGACGTGCGGTCAAGATCCAATACGAAGTTTCTAAATGCTCTCGTGAGCAACTAGGTTTAGAGTTAGATCCTAGATTTCAGTGTAATGTAGCGTTAACAATTCTATAGGCTTTGGGTCTTACAGATCGTATTTAAAGTGGTTGGTGCTAATTTCATAGGTAATCTACTTTAGCGCTAGTTAATTCACGTTAAATTTCTAAAGAATTGAGTTCTAAAAGATTTCTGCTAAAGGTGGTACTCGGGTCTAAGTATGGATTTTTCTAGGACGTTACATCTTGGGATGCTACGAGGAGGATTTTCAACATCAGTTTGATTCATAATAAGCATAACCAAAGGCATAACCCACAAACAACAACCAACAACTCCAACACATTTCCACTATGACAAAAAACTTTATAAGTACAATGAGAATAAAGGAAAATACAATGATAAAAAAAACTTCAAGTCGATCTGTGACATGCTCAAGCCTCAGTACTGTTGCCATCCAAAGTCATGTGCACACAACGGTTATATATAAGCTTATAGAAAGATTAAAGGGTGGTGAAAGTGTATGGGCAAGGTAGTAATATAATTATACAATATCAGAGTAATGCGAAATATGCTGATAAATTCATGAATACTGTTGGCCGTACCAAGGCCATGCGATGTGAGGCATGAATGATGTAGGTCGTACAAAGGCCATGCGATGCGAGATGCAACTTAAGCATACAAATCCTCATCTAAGTCCATATATCAATACAGCTCAACTTTGGGATATCACCGGGGTCTAGCACACTCCAAACTAGATTGTCACCCCATCGTACGCAATAAGGCGAGTGGAAGAGACCTTACTATCCGCCTGCCAATATTGGGCTCGGCTCATCGATAGTGGACGATTCCTCGAGCTGATCAAACTCAGCTTAGCTTTGCCCCCTCCACTCAGGCGAGTAAGGCCGCACCCCCTTCCAACCGACCATGATACAATGAAAAGCATGACCGTCTGGTAATCGGCACTCGGTGCTCCTGTACCCACTTGGTCTAAACATTGGAGCAACCTCCTGGTATCATAAGGGTTTAAGAACTTTCATCCAGGGATATCTATAACACCCCATATAGAAAAAAAATTTAGTATCCAATCTTGTCAACCATGATACGGTTGTGGAGGCGACGACCCTGATGTCGCTAGGGCGTATAGTAACCATATCACACAATGTGAATGCATGAATCACACTATCCAGTCATGTAACAAACATGCACGTGTCATGCGCTCATGTGGAATAACACTGCCTATTCAGGAGCCCCTAAACAATCTGCCTGAAGGCATATGCTACGATCAAACATTCCTCATATCAAGCATATATATGATGTATATGGGCATGAGTCATGGAATTATACTAAACATGTTATAAAGTAATAAACTATCCTTACAATACAGTTGGGCCTAAACGACCTACACACAACAAGTACGACCTACTAATAGGTCCTAGGGAGAGTCATAATGTGGACATTTAACTAACATTATACATGCAATGTGGACGTCAAACTATCATTGCTCCCAAGGCATAGTCCGTCGTAAACATCATTATATAAGCTATGTTGGGATCACACATTGCAATGGACCTTAGGTACATCCCATTGGGCCTTAAATACATTAAATGAGCCATATCACATGGGCCTTATATTTATCAAGTAGGCCACATCAATGGGCCGCACCAATGGGCTTTATGTACATTGCAATGGGACATAACCCATGGGCCTCAGAATGCATCAAAATGGGTCTCGTAACATGGGCCTTATATATATCAAAGTGGAACCACGGGCCATGAATAAATCAAATGAGACTCATAACATGGGCCTTACATCCACATCAAAGTGGGCCTCAACCACGGGCCATGAATAAATCGAATAGGCCTCATAACATGGGCCTTACATCCACATCAAAGTGGGCCTCAACCACGGTCCATGAATAAATTGAATGGGCCTCATAACATTGGCCTTACATCCACATCAAAGTGGGCCTCAACCACGAGCCATGAAAAAATTGAATGGGCCTCATAACATGTGTCTTACATCCACATCAAAGTGGGTCTCAATCACGGGCCATGAATAAATCGAATGGGCGTCATAACATGGGCCTTACATCCACATCAAAGTGGGCCCCAACGAACTACCACAGATAAATCAAGATGGGCCTCAATCACATACCAAGGTGGGGTCCACTTGAACTATGGATCTGGTTCACTTTTTAGCTCATGCCATAAAATAAGCCTCTAAAAATGGATGGATAGATTGGATGCAGCACCTGCATCATGGTGGGTCCCATATAAATGGACGGCATGGGGAGAACACATCCAGCAATGGGGGTCCCACCGTCCAGCCCTGGATGGTGTGGTGAAAACACATGCACCATGGGGGGTTCCATCGTTCATGGTGGACGGTGTGAATAAAACACATACATCATTGTGGGTCCCACGTGGGGCCCACTGTAACGTTTGCTTGCCATCCAATCTGTTCATAAAGCCACAGAGGCCTGCACGAAGGGTGAAAACAAATTTCATATTGATCCAAAACTTCTGGGCCACAAAAGATTTCAATGGTAGATGGTTGCACCCCACTGTTTCCACTGATGTCGGCCACCTGAGCTTTAGATGTGGCTATTTTTTTGAGGGTGCCCACTTCAAGCAGGGGCCCACCTAATGGATAGTTTAGATGACAAATAAGCATCATGGTCGGCCCCATGGCTGGGGCCATGTGTCCCTGCCTGTTTCACGCTGAAACCAGTAGCGTCCTGCTGCACAGCAGCAGCAGGCTCTGCACCTTATGTATTTTCATTTTATTTTTTTTAGAAATCTCATTTTTTTGAGGTTTTTCATACATGGGGCCCACATCGTAAGAATTCACCCTGTCCACTGATTTCTACAGCCCATAACAAATCCATCAAGACCAATATTGGGCATCTTTTTGGCGTGTAGGGAAAATCGAGTGAATTTAAATGGTGAAAGTCACCGTTTACTAAGGTACGGGCCACCCGTTAGTCAGATCAGCTTCATTTCTCGGCTCAACACCTAAAATGGTCCGATGAAAAGGATGGACGGCGTGGATTGAATACATACATCAAGGTGAGGCCTATATGAGTGTGTCACCCCATAAGCTTGAAAACAAGCTAATATTTGTGTTTTCCCAATTCTCGTCCAGCGTCCCCGGGACGCTGGATGGTTAGGCATAAGACATGCATTGAGGTGGGCCTTGCTTAGGTGGACCACCAAATGATTAATGGTGTGGGTACAACACATATAAGGTGGGCCCCACTTATAGATTTCTTGGATAAGATACATACTTCATAGTGGGGTCCATCTTGATGGGCCACACAACTACATCATCATCACATGAAAAGAAAATGCAAAAAGAGAGGGGGGGGGGAGAGAGAGAGAGAGAGAGAGAGAGAGAGAGAGAGAGAGAGAGAGAGAGAGAGAGAGAGATAGAGAGAGAGAGAGAGAGAGTGGGACATGAGTGATGGAGGGACCCCGACACTATGGGCCCTTCCTTGCAATCAATCATACATCAAGTGGGCCCTAAAGCATGTGGGCCCACCAAATCAAAGATCAACGGTGGAGATTCCTTCTCCACCAAAATGGAAGGTCTAGATGACCCTTATTAACTAGAAAGTAAACATCATGATGGGGTCCATGAAAATTTTCCCCATCATGGAATGATCATGATGATCAAAGTGGGCCATCCTCCACATCTTAGGGTCCCAAGTGAGATCTAAACCATTGATCGGTTGGCCTCACTAGGTTCATCATAAACACATAAAAATCTATCCTATAACGCACCCACCGTTTGATCTTTTTTCTCCCTTGGCTTCCTTAGTTCTTTAGCTTCGATTCCAACAGAGGAGATGAGGTTTGGATGGTTGAGATGGGAGATGAAGGGGTAGGAAAGGTGGGCCACACTTGTTGCTTGGGAGGGATTGGAGAGGCTTGGACGTGTGATGCTTTCTTACTTGAGAAAGAGTTTTTTTTTAGATATGATAATGAGAGAGAGGGTTGTAGAGAGAGAGAGAGAGAGAGAGAGAGAGAGAGAGAGAGAGAGAGAGAGTGATGGGTGATGGTGTGATGGATATGGTGAGTGATGGGTGTAGGAATTTTTTGACTTTTGTGGCAAATGGTGTAAGAAAAGTATGGGCAAGTGTAAGAAACTTTTAACTTTAGGGGTTGCTTGGGGAAGGGTGAGAGGTTATGTGTACTTGACATGTACTTGACCCTTGATGGGATTGATTAATGGATTGAGGTGATATGTTGTAGAGATTCTTTTGGGTTTTTGCATGAGAGGCATTTTCCTCGCACCGAACGCTGACCCACATCTCCTGACCAGGGTATCGGATCGGCACGCGAGTTGTGGGATCGAAATCGTGGCAACGACGCGTCGCTAGGGTACAAGTCTTGGGTTGAGTCGACTCGGGTTGATGGATTGTGACTCAGGGTCGTGCGCAAATATCGGTTAAGGGTCAAAGGTTTTCAGAATTCGATCGGGAAGACCATGGAAGTCTACGGAACGGTACGATCTAGGATACGGGGCTTACAGCTCTCCCTTCCTAATAAAAATTTTATCCTCAAAATTTACACAATCATCATAACTAGACACAACTCATGAGGAATACAGAACATAATCATCACTATATAAAATTAGAGATAATATACAAAGTACAACACATGATCAATCATCAAAGAGATGGGGATAACGCTCTCGAATCTCGGCCTCGCACTCCCAAGAAACCTCCTCCACAGAATGGTGACCCCACTGAACCTTCACCAATGGAATAACCTTGGGCCTGAGGACCTGCTCCTTTCTATCAAGCATACGAACTGGCTGCTCGATGTAAGAAGCGTCCTCACGAACCTATAGCAGCTGCCAATCAATAACGGGAACTATGTCTGACCCACACTTTCTCAACATAGAGATATGAAAAATGTTGTGGACGCTAAACAACTGAGATGACAAGGCAAGACGATAGGTCACGGCGCCAACGCACGTATTGATCTTGAAACGTCTTATGAATCTCGGGGCAAGCTTGCCCTTCGCTCCAAATCGAACTACTCCCTTCATGGGCAAGACCTTGAGATACACATGGTCCCCTACATAAAACTCTAAGGGACGACGCTAACGATCAGTAAAACTCTTCTACCAGCTCTGAGCTGTGTGCATCCTCTGCCTGATGATATCAATAGCCTCTAACGTCTCCGACACAAGCTCGGGACCTAGGAGATGGTGCTCTCCAACCTCGGTCTAACAACTCGGTGATCTGCATGGTCTGCATATAGTACCTCAAAAGGAGCCGTGCCGATGGTCGCCTGATAGTTGTTGTTGTACACGAACTCAACCAATCGCAGATGCTCATCCCAACTACCCCCAAAATCAATCGCGTAGGCTCGAAGCATAACCTCAAGGATTTGGTTGGCCCTCTCGATCTGGCCATCGGTCTGTGGATGGTACGCGGTGCTGAGCTACAAATCAGTCTCCATCGCTCTCTAGAAGCTCCCCCAAAACTGAGATGTGAACCTCAAATCTTAGTCAGAAACGATCGAGACTGGAACACCATGCAGTCTCATAACCTCCTCGATAAATAACCCCACAAGTCAGTCCATAGACCAAGTCACATGCATCGCAAAGAACTGTGCCTACTTCATCAGATGATCCACAACAACCCAGATGGCATCATGATCGTGCTGAGTCCTCGACAAGTCCATAATAAAATCTGTCGACACGTGCTCCCACTTCCACATCGGGACACTCAATGGTTGCAATAGACCAGGGGGTCTCTGATGATTGGCCTTGACACGCTGTCACGTGTCACACTCGGCCACAAAACTGGAAATCTGACGCTTCATCTTCGCCCAAAAATACTGTCATCTCATGTCACGTTACATCTTCATCGAGCCAGGGTGGATAGAAAACCACGATCGATGTGCCTCAGTTATAAGATGTTTGCATAACTCAGGAATATTCGAGACATATAATTAGCCTCTGAAGCAAAGTCCACCATCTGTACCAATCTGCTAAGTTGTCTGACTCTCGGATGCTACCTCAGCCATATAACTCTGTAATGACTCATTAGCCTGCTGAGCCTCGATCACCCTTACGACAAGAGAGGGTTGAATCAACAGGCTTAATAACTGCATGATAGAAGACTGCAGGCCGAACTCAAAATCATACTCTGCTACATCCTCGAGCATCCGCCACTCCTGAATCTTCATATGCACCACTAGGCCTCGTGGCTGATGGCTGAGGGCATCCGCCACCACGTTCACCTTACCCGGGTGGTACTGAAGATCGAAATCATAGTCTTTCAGGAGCTCCATCCAACGCCTTTGCCTCATATTCAACTCAAACTACGAGAAGAGGTACTTCAAGCTCTTGTGGTCAGAAAAGAGCTCGAACCTGACCCCATAAAGATAGCGTCTCCACAACTTTAGTGCGAAGACGACTGCTACTAGCTCCAAATCATGCGTGGGGTAGTTCAGCTCATGGACCTTGAGCTGACGAGATGCGAAAGCCACTGGTCTCTCGTGCTACATCAGCACAACATCTAAACTAATATACGAGGCATCAGTAAATGCAATAAATCTGTCACTCCCGTAGGGAAGAGTGAGGATAGGAGCAGACATTAGAAAGTTATTTAACTCCATAAATTCTCACTCGCAGGCGTCAATCCAAATAAACTCTGCGCCCTTCCGAGTTAACCTGGTTAGCTGGGATGCAATACGAGAGAAGCCCTCCATGAAATGCCGGTAGTAGCCCACCAAACTCAAGAAACTGCAGATCTCGAATGCATTCGTGGGATGGCCCCACTGACGCACTGCCTCAACCTTTGAGGGGTCCACTGCGATGCCCTCTGTAACGCCCTGAAAAAATCTGTACTTGGGCTCGAGTGCCAACTCGACTAGAAATCGTGTATGATTAATTCCCTTAGAAAATAAGTGTAAGTTAGCTAGCGCAACGCTAGAGTAGCTGGAAAATAGTCCCTGATCACTTTAAATACGTTATACAAGACCTAATGCGAGTAGAACCAATGACGCTATAATACTCTAAAACCTCGGATCAAACTCTAAACCAGTTTGTTCTCTGGACCTCTTTGAAACTTTGTATTGGATCTAGACCGCGCGTCGAAAGTTTGATATCTATAATCTTAGACCGTTATAACCGCCTAGCTGGACTTGACAATCATTTCGAAAATCAAGTCCAATCGACATTCACAGGCTATTTCATTGAGCCTGGAGTGAAGAGAGTGTGAATAGGGTTAGATTTGAAATTTGAAATTCAAATCTGGCACATGACTTGACGCGTCAGTATTAAGCATTCTGACCGTCAGAATTCAGCCAAATTACACCCTCGGATCAGAAAAAATTTCTATTTCATATCATGAGACTTGTAGACCTGATCTACGTGCGGTGACCGCTGACCTGAAACTGGACCGCCACGTGCGATCTACGAACACTACTGGTCTGAAAATGGGATGTGAGCGACATCCGACGTGCATGAACTTAAGTCCGATCGCGTTCGGCCAGGGGACCACCAGAAATGCCTTTTTGGACCGAAACAGCCCCGATTTGGTTAGGTATCAAGTAAACATTGTTCCAAAGCTTGTTTTGGATGAGTTTTGGGTTATAAAAGGGGCTTAAACCCTCACTCCTCTCACCCATTCGAATTTACTAGAAACCCTAGTAAGAGTGAGAGAGAAAGTGAGAGTTTGTGAGAGAAGGTAGGAGAGTTTTTCTTGCTGCTTGTACTACCTGCTGCACATGTTTAAGCCACGCAATCCAATCACTTTTTCGATGATTTCTCCACGTTTCTAGGTAAGCAAATACCCTAAATAATTGCTGATTTGAGGTTCCGTCATTTCCATAGAGAAGTAGCTTATGGATCTTGTGTATTAGGTTGCCTATTCGCCGTAGACGAAGCGTATACGCTCCGTTCGAATCAATACACTTACAGGAGAAAAGGTGCAGATTTTAGACACTTTGATTGACTGTTTCCAATGCTTTCAATGTCGTTTAATAGTAGATTATCGACGGCAATGCCTTTTGACATGTACAACATGCTGTCCATTTCCTGTTTCCTAAGCAGACGAAAAATATGAGATTTATGACATTTTAGTCATTTATAGGAAATACTGTTTTCATCCATATTTTACTGATGTGATTGACATGGCTTCTTGTCGCATTAGGATACTAGGAATGTGTGTATAATTAATTTGGCGAAGAGATTCGCCTAAATGCACACTTCGAGTCGACATACTATATGTAGACTTAAGTGTGTAGTTTAAGTGTTTGTATAAATGCTTGTATTAGTATGTATTGAATTAAATGGTGTTACGAATTAGTTTGAGATTTGAATTCTCAATTAATGTGCTGATGTAAATGATTTCCTACATGTTAGCTATATGCATGATTTCATTATATGCATGAAATACATGTGTTAGATGATTCACTCAAGTTGTATGTTATAACATGTGTTAACATGCTCACATTGTTGTATTTCATTTCCAATATTCTTATATGATTGCTGTTGTGGATTCATAATTGTTTGGGACTATACCTAGTCCAGGCAGTCGGCAACCGAGTAAATTTGTGGTTGGCTTATCTTTGCCACGAACTACGCGTCGATGAACGCGAGCCGTGTTTTGGAATTGGCGGCAGTGGTTAGGCCACACGAGGTGATTTACGCACTTCATGTCGTTCGACTTGAGATGCGCTCGTGCTAGTCGAGTCCGTCAAGTAACCCGACTGGCCATTGTATGTTCACCCTGTATGAGTCATAACTGCTTGAACCTAGGGTACTGAACTTACCATTGTAAACCCTGTCAACCATGGTACCTTGATCCACAAAGACTCATGAGCCGGGCATGGTGGTATGGGACACCGTGGTCGAGCTGTCGGCCTACGCTGGGGCCACAAACCTCCCCGCAGTGACCAGTGAGCACCTATGACTCGTGAGCAGATTATGGTGGTATGGGACACTATATTCTAGCTGTCGGCCTACACTGATCAGGCGACGAGTCCTTTGTAGTGACCACGAGCGTACTCTGAGTCTACAAGAGGCGACGACCCTTCCGTAGCAATGAGAGTACAGTAGGCCTGTATTGATAAGGTAATGGGGGAGCAGTGCAATAAGTGCGAGCAACAGCCCTGACAGCCCTTGCAGTGACCTACAAAATATACATCGTATGAGATTACTAGGAGTGACGACCCTAGACAGGATCTGTGTTGGGATTGATATAAGGGAAGTACCTTAGTTTTCCAATCCTACTGTATGAATGGACTAATAATAACTCGATAATCATATCACCATCACATTGCATGTGCCTGGAAGATGTGGAGCATTGAGCGGTACGCAAGCATGCCGTGGGTGTAAGATGGTGCCGTATGAGGGAGAATATCGGTGAGGGCATCCATCATGTCATGTCATATTGCATTAACAACAGTATTAGGAATGTTTGATTTACTGCTTTACTATTATCGCATGATTGATTTGAGAACATGCTAATCTTTGATCTATTATTCCACTGAGTTAGCTACTCACTCCCACGTTACGGGATGATGTTTGCAACACCCACCAGACCCTATCTTAGATGTAGGTGAGGCAGCGATTCAGGAGGCAGAGCCGGACTATGATGAGGACCAGGACGAGTTCTCATATATGCAGTACCACGACGACTTTGCTTAGGTGGCCTGGATCGGCGGAACTTCTCAATGGGACTACTTTTGACATTTTGATTTTGCTTATTTACATGTATATGAGACTCAGAGATGTATTCATACTTTGGAGACAGTTGAGATCTACTTTGTTTTCCATACAGTGATATATATATATTCTTTGGTCTTCCGCTTGCTTTTATCACTGGATCTGGAGTATGAATTGTAGATTTGGTATACTTTTACTCATGTGAATGCTTTAACTCAGAAAACATTGAATCATAATCATTTTTGTTGCATAAGTGAATGTCTGGAACTCGGGAGTTGAGTTTATACACGACCTCTGATTTTCAGGGTGTTACAAGTTGGTATCAGAGCATGAATGAGATTATACCAGGCCTGGGTTATGGTCACGCGACGTACGCTGTCTCTTCCTTTGACTTAGGTGGGTGCGAGAAAGGTCTAGAAACACTTATAGGATCGCAGATTCGCCAATAGGCGAGGTCTATTCGTATCGATCGCGCGATCTAGTCCGTAACGCATCTAGGGTCGCGTGAAGCGACCTGAGTAGCTCCTAGGTTGTAGGTAGGTGGGTTGAGAAATTTTTTGAATAATTCTAAACCTGTAAATATGAATTCTTGGGCTGTGGGACAACCACAACCCTTATATTCAATCGCTAGGATTTAAAAATCCCGTTTCACCTAAATTCTTCAAAATTCTTCCTCTCACCACTCCATTCTTCAATTCTTTCTTATTATTTTCATGTTAGGCATTGATCCTAATGTGAAAATGATATAAAATCATACTTCGATAAAATTTTATAGTGAATAGTAAAATTTCATGAAAACTGGCTATTAGGCCATTCTAAGTTTGCAATATTTAGCAACTAATGGGCTAGATGGATGTATTAGCTCCTTCTACTCCAAAATCATATGCTTCATAATAGGGGATTGCATTCAGGTTTACAGATTGGCCCTAGAAAGCCTCGAATGGAAGTTTGGACCTCCTTAGGTCAAATTACAATGATCTGGGGTGAGGACCATACATATTTGGAGTCCCTGGGGTAGGGGGGACCCAACCCATGGGGTCCCACCGGTCGGATTGAAGACCGGTTGGTGATGCCATCGCCGATGGGTGGGGCCCACTTGCTGTGTGGGCCAACCATCGAAAACCCCTAAAAAGGGCACTTCCTTCATAAACAGCCCCCTCCCTAGCTCCCTTGCTCGTTTTCTTGCTGCCCTATCTCAAACCGTGACCCCAAATCACTCCCAAATCCTTCCATTGCTGAAAACGACCCCATCCCATACCTCCAACGTGATCAGCAACCCTCTCCCTCTCCGATCTCATCCGTTGGAGCTCCTAAACGTGCTTAAATCGTGTGGAGCTCCATTCCCCTTTTTCTTTCTCTTTTCTATTTGAAAATCCATCTTAGGGAAGCTTGAAGCATCCCTCTACAACACCTAAATTTCCTTTTTTCTGTTTGGACAGCCATTTCTCTACATTTCCCCCATTTTTCATGGCTTTTGTTGAAGCCATTTTAGGTTTTTTATCTTTCTCCACCATCCTCTCTTTGGTGGGAAAGAGAAAGACCGCAGCAGATGAGGCTGGGCGTAGTCGCCCGAAGCAATCAAGAAGACCGAGGGGTGGCACCGCTACCTCAAGCACCGCCGTAAGTCCAAGCACAGCCCGAGAGTTCCATACAAAGTGGGATTTGGATCTCCATACTCAACTTGGGCGAGTGATATTGGCAGAGATGCCTTACGGTGAATATACTAACCGTAAGGTGTTGTTTGAGGCAGACGTGGAAGGGCGACTCTTCGACAAATTCCTATTGTTCGAGCGCATTGAAGCTGCACATTGGGGTCCACTCTTTGAAGCCCATTCTCGTGCTAATGTGATCACCATTCGTGCCTTCTACGCTCGTATCTAGAATCCTACACTGGAGCCATTGCAGTTCAAGATTTCTTTTGGTAGAGACCGTATGGCTACGATCGATGTTCGGTTGATAGCGCGACTTCTGAACGTGCCCCTTGGTGATGTTCATCCTAGTGCAAAGAATTTGAGGAGTAGGAGTGAGCGAGATCACCGTACCAGGTTCCTATGCGGTAGTCTGGTTCCATGGCAGCCTAACAATAGCCTCAAGGCGTTTCATATTTCTGATGATTTGTGCCTGCTGCACCACATTTGCACGTTCAACGTGTATCCCAGGTCGACAAATCGCATTGAGTGTACGCGCCTTATGGTTAATTTCTTATATCAGGTGGCCCAGGGAGAAAATGTGTGTATGACCACTTTCGTGTTACGACAGATTATCCTCATAGAAAAATCAAGAAGAACGTCTAAGTTGCTTCCTTTTGGCCGACTTATATGCAAGTTCGCGCTTGAGTTTGCTTAAAAACTTGGGCCGGAATTTCCAGTTCTGATTCACTGCATTGATGAGTCTACCATGATCAAGATGAAGATCAGGTCTCAGTACCGTGAGACTCAGCTTGAGGAGGATAGCGAGGATGATTTTGATGATGAAGAAGATCCAAGTGAGGGAGGACCTGGAGCAGAAGTTGAGGAAGAAGTCTAGGAAGAGGTAGAAGAGGAGGCTCAGGATACAGATGAGAGCCCTCCTCCTTCTTCTCAGGCTACCGGTGATGATCGCATTTCCTGAATTGAGGAGAGCCAGGTCGCATTGCGAAGGAAAGTTCAAAAACTTCGGACTGAGGTCGAGGATACCAAGGCCGTTATGAAGAGGAAATTCGACAAGGTGACTCGGACCTTGAAGGCGATCCTGTGCTGCTTGCAGGATAAGGGTGCTCCTCCTCCGTCACCCGACTCAGACTAGCGATGAGATCTTAGATGTTGTTGGTAGCAGTTAGTCATTTCCTACTTTAAGTTTTGTAAGCCTGTTAAGGCTAGTAGTTTACTTATGTTGCTGTTGTAACTTTAATTATCTTAGTTCCCATGTACTTCTTGTCATGATGCTTGTAAGGAGATATCCCTTGTATTGTGAAAATTTTGATTAAATGAAATGCATGGAATGCCTTTGACTCTTTATGTGAATGATTGCGGTGTGTTTGTGCTATTGAGACTGACAAGGTTGCGCCTTATTTTGAATATAGGGAATGCCGCCAAAGGCTACACGGAGCACAGCTCGGCTTACATTGGGTGAGCCTATGGATCAGGCTCCTTTGCAGTCTGATGTTCATGCAGACCCTCTTGTAGGTCCGATTCCTAAGACAGCACGTGCGTCTCAGCCTACTACTGGTCCTACAGTTGGACCACAGCCTTTCACACCACCCGTCAGAGAGCAGTACTATGCGTCTTCTTCGACGCAGTACATGCCACAGCCTGCTTCACTCCGGATAGATTTGAGCAAATGATGGCCATGATGCAGTAGCAGCAGCAGCTCCTGACTACTATAGTGGGGACTCTAGCCCAGGGTGGGAGTGTGACTCCACCTGCACCACCTGCGCATCCAGCTGAGGATGCCGATACATATGCTCCAGAAGAGGGCATGGCTCATCCTGTACCACCTGCTTACCCTGCGGGGAATGCCGCAGACACACGGGGCTTACTAGAGTGATTCCAGCGCTTACGGCCTCCCACTTTTACGGGTTCTCATAGACCCGAGGAGGCCGAGTATTGGCTCGACTATGTGTCGAAGATACTGCGGATGCTGCATTGTTCAGAGGCTGAGCAGGTCGAGTTGGCTATGTTCTTGTTCGAGCGGGAGGCCAGCTTATGGTGGGACAGTGTGTTGCGGACCGTTGCCGCTGATTACATATGGACCTGGATAGCGTTCAAGTTCTGTTTCCAGGAGAAATACTATCCCCAGACGTATAGGCATGATCGGGAGAACGAGTTTCTGCGCCTCAGACAGGGAGGCATGACAGTGACTGAGTATGAGCATCGGTTCACTGAGTTGGGCAGATACGTCCCAACTATATTGGCAGATGAGCAGATGTACATACGACGCTTTTCTGAGGGTTTGCGATAGGATATTTGGTCGAAGATGTGTTGTGTGAGCATTCCCTCCTATGCAGAGCTGATTTACATATCCATGCGGACAGAACAGGATGTGGATCTACTTACACGATCTCGTAGCCTTATTGCTCCTAGGCCACGACCAGAGTTACAGGACAGGCCCTTTGTGAGCAAGAGGCCTCGCGCCGACCCTCCTTTTAGGGCCACAGTGCCAGTACCACTGTTGCGGTGCCTCGATTTATCATGTACTTATTGTGGAAAATTGGGCCATTTGGCACAGAGTTGTTTCGCTCTAATGCGGGACAGTGGGTTCTCACCGTCGTAGAAGATCGACCGTACATGCTCACAAGCTATATCAACACCGCCTTTACGGTTGGCTCCTACGCACCCTTCCTTCAGACCTCCGGTATCTCAGTTCAGGCCACCTTTACGGCCCACGGAACAGCAGCCGAACCGGCCACAGCAGGCGCGGGTGCATGCCTTGACAGTTGAGGCAGCCGCGACAGAGACTTCTCAGCATTCGGCCTTTGATGTCATTACCCACATCGGAGGTATTCCTATTCTTGTGATGGTGGACACAGGATCCACGATTTCATTGATATCACATGCCATAGTCAGGCACATTGGGCTACCGACTATTAGGATGGAGGAGGTGCGAGTTTATACAGCTCACGGGTCCTTTACAGATGCCACCCTGATGTGTGAGGGCTGTTTGGTGGATCTGGGGGGCAAGACGATGGCTCTTGATCTTGTCGTCGACCCCTCTCTTGTTTATCTCAACGTTATTCTTGGCATGGATTGGTTGACTGCAGCGAGGGCCGAGATTGACTGCGAGACTCGTATAGTGACTGCCTACGAGCTAGAGGGTGCATCCTTTACATTCCCAGTGCGGGTAAATCTCCCCTTCCGCATACTTAGCTACACTACTTTACTACAGGACGCTAGTGCCCAGATGCTTGAGCATACGCCAGTCGTTTGTGATTTTGGGGATCTGTTCAGGAAGATCCCTGGTTTGCCACCTCGACGAGAGATTGATTTCACTATCGATCTGGTGCCTGGTTCCACGCCCATCTCACTACCGACGTATCGCATGGCACCATGTGAGATGGAGGATTGAGGACGCAGATTGATGGTCTGTTGGAGCTTGGCCTTATACGGTGTAGTATGTCTCCTTGGGGAGCACTAGTCCTGTTCGTAAGGAAGAAGGATGGTTCGATGCAATTGTGTATTGATTATCGCAGGCTGAACCAGATCACGGTGAAGAACAAGTACCCTTTACCCATGATCGATGACTTGTTTGATCAGTTGAGAGGAGCGCAGTACTTCTTGAAGATTGATCTTCCGTCAATATATCATCAGTTGCGCGTCAGGGATGAGGACGTGCAGAAGACAGCATTCAGGACTAGCTTTGGCCACTACGAGTTCTTTGTGATGTCGTTCGGTCTCACGAACGCACCAGCCGTGTTCATGGATCTGATGAACCGGGTATTTTGGCCTTTCCTCTATTAATTCGTCGTTGTATTCATTGACGACATTTTGGTATACTCCAGGAGTCGAGAGGAGCATGAGGAGCACTTGCGCTTGGTCCTGGATACACTCAGACAGCATCAGTTGTTCGCACAGTACAAGAAGTGCGACTTCTGAAAGCAAGAAGTGAAGTTCATGGGACACATGGTGTCCAAGGATGGCATGGCAGTTGACCTGTCTAAGGTAGTTGCAGTTCAGGACTGGGAGCAGCCTGGTTCTGTCACTGAGGTGAGGAGTTTCTTGGGTCTCGCTGGCTATTATCGACGCTTCATTCAGGATTTCTTGAAGATCGCGAGACCTCTATCTCAATTGACACAGAAGGACGTGAAGTTCGCCTGGAATGATAAGGCGGAGTCAGCTTTTTAGGAGCTGAAAGACAGACTTACATGTGCCACTGTGATAATATTGTCAGAGCAAGGGGTTAGGTACACTATATACACTGACGCGTCTAGCGTTGGTCTGGGTTGTGTCCTTATGCAGAAGGACAGGGTAATTTCGTATGCCTCGAGACAATTAAGGAAGCACGAGGAGAATTACCCTACACACGACCTAGAGTTGGCAGCCGTCATATTCGCACTGAGACTCTGGAGACATTACCTCTATGGAGAGGAGTTCGAGCTCTTTTGCGACCACAAGAGCCTCAAGTACATATTCACGCAGCGAGACTTGAATATGAGGCAGCGGCGATGGATGGAGACTTTGAAGGACTTCAAGTTCGAAGTCTCTTACCATCCTGGGAAGGCGAACCTTGCGGCTGACGCGTTGAGCCGCAAGAAGGCGATAGAGTTTGTGGCTCCGCTGATGGTTGCTGAGTGGGATATGGTTGAGTTTTTACGAGACTTTGAGCAGAAACTCACTGTAGATGAGCCATATGAGTTCATCGTACATGTGCAGGTGCGATCTCAGATCGATGACCGGGTCATCGAGATGCAGAGGGATGATACGCATCTGACTGAGCTTCGAGAGCAGGCCAGTGATGATGCAGACGCAGAGTGGCGAGTTGGCATGGATGGGGGCTTACGTTATCGTGGCCGCTTATGCGTCCCAGATATCCCTGACTTGAGACGAGAGATTCTCGAGGCTGCGTATTGTACCAGACTCGCGATGCATCTAGGCATTACGAAGATGTATCGCGACGTGAAGAGGACCTATTGGTGGGAAGGTATGAAGACCCACATAGCAGAGTTCATGTCCCGTTGTCTTACTTACCAGCAGGTGAAGGCAGAGCATCGCCGACCACCTGGACTCTTGCAGCCTATGCCGATCGCAGAGTGGAAGTGGGACTTCATTTCCATGGATTTCGTTTCAGGGCTGCCGAAGACAAGGAGGGGACAAGATTCCATATGGGTGATCGTCGACCGTCTGACGAAGTCGGCGCACTTCCTATCGATCAGAGTCACGAACTCTGCAGACGAGCTGGCTAGACTATACATCAAAGAGATTGTGCGTCTGTATGGAGTTTCATTGGAGATCGTGTCGGACAGAGACAAGCGGTTCACTTCTATTTTCTGGACTCGCATTTAGGAGGCTATGGGTGTGAAGTTGAAGTTTAGTACTGCCTTCCACCCACAGACAGACAGACAGACAGAGCGGGTGAACCAGATCTTAGAGGACATGTTGCGAGCTTGCGCATTGGACTTCAAGGACAGTTGGGATGACTGTCTTGCATATGCAGAGTTCGCTTACAACAACAGTTTTCAGGTGAGTATCGGTATGGCACCTTACGAGGCGTTGTATGGGCGACCTTGTCTCGCACCGCATTGCTGGGCAGAGGTCAGTGAGCGTAGCTTGATTGGCCCAGAGTTAGTACAGGCGACGTCGGAGAAGATTGATATTATTAGACGTCGGCTTCTCACAGCGCAGAGCAGACAGAAGAGTTATGCCGATACGAGACGACGGCCGCTAGAGTTCACAGTTAGGGATCATGTATTTTTGCGAGTTTTCCCTATGAAGGGAGTCCTTCAGTTCGGAAAGAAGGGGAAGCTAGCACCGCGATTCATTGGTCCATTCCAGATCCTCGATCGTGTGGGAGCAGTGGCATACCGTTTAGCTTTACCCATGCCTCTCGCGAGCGTTCACAACGTATTTCATGTTTCTATGCTGAAGAAGTACGTTTCTGATCCTTCCCATATCATCAGATGGGAGCAGGTGCAGTTAGGAGAGGATGTTACCTATATCCTGCGACCGACGTGTATCCTAGACAGGAAGGAGCAAGAACTGCGTAGGAAGGTGATTCCCCTTGTGAAGGTATTGTGGACGCATCACTCTAAGGAAGAGGCTACCTAGGAGATAGAAGCTGAGATCAGAAAGAACTACCCACAGCTTCTCGAGGAGTACGAAAAGGTACTAATTTTGAGGACGAAATTTTTTATTAAGGGGAGTAGATTGTAACGCCCTGGAAAAATCCGTACTTGGGCTCGAGTGCCAACTCGACCAGAAATCGCGTAGGATTAATTCCCTTAGAAAATAAGTGTAAGTTAGCTAGCGCAACACTAAAGTAGCTGGGAAATAGTCCCTGATCCCTTTAAATACGTTCTACAAGACCCAAAGCGAGTAGAACCAATGATGCTATAATACTCTAAAACCTCGGATCAAACTCTAAACCGGTTTGTTCTCTGGACCTCTTTGAAACTTTGTATTGGATCTAGACTGCGCGTCGAAAGTTCGATACCTACAATCTTAGACCGTTATAACCGCCTAGCTGGACTTGACAATCATTTTGAAAATCAAGTCTAACCGACATTCACAGGCTATTTCATTGAGCCTGGAGTGAAGAGAGTGAAAATAGGGTTAGATTTGGAATTTGAAATTCAAATCTGGCACACGACTTGACGCGTCAGTATTAAACGTTCTAACCTTCAGAATTCAGCTAAATTACACCCTCGGATCAGAAAAAATTTCTATTTCATATCATGAGACTTGTAGACCTGATCTACATACGGTGACAGCTGAACCGAAACTGGACTGCCACGTGCATCTACGAACACTACTGGTCTGAAAATGGGATGTGAGCGACATCCGACGTGCATGAACTTAAGTACGATCGCGTTCGGCCAGGGGACCACCAGAAATGCCTTTTTGGACCGAAACAGCTCCGATTTGGTTAGGTATCAAGTAAACATTGTTCCTAAGCCTGTTTTGGGCGAGTTTTGGGTTATAAAAGGGGCTTAAAACCTCACTCCTCTCACCTATCCGAATTTGCTAGAAACCCTAGCAAGAGTGAGAGAGAAAGTGAGAGTTTGTGAGAGAAGGTGGGAGAGTTTTTCCTGCTGCTTGTACTACCTGCTGCACGTGTTTAAGCCACGCAATCCAATCACTTTGCCGGTGATTTCGCCGCGTTTCTAGGTACGAAAATACCCTAAATACTTGCTGATTTGAGGTTCCGTCATTTCCATAGCGAAGTAGCTTATGGATCTTGTGTATTAGGTTGCCTATTCGCCGTAGACGAAGCGTATACGCTCCGTTCGAATCAATACACTTATAGGAGAAAAGGTGCGGATTTTAGACGCTTTGATTGACTGTTTCCAATTCTTTCAATGTTGTTTAATAGTAGATTATCGACGGCAACGCCGTTTGACATGTACAACATACTGTCCGTTTCTTGTTTCGTAAGCAGACGAAAAATATGAGATTTAGGGCATTTTAGTCATTTGTAGGAAATACTGTTTTCATCCATATTTTTTTGATGTGATTGACATGGCTTCTTGTCGCATTAGGATACTAGAAATGCGTGCATAATTAATTTGGCGAAGAGATTTGCCTAAATGCGCACTTCGAGTCGACATACTATATGTAGACTTAAGTGTGTAGTATAAGTGTTTGTATAAATGCTTGTATTAGTATGTATTGAATTAAATGGTGTTATGAATTAGTTTGAGATTTGAATTCTCAATTAATGTACTGATGTAAATGATTTCCTACATGTTAGCTATATGCATGATTTCATTATATGCATGAAATGCATGTGTTAGATGATTCACTCAAGTTATATGTTATAACATGTGTTAACATGCTCACATTGTTGTATTTCACTTCCAATACTCTTATATGATTGCTGTTGTGGATTCATAATTGTTTGGGACTATACCTAGTCCAGGCAGTCGGCAACCGAGTAAATTCGTGGTTGGCTTATCTTTGCCACGAACGACGCGTCGATGAACGCGAGCCGTGTTTTGGAGTTGGCGGCAGTGGTTAGGCCACACGAGGTGTTTTACGCACTTCATGTCGTTCGACTTGAGATGCGCTCGTGCTAGTCGAGCCCATCAAGTAACCCGACTGGCCATTGTATGTTCACCCTGTATGAGTCATAACTTCTTGAACCTAGGGTACTGAACTTACCATTGTAAACCCTGTCAACCATGGTACCTTGATCCACAAAGACTCATGAGCCGGGCATGGTGGTATGGGACACCGTGGTCGAGCTGTCGGCCTACGCTGGGGCCACAAACCTCCTCGTAGTGACCGGTGAGCACCTATGACTCGTGAGTAGATTATGGTGGTATGGGACACTATATTCTAGCTGTCGGCCTACACTGATCAGGCGATGAGTCCTTTGTAGTGACCACAAGCGTATTCTGAGTCTACGGAAGGCGATGACCCTTCCGTAGCAGTGAGAGTACAGTAGGCTTGTATTGATAAGGTGATGGGGGAGCGGTGCAATGAGTGCGAGCAACCGCCCTGGCAGCCCTTGCAGCGACCTACAAAATATACATCGTATGAGATTACTAGGAGTGACGACCCTAGACAGGATCTGTGTTGGGATTGATATAAGGAAAGTACCTTAGTTTCCCAATCCTGCTGTTTGAATGGACTAATAATAACTCGGCAATCATATCACCATCACATTGCATGTGCCTGAAAGATGTGGAGCACTGAGCGGTACGCAAGCATGCCGCGGGCATAAGATGGTGCCGTATAAGGGAGAATGTCGGTAAGGGCATCCATCATGTCATGTCATATTGCATTAACAACAGTATTAGTAATGTTTGATTTATTGCTTTACTATTATCGCATGATTGATTTGAGAACATGCTAATCTTTGCTCTATTATTCCACTGAGTTAGCTACTCACTCCCACGTTACGGGATGATGTTTGCAACACCCACCAGACCTTGTCTTAGATGCAGGTAAGGCAGCGATTCATGAGGCAGAGCCGGATTATGATGAGGAACAGGACGAGTTCTCATATATGCAGTACCACGACGGCTTTGCTTAGGTGGCCTGGATCAGCCGGACTTCTCAGTGGGACTACTTTTGACATTTTGATTTTGCTTATTTACATGTATATGAGACTCAGAGATGTATTCATACTTTGGAGACAGTTGAGATCTACTTTATTTTTCATACAGTGATATATATATTCTTTAGTCTTCCGCTTGCTTTTATCACTGGATCTGGAGTATAAATTGCAGTTTTGGTATACTTTCACTCATGTGAATGCTTTAACTCAGACAACATTGAATCATAATCATTTTTGTTGCATAAGTGACGGTCTGGAACTCGGGAGTTGAGTTTATACACGACCCCCAATTTTCAGGGTGTTACTCCCTCCCTCATCACCACATGACTGAGGAACTTCACCTCCTCCTGCCAGAACTCACACTTCTCTGGCTTCGCATACAACTGGTGTGCGCAGAGGATTTGCAAAGTAATCTCTAAATGTTGCTCGTGCTCTTCACGGGTCGTCGAATAGATCAGAATGTCATCGATGAAGATTACAACAAACTGATCGAGATATGGGTGGTAGACCTCGTTTATTAACTGTATGAAGACCGCAGATGCATTGGTCAGTCCGAAGGACATGATTTAGAACTCAAAATGACCGTAATGCATCTTGAATGCTGTCTTTGAAATGTCCTCCTCTTGGATCCAAATCTGATGATAATCGGAACGCAGGTCGATCTTCGAAAAGAACTTTGTACCCTGTAGCTGATCAAACAAATCATCAATCCTTGGGAGCGGGTACTTCTTCTTTATGGTGTCTTTGTTGAGCTCGTGGTAGTCCACGCAGAGCCTCAACGAGCCATCCTTCTTCTTCACGAAGAGTATCGGTGCTCCCCACGGTGAGCTGCTCGGACGGATAAAGCCTAACTCGCGTAACTCGTCCAACTGCTTCTGCAGTTCCCGCAACTCTAACGGGGCCATACGATACGTGGTCTTCGAAATAGGCGCAGTACTGGGCACGAGATCATTCTAAAACTCGATGAGTCGACGAGGCAATTATCCTGGAATCTCCTAGAACACATTGGGAAAATTGCAAACCATGGGCAACTGTTCGATGCTCACCACTATGGGCTCCTCTATGGCACACGACATCAAACAAGACAACGACTCTCCTCTAGTGTAAGACCCGTATCCTAGTCCATACTGTTCTGTCAACTCCCATGATCCTTCCCATCGAATTTCGGTAACCTGCGATTGATAATCAATATTTACGTGCGACCTTAATTCGTGTCCTGTAGATTTAAGTCAGCTTAATCCGAGACTTGTACCATTATGACCGCACCGTCATCGCGGTTCCGACGCCGTAACTCGCTCACCGATCCGATACCCTGGCAGGGAGATGTAGGCCTGCGTTCAGTTCGAGAAAAACATCGTATGTTGCAAATCCTAAGAGAATCTCTACAACATGTCACATCCATCAATCAATCAATCACCCCATGTCAAGTATAAAGCAACCCATGCTTTCTCTCCCTAAAGTTAAATCTTTCTCACCCTCTCTCTTACACCACCTTTCATGTCAAGTACCACATCCATCACTCACCTCACCCATCACTCCATCACCCATCCCTCTTTCCTTACAACTTTCTCTCGCTCTCTCATTATCAACACATTTTCAAGAAACATTTCCAAGAGAGAGAGAGTGGTGCACGTCCAAGCCCTCCTATATGAGAGAAAAGTGATTTTTGGTCGCCCACCTTTCCATTCCAAAAGCTCTCATCCTAGCCATCCATTTTCCATCTCCACCATCAAAGTGAAGTTCTAAGAGACCGACTTTCCAATAGACCGAGAAGATTTAGCGGTGGGTGCTTTAATAGGGTAGTTTTTCA
The DNA here is from genome assembly GCA_037074715.1 of Magnolia kwangsiensis. Classification (NCBI taxonomy): domain Eukaryota; kingdom Viridiplantae; phylum Streptophyta; class Magnoliopsida; order Magnoliales; family Magnoliaceae; genus Magnolia; species Magnolia kwangsiensis. The sequence goes on along the minus strand of CM073577.1, from coordinate 101,345,067 downwards.
TGTTTTTAAGATGGGCCAAGTGAGGCCTACCGATCAATGGTATGGATCTCACTTTGGACCCTAAGATGTGGCCGATGGCCCATCTTGATCATCAATAGCATTCCATGATGGGGCCATTCTCCATAAACCCCATCATGATGTTTACCTTCCTAGCTTGTATATGGGTCATCTAGACCGTCTATTTTCGTTGAGAAGGGATCTCCACCATTAGATTTCAATTTTTTTGGGCCCACATGTTATGGGTCCCACTTGATTTATGATGTAGATCATGGAACGGAGGGCCTATAGTGTCGAGGTCCCTCCATCACACGCGTGTCCCACTCTCTCTCTCTCTTTCCCTCTCTTTTAATTTTTTTTTCATTTTCTTTCATATGATAAGGCCATGTGGCCCACCCGGATGGACCCCACCATGAGGCATGTATTTTATCCAAACCATCTACAAGTGGGCCCTACCTCATATGTATTGTACCCACACCACCTATCATGTGGTGGCCCACCTAAGCAGGGCCCACCTTAATATTCTTTTTAAGCCTAAGAGTCTAGCGTCTGGACGTCACTGGGAAGAAAACACAAATATTATCTTGGTTCACTTGCTTTTAGGGTGGTCCAATTGTGTAGGCCCCACCTTGTTGTATGTATTCAATCCACGCCGTCCATCCTCTTTACCAGCTCATTTTAGAAGTTGAGCCGAGAGGTGAAGCTGATCTAACTTTCTGGTGGGTCATACCTTAGCAAACAATGATCTACACCATTTAAATTCACTTGGTTTCTTTTTACATGCTAAAATACAATGGATGGGGCTCTTTTGAAATGTCTTGAGCCGTAGAGAGCAATGGATGGAGCGAATTTACCTGATGTGGGCCCTAACTAGGAAAAACCATGAGAAAACTCAGTTTTTTTAAAATAAATTATAGTAGCAGAGGCTGTTGCCTCTGGACAACAACAGCGTCAGGTCGCCCTGGACATCAGAGCTCCATCTCTCAGCTACAGTTGGGTCTGGCTCACCCTGGAAACACGGGGGATTTAGCCATCGAAACTCACGAAAAAGGGCACTCACGCGCTCCTACTCTACCTGGGCCAGTGAAACAACGGGGTGCCTGCCCTTCCCCTGAAGTGCAGCCGTCACAGCCTGCAACATCTGCTGTAATTGGGAGGCACTCAGGGATACAGTCAGATCCGCACTGGTCTCTGGTGGAGGAGCTGCATCCATAGGCTGGGCAGCAGGAATCTCTGGTGGTGGAGTGGGCATCGTAGGTGGTAGGGCAGGAGCCGGAGGTGGTGTAGCAGAAGTCTCAGGTGGTAGTGCTGGAGTTGATTGGGTCACTCTCCTAGGCATCTTGTCCTACAGGAAAGAGCAAAGGGGCCTATCAACTTGAAAGCTCTTGAAGGCACACACATTAAGAGTCTGTAACGGAAGATCTCAAAGTTATCTGAACTTCGGGACTTAGTCAATCTAAACTCATAGCAGACATGTAATGTTGTTCTCAGTCATTCCCAAGTTATGCTCTGATACCAACTTCTGTCATGCCCCAAACTCATAAATCGGGCTCATAAAATTTTAGATCACCGAATTCGGTGTCGACAGCCTCCTTAGTACCCCATTCTCTACTCCCAGTACCCATTCGCCAGGTTCCGATCCTGGGATGTTATGAGGAGGATTTTCAACATTAGTTTGATTCATAATAAGCATAACCAAAGGCATAACCAGCAAACAACAACTGAAAACTCCATCACATTTTCACTATGATCAAAAACTTTATAAGTACAATGAGCATAAAGGGAAATACAATGATTAAAAAAAAACTCCAAGCCAATTTGCGACGTGCTCAAGCCTCAACGGTGCTGCGATCCAACGTCACCTGCCCACAACGGTTGTGTATAAGATTATAGAAATCTTAGAGGGTAGTGAAAGTGCGTGCGAAGGGTAGTAATATAATTATCCGATATCAGAATAATGCGAAATATGCTGATGAATCCATGAATACTGTTGGCCGTACCAAAGCCATATGATGCGAGACATGAATGATGTCTATCGTACTAAGGCCATGTGATGTGATATGCAACTCAAGCATACGAATCCCACTCGCCTTATTGCTGCCCCTGAAATGCAGCCGTCATAGCCTGCAACATCTGCTATAACTGGGAGGCACTCAGGGATACAGTCAGATCCGCACTGGTCTCTGGTGGAGGAGCTGCATCCATAGGCTGGGCAGCAAGAATCTCTGGTGGTGGAGTGGGCATCGTAGGTGGTAGGGCAGGAGCCGAAGGTGGTGTAGTGGAAGTCTCAGGTGGTAGTACTGGAGTTGATTAGGTCACTCTCCTAGGCATCTTGTCCTACGGGAAAGAGTAAAGGGGCCTATCAACTTTAAAGCTCTTGAAGGCACACACGTTAAGGGTCTGTAACGGAAGATCTCAAAGTTATCTGAACTTCGAGACTTAGTCAATCTAAACTCATAGCAGACATGTAATGTTGTTCTCAGTCATTCCCAAGTTATGCTCTGATACCAACTTCTGTCATGCCCCAAACTCAGAAATCGGGCTCATAAAATTTCAGATCGCCGAATTCGATGTCGACAGCCTCCTTAGTACCTCATTCTCTACTCCAGTGCCCATTCTCCAGGTTCCGATCCTGGAATGTTATGAGGAGGATTTTCAACATTAGTTTGATTCATAATAAGCATAACCAAAGGCATAACCCGCAAAAAATAACTGAAAACTCTATCACATTTTTACTATGATAAAAAACTTTATAAGTACAATGAGCATAAAGGGAAATACAATGATTAAAAAAAAAAACCAAGCCAAATTGCGTCATGCTCAAGCCTCAACGGTGCTGCGATCCAACGTCACCTGCACACAACAGTTGTGTATAAGATTATAGAAATCTTAGAGGGTGGTGAAAGTGTATGCGGAGGGTAGTAATATAATTATCCAATATCAGAATAATGTGAAATATTTTGATGAATCCATGAATACTATTGGTCGTACCAAACCTATGTGATGCGAGATATGAATGATGTCTGTCATACTAAGGCCATGTGATGTGATATGCAACTCAAGCATATGAATCCTCATCTACGTCCACATATCAATACAACTCAACTCTGGGATATCACCGGGTACACTCCAAACTAGATTGTCATCCCATCACGCGCAATAAGGCGAGTGGAAGAGACCTCACTATCCGTCTGCCAATATCGGGCTCGACTCATCGATAGCGGACCCATTCCTCGAGCTGGTCAAACTCAGCCTAGCTTTGTCCCCTCCACTTTGGCGAGTAAGGCCGCACCACCTTCCAACAGACCATGACACAGTGAAAAGCACCGTTTGATAATTAGCACTTGGCGCTCCTGTACTTACTCAGACTAGATGTTGGAGCAACCTCCTGGTACCGTAAGGGTTTAGGGACTTTCACCCAAGGATATCTACAACACCCTATGTAGAACAAAATTTTTGGTATCCAATCCTACCAACCATGATACGCCTGTGGAGGCTACGACCCTGATGTCGTTAGGGCGTACAGTATCCATATCACACAATGCGAATGCATGAATCACACTATCCAGTCATGCAGCAAACCTGCGCGTGTGGTGCGCTAATGTGGGGTAACACCACCTATTCGGGAGCCCCTAAATAATCTGCCCGAAGGCATATGCTACGATCAAACATTCCTCATATCAAGCATACATATGATGCGTATGGGCATGAGTCATGAACTTATACTAAGCATGTTATAAAGTAATAAACTATCCTTACAATGCAGTTGGGCCTAAACGACCTACACACAACAAGAACGGTCTACCAATGGGTCCTAGGGAGAGTCGTAATGTGGACATTAAACCAACATTATACTTGTAATGTGGACATCAAACCATCATTTCTCCCAAGGCATAGCCCGTCATAAACATCATTACATAAACCACGTTGGGATCACACATTGCAATGGACCTTAGTACATCCTATTGGGCCTTAAATACATCAAATGGGCCTTATATTTATCAAGTGGGCCGTACCAATGGGCCTTATATACATTGCAATGGGCCATAACCCATGGGCCGTAGAATGCATCAAAATGGGTCTCGTAACATAAGCCTTGTATATATCAAAGTGGGCCTCAACCACAGGACATGAATAAAATGAATGGGCCTCATAACATGGGCCTTACATCCACATCAAAGTGGGCCTCAACCATGGGCCATGAATAAATCGAATGGGCCTCATAACATGGGCCTTACATCCACATTAAAGTGGGCTTCAACCACGAGCCATGAATAAATCGAATGGGCCTCATAACATGGGCCTTACATCCACATCAAAGTGGGCCCCAATGGACTACCATAGATAAATCAAGCTGGGTCTCATTCACATACCAAGGTGGGGTCCACTTGAACTATGGATCCAGTTCACTTTTTAGCCCATGCCATAAAATGTGCCTTTAAAAATGGATGGACAGATTGGATGCAGCACCCGCATCATGGTGGGTCCCATATAAATGGATGGCCTGGAAAGAACACATGCATCAATGGGGGTCCCACCGTCCAGCCCTGGATGGTGTGGTGGAAACACACGCCATGAGGGGTTCCACCATCCATGGTGGACGGTGTGAATAAAACACATACCTCATTGTGGGTCCCACGTGGGACCCACTGTAATGTTTGCTTGCCATCCAATCTGTTCATACGGCCACAGAGGCCAGGATGAAGGGTGAAAAAAAATTTCATAATGATCCAAAACTTCTTGGCCACAAAAGATTTCAATGGCAGACGGTTCCACCCCAATGTTTCCACTGATGTGGGCCACCTGAGCTCTGGATGTGGCTATTTTTTTAGGGGGCCCACTTCAATGAATGGTTTGGATGACAAATAAGCATCATGGTGGGGCCCATGGCTGGGGTCGTGGGTCCCTGCCCGTTTCACGCTGACCCCAGCAGCATCCTGCTGCACAGCAACAACAGACATTATACCTTATGTATTTTTTTCTTTATTTTTTTAAAAATGTCATTTTTTTGAGGTTCTTCGTACATGGGGCCCACATCAAAAGAATCCGCCTTGTCCACTGATTTCTACAGCCCATAACAAATCCATCAAGCCCATTATTGGGCATCTTTTTGGCGTGTAGGGAAAATCGAGTGAATTTAAACGGTGAAAGTCACCGTTTGCTAAGGTACGGGGCATCGGTTAGTCGGATCAAATTCATTTCTCGGCTCAACACCTAAAATGGACCGATGAAAAGGATGAACAGCGTGGATTGAATACATACATCAAGGTGAAGCCTATATCAATGGGTCACCCCATAAGCTTGGAAACAAGCTTATATTTGTGTTTTCCCAGTTCACGTCTAGCGTCCCTAGGACGCTGGACAGTTGGGCATAAGACATGTATTGAGGTGGGCCTTGCTCTGGTGGGGCACCAAATGATTGATGGTGTGGGTACAACACATGTAAGGTGGGCCCCACTTATAGATTACTTTGATAAGATACATACTTCATGGCGAGGTCCATCTTGATGGGCCACACAACCACATCATCATCGCATGAAAAGAAAATGCAAAAAGAGAGGGAGAGTGTAACATCCCGAAAATTGGGGGTCGAGCAAAAACCCAACTCCCGAGTTCCAAAATGTTATTTATGCAACATGGATATGTATGATTGAATGTTGTCTGTGATAATGTATTAAACATGAGTGAGATTAAGCCAGAACAGTATATCATACTTCAGAGACAGTTAAATTTGCAAGCGGAAGACTGTAATAGTATGTATAACGTATATAAACTGTTGTATGTCTCCAGAGTGTGAATACATTACCAGGTTATACACATACATGTATACTTCAAAAGTAAACAAAATGAATATACATGAGGGCACTAAAAATATAAAATGACAAACGTCAAAGTATCTAATCAACCTCCCTGCAATCCCGTCAATCAGAACACGCATAAAGGAGGAATCCTCCTCCTCATCATCAAGTCCAGCTCCGCCTCACAGGCCGCGCCATCATCTGCAATCACAAAAGGGACTGGTGGGTGTCCGGAAACACCATCCCGTAACGTGGGAGTGAGTGATCAACTCAGTGGGATAAGAGAGCAGAGATTAGCATGTTCACAATTCAATCACGCGATAATAGTAAAACAGTAAATCAGACAATCCTAATACTGTTGTTAATGCAGGATGACATGACGTGATGTATGCCCTCACCGACGATCTCCCTCATGCGGCAACATCTTACGACCGCGGCATGCCACACTCCCTAGAGTGCTCCACATCTTCCAGGCACATGCAATGCTATGGTGATATGATTTCCAAGTTGTTATTAAGTCCATTCAAACAGCAGGATTGGGAAACTAAGGTACTTCCCTTGTATCAATCCCAATACAGATCCTGTCTAGGGTCGTCACTCCTAGTAATCTCATACGATGTATATTTCGTAGGTCACTGCAAGGGCTGCCAGGGCTGTTGCTCGCACTCGTTGCACCGCTCCCCCATCACCTTATCAATACAGGCCTACTGTACTCTACTGCACGGAAGGGTCGTCGCCTCCCGTGGACTCAGAATACGCTCGCGGTCACTACAAAGGGCTCGTCGCCTGATCAGTGTAGGCCGACAGCTAGAATATAGTGTCCCATACCACCATAATCTGCTCACGAGTTTAGGTGCTCACTGGTCACTACGGGGAGGTTTGTGGCCCCAGCGTAGGCCGACAGCTCGACCACGGTGTCCCATACCACCATGCCCGGCTCATGAGTCTTCGTGGATCAAGGTACCACGGTTAATAGGGTTTAGAATGGTAAGTTCAGTACCCTAGGTTCAAGCAGTTATGATACATACAAGGTGAACAAACATCGGCCAGTCGGGTTACTTGACGGGCTCGACTAGCGCGATCGCATCTCGAATTGAACGACATGAAGTGCGTAAAACACTTCGCGTGGCCTAACCACTGCCGCCAACTCTCAACACGAATCACATTCATCGACGCGTCGTTCGTGGCTATGACCAGTCAGCCACGAATTCGTTCGGTTACCGACTGCCTGGACTAAGTCAAGTCCCACACATCTATTGAATTACATTACGCTATATACCACGGTATTGGAATTGAAACACATCATGTGAGCATGTTAGCACATGTTTTAACATTCAACTAAGGCAAATCTTCAAGGCATACTTTCCATGCATATTCAACTTAGGCAAATCTTCAAGGCATCATTTCTATGCATGTGATGCAATCATGCATAAGGTCAACATATAGGAAATCATTTAGGTCAGCATTTTAAATCATGAAATCAATCTCAAACTACTACATAACATCATTCAATACAATACATACTAATACAAGCATTTATACAGACACATACACTACACACTTAAGTCCACATATAGTATGTCGACCCAAAGTGCGCAACTTGGCGAATCTCTTCGCCAAACTGATTATGCAAGCATTCCTAACTCACTAATACGGCGACAAACCATGTCAATCACGTCAGCAAAATATGCATGTAGACCGTACTTCCTACATATGACTAAAATGCCCTAAATCTCATATTCTTCGATAATTTACGAAATAGGAAACAGAGAGCACGTTGTACATGTCAAACGGCGATGCCGTCGATAATCTACTATTAAACGACATTGAAAGCGTTGTAAACCGTCAATCAAAGCGTCTAAAATCCTCACCTAGTCTCTTACGGTCGCGGGATTTTGAACGGAGCGTGTACGCTTCGTCTACGGCAGTAGGAAGACCTGATTTATGGAATACATTAGCTAACATGCCATGAATCTGAGTAAACCCTAAATCAGCAAGTTCTAGGGTTATTTTATACCTGAAAAAGGGGAGAAATCACCAGCCAGGTGATTGGGAAGAGGTGTTGAAGCAGCAGCAATCGGTGGCTCGGATGCGGGGAAAATCTCCTCTTCCCTTTCTCTCAAACTCTCTCTCTCTTTTCTAGGGTTTGTGAATTTCGTATGCAAGGAAGGAATGAGGGTTTCAACCCCTTTTATAAGCTTGGAAACGCCGAATATAGGCTCCGGGACGAAGTTTACTTATTGCCTATCCATTTCGGGGCTGTTTCGGTCCAAAAACTGATTTCTGGTGGTCCCCTGGTCGATTGCGATCAGACTTAAGCTCATGGGTACCAGATGTACCTCGTATTAAGTTTTCAGTCTGGCAGGGTTCGCAGATCGCACGTATCGGACCAGTTTCAGTTCAGCGGTCACCGCACATAGATCAGGGCTGAAAGTCTCATGATAATAAATAGAAATTTTTCCTGATCCGAGGGTGTAATCTGGATGAATTCTGACGGTCAGAACGCTTAATACTGACGCGTCAAGTCGTGTGCCAGATTTGAATTTGAAATTTCAAATTCGTCCCTATTCGCGGTCGCTTCAGTCCGGGTTCAACGAAATACTCTGTGATTATCGGATTGACTTGATTTTCGAGATGATTGTCAAGTCCAGCTGGGCGGTTCTAACGGTCTAAGATAGGAGGTATCGGACCTTCGAAGCGCGGTCTAAATCCAATACAAAAATTCAATGTGGTCCAGAGGACAAACCCGCTTAGAGTTTGATCCGAGGTTATAGAGTATTGTAGAGTTGTTTGTTCTACTCGATTTGGGTCTTGTAGAACGTATTTAAAGTGATCAGGGACTGTTTCCCAACCACTCCAACGTTGCTCTAGCTAACTTATGCTTAGTTTCTAAAGAAATTTATCCTAAGTGGTTTCTTTGGCTATGGAATTGGGTTCTGAACGATTTTTCAGGTGTTTTAATTGACCCATTGCCTAAGGACGTTTAATCCCAGATTAGCCAAAATCCGGGGTGTTACAGAGAGAGAGAGAGAGAGAGAGAGAGAGGGAGAGAGAGAGAGAGAGAGAGAGAGAGAGAGGGACAAGTGTGATGGAGGGACCTCGACACTATGGGCCCTCCTTTACAATCAATCGTACATCAAGTGGGCCCTAAAGCATGTGGGCCCACCAAATCAAAGATCAACGGTGGAGATTCCTTCTCCACCAAAATGGAAGGTCTAGATGACCCTTATCAATTATAAAGTAACCATCATGATGGGGTCCATGGAGATTGGCCCCATCATGGAATGATCATGATGATCAAGGTGGGCCATCCACCACATCTTAGGGTCCCAAGTGAGATCTAAACCATTGATCGGTTGGCCTCACACATAAAAATCTAGCCTATAACGCACCCACTATTAGATCTTCTTACTCCCTTGGCATCCTTAGGTCCTTAGCTTCGATTCCAACGGAGGAGATGAGGTTTGGATGGTTGAGATGGGAGATGAAGGGTGTAACGCCCTGGAAAAATCCGTACTTGGACTCGAGTACCAACTCGACCAGAAATTGCGTAGGATTAATTCCTTTAGAAAATAAGCGTAAGTTAGCTAGCGCAATGCTAGAGTAGCTGAGAAATAGTCTCTGATCACTTTAAATACGTTCTACAAGACCTAAAGCAAGTAGAACCAATGACGCTATAATACTCTAAAACCTCGGATCAAACTCTAAACTGGTTTGTTCACAGGACCTCTTTGAAACTTTGTATTGGATCTAGACCGCACGTCGAAAGTCTGATACCTACAATTTTAGACCGTTATAACCACCTAGCTGTACTTAACAATCATTTCGAAAATCAAGTCCAACCGACATTCAGAGGCTATTTCATTGAGCCTGGAGTGAAGAGAGTGAGAATAGGGTTAGATTTGGAAATTAAAATTTAAATCTGGCACACAACTTGGCACATTATTATTAAGCGTTCTGACCGTCAGAATTCAGCCAAATTACACCCTTGGATCAGGAAAAATTTCTATTTCATATCACGAGACTTGTAGACTTGATCTACGTGCGATGACCGCTGAACTGAAACTGGACCACCACGTGCGATCTACAATCACTACTGGTATGAAAATGGGATGTGAGCGACATCCAACGTGCATGAGCTTAAGTCCGATCGCGTTCGGCCAGGGGACCTCTAGAAATGTCTTTTTGGACCGAAACAGCCCCGATTTGGTTAGACATCAAATAAACATTGTTCCCAAGCCTGTTTTGGACATGTTTTAGGTTATAAAAGGGCCTTAAACCCTCACTTCTCTCACCCATCCGAATTTACTAGAAACCCTAGCTAGTGTGAGAGAAAAGGTGAGAGATTGAGAGAGAGAGTGGGAGAGAATTTCCTGCTTCTTGCACTACCTGTTGCACGTGCTTAAGCAACGAGCCTCAATCACTTTCCCGGCAATTTCACCACGTTTCTAGGTAAGAAAATATCCCAAACACTAGCTGATTTAAGATTCCTTCGGTTCCTTAGCATGGTAACTTATAGATCTTGTGTATTAGGTTCCCGGTTCGCCGTAGACGAAGCATATACGCTCCGTTCGAATCGGTTCACCTCTAGGGAAAAGGTGCGGATTCTAGATGCTTTGATTGACTGTTTTCAACGCTTTCAATGTCATTTAATAGTAGATTATCGACGGCAACGCCATTTGACATGTACAACATGCTGTCCGTTTCCTGTTTCGTAAGTAGACAAAAAATATGAGATTTAGGGCATTTTAGTCATTTATAGGAAATACTGTTTTCATCCATATTTTGCTGATATGATTAACATGGATTCTTGTCGCATTAGGATATTAGGAATGCGTGCATAATTAGTTTGGGGAAGAGATTCGTCCAAATGCACACTTTGAGTTGACATACTATATGTAGACTTAAATGTGTAGACTAAGTGTTTGTATAAATGTTTGTATTAGTATGTATTGAATTAAATGGTGTTATGAATTAGTTTGAGATTGAATTCTCAATTAATATGCTGATGTAAATGATTTCCTACATGTTAGCTATATGCATGATTTCATTATATGTATGAAATGCATGTGTTAGATATTTTACTTAAGTTGTATGTTATAACATGTATTAACATGCTCACATTGTTGTATTTCATTTGCATTACTCTTATATGATTGCTGATGTGAATTCATAAATGTTTGGGACTATACCTAGTCCAGGCAGTCGTTAACCGAGTAAATTCGTGGTTGGCTTATCTTTGCCACGAACGACGCGTCGATAAACGCGAGCCGTGTTTTGGAGTTGGCGGCAGTGGTTAGGCCACACGAGGTGTTTTACGCACTTCATGTCGTTCGACTTGAGATGCGCTCGTACTAGTCGAGCCCGTCAAGTACCCCGACTGGCCATTGTATGTTCACCCTGTATGAGTCATAACTGCTTGAACCTAGGATACTGAACTTACCATTGTAAACCCTGTCAACCATGGTACCTTGATCCACAAAGACTCATGAGCCGGGCATGGTGGTATGGGACACCGTGGTCGAGCTGTCGGCCTACGCTGGGGCCACAAACCTCCCCGCAGTGACCAGTGAGCACCTATGACTCGTGAGCAGATTATGGTGGTATGGGACACTATATTCTAGCTGTCGGCCTACACTGATCAGGCGACGAGTCCTTTGTAGTGACCACGAGCGTACTCTGAGTCTACAAGAGGCGACGACCCTTCCGTAGCAATGAGAGTACAGTAGGCCTGTATTGATAAGGTAATGGGGGAGCGGTGCAATAAGTGCGAGCAACAGCCCTGACAGCCCTTGCAGTGACCTACAAAATATACATCGTATGAGATTACTAGGAGTGACGACCCTAGACAGGATCTGTGTTGGGATTGATATAAGGGAAGTACCTTAGTTTTCCAATCCTGCTGTATGAATGGACTAATAATAACTCGATAATCATATCACCATCACATTGCATGTGCCTGGAAGATGTGGAGCACTGTGGGAAGAAAGCATGCCGCGGGCGTAAGATGGTTCCGTATTAGGGAGGTCGTCGGTGAGGGCATCCATCGTGTCACGTCATATTGCATTAACAACAGTATTAGGAATGTTTGATTTACTGCTTTACTATTATCGCATGATTGATTTGAGAACATGCTAATCTTTGCTCTATTATTCCACTGAGTTAGCTACTCACTCCCACGTTACGGGATGGTGTTTGCAACACCCACCAGACCCTGTCTTAGATGCAGGTGAGGCAGCGATTCAGGAGGCAGAGCCGGATTATGATGAGGATCAGGACGAGTTCTCATATATTCAGTACCACGACGGATTTGCTTAGGTGGCCTGGATTGACGGGACTTCTCAGTGGGACTACTTTTGACATTTTGATTTCGTTTATTTACATGTATATGAGACTCAGAGATGTATTCATACTTTGGAGACAGTTGAGATCTATTTTGTTTTTCATTCAGTGATATGTATATCCTTTAGTCTTCCGCTTGCTTTTATCACTGAATCTGGAGTATGAATTGCAGTTTTGGTATACTTTTACTCATGTGAATGCTTTAACTCAGACAACATTGAATCATAATCATTTTTGTTGCATAAGTGACGGTCTGGAACTCGGGAGTCGGGTTTATACACGACCCCTAATTTTTAGGGTGTTACTAAGGGGTAGGAAAGGTGGGCCATGCTTATTGCTTGGGAGGGATTGGAGAGGCTTAGATGTGTGATGCTTTCTTGCTTGAGAAAGAGTTTTTTTTATAGAAATAAAAATGAGAGAGGGGGTTGCAAAGAGAGAGAGAGAGAGAGAGAGAGAGAGAGAGAGAGAGAGAGAGAGAGAAAGTGATGGATGTGATGAGTGACGGGTGTAAGAACTTTTTGACTTTTGTGGCAAAATGGTGTAAGAAAAGTATGGGCTTGTGTAAGAAACTTTTGACTTTAGGGGTTTCTTGGGGAAGGGTGAGAGGTGATGTGTACTTGACATGTACTTGACCCTTGATGGGATTGATTGATGGATTGAGGTGACATGTTGTAAAGATTCTCTTGAGTTTTCGCACATGCGGCGTTTTCCTCACACCGAACACTGGCCCACATCTCCTGACTAGGGTATCAGATCGGCGCCCAAGTCGCGGCATCGAAACTACGGTGATAGCGCTATTGCTAGGGTACAATTCTTGGGTTGAGTCGACTCGAGTTGACGGCGTGTAACTCATGGTCACGCGTAAATATCAGTTAAGGGTCGAAGGTTGTCAAAATTCAATTAGGAAGACCGCGAAAGTCTATGGAATGGTACGATCTAGGATACGGGATTTACAGTCAGACACACAAAATGTATAATCCCTTAAAGTATACGGATCACATCTTTTCATCCATAGTCGGTTATGGAGAGATGTAGATTCCTATTTCTTTTTCTATAGGAAACTTGTTCATAGTTAGACACAAGCATCTAAAATAAGATTTCAAATAACATCCACATCTAAACTTTGGTTAAGCTCATAGAATGGAGAAGTACGGAGTTTTTAGTTAGACACATTAGAGAAAGAAACAAACCAATCAAATTCAGATAAAATCAATAATAAACAAGAGTCATTCAAATTAGGGCCTTCATCTCAGCCCTGGCTAAGAAGTCTAGTTATCCATGAATTCAAATAGAAAGAAGAAAAATTAGGATTAAGATTGAAGAAAGAAAAAACATAAAGAATCTGGTTTCTTTCTTCCTCTCCCTCTCTCTCAAGGTTTAATCCCAGCTACTCCCCGTTTTCCCATCCTTTCTTTCTCCTCTTTATAGCCAACAAGAGGAGAGTTGGTGGAAAAAGGTTGGCTATGTAAGGAGCTGTCACAGCAATAGCCGCGTGCGTAGAAACGTAGACCGACCTCCGTTTGGAATGCATTTGCAAGACAGTGATTGTCCTTGAATTCAAAATTTCTCTATGGATAGGGTAAAGACCCCCTGCGTGAGCTTTTAGACAGTTCAGATCAAAAATTCGATTGTCATCTAGGTCGTACATCACCCCACGACATCCGAATGCACGTCCGTGTGTAACGCCTATGTAAGGCCTGACTTGCGTAATTGGTGGGGCCCACATTCCCTGTCGTTTGATAAATCCGCGCTGTTCATCATAATCCTTTAATTATTTTGGCCGAAGAAAGCATGATTTGGATTATATCTGAGGAATCGGCATCGTCTTTCTCGCTGCCATCCATTGTCTGTCAGACGATTGGAGATCATCCACTCTATCCTCTTTTGAAAATTGAACACCTAGGCCATGGTAAGTAGGCCATTTTAGGTCTGATGGATGGTGTCGATCAGTCATCTAGACTGATATGGTGGGCCATCTGCAATTACCCGCAAGTCCCTATTTTGCGGCAGCGGGAAGCATGATTCAAAAATCTATTTCCAAAAAAGAAAGTCGGTCAAATTCCTTTTTGACCAACTCAGCCAATCTGGTGCAACGAGAGTGCACTTGTGCACTATTCACTGCTACTTCCCATGGGTCCACTGTAATACTTCAGATGCAATCCGCTCCATCCTTCTGATCTTCTAGCGAATGTAAGGTGTCAAGCTCAAAATTGAAGTATATCTAGATATCAGGTGGGCCCCACTTAAAGAATTAAGGGGATGATCTGTCTGCTGGGCCACTTCCAAAGGTATTCGATGGCTGATTTTCAACATGTACGGTTAATTTATGGTCCGCGGGCCATGTATGAAGTTTTGAGTCAATCAGATGGTGGGAACCCTGTGATCTTGCATTCTGCACCAGTTTCGGGCCTCTTTAATGTGAACGGCTTGATTTCCTCAAATCCCTGGAATATAAATCCGTCGATCTTGGTCCTCTGGAGTCCATTCCCTACTCTGATGACTTTGAAGTGTCAAATCCATGCTTTTATTACTCTTTTTCAATCAACGCTCCTTATTACATCCTGCAACAAAAACACAATTAAAATATAACATTAAGCATTATCATGAACGTAAAATTAAGCAATAATTGGGGTCTAATATGCAATATTCGACCCTCATCACAATTTAAGAAATTTTCCAAGCACAAATGCCCTAAATTTCATTTTCCTAGAAACTACACTATAATTCTTGCAAGTCACCCCATCTATATCGGGAAAACAGTGGAGAATGATCAAGAAAGCATCACATAACTAATATTACAATATTGAAACATTATATAGAGGAATAAATACTCTTGTATATGAGGTGGAGGATGGTAGTAGTGACATGTTCTTCCTTGGAAACACTGATTCCGAAGTGAATCGGCGCATGCTATGACTTTGTTCCTACAAACATGGTTGAATGGTTCAAAAGGTCCATAAATTAGAAACCTTATTAAATACTATAGTAACATTAATCGAGCAAAGGGCTCTCCAATATGAGAACAATACAGTGAGATCTTTGTAGAAATATAACACAAAACCTTCACTTAAATTTTCTCCAATCTTTGTGTTTTCAAAGCAGGAATCAAGTAAATCCAAGTTCCTTTAGGCTGTGTTCGGATGCCAAAGTGAATTGAACTGTGAATAAGAAGTTTAATCAAATGTAAACAACCAAAGTTAATAATCCTTCCTTGTATCCATATTAAGAAGTTCTTAACATCACAGAAACTTGCTTCTTGCCCAACTTGAAAGTAATGTAATTGAGTATGAATGACAAGGAAAGAAATCACAATTTTTGGTCTTCTTTCCACTTTATTAGACTAACAATTGAAGTTCAATTTGACAATGCATCCAAACAACACCCTTTATATTTCACTCACCCATTGGGTAATCTGGGAATGAACATATTGCATGACCTATTGCGTATAAACTTCAATCCTATAGTATTCAATACACGTTATACTTAAGGCTGTATTCAGATGTGAAATTGAATCACAATAATTATGTTGCAACAGTGAAATTCCTGAAGCCAAATCATTCTAAGAAATTGACATTATTTGAATTTAAGTGGACCTCAAACAAACAAAATTACAAATAACATAAAGAGATAAACAATTTTGTAAATAGAAACACATTGCAATGATTCATTTTCACAATGTTGAATCGTACTTATTGCAAAATCCATTTGATATCCAAACACAACCTTTAATAAAATAAAATATAATAAAACTTTTAGTGACTAAAAAGTAAAATCATGCATTACATAATGTGTAAATGAGAATCACCCAAAAGCAACAAAAAATCTAAACATAAAAAAATTACACTCATTACATACGATTTCAATGTGTGAATAGAAACTATGTGTAATTAGTTGAAATATTCAATTCTAAAACAATACCAAATGGCTCCCTAGATTTTTCAATATTAAACAATGGAATGAAGATAATGCAACTAGATCAAGGAAGAAACTAATTGTAATAAGATTTAACATACCCGATTGAAGTTCAAATCACAAAAAAAGATGAGAATGCAATGATTGTGAGCAGTTCACTAAAACAGGAAGGGTTGTGCCTGGAACTGAAACTCCTCAGTGAAATGGGTCAGTTCACTAAACACACAAGAATACCATTTTATTTAGAACATGCAAGTTCACCAGTTAAAGCTCAAACACAACATGCATTCACAAGAGTCAATATAGGTCAGCAAACTAGGTCGGTTAAGAAAAATGCCTACGTTCAGGGACTCATTTCAGATATTGTGAGACTCGACCCTAGTTCACATGTGTGCATGCATGTGTGTGAGTATGCATCTCATTTATTTTGGTCCAGTGGTCCTACCGGTCAAATTTCAGCAACCCGCGACCCTCGGATAACATTTGTGGTCATCCTTGAGTTCATTCACATAGACTCGACTCAAATTGACCCAAGACCTATGCCATTGCAACCGCATCGTCGCTGCAGTTCCAACGTCGCATTTCGTGCATAAATCCGATATGTCTATCAAAAGTTACATGCCAAGCATCATTTAGACTGTTGATCACCTTTTTTGTGGGACCCACATGATTTACACGTTTCCCCATGTGCATGTTTGCCAATGGTGATGAGATCACCATTTCCATGATGACCTATGGCCTAGTCTATGGACCTATAGCAACCAAGCAAGCATGTGATTTCTTTCTCCAACAAATAATCATGAGTTATTTTTTTTCAAAGCAATCATGAGCTACCCTACCCCATGAGTACTTAAGTGTTTCTCTTTTCCAAGCTCACTTTTTTCTAGAAAATTCCATCATTTCACTTCTACAACTCTTCCATCTCTCTCCCTCTTTCTTCATTTCTCTCTTCTACTCTTTGCAAAAGGCCCTCCAATGTCCACCATTTCTAAAATTTTCAGCCCTCTTCCCTCTCTTTATCCTCTAAATCTAACCATAAAAAACCTATCATCACCATAGAATCTTCTTTCTTGAAGCTTGAGGAGTATGGTGGTTGAAGAATCTTGAAGATCCATCACGTGTGTGAGCATGTAGAATAGATTTCATTGCTTTTCTTCATAAATCTTTTATTGTTTCATATGAAGAGTGAAGGACTCACCACATCAATAGTGGAGGTCCTACACCACTCCTTGGATGTGGTCTTTAACCACTACTTGCATGCATGTGATCTTAATGGGGCCATTCTCCATGGACCCCATCTTGATGAGATTTTTCCCTTTATTTATGCATCATGGGTCATCTAGACCTTAGATTCCTAGCTAGGGCCCATGCATGTATGGAATCCTCTTTGATCTTGCATGTACATGTTATTTCCTTCATTGTGGAGGGTTCGTAGTGGCGTAGCCCTCCCTATGGCAGGTATGTTTCCTTTCTTCTTCTCTTCTCCCCCTTCTATGGTTTGGATGTGATGATTGAGTGGCCCACCTAATGTTCCATGCAACTAAGATTTTTAAATTTTTGGGACTTCCAGGACCAAGTTGCTGGATGCCCAGGCCCAACTATGTTGCCTAGTTTTGTTGCTTGATTTGGAAGGCCTTTGGGCATGATGTCATGGATTATCTTAGAAGGGGCTTTAGCCTGAGGGTTGTGTGATACATTAGGATGGACCCCACCTTGTGGAATCTATGATTTATTTCCCATTTATTAATTTTATGGGTTGATCTAGATAGCAACATGTTGTTGTCCAAATTGCTGGAATTTTTTTTATGTTGTAATGTATGGGTTGTAAGCCTTGTTTGTGGTTTCTTTTTCCCTGATATTCTAAACTTTTCTTTATGATGTGGACTCCCCCTGAAAGTGTGTTAAGACTCACCCTCAAATGTCCTTGTTTGATCACCTAAAAGGGTGGGCCAATGAGGGTGGACGGTCCAAATTTTTTTAGACGTCCAGCCACACTGTTTACTAGAAAAATATAAATATCAGCCTGATCTTGAAATAGTAGGCCACCTTTATGGACCTCACCTTGGTGTATACTTGTATAGGAAGGTTGTCCTTACATTTTTTTCAAATTTACATAGACCTAGGCCCACTCAAATGGGGTGCAAAAGTCAGGGACAACAGTAATGCTGCAACAGAAAAAAATAAAATTTGGACCTTACTGTTCATAAATTGCATGAGTTAAATAAAATAGTTTTACTATTCCAAAAATTCCAAAAATTTGCAGAGAGGTGTCCCACCCATTTTAGGACCTACTTGTAAAATTGTGGGGCTAATGGACCCCATTTGGGCATCCAAAAGGGTGGGCCAAAATAGTGGGCTGCCAGAAATTTATGTTGTGCAGTCCAGCAACATAGTTCTATAAAAATAAAATTTTAAAAATATTTTCTAAGAAGGTGTCATATTTTTAGGTCTCATCTTTTTTTAGTCTTGATGAGGGACCTTAGATCCAAATTTCAGAAATTTTGGAGGCCCAGAACCCACCCATTTGGATGACCCAAATTCAGGACAGTGGACAGCTATATTTCCAGCAACATTCCACCCTGGATAGGTTGGAATTCCAAAATTTATTAAAACACTTTTGGGTGTTTAAAAATCATGAAAATTTACAGGGAGGTGACCCACCCATGTTGAGACCCACCTAAAAATGTTTGAGGCCAATGGACCCCTATGCACAATGTGACAAGAGCCGAACTAGCCCACCACGTTGGGATGTCCAGGTCAGTCCGATTTTCTGGATAGACTATTTTATTTAAATTAATTAAAATACTTTTAGTTATCCAAAAATCATAAAATTTTATGGAGATGTGACCCACCCATGGAAGGACTACCCTATATTGTTTAGGGCCATATGACCTCTATACCAACCGTGGTGTGACCTGCAATTTGGATCAGTTTTGGACCAAATACCCAAACCCGTATGACTAACCACCATGGGACACCCCTACCTTGGGTTGTTGATCCTGCATTCCAACGGCACGGCCCACTTAAAGTAAGTATTGTATATGACCCTTCTTATCTGGTGGGGCTCACTATGATATGTGTAGATCACCATGGATCAGTAACCCATCTAAATTAAATAAATTTTTAGACTCCAGAAGGCCTAGGAAATGGGTGGGCTGAAATTCCAGCAAGGGGCCCAAAATTTACTACATGGTTGATTGTTTTGAAATTATTGTGGCCCACCAAATTTAAGGGAGTGTTGTACACACTATTTGCCTTATTTACTTAGACATTTTTAGGCAAAATTAGTGCCTCTTAAGGCCCATCTTTGAGGTGATAATATGGGCCAGCCTTAACCAGATTTTTGGTAGTTTTATGGGGCTTTTGGGCTAGAAATATATTCCTTGAGCCCAAGATCATGCAGGGCCTAACCTTATTGTTTTACGGGCCCAATGGGCCATCTACAAGATCATTATGTGTATCTATTAGCCTTGATGCCCTTATGAAATGCTTAATTGTGGGATGACTTGCAAGGCCCACATAAATGCATATTGTGGAGGGCCATGCTAAGTCTTTGGCTGATGTGGCAAGGCCCACCCTATCGGTATAGGTCATGCCTATGTGTATTCTTAGATTTATGGGCTGCCCTCTAAGTCCACCATAATACATGAATTGGATTGTTTTTGTTTTTAGGCTATTTCCTTAGGGCCCATTTATGTGATGTAATATACACACACACACACACACACACACACACATATACATGGCTCCCCTTTTTGTGTTGGTAATTAGGCCTTGTGAACTAAGTCCTTTTGGATAAGCTCATTGATCTTGGGCTTATACTCTCCCATCTATTGTGATGGGCTTAGGGGTAATAATATACAAAAAGTTGGGCCCTTGTCCACCCATTAAAAGTGACCCTATACTTGGGCTAAAAAGTGAGGCCCTACTCACTTATGTTAAATGTGAAAATTTATCCATGTAGATAAACTCCTGGGGTGCCCATGAAGCCCACCGCAATATATGAGATTATGACCCTTATAGTTGGGCCCAAACCTCACTTGAGGGCCGACTATATGGTCTAAGAGATTGCGTTTGGAGTATGGCTCATTAGACCCTACATTGCTTAGGCCTTAGACCTTATATTATATGCGTAGTGGGCTACCTTTTGGGACCTATTTGAGGTTGGATGTCCTCCTTGGTGGCCCTAAGGCAGGCGCATAGAGGCCCTTATAGGTGGTTGAAGGCCCACCTTGGGCCTGATTAGGACTGTTCCTCCTTAGGGTTATGACTCTTTTAGCGTATGGGTCATCCCAAAGTACTGGGCCCCCACTAGAGGACTTCTCTTCTTCTTAGAACACCTGTTTATGTACCTAGACCTTGTCCTTCCTTAAGATGGAAGATTCCATATTCCAGAGGTAGCACACTTACATTTCGTGACCTACATGCATCATCTGTATAAATTGATTGCATTGTATGGTGGTCATTGAGGGATGAAGTTCCTCCCCTTGTGCACATTGTGTGCCTACAGCTAGTGCATGATCTGTATGTGTGACTCATGCATTAGCATCACATTTCATAATGATACTGCCCTTGCTTCATCAGGGCCTTGCCTCCACAGGGGTGTTCATGGATGGTCGTATGTGTGGACATCAAAAATATAAATTGAGCATACTGGGTGCATAAGATGCCCATGGGTGAAATTCCTAAAACTTCATGGTACCAAGGAAACGCTCTAACGCCGTGACCAAATGGAAACTATGAGCGCACTAGGGCTTTATACCGTTAGGCCGCGACTTCCACTGTCGTGTAGTTGGATGGGTAGGGATGTGGCCTTATCCGCCTGTGAGGAAGGGAATTATTAGGCTGAGTCTGACCAGCTCTTGGAATGTGTCCACTACCGCCAGGCCTTGTTGGTGATTGGCTATCCACAGGTAGGTAGTGAGGTCTCTTACGCTCGTTTAACTATGCGAGTCTGTAGAACAACAATCATTTAACACTGCAATGGTCCCCGATGATTTCTTTATTAATGGAAATGTACTTAATGTGTGGTTTGAATATGAGCACTAACATTACTTACATCGCATTAGCATTGGCTGCGTGAGCTTCTTCATGCATTGCCTTTGTATGGCATCTAGTACTCATTGCATCATATTCATGATAAGCCTTGGTAAGGCTAGCGATATTCTCATTGAGCATGTTTCTTTCCCTTTATCTCTTGCTATTTTTCTATGCACCATTGTCATGCACTTTCATCACCCTCTTAGCTTCTATAAGCTTATACACGATTGATGCGTGCAGAAAACTCTTAGAAGGCATCATAGCAGTAGAGAGTGGAGTAGAGTTGAGCTTGAGGACTCCAGTGTTGCTGATTTCTTTCTCTTTTCTATTATCTTTTGTATGACCTTTTGAACCTGATGTAAACTTGTAAAAGTTTAAATTCATAGTGGATTTTGTGATGGATGCCTTGGTTATTCCCGGATATACTTGCTGTGATCTTGGGTATGCACGTATTGGAATGATTATACTGTTATGGAAATCCTCCTTGTAGGATCCCAGGATTGGAACCTACCTCAGGAGCCGAGAATGAGGTACTACGGAGGCTGTTGCAGCCAGAACTGGCAATCGAGTTCTTTGTGAGTCCGATTACCAAGTCTGGGGAGTGACAGATACATCTATTTTTTGTTTTATGCATATATACATGACTAAGAATGCCTTATATTCTAAGCCCCATTTCTTATTTTTTTTCTATATCTATCTTAGTTCATGCATACATGAAGTAAAATGCCCATGTTCATGGACCCATTTCAAATTTAGACCATCAAAGGACTACACAATCTGAATCTCAAAATAGAACACAATCCATTATACAACATTATTCAATTGATGAAGTCAGTGGGCCCAATCCCTATATAAGTTCTGTATGAAGTAACATGCATTTCCTGGCATGGACATAAAATTCAATCAAAAATCACACAAACTTATCAAATAAAACAACATTAGAGATACTTGATATACAGAGAAGAGTCTCATAAATCATTAAACCAATCAAGACTCTGAAATAATCATCCTAAATTGCAATGGAAATAAAAAATTAAAAATATCAGTTTCTCAACAAAAACTAAAAGGAGATAGAATTTCACAAATGCTACCAATTACCAAAGGAATTATTATTATTTTTTCTTTCAATTTCTCTATTTTTTCCTCCTAATCATTAAACTACACCAAAGGAGATAGAATTTCACAAATGCTACCAATTAACAAAGGTAACCGGGCTTCTTTCAAGTTTCAAAACCCAAAATACCCATCCTTAACTCCAACTCACAAATTTTGGCATCTCTATCTCAATACTACTATTAATAGTTCAATTGATGAGATAATTGTACTTCAGAAATACATCTATGCAAGCCCCAAGCACATGGTTGTAAGAAAAGTAAAATAAATGAAAGAACCTTTGTATTCCATATAAATTTATATTTTTTGAGTGTTCTACATCACAAAGCTTATGCAATCAAGTGGTGTCTTTTTGCCTTGAGAAATTGTACTTGAAAATAAACAATCACATAAACAGTAACATGAATAGCTTTTGAACTTCATGAGCATTGTTAAAGAAAATGTGAAGGATGTAAACATACTCCCACAGTTCCACCATATTCATTTAGAACAATAGACATATGAACCTTCCTAATGCGGAACTCTCTCAACAGATTCCACACGGACATTGAATCTGTGATATCATCCAAATTTCATCATTCATTTTGAAAAAAAAAAAGAGCTTTATGGAAAATTATAATGTAAATGTGTAATATGGCAGTATTTCAGCATAATATGAGGCAGGGTAACCATCTATTAGTTCATTCAGTGCTTCTAAAGATAAACAATTATCACTTAGCATTAGATGTTATGGATGTTTCATTCCAAATCTGTGATATAAAATAAAATTGTTCTATAGCAAAAAGTTTGCACATCAGCAGAAAGTTTAATAGCATAGCAGATGAAATGAGCTGAACATGCATTTAAAATTTGTTCAGTATCAGTGGCAGATGATATGGCAGCACTCAAAATATCTACATAGGTAACAACCACAGCATGTGCGTTTAAAAATTGTATACCTTGGTAGATTATTTGGTCTTGTCTCTGAGTATATTAATAGGGTTTGCATTCAGATTTAAGTGTATACTCAGGCAGAGTGATGGAGAATAGTGCGTGGGTTATATTTCAACCAATCATGATCGAATGGGCTAATCACTTTATGGATAATTTTGCTAGAAAGAAATTCAAGGATTTTTCAGAACAAAGGCGAGGTCGATTAAAGAAATAGTTGAGCACATTTTTATATGGTTGATATCCTGGTTAAAAGCCAAAGCATGTTGGGGGCCTTGCACAAAACCTTAGGATCTGACCCTTCAGAACAAACCACAATTATGAGATAATAAAAGCAATGAAGTAAATCAAAGCATCAATCACACAACACTAAGGATTTTTACGTGGAAAACCCCCAAAGAGGAAAAAACCATGGGACCTCATCCAGATTAACAATCCACTATAAAGCAGAACGTTACAACCGATCACAAGCACACATCACTTGGATCAAACCTTCTTCATTCACGCAGGAGCGGATAAACAGTAAGAGAAATAAAGAAGACGGAGAGATCTCACCGATTACGAGGATGTGAAAGCGCTGAGATATGGTAGATCACCTGTACGAGCATAGCCTCCCTTCCACAAGATTCCTCTCTCTCTTTCTCACTCTCTCTCTCACAATCCTAAGCCCTTTAGCAAACCCTTACAAAGCATTAGGAAACCCTAGAATACCCTGAAATACACCTCAATCCCGGATACACCCCTTTATATAAGAATAGAAAGAGACAGAACTCAAATAGGAAATAAAATCCACAAAATCTACGCTTTCGCAATCGCATCTGTGAAACTCTTCGATCATAACGAAGGTCTCTCAATAACAGCGTCGATGTCATCTGAAGTCACTCGATGATATCGAGACAGGATGAAAACTGTCCAACAACCAGGGGTGAAAATTCTAACAATTATCGATGCCATCGAAGCTCTATCGATAACAGCCTCAATACTATCTGAAAGTCATTCGATGATATCGACAGGATAAAAAAATAGTCCAGCGACCAGGATTGAAAAATCCTGCAATTATCGATGATATCGAAACCCATTCGATTTCATCAATTCCAGCAATGAGGAGAAAATCCCCATAAAATCTCTCCCTTTTCGACTCAGGAGGAATCAACCTTCTTCAAGCCAACCCAGTTTTTACAAATCTCAAACTTGCCCTTGAGCAAAGCTTGGTCATCATGTCTGACCCATTATCATCCGTGTGGACCTTCTCAAGCTGTAACACCTTATATTCCAAAGTATCCCTTATCCAGTGATACCAAACCTCTATGTGCTTTGACTTGGAGTGCTGACTTGGATTCTTGCTCAAGTGTATAGAACTTTGTCTATCGTAATAGACCACGTGCTGTTCTTGCTTCAGGAAAAGTTCCTATAGGAACCTCTTCATCCAAAGCATCTCTTTACATGCCTCAGTGACTTCAATATACTCGGCCTCTGTCGTCGACAATGCTACGACCTTCTGTAGCTTGCTCTGCCATGAAACCGCTCCCCCTGCAAACGTGAACATGAACCCCGATGTAGACTTCCTAGAATCTATGTCACCTATCATATCTGCATCTGTGTAGCCCTCTAACACAGGTTTCCCGTCACCATAGCATAAGCTCAACCTGGATGAACTTCTTAGATACCGTAGTATCCACTTCATCGCTACCCAATGCTCTTTGCCAGGATTGGTAAGATACCAGCTGACAACACCAACCGCATATGCTATGTCTGGACGTGTACACACCATAACATACATCAAACTTCCTACGGCTGACGCGTAGGATATCTTCTGCATCTCTTCTACCTCTGCCTTTTTCTTGGGACACTGCCTGTCGCTCAATCTGAAGTGACCATCTAGTGGAGTACTGACCAGCTTCGCTACATTCATATTGAGCCGCTCTAGGACTTTCTCAATATACTGCTCTTGTGACAGCCAAAGCTTCCTGTTACTTCTGTCATGATTTATCTCCATTCCTATGATCTGTTTAGCTGGGCCCAAGTCTTTCATCACAAAAGATTTGTCCAACTCTTGTTTCAGCCTATCAATTTTCTTGATGTCTTTTCCCATGATGAGCATGTCATCAACGTATAATAGCAGAACTAAGAAATCACCATCTAAGAACTTGCGCTGAACACACAATGGTCTGACTCTATTCTGTCATACCCATGCTATAACATGAACGAGTCGAACTTCTTGTACCATTCCCATGGAGCTTGTTTCATCCCATACAAGCTCTTCCTCTGCCTACACACCATATGCTCCTTGCCCTTGACTTCGAACCCTTCTGGTTAGTGCATGTAGATCTCTTCTTCTAGGTCACCATTGAGGAAGGCAGTTTTAACATCTAACTGATCTATCTCCAGATCCATGCTAGCCGCCAACCCAAGCAACATACGTATGGATGTCATCTTCACCACTGGTCTCCTCGAAGTCTATGCCTTTCCTCTAACCGAACCCTTTTACCACAAGTCTGGCCTTGAACCTCGTCTGTGAATTCTTCTGCTCAACCTTTTTTCTAAACACTCACTTGTTGCTCAAAGTTTTCTTGCCCTTAGGCAGTTTCACCATGTCACAGGTATGGTTCTTATGCTCATCGGCTAGGGCCTTAAAATAGTCTTCTGGTTCTCCCCCATCAGTCGGCATAATGTACTCATGCGGCGAGTACCTCTTAGATGGTTGTCTGTCCCTAGATGACTTCCTCACCTGTGGCTCAACAGGTGGATCAAGTGGGGGCTGCTCCCCCGGTCCATCTTCTGTAGGAACTCCCTCATCCTCTGTACCTTACTGTACTCCCCCGTTATTAGGCACCACGAGAGGAATAATCGAATCCATGTCCTCTAGCTCACTTAAACTAGGCTGGTTCTTCTCTGGCTTACCAATGTCTTTTATACACTGATCTTCAAAGAATACCACATCTCTGCTCCTAACGAGCTTCCTCTCGGTCGAATTCCACAATCTGTAGCCAAACTTTTCATCACCGTATCCCAAGAAGACACTGCCTGATCTTCATATCGAGCTTGGACCTCTCGTCCTTTTGTACGTAAATGGATGCCCTGCATCCAAACACCTTGAGATGACTGTACGATGGATCTTGTCCAGTCCACACCTTCTCGGGTACTTCTCCATTCAACGGGGCTGATGGAGACCTGTTTATCAGATACATCGCTGTGTGCATTGCTTCTCCCCAAAACATCTTGGGCAATATTGCATTGGATAACATGCATCTGATTCTCTCAACAATGGTGCGATTCATTCGCTCAGCTATACCATTATGCTGGGGGGTCTTGGGAACCGTCTATTCATAATGTATACCTAGGGACTTGCAGTATCATGAAAGTCACCAATGTATTCACCACTATTGTTAGTGCGGATGCACTTCAATGATCTACCTGTCTCTCTCGACCATAACATGAAACAATTTAAACACACTAAAGACCTCGTCCTTAGATTTCAAAGAATAGACCCAAACCCTCCTAGATGCATCATCTATAAAAGTGACAAAATACAATGCCCCACCCAAGGTTTTTGTCCTCATAGGACCACAAACATTAGAATAAACCAAATCTAATGCATGCACTTTATTAACATGAGAAGCAGTTTTAACAAATGAAACTCTATGCTGCTTTCCTGATAAACAATCAAGACAGGTTTTAAGAGGTGTACCTGTCACATCTGGAAGGAGCTGCTTCCTTGCTAGTAGTTGAAGCCTTTTTTCACTCATGTGGCCTAGACGCCTGTGCCACATGTCAATAGTTGAATCTTCCGCTACGTTCAAACCACCCTTACATACACTGACACTTGCCTTGTAAAGGGTGCAACACTTCTTTCCTCTAGCTGAGATCAATGAACCCTTGATGAGCTTCCAACACCCACCAACAAACTGGCTTTCATAGCCATCATCATCCAGCCTTCCCGTCGACATCAAGTTGAGGCGAAGGTCTGGGATATGCCTCACATTTCTAAGAACTAATGTGCAGCCCACATCAATTTTCACATAAATATCACCGACCCCTACGATCTTCGATATGCCAGAATTTTCCATCTTCATGGTCCCATTGTCACCTAACTTATAACTTATGAAGAAGTCCCTGTGTGGAGTCACGTGAAAAGAAGCTCCTGAGTCAATCACCCAGTCGGTGTCCTAACCCATAGTCATGAGACAAACTCATGATCTGTGGAAAGAATAATAACAACGTCGCCATCTGAAGTGACAGCAGTAGAATTTGATTCATCTTCCTTCTCCTTTCCTTTTCCTTTCTTGTCATTCTTATTCTTATGACATTCATGCTTGTAGTGGCCCTTCTTGCCACAGTTCCAGCATTCAACATCCTTTCTGTTACTCGACTTGCCTCTTGATTTATCTCGGGCCTTCCTACCCTTCTTGTTCTTTCCTCTCCCCCGTTCCTGTGTCACAAGGACCTCTTGATGATTAGACCCCTGAGACTTCCTCCTTGTCTCCTCATTGAAGAGACAGCTAGTAACCTATTCTATGGATATCTTTCTGTCTGGTGCGGAGTTACTTAGAGACACCACCAATGTCTCCCAACTGTCAGGCAATGAACTAAGCAATAATAAAGCATGCAATTCATCATTCAAGATCATCTTCATAGTGAAGAGTTGGTTCACTATATTGCTGACCTCATTCATGTGCTCGGGCACAGAACCACCATCCTTGAACTTGAGATTCACAAGTTACCTTATCAAAAAGATTTTATTACCGGCTGTCTTCCTCTCATACAACCCTTCTAGTTTCAGCCATAGGCTAGCGGCTGAGGTTTACGTAGACACATGGTGGAACACAAAATCATCCAGCCATTGTCTAATGAACCCCACCGCCTTCCAGTCCAACTTCTTCCAATCATCATCAGTCATATCCTTGGATTTTGCTGATATGCCTAAAATTGGAGAATATAGGTCCTTGTAATAAAGCAAGTCCTCCATCTTAGCCTTCCACATAGTCCAGTTCAAACCATTGAAGCTGATCATCCTTGATGAGCCACCTTCCATAATTTGAAATCGATCTTACCCGTTCAATGAACTTAGCTCTGATACCACTTTGTTGGGGGCCTTGCACAAAACCTTAGTATCTGGCCCTCCAAAACAAACCAGAATTATGGGATAATAAAAGCAATGAAGTAAATCAAAGCATCAATCACACAACACTAGAGATTTTTACATGGAAAACCCTCAAAAAGGTAAAAACCACGGGACCTCATCCAGATCAACAATCCATTATAAAGTAGAACGTTACAACTGATCAAACCTTCTTCACTCATGCAGGAGCGGATAAACAGTAAGAGAAACAAAGAAGACGGAGAGATCTCACTGATTACGAGGACGTGAAAGCACTGATATATGGTGGATCACCTCTATGAGCATAGCCTCCCTTCCACAAGCTTCCTCTCTCTCTTTCTCTCTCTCTCTCTCTCTCTCACAACCCTAAGCCCTTTAGCAAACCCTTGCAAAGCTTTAGAAAACCCTAGAATATCCTGAAATACACCCCAATCCCAGATACACCCCTTCATATAAGAATAGAAAGAGACAGAACCCAAATAGGAAATAAAATCCATAAAATCTACGCTTCCGTAATCGCATATGCAGAACTCTTTGATCATAATGAAGGTCTCTCGATAACAGCGTCGATGTCATCTGAAAGTCACTCGATGATATCGAGACAGGACTAAAACTGTCTAGCAATCAAGAGTGAAAATTCTAACAATTATCGATGCCATCTGAAAGTCACTCGTGATATCGATAGGATAAAAAAATAGTCCAGCGACCAGGATTGAAAAATCCTATAATTATCTAAGATATCGAAACCCATTCGATTTCATCGATTCCAGCAATAAGGAGAAAATCTCCATCAATGCAACCCTCAATAAGATTCCATCTTTTGAGTTTGTATCCAATTTTCGAGGAGGTTCATCACAGTTGGCTTAAAGTTCAGATGGTTTTAACCAAATGGTCCAATCCAGGTTGGGCTGTCATTAGAGTGGTCCATGATCATTCTAGGTTCCACATTATTGAAGCTCGGGGCCTATTGGAGTAAGAGGATGGCAAGGCAGTCAATCTCCTCCAAGCAGTCAAGATGATTGTATCTTACATCCTGTAATTGTTGAAGGAGACTCATAATGCTATTGGTTGACTTTTGTTTGAGAGATATTGTAACACCCTGAAAATCGGGGGTTGAGTATAAACCCGACTCCCGAGTTCCAGACCGTCACTTATGCAACAAAAATGATTATGATTCAATGTTGTCTGAGTTAAAGCATTCACATGAGTAAAAGTATACTAAAACTGCAATTCATACTCCAGATTCAGTGATAAAAGC
The DNA here is from genome assembly GCA_037074715.1 of Magnolia kwangsiensis. Taxonomy (NCBI): domain Eukaryota; kingdom Viridiplantae; phylum Streptophyta; class Magnoliopsida; order Magnoliales; family Magnoliaceae; genus Magnolia; species Magnolia kwangsiensis. The sequence goes on along the minus strand of CM073577.1, from coordinate 101,315,579 downwards.
AAGCGGAAGACTAAAGGATATACATATCACTGTATGAAAAATAAAATAGATCTCAACTGTCTCCAAAGAATGAATACATCTCTGAGTCTCATATACATGTAAATAAATAAAATCAAAATGTCAAAAGTAGTCCCACTAAGAAGTCCTGTCAATCCAGGCCACCTAAGCAAAACCGTCATGGTACTGCATATATGAGAACTCGTCCTGGTCCTCATCATAATCCGGCTCTGCCTCCTGAATCGCTGCCTCACCTGCATCTAAGACAGGGTCTGGTGGGTGTTGCAAACACCATCCCGTAACGTGGGAGTGAGTAGCTAACTCAGTGGAATAATAGAGCAAAGATTAACATGTTCTCAAATCAATCATGCGATAATAGTAAAGCAGTAAATCAAACATTCCTAATACTTTTGTTAATGCAAAATGACATGACATGATGGATGCCCTCACCGATGATCTCCCTAATACGGCACTATCTTATGCCCGTGGCATGCTTTCTGTAACACCCTGAAAATCGGGGGTCGTGTATAATCTCAACTCCCGAGTTCCAAACCGTCACTTATGCAACAAAAATGATTATGATTCAATGTTGTCTGATTTAAAGCATTCACATGAGTAAAAGTATACCAAAACTGTAATTCATACTTCAGATTCAGTGATAAAAGTAAGCGGAAGACTAAACAATATATATATCACTGTATGGAAAAATAAAGTAAAACTCATCTGTCTCTAAAGCATGAATACATCTCTGAGTCTCATATACATATACATGAACAAAAGTAAATGTACAAAATAGTCCCACTGAAGTCCCATCGATCCAGGTCACCTACGCGAAGCCATCGTGATACTGCATGTACGAGAACTCGTCCTGGTCCTCGTCAAAGTCTGGCTCCACCTCCTGGATCTCAGCCTCACCTGCATCTACAACAGGGTCTGGTGGGTGTTGCAAACACAATCCCGTAACGTGGGAGTGAGTGATCAACTCAGTGGAATCATAGAGTAAGGATTAACATGTTCACAATTCAATCATGCGATAATAGTAAAGCAGTAAATCAGACAATCCTAATACTGTTGTTAATACAAGATGATATGACGTGATGTATGCCCTCACCGACGATCTCCCTCATACGGCAACATCTTACGACCGCGACATGCAATCGACCCTCAAGTGCTCCACATCTTCCAGGCACATGCAATGGCATGGTGATATGATTTCCAAGTTGTTATTAGTCCATTCAAACAGCAGGATTGGGAAACTAAGGTACTTCCCTTGTATCAATCCCAACACAGATCCTGTCTAGGGTCGTCACTCCTAGTAATCTCATACGATGTATATTTCGTAGGTCACTGCAAGGGCTACCAGGGCTGTTGCTCGCACTCGTTGCACCGCTCCCCTATCACCTTATCAATATAGGCCTACTGTACTCTACTGCAACGGAAGGGTCGTCGCCTCCCGTGGACTCAGAATACCCTTGCGGTCACTACAAAGGACTCGTTGCCTGATCAGTGTAGGCCGACAGCTAGAATATAGTGTCCCATATCACCATAATCTGCTCACGAGTCTAGGTGCTCACTGGTCACTACGGGGAGGTTTGTGGCCCCAGCGTAGGCCGACAGCTCGACCACGGTGTCCCATACCACCATGCCCGGCTCATGAGTCTTCGTGGATCAAGGTACCATGGTTAACAGGGTTTACAATGGTAAGTTCAGTACCCTAGGTTCAAGCAGTTATGACTCATACAAGGTGAACATACATCGGCCAGTCGGGTTACTTGACGGGCTCGACTAGCGCGATCGCATCTCAAGTCAAACGACATGGAGTGCGTAAAACACTTCGCGTGGCCTAATCACTGCTGCCAACTCCAAACATGAATCGCGTTCATCGACGCGTCGTTCGTGGCTATGACCAGTCAGCCACGAATTCGCTCAGTTACCGACTGCCTGGACTAAGTCTAGTCCCAAGCACTTATGGAATCACATCAGCAATATATGTAAAAGTATTGGAATTGAAATACAATCATGTGAGCATGTTAACACATGTTATAACATTCAACTTAGGCAAATCTTCAAGCACATATATTCCATGCATGTAATGAAATCATGCATTTAGTCAACATGTAGAAAATCATTTAGGTCAGCATATTAATTGAGAAATCAATCACAAACTATCACATAACATCATTTAATTCAATACATACTAATACAAGCATTTATACAAACACATACACTACACACTTAAGTCTACATATAGTATGTCGACCCGAAGTGTGCAATTAGGCGAATCTCTCCGCTAAACTAATTATGCACGTATTCCTAACTTCCTAATGCGACAACAAACCATGTCAATCACATCAGCAAAATATGAATGTAAACAGTACTTCCTACAAATGACTAAAATGCCCTAAATCTCATATTCTTCGTTAGTTTACGAAACGGGAAACGGAGAGCATTTTGTACATGTCAAACGGTGATACCATCAAGAATCTACTATTAAACGACATTAAAAACGTTGGAAACCGTCAATCAAAGCGTCTAAAATCCTCACCTTATGTCTTGTAAACACGTGAATTGAAACGGAGCGTATACGCTTCGTCTACGGCGAATAGGGAACCTAATACACGAGATCCATAAGCTACATCGCTATGGAAACAAAGGAAACTCAAATCAGCAACTATTTAGGGTATTTACTTACCTAGAATCGCGGTGAAATCACTGGGAAAGCGGTAGAGGTATGTTGCTTAAGCACGTGCAACATGTAGCACAAGTGGCAGGAAGAACTCTCCCACTCTCTCACAATCTCTCACCTTTTTCTCTCTCCCAAGCTAGGGTTTCTCTCAAATTCGGATAGGAGAGAGGAGTGAGGGTTTCAACCCCTTTTATAGCCTAAAACATGCCCAAAATAGGCTTGGGAACAATGTTTACTTGGTGCCTAACCAAATCGGGGCCGTTTCGGTCTAAAAGGGCATTTCTGAAGGTCCCCTGGCCAAATGCGGTCGGACTTAAGCTCATGCATACTGGATCTTGCACACATCCAGTTTTCAGACCGGTAGGGTTCCCAGATCGCACGTGGCGGTCCAGTTTCAGTTTAACGGTCATCGCACCAAGATCAGGCCTATAAGTCTCGTGATATGTAATAGATATTTTTCCTGATCCAAGGGTGTAATTTGGCTGTATTCTGACGGTCAGAACGTTTAATACTGATGCGTCAAATCGTGTGCCAGATTTGAATTTGAAATTCCAATTCTAACCCTATTCTCACTCTCTTCGATCCGGGCTCAATGAAATAGCCTGTGATTATCGGTTTGACTTGATTTTCGGAATGAGTGTCAAGTCCAGCTAGGCGGTTCTAACGGTCTAAGATAGGAGGTATCGGACTTTCGACGTGTGGTCTAGATCCAATACAAAGATTCAAAGTGGTCCAGAGAACAAACCTGCTTAGAGTTTGGTCCGAGGTTTTAGAGCATTATAGCACCATTGGTTCCACTCACTTTGGGCCTTGTAGAACGTATTTAAAGTGATCAGGGACCATTTCCCATCTATTCTAACGTTGCACTAGCTAACTTAGTCATATTTTCTAAAGGAATGAATTTTACGCAATTTCGGGTCGAGTTGGTACTCGAGCCCAAGTACGGGTTTTTCACGGGCGTTACAATCTACCCCCCTTAACAAATAATTTCATCCTCGAAATTTTGTACCTTTTCATACTCCTCGAGTAGCTGTGGGTAGTTCTTTCTGATCTCGGCTTCTGTCTCCCAGGTAGCCTCCTCCTTAGAGTGATGCGTCCATAATACCTTCACAAGGGGAATCACCTTGCTACGCAGTACCTGCTCCTTCCTGTCTAAGATACGTGTCGGTCGCAGGATATATGTAACATCCTCTCCTAACTGCACCTGCTCCCATCTGATGATATGGGAAGGATCAGCAACGTACTTCTTCAGCATGGAAACATGAAATACGTTGTGAACGCTCGCGAGAGGCGTGGGTAAAGCCAATCGGTAAGCCACCGCTCCCACACGATCGAGGATCTGGAATGGGCCAATGAATCGCGGTGCCAGCTTCCCCTTCTTCCCGAACCGAAGGACTCCCTTCATAGGGAAAACTCGTAAAAACACATGATCCCCAACTGTGAACTCTAGTGGCCTCCGTCTCGTATCGGCGTAGCTCTTCTGTCTGCTCTGCGCTGTAAGAAGCCGACGTCGAATAGTATCAATCTTCTCTGACGTCGCCTGCACTAACTCTGGGCCAACCAAGCTACGCTCACCGACCTCTAGCCAGCAATGCGGTGCGCGACAAGGTCGCCCATACAGCGCCTCATAAGGTGCCATACCGATACTCGCCTGAAAACTGTTGTTGTACGCAAACTCCGCATATGCAAGACAATCATCCCAACTATCCTTGAAGTCCAATGCGCAAGCTCGCAACATGTCCTCCAAGATCTGGTTCACCCGCTCTGTCTGTCCATCTGTCTATAGGTGGAAGGCAGTACTGAACTTCAACTTCACACCCATAGCCCCCTGAATGCGAGTCCAGAAAATGGAAGTGAACCGCGTGTCTCTGTCCGACACGATCTCCAGCGGAACTCCATGCCGACGCACAATCTCTCTGATGTACAATCTAGCCAACTCGTCTGCAGAGTTCGTAACTCTGATCGGTAGGAAGTGCGCCGACTTCGTCAGACGGTCGACGATCACCCAAATGGAATCATGTCCCTTCCTCATCTTTGGCAACCCAGAAATGAAGTCCATGGAAATGAAATCTCACTTCCACTCTGCGATCGGCATAGGCTGCAAAAGTCCAGGTAGTCGGCGATGCTCTGCCTTCACCTGCTGACAAGTGAGATAACGGGACACGAACTCAGCTATGTAGGTCATCATACCTTCCCACCAATACGTCCTCTTCACGTCACGATACATCTTTGTGCTGCCTGGATGCATCGCGAGTCTAGTAGAATGCGCAGCCTCGAGAATCTCTCGTCTCAAGTCAGGGACATCTGGGACGCATAGGCGGCCACGGTAACGTAAGCCCCCATCCATACCAACTCACCAGTCGGCGTCAGCATCATCACTGGCCTGCTCGCGAAGCTCAGTAAGATGCGTATCGTCCCTCTGCGCCTCGATGACTCGGTCATTGATCTGAGATCGCACCTGTACATGTGCGATGAACTCAAACGGCTCCTCTACGGTGAGTTTCTGCTCAAAGTCTCGTAAAAAATCGACCATATCCCACTCGACAACCATCAGCGGAGCCGCAAACTCTATCGCCTTCTTGCGGCTCAACGCATCAGCCACAAGGTTCGCCTTCCCAGGATGGTAAGAGACTTCAAACTTGAAGTCCTTCAACTTCTCCATCCATCGTCGCTGCCTCATATTCAAGTCTCGCTGCGTGAATATGTACTTGAGGCTCTTGTGGTCGCAAAAGAGCTCGAACTCCTCTCCGTAGAGGTAATGTCTCCAGAGTCTCAGTGCGAATATAACGGCTGCCAACTCTAGGTCGTGTGTAGGGTAATTCTCCTCGTGCTTCCTTAATTGTCTCGAGGCATATGAAATTACCCTGTCCCTCTGCATAAGGACACAACCCAAACCAACGGTAGACGCGTCAGTGTATATAGTGTATTTAACCCCTTGCTCTGTCAATACTAGCACAGGGGCGGACGTAAGTCTGTCCTTCAGCTCCTGAAAAGCTGACTCCGCCTTGTCATTCCAGGCGAACTTCATGTCCTTCCGTGTCAACTGAGATAAGGGTCTCGCGATCTTCGAGAAGTCCTGTATGAAGCGCCGATAGTAGCCAGCGAGACCCAAGAAACTCCTCACCTCAGTGACAGAACCAGGATGCTCCCAGTCCTGCACCGCAGCTACCTTAGACAGGTCAACTGCCATGCCATCCTTGGACACCACGTGTCCCAGGAACTTCACCTCCTGCTTCCAGAAGTCGCACTTCTTGTACTGTGCGAACAACTGATGCTGCCTGAGCGTATCCAGGACCAAACGTAAGTGCTCCTCATGCTCCTCTCGACTCCTAGAGTACACCAAAATGTCGTCAATGAATACAATGACGAATCGATAGAGGAAAGGCCGAAATACCCGGTTCATCAGATCCATGAACACGGCCGGTGCGTTCGTAAGACCGAACGACATCACGAGGAACTCGTGGTGGCCAAAACTGGTCCTGAATGCTGTCTTCTGTACGTCCTCATCCCTGACGCGCAACTGATGATATCCAGACTGAAGATCAATCTTCGAGAAGTACTGCGCTCCTCTCAATTGATCAAACAAGTCATCGATCCTGGGTAAAGGGTACTTGTTCTTCACCGTGAGCTGGTTCAGCCTGCGATAATCAATACACAATCGCATCGAACCGTCCTTCTTCCTCACGAATAGGACCGGTGCTCCCCAAGGAGACACACTAGGCCGTATAAGGCCAAGCTCTAGCAGACCATCAATCTGCGTCCTCAACTCCTCCATCTCACATGGTGCCATGCGATACGTCGGCAGTGAGACGGGTGTAGAACCACGAACCAGATCGATAGTGAAATCGATCTCACGTCGGGGCGGCAAACCAGGGATCTTCCTGAACAGATCCCCGAACTCGGAAACGACTGGCACATGCTCGAGTACCTGGGCACCAGCGTCGCGCAATAAAGTGGCGTAACTAAGTATGCGGAAAGGAAGATTTACCCTCACTGAAAATGTGAAAGGCGTGCCCTCAGGCTCGTACACTGTCACCATACGAGCCTCGCAGTCAATCTCGGCCCCCCCAGCAGTCAACCAGTCCATGCCAAGAATGACGTCGAGATAAACGAGCGAGGGATCGACGACAAGATCAAGAGCCATCGTCCTGCCTCCCAGATCAACTAAACAACCCTCACACATCTGGGTAACATCCGAATAATCCCCATGAGCTGCAAAGACTGCACGCTATCCATAGTGATAGTCTGTAACCCAAGACGCCTGACTACGGCATGCGATATCAAAGAAATCGTGGAACCAGTGTCCACCATCACAAGAATAGGAGTACCTCAAATATGGGCCGTGACCTCGAAGGCTGAATGCTGAAGAGTCGGTGCCACAGCTGCCTCAGCTGTCAATGCATGAACCCGAGCCTGCTGTGGCCGGTTCGGCCGCTGTGTCAAGGGCCGTGGAGGCTGTCTGATCTACGAAACCGGAGGTCTGAATGTAGGGTGCGCAGGAGCTAACCGTAAAGGCGGTGCTGATATCGCCTGTGAACGAGCACGGTCAATCTTCTGCGGCGGTGAGAACCCGTTGTCCCACATCCGAGAGAAGCAGCTCTGCGCCAAGTGGCCTGACCTCCCACAGTATGTGCACGATAACTCGGGGAGCCGAAACGATGGTGCTAGCGCTATGGCCCGAGTAGGAGGGTCAATGCGAGGCCTCTTGCCCGCGAGGGGCCTGTTTGAAAAGTCTGGTCGTGGCCTAGATGCAACAGGGCCACGAGATCGCGCAAGCCGATCCACATCCTGCTCTACCCGCATGGACATGTGAATCAACTCCGCATAAGAGGAAATGGTCAAACAACACATCTTCGACCGAATATTCGGTCGCAAACCCTCCAGAAAGGCTGTATGCGCATCTGCTCATCAGCAAAAATCGTCGGGACGTATCTGCCTAACTCCGTGAACTGATGCTCATACTCTGTAACTGTCATAGCTGCCTGTCTGAGATGAAGAAACTCATTCTCCCTGTCATGCCTGTAAGTCTGGGGATAATATTTCTCATGGAAGCGGAACTCAAATGCTGCCCACGTCCATACAAAGTCGGCGACAATGGTCCGCAGTACGCTATCCCACCACAGGCTGGCCTCTCTCTCAAACAGGAATGTAGCCAGCTCTACCTACTCGGCCTCAGTGCAATGAAGCATTCGCAAAATCTTCGACACACGGTCGAGCCAGTACTCAGCCTCCTCGGGTCTGTGAGAACCCGTGAAAGTAGGAGGCCGCAAGCGCTGAAACCGCTCCAATAGTCCCCGTGTATAGGCGGGATTCCCCACAGGGTAAGCAGGCGGCGCAGGATGAGCCATGCCCTCATCCTGGGCGTATGTATAAGCATCCTCAGCTGGATGCGCAGGTGGTGCAGGTGGAGTAGATGGAGCTGCACCCCCACCCCGGGCTAGTGTTCCCACAATGGTAGTCAGAAGCTGCTGCTGCTGCAGCATCATAGCCATCATCTGCTCGAATCTGTCAGGAGGTGGAGCAGGCTGTGGCAGATGCTGTGTTGAAGTAGATGCACGATATGGCTCTCTGACTGACGGTGTAAATGGCGGTGGTCCAACTGTAGGACCAGCAGCAGGCTGAGACGATCGAACTGCCTCAGGAATCGGGCCCAAAGCAGGGTCCGCATGAGTGTCAGACTGCGAAGGAGTCTGATCCATATGCTCAGTCAGTGTAAGCCGAACCGTGCTCCGCGTAGCCTTAGGCGGCATTCCCTATATTCAAAATAGGGCGCAACCTTGTCAGTATTAATTGCACAATTACACTGCAATCATTTACACAAGGAGTCAAAGGCATTCCATGCATTTCATTTAATCAAAATTGTCACAATACAAGGGATATATCCTTACAAGCATCACGACGAGAAATACATGGGGACTAATATAGTTAAAATTGTAACAGCAACATAAGCAAAGAACTAGCCCTAACAGGCTCACACTGATAAAGTAGGAAATGACTAACTACTGACAACTACATCAAGGTCGCATCGCTAGTTTGAGTCTGGGGATGGAGGAGGAGCACCCTTATCCTGTAAGCAACACAGGATTGCCTTCAAGGTGCGAGTCACCTTGCCTAATTTCTTCTTTGTAACGGCCTTGGCATCCGCAACTTCTGCGCGAAGTTCTTGAACTTCCCTTCGCAAAGCGGTCTGACTCTCCTCCATCTGAGCAATGCGATCGTCGATAGTAGCCTGCGCAGAAGGAGGAGGGCTCTCATCTGTATCCTGAGCCTCCTCCTCTGCCTCTTCCTGAGCTTCTTCCTGAACCTCTGCTCCAGGTTCTTCTTCGCTTTGATCTTCCTCATCATCAAAGTCATCCTCGCTGTCTTCCTCACGCTGGTTTTCACGGTACTGCGACCCAATCTTCATCTTGACCATAGTCGACTCATCAATGGTATGAATCGATACTGGCAATTTCGGCCCAAGTCTATAGGCAAACTCAAGCGCAATCTTGCAAATCAGTCGGCCAAAGGGAAGCGATTCGGATGTTCTTCTTGACCTGGCTATGAGGATTATTTGTCGTAAGATGAAAGTAGCCATGCATACATTCTCTCCCTGGGCCACCAGATACAGGAAATCAACCATAAGGCATGTACATTCAATGCGATTCGTCGACCTGGGATAAACATTGAACGTGCAGATATGGTGCAGCAGGCGCAAATCATCAGACATGTACGTCGCCTTAAGACTATTATTAGGCTGCCATGGAACCAACTTACCGCACAGAAACCTGGTGCAGCGATCTCGTTCACGCCTAGTCCTCAGGTTCTTCTCACTAGGATGAACATCACCTAGAGGTACGTTCAGAAGTCGCGCAATCAGTCGCACATCAATCGTAGCCATCCGATCTCTACCAAAAGGGATTTTAAACTGCAATGGCTCCAAGGTAGGACTCTGGATACTAGTGTAGAAGGCACGAACGGTGCTCACATTAGCACGAGCGTGAGCTTCAAGATCGGACCCCAATGCGCAGCTTCAATGCGCTCGAACAACAAAAATTCACCGAACAGTCTCCCTTCTACGTCCGCTTCAAATAACACTTTGCGATCAGTGTATTGGCCATGAGACATCTCTAATAAAATTACTCACCCAAGGTGTGCATGGGGATCCAAATCCCGCTTTGTATGGCACTCCAGGACTGCAGCTGGACCTGCGCCGGCGCTTGAACTTACGGCACCACCCTGCGGTCTTCTCGATTGAGCAGGACGGCTTGGCCCAGCCTCATCTGTTGCGGTTTTCCTTTTACCCATCAAAGATATGATGGATGAGAGTGATAAAAGGCCTAAAATGGCTTCCACGAAAGTCATGAAAAATGGTAAAAATGTGGAGAAGTGGCTGTCCAATCTGGAAAAAGAAAATTTAAGTGTCGTAGAGGGATGCTTCAAGCTTCCCAAGGATGCATTTTCAAGGAGAAATGGAAATGGAAAAGTGGAATGGAGCACCTCACGATTTCAGCTCGATTTGGGGGTTTTTGGAGCTCCAAATGATGAAATCTTCAAGAGGAAGGGCTGCCAAGTCCCAAGGATCGATGGATGATGGTCGGTTTTGGCCAAGGAGGGATCTAGAGGCGTTTTGGAATCCCAAATTTTGGAAATGGTTGCTGGAAAATGAAAATAGGGCTATGGGGAGGGCTGTTTGTGAAGGAGGGGTATGATTTGGGGGTTTTCTTTGGACGGGAGCTGTATGGGGGGTGTGTACATGGCATTTAAGGGCGTGCGCCTGAATTGCACTTCAAGTGGGCCCACCTGTACGGTGATGCATAGCCGGATCGGCGATGGCATCGCCGACCGGTGGTGCATCCGGTCGGTGGGGCCGGATGGGTTCGATCCCCCATGTTCCAAGGACCCCAAATATGTATGGTCCACCCCTTGGTTCATTATACTTTGACCTACATAGGCCCAAACATGTGTTCGGAGCTTTCCGGGACCATTCTGCAATCCTGAATACAAAACCCTATGATGCAGCATATGAATTTGGGGTAGAAGGAGCTAGTACATCCATCTAGATCCTTTTTTCTAAAGAAAGTGAAGTTAGAATGGTATTATGGCCATTTTTCATGAAATTTTACTATTCACTATAAAATCTTATAAAAGTATTATTTTGTATTATTTTCACATTAGGTTTAATGCCTAACATGAATTGGATAAGAAAGAAATGAAGATTGGAGTGGTGAGGAAGAATTTTGAAGATTTTTGGCGAAACGGAGTTTTTAAGCCCTAGCGATTGATTACAGGAGTCGTGGTCATCCCACGGCCCAAGGATTCACTTTTGCGGGTTTAAAATCATTCATAGGATGTCTCAACCCGACTTCCTACGGCTTAGAAGCTATTCGGGTTGCTTTACGCGACCCGAGATGCGTTACAGACTCGATCGTGCGATCGATTCAAATAGACGTCGCCTATCGGCGAATCTGCGATCCTAGAAGTGTTTCTAGACCCTTCTCGAACCCACCTAAGTCAAGGGAAGCGACAACGTACGTTGCGAGACCATAACCCAGGCCCAGTATACTCTCATTCATGCTCTGATACCAACTTGTAACACCCTGAAAATCAGGGGTCGTGTATAATCTCAACTCCCGAGTTCCAGACCGTCACTTATGTAACAAAAATGATTATGATTCAATGTTGTCTGATTTAAAGCATTCACATGAGTAAAAGTATACTAAAACTACAATTCATACTTCAGATCCAGTGATAAAAGCAAGCGGAAGACTAAACAATATATATATATCACTGTACGGAAAAACAAAGTAAATCTCATCTGTCTTTAAAGCATGAATACATCTCTGAGTCTCATATACATATACATGAACAAAAGTAAATGTCCAAAATAGTCCCACTGAAGTCCCACCGATCCAGGTCGCCTACGCGAAGCCATCGTGATACTGCATGTACGAGAACTCGTCTTGGTCCTCGTCAAAGTCTGGCTCCACCTCCTGGATCTCAGCCTCACCTGCATCTACAACAGGGTCTGGTGGGTGTTGCAAACACCATCCCATAACGTGAGAGTGAGTGATCAACTCAGTGGAATCATAGAGTAAGGATTAGCATGTTCACAATTCAATCATGCGATAATAGTAAAGCAGTAATCAGACAATCCTAATATTGTTGTTAATACAAGATGATATGACGTGATGTATGCCCTCACCGACGATCTCCCTCATACGGCAACATCTTACGACCGCGACATGCAATCGACCCTCAAGTACTCCACATCTTCCAGGCACATGCAATGGCATGGTGATATGATTTCCAAGTTGTTATTAGTCCATTCAAACAGCAGGATTGGGAAACTAAGGTACTTCCCTTGTATCAATCCCAACACAGATCCTGTCTAGGGTCGTCACTCCTACTAATCTCATACGATGTATATTTCGTAGGTCACTGCAAGGGCTGCCAGGGCTGTTGCTCGCACTCGTTGCACCGCTCCCCCATCACCTTATCAATATAGGCCTACTGTACTCTACTGCAACGGAAGGGTCGTCGCCTCCCGTGGACTCAGAATACGCTCGCGGTCACTACAAAGGACTCGTCGCCTGATCAGTGTAGGCCGACAGCTAGAATATATTATCCCATACCACCATAATCTGCTCACGAGTCTAGGTGCTCACTGGTCACTACGGGGAGGTTTGTGGCCCCAGCGTAGGCCGACAGCTCGACTACGGTGTCCCATACCACCATGCCCGGCTCATGAGTCTTCGTGGATCAAGGTACCATGGTTAACAGGGTTTACAATGGTAAGTTCAGTACCCTAGGTTCAAGCAGTTATGACTCATACAAGGTGAACATACATCGGCCAGTCGGGTTACTTGACGGGCTCGACTAGCGCGATCGCATCTCAAGTCAAACGACATGGAGTGCGTAAAACACTTCGCGTGGCCTAACCACTGCTACCAACTCCAAACACGAATCGCGTTCATCGACGCGTCGTTCGTGGCTATGACCAGTCAGCCACGAATTCGCTCGGTTACCGACTGCCTGGACTAAGTCTAGTCCCAAGCACTTATGGAATCATATCAGCAATATATGTAAAAGTATTGGAATTGAAATACAATCATGTGAGCATGTTAACACATGTTATAACATTCAACTTAGGCAAATCTTCAGGCACATATATTCCATGCATGTAATGAAATCATGCATTTAGTCAACATGTAGAAAATCATTTAGGTTAGCATATTAATTGAGAAATCAATCACAAACTATCACATAACATCATTTAATTCAATACATACTAATACAAGCATTTATACAAACACATACACTACACACTTAAGTCTACATATAGTATGTCGACCCGAAGTGCGCAATTAGGCGAATCTCTCCGCTAAACTAATTATGCACATATTCCTAACTTCCTAATGCGACAACAAACCATGTCAATCACATCAGCAAAATATGAATGTAAACAGTACTTCCTACAAATGACTAAAATGCCCTAAATCTCATATTCTTCGTTAGTTTACGAAACGGGAAACGGAGAGCATTTTGTACATGTCAAACGGCGATACCGTCAAGAATCTACTATTAAACGACATTGAAAGCATTGGAAATCATCAATCAAAGCGTCTAAAATCCTCACCTTATGTCTTGTAAACACGTGAATTGAAACGGAGCGTATACGCTTCGTCTACGGCGAATAGGGAACCTAATACACGAGATCCATAAGCTACATCGCTGTGGAAACAAAGGAAACTCAAATCAGCAACTATTTAGGGTATTTACTTACCTAGAATCGCGGTGAAATCGCCGAAAAAGCGGTAGAGGTGTGTTGCTTAAGCACGTGCAACACGTAGCACAAGTGGCAGGAAGAACTCTCCCACTCTCTCACAATCTCTCACCTTTTTCTCTCTCCCAAGCTAGGGTTTCTCTCAAATTCGGATGGGAGAGAGGAGTGAGGGTTTCAACCCCTTTTATGGCCTAAAACATGCCCAAAATAGGCTTGTGAACAATGTTTACTTGGTGCCTAACCAAATCGGGGCCGTTTCGGTCCAAAAGGGCATTTCTGAAGGTCCCCTGGCCAAATGCGGTCGGAATTAAGCTCATGCATACTGGATCTAGTACACATCCAGTTTTCAGACCGGTAGGGTTCCCAGATCGCACGTGGCGGTCCAGTTTCAGTTTAACGGTTATCGCACCAAGATCAGGCCTATAAGTCTCGTGATATGTAATAGATATTTTTCCTGATCTAAGGGTGTAATTTGGCTGTATTCTGACGGTCAGAATACTTAATACTGATGCGTCAAATCGTGTGCCAGATTTGAATTTCAAATTCCAATTCTAACCCTATTCTCACTCTCTTCGGTCCGGGCTCAATGAAATAGCCTGTGATTATCGGTTTGACTTGATTTTCGGAATGAGTGTCAAGTCCAGCTAGGAGGTTCTAACGGTCTAAGATAGGAGGTATTGGACTTTCGACGTGCGGTCTAGATCCAATACAAAGATTCAAAGTGGTCCAGAGAACAAACCTGCTTAGAGTTTGGTCCGAGGTTTTAGAGCATTATAGCACCATTGGTTCCACTCGCTTTGGGCCTTGTAGAACGTATTTAAAGTGATCAGGAACCATTTCCCAGCTATTCTAACGTTGCACTAGCTAACCTAGTCATATTTTCTAAAGGAATGAATTTTATGCAATTTCAGGTCGAGTTGGTACTCGAGCCCAAGTACGAGTTTTTCACGGGCGTTACACTTTCTTCCCACAGTGCTCTACATCTTCCATGCACATGCAATGTGATGGTGATATGATTACCGAGTTATTATTAGTCCATTCATACAGTAGGATTGGGAAACTAAGGTACTTCCCTTATATCAATCCCAACACAGATCCTGTCTAGGGTCGTCACTCCTAGTAATCTCATACGATGTATATTTTGTAGGTCACTACAAGGGCTGCCAGGGCTGTTGCTCGCACTCGTTGCACCGCTCCCCCATCACCTTATCAATACAGGCCTACTGTACTCTCATTGCTACGGAAGGGTCGTCGCCTCCCGTAGACTCAGAATACGCTCGTGGTCACTACAAAGGGCTCGTCGCCTGATCAGTGTAGGCCGACAGCAAGAATATAATGTCCCATACCACCATAATCTTCTCACGAGTCATAGGTGCTCACTGATCACTACGGGGAGGTTTGTGGCCCCAGCGTAGGCCGACAGCTTGACCACGGTGTCCCATACTACCATGCCCGGCTCATGAGTCTTTGTGGATCAAGGTACCATGGTTGACAGGGTTTACAATGGTAAGTTCAGTACCCTAGGTTCAAGCAGTTATGACTCATACAGGGTGAACATACAATGGCCAGTCGTGTTACTTGACGGGCTCGACTAGCACGAGCGCGTCTCAAGTCAAACGACATGAAGTGCATAAAACACTCCGTGTGGCCTAACCACTACCGCCAACTCCAAAACACGACTCGCGTTCATCGACGCGTCGTTCATGGCAAAGATAAGCCAACCACGAATTTA
This sequence comes from Magnolia kwangsiensis, assembly GCA_037074715.1. NCBI lineage: Eukaryota > Viridiplantae > Streptophyta > Magnoliopsida > Magnoliales > Magnoliaceae > Magnolia > Magnolia kwangsiensis. The sequence continues at coordinate 101,300,399 of CM073577.1, read as the reverse complement.
CTCGATTACCGACTGCCTGGACTAGGTATAATCCCATACAGTTATGAATCCACATCAGCAATCATGTAAGAGTAATGGAAATGAACTACAACAATGTGAGCATGTTAACACATGTTATAACATATAACTTAAGTAAATCTTCCAACACATGCATTTCATACATATAACGAAATCATGCATATGGCCAACATATAGGAAATCATGTACATCAGCATATTATTTGAGAATTCAATCTCAAACTAATTCATAACACCATTTAATTCAATACATAATAATATAAACATTTATACAAACACAGTCTACACATTTAAGTCTACATATAGTATGTCGACTCAAAGTGCGCATTTGGGCGAATCTCTTCGCCAAACTGATTATGCACGCATGCCTAATATCCTAATGTGACAAGAAGCCATGTCAATCATATCAGTAAAATATGGATGAAAACAGTATTTCCTATAAATGAAAATGCCCTAAATCTCATATTTTTCGTCTGCTTACGAAATAGGAAACAGACAGCATGTTGTACATGTCAAATGGCATTGCCGTCGATAATATACTATTAAACGACATTGAAAGCATTGCAAACAGTCAATCAAAGCATCTAGAATCCGCACCTTTTATCCTAGAAGTGTATTGATTCGAACGGAGCGTATACGCTTCGTCTACGGCGAACCGGGAACCTAATACACAAGATCTATAAGCTACTATGCTAAGGAACCGAAGGAAGCTTAAATCAGCAAGTGTTTGGGGTATTTTTTTACCTAGAAATGCGGCAAAATCGCCGGGAAAGTGATTGAGGCGCGTTGCTTAAGCACGTGTAACAAGTAGTGCAAGCAGCAGAAAATTCTCTCCCACTCTCTCTCACAATCTCTCACCTTTTCTCTCACACCAGCTAGGGTTCCTAGAAAATTTGGATGGGTGAGAGAAGTGAGGCTTTAAGCCCCTTTTATAACCTAAAACATGCCCAAAACAGGCTTGAGAACAATGTTTACTTGATGCCTAACCAAATCGGGGCTGTTTCGGTCCAAAAAGACATTTCTGGTGGTCCCATGGCCGAACGCGATCGGACTTAAGTTCATGTACGTCGGATGTCGCTCACATCCCATTTTCAGACCAGTAGTGATCGTAGATTGCACGTGGCGGTCCAGTTTCAGTTCAGCGGTCATCGCACGTATATCAGGTCTACATGTCTCATGATATGAAATAAAAATTTTTCTGATCCAAGGGTGTAATTTGGCTGAATTCTGATGGTCAGAATGCTTAATAATAATGCGCCAAGTCGTGTGCCAGATTTGAATTTCAAATTCCAAATCTAACCCTATTCTCACTCTCTTCACTCCAGGCTCAATGAAATAGCCTCTGAATGTCGGTTGGACTTGATTTTCGAAATGATTGTCAAGTCTAGCTAGGCGGTTATAACGGTCTAAGATTGTAGGTATCGGACTTTCGACGCGTGGTCTAGATCCAATACAAAGTTTCAAAGAGGTCCTGAGAACAAACCGGTTTAGAGTTTGATCCGAGGTTTTAGAGTATTATAACGTCATTGGTTCTACTCGCTTTGGGTCTTGTAGAATGTATTTAAAGTGATCAGGGACTATTTTCCAGCTACTTTAGCGTTACGCTAGCTAACTTATGCTTATTTTCTAAAGGAATTAATCCTACGCGATTTTTGGTTGAGTTGGTACTCGAGTCCGAGTGCGGATTTTTCCAGGGCGTTACAATCTACCCCCCTTAACAAAAAATTTCATCCTCGAAATTTGTTCCTTTTCGTACTCCTCGAGAAGCTATGGGTAGTTCTTTCTGATCTCGGCTTCTGTCTCCCAGGTAGCCTCTTCCTCAGAGTGATGTGTCCACAATACCTTCACAAGGGGAATCACCTTGCTACGCAGTACCTGCTCCTTCCTGTCTAGGATACGCGTCGGTCGCAGGATATATGTAACATCCTCTCCTAACTGCACCTACTCCCATCTGATGATATGGGAAGGATCAGAAACATATTTTTTCAGCATAGAAACATGAAATACGTTGTGAACGCTCGCGAGAGGCGTGAGTAAAGCCAAACGGTAAGCCACTGCTCCCACACAATCAAGGATCTGGAACGGACCAATGAATCGCGGTGCTAGCTTCCCCTTCTTCTCGAACCGAAGGACTCCCTTCATAGAGAAAACTCAAAAAAATACATGATCCCCAACCGTGGACTCTAGCGACCACCGTCTCGTATTGGCATTACTCTTCTGTCTGCTCTGCGCTGTGAGAAGCCGATGTCTAATAATATCAATCTTCTCCGACATCGCCTGCACTAACTCTAGGCCAATCAATCTACGCTCACCGACCTCTGCCCAGCAATGCGGTGCCCGACAAGGTCGCCCATACAACGCCTCGTAAGGTGCCATACCGATACTCGCCTGAAAACTGTTGTTGTATGCGAACTCCGCATATGCAAGATAATCATCCCAACTGTCCTTGAAGTCCAATGCGCAAGCTCGCAACATGTCCTCTAAGATCTGGTTCACCCGCTCTGTCTGTCTGTCTGTCTGTGGCTGGAAAGCAGTACTGAACTTCAACTTCACACCCATAGTGTAACGCCCGTGAAAAATCCATCCTTGGGCTCGAGTACCAACTCGACCCGAATTTGCGTAGAATTCATTCCTTTGGAAAATTTGACTAGGTTAGCTAGTGCAACGTTAGAATAGCTGGGAAATGGTCCCCGATCACTTTAAATACGTTCTACAAGGCCCGAAGCGAGTGGAACTAAGGGTGCTATAATGCTCTAAAGCCTCGGATCAAACTCTAAGCCGGTTTGTTCTCTGGACCACTTTGAATCTTTGTATTGGATCTAGACCGCACGTTGAAAGTCCGATACCTCCTATCTTAGACCGTTAGGACCGTCTAGCTGGGCTTGACACTCATTCCAAAAATCAAGTCAAACCGATTATTACAGGCTATTTCATTGAGCCCGGACCGAAGAGAGTGTGAATAGGGACATAGTTGGAATTTCAAATTCAAATCTGGCACACAAATTTGACGCATCAGTATTAAGCATTCTGACCGTCAGGATACAGCCAAATCACACCCTTGGATCAGGAAAAATATCTATTATATATCACGAGACTTATAGGCCTGATCTTGGTGCGGTGACCGTTAAACTGAAACTGGGCCGCCACGTGCGATCTGGGAACCCAACCGGTCTGAAAACTGGATGTGTGCTAGATCCAGTATGCATGAGCTTAAGTCCGACTGCATTTGGCCTGGGGACCTCCAGAAATGCCCTTTTGGACCGAAACGGCCCCGATTTGGTTAGGCACCAAGTAAACATTGTTCCCAAGCCTATTTTGGGAATGTTTTAGGCTATAAAAGGGGTTGAAACCCTCACTCCTCTCTCCCATCCGAATTTGAGAGAAGCCCTAGCTTGGGAGAGAGAAAAAGAGTGAGAGATTGTGAGAGAGTGGGAGAGTTCTTCCCGCCACTTGTGCTACGTGTTGCACATGCTTAAGCGACACTTCTCTACCGCTTTCCCGGCGATTCCACCGCAATCCTAGGTAAGTAAAAACCCTAAATAGTTGGTGATTTGAGTTTTTCTTGTTTCCATGGCGATGTAGCTTATGGATCTTATGTATTAGGCTCCTTACTCGCCGTAGACGAAGCATATACACTCCGCTTCAATTCCCGAGTCTACAAGACACTAGGTGAGGATTTTAGACGCTTGGATTGACGGTTCCCAATCCTTTCAATGTCGTTTAATAGTAGATTCTTGACGGCATCGCCGTTTGACATGTACAAAATGCTCTCCGTTTCCCGTTTCGTAAGCTAACGAAGAATATGAGATTTAGGGCATTTTAGTCATTTGTAGGAAGTACTGTTTGCATTCATATTTTGCTGATGTGATTGACATGGTTTGTTGTCGCATTAGGAAGTTAGGAATGCGTGCATAATTAGTTTGGCGAAGAGATTCGCCTAGTGCACACTTTGGGTCGACATGCTATATGTAGACCTAAGTGTGTAGTGCATGTGTTTGTATAAATGCTTGTATTAGTATGTATTGAACTAAATGATGTTATTTGATACTTTGTGATTGATTTTTCAATTATTATGCCGACCTAAATGATTTTCTACATGTTGACAAAATGCATGATTTCATTATATGCATGGAATGTATGTGCTTGAGGATTTGCTTAAGTTGAATATGCATGGGAAGTATGCCTTGAAGATTTGCTTAAGTTGAAAGTTATAACATGTGTTAACATGCTCACATGATGTATTTCAATTCCAATACCTTGTATAGTAATTCCATAGATGTGTGGGACTTGACTTAGTCCAGGCAGTCGGTAACCGAGCGATTTCGTGGCTGACTGGTCATAGCCACGAACGACGCGTAGATGAATGTGATTCGTGTTGAGAGTTGGCGGCAGTGGTTAGGCCACGCGAAGTGTTTTACGCACTTCATGTCGTTCAATTCGATATGCGATCGCGCTAGTCGAGCCCGTCAAGTAACCCGACTGGCCGATGTTTGTTCACCTTGTATGTAACATAACTGCTTGAACCTAGGGTACTGAACTTACCATTGTAAACCCTATTAACCGTGGTACCTTGATCCACGAAGACTCATGAGCCGGGCATGGTGGTATGGGACACCGTGGTCGAGCTGTCGGCCTACGCTGGGGCCACAAACCTCCCCGTAGTGACCAGTGAGCACCTTGACTCGTGAGCAGATTATGGTGGTATGGGACACTATATTCTAGCTGTCGGCCTACACTGATCAGGCGACGAGCCCTTTGTAGTGACCGCGAGCGTATTCTGAGTTCACGGGAGGCGACGACCCTTCCGTGCAGCAGAGTACAGTAGGCCTGTATTGATAAGGTGATGGGGGAGCGGTGCAACGAGTGCGAGCAACAGCCCTGGCAGCCCTTGCAGTGACCTACGAAATGTACATCGTATGAGATTACTAGGAGTGACGACCCTAGACAGGATCCGTGTTGGGATTGATACAAGGGAGGTACCTTAGTTTCCCAATCCTGCTGTTTGAATGGACTAATAACAACTTGGTAATCATATCACCATAGCATTGCATGTGCCTGGAAGATGTGGAGCACTCTAGGGAGTGTGGCATGCCGCGGTCGTAAGATGTTGCCGTATGAGGGTGATCGTCGGTGAGGGCATACATCACGTCATATCATCTTGCATTAACAACAGTATTAGGACTTGTCTGATTTACTGCTTTACTATTATCGCGTGACTGAATTGTGAACATGCTAATCTTTGCTCTATGATTCCACTGAGTTGATCACTCATTCCCACGTTACGGGATGGTGTTTGCAACACCCACCAGACCCTGTTGTAGTTGCAGGTGACGATGAGATCCAGGAGGTGGAGCTAGATGATGACGAGGACCAGGATGAGTTCTCGTATATGCAGTATCATGACGGCTTCCCGTAGGTGACCTGGATCGAGGGGACATCAGTGGGACTTTTCTTTTTGAACATTATTCTTTTGTTATGTACATGTATATGAGACTCAGAGATGTAGTCATACTTTGGAGACAGTTGAGATTACTTTGTTTTTCCATACAGTGATATATATCTTGTTTAGTCTTCCGCTTGCTTTTATCACTGGATCTGAAGTATGAATTGCAGATTTGGTATACTTTTACTCATGTGAATGCTTTAAATCAGACAACATTGAATCATAACCATTTTTTGTTGCATAAGTGACGGTCTGGAACTCGGGAGTTGAGTTTATACACGACCCCCGATTTTCAGGGTGTTACAAGTTGGTATCAGAGCATGAATGAGAGTATACTGGGCCTGGGTTATGGTCTTGCGACGTACGCTGTCACTTCCTTTGACTTAGGTGGGTGCGAGAAGGATCTAGAAACACTTCTAGGATCACAGATTCGCCGATAGGCGAAGTCTATAAGGATCGATCGCAAGATCGAGTCTGTAACGCATCTCGGGTCGCGTAAAGCGACCCGAATCACTTCTAAGCTGTAGGAAGTCGGGTGGAGATGTCCTATGAGCGGTTTTAAACCGCAAAAGTGAATCCATGGGCCGTGGAATGACCACGACTCTAGTAATCAATCGCCAGGGCTTAAAAAACCCCGTTTTGCCAAAAATTCTCAAAATTCCTTCTCTAAACACTTCAACCTTCAGTTCTTTTGTATCCATTTCATGTTAGGCATCAAACCTAATGTGAAAATAACACAAATTAGTACATTCACCAAATTTTACAGTGAATAGTAAAATTTCATAAAAAATGGCCATAAAGCCATTCTAACTTCACTTTCTTTAGCAACTAAGGAGCTAGAAAGATGTACTGGATCCTTCTACCCCAAATCCATATGCTGCATCATATGGTTTGGTATTCGGGACTGCGATGTGGACCCGGAAAGCCCCAAAAACATGTTTGGGCTCATAGGGACCAAAATACTATGAACTAAGGGGTGGGACCAGACTTTTTGGGGCCCTGGGACCATGGGGGACCAGACCCATGGGGTCCCGCTGGCCAACCTGAAGGTTGGCCGGCGATGCCATCGCCGGCCGGGCGATGCATCGCCGGCCGGCCATCTCCGATGGTGCTGCCCTTTGGGCGCACCCACTTAAATGCCTCCCACAACACCCCTAGCTACCTCCCATCCCACGAAAACCCCTAAAACACCCCTCTCCTTCACAAACAGCCCCCTTGCATGCCCTAGATTTGATTTTCAGCGCTCCATTCCAAATCCCGGCGACCCAAACCCCTCCTAATCCCTTCCTTGGCCAAAACCGACCACCACCCATCGATTATTGGGTGTTGGCAGCCTCTTTCCTTGAAGATTTTCCCATTTGGAGCTCCAAAATCCCCCAAATAGTGCTGAAATCGTGAGCAGCTCCATTCCACCTTTTTGTTCTTATTTTTCCCTGAAAGTACAGCCTTGGGAAGCTTGAAGCATCCCTCTACGACGCCTAGATTTCCTTTTGTCAGATTGGGCAGCCATTTCTCCGCATTCTCGGCGTTTTCCATGGCTTTCGTGGAAGCTATTTTGGGACTTTTGTCACTCTCATCCATCCTGTCTTTGATGGGTAAGAGGAAAACTGCAACAGACGAGGCTGGGCCGAGCCGCCCTGCTCGATCGAGAAGACCGCGGGGTGGTGCCGCAAGTTCAAGCGCCGCCGCAGGTCCAGCTGCAGTCCTGGAGTGCCGTACGAAGCGGGATTTGGATCCCCATGCACACCTTGGACGAACCATCCTATCAGAGATGCCTCATGGTGAATACACTGATCGTAGAGTGTTATTTGAGGCGGACGTAGATGGGCGATTGTTCGGCGAATATCTGTTGTTCGAACGCATTGAAGCTGCGCACTGGGGACCGATCTTTGAAGCTCGCGCTCGTGCTAATATGAGCACTGTTCGTGCCTTCTATGCTAGCATCCAGAGTCCTACCTTGGAGCCCTTGCAGTTTAAAATCCCTTTTGGTAGAGATCGGATGGCTACGATCGACGTCCAGTTGGTTGCGCGACTTCTCAACGTGCCTCTAGGTGATGTACATCCAAGTGAGAAAAATTTGAGGACTAGACGTGAACGAGATCGCCGCACCAGGTTTCTGTGCGGTAAGTTGGTTCCATGGCAGCCTAATAATAGCCTCAAGGCGACGTACATGTCTGAGGATTTGCGTCTGCTGCATCACATCTGCACGTTCAATGTTTATCCTAGGTCGACGAACCGCATTGAATGTACACGTCTTATGGTCGATTTCTTATTTCTGGTGGCTCAGGGAGAGAACGTATGTATGGCCACTTTCATCTTACGGCAGATAGTTCTCATAGCCAGGTCGAGAAGAACATCCGAATCCCTTCCCTTTGGCCGACTCATTTGCAGAATTGCGCTTGAGTTTGCCTATAGACTTGGACCCGAGTTGCCGGTATCGATTCACACCATCGATGAGTCGACGATGGTTAAGATGAAGATTGGGTCGCAATATCGTGAAAATCAACTTGAAAGGGATAGTGGGGACGACTTTGATGAAGAGGAAGATCAAAGCGAAGGAGAACCTAGTGCAGAAGTTCAGGAAGAGACTCAGGAAGAAGCAGAAGAGGAGGCTCAGGATACTGATGAGAGTCCTCCTTCTGCGCAGACTACTATTGACGATCGCATTGCTCGGATGGAGGAGAGTCAGACCGCTTTGCGAAGGGAAGTCCAAGAACTTCGAGCAGAGGTCGCTGATGCCAAGGCCGTTACGAAGAAGAAATTTGGCAAGGTGACTCGCACCTTGAAGGCAATCCTGTGTTGCTTACAGGATAAGGGTGCTCCTCCTCCGTCGCCAGACTCCGACTAGCGACGCGATCTTAGATGTTGTTATGAATAGTTAACTATTTTCTGTTTCATGTGTGTAAAGCCTATTAGGGCTAGTGCTTTGCTTTTGTCGCTGTTGCTTGACTGTCTTAATTTCCATGTCATTCTAGTCATGATGCTTGTAAGGATATATCCCTTGTATTGTGACAATTTTGATTAATTGAAATGCATGGAATGCCTTTGACTCTTTAGTGAATGATTGTGGTGTATTTGTGCAATTGAGACTGACAAGGTTGCGCCCTATTTTGAATATAGGGAATGCCACCTAAGACTACGAGGAGCGCGGTTCGGCTTTCATTGTTAGAGCAGATGGATCAGGCTCCTTCTCAGTCTGGCACTCGTCCGGACCCTGCTGTGGGCCCGATTCCTGAGACTGTTCGATCGTCTCAGCCTGCTACTGGTCCTACAGATGGACCACCGCCATTTACACCATCAGTTAGAGAGCCACAGCGCGCATCTACTTCCGCACCTCATCCGCCACAGCCTGCTCCACCACCTGATAGATTCGATCAGATGATGGCTATGATGCTACAGCAGCAGCAGCTATTGACTACTATAGTCGGGACCTTAGCCCAGGGTGGGGGTGCGACTGCATCTACTCCGCCTGCACCACCTGCGCATCCAGCTGAGGATGCCTATGCTTACGCCCAGGATGAGGGCATAGCACTTCCTGCGCAGCCTGCTTTCCCTGCGGGGAACCCTGCCGACACACGGGGCCTTCTGGAGCGATTTCAGCGCTTGCGGCCTCCTACTTTCACGGGTTCTCACAGACCCGAGGAGGCTGAGTTTTGGCTCGACCGAGTGTCGAAGATTCTGCGCATGTTGCACTGTACTGAGGCAGAGCAGGTAGAGCTGGCTACCTTCCAGTTTGAGAGAGAGGCCAGTATGTGGTGGGATAGTGTATTGCGGACTGTTACCGCAGACTTCGTATGGACATGGGCAGCATTCGAGTTTCGCTTCCATGAGAAGTATTATCCTCAGACCTACAGACACGAGAGGGAGAATGAGTTTCTCCGTCTCAGGCAGGCAGCGATGACGGTCACCGAGTATGAGCATCGGTTCACAGAGTTGGGCAGGTACGTCCCGACGATTTTAGCTGATGAGCAGATGCGCATACGGCGCTTTTTGGAGGGCTTGCGACCGGATATTCGGTCGAAGATGTGCTGTATCAGTTTCTCCTCCTATGCGGAGTTGGTTCACATGTCCATGCGGGCAGAGCAGGACGTGGATCGACTTGCGCGATCACGAGGCCCGACTACTTCTAGGCCGCGACCGGAGTTGCCAGATAGGCCCTTCGCGGGCAAGAGGCCTCGCATTGATCCTCCTACCAGGACCACGGCGCCAGTAGGACCGTTTCGACGCCCTGATCTATCATGCACATACTGTGGGAGGACGGGCCACCTAGCGCCGAGTTGCTTTACGAGGATGCGGGACAGTGGGTTCTCGCCGCCGCAGAAGATTGATCGTGTACGTCCACAGGCGATATCAGCACCGCCTATACGGTCAGCTCCTGCGCAGTCCTCTTTCAGACCCACAGTATCGCAGATTCGACAGCCCCCACGGCCCTTGACACAGCGGCCGAACCGGCCACAGCAGGCTCGAGTTCATGCACTGACCGCTGAGGCAGCTACGACGCCGACTTTCCAGCATTCAGCCTTCGAGGTCACGGGCCATATCGGAGGTACTCCCGTTCTTGTCATGGTGGACACTGGTTCCACGATTTCTTTGATATCGCGTGCCGTAGTCAGACGTCTTGGGTTGCAGACTATTACTATGGATAGCGTGCGAGTCCTTGCAGCTCATGGAGATTATTCGGATGTCACCCAGATGTGTGAGGATTGTTTACTTGATCTGGGAGGCAGGACGATGACTCTTGATTTGGTCGTCGATCCCTCGCTCGTATATCTCGACGTCATTCTTGGCATGGACTGGTTGACTGCAGCGAGAGCCGAGATTGACTGCGAGGCTCGTGTGGTGACGGTGTACGAGCCTGAGGGCACGCCTTTCACATTTTCAGTGCGGGTAAATCTTCCTTTCCGCATTCTTAGCTACGCCACCCTGTTGCACGACGCTGGTGCCCAGGTACTTGAGCAGACGCCAGTTGTTTCTGAGTTCGGGGATCTGTTCAGGAAGATCCCTGGTTTGCCGCCCCGACGTGAGATCGATTTCACTATCGATCTGATTCCTGGTTCTACACCCGTCTCACTGCCGACGTATCGCATGGCACCATGTGAGATGGAGGAGTTGAGGACGCAGATTGATGGTCTACTAGAGCTTGGCCTTATACGGCCTAGCGTATCTCCTTGGGGAGCACCGGTCTTGTTCGTGAAGAAGAAGGATGGTTCGCTGCGATTGTGTATTGATTATCGCAGGCTGAACCAACTCACAGTGAAGAACAAGTACCCTTTGCCCAGGATCGATGACTTATTTGATCAGTTGAGAGGAGCGCAGTACTTCTCGAAGATTGATCTTCAGTCAGGATATCATCAGTTGCGCGTCAGAGATGAGGACGTGCAGAAGACAGCGTTCAGGACCAGTTTTGGTCACTACGAGTTCCTCGTGATGTCGTTCGGTCTCACGAACGCACCGGCCGTGTTCATGGATCTGATGAACCGGGTACTACGGCCTTTCCTCTATCGATTCGTCGTTGTCTTCATCGACGACATTTTGGTATACTCTAGGAGTCGAGAGGAGCATGAGGAGCACTTGCGTTTGGTCCTTGATACGCTCAGACAGCATCAGTTGTTCGCACAGTATAAGAAGTGCGACTTCTGGAAGCAGGAGGTGAAGTTTCTGGGACACGTGGTGTCCAAGGATGGCATGGCAGTTGACCTGTCTAAGGTAGCTGCGGTGCAGGACTGGGAGCAGCCTGGTTCTGTCACTGAGGTGAGGAGTTTCTTGGGTCTCGCTGGCTACTATCGGCGCTTCATTCAGGATTTCTCGAAGATCGCGAGACCCTTATCTCAGTTGACACGGAAGGACGTGAAGTTCGCCTGGAATGATAAGGCGGAGTCAGCTTTTCAGGAGCTGAAGGACAGACTTACGTCCGCCCCTGTGCTAGTATTGCCAGAGCAAGGGGTTAAATACACTATATACACTGACGCGTCTAGCGTTGGTTTAGGTTGTGTCCTTATGCAGAGGGACAGGGTAATTTCGTATGCCTCGAGACAATTAAGGAAGCACGAGGAGAATTACCCTACACACGACCTGGAGTTGGCAGCCGTGATATTCGCACTGAGACTCTGGAGACATTACCTCTATGGAGAGGAGTTCGAGCTCTTTTGCGACCACAAGAGCCTCAAGTACATATTCACACAGCGGGACTTGAATATGAGGCAGCGGCGATGGATGGAGACGCTGAAGGACTTCAAGTTTGAAGTCTCTTACCATCCTGGGAAGGCGAACCTTGTGGCTGATGCGTTGAGCCGCAAGAAGGCGATAGAGTTTGCGGCTCCGCTGATGGTTGCCGAGTGGGATATGGTTGAGTTTTTGCGAGACTTTGAGCAGAAACTCACCGTAGAGGAGCCATTTGAGTTCATCGCACATGTTCAGGTGCGATCCCCGATCGATGACCGTGTCATCGAGGCGCAGAGGGACGACGCGCATCTTACTGAGCTTCGAGAGCAGGCCAGTGATGATGATGACGCCGACTGGCGAGTTGGCATGGATGGGGGTTTACGTTACCGTGGCCGCCTATGCGTTCCTGATGTCCCTGACTTGAGACGAGAGATTCTCGAGGCTGCGCATTCTACTAGACTCGCGATGCATCCTGGCAGCACGAAGATGTATCGTGACGTGAAGAGGACGTACTGGTGGGAAGGTATGAAGACCCACATTGCTGAGTTCGTGTCCCGTTGTCTCACTTGTCAACAGGTGAAGGCAGAGCATCGCCGACCACCTGGACTTTTGCAGCCTATGCCGATTGCAGAGTGGAAGTGGGATTTCATTTCCATGGACTTCATTTCTGGGTTGCCGAAGACGAGGAAGGGGCATGATTCTATTTGGGTGATCGTCGACCGATTGACGAAGTCGGCGCACTTCCTACCGATCAGAGTTACGAACTCTGCAGACGAGCTGGCTAGATTGTATATTAGAGAGATCGTGCGTCTGCATGGAGTTCCGTTGGAGATCGTGTCGGACAGAGACACGCGGTTCACTTCTATTTTCTGGACTCGCATTCAGGAGGCTATGGGTGTGAAGTTGAAGTTCAGTACTGCCTTCCACCCACAGACGGACGGACAGACAGAGCGAGTGAACCAGATCCTGGAGGACATGTTGCGAGCTTGCGCATTGGACTTCAAGGACAGTTGGGATGACTGTCTTGCATATGCGGAGTTTGCATACAACAATAGCTTCCAGGCGAGTATCGGCATGGCACCTTATGAGGCGCTGTATGGGCGACCTTGTCGCGCACCGCATTGCTGGTTAGAGGTCGGTGAGCGCAGCTTGATTGGCCCAGAGTTGGTGCAGGCGACGTCAGAGAAGATTGATATTATTCGACGTCGGCTTCTTACAGCGCAGAGCAGACAGAAGAGCTACGCCGATACGAGACGGAGACCACTAGAGTTCACAGTCGGGGATCATGTGTTTTTGCGAGTTTCCCCTATGAAGGGAGTCCTTCGGTTCGGAAAGAAGGGGAAGCTGGCACCGCGATACATTGGTCCATTTCAGATCCTCGATCGTGTGGGAGCAGTGGCTTACCGATTGGCTTTACCCACGCCCCTCGCGAGCGTCCACAACGTATTTCATGTTTCTATGCTGAAGAAGTATGTTGCTGATCCTTCTCATATCATCAGATGGGAGCAGGTGCAGTTAGGAGAGGATGTTACTTATATCCTGCGACCGACACGCATCTTAGACCGGAAAGAGCAGGTACTGCGTAGCAAGGTGATTCCCCTTGTGAAGGTACTATGGACGCATCATACTGAGGAGGAGGCTACTTGGGAGACAGAAGCCGAGATCAGAAAGAACTACCCACAGCTTCTCGAGGAGTACGAAAAGGTACAAAATTTCGAGGACGAAATTATTTGTTAAGGGGGGTAGATTGTAACGCCCGTGAAAAATCCATCCTTGGGCTCGAGTACCAACTCGACCCGAATTTGCGTAGAATTCATTCCTTTGGAAAATTTGACTAGGTTAGCTAGTGCAACGTTAGAATAGCTGGGAAATGGTCCCCGATCACTTTAAATACGTTCTACAAGGCCCGAAGCGAGTGGAACTAAGGGTGCTATAATGCTCTAAAGCCTCGGATCAAACTCTAAGCCGGTTTGTTCTCTGGACCACTTTGAATCTTTGTATTGGATCTAGACCGCACGTTGAAAGTCCGATACCTCCTATCTTAGACCGTTAGGACCGTCTAGCTGGGCTTGACACTCATTCCAAAAATCAAGTCAAACCGATTATTACAGGCTATTTCATTGAGCCCGGACCGAAGAGAGTGTGAATAGGGACATAGTTGGAATTTCAAATTCAAATCTGGCACACAAATTTGACGCATCAGTATTAAGCATTCTGACCGTCAGGATACAGCCAAATCACACCCTTGGATCAGGAAAAATATCTATTATATATCACGAGACTTATAGGCCTGATCTTGGAGCGGTGACCGTTAAACTGAAACTGGGCCGCCACGTGCGATCTGGGAACCCAACCGGTCTGAAAACTGGATGTGTGCTAGATCCAGTATGCATGAGCTTAAGTCCGACTGCATTTGGCCTGGGGACCTCCAGAAATGCCCTTTTGGACCGAAACGGCCCCGATTTGGTTAGGCACCAAGTAAACATTGTTCCCAAGCCTATTTTGGGAATGTTTTAGGCTATAAAAGGGGTTGAAACCCTCACTCCTCTCTCCCATCCGAATTTGAGAGAAGCCCTAGCTTGGGAGAGAGAAAAAGAGTGAGAGATTGTGAGAGAGTGGGAGAGTTCTTCCCGCCACTTGTGCTACGTGTTGCACATGCTTAAGCGACACTTCTCTACCGCTTTCCCGGCGATTCCACCGCAATCCTAGGTAAGTAAAAACCCTAAATAGTTGGTGATTTGAGTTTTTCTTGTTTCCATGGCGATGTAGCTTATGGATCTTATGTATTAGGCTCCTTACTCGCCGTAGACGAAGCATATACACTCCGCTTCAATTCCCGAGTCTACAAGACACTAGGTGAGGATTTTAGACGCTTGGATTGACGGTTCCCAATCCTTTCAATGTCGTTTAATAGTAGATTCTTGACGGCATCGCCGTTTGACATGTACAAAATGCTCTCCGTTTCCCGTTTCGTAAGCTAACGAAGAATATGAGATTTAGGGCATTTTAGTCATTTGTAGGAAGTACTGTTTGCATTCATATTTTGCTGATGTGATTGACATGGTTTGTTGTCGCATTAGGAAGTTAGGAATGCGTGCATAATTAGTTTGGCGAAGAGATTCGCCTAGTGCACACTTTGGGTCGACATGCTATATGTAGACCTAAGTGTGTAGTGCATGTGTTTGTATAAATGCTTGTATTAGTATGTATTGAACTAAATGATGTTATTTGATACTTTGTGATTGATTTTTCAATTATTATGCCGACCTAAATGATTTTCTACATGTTGACAAAATGCATGATTTCATTATATGCATGGAATGTATGTGCTTGAGGATTTGCTTAAGTTGAATATGCATGGGAAGTATGCCTTGAAGATTTGCTTAAGTTGAAAGTTATAACATGTGTTAACATGCTCACATGATGTATTTCAATTCCAATACCTTGTATAGTAATTCCATAGATGTGTGGGACTTGACTTAGTCCAGGCAGTCGGTAACCGAGCGATTTCGTGGCTGACTGGTCATAGCCACGAACGACGCGTAGATGAATGTGATTCGTGTTGAGAGTTGGCGGCAGTGGTTAGGCCACGCGAAGTGTTTTACGCACTTCATGTCGTTCAATTCGATATGCGATCGCGCTAGTCGAGCCCGTCAAGTAACCCGACTGGCCGATGTTTGTTCACCTTGTATGTAACATAACTGCTTGAACCTAGGGTACTGAACTTACCATTGTAAACCCTATTAACCGTGGTACCTTGATCCACGAAGACTCATGAGCCGGGCATGGTGGTATGGGACACCGTGGTCGAGCTGTCGGCCTACGCTGGGGCCACAAACCTCCCCGTAGTGACCAGTGAGCACCTTGACTCGTGAGCAGATTATGGTGGTATGGGACACTATATTCTAGCTGTCGGCCTACACTGATCAGGCGACGAGCCCTTTGTAGTGACCGCGAGCGTATTCTGAGTTCACGGGAGGCGACGACCCTTCCGTGCAGCAGAGTACAGTAGGCCTGTATTGATAAGGTGATGGGGGAGCGGTGCAACGAGTGCGAGCAACAGCCCTGGCAGCCCTTGCAGTGACCTACGAAATGTACATCGTATGAGATTACTAGGAGTGACGACCCTAGACAGGATCCGTGTTGGGATTGATACAAGGGAGGTACCTTAGTTTCCCAATCCTGCTGTTTGAATGGACTAATAACAACTTGGTAATCATATCACCATAGCATTGCATGTGCCTGGAAGATGTGGAGCACTCTAGGGAGTGTGGCATGCCGCGGTCGTAAGATGTTGCCGTATGAGGGTGATCGTCGGTGAGGGCATACATCACGTCATATCATCTTGCATTAACAACAGTATTAGGACTTGTCTGATTTACTGCTTTACTATTATCGCGTGACTGAATTGTGAACATGCTAATCTTTGCTCTATGATTCCACTGAGTTGATCACTCATTCCCACGTTACGGGATGGTGTTTGCAACACCCACCAGACCCTGTTGTAGTTGCAGGTGACGATGAGATCTAGGAGGTGGAGCTAGATGATGACGAGGACCAGGATGAGTTCTCGTATATGCAGTATCATGACGGCTTCCCGTAGGTGACCTGGATCGAGGGGACATCAGTGGGACTTTTCTTTTTGAACATTATTCTTTTGTTATGTACATGTATATGAGACTCAGAGATGTAGTCATACTTTGGAGACAGTTGAGATTACTTTGTTTTTCCATACAGTGATATATATCTTGTTTAGTCTTCCGCTTGCTTTTATCACTGGATCTGAAGTATGAATTGCAGATTTGGTATACTTTTACTCATGTGAATGCTTTAAATCAGACAACATTGAATCATAACCATTTTTTGTTGCATAAGTGACGGTCTGGAACTCGGGAGTTGAGTTTATACACGACCCCCGATTTTCAGGGTGTTACACATAGCCTCCTGAATCGAGTCCAGAAAATAGAAGTGAACCGCCTGTCTCTGTCCGACACGATCTCCAACGAAACTCCATGCAGACGCACGATCTCTCTGATATATAGTCTAGCCAGCTCGTCTGCAGAGTTCGTGACTTTGATCGGTAGGAAGTGCGTCGAGTTCGTCAGACGGTCGACGATCACTCATATGGAATCATATCCCTTCCTCGTCTTCGGCAGCCTTGAAACGAAATCCATGGAAATGAAGTCTCACTTCCACTCTGCGATCGGCATAGGCTGAAGAAGTCCAGGTGGTCTGCGATGCTCTGCCTTCGCCTGCTGGCAAGTAAGACAACGGGACACGAACTCTGCTATGTGGGTCTTTATACCTTCCCACCAATAGGTCCTCTTCACGTCGCGATACATCTTCGTACTGAGATACGGGAGGTCTGAAGGAAGGGCGTGCAGGATCCAACCGTAAAGGCGGTGCTAATATAGCCTGTGGGCGTGTACAGTCAATCTTCTGTGGCGGTGAGAACCCACTGTCCCGCATCCGAGTGAAATAACTCTGTACTAAATGGCCCGATCTCCCACAATGAGTACATGATAAATCGGGGCACCGCATCAGGGGTACTGGCG
Source organism: Magnolia kwangsiensis (assembly GCA_037074715.1). Classification (NCBI taxonomy): domain Eukaryota; kingdom Viridiplantae; phylum Streptophyta; class Magnoliopsida; order Magnoliales; family Magnoliaceae; genus Magnolia; species Magnolia kwangsiensis. The sequence goes on along the minus strand of CM073577.1, from coordinate 101,283,222 downwards.
CTATAGCCCTAGGAGGAGGGTCAACGCCAGACCTTTTGCCTGCAAAGGGCCTGTCCTGCAACTCTGGTCGTGGCTTAGGAGCAATAGGGCCACGAGATAGCGTAAGTCGATCCACATCCTGCTCTGCCCGCATCGACATGTGAATCAGCTCTGCGTAGGAGGGAATGGTCACGCAACACATCTTCGACCGAATATCCAGCCGCAAACCCTTAGAAAAGCGTCGTATGCTCATCTGCTCATCTGCTAGTATAGTCGGGACGTATCTGCCCAACTCAGTGAACCAATGCTCATACTCAGTCACCGTCATGCCTCCCTGTCTGAGGTGTAGAAACTCGTTCTCCCTCTCATGCCTATATGTCTGGGGATAGTATTTCTCGTGGAAGGGGAACTCGAACGCTACCCAGATCCAAATGTAATCAGCGGTAATGGTCTGCAACACACTGTCCCACCATAAGCTGGCCTCTCGCTGGAACAAGAACGTAGTCAACTCAACCTGCTCAGTCTCTTAGCAATGCAGCATCCGTAGTACCTTCGACACACGGTCGAGCCAATACTCGGCCTCCTCGGGTCTATGAGAACCCGTAAAAGTGGGAGGCCGTAAGCACTGGAATTGCTCTAGTAAGCCCCGTGTGTCTGCGGCATTCCCCGCAGGGTAAGTAGGTGGTGCAGGATGAGCCATGCCCTCATCCTGAGCATATGTATTGGCATCCTTAGCTGGATGCGCAGGTGGCACAGGTGGAGTCACACTCCCACCCTGGGCTAGAGCCCCCACTATAGTAGTCAGGAGCTGCTGCTGCTGCTGCATCATGGCCATCATCTACTCAAATCTATCTGGAGGTGGAGCAGGCTGTGGCATGTATTGCGTCGAAGAAGATGCATGGTACTGCTCTCTGACAGGCGGTGTGAAAGGCAGTGGTCCAACTGTAGGACCAGTAGGAGGCTGAGACCCACGTGTTGTCTCAGGAATCGGGCCTACAACAGGGTCCGCATGAGCACCAGACTGGTGGAGAACCTGATCCATAGGCTCACCCAATGTAAGCCGAGCTGTGCTCCGTATAGCCTTAGAAGGCATTCCCTATATTCAAAATAGGGCATAACCTTGTTAGTCTCAATAGCAAAAACATACCGCAATCATTCACCTAAAGAGTCAAAGGCATTCCATGCATTTCATTTAATCAAAATTGTCACAATACAAGGGATATCTCCTTACAGGCATCATGACAAGAAGTACATGGGAACTAAGACAATTAAAGTTACAACAGCAACATAAGTAAAATACTAGCCTTAACAGGCTTACACAACATAAAGAAGAAAATGACTAACTACTACCAACAATATCTAAAATCTCATCGCTAGTCTGAGTCGGGTGATGGAGGAGCACCCTTATCCTACAAGCAGCACAGGATCGTCTTCAAGGTGTGAGTCACCTTGCCGAATTTCCTCTTCATAACGGCCTTGGTATCCTCGACCTCAGTCCAAAGTTCCTGAACTTTCCTTCGCAAGGCAACCTGGCTCTCCTCAATTCGGGCAATGTGAGCATCACGAGTAGCCTGAGTAGAAGGAGGAGGGCTCTCATTAGTATCCTGAGCCTCCTCTTCTACCTCTTCCCGGACTTCTTCCTCTACTTTCACTCCAGGTTCTCCTTCACTTGGATACTCTTCATCATCAAAATCGCCCTCACTATCCTCATCAAGATGAGTCTCACGATACTGAGACTCGATCTTCATCTTGACCATGGTAGACTCATCAATGCAGTGAATCGGAACTGGCAACTCCGGCCCAAGTCAGTAAGCAAACTCAAGCGCGATCTTACGTATAAACCGGCCAAAAGGAAGAGACTTAGACGTTCTTCTTGATTTCGCTATGAGGATAATCTGTCGCAACACGAAAGTAGCCATACACACATTTTCTCCCTGGGCCACCTGATACAAGAAATCAACCATAAGGCGCATACATTCAATGCGATTTGGAGTAGCTCACAAAGTCTAGGTTAACAATACTATGGGCCCAAAAGATGAGAATGGACCTAACAAAGGGCCTAGAGAGGCTCATAATGTGGACGTTTAACCACCATTGTTCCCTATAAGGCAGCCCAACAAGGAATCTAGCTAAAACAAGGCCCATGGCCCGGATACAACTATGAAAGGAAAATGGGTAGCAATCCATAACATCTCATACCACATGATGGGCCTCAAGAGACGGCCCAAAGCCTACATACATCAACGTGGGCTCAAAGGGGCAAATCATGTCCCAAGTATCATGGCCAACAAGTACATGTACTACGATGGGCCTCATGGGCAGCCCATGTGCCCAAATACATAGGTAAGGCATATCCAAGAATCACCAAGATGAGCCTTACAATTCAGCCCAAGACTGGGCAAGATAGATGGACAACAAGAATCCAATTACATGCAACATATCAGCCCACAAGGTCTAGCACAATAGGTAAGCAACCCATACACAAAATGGGCTCGAGGCTAGACGTCCAATCCATCTGGGACTGCTAGACGTCCAAAAATCTGGATTATATTGGTCCTCAAACAATCAGCCAAAGGCGGCCCTCACAAGGTACTAATGAGGTCTAATAATCATAGGAAAAATACCTACATAGAGTGAGTACACAGTAACCTTAATATGGTGGGCCTCACAACATCACAGCTTCCAGTTACATATAGAATTTTTTTTAAGGCCATGCTGGACATCCAGCCCACCCAACTTCCTGAGCCTAGTAGGGTCCAGTAGATGGTAATTATGAGTGAACATAAACTTCATGATGGCCCGTAATTATCACAGTGGGCCCCACTAGATGGAAGGTGAGAATACAACACATAAATCAAAGTGGGCTTGCTGCTGGACTACAAGTCCAACAGGACTCCAAATGGTTTGGACGTCCTAATGGGGCTGGACAACTAGCCCTACAAATACCTAATGTAACACCCTAAAATTTGGGGGTCGAGCATAACTCAGCTCCCGAGTTCCAAAACATCACTTATGCAACGTGTTTAATGATGGTTGTATGTTGTCTGTATTAGTGCATGAAACATGAAGTAGATTAAGCCAAATCAGCAAACATAATCTAGGGACAGTTAGAATACGCAAGTGAAAGAATAAAAGAAATATATAAACCAATATAAGTCCCCAAGATATGTATGGTCTGCCAGGTCATAATTACAAGTATTGTCTCAAAATACAAATATCAAAATGTGATAGACCACTACAAACATAGCCATGAATCCCTATCAATCAGAACATGGCTCACATGAACCCGCCTGAGAATTGCATGAAGGAGAATGCCTCCTCACCATCCTCTTACTCCTGCTCTGCCTCGAGTGTCACATCATCACCTGCAGCTAAGTCAGAGTCTGGTTGGTGTTTAAGCACCATCCCAAAATATGGGAATGAGTGATCAACTTAGTGGAGCTATACAGTAAAAGTTAATATGTTATCAATTCAAACAAGCAGTAATGATAAAGCAGTACAATCAAATATGTCCTAGATATTCTTGTTAATGCAAGGATGATATGAGGTAATGATGCATGCCATCGCCTGCACTCTCTCTTGGGACAACATGTAACGATCGCGGCATGAATCACTACCATTGTGCTCTACACCAACGCCAATGGCACATGCAGTGCGATGTTATGAACATGATTACCAAGTTCCTATTAGTCCTTTTTATATAGTAGGATTAGGAAGCTAAGGTACCTCCCTTATATTAATACCCAAATAATGATCCATTCTAGGGTTGTTAGTCCTAGTAAATCTTATACGATGTTACAGTTCCAGGTCATTGTAAAGGGCTCGTCACTAATCAATATAGGCATAATCATACCCTAGATACTATGTTAAGGCTCGTCGCCTCAATGCAGTCTCAGGATATACTCGATGTCACGACAAAGGGCTCGTCACCAATTAGTGTAGGCCGACAGCACGAATACCATGTCTTATACCACCGTATTTGGCTCATGAGTCTAAGTTACTCACTAGTCACTACGGGGAGGCTCGTTGCCCCAGCATAGGCCAACAGCATGACCATGGTGTCCCATACCACCATGTCCAGCTCATGAGTCTTAGCAAATTGAGGTACCAAGGTTAATAGGGTTTCACTGGTGAGTTCAGTACCTTAGATTCAAATAGTAGTGTCCAAACATGGTGAACATACAATGGGTCAATTGGGTTAATTGAAGAACTCGACTAGGATGATCGGACATTGAGTTGAATGACATGAAATGTATAAGCACTCCGTGTGGCCTAACCACTGTCGAACATCCCAAGTACGGCTCGGATTCGTCGCGTGGTGAAAACTGTAAGTGCTATGATTTCATATCCCTTTGGTTGTCAAATTTTATCATGCCAAAACCTATATCTATATCTTGTATCTCTTATGTTTCATGTTTGAGACTATTTATTGCAATCAAGAAATCACATTGCAAGACAAGAACTTAAATGAAGAACGTTTCAAGCCATGGATGAAGAATTTAAGAATAAAAGTTTTCAAGTATGCATGCTCAAGATACAATCAAGTTCAAGTATAGTAGAAGACTGTGTCAAGTCAAGATCAAGCTCAAGAAGGCCTACTACAAGATTTGTATATTCTCAAGCTTCTCTTAAGGGTCATCTGAGTGTACAGACTTTCAATGTCCATCTCAATTTTAAGGTTTGTTTGACCTTAGATTGAACTTAGGATGGGCTTTATTGTAGGTCATTCTGGATACATAATTCATATATTTTAATATGCTTGTTTGGGCTGTTCTAAGACCAGTCCTAGGGACTTTAAGATCAGTCCTAGCTCTACTACGACCAGTCTTAAATTTTTCAAGACCAATCCTAGGTTGTTGAATATTTTCGTTACTTTCTAGTTGTCCTACGACCAGTCCTGTGAGTTATACGACTCATCCTTTGACCAGTCTTAACCCTACAACTCAAACTCCACAACTAAACTGGGGGTCCTACGACCGGTCGTAGGTGACCCACGACCAGTTGTAGGTGGCTCACGACCGGTCGTAGGCTACCCAGGACTGGTCGTGGAATAGCAAATCCGTATCCCACGAAAATCTTTGAAAATCTTTGAAGCTACGACCAGTGCTAGGATCCTGAGACCAGTCGTAGACAGAATTTTTCAGGCTATAAATAGAGCACGAACTTCAGAGTTTCAGCAATTCAATTCAACTCTATTCAAGCATTCTTTAGGCTATACTCTGAGATAAGTTTGTGTTTATTTTAAGATACTCTGTGCGTATTTAATATTTCTTTTGATATCTTATTTTTTATTTGATTTTGTTCTACATTCCAATCTCATTAGAAAAGGGGAATTTCTGATATTCCTTCTTCTTGGATTCAAAATCAAATAGAACTAGCCCTTTTGATTTAAAATCAATTAGACTTAGAACCATTCTTAAAGTGAGTATTGGACTTTGAACGTTGAATCAAACTTCTACTCTGATTGGTTCTACCGGGCTACTTCAAAAGGTGATTCAGGTATTTTACATTTGTGTAATTTACTTTCTTTAGTTTTGTTTGAGATTTTCCAGAAAAATCTCATTGTATTGGTTATCTGAGGAGAGCCAGAAAACTCAGATTGTGAGGGTTTTTGAATTGTGTAAGCTCGAGATCAAAGACACAATTGTGAAGGTTTTAGGTGAACCTGTGAAACCTATTTTGATAGTGCATGCTAATATCCCCTATGTGAGGATATTAGGAGTGGAGTAGCATTCTGTGTGGCTGTTAGATAACAGTTGGTGTACAAACAGGCGAACCACTATATATCGTTGTGTTGTGGATGAGCTTTATTCTTTCATTCCTTTATTCATTCAGTTTTGTGGTTTGTGTTTGTGGATGAATGTTGTAATCATTTTATTTCAAGTAAGTGTGGATGAATGTTGTAATAACGTAGGATTTATTTTCTATAAGTTATTTTGATTTCCTTGCTTTTTATTCCTCATTTGTTTGTGATACAAAGGACGTTCTAGAAATAGGGTTGTCCTACATTAAACCTTTGGTTTTTGGTGTAAGGTTGTCCTTAGAACTGATATAGTATCATTCTCTTTATTTTAGGCTAATGAGATTACTTTAAATTCAGCATTGTGCTTTATTTCTTTTATTATTCCGCTGTTATAAGTTTTATTTGGCATTGCCCTATTCACCCCCCCTCTAGGGCATATAGCTAGGCCCTTTCAAAAACAACCTCAACCACTAGTTCAAGAACTGTTACCGATTACCTGGACTGTGATACAGTCCTAAATACGTACAATTACAATGATGAATATTTAAATCTAATTCTATAATCATATGAACATGTTATGGAATATAACTTAAACATGAATACACAGTACATGGAAGAAATCACACACATAATTAACATGAATATTTAGGCTAAACAGTTCATGGAGGAAATCATACACACAAGTAAGGTAGTCGGGACTTCATATCTCAACTCTCTCATAAATCACAATTTACTAACTACTAACTCATTCAGACATTTTTACAAACACTTAAACTACACTTTTCAACATACATCACGTATGTCGGCCGTATTACGTATTAGGGAAAATCCTTTTGCTAAGGAGTTATCACATACATAGCAATCATATACCTACGACGATTAATCATGGCAATCACAACATAAAATTCCAAATGCATACAAACATTTCAACAAACACATGAAATACTCTATTTACAACATAAGTTATACATATACGTAAAACATAACATATAATGCATTTAGCATGTGTAATGGCACCCACGTCAGTAATAAATCATTATCTGACATTAAAAGTCTTAAAAACCATAACCTATACGTATATAGTCCACACCTTAAACTGGAAAATGCGTAACAGATATGATTTAGATAATAAGTCTTTGTCAACGGTGGATTGACAACCTAGAACATGAAGTAAGTTAGCTACATCATTACATAGACTATTGGAAACCCTAGAACAGGTTAGGGTTATGATTTCTTACCCAAATATGGATTTATAATCGTCGAAATAACGATTCAGATAGGTGGATTAGGCACATAGAGAGGCAGGGTAGAATCCCTAGGAAAATCTCCAACTTCTCTCACACTTTCTCGCTCTTTTCTCTTCGTTATCTTAGCTAGGGTTTAAAATTCGTATGGAATATGTGGGAGAGGGTTTAAGGCCCTTATATTGGCCCAGAACTAACGAAAATAGTCCCAGGGTCATGGTATACTTAGGTTATAACTAAATCGGGCTTGTTCCGATCCAACAGAACATTTCTGAAGGTCCCTTTGCTAAATGCAGTTGGACTTAAGCTCATAGATACTGGATCAAGGTCAAGCTAAGTTTTCAATCTGATCGGATTTACAGATCAACCGTGGCGGACCAGTTTCAGCTTAATGGTCACCAATACTCGATCAGGGCCACAAGTATATTGGTATGTGTGGGACATATTCCCTAATCCGAGGGTGTATTTGGGTCAGATTCTAACGGTCAGAACGCATATAAATGGCCCGCAAGCGACATGACTTAGATTACTTAAATTCATATTTAATTTCTAGATATATTCACTTTTCTCACACACTTCACTCAGGACTCAAAAAAATAGTCTCAGGACATCATCTAGACTTGAATTTTGAGGTGATTGTTAAGTTCAACCAGGCGGTCATAATTGTCTAAGTTCATCACTATCGGACTTTTGATGTACGGTCCAGGTCCGATACGAAGTTTCCAAATGCTCCTGAAAGCAACTAGGTTTAGAGATGGATCCTAGATTTTAGGGTAATGTAGCGTTACTAATTCTACAGATTTGGGGTCTTGCAGACCGTATTTAAAGTGATTGGTGTTAATTTCACAGGTAATCTAGTTTAGCACTAGTTAATTCTCACTAAATTTCTAAAGGATTTGGTTTTAAAGGATAGCTGCTCGAGGTGGTACTCGGGTCTTTGTACGGATTTTTTCAGGTCGTTACAATCTACCCCCCCTTAAAGAAAAATTTCATCCTCGAAATTTATACCTTTTCGTACTCCTCGAGGATCTGAGAGTAGTTCTTTCTGACTTCAGCTTTATTCTCCCAAGTAACCTCTTTTTCACTGTGATGCGTCCACAGTACCTTCATAAGTGCGATGACCTTGCTACGCAGTACTTGCTCCTTCCTATCTAGGATATGTGTCTGTCGCAGTACATAGGTGGTATCCTTGCTCAACTGCACTTGCTCCCAACTAATAATGTGAGAAGGATCAGGAACGTACTTCTTCAACATGGATATATGGAATACATTATGCACGCTTGCGAGTGGTGTGGGTAAAGCAAGGCGATACACTACTGCCCCCACTCTACCAAGTATCTGAAATAGGCCAATGAATCTTGACGTGAGCTTCCCTTTCTTACCAAACTGAAGGACTCCCTTCATGGGGAAAACCTTAAGGAATACATGGTCCCTAACTTTAAACTCAAGCGGTCGCCGTCTCATATTGGTGTAGCTCTTCTGCCTGCTCTGTGCTGATAGAAGTCAACGCCTAATAATGTCAATTTTCTCTGAGGTCGCCTGATCCAACTCTGGGCCAATCAGAGTCTTCTCGCCCACTTATGTCCATCAATGCGGTGCTCTACACGGGCGACCATACAGTGCCTCATAGGGAGCCATGCCAATACTCGCCTGAAAGCTGTTGTTATACGTGAACTCTGCATAAGGAAGACAGTCATCCCAACTGTCCTTGAAATCCAACACATAAGCTCGTAACATATCTTCTAGCACATGATTCACACATTCCGTCTGTTCGTTTGTATGTGGATGGAACACAGTGCTGAACTTCAACTTCACACCCATCGCATCTTGGATACGAGTCCAAAAGATAGATGTGAATCGCGTGTCTCAGTCTAATACGATCTCCAAGGAAACTCCATGCAGATGTACAATCTCCTTGATGTACAACCTGGCCAACTCGTCTGCAGAGTTCATAATTCTGATCGGTAAGAAATGAGCAGATTTCATCAATCAGTCAATGATCACCCAAATGGAGTCATGTCCCTTCCTCACCTTCGGTAGCCCTGAAATAAAATCCATAGAGATAAAATCCCACTTCCATTCGGTTATGAGCATGGGCTGAAGTAGTCCGGGAAGTCGGCGATGCTCTGCTTTGACCTGCTGGCACGTGAGACAACGAGACACAAACTCTACAGTGTGAACCTTCATATTGTCCCACCAGTACGATCTTTTCATGTTTTGATACATCTTCATGCTACCAGGATGCATCGCAAGCCTCGAACTGTGGGTTGACTTGAGAACCTCCCTTCTCATATCAGGGACGTTTGGGACTCATAAGCGGCCACGATAACGTAAACCCCCATCCATACCAACACTCCACATAGAGTCCTCATCTATACCAACCCACTCTCTCATCTTCACCAATAGCTCATCGTCTTCTTGAGCTATGATAATCCAATCGTCAGTGAGGGGCTGTACTCGAATATGTGCAATAACCTCGTATGGCTCTGCTACCGTGAATTTCTGCTCAAAGTCTCGCATAAACTCCACCATGTCCCACTCTGCTATCATTAATGGAGCCGCAAAATCTATAGTCTTCTTGCGACTCAACGTGTTTGCCACAAGGTTTGCCTTGCCCGAATGGTAGGAGACCTCGAATTTAAAGTCCTTCAAGGTTTCCATCCATTGGCGTTGCCTCATATTCAAGTCCCGCTGAGAGAACATGTATCTAAGGCTCTTGTGGTCGCAAAAGAGCTCGAACTCCTCTCCGTAGAGGTAATGTCTCTAAAGCTTCAGTACGAAAATGACGGCTTCCAACTCTAGGTTATATGTAGGGTAATTCTCCTCGTGTTTCCTCAACCGTCTCGTGGCGTATACAATCACCCTGTCCTTCTGCATAAGGACACAACCTAGACCAACACGAGAGGCGTCAGTATGTATCGTATACTTACCCCTTTACTCTGGCAATACTAACACAGGGGCGGACGTCAACTTGTCCTTTAGCTCCTGAAAAGCTGCTTCAACCTTCTCATTCCAGAAAAACTTTAAATCCTTTCATGTTAACTGAGACAACGGTCTGACAATCTTGTAAAAGTCTCAAATGAATCGTCGATAGTACCCTGCCAGACCAAGAAAACTCCTCACCTTGGTAACTGAACCGGGCTGCTTCCAATCCTAAACCGCAGTTACCTTAGTGAGGTCAACTGTTATACCTTCCTTGGACACTACATGTCCCAGGAACTTAACTTCCTCCTTCCAGAAGTCGTATTTCTTATACTGCGCAAAAAGATGATTCTTCCCGAGAGTATCCAAGACCGCTCTTAGGTGCTCCTCGTGCTCTTCCCGACTCGTGGAGTATATCAAAATGTCATCAATATATATGATGATAAATCAGTACAGAAACGGCCAAAATACCCTGTTCATCCGGTCCATGAACACGACCGGTGCTTTCATAAGGCCGAACGACATCACAAGGAACTCGTAATGGCCAAAATTGGTCCTGAATGTTATCTTCTGCACATCCTCATCCCTGACGAGCAACTGATGATAACCTGATTGAGGATCGATCTTCGAGAAGTATCGTGCCCCCTTCAACTGATTAAACAGATCATCTATCCTGGGTAAAGGATACTTGTTCTTCACCGTCACCTAGTTCAACCTACAATAATCAATACATAATCACAATGAACCGTCTTTCTTCTTCACAAACAATACAGATGCTCCCCAAGGTGACACACTCGATCGAATGAAGCCTGTCTCTAATAACACATTAATCTATCTCCTTAGTTCCTCCTTCTCACATGGAGGCATACGATACGTCGGCAAGGAAATAGGGGTCGCACCGAGCACAAGATCGATAGTAAAGTCAATCTCGCACCGAGGAGGGAGTCCCGGGATCTTCTCAAATACATCTGAGAAATCATGAACCACTGGCAGATCCCCCAATGTCAGATCATCAATACTTTCTAACAAGGAAGCGTAACTACTAACTCGACAAGACCAACTGACTTGAACTGGAAATGTAAAGACCGTGCCCTCAGGTCCGTAGGCTATCATGACTCTGGCCTCGCAATCAATCTCTGCTCTCTTCTTGGTGAGCTAATCCATCCCAAAGATAACGTCGTAGTGACACAGTGGAGCAACAATCAGGTCGACGACCACTGTCCAGCTACCCAAATCTACTGAGCAAGACTGACAAGTTCATTTTATATCAAAAGAGGTCCCCGTAGCGGTAGTGAGTCTCACTCCCTTCATAGGAGCAGTATCCAACCCTAGTTGCTTGACGACAGTGTAAGAGATGATCGAAATAGTGGACCCAGTGTCCACCAATAAGAAGACAGGTGTACCTTGGATATGAGCTGGAACCTCAAAAGATCTCGGTACTGAATCTGCCTCGGGTGCCTCAATTGTAAGCGCATGAACCCAAGCATGCGGTAGATGATTTGGTTGAGCTACCGTGGGCCATTAAGGATGCCTGAAATGAGGTACGGGTGACCTAAAAGATGGATGAGTTGGTGCTGATCGAAGGGGTGGTGCTGATATGGCCTGAGGGAATAGGCGATTGATCCTCTGGGGGCGAGAATCCACCGTCCCTCATCCTAGTGAAACAAGTCATCTCAGTGTGGCCTGGCTTCTTGCAGTAGTTGTACCACACTTCTAGTCGCCTCACAGGGGAAGGAGATGCCATGAACCTCGGCAGTGAGTCTACATGAGGCCTCTTACTAAGGAAAGGCCTGCTTAAAAAGTCAGGTCTCGGCCTGGGAGCCATATGTGCTCGCATAAGGGACAACTTGTCTTCATCCTGCTCAGCTCGCAGGGACATACCCACCAACTCGTCATAAGAAGAGATGCTCACACAGCACATCTTCGAGCGGATCTCGGGCCGTAAACCTTGAGAAAAATACTACAACCGCATCGACTAATCACCCAGAAGTACAGAAGCATACCTGCCCAGCTCCGTAAACCGCTTCTCATATTCCATCACTGACATCCCTCCTTGACGAAGGTGAAGGAACTCACTCTTCTTCTTATGTCGGTAGGTGACCGGAAAATAATTCTCATGGAAGTGAGTCTCAAATGCCTCCCACGTCCACAGAAATCCCTTTGCTAAGTGTTGAGAACACTATCCCACCATAAACTAGCCTCCTTCTCAAATATGAAGGCGGCAAGCTCGACCTGCTCCGCCTGAGAACATTATAGTGGCCTCAGCATCTTAGAGATGTGGTCAATCCAGTACTCAGCCTCCTCGGGTCTATGAGTACCCGCAAAAGTGGGAGGCCGTAAGTGTTGAAATCACTTAAATGTGCCGCTGGCACTAGCATTCCCAACACGGTGCATAGGTTAAGCAGGTGGAGTCGCCCCCATCATTTGAGCAAAGATGCCAACCATGGAGGTTAAAAACTGCTGCTGCTGGATCTACTGCTGCTGTATCAACGACATCATCTGCTCTAGCCTATCAGGAGGTGGAGCAGACTGAGATGCATGAGGCGTCGACGTAGACGCACGGTTCTGATCAGGAACCGAAGGTGTGACAGGTGGTACCACAGATGGTGTCATAGGTGTCGGCCCAGCAGTGGGGCCAGAAGCCAGCTAAAAATCTGACATAAAATCAGGATGAGACGGGCCCGAATGGGGATCCGTATGGCTATCGCCTAGGGGAGAGACCTCGTCAAGCGACTCGCCCAGAGAGAAATGGGGCGAAGTCCTCGTGCCCTTAGATGACATGACCTACATACGACAGGGGATACAACCCATGAGATAAGCATAAAATAATCCATCCACACAACATTCACATCTCAACTCAAAGAAACAACATACATTTCATTAAACAAAATTATCACAATACACGAGATGCAGCATTAGATGGATCATGACAGAGAATGCATGTGAGCTAATACAACTAAGCTTCAAACACTAAAACAACTACCAAACTACCACGCCTATAAAGGCTACAAACAAGAATAAGCAACAAAATAAATAAATAATGACTACATATAGGATTATTCGTCGAAATCTGGCGATAGAGGTGAGGCACCCTTATCTTGTAAACAACACAAGATAGACTTCAAAGTGCGAGTTACTTTCTTTAACTTATGCTTCATGAGGCCTCGCAAATCGATAATATGCTGCTGTAGGGTGGCCTGGCCCTCCTCAAGTCTAATTAAATGGGCTTCCCTTTCAGCTCGATCAGGATCATGCTCTCAAGTCATAAGAGGAGGGCTCTCATCTGTATCCTGGGCCTCCTCTTCTTCTTCCTGTTCCTCCTCTTCTTCTATTTCAGCTCCACCTTCTACATCGCCCTCTTCCTCTTCACTTTCGGTCTCATCCTCACTTTCCTCAAGTAAGGGTTGTCGTTGCCGAGGCCCGATATCCATCAGATTGAGAGTAGTCTTGGTGATGTAATGGATTGATGCTAAAAATTTTACCCCAAGTCGGTAGCCAAACTCGAGTGCAATCCTGCATTTGAGTCGGTCGAAAGGGGGGGATTCAGTCCTTCTATTAGAACATGCAATAAGGAATATCTGTCATAAGACATATGTAGGCACACACAACTTCTCTCCCTACCCCACCTGATACAGGAAGTCCACCATCAGGCGCGTGCACTCACTGCGGTTGCTCCACTTGGGATAGACATTGAACGTGTAGATGTGGTGAAGCAAGTGGAAGTCGTCCATCATATTGGTCGCTAAAAGGCTTTTTTTAGGCTGTCATTCAACCAGACGACCATAAAGGAACCATGTGCGGTGATCGCTTTCATGTGCACTACTCAGATTCTTCTCACTTGTATGTACCTCGCCAAGTGGCACATTCAAAAGCTGAGATATGAAAGCAACGTTGATTGTGGCCTCCCTTTCTCTTCTAAATGAAATTTTAAACTGCAAGGGCTCCAATGTTGGCTCTCGAATGTGGGCGTAGAAATCTCGGACAGTGCCCACATTTGCATGGTGCTCACCCTCAAATAGCAGACCCCACTTGACTTATACTAGGCGCTCGAACAACAAGTTTTTTCCAAATAGCCAGGCATCTACATGAGCTTCAAAAAGGACCCTACGACCCTTATAAACACCATGAGATAACTTTACCAACAAAGCCCTTCTTATGGGAGCCTGGGGATTTAGATCCCGCTTCGTTTGCAACTCTCGAGTGGCGCTTAAACTTGCGGCGACACCTCTCAACCTCCTTGAATGGGTAGGACGATTAAGCCCGGCTTCATCTACGGGAGCTCTCTTCTTTCCCATGAAAGAGAGAATGGAGAAAATTGAAAATATGGCCGCAATAAGCTCGAATAGGGCCTTGAAAAAGGAAGGAAAAGAGGGAAATGGAATGGGTATTGGTTTTCCCAAGAATTTGAGACTCAAAGTAGGGATTTGAGTGCTCAAATTGAAAGAAAAGAAAAAGAAATCAGGAATGGAGGTGGGTTTTGCAATGGATAGAGTGAGAGTGCATGAAAGTGGAAGAAAGAAGGGTTTGGAAGATGATTTTTACAGAATTTTTGAGGTTTTCTTTAGAAAAGGAAAGCTAGGGAGGGTGTGTTGTGAAGAGGAGGTTTTGTAGAAGGGTCTTTATTTGACCAACCTTGGATAAGTGGGCCACACTAAGTCCTAGGAGCGTCGGCCCGAGCCGGCCTGCTAGGCGGCGAGGCCTCGCTGAACCGGCGAGGCCCTTGCCGGTCGCTGGACTATCCAGCGATGGCTCATCGGTGGGGCGAGGTCCTACCCCCCCCCCCCCCCCCTCAATGTCCAAAAACATGTGGGTCCCACCCTAGGTCCCCCTGAAAGTGCCCCGATTGGGCCCCTACTTCGTTTCGACTCGTTTCAGACATTTTAAATAGAATCTGATGTATATTCACATTTACTATTTTTTAAATGGATGGGATGGGATGAAACATGATCTAAACCTGTCAATTGACATTCTAAAAGTGGATTAGGGTCGTTGTGTATGATCAGAAGTGTAAACGGACTCAATCTCGGTGATCGTTTACAGTAATCCTTTGCCAATTGGAAAAACTAGGAATCCTACACTTGTTTCTAGATTTTTCTCGCACCCTCCTACGTTAAATTAGCATCAGCGTACATCGTGTGACCATAACCCAGGTTCGGTTTAATCCAAATCATTCTCTTATACCAACTTATAACGCCTTAAAATTCAGGGGTTGAGCATAACTCAGCTCCCGAGTTCCAAAACATCACTTATGCAACATGTTTAATGATGGTTGCATGTTGTCAGTATTAGTGCATAAAACATGAAGTAGATTAAGCCAAATCAACAATCATAATCTAGGGACAATTAGAATACGCAAGCGGAAGACTAAGAGAAATATATAAACCAACATAAGTCCCCAAGATATGTATTGTAACGCCTCGAAAAAATTCGTACAAAGACTCGAGTACCAACTCGATCAGAAATCACTTAGGATTAATTCCTTTAGAGATTAAGCGTAAGTTAACTAGCGCTACGTAAGATTAGCTATGAAATTAGTGCTGATCGCTTTAAATACATTCTGCAAGACCCAAAACTTGTAGAAGCAATGACGCTATAATACCCTGAAATCTAGGATCAAACTCTAAACCTGTTTTCTCATAGGAACCCTTTGAAACTTCGTATTGGATTTAGACCGCGCGTCGGAAGTCCGATATCCGCAATCTTAGATCGTTATGACCGCATAGCTGGACTTGACAATCGTTTCGAAAATCAAGCCCAACCGATGTTCTGGGGCTATTTCATTGAGCCTGGAGCAAGGAGTGTGAGAAAAAGGAAAATTCATAAAAAAATTAAATGAGATTTAAATGAATCTGGCACGTTTCGCTTGCGGGTTCAGTATAAGCATTCAGACCGTCAGAATCTGACCCAAATACACCCTCGGATCAGGAAACATTTCTCACTTAGGTCAGTGTACTTGGAATCCTCGATCGAGTCTCCGTGACCGCTGAACTGAAACTGGACCACCACGTGCGATCTGGAAACACTACCAGACTGAAAACTTGATGTGAGCTGGATCCAGTATCCATGAACTTAAGTACGATCACATTCGGCCAGGGGATCTCTCGAAATGTTCTTTTGGATCGGAAAAGACCCAATTTGGTTATAACCCAAGTATACGTTGGTTCCAAGTCTAAATGGGTGAGTTTCTAACCTATTTAAGGGCCTTAAACCCTCTCATATCTCTCCCATCTGAATTTACAATAAACCCTAGAAAGAGAAGAGAGAGAAAGAGAGAGATTGTGAGAGAGTTGTGGGAGAAACTTCCTGCCACTTGCTACAGCTTCTACACGTGTTTAATCACCGCATTCAAATCACTTTTCCGATGATTCCAGCTCATTTCTAGGTAAGAAAACCCTAACCACTGCCTATTTTAGGGATTCCTTCAATTCAAATAGCGAAGTAGCTGATGTAACTTGTGATATAGGTCGTCATATCGCCGTTGACGAAGCATAGTCTTTCTATTCGAATCCATACGCGTCTATGGCAAAAGTCAAGGATTTTAGACGCTTAGATTGATTGATTTCAAAGCTTTCAATGTCGTTTAATAGTAGATTATCGACGAGAGTGTCGTTTGACATGTAGAACATGCTGTCTGTTTTTTATTTCAACTGCGTACGGTGAATATGAGAATTAGGGTATTTTAGGCATTTGTAGGAAATACAGTATACATCCATATTTTCTAAAATGATTGTCATGGGAATTTTTCATGTTATTATACTAGTTATGCGTGCATGATCTGTTTGGCAAAGAGATTCGCCCTAGTGTGCACTTTGGGTCGACATACGCTATGTAGACTAAAGTGTGTAGATTAAGTGTTTGTATTAGTATGTATTGAGTAAATGTTATTGTAGATTAGTCTTGAGATTGAATTCTTAATTAATATGATGATGTGCACGATTTCATCCATGTTATTATTGAATTGATTTCCATATATGTATGGAATGCATATGTTTGGTTGAATTTCTTACGTTGTATGATATAACATGTTGTCAACATGCTAGTATGGTTTATATTTCATTTCTATTACTCTCATATGTTCGCTGATGCTGATTTACAAATGCTTGGAGCTATATCATAGTCCAGGCATTCGGTAATGGATTGAATTCGAAGTTGGCTTCCATTTACCACGAAGGACGCGTCGATGAATGCGAGTCATGTTTAGGCCACACGAAGTGTTTTATGCACTTCATGTCACTCAGCTTGAGATGCGCTCGTACTAGTCGATCTCATCAAGTAACCCGACTGACTGTTGATTGTTCATCTTGTATGAATCATAACTGCTTGAACTTAGGGTACTGACCTTACCAGTGGAACCCCTAATAACCATGGTAGCTTGATCCATAAAGACTTATGAGCTGGACATGGTGGTATGGGACACCGTGGTCGAGTTGTCGGCCTACGCTAGGGCCACAAACCTCCCCGTAGTGACCAATGAGCACCTTTGACTCGTGAGTCGATTGTGCTGGTATGGGACACTACATTCAAGCTATCGGCCTACACTGATTGGTGACGAGCCCTTTGTAGTGACCTCGAGTGTATTCTGAGTCTACGTGAGGTGACCACCCTTCCGTAGCAACAAGAGTACATTAGGCCGGTATTGATAAGGTGATGGGGGAGCGATGCAACGAGTGTGAGCAATAGCCCTGGCAGCCCTTGCAGTGACCTATAAATATAACATCGTATGAGATTACTAGGAGTGAAAACCCTAGACAGGATCTGTGTTGGGATTGATATAAGGAAGGTACCTTAGTTTCCCAATACTGTTGTATGAAAGGATTAATAATAACTCGGTAATCATATCCACATCACACTGCATGTGCCTGAAAGATATGAAGTACTGAGGGAAGAAAGCATGCCGCGGACATAAGATGGTGTCTCATGAGGGAGTATGTCGGTGAGGGCATCCATCATGTCGTTTCATGCTTGCATTAACAATAGTATCTAGGAATGTCTGATTATCTGCTTTACTATTATCGCGTGATTGATTTGATAACATGCTAATCTTTGCTCTATGATTCCACTGAGTTGATCACTCACTCCCATGTTATGGGACGGTGTTTACAAAACCTACTAGACTCTGTCTTAGATGTAGGTTGTGAGTTGATCCAGGAGCCAGAGCCGACTACTTCGAGGATCAGGACGAGTTCTCGTATATGCAGTTCGTTGACGACTTTGCGTAGGTGGCCTGGATAGGTGGGACTTACTAGTTGGACCATATGACATTTTGATTTTTGGTTTATTATATGTATTTATGACTCAGAGATGTATTCATACTTTGGAGACAGTTCGAGATTATTGTATTTTTCATACAGTGATATATATATTCTTCTATCTTCTGCTTACATTTTATCATTGGATCTGGAGTATGAATTGCAGTTTTGGTATAATATTACTCATGTAAATGCTCTAACTCAAACAAAATTGAATCATAATCATATTTGTTGCATAAGTGATGCTCTGGAACTCGAGAGTCGGGTTTCTATATGACCCTCAAATTTTAGGGTATTACGAGTTGCTATCAGAGCATGATTTGGATTAAACTGGACCTGGGTTATGGCCACGTGACATACGCTGTTGCCCCTTGACTTAGATGGGTGCGAGAAAAACATAGAAACACTCTTAGGGTCCCAGTCTTGCCAATTGGCAAAGTTCACACAAATCGATCATTTTGATCGAGTCCGTGTGCATCTGTGCTCGCGTGAAACGACCCCGGACCACTTCTAGATCATGTGTGGATGGGTCTAGACCTCTTTGGACTCGATCCCAGCTGTCAAAAGTCACTAAATGTGAATGTGTATTTGATAGTGCCCGAAATGACCTGAAATAGTGCAAAACGGGGTCGTGGGCCTATCCACGCTAGTTTAGGGTGATCTGATGTGAGACGTATGGTTTTTTGGGGACCACAGGGTAGGAGGGCTTCACCAAAATGGTGAGCCATAGCCGATTAAGATAGTGACCGGCGAGGTCCTAGTTGAGTCGGCGAGGCCTCGCCGTACAGTGGGCCCCACTCGGGCCGGGCGTCGGGCCGACATAGTTTGAGGGCTAGGGTACCCCGCCTAGATGTGGGCCATCCCTTAAAACACTCCCAAACCCTTACTTCCTTCACAAACCATGCCCCCAAGCTCTCCCTTTCCCTTCTAGTTGCTGAATCCTCTTTCAAAACCCATTTTCAATCACCCCCACCATCGATTTCTGGCTCAACCCATGCCCTTCCATCGTTCATAGCCATTCACGCTCCCCTCTCTCTCCATTTTCATCCGTTGGAGCTCTCTCATCCTCCATTGAAGGCTAAAAATCGTATAAGCCTCCATCCCTACCCATTGCACTCTTTTCCCTTTGAAATCCTAGCCTTTGAGAGCCTATTTCACTCCTCTATAGGGCTTAGATTTGTGCCAGCCCACTAGGTCAGCCATTTCTCCCCATTTTCTCTATTTTTCATGGCTTTTCTAGAGGCTATTTTAGCCTTTTCTCCTTTTCCACCATCCTCTCTCTCATGGGACAGAGGAAGACCACCGCTGATGAAGCTGGGCCTAGTCGCCCTTCACGTTTAAGGAAGCCAAGAGGTGGCGCCACTAGTTCAAGCGTCGTAGCAAGTCCAAGTGCCGCTCGTGAGTTTTAGAAGAAGCGGGATCTCGATCCCCGATCTCCTGCTGGAAGGACTTGGTTGGCGCAACAACCTCATGGGGTTTATGAGGGCCGACGGGTCCTTTTTGAAGTTTAGGTGGATGGGGGACTCTGTGGAGAATATCAGTTGTTTGAACTCCTAGAACAAGCACACTGGGGTTCGCTGTTTGATGCTAGACAACGTGTCAATTCAACCATGGTCCGGGCCTTCTTTGCCAACATTCATGAGGCTACCCTGGAGCCCTTACAGTTCTGGGTCTTATGTGGAGTAGATTTGTGGGCCACAGTTGATGTAAAGTTGATATCTCGGCTTCTGAATGTGCCCCTTGCCGATGTGCATCCAAGCACTAAGAATCTGAATAGCATGCGTGAAAGGGATCGTCGCACACGTGCCCTGTGTGGCTGATTGGTCGAGTGGCAGGCGAACCAGAATCTTCTTGCATCCCATATGTCAGACGACTTCCGTTTCCTCCACCACATTTTCACATTCAAAGTTTACCCCAGGTGGAGTAACCGCAGTGAATGTACGCGCCTCATGGTGGACTTCTTGTATATGGTGGGGCAAAGAGCAAACCTGTGCGTTCCTTCGTTCGTGTTGCGACAGATAGTTCAAGTAGTATGCTCGAGGAGGAGGACTGAGTCGCTTCCATACGGCCGACTCATATGTAGGATTGCGCGTGAGTTTGGTTATGGCCTTGGTGGGGAGATGACAGTGCCAGTTCATCATATTAATGAAGCTACCCTCAATCAGATAGAAATTGGGCCACAACAACGCCAAGTTCGACTTGAGGAGATCGAAGATAAGACTGAAAGTGAAGAAGAAGAGAGTGAAGAAGAAGCTGAGGCCGAGATCCGCGAAGAGGAACAAGAAGAGGAAGAACCAGAGGCCCAGAGTACAGATAAGAGCTCCCCTCCTGCGGTGCTAGGGCAGGCTTTCTGTGTTGGGATGCCTGCATAGCTCGCCTGGAGGAGGATCATGCTGCCCTACGTCAGGGCCAAGTTGCATTATGACAGGACATCACAAACCTGCGGGGTTTTGTGAAGATCAAGTTCAAGAAGGTGACCCACACCTTGAAATCTATCCTGTGTTGCCTGCAGGATAAGGGTACCCCTCCTCCATCACCTGACTCGGACTAGTGATTAGCTTTCAGGTGTTTGTTAGTCGTAGTTAGTTTGTTTCCTGCTTTCTGTGTGTGAGCGTAAGAAGGCTTAGTAATTAGCTTATGTTGCAGTCGTAGCTTTGAGTACCTTAGTTTCCCATGTGTTTCTTGTCATGATGCATGTAAGGATATATCTCTTGTATTGTGACAAATTTTGATTTAATGAAATGCATGGAGTTCTTCGGCTTGTTATGTGAATGATTGTGTGGTGGTGTTTGTGCTATTACTGAAACTGACAAGGTTGCGCCCTATTTTGAATATAGGAAATGCCACCTAAGATGACTCGGAGTACGGCACGACTTAAACTGGGTGAGCCTATGGATCGGGTTCCTCCCTAGAGTGATGAGCATATAGACCCTACTGTGGGCCCGATTCCTGAGACTGCACCTGAGTCTCAGCCTTCTGCAGGTCCTACAGTCGGACCTCCACCTTTCACACCGCCTGTTAGAGAGCAGTATCGTGCGTCTTCCTCGACGCAGTATGTGCCTCAGCCTGCTCCACCTCCTGATAGGTTTGAGCAGTTAATGATCATGATACACCAGCAGCATCAGCAAATTTTGACGACTATTGCAGGGGCCTTAGCCTAGGGTGGCAGTGCGGCTCCACCTGTGCCATCTGTGCATCCAGCTAAGGATGCTGGGACTTCGTCTCAGGATGAGGATATGGCTCATCCTGCATCATCTGCTTACCCTACGGGGAACACTGCTGATACATGGGGCCTATTAGAGCGATTCCAGCGCTTGCGGCCTCCTACGTTTACGTGTTCTCATAGACCCGAGGAGGCCGAGTATTGGCTTGGCCGTGTCTCAAAGATTATGAGGATGCTGCAATGCTCAGAGTCTAAGTAGGTTGAGTTGGCCACGTTTATGTTCGAGCGAGAGGCCAGCTTATGGTGGGATAACATATTACGGACAGTTGCTACTAGCTACGTCTGGACTTGGGCAGCGTTCGAGTTCCGCTTCCATGAGAAGTACTATCCCCAGACCTACAGGCACGATAGGGAGAATGAGTTTCTGCACCTCATATAGGGAGGCATGTCAGTTACAGAGTAAGAGCATCGGTTTACAGAGTTGGGCAGATATGTCCCGATGATACTTGCTGATGAGCAAATGCGCATACGATGATTTTTTGAGGGCTTGCGACCTGACATTCGGTCGAAGATGTGTTATGTCAGCATACCCTCCTATGCAGAGCTGATACATATGTCCATGAGGGCAGATTAGGATGTTGATCGACTTGTACAATCTCGTGGCCCTGTGGTTGCTAGGCCACGACCAGATACGTAGGACAAGCCATTTCTTGGCAAGAAGCCTCGCATCGAACCCCCTCCTAGGGCTACAGAGCCAGTACTTCCAATGAGGAACCCCGGTGTGACATGTGCCTACTGTGGGAGGCTGGGCCACACTACAGAGAGCTGCTTTGCTCGGATGAGGGATAGCGGGTTTTCACCGCCGTAAAAGATCGACCGTCCTTGCCCACTGACATTATTTACTCCGTCGTTACGGTCGGCTCCTGCGCATTCTTCTTTCAGACCTCCAGTACCTCAGTTCAGGCCGCCTTAACGGCCTATGATACTGTGGCCAAACCGTCCACAGCAGACTCGGGTACATACATTGATAGCAGAGGCATCCAAGACAGAGACTGTCCAACCCTTGGCTTTCGAGGTCACTGCCCACATTGGAGGTACTCCTATACTTGTGATGGTGGATACAAGATCCACGATTTCATTGATATCGCATTCCATAGTCAAGCGCCTTGGGCTACCGACTATTCGGATGGATGGGGTGCGAGTTCTTACAGCGCACGAAACTTTTTCTGATGCCACCATGATGTGTGAGGGTTGTTTGGTGGATCTGGGTGGTAGGACGATGGCTCTTGACCTTGTCGTCGACCCCTCTTTCTATTATCTCGACGTCATTCTTGGCATGGATTGGCTGACTGTAGGGAGGGTCGCAATTGACTGCGAGACCCGTATGGTGACAGTCTATGAGCCGGAGGGCACGCCCTTTTCATTTTCAGTGCAGGTTATTCTCCCCTTCTGAATACTTAGCTACGCTTCCTTATTGTGGGACGTTGATGCCCCGACACTTGAGCACAAGCCTGTAGTCTGTGATTTTGGGGATCTGTTTAGGAAGATCCCTAGTCTGCCACCTCAACGAGAGATCGATTTTACTATCGACCTAGTACCTGGTTCGATGCCCATCTCACTGTCAAGGTATCGCATGGCTCCATGTGAGATGGAGGAGTTGAGGAAACAGATTGATGATCTGTTGGAGGTTGATTTCATTAAGCCGAGTGTGTCTCCTTGGGGAGCACCGGTACTATTTGTGATGAAGAAGGATGGTTCGCTACGATTGTGTATTGATTATCACAGGTTGAACTAGATTACGGTGAAGAATAGATATCCCTTGCCCAGGATAGATGATTGTTTGATCAGCTGAGAGGAGCGCAGTACTTCTCGAAGATTGATCTGCAGTCAGGGTATCACCAGTTGCGCGTCAAGGATAAGGACGTGCAGAAGACAGCTTTCAGGACCAGCTTTGGCCACTACGATTTCCTCGTGATGTCGTTCGGTCTTACGAACACACCATCCGTGTTCATGGATCTGATGAACAGAGTATTTCAGCCTTTCCTCTATCGATTCGTCATTGTGTTTATAGACGACATTTTGGTATATTCTAAGAGTCGAGAGGAACATGAGGAGCACTTGCGATTGGTCCTGGATACATTGAGACAGCACCAGTTGTTCGCATAGTATAAGAAGTGTGACTTTTAGAAGGAGGAAGTTAAGTTCCTGGGACATGTGTTGTCCAAGGATGGGATGGTGGTGGACCTTGCTAAGGTAGCAGCGGTGCAGGACTGGAAGTGGCCTAGTTCTGTCACTGAGGTGAGGAGTTTCCTAGGTTTGGCAGGTTACTATCGATGTTTTATTCGATATTCCTCGAAGATCGCCAGACCTCTATCTCAGTTGATACGGAAAGATGTGAAGTTCGTCTGGAATGAAAAGGCAGAGATAGCTTTTCAGGAGCTGAAAAACAAGCTTATCTCCGCCCCTGTGATAGTATTGCTAGAGCAAGGGGTTAAATACACGATATAAACTGACGCGTCTAGCGTTGGTCTAGGTTGTGTCCTTATGCTGAAGGACAGGCTAATTTCGTATGCCTTGAGACAATTAAGGAAGCACCAGGAGAATTACCCTACACACGACCTTGAGTTGGCAGCCATCATTTTCGTATTGAAGCTCTGGAGACATTACCTCTACGGAGAGGAGTTCGAGCTCTTTTACAACCATAAGAGTCTCAAGTACATATTCACGCAGCGGGACCTGAATATGAGGCAGCGGCGATGGATGGAGACTTTGAAGGACTTTAAGTTCGAAGTTTCCTACCATCCTAGCAAGGCGAACCTTGTGGCTGATGCGTTGAGCCGCAAGAAGGTGATAGAGTTTGTGACTCCACTGATGGTTGCTGAGTGGGACATGGTTGAGTTTTTGCGAGACTTTGAGTAGAAACTCACTGTGGAAGAGTCATTTGAGTTCATCGCACATGTTCAGGTGCGATCTCTTATCGATGACAGGGTCATTGCGGCGCAGAGGGATGATGCGCGTTTGACTGAGCTTTGAGAGCAGGCCAGTGATGATGCAGATGCCGAGTGGCGAGTTGGAACAGATGGGGGCTTACGTTATCGTGGCCACCTGCGGTCCCAGATATCCCCGACTTGAGATGAGAGATTCTCGAGGCTGCGCACAGTTCTAGACTTGCGATGCATCCGGGAAGCACCAAGATGTATCGTGACATGAAGATGACCTATTGGTGGGATGGTATGAAGACCCACATTGCAGAGTTCGTGTCCTGTTGTCTCACTTACCAGCAGGTGAAGGCAGAGCATCGCCGACCTCCTGGTCTCCTTCAGCCTATGCCCATCGCTGAGTGGAAGTGGGACTTTATCTCTGTAGACTTCATTTCGGGACTGTCGAAGACGAGGAAGGGACATGATTCTATTTGGGTGATCGTCGACCGTATGACGAAGTCGGCACACTTCCTACCGATCAGAGTTACGAACTCTGCAGACGAGTTAGCCAGGCTGTATATCAGAGAGATAGTGCGTCTACATGGACTTCCCTTAGAGATCGTGTCGGACAGAGACATGCGCTTTACTTCTATTTTCTGAACTCGCATCTAGGAAGCTATGGGTGTGAAGTTGAAGTTTAGTACTACCTTCCACCCACAAACAGATGGACAGACAGAGTGGGTGAACGGGATTCTAGAGGACATGCTGCGAGCTTGCGTGTTGGATTTCAAGGATAGTTGGGATGATTGTCTTCCATATGCGAAGTTCATGTACAAAAATAGTTTTCAGGCCAGTATCGGTATGGCACCTTATGAGGTCTTGTATGGGCGTCCTTGCCGAGCACCGCATTGCTGGGCAGAAGTCGGTGATCGCAGATTGATTGGCCCAGAGATAGTGCAGGCGAACTCGGAGAAGGCTGATATCAGCAGACGTCGACTTCTTACAGCGCGGAGTAGGCAGAAGAGTTATACCGATATGAGGCGGCGCCCGCTAGAGTTCATGGTTGGAGATCATGTATTTTTACGAGTTTCCCCTATGAAGGGAGTTCTTCGGTTCGAGAAGAAGGGGAAGCTAGCACCGCGATTCATTGGCTCATTCCAGATTCTTGACCGTGTGGGTGTAGTGGCGTATCGTCTGGCTTTGCCTATGCCTCTCACGAGTGTACACAACGTATTTCATGTTTCTATGCTGAAGAAATACGTTCCTGATCCTTCCCATATCATTAGATGGGAGTAGGTGCAGTTAGGTGAGGATGTTACTTATATACTGCGACCGGCGCATATACTAGACAGGAAGGAGTAGGTACTGCATAGCAAGGTCATCCCCCTAGTGAAGGTGTTGTGGACGCATCACTCTGAAGAAGAGGCTACATGGGAGATAGAAGCCGAGATCAGAAAGAACTACCCACAGCTTCTTGAGGAGTACAAAAAGGTACAAATTTGGAGGACAAAATTTATTGTTAAGGGGGATAGATTGCAACACCTCGAAAAAATATGAACAGAGACTTAAGTACCAACTCAATCAGAAATCACTTAGGATTAATTCCTTTAGAAATTAAGCGTAAGTTAACTAGCGCTACGTTAGATTAGCTATGAAATTAGTGCTGATCGCTTTAAATACGTTCTGCAAGACCCAAAACTTGTAGAAGTAATGACGCTATAATACCCTGAAATCTAGGATCAAACTCTAAACTCGTTTACTCGTAGGAACCCTTTGAAACTTCGTATTGGATTTAGACCGCGCATCGGAAGTCCGATATCCGCAATCTTAGACCGTTATGACCGCGTAGCTGGACTTGACAATCGTTTCGAAAATCAAGCCCAACCGATGTTCTGGGGCAATTTCATTGAGCATGGAGCAAGGAGTGTGAGCAAAAGGGAAATTCATAAAAAAATTAAATGAGATTTAAATGAATCTGGCACGTTTTTCTTGCAGGTTCAATATAAGCATTCAGACCGTCGAAATCTGACCCAAATACACCCTCGGATCAGGAAACATTTCTCACTCAGGTCAGTGTACTTGGAATCCTTGATCGAGTCTCCGTGACCGCTGAACTGAAACTGGACCGCCACATGCGATCTGGGAACACTACCGGACTAAACACTTGATGTGAGCTGGATCCAGTATCCATGAGCTTAAGTCCGATTGCGTTCGGCCAGGGGACCTCCCGAAATGTTCTTTTGGATTAGAAAAGACCCGATTTGGTTATAACCCAAGTATACCTTGGTTCCAAGTCTAAATGGGTGAGTTTCTAACCTATTTAAGTTCCAAGTTTTGAGATTGAATTCTCAATTAATATGATGATGTGCACGATTTCCTCCATGTTATTATTGAATTGATTTCCGTATATGTATGGAATGCATGTGTTTGGTTGAATTGCTTACGTTGTATGATATAACATATTTTTAACATGCTTGTATGGTTTGTATTTCATTTCTATTACTCTCATATGTTCGCTGATGCTGATTTACAAATGCTTGGGGCTATATCCTAGTCCAGGTAGTTGGTAATGGATTGAATTCGTGGTTGGCTTCCATTTTTCATGAAGGACGCGTCGATAAACGCGAGTCGTGTCTTGGGTTCGCCGCATTGGTTAGGCCACACGAAGTGTTTTGTGTACTTCATGTCGCTCGGCTTGAGATGCGCTCATACTAGTCGAGCTCGTCAAGTAACCCGACTGACTGTTGATTGTTCACCTTGTATGAGTCATAACTGCTTGAACCTAAGGTACTGAACTTACCAGTCGAACCCCTGATAACCATGGTACCTTGATCCATAACGACTCATGAGCTGGGCATGGTGGTATGGGACATTGTGGTCAAGTTGTCGGCCTACGCTGGGGCCACAAACCTCCCCGTAGTGACCAATGAGCACCTTTGACTCGTGAGCCGATTGTGGTTGTATGAGACACTACATTAGAGCTGTTAGCCTACATTGATTGGTGACGAGCCCTTTGTAGTGACCTCGAGCGTATTCTGAGTCTACGTGAGGTGACGACCCTTCTGTAGCAACAAGAGTACATTAGGCCTGTATTGATAAGGTGATGGGGGAACGGTGCAACGAGTGCGAGCAACAGCCCTGACAGCCCTTGCAGTGACCTATAAATATAATATCGTATGAGATTACTAGGAGTGACGACCCTAGACAGGATCTGTGTTGAGATTGATATAAGGAAGGTACCTTAGTTTCCCAATACTGTTGTATGAAAGGATTAATAACAACTCGGTAATCATATCCACATCGCACTGCGTGTGCCTGAAAGATGTGGAGCACTGAGGGAAGAAAGCATGCCGCAGATGTAAGATGGTGTCGCATGAGGGAGTATGTCGGTGATGACATCCATCATGTCATTTCATGCTTGCATTAACAATAGTATCTAGGAATGTCTGATTGTTTGCTTTACTATTATCGCGTGATTGATTTGATAACATACTAATCTTTACTCTATGGATCGACTGAGTTGATCACTCACTCCCACATTACGGGACGGTGTTTGCAACACCTACCAGACTCTGTCTTAGATGCAGGTTGTGAGGAGTTCCAGGAGCCGGAGCCAGACTACTTCGAGGACCAGGACGAGTTCTAGTATATGCAGTTCGGTGACGACTTTACGTAGGTGGCCTGGATTGGCTTGCTAGTTGGACCATATGACATTTTGATTTTTGGTTTATTATATGTATTTATGACTCAGAGATGTATTCATACTTTGGAGACAGTTCGAGATTATTTTATTTTCCATACAGTGATATATATGTTCTTTTGTCTTTCTCTTACGTTTTATCACTGGATCTGGAGTATGAATTGCAGTTTTGGTATAATATTACTCATGTAAATGCTCTAACTCAGACAACATTGAATCATAATCATATTTGTTGCATAAGTGATGGTCTGGAACTCGAGAGTTGGGTTTCTACACGACCCCCAAATTTTAGGGCGTTACATGTATGCGCTGCTAGGTCATAATTACAAGTATTGTCTCAAAATACAAATATCAAAATGTGATAGACCACTACAAACATAGTCCTGAATCCCTGCCAATCAGGACATGGCTCACATGAACCCGCCTGAGAACTGCATGAAGGAGAATGCCTCCTCATCATCCTCATACTCCTACTCTGTCTCGAGTGTTACATCATCACCTGCAGCTAAGTCAGAGTCTGGTTGGTGTTTAAGCATCATCCCAGAACATGGGAGTGAGTGATCAACTCAGTGGAGCTATACAATAAAGGTTAACATGTTATCAATTCAGTTAAGCAGTAATGATAAAGAAGTACAATCAAACATGTCCTATATACTCTTGTTAATGCAAGGATGATATAAGGTAATGATGCATGCCCTCGCATGCACTCCCTCTTGCGACAACATCTAACGATCCCGGCATGAATCACTACCACTGTGCTCTACACCAACACCAATGGCACATGCAGTGTGATGTTATGAACATGATTACAAAGTTCTTTTTAGTCCTTTTCATGCAACCAGATTGAGAAGCTAAGGTACCTCCCTTATATCAATACCCAAACAATGATCCATTCTAGGGTCGTTAGTCCTAGTAAATCTCATAAGATGTTATAGTTCTAGGTCGCTCTAAAGGGCTCGTCACCAATCAATATAGTCCTAATCATACCTTGGATACTACGTTAAGGCTCGTCGCCTCAATGCAGTCTCAAGATATACTCGAGGTCACTACAGAGGGCTCATCACCAATCAGTGTAGGCCGACAGCACGAATACCGTGTCTCATACCACCGTATTCGGCTCACAAGTCTGAGTTGCTCTGTAACACCCTGAAAATTGGGGGTCGTGTATAAACTTAACTCCCGAGTTCCAGACCGTCACTTATGCAACAAAAATGATTATGATTCAATGTTGTCTAATTTAAAGCATTCACATGAGTAAAAGTATATCAAAACTGCAATTCATACTTCAGATCCAGTGATAAAAGCAAGCGGAAGACTAAACAATGTATATATCACTGTATGGTAAAACAAAGTAAATCTCATCTGTCTCTAAAGTATGAATACGTCTCTGAGTCTCATATACATATACATGAACAACAATAAATGTCCATAATAGTCCCACTGAAGTCTCCTCAATCCAGGTCGCCTATGCAAAGCCATCGTGATACTGCATGTACGAGAACTCGTCCTGGTCCTCGTCAAAGTCTGGCTCCACCTCCTGGATCTCAGCCTCACCTGCATCTACAACAGGGTCTGGTGGGTGTTGCAAACACCATCCCGTAACGTGGGAGTGAGTGATCAACTCAGTGGAATCATAGAGCAAAGATTAACATGTTCACAATTCAATCATGCGATAATAGTAAAGCAGTAAATCAGACAATCCTAAAACTGTTGTTAATGCAAGATGACATGACGTGATGTATGCCCTCACCGACGATCTCCCTCATACGGCAACATCTTACGACCGCGGCATGCCACACTCCCTAGAGTGCTCCACATCTTCCAGGCACATGCAATGCTATGGTGATATGATTTCCAAGTTGTTATTAGTCCATTCAAACAGCAGGATTGGGAAACTAAGGTACTTCTCTTGTATCAATCCCAACACAGATCCTGTCTAGGGTCTTCACTCCTAGTAATCTCATACGATGTATATTTCGTAGGTTACTGCAAGGGCTGCCAGGGCTGTTACTCGCACTCGTTGCACCGCTCCCTCATCACCTTATCAATACAGGCCTACTGTACTCTACTGCAACGGAAGGGTCGTCGCCTCCCGTGGACTCAGAATACGCTCACGGTCACTACAAAGGACTCGTCGCCTGATCAGTGTAGGCCGACAGCTTAAATATAGTGTCCCATACCACCATAATCTTCTCACGAGTCTAGGTGCTCACTGGTCACTACGGGGAGGTTTGTGGCCCCAGCGTAGGCCGACAGCTCGACCACGGTGTCCCATACGACCATGCCCGGCTCATGAGTCTTCGTGGATCAAGGTACCATGGTTAACAGGGTTTACAATGGTAAGTTCAGTACCATAGGTTCAAGCAGTTATGACTCATACAAGGTGAACATACATCGGCCAGTCGGGTTACTTGATGGGCTCGACTAGCGCGGTCGCATCTCAAGTCGAATGACATGAAGTGCGTAAAACACTTCGCGTGGCCTAACCACTGCCGCCAACTTCAAACACGAATCGCGTTCATCGACGCGTCGTTCGTGGCTATGACCAGTCAGCCACGAATTTGCTCGGTTACCGACTGCCTGGACTAAGTCTAGTCCCAAACACTTATGGAATCACATCAGCAATTTATTTAAGAGTATTGGAATTGAAATACAATCATGTGAGCATGTTAACACATGTTATAATATTCAACTTAAGCAAATATTCAAGCACATATATTCCATGCATGTAATGAAATGATGCATATAATCAACATGTAGGAAATCATTTAGGTCAGCATATTAATTGAGAAATCACTCTCAAACCATCTCATAATATCATTTAATTCAATACATACTAATACAAACATTTATACAAACACATACACTACACACTTAAGTCTACATATAGTATGTCGACCCAAAGTGCGCAATTAGGCAAATCTCTTCGCCAAACTAATTATGCACGCATTCCTAACTTCCTAATGCGATAACAAACCATGTCAATCACATCAGCAAAATATGAGTATAAACTGTACTTCCTACAAATGACTAAAATGCCCTAAATCTCATATTCTTCGTTAATTTACGAAACAGGAAACGGAGAGCATATTGTACATGTCAAACGGCGATGCCGTCAATAATCTACTATTAAACGACATTGAAAGTGTTGTAAACCATCAATCAAAGCGTCTAAAATCCTCACCTTATCTCTTACGGATGCGTGATTTTGAACGGAGCGTGTACGCTTCGTCTACGGCAGTAGGAGAACCTATTTTACAAGTTACGTTAGCTAACACGCAATGAATCTAAATAACCCCTAAATCAGCAAGTTCTAGGGTTGTTTCATACCAGATAAAGTGGAGAAATCACCGGCCAGGTGATTAGGAAGAGTTGCTGTAGCACGTGGAAGTAGCGGCACGAAGGCGGGAAAAATCCTCCCACTTCCTCTCTCAAACTCTCTCCTTTTCTCTCTCCCAAATCTAGGTTTTTGCAATTTTCGGATGGGAGAGAGGAATGAGGGTTTCAACCCCTTTTGTAAGCTTAAAAATGCCGGAAACAGGCTCCGGAACGAAGTTTACTTATTGCATATCCATTTCGGGGCTGTTTCGGTCCAAAAGATGCTTTCTGGTGGTCCCCTGGTCGAATGCGATCGGACTTAAGCTCATGCATACCAGATATAGCACGTATTAAGTTTTCAGTCTGGCAGGGTTCGCAGATCGCACGTGGCGGACCAGTTTCAGTTCAGCGGTCACCGCCCGTAGATCAGGGCTGAAAGTCTCATGATATAAAATAGAAATTTCTCCTGATCCGAGGGTGTAATCTGGATGAATTCTGAGGTCAGAACGCTTAATACTGACGCATCAAGTCGTGTGCCAGATTTGAATTTAAAATTCCAATTCTGTCCCTATTCGCACTCTCTTCAGTCCGGGCTCAATGAAATAGCCTGTGATTGTCGGTTGGACTTGATTTTCGAAATGAGCGTCAAGCCCAACAAGGCGGTTCTAACGGTCTAAGATAGGAAGTATCGGACTCTCGACGTGCGGTCTAGATCCAATACAAAAGTTCAAAGCGGTCCAGAGACCAAACCTGCTTAGAGTTTGATCCGAGGTTATAGAGTATTATAGAGTCGTTTGTTCTACTCGATTTGGGTCTTGTAGAACGTATTTAAAGTGATCAGGGACCATTTCCCAGCCACTCCAGCGTCGTGCTAGTTAACTTACACTTAATTTTCATAGAATTTAATTCTACGCAATTTCGAGTCGAGTTGGTACTCGAGCCCAAGTATGGATTTTTCACGGGCGTTACATGCTCATTGGTCACTATGGGGAGGCTCGACGCCCCAGCGTAGGCCAACAGCACGACTACGGTATCCCATACCGCCATGTCTGGCTCATGAGTCTTAGCGATCGAGGTACCAAGGTTAATAGGGTTTCACTGGTGAGTTTGGTACCTTAGATTCAAACAGTAATGTTCAAACATGGTGAACATACATCGGGTCAATCAGGTTAATTGATGAACTTGACTAGGATGATCACACATTGAGTTGAATGACATGAAATGCATAAGCACTCTGTGTGGCCTGACCACTGTTGAACATCCCAAGTACGACTCGGATTCGTCGAACACATCCTGCGTGGAGAAAACAATCTCAACCACCAGTTCGAGAACTGTTACTGATTACCTGGACTGTGATACAATCCCAACTACGTACAATTATAATAATGAATATTTAAATCAAATTCTACAATCATATGAACATGTTATGGAATATAAGTTAAACATGAATACATAGTACATGGAAGAAATCATTCAAATAATTAACATGAATATTTAGGCTAAACAGTTCATGGAGGAAATCATACACACAAGTAAGGTAGTTAAGATTTCATATCTCAACTCCCTCATAAATCACAATTTACTAACCACTAACTCATTCAGACATTTTTACACACACTTAGACTACACTTTTCAACATACATCACATATGTAGGCCATATTACGTATTAGGGAAAATCCTTTTGCCAAGGAGTTGTCGCATACATAGCAATCATATACCTACGATGATTAATTATGGCAATCACATCATAAAATTCCAAATGCATACAAACATTTCAACAAACACATAGAATACTCTATTTATAACATAGGTTATACATATACGTAAAACATATCAGATAGCACATTTAGGATGTGTAATGGTACCCACGTCAGTAATAAATCATTATCTGACATTGAAAGTCTTGAAAACCATAACCTATACATATATATGAAATAGCGGTGAAGACCGCTTGAGTTGAAGTAGGAATATGCCAATATGTCCTATAGGGGTGTGAATAGGACTTTTTAAAGATTTATGAGTTATATTAAAAATCATATCACTCTAATCCTAACAGGTATGCAA
Source organism: Magnolia kwangsiensis (assembly GCA_037074715.1). NCBI lineage: Eukaryota > Viridiplantae > Streptophyta > Magnoliopsida > Magnoliales > Magnoliaceae > Magnolia > Magnolia kwangsiensis. The sequence continues at coordinate 101,249,918 of CM073577.1, read as the reverse complement.
TTTTCAGGATTACTCAAATGTAACTCTACTTGCTTCCAAGCCCAGTAGAGGATCCAATCACAGAACCATTCAATTAATAAGCATGAAGCAGTTTTAGTCTATGATGGATGTAACTGTGTGTGTGAAGTGTGATCAGATATGAATGCAATTAACATAATCACACAAATGATCAAGCATAAGAATCAGTCACAAACACTGTCATTTTTATAGTGGTTCGACTACTTGTTTACTCCACTCTCGGTTGCCACACTCAACCCTTGAGTGTACCAGATTTCACTAAGGAGATTTCCCATGTTTCACCTCAAACCTAAGGTTTTAAATTAGATTCACCTTTATTCTTTACACGGAGGTTTCTACTCAGTTCACCTCTCAACCCTGGAGTTTTGCTGGCGCACTCCTAACCAGATGTTTATGCCCACACAGAGCAAGGGTCCACACAACGCACCTGAATGTTTATGCTCTCCACAGAGCAAGGGTCCACACAATGCACCCACAGCGTATACTCCCGCCGAAGGCCTCCTTTGAGGACTTCAAAGGGTGAGCAACATTTAAGATCCAATCCTAGAAAGAAATGATCACAAGTGTCCTCTGGACTCTAGATACTTACAGATAAGTTGATGAGTCCCTTTTAGCACGGTGATGAAGATCTCATTCTTGTTGATGAAGAGCCTTCTACTCCCTTGATCCGTAACACAAAAGATGTACCAGTACTAGGCTTCAGGTCGGATCAAGGTTATGGTGGAATTCCCTTCTCTAAAGATTTTTCTATTAGAAAGATAGAGTGATTCCAATCATCTATGCATTCAAGGCATCCCAGCTTAATGATTTTCCATTAAAGTAGTAGCTGGAGAATCCTTGAAGGCGGAAGTTCATTCCCCAATCCACTCTATTAAATATCAATGAAGAGGGTGGATTAGAAGATGAGCCCCTTGAGAGAAAGGGCTTAAGATAAATGATATGAAGTTTAAAACACTCAGAAGAACTCTCTTCTTTCTCTACCAGCAATAAAGACAAGCCTCTCTTTAAATAGGCAAAAGGTTCCAACGGATATAAAATGGTCATATTTGTAACAGAGTTTGATATCATCGAGCAAGAGTCGATATGATCGAGCGTATACTCTCGATTGTATTGATGATCCGCTCGATGGCACAATCTTCATGTCATTCACTTTTGAAACCTTTTGCCGACTTATCGAGTGGATCGATACAGGTGTCGATGTTATTAGATTTCGAACTCCGATTCCATCGATACTAGAATCGAGCTATCGACATTTAAAGCATGAGAGAGACTAGCTTAGAAATATTTCATGTTTCTAAGATATGATCGGGGAATAGCTGATGTCATCGAAAATTGTATATCGATGATATCGGAGTCTGTGTCGATGAGATCAATAAATCATATAGATTTACCTATAAGCTTGTTAGACGGTTTGTGTCTGGTCTCGATCCAATCGACTAGGCCTCGATATGATCGACATATGAATATCGATTTCTCGACTGGCCCCCAAATCAAAGTTAAAAATAACCTAAAATATTTACTTGAAGAAATGCGTGCCCAAGGTCGATATCATTGACTGACTTCTGATTGAATCGATATTTGATTTCAGATCATATCAGAATGGTGTCGATATATTGAAACACCTTATAAATTTCTTATAAGAAATAGGGGCACGGTAAAAACTGCCTGTCGATATTATCGATCCACTTTCGATGGGATCGATATTTGAATATCGATGTTATCGATTGTAACTTCGATATATCGATAAATCGTCCTGATGAATGTTTGATTGTTGGACACTTTTTGTCCTCACTGGATTGTATCGATTGAGATGCCGAGGACATCGACAGAGCAGGTCGATCATATCGAGATGTGAATCGATACAATCGACAGGGTAAGAAAACTTGAAGATTTTTCTGTTTGATAAAAAGTTCTCTTACAATAAAACCCTAAGGTGTTCTACTTAGTTTTAAGGGTTTTAATCACCTAGTGTTTTAGGATATGAGATGTGAGGCTATGATTTACATATGGCGAGCTTCCACACATCCAGTTGAGGCAGACACTTGAATTGATCTTCCTGTTAGGTGCTGTTGTCCGACTGACTCAACTTACACTATAATTGACAAACCAAGGCACTTGTAGGTGGACTTTCAATCTCCCCCTTTGTCAATTATGTGACAAAATACCCAAAACACCCAAGGATAATATCTAAGACAGACACATCTTAAATTGTATGTACATGCATTAACATAATTTTATAAATTCTAATCCATGCATGTACACACCCATAATTTATTCCCCCTAACTGTAAAGACCCCTTTCTTGGTGCAGCTGCTCCCCCTTACACCTGCAATATAGAAGAGCAAAAATATCCAATTTTACACAGGAGTGTTTATAATTTTTCTCCCCCATTTTGTCAGTCAATGGAAAAGGCATAAAAGTGATATTGACTGAAGAGTTTAAGCATATAGGAGAACCACAGTCAGATGTATATGGATATTCAACAGTGATAAGCATACATTACTTAAGGCAGGAAGTAAATAGATGAAATAATCAGCACAGTCATTTCATAAGCATCAAGAATGGTCATGAAATATGAATTGAATTTAGCCATATCAACTAGTATCATATATATATATATATATATATATATATATATATATATATATATATATATATATATATATATATATATACTGCCACAGACAACAGTATTATAATCCATCATCCAAACAAAACCCATTTCAGAGCCGCCAAAAGTTGTAACCAATGTTTCATCCTATCCAAGGGAAAACACAACAAAAAAAATAAATCCAACCTGTGTAAACAAGAGAGAGAGAGAGCTGTCACATGCACTCAAGAGAGTGTAGAACTTCAAAAAGATATCATAGTTCATACGTTGAGTTAAAGAGTGAGTGTGTGTGATAGCTTTTAGAATTAGTGCTAGGGAGCAGAGTGAGAAGGAGCTGTGTCATCTCGCCGACAGGTCATCAGATCGACCAACTGTTGCACAGACTGTTGTACCTTGAGGACAACACGCTCCAAGATTGTAAGTCACTCTTGCATTGATTGAATGTCCCACTGAATTGCCCCGATCCTGTCTAGCTTGTATCATTTAGTATGCCCGGGGATTGACATAGATGGGATTGGATCAACTCTGGCAGATTCACCACCTTCCATTTCAGTTTCCTCATCCTTAGGGACACTAGTACCTTCGCCTCCTTCTTCTTGAATTCCTCCATCCTTGTACTCATGATAAATCAGATCCATCTTACAAATGTTTTTAAAATTAAAAACATTAAGTGGAAGCACAAGATCATTTATAGCAGGAAAGCCAATGCTTTGACAGATTCTTCTAATAATCCAAGGATATGGTAGATGCAGATCTCTAGATGTATGTATGACATTGACAAACTGATTGACAATCAGTATTGGAAGGCAAATCTGTGTTCCAGTTACAACGAAGTATATTATCATGACCATGAGACTTGTGAGATCAGATCGATTTGTACTTCTTGGGTACAAATTTGTAGTGAAAATCTCATGCATGACTCAAAACTGGGGCTCCATATACCTAGCTTTTAAGGAATTCCCTTAATGCCAGGGAATATCTCTGTTGTGACAAAGGTATCTGGTTATCTTTGATCGAAAATCTGGAAGATCGAGATCCCAATTTGGAAGGCCTTCTGGAGCCAACTGTGGGGGGAGTGATAAATGTATCATCACCATCCAGGGATACCATGAATGAAGGAGGATCAGATACTGGAGAATGACACGCTGCAAGAAAGTTGCGTGTTTGTTCTAGTTGACAAGGTCCTTCAAAATCTAGAATAGGCAGCCATCTGATTGCGGTGAATAGAGGTTCCAAATTGTATGATGCCAAACAGCCCTTGTCAACTTTTTTCTCATGGATCAGCTTTCTTTCGGTGTATTTTGCAGGATGTTGGATAGCCGGAGGAGGTGGCGCTGGTTGAGACGGGGCAAGAACTTCAGTTTGGGACCCACTGTGTCGTGATATTTGCCATGTGGGGGTCCCACAGTCAGGGATCCTCGCTCTTTCCCTTGAAGCAAGGATTTTTTATCGGGTATTCCTTGAAGACTCACCCAAACCGGATGCTACACTTTTGTCTTTTCCCATGTGAAATAATAGACTTTTTGAAGTATTTTGGGGAAAACTACAAAAATATCCGACAAACCAAGAATATTAAAAAAAATCTATCGATGTTAGAAGGATATTACCTGATTTGTGGAAGGATTTAGTTAGTCCAACATGGCTTCTGATGATTGGTCAAGAGGATTGGGCAGGAAAGACGATCGAGAAGCCTTTTGAAGAAGAAACCCCCTTTTTTTCATTTTTTTTTCATCCTGCTGACTTTTATCGGGCGCTATCTGTCGATCATATCAACCAATGTATCAATGCTATCGAGAAGTTGCCGATCGATTTTATCGATTCTGTCTCAAATTTCATCAACGATCATACGCCTTTTCACATTCTGAAAGGCCGTCAATTGTATCGACCCTCGGTCGATGAAATCGAAAAAGACTGACACTTGTATCGAAAGTAGATGCTATTCAAAATTTTCTCAATTTCAACACACTATTATATGTTTCCTAACTTGATCAGTATATGTCACAAAAGTTTGTATCAGTTCTGTACAATTATAAACATGGTAATGTTTATATACAAAAGTTCGAGGTCTCCAACTTCAGATGTAATATTGAAGGCTTAACAAAACTGCATCATTTTAGTAAATATCCAGATCTAGATGCATAACCTGGACTTGTTCCATTTTTTGCTTGATATTTCAGGAAATATACGAGTTAATCATCAGATAGTTCACATTTTCTTTTACTACCCATTGTGGACAGATTTCTTCATTCTGTTCTTTTCTTTAGGTGGTGATGGATGAGTGCTTCTCCTAGATGGACTTTTAACATTATGAGTTTCTCTGATTGGTTTGAATTTTCTAATGTGATTTCGATCAGAGTTATATAAAGTCCGTCTAGGTGCTAAACATTCAAATTTATAATGACCAACATCACCACATAAATGACAAACTGGAGAAATTCTCATATTGCTACCTGAAGCAGCCAGTTTTGTTGAGGCTTTATTTCTAGTTTTCTTTTACTTTTCTCATATCCTATTCCACTCTTGTCTCTTCCTAGTCTTCCCATCCCTAACAAGTTTTTCAATTTCTCACCACTCTGAGAAAATTTGTAGTTAATCTCGGCAAATTTTTTGGATTTTTCTAAGTCAATACAAAGTGAGTGGTTCTCATTTTTAAGTTTTTTATTATCATCTCTTAGCGATTCACCCTGATTCATAAGTTTTGATAATTTTTTTTTTAAGGATAGGTTTTCTCTTTCTAATTTATCATTGTCTGTATGATATTGTTACAAATCATTGTTTAAATATATGTTTATTTCCAAGGTTCTGTCCAAGTCTTTCTGCAACAATTTCTTTTTATTTTCAGACATACTGAGTTTTTTAAGGATATGGATGCTATGAATGTATAGTTGATTATAAGCATCCTGTAGTTTATCCTTTTCAATTTCTTCTTCTTCTTCCAATTCCTCATTGTCAGATAGAAATAATTCAGTGGCTTGTTGTTCTTTCTCAAGTTCAGTTGGAATGATCGAAGCAGCGAAGACCATGAGTATTTTCAAGGATTTCTAATCTCCATCACTTTCTAGGCAACTATTTTCTGAGTTTGACTCTTCTGTATCATCCCACATTGCGGCCATCACCTTGCCCTTGGTTTTTCTGTTTGGGCATTCGGTAGATAGATGTCCATACTCATGACGGGCATAACATTGTGGTTATTTAGTTTGCTTACCAAATTTGCCTGTAGGAGGTTTGTAGTTCACCTTTCTTCCTCTGGAAGGACAGCCGCAATTCTTCTGAAAGAATCTTCTGAATTTTTGTGCCAGCAAAGCCACTTCCTCATCTTCATCTTCCATTTCACTCTCACTGTCCTCATTTTTTATTTTCTTTGATGCTCTTAGGAAAGTATTTTTGGATTTTTTAGAGTTGTGTGAAGTGTAGTTCAAAAGTTTGTAGGGAACCTACTAGTTCTTCTACTTTCATCTCATTAATATTCCTACACTCCTCAATTGTTGTTACCTTGGGATTGAACCGTTCTGACAGAGACCTCAGAATTTTCCTACATATTTTTTATAAAGGAACATTCTCTCCCAATCCACCCATGGAGTTACAAATGATATTCAATTTGGTGAAAAAAATCCATAAATGTCTCATGCTCTTCCATCTTGAGATTTTTGAACTGTGAAGTCAGAAGTTGTAGTTTAGACCTCTTCACAGTGCTTGTTCCTTCATTGGTTGTTTCCAGTAAATTTCATGCTTCCTTGGATGTCCCACACATACTTATTTGATTGAATATATTCTGGGACACGGCACAGTAGATGGCGTTCATAGCTTTTACTTCAACAGTCTGTTTATCTTTGTCGGACGCCGTCCACTTTTCATTGGGTTTGGGTTTTGTGATCTTCGAGTACAATCTGTTCAGATGGTAGCACATATCCACATTCAACAGCATTCCAAACATCATGATCTAAAGATCTTAGAAAGTAGTGCATTCTAGCCTTCCAGTATGCATAATTTGATCCATAAAATACTGGAGGTCTAGTGACTGATGAGCCCTCTCCTTTGGCCATTTTTCAACTTCAGTCAAGATCACTCTCTAGGCGATGAAGCCCTTAAAGAGAGACCCGATCTGATACCAATTGAAATAGCGGAGAAGACTACTTGAGTTGAAGTAAGAATATGCCAATATGTCCTAGAGGGGGGTGAATAGGATTTTTAAAGATTTATGAGTTATATTAAAAATTCTATCACTCTAATCCTAACAGGTATGCAATTTTCAGGATTACTCAAATGTAACTCTACTTGCTTCCAAGCCCAGTAGAAGATCCAATCACAGAACCATTCAATTAATAAGCATGAAGCAGTTATAGTCTATGATGGATGTGACTGTGTGTGTGAAGTGTGAGCAGATATGAATACAATTAACATAATCACACAAATGATCAAGCATAAGAATTAGTCACAGACAGTCATTTTTATAGTAGTTCGGCTACTTGTCTACTCCACTCCTGGCTTCCACACTCAACCCTTGAGTGTACCGGATTTCACCAAGGAGTTTTCCCATGGTTCACCTCAAACTTAAGGTTTTAAATCTGGTTCACCTTCAACCTTTGCACGGAGGTTTTTACTCGGTTCACCTCTAATCCTGGAGTTTTACCGGCGCACTCCTAACAAGATATTTATGCCCACATAGAGCAAGGGTCCGCACAATGCACCTGGATGTTTATGCTCTCCATAGAGCAAGGGTCCACACAACGCACTCACAACGTACACTCCTGCCGGAGGCCTCCTTTGAGGACTTCAAAGGGTGAACAACACTTAAGACCCAATCCTATAAAGGAATGATCACAAGTGTCCTCTGGACTCTAGGTACTTACAGATAAGTTGATGAGTCCATTTTAGTGCAGTGATGAAGATCTCCTTCTCTTTGATGAAGAGTCTTCTGCTCCCGTGATCCGCAACACAAAAGATGTACCAGTACTAGGCTTTAGGTCGGGTCAAGGTTATAATGGAATTTCACTCTCTAAAGTTTTTTCTATTAGGAAGATAGAGTGATTCTAATCATCTATGCATTCAAGGCATTCCAGCTTAATAATTTTTCATTAAGGTAGTAGCTGGAGGATCCTTGAATGTGGAAGTTCATTCCCCAATCCACTCTATTAAATATCAATGATGAGGGTGGATTGGAGGATGAACTCCCTAAGAGAAAGGGCTTAAGATAAATGATATGAAGTTTAAAACACTTAGAAGCACTCTCTTCTTTCTCTACCAGCAATAAAGACAAGCCTCTCTTTAAATAGACAAAAGGTTCCAACGGATATAAAACCGTCATATTTATGACAAAGTTTGATATCATCGAGCAAGAGTTGATATGATCGAGCATGTATTCTTAATTATATCGATGATCTGCTCGATGGCACAATCTTCATGTCATTGGCTTTTGAAACCTTTTGCCGGCTTATCAAGTGGATCGATACAGGTGTTGATGTTATCAGATTTTGAACTCCAATTCCATTGATACTGGGATCGAGCTATCGACATTTGAAGCATGAGAGAGACTAGCTTAGAAATATTTCAGGTTTCTAAGATATGATCGGGGAACAGCCGATGTCTTCGAAATTTGTATTCGATGATTCGGAGTCCGTGTCGATGGGATCGATAAATCGTATAGATTTACCTATAAGCTTGCTAGACGGTTTGTGTCCTGTCTCGATCTAATCAACTAGGCCTCGATATGATCGACATATGAATATTGATTTCTCGACTGGCCCCTCGAACAAAGTTAAAAACAACCTGAAATATTGGTTAGAAGAAATGCGCGCCCAAGGTCGATATCATCGACTGACTTTCGATTGAATCGGTATTTGATTTCAGATCATATCGGAATGGTGTCGATATATCGAAACACCTTATAAATTTCTTATAAAAAATAGGGGCATCGTAAAAACTGCCTGCAGATATTATCGATCCACTTTCGATGGGATCGATATTTGAATATCGATGATATCGATTGTGACTTCGATATATTGAAAAATCATCCTGATGAATGTTTGATTGTTGTACGCTTTTTGTCCTCACTCGATTGTATCGATTGAGATGCCGAGGACATCGACAGAGCAGGTCAATCATATCGAGATGTGAATTGATACAATCGATAGGGTAAGAAAACTTGAAGATTTTTCTGTTTGGTAAAAAGTTTTCTTACAATAAAATCCTAAGGTGTTCTACTTTGTTTTAAGGGTTTTAATCACCTGGTGTTTTGGGACATGGGATGTGAGGTTATGATTTACCTATAGCGAGCTTCCACACATCCAGTTGAGGCAGACACTTGAATTGATCTTCCTGTTAGGCGTTGTTGTCTGACTGACTCAACTTACATCGTATTTGACAAACCAGGGCACTTGTTGGTGCACTTTCAATATAGTCTGCACCTTAAACTAGAAAATGCATAACATATATGATTTAGACGATAAGTCTTCGTTAACGGCGGATTGACAACCTAAAACATGAAGTAGGTTAGCTGCATCATTACTTAGACTATTCGAAACCCTAGAACAGGTTAGGGTTAGGATTTCTTACCCAAATATGGATTTATAATCACCGGAATAACGATTCAGATAGGTGGATTAGGCATGTAGAAAGACAAGGTAGAATCCCTGGGAGAATCTCCAACTTCTCTCTCACTTTCTCTCTCTTTTCTCTCTCTTATCTTAGCTAGGGTTTAGAATTCGTATGGAATATGTGAGAGAGGGTTTAAGGCCCTTATATAGGTCCAGAACTGACGAAAATAGTCCTAGGGCCATGATATACTTAGGTTATAACCAAATCGGGCTTGTTCCAATCCAACGGAGCATTTCTGGAGGTCCTTTTGCTGAATGCAGTCGGACTTAAGCTCACAAATACTGGATCAAGGTCAAGCTAAGTTTTCAGTACGATCAGATTTACAGATCGACTGTGGCGAGCCAGTTTTAGTTTAACGGTTAGCGATACTCGATCGGGGCCACAAGTATATTGGCATGTGTGGGACATCTTCCCTGATCCGAGGGTGTATTTGGGTCAGATTCTAATGGTCAAAACACCTATAAACGGCCCGTAAGTGACATGACTCAGATTACTTAAATTCATATTTAATTTCTAGATATACTCACTTTTCTCACACACTTCACTCCGGACTCAAGAAAATAGTCTCAGGACATCATCTGGACTTAAATTTCAAGGTGATTGTCAAGTCCAACCAGGCGGTCATAATTGTCTAAGTTTATTGCTATCGGACATTTGATGTGCGGTCTAGGTCCGATGTGAAGTTTCCAAATGCTCCCGAGAGCAACCGGGTTTAGAGATAGATCCTAGATTTTTGAGTAATGTAGCGTTACTAATTCTACAGGTTTTGAGTCTTACAGACCATATTTAAAGTGATTGGTGCTAATTTCATAGGTAATCTAGTTTAGCACTAGTTAATTCTCGTTAAATTTCTAAAGGATTTGGTTCTAAAGGATTTTTGCTCAAGGTGGTACTTGGGTTTTGTACGAATTTTTTCAGGACGTTACACCTAAGTGGGCCCCACTTGTGGACATCCACTAGGGGGGTGGACCACATCCAAGTGAGCCACACAAAGGGGAGGACGGCATGGACAACACACATAGTCAAGGTGAGCCACATGGGGGGAACGGCTAGCCCGTGCTGGATGTCAGCCTAACTGGAGTGTCCAGCCAGTGGGCTGCTGGCCCAGTTACAGTAACCCCCCAAGAAATGGGTGGTCCAGATGGTTCACATACACATGAGGTGGGTTCCAGCAAGGTGGGCCACAAGGAAGGTAAGAGGAGAAGCCATAAATAGATACGAACATGAATTAAAAATTTGGACAGTAAGGTCTTTTTAAAAAATAAAATCTACTCCTGGAATGTTGTTGTCCCCATCTTGTACACCTAATGGAGTGGGCCCAGGCCTGCCTAAACAAGGGGAAAATGGGTGTATTACATGCACCCATGGATAAACAACAAGTGGGGCCCACATGAGTGGCCCACCATCCCCAAAACCCAACTGATATTTGTGTTTTCCCAACATATAGGGCTACTAGACGGTCCATATTTCTGTACTGTGCAGGCCCACTTAGGCCTACTCCATGGGGCTCCAATCAATGGTGGATGCAAAGGGTTTCATAACACTGTTGGGTGAGGTCCACACCTCAGAGGAATACCCAAAAAATAGGGAGAAAAAGAGCTATAAACAGGGCTTAAACTCCATAGAAAATCATACAGTAATGGGCCAGAAATCTGGACAGCAACATGTTGCTATCCATTCCAGCCCATAATGTGGTTGATTAGGGGATTTATCTCAAATTCATCAAGGTGGGGTCCACCTAGATGGGTCATACATACTCCAAACCTAAGCCTCATTCAAAACAACCATACAATTAGGCCTAATGGTCATCCGGACCATGTAAACTAAATTGGGCAACAATGATGGGCCTAGACGTCCAACAACTTGTGCTTGGACATCCCTACAGCTAGATGGTCTGGATGCATGGACACATCAGGTGGGCCACACACATCAGAAAACCAAAGAAAGGAGAGAGAGAGAGAGAGAGAGAGAGAGAGAGAGAGAGAGAGAAGGAGAGAGAAAGGAGAACTCAGCCATAGGGAGGGATCTGCCACTATGAGTCCTCAAGCAATCACAACCATACTATCAACTACACATGGGTCCCATGCATGCATGGGCCTTACAATAAAAAATTTGAGGTGGGGATGAAATTGCGGTAATGACCGCCTGAGTTCAAGTGGGTATATGCCAATATGTCCTAAAGGGGGGTGAATAGGACTTTTTAGTATTTTATAATATTTTAAAATCCTATCAATCTTATCCTGAGAAAATTTACATGTATCAGGATTTCTTCAAAGTAACTCTAATGGCTTCCAAGCCAAATAGAGGATCCAGTCATAAAATTATTTGAAAGATAAACAAGATGCAAATCATAGTTTATGATGGACGTGACTGTGTGTGAGGTGTGATCTCAAATAATCAAATATGAAAACATTTAAGGAAATCACATAAGCAGTAGAGGACAATAGCAACTCAAACACAGTTATGTTTATAGTGGTTCGACTACCTGTCTACTCAACTTTCGGCGGACGCACTCAACCCTTGAGTGTACCGGATCTTACTAGGGAAGTTTCACAACAAGTTCACTTCAAACCGGAGGTTTCAAATCAGGTTCACCTCAAACTAGTACAACTTACTCTAGGTTGACTCTAACGTGTCTACACGACATAAGTTTATGCCCCACACAGGAGCAAGGGTCAACATACGACACCCAAATTTTAGGCCACATAGGCCAAGGATCCACACAAGGAACCTCACCAGTTTATGTTCCCATGAGCAAGGGTCAACACATAACACCCAGGTTTTAGACCACAAAGGTCAAGGACCTACACAAGGAACTAAGAGTTTATACTCTCTACAGAGCAAGGGTCAACACAAAGCACCCCTATGTATGCTCTCGTTAGAGGCCTCCTATGAGGACTTGAAAGGGGTGAGAAACACCTTAGACCCAATCGTATAGAAGGAATGATCACAAGGGTCCTCTAGACTCTAAAGACTTACAAATAAGTAGATGAGCCTCATTTAACATGTTGATGAATATCTCCTCCTTTGATGACAAAGAATCTTCAGCTACCTTAAACTGCAACTCAGATGATGTACCAAAATAAGGTGATGAGTTGGGTCAAGGTTATGATGGAATCCTACTCTATTAAATATTTTCCTATAAAGGCGACAGAGCGATTCTAATCATCTATGCATTCAAGGTAACTCAGCTTAATGATTTATCATTTAATTTGGTGGCTAAAGGATCCTTGAATGCGAAAGTTCATTCCCCGATCCACTCTATTGAATGTCATTGATGAGGGTGGATTGGAGAATGACCTTCCATGAGAGAAAAGGCTTAGGGTATATGATATGGAGTTAAACACTCAAAAGCACTCTCTATTTTCTATACAAATAACCAACAGAAAGCTCTCATTAAATAGACAAAAGGTTCCAACGGATATAAAACGACCACATTTTTAACAAAGTTTGATATCATTGAACAAGGTCGATATCATCAAGCGTATACTCTCGATAGCATCAAATGGCCACTCGATCATACGAACTTAACTGTCAAATGCTTTTGAAACTTTTTACCAAGTGGTCGAGGAGATCGAACACACATCAATGACATCGGATTTCGAACTCCGATTTCATCAACATTGGGTTCGATTCCTTAATATTTGAAAATGTGAGAGCACATGCCTTTGAAACTTAACAGGTCTAAGATATAATCAAGCATCACTCGATACCATCAAAATTTGAATGTCGATGATATCGATGGCGGTGTTGATCTATCGATAATTCCAAGGAATTTTCCAATAGGCTTGCTGGACAGTTTATATCCAATTTCGATGAGATCAACCTAGCATCGATATGATCGATATTTAAACATCAATTTTATCGAGTGACCCTAGATCCAAGAAAAATAACCTGAAAACTTGTTGGATAGATTTCTGTCCCAATTTGATATCATCAAAGGTCTACTGATATCATTGAGATTTGAATTCTGAGGATATCAAGGAGCCCTTTAATATATCGAGAATCACATGATTTTCCTTAGTAGCATTTTTGACACAACTGACCGGATGTCGGTTTTATCAAGTCGACTCGATGGACTCGAGATTCAAAATTCGATGATATCAAATAGTCTAAAGATCTTTGTAGTTGTTGGACATCTTAAGTTCTCATTTTGATAATATCGAGTGAGCTTTGAGTATAAATCGACAAAGGTAGAAAACTTAAAGATTTTCATGATTTTTGGAAAAAAATTCTAACTAAAAACCATATGATGTTATATTTAATTTTAAGGGTTTTAATTACCTGGTGTTTTAAGACATGGGATGTGAGGATAAGATTTACCTATGACGAGTTCGGGCACACATCCTATTGAGGCAGACGCTTGATTAATCTTCCTATGAGGTTCCTTTATCTTGCTGACTTAATGCACACACTAATTGACAAACTAGGGCACTTTCAATCTCCCCCTATGTCAATTACGTGACAAAACACCAAAACATCCTAGAACAACTTTTAGACTAACACCCTAAATTGTGAGTACATGAACGTTACACAATTTTACAAAGCTATCTAGTTCACACACATAGATGACCATTTCATTTAGTAGTTGCTCCCCCTCAACAACAATCTCCCCCTGTCTTCTTGCAACTGCTCCCTCTAACACCTATTTGCTCCCCCTATCACCTGTACCATCATTCACAAACATAGGCAGACACATAAAATTTTCGTTCGGGGTGTGGATTTTTTCTCCCCCTTTTTTGTCAGTAATTGGCAAAGGGAAATATAATAGTGGGTATTAACTAAAGTTGAAGCATATGGGAGAACCCAGACCCAAAGAAAATGCATAATATGTACAACAGATAAGGACAGGCATGCATACTAGGTCAAAGGAGAGAAATGGAAGGATCAAATAATAATAATATGGAGATAAAGATCAAAAGCCAAGCAGAAAATATGCAGGATAAAAGGACAATCACAAGTCATGCTAGTGTTTCACAGAACATCATAGTATAATATGACAGCAGATATATATATATATATATATATATATATATATATATATATATATATATATATGGGAAAAGGTACTATGCGCTGGACCTCACGATAACCTTATTGTGAGGTCGAGCTGTGTGGGCCCCACCGTGCTACATGTCGACCATCAACACCGTGCATTTGATGGGTCCCCTTTAAATTATGGGATATCCCAAAAATCAGCCGTATACGGAACTCAGGTGGGCCATACCATCTAAAATCATGTGAAGACACCGTTAAAACATATAAAAGCACTTGGTGGGGCCCACCTGAGTTTATAATGCTGCTGAAACTTGGTTTGACCCCTAATCCTAGTGGGACACACATAATGGATGGGCTAGATTTGAAAACCACATCTTGGTGGGACCCAAAAAATGATTATGAATGTTTTAATGGTGGACGGTCCCTCTCCACTTTTGTATGTGGTATGGCCCACACAAGTCACGAATTGACTTAATTTTTTAGACCTAGGTCCACGATGTAAGTGCTATGGTTTGAATCCTCTTTGGTTGTCAAATTTTGTGTGTCAAAATCTCTATATGTGTCTTGTGTTTGTATCTTGTTAAATATGTTCGAGACACCACGTCAACACTTCGCGACAAGAAGATGAACTCCTCAAGCTAGTTCAAGCTACAATATTGACGATATTAAAGAAGTGTTCAAGTTGAAGACTCTAGCTCGAGTTCAATTTCTAGACTCAAAGTTCACATATTTTCAAGATCAAGACTCAAGCATAGTTAGGGAACTGAGCGCAACTCAAATTGACATTGACTTCAAAGCTTGTGAAGTGGTCAAGCTACATCAAGAAGAACTCAAGCTTCATAAAGTTCAAAGTCTAAGTAAATGAAGGTTCAATGTCCTTACTTATTGAGGTTTGATTGACCTTAGGTTGACCTTTAGAGTAGGTTACTTTGGATACATAATTCATATATCTTTTACAAGTGATTTTGGTCTGTTCTAAGATTAGTCCTGGACCTGGTTTGACTAGTCCTAGCACTGGTTCGACCAGTCCAAGATATTCCAGGACCAGTCGTAGTTTTGTTGCAAATTATCATATTTTTTCTGTTCATCTACGACCAGTCCTGGAGTCTGCTCGACCGGTCGTGAGATGGTCTCGACTCGACCTTCGACCAGTCGTATAGCTTCGACTCAAACTCCAGCTACGAAATCAAGTGTCGCATGACCAGTCATAGAGGGGTCTCGATCGATCGTGGACTACCTTCGACTAGTCATGGACTGCCTACGACCGGTCGTGTATCGGTTTTATCCTATCGCGCCTAAAAATTCAAAAATCTGTTTCTTCTTCGACCAATTGTGGTGACCCTAGGACTAGTCAAAGACAAATTTCTGCATCTATAAATAACACATGAATTTCAGAGTTATTCATCGAAAATTAAGTGAATTTGAAGCTCCACTCTGAGATAAGTTTGTGTTTGATTTTAAGCTATATTGTGCATAATTTTATTTCCTTTAGTTAGCTTTTTACTATTTAATTAAATTCTATATTCCAATCTGATTTGAAAAGAGGAAATATTATTTTCCTTCTTCTTGGAATTAAAATCAAATAGAGCTAGCCCATTCTGATTTAATTTAAAATCAATTAGAACTTAGAACCATTGTAAAGTGAGTATTGGACATTGAACTTTCATATTCGAACATCTACTCCAATTGGTTCTTTCGGGCTGCTACGAAAGGAGAAATCCAGGTATTTTACAATTCTATAAAATTTTCATTCTTTTGGTTTTTTTTTGGGATTTGCCAGAAAAATTCCATTTGTATGGTTATCTGAGGAGAGCCAGAAAACTCAAAATTGTGTGGGTTTTTGGATTTTGTAAGCCCAAGTTAAAAAGACACAATTGTGAAGGTTTTAGGTGAACCTGCGAAATCTATTTTGATAATGAAAGATAATATCCCTGTGTGAGGATATTAAAAGTGGAGTAGCATTCTGTGTGGCTGTTTTGAAACAGTTGGTGTACACACAGGCGAACCACTATAACTCTTTGTCTTGTGGATTGAATGCTTGCTTAATTTTTATATCTTTTATCATTCAGATTTGTGGAATGTATGTGTGGATGAGAATATTGTAAAGATTTACATTTCAAGCAAGCATGGGAATGTTGTAATAAATTCGATTTAAATTTCTGTAATTTATTTCAATTCCTTGTTATTTATTTACTTATATTCAGATTGAGTTCTTGATTCAAAAGACGTTCTAGAAATAAGGCTGTCCTACCATATGCCCTTATTTATTATGGTGTAAGGTTGTCCTTAGAACTGAATTTGTATCAACCTCTTAATGCTTGTTTAGTGAGATTGATTTAATTTTAGCATTGTGAATTGATTTATTATTATAAGGCTATTTCTTTATTTTATTCTGCTGTGTTTAATTTTAATTTGGCATAGTCCCCCTCTAGGACATATAGCTTGGCCATTTCAAGTGGTATCAGAGCCTAATAACTCGTTCTTATTGGTTTTTATTTGGATTTATTTCCTAAGCTAACGATCTAAGCTATATTAAAGATGTCAAATTTCGATAGCCGTTCAGTCACTAGGCCTCCACCATTTGATGGCTCCAACTATGCCTATTGGAAAGACAGAATGAGGATCTTCCTCAAATCAATGGATGAGAGTGTGTGGCAAGCTACAGTGACCGAATGGAAACCCCCTAACACTGAAGTGAGTGGAACCGACGGTTCAAAAACAATGAGAGTGTCTCCTTATTTCTCATGGACTATACTTCAAAAAACTGAGAGTAGTGTCAATGCTAAAGCACTAAATGCTATCACTTGCACACTATCACTGGATGAGTTCAAAAGAATCATATCCTGTGAGACTGTAAAGCAAGCCTATGATATATTTGAAATGACACACGAGGATACATCAATCGTCAAGAAACCTAAACTCCAACTCCTCACAACTAAATTTGAAGAAATTCATATGGAAGAAAATGAAATGTTTATGGACTTTTACACTAGATTAAATGACATTGTAAACTCAATGTGGGGTCTTGGCGACAAAATCCAAGAAAGTAAAGTGTGTGCAAAGATACTATGCTCACTTCTTGAACGGTTCAACTCTAAAGTAACCGCGATCCAGGAACTTCATGATACGGATAACATGAGGGTAGAAGAGCTAGTTGGTTCTTTACAAACCTATGAATTAAATTTTAAAGCTTCTAAAGGTAAATCTATCGCTTTAGAATCTTCTAATGGTATTTCTCAAGAAAACTCAGATTTAAAAAATTCAGAAGATGATATGGCGCTTTTAGCAAAAAAGTTTTACAAGATTTTCAAAAGTAAGAAAAGGGTCGATTTTTAAAAGACAAACGAAAAGAAACGATCTAAACCAAAGTCTCAAACTTGGAAGTCTTTGAAAGATAGTCAATGTTACAACTGCCAAGAATATGGGAATTTAGCAAATAAATGTCCTAAAAAGGACAAACCTAAGAAGAAAGGTATATTGGCTACTTGGGACGAATCATCTGATTCTGAATCAGAAGATTCTGAAACCGATTCGGGCAATGAAGTAAAAACCCTTATGACTCCATCCAAGTTCATATTTTTAGATCACGATGATTCAACTAGTGAAGAAAATTTGAATAGTGATCAGGAAAATGAAGAAGACCTTCAAGATGCTTATAATGCCTTATATAAGGAAAGTTGTAAAATTGCTGTCAAACTTAAACTTCAAAAAGAAAACTTTACTAAACTCAAAGAATGTTTTGAGACTCTTGTTTTAGAAAAATCATAAATTTCAGATTTTTTTGAAAAATCAAAATGTGATTTGGAATTCAAAACCTCCCTGATTGAAGATTTGAAATCTAAAAATGAAGTACCTTCTCTTTTGAGTTTGAAGGACACATGGAGATATGCCTAAGGTGATACAAAGTTAGAAAAATTATTATCTGGATCAAGAAAATGTGGCGATCGATCCGGATTGGGCTATGATAAGTATACACATCCTAAACAGAAGGATACTCCTCTCAAATTTGTGAAAGGAGAAGCCTCAAACTCAAAAGAGAAAAGTACTTATCGAGGTTTTTCTAAAAATACAAAAACTTTTCAAAAACCTAAAAGCAGTTATGTTAATTTCAAAAATCAGAACAGAAACCCCCTAGCTGAAAGGATAGTTGATTTACTCAAGGAGCTCTTAAAATATAACTCGATAGGTCATTCTTACAACTACAATCAAAAGAAGACCAACTATACTCTTAAACCCAAAACAGTTCTGAAATAGGTTCCTAAAGTTGCCTGCTTGGTTTCCCACACTGCTTTCAAAGCAACAAGTCATTCAAAGTGGTACCTAGATAGTGGATGCTCCAGGCATATGACAGGAGACAAAGCTTTATTCACTAATCTTAAAGATATGACTGATGGGTCAGTCACATTTGGTGATGGAAACAATTGCAAGATTATTGGTAATGGTACGGTTCAACTTTACAACCATCCTTTATTCAAAGATGTTTTATATGTTTAAAACACAACCTGTTAAGCATATCTCAAATATGCGATAACAACCATAGTATGAAATTTTCCAATCAAGGTTGTGAGATTATAAACAGAAAGGGTTCTGTAATATTAACTGGTCGCAGAACTTCTAAAAACTGCTATATAGTAAGCAATGGCAGCTCATCTAATCAAACGTGTTACATGGTCCATACCGATGAGATAAAATTATGGCATAAACGCCTTGGACATGTGCACTACCAAAATTTATACAGATTGAGTAAAGGAGAACTAATTAGAGGTCTACCTAAGTTACAAAAAGTAGACAAAATATATGGTGAATGTCATTATGGTAAACAAACCAGGAGCTCTCACAAAAAGGTGAACTCCAATACCACATTAAGACCACTCGAGCTTCTCCACATGGATCTTATAGGATCACCGAGAATTGAAAGTCGTGGTGGTAAAAAATACATCTTGATTATTATAGATGATTTCACAAGATTCACTTGGGTTTCATTCTTAAGAGACAAATTAGAAACCCTTGATGAAGGGAAAAAGATCATCAAACGGATCCAAACTGAAAAATATTCTCAAGTCAGTAAGATCCGTAGTGATCATGGATCCGAATTTGAAAATAGTGGTTTTGAAAAATTCTGTAGTGATCAGGGAATATCACATGAATTCTCTATGCCCAAAACACCACACCAAAATGATATTGTGGAAAGAAAAAATAGAGTGCTTCAAGAAATGGGAAATGTTATGTTGAATAGCATGAATCTCCCTAGAAATTTATGGGCTAAAGCAGTGAATACTGCCTGCTACATTATTAACCGTGTTTATACTTGTAAATCTAATAATAAAATGGCTTATGAAATGTGGTTTAACAAAAAGCCTACTGTCAAATACTTTCGTGTTTTTGGCAGCAAGTGCTACATTTTGCGTGACCGTGAAAACTTGAGAAAGTTTGACACTAAAAGTGACGAGGGACCTTTTTAGGATATTCTTTAAATAGTCGTGCTTATCGTGTATTGAACAATAGGGTCGGTGTGATTCAAGAGTCAATTAATGTGGTCATTGATGATCACTTGAATACATCTACCCCTAGTTCAGACCATGATGAAGTTCATATAATTGAAAAACCGGATACTTCATCAAGTGAAATTAATTCTGAATTAAGGACTGTTAAAGATAATCCAACTACTTAAATTCTTGAAAACCCTCTCACTAGTGTGCGCACTCGTAGAAAATTAGAAGACATATGTAATTACATATGCTTTACATCCCAGATTGAACCGGTAAACGTAAAAGAAGTACTTTTTGATGAAAACTGGATAGTTACGATGCAGGAAGAACTTAAATCAATTTGTTCGTAATGATGTCTGGTATCTTGTTGCTAGACCTAAAGATAAACACTTTATTGGAATAAAGTGGATTTTTAAAAACAAGTCTGATGAACTTGGAAATATTATTCAAAATAAAGCAAGACTAGTTGTACAGGGGTACACACAGATTGAAGGTATTGACTATGATGAAACCTTTGCCCCTGTAGCCCGTCTTGAATCTATCAGACTTTTTATATCCATCGCATGTGTTAGAAAGTTTAAAATTTTTCAAATGGATGTGAAGAGTGCCTTTTTGAATGGCGATTTACATGAAGAGGTATATGTGGAACAACCTACAGGGTTTGAAAACCCTAAGTGTACTAATCACGTATATCATCTTAAAAAAGCTCTCTATGGTCTGAAACAAGCTCCCAGGGCATGGTACGAAAAATTGACAAAGTTTTTGCTGAGTCACAATTTTCAAATGGGTATTGTCGATAAGACTCTCTTTGTTAAGAAGCATAACGATGATATTCTAACGGTTCAGATTTATGTAGACGATATTATTTATGGATCAACATGTACTAACATGGTTGTTGAGTTTGTAGAGTTAATGGAATCCAAATTCAAAATGTGCATGGTTGAGGAATTAAACTATTTCCTAGGGTTGCAAGTAAAACAACAACCTGATGGAATTTTTATTTCTCAAACCAAGTATACCTTGAACTTGATTAAGAGGTTTGGATTTGAGAATGATAAGAATTTTGATACACCTATGGGTACAACTCTAAGACTTTCAAAAGACTCTACAGGTAAAGATGTAGATCCTAAATTGTATCATAGCATAATAGGTAGTTTGCTTTACTTAACTACTAATAGACCTGATATTGCTTTAAGTATTGGAATTTGCGCTAGATATCAGTCTAATCCTAAAGAATCTCACTTAACTACTGTTAAGTGAATTATTAGATATGTCGCAAGTTCAGTTAATTTGGGTCTTTGGTATCCTTTTGATACTAGTGTTCAATTGGTTGGGTATTCAGATGGTGATTGGGCTGGTAATATCGATGACAGAAAATCAACCAGTGGTGGTTGTTTTTACATTGGAAACTGTTTGGTTTCTTAGTTTAGCAAGAAGCAAAGTTCCATATCACTCTCAACTGCTGAGGCTGAATACATTGCAGCTGAAAATGCATGTACTCACCTGGTTTGGATGAAACGTATGTTGAGTGATTAAGGTATCGCACAGGATTTAATGGTTTTATACTGTGATAATTCCAGTGCGATAAATATTTTGAAAAACCCAATCCAGTATTCACATACTAAGCACATTGACCTTAGATTTCATTATATTCATGAATTAGTGGAAGAAAAAGTAATATCCTTAGAATATATTTCTACTAAGACTCAACTTGCTGACATATTCACTAAACCGCTCGACAAAAGAAGGTTTAATAAATTAAATTTTGATCTTGGTATGTACAATTTAAAATGATTGATTATGCATCTCTGTAGCATAATGTATATATATTAATGATTTCTATTTCAAAATTTGATGAAAAATGCATTTTTTTTTCTGGTACACGACCAGTTGAGGATGTGCTCAACCAGTCGTGACACGACCGGTCGAGCACGTCCGCCGACTAGTCGTGTAGTACATGATTGCCTTTATTTTAGGAAAAACTTCTTCCTCTTTATTCTAACCCTCCTCACCAACGAGCCGAGCTACGACTAGTCGAACTCTTGTGTTCGATTCCTTCAGGTTAGAGTATTTTTTCTTGCTTTCTTAAAGAATTATAGTCTTTTTTCTTCAATTTCTTGATTGTTGTTGTCTATTTCAACTCTTTCTTCAAGTTTTTTTTGGGTTTTCTTCCTCATTTGCTGATTCTAGAGAAATCCATCTCTATTTTTTTGATATCTCTTGTATTTCTTCAAGAAAATGGACTCTAGAGGTAAAAAGAAAAATTCTAGAGGTGCTTCTTTGTAACACCCTGAAAATCGGGGGTCGTGTATAAACTCAACTCCCGAGTTTCAGACCGTCACTTATGCAACAAAAATGGTTATGATTTGATGTTGTCTGATTTAAAGCATCCACATGAGTAAAAGTATACCAAAACTGCAATTCATACTTCAGATCCAGTGATAAAAGCAAGCGGAAGACTAAACAATGTATATATCACTGTATGGAAAAGCAAAGTAATCTCATCTGTCTCCAAAGTATGACTACATCACTGAGTCTCATGTACATATACATAACAAAAGGATAATGTTCAAAAAGAAAAGTCCCACTGATGTCCCCTCGATCCAGGTCGCCTACGGGAAGCCGTCATGATACTGCATATACGAGAACTCATCCTGGTCCTCGTCATCATCTAGCTCCACCTCCTGGATCTCGTCCTCACCTGCAACTACAATAGGGTCTGGTGGGTGTTGCAAACACCATCCCGTAACGTGGGAATGAGTGATCAACTCAGTGGAATCATAGAGCAAAGATTAGCATGTTCACAATTCAATCACGCGATAATAGTAAAGCAGTAAATCAGACAATCCTAATACTGTTGTTAATGCAAGATGATATGACGTGATGTATACCCTCACCGACGATCACCCTCATGCGGCAACATCTTACGACCGCGGCATGCCACACTCCCTAGAGTGCTCCACATCTTCCAGGCACATGCAATGCTATGGTGATATGATTACCAAGTTGTTATTAGCCCATTCAAACAGCAGGATTGGGAAACTAAGGTACTTCCCTTGTATCAATCCCAACACGGATCCTGTCTAGGGTCGTCACTCCTAGTAATCTCATACGATGTACATTTCGTGGGTCACTGCAAGGGCTGCCAGGGCTGTTGCTCGCACTCGTTGCACCGCTCCCCCATCACCTTATCAATACAGGCCTACTGTACTCTACTGCACGGAAGGGTCGTCGCCTCCCGTGGACTCAGAATACGCTCGCGGTCACTACAAAGGGCTCGTCGCCTGATCAGTGTAGGCCGACAACTAGAATATAGTGTCCCATACCACCATAATCTGCTCACGAGTCAAGGTGTTCACTGGTCACTACGGGGAGGTTTGTGGCCCCAGCGTAGGCCGACAGCTCGACCACGGTGTCCCATACCACCATGCCCGGCTCATGAGTCTTCGTGGATCAAGGTACCACGGTTAATAGGGTTTACAATGGTAAGTTCAGTACCCTAGGTTCAAGCAGTTATAATACATACAAGGTGAACAAACATCGGCCAGTCGGGTTACTTGACGGGCTCGACTAGCGCGATCGCATCTCAAGCTGAACGACATGAAGTGCGTAAAACACTTCGCGTGGCCTAACCACTGCCGCCAACTCTCAACACGAATCACGTTCATCGACGCGTCGTTCGTGGCTATGACCAGTCAGCCACGAATTCGCTCGGTTACCGACTGCCTGGACTAAGCCTAGTCCCAAACACTTATGGAATCACATCAACAAGTTATGTAAGAGCATTGGAATTGAAATACAATCATGTGAGCATGTTAACACATGATATATCATTCAACTTAAGAAAATCCTCAAGCACATAAATTCCATACATGTAATGAAATCATGCATTTAGTCAACATGTAGAAAATCATTTAGGTCAGCATAATAATTGAAAAATCAATCACAAACTATCAAATGACATCATTTAATTCAATACATACTAATACAAGCATTTATACAAACACATACACTGAACAACTTAAGTCTACATATAGTATGTCGACCCAAAGTGCGCAACTAGGCGAATCTCTTCGCCAAACTAATTATGCACGCATTCCTAACTTCCTAATGCGACAACAAACCATGTCAATCACATCAGCAAAATATGAATGTAAACAGTACTTCCTACAAATGACTAAAATGCCCTAAATCTCATATTCTTCGTTAGCTTACGAAACGGGAAACGGAGAGCATTTTGTACATGTCAAACGGCGATGCCGTCAAGAATCTACTATTAAACGACATTGAAAGTGTTGGGAACCGTCAATCGAAGCGTCTAAAATCCTCACCTTATGTCTTGTAGACTCGGGAATTGAAACGGAGCGTATACGCTTCGTCTACGGCGAGTAAGGAGCCTAATACACAAGATCCATAAGCTACATCGCTATGGAAACAAGGGAAACTCAAATCAACAACTATTTAGGGTTTTTACTTACCTAGGATCGCGGTGGAAACGCCGGAAAAGCGGTAGAGGTGTGTTGCTTAAGCACATGCAACGCGTAGTACAAGTGGCAGGAAGAACTCTCCCACACTCACACAATCTCCCACCTTTTTCTCTCTCCCAAGCTAGGGCTTCTTTCAAATTCGGATGGGAGAGAGGAGTGAGGGTTTCAACCCCTTTTATAGCCTAAAATATGCCCAAAATAGGCTTGGGAACAATGTTTACTTGGTGCCTAACCAAATCGGGGCCGTTTCGGTCCAAAAGGGCATTTCTGGAGGTCCCCAGGCCAAATGCGGTCGGACTTAAGCTCATGCATACCGGATCTAGCACACATCCAGTTTTCAGACCGGTTGGGTTCCCAGATCGCACGTGGCGGCCCAGTTTCAGTTTAACAGTCACCGCACCAAGATCAGGCCTATAAGTCTCGTGATATATAATAGATATTTTTCCTGATCCAAGGGTGTAATTTGGCTGTATTCTGACGGTCAGAACGCTCAATACTGATGCGTCAAATTGTGTGCCAGATTTGAATTTCAAATTCCAATTCTAACCCTATTCTCACTCTCTTCGGTCCGGGCTCAATGAAATAGCCTGTGATTATCGGTTTGACTTGATTTTTGGAATGAGTGTCAAGTCCAGCTAGACGGTTCTAACGGTCTAAGATAGGAGGTATCGGACTTTCGACGTGCGGTCTAGATCCAATACAAAGATTCAAAGTGGTCCAGAGAACAAACCGGTTTAGAGTTTGATCCGAGGCTTTAGAGCATTATAGCACCCTTGGTTCCACTCGCTTCGGGCCTTGTAGAACGTATTTAAAGTGATCAGGGACCATTTCCCAGCTATTCTAACGTTGCACTAGCTAACCTAGTCATATTTCTTAAAGGAATGAATTTTTCACAATTTCGGGTCGAGTTGGTACTCGAGCCCAAGTATGGATTTTTCACGGGCGTTACATTCTTCTTCTAGATCAAATGTTATCATTAGACGCCATCTTAGGGCTCTTGAAGATGATCCACCCTATGTACGTGATCTGCGTATGCGCAATGTGATTATTGAAAAAGCTGTTAATTTAGACCATATCGCTCCTTTTGGTCTCCTTCCTCTCCTTCAATCTTTAGGATGGAAAACAATTTTATACTGGGGCGGGCCGACATACTAGTCCATAGCGCAGGCCATGGTTGCGTGCATTACTGAATTTTCTACTGAGCAACTGACTTTCTCTATTACTACTAGAGAAGGGCCTTTTCCTATTGATCGACATTTAATTTCAGGCCTTATGGACATATCAGTAAATGATGATGGTATTCATCTAAGCACACTTGCTGAGAAAGTGTCAGAATCTGAAAAATATGTTTATACTAGAGCATTATGTAACATGGATGCACCATGGAATGAAAATGGGAATGCCCTCACGTCCAGATATTTGTTGCCCAGATACAGAGTCTTACTTCGTATCTTTATCTCTAATCTGTATCCTCGCTTTGGAAATAAGACTGAGTTAACTCAGCTTATGGTTCGCATTTTGTACTCAATCGTTACTGATACTAATATCTATTTGCCCTCTTTAATTTGTTACTTTATCATTCAATTACATATTCATCCTAGTCATACTGATATTCCATTTAGGTATCTGATGAATATGTTAGCCTCTAACATGCTAGTCGCTATGCTCGTTGGAGAGGCTCCTATCCAACACCTCATATTCGACAACTCCAGCCTAAAAAAAATGAAGTTGAAATTGGCTGATGGCCAAGTCAATGTTGGAGAAGGTGGAGCTTCTGCTGAAGACGGGAATGATGAAGAGGGTGATCCTCTTCCTCCAGATGATATTAAATATGGACGATATTTTTAATGAAATTGATTCTGACTATGGGAATGATCCTGACTATGAGCCATCTGATTTTAGCGCACGTCTGAGTGCATTAGAGGAGAAGGTGGAGAATATGAATGTTTGCCATAATATTCAGTTTAAAAATATGCACAAGTATTTTAGGCGCTTACAAAAAGGCCTTCATCAAATTGATCCTACCATACCTGCTCCTTCTTCTGGATCAGATTGAGGATTTTACTCTTTAGTTTGTAATAACTATAAGACTTTGCTTTATGTCTGTTTGTGTGACTGAGTTTCTTTGACTTGACTTGATAACATTTTATGATATGATATGTATTTTGAATCCTTTATTAATTATCCTATTTTTTATTCTTCTTTTGCCATATTTTTGACAAAAAGGGGGAGAATTGTGGGATTGATTATGATTGGTACATATATGATGATTGGTAGGTGTACTACTCAGGGGGAGTTGGTAAACTTACAGGATGTATTATGCTTGGTTATCTCATGACAACTGGTGCATGATTCTTTATTGATGCTTGTGATGCTTCTCTTATTGTATTTTGTGCATTGAACTATAGGAGTGTTTTGTCACAAATTTGATAAAGGGGGAGATTGTAAGTGCTATGGTTTGAATCCTCTTTGGTTATCAAATTTTGTGTGCCAAAACCTCTATATGTGTCTTGTGTTTGTATCTTATTAAATATGTTCGAGACACCACGTCAACACTTCGCGACAAGAAGATGAACTCCTCAAGCTAGTTCAAGCTACAATATTGACGATATTAAAGAAGTGTTCAAGTTGAAGACTCTAGCTCGAGTTCAAGTTCAAGACTCAAAGTTCACATATTTTCAAGATCAAGACTTAAACATAGTTAGGGAACTGAGCGCAACTCAAATTGACATTGACTTCAAAGCTTGTGAAGTGGTCAAGCTACATTAAGAAGAACTCAAGCTTCGTAAAGTTCAAAGTCTAAGAAAATGAAGGTTCAATGTCCTTACTTATTGAGGTTTGATTGACCTTATGTTGACCATTAGAGTAGGTCACTTTGGATACATAATTCATATATCTTTTACAAGTGATTTTGATCTGTTCTAAGACTAGTCCTGGACCTGGTTCGACTAGTCCTAGCACTGGTTCAACCAGTCCAAGATATTCCAAGACCAGTCATAATTTTGTTACAAATTATCGAATTTTTTCTGCTTAGTTACGACCAGTCCTGGAGTCTGCTCGACCGGTAGTGGGATGGTCTCGACTTGACCTTCGACCAACCGTACAGCTTCTACTCAAACTCCAGTGAATAAATCAAGTGTCGCACGACCAGTCGTAGAGGGCTCTCGACCGGTCGTGGACTGCCATCGGCCAGTCGTGGACTACCTACGACCTGTCATGTAATGGTTTTATCCGATCGCACCTGAAAATTCAAAAATCTGTTTCTTCTTCGATCAGTCGTGGTGACCCTAGGACCAGTCGAAGATGAATTTCTGCAGCTATAAATAGCACACGAATTTTAGAGTTATTCATCAAAAATTAAGTGAATTTGAAGCTCCACTCTGAGATAAGTTTGTGTTTAATTTTAAGCTGTATTGTGCATAATTCTATTTCCTTTTGTTAGCTTTTTACTATTTGATTTGATTATATATTCCAATCTGATTTGAAAAGAGGAAATATTATTTTCCTTCTTTTAGGAATTAAAATAAAATAGAGATAGCCCAGTCTGATTTAATTTAAAATCAATTAGAACTTACAACCATCGTAAAGTGAGTATTGGACATTGAACTTTCATATTCGAATATCTACTCCAATTGATTCTTTTGGGTTGCTACGAAAGGAGAAATCCAGGTATTTTACAATTCTATAAAATTTTCATTCTTTTGGTTTTTGTTTGGGATTTGCCAGAAAAATTCCATTTGTATGGTTATTTGAGGAGAGCCAGAAAACTCAAAATTGTGTGGGTTTTTGGATTTTGTAAGCCCAAGTTAAAAAGACACAATTGTGAAGGTTTTAGGTGAACCTGCGAAACCTATTTTGATAGTGAAAGATAATATCCCTGTGTGAGGATATTAAAAGTGGAGTAGCATTTTGTGTGGCTGTTTTGAAACAGTTGGTGTACACACAGGCGAACCACTATAACTCTTTGTCTTGTGGATTGAATGCTTGCTTAATTTTTATATCTTTTATCATTCAAATTTGTGGAATGTATGTGTGGATGAGAATATTGTAAAGATTTACATTTCAAGCAAGCATGGGAATGTTGTAATAAATTAGATTTAAATTTCTGTAATTTATTTCAATTCCTTGTTATTTATTTACTTATATTCAGATTGAGTTCTTGATTCAAAAGACGTTCCAGAAATAAGGCTGTCCTACCATATGCCCTTATTTATTATGGTGTAAGGTTGTCCTTAGAACTGAATTTGTATCAACCTCTTAATGCTTGTTTATTGAGATTGATTTAATTTTAGCATTGTGAATTGATTTATTATTATAAGGCTATTTCTTTATTTTATTCTGCTGTGTTTAATTTTAATTTGGCATAGTCCTATTCACCCCCCCCCCCCCCCCATAGGACATATAGCTTGGCCATTTCACACGATGGAATGGTGCATCTGACTGATGGGATAGATGTTCAAAACGCATCACGGTGGGGCCACACAACTCGACCTCATGGGACGGATCCATGATGTCAAGCGCATAGTACCTTTTCCCTATATATATATCAGCAAATAGCTAACATTAAAAATATCTAAAAGAAAAACTACCCAAGCTTGGAAATTGTGCAACGTCCATTCCAAAACAACAAAACTAACTAATCTGTCCCAAACATGAGCACAACAAAAAGAAGAACTATACACGGGCGCTAAAAAGAACTTAGCCGAAATGTCCAGATATGGCCACAGTGACATCACACCTCCCAGTTGGCACCTAACGTCGACAAGTGTTGCCATTGGTGAGTAAGTCCACTACTTGCTGACTGGTATGCTGAAAGGCGTCAACTTTGTCCTCAATCGCTGTGAGGCACCTTTCACAGTTGTAAAAACGTTCCTCAATACTAGCCATCAATGTAAGCAGATGACGTTCAACGTGATCATCCAAGTGATTGGTGATAGACTCCTGACTAAATAACGGCGTACGATTGGATCCCCATGGATACGAGGGTTGATCATTATGTTCAGCCGGCTATACAGGAGGACTATTCGCTGGAAGAGATGAAGTGAAGCATTACTGTTGTGCCTCTTGCACTATGTCATCATCAAACCATACTTCTAGATGAACGTCATCTGATGTGGCTAGGAGGCCCACATAATGAGCAAGTTTGCATATGAGTGTAGGAAATGGAAGCATATTCCAATGATCGTCTCGGATTATATGAATGAGCTACCCTAGAAGAAGAATCGAAAGGCACACTTAGATCTCTTGATGCACATCATAAAGGACATTCAGTATAAAGTGGGTAAGGTGACTACCCTTTATATCACATGGATACACATTAGTCCCTATGACGCTATGGAGAACTTTGAAAGAGGGTCCAAGGTGTGAAAGTGCCTAGCTATATGCCCTAGAGGGGGGGTGAATAGGGCAATGCCAAATAAAACTTATAATAGCGGAATAATAAAAGAAATAAAGCACAATGCTGAATTTAAAGTAGCCTAAATAAAGAGATTGATACTTTATCAGTTGTAAGGACAACCTTACACCAAAAACCAAAGGTTTAAGGTAGGACAACCTTATTTCTAGAACGTTCTTGGTATCACAACCCAATGAGGAATAATAAGCAAGGAAATCAAAATAACTTGCAGAAAATAAATCCTAAGTTATTACAACATTCATCCACACTTGCTTGAAGTGATTACAACATCCATCCACAAACACTCTCCTCAGAACAGAATGAATAAAAGAGAGAAAAACACATCCACAACACAACGATATATAGTGGTTCGCCTGTGTGTACACCAACTGTTATCCAACATCCACACAGATTGTTACTCCACTCCTCATATCCTCACATAGGGGATACTAGCATGCACTATTAAAATAGGTTTCACAGGTTCACCTAAAACCTTAGCAATTGTGTCTTTGATCTTGGGCTTACACAATCCAAAAACCCCACAATCTGAGTTTTTTGGCTCTCCTCAGATAACCAATACAATGAGATTTTTCTGGTGAATCTCAAATAAAAACCAGAGAAAGTAAATTACAAAAATGTAAAATACCTGAATCACCTTTTGAAGAAGCCCGGTAGAACCAATCAGAGTAGAATTTCGATTCAACGTTCAAAGTCCAATACTCACTTTAAGAATGGTTCTAAGTCTAATTGATTTTAAATCAAAAGGGCTAGTTCTATTTGATTTTGAATCCAAGAAGAAGGAATATCAGAAATTCCCCTTTTCTAATAAGATTGGAATGTAGATCAAAATTAAATAAAAATAAGCTAGAAAAAGGAATATTAAATAAGCACAAAGTAGCTTAAAATAAACACAAACTTATCTCAGAGAATAGCCTAAAGATTGCTTGAATAGAATTGAATTGAATTGCTAAAACTTTGAAGTTCGTGCTCTATTTATAGCCTGTAAAATCCCATCTAAGACTGGTCTTAGGATCCTAGGACTGGTCGTAGCTCCAAAGATTTTCAAAGATTTCAGCGAGATTTGATTTTCTGTTCCACGACCGGTCCTGGGCAGTCTACGACCGGTCGTGGGCCACCTACGACTAGTCGTGGGACACTTACGACCGGTCGTAGGACCCTAAAAATGGTTACTGGAGTTTGAGTCGTAGGGCTACGACTGGTTGAAGGATGAGTCGTAGAACTCACAGGACTGGTCGTAGGATGTCCAGGACTGGTCGTATGACAACCAGAAAGATCCGAAAATCTTCAACAACATATGACTAGTCCTGGAAAACTTAAGACTGGTCGTAGCAGAGCTAGGACTGGTCTTGAAGTCCCTATGACGGGTCTTAGAACACCCCAAACAAGCATTTTAAAATATATGAGTTATGTATCCAGAATGACCTACTGTAAAGCTCATCCTAAGGTCAATCTAAGGTCACACAAACCTTAAAAGTGAGATGGACTTGAAAGTCTGAACACTCAGATGACCCTTAAGAGAAGCTTAAGAATATACAAAACTTGTAGTAGGCCTTCTTGAGCTTAATCTTGACTTGACAAGGTCTTCTAATATACTTGAACTTGATTGAATCTTGAACATGCAAACTTAAAGACTTCAATACTTGAATTCTTCATCCATGTCTTAAAAACTTTATTCATTTAAGATCTTATCTTGAAATGCGATGACTTGATTGTAATGAATAGTCTTCAATCATAAAACACAAGATATGCAAGACATAGATATAGGTTTTGGCACCACAAAATTTGACAACCAAAGGGATATGAAATCATAGCACTTACAATCTCCCCCTTTGTCAAATTTGTGACAAAACACACAGCATAAAAGATAATAAAGAATGATGAACCATGAAATCACAAAATACTCTACTCCCCTTGAGTAATACGAGTATTGCTCATATAAACAGTACACAACATGAAAACTTCAAGACTTCAATCCACATATCGTTCTCAATCAATCAATTCCCTTCTCAATCAATCAATTCAAACAAATTTACTCCCCCTTTCCATACTACTCCCCTTTTAGCTTTAGCTTACTTACTCTCCCTTTTTGTCACAAAATGACAAGGGAAAGGCACAATAGGAAGGAGACCATAGAGAGTAAAAAGTAAATAATGAGAAAGAGATATGAAAGGACATAATATAAACCTGAAGCATCAAGCCATAATCCATAATACATATCCAAAATAAAATATCCAAAAGACAATGTTATCAAACCATAATCCATAATAAATATCCAAAATAAAAAGATAATGTGATACTATCCAGAAGATAATTCACCTAATCTGATCCAGAGGAGGGAGTAGGGATAGTCGGATCAATCTGGTGTAATCCCTTATTAATGCGATGAAGATATTTTCGCATGTACTTAAATCGCATATCATGGGCTATATTCATATTATCAACCTTTTCTTCCAATGAACGAAGGTGTGCATCAAAACCAGTTGGATCATAATCTGGATCATTAGGTGAATCAGTTTCTATATCATCAAATAAGTCATCCATATTAATATCTTGTTGAGGAAGATCGCCAGCTTCCCCTTCGTTTCCAGCATCACCACCAACACCACTAACACCACCTTCATCAACTTGGCCAGGGAGCAGATCCAATTTCATCTTATTAAGATTGGAATTGTTAAAAATAAGATGATGAATTGGTGCCTCATTAACAGGTTTATCGACAAGCATGTGAGACTGAATAATGAAATAACAAATCAAAGAAGGAAGACAGACCTTGGTACCAGAAGCAATAGAATGCAACACACGAACCATGAAAGGAGTCAACTCAGTTTTATTATCGGACCAAGGATATACATTGGAAATGAAGAAATGATGTAACACTCTTTGTCTAGGTAACAAATACTTTGCAGGGAGCACATTCGCTTTATGTGTCCATTGCACAACAATTTTGCATAAATCTCGTGTTAACATGTATTTTTTCGATTCAGATGGTTTGTCATATAAAGTATGAATCGGTATACCTTCATCATTAATAGGTATATCCATAATACCTGATATCAAATGACGGTCTATTTCAAATTTTTCTTCTCTAGTATCAATTGAAAATGTTAAATTATCAAGAAAAAATTTTGAGATGCATGCTATCATTGATTGGGCAATGGACTGGTATGAAGGCCCACCCCAATGCAAAATATTAGTCCAGCTAACAGATTCAAGGAGGGGGACAATACCATATGGAACAATGTGATTGAGATCAGTGGAATGCTCAACGATAATGTTACAGACACGTAAATCTCTTACATCTTGAGAATCATCTTTGGGTGACCGAAGGTGCCGTTTAGTTATCGGTGTAGATCTAGAAGAAGATGGACCACGAGATGTTTTCTTTTTCCCTCTAGCATTCATATTCAAAAAGATATACAAAGAGCAAGCAAGATGCACAAAAGAAAGATGAGTTTTCTCTAGATTAGCAAATTGAGAGGAAACCCTTGAAAAACCCAACAAGAGATGAAATCAAGCTATTCTATGAACAAATCAAAGCATAAAGAGCATGAATCTTCAAGAAAAATGATGAAATAGGACTTACCTTGAAGAAAAATAAGAAATCCTATGACTGGTCGAGCCACGACTCGTCGTAGGTGGGTGTGAAAATGAAGAAGGTAATTTTTCCAAATTATATCCCGCTTATGAGCTCCACGATCGGTCGAGTGTTGTTCACGACCGGTCGAGTATCGACCAAAAAATAATTTTTAATGCAAAAATTTAAAATTTAAACAGATATAATATGAAATATGATACACTATGATACATGCAAGAACGAATATTTAATGTAAAATGCACATACCAAGATCAAATTTCAATTTATTAAACCTGCTTTTGTCGAGCGGTTTAGTAAATATATCAGCAAGTTGATTTTCGGTTGATATATATTCTAAAGAAATAACTTTTTCTTCAACCAACTCACGTATGTAATGATACCTAATGTCAATGTGCTTAGTATGCGAATGCTGGATTGGGTTTTTGGAAATGTTTATAGCACTGGAATTATCACAATGTAAGATCATTGAATCTTGATTAATTCCATAATCGCTAAGCATGCGTTTCATCCAAACTAGTTGAGTACAAGCATATCTAGCTGCAATATACTCACCTCAGCTGTAGAGAGCAATATTGAGCTTTACTTCTTGCTGAACCAAGAAACTAAGCAATTTTCAATGTAAAAACAACCACCACTGGTTGATTTTCTATCATCAATATTTCCGGCCCAATCAGCATTTGAGTATCCGGCTAATTGAACACTAGTATCAAAAGGATACCAAAGTCCCAAATTTATAGAACTTGCGACAAATCTAATAATCCGTTTAACAACAGTAAGATGTGAGTCCTTAGGATTAGACTGATATCTTTCACAAATACCAACACTAAATGCGATATCAGGTCTACTAGAAGTTAGATACAACAAATTACCAATCATACTGCGATATAGTTTAGGATCTATATCTTTACCTGTAGAGTCTTTTGAGAGTCTTAACATTGTACTCATAGGAGTATTAAAGTTCTTACCATTCTCAAATCCAAACCTTTTGACCAAGTTTGAAGCATGTTTGGTCTAGGAAATGAAAATTCCATCAGGTTGTTGTTTTACTTGCAACCCTAGGAAATAGTTCAGTTCACCAACCATGCTCATTTCGAACATTGATTTTATTAACTCTGCAAACTCAATAGACATGTTAGAACAAGTAGATCCATAAATAATGTCATCAACATAGATTTGAAGCATTAAAATTTCATTGTTATGTTTTTTAACAAACAGTGTTTTATCAACACTTCCAACTTGAAAGCTATGACTAAGTAAGAATTTAGTCAATTTCTCATACCATGCCCTGGGCGCTTGTTTTAGACCATAGAGAGCCTTTTTGAGATGAAATACATGGTCAGATAACTTAGGGTCTTCAAACCCTGAAGGTTGTTCAACATACACTTCTTCATGTAAATTGTCATTCAAGAAAGCACTCTTTACATCCATCTGATATATTTTAAATTTTCTAAAGCATGCGATGAAAATAAAAAGTTTGATTGACTCAAGGCGAGCGACTGGAGCAAAGGTTTCATCGTAATCGATGCCTTCAATCTGAGTGTACCCTTGTACAACCAGTCTAGCCTTATTTCGTATAATATTTTCAAGTTCATCAGACTTATTTTTAAAGATCCATTTTGTTCCAATAATGTATTTATCTTTAGGTCTAGGAACAAGATACCAGACATCATTACAAACAAATTGATTAAGTTCATCCTGCATAGCAACTATCCAATTTTGTCAGAAAGTGCTTCTTTTACGTTGACCGGTTCTATTTGGGATGTAAAATAAACATAATTACATATGTTCTCAAGTTGTTTGTGAGTACGAATACCAGTGAGAGGGTTTCTAAGTATTTGATTGGTTGGATAATCTTTAACAGTCCTTGGTTCAGATTCTTTTTGACTTGATGAGATATCTTGATTGTCAATAATAAGAGCTTCATCATCATCTGAACTCGGAGCTGGTGTATTCAAATGATCTTCAATGACCACATTGATGGACTCTTAAATCACACCAGTTTTCTTATTTAGAACCCTATAAGCTCGACTGTTCAAAGAATAACCAAGAAAAATACCTTCATCACTCTTCGTATCAAACTTACCCAAATTTTCACGATCCCGTAAAATATAACACTTGCTGCGAAAAACCTGAAAGTATTTGACAGTAGGTTTCTTTTTAAACCATAATTCATAAGCAATCTTATTAACAGATTTACTGGTATAGACCTGATTAATAATATAACATGCGGTATTAACTGCTTCAGCCCAAAGATTTTTAGAGAGCTTCATGCTATTTAACATAACATTAGCCATATCCTGAAGAACTCTATTTTTTCTTTCAACAATACCATTTTGTTGCGGTGTTTTGGGCGCAGAGAATTCATGTGATAATCCCTGATCGCTACAGAATTTCTCAAAACTACTGTTTTTGAATTCAGATCCATGATCACTACGGATCTTACTAACATGAGAACCTTTCTCATTTTGGATTCGTTTGATGACCTTTTTCACTTCATCTAGGGTTTCAGTTTTGTCTTTTAAGAACGATACCTAAGTGAATCTGGTATAGTCATCTACGATAACCAAGATGTATTTTTTTCCTCCTCGACTCTCCGATCTGGTTGGTCCAATAAGATCCATATGGAGAAGTTCAAGTGGTCTAGATGTGGTATTGGAGTTCACTATCTTGTGAGAGCTCCTAATCTATTTGCCCAACTAGCATTCACCACATATTTTGTTTACTTTTTGCAACTTGGGTAGCCCTCTAATTAGTTCTATTTTTCTTAATCTAAATAAGTTTCGATTGTGTACATGGCCAAGGCGTTTATGCCATAATTCAGTCTCATCGGTATGGACCATGTAACATGATTGAGTAGATGAGCTTGCATCACTAACTATGTAGCAGTTTTCAGAAGTTCTATGACTAGTTAATATAATAGAACCCTTTTTATTAACTATCTCACAACCTTGATTAGAAAACTTTACACTGTGGTTATTATCACATATCTGAGAAATGCTTAGAAGGTTGTGTTTTAAGTCCTCAACATATAAAACATTTTTAAATGAGGGAAGGTTATAAAGCTGAATTGTACCTTGCCCAATGATTTTACAATTGCTTCCATCACCAAATGTGACTGACCCTTCAGTCATATTTTTAAGATTGGTGAATAAAGCTTTGTCACCTGTCATATGCCTGGAGCAACCACTATCTAGGTACCACTTTGAATGGCTTGTTGCTTTGAAAGCAGTGTGGGCAACCAAGCTGGCAACTTTAGGAACCCATTTCATAACTATTTTGGGTTTAGGAGAATAGATGGTCTTTTTCTGTCTGTTATTATAGGAGAGACCTATGAGTTAGACTTTAATAGCTCCTTGAGAAGATCAATTATTTTTTCAGCCAATGGATTTCGGTTTTAAAAATTAAAGCTGACATGGCTACTTTTAGGTTTTTAAAAAGTCCTAACATTTTTGGAAAAACCTTGATAAGTACTCTTTTCTTTTGAGTTTGAAGACTCTCCTTTTACAAATTTAGGAGCAATGTTCTTTTATTTTGGAGATGTATCCTTATCATAGCCCAACCCGGATCGATCGCCACATTTTCTTGTTCCGGACAATAATTTTTCCAATTTAGGATCATCATGGGCATATCTCCATGTGTCTTTCAAACTCTGAAGAGAAGCTACCTCATTTTTGAGTTTCTCATTTTCGGATCTCAAATCTTCAATTTTGGAGGTTTTGAAATCTAAATCACTTTTGGTTTTTTCAAAAGAATCGGAAATATAAGACTTTTCTAAGACAAGAGACTCATAATCTTCTTTGAGCTTAGAAAATTTTTCTTTTTGTAATTTAAGCTTGACAGCAATTTTACAACTTTCTTTATAAAGGGCATTATAAGCATCCTGAAGATCATCTTCATTATCGCAATCACTATTCAGATTTTCTTCATTGGATATATCATCATTTTTTGAAAGGGTGATCTTGGCTAGAGTCATAAGGGCTTTAACATCTTCACCCGACTTGGTTTTAGAATCTTCTGATTTAGAAGAGGATTTAGAATCAGATGATTCATCCCAAGTAGTCATCATGCTTTTCCTTTTTGATTTATCCTTTTTAGGACATTTGTTAGCTAAGTGCCCATATTCTTGACAGTTGTAACATTGACTACCTTTCAAGGATTTACGAGTTTTAGGTTTAGATCGTCTCTTATCATTTGACTTTTGAAAATAAACTTTTTTCTTATTTTCAAAAATTTTGTAAAACTTTTTTGTTAAAAGCGCCATATCATCTTCAGAATTTTCTAAATCTGAAGTGCTCTCTTGTGAAGCATTTTTAGATGATTTGAGAGCAATTGATTTTCCTTTAGGAGCCTTAAAGGATAACTTATAGGTTTGAAGTGAACCAACCAGTTCCTCAACCCTCATGGTATCCGTATCATGAAGTTCCTGAATCGCGGTTACTTTAGAATTGAACCGTTCAGGAAGTGAACGTAGTATCTTTGCGCACACTTTACTTTTTGGGATTCTATCACCAAGACCCCATATAGAGTTTACAATGTCATTCAATCTAGTGTAGAAGTCCATAAACATCTCATTCTCCTCCATATGAATTTCTTCAAATTTAGTTGTGAGGAGTTGGACTTTAGATTTCTTGACAATAGATGTACCCTCATGTGTCATTTCAAATACATCCCATGCTCATTTTGCATTTTCACAAGAGATGATTCTTTTAAATTCATCCAGTGATAATGCACAAGTAATTGCATTTAGTGCTTTTGCATTGGCACTACTTTCACTTTTCTGAAGTGTGGTCCAAAGAGAATAAGTCATTACTTTCATTGATTTTGAACCATCACAGTTAGTAACTTCAGTGATAGGAGGATTCCATTCATTCACTGTGGCCAGCCACACACTTTCATCCAAGGATTTAAGGAAGATCCTCATCCTAGATTTCCAATAAGCATAGTTTCAGCCATTAAAGGGTGGTGGCCTAGTGACTGATAGGCTATCAAAATTTGACATCTTAATATAGCTTAGATCATCAGCTCGGGAAATAAATCTAATAAATAAACAATAAGCACGACCTATTAGGCTCTGATACAACTTGAAAGGGCCTAGCTATATGCCCTAGAGGGGGGATGAATAGGGCAATGCCAAATAAAACTTATAATAACAGAATAATAAAATAAATAAAGCACAATGCTGAATTTAAAGTAGCCTAAATAAAGAGATTGATACTTTATCAGTTCTAAGGACAACCTTACACCAAAAACCAAAGGTTTAAGGTAGGACAACCTTATTTCTAGAACGTTCTTAGTATCACAACCCAATGAGGAATAATAAGCAAGGAAATCAAAATAACTTGTAGAAAATAAATCCTAAGTTATTACAACATTCATCCACACTTGCTTAAAGTGATTACAACATCCATCCACAAACACTCTCCTCAAAACAAAATGAATAAAAGAGAGAAAAACACATCCACAACACAACGATATAGAGTGGTTCGCCTGTGTGTACACCAACTGTTATCCAACAGCCACACAGATTGTTACTCCACTCCTAATATCCTCACACAAGGGATATTACCATGCACTATTCAAATAGGTTTCACAGGTTCACTTAAAACCTTCACAATTGTGTCTTTAATCTTAGGCTTACATAATCCAAAAACCCCACAATCTGAGTTTTCTGGCTCTCCTCAGATAACCAATACAATGAGATTTTTCTGGTGAATCTCAAACAAAAACCAGAGAAAGTAAATTACAAAAATGTAAAATACCTGAATCACCTTTTGAAGAAGCCCGGTAGAACCAATCGGAGTAGAATTTCGTTTCAACGTTCAAAGTCCAATACTCACTTTAATAATGGTTCTAAGTCTAATTGATTTTAAATCAAAAGGGCTAGTTCTATTTGATTTTGAATCCAAGAAGAAGGACTATCAGAAATTCTCCTTTTCTAATAAGATTGGAATGTAGATCAAAATCAAATAAAAATAAGCTAGAAAAAGGAATATTAAATAAGCACAAAGTAGCTTAAAATAAACACAAACTTATCTCATAGAATAGCCTAAAGATTGCTTGAATAGAATTGAATTGAATTGCTAAAACTTTGAAGTTCGTGCTCTATTTATAGCCTGTAAAATCCCATCTAAGACTGGTCTTAGGATCCTAGGACTGGTCGTAGCTCCAAAGATTTTCAAAGATTTCAGCGAGATTGGATTTTCTGTTCCACGACCGGTCCTGGGCAGTCTACGACCGGTCGTGGGCCACCTACGACTGGTCGTGGGACACTTACGACCGGTCGTAGGACCCTAAAAATGATTACTGGAGTTTGAGTCGTAGGGCTACGACTGGTTGAAGGATGAGTCGTAGAACTCACAGGACTGGTCGTAGGATGTCCAGGACTGGTCGTATGACAACTAGAAAGATCCGAAAATCTTCAACAACATATGACTAGTCCTGAAAAACTTAAGACTGGTCGTAGCAGAGCTAGGATTGGTCTTGAAGTCCCTAGGATTGGTCTTAGAACACCCCAAACAAGCATATTAAAATATATAAGTTATGTATCCAGAATGACCTACTGTAAAGCTCATCCTAAGGTCAATCTAAGGTCACACAAACCTTAAAAGTGAGATGGACTTGAAAGTCTGAACACTCAGATGACCCTTAAGAGAAGCTTGAGAATATAGAAAACTTGTAGTAGGCCTTCTTGAGCTTGATCTTGACTTGACAAGGTCTTCTAATATACTTGAACTTGATTGACTCTTGAACATGCAAACTTAAAGACTTCAATACTTGAATTCTTCATCCATGTCTTAAAAACTTTATTCATTTAAGATCTTATCGTGAAATGCGATGACTTGATTGGAATGAATAGTCTTCAATCATAAAACACAAGATATACAAGACATAGATATAGGTTTTGGCACCATAAAATTTGACAACGAAAGGGATATGAAATCATAGCACTTACAAGGTGATTGATGTGAAGAGAATTTTCATCATTCTAGGGAATAGTGGTGTCATGACATAATGTGCATGTTATCTCTCCCTAAACACACAACCCATTTAGATTCTGATTTGTCATGGGGATTTGAGTGACTTCGAGGTTTAGAAGATGTGCAAGAGTGATGGGAGTGATGAGTTTTAAGTGATGCACAAGTTTGATTCGAATACAAGGAGGATTATCATGAATGATATGACAGCTATTGAAGAATTCATGAATCAAGCCCAGTTGATAAGGTCCACCAAGATTTAGGATATTCTGTCACCCTATCACCTCCAAGAGAAGGTCCACGCCAAATGGCTTAATGGCACAGTTAAGGACAAGGCATTCAACTATGGTAGCTAGACCCCGTTCCACCAGATTGAGATGAGACTGACTGAATTTTGGTTGCTTATTTTTTTTATTTTGATGATTGAGAAAGATTCTTACGTTTACTTTTTACCATGGTTTGTTTATGAGAAAAACCCAAAAAGACAGGTAAAGGCAGGGAGAAACAACCAGAGAAGAGAAGGAATGAGTTGATTTAAATCGAATGCACACTTCCCTTTTATAGCAGACTTGTCGATGATATCGATCCCTCATCAATGACATCAGAATTAGGCTCACAATGATATCGAAGACTGTGCCGATGACTGTTGGGAAGACGCAAATATCCAGTGGAAACTGAGGCAGTCCAGCCATTGGGAAGGACCGATGGTCATAGCACTGCATTCCCAAGACCTGTCAATTGCATCGATAGTGAACATTGATATCGTCGACATTTGAATATCGATGATATCGAAATTGTCTAGATCTCATCGAGAATGTGAAGATTTGGCATTTTTGTTCCCAAAGCTAACATGGTTAATTTATGAGATTTAGACTTGTTGTTGATAATTAACCATGAATATCTCAATTTGAAGATTTACCTATGTGGATCATTTTTACTGAGATATCATCAATGAGCACATACTCCGATTGATTTTTGAAGGTCATTAAACCTATTAGTATTAAGAGGTTTTATTAGGATATCAACAAGTTACTTTTTTATAGACACATAATTCAACACAATAATCTTATCTTCAACAAGTTCTCAGATAAAATGATGATGAACGTCAATATGTTTGGTCCGAGAATGTTGAATAGGATTTTTTAAGATGTTGATAGCACTTGTGTTGTCATAGAAAAGAGTCATTGTGGGTTGCTCAATCCCATAATCTAACAACATTTGTTTCATCCAAAGAAGTTGTGCACAATAACTACCTACAATAATATATTTAGCCTTAGCAGTAGACAAGGATATTGAATTTTGCTTCTTGCTCTGCCAGGAGACCAGAAATGTTGTTAGATTATGTTTTCAATATAAAAACATCCTCCGCTTGTCGATTTTCGATCATCCAAATTTTCAGCCCAATCGACATCAGAGTATCCAGCAATGGTGGTGGATGGATACCACAGCCCGAAAGAGGTAGTTCCTGTTATGTATTTGATGATTCTCTTAACAGTAGTTAGGTGGGATTCCTTAGGATTTGCCTGATACCGATCACACACTCCTACACTAAAAGATATATCTGGACGACTGGTCGTGAGATATAGTAGGCTTCCTATCATACTCTGATAGAGATGTTGATCTGTACTCTTACCATTAACATCTTTGGAGAGTTTGAGTGTGGTGCTCATTGGAGTATGATAGGTATGACCAGATTCGAGCCCAAATCTTTTCACCAAGTTTTTTGCATATTTGGTCTGACATATGAAGATTCCATCATTTAATTGCTTCACTTATAAGCCTGAAAAGAAGTTCAATTCGTCAACCATACTCATTTCAAAATTTGATTTCATGAGATCGGAAAATTTATATGAAGTATCTTCACATGTTGAACTAAAGACTATATTATCCACATAAATCTGTGTAATAAGCAATGAATCCTTTGTCGTTTGAGTAAATAGTGTTTTATCTACACTTCCTCTACAAAATTTATGATCCAAAAGAAATTTCGTCAATCGTTCATACCAAGTATGTGGTGCTTGTTTGAGTCCATAAAGTACCTTGTTCAGACGATACACATGATGCGGATACTTAATATATGAAAATTCCTTAGGTTTTTCTACATAAATTTCTTCATCAAGATTCCCATTAAAAATACACTTTTTACATCCATTTGAAATAGTTTAAATTTCAACGCACATGCAATAGACATGAGTATTCTGATAGACTCAAGATGAACTACAGGAGAAAATGTTTTATCTAAATCAATGCCTTCTATCTGTGAATACGCTTGAGCTACTGGTCTTACTTTATTCTTGATCACATTGCGAGATTCATCGAATTTGTTCGTGAAGACCCATTTAGTTCCAATGACATTTATATTGAGTGGCCTGGAAACCAATTGTCATACATCATTTCTCTGGAATTGTTGAAGTTCTTCTTGCATAGTGTTTATCCAATGTTCATCTTGAAGAGCTTCCATAGTATTCTTGGGTTCAATCTTTGAGGTGAAGCAGAAATGACTATAGATATTTTCTATCTGTTGTTGAGTTCTTACACCATCATTAGGATCTCCAATGATTTTCTCTCGAGGATGATCCTTAATGATGGGTATGTTGGATGACGGTTGTGGTTCATTAGATGATGGAAATTTATTATCTGATTTATCTAGAATGCATGAATCTACATCATCTTTTAATTCATTCAAGGGGTTGTCTTCTTCATGGGACTAGTCATCGATCACCACATTGACTGATTCTCGTATAGTGAGGGTCCTTAGATTATACACTCTATAAGCACGACTATTCGAGGCATACCCCAGAAAGATACCATCATCACTCCTAGACTCATATTTCCCTAGGTGATTTCTGTCTCTCAAGATAATCATACGATCAAGGTCGTTTGTCATTCACACATTCCTTGTAACGATCTGAATCTTCACTTTTCCCTATTTCTCACTTATTGTAAAAGGTACTGCTTTTCTTTTACCGATCAACAGTGTTTACCATTGATCTATTTGATCCCTTTCTCTCTGTTCTGATTTGAAATGCTGGTATTTTCTTGGCCATCAGCTCTAATGCATGTACCTTTGTTGCGAGATCTCAAAAGGTCCTTATGCTAGCACTCGTGAGCCCAAAGGCAATTCCTGGTTCCATAGAATTCAGACACATATTTACTTGTTCTTTTTCTTCGGGTAACTGTCTACACGATGCTCCTAAAGTTTTCCACCCATCGATAAATTTTTTCACATGTTCATTTTCTCTCTGTCTTATAGAAGCCAATTCTGCAATACTAACATCACAGTTTGATGAGAAAAAGTTAGATATAAATGCGTCTTGCATTTGTTCCCAAGTCCTTATCGATTTCAGCGCCAAATTAGAATACCATCAGAATGCTTTACTCGTCAAGGAAGAACCAAATAGTCACAAACATTATTGTGAAACCGTGGAGAAGTTACCATAGTTATGATGAAATGTACCAGATGTTCTTATGGAGATCCATCTCCATTAAATTTTTGGAAATCTGGATGCTTGAAGTTGATCGGGAATGGTATATCTTCCACTTCCTTTGGATATGGCATTCTGTAATGGAATCACCCAATATGTGCACGTTCACCGACGACTTCTGCAACCATTCGTCACATTTCTTCTTGTGTTATGATTCTCGTTGTTGGTGCAGAGCCATGTGATCCTTCTTTATACGATAACGTACCTTCATGTTATTGTTTAGGTTCATTTGTAGTAGCCATTACTGGTGGAGCCGCCACCTGAGCCACGTTATGAGAAAAAGTAGCCAAAGCTTCTCGAAGGCTTCAACACTCTTCCATCAAAGTTCTTTGAGCTTCTACCATTTTGGCCATTCACTCGTCGACACTTGGTGGAGGATCTTGATTGACTCCTGCCATATGTACAGTAGCTTCTCTGCTCCTTGATGAAGCCGTTATTAGAATAGAATGGGAACACATTAGCATAATTGGGCTTAACGAGAGAGGTGTTTCACTTGACCATTCTGTACTACCATAGAATTCAACTGACTGAGATGTAGCTTCTGAAGGTGTATTCTGGTGTGATATGGAAACTGATAAATTTCTTATAAGTGATTTTCCCTTCTCCTTTCTTGTCCATTGTATGTTCCCCACGGATAGGGCTGAAAATTCCTATGATGTCAGAGAAGGGAAATATCTTCACCGATATAATGTCGGAGGAGTGAGTTTGGGATTCTTTCTAGCCACATTCCGTGTAACCGGTCCTCT
Organism: Magnolia kwangsiensis; assembly: GCA_037074715.1. Lineage (NCBI taxonomy): Eukaryota > Viridiplantae > Streptophyta > Magnoliopsida > Magnoliales > Magnoliaceae > Magnolia > Magnolia kwangsiensis. Next base: position 101,205,505 of record CM073577.1, on the reverse strand, counting down.
GACTCCCTTTGGAGATGAATTCATCCTAGCAATTGTAGCGTTTTGGGCTCTTGTCCTTTGGGATGATACAATAATCTAGTCGTTATTATTATCCTGTGCTAGTGATGAGATGGTTATGATTCCAGTTATAACTCGGGACTTGTCATTTTTGCTTGTAGTAAATCGACTTTCATGATTCACAGATTGATTTGTAGCATATTCTATTATGAACCCAGTCATTGTGAAGTAGAAATTAGTCTTATTTGTAACGACTACCATTGGTTATAATTCAGAATTTTGTCTTGTATCCCTCAATTAACAATATAAAATCTCAATTAGTATTTGAATAATAAAATATTCTATCTTGGGTATTAAGGAAAGGATTTTCCTATTGAGAGTCGCCATTTTGGCATCGGTATGACGCCATACCATGATGAAATTCTCTAAACTTTCTCTATTTAAATATTAAATAAGATTCCAGCAGAGTCGCCATTTTTTTTCGACAAGAAACGAATTTATTCAATTTGGAGAATTGTCTTAATCATAATAGAGAAGATATAGAGAATAGCCATCATGTTTATTCATTCCAGATTCATTTACATCCTTTGGTTTCCATTGATTCTAAGATAAAACATTCAAAATACAAATATTGAACAAGCTCGAATATTAAATGCGATAGCATTTCAGCTTATGATTTGTTCATCTCATTGAGAGGAATATTGTATGAATATGATCATCCTGCGTCTTCTTCTTGAACTAAAAATCATGATTTTGAATTGAAGAGAAATTGGAATTGAAGGGAAATTGGTTTTCGAAGGGACATTTTGATATTTTTCGACAGCATCCTAGCTCCTGCGCAACACTACAGTGGTTGCATGAATCAACGTGATGTGCCTTTTGCTTCTTCTCTTCTTCTTCTGAATACCTTCAAAGTCTTCTTCCTCTCCAGAGCTCTGGTCCTCTTCGTAATCTTCGTTATTGTTCAAATAAGAGGGGGAGTGGGGTATTTATAGGCCTCCACGCGTACGAACCCTTGATCTTCTGGCCATGGGGCACACTTCTCATCATATCTCAACCATCCAACTCGATCTGCCCAAAATGGTGCTGCGCTGGTTCACGCAACCAATAATATTGTTTGCGCTGGCCCGTGCAACCTACTTACTTTGTGTGAGGCCACACAATGCCATGAATTTTCTTTTTCTTCTTTGTTCTTCCTCTTAATCTTTCTTTTGGTTTATTCTTGAATCTTGATTTTTTTGTACCTCAACAATCGTCTTGGAAAAGTTTGTAAACCGCCTCAAATTTATGCACTCTGCGCATCTTTGATAGTAACTTCGATGTCAACGAAAACCTTCTATGACACATTCAATGTCATCGAACTGGCTTCAATATCATAAAAAATCATCTAGAACTGTCCACGAGTTGAGCCTAAAGTTCATAAATTGATGACACCATCGAAGTCACTTTGATGCCATAAAAGTCTATTTTGGAAATTATTTTAAGAATTTCTCTTTTTGGACTCGGAGTTTCAGAATATTATTTTTCTGGCTTAGGATTCCGTTTCTTCACTTCAAACTTTGATTCTCTTCATTCCTTACTTGGTTTCCTTAGATCTTTGGCCTGTGAATTCATTAGTAATGATTTCTTCTTTTGAGCTCTTAATCCATCGTTTTAAGCGCATATTCATCATAAGCTAATGAATCACCTCGTAGGATAAAAATGTATATAATTAAATCAAATTGTCAATTAAATGCTAGAAAAACTAATGTAATTGAAGGGTTAAATAAGCAATATTTGAGTTTCAACACCACCACACGCATTAGAATGGAAAAAAGAGGTGACACTTTGTTGTTCATGATCAATCACACATTTCATAATGATTTGATATGGGCAATACTAAAAAAGATAATGATCGTCCTAAAAGAACCTACATACGTTAACAAAGAATTTCTTCTTATCTTGTGCAATCCAGTAAGTAGAAATTGTACCCATAGTAATATAATTAATGATATCGGCGTATTAAGGTTATTGGGAGACTTTAAAAAGTTTTTCATCTAGGAACATGCTATTAATAGGTGTTCTCTTTATAGTATTAGATAAAATAAGTTTAGAAAGATGGTAAGCCACTACGTTTTCTACTCATTTCTTATCTCAGATTTCGAGGTCAAACTATTGGAGTGGAAGGATCCATCTTAACAAATGAGGCTTAACATCCTTCTTAGAAAGAAGGTAAATCGGCGTCGCATGGTCAACGAATATAATGATCTTGGATCCTATCAAGTAGGAGCTAAACTTATCCCAAGTGAACACTATGGCTAGGAGTTCCTTTTTCGTAGTGGAGTAGTTCAGTTGGGCATGGTTTAGAGTTCTACTCACATAGTATATGTCGTATTGTTTCTTCTCTTTTCTCTTGCCTATCATCACCCAATTGAATAGTCACTTGCATCACATATGATTTCCAAAGGGAAACTTTAATTAGGTGGCTACATGATGTCAACGTTAGTCAATATGCCTTTGAGCTTGATGAAATTTTTTTGGCATTCCTTAATCCACTCAAATAGAGTATCCTTTGAAAGTGCCCTTGCTAGTACCCTGGTTTGTCAATTAGCGTGTATGTTGAGTTAGTCGGACTATAGAGTCTCACAGGAAGATCTATTCAAGTGTCTGCCTCAATCGGATTTGTGGAAGCTCTTCATAGGTAAATCTAAGCCTCACATCCCATGTCCCAAAACATCAGGTGATTAAAACCCTTAAAAAAAAGTTAGAACATATTAGGGGTTTTGGGTAAGAGAACTTTTTCAAACATCAGAAAACTCTAAGTTTTCTAGCCTTGTCGATTGTATCGATACACATCTCGATATAATCGACTTGCGTTGTCGTTGTCCTCAGAAGACCAATCAATCAAATCGAATGAGGACTTAATGTGTCCAGCAAGTAAATATATGGACAGAATTATCGATGTATTGACACACTTATTGATATCATCGATATTTAACTCTCGAGCCCATTGAAGGTGGCTCAATAATATCGACAGGCAGTACCGGCACCCCTGTTTTTACTAAGAAAAATCATATATGCTTCGATATATCGGAGTCCTCCTTGATATCATCAGAGTTCATATCTCGATGTTATCGGAAGGCTCTCGATATTATCGGTCATGGGTGCGAAGTTGTCTAGTAATATTTTTTAGGTGTTTCTATCTCTAATCGGGGGTCACTCAATAGAATCGATATTCTAAATATCGATGATATCGGGGCCGAATTGAGTGTATCGAGAATGGACAAATCTGTCTAGCAAGCTCACTAATAAAATCCTTAGATTTATTGATACATCGACAAGACCGCTAATATCATCGACATTCAAATTTTGATGATATTGAGTATCGTCTAATCATATCTAAAGTCCTGAAAAATTTCATGCAAGTTTCGCTCATTTTTCAAATGTCGAGGATTTGATCCTTGTATCGATATAATTGGAGTTCAAAATCTGATGGCATTGACATGAGTCTTGATTCCCTCGATCAGTTGGCAGAAGTTTTTTCAAAAGCGTATGGCATTGAGTTTGTGTCATTAAGCAGACCATCGATACGATCAAAAGTATACGCTCAATGATATCGAACTCTGTCATAAATGTGACCATTTAATATTCGTTAGAACCTTTTTGCCTATTTAAAGAGAACTTGTCTCTAGTTGCCGTGAGAGAAAGAAAAGAGTGCTTTTGTGTGTTTAAACTCAGATCATATACCCAAAGCCCTTTCTCTTGAGGGAGTTCATCCTCTAATCCATCCTCATCATTGATATTTAATAGAGTGGATTGAAAAATGAACTTCCACATTCAAGGATCCTCCAACTACTACCTTAATTGCAAATCATTAAGATGGGATGCCTTGACTGCTTAGATGAGTGGAATCACTCTACCTTCCTAATAGGAAAACATCTAGAGAGTAGGATCCATCATAACCTTGACCCAAGCCGTTGCCTTATATTGGTATATCATTCATTGCGGATCAAAGGAGCTGAAGACTCTTCGTCAACACGGAGGAGATCTTCGCCACTGTGCTAAATGGGACTCATCAACTTATCTATAAGTATCTAGAGTCTAGAGGACCCTTTGATCATTCCTTTGCAGGATTGGGTCTAAGGTGTTTCTCACCCTTGAAGTCCTCAAGAAGGTCTCTGGTAGGAGTGTACGTTGTGGGTGCTTTGTGTGGACCCTTGCTCTATGGAGAGCATAAACATCTGGTTAGGGGTGAACCAGTAACACCTTCGATTTGAGGTGAACCGGGTAAAACCTTGGGTTTGAGATGAACTGAGTGAAACCTCCGTTAGGGTCATAGGGAAGATCCTTGGCCAGTGTGCCTAAATGTGGGTGCAATGTGTTGACCTTTCCTCGTGAGAGCATAAACAGTCAGCCTCAGTGTAGGTTGTAAAGGTTGAAGGTGAACCTGATTTAAAACCTTAGGTTAAAGGTGAACCATGTGAAACCTCCTTAGTGAAATCTGATACACTCAAGGGTTGAGTGCGATTACTGGGAGTGGAGTAGACAAGTAGTCGAACCACTATAAAAATGACTATGTTTGAGATTACTATAATTTTGTCAGTGTGATTGGCTTTAATATTTTAATATCTGGATATCTGAGATCACACCTCACACACATACACAGTCATATCCATCATAAACTAGTTTTCATATTGTTCACTTCTTAAATAGTTTGTGATTGGATCCTCTACCAGGCTCGGAAGCCAGTAGAGTTACATTTGAGTAATCTTGATAATTGCCTATCTATAAGGATTAGTGTAATAGGATTTTTAATTACATTATAAAAACTTTAAAATGTCCTATTCACCCCCCTATAGGACATATTGGCATATTCCTACTTCAACTCAAGTGGTCTTCACCGCTATTTCAATTGGTATTAGAGCGGGTCTCTCTTTAAGGGCTTCACTGCCTAGAGAGTGATCTTAACTGAAGTTTAGGAATATGATCAAAGTAGAGGGCTCATCAGTCACTAGACATCCAGTATTTGATGGTTCAAATTATGTATACTGGAAGGCTAAAATGTACTGCTTCCTAAGTTATTTGGATCGTGATGTTTGGGATGTAGTTGAAAAGGGTTATCTGTCACCATTTGAACATATCGTACTTGATGGTGGCACTACCATCACAAAACCCAAACCTAAAGAAAAGTGGTTGACGTTCGACAAAGAAAAATGAACTGCTGAAGCAAAAGCTATGAACGCCATCTACTGTTCCATGTCTCAGGATATATTCAATCAAATAAGTATGTGTGAGACATCCAAGGAAGCATGGGATCTACTGAAAACAACCCATGAATGCACAAGCACTGTGAGGAGGTCTAAACTATAACTTTTAACTTCACAGTTTGAAAATCTCAGGATGGAAGAACATAAGACATTTATGGAGTTTTTCATGAAATTGAACATCATTTGTAACTCCATGGGTGGATTGGGAGAAAAAGTTCTGGTACCAAAAATATGTAGGAAAATCTTAAGATCCCTACCGGAACAGTTTAATCCGAAAGTAACAACAATTGAGGAGTGTAGGAATATTGATGAGATGAAAGTAGAAGAACTGGTAGGTTCCCTACAAACTTTTAAACTACACTTCACACAATCCCAAAAATCCAAAAACACTATCCTAAAAACTTTTAAGAAAATAAAACATGAGGACAATGAGAGTAAAAAAGAAGATGAAGATGAGGAAGTGGCTTTGCTAGCACAAAAATCAGAAGATTCTTTCAGAAGAATCGCGGTCGTCCCTCCAAAGCAAGAAAGGTGTACGACAAACCCTCTATCGGTAAATTTGGTAAACAGACCAAAGAACCACAGTGCTATGCTTGTCATGAGCATGGACACTTATCTACTGAATGCCCAAATAGAAAAACTAAGGGCAAGGTAATGGTCGCAATGTGGGATGACACGGATGAGTCAAAATCAGAATCTAGTGACTCAGAGAGTGATGGAGATCAGAAATTATTGAAAATCCTTATGGTCTCCACTACTCGAATCATTCCCAGTGAATCTGAGAATGAAAAGGAACAACAAGCCACTGAATCATCTCCGTCTGATAATGAGGAAACTGAAGAGGAAGAAGAAGTTGAAAAGGATAAACTGCATGATGCTTATAATCAACTGTATATTCATAACATCCATATACTTAAAAGGCTCAGTGTGTCTGAAAATAAAAAGTAATTGTTGCAGAAAGATTTGGACAAAACCTTGGAAATTAACACACATTTAATTGATGATTTGCAACAATATCATTGAGATAATGATAAGTTAAAAAGAGAAAACCTATCCCTAAAAACGGAATTATCAAAACTTATGAACTAGGATGAATTGTTAAGAGATGATAATGCACAACTCAAGAATGAGAATCACTCACTCAGCATTGACTTAGAAAAATCCAGGAGATTTACTGAAATTAACTACAAATTTCCCAAAGTGGTGAGAAGCTAGAAAAGTTATTAAGGATGGGAAGACAAGGAAGAGACAAGAGTGGCTTAGGGTATGAGAAAATTAAAAAGAAAACTGGAAATAAAGCTCCAACAAATCTCACTGCTTCAGGTAGCAATATGAAAACCTCTCCAGTTTGTCATTTATGTGGTGATGTGGGTCATTATGAGTTTGAATGCTTAACACCTAGACGGACTTTACATAACTCTGATCAAAACCACATTGGTAAATTCAAATCAATCAGAGAAACTCAGAATGTTAAAAGTCCACTTGGGAGAAACACTCATCCATCACCACCTAAAGAAAAACAAAGAATGAAGAAGTCTGCCTAAAAATGGGTAATCAAAGAAAAGAAAAATTATCTTGCTACTCACTCAAATCATTTTTCAAGCAATGACACCAAGTGTTACCTCGACAGTGGTTGCTCAAGACATGTCACAGGTGATAAATCCCTTCTGTCAAACTATCAGAATCTGTACAATGGGATAGTCACCTACAGAGATGGAACCACTGCTAAAGTAATTGGAAAGGGTATCATAAAAGGGATTAATCTGCTTAAAAATGAGAATGCTTTCTGTATAAAAGGTTGGCACATAATCTCCTAAGCATATCTCAGATTTGTAATAATGGGCATGTGGTTAAATTCAACAAATGAGAATGCGAAATCCTAAATCAATTAGGAAAATCAGTAATGAAGGGTCATGCACAAACAACCATTGCTACATTATCAGGGGCAAAGAACAAACTAATTCCTAGAAGGACTGGGCATAGAAAAATTTGTCTAGATCACGCATCTAGATCTAAATAATGGCTGAAATGATGCAATTTTGTTGCACTTTAATAGATTTAATCTGAGGTCCCTCGTCTCACCCTCTTGTACATAAACATCTCGATGTTTATATGTTTTGCTTCGTACAAAGCTTGTACAAAATTTTTGGCTGAGAATACCCATACGTTGAAATTTCTCTATTCTATGAGGAAAAGTCTATCGGAATATAGAAAAAAAATTTTAAAAATATTCCGCTTCAATATGTTCATCGGATTACAAGGATTCTCGATTGCATTGATCAAAGTCGATACTGTCGATGTCTTTTCAGAATTCAAAATGTCATGAAGTTGAAAAAGATTATCAAAGACATCATCGATAACATCAAACAGGATATCTCGATATCATTGAAAAACTGGTAGATGATATCGAAACTTACTGCCTAAAAAAAGGCTATTGAATAAAAAAAATTTCTTTTTACAGTAGCCAGTCTGTCTCGCTACCCTGATTATTTCCTTTGGTTTATCTGCTCAGAGTCTTGATGAGAAAATCTCTGGATCCAAATGAAGCAAGGAAGATGGTTAAAGGGAAAGGTAAGACTCTTTCATCTACAAAATCCTTCAAGATTAAGAAAGGGAAAAATACTAGATCACCTCAAAACCAATCTGATTGGGAACAAGTTACGATCGTCGACCGTACTATTCTCACTAGTATTGTCAAGCCCTATGGGGTGGATCTCATGATGAAGACTATTGGGTGGAAGAATATGCTTAATATGGGCAATCCATATCAGTTTGAAATGATCTAGTAGTTCGTCAACTGTTGTCATGTTGTCCAAGTTTATCCACCATGTATGTATTTGGAATTCATGAAACACACCAAACAAATTACTCCAACAGTCCTTGGTCATGTTCTAAACATTGAAGTGACATAAATCCCTGCCACTAGTAGAAATCTAAGTGAATTGGGTAGACGGGGAGAAATTACTCGAGCACTATGCCAGGGTATGACTATTCCTAGAAATGATGACAATATCCTTCAGGTTAAACATATAGGAACCTTGTTTAGACTCCTTCACTGTATCTTCAGTACGAATGTGCAACCATGTGACGCCAATGACACATACCTGAGTCCATTTATGCTAAATGTCCTGTATGATGTCTATCAAGAGGTCCCTATATGTCTACCAACTCTCATTTTAGATCAGCTAATTAAGGTAGTCAAAAGTGACCATCTTAAAATACTGCCTTCTATGTCCCTTGTCTGCAAGCTCGCACACTAGGCAGGATTGCTGGAAACAACAGATAAGGTATATCCTGAAGTATGGTTCAACCATGATGCAGCCCAACAAGTGTATGTCTCTGTCTCATCTCTTAATAAGAATCCTCCACCTGTTGGAGAGAGTGGTCCGATTCCTAATGAAGAAACTCTCTGGGGATCTAACCAAACTCCTATATGTAGTCCTGCTTCTGTCACTAATCGTTAATGTCATGTGCTTAAGTGCCAATTTTTAAACAACCTCACTGGAATTGACAAGCGGCTCCATCATTGCAAGCAATGACTATCAGGAATAGAAAACAAGATGTAAGCTCTCCAACATTCTGTGCAACAGATTCCTAAGCTACTAACGACTGGCGGGCCTTCTATGTGTTAGAAGAAGATAACTTTGGAGGCGAAGTGTGTCTAGTTATGAACACTTGTCTTTGCACCCATTCCTGTTGATTCATTTTGGGTACCCCTACATGGGCCTGATATTTATGTCTGATGGTTGATAGTTTACTACTGTCTGGGGCAGTATATCTTTTTGATAATATGGCTGAATCTAATTCTCATTTCTTTGTCATCTTAATATAAATGATTCCCTATTTTCCCTACCTCCTCACTTATGGAATGTATGTGCTGCAGTGATTGTTTTATCTATTTTCTACCTGCCTTCATTGATGTTTACTTAACACTGGTTTAACCTTATGCATATATGTCTGTGTTTCTCCCATATGCTTCTTTAAAATTTTAGTCAATATCAACTACTGTATCTTTGTTAATGACTGACAAAAAAGGGGAGAATAGTTAAAACACCCCGGATGGAAATTGTATCTGTTTAAGTGGTGTTGCAGGTGTTAGGGGGATCAGCTGCACCAAGAATAGGAGAATTTACAAGAATGGGGGAGTTTTACAGTAAGGGGGAGCAAATGCTGGTTGTGTACATGGGTTCATTAGAATTTGTAAAATTGTGTAAATTGCATGTACACACAATTTAGGATGCGTCTGTCTGTTTGGATATTATCCTAGGGTGTTTTGGGCATTTTTATAACATAATTGACAAAGAGGGAGATTGAAAGTGCCCATGCTAGTACCCTGGTTTGTCAATTAGCATGTACGTTGAGTCAGTCAGACTATAGAGCCTCACAGGAAGATCTATTCAAGTGTTTACCTCAACCGGATGTGTAGAAGCTCATCATAGGTAAATCTAAGCCTCACATCTCATGTCCCAAAACACCACGTGATAAAACTATTAAAAATAAGTTAGAACATATTAGGATTTTTGGGTAAGAGAACTTTTTTCAAATATAAGAAAAACTCTAAGTTTTCTTGCCTTGTCGATTGTATCGATACACATCTCGATATAATCGACCTGCACTATCGATGTCCTCGGAAGACTAATCTATCAAATCAAATGAGGACTTAATGTGTCCAGCAACCAAATACATATATGGACAGAATTATCGATGTATCAACACACTTATTGATATCATCGATATTTGACTCTAAAGCCCATCGAAGGTGGCTCGATAATATCGATAGGCAGTACCGGCGCCCCTGTTTTTACTAAGAAAAATCATATATGCTTCGATATATCGGAGTCCTCCTTGATATCATCGGAGTTCAAATCTTGATGATATAGGAAGGCTCTCGATATTATCGGTCATAGGCGCGAAGTTTTCCAACAACATTTTTTTGGTGGTTTTTATCTTTGATCTAGGGTCACTCGATAGAATCGATATTCTAAATATCGATGATATTATGGCCGGAACGAGTGTATCGAGAACGGACAAATCTGTCCAGCAAGCTCACAGATAAAATCCTTAGATTTATCGATACATTGACACGACCACCAATATCATCGACATTCAAATTTTGATGATATCGAGTATCCCCCGATCATATCTAAAGTCCTGAAAATTTTCATACAAGTTTCTCTCAATTTTCAAATGTTGAGGACTCGATCCTTGTATCAATATAATTAGAGTTCAAAATCTGATGGCATCGACACGAGTCTCGATTCCCTCGATTAGTTGGCAAAAAGTTTTTTAAAAGCGTATGACATTGAGTTTATGTCATCGAACAGACCATCGATATGATCGAGAGTATACGCTCGATGATAACGAACCTGCTCGATGATATCGAACTCTGTCATAAATGTGACCATTTTATATCCGTTGGAACCTTTTGTATATTTGAAGAGAACTTGTCTCTAATCGCTGTGAGAGAAAGAAGAGAGTTCTTTTGTGTGTTTAAAATTAGATCATATATCCAAAGCCCTTTCTCTCAAGGGAGTTCATCCTCCAATCCACCCTCATCATTGATATTTAATAGAGTGGATTAGAGAATGAACTTTCACATTCAAGGATCGTCCATCTACTACCTTAATGACAAATCATTAAACTGGGATGCCTTGAATGCCCAGATGATTGGAATCACTCTACCTTCCTAATAGGAAAATATTTAGAGAATAGGATGTAAGACCCGCATCCTATCACGTACCATTTCATAGGCCTCCGCGGTCCTCTTGGTCAAATTTTGAAGACCTGCAATTTGTTATTAGCGTTAGCGCATGATCTAAAGTCCTATCTTGCATTCCAGATTCGGCTCAATCAAAGATTTGTACCCTTACGACCTTGTCGTCGCCGCGGTTCTAACGCCGCGTCTCGCTCGTCGAGGTGATACCCGTGTCAGGATATGTGGGCCCGCGTTCAGTTTGAGGAAAATACTGCACATTGCAATTTTGAGAGAATCTCTAAAAAATGTCACATTAATCAATCAAATCAAGTACGAGCAACCATCCCCAAGTACAACCACCTCTCTCACAAAGTCAACTCTCTCCTTACACAAGTACACCTTTCACCCATCACACCTATCTCCCTCTCTCTTACATCCCATTCTCCCTCTTTCATCCTCTAAGAAAGAAACCGTCCATGGCTTCTATGGGGGAGCTAGGTGTGACCCACCTTTCTACCAACAAATTCAACCCTTGGATCATCATCTCAACCATTGAAAATGTCCTCTTGGAGCTCTAGAGTGCATAGGCGGAAGAAAGAATGGGCGATTAAAGGTCGGTGTTTCTAGAATAGATTTTGACCTTTAGATCCTAGCGGGACCCATCTTGATTTAAGTGTTGTAGATCCTTGAGGGACCCATAGTGGCGGGGTCCCTCTACTATCCAATCTCTCTCTTCTTCTCTCTTCCTCTCCCTCTCCCTTTTTCCCTTTTTTTAATGCTTGTGGCCCACCTAAGGTCGTGTTGAGGACCAGACCATCCACGACATGAACATGGCCTACCTGAACGTGAGGATGATGTGGACCCACCATGGTGCCTATTCATCCACACTGTCCACCTGGACGTTGGAGGAGGATGGACGCTGGAGTGCCTCCATCAACTATTCAGGCTCTGCTTTGAAGCCTGATATGAGGTATGTATTATATTCTAACTGCTCTTAATGGGACCACTCCACACGTGTTGCACGTATGGAGGTGGGCCCATGCAATGTATACCATTCATCCATTTCCACGTGGTGGGCCAAAGACGTGAGATCCACACCATCCAACCACATGGACGGTGGGTCCCACCATGAGGTATTGTTATATCCAAACTGTCCATTCACGTGTGGATTCCACACGTGTCTGTGGCTCTGTGCATGGGTATCATATCCTGACCATCCATCTGCTATGGGCCAGGCATGATGCATGGCTCCATCTGCACCGTTCGTGTAGTGGACCACACCATGATTTATGTGCCTTGTCTCACCATCCACATTGCTGAAAGTGGGACTACACCATGATGTAAGTGTTTTATTCATGCCACCCACCCTGCACGTGTGCTACATGCATGCAGCGTGGGACCCACCTTGATGGTATGTAAACCATCCAGACTGTCCATCATCTGAATGATGGAAGTGAGGCACCACTGTGATGAACGTTTTATCCATGTTGTCCGTCCGTTTTGGCAGCATGGGACCCACCTTGATACATTTATTACATCCCAACCTTCCTTCCATTTTTTGGATGGTGGGCTCCCTGTTGAAGACGTCAGCAAGTTCCGTGGGTCCGACCATGGTTCTTGTGTTGCATTCATACCAGCATCCCGTGTGGGACCCACACGTGTTGTAAGCATTATCCACACCGTCCAATGATCTGGACAGTGATGACCACCTGAACATATGGATCCATGTTGTCCACCTTTTTGGCATTCTCGTCGTCCATATCCAACTGTCTAATCAGGTGGGACGTTGTTGGATGTGTTTCATCCTCACCATCTATAAACAGGACAGTGGGACCAATGAGATGTATGTTTAATCCACGCTACCCATTTGTGTGGGCCTCACCATGGTATATGCATAGTGTACAAGCTGTCTAGTAGTTGGATAGGTTCTGGCGGTGTTGGACAATGCTTGGATAACACTAATTTATATGGACCATGTTTGGACAGCGCTGATTTACTTGGGAAATGTTTTGATGGTGCAGATTTACCTGGACAATGTTTGGGCGATGCTAATCATCATTAGAGTTTCATATGGCCCATAAAATGATGTGTACAATGATACACATGTTGCACCTGCAACTATCAAAGTGATTCCAAGCTCCCACTTATGGCCCATCTGTGAGGCCTACCTTGATATATATTTGTAGCCCATCTATAAGGACTGTTTGCTGCGTATTCGGGGCCCACATGTTATGTAATTGAGGCCCATGTGCAGGGCCCACCTATTTGTATATAAGGCCTACTGGTGCGCCCATGTAATGTTGCCCACCTGATGTATTTGTGGCCCATTAGTGTGCCCCATCGATGCAACCCACTTGATGTGTATAAGGCCCATTAGTGCAGCCCATTGATGTGGCCCATCGATGCAACCCACTTGATGTGTATAAGGCCCATTAGTGCGGCCCATTGATGTAACCCACTTGGCATATATGAGGCCCATGTGATGAGGCCCGACTTAATGTACACGACGCCCATTATGATGTCTGTTAGGCCCGTATCGTGCGACCCATTATGAGGTGTATTAGGCCCATGACGCGTGGCCCATTTGAAGTATTCGAGACCCAGATACGTGGACCATTTGATGCATACAGACCCATGTGTAGGGTCCACCTATTGTGTATTCGAGGCCCATGGGTTTCGACCCACTATGATGTATGCATGGCCGTTATGTTGTCTAGGAATCCCTTATGTGGACCACTCCTTGGGAGCAATGTTGGTTAGATGTCCACATTGATGGGAAATAATGGTTAAATGTCCTCATTGTGACCTTTCCTTAGGACTTGCTAGGCCCATTCTTACCAATTTTGATTGACGTGATCGATTTACCGATTTTGATTATTGATTGATTCTGATTGTTGTGGCCGATTGTCGATTCCAATCATTGAAGCCGATTATTGACCAATTCTAATTATTGTGGCCGATTACCGATTTCATTCATCGAGGCCAATTATTGACCGATTCTGATCGTTGTGGCCGATTACCGATTCCGATCATCGAGGCCGATTATTGATCGATTCTGATTGTTGTGGTCGATTGCCAATTCTGATCATCAAGACCGATTATCAATCGATTTCGATTGTTGTGGCCAATTGTCAATTTTCAATTATTGAGGCCGATTATCGATCGATTCCAATTGTCGTGACAGATTGCTGATTAGCGATCGAGGCTGATTATCATGACCAATTACCGATTTCGATTGTCATGACCGATTGTTTATTTTGATCATCGAGGCTGATTCCAATTGTCAATTTCGATTGTCGAGGCCAGATATCGAGGTAGATTGTCGAGGCCTAATGTGATATATATGCGGCCCATATTTAAGTCCCATTGTGATGTACATTTGGCCCTTGTTTGAGGCCCACTGTGATGAATATGCGGTCTATATTTGAGGCCCATTGTGATGTGTATTCAACCCATGTTTGAGGCCCAATGTGATGTATATGCGACCGATGTGATGAGGCCCACTATGATGCATTTAAGGGCCAAACGATGGGGGTCATTGTGATGTATGTTATGCCCATGTGAAAGGCCCATCGTGATGTGTATTAAGCTCTTGAGTAAGACCCATGGTGTTGTATATTTAGCCCTTATGTGAGGCCATGGGTCCACTATATGTTAGGCTCTATGTGGGCCATTCCTTGAGGGCAATGTTGGCTAAATGTCCACATTGTCGAGGTCGATTGTTGATGCCAGTTATTGATACCGATTATAAGTATGTGATAGCATAGCATCATGATACATGCCCATACGCATCATCTGCATATTTTTTATGAGATATGATTGACCATTGCATATGCTATAGTGCCGGTTATTATGAGACTCCCTGATAGGCAGAGATTGTCTCACATGAGCACACGGTATGTGCGGGATTGATGCATGACTGGATTGTATGACTCATGCATCTTGCATTATATGTTATGATTACTGTACGCCTTAGCGACATCAGGGTCGTAGCCTCCACAGGCATATCGCGGATGGCCAGATGGGACACCAGAAATCTGTTCTACATGGGGTTCTATAGATATCCTTGGGTGAAAGTCCCTAAGCCCTCTTGGTTCCAGAGGTTGCTCCAATGTCTAGACCGAGTGGATACATGAGCGCATGAGGGCCGTTTACCTTAGGCTGCGTCTCCCACTATGTCGTGGTCAATTAGAAGGGGGTGCGGCCTTACCTGCCCAAGAGGAGGGGGCAATGCTAGTCTGAGTCTGACCAGCTCGAGGAATGGGTCCACTATCGACGAGTCAGGCCCGATATTGGCAGGAGAATAGTGAGGTCTCTTCCACTCACCTTGTTGCGCGCGATGGGGTGGTAATCTGGTTTGGAGTGTAATAGACCCCGGTGATTTTCCAGAGAGGAACCGTACTAATATGTGGACTTATTGAGTAAGAGTTGAATGCTTATTCATTCATTCATTCATTATCTACTCGGGCTGGTGGTGTGTAACTAATTATTGTGTACCTTCGTTATGACAAGAATTTTGGTTGGGTGCATGACTAACCTGAGATCAGGAGTTTACCACGTTAAGTCTGACTATCCAAATTTAGGTATGGGACTGGTTTCGATAGAAGTCCCTTATGGTGGACCTCGTAGCCTACGATACTACGTACTATCATCCCAACTTCACACTCCAGCATGGTCATTCCATTCGCACCGCATATTGCATTACATCTGTAGCATATGGCATTTTGGGTTACTGTGTTTCAGCATTTACATAGTCTAGATATGGCTGACACTATTCTTGAACTCATTAGGAATTACATATTGAATTGCATCCTCACCATCTGATATTTGGCTCTTTATAACTCCTTTTTGGTATAACTGTTCTATTTTGCGCATTCTGATATTAATTGACTTATGAAATTATCTGTGTCTTCGATTACTCTATTATCGTATGATTTATGATCTTGTCAGTATTTCTGTCTACTCTAATAATTTATGATCTTGTCAGTATTTCTATTTACTCTGGTAATTGTCTCGTCTGTATTTCTACTTATTCGATGTTGTATGATTTATGGATTACCAGCATTTTCGGTATTGTATTATGACGGCATTGTATTGAATATTTGGCACTTACCTCATACACACACACTTACACTACCCTCTAAGCTTTCTATAAGCTTATGCACGATATATGTGTGCAGGTGATGTTAGGTTGCAGGGGCATTGAGCATGGAGCGTGCAGCTGTCTTATGGAGCTTTGATTTTCTTTTGACATATGTATTTTCCCTTCAGTATTGTATTCAAAGTTTATATTAGTGGATATATGATGATGATGTTGCCTTGTGATTTGGGTATACTTGTGGTTATGCTTATTATGAGTTAAAAAAAAATCCTCCTCGTAGGATCTCAGGATCGGAATCTGGCGTATAGACGCTAGGAGCCAAGACTGGGGTACTACGAAGGCTATCAGCACCGGATTGGGTGATTGAGATTCCTGTGAATTCGATTTCTGAATTTGGGACGTGACATAGGATTCCATCATAACCTTGACCCAACCCGTTGCCTTATATTGGTATATCATTCGTTGCGGATCAAGGGAGCTGAAGACTCTTCGTCAATAAGGAGGAGATCTTCGCCACTGTATTGAATGAGACTCATTAACTTATCTATAAATATCTAGAGTCCTGAGGACCCTTTGATCATTTCTTTGTAGGATTGGGTCTAAGGTGTTTCTCACCCTTGAAGTCTTCAAGGAGGCCTCCGGTAGGAGTACGTAGTGGGTACGTTATATGGACCCTTGCTCTGTGGAGGGCATAAACATCTGGTTAGAGGTGAACCCGTAAAACCTTTGGTTTGAGGTGAACCGGGTAAAACCTTGGGTTTGAGGTGAACTAAGTGAAACCTCCATTAGGGTCTTAGGGTAGATCCTTGGCTAATGTGACTAAATGTGGGTGTGATGTGTTGGCCCTTGCTTGTGAGAGCACAAACAGTTAGCCTCAGTGTAGGTTGTAAAGGTTGAAGGTGAACCTGATTTAAAACCTTAGGTTAGAGGTGAACCATGTGAAACCTCCTTAGTGAAATTTGATACACTCAAGGGTTGAGTACGGTTACCGAGAGTGGAGTAGATAAGTAGTCGAACCACTATAAAAATTACTTTGTTTGAGATTGCTATAATTTTTTCTGTGATTTTCTTTAATATTTTAATATCTGGATATCTGAGATCACACCTCACACACATACACAGTCATATCCATCATAAACTAGTTTGCATATTGTTCACTTTTTAATTAGTTTGTGATTGGATCCTCTACAAGGCTTGGAAGCCAGTAGATTTACATTTGAGTAATCCTGATAATTGCCTATCTGTAAGGATTAGTGTAATAAGATTTTTAAATACATTGCAAAAACTTTAAAAAGTCCTACTCACCCCTCTCTAGGATATATTGGCATATTCCTACTTCAACTCAAGTGGTCTTCACCGCTATCTCTTCCTTTTGAAGAACATTGCATATAGGACAAGAGATGAGATGAAATCCTTTATAAACCTTTGATAAATTTTGGCATGTCCTAAAAAAGATCACACGTCACGTATCCTCTTAGGTGAAGGTAGGTTAAAGATTAAATTGACTTTGTATTTCTCTATCTTAATTCCATTGGACGATTGTTCATAACCCCGAGTGTAGGGTCACAATGCAATAATAACTCAGTGAGAAATGAGGTCGACTCCATAGGGAATGGGTAACACAATATAAATCTAACTTGGTTTGTCTAGGTTTATAAAACAGCGATGAATAAAAATATTTTAATTGATAAAAAAAAAGACTAAGGATCCATGAATCAACCTATAACAATCTCAATATTCAATCTACTTGATTCAACGATAACTCGATTGGAACTGAAGACCTATCCTATCCTATCGAATGATGAAGTAGTTAAAACATAATATGAACTTTTCATTAGTTTAGTTCTCAAATATCCATCTAATTACAATGATCATAGAGAGTTTAATCATCCACCATGCCCCTAAATGATGGTGAACAATTACAATTACAAATCATACAATTCCAATGCTAATAAGGTCATATTAAAAGCTTTTGTAACATCTAATGTCATGCCCCAGACTCGGTGATCGGACTCCCAAGGGACCCAATAGCTAGTTCGAGCCGCAATAGCCTCCGTGGTACCCCATTCTTGGCTCCAAGCACAGGTTTCGATCCTGGGATCCCATAAGGAGGATTTCAATGTCACAATTCCAAGCCAAATCGAGTATACCCAAGATCACAAAAAATAAATCTCGAAAAAAGAACAAAGAACACATTGTAAAATTCACTAAGAATTTAAACTTTACAGGTACAAGGGTCAAAAGGAAATACATAATGTAGAAAGAAGGAAGGAAGGGTCTGCAACAAGTCCTCAGCTCACACCAATCCAAATCCACAGCTCCTCCGCTACTGCGTTAACCTAGGATTCCTGCATACATCAATTGTGCATAAGCTTATAGAAAGCTTAGAGGGCGGTGTAAGTGTGTGACAATGGTGTTCAGAGGAATAAGGAGAATGCAAAAGGATCCATGAATGAAACCAATGCCACTAGCCATACCGAGGCTAAGCTATGAATGTAGTAAGCCGTACCAAGGCTATGCAATATAAGGCTTATACAGTTGATGCAAATGCAATGTGAAGTAATGTCAGTCCTCATATTCAATCCACATATCAAGTACAGTTCCATCATAAGGAATCCATTGGGGCCAAGTACACTACAGGACGACTGCTGCTTTACAGACCTAGGTAGTCAAATGAGCGTAGGAGGCCTCACTACCCACCTGTGGACAGCCAATCACCAGTGAGGCTTGACGGTAGCAAACCCAGTTACGAGGTGGTCAAACTCGGCCTATCTATTGCCCTCTTAGTCAGGCAGGTAAGTCTAAACCCTATCTCAACCAACCACGTTAAAGTGGGAGTTGCAACCTAATGGTATAAGGCTCTCGTGTTCTCATGTTTTTCATTCAGTCTCACGGAAGGGCTTTCCCTCGATACTGTGAAAGTTTAGGGGCTTTCACCCAGGGATATCCTATGCACCCCAATGCTCAAGTAACATTTTCGGTGTCCACACATGGCCATCCACGATATACCCATGGAGGCATCATCCCTATCCATGACATGTGATGCAGGATGCATGAATCATGCAAACTAATCATGCATCAGCTCCAAGCACTCAACGTGCATAAGAGGGGAAACTCCATTCCTTTGGGAAATTATCACATCTGCCCAATGACCACTCACAATGTAATCAAATCACGCAATGATGAATATGGGTCATGAGGATGAACTAGGTGCGCCATACAAGATGATGTCGTAGTATATGCCTCCTTTCA
Organism: Magnolia kwangsiensis; assembly: GCA_037074715.1. NCBI lineage: Eukaryota > Viridiplantae > Streptophyta > Magnoliopsida > Magnoliales > Magnoliaceae > Magnolia > Magnolia kwangsiensis. The sequence goes on along the minus strand of CM073577.1, from coordinate 101,186,214 downwards.
AAGGAGGGACTAAGTCTAGGTACTTAGACAAATTCTCTAAGGAATCATCCTCTAGTGGGGGCCCAATAGTTTGGGGTAGCCCACAAGGCTAGGGAGAATAATAACATGGACCTAAATAGATGAACGGTCCTAATAAGGGTCTATGATGGGCCTTTAACCACTCGTAGAAATCCATAGGCCTACCTTAGGACCACTAATGTGGACATCTAACTACAACTGGTCCCCAACTGGTTACCCATCTCTAATTAATCGCGGATCAAGGCCCAAGGCCTATACCAATGCATAGGCCTAGTGGGGAACACACATAGCCCAACCCATATGTAATATCATGGGCCCATAAGCATGGTTTGGGTCCAATCATAAGGATCATTAGTCCACATATTGTGGTGGGCCTAGTGGGCAGCCCATCACTCAAACCCCATTGGGAATTTTCATGTCTAGACCAAGTGAGTTGGGCCTACTACTCGGCCTAAGTACAAACTTGATTTGGTGGGCAACCAAGGGATCGACCACTTGTGTAATCTGGCCCATAAACCGAACACAATAATATGGAAAGGTGGCCCAAAGGTCCAATGGGCCTATCAAGAGAGTTCCAGCCCTTATGGGCCTAAAGAGTTCAACAACTTGATACATACATGGACCTATAAATATCCAACTACGGTGGGCTTGAAAATAAGCATTAATTAAGCCCAAAATTAGGAGATTTTAAGCATGATTTTATTCCTTCTAAGTACTCACAATGTGGTGGGCCCCATTTCTCAAAATTTCAGCCCAAAGGACAAGCATAATTATAACATATGGTTGGATTTTTAACCTAACAAGTTTATAGCCCTGTTGGAGCCTAAAAAATGATCGATTTGATTAGGACATCAGTCCAAGTAGTCCAGCCATCAAGTCAGAGAGCCCCACCAGATAGTATTACATCACATTAATTTGGGGAAAAGGTGGGCCACACTGTTGGACCAAGGTCTAGCAGGTAGTGTAAATGGGCCCGGGCATCCAGATGGGCTGGGCTCCGAGCCCATGTGCTAGCAAAAAGGCAGGCCCCACCACATGAAATCCACACTCAAATGAACCATACACAAGTGGGCCACACAAAGGAAGTCTAGGGTGGAGAAAACACACATCATGGTGAGCCACAAAAAGGGGTGGACGGCCAGCCATGTTGGACGTCCCAGCCTTGGTTGTCCAGCCTGATGGGCAGGTCCAGCCTTCATCATAAATCAAGCAAAGGTCCGTTGGGACTGAAAATTTGTAGGTGGTTCCTATCAAGAGTGAACCTCCTTCTGGAAAAAATTTAGATTTTTTTGAGCTAGTGAAGTATTTTTATGAATTAAAAGAAAACAGGCTATCCAAAAATTTGGTTAGTGCAGAATTATGGCTGACCCTATTTTGAGCACCCAATAGGGTGGGCCCAAGGTCTCAAAAAATTGGAGAAAATTGATTTTAATATACCCACATATGTATAGTACTAGGTAGTGTCCACAAAAGTGGCCCACCTATTCAAACGCTAATTTATATTTTAAGTTTTCCAGACTGTAATGTTGTTGGACAGTGCAAAAAATTTGGACTATTCACCCCACTTGGGCCACACCTTTGGGACCTTAATTAAGGTCAGATGGAGTTAAATTTTGGGAGATATCTAGGTGGGATCCACACCTTCCAGAAAAGTGTTGATGGGTAAGAAAGGTCCCCAATCAGTTCCAAAATCTAGTCCAAAAATGACCAGAAACTGTCTAGAAAATTTTTGGACAGCAACATATACATGGAATGGTCTGAGTATATGAGTCAAATAAAAATGAGATTACCCTACAAAATTGGTGCTATGATCTACCTTAGTGGACCCCAAAAATATCCATTCCATATCCCCTCCCAAAATTACATTGCATGCATCACATATGGGGGAAATGGGGCACCAACGTCCTAAGTATGGACAGCAAGGGGCGTCCATAATGTTTGGACGGGCTGGATATTGCAAGGCATCTAAGTGGGCCACACACTCAGAGATCAGATAGTGAGGTAAGGGAAAATAAAGAAAAGGAAGAAAGACAGTAAGATCCGGCCATAAGAAAGGGTCTCCGCCACCAATGAGGCCCTCCCTTCATCATAAACATTACACCTTCCACTATGTTCATGTACAAGTTACATCATAGCCATGCATGCAATAAGATTTCAGATCTAAGATGAGGATGCCATCTCCACCAAGTTCTAGGCTCTAGATGATTCCTCAAGATCATGGATCAAAGGAAAAAAGGCCATGATGAGGTCCATGGAGAATGGCCCCATCAATGGAATATGCATGTAATATGGTTGGCCATAAGCCTCATCCATGGACACTTGGGGACCTCCACGATCATTTGGTGGGCCACACAAGCTCTTCGAGGTGTAATGAAAGATCTAAGAAGGTAGAAAAGAAATTCCTAACTAAAAACACTCACCTCAATAGTTCTACACCAAATTTCTTCCATTAGGCTCTTTAGGCTTCAAGCTCTAAGGATCAAGGGCTAAGCTTGGAGATGCAGGGTTAGATGAGAGAGTTTTAGAGGGTGTAAAGGGCTAGAGATTGGGAGAAAGGTGGGATGTTCTAAGGGTAGAGAGGAGAAGGAGAGATGAGGAGAAGAGAAAAAAGGAGATAAATGAAGTGAAAAGGCTAGCAAGGGAGGGTTTTAACCAGAGTAATGATTGATTTTCTAGAAAAGGGACTCTCTCTCTCTCTCTCTATCTCTCTCTCTCTCTCTCTCTCTCTCTCTCTCTCTCTCTCTCTCTCTCTCTCCCCCAGAGAAGAGAAATTCTGAAATTTTCAGATATAGGGAAGAGCGAAAAGTAGCTTTTGCATGGGAGAGTGAAAAAGGATATCCTTTGGATAGAGAACTCATGATTATTTGCTAGCTAAGTAGGGCTAAGGACCTAGTTTACTCCACCTACCCTATGATGGATAGGGAGATGAAACCTAGGCTAGGGACTTGCACCAAATCATAGGTGGGCCCCATAATCACAATCAACGACCTAGAACATGCATGACCCACATCTCATGATTTACGACTCAGATTGCCACCCGAGATGCGGCGTTAGAATCACGGCGAAGATGCGGTCACTATGGCACTAAATTTGGGTCGATCTAGGTCAGGTCCACGTGATCGAACTTGAGAATGACTATAAATACTACCCATAGTTCACAGGTCATAGGGATTCAACTTGTAGGACCGTGAGACCTGGACGAAGGAAATGCACACACACAGGTAGGGTCTTACATCTAATGTAATTTCAATCACAATAAATCATAGAAAACTACAAATATATCTTTATTTAAACTAAAATTTAATGGAAGTTCAACATATACTTGAATAAAAGAAAACTAAACATAAAAATAAATTACAGGTTTCATCCCTTAGCTTAGCTAAGAGATTAGCTTCAGAAGACTAACATCTTAGAAGAAAAATAAAAACATTAACTAGAACCTGGGAAGAAATCGAAGTAGAAGAATGTTGTTGGCACTCAACCAATACATTCTCTCCCTTTCTAATCCCTAAAAGATATTTAGAATAAATTTGGACTGCTTTAAGTAGTTTTATAACTTAAACTTTTGCACCACAGGTTCGCGAACCGCCTCAAATTTATACACTCTGTGCATCTTCGATGTCATCGAAGACCTTTAATGACATATTCAATGTCATTGAACTAGCTTCGATATCATCGTAAATCATCCAAAACTGTCCAGCGAGTTGAGCTCAAAATTCATAAATTGTTGATGTCATCGAAGTCACTTTGATGCCATTGAAGACTATTTTGGGAATTATTTCAGAAATGAAATCCATCGACACATGCTCCCACTTCCAAACTGGAATGCTCAACGACTGCAAGGGACTAAGGGGTGTCTAGTGATCGGCTTGACATGCTAGCAAGTGTCATACTCGACCACGAAGCTAGCAATCTGACGTTTCATCCCCAACCAAAAGTACTGCCTCCTCATATCTCTGTACATCTTCATGGATCCCTAGTGGATGGTAAGTCTTAATTGGTGTGCCTCGGTCATCAGATCATGATGCAATTCTGTCACATCTGGGACACACAATCGGCCTCTGAAGCGTAATCCACCGTCGGAACCAACCTGCCAGTCTGACTGCTCCACAGATGCTGCCTCTGCTCGGTACTCCTGAAGTGACTTATCCATCTGTTGAGCCTCGATCACCCTAGCAACCAAAGAGGGTTGAATCGATAAGCTCAAAAGCTGAACAATGGAAGAATGCAGACCGAACTCAAAGTTAAACTCTGAAACATCCTCGAGCATCTACCACTGTCGAACCATCATCAGCGTCACTAGGCCTCGTGGCTGATGGCTGAGCACGTCCACCACAACGTTCGCCTTACCCAGGTGGTACTGAATGTCAAAGTCATAATCTTTCAACAATTTCATCCATCACCTCTGTCGCATATTCAACTCGGACTACGAAAATAAATATTTCAAGCTCTTATAGTCTAAGAAGAGCTTGAACCTAACCCTATAAAGATAATGCCTCCACACCTTTAATGCGAAGACAACTGCTGCTAGCTCTAAATCATTGGTGGGGTAGTTCAGCTCATGGACCTTGAGTTGGAGCGAAGCATATGACATAGGCTTCCCATGTTGCATCAGGACAACACCTAAGCCAAGTTTGGAGGCATTGGTAAATATAACAAAACCATCACTCTCATCCGAAAGAATGAGGATAGGAGCGGACATGAGGTGGTCCTTCAACTCCATAAATTCCTTCTCACAGGCGTCACTCTAGACAAACTTAACGCCCTTCCGCGTCAACTAGGTCAGCAGTGCTGCAATACAAGAGAAACCCTCGATAAATCGTTGATAATATCCCACCAGACTAAGGAAGATATGGATCTCGAACGTGTTCGTGGGTTGGCCCCACTGATGCACTGCATCAACCTTTGAGGGGTCCATAGCGACACCCTCCCTTGTCACCACGTGACTGAGGAACTTCACCTCCTCCTGTCAAAATTCACACTTCTCTAGATTCGCATACAGCTGGTGGGCACAGAGGGTCTCAAGCACAATCTGCAAATGCTCAACATGATCCTTTGGGGTCCTCGAATACACAAGAATATCATCAATAAACACCATTATAAACTGATCAAGGAAAGGATGGAAGACCTCGTTCATCAGCTGCATAAATACGGTAGGCACATTTTTCGGTCCGAATGACATGACCAGGAACTCAAAGTGAGCATAGCGCGTCTGGAAAGCTATCTTCAGAATTTCCTACTCATGGACCCGAATATGATGGTAACCGGACCACAAGTCTATCTTGGAAAATATTTGTGCACCCTATAACTGGTCAAAAAAATCATCTATACGAGGAAGTGGGTATTGGTTCTTAATAGTGACTCTATTGATCTCATGGTAATCCACACAGAGCCTTAATGAGTCATCCTTCTTCTTCACGAACAATATCGGGGTTCCCCAAGGTGAACTGCGTGGATGAATAAAACCCAACCCCTGAAGCTCATCCAACTACTCCTAGAGTTCCCTCAACTCCACTGTTGATATCTGGTAGGGGGCCTTCGAGAGAGGTGTGGTGCTGAGCACCAAATCAATTTGAAACTCAACCTACTGACGCGGCGGCAAACCTAGGATCTCGTGGAACACATCCAAGTACTTGCAAACAATTAGCAGCTGCTCAATACACCCTGTCATGGACTGCTTGATAGCACAAGCCAATAAACTAGATAATGACTCTCCTCTAAGCTTGGCAACAAACTGGAACACTGGCAAGCCGGGAATATGAATCGTGGCTATCCTCGCAGCATAGCTTAAGATGACAAAATACTCCGCAAGCTAGTCCATACTCAGGATAACATGGAACTCTATCATCGGCATCACGAATAAATCAATGGGTAGGAACATCTCGCTAACCAACAGTGGGAAAGAAGAACAACGATGGCTCAAAACAACAGGCTTCCCTAAGGGAGTCGAAATGGCCAAGGCCTGCGCACGGACTCCGATGGGATAATGGTCGATCGGCAAAAATGCTCAGCCATGAAGGAATAGGAAGCGCTGGAATCAAACAGATCATGAGCAACATAAGCAGGAATAAGAAGAATACCACTGACGACACCACCGATTGAAGACTGTGGATCCTATTCGACTGCATAAAATCTGCCCTACGCTAGAGAAGGAAGTAAGCTAAAAGATTGGGGGTCCTGATTCTGCACATGCTATGTAGCGATATATACTCAGCCCAAGGACTGGGAAGGTGCATGTCTGTGGTCGTTGTGGAGGCCTGCCTGGCTGCCTCTGCTACTGGGGAGGAGGCCCAGGTGTGGGAGCCTGATGCTACGCTCGTTGCTTATGCTGCTGCTCAGGAGGATGGGGAGGAGATAACTACGTTGGCCTTTGCTGCTGCAAGGGGAGAGGGCAATTAGCCCTCCGATGCCCTATCTACTCACATCCATAGCAGGCACTGAAAAATGGCCTGGAGGAAGGAGCGACTGGCTGTGTTGAAGATGAAACTGCTGACTACGCTGCGGGCTGCCTGAACTCAGATCTGCCTCTCTGCCTCTACTGTCGGTGATATCAGGAACTGTCGACTGGTGCCCTCCTCTTCCAGTCTCCGCCGAAACTCTGATCTTAGGTCCTCTGGGTCATAGTTCAGTCCTCATATACCAACGCTTGATGGAAGACCTGATCAAACGTCTCCAAGCAATGACACACTACTTGACTGTAGAGAGCGAGACACAAGACGTTCTGGAAATGGCGAGCCTTCCTCTTCTCGTCATTGGAGAGATAAGGAGCGAATCTGGAAAGATCCAAGAAATGAGACTCGTACTGAGACACCGACATATCTCCTTGGACCAGAGTCTCGAACTCCATAGCCTTCTGCTCCTGAACATGCTCGGGTAAGAACTTTTGATCGAAACGGACCATAAATTCCTCCCAATTCTAAACAAACCGAGGCCTAGCCATCCTCGACACTGATGACCACCAATGTCGGGCTTTGCCCTGTAGAAGGAAGGTAGATAAGGAAACTCTCTGATTAGCTAGACACTGCATAGTGTCGAATTTCCTCTCTATCTCCATGCGCCATAACTCAATGGCAGAAGGGTCAGGCTCACCCCTGAACCTCGAGGGATCAAGTTTCTGGAACTCACGAAATATCACGCTTGCATGTGATAAGTAAGACTGGACAAGAACCTGGGTGATAGGCTGATGGGACTAAAGGACAATAATGATGACCTGCATCATCTATTGAAAATGCTCAACCCCAACCGAAACCATAGGATGAGCAGGGGTGGCACTCGCCTCAGGCGGATGCACGAGTGTGGCAGGAGCTAGAGCCTTAGAAACTAGAAGAACAGGCTTGAGTAGCGGAATAGGCGCCATAGTGGGCAGAATCAAGTCCTCAGGAACTGGGTCCTCAATAGTGGGAGTTAGATGTGCTCGGGTAGAACGGGTCACTCGAGCAGGATGAGAACCACAGTCAGACGCACCACGACCACGAGTGCCCCACTTAGACGACATCATCTACAAAAGAACAAGGATAATGATGTATTGGATCGGAATATTGCAGGTTCAAAATAAAGGAAGGTTCTTGGGACACTACTTATCCTAAGCTCGCAGTAGATATGCAATTTATCCCAAGTTATTCTAACTCCTGTCACGCCCCAGACTCGGTGACCAAACTCGTAAGGAATCTAATAGATGGTTCCGACTGCAACAACATCCGTAGCACCCCATTCTCAACTCCTATCACATCTTCCAATCCTGGGATCTTATAAGGAGGATTTTCATATCACAATTCTAAACCAAATCAAGCATACCCATGATCATAGAAAGTAAATCTCAGAAAATAAATAAGAAACACACTGTAAACTCCACTAGGAATTTAAACTTTGCATGTAAAAGGCTCGAAAGGAAATACAAATATAAAAGAAGGGAAGGAAAGGTCTGCAATAGGTCCTCAACTCACGCCAATCCATCCATAGCTCCTCCACTACTACGCTGACCTAGGATCTCCTGCACACATCAATCATGCATAAGCTTATAGAAAGCTTAGAGGGCGGTATAAGTGTGTGACAATTCTGTTTAGAAAAATAAGGAGAATGCAGAAGGAACCATGAATGAAACTAATACCACTAGTCGTACCGAGGCTAAGCTATGAATGCAGTAAGCCTTACCAAGGCTTAGTAATGCGATGCATGAATATTGGGTGTCCAACTAGGGCGATGTAATATAAGGCTTATACAACCGATGTAAATGCAATGCGAAGTAATGTCAGTCCTCATATCCAATCCGCATATCAAATACAGTTCTATCAAAAGGAATCCACCGGGATCAAGTACACTACTGGATGACTACAGCTCTGCAAGACCCGCACAATCAAACGAGCGCAGGAAACCTCACTACCTGCCTATGGATAACCAATCTCTAGCAAGGCTCGATGGTAGCGGACCCATTTCACGAGCTGGTCAAACTCAGCCTAGCTATGCCCCCTCACTCAGACGGGTAAGGCTAAACCCCATCTCGACGGACCTCGGAACAGTGAGAGTCATAGCTTAATGGTGTAAGGCACTCGGGACTCATGTTTTTCACTCTGTCTCGGCGTTGAGGCATTCCCTCGGTACCGTGTAAGTTTAGGAGCTTTCACCCAGGGATATCCTATGACCCCAAATGCTCAAAAATCATTTTCGGTGGCCACACACGACCATCCACGATATCTCTATAGATGCTACGGCCTTGATGAAGCAAGGGTGAATATCCACATGTTATGCAATGCTACAAGCATGAATCACACAATCATCCATGCATCAATCCCAAGCATCCACTGTGCTCGAGAGGGTAAACTCCATCCCTCGGGGAGATACCATCATGTCTTAAACAAAGGCACAACCATGGCCAATCATACCTCAACCAAGCATGCATATGATGTGTTTGGGTGCCAATGAGGTGAATAAGAAGGTGCACTCTCTACCTAACCAACAAGGTCTAGGTACTTAACCAATTCCTTATAAGGAATACTACCTCTAGTGGGGGCCCATTTACCTGGGGTAGCACATGAGACTAAGTACACAAAGGTAGGGCCTAGATAATATGAGAAAGAGCCTAGCAAGGGACTAAGGTGGGAATTCAACCACACTTAGCAAGTAATGGACCTAGAGGGGTCCAAATGGGGACTTTCAACCACCATTGCCCCAAGGCATCTAATCCACAAACCGCATAAACATAAGGCCCAAGGCTCATATCCAAACCATATGCACATAGGTCCTATAAAAGGCATAAGGAAGTAGGCCCAATACTAGCTCTAACAATCATGGCCCAAGGAGGGGAAATAAGGCCGAAAGCCCCAAGTCCCATTGGCCACAAGACCCATACATTTAGGTGAACTTAAGGGGCAGCCCATGGGAACAAATACATCGCCCAAAAAATAAGTCTAAATTGGGTGGAATGGGCCCTTATACATCAGCCTAAAAACTAGCACATTTAAGTGGGCAACCAAGGGCCCAACACCACGTTTATATAGCCCACAAGTCCATCTAAATGGTGAAAATCAGCCCAACGTATGGCTGGGCCAAGGTGGGACATTCTGTCCCACTCCGGGCCCACTAGAAAGTCCTAAAATCTGGTATATAAGTTTAGGACCCACAATTAGTCATCAAAGGTGGCCTAAAACAAGCACCGATTAAGCCCAGAATATTCTAGAGAACAGGTGAGAAACAAGTACCCAAAACCTCTCAATGTAGTGGGCCCCCAATTCCAATAAAATTTTCAGCCATATAGTGTATATTTAAATGGCCATGGCTGGACTTTCAATCCAACAAATCTTTTGGGCCTATTGAGGCCAAGAAACATGTCAAAATACTTGGGAGTTACTCCCACAGTGTCCATCCATACATCATAGGGGCCCCACTAAATATGGAGATGGGTATTTAGCACTCAGCAAGGTGGGTCTTCTACTAGACTGTAGGCCCAACAGTAGCCCCAAAAGGGCAGGGGTGCCTGTAACATCCCGAAAATCGGGGGTCGGGTAAAAACCCGACTCCCGAGTTCCAGAACGTCACTTATGCAACATAGATAATGATAAATGCATGTTGTCTGTAGAATGGCATTAAACAAGATTGAGACTAAGCCAAAACAATATATCATACTCCAGAGACAGTTAAATTAGTAAGCGAAAGACTGTGATAAATACATAAAATACATAAGTAATTGTAAGTCTCCAGAGTATGAACATGTTACCAGGTTAATTAAATACATGTATACTCCAAAAATGGAAAGAAAAAAATATACATGAGTTCTCCAAAAATATAAAATGACAAGTGTCAAGGTGTCTAATCAACCTCCCTATAATCCCGTCGATCAGAACACGCATAAAGGAGGGATCCTCCTCATCATCATCAAGTCCGGCTCTGCCTCACAAGCAGCGCCATCATCTGCAACTACAACCGGGTCTGGTGGGTGTCCAGAAACACCATCCCGTAACGTGGGAGTGAGTGATCAACTCAGTGGGATAATTGAACAAAGATTAGCATGTTATCAAATCAATCACGCGATAATAGTAAAGTAATCAATCAAATATTCCTAGATACTGTTGTTAATGCATGCATGAAATGACATGATGGATGGCCTCACCGACATACTCCCTCATACAGCACCATCTTATGCCCGTGACATGCTTGCATTCCTCAGTGCTCCACATCTTCCAGGCACATGTAATGCGATATGGATAATGATTACCGAGTTGTTATTAGTATTTCATTCAGCAGTATTGGGAAACTAAGGTACTTCTCTTATATCAATCCCAACACAGATCCTGTCTAGGGTCGTCACTCCTAGAAATCTCATACGATATTATATTTGTAGGTCGCTGCAAGGGCTGCCAGGGCTGTTGCTCGCACTCGTTGCACCTCTCCCCCATCACCTTATAAATACAGGCCTAATGTACTCTCGTCACTAAGGAAGGGTCGTCGCATCCCGTAGACTCAGAATATACTCGTGGTCACTACAAATGGCTCGTCACCTGATCAGTGTAGGCCGACAGTAAGAATATAGTGTCCCATACCACCATAATCTGCTCACGAGTCATAGGTTCTCACTGGTCACTACGGAGAGGTATGTGGCCCCAGCGTAGGACGACAGCTCGACCACGGTGTCCCATACCACCATACCCAGCTCATGAGTCTTTATGAATCAAGGTACCATGGTTAACAGGGTTTTTAATGGTAAGTTCAATACCCTAGGTTTAAGCAGTTGTGACTCATACAGGGTAGACATACAATGGCCAGTCGGGTTATTCGATGGGCTCGACTAGTACGAGCGCATCTCAAGTCGAACGACATGAAGTGCATGAAACACTTCGTGTGGCCTAACCACTGCCGCCAACTCAAAACACGACTCGCGTTCATTGACGCGTCCTTTCTGGCAAATAGAAGACAACCACAAATCAGATCCATTACCGACTGCCTGGACTAACGTATAGCCCCAAACAATTGAATATCAACATGAGTAATCATATGAGAGTAGCAGAAATGAAATACAACAATGTAAGCATGTTGACACATGTTATAACATACAACTTAAGAAAATCATCCAACACATGCATTTCATGTATATAATGAAATCAATACATATAGCCAACATGTAGAAAATCATATACAACATCATATGGATTGAGAATTCATTCTCGAAACCAATCTAAAATACCATTTACTCAATACATACTAATACAAACATTTATACAAACACTTAGTCTACACACCTTAGTTTACACAGCGTATGTTGACCCAAAGTGCGCATTAGGGCGAATCTCTTCGCCAAACAGATTATACACGCATACATAATATCATAACATGATGAATTTATAAGTCAAGCATTTCAGAAAAATACGGACGTATGCGGTATTTTTGATAAATGCCTAAAATACCCTAAATCTCATATTTACCATACGTTTACGAAACGAAAAATAGACAGCATGTTGTACATGTCAAACGGCATTGCCGTCAATAATCTACTATTAAACGACATTGAAAGCTTTGAAATCAGTCAATCAAAGTGTCTAAAATCCTCACCTTTTTCCCTAGACGTGTATCGATTCGATTTGAACGTATGCGCTTCGTCAACGGCACTATGACGACCTATATCACAAGACACATAAGCTACATCGCTACTTGTAATAAAGGAATCCTAAAACAGTAAGTGGTTAGGATTTGTCTTACCTAGAAGTGCGTTGGAATCACCGGGAAAGTGATTTGAACGCAGTGAATGAGCACGGGTAGCAGCTGTAGCAAGTGGCGGGAAATCTCTCCCACAACTCTCTCACAATCTCTCACTTTTTCTCTCTCTTTCTAGGGTTTACTCCAAATTTGGATGAGAGAGATATGAAGGGGTTTAAGGCCCTTATATAGGCCAAAACCTAACCTAAATAGACTTGGGAACAAGGTATACTTGGGTTATAGCCAAATCAGGACTTTTTCGATCCAAAAGAGCGTTTCGGGAGGTCCTCTAGCCGAACGCGGTTGAACTTATGCTCATGCGTATCGGATCCTACTCACCCGAAGTTTTCAGACCGGTAGAGTTCCCAGATCGCACGTGGCGGTCCAGTTTCAGTTCAACGGTCACGGAGAATCGATTAAGGATTCCAAGTATACTAACCTGAATGAGAAATGTTTCCTGATCCGAGGGTGTAATTGGGTCAGATTTCGACGGTCTGAATGCTTATACTGATCCTGCAAACGAAACGTGCCAGCTTTATTTAAATCCCATTTAATTTTAAATGAATTTTACTCTTTCTCACACTCCCTGCTCCAGGCTCAATGAAATAACCTCAGAGCATCGGTTGGGCTTGATTTTCGAAACGATTGTCAAGTCCAGCTAAGCGGTCATAACGGTCTAAGATTGTAGGTATCAGACCTTCGACGCGCGGTCTAGATCCAATACAAAGTTTCAAAGGGTTCCTGAGAACAAACTGGTTTAGAGTTTGATCTTAGATTTTAGGGTAACGTAGCGTCAATGATTCTAGACGTTTTGGGTCTTACAGATCGTATTTAAAGTGGTTGGTGCTAATTTCATAGGTAATCTAGTGTGGCGCTGTCTAATTCACATTAAATTCTAAAGAATTAGGTTCTACATGATTTCTTTAGCTTTGAAATTGGGTTCTGAGAGGTTACCAAGGTGTTATGGTCGACCCATTGCCTAAGGACGTCTAATCTCAGGTTGGTAAAAATCTGAGGTGTTACAATCTACCCCCCTTAAAATAAAATTTCATCATCGAAATTTGCTAAGGGTAATGAGTCCCTAGAGTGACTTTAGTATTGGCATTCTAAGGAAGGTTCAGATCTTGTTTAGTGACCTAACCTTACGTATAACCTAAATCAACTGTTTCGATCCTGGGCCAGTGGGGAAGAGGCCAACCATGCTTCCGCTGCGCTACTCTGATCCAACGGTTGCATTGGTTGACCTAACTAGATTGGGCTCAAAATATTCTACACCCCTTAAAACTTAGTTCTACTTAAGGTTCAAGAATCTATGTCTCGATCCGTATATCGAAACGAGGTGTAACTTAGGGCCTATCTTTCACATGAAATGGGAAACAACCTCTCACTACATTGGTCTTCCTTTGCTAACGATGTGTTCTATGGCATTGGTACGTATGGTTGTAGAAAAAAAAGCTGAAGTGACGGGTGTTGTGGTTGATTTCAAGGACGGATGTGAGTTTTTGGCAAGAGGTCTAATCTCAATTAGCTGTATGTCCTCAACATTTCCTAAAGGTAAAGAAATAACTTTTGGTTGTAGGTGGTCGGGCCAACATGGAAGAAAAGTTGTGTAGTGGGTCTGAGCTGGATACATTGAACCTTCTGTCTAATCAGGACAGAAAACTCATTGTATCAGTTCTTAATCCGAGTGATGCCGATCTTCTGCTTGATCAGAGCATTGGATTCATTGGTAACTACTAGGATTAAGAAATCGATTCAAACCGCAAATACATTGCTTACATATACAGTTCCTTTACTCTGTGTTCCCGAATGCAATAAGTCTTTGGAAAGGAAATTCTAAGGGGCGTGCTAGTTTATTCTAAGTTCAATCTGAGGGATTTATAAGTTTTCCCTGAGAGTGAAAGGTTCTAAGTTAAAATAACTTTCCTAAGGGTTATAACAGAGGTCTATAAGTATTAAGGGAATCTATCGAAGGAATGAGGTTCTACTCCAACCAAATCTAACCTACTATTCCTTAACATATACAGGCTTTACACTACTTAAGGTAACTAATAGACTAGTCTGTAACCCCAAGCCTGAGCTTATTCGCTAAATGGTTTCATACCATTTCTAATACAGGGAATTTATTCTATCGCTTAGAGTCAAGATTGTCTAATTAAAATTTGATTTCCTATATCATCAGATCTTCTAAATCTAGGATTACCACTCCAAGTCAAAAACTCTAAGGGCATATGTGGCCAGTAGTCTCAAGTTGTGTTAAATGGGACTGCTTTCCTACCCTCACCTAGAATTGGGAGTGACATGTTTAGTAGGTGGGTGGTTGAGATTCAGATCAATTTCACGGGCTCAGGAAAATGGATCTTGCGTTGGAAAACGTGAGATGTAGCATAGCAATACACAATCCCTCAAGCATTCCACACACTTCATAGCGAAAGGGTCTGCATGCATTTCATTAAATATAAAATTTGTCACAATACAAGAGATATATTCTTACATGCATCATGACAAGAAACACATGGAAAACTAAGTTAGCCAAGGCTACAACTGCAACATAAAGAAACTACTAAGCCTTCTCAGGCTCACACACAGAAAACATAAAAACAGCTAACTACGACCAACAAGCGACTAAAATCTAATCGTTAATCTGAGTCTGGCGATGGAGGAGGGGCACCCTTATCCTGCAGACAACACAGGATGGCCCTCAAAGTGCTAGTCACCTTGCCAAACGTTTACTTCATGACGGCCTTGGTATCTTCGAGATCTTGTTTCACTTCGGCCCGAAGTTCCTGGACTTTCCGTCGCAAGGCAACCTGACTCTCCTCAAGTCGGGTTATATGAGCATCCCTAGTAGCCTGAGTCGCAATAAGAGGACTCTCATCAGTATCCTGAGCCTCCTCTTCCTCTTCTTCCTAGACTTCTTCCTCTATTTCTGCCCCAGCTTCTTCTTCACTAGCATCCTCTTCACTCTCATAATCGCTCTCACTGTCATCATCAAGCTGAGCCTCATGCTGCCGAGGCCCTATCTTCATCTGGTTCATGGTATCCTCATCAATGAAGTGAATCGGCACAGGCATCTCCGGCCCAAGTCTGTAAGCAAACTCAAGCGCGATCTTGCATATGAGTCAACCAAAAGGAAGTGACGCAGACGTTCTTCTCCACTTCGCTACGAGGAAGATCTGTCGCAACACAAAGGTGGCCATGCATACATACTCTCCCTGGCCAACCTGATACAGAAAGTCGACCATGAGACACGTACATTCACTACGGTTGGTCGACCTGGGACACACATTGAACGTGCAAATGTGGTGTAACAGACGGAAATCAGCTGACATATGGGACACTGAGAGGCTCTTGTTACGCTGCCACAGAACCAAACTACCACATAAGAACCTGGTGCGGCGATTTTCCTCACGAACACTCTTCAGATTCTTAGCACTTGGATGAACTTCACCAAGAGGCACCTTTAGAATGCGAGCTATCAACCGAACATCGATCGTGGCTTCCCGGTCCCTATCAAAGGGAATCCTAAACTGTAATGGCTCTAACGTAGGATTCCAGATATGAGCATAGAAGGCACGAATAGTGCTTACATTCGCTCAATACTGGGCTTCAAAGAGCGGACCCCAGCTGGCAGCTTCAATGCGTTCAAATAATAGAAATTCACCAAAGAGCCGCTCATCCACATGTGCCTCAAACAGAACCTTGCAATCAGTATACGCACCATGAGCCAAGTCTGCCAACAGTGCATGCCCTATGTGAGCACGGGGATCCAAATCCCGCTTCGTATGCAGCTCTCTGCCAACACTTGGACTAGCGGCGGTGCTTGAACTAGCAACGCCACCTCTCGGCTTCCTCGTTCGTGAAGGGCGACTAGGCCCAGCTTCATCCGCGATGGTCTTCCTCTTTCCCATGAGAGAGAGGATGGTGGAGAAAGAGAAAAAGGCTAAAATAGCCTCAACAAAAGCCATGGAAAATGTGGGATATGGGGAGAAATGGTTGCCCGAATGGACTGAATCGAATCTAGGCCCTGTAGAGGGGTAGATCAGGCTCCCAAAGGCTGGATTTTCAAAGGGAAAGGAGAACAATAAGTGGGAATGGAGCTCACCCAACTTTCAGCCTAGAATGGAGGTTGTAAGAGCTTCCACGGATGAGAAATGAGAGAGAGAGGACTATGAACAGCTGCAAATGGATGGGTTGGCGTCGGTTTAGGGAGAAAATGAGATTGGGGACGTTTGGCACCGGGATTTGAGAGGGAAAATAGGAAAACAATGGGAAAGGGAGAGCTTGGGAACGTGAAATGTGAAGGAGGTAGGGTTTTTGGGGGGTTTCAAGGTGCGACCCACATATAGGAGGGGTGTCCTAACCCTTTTTGGGCGTCGGCCCGAATTTCAGCCCAAGTGGGGCCTACCGTACGGCGATCCCTCACCGAACCGGTGAGGTCCTCACTGGTGAAGTTGTAAATCGGCAACTCCGGCCATATGGGATGGGTTCCCCCTGCCCTGGGGACCCCAAATGTGTGTGGGACCCACCTTGGTTCATTGTCTATTAGCCTATGACTCTGTTTGGGGCGTTTCAGGGCCAATTAGTAAACCAGAATGATTTTATGCATCATGTAGCCTATGATTTTGGGATAGGAGAGGCTAATCCACCCAACTAATCCATTTATTACAAGAAATTCCATAACTGAAAAGTCTAAAAGTCCAATTCTTACATAATTTTACTATTTATAGTAAAATTTTTGTTTAAGTATGATTCGCTATCATTCACACATTTAGATTTATGTGTAGGAAGAAAGGACTTAGAAAAAGTTAAAGAATGGGGTGGTGAAAGGAAGGATTCTGAAGGAATTGGATGAAACGGGGTTTTTAAGCCTTGATATTGAATGTAAGGGTTGTGATTGCCCCATGACCAAAGAACATGCATTTCCGGATTTGGAATTCTTCTGGGATCATCTCAAACCCACCAACTAATGACCTAGAGGTGGGTCGCTTCACGCGACCGACGATATGTTATGGACTCAATCACCGTATAGTCTCACCTGTAGGCGAAACTTGGGACTCTAATGTAGTTTTTAATTTTTCATCACCCCCTTCCTAAGTCAGAGTGCATCAGTGTACGTTGTGTTACCATAACCCAGGTCCAGTTTAATCCAAATCATGCTCTAATACCAACTGTAACATCCCAAAAATTGGAGGTCGGGTAGAAACCCAACTCCCGAGTTCCAGAACGTCACTTATGCAGCATAGATAATGATAAATGCATGTTGTCTGTAGAATGACATTAAACAAGATTGAGACTAAGCCAAAATAGCATATCATACTCCAGAGACAGTTAAATTAGCAAGCGAAAGACTGTGATAAATACATAAAATACATAAGTAATCGTAAGTCTCAAGAGTGTGAACATGTTACCAGGTTAATTAAATACATGTATACTCCAAAAATGGAAAGAAAACAATATACATGAGTGCTCCAAAAATATAAAATGACAAGTGTCAAGGCGTCTAATCAACCTCCCTGTAATCCCGTCGATCAGAACACGCATAAAGGAGGGATCCTCCTCATCATCATCAAGTTCGGCTCCACCTCACAAGCAGCGCCATCATCTACAACTACAACCGGGTCTGGTGGGTGTCAGAAAACACCGTCCCGTAACGTGGGAGTGAGTGATCAACTCAGTGGGATAATTGAGTAAAGATTAGAATGTTATCAAATCAATTACGCGATAATAGTAAAGCAATCAATCAAACATTCGTAGATACTGTTGTTAATGCATGCATGAAATGACATGATGGATGCCCTCACCGACATACTCCCTCATACAGCACCATCTTACACCTGCGGCATACTTGCATTCCTCAGTGCTCCACATCTTCCAGGCACATACAATGCGATATAGATAATGATTACCGAGTTGTTATTAGTCCTTTCATTCAACAGTATTGGAAAACTAAGGTGCTTCTCTTATATCAATCCCAACACAGATCCTGTCTAGGGTCGTCACTCCTAGAAATCTTATACGATATTATATTTGTAGGTCACTGCAAGGGCTGTCATGGCTGTTGCTCGCACTCGTTGCACCGCTCCCCCATCACCTTATCAATACAGGCCTAATGTACTCTCGTCACTACGGAAGGGTCGTCGCATCCCGTAGACTCAGAATACGCTCGTGGTCACTATAAATGGCTCGTCACCTGATCAGTATAGGCCGACAGCAAGAATATAATGTCCCATGCCACCATAATCTGTTCACGAGTCATAGGTGCTCACTGGTCACTACGGGGAGGTTTGTGGCCCCAGCATAGGCTGACAGCTCGACCACGGTGTCTCATACCACCATGCCCGGCTCATGAGTCTTTATGGATCAAGGTACCATGGTTAACAGGGTTTTCAATGGTAAGTTCAGTACCCTAGGTTCAAGCAGTTGTGACTCATACAGGATGGACATACAATGGCCAGTCGGGTTATTCGACAGGCTTGACTAGTACGAGCGCATCTCAAGTCGAACGACATGAAGTGCATGAAACACTTTGTGTGGCCTAACCACTGCCGCCAATTCAAAACACGACTCGCGTTCATCGACACGTCCTTCATGGCAAATAGAAGCCAACCACGAATCAGATCTATTACCGACTGCCTGGACTAACGTATAGCCCCAAACACTTGAATATCAACATGAGTAATCATATGAGAGTAGCAGAAATGAAATACAACAATGTAAGCATGTTGACACATGTTATAACATACAACTTAAGCAAATCATCCAACCCATGCATTTCATGTATATAATGAAATCAATACATATAGCCAACATGTAGGAAATCATATACAACATCATATGGATTGAGAATTCATTCTCAAAACTAATCTGCAATACCATTTACTCAATACATACTATTACAAACATTTATACAAACACTTAGTCTACACACCTTAGTTTACATAGCATATGTCGACCCAAAGTGCGCATTAGGGCGAATCTCTTCGCCAAACAGATTATACACGCATACATAATATCATAACATGATGAATTTACATGTCAAGCATTTCAGTAAAATATGGACGTATGCAGTATTTCCTATAAATGCCTAAAATATCCTAAATCTCATATTTACCGTACGTTTACGAAACGGAAAACGGACAACATGTTGTACATGTCAAACGGCGTTGCCGTCAATAATCTACTATTAAACAACATTGAAAGATTTGAAATCAGTTAATCAAAGCGTCTAAAATCCTCACCTTTTGCCCTAGACATGTATCGATTCGATTTGAACGTATACGCTTTGTCAACGGCGTTATGGGGACCTATATCACAAGACACATAAGCTACATCTCTACTTGTAACAAAGGAATCCTAAAACAGCAAGTGGTTAAAGTTTTTCTTACCTAGAAGTGCATTGGAATCACCGGGAAAGTGATTTAAACGCGGTGAATGAGCACGGGTAGCAGCTGTAGCAAGTGACGGGAAATCTCTCCCACAACTCTCTCACAATCTCTCACTTTTTCTCTCTCTTTCTAGGGTTTACTCCAAATCCGGATGGAAGAGATATGAAGGGGTTTAAGGCCCTTATATAGGATAAAACCTAACCTAAATAGACTTGGGAACAAGGTATACTTGGGTTATAGCCAAATCGGGACTTTTTCGATCCAAAAGAGTGTTTCGGGAGGTCCCCTGGCCGAACGCGGTCGGACTTAAGCTCATGCGTATCGGATCCTGCTCACCCGATGTTTTCAGACTGGTAGAGTTCCCAGATCGCACGTGGCGGTCCAGTTTCAGTTCAGCAGTCACGGAGAAACGATCGAGGATTCCAAGTATACTGACCTGAATGAGCAATGTTTCCTGATCCGAGGGTGTAATTGGGTCAGATTTTGACTGTCTAAATGCTTATACTAATCTCGCAAACGAAACGTGCCAGATTTATTTAAATCTCATTTAATTTTAAATGAATTTCACTCTTTCTCACACTCCCTGCTCCAGGCTCAATGAAATAGCATCAGAGCATCGGTTGGGCTTGATTTTTGAAACGATTGTCAAGTCCAGCTAAACGGTCATAACGGTCTAAGATTGTAGGTATCAGACTTTCGACGCACGGTCTAGATCCAGTACAAAGTTTTAAAGGATTCCTGAGAACAAACCAGTTTAGAGTTTGATCCTAGATTTTAGGGTAATGTAGCATCAATGATTCTAGAGGTTTTGGGTCTTACAGATCGTATTTAAAGTGGTTGGTGCTAATTTCACAGGTAATCTAGTGTGGCGCTGTCTAATTCATGTTAAATTCTAAAGAATTAGGTTCTACATGATTTCTTTGGCTTTGGAATTGGGTTCTGAGAGGTTACCAAGGTGTTATGGTCAACCCATTGCCTAAGGACGTCTAATCCCAGGTTGGAAAAAATCTGGGGTGTTACAGTGCCCCAGGCCTGGGCGGTCCAAGGTAGGAACGCCTGGGCCCTAAAACGCTTACAACAAGGTGGGATCCCACATATCAAGTGGGCCCCACATGGGACGTCGACCTAGGTTGGTCCCAATACACATGGGCCCGATGTACGTGGATGGATAGCGTGGACAAAAGACATACATCATGGTGGGCCAGCCCTTGGACGGTCCATCATGCTGGATGTCCAGTAGGGAACGCTGGTCCAGCTGGTTGGCCCCACATACATGGTCCACATGGACCTCAAATACATCAGAGGTTGGCCCCAGTAAACATACACAAGTCCACCTGGGCTGGCCCCCAAAATCAACTACAACTCAAGAGGTTAGCAAGGTAGCAGAAAATTCCAGTAATGTATGTTGTTGTACCAACTTTGGGCACTCTAATGGAGTGGGTTCGGGGCCTCTAAAACTCTAGAAATTTAGGGCCAAGATCCCTCATCATGTATACAACAAGGGAAAGTCCATAAAGATTGCCCACCATTAAAGAAAATATTTTTAAATTATGGTTTTATGTTAGCCAACGTTACTGGAATTTATAGAAAAAAAATCCAGCAACATACCCATATTGGCCCACACTTTTGGAGACCCAAATGAGATCAGTTGAAGCTAAAATTTTGCATGGTTATAGATGTGACATACACCTTCAAAAGTCATATGTTACTTGGCATAAAACTCTCCACCAAAAACCCCAAAATCTGGCCTCAAGTTGACCCAAAAACCTGTCCAGATAGTTTTGGACAACAACATGTGACTGAAAAGAATTAAATATAAAGATTATTTAAAATGGGATTTAATCATAGAAATTCATTAGATGGAACACCCCATTGGGCCCCACATACATCCAGACCTTCCCTAATAACAAAAACCCCTTACATGTGCCCCATTTAGGTGGCTTTTCGGGGCCACATGTCCAAGGTGGACTGTCGTGAACGTACAACCTCCATGGATGGTTTGGATTTTTGTTGGTCCATAAGGTGGGTCACACACACATGATTAGAGGTTATCTACAAGGAAAAAATAAAGATCCGGCCACAAGAGAAGGGTCTCTGCCACATTGAAGCCATTCCCTTCATCACACATGCATATACATTCCATTATACAAGATACACAAAATATACATGGATCATATGATTCTTACTTGGGATCTATGATGGAGATCCAATCTCCATTAAGGATCAAGGGTCTAAATGACCTAAGAATCCCTTATTAAAGGAAGAAAATAGCATGAAGGGATTCATGGAGAATGGTCCCTTGCATGCACATGGGTCCCACAGGCTCCAATCATGAAAAGAAAAGATGCAGAACATCCAAAATACAAAGAAATCTGAAATAGAAAATACATGCACCCACCTCTAAGGATCCAATCTCCAAATATACATTAACATGTACCTCAAGCTTCAAGGGTCATGAATCTATGGCCAAGATGGGTTTGTAATGTTGAGATGGAGGGGAAATAAAGGAGAAAAGGGGCTGGAAATGGAGGGAGATGGGCTGGACGTCCAAGGCTTGCAAGGAAGGAGGGAAGAGGAAATGAAAGAGAAAGGAGAGAGAAAGATAGTTGTAGAGGGGTTATGATAACGTGTAAGGTTGTGGGAAGAAAAAAGTAATGATGGATTTTCTTGTTTAGAGAAGCAATGGTGGGTTTTGGGGAAGAAAACTCATCCTGAGCTGCTAACCTTTAGGTAGGCTAGGTAGTTAGCTAGGGTAACCTTTATGGGAGAAGATGCACTAGGGTGGGCCCCATGGGTAAACATGTACAACCTACTAGGTGGGTCCCACCAACATGATTAAAGGCTCAAAATGATGCGCGCCTACATCTTATATTATACAACTTATATGGAAGCATGAGACGCGGCATCGGAACCGCGTGATTGAGTCAGGTTAACAACTGATATGATACAGAAAATATGACATAGGTTTCACGTCGATCCGAGTCAGGTTAATGTGATTGAACTCAAGGATAGACACAAGCATTATCCAAAGGTCGAGAGTTGCTGGGATTCGACCGGTAGGACCGCGTGACCTAAACAAATGGCATGCATACTTGGGTTAGGGTCTTACAAAGTAGGTTAGAGATTAAGTTGATTTTGGTTTTTTCTACTTCAATTCCATTAGATGATTGTTCATAACCCCAAGTGTAGGGTCACGATATAGTAATAACTCAGTGAGAACGAGGTTGACTTTATTGGGAATGGGGAACACAGTTTAGAACTAATCAAAATCTAACTTGGTTATATGAGTTTATAATGCAGCGATGAAGAAAATGTTTTAAATAATAAAGATAAAAGACTAAGGATTCAGGAATCCACCTATAGTAATCTCAATATTCAATATACTTGATTCAAAGGTAACTCATTTGGATTCGAAGTCCTATCCTATCCAATCGAATGATGAAGTAGTTAAAACTTAATATGAACTTTTCATTAGTTTAATTCACAAATATTCGTCTAAGTCTAATGATTGTAGGAAATTCAATCATCCACCATGCCCCTAGATGATGGTGAACAATGACTTTTACAAATCACATAATTTCAAAGGCAATAAGATCATATCAAAATCTTTCATAGCATCCAATGAAATTTCAGTCACAATAATTATATAAAACTGGAAATATATCTTTATTTAAACTACAACTAAATGGAAGATCAACATATACTTGAATGAAAGAAAAGTAAACATTAAAATAAATTACAGGAGTCATCCCCTAACCTTACCTAAAGAGATTATCCTAAGAAGATTAACATCTTAGAAAAAAATAAAAAGATCAATTAGAACCCGTGAAGAAATCGAAGTCGAAGAACATTATTAGTGCTTCACCACGGCCTTCTCTCCCTTTTTAAACCTTAGAGAAGATGATTTGGAATAGCCTAGGGAGTATTTTAAATAGTTTTGTAACTCAAACTTTCGTACCGCCTTGGAAAATTTCACAAATCAGCTTCAAATCTACACACTTTGCGCATCATTGATGGCAAACTTCGATGTCATTGAAGGTCTTCGATGTCATTGAAAAATTGTCCAAAACTGTCCAGCAAGTTGAGCCCAAAATTCATGAAATTTTTGATGTCATCAAAGTCTATTTTTGAAATTATTTCAGGACTTTCTCTTTTTAGATTCGAAGTTTTAGAATATGATTTTTTACCAACTTTCGGGATTCCTTTTATGCACTTCAAATTTACGATTCTATTCATTCCTCACTAGGTTTCCTTGGATCTTTAGAATGTGAATTATTTATTAATGACTTCCAAATATCCAATTCTTTATTAACTTTTTTTAAGATCTAAATCTATCCTTTTAAGCGCACATCCATCATAGGCTTTCAAATCACCTCTCATGATGAAAATGTATATAATTAAATCAATTAAATATTACGAAAACTAATGTAATTGAAGGGTTAAATATACAATATTTGATCTTAACAACAATATAATGTGTCTAAGGACTATCCCTTTCTAAACCATGAAATAGAATTTCTCCCAATTTAGCATAAAGTTCTTTTGCTCACATCTCTTCAGCACTAATTTCAGGTGATCAAGGCACTCATTGAAGGATGAGCCGAAGACAGAGAAGTCATCCATGAATACCTCTAAAGTTGTCCTACCATATCAGAAAAAAATACTTAACATGCATTGCTGAAATGTGGTAGGAGCATTACATAGTCCAAATTTTATCATTTGATATGTGAAAGTTTCAAAAGGACATGCCAATGTGGTCTTTAATTAATCTTTAAGGAATGTCTCTATTTGGTTATAGCCCAAATACCTATCCAAGAAACAATAGTAGGAATGACCCGCTAACCTTTCTAATATCTGACTAACGAAAGGCAAAAGAAAGTGGTTTTCAACTAGTAGTGACTCTAGTTGGCATGAGTTCATTATCCACATTGGTTACGATAGTGATCCTATACTTTTTAGGTACAACTCGAGTTGGACTCACCCATTGACTGTCAAATATATGGTATATAATACCAACATCCAATAACTTTAACACCTCATCTTTAACCACTTCTTTCATGATAGAATTTAAACAACGTTGTTGTTGTCTAAACATTTTTGCATCATCTTCTAGGTGAATGCGATGAGTACAAATCAAAGGATGAATTCCCATAAGGTCTAGAATCTTGTAAGTGTTATAGTGAATAGCCTCTTGTGATTGTCAAATTTATGGTGACAAAGACACTGTTTTGAAACTTGTTTATGTGATGAACAAAAGATTTATTCAAGACACAAGATTGGCTTCGAGTAGACAATAGCAGTTATTCAAGTTGAAGATCTCGAAGGTGAAGATTTCAAAAGCTCTCAGATTCTTGGAAGCTATTCAAGTTGAAGATCTCAGAAGCTTTTAAGTTCAAGTTTTCAGAAGCTTTTTAAGCTGAAGATCTCAAGTTTAAGAACTCAATCTTCATGATACTCAAGGTCACTGGTATTCAAGTTTCAATGTCCTTACTTCACTATTGAGGTATGAATGACCTTAGGTTGACCTTTAGAGTAGGTCACTTTGGATACATAATCCATATATCTTTTATAAGTGACTTGGATCTGTTCTAAGGCTAGTCCTAGAACTTGTTCGACTAGTCCTAGCACTGTTCGACCTGTCCTAAGTTGTTGAGGATTTTCAAAATTTTTTGGTTATTCTTTGACCAGTCCTGGAGACTATTCGACCAGTCATATGGAACCTATGACTAGTCGAAGGGGACCTTCGACCAGTCGTAGGGTACTCACGACCAGTCGTGCAACTGAAAATCTTATCGCGCCTGATTTTTTCAAAATTCTGTTAGTCCTTCGACCAGTAGTAGAAGCTGTAAGACCAGTCGAAGACGTGATATGCTCACCTATAAATTGAACACAAATTTCAGAGGTTGGATAAGTAATTCAAGTAATATCAAGGCTCCACTCTGAGATAAGTTAGTATTCATTTTAAGCTACATTGTGCTTAATTTTTATTCTCCTTTATTATCTTTCATTATTTAATTTTTTCCTGAATTCCAATCTGATTTGAAAAGAGGAATTGTTGTATTCCTTCTTCTTGGAATTAAAATCAAATAGAGCTACGCCTAATTTGGTTTAATTTAAAATCAATTAGAACTAGAACCATTTAAAGTAAGTATTGGACATTGAACGTTGATTCGAACTTCTACTCCGATTGGTTCTTCTGGGCTGCTACAACGAAGGACAAATTCAGGTATTTTACGTTTGAGTAATTTACTTTCTTTTGGTTTCTTTTGAGTTTCGCTAGAAAAATCTCATTGTATTGGTTATTTGAGGAGAGCTAGAAAAACTCAGAAGTGGGGTTTTTTAATTGTGTAAGCCCACAGATAAAAACACAATTGTAAAGGTTTTTGGTGAATCTGTGAAAACCTACATTGTTAGTGAACGCTAATATCCCTTGTGTGAGGATATTAGGAGTGAAGTAACATTCTATGTGGCTGTTGTATAACAGTTGGTGAACACACAGGCGAACCACTATAATCCCTTGACTTGTGGTTGAATGATTTTTATTTCATATCTTTATTTATTCATTTGAGGGATGTACATGTGATTGTAAATGTTATAATCATTTATTTCAAGCATTGTGGGGAATGTTGTAATAGTTTAGAATTTATTTCTTGCTATTCATTTATCAGCTTGATATTGGATTGTTCCAGTAAGGTTTCCCTACCATTTTTATGGTGCATGGTTGTCCCTAGAACAATACATATTTGTAATTACAAGTTATTCTTCAGTGCAGTTTGTATTTATTTTTTATTCCTCTTCGATTTGAGACTTGATACAAAGACCTTTCTAGAAATCAGGTTGTCCTAACATAAACTCTGGTTTTGGTGTAAGGTTATCCTTAGAACAACATTTGTATCATCCTCTCAAGATCTGAATTTTGAGGTTGCCTTTCAATCTTGCATTGTGATTTATTTTGTTATCTTGTTGGCTATCATATTCCTTTAATTTTCGTTGTTATATATTTTTATTTGGCATAGTCCTTTTTACCCTCCCCCCCCCCCCCCCCCCCCCCCCCCCCTCTAGGACATATAACTAGGCCTTTTCAAGTGGTATCAAAGCCTAATAGCTCATATTTTCTTATTTCTTGGATTTAATTCTTGAGCTAACGATTTTAGCTATTTAAGATGTCAAATTTTGATAGCCTATCAGTCACTTGGCCTCCACCCTTTGATGGCTCCAATTATGCCTACTGGAAAGCCAGAATGAGGATCTTCCTCAAATCAATGGATGAGTGTGTGGTAAGCCATAGTGACTGAATCGAAACCTCCTACCACTGAAGTGACTGGAGTCGACGGTTCAAAATCAATGAGAGTAACTCCTTATTTTTCTTGGACCACCCTTAAGAAAAATGAGAGTAGTGCCAATGCAAAGGCACTAAATGCAATCACTTGCGCACTATCACCGGATGAGTTCAAAAGAATCATATCCTGTGATATGACAAAGCAAGCCTGGGATATATTAGAAATGACACACGAGGGTACTACAATTGTCAAAAAAATCTAAAGTCCAACTCCTCACAACCAAATTTGAAGAAATTTAGATACACAGGATCGATACGTAGAAGAACTAGGAAGAATCCCACGGAGAATACCAAGTTCTCTCTTACTTTCTCTCTCTTAACTTAGCTAGGGTTGAAAATTCGTATGGGATATGAGAATGAGGGTTTAATGCCTTTTTATAAGCCCAAAAGCGACAGAAATAGCCTTAGGGCCAAGGTTTACTTAGTTTATAACCAAATAGGGCTCTTTCTGGTCCAACGGAACACTTCTGGAGGTCCTTTTATCAAATGCGGTTGGACTTAAGCTCATTAGTATTAGATATTAAGCAAGTTAAGTTTTTAGTCCGATCAGGTTCCCAGATCGTCCGTGGCGGACTAGTTTCAGTTCAACGGTCACCGAAACTCGATCAAGGCCACAAGTGTTTTGACATGAATGGGCCACCTTCCCTGATCTGAGGGTGAACTTGAGGCAAAAACTAATGGTTAGAATGCTTAGAAAAGGCGCGCAAGCGACACGACTCAGATTACTTAAATTCATATTTAATTTCTTTAAAAAAGTTTATTTTCTCACACTCTTCTCTCCGAACTCAAGGAAATGGTCTTAGGACATCGTTTAGGCTTAATTTTCAAGGTGATAGTCAAGTCCAACTAAGCGGTCATAGTGGCCTAAGTTCATCGCTATCAGACTTTCGACGTGGGGTCCAGGTCTGATACAAAGTTTCAAAGTACTCCCGAGAGTAACTGGGTTTAGAGTTGGATCCTAGATTTCAGGGTAATATAACGTTAACAATTCTATAGGTTCTAGGTCTTACAGATTGTGTTTAAAGTGGTTGGTGCTAATTTCACAGGTAATCTAGTTTAGCGCTAGCTAATACACGTTAAATTTCTAAAGGATTTGGTTCTAAATGATTTCTGCTAGAGGTGGTACTCGGGTCTAAGTATGGATTTTTCTAAGACGTTACATGGCAGATCAAATAGAGCAGTGATATAAGAATAATCATCAAAAACATCACATGCATTCCTCACCATAAACTAGGTAGACCAGGTGATCCAAAAGCATAATCATGACAATAAAAATGTGAATTATATCCAGTCATATTCAAAATATCCAGAAACACAAACTGCCCTAGATTGGCAGTAGTATTACAGTCATCCAAACAAAATTATTAAACCCATTCATGGGTGCCAAAAAAGTATCATCCCAAAAACTATTCGAAACCACAATATGTTAGGTTAAGGGTATGTGAGGATATTTCAAAAAGTGATTACAATATCCACACATTATCTGCTAATGCTGGCACTTTCTAAAGCATACTAGATCCACCAGTCGTTAGCAATTCAAGAATCTATTACATAGAGGGTTGGAGAACTTGTAGCTTGTCCTCTATCCCTAACAATCGTCGTTCACAGTTATGGAGCCGCTTGTCAATTCCAGCTAGGCTATTCAGCAGGTAACGTTCAAGTACATGACGCCAACGATTTGTGACTGATACAGGACTACAGAGGGGTGTCCAATTAGATCCCCAAGGTGTTTCTTCATTTAGCTGCTGGTTACTCACACCGGCAGGTGGAGGACTCTTTGCATGAGAAGAGACGGAGACATACACCTATTGAACTACATCAGGGTTGAACCACACTTCAGGATATACTTTGTTTGATGTTGTCGGCAGTCCTATACAGTGTGGGAGTTTGCAGATGATGGACGAAAATGGAAGGATTTCAAGATGGTCCCCCTTGACTACCTTAATCCGTTGTTCTAGAATAAGAGTTAGCAAACACACACGAACTTCTTGATATACATCATACATGATATTGAGGGTAAAGGGATTCAAGCGATGTCATTGGCATCACATGGGTAGACATTAATACTGAAGTTACTGTGGAGGATTTTGAACAAGGTTCCTAGATGTTTTACCGGAAGTATATTATCATCATATCTAGGAATTGTCACACCCTGACATAGTGCTTAAGTGATCTCCCCCCACCTGGCTAATTCATTTAAACTTCTACTAGTGACTAAGATCCGAGTCATGCCAATGTTCAGAAGATGACCAAGGACCATTGGGGTAATCAGTTTGGAGTGTTGCATAAATTCTAAATGAATACATGGTGGATAATCCCGAATAACATGACAGCAACTGAAAATTTGTTAAATCATGTCAAACTAGTACGGGCCACCCATATTAAGCACATTCTACCAACCAATAATCTCAAATAGGAGATCTAACCATAGGGCTTAGCAGCACTATTAAGAACAATACGACCGACGATCATAACTTGTTCCCAATCGGATTGGTTTTGAGGTGATCTTACATTTTTTTCCTTTATGAGCCTTGGAAGATTTTGAGTATAAGATGTCCTTACCTTCCCTTAACCATCTTCTTTGCTCCACTTGATGTTTAGGGGCCAGCGAGGTAATGAAGGAAACTAGAGGGAAGGAAGCCAAGTGAATTTCTTTCATGTTGTCGGTCAACTTTTTATAGAAGGTTTATCGATGTCATCGATATAGTGCTGATAATATCGAAAAAATGCTCATAAATGCTTTGAAGACCATGTTAATGACTGTTAGGAAAAACCAACAGTAACTTGAAAGTTCCAATAGACACAGGCTTACCTTTCCGAGAGTCGTCGATTACATCAATCATGAATATCGATATCATTGAACTTTGAATATCGATGATATTGACCCGGTCTAGATTTCATAATCCGGCAGTCCAAAACAGCTTGGTTAATTTATGAGATTTAGATTTGCTGTTGATACTTAACCATGAATGTCCTAGTGTGAAGATTTACCTATGAGGATTATGGTCACTAGGATATCATCAATGAGTGCATACGCCAATGGATTTTTTAAGATCATTGCACTATTTGTATCAAGAGGTTTAGTGAGGATATCTGTGAGTTACTTTTCTATGGAAACATAATCCAATGTAATAAACTTATCGTCAACAAGTTCTCAGATAAAATGATGACAGAGGTCAATGTGCTTAGTCCGAGAATGTTGGACAGGATTCTTTGAAATGTTGATCACACTAGTGTTATCACAGAACAGACTCATTACGGATTGTTTGATTCCATAGTCCAACAACATTTGTTTCATCAAAAGGAGTTGTGCACAACAACTTCCTACAACAATGTATTCCGCCTCAGCAGTAGATAATGATATTGAGTTTTGCTCCTTACTCTGCCAGGTGGCCAGACAATTTCCAACGTAAAAACATCCTCCACTTGTCGATTTTTGATCATCCAAATTTCCAGCCCAATCAACATCAGAGTATCCAGCGATGATGGTGGATGTTTCAAATGGATACCACAGTCCAAAGGAGGTAGTGTCTGCAATGTATTTAATGATTCTCTTAACGATAGTCAGGTGAGACTCTTTAGGATCTGCCTGATATCGAGCACATAATCCCACACTAAAAGATATATCAGGATGACTAGTTGTGAAGTATAGTAGGCTTCCAATCATACTTTGGTAGAGATGCTAATCCACACTCTTACCATTTACATCTTTGGAAAGTTTGAGTGTGGTGCTCATGGTAGTGTGGTAGGAACGACCAGATTCAAGACCAAACCTTTTCACCAAATCTTTTACATACTTGGTTTGACAAATGAAGATTCCATCATTTAGTTGCTTGACCTGTAAACCTAGAAAGAAGTTTAATTCACCAACCATACTCATTTCAAATTCTGATTTCATGAGATTGGAAAATTTGAGAGCAACATCCTCACATGTTGATCCAAAGACTATATCATCCACATAAATTTCTATAATAAGAAGTGAGTCCTCTCATGTTTAAGTAAACAATGTTTTATCTACACTTCCTCTATAAAATTTATGGTTCAAAAGAAATTTTGTCAATCGTTCATACCAGGCATGAGGTGCTTGTTTGAGACCATAAGGAGCTTTGTTCAGACGATAAACATAATGGGGATACTTCGGATTTGAGAATCGATTGTTTTACATAAACTTCTTCAGAAAGATCCCCATTAAGAAAAGTTCTTTTTACGTCCATTTAAAATAATTTAAACTTTAATGCACATGTCACAGACATAAGTATTCTAATGGACTCAAGACGGCCTATAGGAGAAAATGTCTCATCGAAATCAATACCTTCTATCTGTGAGTATCCTTGAGCTACAAGCCTTGCTTTCTTCCTAATCACATTTCCTGATTCATCCGATTTATTCTTAAAGACCCATTTGGTTCCAATGACATTAGTATCGAGTGGCCTGAAAACCAATTGTCATACCTCATTTCTCTGAAATTGTTGAAGTTCTTCTTACATAGCATTAATCCAGTGTTCATCTTGATGAGCTTCCACAATATTCTTAGGTTCAATCTTTGAGGTAAAGCAAAAGTGTTATAGATATTGTCTATCTGTCGTTGTGTTCTCACACCATCATTGGGATCCCCAATAACTTGTTCTCGAGGGTGATCCTTAATGGCGGGTATGTTAGATGATGGTTGGGGTTCATTGGATGATGGATATTTGTTATCAGATTTATCTAGTATGCATGAATCTACATCATCTTCTAGTTCATTCACAGGAGTATCTTCTTCATAAGATTGGTCATCGACCACCACATTGACTGATTCTTGAATGGTGAGGGTCCTTAGATTATACACTCTATAAGAACGACTATTCAAGGCATACCCAAGGAAGATACCTTCATCACTTTTAGACTCAAAATTCCCTAGGTGATCTCTATCTCTTAAGATATAACATTTACTTCCAAAAACTCAAAAATATTTCACACTAAGTTGTTTCCTATACCATAGTTCGTATGGAGTTTTGTTCAAACATGCTCTAAGATATACTCTATTTATGATGTAGCAGGCAGTATTGACAGCTTCAGCCCAAAAAAATTTTGCCATATCTTTTCCGTTTTACATAACTGACCCCATTTCCTGCAATACTCAGTTTTTACTCTCATCGACTCCATTTTGTTGTGGGGTTTTTGGAGTTGAGAATTCATGATGAATTCCTTTTTCATTGAAATATTTTTCAAATAGCTCATTTTCAAATTTCTCACCATGATCACTTCTGATGCGAATGATACTATATCCTTTTTCATTTTGAAGTCGTTTAGCCAAGGTCACAAATTCTTCAAAGGCATCTGATTTCTCTCGAAGAAATGCAACCCAAGTAAATCTAGTGTAGTCATCTACTACAACCAGAAAGTATCTTTTCTTACCATCACTTTCTGCTTTTGTTGGACCAATCAGATCCATGTGTAGTAAGTCCAAAGGTTTTGTTGTTACTATGGTGATTGTCTTTTTTTGACCGACTTTTATCTATTTTTCTTTTAGACATTCACTGCAAATAACTTTTTCCTCTTTTATGATCATAAAAAGTCCTCTAACCAAATTTTTTGAGCTAAGCTTGGCTAAATTTTGATAGGAGACATGTCCTAACCTTTGGTGCCATAATTTAGATTCATTTTTTACAGTCATATTATATTTTGAGGATAGCACACTCTCATTTGTACTTTCAATGATATTACAGTTACCATTAGTACGTAAACTTTTTATGAGAGACTTTCTTGTATGGTCTAAGATCCTACACACATCCTTTAAGTAAGTGACCAGATGTTTTTTGTCACAGATTTGGGAGATACTAAGGAGAATATGTTTCAGGCCTCCTATACAAAACATGCTTGATTTTTGAAAGGCCTAGTATAGCTATTATTCCTTGTCCTACAATTTTAGCTGAGCCACCATCTCTAAATGTGACTGATCCTCCATCAAAGTTTGAATACTCGCAGAAGTGATTTTGATTATTAGTCATGTGTCTGGAGCATCCACTATTAAGGTACCATTTTGAATTATTTTCAACTTTCAGAGCAGTATGGATTACAAGGCAATTGTATTGTTCTGTCACAACCTCTGAGAGACTTTTAGTCATGATTCCAACGTCAGTCAAGATCACTCTCTAGGTGGTGAACCTCTTAAAGAGAGACCCTCTCTGATACCAATTGAAATTATGGTAAAGACTACTTTAGTTGAAGTAGGAATATGTCAATATGTCCTAGAGGGGGGTGAATAGGACTTTTTAATAATTTTATGCCAATTTAAAATCCTATCACACTAATCCTAACAATAAGCATATATTAGGATTACATAAGAGTAACTCTACTGGCTTCCAAGCCTGGTAGAGGATCCAATCACAAACTATTTGAGAGATGAACAATATGGAAACCGGTTTATGATGGATATGACTCTATTTGTGTGAGGTATGATCTCAGATAATCAAGAATAAAAATATTAAAGGAAATCATAGAAGAAAATGAATAGCAATCTCAAACATAGTCATTTTTATAATGGTTTGACTACTTGTCTACTCTACTCCCAGTAACCACACTCAACCATTAATGTACCGGATTTTACTAAGGTGGTTTCCCACGGTTCACCCCAAACCTAAGGTTTTAAATCAAGTTCACCTTTAACCTTTACAACTTACTCCTAAGCTGACTGTTTATGCTCTCACGAGCAAGGATCAACACAACGCACCCACTTTTAGGCACACTGGCCAAGGATCTTCAACAAGACCCTAACGGAAGTTTCACACGGTTCACCTTTAACCAGAAGTTTATACTCTCCACAGAGCAAGGGTCAGCATTATGTACCCACCACGTGCACTCCTACCAGAGGCCTCCTAGAGGATTTGCAATGGTGAGAAATAACTTACACCCTATCCTACAAAGGAATAATCACAAGGGTCCTCTGGACTCTGATAACTTATAGATAAGCAGATGAGTCCCTTTTATCTCGTTGATGAAGATCTCCTCATTTGTTGATGAAGAGTCTTCTGCTTCCTTAAAGCACAACTCAAAAGATATACAAAAGCATGACAACGGGTTGGGTCAAGGTTATGATGGAATCCTACTCTCGAATATTTTCCTATAAAGGAGATAGAGTGATTCCAATCATCTATGCATTTAAGGCATCTCAGCTTAATGTTATTCCATTAAGGTGGTAGCTAGAGGATCCTTGAATATAGAAGTTCATTCCCCAATCCACTCTATTGAATATTAATGATGAGGGTGGATTGGAGGATGCAATCCCTTGAAAGAAAGGGCTTTAGGTGTAACACCCCAGAATTTTGCCAACCTGAGATTAGACGTCCTTAGGCAATGGGTCAACCAAAACACCTGGAAAATCGCTCAGAACCTAATTCCATAGCTAAAGAAATCACTTAGGATTAATTCCTTTAGAAATTAAGCGTAAGTTAGCTAGCGCTATGCTGGAGTAGCTGTGAAATTGTCCCTGACCGTTTTAAATACGTTCTGCAAGACCCAAAACTTGTAGAATCAATGGTGCTATAATACCCTGAAACCTAGGATCAAACTCTAAACCCGTTTGCTCTCAGAAACACTTTGAAACTTTGTATTGGATCTCGACCGCGCGTCAAAAGTTTGATACCTACAATCTTAGACCGTTATGACCGCTTAGCTGGACTTGACAACCGTTTCGAAAATTAATGTCAACCGACGTTCAGATGCTATTTCATTGAGCCTGGAGTGAAGAGAGTGAGAATAGGGTTAGATTTGGAAATTTTAATTCAAATCTGGCACGTGACTTGGCACGTTATTATTAAGCATTCTGACCGTCAGAATTCAGCCAAATTAAACCCTCGGATCAGGAAAAATTTCTTTTTCATATCATGAGACTTGTAGACCTGATCTTGGTGCGATGACTGCTGAACTGAAACTGGACCGCCACGTACGATCTGGGAACTGTACCAGTCTAAAAACTTGATGTTTACTAGATCCAATATGCATGAGCTTAAGTCCGACCGTGTTTGGTCAGGGGACCTCTAGAAATGCTCTTTTGGACTAGAACAGCCCCGAATTGGTTAGACCTCAAGTAAATATTGTTCTCAAGCCTAATTTGGAAAGTTTTAAGCTTATGAAAGGGGTTTAAACCCTCACTTCTCTCACCCATCCGAATTTGCTAGAAACCCAAGCAGAGTGAGAGTTTGTGAGAGAAGGTGGGAGAGATCTTCCTGCCACCTGCACCAGCTGCTGCACGTGTTTAAGCCACGCAATCCAATCACTTTTTCGGTGATTTCGCCACATTTCTAGGTAAGAAAATACCCTAACTACTTGCTGATTTGATGTTCCGTCGATTCCTTAGCTAAGTAGCTTATACATCATGTGAAATAAGTCGCCTGTTCGCCGTAGACGAATCATATACGCTCCGTTCGAAACGATACATATAAAGTGAAAGGTGCGGATTTTAGATGCTTTGATTGGCTATTTTCAACGCTTTCAATGTTGTTTAATAGTAAATTATCAACGGCAACATCGTTTGACATGTACAACATGCTGTCCGTTTCCCGTTTCGTAAACATATGAAAAATATGAGATTTAGGGCATTTTAGTCATTTGTAGGAAATACTGTAAACATCCATATTTTACTAAAATCATTGACATGGCTTTTTGTCGCCTTAGGATATTAGGAATGCGTGCATAATCAGTTTGGTGAAGAGATTCATCTAAATACGCACTTTGAGTCGACATACAATATGTAGACTTAAGTGTGTAGACTAAGTGTTTGTATAAATGTTTGTATTAGTATTTATTGAATTAAATGGTGTTGTGAAATAGTTTTGAGATTGAATTCTCAAATAATATGCTGATGTAATTGATTTTATTCATGTTGGCTATATGTATGATTTCATCATATGTAAGAAATGCATGTGCTAGATGATTTACTTAAGTTGTATGTTATAACATGTGTTAACATGCTCACATTGTTGTAATGCATTTCCATTACCTTTATATGATTGCTGATGTGGATTCATAAATGTTTGGGTCTATACTTAGTCCAGGCAGTCGGTAACCGAGTAAATTCGTGGTTGGCTTATCTTTGCCACGAAGGACCCGTCGATGAACGCGAGTCGTGTTTTGAGTTGGCGGCAGTGGTTAGGCCACACGAAGTGTTTCATGCACTTCATATCGTTCAGCTTGAGATGCGCTCGTGCTAGTCGAGCCCGTCAAGTAACCTGACTGGCCATTGTATGTTCACCATGTATGAGTCATAACTGCTTGAGGCTAGGGTACTGAACTTACCATTGAAAGCCCTGTCAACCATGGTACCTTGATCCACAAAGACTCATGAGCCGGGCATGGTGGTATGGGACACCGTGGTCGAGCTGTCGGCCTATGCTGGGGCCACAAACCTCCCCGTAGTGACCATTGAGTACCTAAGACTCGTGAGCAGATTATGGTGGATGGGACACTATATTCTTACTGTCGGCCTACACTGATCCGCGACGAGCCCTTTGTAGTGACCGCGAGCGTATTCTGAGTCTACGGGAGACGACGACCCTTCCGTAGCAATGAGAGTACAGTATGCCTGTATTGATAAGGTGACAGGGGAGCAGTGCAACGAGTGCGAGCAACAGCCTTGGCAGCCCTTGCAGCGACCTACAAAATATACATCGTATGAGATTACTAGGAGTGACGACCCTAGACAAGATCTGTGTTGGGATTGATATAAGGGAAGTACCCTTGTTTTCCAATCTGCTGTATGAAAAGGACTAATAATAACTCGGTAATCATATCACCATCACATTGCATGTGCCTGGAAGATGTGGAGCACTGTGGAAAGAAAGCATGCAGCGGGCGTAAGATGGTGCCGTATGAGGGAGATCGTCGGTGAGGGCATCTATCATGTCATGTCATATTGCATTAACAACAGTATTTAAGAATGTTTGATTTATTGCTTTCCTATTATTCATGATTGATTTGATAATATGGTAATCTCTGCTCTATTATTCCACTGAGTTGATCACTCACTCCCACATTATGGGATGATGTTTTCGGACACCCACCAGTCTCTATTGTGATTATAGATGATGGTGCGGCCTGCGACGCGGAGCCGGACTTGATGATGATGAGGAGGATCCCTCCTTTATACGTGTTCTGAACGATGGGATTACAGGGAGGTTGATTAGATACCGT
The DNA here is from genome assembly GCA_037074715.1 of Magnolia kwangsiensis. Lineage (NCBI taxonomy): Eukaryota > Viridiplantae > Streptophyta > Magnoliopsida > Magnoliales > Magnoliaceae > Magnolia > Magnolia kwangsiensis. Next base: position 101,149,116 of record CM073577.1, on the reverse strand, counting down.
GACACTTGTCATTTTACATTTTTAGAGCACTTATGTATATTCTTTCTTTCTATTTTGCGGTATACATGTATATGTTTAACCTGGTAACATGTTCACACTCTGTAGACTTACAATCAATTATATATTATATGTATGTATCACAGTCTTTCGCTTGCAAATTTAACTGTCTCTGGAGTATGATATACTGTTCTGGCATAATCCCACTCATGTTAAATACATTAACATAGACAACATTCAATCATACACATTTATGTTGCATAAGTGATGTTCTGGAACTCGGGAGTAGAGTTTTTACTCGACCCCAGATTTTTGAGATGTTACAGGTGGTATCAGAGCATGATTTGGATTAAACCGGGCCTGGGTTATGGGCACGCGACGTACGCTGTCACTCTTTTGACTTAGGTGGGTGTGAGGAAAGTTTAGAAACACTCGTAAGACTCCAGTTTCGCCAATAGGCAAAGTTTACTTGAGTCGATCGTTTCGATCGAGTCCGTAACGCATCTAGGGTAGCATGAAGCGACCTAAGTAGCTCCTAGGTTGTAAGTAGGTGGGTTGAGATGTTCTATGAAAGGTTATAAACTTGGAAATATGAATCCTTGGGCTGTGGGGCAACCACAACCCTTACATTCAATCGCTAGGGCTTAAAAATCCCGTTTCACTCAATTTCTTCAAAATTCTTCCTCTCACCACTCCATTCTTCAATTATTTCTTAGTATTTTCATGTTAGGCATTGATACTAATGTGAAAATGATATAAAATTATACTTAGGCAAAATTTTCTAATGAATAGTAAAAATACACAAAAATTTATCATTTGGCCATTCTAAATTTGCAATCTTTAGCAAATAATGAGCTAGATGGATGGATTAGCTCCTCCTACCCCAAAATCATATGCTATATAATGGGTAAATGTATTCTGGTTTACAAAATGGCTCCAGAATTCCATGAATGAAAGTTTAGACCTCCCTAGGTCAAAATACTATGATCTGGGGTGGGGCCCATATATATTTGGGGTCCCTAGGGCAGGGGGGACCCAACCCATGTGGTCCCGCCAGCCGGATCTGGAGATGGTCGTCGATGCCATCGCCGATCTGGCGATGCATCACCGACCGGTGGGCCCCATTTGGGCCATGCTTTGGGCGGACACCCTATAAGGGGTAGGGGAGGTCTCCTATAGGTGGGCCGCACCTTGAAACCCCCTAAAAAGCATACTTCCTTCACAAATAGCCCCTCCCAAACCTCCATTTTCATTTTTCTTGCTGCCACCCTTTCAAACTCGGTGTCAAATCACTTCCAATCCTTCTTTCTGCCAAAAACGACGCCTGTCCATCCTTCCATTGTGATTAGTAACCCTCTCCCTCTCCGATCTCGTCGTTGGAAGCTCTCACAACCTTCATGCAAGGCTAAAATCGTGTGGAGCTCCATTCCCCTTTATAGTTCTCTTTTTCCTTTGAAAATCAAGCCTTTGGGAGCTTGATGCATCCCTCTACAGGGCCTAGATTCGTTTCAGTCCATTTGGGCAACCATTTCTCCACATTTCCTCTGCTTTCCATGGCTATTGTTAAGGCTGTTTTAGCCTTTTTTCTCCCTTTCCATCGTCCTCTCTCTCATGTCCCTTTTACTTGATCCTCAAACTCGTGGAAACCTGCTTACCCATCCCATTTCTCCACGTTCTTCGCTTGTTTGATTACTGTTTTAAGGATTTCTGTGTTTTGTTGTTGTTGGGTCTAGTGATGTCATGGGTAGAAATGTGTTTGCGTAATGTTTTGGTCTTAATATAGCCGAATGCATTCCTGTCATAATTCATGTGGAACTTTATTCCATATATTGTGACATAAGTTGTCAAATGAAGTGCATGCCGTTTCGTTCGCTGTAAGGTATTGTCCCTAGATTGGGTATATCTTGTGGTTTCCACTGTCATGTTGTAAATCCCGGGATTAAGCCTACAAAATTAGTTTTTATCCCACCCCACCCTCCTACTAAGCATGTCACTTCCAATCCCGCCATGGGACTAGGAATGTAGTTCCATTTAATACAATTTAATGCTACTGGCCACATAGGCCCTTGGCATTTTGGACCTAGTGTTAGCACTCCTAGATTTGAAGGATCTGACGATATAGGAAATCCAATTCCATTTAGATAATCTTGACCCTAAGCGATAGAGCAATTCCCTGTATTAGTAATGGTATGGAACCATTTAGCGTATAAACTTAGGCTTTGGATTATAGCTACTGAGTTACAGACTAGTCTATTAGTTACCTTAAGTAGTGTAAAGCCTGTATATGCTAAGGAATAGTAGGTTAGATTTGGTTGGAATGGGACTCCCTTCCTTGGGTAGATCCTCATAACATTCCTAGGCGCCTTTAGTAACTCTCAGGAGGCTTATTTACCTTAGAACTATTCATTCTCAGGGAAAACTTCTACATCCCTAAGATTGAACTTAGAATAAACCAACACACCCCTTAGAATTGCCTTCCTCAAGGGCTTATTACATTCGGGAACGCGGAGCAAAGGAACTGCACGTAAGCGATGTATTCGCAGTTTAACTTGACCTCTTAATCCTGGTAGTTACCAATAAATCCAATGCTCTCATCAAGCAGAGGGTCGGCATCGGCTAGGATTAAGAACTGATATGAAGAATTTTCTGTCAGAGTCTCGGCAGAAGGTCAATGTATTCAGATCAGACCCACTACACAACCTTTCTTCTGTGATGGCCCAACCACCTACAACCAAACGTGATCACATTACCTTTGGAAAATGGCGAGGACTTAAAGCTAGTAGAGAATTAGACATCTTGTCACCAACTCATACCTGCCCCTGAACTCAACCGCAATAGAGATTAGACTTATCTCTATCACCATAGATACCAATCCCATAGAACGCATCATTAGCAAAGGAAAACCAATGTAATGAGAGGTTGCTTCCCAATTCATGTCAAGGATAGCCCCTAAGTTGTACTTCGTTCCGATATATGGAGCGATGCATAGATTCTTGAACTTTAAGTAGAACCAAGTTTTAAGGGGGGTAGAACGTATTGAGTCCAATCTAGTTAGGTCAGCCAATGCAACCGTTAGATTAAAGTGGCGCAGCGGAAGCGTGGTTAGCCTCTTCCCCACTGGCCCAGGATCGAAACAGCTGACTTACGTTCTTAGGATTTGAACCTTCCTTAGAAAAAGTACTCACTACCCTTAGCTAATTTCGGGGACGAAATTTTATTTTAAGGGGGGTAGATTGTAACACCCCAGATTTTTTCCAACCTGGGATTAGACGTCCTTAGGCAATGGGTCAACCAAAACACCTAGGAAATCGCTCAAAACCCAACTCCATAGCTAAAGAAATCACTTAGGATTAATTCCTTTAGAAATTAAGTGTATGTTAGCTAGCGCTACGCTGGAGTAGCTGTGAAATTGTCCCTGACCGCTTTAAATACGTTCTGCAAGACCCAAAACTTGTAAAATCAACGGTGCTATAATACCCTGAAACCTAGGATCAAACTCTAAACCTGTTTGCTCTCAGGAACTCTTTGAAACTTTGTATTGGATCTAGACCGCGTGTCGAAAGTCCAATACCTACAATCTCAGACCGTTATGACTACTTAGCTGGACTTGACAACCGTTTCGAAAATCAAGGCCAACCGACGTTCAGAGGCTATTTCATTGAGCCTGGAGTGAAGAGAGTGAGAATAGGGTTAGATTTGGAAATTTTAATTCAAATCTGACACGTGACTTGGCGCATTATTATTAAGCGTTCTGACCATCAGAATTCAGTCAAATTACACCCTCGGATCAGGAAAAATTTCTCTTTCATATCATGAGACTTGTATACCTGATCTTAGTGCGATGACCGCTGAACTGAAACTGGACCGCCACGTGCGATCTGGGAACTCTACCGGTCTGAAAACTTGAAGTGTACTAGATCCAGTATGCATGAGCTTAAGCACGACCGCGTTTGGTCAGGGGACCTCTAGAAATGTTCTTTTGGACTAGAACAACCCCGAATTGGTTAGACCTCAAGTAAATATTGTTCCCAAGCCTAATTTGGGAAGTTTTAAGCTTATGAAAGGGGTTTAAACCCTCACTTCTCTCACCCATCCGAATTTACTAGAAACCCTAGCAGAGTGAGAGTTTGTGAAAGAAGGTAGGAGAGATCTTTCTGGCACCTGCACCAGCTGCTGCAAGTGTTTAAGTCATGCAATCCAATCACTTTGCCGATGATTTCACCACATTTCTAGGTAAGAAAATACCCTAACTACTTGCTGATTTGATGTTCCGTCGATTCCTTAGCTAAGTAGCTTATACATCTTGTGAAATAGGTCGCCTGTTCGCCGTAGATGAAGCATATACGCTCCGTTCGAAACGATACACATATAAAGTAAAAGATACGGATTTTAGATGCTTTGATTGGCTGTTTTCAACGCTTTCAATGTCGTTTAATAGTATATTATCGACGGCAACGCCGTTTGACATGTACAACGTGCTGTCCGTTTCCCGTTTCGTAAACATATGAAAAATATGAGATTTACGGCATTTTAGTCATTTGTAGGAAATACTGTAAACATCCATATCTTGCTAAAATGATTGACATGGCTTTTTGTCACCTTAGGATATTAGGAATGCGTGCATAATCAGTTTGGCGAAGAGATTCGCCCAAATGCGCACTTTGAGTCGACATACAATATATAAACTTAAGTGTGTAGACTAAGTGTTTGTATAAATGTTTGTATTAGTATTTATTGAATTAAATGGTGTTGTGAAATAGTTTTGAGATTGAATTCTCAAATAATATGCTGATGTAAATGATTTCCTTCATATTGGCTATATGTATGATTTCATCATATGTAAGAAATGCATGTGCTAGATGATTTACTTAAGTTGTATGTTATAACATGTGTTAACATGCTCACATTGTTGTAATGCATTTCCATTACCTTTATATGATTGCTGATGTGGATTCATAAATTTTTGGGACTATACTTAGTCCAGGCAGTCGGTAACCGAGTAAATTCGTGGTTGGCTTATCTTTGCCAAGAAGGACGCGTCGATGAACGCGAGCCGCGTTTTGAGTTGGCGGCAGTGGTTAGGCCACACGAAGTGTTTCATGCACTTCATGTCGTTCAGCTTGAGATGCGCTTGTGCTAGTCGAGCCCGTCAAGTAACCTGACTGGCCATTGTATGTTCACCATGTATGAGTCATAACTTCTTGAACCTAGGGTACTGAACTTAGCATTGAAAACCCTGTCAACCATGGTACCTTGATCCACAAAGACTCATGAGTTGGGCATGGTGGTATGGGACACCGTGGTCGAGCTGTCGGCCTATGCTGGGGCCACAAATCTCCCCGTAGTGACCAGTGAGCACCTATGACTCGTGAGCAGGTTATGGTGGTATGGGAAACTATATTCTTACTGTCGGCCTACACTGATCCGGCGACGAGCTCTTTGTAGTGACCGCGAGCGTATTCTGAGTCTACGGGAGGTGACGACCCTTCCGTAGTAATGAGAGTACAGTAGGCCTGTATTGATAAGGTGATGGGGGAGCGGTGCAACGAGTGCGAGCAACAGCCCTGGCAGCCCTTGCAGCGACCTACAAAATATACATCGTATGAGATTACTAGGAGTGACGACCCTAAACAGGATCTGTATTGGGATTGATATAAGGGAATTACTCTAGTTTCCCAATCCTGCTATATGAAAAGGACTAATAATAACTCGGTAATCATATCACCATCACATTGCATGTGCCTGGAGGATGTAGAGCATTGTGGGAAGAAAGCATGCCGCGGGCGTAAGATGGTGTCGTATGAGGGAGATCGTCGGTGAGGGCATCCATCATGTCATGTCATATTGCATTAACAACAGTATTTAGGAATGTTTGATTTATTGCTTTCCTATTATCGCATGATTGATTTGATAATATGCTAATCTCTGCTCTATTGATCCACTGAGTTGATCACTCACTCCCACGTTACAGGATGGTGTTTTCAGACACCCACCAGTCCCTATTATGATTGCAGATGATGGCGCGGCCTGTGAGGCAGAGTCAGACTTGATGATGATGAGGAGGATCCCTCCTTTATGCGTGTTCTGAACGACGGGATTACAGGGAGGTTGATTAGATGCCGTGACACTTGTCATTTTACATTTTCAAAGCACTCATGTATATTCTTTCTTTCTATTTTGAGGTATACATGTATATGTTTAACCTGGTAACATGTTCACACTCTGGAGACTTATAATCAATTATATATTATATGTATGTATCACAGTCTTCCGCTTGCAAATATAACTGTCTCTGGAGTATGATATGCTGTTCTGGCGTAATCCCACTCATGTTTAATACATTAACATAGACAACATTCAATCATACACATTTATGTTGCATAAGTGATGTTGTGGAACTCGACAGTGAAGTTTTTACTCGACCCCTGATTTTTGGGATGTTACATTAGGTAAATGATCTAAGGTTAAACACTCAAAAGCTCTCTCTTCTTTCTCTCACAGTAACTAAAGACAAGCTCTCTATATATAGGCAAAAAGTTCTAACAGATATAAAACGGTCACATTTATGATAGAGTCCGATATCATCGAGCATGGTCGATATCATCGAGTGTATACTCTCGATTGCATCGACTGGCCGCTCGATGACACAACCTCAAGTGTCATACGCTTTTGAAACTTTTTACTAACTGGTCGAGGGCATCGAAACACGCACCGATGTCATCAGATTTCGAACTCCAATAATATCGATATGAGGATCAATTCCTTGACATTTAAAAAATGAGAGAGACTTAATTTGAAATTTTTCAGGTCAAAAGATATGATCGAGGTTCACTCGATATCATCGAAATTTGAATGTCAATGATATCGAAGGTCTTGTCTATGTATCGATGAATTCATAGAATTTATTAGTCATCTTGCTAAACTGTTTATCCTTTCTCGATGCAATCGATTTGGCTTCGATATCATTGATATTTGAATATCAATTCTATTGGGTGACCCTCGATCTAAAATAAAAATCAGTTGAAAAATATTGTTGGAAAGACTGTGTCCAAGACCGGTATCATAGATGGCCTTCCAATATCATCATTTTTTGAATTCGGAGGATATTGAGGGGTACATCGATATATCGAAGGTCTATATGATTTTCTTATAAAAAATAGGGACACAAATACTCTACTGTCGATTATATCGAGTCTACTTGGATAAACTCGAGATTCAAATATCAATGATATCTATATGGGTATCAATACATCGATAATTCCGTCTAGATGTATATGCAGTTGCTGGACACTTTGTCCTCATTCGATTTTATCGATTGAGCTTTCATGGACATCGACAACACGCATCGATTTTATCGAACCTGATATCGATAAATCGACAGAGGTGGAGAACTTAGAGATTTTCTGATTTTGTAAAAAAAGTTTTCTAACTCAAAAACCCCATGATGCTTTAACCAATTTTAAGGGTTTTATATACCTGGTGTTTTGGAGCATGGGATGTGAGGCTTAGATTTACCTATGGCGAGTTTGGCACACATTCGGTTGAGGCAGACAACTGATTGATCTTCCTATGGAGTTTTTCTGTCTAGTTGACTCAATACTCATTCTAATTGACAAACAAGGGTACTTTCATCACTTGCACGCATCAATCGTGCATAAGCTTATAGAAAGCTTAGAGGGTGGTGTAAGTGTGTGTAGGACAGGTGTCATGTATGCAATATCAGAGTATGCAGAATATGTTGGCAAGACCATAAATACCACTTGCCATAACAAAGCTATGTTATACAAGGCAGGAATGCCATCAGCCATACAAAGGCTTTGTAATACAAGGTGGGACTGCCATCAACCATCCCAATGTTATGCTGCACCAAGCATGAAAGCTATTAAACATACCAGGGCTATGCAATATGGGGCCTATATAGCCAAATGCCATATGCAGTATGTAATGTGATCATGTCAATCCTCATATCAAGTCCACATATCAGTATAGTTTGTCTCTGAGAAATCACCAGGGTCAAATACACTCCACACTAACTGTCGCCTCCCTTGCCACGTAGCCCACCGAGAGGAAGAGACCTCACTACTTGACTAGCCAGTAGTCTGCCAATCTAGTCGGCTCATCGATAGCAGACCCATTCGTGAGCTGGTCAAACTCGGCCTAGCTTACAGCCCCCTCACTCGGACGGATAAGGCCACACCCCCTTATAACTGACCATGACAGAGTGAGAGACGCAGGCTAATGGTATTCGGCACCGGCACTCATGTTTCCACTCAGTTTAGATGTTGGAGCATCTCCTGATACCAAATAGGTTCTTAGACTTTAATCCAATGATATCTTACATGCCTATAGTGCTATAACCAAGCATTTTCGGTGTCCAAATCTAGCCATCCACAATGTGCTTGTGGAGGTTACAGCCCTGATGACGCTAGGGTGAATAATAATCGTGTCATGTAAATATGAGATGCATGAATCATACTAATCAACCATGAATCAGTCATGCACATACAGCGCGCTCATGTGGTCAACTCTGTAACGTCCTGAATTTTCACTATTTTAGATTTTTAAAAATCCTTAAATTTTTTTAAGTAATTAAATTATATTATCAATTACTGACCATTAGCACTTAGTGTTAGTTTATATATGGGTGGTACCAGTAAAGAACCACATAAGTCCGATTAATCAACTGTAGGAATTCAACAAATCCGCCCAATCACTTAAACACTGAATTTAGTCACATGATTTGCTCATACATAGCTTAAATCTAACCGACCTAACATTGATTAATTGAGATAATCGTAACTAATTAAAAGAGCCACTTGAAGCCGAATTAGATAAGGCCCAGATCTCGACTAACGGACCAAATCAACCCCATCACTCTTTTAGCCTAGAACTAATGATTTAGAGTAATCCTGACCAAATCTCCACTTTCACTAGTGATAAATAGGCCACCTTATGAACATATTTAATCCAAATACTAATCATTGCTCACGAGAAATCTCAATACCTAATTCATTCCAAAAATGCCCTGAATTTCTGAATAAGTTTTAGACTGCTCATTAGTGGGTCACTAGTTCCAAAACTATAGAATAATGTCCATCTTATTGGGCTCGACGTCCATCATGGGCATCGGACCTGGGTAGTGTCCAGAACCGCTTAACTTGAGCCAAAGGACAAGTGCATGAGAAGTGTAAATACCCTAAAGGAAGAAGCTAAAACTTAACTGACTTGGGTCGTCCACTCTTATGCAAAGTTAAGAATTTTAGATCATCGGTTTATGACCAAACTTCACACGTGGAGTAAGGATATTTTTCTGTTCATATATGTATAGCCACGGCCCCGATCGATCATCAATGACCATTGAACAGACTTCTAATAATATTCGTCGATCGACGCATCCAAATGGCGGGCCTATCATATCAATACATGGATCATCATTAGGGATAACTATCCTACAGTGTATATCGACTTGTATACTCTATAATGGGCCCTAGAGGTTAGAAAGATCCTCTCATAGGGATAGTATCGTAAAAACCTAGCTTTTGGGGCAATTTGCACCAAATGTGACATTATAAAAGGGCCTCATTTAGGCACCCCCTTCTCCCATACGAATTTCATGCCCTACCTTGGTGAAGGAGAAGAGAAAAAGAGAGAGAAGGAGAGAAAGAAGAAGGGAGAGAAAGGTGGGCTTAAAGGAGGTAGAATCTTATAACCCCTCTTCCCTCTTCCTCAAGAAACTCCCAATCCATAACTATAAACACGATCTTCAATCGATTGGGTAAGTGACCACTCTTCTCCTTTAGAAAACTATTGTACTAAGTTATGCCTTGCATGTATTCTAACATGCAAGTATGTTTGACTCAGGATCTCTACAAATTGACTCGCTAGTTCGGCAACCCTAGGTCGATTCCTCAAGCTCTCAACAATCCCTAAGTGCAGACTATTATCCATAGATGGCCTAACACCAATTTTACTATGAGTTTAGTGATTATGAATGTTAGTATGATGTATTCGAGTAATCTAGAGAGAACCTAGTCAAGACCCTACATGATAGGACCCCCTAAATCCCATGAAATGGTTAAGTGTTGGTTATTTATTCTTCAACATGATTAGGCTTGATTTGGAGTGGCATGTTCATCTCATATGTGATTCTAGTATAACCTTCCTTGTGCCATGTATGATTGCATAAAATCCTTATTGTATGTATGTGCTAGCGTTAATCATTGTTGTATGTTTGTACTATGAATGATGTATAGCTCTTGTTCTCTTTAGTAACCTCTCAACACGCACACACATTAATTTTGTATTATTGTTAGTAGTTGCATTGTAAAAAATCTGAATTTTTATGTTTGATGTATGAATGCATGACCTTACTATTGTTAGAAGATGAATTCGGAATTGTTGGAATATTATTGAATGTCATAAACTCCTGGGTTGGTCAGGGATCTGAAGTGGGAGAAGGTGGTCTCTTTGGTAGGACTATCCTATGGCTAAACCAACAGGTTTAGGCAGATATGAATGAGCAACAATAGTTGGACTACATGGGTCGCTTGTACTCGATGTCGTTCGTTATGTATTCAATTGAACTCGCACGGTCTAGTTCACTTACTGGCCAACCATGTTCGTTAAACATGTCTGATCACGCCTGTATGGAACCTGGAGCACCCTTTTGAAATTGCAGTAATGACCGCTTTGGTTGAAGTTGGAATATGCTAATATGTCCCAGAGGGGGGTGAATAGGACTTTTTAATATTTTATAACAATTTAAAATCCTATCACTCTAATCCTGAGAAAGTAAGCACGTATTAGGATTCCTTTAGAGTAACTCTAATGGCTCTCAAGTCAAATAGAGGATCCAATCATAAAAATGGAAAGACAAACAAGATGCGAATTAGAGGTTATGATGGATGTGACTGTTTGTGAAATGTGATCTCAGATAATCAAATATGAAAGCATATAATCACATAAGGAATGAAAGACAATAGCAATCACAAACACGGTCATTTTTATAGTGGTTTGATTACTTGTCTACTCCACTCCTGACAAACGCACTCAACCCTTGAGGTATCGGATTTCACTGAGGAGGTTTCATAATAGGTTCACCTCAAACCGGAGGTTTTAAATCAGGTTCATGTCTAACCAGTATAACCTACACCTAGGCTGACAGTTTATGCTCCCACGGGCAAGGGTCAACACAAAACACCTACTTTTAGGCACATTGGCCAAGGACCTAACAGTTTATGCTCTTCACAGAGCAAGGGTCAACATAAAGCACCCACCACGTACACTCCCACCAAAGGCCTCCTACGAGGGCTTGTAAAGGGTGAGAAATGTAAGACCTGCATCCTATACCGCACCATTTCGTAGGCTTCCGTAGTCCTCTCGGTCAAATTCCAGCAACCTTCGACCTGTATCTAACTTTTACGCACGATCTTAAGCCAAATCCCGCATACCTGAGTTGGTTCAACCAGAAACTTATATCTTAGTGACTGCACCGTCGCCGCGGTTCCAACACCACGACTCGTGTACCGAACCGATACCCGTACCAGAAGATGTGGGCCCACATTCATTTCAAGAAAAATGTTGTGCGTTGTAAATTTTGATGGAATCTATACAACATGTCCCATCAATCAATCAATTCCTCAAGTCAAGTATACCCATACCTCAAGTACAAGCGCCATCCCTCCTTTTTCCAAAAGTCAACTCTCTCTCCCCTACCCATCCCTCCTTTATAAAAAAAATCAAACTCACCCATACCTCACATCACCTTTCCTTACACCCACCACTCTTTCCATCCCTTTTATTATTCTCCTTCTCTCATTTCTCAAAAAATAATATACAATCTCCCAAGCAACTAAGAATTTCTAAATGTCCAAGCCTCTTCAAGCTTTCTCAAAAAATAAGTGTGGCCCACCCTCTCATCTCTCATCCCCATCATAAAAAATCCATCAACCGCCATCAAAAGTTAAGCATAGGAGCTTAGGAGGCTAAGGGATCAAGGAGGAGTGCAAGAGGTGGGTGTTCAACCATTGATTCTTATTTTAGGGCCCACTTGTTGGTGGGGACCCATTTTTATGTATGTGATGTAACCATGAGGGGCAGGGTCCCTCTATCACTCACTCTCTCTCTCTCTCTCTCTCTCTCTCTCTCTCTCTCTCTCTCTCTCTCTCTCTTTGTATGATGATGATGAAGGGGTGTGTGTCCCACCATAGAGTGTATATTTTATCCATGTCATTCACCTTCATGTGGGACCCTTATGATGGATGTGTTGGATTTATACCATCCAGCCCATTGGCGAGCCTGGACTGGAGGAAAAACACAAATATCAGGCTGATCCAAATAGGTGGGCCACGTACATGTGGGACACACCATGGTGCGTGTGTTGTCTCCACACTGTCCAGCGTCCAGGGATGCTGTACGTGACTCCACTATGAAGCATGAGCTTACGCGGTGTGTGGGTATAATGTAGTGTGAACTAACGTGTTGTGTGGTTAATAGTGATGTGTGGACTATTCATGCAGCCCCCACCATGATTTATGGATTAAATCCATGCCATCCATTCCATTTCTCAGCCCATTTTAGGCATTGAGCCAAAAAATGTGGGAAATCTGATAATTAAGCGGGCCATACTATAAGAAATAGTGGTGTTACCATTAAAATTCACCTTGATGCTTCTCCACATGAAAACATATCGCATATTGGGCATATTTGGTCGATCATGAGCCATAGAATGCAATGGGTGGTGTGGATTCAACTGATGCGAGCCCCACTGTAATACCCCAAATTTTTGCCAACCTGGAGTTACACGTCCTTAGGCAATGGGTCGACCATAATACCTTGATAACCTCTCAGAACCCAATTCCAAAGCCAAAGAAATTATTTAGAACCTAATTCTTTAGAATTTAACGTGAATTAGCCAATGCTACACTAGATTACCTGTGAAATTTTCACCAACCACTTTAAATACGATCTGTAAGACCCAAACCTATAGAATCATTGACGCTATCTTACCCTAAAATCCAGGATCAAACTCTAAACCTGTTTATTCTCAAGAACCCTTTGAAACTTTGTATTGGATCTAGACCGCACGTCGAAAGTCCGATAGCGATAATCTTAGACAATTACGACCGCCTTGTTGGACTTGACAATTGTTTCGAAAATCAAGCCCAACTGATGTTCTGAGGCTATTTCATTGAGCCTGGAGCAAGGAGTGTGAGAAAGAGTGAAATTCTTTATAAATTAAATGAGATTTAAATAAATCTGAAATGTTTCGCTTACGAGTTAAGTATAAGCATTCAGACCATTGAAATCTAACCCAAATACACCCTCGGATCAGGGAACATTTCTCACTCAGGTCAGTGTACTTGAAATCCTCGATCGAATCTCCGTGACTGCTGAACTGAAACTGGTCCGCCACGTGCGATCTGGGAACACTACCGGACTGAAAACTTAATGTGACCAGGATCAAATATCCATGTGCATAAGTCCGAACGCATTTGGTCAGGGGACCTCCAGAAATGCTCTTTTGGATCGGGAAAGACCCGATTTGGCTATAACCCAAGTATACCTTGACTTAAAGTCTATTTTGGTTATGTTTGAGCTTATAAAAGGGCCTTAAACCCTTAGCTTTCTAAACCATACGAATTTGGGAAAAACCCTAGGAGAGAAGAGAGAAAAGAGAGAGAAAGTGAGGGAGAAGCTAGTGATTTCTCCTGGGATTCTTCCCTGTTGCTCTACGTGCTAAAGCCATCCACCTGCATCGTTATTCCGGTGATTATGACTTCATTCTAAGTATGAAAACCCTAACCTCAACCTGTTTTAGAGATTCCTTCGATACAAGTAGCGAAGTAGCTGATGTATCTTGTGCTATAGGTCGTCATACAGGCGTTGATGAAGCATAGAGTTTCTATTCGATTCGTTATGTTTCTACGACGAAAGGTGTGGATTTTAGACGCTTAGATTACCTATTTTCAAAGCTTTCAATGCCGTTTAATGGTAGATTGCTGATAAGCATGCTGTTAGACATGTAGAACATGCTGTCCGTTTTTCATTTCGAATATGTACGAAGAATATGAGATTTAGGGTATTTGGTATTTTTTGAAAATACCGTATACGTATGTATTTTACTGATGTGATTTCCATGAGTATTTACTGTGTACCTCTACTAGTTATGCGTGTATGATCTATTTGGCGAAGAGATTCGCCCTAATGCACATATTGGCCGACATATGCTATGTAGACTAATGTGTGTAGACTAAGTGTTTATTGAAATGCCTAAATCAATATGATTTATGCCTGCCATATGTTTTGAATGTAAGAACATGATTATTGTGTATTAGACATCTCCTTGATATAAGGATCTGTCATATTATATGTGGTAATCAACATACGTCGAGTACGCTGGAGTTGAGTAGTCTAAGTGTTCGTATAAACGTATGTATTAGTAAGCATTGAGTATATGGTGTTGTAGATTAGCATTGAGACTGGATTCTCAACTAATTTGATGATATATATGATTTCCTCTAAGCTTGTTGTATTTCAATTGATTTCCTTATGTGTGAAGTACTTGTGTATGGTTTAATTGTCTATGTTGTATCTTTTAACATGTTGCTAACATGCTTGGATTACTTGTTATTTCAATTTTTTTTATCTCATATGATTACTAATTCACATCTTTGTGCTTGGGGCTATACTCTAGTCCAGGCAGTCGGTAACAGTTTAGAATTCGTGGTTGGATTCTATTCGTCATGAAGGATGTGTATGACGAACCCGAGTCGTACTAAAATAGTTGGCAGTGGTTAGGCCGCACGAAGTTCTTGTGCACTTTATGTCGGTTGATTCAACATGCGCTCGTGCTAGTCGGACTCATCAAGTAACCCAACTGACCATTGTATGTTCACCTTGCATTGGTCATAACTTCTTGAACATAGGGTACTGAACTTACCATTGGAAAACCTCTCTAACCTTGGTACCTCGATCCCCTAAGACTCATGAGCCAGGCATGGTGATATGGGACACCGTGGTCAAGCTGTTGGCCTATGCTGGGGCCACAAACTTTCCCGTAGTGACCAGTGAGCACCCTACTCTGAGCAGATTATGGTGGTAGGGGACACTATATTCTTGTTGTCAGCCTACATTGATAAGACAATGGGGGAGTGGAGCAACGAGTGCGAGCAACAGCCCTGGCAGCCCTTTGTAGTGACCTTAAGTTTATCTTGACACCGCATGGGGGCGACGAGTCCTGATGCAGTCTCAAGGATATAAACTAGGCCTGTATTGATAAGGTGATGGGGGAGCGGTGCAACAAGTGCTTGCAACAGCCCTGACAGCCCTTGCAGCGACCTAGAAATATGTCATCGTGTGAGACTACTAGGAATGACGACCCTAGAAAGGATTATTGTATGGGTATTGATATGAGGGAGGTACCTTAGTTTTCCAATCCTTCTATATGAAAAGGACTAATAACAACTCGGTAATCATATTCATATAGCATTGCATGTGCCTGGAAGATGTGGAGCACTGAGGGAAGAAAGCATGCCGCAGACGTAAGATGGTGATGCATGAGGGAGTATGTCGGTGAGGGCATCCATCATGTCATTTCATACTTGCATTAATTACAGTGTTTATGAATATTCGTTTTGCTTACTTTACCATTATCGCTTGATTGATTTGATAACATGCTAACCTTTGCTCTATGAGTCCACTGAGTTAGCTACTCATTCCCACGTTATGGGATGGTGTTCCGGACACCCACCAGTCCATATTTTAGTTTCAGATGATGGCGATGCTCGTGAAGCAGAGCCGGACTTGATGATGATGAGGAGGATCCCTCCTATATGCAGGTTCTGATTGATGGGGTTACAGGATTACTGATTAAATGCCAATACACGTGATATTTTGCCCTTTATTTTCCCACCCATGTATATTCTTTTTGTTCATCTTTATAGTATACATGTATATGTTTAACCTGGCAACATGTTCACACTCTGGAGACTCACAACAGTTCATATATTCTATATATCTATCACATTCTTTCGCTTACAAAATTAACTAACTATCTCTGAAATATGATATGCTGTTTTGGTTTGATCCACCTCATATTTTATGTACTATTACCACCGACATTTATCCATCATTGAAAATGTTGCATAAGTGATGTTCGAAAACTCGGGAGTTGGGTTTCTACCCGACCCCCGATTTTCAGGATGTTACAGATGGTATCAGAGCATGATTTGGATTAAATCGGACCTGGGTTATGGTAACACGACGTAAACTGACGCACTCTGACTTAGGAAGTGGGTGATGGAAATTTAGAAACCACATTAGAATCCCAAGTTTCGCCGACAGGTGAGACTATACGGTAATTTAGGCCATAACATGTCTTCGGTCGCATGAAGCGACCTAAGTTTCCTCTAGGTCATCAGTCGACGGGTTTGAGTCATTCCCTGAAGAATTCAAAACCTAGAAATGAATGTCCTTGGGTTTTGGGTCAAACACAACCCTTACACTCAACCTCAAAGCCTAAAACCCCTTTTTATCCAATTCCTTTAAAATCTCTCCTTTCACCACCCCATTCTTCAAATTTTTCTAAGTCCCTTCATAATAGACATAAGTCCTAATGTAAAAATGATGAAAAATCATACTTAAATAAAAATTTACTATAAATAGAAAGTATAGTTATAAATTAGACTTTTGACCATTCATTTTATGGAATCTCATGGAATAAATAGGTTATTTGAATGGATTAATATCTCCTACCCCAAAATCATATGCTACAGTATGCATAAAATCATTTCAGTTCACAAATTAGCCCCGAAACTCTTCAAACGGAGTCATGAGCCTACCCGCGCTAATCTGGAATGATCCAAGGTGGGAACCACAAGAATTTGGGATCCCTGGGACAGGGGGACCTCGCCCAAATGGCGGGCCATCGCCGATTTACAAGATGGTCGGCGAGGACCTCGCCGATTCGATGAGGCCTCGCCGTACAGTGGGCCCCACTCGGGCCGGGCATCTGGCCGACGTACTTTGGGTGTTAAGGTGACCCCCTGGTATATTGGCCGTCCATTAAAACCCCCCCAAACTGCTACCTCCTTCACAATCTCACCCTCCAAGCTTTATTTTTTCTTCCAAATGGCTCTTTTCTCTCTCAAACCTCCCCTCCAATCACTTACTTCGTTACTTTCTGCCACAACCCACAGCCCTTCATCGTGCTCAACTATCCTCACTCCTATACCTTCTCATTTTCTTGGGTTTGAGCTCTTACATCCTCCCTTGAAGCTCCAAAATCATGTAAGCTTCAAACCCAACCCATCTCACCCTTTTCCCTTTGTAATCCTAGCATTTGGGGGCCTGTTTCACTCCTCTATAGGACCTAGATTCATGTTAGCCTACTAGGTCTGCCATATCTCCCCCTTTCCTCCATTTTTCATGGCCTTTGTAGAGGCTAGTTTAGCCTTCTTCTCCATTTCTACCATTTTCCCTCTTATGGGCAAGAAGAGGAGCCCCCGTTGATGAAGCCAGGCCTAGTCGCCCCGCCCGGTCAGGAAGGCCGAGAGATGCCACCGCCCTGTGGCTTGGTTGTTGCTATGTTAGGATCCTTATGTTTTTGTGTTGATGAGCTTAGTAGTGTAGTAGTTGGTAGGAGGTTTTAGATGTTGGGAGTCTTGGTCGCATTAGCTCACATGCATCTTCTGTCATGATTCATGTAACACTGTGTTCCAGGTAATGTGATAAATTCTGGTAAATGACATGCATGCAGTCCCTTTTGCTATGAAGTGAGTGGAAGCTTAAGGGATTGTGTATTGCTATGCTACATTTCATGCTTTCCAACATAAGGTCCATTTTCCAAAGCCTAAGAATTGATTTTTTAATCCCACCCCACCCTCCTACCAAATATGCCACTCCCACTCCTGAAGTGAGATCAGTAATGCAGTTCCATTTAATACAACTTGATGCTACTGGCCATATAGGCCCTTGGCGTTTTGGACCTAGAGTTAGTACTCCTAGATTTGAAAGATCTAATGATATAGGAAATCCAATTCCATTTAGACAATCTTGACCCTAAGTGATAGAACAAATCCCTATATTAGAAATGGTATGAAACCATTTAATGTATAAGCTTAGGCTTTGGATTACAGCTAGTGAGTTACAGACTAGTCTACTAGTTACCTTAAGTAGTGTAAAGCCTGTATATGCTAAGGAATAATAGGTTAGATTTGGTTGGAGTAGAACCTCATTCCTTCAATAGATCCCCTTAATACTTATAGACTTCTGTTATAGCCCTTAGGAAAGTTGTTTTAATTTAGAACCATTCACTCTCAGGAAAAACTTATAAATCCCTCAGATTGAACTTAGAATAAACTAGCACGCCCCTTAGAATTGCCTTCCCAAGGACTTATCGCATTCGGGAACACAGAGTAAAGGAACTGTATATGTAAGCGATGTATTCGCGGTTTGAATCGACTTCTTAATCATAGTAATTACCAATGAATCCAACGCCCTGATCAAGAAGAAGATCGACATCGACTCAGATTAAGAACTGATACAACGAGTTTTCTGTCCTGATTAGACAAAAGGTCAATGTATCCGGCTCAGACCCACTACAACTGTTCTTCCGTGTTGGCCCGATCACCTACAACCAAAAGTTATTGCTTTGCCTTTGGGAAATGTTAAGGACATACAGCCAATAGAGATTAGACCTCTTGCCACAAACTCACATCCGTCCTTGAAATCAACCACAACACCCATCATTTCAGATCCTTCTTATAATCATAGGTACCAATGCCATAGAATGCATCATTAGCAAAGGAAGACCAATGTAGTGAGAGGTTGTTTCCCATTTCATGTCAAGGATAGGCCCTAAGTTACACCTCATTCCGATATACGGATCGAGACATACATTCTTGAGCCTTAAGTAGAACTAAGTTTTAAGGGGCGTAGAACGTATTGAGCCCAATCTACTTAGGATTATCTAATACAACTGTTGGATCAAAGTAACGTATCGGAAGCGTGGTGGGCCCTTGCCCCACTGGCCCAGGATCGAAGGAAATTGATTTAGGTTATACGTAAGGCCATGTCATTAAATAGGATTTGAACCATCCTTAGAATGTCAATACTAAAGTCTTTCCAGGGACTCATTACCCTTAGCCAATTTCGGGGATGAAATTTTATTTTAAGGGGGGTAGATTGCAACACCCCGAATTTTTTCCAACCTGGAGTTAGACGTCCTTAGGCAATGGGTCGACCATAACACCTTGGTAACCTTTCAGAACCCAATTCCAAAGCCAAAGAAATCATTTAGAACCTAATTCTTTAGAATTTAACGTAAATTATCCAGCGCTATACTAGATTACTTATGAAATTAGCACCAACTACTTTAAATACGATTTGTAAGACCTAAAACCTATAGAATCATTGATGCTATCTTACCCTAAAATCTAGGATCAAACTCTAAACCTGTTTGTTCTCAGGAATCCTTTGAAACTTTGTATTGGATCTAGACCGCGCGTCGAAAGTCCGATAGCGATAATCTTAGATAATTACGACCGCCTTGTTGGACTTGACAATCGTTTCGAAAATCAAGCCCAACTGATGTTCTGAGGCTATTTCATTGAGCCTGGAGCAAGGAGTGTGAGAAAGAGTGAAATTCTTGATAAATTAAATGAGATTTAAATAAATCTGGCATGTTTTGCTTGTGGGTTAATTTTAAGCATTCAGACCGTTGGAATCTGACCCAAATACACCCTCGGATCAGGGAACATTTCTCACTCAAGTTAGTGTACTTGAAATCCTCGATCGAATCTCTGTGACCGCTAAACTGAAACTAGTCCGCCATGTGCGATCTGGGAACACTACCAGACTGAAAACTTAAAGTGACCAGGATCCAATATCCATGGGCTTAAGTCCGACCGCATTTGGTCAGGGGACCTCCAGAAATGCTCTTTTGGATCGGGAAAGACCCGATTTGGCTATAACCCAAGTATACCTTGACTTAAAGTCTGTTTTGGTTATGTTTGGGCTTATAAAAGGGCCTTAAACTCTTCGCTTTCTAACCCATACGAATTTGGAGAAAAACCTAAGAGAGAAGAGAGAAAAGAGAGAGAAAGTGAGGGAGAAGCTAGTGATTTCTCCTGGGATTCTTCCCTGCTGCTCTACGTGCCGAAGCCATCTACCTACATCATTATTCCGGTGATTTTGGCTTCATTCTAGGTAAGAAAACCCTAACCTCAACCTGTTTTAGAGATTCCTTTGATACAAGTAGCGAAGTAGCTGATGTATCTTGTGCTATAGGTCGTCACACAGGCGTTGACGAAGCGTAGAGTTTCTGTTCGATTCGTTACGCTTGTACGGTGAAAGGTGCGGATTTTAGACGCTTAAATTACCTGTTTTCAAAGCTTTCAATGTTGTTTAATGGTAGATTGCTGATAAGCATGTTGTTTGACATGTAGAACATGCTGTCCATTTTTCATTTCGAATACGTACGAAGAATATGAGATTTAAGGTATTTGGTATTTGTAGGAAATACCGTATACGTATATATTTTGCTAATGTGATTGCCATGAGTATTTACCGTGTACCTATACTAGTTATGCATGTATGATCTGTTTGGCGAAGAGATTTGCCCTAATACACATATTGGCCGACATATGCTATGTAGACTAATGTGTGTAAACTAAGTCTTTGTTGAAATGCCTAATTCAATATGATTTATGTCTGCCATATGTTTTGAATGTAAGAACATGATTGTTGTGTATTAGACATCTCCTTGATATAAGGATCTGTCATATTATATGTGGTAATCAACATACATCAAGTACGTTGGAGTTGAGTAGTCTAAGTGTTCGTATAACCGTATGTATTAGTAAGTATTGAGTATATGGTGTTCTAGATTAGCGTTGAGACTGGATTCTCAACTGATTTGATGATATATATGATTTCCTCTACGCTTGTCGTATTTTAATTGATTTTCTTATGTGTGAAGTACTTGTGTATGGTTTAATTGCCTATGTTGTATCTTATAACATATTGCTAACATGCTTGGATTACTTATTATTTCAATTTTGTTTATCTCATATGATTACTAATTCACATCTTTGTGCTTGGGCTATACTCTAGTCCAGGCAGTCGGTAACAGTTTAGAATTCGTGGTTAGATTCTATTCGCCACGAAGGATGTGTATGACGAACCCGAGTCGTACTAGAATCGTCGGCAGTGGTTAGGCCGCACGACATGCTTGTGCACTTCATCTCGGTCGATTCAACGTGCGCTCGTGCTAGTCAAACTCATCAAGTAACCCGACTGACCATTGTATGTTCACCTTGTATTGGTCATAACTCCTTGAACCTAGGGTACTGAACTTACCATTGGAAAACCCCTCTAACCTTGGTACCTCGATCCCCTAAGACTCATGATCCGGGCATGGTGGTATAGGACACCGTGGTCGAGCTGTTGGCCTACACTGGGGCCACAAACCTCCCCATAATGACCAGTGAGCACCCTAATCTGAGCAGATTATGGTGGTAAGGGACACTATATTCTTGTTGTCGGCCTACATTGATAAGGTGATGGGGGAGTGGAGCAACGAGTGCAAGCAACAGCCCTGGAAGCCCTTTGTAGTGAGCTTAAGTTTATCCTGACACCGCATGGGGACGACGAGTCCTGATGCAGTCTCAAGGATATAAACTAGGCCTGTATTGATAAGGTGATGGGGGAGCGGTGCAACGAGTGCTTGTAACAGCCCTGACAGCCCTTGCAGCGACCTAGAAATATATCATCGTATGAGACTACTAGGAGTGACGACCCTAGACAGGATCATTGTTTGGATATTGATATGAGGGAGGTACCTTAGTTTCTCAATCCAGTTGTATGAAAAGTACTAATAACAACTCGGTAATCATATTCATATCGCACTGCATGTGCCTGGAAGATGTGGAGCACTGAGGAAAGAAAGCATGCAGCGGACGTAAGATGGTGTCGCATGAGGGAGTATGTCGGTGAGAGTATCCATCATGTCATTTCATGCTTGCATTAATCATAGTGTTTATGAATGTTTGTTTTGCTTGCTTTACCATTATCGCTTGATTGATTTGATAACATGCTAACCTTTGCTTTATGATTCCACTGAGTTAGCTACTCATTCCCACGTTACGGGATGGTGTTTCGGTCACCCACCAGTCCCTATTTTAGTTTCAGATGATGGTGATGCTCGCGAAGCAGAGCCGGACTTGATAATGATGAGGAGGATCCCTCCTATATGCAGGTTCTGATTGACGGGGTTACAGGGTTACTGATTAGATGCCAGTACACGTGGTATTTTACCCTTTATTTTCGCACCCATGTATATTCTTTTTGCTCATCTTTAGAGTATACATATATATGTTTAACCTGGTAACATGTTCACACTCTGGAGACTCACAACAGTTCATATATTCTATATATCTATCACATTCTTCCGCTTGCTAAATTACCTGTCTCTGGAGTATGATATGTTGTTTTGGCTTGATCCACCTCATGTGTTATGTACTATTACTGCCAACATTCATCCATCATTGAAAATGTTGCATAAGTGATGTTCTGGAACTCGGGTTGGGTTTCTACCCGACCCCCGATTTTTGGGATGTTACACCCACGTTTGAAAAACCCTAGAAAATCATGATTTTTTTTAAAAAAAAATTAACAGCAACAGCAACTGTTGTTGCTGCTGACAGAGGATGCCAGTGTCTGGCATCTAGTGTTGTTGCGACACTGTAGATGGTGGCCAGGGGACCGTGCATCCCAGCTATGGGCTCCACCGTGATGTGTGTGAAACATCCACTCCGTGCAATTGAAGGCCCCCCTTCTGGCTGTGGGCCCCCCCAAGAATCGTCTGTACCTGAAACTTAGGTGGCCCACATCACAGGAAGAGTGGAGATTGAAATTCTACCATTGAAACCCTTTTTTGTTACAGAAGTTTTGTATCCATATGAAATTTGTTTTTCCTTTTCATCCAGGGTTTGTGTGACCTTATCAATGGTATGGATGGCAGATAAACATTATGGTGGGCCCCACATGGGACCCACTGCTGATGGATATGTCCATCTAAGCCGCCCATCTAGTGTCCAAAGGCTTGGACGCTGGACCCTTTGTAAGCTCGCGCACACACACACTTATATATATTATTATTATTATTATTATTATTATTATATAATACATATTATATTAGTAAATGTTGATGGTGGGCCACTCTTATGTGGGACCCACCTTTAATAACATAATCTATTCCATCCACATGTAACTGGACAGTGAATCTAGAGTATATAAAATATATTATATTATATCTAAGTATATAATATATATATATATAATATATTAATATTATTTAATATGCAGTATTATGGTGGGCCACGTACGTGGGACCCACCACTGATGGATGCACTACATCAGGTCGTCCATCCATTTGGCCTGCCATCCATCCTTTTGGCCATCCCACCTCAAGGATTAAGACTAAAGATGAAACAACTCTGATGGTCAGGTGGACCACATTATAGAAATCAGGGGAGAATGAACGTCCACCATTGAAATCCCTTTAACGGATCCTAAAAGTTCTGGATCAAATGATATTTGTTTTAGCAGGGACTTGTGAACAAATTGAGTGGAAAATAAATCTTATGATGGCTCTGTGTGGTTCAAACAAGTAGAAAGCATTACCTCCACTTCCATTTGTGGTATGGTCCAAATGATCCTTTGGATATGATTCATTTTTGTATGATCTATAATGATCCCTAGAAATTGATGAATGATGTATTGGACTCGTCCATTCTACTTAGCCCATTCGACTTGGCCTAGTTGATTCGGCCCATTGTTTCGACCCATTTGATTAGGCATGATGTGATATATGAGGCCTAATGTTGAGCCCCACCTGGATATAAACACGACCCATGTGATTAGGCCCATCTTAATGTATTTGTTGACCATTATTGAGGCCCACCTTAATATATATATGAGACCCATGTTATAAGGCCATTTAATGTATCGGAGGCCCATGGGTCGAGGCCTAATAGGACGTACATAAGGCCTATTGTAGTGTGATTCCACCATGGTATATGTGTTGACCTTTATAGCGGACTATGCCTTGAGAGCAATTATAGTTTGACGTTCGCATTGTAAGGATGATGTTGGTTAAATGCCCGCATTATTACTCTCCTTAGAGCCCATTGTTAACCCCATACTTGTAGTGTGTAGGTCGTTTAGGCCCATCTTCGTTATGAACAGAGCCGATCACCACATAACATGTTTAGTATAGATCTATGATTCATAATAATACACATCATATGTATGCCTAATATGAGGAGTGACAGATCATAGCATATGCCTTCAGCCAAATTAGAAAGTAATTTAGTTACTATAAATATGAAAGACATTACAAGAAATAAAGGTATTTTAGAAACAAATAGGAAATCGTTAGTATTGGATGACTGGTACTTCTGGAATTTTCATGATTTCTATGAAGCTTGAAATAAAATAGAAATTTATAGAATAAAATTTAAATTAGTAATGAATCACTATAAAAAATATATCTAAAAAAATAATAATTTAGTAGCTAAAAGGGCAAGGATGTTATGAAAAATAGACATGTGAAACCAAATTTTATTTTATTTTTTGCAACCTCGATTTGCCGATGAACCAAATGTATCTTTTATTAGAGTTTTAGTATTTGGATTCTTTTTAGAAATTGCTTCTAACCATGTTAAAAATTGTCTTGTATGATTAAAATTAAATTATTTTTAGTGTGTATTAGTAAAAGAGACGATGTTCTTTCTCTTTCCTTTTCACGCCCTTCTTAGCGCCGTCATCCTTCCAAACTCTGAAATATCTTAGAACTTCCAATTCTTCATTGCCTCTCGAAATTATTGAAATCGAAGCATGATTTTCTCATAACCCACTAGTTATATGACCGAAACGATAATATACATATAAAACTTTAGGTCATCAGAAACCTATGTAGGATAATTGTTTGATCATAGGCACCATGGGGGACTCACTACCCACTAAGTTGAACATAAATTAAATATGAACTTACAATGAAAATACCCAATAGAAAATCTTATAAATGTGAAACTTGAACTTCTTAATAAATTCTGATATTCTCCAATGTCTAGAATAATTGGATTACAGAATTACAGAACCATATCCTTGCGAGGCATTCACGGCTTGACCCAATTCTCAATCCTGGGCAACTAACAATGGACTCACTGCTTTGATCGAGTAGAAAACCAGGATCCACCAGGACAAAGAAGGGATACGATGAGCCTTCTACCTTGGTCAGGTAGATGATCGACATATCGGGTTCAAGCCCACTACAACCGTCTCTCTGTGTTGGTCGAACATTGAAAATAAATATTTTTACTCAAGATAGAGGGAAATCGTCATCATGAATCTAAAAATTTAAAAGTAAATAGATAATTAAATAAATTGTAGTAAACCATCATGGTAAAAAAGTTTTAAGGGGGTTAGACTAAAATGAGCCAGACTAGTATAGATAGTATAACACCCCATCCATTCCGTACCATTTTCTATGTATATGTACACAATGATCGATGGCCTTAGCTATACTTGGATTGGCCGTTCATAGTACACACCCAACTAACCTGAACCTCAAGACCCTGAAATTTATTTCATATCGATCGCCCCGTCGTCGTGATCATGGAGGTACAACCCGTGCGTTTTTACGATACTCCGTTAGTGAGATACACCATGAAGAATCATTAGTATATCATGTGTGCAAGGTGTCATGTACTTCATTCCACACATGTGCACAACACATGTCATACACACGTGCACATGCCACACATGAGTGAGAGAATCTCTACCCATGTGTGTGATGTCACACACCCATACCTCTCATCTCTCATGTACTCCCTAAAGTCAACACTTCTCCATTCCATACCCTATGTATGACATCATCACACCATTTCATCCCATGCTCCTTTAATCCACCATTAATTATAAATCATGAATTAATTGTCATAATCTTAGTCTAAGCCAATTAAGATCACATTAACTGAATTTAACCACATTTTAACAATTTCTCTACATATATCCCTTCATTCCTTAACATTTCACCATTTTTTACGCAGAGAGAGAGAGAGGAGTGATCTTGGTTGGCCATCAACTCCATAAATCATAACGTTTCCATCCATCTCAACAATCAATTCCATCCCTTCCATCCATTGAATGCATCAAGGTGAGTACACCCACTCCACTCTTGGTTTGTTTTCTTTTTGATTATTTGTATGATTATTAGTGGTGATGATTTGATGATAATGATGTGATCAATGGTGTGGATACATAGGAGAGTATGATGTGTTTAATGGTGGTAATGATGATCAATAATGGTGATGATATGATGTGTTTAATGGTGCGGATTCATGGGAGAATACATATGAAAAGAATAATAATAAAAATAATTTTTTATAGACTTTATGTGGGAGCCACTAGAATTTTATAGGCCATCCAAACCATCCAAAGTTTGGCCATTGTGTTGGCCAAACGCACACACTCACACTCATGCACACATTTGCATACCACACCATAAAAATACATAAATAAATAAAATAAAATAAAATAAAATAAATAAAAGGAGGAGTGGATGTTGTACTGCCAATGTCTAGAGGACGCTGCAATAAGTAGCATCCCTGCTACTGGTTAAAAGAAACGAGGGAAGGGGTTGTGGTCCTGCAACGCTCCCCCTCATTATATATGTATGATCCACGCCGTCAATCCTATTTTCCAGCTCATTTTAGGCATTGAGCCAAAAAATAAAGCCGATCCAGATCTCTAGTAGGCCACGCCATCAAAAATACCATTTTAATAGTGTTAAACTGTTAGGGCATGCTGTGAGGTTTCTGTGTGTCAAAACATACTGCATATTGGACTTGTTGGATGTGTCACGAACCATAGAATGCAACAGACGGACTTGATTATCTTAGATGTGCACCCCACCTATGAAAAATAACAATAAAATTATATATATATATATATGTCCAGCGTCCAAGGATGCCACAGCTACTGCAACTTGGAATGGGCAGCGACGGTGGGTCCCACCACTGGTCCCACAGTGATGTATGTCGAACATTAGCACCATGCATTTGATGGGTCCCCTTTAAATGGTGGGATCCCCTAAAAATCAGCCGTACATGGAACTCAGGCAGCCTACACCATCAAATATCATGTGAAGACATGTTAAAACATATAAAAGTACTTGTTCGGGCCCACCTGAAATTTTGATGCATCTGAAACTTGGACTGAGCCCTCCACCAAGTGGAACACACAATGGATGGACTGGATCTCTCAAGTGACCTACCTTGATGTGAAATATTTTTTTTTAAAAAAAAGAAAAGAAAAAAAGAAAGGGCGTGGATGAGGTGACGTCCTCCCTGGACATCCAGATAGAGGGTGAGCCCACCTTTGGGGTAAAGTTTTGTGATGCTTATTATGGCCACACCATGAAGTATGTGCTAAATTCACACCGTTCATCCATCTTACTAGCCCCATTTATTGTATGGTCTAAAAAATTAGGCCGATTAGAAGCTCATGCAGGCCATGCCACTTGGATAGTGGAAATTGTACTTAAAAAAATGCTCAGATTTTTCTAAAAATGCTCAGATTTTTCTAGGGCTCACCTTGGTGATGAAAAATATATATTGGCCATTCATCCACTCCTTCATACCATTTTAAGTCATGAGTAAACAATTGAGGTAGATGCACACCTTAGGTGGACCACACTATAAGAAACGGTGGGAATAAAATATCCCTACTATTAAATCCCTTGAGTTCTACCATGATGTGTAACTGCCACCAAAGTTGGGTCGGCCATTGGACAGTGGAGCTGACTCATTACATGTATTTTATATCCAGGTCATCCATCATTTAGACCATGCATGTGTTAAGGGCCCCACCTGACACATGTACCTTATAGCCATGTTGTTCATCTAGTGGGTGGTATCAACTATGATGTTGTTTGTTGTAAAAACTATACATGGGGCAGACTCCCCATGTCAATGGGACCCACAATTATACAAAATATAATAATAATAATAATAATAATAATAAGGAAATGGAATTGCAAGATTACCAATGAAAACTTCCATGGACATAACGTGATACATGTGGACCCCACCTAGGTGCATGTGTTGTATACCCACACTTCTAGTCACTTGGGAAGTGGGCCAACCTCTTGTCCATGGAAACAAGATGAAGTAGAACTCAATTTTAGGTGAGCCATGCAATAAGTAGAAATAGTGGTAACAACCATTGGAAATTCTTAGGCTCTAGTGTGCCCCGCTATATGTTGGGACGCTTCCTTGACCATGGACTCCACCTTATAGTATGATGTAGATCCATGCCATTCATCGGTTCATCCTTATCATTTCAAGGTATGATCCCATAGACTAGTCAAATCCAAATCTCATGCCATGAGAGAAATATTGATCACTTGTACACTATTAAATGTTTCCTAGAGCTGCGGTAATGTTTGTAAGAAATCTATCCATCTATTCTTTTTTTAATCGATCATAGGCCACCTAATATATATGTTTTACCAGCTATTCATCTATTTTGTTAAATCATTTTATAATGTGGGGCTGCTTATATATTTATTGCAATCTAAGTCATTTCCAGGGTACCCATTGTAATGGTTATTCCTCATTTAGATCATCAGTTGGTAGCAATTATGTGGATCACTATACCATAGGAATTTGGGATTTTGGGTGGCCCAACTAGTAGTGTGGATTGGTGGAAGTTGTGTGGACCACCACATGTGAGTGCTTGATTATTATAGCCCACCTAACTGTATGAAATTGGGGCAATCGTGTGACTACTTGTCTTAGTAGTTTATGATTGTTGTGGCCCTTAACTATATGATCACTGACGGGATGAATGATAGCTAGATTTGGCAAAATGGTGTTGAATATGTAGCTCATACATCTCATGAGTATGCATGACGTGGATAGTCGTAAATCATGTGGGTATGTGGTGAATGTGTGGCCTAACCATATGATCAAGTGGTGCTCAGGTACTTCTAAACTATGCAAAATTGTGGCACTGGCCGCCTGACTATGTGAAAGTTTACTAAATCAGTTGCCCCATTATGCAAAATATGGTATAACAATAATAATAAGTGACCATGTGACCTTAAATCCTTTATTATGACAAGTAGAGTGACGTTTGTGTGGCTACTCAACCATACAGACTTCTACTAATGGAGTGGCCATAAGACCATGTGGACATATGAGAATTGTGTGATTACTCAGACTCATGGACTATGCTGATGGTGTAATATCTTCTGTACGTGAACTTAGGGCATGTGTTAGATTGATTATGGACCCTACCTTGATGTGAGTATTACATGTTTCACCATTTATCCATTTGGCAAGCTAATTCTATAATATGATTCCAAAATGACCTAGATCCAATTCCTAAATAAGTTAGACGATATAAAATAATGTTAATTGAACATATAAATTCCAAACACTTGTTAACCCACTCAATGTACGTATTTTATCTGCACTGTTCAATTGTTTTATCAGCCAAACAATTCGATCATGGAACCCGCTATCGTGTGCGTTGTACATCTAAATTGTTCTTCCTTGTACTACCTTAATTATATGTGAGTTACCTATATTATCTACTTGATGAGACCCACTATAATGTTTGTATGTGGACCCATCTACTTGTAGTACCACTTGGAAGTAGGACCCACTACGTTGTATGAGACAAACCAGCATTATCCAACTGTGACTAACTCTTATGTGTATATTATATACCAAGTTTTCAACTTAGGGCTCACTGTATCTTATGAGGTTTACCTGTGCCTTCCAAACCATTGTAAAACTACTATGATAATTATTTACAAATCCAACCTACTGACAACTCACTTGAAGGAGAAGACCACTACATTATATGAGTTTCACCAACACCATCCATCTTGTGGCTCATTTACTATATGTTATATTTATGCCTTTCATCTCATAACCACTTGGTGCATGTACTTCGTGTCACCACCACTCATTAACCATAAGGCCTAGTTAGAGTATAACCATGTGGTTTCAATAGAAGAAAATCACATTGGGCCAAAACCATTAATGGAATATCTATCCTGCAAAGGATATGATGTAACACTAAATACAATTAATGCTCGTGATTATGATAGTTAAGGATGATACCAATGGTGTTAGTTATTATGGTTAATAGAAGTATGTGATTTAATATCTTGATTAATGTTATTATATTTCCTAGTATACTAAATTCATTTACTTAACCATGTTGTTATTGATCATACTCATGCACCATGGAATGATTGTATGTGCAAGTGTAATTCAATACATTTGTTCATGTGTAAGATATGTCCTCTTCAATTTAGTTACATGACTATGAATTGATATAGTTGATAGTGGAACATGATTATTGTATGTCATTTTTGGCATAAAGGTTAAGTAGACCCTAGACTCATGGCATTATATGGATACCACATGCACTTGAACGTATGTCTTATCATAATTGCTTGAATTCATGCATAATCATGGCATACATGATGATTAAAATACCACATTCGTGCCATATAACATGAGTTGGATCTTGACAACGAAATGTACATCTATGATGATGACTTGGGTTATCCCTGAAAATGAACGGGACACCGAAAGTGTGGAAATAGTAGAGAATGATGTGCCTCTTGGGATGAAAGTCTCTAAATCCTAATTCTAGCTAGGGTTGTCTCACCGTCGGGCTGAGTAGATACATGGGTCATGGATTTAACTCCTACTGACGAGGTCAGGTTGAGAAGAGGTGGGTCCAACCTACTTAACGGCTGAGGTGCAAATAGGGACCTATCTGACTCGTCGACGAGGAGAAGCGCGAATCTAGTCCACTACTGGTATGCCGGGTGGAAGTCCACCGCGGGGCGGGTATGTGAGGTCGATTACTAGTGTCTGGTGCATAGGTGTCGACCACAGTGTTTTTCATAATATACAGTTGGTGGAAGTCCACCACAAGGTGGGTATACGAGGTCGATTACTAGTGTTTGGTGCATGTGTGTCGACCATAGTGCTTCCTGAGATATATAATTATGATATGGTTTGACAATATGATGATGATGATGATGTGATTACAGATGCGTGTAATACAGTTATGGATATGGTAAAGAAGAAATGAAAACATGACTTGGTGATGTTAGTAGCATTGACTCAGAGTATTACTAATATGCATATGCATTGCATTGGCATTAACATCATACATTACGTGCTACACGCCTTTCACATATATGATTTCCTTATAGCATATTTATCTTGCTTACATGTAGGACACACTGCACACACGTGTGTACTCACTGGACTTTTTGCCTAAGCTTCCTATTTTCTATTTTTTCAGGGTTGGAGTCACTTGTAAGACTTAGCTTTCTCGATGCATTGCATTTATTTTTCGATTTGGCAACGTTGACATTATGTACCTTTTGTAAAGCATTGTACTTGTAACCATCAAGATTTATAATGGAGAGTGTTGCTTGGTATTTTGATCATGGATCTTCATGCTCAGGTATTATTATAATAATAATAGAAAAATAGTCGTAAATCTTCCTTGTGGTGTGCCAAACTCGGGACCTGGTGTATGGAAGTCGAGTGACGGATTCGGGGCACCACGGAAGTTTTTCGTCCTCGGATTTGGTGCGTGACAAATAGTAAACACTCTAACATGCATATAAACTTAAAATTAATAAAAATTAGGCAAATCAAATAATAAAACTTTTACTTATTACCCTTAGGCAATTTTAGGGATGAAATTGTTTTTAAAGGAGGTAGATTGTAACGTTTTAGATTTTCACTGTTTTGTATTTCAAAAACTCCTTAAATTTTTTTATGTAATTAACTTATATTATCACTTACTGACCATTAGCACTCACTTTTAGTTTATACACGGGTGGTACCAGTAAAGAATGGCACAAGTCCGATTTATCAACCGTAGGAATCCAACAAATCCGCCCGATCACTTAAACATTGAATTTAGCCACATGATTTGCTTATACATAGCATAAATTTAACCAAGCTAACATTGATTAATCAAGACAATTATAACTAAATTAAAAGATCTACTCGAAGCTAAGTTAGATAAGGCCCTGATCTCGACTAATGGACTAAATCAACCCCATCACTCTTTTAGCCTAAAATCGATGATTTAGAGTAATCGTACCAAATCTCTACTTTCACTAGTTATAAATAAGCCACCTTATGAAAATAGTTAATCCAAATCCTAATCATTTCCTAAAAGAAATCTCAATACATAATTCAATATAAAAATGCCTCAATTTTCTGAACAAGCTCTAGACTACTCGTTAGTGGGCCGTTAGTTCAAAGACTATAGAATAATGTCCATCTTACTAGGCTTGAGTCCCTTGTGGGAGTCGGACCTGGGTAGTGTTTAGAACCGCCCAACTTGAGCTAAAGGACAAGTGCATGTGTAACACCCCAAATTTTTGCCAATCTGGAGTTAGGCGTCCTTAGACAATGGGTCAACCATAGCACCTTGGTAACTTCTCAAAACTCGATTCCAAAGCCAGAGAAATCATTTACAAATAATTGTTTAGAAATTTAACGTGTATTAACTAGCGCTACACTAGATTTCCTATAAAATTAGCACCAACCACTTTAAATACGATATGTAAGACCCAAAACCTCTAGAATTGTTACCGCTACGTTACCCTAAAATCTAGGATCCAACTCTAAACCCAATTATTTCTGAGAATGCTTTGTAACTTCGTATTGAATCTAGACCGCACATCGAAAGTCTGATAGCGATGAACTTAGACTATTATGACCGCCTAGTTGGACTTGACTATCGTTTCGAAAATTAAGCCCAACCGATGTCCTGAGACCATTTCCTTGCGTCCAGAGTAAAGAGAGTGAGAAAAGGAAGTTTTTTAGAAAATAAATTAGAATCTGTAACGTTTCACTTGCGCGTTATTTTTAAGCATTCTGACCATCAGAATTCGACTAAATTTCACCCTTGGATCAGGAAAATTTGCCCTTACATGTCTGAGGAGTTTGGTAACCGTTGAATTGAAACTGGTCCGCCACGGATGATCTGGAAATCTGATCGGACTAAAAACTTAACTAACTAAAGATCCAATGTTAGTGAGCTTAAGTCTGACCGCATTTGATAACAGGACCTCCAGAAATGCTCCGTTAGATCGGAATAGACCCGATTTGGTTATAACTTAAGTATTCCTTGGCCCCAAGTCTATTTCTGTCATTTTTGGGCTTATAAAAAGGCCTTTAGCCCTCACTCTCTCCTCCCATACGAATTGGAGAAAACCCTAGGAGAGAGAAGAGAGAAAAGAGAGAAAGTGGGAGAGAAGTTGGGGCTTTTCTCCTGGGATTCTTCCCTGCTGCTCCACGTGCTTGAATACCACTACCGTATCATTCTTCCGGCAACTGCAACTCCGTTCTTAGGTAAGAAATCCTAACCCTAAACTGTTATGGAGCTTAGAATAGCTGTAGTGAAGCTATAGCTAATCTATTTCTTGCCATAGGTTGTCAATCCGCCGTTGACGAAGACTTATCGTCTAAATCAACTCCATTTCGCATTTTCTGGTTTAAGGTGCGGACTATATGCGTTTAGGTTACGGTTTCTAAGACTTTCAATGTTAAGTAATGATTTATTCTTACTTAGGATGCTATTTCATATGTATAAAGTGTCATCCGTTTCGTTTTTCAGTTATACGTTGATTATGTTGAATATACTATATTCCTCGTATTTGTAGAAAATACCGTATACGTACAAAATTTGGATTTGTGTTCAACATGATTATTTGTCGTGTATATATGCTTGTTGCATGTGTGATAACTCCTTAATGAAAGGACTTGCTCTAAATCATGCCACGGCCAATATACGCCGTATATGTTAAAGTGTGTAGCTCACGTGTTTGTGAAAATGTTTAAATGAATACGAAATCCGGATTCATGCATGCTATGATTATCCGTCATAGGTATGTGCAAGTGATATATGGGGCAACTCCCTAGTGAAAGAATTTGGTCAAATACATGATATATCAACATACGATATGTAGTTAGTATGCATAGCCTAAGTGTTTATGAAAATGACTGAATGAGTATGGAATTTGCTTTCATGCTCACCATGACTAATTGTCATGGATATATGATTGTTGTATGGGTGATACCCCTTTGACGAAAAGATTTTTCTTAATACGTATGCTAATGGATACATAATATATATGATGTAATATGTAGACTAAGTGTATGTAAAAGTGTCTGAATGAGTTAGGAGTTAGTAAGATGTACCTATATGCGGGTTGAGATATGATTCTCAACTACATTAATGATGTGTATGATTCCCTTCATGAATCATGTAACTTAGGTTATCCATGCTAAATAAGTGTATGATTTCCTCCATGGCTTATGTGTTTAATTGAATCATGTTACATGTGTGTATGATTTCCTGTATATACTGTTTACATTTAAGTTATACTTCATGATTGTCCATATGGATGCAGAATATGAATCATATGCTAGTTATTGTATGTGTATGTGATTGGGGCTGTGCTACAGTCTAGGTAATCGGTAATCGTTCTGTAAATGGTCATTGAGGTCGTTCGCCACGTAGGATGAGTTTAGCGAATCTGAGTCGTGCTTGGGGTGTTCGTCAGTGGTTAGGCTGCACGGAGTGCTTATGCATTCCATGTCATTCAACTCAACGTACGCTTGGCCTAGTTGATCTTATCAACTAACCCGATTGACCGATGTTTGTTCACCATGTTTGGTCGCCACTATTTGAATCTAAGGCACTGAGCTTACCAGTGAAACTCCCATTAACCATGGTACCAAGATCCTCTAAGACTCATGAGCTGGGCATGGTGGTCTGGGACACCGTGGTCGAGCTGTCGGCCTACGCTGGGGTCACAAACCTCCCCGTAGTGACAAGTGAGCACCCTACTCTGAGCAGATTATGGTGGTATGAGACACTATACTCTGGTTGTTGGCCTACACTATTTGGTGATGAGGGAGTGGAGCAACGATTACTCGCAACAGCCCTGATAGCCCTTTGTAATAACCTTGAGTTTATCCTGACACTGCATAGGGGTGACGAGTCCTATTGTAGTCTTGAGGATATAAGTAGGCCTATTTTGATAAGGTGATTGGGAGAGAGGAGCAACGATTGCGCGCAACAGCCCTGACAGCCCTTACAGTGACCTAGAACCGTAACATCGTATGAGATTCCTAGGACTGATGACCCTAGAATGGATCAATGTTGGGAAATGATACAAGGGAGGTGTCTTAGTTTCTCAATCCTACTGTATGAAAAGGACTAATAAGAACTTGGTAAGCATATTCATAATACTGCATTGCATGTGCTAACGGCGTTGGTGATAGAGCACTGAGGAAGTGAGTCATGCCGCGATCGTTAGATGATGTTGCGGAGGGGATTGTGGTGAGGGCATGCATCATTCTTCATATCATCCTTGTATTAACAAGAGTATCTAGGATCTGTTTGATTGTACTGCCTTATCATTACTGCTTGATTGCTTGATTGAATTGATAACATGTTAACCTTTGCTGTATAGATCTCACTGAGTTAACTACTCACTCTCACGTTACGGGATAGTGTTGTACACACCAACCAGTCCCTATTTTAGTTACAGATGATGGCGATGCTTACGAAGCAGAGCTGGACTTGATGATGAGGAGGAGGATTCTTCCTATATGCAGGTTCTGATCGACGGGGTTACAGGGTTACTGATTAGATGCCAATACACTTGGTATTTTACCTTTTATTTACACGCTCATGTATATTCTTTTCTTTCTATTTTGGAGTATACATGTATTTAGTTAACCTGGTAACATGTTCATACTCTAAAGACTTACAATCATTTATACATTTTATATATTTATTACTGTTTTTCGCTTGAGAAATTTAACTGTCTCTGGAGTATGATATGCTGTTTTGGCTTAATCTACCTCATGTTTTATGTACTATTACCGCCGACATTCATCCATCATTGAAAATGTTGCATAAGTGATGTTCTGGAACTCGGGAGTGGAGTTTATGCTCGACCCCCGAATTTTGAGATGTTACAGCACGAGAAGTGCAAATACCCTGATGGAAAAAGTTAAAACTTAAGTGAATTGGGTCGTCTACTCTTATGCAAAGTTAAGAATTTTGGACTATCGGTTTATGACCAAACTTCACACATGAAGTAAGGATATTTCCCTGCTCATATCAGTATAGCCACGGCCCTGATTGACCATCGGTGACTGTTGAACAAACTTTTAATCATATCCATCGATCGACGCATCCAAATGGCAGGGCTATCATATCTATATGTGGATCATCATTATGGCTAACTATCTTATGGTGTATATCAACTTATACACCCCATAATGGGCCCTAGATGTTAGAAAGACCCTCCTATAGGGCTTATATAGTAAAAACCTAGCCTTTGGGCCATTTACACCAAATCTTGCATTATAAAAGGGCCTCATTTGGGCAACCCCTTCTCCCATACGAATTTTATGCCCGACCTTGTTGAAGGAGAAGAGAAATAGAAAGAGAGAATGAGAGAAAGAAGAAGGGAGAGAAAGGTGGGCCCAAAAGAGGTAGAATCTTGTAAACCCTCTTCACTCTTCCTCAAGAAAACCCATATCCACAACTACAAACATGATCTTCAATCGATTGGGTAAGTAACTATTCTTCTCCTTTAGAAACTTATTGTGCTAAGCTAGGCCTTGCATGTATTCTAACATGTAAGTACATTTGACTCAGGATCTCTACAAATTGACCCGTGAGTTCGGCAACCCTAGCTCAATTCATCAAGCTCTCAACGATCCATAGGTGCGGACTATTATCCTTAGGTGGCCTAGCACTAATTTTACTATGAGTTTAATGATTATGATTGTAAGGATGATGTGTTTGAGTAATCTAGAGAGAACCTAGCCAAGACCGTATATGATAGGACCCCCTAAATCTCATAAAATGGTTAAGTGTTGGTTATTTATTCTTCAACATGATTAGGCCTGATTTGGAGTGGCATGTTCATCTCATATGTGATTCTAGTATAACCTTTCTTTTGGCATGTATGATTGCATAAAATCCTTGTTGTATGTTTGTGCTAGAATTAATCCTTGTTGTATGTTTGTACTATAAATGATGTATAGCTCTTAATCTTTTTGCTAACCTCTCAACATGCACACGCATTAATTTCATATTTTTGTTAGTAGTTGCATTGTAAAAAATCTGAATTTTTATGTTTGCTGTATGAGTGCGTGACTTTGTTGTATGAGTGCGTGACAGCAAATCTGGATTTATTGAAATGTTATTAAATGTCATAAACCCCTAGATTGGTCATGGAACTGAAGTGGGAGAAGGTGGTCCCAATGGTAGTACCATCTTCTGGCTAAACTACCAGGTTTGGACGGATGCGAATTGTCGACGGTAGTTAGACTACATGGGTCACTTGTACTCAATGTCATCCATCAGATACTCACCTGAACTCGCACAGTCTTGTTCACTTACTGACCAACCATGTTCGTTAACCATGTCTGCTCACGCCTGTATGGAACTTGGAATACCCTTTAACCACTGAAGCTTATTGATAACCATCTGAAACTGATCCACTGACTCGAGAGCCGAGCATAGTGAAATGGGACACTGTGTCCGAGCTGTCGGCCAACACTAGGGTGAAGAGCCTCCTCGTAGTGACCGCAAGTGATCCCTCTTCTCAGCACTCCCCATGTGCTTGAAATTGGTGATGGGGAACCCAATGGGATCAAGGATCGAGGGGTCTTCGCCTCGCACATTGAGGGGACTTGGCCATGTAACCAGTTGAGGGTAATGATACGTGGGGTGTACTAGTTTCCCCAATCTGCTGGATGAATGGAATTAATTAAAAACTTGGTTAACATGATCACGATTGCATCGCACTAGCTAGGTTAGCGACTCGGCAGTTGAGGTCGTAATAAGAGAGTGTTGGTCATATGCGATTGTTAGACAAAGTTGCTCAAGGGAGTGTTGTTGCGAGGTCATGCATCATATCATAATACATACATATGCATTAACAAGACTAGTTAGGGATCTATGAATATATGATTTTCATTAAATTCATCATATAATTAATGCTTGTTATAACTTAAGGCGATAGTAACCACTGAGTTAACTACTCACTCCAACTCTGGGATGGTGTTTTAAAACACCAACTAGACCCTTTACTAGATGCAGGTGAGGCAAAGCTCGACGAGTCGAGCGAGGTGAGCATGAACGAGGAAGATGAGCTTCCTACTTCCAGCTTATGGGGAGATCACCATAGACTATGTGGGTTGATTATGGGTTGTTGAGTTATGGATCTACCGCATAATTTCTTTTGGACATTTATTTTATAAAATTTTGTGGGCGATGCCTTGTGTGACTCGTTTGATATTCCTATTGACTTGTAGTTCTTAGTCACAATTATTTCAGTAGATTAGTTATGGTTGTGGTTTATGTTCCAGCCAATTCCTTTATTGCTCTTTTAAACTGATTTATGTACAAATCATCATAATTAGGATATAAGTGACACCCAGGAATTTGGAGGCTGAGTTCCTACGTGGCCATGAAAACCTGGGGTGTTACAAACTCCATCACTCAGGGAGTCCCATAAATAACCTGCCCAATGGCACATACCATAATCAATCACTCCTTAGCCAAGCATACATATGATGCACATGGGAATGAATCATGAAGATAACTAAGCATAACATTCGATGATGATGTACTCTCCTCTTAGCAAGGTTGGGTCTAGGTACTTAGACAATTCTACATGGTATGGAAGAAGCATAACCAATAGTGGAGGCCCAACGGTTTGGGGTAGCCCACAAAGTCTGGATAAGCAATACTATGGGCCCAATAGATGAGAATGAGACTAACAAAGGGCCTAAAGAGGTTTAGAATGTGGACATTTAACCACCATTGTTCCCTAAAAGGCAGTCCAACAAGGAATCTAGCTAAAATAAGGTCCATGGCCCGGATACAACTATGAAAAGAAAATGGGCAGCAATCCATAACATCTCATACCACATGATGGGCCTCAAGAAACGGCCCAGAGCTTACATACATCAATGTGGGTTCAATGGGGCAAACCATGGCCCAAGTATCATGGCCAACGAATACATTCATTATGATGGGTCTCATGTGCAGCCCATATGCCAAAATACTAAGGTAAGGAATATCCAAGATTCACCAGGATGGGCCTTACAATTCAGCACAAGACTGGGCAAGATGGCAACAAGGATCCAATTGTATGTAACATATTAGCCCACAAGGTCCAGCATAATGGTAAGCAGCCCATACACAAAACTAGGCTCAAGGTTAGATGTCCAAAAATCTGGACAGTCTTGGTCCTTAAACAATCAACCAAAGGTGGGCCTCATATGGAACTAATGAGGTCTAATAATCACAATGAATACACAACACACTCAATCTGGTGGGCCTCACAACATCATAGCTTCTAGCTACATACAAAATTTTTTTAAGGCCTTTGCTAGACATCCAGCTCACCCAACTTCCTAGGCCTCCTAGGGTCCAGCAGTTGGTAATTCTAAGTGAAAATAAACTTCATGATAGCCCATAATTTTCACAGTGGGCCCCATTAGATGGAAGGTAAGAATACAACACATAAATCAAAGTGGGCCTACTGCTAGACTGCAAGTCCAGCAACACCCCAAATGGTTTGGACGTCTTAATGGGGCTGGACGGCTGACCCTATGAATACCCAAGGTGGGCCCCACTTGTGGACATCCCACCAGGGGAGTGAACCATGTCCAAGTGGGCCACACAAAGGGGAGGACAACGTGGATATCACACATAATCAAGGTGGGCCACATGGGGGGAATGACCAGCCCCTGCTAGACGTCAACCTAGCTAGAATGTCCAGCAGGTGGGCTGCTCACCCAGCTACAGTAACCCCCAAAAATGGGAGGTCCGGATAGTCCACATACACCTGGGGTGGGTCCCAACAAGGTGGGCCACAAGGAAGGTAAGGGGAGAAGCCATAAATACATACAAATAAGAATTAAAAATCTGGACAGCAAGGTTTTTAAAAAAATAAAATTTGCTGCTGGAATGCTGCTGTCCCCATCTTGTACACCCAATGGAGTGGTCCTAGGCCTGCCCAATCAAGGGGAAAATGAGTGGATTACATGCACCATGAATGAAGAACAAGTGGGGTCAACATGAGTGGCCCACCATCCCTAAAACCTAATTGATGTTTGTGTTTTCCCAACATATAAGGCTGGTGGACGGTCCAGATTTTTAGACTATCCAAGCCCACTTGGGTTTGCTCCATGGGGCTCCTATTAAGGGTGGATGCAAAGGGTTTCATCACACTACAAGCTGGGGTCCACACCTTAGAGGAATACTTTAAAAAATCAGGGAGAAAAAGAGCTATAACTAGGGCTTAAACTCCATACAAAATCATATAACAATGGGCTAAAAATCTGGACAACAACATGTTGCTATCCATTCTAGCCCATGATGTAGTTGATTGGGGGATTTATCTCAGATTCATTAAGGTAGGGTCCACCTAGATGGATCACACATACTCCAGACCCAAGCCTCATTCAAAATAACCATATAATCAGGCCTATGACCATCTAAACCATGCAAACTAAATTGGGCAACAATGACGGGCCTGTACATCTAGTAGCTTGGACCTGGACATCCCTACAGCTGGATGGTCTAGATGCATGGACACATCAGGTGGGCCACACACATTAGAAAACCAGAGAAAGGAGAGAGAGAGAGAGAGAGAGAGAGAGAGAGAGAGAGAGAGAGGAGATCTTGACCATAGGGAGGGCATCGCCACTATGAGTCCTCGAGCAATCACTATAAAAGCTATTATAAAAATCGAGCACCTGTTGTATTATCAAATTTTGTTGTGCCAAATCATTTAATATTTGTATCATGCTTTGAGTTGAAGTGATCAAGTTCGTAGATTTCAAAGTTCTCTGGATCTTCATCGAACTTGCCCACATCTTCAAGTTGAAGTGGAGCATGTTGAAGTTCATGTTTTCACAATAAAACTCAAGAACTCAAGTTCAAGTTTGAAGTTCAACTACTGTATGCTAAAGACTCAAGAACTTAAGCATGACTCAAGCTCAAGTACAAGTCATCGAACTCAAGCTTCAAGTATCACAAGTATTCAAGAATTTGAAGCGTATGATGTTTTAAGTGTTCTTACTCACAAATAGGTTTGGATGACCTTAGATTGACCCTAGACAGTGTCATATTCATTGCATATTCTTTGTGGGTCATTTCTTTTGTTTATAGGTCATTTTCTCGACTAGTCTTAGACTTTGCTCGACTCGTCCAAGTACAAGCTCGACCAGTCTAAGAGTTTTCTCGACCAGTCCAAGGTTTGTTGTGAATTATTAGAAAATTTTGTTGGACTCTCCACCAGTCGTACAGATTGCTCGACCAGTCGAGTGAATAGTGCTCGACCGGTCGTGCAGGCTTGACTCAAAGTCTAGTAAGCTTTTCTGATCCCACTCGACTAGTCAAGTAGGCCACTCGACCAGTCAACTAATGACCTTATCTTATTGCACCAGAAAATTTAAAATTTTATTGGTCCTTTAACTAGTCGAACCAACCCTTAGACCAGTCGAGTGAATAGTATTTTCACCTATAAATAGAGCATGAATTTTAGA
This sequence comes from Magnolia kwangsiensis, assembly GCA_037074715.1. Taxonomy (NCBI): domain Eukaryota; kingdom Viridiplantae; phylum Streptophyta; class Magnoliopsida; order Magnoliales; family Magnoliaceae; genus Magnolia; species Magnolia kwangsiensis. Next base: position 101,107,399 of record CM073577.1, on the reverse strand, counting down.
GTATAATCATTCATAAAAGTAAGATCAAGAGACCACTCTGAGTGATAAGTTTGTGATATTTTTAAGCTATATTGTGCTCATTTAATATTCTCTTTTTTGAGATCTCTGTTCCAATCTTATATTGAGAAGGGATTTAAGTTTTCCCCTTTCTTAAGATCAAAATCAAATCAAGCTAGCACAGGTTGATTTAATTAAAAATTATTTAGAATAAAAACCTTTTCATCTGTGAGATTGGACATTGAACATCTTCGTCTACATCGGATCAGTTCTACAAGGCTTCTTCAAAGGAGAATTTTTAGATAAGTGCATTATATTTTGTATATCTCTTTTTGGTCTTTGAGGTTGTGCCAAAAAAATCTATATTTGGTTTGTCTGAGGTGATCTAGAAACTCTCAGAGTGTGGTGTTTTTGGAATTATGTAAGCCCAGCAAAGGCACAATTGTGAAGGATTTAAGGTGAACCTTTGAAAACATTTTTCATAGTGAATGTTAATATTCCAAGGGAGAGGATATTAGGAGTGGAGTAGTTGTGTGGCTGTTTTCTAACGATTGGTGTACACATAAGTGACCCACTATAATTTCTAGTGTTATGGTGGATGATTGAACGTGCTTATGTGTGTGAATGTTGTAATTTATTTTCAGCACTTGTGGTGAATGGTGTAATTTATTTTATGCACTTGTGTGAATGTTATAATAACTTAAGTTTATTTTATTTACAATTTTCTTTGCCTCTTTATTGGTTTAGTTTTTTGATACTTACAAACATTCTAATAAGGTTGTCATGCCATAAGCCTTTGGTTTTTGGTGTTAGGTTGTCCTTAGAACTAAGCTTGTATCAACCTCTCAAGACTAGTATTTTTAAGGTTACTATTTACTTTTGCTTTTTTATTATTTAATTGTGTTATCATTCTTTAAATTCTACATTTACTTTTTAATTTGGCATAGTCCTTCATTTAATGTCTCGAAAAAATCTGTACAAAGACCCAAGTACCACCTCAGGCAGAAATCACTAAGGACCAAATCCTTTAGAAATTAAACGAGAATTAAATAAGTGCTAAACTAGATTACTTGTGAAATTAGTACTAATCATTTTAAATACAATTTGTAAGACCCAAAGTGAGTAGAACCGTTAATACTACGTTACCTAGAAGCTTAGGATCCATCTCAAAACCCAGTTGCTCTCGGGGGCACATTGAAACTCCATATTGAACCTGGACCACGCGTTGAAAGTCTAATTACTTTAAAACTATACTATTATGACCGTCTTCCTGGACTTGACAACCATCTCAGAAACAAGTCCAAATAATATCCAGAAATGCACAACTTAATCCCGGAGCGAAGTGTGTGAGAAACGCGAATATCTTTAGAAAATGAACTGAAACTTAAGTAAACTGAGTCGTTCTCCTGCGGGCCAAATATAAGGATTCAGACCATCAGAATTTGACCCAATTACACCATCAGATCATGGAAAATTTCTAACACAAGTCAGTGTACTTGTGGCCCTAATCGAGTATTGTTGACCGTTGATCTGAAACGGGTCACCCGTGGTTAATCCACTGATCCGATCGGACTAAGATCTTAGATTAACCTAGATCCAATGTCCAGAAGCATACATCTAACCGTATGCAGAAAATGGGCCTCCAGATGTACTCCGTTGGAACGAAACGACCACTCTTTGGCTATAACCTAAGTATACCATGGCCCTAGGGCCATTTTCATCAGTTCTGGGCCTATATAAGGGCCTTAAACCCTCTCTCTCTCTCCCTTCACATATGAATTTGCAAACCCTAGGAGAGAGAAGAGAGCAAAGAGAGAAGGAAAGAGAGAGAAAGTGAGAGAGAAAGTGGGAGACTGCTCCTAGGATCTTTCCTTACCACCCCACTTGCTTAACCACCGCTTCCGTGTCGCCATACCGGCAATTATGATCCTGTTATTGGGTAAGAAATACTAACCCTAATCTATTTTAGATATCCAAATAGAAGAAATGATGAAATAGCTAACCTATTTCATACTATAGGTTGTCGTTGTGCTGTAAACAAAGACTTAGTGTTTAAACTGAGTTCGTTAGTAGTCTACTAGCGAAAGGTGCAGACTATAAATGTTTAGGTTATAGTTTTCAAGGCTTTCAATATCAGTAATGATTTATAACTGGCTTGATTACTATCACATGTACTTAGATATGAGGTTTTTCGTATATTATGTATATATATATATAAAAACTAGGTTGATTTATAATGCATTCCAGGTGTTTGTTGAAATGTTTAGATGAATATGGAATTTGGATTTATGCTTGGCATGATTATTAACTATAAATATATGATTTTTTGTGCATGTGGAAACTCCTATGTGAAAGGGGTTGTTATAATATGCATTTTACTAAGTTAATTACATTGTGATATGTGTAGTCTAAGTGTTTGCTAAAATGCCTGGATGAGAAAATTCTTGTTTAAACATATGTAATGAGGGTGTTGAGATAGGATACTCAATTCCCTTAACTATGGTTACGGATTCCTCTGCGTAACCTATCTTACTACTATGTGATTTATGAATGAAATGCCTATGTATGGTAACATGTATAGTCTATGTTCGTTGAAATGCTTAAGTAAGGTTTATATTTAGTTTTAGTTTTCACATGTTATCTTTGGCTATTACATGTCAATATTATTGTTTAGGGTATGCTTAGGGCTACGATGTAGTCTAAGTAATTGGTAATAGTTTACGATCAGTGGCTGGACTGTTTGGCCACGATGAATGCACCCAATAAATTCGAATCGTACGCTGCTTACCAACAGTGGTTAGACCACGCAGAATGCTTATGCACTCCATGTCGATCAATTCAACGTGCGCTCGTACTAGTCGAGCTTGTCAAGTAACCCGATTGGCCTAATGTATATTTTCCATGTATGGACGCCACTGTTTGAATCTAAGGTACCAACGTACTAGTGAAAATCCCATTTAACCTTGGTACCTCAATCTGCTAAGACTCATGAGCTGGACATAGTGGTGTATGAGATATCATGGTCGAGATGTTGACCTACATTGAGAGGACGAGCCTCTCCGTAGTGACCAGTGAGCAACATAAACTCATGAGCCAAATATGGTGGTGTATGAGACACTATATTCGAGTTGTCGATCTGCAATCAGGTGACGAGCCTGTAGTGACCTTGAGTATATGCTAGATCTATGTTGAGCTGATGAGCCTTATCGTAGTAAACTTGAGTATAAACCAGACCTACGTTGAGGTGACGAGCCTCTCCGTAGCGACTTCAAACTGCCTATTGTATGTGACTACTAAAATTGATGACCATAAATGGATCAATATTTGGGTCAATGATATAAAGGTAGGTACCTTAGCTTCCCCACCTACTGTACGAATATGCTTACTTAAGAACTTGGCTAATCATGTAAATACACTGCATTGCATGTGCTTTTGACGTTGGAGTTGAGCACAGTGAGAGTGTTACATGTCGCGATCGTGAGATGATGTCACAGAGGGACTGCTGGTGAGGGCATACATCATTATTACATATCATCTTTGCATTAATAAGAGTACTTAGGACATTAGTGTTGTACTGCTTGACTGAATTGATAACATGTTTACCTTTGCCTTATAACTCTACTGAGTTCATCACTTACACGTTCTGGGACGGTGCTTTAAACACCAACCGGACCCTATTGTAGTTACAGATGATGGTGATGCTTACAAAGTGGAGCTAAGATTTTATGATGACAAGGAGTTCTCCTACATGCAACTCTCTGGCGGGTCTATGTAGACCTGGAGTTGCGTCGACGGGGCTATAGGGATATAGATTAGCAGACATTATATTTTATCATTTTGTTATTTTGGGACTTATACATATAATTATTTGACCTGGTAACATGTTCATACTCTAGGGACTCACAACCACTTATATGCTCTATATAACTATCATAGTCTTTCACTTGCGTAATTGAACTATCTCTGGAGTATGATATGCTGATTTGGTATAATCTCGCTCATGTTTAATGTACTAATATGGACAACATTTAACCATCATTATCTATGTTCCACAAGTGATGTGTTGGAACTCGGGAGTTGGGCTCCTAATCGACCCCCAATTTTCAAGTCATTATAAGTTGAAATCAGAGCATGATTTAGATTAAACTGGACCTGGTTTATGGTCACATGATGCACAGTGATGTACTTTGACTTAGGAGGGAGCGAAGAAATGTAGAAACAGTCCTAAGATTCTAAGTTTCGCCCGTCGACGAAACGGATCAAAACTGACTGTTAAATTTCACCTCGTATTCATATAAGATCATGTAAAGATAATCCAAACCTCTTTCTAAACTTTCAATCAACATGTTTAGGCAAGAATTAGATGTATTCCACACACTAACAAACCTAAAGGTGCGAATATAAGCAAGATGGAACCCAAAACCACTCAAACGGACCAAGGACCTAAACGGTGCAAATTGGAGGGATCCAAAGTGGACCCTACACCTTTTTGGCACTCCGAGGGGGGTGTTATCACCAGATCGGCAAGCCCTTGCCAGATTGTCCACTAATCTGGTGATGCCATCGTCGGATCAGCAATCCCTCACCGCCCATTTGGTCTGAGCCTGTCGGGCGGAACCCCCAACATGTGTGGGCCCCACGAAATCATGTGGGGACCTCTCTTTTATTCCCATTTTCTTCATTTATCTCCTTCCTACCTTCAAGCTTTCCAAACTTCTCAAAAGTCCCTTTTTTCATCTCAAATCTCCCTCAATCCTACCATATTCCTCATTTGTTTCTTCACTCCTACCCATTTCCACCATCCCCTCCAAAACTCATCCCCTACACTTCCCATTTTCCTTATTTTCTTAACCATTTGAGCACAAAGTCCATAACTTTGTGCCCCATATTCCCAAGACTTTCAAATCCCCTTATATTCATAGTTTCTTTTAGCTTTAATGGCTATAGTGGCTATTTTCTCATGTCCATGCTTCTTTCTCTCATGGGGAAGAAAAGGACTCATACGTGTGAAGCCGGGCCTAGCCGCCCTACCTGTTTAAGGAGGAAGATCAGCGCCGAGGCTAGTGCAAGCATTAACCTGAAGATAAGGACAAAGCAGGACCTCGATCCCTAGGTCCCTCTCAAAAGAACTCTACTAATGGACCTGTCACATGGAAGATTTCAAGGCCGTAAGGTTCTCTTCGATGCACATGTAGAAGAGAGGCTCTTTGGGAAATATCTGTTGATGGAATGCCTGTCTGAGGCTGAATGGGAGCCCATATTTGAAGGTAAGACACGGGTGACTGCGAACACTGTCCGAGCCTTCTACGCCATATATGAGACCCATCGCTGGAGCCTCTACAATTCAAGATCCCTGTAGCAAGGCGGGAAGCAGTTGTATATGTCCAGCTAATATCTCGGCTCTTGGGAATACCGTGTGGTGAGGTACACACTAGTGAGGATTAATTCAGGAGTGAGCGTGAAAGAGACTACCGCACGCGATTCCTCTGTGGCCGACTGGCCCACTGAAATCCAAACCATACTCTCTTAGCATCCAAGATGGCCGACGACTTTTGCTTGCTCCACCACATCTTCATATACAATGTGTACCCAAGGTGGAGCAATTGCAATGAGTGTACGCACTTGATGGTGGACTTCTTGTACCGTGCTAGGTAGGGAGACAAGTTGTGGCTGTAAGACCCGTATCCTAGTTCGTATTGTTCCGTCGACTCGCACGATCCTTCCGGTCAAATTTAGCAATCCTTGACCACTTTCTAATGTTTACGCGTGATCCTAAGTTGAGACCTGTATGCCAAAGACGGCTAAAATTGAAACCTATACCTTAGCGACCACACCGTCGCCGCGGTTCTAACGCCGTGACTCGCACACTGACCCGATACCCAGGCTAAAAGATGTCAGTCTGTGTTCAATTCGAAGAAAACACCACGCGTTGTGAATTACGAGGGAATCTCTATGAGATGTCCCATCAAGTACAAGTCAAGTCACTCCATACCCAAGTACAACTAACCCATGCCATGCCCATACCTTTCTCTTACACAAGAAACCTAAATTCCACTCTCACATCACTTCATCCATCACTAAACCCATCACACATCACTCCATCACTTCTTATCAACCCATCACTTCTCTCTCTCCCTCATTTCTAAAAAAAAAACTCACTCCCAAGCAACAAAAATTCCACACGTCCAAGCATTCCCAAGTTTTCCTAAAGGCCAAGTGTGGCCCACCCTCTCATCTCTCATCCACACAATTAAAGGTCCATCATCCACCGTCCAAGGCGAAGACAAGGAGCATTGGAGGCCAAGGGAGCAAGGAGGAGGCTTAGAGGTGGGTGATCTTTGAATTTTCACCGTTGATTTCATGATTTAAGCGCCCACTTGTTATGGGACCCACTTGATGTACGTGTTGTATCAATGGAGGGCCCATAGTGGCGGGGTCCCTCCTCTCCATTACCGTCTCTCTTGTTCTCTCTCTTTTCTCTTTCTTTCTCTCTCTCTTATCCTTCCCCTAGAATGAAGTGGACCCCACCAAGTCATGTTAAATCTACTCAATCCATCAAACGGTGTGGTCCATCACATTTTTGGGGGAAGTGATGCATAACATATATATATATATATACATATATTATATTATATTATATTATATTAATATTATATATATGGTGGGCCACGTCCAATGTGGGACCCACCACGATGCATGTTTTTATCCATACCATCCACCGTCCCTAGACGCTGGACGGGTGTGGTTAACTTGGAGTGTGTGCACTGACATGGGTGTGTACTTGCATGTAAAAAAAAAAGAGAAAAAGGTACTCTTTTAGAATGGGCCACTCATGCAAGCCCCACCTTGATGTTTATACATGATCCAAGCCATCCATTCTATTCTCGGGATCATTTTAGGCATTGAGTCGAAAAATGAGACCGATCCAATCATCTGGCGGGCCATGGTATTAAGAATGGTAGTATTTTCTGTTGAAACTTGGAAGAATGATTGATGGGGTCCACCAGAAGCTTGGACCCACCTGAAACTTGTTTTGGACCCCTATTTTTGTGGGACACATGCAATGGACGGGATAGATCTAGTTAACGTGGGTCCCACCTAGGATAAAAAAAATATTTTTTATTGGCATCACTTTGTGCCATGACGTCCAGAGACGTCCACGTTAAAAGAAAAAGAAGAAGAAAAAGATGACTGCATTGGCCCAGTTGTAGACCCTACCATGATGTATGTTCTACATCCATGCCGTTCATTTTATGGGTCCCCTTTGTGTATGGGGCTATCCCAAAAATCATCCGTATACGGAACTCAGGTAGGCCATACCATCTAAAATCATGTAAAGACATGCCTAAGACATGTAAAAGCGCTTGGTGGGGCCTACTCGAATTTTGAATATGGCTGAAACTTGGTCTGAACCCTCAAACAGGTGGGACACACATAATGGGTGGGTTGGATTTGTGAACCACATTTCAGTGGGCCCCACGCCCACACCCAGCAGGTTGGCTAGCAAGTAAATATCACAGTGGTTCCCTTGGTCCAAGGGACCTTTTTAATAGATTGGAGGAAAATAAACGTTATGGTGGGCCCCACCCCCTGGTCCACTTGATCCTATCAACGGGTTGGATGGCAATAAACATCACCGTGCCCCCCCCCCCCCCCCCCCCCCCCCCCCCCCCCCTCCCTGGACAAATTGGATGGAATTAAACATTGTGGTGGGCCCTTGGTCCATGTGACCATATGAACAGGCGGGGTGGCAAATAAATATCACGGTGGGCTCCAGACCCACCCCCATGTCCATGTGACCTTCTGAATAGGTTGAATGTAAATAAATGTTTCAGTGGGCCCCCTTTGGTCCATGTGACCATACCAATAAGTTGGCTAGAAAATAAACATTTTGGTGGACCCTCTATTTATGTGATTGTATCAACAGATTGGATAGGGAAAATAAACATTATGGCGGGCTTCACATGAGGCTCATTTTCATAAGTATGGATCCATGTATTTAGGCCCATCTGGGCATGTATATAGGCCCAATGTTGAGGCCCACTTTGTTATATATGGGCCCATGTGTGTAGGCCCATTTGATGTATTTGTGGCCCATTTTTGAGGCCCACTTTAGTATATATAAGGCCTATGTGATTAGGCCCATTTGATGCACATAAAGCTCATGTGATTGGGCTCATTTTTAATGAATTCTAAGGCCTATGGGTTATGACCCATTGCAAAGGACCTAAGGCCCATTGGTGAGGCTCATTGAGGTGATCCATTTGATGAATGTAAAGCCCATATGATACAGCCCAATTGATGTACTTAAGCACAATTAGGTGCAACTAGGTCCATTGCAATGCGTGATCCCTCCATGGCATATAATGATATTTATAGCAAGTAATGCCTTGGGAACAATGACGGTTAGATGCCCACATTGTAAGGATGACATTGGTTAAATGTCCACATTGTCACTCTCCCTAAGGCCCACTAATAGGCCCATACTTATAGTAAGTAGGCTGTCTCGGCCCATCTCAGTTATACGCAGAACCATCTCTATATACATGTTTAATATAGATTCATGATTCATTTTCATACGCATCATATGTATGACTGATATGAGAAGTGACTGATTATAGCATATGCCTTCGGGTGAACTGTTTATGGACTCCCTGCTAGGAGGAGTTTCCCTACATGAGTGCATGGTACACGTAAGACTATTGCATGACTGGTAGCGTGACTCATGCACTTACATTTGTGTGATTGTGATTATTGTATGCCCTAGCAACATCAGGGCCATAGCCTCCACAGATGCATCGTGGGTGGCTGGATTGGATACCGAAAATATTTGGTTCTAGCATATGGGCTCCATAGATGTCCCTGGATGAAAATTTCTAAACCCGATGGTACCAGAGGATGACTCCAACGTCGAGACCGAGTGGATACACAAGCGTGCGAGGGCCATATACCAGTAGGCCGTGTCTCCCACTGTGTCGTGGTCGGTTGGAAAGAGGTGTGACCTTACCCGCCTGAGTGAGGGAGTAACTTCTAGGTTGAGTTTGACCAGCTTGAGAAATCGGTCCGCTATCGACGAGCCTGGCCCGATATTGGCAGGCGGATAGTGAGGTCTATTCTGCTCTCCCAGTTGTGCGTTCGGATAGGGACGGAAAGCTGGCATAGAGTGTACTGGACCCCGGTGATTATCCAAAATGAGAACCATATTGACTTGATGCTCTAGTAAGGAGCTGCATTGATATGTGGATGAGGATTGATGTGCTCGACTTGCATCTCGCATCACATGATCTCGATATGGCCGATAGCATTCATATCTTGCACCGCATAGCCTTGGTACGGCTGATTGCATTCATAATATCCATCATCATGTTTCTGTATTTACATTTCGAGCACGCTCATATTACGCACACACTTATACCACCCTCTAAGCTTTCTATAAGCTTATGCACGATTGATACGTGCAGGTGATGTCAGGACACAGCGTAACGTAGTAGCAGTAGGAGCGTGCAGTCGAGCTTTTGGAGTTTTGTTATTAGCACTATCTTGTATTTTCCTTTATACACCTTGTACTCAAAGTTTTGATCATAGTGGATTTTGTGATGGTATTCTTGTGGTTATTGTTCGTGGGTTATGCTTATGGTTATGCTCATTATGAATTAAATAGATAGTAGAAATCCTCCTTATAGCATCCTAGGATCGGAACCTGGTATATGGGTGTTGGGAGCTGAGAATGGGGTACTACGGAGGTTGTCAACGCCAGATTCGGTGATTGAGAATTTTGTGAGCCCTGTTTCCAAGTTTGGGACGTGACAATGGCTACCTACCTTCATCCTACGAGAGAAAGTTCTGATTACCCGTTCTACTAAAATAACTAATTCACTTCCATTTGGTCGAGTCATATGCAATCCTGCTCATGAATTCGGCTATAGACTTTTTGCTGTTGTGGTGGTGCCGATTCGCTTTATAAATGACACCACACTTGTTAACATGAAGATTGGGCCTCTACAGCGACGTGTTGGGTCCGTGGATGAGGAAGGCAGCGACGAGGCTGAGGAGAGTGAAGAAGAAGAGGAGGATGAAAAAAATGAGATAGAGGAAGAGGAGGCTCATGACACTGATGAGGGCTCTCCTCCTGCTATACTGGTACATGACATTAATTGAGCTACATAGAGGCTCGCTTGGATCGACTTGAGGAGGGCCAGGCTGCCCTACGACAAGTGATTGGTGAGACCCGGGTCTTCGTGAAGGAAAAATTCAAGAAGGTGTTTCGTACCTTGAAGGTTATCCTGTGCTGTATGCAAGATAAGGGTGCCCCTCCTCCATCGCCAAACTCAGACAACTAGTCATACATGTAGTCATCTTTTGGGTTGCTTTGTTGCTTACTTTCTTATTTCCATGACATAACCTTGATGGGCTTAGTAATAAAGTAGGTTGGTGGTGTGTTTGTATTTAAAGTTTGATTAGGTTAGCTCACAAGCGTTTTCCTGTCATGATTCGTGTAAGACTATATCTCATGTATTATGACAAATTTTGTTGAATGAAATGCATGTAGTGCCTTTTGGCTGTGGAATGTGTAGAATGCTTGATGAATTGAGTATTGCTATGTCAAATCTCATGGGTTGCGCCCTATGTTGTATATAGGAAATGCCACTTAAGGTTACATGGAGTATGACACGTCCCACACTTAGCGACTCGATTGACGGGGCTCCTCCCCTAAGCGATGGCCATACGGACCCCATTTTGGGCCCGATTCACGATATTATGCCGAATTTTCAACCAACCACTGGCCTCACTAATGGGACGACATCTGTTGTACCACCGGTTCCTGAGTAGAACCGCACGTCTACTTCAACGCCACACATGCCTCAGTTGAGTCCTCCTACTAATAAGTTGGAGTAGATGATGATCTGGATGCAGCAGCAGTAGTTTATGGCCACCATCGCAGGGGCCCTCGCCCAGAGCATGGGTGTGGTTCCACCTGCACCACTTGTGCACCCTGCTGGCAACATGAGTGCGAGTTGCCATTTTGAGCGATTCCAGTACTTTTGTAACATCCCGAAAATCAGGGGTCGGGTAGAAACCCAACTCCCGAGTTCCAAAATGTTATTTATGCAACATAGATAATGTTAGATGCATGTTGTCTATAAAAAGACATTAAACAAGATTGGGATTAATCCAAAACATCATATCATACTCTAGAAACCGTTAAATTAGCAAGCGGAAGACTGTGATAGTATGTATAACCTATATAAACTGTTGTATGTCTCCAGAGTGTGAACATGTTACCAGGTTAAATATATACATGTATACTCCAAAAATGATCAAAAGAATATACATGAGTGCTCCAATACTATAAAATGACAAGTATCAAGGCATCTAATCAACCTCCCTGAAATCCCGTCAATCAGAACACGCATAAAGGAGGGATCCTCCTCATCATCATCAAGTTCGGCTCCGCCTCGCAGGCCACGCCATCATCTGCAATCACAATAGGGACTGGTGGGTGTCCGAAAACACCATCCCGTAACGTGGGAGTGAGTGATCAACTCAATGGAATAATAGAGCAGAGATTAGCATGTTCTCAAATCAATCATGCGATAATAGTAAAGAAATTAATCAAACATTCCTAAATACTGTTGTTAATGCAATATGACATGACATGATGGATGCCCTCACTGATGATCTCCCTCATACGACACCATCTTATGCCCGCGGCATGCTTTCTTTCCACAGTGCTCCACATCTTCCAGGCACATGCAATGTAATGTGGATATGATTACCAAGTTATTATTAGTCCTTTTCATACAGTAATATTGGAAAACTATGGTACCTTACTTATATCAATCCCAACACAGATCCTGTCTAGGGTCGTCACTCCTAGTAATCTCATACGATGTTATATTTATAGGTCGCTGCAAGGGCTGCCAGGGCTGTTGCTCGCACTTGTTGCACCTCTCCCTCATCACCATATCAATACAGGCCTAATTATCCTTAAGACTGCATCAGGACTCGTCGCCCCCATGCGGTGTCAGGATAAACTCAAGGTCACTACAAAGGGCACATCACATGATCAGTGTAGGCCGACAGCAAGAATATAGTGTCCCATACCATCATAATCTGCTCATAGTAGGGTGCTCACTGGTCACTATGGGAAGGTTTGTGGCCCCAGCGTAGGCCGACAGCTCGACCACGGTGTCCCATACCACCATGCCTGGCTCATGAGTCTTTATGGATCAAGGTACCATGGTTAACAGGGTTTTTAATGGTAAGTTTAGTATCCTAGGTTCAAGAAGTTATGATTCATACAGGGTGAACATACAATGGCCAGTCGGGTTACTTGACGGGCTCAACTAGTACGAGCGCATCGCAAGTCGAATGACATGAAGTGATTGAAACACTTCGCGTGGCCTAACCACTGCCGCCAACTCGAAACATGACTCGCGTTCATCGACGCGTCGTTCGTGGCAAAGATAAGCCAACCACGAATTTACTCGGTGACCGACTGCCTGGACTAGGTATAGTCCTTAACATTTGTGAATCCACTTCATCAATCATATAAGAGTAACGGAAATGCATTACAACAATGTGAGCATGTTAACACATGTTATGACATATAACCTAAGTAAATCATCTAGCACATGCATTTCTTACATATAATGAAATCATACATATAGCCAACATGAAGGAAATCATTTACATCAGCATATTATTTGAGAATTCAATCTCAAATTAATTCACAACACCATTTAATTCAATAAATACTAATACAAACATTTATACAAACACTTAGTCTACACGCTTTAGTCTACATAGCGTATGTCGACCCAAAGTGCGCATTAGGGAGAATCTCTTCGCCAAACAGATTATACACGCATATATAATATCATAACACGATAAATTTACATGTCAAGCATTTCAGCAAAATACGGACGTATACAGTATTTTCTATAAATGCCTAAAATACCCTAAATCTCATCATTACCGTACGTTTACGAAACAGAAAACGGACAGCATGTTCTACATGTCAAACGGCATGCTCGTCAATAATCTACTATTAAACGACATTGAAAGCTTTGAAATCAGTCAATCAAAGCGTCTAAAATCCGCACCTTTCACTCTAGATGTGTTTCGTTCCGAACGGAGCATATACGCTTCGTCTACGGCGATCAGGCGACCTAATACACAAGATGTATAAGTTACTTCGATATTGGAATTGACGGAAGCTTAAATCAGTAAGTGTTGAAGATTTTCCTTACCTAGAAGTGCGTTGGAATCGCCAAAAAAGAGATCCGAATGCAGTGCTTCGGTACGTGCAAAAGCTGCAGCAAGTGGCAGGAGAATCTCTCCCACACTTTCTCACAATCTCTCACTTTTTCTCTCTCTCAATCTAGGGTTTTAACCAAATTCGGATGGGAGAGAAATGAGAGGGTTTAAGGCCCTTATATAGCCCAAAACCTTCCCAAAATAGACTTGGGAACAAGGTTTACTTGGGTTATAACCAAATCACGAGTGTTCTGGTCTAAAAGAGCATTTCTGGAGGTCCCCTGGTCGAACGCCGTCGAACTTAAGCTCATGCATACTGGATCTACCACACATCAAGTTTTCAGACCGGTAAAGTTCCTAGATCGCACGTGGTGGTCCAGTTTCAGTTCAACGGTCATCGCACCTAGATCAGGTCTACAAGTCTCGTGATATGAAAGAGAAATTTTTCCTGATCCGAGGGTGTAATTTGGATGAATTCTTACGGTCAGAAGGCTTAATAATAACGCGCCAAGTCACGTGCCAGATTTGAATTAAAATTTTCAAATCTAACCCTTTTCTCACTCACTTCACTCCAGGCTCAATGAAATAGCCTCTGAATGTCGGTTGGGCTTAATTTTCGAAATGATTGTCAAGTCCAGCCAAGCGGTCATAATGGTCTAAGATGGTAGATATCGGACTTTCGACGCTCGGTCTAGATCCATTACAAAGTTTCAAAGGGTTCCTGAGAGCAAACGGGTTTAGAGTTTGATCTTAGGTTTCAGGGTATTATATCACCATTGATTCTACAAGTTTTGAGTCTTGTAGATCGTATTTAAAGTGGTCAGGGATAATTTCACAGCTACTCCAGCGTAGCGCTAGCTAACTTACGCTTAATTTCTAAAGGAATTAATCCTAAGTGATTTCTTTGGCTATGGAATTGGGTTCTGAGCGGTTACCAAGGTGTTTGGGTTGACCCATTGCCTAAGGACGTCTAATCCCAGGTTGGCAAAAATCTGGGGTGTTACAGCTTTTGACCTCCTACCTTTTACAGGTACTCACAAACCCGCGGAGGCCGAGTATTAGCTTGGCCACATCTCTAAGATGCCAAAGCCGCTACACTGCACTGAGGCAGAACAGGTGGAGCTGGTCACCTACTCATTTGAGAAGGTAGTCGGCTTATGGTGGGATAGCATCCTACGGACGGTTACTGTAGGATATGTGTGGACGTGGGAGGCCTTCTGGATGCGCTTCCACGAGAAATATTTACTTCTCACCTACCATAATGAGGAGAGTGAATTTCTTCACCTCCATCAGGGAGGATGTTAGTGGCAGAGTATGAGAACATGTTTATGGAGCTGGCCAGATATGTTCCCTAGATCTTAACCGACCAGCCTATGCGATTGCAGTAGTTTTCTAAGGGCTTGCGACCCGAGATACGCTTGAGGATGTGTTGCGCTAGCATATCCAACTATGCTGAGCTAGTGGACATGTCTCTATAAGCTGATCAAGATGGGGACAGGTTGTCCAGTACATGTGTGCCTATGGCCCCTAGGCTACGACAAGAGTTGTCGATCAGGCCGTTCCTTGGCAAGAGGCCTTGTACCGACTAGCCTTCTAGGCTTACAGCTCCACTGACACAGGCGAGGTGACATGATATATGGTGCACATACTACCAAAGGTTGGGTCATGCTGACACGTATTGTTTCACTAGGATGAGGGACAACGACTTTACGCCCCCTCGGAGGATCAACCGTTAGATGCCACCACCTCTCTCGACTCCACCTTTATGGTCAACACCAGCACATCTATCTTTCCAACCGCCTGCACCTCAATTTAGGCAGCCTCAAAGGCCCATGGTACCATAGTTGAACCGTTCTCAGCAGGCTCATGTGCACTCACTTATTGTTGAGGTATCTGAGATGGCAACTACACTACCACTGGCTTTTGAAGTCACGACGCATATTCAAGGTACACCAGTCTTCTTATTAGTGGACACCGGGTCCACTATCTCTATAATATCATGCACAACAGTCAAGCGACTGGGGTTAGAAACTAGTCCTATGATTGGAGTGAGAATCTTTACCGCCACAGGGACTTTCTCAGATGCTACCAAGATGTGTAAGGGTCACTCAATAGACGTTGCGAGCAGAACAGTGCACATTGACCTAATTATCACCCTGTTGCATTATTATGACGTCATTCTCGGCATGGATTGGCTCACAGAGATGAAGGCAGATATCGACTGTGATACTAGAGTGGTGAAAGCCTATGGATCAGAGGGCACGGCCTTTACATTCCCAATGCAGGTCAATTGGCCCTATCACATTAGTTGTTACACTTCCTTGCTAGAGGATGTTAATGGTCCAGCACTTGGGGACACCCCTATAGTCCAAGAGTTCCTAGATGTATTCAGAAACATACATGGATTACCCCCTTAGCGAAAGATCGATTTTACCATCGATCTAGTGCCTAGTGCGACACCTATATCTCAGGGTATCACAAGTTGTATGTCAGTGATGAGGACGTATAAAAGACAGCTTTCAGGACCAGTTTTAGGCACTACAAGTTCCTTGTGATGTCGTTTGGACTCACAAATGCACCAGCCATGTTTATGGACCTGATGAACCGGGTGTTTCGATCGTACTTATACCAATTCGTCATTGTATTTATAGATGACATCCTGATATACTCCAAGAGTTGGGAGGAGCACGGGGAATACCTGTGAGCAGTCTTTGATACTTTCAGGAAGAACCGATTGTTTACATAGTACAAGAAGTGTGAGTACTGAAAAGAAGAAGTCAAGTTACTGGGACATGTGGTGTCCAAGGAAGGGATAGATGTGGACCTTGTTAAGGTAGTCATAGTTCAAGACTGGGAGTAGCCCGGTTCGGTTACTGAAGTGAGGAGTTTTCTTGGCCTGGCAGGTTACTACTGTCGATTCATTAGAGACTTTTCCAAGATAGCCAGTCCACTGTCTCAGCTGACTTGAATGGATCTCAATTTTGCATGAAATGAGAAAGCAGAAGTAGCTTTTCAAGAGCTAAAGGACAAGTTGACATCCGCCCCTGTACTAGTATTGCCAGAATAAGGGGTCAAGTATACGATATATACCGACATGTCTCGTGTTGGTTTAGGTTGTGTTTTGGTGCAGAAGGATAGAGTTATTTCTTATACATTGCGACAGTTGAAGAAACACGAGGAAAACTACCCTACGCACTACCTAGAGCTAGCAGCCATCATCTTTGCATTAAAGCTCTAGAGACATTATCTCTATGGAGAAGTGTTCGAGCTCTTTTGTGATCACAAGAGCCTCAGGTACATATTCACGCAGAAGGACCTGAATATGAGGCAGCGACGATGGATGAAAATCTTGAAGGACTTCAAGTTCGAGGTCTCCTACCATCCTAGCAAGGTTAACCTTGTGGTAGACGCGTTGAGCCACAACAAGGCTATAACATTTGTGGCTCCACTGATGATAGGTAAGTGGAACATGGTGAAATTTATGGGAGACTTCGAGTAGAAGCTTATTGTAGATGAGTCGTTCAAGAGCATCGCTCATATTCGTGTGCAGCCACTTATCGATGACCGAATCATAGTGGCTCAGGGGGAGGATAAATGGTTAGTGAAGATGAGAAAGCGAGCTAGTGACGAGGAAGACTCCAAATAGAGAGTTTGTTCAGATGGGGGTTTTCATTATCGAGGCCGCCTATGCGTTCCAAGTCTTCATGTCTTGAGAAGGGAAGTTCTCGAAGCTGCTCACAATTCAAGGATAGTGATGCATCCTGGGAGTACAAAGATGTACCAGGACATGAAGCATTTGTACTGGTGGGATAAGGCCGACATAGCAGAACATGTATCACATTGTCTCACGTGCAAGCAGGTCAAGGTCGAACATCATCGACCTCCTGGACTGCTTCAATCCATGCCCATAGCTGAATGAAAATGGGACTTCATCTCTATGAATTTTATCTCAGGGATGCCGAAGACGAGGAAGGGACATGATTTCATATGGGTGGTTATGGACCGGTTGACGAAATCGGCTCACTTCCTCCCTATTAGAGTATCGAACTCAGTGGACGATTGGCTAGGTTATACATCAAGGATATTGTGCGTCTACAAGGAGTTCCTATGGAGATTGTGTTAGGCCGAGACACGTGATTCACATTTATCTTCTGGACTCATATCCAGGAAGTAATGGGTGCGAAACTGAAGTTCAGTACTGTGTTCCACCCACAGAATGACTGGTAGACAGAACGGGTGAATCAAGTGTTAGAGGACATGTTGTGAGCTTGTGTGCTTGATTTCAAGGACAGTTGGGATGACTGTACTCCTTATGCCGAGTTCTCTTATAACAATAACTTTTAGGTGAGTATTGGTATGGCTCCCTATGAGGCCTTGTATGGGCGTCCCTATCGAGCACCACACTACTGGACGGAGGTTGGTGAGAAGAGTTTGGTTGGCCCAGAGTTAGTTCAGGTGACTTCAGAGAAGATCGACATTATTAGGCGTTGACTTCTGGCAGCACAAAGCAGACAGAAGAGCTACACCAATACGAGGAGACGACCGCTGGAGTTCGAGGTTGGGGACCATGTATTCCTGAAGGTTTTCCCAATGAAGGGAGTTCTTCGCTTTGGCAAGAAAGTGAAACTCACGACAAGATTCATTGGCCCATTCCAGATACTAGACCAAGTGGGGGTTGTAGCGTACCACCTGGCTTTGGCCACACCACTCATAGTCGTGCACAACGTATTTCATGTGTTAATGTTGAAGAAATACGTTTCTGACCTTTCCCACATTATCAGATGGGAGAAAGTACAGTTGAGTGAAGATGCGACTTATGTACTGCGACCAACGCGTATTCTAGATAGGAAGGAGCATGTGTTCCACAATAAAGTGATTCCACTTGTGAAGGTTCTATGGACACACCGCACTGAGGAAGAGGCTACTTGAGAAACAGAAGACAAGGTTCGAAAGAACTACCCTCAGATTCTCAAGGAGTACGTAAAGGTACTAATTTCGAGGATAAAATTTTTCTTTAAGGGGCGTAGATTGTAAAGTCTTGGAAAAAACTGTATAAAGACCTGAGTACCACCTCAGGTAGAAATCACTAAGGACCAAATCCTTTAGAAACTAAACGAGAATTAACTAAGTGTTAAATTAGATTACTTGTGAAATTACCACTAATCACTTTAAATACAATCTGTAAGACCCAAAGTGAGTAGAGCCGTTAATGTTACGTTACCTAGAAACTTAGGATCTATCTCAAAACCCAGTTGCTTTCAGGAGCACATTGAAACTCCGTATCGAACCTGGACTATGCGTCGAAAGTCCGATTACCCCAAAACTATACGGTTTTGACTTCCTTACTGGACTTAACAACTATCTCAAAAACAAATGATATTCAGAAATGCACAACTTGAGCCTGGAGCGAAGTGTGTGAGAAATGCGAATATCTTTAAGAAATAAACTGAAACTTAAGTGAATTGAGTCGTTTCCCTCCGGGCCAAATCTAAGGATTCAGACTGTTAGAATCTGACCTAATTAAACCCTTGGATCAGGAAAAATTTTCAACACATGTGAGTGTACTTGTGGCCATGATTGAGTATCGGTGATCGTTGAATTAAAACGGGTCACCTGCGGCCGATCCACTGATCCGATTATACTAAGATCTTAGCTTGACCGATATCTGATATCGGGGAGCTTACTCCCGACCACATGCAAAAAAGGAGCCTCCAGATGTACTGGATCGAAACGACCACTCCTTGGCTATAACCTAATTATACCATGGCCTTGGGGCGATTTTGATCAGTTCTGGGCCTATATAAGGACCTTAAACTCTCTCTCTCCCTTCACATACGAATTTGCAAACCCTATGAGAGAGAAGAGAGCAAAAAGAGAAGGAAAGAGTGAGAAAGTGAGACAGAAAGTGGGAGACTGTTCCTTTGATCTTTCCCTACCACCCCACGTGCTTAACAATCATTTTCGTGTCGCCATACCGGTGATTCTGATCCTATTGTTTGGTAAGAAATCCTGACCCTAATCTGTTTTAGATATCCAAATAGAGAAAATGATGAACTGGCTAACCTATTTCATACTATAGGTTGTCGTTGTACTGTAGACAAAGACTTAATGTTTAAAATGAGTTCGTTACATGTTTACCGGTAAAATGTGCGAACTATAAACGTTTAGGTTATGGTTTTCAAGGCTTTAAATGTTAGAAATAATTTAATATTGGCTTGATTTCTATCACATGTACTTAAATATGAGGTTTTTCGTATATTATACATATATATAAACTAGGTTGATTTATAATGCATTCCGGGTGTTTGTTGAAATGTTTGGATGAATATGGAATTTAGATTTGTGCTTGGCATGATTATTAACTATAAATATATGATTATTGTGCATCTGGTAACTCCTATGTGAAAGGGGTTGCTATAATATGCATTTTTCTAAGTTAATTACATGTTTGGGATATGTGTAGTCTAAGTGTTTGCTAAAATGCCTGGATGAGAAAATGCTTATTTAAACGTATGTAATGAGGGTGTTGAGATAGGATTCTCAATTCCCTTATCTATGGTTACGGATTCCTCTATGTAACCTATCTTACAACTATGTGATTTATGAATGAAATGTCTACGTATGGTAACATGTGTAGTATGTGTTGGTTGAAATGCTTATGTTTATATTTATTTTTAATTGTCACATGTTATCTTTGGCTATTACATGCGAATACTATTGTTTGGGGTGCGTTTAGGGCTACGATATAGTCCAGAAAATCGGTACTAGTTTACGATCGGTGGCTAAACTGTTTAGCCACGACGGATGCGCCCGATGAATCCGAATCATATGTTGCTTGTCGACAGTGGTTAGGCCACATGAAATGCTTTTGCACTCCATGTCAACCAATTTATTGTGCGCTCGTACCAGTCGAGCTTGTCAAGTAACCCGATTGGCCTAATGTATGTTCACAATGTATGGACGCCACTGTTTGAATCTAAGGTACCAACTTACCAGTGAAAATTCTGTTTAAACTTGGTACCTCGATCCGCTAAGACTAATGAGCCAGACATAGTGGTGTATGGGACACCGTGGTCTAGCTGTCGGCATACGCTGGGGTGACAAGCCTCCCCATATTGACTAGTGAGCAACACAAACTCATGAGCCGAATATGGTGGTGTATAGGACACTATATCTAAGTTGTCAGCCTACGATCAGGTGATGAGCCCGTAGTGACCTTGAGTATACGCTAGGTTTATGTTGAGGTGACGAGCCTTGCTGTAGTAAACTAGAGTATTATCCAGGCCTATGTTGAGGTGACGAGCCTTTCCATATCGACCTGAAACTGCCTATCGTATGTGACTATTAGAATTGACGACCCTAGATGGATCAATGTTTGGGTCAATAATATAAAGGGAGTTACCTTAGCTTCCCAAACTGCTGTACAAATATGCTTAATTAAGAACTTAGCTAATCATGTATATGCACCATATTACATGTGCCTTTGGCATTGGAGTTGAGCACAGCGGGAGTGTTGTATGCCGCGATCGTGAGATGATGTCGCAGAGGGAGTGCAGGCAAGTGCATACATCTTTATTACATATCATATTTGCATTAACAAGAGTACTTATGACATGAGTGTTGTACTGCTTTATTATTACTGTTTGACTGAATTGATAACATGTTAACCTTTGCCTTATAGCTCCACTGAGTTGATCACTCACTCCCACGTTCTGAGATGGTGCTTTAAATACTAACTAAACCCTATTGTAGTTACAGATGATGGTGATTCTTACAAAATGGAGCTGAAATTTCATGATGACGAGGAGGAGTTCTCATACATGCAACTCTCTGGCTGGTATATAGGCCTAGAGTTGCGTCGACGGGGCTATAGGGATATAGATTAGCAGACATTACATTTTATCATTTTATTATTTTGGGACGTATACATGTAATTATTTGACCTGATAACATGTTCATACTCTGGGGGACTCACAACTACTTATATGCTCTATATAATTATCACAGTCTTCTGCTTGCATAATTTAACTATCTCTGGAGTATGATATAATGATTTGGTATAATCTCACTCATGTTTAATATACTAATCCAGAGAACATTTAACCATCATTATCTATGTTTCATAAGTGATGTATTGGAACTCGGGAGTTGGGCTCTTGTTCAACCCCCGATTTTCAAGGCGTTACATTCACAATTCCCCCCCCCCCCCCCCCCTCAGCACGTGTTGCTCGGCCTTTTCAAGTGGTATTAGAGCTTAATAGCTTCTTTTTATTTGGATTCAATTCCAAAACTAATTGATTTGAGCTTGTAAGATGTCAAATTTTGATAGCCTCTCAATCACTAGGCCTCCACCTTTTTATGGCTCCAATTATGTCTATTGGAAAGCTAAAATGAGAATCTTTTTAAGGTCCATAGATGAGAGCGTGTGGCAAGCCATAGCGACTACATGGACCCCTCCTACCACTAATGTTCTGGGCACTAATGGAACCAAATCTATGAAAGTTGCACCTTACTTTTCTTGGACCACACTTCAGAAAAATGAGAGTAGTGCCAATTCAAAGGTTTTAAATGTATGAAAGTTGCACCTTACTTACTTGCGCACTATCATCGGATAAATTCAAAAGAATTATATCCTGTGATTCTACAAAGCAAGCTTGGGACGTTCTAGAAATGACACATGAGAGTATGACTATTGTCAAGAAATCTAAACTTCAAATCCTCACCACTCTGTTTGAGGAGATACGTACGGTAGAAAGTAAAAATTTCATGGACTTCCATACTAAATTAAATGATATAGTCAACTCTATGTGGGGTCTTAGTGATAGCATCTCAGAAAGCAAAGTATGTGCAAAGATACTATGCTCATTACTTAAAAGGTTCAATTCAAAGGTAACTGCCATTTAGGAACTTCATGATACGGATAATATGAGGGTTAAGGAACTAGTTGGTTCTTTAAAAACCTACGAGTTAAACTTTAAAGATCCTAAAGGTAACTCCATCGCCCTTAAGTCTTCTAAAAATACCTCTCATGAAAATTTTAGTAATTCTAATTTTGAAAACTCTGAAGATGATATGACACTATTAGCCAAGAAGTTTTATAAGATTTTCAAAAGAAAAAAGGGGGTAAATTTTTAAAAACCTTCAAAAAAGAAAAGGACTAGATCTAAAACTTGGAAATCTATTAAATACAGCCAATGTTTCAACAGCCATGAATACGGGCATCTGGCAAAGACATGTCGAAAGAGGGACAAATCTAAAAAGAAAGGCATGTTGGCTACATGGGATGAATCGTCGTGCTTTGAAGCCTCTTCTGAGTCAAATGATTTTGAACCTAAGTCTGCTAATGAGGTCAAAGCCTTAATGACTCTAGCCATATTCACTTTCTCAGATAGTTGTGATTCAACTAGTGAAGAAAATTTTAGAAATGATCCTGAAAATGCTGAGGATTTACAAGATGCCTATGATGCCCTATATAGGGAAAGTTATAAAATATCTGTAAAATTAAAAATTTAAAAAGAAAAGTTTTTAAAACTAAAAGAAAATTTTAATAATCTAGTTTTAGAAAAATCGCACCTTTTAGATTATTTTGATAAAGTTAAGTGTGATTTATATTTGAAAACTTTCCAAATTAAAAACCTAAAATCTGAAAAATGAAAAACTAAAACTAGAAGTCTCTTCTCTCTTAAGTTTGAAGGATACTTAGAGGTACGCCTAGGGTGATCCTAAACTAGAAAGACTACTAAACGGATCAAGAAAATGTGGTGATCGATCTGGTCTAGGCTACGATAAAAATACCCATCCTAAATATAAGACTACTCCTCCTATATTTGTTAAAGGAGAGTCCTCTAACTAAAAAGGGAAAAGTATGAATCAAAATAGTTTTAAAAATCCTAAAAACTTTCAGGCTATGAAACTTAAAAATAACCATATCAACTATAAAAATCACAATCATAACCCCTTGGCTTAGAAAATTGTGGATCTACTTAAGGAGCTTCTAAAATCTAACTCAAATGGTAGAATATACAACAACTACAAGCATAAAAAGACCAACTATACTCCAAAACTTAAAAAAGTAATGAAATGGGTTCCTAAGGTTGCTTTATGGTTGCCCACACCACTTTTAAGGCTTAGAGTCAATCAAAGTGTATCGATTGACTCAAAGAACATCTGAGAACTGTTATATAGTCAGTGATTCAAGCTCATCTAATTTATCTTGTTACATGGTCCAAACCGATGAGACTGAACTATGACATAAATACCTAGGACATGTACACTACTATAATCTCTATAGATTGAGTAAAAGTGAAGTACTTAGATATCTACCTATGTTAAAGAAATTGGATAAAATTTTTAGCGAATGTTAGATTGGAAAACAAACTAGGAGTGCTCACAAAAAAGTGAACTCCAATGCCATATCCAAACCTCTTGAACTTCTCCACATGGATCTTATTGGACTAACTAGAATAGAGATTCAAGGCGGTAAGAAATATATACTAGTCATAGTAGATGATTTTACTAGGTATACATGGATAGCTTTCATGAGAGAAATTTGAGACTCTCGATGAAGTGAAAAGGGTACTCAAGTGTATCTAAACTGAGAAGGAATTATATGTCACCAAAATTCATAGTGATCATGGTTCTGAATTCAATAATAGCAGTTTTGAGAAGTTCTATAACGATCATGGAATATCCCATGAGTATTCTGCACCCAAAACACCTCAACAGAAGGGGGTTGTTGAAAGGAAAAATAGAGTACTTCAAGAAATGGTTAATGTAATGTTAAATAGTATGAAACTTCCTAAAAATCTTTGGGCTGAAGCTATGAACACGACATGTTATATCACTAACTATGTTTATAGTAGAAAGTCTAATAATAAGACTACATATGAACTATGGTTCAATAAGAAGCCTACTGTTAAATACTTTCGAGTTTTTGGCAGCAAGTGCTATATTTTATGTGACAGGAAAAATCTGGGAAGATTCGACACTAAAAGTGTTGAGGGTATTCTCCTAAGATATGCGCTAAAAAGTCGAGTGTATCATGTTCTTAAGAAGAGGATCGGTGTAATTCAAGAATTCATTAATGTGGTTATAGATTATCACTTGAATACACTTATCTCAAGTTCAGAAGATGATGAAGTCCCTTTATTTGATAAATCAGACTCTTCATTCAATCAAAATGACACTGAACTACGGTTAGTTAAATACTATCCAATTGATCAAATCCTTAAGAATCTTCCCACTAGTGTGTGCACTCATAGACACATTTGTAATTATGTGTGCTTCACATTCCAGATTGAGTTGGCCAATGTAAAAGAAGCTCTTGATGATGAAAACTGGTTAGTAGCAATGCAACATGAACTTAATCAATTTGTAAGGAATGATGTATGGTACTTAGTTCTTAGACCTACTGATAAACACATTATTGGAACTAAATGGATCTTTAAAAATAAGTCTGATGAACTTGGTAATATTATAAGAAATAAGGCTAGATTAGTTTTTCAAGGGTACACTCAGATAGAAGGCATCGATTATGATAAAACCTTTGCCTCAGTAGCTGATCTTGAATCTATCAGACTGTTTATATCCATTGCTTGTTATAAAAAGTTTAAAATTTATCAAACGGATGTTTAGAGTGCGTTCATGAACTGTGATTTACATGAGGAAGTATATGTTGAACAACCTTAGGGTTTTGATGACCCTAAACATACTGATCATGTTTATCTCCTGAAAAGGGCACTCTATGGATTGAAACAAGCTCTCAGGGCATGGTATGAGAAATTGACTAAGTTTTTAGTAAATCATAACTTTCTAATGGGAAGTGTTAATAAGACACTTTTTATTAAGAAACACAATGATCATATATTTATAGTACAAATATATGTTGATGACATTATCTATAGATCTACCTATTCTGACATGACTGTTGAGTTTGCAGATTTAATGAAGTTCAAATTTGAAATCAGCATGGTTGGAGAACTGAACTATTTCTTAGGTTTACAAGTAAAATAACTTCTTGATGGGTTCTTTATCTCGTAAACCAAATACCCTCTAAATTTGGTTTTAAAATTTAACTTTGAGAGTGGTAAAAATTTTGATACTCCTATAAGTATGACACTTAAACTCTCCAAGGATTTAACAGGTAAGATTATAGATCTTAAGTTGTATCGCAATATGATAGGTAGTTTATTATATTTAACTACAAGCTGACCTGATATTGCATTCAGTGTAGGAATCTGTGCTAAATATCAATCGGACCCTGAAGAGTCCCACCTGATTGCTGTAAAGTGCATTTTAAGATATGTCACAAGTTCGACCAAACTTGGCCTCTGGTATCCTCATGATACTGATGTTCAATTAGCTAGTTATTCAAATGTTGATTGGGATGATAATATTGATGACAACAAGTCCAGTAGTGATGGATGTTTTTATGTCGGGAACTGCCTAGTTTCTTGGTATAGTAAGAAACAAAGTTCTGTATCTCTTTCCATAGTTGAGGCTAAGTATATTGCAGCCGGTAATGCTTGTACCCAACTTGTGTGGATGAAGAGAATGTTAAGTGATTACGAATTTGCACAAGATACTATGGTTTTGTATTGTGATAATTCTAGCGCAATTAACATTTCTAAAAATCCAATTCAGCATTCACGAACTAAGAATATTGACATTGGATATCATTATATTCACGAATTGGCAGAAGATAAGATTATTTCTGTGGATTATATTCATACTGAAAATCAACTTGTAGACATATTTACAAAATCGCTTGACAGAAACAAGTTTGCTAAGTTAAAATTGGCTATGAGTATGTTCGGTATGATCTAAATTGCATGTATTTGTTTATAATATATTGCATGTTTTTATTTTTATTTTTATAAATTTTAAAAAAAATTTAAAATGTGGAAAATTGCTGAATTTTTATGGTGCACGACCAGTCAAGTACACACTCGACCAGTCGTGGTACGACTGGTTGAGTATGTACACACATTCTTTTTTCATTTGCTTCATCTTCCTCAACCAACCATACCACGACCGGTCGAACCCACCTTCAATTCCTGCATGGTTAGTGCATCTTTTTCGATTTCCTTGTAGATTTAAGTTCTTTAATCTTTAATTTCTTTATTTTTGTTATTTCTTTCAAGGTTTTTGGTGATTTGTTGGGTATTCTAGCTAAAAATCTGATTTCCTTGAAACCCTTCTTTCCTTTCTTGCATTTTTTATATTCCTTATCTTACTTGTTGCAATGGAAAGTAGAAATAAGAAGAAAGGTTCTCATGGTTCTTCTTCTTCTCGTTTCGCTCCAATCATGGTGCACCATCTTCAGTCACCCGAAGAAGATCTTGAATATGTGAGGGATATTCGATTATGCAACATGATTGTTGAATGGGAAGTCAACTCTAATCATTTGGAACCTTTCAGTATTATTCCCCTCCTTTGAACTATAGGTTGGGTTAACATTTTAAATTGGGTTGGTCCTGCATACCATTCCATTGCACAGGCCATGTTTACTTGTATAAGTGACTTCTCGACTAAGAATCTAACTTTTACAATTACAACCAGAGAAGGTCCTATTGATGTAGACCGTCACTTATATCTGGATTGATGGATCTTCCAGTTAATGATGACGGGATTCCTATTTCTACTTTAATGGCAAGACCTTTCAAGTCTAAGAAAAGAATGATAACTAGAGTGTTATGCAACATGGATGCTAATTGGAACTCAGGTATTGCGCTCAGTTCTAAATATATGTTACCCAGATACAAGATTCTCCATCGAATTTTCATATCTAATGTATATTATAGGTCTGGTAACATGACTGAGCTCACTACTTTCATGGCTTGCATCCTTCACTCTATTGTTACCGGTGTCTCTATATGTCTTTCATCTCTTATCTGTTATATCATTATTCAGTTTCGTCTCCATCTAGGTCATAGTGATATTTCATTTGCCTATTTTATGACTGTCTTAGCCACCCATAGTCTAGTGGCTATGCCTGTTGGAGAAGCTTCCATTAATCATCTTTCATTCAACAACTCAAACATAAATAAGATGAATCTGAGGTTTTCTCCTGGCCAAGTTGATGTGGGTGTTGGTGGAGCTGCTGAAGCAACTGAAGAGGAGGATGTTTTGCCTCTGGATGATGTAAATATGGATGACTTATTTGATGAGATTGATTCAGACTCTGTAACTGATCCTGACTTTCAGCCTTCTAACTTTGATGAGCATTTGTGATCCCTTAAGGAGAAGGTAGAGGGTATGCATGTGTCATAAGAAACTCAATTTAAATACATGCACAAATATCTTAGGCGCATTAACATGAGACTACATCAGATAGATCCTTCTAGAGGGTATGCATGTGTCATAAGAAACTCAATTTAAATACATGCACAAATATCTTAGGCGCATTAACATGAGACTACATCAGATAGATCCTTCTATTCCTGCTCCTTCATCTGGATCTGATTTGATGTTTATTTCATTTTGGACATGAATGAATATTTTTTACTCTTGGATTTGAGTTGGGATCATGTGTGTTGAGATATTTCTTGGAAATGATTTTACTTTTTAGTATGTAAACATGATATTGTGCATTCCGTTGTTATTTTGATTATCATGGTGATACTATTTCCTATCTCATTTCATTTACTTCTCTTATCTTTATCTCTCTTTCCTGTGTCTTTTTGTGACAAAAAGAGGGAGTATTTGTTAAGATGTGTGATTGTGAAATGTGTAATGTGGAATATGGAGTGTAGAATTTTTTTCTACAAGTTCTGCTGATCACCTCTCCTGAATTGAGGGGGAGTAATGGAATATGGGGAGATGTGTTTGTTGATCAATTGTTACTCAAATGGTGTATGATTCTTTATTGTTCATGTATGGTGTATGATTCTTTATTGTGCATGTATGGTGCATTATTCTTTACTGTGCGTATAACTGGTGCAAGATTCTCTTTATTTGGTTTTATCACAAATTTGACAAAGGGGAGATTGTAAATGTTATTGTGAAAATTTAGCACCCCTTATATTGTCAAATTTTGTTGTACCAAATCATTTAGTATTTGTATCATGCTTTAAGTTGAAGTGATCAGGTTCATACATTTCAAAGTTCTTTGGATCTTCATCGAACTTGCCCACATCTTTAAGTTGAAGTGAAGCATGTTGAAGTTCATGTTTTCAAGATAAAATTCAAGAACTCATGTTCAAGTTTGAAGTTCAACTACCGTACGCTAAAGACTTAAGAACTCAAGTGTGACTCAAGCTCAAGTACAAGTCATCGAACTTAAGCTTCAAATATCACAAGTATTCAAGAATTTAAAGCATGTGATGTTTCAAGTGTTCCTAATCACAAATAGGTTTGGATGACCCAAGATTGACCCTAGACTGTGTCATATTCATTACATATTCTTTATGGGTCATTTATTTTGTTTATATGTCATTTTCTCGACTAGCATTAGACCTTGCTTGACTAGTCTAAGTACTAGCTCAAACAGTTTAAGAGTTTTCTCGACCAGTCTAAGGTTTGTTGTGAATTTTCAAAATTTTTTATTGGACTCTCGACCAGTCGTGGAGACTGATCGACCAGTAAAGTGAACAGTGCTCAACTGGTCATGCAGGCTCGACTCAAAGTCTAGCATGCTTTTCTGGCCCCACTTGACCAATCGAGCAAGCCACTCGACTAGTCGAGTAACGACCTTATCTTATCGGGATAGAAAATTTAAAATTTTGTTGGTCCTTCGACCAGTTGAACCGACCCTTAGACCAGTCGAGTGAACGACATTTGCACCTATAAATAGAGCATAGATTTCAGAGTTTAATCATTCATAAAAGTAAGATCAAGACACCACTCTGAGAGATAAGTTTGTGATATTTTAAAGCTATATTGTGCTCATTTAATCTTCTCTTTAATTGGTTTTTGTTATTTGATTTTAAGATCTTTATTCCAATCTTATATTGAGAAGGGATTTGAGTTTTTCCCTTTATTGAGATCAAAATTAAATCAAGCTAACCCAGGTTGATTTAATTAAAAATTATTTAGAACTAGAATCTTTTCATTTGTGAGACTGGACATTGAACATCTTTGTTTACATCAGATCAGTTCTACCAGGATTCTTTAAAGGAGAATTTTCAGATAAGTACATTTATATTTTGTATATCTCTTTTTGGTTTTTGAAGTTGTGCTAGAAAAATCTCTATTTGGTTTGTCTAAGGTGATCTAGAAAATCTTAGAGTGTGGGGTTTTTGGAATTGTACAAGCCCAATTAAAGACACAATTGTGAAGGTTTTAAGGTGAACCTTTGAAAACCTTTTTCATAGTGATGCTAATATCCTGAGGGAGAGGATATTAAGAGTGGAGTAGTTGTGTGGCTATTTTCTAAGAATTGGTGTACACAAAAGTGAACCAATATAATTTCTGGTGTTATGGTGGTTGATTGAATGTGCTTATGTGTGTGAATGTTGTAATTTATTTTTAGAACTTGTGGTGAATGGTGTAATTTATTTTATACACTTGTGAGAATGTTGTAATAACTTAATTTATTTTATTTGCAATTTCTTATTGCTCGGCCTTTTCAATCATAACCATAGGAGCAAATACACATGGGTCCCATGCATGTATAGGCCCTAGAATAAAAAATATGAGGTGGGGATACCATCCCCACCATGGATTTACGGTCTAGATGACCCAAGAAACTATAGATTAAAGGAAAAACATCATGATGGTGTCCATGGAGAATGGCCCCATCATGGCGACATGCATGCACAAAGTGGGCCATTAGCCATACTCATTGAGTCATGTAGGATCTCCACCATTGATTGGTGGGTCTTACACACTCGCATGAAGGAAAGATGAAGATATAGGGAAGAAAAATCAGAAAATCTACCCTAGGAGAACACCCACCTTAAGGATCTTCTTCTTTCTTCAACAATATGGTCCTCTAACTCTAAGGAAGAAGGGTCTACGGTTGAGAAAGGATTATAAGGGCTGGATTAGGTGGGATTCTAGAGAAGAGAGGGCTGGAAAATGGAGGGAGGTGGGACATTTTCTTCTCTCTAGTAAAGGAGGAAGAGAAATAAAATGAAGGAGAAAGGAGAGAGAGAGAGAGAGAGAGAGAGAGAGAGAGAGAGAGAGAGAAGAGTTTTGGAAGTGGAATGATGAGGGTGTAAGGCCATTATGAGTTTTGGTAAGAGAACTCATCATAGCACATGGGGTAGAGAATTCAATGATGGCTTTGGGAAGAAAACCCATAATGAGATTGCTAGGCTAGGGCTATAGGCAATCGGCTAGGTAGATATCATAGGTAGGCAAGGTAGCTATATGTAATGATGAAACTAGGGTGAGGTCACCCATCTAAGAAAACGTGCACAAGCAACAAGGTGGGTCCCACATCATGATCAATAGTCCAAATACTGCGTAGAGCACATCTTTTGATCTACACCTCGAATTTGCGCACTAGACGCAGCGTTGGAACCACAGCGACGATGCGGTCACAATGACATAGGTTTCAGGTCGAATCGGTTCATGTTTACAAGGAGAAACTTACGGATGATCGTAAATGCTACTTACAGGTCTCGGGTCATCAAAATTCGACTGGAAGGACTATGGGACCTAATAGAATGGAATGGATACTAGGTTATGGGTCTGACAATGACACTCACTTTCTTTGTCAAAAATATTTTTTCCTAAATATTTTTTCATCTCTTGGTTGTACATATATCTTTCAGGAACTTGTCATAGGATAAGAATTGTTTTATGACATCCAACAAAGGGATGTTGATTTTCACTTATTTTAGAACCTCTAAGATATCCTGAGTGTTTGGTAGATGTTTTGGTGAGATCAACCTTTGTGGAAATGGAGCAACTTGCTTGCATTATTTTTTTAGTTCTTCCTCATGTGTAGCATTGATAGGTCTATCATTCTTCTCATATTCTTCCTATTCCTTAGGCATCTCAGCCATCATCGGGATGTTCTTGTCAATTGTTTTTCCACTTCTAAGAGTGGTGATGGACTTTACTTGTTACACATGCTGATTCGAAGAGCTCGTGTCACTTATTTTGCATTTTTATTTTTGGTTAGGTAGAGGATGGGTTGGAAGGGTTCCTTTTTCTCTAACTACAAGTTGTTACTCTATTCTTTTGATGGACAATGTAAACATTCCCAAGGATGTTTTAATATCTTGGAATGTTTACAACATGTTTTGATTGAACTACTCTTGGTTATGGATAAATTTTTAAATTATATCATCTTAGGGCCATTTCTAATTTAATGATGGATTGAAGATTGAAGGAAGAGCCCATTTAGGATTTCTATATGTATTAGTCATTTTCCCATTCCTCCAACTGAAGTTGGGGTGGTTCTGCCAACTAGAATTGTACACGTTTGAGATGGGAGCATTGACCAAACTTTAATAATTGTTCATGGAATTAGGTGGCTCATGTAACAACTATTGGAATGTAGGAATTGTAGGGAACTCATGAGTCAAATGTATGTCACTAGTGCAAATACACAAACAACTTTAACGGTCTCATCAAGTTTGACCATTTATACTCTTTTTAGTTCCATGGCCTTAACTTTTCTTACGAGTTTAGCCACCCTGGTATTAATGTCGTCTTCCTCCCTTAAGACATAAATTCCTCACTTCTCCTTGGAATGATTTAATTTGGGATTAGTGGTCTTGGATGAAGTATCCCATGACTACTTCAGTAAGCATATCAAAATAGTCACATGCATCATCGAGATCTTTGTTCATAAATTTCCCATTGCACATCATCTCTATAAATAGGTATATGGGCAAAGTAAGTCCATCATAGAAAAAGCTTATGAACTACCAAAGTCATATCCATGATGTGAGAAAGCATTTAAAAGATCCTTGAATCTTTCCCAGCATTGGAAGAAGGTTTCTTCCTCTTTCTGTGAAAAGTTCATGATCACCCTTTTCAGAGTACTGGTTTTATGAACCGGGAAGAGCTTTTTAAGGAATTCCCAAGTCATCTCAGCCCAAGTCCTAATCGATCTTGATCTCAAGGAGTGAAGACATGACTTAGCTTTCTCCTTCAAAGAGTAAGGGAACAATTTTAATCTAAGGGTGTCATCGGACACATTATGGAAGCGTAAGGTCACTACAATCTCATCCAACTCATTTAGATGTAGATATGGACTCTTAAAATCTAGTCCATGAAACTTCAGGAGTAGTTGGATCCCTCTCGGCTTAAAATCCACATTTCTTGCATTATCTGGAAAGATCATGCAGGAAGGTGTACTCATATTCACTGGTTGTAAATAATCACGTAACATTTTAGGTGGAGGAACATTGTGTACATCATTCTCATCTTATTTCTATTCAACCAGATGATGGGGTTGATTTTCAGGAATATTTTTTTTTCAACTTTGAGGATCTTAAGTGTTGTTAAACAGTGATGGATAGGCAAACCTTTCATTGATCCTTCTTCACTTAAGATACATGGAGTGTTGTCGTGTATCCACTTCGACATGAACCACTCTCAAACCAAATTCTAAACTAAATGTACTTCTAAAAAATAAAAATAAAGAATAGAAAAAAATGAGAAATAAAAAATAATAAAGTAAGAGGGTTAGAAGGAAAGTACCTGATTGACAATTTTATTTTAGATTCTATAAAACAGAAGAAATAATGTTAGTATCTAAAAACATTCAGAAAACCCTAATCTTGAAATGAAGTGAAAAACTACCATGATCCTATACAAATTCTAATACTAATGTATTTTATAAAAATGCAGTTGAAGTCGCCGACAACGATGCTACAAACTTGTTTGGATAACCCCAAGTGTATGGCTACGATGTAGTAAACCCATAGGGACTTATGAATGTATGATTTCTGAAAGACTTTAGAATTAGAACTATAAGTAAACTAACCACTAGAATCTGAATTAAGAATTAATTATGAGAAAAAATATTAATGATAAAACACTAGAGCCCCAAGGTTCTACTTATAGCTATATCTTAATATTAATTCACTTTATGCGATTGGATTACTCAACTGAAATTGAAGTCCTATCATACTATAACACTTGAGACAAAATGGCATTGGATCCTAAGGTGTCCACTAGTGGACCCGCCTGAGGACCCTACTAAGCTAGCCACGAAAGAATTAAAAACACAAAATCCCGCATACCAACATCAAGTGATGACAAAAGGGCACTTTCACAAGTCATGAAATGATGCTAACATAGACATAGTTGAACCTTGGTATGACCAAGGATCGAAGAAAATGCCAAAATTTTATCCAACCCAAAAATGTTCGGATGAAACCAAGTAAAGGCTAAACCGGACACTATGTCTGTTGGGCTCAAAACTAAAGGGAATCATTCATCTTACTGAGCTTAACATCCATCACGGACGGAAGATTAGGGTAGCGATCGAAAACGCTCAACTTGGACCAGAGATTGGGTGCTTGAGTACGTGAATCCCTTGGACTATAATTGGAATTTTTAGTAAAAAGGGCCTCTTGGATCTTTCATGAAGATGCAGTCCTCCGAATGTCGAACCGTGATCGAACCCAAGGAACGAGCTACAGATATTTCCATTCTCATTTCCATATAACCACGGCCTCGATCGATCGACGATGACCATCCAATGCAAATGTGGTGCTCCCGATAAATCGAGGTGTCCGATCAAGGCCTAATTGTGATAAACTGGAGATCCCATGATGAGAATTCTTTCCCATGCAATGATTACTGAAGGCACTGATGTTACTGTCATAGTGCTAACAACGTTTGAAGTCACAACCCACATACAAGGTACCCCTGTATTCCTCTTAGTAGACACTGGGTCCATAGCTTCCTTGATATCGTCTATTATTGTTAAACAAATGAAGTTGGACATCACCCCTACCTCGGGGATAAGGATTATTGCTATAGCTGAGACCTCCTCTAATGCTTCAGAGATTTGTTGTGACTGTCCCATAGATTGAGGAAGTAAGGAGGTACTCATTGACTTGGTTGTGACAATAATTTTTCACTATAATGTTATCTTTGGCATAGACTGGTTAATTGAGGTGAAAGCAGAGATTGATTGCGAGACCCGATCAGTCACAATCAACGAGATCGAGTGTGCCTCCTTCACGTTCCCAGTCTAGGTCAGTCATCCCACTTCAAATTCGCTGTTATATTCGATGATGAATGGTTATGATACTCCTTCACTTACGGACACGCCAATGGTCCGAGAGTTCGTGGGAGTGTTCAAGCTAATACCCAGACTTCGCCCATCACATGAGATCGACTTTACTATAGATCTCATGCTAGGTGTAACACCTATCTCCCCACCGATGTATCGCATGCCCCCATTTGAAATGGAGGAATTAAAAACCATATTAATGACCTACTGGAATCTG
Source organism: Magnolia kwangsiensis (assembly GCA_037074715.1). NCBI lineage: Eukaryota > Viridiplantae > Streptophyta > Magnoliopsida > Magnoliales > Magnoliaceae > Magnolia > Magnolia kwangsiensis. Next base: position 101,072,777 of record CM073577.1, on the reverse strand, counting down.
GTTTCATTCAGCCGAGCACCTCACCATGGGGAGCTCCGGTGTTATTCATGAAAAAGAAGGACGGGATGTTACGACTATGAATTGATTATTGCAGGTTGAACCATGCCACGATTAAGAATTAGTATCCTTTATCTAGGATCGATGACTTATTCAACTATTTAAAAGGGGCCAAGTATTTCTCAAAGATAGACTTGTAGTCCAGATACCATCAATTATGGGTCAGGAAGGAAGACATACAAACGACGACTTTTAGAACTAGTTTTGGGCATTATGAATTTCTAGTAATGTCGTTCAGGCTCACAAATGCCCCAACAATGTTCATGGATCTTATGAACATGATCTTTAGGCCCTACCTATATATATTTGTGATAGTATTTATTGATAACATCCTAGTGTAATCGAAGTTTCGGGTAGATCACGAGGGACGGTTAAGGGCGATTCTTACCACTCTCAATCAACACCAATTGTTTGCCCAATTTTAAAAATGTGACTTTTGCAAGGAAGAGATAAAGTTTTTAGGGCATGTAATCTTGAGAGACGGAATATCTGTTGACCTCGCCAAAGTGGCGGCAGTACAGGATTGGAAACAGCACACCTCAATTTCGGAAGTAAGAAGCCTCCTTGGACTCGGAGTTTACTACTGCAAATTCATTAAAAACTTCTCCAAGATAACTCGGCCATTGTCCCAACTCACTCAAAAGGACGTTAACTTTTTCTGGGACGAGAAGGTGGAGGTAGCTTTCCAAGAGCTAAAGGACAGGATGACATTTGCCCCAGTCCTCATACTATCCGAGCAAGGAGTTAAGTACACCATCTTTACTGATGCCTCTCAAGTCGGTTTAAGAGGTGTACTCATGCAGAAGGATAGAGTCATCGCCTATGCCTCCTAGTAATTAAGGAAACATGAAGAAAATTATTCCACACATGGCTTAAAGTTAGCAGCTGTCATCTTTGAGTTGAAATTATAGAGACATTATCTTTATAGCGATGAATTTGAACTCTTTTGTGACCATAAGATTCTTAAATACATCTTTGAAATTATGGTATAACCACTAGTATTGAAGTATGAAGTATGACTAAGTGTCTTGAAGGGGGGTGAATAGGGCTTTTTCAAAATTTGTTATCTTTTAATAACAACCTATGCCTAACTTTTAAAATAAAAGAAGGCAAAGTAACTCTTTTGCTTTCAAGCTAATAAAGGTCCAATTTTTATAGGCTTACAAAAGATACATATGTAAACAGTAAAGCCTATAAGGATAATGTATATTGTGTATGGAATGTGATTTCTATCAATACTTATACATTAACTAAATCATGCACATTGTGAACATATGATGAATATAAGAATAATTAGATAAATGTACTCAAAATAATCCTAAACACAATCATATATAGTGGTTTGGCTACTTGCCTACTCCACTCCCAGTGGATGCACTCTCTCCTAGAGTGTACTAGATTTCACTATCCAATGGTTTTTAATCAGGTTAACCATGAACCTTCACAACCTACACAAGGTTAAACTAGGACACCTGCACAAGGTACCTAGATGCCTAAACAAGGCAACATGTCCTACCTAAGGACACAATACACAAAGCCTATACAAGGAAACCAAAGCCTACACAAGGTGACACGAGCCTACACACAGCTAACTGTCATATACAAGGACACAAACACATTCTCCCATCGGAGGCCTACATTTAGGACTTGGCAAGTTTGACACTTAAACTCTGAATCTTAATCATACACAAGGAGAGAGCTTCAAACACTTTTAGACTTTAAGTACTTACAAAGTAAGTTGGTGAGTCCCGTTCTCACACAATGAAGATCTTCGATAATGATGAAGAATCTTATTCTCTCTTGAAGTGCAACCTACTGATGATGCTTTCGCAAAGTCTTTGAGGTTATGAGGTTTATGGTTTTTTATCTTCTCTATTTAAATGATAGATTTTAAATCAATAGAGAAGGTTTCCATTAGCTAAGCATTCTGAAGTTTTAAAGATAGTATGATTAGCTAGAAACTTCATGAATGATTGAGTTCATAATTCAATCCAAGAATGAATGATATGAGTTGATGCTTAAGCAAGCAATAGATTAATGAACTCTAATGGGAAGGAGAGAGTGAGTATAAGGGTAGATAGATCTTAGAATTAACAGGCTCAAACTCTCTGGGATTCTAACTCATTTTAACCAGAACAACACTTGTGTATTTATAGAGACAAGATCCCAACAGTAAAAAAGGGGCAGAATTTTAAACTTGTCGATGTTATTGAAGGGTGTTCGATGTTATAGAAATTTGAATTCCAATATTATCGAACCATCTTCGATTGCATCAACTTCCTACACAAGATTTATATTTGGGTGCAGGAAAAATTCTGAGGTCTTTCGTGGAGCATCCTACAATGATATCGACATGCACTTCGATTCATTGAGGGACTCTCAATCCATCGAGAACTTCTTTAATAAAATACACAAGGTTGCTGGAAAGTTTTGTCTCATGTTTGATATACTCGAGGACCCCTTTGATTCATCGAGGGTTTGAATTTCGATGATATCAAATGATCTTCGATATACTAGAAGAAAATAGTTTTTCTTTGAAAAACTTATTGGATAAAACTAAGTAAGTTCTGATACGATTGAATAGACTTCAATACCATCGATAACTTACTCTCAATTTCATCGAGGTTTTAATGTCATTGAGGAGCACTTAAAGTATTTTCTGTTTCTTTTGAAGATTACTTGTACCTTAAAAATTGAACTTGTACCTTGAATCTTTAATAATATCAAACATTGTTTGAAGGATCGAAGACTTTTTCAATTGCACACTACAAGAAACAGCGCTTTTACTAACACAATTTTTGTCGACGAAAAAAATTTCATTGGTAAAAGTTGGTTTTTACCGATGAAATTTTTTTTCATCGGTAAAACTGCACTTTTATTGACAACTTATTTTTGGTCAGTAATAATATTTTTACCAAAGAAAAATTCCATTGGTAAAAGTATTTTAATTTTTGCTATAGAAAATTTTCACGCTATTTTAAAATTTTTGCGATAAGACTTTTACCGACGAAAATTTTCATCGATAAAAAGCGAAAAACCATTTTTACCAATGAAAACTTTCCTTGGTAAAAGTGTTATGGTTTTAACTTAGAAAATTTTGCCCTGAGTTTTACTGATGAACTAAAACCATTGGGAATAATGGTTTTACCTATAAAAATTTTCGTTGGTAAAAGTATTATGGTTTTAATTTAAAAAAATTTCACCTTGAGTTTTACCAATGAACTAAAACCATCGGGAATAATGGTTTTACAACAAAAATTTTCATTGGTAAAAGTGTTATGGTTTTAACTTAGAAAATTTTTGCCCTAAGTTTTACTGACGAACTAAAACCATCGGGAATAATGGTTTTACCGATGAAAATTTTTGTCATTAAAAGTATTATGGTTTTCACTTGAAAATTTTCACCCTGAGTTTTACCGACGAATTAAAACCGCCGGGAATAATGATTTTACCAACGAAAATTTTTGTCAGTAAAAGCATTGTATTTTTACTAGACAATTTTTCACTAGGAGTTGTACCGACAAATATTTTTATCGCTAAAAAACATACACACTTTTTCCAACGAAACTTTCTTCGGTAAAAGTGTTGTATTTTAAGGTAAAAAAATTTTGCCCTGAGTTCTACCGTCGAGCTAAAGCCATTGGGAATATTGTTTTTACTTACGAAAATTTTTGTCGGTAATAGTCATATAATGTTTACCTTAAGAATTTTCCCGCTGCCTTGAAAAGTTTCGCAGTAAGAGTTTTACTGACAAACCAAAAACCGTCAGGAATATTGTTTTAACGAATGAAAAGTTTCATTGGTTAAAGTTTTATATTTTAAAGATAGAAAATTTTTAAATAAGAATTTTACCGACGAATATGTTCATCGGTAAAAAGCACAAGACAACTTTTACTGAAGAAAAATTTCGTCGGGAATAGTCATATAATTTTTAACGTAGAAAATTTTCACGCTGCCTTGAAAAGTTTCACGGTAAGAGTTTTATTGACGAACCAAAACCATCGGGAATATTGTTTTTACAGATGAAAAGTTTCATCAGTAAAAGTTTTATATTTTTAAGATAGAAAATTTTCAACTGATAATTTTACCAACGAATATGTTCATCGGTAAAAAACACAAGGCAATTTTTACCGATGACAAATTTCGTCAGGAATAGTCATAATTTTTAACTTGGAAAATTTTCCCACTGCATTGAAAAGTTTCTCGGTAAGAGTTTTACCAATGAACGAAAGCCGTTGGGAATATTGTTTTTACTGACAAAAATTTTTGTTGGTAAAGTATTATGGTTTAACTTGGAAATTTTCACCCTGAGTTTTAATGATGAACTAAAACCATCGGGAATAATGGTTTTACTGATGAAAATTTCCGTCAGTAAAAGTATTATGGTTTTAACTTGAAAGATTTTTGCCTCGAGTTTTACTGACGAACTAAAACCGTCGAAAATAATGGTTTTACAGATGAAAATTTTCGTCAGTAAAAGTATTATGGCTTTAACTTGGAAATTTTCACCCTGAGTTTTACCGACGAACTAAAACCGTCGGGAATAATGGTTTTACAGATGAAAATTTCCATCGGTAAAAGTATTATGGTTTTAACTTAGAAATTTTCGTCCTGAGTTTTACCAACGAACTAAAACCGTCGGGAATAATGGTTTTACAACAAAAATTTTCGTCCGTAAAAGTATTATGGTTTTGACTTAGAAAATTTCCGCCCTAAGTTTTACTGACGAACTAAAACCGTTGGGAATAATGGTTTTACTGATGAAAATTTTCGTCAGTAAAAGTATTATGGTTTTAACTTGAAAATTTTCACCTTGAGTTTTACCGACAAAGTAAAACCGTCGGGAATAATGGTTTTACCAATGAAATTTTTTGTCGGTAAAAGCATTGTATTTTTACCAGACAATTTTTCACTGGGAGTTGTACTGATGAATATTTTTATCGCTAAAAAACAGACAAACACTTTTGCCCACGAAACTTTCGTCGGTAAAAGTGTTGCATTTTAAGGTAAAAAACTTTTCGCCCCGAGTTTTACTGACGAACTAAAGCCATTGGGAATATTGTTTTTACTGATGAAAATTTTCATCGGTAATAGTCATATAATGTTTACCTTGAGAATTTCCCCGCTTCCTTGAAAAGTTCCGCGGTAAGAGTTTTACTGACGAACCAAAAACTGTCAGGAATATTGTTTTAACTGATGAAAAGTTTCATTGGTTAAAGTTTTATATTTTTAAGATAGAAAATTTTCAACTAAGAATCTTATTGACGAATATGTTCGACGGTAAAAAGCACAAAACTTTTACCGAAGAAAAATTTCGTCACGAATAGTCATATAATATTTAGCTTAGAAAATTTTCACGCTGCCTTGAAAAGTTTCGCGTAAGAGTTTTACCGACAAACTGAAACTGTTGGGAATATTGTTTTTACAGATGAAAAGTTTCATCGGTAAAAGTTTTATATTTTTAAGATAAAATATTTTCAACTAAGTGTTTTACAGATGAATATGTTCGTCGGTAAAAAGCACAAGACAACTTTTACCGACGACAAATTTCATCAGGAATAGTCATATAATTTTTAACTTGGAAAATTTTCCCGCTGCATTGAAAAGTTTCGTGGTAAGAGTTTTACCGATAAATGAAAACTGTTAAGAATATTTTTTTACCGACGAAAATTTTTGTTGGTAAAGTATTATGGTTTAACTTGGAAATTTTCACCTTGAGTTTTACCGATGAACTAAAACCGTTGGGAATAATGGTTTTACCGATGAAAATTTTCGTCGGTAAAAGTATTATTGTTTTAACTTGAAAGATTTTTGCCCTGAGTATTACCGACGAACTAAAACCATCGAGAATAATGGTTTTACAGATGAAATTTTTTTTCAGTAAAAGTATTATGGTTTTAACTTCAAAATTTTCATCCTGAGTTTTACCGACGAACTTAAACCGTTGGGAATAATGGTTTTACAGAAGAAAATTTCCGTCTGTAAAAGTATTGTGGTTTTAAATTGGAAATTTTCATCCTGAGTTTTACCGACGAACTAAAACCGTCGGGAATAATGGTTTTATAGATGAAAATTTTCGTCAGTAAAAGTATTATGGTTTTAACTTGGAAATTTTCATCCTGAGTTTTATCGACGAACTAAAACCGTCGGGAATAATGGTTTTACAGATGTAAATTTTCGTCAGTAAAAGTATTATGGCTTAAACTTAGAAATTTTCGTCCTGAGTTTTACCAATGAACTAAAACCATCGGGAATAATGGTTTTATGACAAAAATTTTTGTTAGTAAAAGTATTATGGTTTTAACTTTGAAAATTTGTCCTTTGTTTTACCGACGAACTAAAACCGTTGGGAATAATGGTTTTACCGACAAAAATTTCCTTCGGTAAAAGTATTATGGTTTTAACTTCAAAATTTTTTGTTGAGTTTTACCGACGAACTAAAACCGTCAGAAATAATGGTTTTACCAACGAAAATTTTCGTCGGTCAAAGCATTATATTTTATTAGACAATTTTTCATTGGGAGTTGTACCGACGAATATTTTTGTCGCTAAAAAATAGACAATCACTTTTACTGACGAAACTTTTCATTGGTAAAAGTGTTGTAATTTAAGCTAAAAAAATTTCACCCTGAGTTTTACCGACGAACTAAAACCGTTGGGAATATTCTTTTTACTGATCAAAACTTTTGTCGATAAAAGTCATATAATGTTTACCTTAAGAATTTTCCCGCTGCATTGAAAAGTTTCACGGTAAGAGTTTTACCGACGAACCAAAAATCGTCAGGAATATTGTTTTAACTGACGAAAAGTTTCGTTAGTAAAAGTTTTATATTTTTAAGATAGAGAATTTTCAACTAAGAGGTAAAAAGCACAAGACAGCTTTTACCGATGAAAAATTTCATCAGGAATAGTCATATAATTTTTAACTTAGAAATTTTTCCTGCTGCATTGAAAAGTTTCGTGATAAGAGTTTTACTGACAAACCAAAATTGTCAAGAATATTGTTTTTATTGACGAAAAGTTTCATTGATAAAAGTTATATATTTTTAAGATAGAATATTTTCAACTAAGAGTTTTATGGATGAATATGTTCGTCGGTAAAAAGCAGAAGACAACTTTTACCGATGACAAATTTTGTCAGGAATAGTTAAATAATTTTTAACTTGGAAAATTTTCCCACTGCATTGAAAAGTTTCAGGGTAAGAGTTTTACCGACGAATGAAAACCATCGGGAATATTGTTTTTACCAACAAAAAATTTCATCAGTACAAGTATTATGGTTTAACCTAAAAATTTTCACCCAAAGTTTTACCAATGAACTAAAACCGTCGGGAATTTTGTTTTTATTGACGAAAATTTTCATCGGTAGAAGTGTTATATTTTTACTAGAGAAAATTTTTCACTGGGAGTTGTACCGATGAATATTTTCGTCACAAAAAAATAGACAATCACTTTTACCAACGAAATGTTTCATCGGTAAAAAAATTTTACCTTAGTTTTACCGACTAACTAAAACTGTCGGGAATATTATTTTTACCAACAAAAATTTTCGTCGGTAAAAGTCATATAATGTTTACCTTTGGAATTTTCTCGCTACCTTGAAAATTTTTGCGGTAAGAGTTTTACCGACAAACCAAAACCGTCAGGAATATTGTTTTTATCGATGAAAAGTTTCGTTAGTAAAAGTTTTATATTTTTAAAATCGAATATTTTCAACTAGGAGTTTTACCGACGAATATGTTCATCGGTAAAATGCATAAGACAACTTTTATCGACGAAAAATTTCGTCAAGAATAGTCATATAATTTTTAAATTAGAAAATTTTCTCGTTGCCTTGAAAAGTTTCGCAGTAAGAGTTTTTATCGATGAAAATTTTCATTGGTTAAAGCGGTATATTTTTACCGTAAAAAATTTTCCAGTGGGAGTTGTACCGACGAATATTTTCGTCGCTAAAAAATAGACAATCACTTTTACCCATGAAATTTTTCGCCAGTAAAAGTTATGTATTTTCAAGGTAGAAATTTGTCGCCCCGAGTTTTACCGATGAACTAAAACAGTCGGGAATAATGTTTTTACCAACGACAATGTTCGTCGGTAAAAGTGTTGTATTTTAACGGTAATATTTAAATGATTTGTGTGTGTGTGTATATATATATATATATATATATATATATATATATATATATATATATATATATATATAATTAAAAGGAAATATTTAAATGATTTGTAATATCACGTGAAAAAGAATATGGAGAAGTTTAGAAATTTTAACTATGTTTGAGAAAAAATTTGAGAACAAAATAATGCTTCTAAAGAAAAGAAATCAACATTTTGAAATTTTTGTGAAAAAATTAAAATATGAGAAAAAATTTTAGATTTTGAAAATAAAAATTCACAATTTGTATTTTAATTTTTTTTTGAAATATTTTATAATAAAAAATGATATTTTGTTAAAAGAGTAAAAAAAATATACATTTTGAAAAAAATGTTATTTTTAAATGAAAATTGAAATTTATATGTGAAAAATAAAATTACTAAATTATTAGGCACATCCACTAATTGAACCTTTAATCATTTTTGGACAATCTGATCAGTTCAAATTGAAGAGATGTTTAAATCAAATTTCACTGAAATTATTGATCAATCTTGTATGCCTAATATCTTTCTCATCCATAGTCTGATTGAGGTGAGTTACTAGTCAAATTGAGAGTATTGATCAGTAAAATAGAGTGAATGGACCAGACATGTAAAATAGGCCAAATATTCTGGTAAAAATTGTAACCCAACTTACTGACCTAGTGAGAACCTAAGAATTGATGTTAGTAAGTTTTGTGGGCCCCATCATGATGTGTGTCAAACATCAACACTGTGGATTTGATGTGTCCCTTTGGGTTATGAGATATCTCAAAAATCATCTATATACGAAACTCAAGTGGGCCATATCATCTAAAACTATGTGAAGACATCTAAAAAAATATAAAAGTACTTGGTAGGGCCCACATGAGTTTTGGATGCGGTTGAAACTTGGTCTGACCCCTCATCCAAGTGGGAAACATATAATGAGTGGGTTGGATATGTGAATCACATTTAGGTAGGCCTAATATATAATTATGAATGTTTTAAGGAAATCCTTCTCCACTACATTTAGGTGAGTTACTTGTGACCCTTACCAGAGTAAACTTTGTGGGGTTCACTTTATTTATTTATTTTATCCACTCCATTCATTCATGTTAATAGATAATTTTAGGTCTAAAGAACAGAAAGGAAGCATATCCAAAGCTCAAGTGGACCACACCATAGGAAATAGTGTGATTGAACCTCTACCATTTAAATTTTCTTAGAGACCATAGAAGTTTTGGATCAAGCTGATGTTTGTGTTTTCTATTCATTCATATATTTTTGATATTATGAAGAACCTTTAACTATTTTTGGACAATCTAATCAGTCCAAATTGAAGAGTAAATAACTTCAGATGTTGAAATCAAAATTTACTCAAATTGTTAATCAATCTTGTTTGCCCAATATCTTTCTCATATGTAGCATGATTGGGGCAAGTAACTAGTCAAGTTGAGGGTAATGACCAATAAAATAGAGTGAATGGACTAGACATATAAAATGGGCCAAATATTCTTGTTAAAATTGTGACCTAACTTATTGACATCATGAGAATCTAAGAATTGATGACCAAAACTTCTTAGGGCCATTGTTTCTTTTGGTTTGGGCCACTTAGTGTTGGATCTACATAGTGTTTCAGCTCATGTCTCAAAATGTTGTGGTAAAACACATGGATAGAACAGATATGACATATATATTATGTCTCAAAATGTTGTGGTAAAACACATGGATAGAACAGATATGTCATATGTCACAGTGAGGTCCAAAAATTTCAACTAGCACTTTTGAACAGTTTCCAAGGCAGGAATTTCCAAACAGGTGCAAGGGTCATAATTACCCATTCACCCAGTATTTACACTTGCAATGAGAAATCAAACAGGCCCTTAGGTGAGTTACTCATTACCCTTACTAGAGTAAACTCTGTGGGGTCCACCATTTTTTATTTATTTTATCCACTCCATTAATCTATGTTAACATATAATTTGAGGTATAAAGAAGAAATAGAGAGAATATCAAAAGCCAAAGTGGACCACACCACAGGAAATAGTGTGATTGAATATCTACCATTGAAAAATTCTTAGAGGTCATAGAAGTTTTAGATAAAGCTGATGTGTTTGCATTTTCTCTTCATTCATATCCTTTTGATATTATGAACATGTTGGATGTTAAATAAAATTACTGTGGACCCATGGAAGGTATCAACAGTTGAAATCATTATTCCACACTGTTTCAAGTGGCATGGTCCACTTGACTTTCAGATTTATCGAAAATTCAAGATCAACCTATGTCGTTCATCCATTTTTCGAGATCATTTTAGAGAATTTTCCAGAAAATGAATCATATCCAAAGATTAAATGGATCACACCACAAATAAGGGAAACAGATTGGCTACTCCCCCTTACACCATCCAATGACTAGTGGTTGGTGCTCTGCAGGCCCCACCATGATGTATGTGTTTAATCCATGTCGTCCATCTATTTTAAAAGATCATCTTATGGCATGAGATAAAAAATGAGGCATATCCCAATATGAAATGCACCACATTACAGGAAAGGAAATAGTGTTGAATGAGCGTCACCCATTTAAAACATTTTAGAGGCCATAAAAGTTTTGGATCGAGATGATTTTTATTTTTCCCCTTCATCTAGGCCTGTATTACCTAATAAACAAACTGGACTTCAAATAAACAGTATAATTGGCCTTACGACAATTTTAATGATGGATAACCAGTCACTATTGTTTTCATGTGGTGTGGTCCACCTGAGATTTATATACCTCTAATTCCACCATGATGTATGTTTTATATCCACACTTTCCATCCACTTGGAGAGATCATTTTAGGGCAATATCCAAAGAATGATTTAAATCCAAAGCTCCAGTGGACCCAGCACAGAAAACAGTGGGACAGTGATGCCCACCATTAAAAACTTTTAAAGGCCACAAAAGTTTTATATGAAGATGATATTTGTGTTTTCCCTTGTTTCATGTATTTTTTAACTTTTGAACAGGTTGGATTTCAAATAAACATTACGATGGGCCTTGAGATAGGTTCAATGGTGGGAATCACTCTCCCCTCTATTTTCTTTGGTGGGGTTCACTACATATTTATATCTGCCTCATTCTCCGGCTCATAACTTAAAATGATATCTCAAAATGGATGGACAGTGTGGATAAAACAAATACAACATAGTGGGGCCCACAGAAAATAGATGGACTGAGGGGCATTCTCATCCGTCCGTACATAAAAATCCACAAAAGATTAGAAACCCACCCACTCACAGCTCCTCTCTCTCTCGCACCTTCTCTCTCATGTTGTCTCTCTCGCTCTCTCTCTCTTCCTCTCTATTCCTCTCTTTAATCTCTCCACCCACCTCGAGCTCTCTCTCGCATCCTCTCCCTCCTCTGTCTCTCTGTATCTCTCTTCCTCTCTCTCTCTCTGAACTCTCTTAGGCGGACCATTGTCGAACGCCCTACCCACGCTGTGAGGGGTAGGGATTTGGAGACCATGAGGTATCTCTCTCTCTCTCTCTCTCTCTCAATCTTTCTCAATATCAATACCAATTTAGGGATTTAAGGATTCGGGGATTTGAGGATTTAGGGATTTAGAGATTTACGGGCTTAATGATCTTAGGAATTTGGGAGTTGTAGATTTTAGGAAATGGGGAATTGGGGATTTTAGGAACTTGAGGATATTGGGGACTTTCATATTGAATCCATCATCATCGAGGAATCACATAATGTTGTAGTGGGCCCTGATGATTTCAACACGTTCAATGGTTTGGGAGAGTGGGACCATTCATCGGTGAAGATCTAGATTTTGGAATCCACTTTCCAGAAATGGGTCCATGATATTCCAAGTTCTGGTAAGGTAATTAGTTTGACTTCCATACCTTCTTTTTTCACAAACAGTTTACATGTGTTTTCTTTAATTTGTTCCGAATTAGGTGTTTTCTTCTATTGTGAATTTTATTTCCCTAGAGTGTTTGAAAGTTACTAGATTGTGAATAGGAAATAAAACATGTAATAATAATTAGTAGTAATATCTATTAATAATTGGCAACATTAACTAAAATGGGAGTCTCCTTGTCTAGCCACTCCGTTTCGTGGATAGGCGAACCACGTAAAAAGCTGATAGATCAAACTATCCTGAATGCACTCTTATAGATTGAATGGCTGGATTTTATTATTTCATCTGGCAGTTTGTACACCATAGCAGGGTCATGGCATTGTCCCAATTAGTAAACTTTTTGCTATGCGGACCATCTATGGTGGGCCCACTGGATAAGTGGCTCTGAACAAGGAAGCCCTTTAAAGTGAGGTGATGTGTAATTGGGCATGTTCATGTTACTAATAGGGAATTACACACAATCTAACCTAATAACATATTCAGAAACTGATGGGTGTACCACCATTACATGCATCAAACAAAATTTTGCAAGTGGTTAAAACTTTGTTTAAAATGTATATGATGAAATGTCAGCCAAGTTGGACCAGAATTGGTTACGAAATTTTATGACCATGGAGCATTGCATGCGACTCTATTTTAGGATTCTCCATGCTCCATTTCTCTTGAATTTTAAAAGAGGTCCTTTTGAGGATTTGAAATCCAGGATTTAGTAGATTCCTCATGATTTGGATGGTTCAGGTTGCATGTAAGAATTTCCATACCATTTTTTTATGAATTATGTTTTCTGATTTTTTTTTTCTATTTATAAATGAATATGGTCTAGCATCTGAGATAATGACACTTAGAATTATGTTCATTGTCATTCATTTCATCTACAAATATTTGTGGCACATGTATGGGATATCGATTGGTCATACATTGTGCCCTCTAGTCTAGCATTCACCCTAAAAATTGAAGAAGTTTGATGATTTCAGCTGCAAATTCATAGTTGTTTTGCCTATTGATTGATAACAAGTGGCTTGGATAACTTGGATACAGGCAACATCAGATGAGTCACCATTCTCATGGCTCCACAAGTGGGGTGATAGCATACCTGATAACTTAGATTCGTGATGTATTCATGGCCCATGAGCAAGGCCCATTGTGATGTATTCATGGCCCATTGTGATGTATTCGTGGCCTATAGGCAAGGTCCATTGTGATATGCATTAGGCCCATGATGCATGGCCCATTTGATGTATTCGAGACCCATGTGTAGGGCCCACATGTCATGTATTTAAGGCCCATGAGCAGGGCCCACCTATTGTGTATATGTGGCCCTTGAGTAAGACTCAATGTGTTATATATTAGGTCTTTGTGTGAGGCTGTGGGCCCATTATATGTTTGGCTCTATGTGGGTCATTCCTTAGGGGCAATGTTGGTTAAATGTACACATTGTTGAAGCTGATCGCTGACACCGATTATGAGTATGAGACAGCATTACATCATAATACATACGCATCATCTGCATGTTTATTGTGAGATGTGATTGATCATTGCATATGTCATAGGGTAAGTTATTCATGGGGCTCCCTGGTAGGTGAAGTTACCCCACGTGAGCACACGGTATGCATAGGATTAATGCATGATTGCACTGTGTGACTCATGCATCTCATATTTGTGTGACATGACCACCGTATGCCCTAACGACATCAGGGCTGTAGCCTCCACCGACATATCGTGGATGGCCAGATGGGACACCAAAAATCTATTGTACATGGGGTGCTATAGATATCCTTGAGTGAAAGTTTCAGAACCCTCTTGGTTCCAGAGGTTACTCCAATGTCTATACCGAGTGGATGTATGAGCGCATGAGGGCCATATACCGTTAGGCCGTGTCTTCCACTATGTCGTGGTCGATTGGAAGGGCGTGCGGCCTTACCTGCCCGAGAGGAGAGGGCAATGCTAGGCTGAGTCTGACCAGCTCAAGGAATGGGTCCGCTATCGACGAGCCGGGCCCGATATTGGCAGGCGAATAGTGAGGTCTCTTTCACTCACCTTGTTGTACGCGATGGGGCGATAATCTGGTTTGGAGTGTAATAGACCCCGGTGATTTCTCAGAGAGGAACCATACTGATATATGAACTTATTGAGTATGAGCTGCATGCTCATTCATTCATTTATTCACTATCCACTTGGGCTGGTGGTGTGCAACTAAATGTTATGTACCTTCATTATGGTAAGGATTTTGGTTAGGCGCGCGATTAACCTGAGATCAGGAGTTTACCACATGGAGTCTGACTATCCAAATTTAGGTATGGGACTGGTTTGGATAGAAGACCCTTGTGATGGACCCCATAGCCTGCGATACTACATACTATCATCCCGACTTCGCACTCCAGCATGGTCATTCCATTCGCACAGCATCTCGCATTACATCCGCAGCATATGGCATTCTGGGTTACTATGTATATACATATATACGGCCTAGATATGACTGACGGTATTCGTGGACTCATCAGGATTTGCATATTGCATTGCATCATCGGCATTTGATATTTAGCTTGTTGTCTCCGCATTACATTATATGATATTGTTTTCATTATATTTCTGCATCGCCTAGCCTGGATAAGGCTGATGGTATTTATGGGCCTATCAGTATATTTTTGCATTACTTTGATATCACATAATTTATGAACTTACCAGTATTTCTGATATTATATGATTTAAGAGCTTGTTAGTATTTTCGCTTACTCTGATTTCTCTGATATTGCTTACTTGGTACTTATGTTGTGCACACACTTTCACCACCCTCTAATCTTTCTATAAGCTTATGCACGATAGATGCGTGTAGGTGGCGTTAGGTTGCAGCAACGTGAGCTTGGAGTGTGCAACTGTCTTCTGGAGCTTTGATTTTCGATTTATGTATTTCCTTTTCAGGATTATATTTCAAATGATTATATTAGTGGATATGTGATGATGATTTTTCCTTTATGATTTGGGTATACTTATGGTTATGCTTCTTATGAGATAAATGTAGGTTGAAAAATCCTCCTTGTAGAATCCCAGGATCAGAATCTAGTGTATGGACGCTGGGAGCCAAGAATGGGGTACTATAGAGGTTGTCTGCACCGGATTCGGTGATCGGGATTCTTGTGAATCTGATTTCTAGGTTTGGGGCGTGACACGTAGCTTCTTAAAGAAGCTTATGCCCGTTGCTTCCTGAAGAAGCTTCAAGCCTTCAAGTACAGGCTAACAGTAACCCCAACTATACACTCTTTAGCCTCTAGGTTGTCGTTATGGCTAAACTCTGTTGGGCCCACCTTGTACGTATCTGGTCTATCCACGCCGTCCATCTGTTTTTCTGTCTTATTTTAGAGGTTGAGACCAAAATTTAAACATACCCAAAGATCAAGTGGACCATACCATTACAAACAGTTGGAATAATGACTTCCACCGTTGAAACCTTTTTAAGGCCCACAGTGATATTTACTTCTCATCCAACCTGTTTATAAGATCACACAGATATGGATGAAGGGAAAACACAAATACAAGCTTGATCTAAAACTTCAGTGGCCCCCAAGAAATTTTCAACGGTATATGCTCAATTCACACTGTTTCCTATGGTGTGGTCCAGTTGAGAATTGGATATACTTAATTTTTAAGCTGAAGCCCTAAAATTATCTGTTAAAATGGATGGACGGAGTGGATAAAATACATAAATCATGGTGGACCCACACAGAGTTTAATCAGTACGCTTAGCCTACTGAGTTACATAGTACACAATCCGTCGTAATCCGTTTTCAGCTAACACCAGCTGTACTTGGTATGTGTTGCTAGAAGATTAGCACTGACCCTCCTCGAGCTCTGAGTTGTACGAACGGTTTAAAGGAGATCAAAGTTACATGGGCCTTATAGTGATGTATTTATTATATCTACACTGTTCATCTATTTTCAGAGATCATTTTAGAGCATTATCCAAAAAATGAATCATATCCAGAGATCATCTGGACCACACCATAAATAGAAGTGGAGATAATGATTTTTCAACGTCAAAAAATTTGTAGGATCCACCTACTAATATGAGATGTAGGGAGGGGTAAACTTATAATTTTATAGTTACCAAACCCAATGCAGTTCGTATCAAATCGGATCGGATCCAAACGGATTGGATTTCGGGTCGGGTCGGGTCAGTCGGATTTGCTACTTACCCGAATCTGATCCAACTGTCGTTCGGATCTGACTGATCCTACCCAAACCTAACCAATCTAGGCCATCGGTTCTGTTCGAATCGGGTCGATTCGGGTCGGATCCGCCGGATCAAGTCCATTTTTCCCACCTCTACCTTTTTCAATGAATACTTGAGCCTTTTTAGAAAGATGTAAGGTGCGAAAGGCCAAGTTCAACGATTTATTAAGTTTTATAGTAGTTTGACTGATATTTCATAACTAATCCATTTTTTTTTAAAAAAAAATTTCATGATATTTCATGGAATTTGGTGTAATCAAATTGACCAATTATCTGCTATACCAGCATACCACAAAATAGACTATTGTGGCTTTGGTATTTAACTTCACAGCATTGTGATTATTTTTTTTTTTTCGACCAACTAAAGACTCAAATCAATGGTTTAAGGTCATATTCATGAACTCTTCTCACCAGCCAAATTATGGCTAATGCAGGACGTAAGAAAAGTAAAAAAAATTGTCCCCATTGAAAGGCTGTAAGTCAATGGCACAAGCATGAGATCAGTGGTTCTTGAGTTTTATACCATTTAAAGTAGGAAGCGTTTGTAAGAATTCTATAAAGTGGGTATTATTAATCATTGGTCTAGATTCCCATAAGAGTTGGATTACTTGACTGGGCATACCAGTGGACCCTACAAAGTTGTGATTCATCTAAAATTGTATTAGGGGTGGTTCGCTACTATTGTGTTACACGCAGTGCTCTAGTTGGACTAAGTTGGACAAATTTTTGTGAAGCCTAAGGTAGAACAGTTTCGATGGGTTTAAACTCCTTAACCCTCTAAACTATATATATAAACAAGACTAGGTCCCCAAGCCTAAACATGACTAAAGTTTCTATTCCCATCCCAATGCTTCTCTAAAGAGTGTAAGGTATGGAAAACTCTGGCATCAAGCCTATGACTATGGTGTCCTAATTAAGTACATCATTTATTTAGTTTATTTGATCTCCAAAATCAACACCTAGCACAGTCCGTTGTAATTCCACATTATAGTTTACAGTTGGTATCAGAGATTATTGTTCATTAGTTATGACAGATATCTCTAGATTGTTGAAACTATTTCAAAATCCTAAGGCTGGATCTCTGAGTTATAATCAAAGACTATTTAACAACAAATCTAGCCATTCGAAAGTCATTTTACATTTGTTTTCGACACTCGATGTTGACAGCAGTTTCACGCATCATTGTTACTACACTATATCTCATTATGGTTGTTTTTAGCGTGTTACTGAAATCCGACAGTGTTGCCCCTCTTAATCAAACCCAAATTAGGGTATTATCAATAATAATAGTAATTGCATTGCTATCGAAAGTCATCTCCAACGGCTCTGATTGATGGATCTTTGTGTCACGCCCCAAACTCGAAAACCGGGCTCACAAAATTCCTGATTGCCGAATCTGGCGAATGGGCACTGGGAGTAATATATATATTATATAAGAGAAATGTCTTGGCCGTGGCCTGGACGGTCACGTACATCAAGGTTGGGGCCCATAAAAGGGGTGTGTCCCACCATCTAAGGACGGTGGATGCAATACATGCACCACGGTGGGCCTAAGTAAATGGATGGACGGTGGACGGTCTGGCTTTAAACACATGCATCATGGTGTGGCCCAACAAAGTAGATGGACGCTGTGGGTGGGTCCCATGGACCCCACACCCTTATCAGTACACACATGTCAAAACACACTCCATGTTAGCCATCGCCACAAGGGATCGGTACCATGACCTCAGTGTTTAAAATGAGGTATCTTTCACCTGGTCTTCCAGTGAGCTATGGATGGGTCCCACCATTAAAACGATGTATCTCCACTCAGTCTTCTAGTGAGCTATTGTTCAGGGTGGGGAAAACGTGCCACACATGGTGGTCCCACCGTCCAGGTGCAACGGACGGTTTGGATGAAGCACTTACATCATGGTGTGGCCCATCCTTTGGATGGTGGATGGGAGTGGGTCCCATGGACTCCACCGTTAGCACACCTACCAGTGCACCCACTATAGTTCACACTTCAATGCTAGCAAACGTCCAGCGTCTGTGGACGTTGGACAGTGTGGATATATCACAAGCCTCATGGTGGGTCCCACAGGGACGTGGCCAACCTAACTTTTAGATCAAGCTGACATTTGTATTTCTCCAACATCTAGCACACCAAAGGTGGTCAACAATGTGGGCCCTATGAATGGGACGGTGTGGATCATACGTGATAGTGGGGTCCACAATGCAATAGAGAGAGAGAAAGGGAGAGGGAGAGTGAGAGATAGAGAGATATCGGCGGTGGTGGAGGGGCCCCGCCACTACGAGCCCCTCATGTTACAAAGCATACATTAAGGTGGGTCCCATTACACATGGACCCATTAAATCAAAATCCAACGGTGGAGATCCCTTCTCCACTAAAATAGACGGTCTAGATGACCCTAGGTATATAAGAAAAATAAGCATCATGATGGGGTCCATGGAGAATGGCCCCATCATGGAATGATCTTGATGATCAAAGTGGGCCATCAGCCACATCTTAGGGTCCCA
The DNA here is from genome assembly GCA_037074715.1 of Magnolia kwangsiensis. Taxonomy (NCBI): domain Eukaryota; kingdom Viridiplantae; phylum Streptophyta; class Magnoliopsida; order Magnoliales; family Magnoliaceae; genus Magnolia; species Magnolia kwangsiensis. The sequence continues at coordinate 101,053,948 of CM073577.1, read as the reverse complement.
AGTGAGATCCAAACCATTAATCGGTTAGCCTCACTTGGCCCATCTTAAAAATATGAAAACTACTTTATCAAAGCACCCACCGTTCAATCTTCTTGCTCCCTTGGGTTCCTTAGCTCCTTCGCTTCGATTCCACTAGAAGAGATGAGGTTTGGATGGTTGAGATGGGAGATCTTGGGATGGAATGGTGGGCCACACTTGGAGCTTGGAAGAGAGGGAGGGGCTTGGATGTATGAAGCTCTCTTACTTGGGAAAGTATTTTGAAAAAATGAAGGAGAGAGAGAGTTATAAAGGGAGAGAGAGAGTGATGAGTGATGGATGTGGTGAGTGATGGGTGGGTAAGAGATTTTTAACTTTTGTGGCAAATGGTGTAAGAAAAGTATGGGCTTTGTAAGAACTTTTTGACTATTGGGGCTTACTCGGGAAAGGGTGAAAGGTGAAGTGTACTTGACATGTACTTGACATGTTGAGATTGATGGATTGATGGATTGATGTGACAAGTCATAGAGACTCTCTTGGGTTTTGTAATGCGTGACATTTTCCTGGCACCGAAAGCTGGCCCACATTTCCTGACCAGGGTATCGCCTTGGTGCGTGAATCGCGGTATCAAAACTACGGTGATGGCATAGTCGCTATGGTAAAGGCTTTTGGTTGAGTCAACTCGGGTTGACGGCGTGTGAATCAGGGTCACGTGCAAATACCGGTTAAGGGTCGAAGGTTGCCGGAATTCGACCGAGAAGATCTCGAAAGTCTATGGATCGGTACGGTCTAGGATACGGGGCTTACACTTTGTGAGGGGTGACTGAATTCTAATGCTTTGTAAGGGGGTGAAATCCCATTGAGCTTGTCGCTGGTGGAGTTGTTGTCGGACTCCGGCATTGGAATTGTTGGCCGAGTTACCCTCTATTTTGACATCAAGTTGTGGCAGTCGCTTGAGCCACCATTAAAACCGATCAACGAAGGGTTTTTAAAACCCTCTAAAAAATATTTTTATTATCGACAACCATAGCCAACAACAATGGTTGCTATGAAACCCTAGCTATTGGCAACCAAAGCCAACAACAATGCTCTACTTAGCTAGATCTTGATTAACAATAGTCGGGTTCCCGTGAAACTAGGAGATAAAGACCCCATTATCATCATTCATAGCAGGGGAGGGTTTTTATACTAAAGAATGTAGGGGTTTATGAAACCCTAGCTATGCTTAGTCCTGGCTGGCAACCTTCCCTCGTCTTTCATCCCGATAGCCATGTGCGGTTATGTTAGTTGCAGCCCATCTGTTTTAGCAATCTTCATTTCTCTCTCTCTCTCTCTCTCTCTCTCTCTCTCTCTCTCTTCCATCTTCCTTCTTGTTGGAAACTTTGACCCTGGAATCTCTTCAAACCACTATAGAAAATAATCGACTAAGATGAAAATTGCAAATCTCATGTCTTCGATGGGGTTTCTAGACCTATCATCAGCTTCCTGGTTGATGTTTCTCAGTATCTGGAGTCGTCTTCAGCAATGGAAAAGAAGGGATGCGACAATGAAGGTTTTTTTCTATTATTGACCAAGAGAGAGATTTTAGGGTTATGTTTGAATTCGAGAATGAATTGAACATGGGTTCTTTACTTGTACTGTTAATTCTACAATTGTTTAAGACCTTGTATATAGAGCTTAGGGATTCAGACAACACTGAGTTCTATTGTCATTAGGTCATTTGATTTAGGCTTTCATCAGTCAACCATTTGTTTTAAGCATTTATCTGCTTGGACTTTATTATTTGATATGGACTTATGCTTATTCATGTTATCGGCCCCCTGATTAAGGCTCATTTTTTTCTTTAATTGTTAGATTTAAAATGGCTATTGTCAATGTTACACTAGATTTGAAATGCCCACATTTAATAAATAAACCATATGGACAGAATTTCTGATTAGACACAATTTGGACCCATTACCTATCCTATAGGAGCTGATGTAGATTGTTGAAATGGGAAATAAACCATATGAAAATTTCATTTTCCAATAGTTACACTACAAGAAACAGGGCTTTTACTAATGAAAATTTTTTAGTCGGTAAAAGTTATGTTTTACCGACGATTTTTTTTCGTCGGTAAATGTTTTCCCGATGGCTGAAAACCATTGGTTATAATTTTTTTACTGACGAAATGTTTTATCGGGAATAATGTTATAATTTTTAAGATAGGAAAATTTTGCGCCATCTTGGAAACTTTTACGGTAAGAGTTTTACTGACAAACCAAAACCTTTGGGAATAATGTTTGTACCGACGAAAAAAAAATTCATCCGTAAAACACTACTTTTACCGACGATTTTTTTTTTCACATCGGTAAATGTTTTCTCGATGGCTGAAAAGCGTTAGTAATAATGTTTTTATCAACGAAAACTTTCGTAAGGAATAATGTTATGATTTTTAAGACATAAAAATTTTGCGCCATCTTGAAAACTTTCATGGTAATAGTTTTACCGATGAACTAAAATCGTCGGAAATAATGTTTTTACCGATGAAAAAAACTTTCGTCGGTAAAACACTACTTTTACCGACAAACTTTTTTTTTCGTCTGTAAATGTTTTCCCGAAGGTTGAAAACTGTTGGTAATAATGTTTTTACCAACGAGATATTTTATCAGGAATAATGTTATAATTTTTAAGATTGAAAATTTTCGCATTATCTTGAAAACTTTTGCCGTAAAAGTTTTACCGACAAATGGAAACCGTCGGGAATAATGTTTTACCAACGAAATTCAATTTTCGTCAGTAAAAACACTTTTACCGACGAATATTTTTGTCGTGAAAAATAAATATTCCCGACGGACTTTTTTCCAATGGATGAAAACCATTGCTAATGTTTTTTACTGATGAACAAAAATCGTCGGTATAGATAGTATGTTTGTGTGTGTGTGTGTGTGTGTGTGTATAGTTTGTATATCATATGAGTAGAATTTTTTTAATTAAAAATTAATATTTAAATGATTTGTAAAATCACATGAAAAAGAATATTGAGAAGTTCAAAAATTTTAACAATGTTTTAGAAAAATTTTGAGAACAAAACGATGCTTTTGAAGAAGAAAAAAAAATCAGTATTTTGAAATTTTTGAAAAAAAAATTAACATATGAGAAATTTTTTAAGATTTTGAAAAAAAAATTTAGAATTTGTATTTTAAATTTTTTTGAAATATTTTATAATAAAATGATATTTTGTTAAAAGAGAAAAAAAATATACATTTTGAAAAGAAAAATGTTATTTTTAAATGGAAATTGAAATTTATCTATGAAAAATAAAATTACTAAATTATTAGGCACAACCACTAATTGAACCTTTAATCATTTTTGGACAATCTAATCAGTTCAAATTGAAGAGTAAACAAATTCAGATGTTTAAATCAAATTTCACTGAAATTGTTGATCAATCTTGTATGCCCAATATGTTTCCCATATGTAGCCTGATTGAGGCGAGCAACTAGTTAAATTGAGGGTATTGATCAGTAAAATAGAGTGAATGGACCAGACATGTAAAATGGGCCAAATATTTTGGTCAAAATTGTGACCCGACTTACTGATCTCGTGAGAACCTAAGAATTGATGCTAGTAAGTTTTGTTGGCCCCATCATGATGTGTGTTGAACATCAACACTGTGGATTTGATGTGTCCCCTTTAGGTTATGAGATATCTCAAAAATCATTTGTATACGAAACTCAAGTGAGCCATACCATCTAATACTATGTGAAGACATCCTAAAAAATATAAAAGCACTTTGTGGGGCCCACATGAGTTTTATATGCGGCTGCAAATTGGTCAGACCCCTCATCTAAGTGGGACACACATAATAAGTGGGTTGGATATGTGAATCACATTTAGGGAGGCCCAATATATAATTATGAATGTTTTAAGGAAACCCCTCTCCATTATATTATGTGGTGTGGCCCACCCACATCATGGATTGACTTTATTTTTAAGCTCTTGGCCCACTTAAGTCATGGATTGACTTTCTCCATACCGTTCAACGCTTTTCTCGGATCATTTTAAGATATTAATAAAAAAATGGGGCAAGTCCAAAGCTTAAGTGGACTACAAAGTGGGGACTGAACGTCCACCATTAAAAACAACATTCATAGAAGTTTTGGATGAAGTTCATGTTTGTGTTTTCTCTTCATCTATATCTTTTTGATATTATGAACATGTTGGATGTCAAATAAATATTACTGTGGGCCCAAGGAAGGTATCAATGGTGGAAATCATTATTCCACACTGTTTCACGTGGCATGGTACACTTGAGTTTTGGATTTACCGAAAATTTGGGATCAAGCGACACCGTTCATCCATTTTTCAAGATAATTTTAGAGAATTATCCAAAAAATGAATCATATCCAAATAATAAATGGACCACACCATAAATAAGGGGAACGGATTGGCTACTCACCCTGACACCATCCAATGGCTGGTGGTTGGTGCTCTGTGGGACCTACCATGATGTATATGTTTAATCCATGTCGTCTATCTATTTTTAAAGATCATCTTACGGTATGAGACCAAAAATGAGGTATATCCCAATCTGAAATGGACCACATTATAAGAAATAGTGTTGAATGAGCGTCAACCATTACAAACATTTTAGGGGCCATAAAATTTTTGGATCAAGATGATTTTTGTTTTTCCCCTTCATCTAGGCCTGTATGACCTAATAAATAGATTGGATGTCAAATAAACAGTACAGTGGGCCTTAGGAGGAATTTCATGTGGTGTGGTCCACCTAAGATTTATATACCTCTCATTTTTGGAATAAATCCCTAAATTGTCTTTAAAATGGATGAATGTAATGGATGAAATACATACATCATGGTAGGGCCCAAAAATCAGCGACCATCAACCAGATGTCAGGGGGAGTAGCCAAACTCATTACTAAAGTGACGTCAGCAAGTTCTGTGGGCCCCACCATAATGTATGTTTTGTATCCACACCTTTCATCCATTTGTAGAAATCATTTTAGGGTAATATCCAAAGAATGAGTTAAATTCAAAACTACAGTGGACCCCAGCATAGAAAATAGTGGGGACAGTGACGCTCATCATTAAAAACTTTTAAAGGCCACAAAAGTTTTAGATCAAGCTGATATTTGTGTTTTACCTTATTTCATGTCTTTTTTTAACTTTTGAACAGGTTGGATTTCAAATAAAAATTATGGTGGACCTTAGGATAGTTTCAACGGTGGGAATCACTCTCCCCACTGTTTTCTGTGGTGGGGTCCACTACATCTTTTTATCTACCTCATTATTTAGATCATGCCCTAAAATAATATCTCAAAATGGATGGACGGCGTGGATATAACAGATACATCATAGTGGGGCCCATAGAACTTGGTGATGTCACTTTAGTAGCAAACTCGCTACTCAACCTGTTAGTATCTAATCCGCGTCCATCAGAGACTGCCCTAATATGCGGAAGTCTCCTCTCTCTCTCTCTATCTCTCTCGCACCCTCTACTCTCTCTCTCTTGCACCCTCTCCCTCTTCTCTCTCTTCCTCTCTCTCTGATCTCTCCACCATAGATCTACTGTTGCCGAATGCCCTACCCACTCTCGCTCTCTCTCTCTCTCTCTGAAGCTCGGTTGAAGGCTAGCTCATTCACGACCGTGAGGTATCTCTCTCTCTCTCTCAATCTCTCTCAATCTCAATACCGATTTATGGATTTAGCAATTTGTGGATTCTTGATTCGATTTGGACCCTCATTATAATGCCATGAAAATTGGGGGTCGAGAATAACTCAGCTCCCGAGTTTTAAGACATCACTTATGCAACATTTTCAATGATGGATGAATGTTATCTGTATTACTGCATAAAACATGAATTAGATTAAGCCAAATCAGCAAACATAATCTATGGACAGTTGTAATACGCAAGTAGAAGACTGAAATGAATATATAAACTAGTGTAAGTTCCCAAAGTATGTATGTAACGCCAGGTCAATATTTACAAGTATTGTGTCAAGATACAAAATGTCAAAAGGAATGTAATAGTCCTCTACAGGTATAATCCCTGAAGCCTCGTTGATCCGGACTCAACTCACGTGAATCTGCCTAAAAACTGCATGTAAGAGAATGCCGCCTCATCATCCTCGAACTCCGGCTCTCCTCATGGGTCACATCATCATCTGCAACTAAGATAGAGTCTGGTTGGTATTTAACACTGTCTTAGAACGTGGGAGTGAGTGATAAAAGGGAACGTGTCAAAAGGAATGTAATAGTCCTCAACAAGTATAATCCCTGAAGCCCCATCGATCTGGACTCGGCTCACGTGAATCCACCTGAAAACTGCATGTAAGAGAATTCCTCCTCATCATCCTCGAACTCTGGCTCTACCTCATGGGTAGCATCATCATCTGCAACTAATACAGAGTTTGGTTGGTGTTTAACACTGTCATAGAACGTGGGAGTGAGTGATCAACTCAATGGAACTATACAGCAAAGGTTAACATGTTATCAATTCAATCAAGCAGTAATGATAAAGCAATACAATCAAACATCCCTATTTACTTTGGTTAATGCAAGAATATATGAAGGAATGATGCATGCCCTCGCCTGGACACCCTCAGCATCTTTATCTTATGACGCGCATGGCAACCACCCGAAATTTCTCTTTCTCGCCAAAGCACATGCAATGCGGTGCATGGACGTGATTACCAAGTTCTTATTAGTCCTTTTCATACAACAGGATTGAGAACCTAAGGTACCTCCCTTATATCAACTCCCAAACAATGATCCATTCTAGGGTCGTCAGTCCTAGTAACTCTTATATAATGTTACAGTTCTAGGTCACTTTAAAGGGCTTGTCACCAATCAATACAGGCCTAGTCATACCCTAGATACTACGATAAGGCTCGTCGCCTCAATGCATTTTCAGGATATTCTCGAGGTCACTACAAAGGGCTCGTCACCAATTAGAGTAGGCTGACAGCACGAATACAGTGTCTCATACCACCATATTTGGCTCACAATCTAGGTTTCTCGCTGGTCACTACAGGGAGGCTCGTCACCCCAGCGTAGGTTGACAGCTCGACCACGATGTCCCATACCACCATGTCCAGCTCATGAGTCTTAGTGGATTGAGGTACCAAGGTTAACAGGGTTTCTCTAGTGATTTGGTACCTTAGATTCAAGCAGTAGCATCCAAACATGGTGAACATACAACGGTCAATCGGGTTAATTGACGAGCTCGACTAGGACGAGAGCACGTTGAGTTGATCGACAAGAAATGCATAAGCACTCCGCATGGCCTAACCACTGTTGACATCCCAAGTACGACTCGGATTCTTCAAACACATCATACGTGGCGAAAATAACCTCAACCACCAGTTCAAGAACTATTACCGATTACTTGAACTGTAATACAGTCCCAACCACGTACAATCATAATAATGAATATTTAATTTAAATCCTACAATCATATGAACATGTTAGGGAATATAACTTAAACATGAATAAACAGTACATGGAGGAAATCAGACACATAGTTAAATATTAATAAGTAGGTTATACAGTTCATGGAGGAAATCATACACACAATTAAGGTAGTTGAGATTCATATCTTAACCCCCTTATAAATCACACTTTACTAACTAATAACTCATTCAGACCTTTTCACAAACACTTAGACTACACTTTCCAACATACATCACATATGTTGGTTATATTATGTATTAGGGCAAATCCTTTTTCCAAGGAGTTGTCGCATACATAACAACCATGTACCTACGGCAATTTATCATGGCAATCACAACATTAGATTCCAAATGCATACAAACATTTCAACAAACACATAAAATACTCTATACACAACATAGTTCATACATATACATAAAATAAAACAGATATCACATTTGGCATGTGTAATGGCACCCACGTTAGTAATAAATCATTAGCTGGCATTGAAAGTCTTGAAAGCCATAACCTAAACGTATATAGTCTGCACCTTAAACCGATAAATGTGTAACGGATATGATTTAGACATTTAGTCTTCGTCAAGGGCGGTTTAGCAACCTAAAGCACGAATTTGGTTAGTTATATCATCACTTAAACTATTAGAAAGCCCTAAAATGGATTATGATTAGGTTTTCTTACCCAAGCATGGAATTAGAATCGCTCGTATAGCGATATGAATAGGTGGATTAGGCACGTAGTGAAGCTGGGAAGAATCCCAGGATGGATCACCAACTTCTCTCTCTCTCTCTCTCTCTACTCTCTCTTTTCTTAGCTAGGGTTTTAGAATTCGTATGGATTATAGGAGAGAGGGTTTAAGACCCTTATATAGGCCTAGAACTGACAAAAATAGTCCCAGGGCCAGGGTATACTTAGGTTATAACTAAAACAGGCTTGTTCCGATCTAACAGAGCATTTCCGGAGATCCCTTTGTTAAATATGGTCAGACTTAAGCTCACAAATATTGGATCTTGATCAAGTTTAATTTTCAGTCTGATCGGGTTTATAGATCGACCGTGGCGGACTACTTTCAGTTCAACGGTCACCAATACTCGATTAAGGCCACAAGTATATTGACATGTGTGGGACATCTTCCCTGATCTGAGGGTGTATTTGGGTCAGATTTCAACGGTCAGAACGCTTATAATTAGCACGCAAGTGACATGACTCAGATTACTTAAATATGTATTTAATTTCTAAAAATATTCATGTTCTCACACACTTCACTCCGGACTCAAGAAAATAGTCCCGGGAAATCATCTGGACTTAATTTTTGAGGTGATTTTCAAGTCCAACAAGGCGGTCATAATTGTCTAAGTTCATCGTTATCAAACTTTTGATGTGCCGTCCAGGTCCGATAAGGAGTTTCTGAATGCTCCCGAGAGCAACTGGATTTAGAGATGGATCCTAGATTTCAGGATAATGTAGCGTTAAGAATTCTATAAGTTTTGGGTCTTGCAAATCGTATTTAAAATGATTGGTGCTAATTTCACAGGTAATCTAGTTTAACACTAGTTAGTTCTCGTTTAATTTCTAAAGAATTTAGTCCTTAGTGATTTCTTCTTGAGGTGGTACTCGGGTCTTCATACAGATTTTTTCAGGACGTTACAATCTACCCCCTTTAAAGAAAAATTTTATCCTCGAAATTAGTACCTTTTCGTACTCCTCGAGGATCTGAGGGCAGTTTTTTCTGATCTCGGCTTCTGTCTCCCAAGTAACCTCTTCCTCACTATGATGCGTCCACAGTACTTTCACAAGTGGGATAACTTTACTATGCAATACCTGCTCCTTCCTGTCTAGGTACATGTCGACCACAGTACATAGGTGGCGTCCTCGCTCAACTGCACCTTCTCCCAACTGATAATGTGCGAAGGATCAAGAATGTACTTCTTCAACATGGACACATGGAATACGTTATTTACGCCTACGAGTGGTGTGGGCAAAGCAAGGCGATATGCTACTGCCCCCACTCGGTCTAGTATCTGAAATGGGCCAATAAATGTCGGCGTAAGCTTTCCTTTCTTACCAAATCGAAGGACTCCCTTCATGGGGGAGACCTTAAGGAATACATGGTCCCCAACCTCAAACTCAAGTGGTCACCGTCTCATATCGGCGTAGCTCTTCTGGCTACTCTGTGCTGATAGAAGTCGACGCCTAATAATGTTAATTTTCTCTGTGGTTGCCTGAACCAACTCTGGCCCAATAAGAGTCTTCTCACCTACTTCTGCCCAGTAATGCAGTGCTCTACACGGGCGACCATACAGTGTCTCATAGGGAGCCATGCGAATACTCACTTAAAAACTGTTATTATACGTGAACTCTACATAAGGAAGACAGTTATCTCAACTATCCTTAAAATCTAACACACAAGTTTGCAACATATCTTCTAGCACCTGATTCACTCGTTTCGTCTGCCTATTTGTCTACAGATGGAATGTAGTGCTGAACTTTAACTTCACACTCATCGCTTCCTAGTAACGAGTCTAGAAGATAGATGTGAATCGCGTGTCTTGGTCCAACACAAACTCCAAGAGAACTCCATGTAAATGTATAATCTCCTTGATGTACAACCTAGCCAACTCTTCTACAGAGTTCGTAACTCTGATCGGTAGGAAATGAGCCGATTTTATCAATCGATCAAGGATTACCCAAATGGAATCATGTCCCTTCCTCATCTTCGGTAGCCCTAAAATAAAATCCATAGAGATGAAATCCCACTTCCATTCGGCTATGGGCATGGGCTGAAGTTGTCCAGGAGGTCGGCGATGCTCTGCCTTAACCTGCTGGCATATGAGACAACGGGACACAAACTCGGTAATGTGAACCTTTATGTTGTCCCACTAGTACGATCTTTTCATGTTTTAATACATCTTCGTGCTACTAAGATGCATCACAAGCCACGAACTGTGGGATACCTCGAGAACCTCCCGTCTCAAGTCAGGAATATATGGGACGCATAGGCGGCCACGATAACGTAAGCCCTCATCCGTACCAACACTCCACTGTGAATCCTCATCTGTACTAACTCACTCTCTCATCTTCACCAATAGCTCATCGTCTGCCTGAGCTGTAATAATCCTGTCGTCAATGAGGGGCTGTACTCGAATGTGTGCGATAACCTCATACGGCTCCTCCACCGTGAGCTTCTGCTCAAAATCTCGCACAAACTCCACCATGTCCCATTCTGTTATCATTAGCGGAGCCACAAACTATATGGTCTTCTTGCGGCTCAACACGTCTGCCACAAGGTTTACCTTGCCTAGATGGTAGGAGACGTCAAACTTAAAGTTCTTCAAGGTTTCTATCCATCGGCGTTGCCTCATATTCAAGTCCCGCTGAGAGAATATGTATCTAAGGCTCTTGTGGTCACAAAAGAGCTCGAACTCCCCTCCGTAGAGGTAATGTCTCCAGAGCTTCAGTGCGAAAATGACAGCTGCCAACTCTAGATCGTGTGTAAGGTAATTCTCCTCGTGTTTCCTCAACTGTCTCGAGGCGTAAGCAATCACCTTGTCCTTCTGCATAAGGACACAACCCAGACCAATGCAAGACGCGTCAGTGTATATAGTGTATCTAACCCCTTGATCTAGCAATACTAGCACAGGGATGGATGTTAGCTTGTCCTTCAGCTCCTAAAAAGCTGCTTTCGCTTTCTCATTCCAGGAGAATTTTAGATCTTTCTGTGTCAACTGAGACAGTGGTCTGGCAATCTCGGAAAAGTCCCGAATGAATCATCGATAGTACCCTGTCAGACTAAGAAAACTCCTCACCTCAGTAACTGAACCAAGCAGCTTCCAATCCTGAACCGTGGCTACCTTAGCGAGCTCAACTGCTATTCCTTCCTTAGACACCACATGTCTCAAGAACTTGACTTCCTCCTTCCAGAAGTCACATTTCTTATACTGCGCGAACAACTAATTCTTCCTGAGAGTGTCGAAGACTGTTCGCAGATGCTCTGCATGCTCTTCCTGACTCTTGAAATATATCAGAATGTCATCAATAAACACGATGATAAATCGGAATAGAAACGGCCAAAATACTCTGTTCATCAGGTCCATGAATAGGGCCGGAGCATTTGTGAGTCCAAACGACATCACAAGGAACTCGTAATGACTAAAACTAGTGCTGAAGGCTGTCTTCTGCACGTCCTCATCCCTAACGCACAACTGATGATACCCTGACTACAAATCTATCTTCAAAAAATATCATGCCCCCTTCAACTGATCAAACAGATCATCAATCCTGGGTAAGGGACTTGTTCTTCACTGTCACTTGGTTCAACCTACGATAATCAATACATAATCGCAGGGAACTGTCCTTCTTCTTCACAAACAATACAGGCACTCCCCAAGGGGACACACTCAGTCGAATGAAGCTTTCCTCTAATAATACATCAATCTGTCTCCTCAGTTCCTCCATCTCACATGGAGGCATACAATATGTCGGCAAGGAAATAGGTGTTGCACCGGTGTAACACCCTGAAAATCGGGGGTCGTGTATAAACTCAACTCCCGAGTTCCAGACCATCACTTATGCAACAAATATGATTATGATTCAAGGTTGACTGAGTTAGAGCATTCACATGAGTAAGATTATACCAAAACTACAATTCATACTCCAGATTTAGTGATAAAACGTAAGTGGAAGATTGAAGAATATATATATCACTGTATGAAAACAGAATACTCTCAAACTGTCTCCAAAGTATGAATACATCTCTGAGTCTCATATACATGTCATAAACAAAAAGGAAATGTCAAAAATAGTCCCACTAAAAAGTCCCGCCGATCCAGGTCACCTATGCAAAGCCGTCGTAAAACTGCATATACGAGAACTCGTCTTGGTCCTCGTCGTAGTCTGGCTCTACATCCTGAATCGCCACATCACCTGCATCTAAGGCAGGGTCTGGTGGGTGTTGCAAACATCATCCCATAACGTGAGAGTGAGTGATCAACTCAGTGGGATAATAGAGTAAAGATTAGCATGTTCTCAAATTAATCACACGATAATAGTAAAGCAATAAATCAAACATTCCTAGATACTGTTATTAATGTATGCATGAAATGACATGATGGATGCCCTCACCGACATACTCCCTCATGCGGCACAATCTGCGTCCGCGGCATGTTTTCTTCTCACAGTGCTCCACATCTTACAGGCACATGCAGTGCGATGTGGATATGATTACCAAGTTGTTATTAGTCCATTCATACAGCAGTATTGGAAAACTAAGGTACTTTCCTTATATCAATCCCAATACAGATCCTGTCTAGGGTCGTCACTCCTAGAAATCACATACGATATTATATTTGTAGGTCACTACAAGGGCTGTCAGGGCTGTTTCTCGCACTCGCTGCACCGCTCCCCCATCACCTTATCAATACAGGCCTAATGTATTCTCATCGCTACGGAAGGGTCGTCGCCTCTCGTAGACTCAGAATACGCTCGCGGTCACTACAAAGGGCTCGTCACCAATCAGAGTAGGCCGACAGCTCGAATGTAGCGTCCCATACCACCACAATTGGCTCACGAGTCATAGGTGCTCACTGGTAACTACGGGGAGGTTTGTGGCCCCAGCGTAGGCCGACAGCTCAACCACGGTGTCCCATACTACCATGCCCGGCTCATGAGTCTTTATGGATCAAGGTACCATGGTTAACAGGGTTTCCAATGGTAATTTCAGTACCCTAGGTTCAAGTAATTATGACTCATATAGGGTGAACATACAACAGCCAGTCGGGTTACTTGACGGGCTCGACTAGTACGAGCACATCGCAAGTCAAACGACATGAAGTGCGTGAAACACTTCGTGTGGCCTAACCACTTCCGCCAACTCAAAACACGAATCGCGTTCATCGACGCGTCCTTTGTGGTAAATATAAGCCAACCACGAATTTACTATGTTACCGACTGCCTGGAATAAGTATAGCCCCAAACATTTGTAAGTCAACATCAGCAATCATATGAGAGTAATGGAAATGAAATACAACAATATAAGCATGTTGAAACATGTTATAACATACAACTTAAGCAAATCATCCAACACATGCATTTCATATATATAATGAAATCAATACATATAGCCAACATGATGGAAATCATTTACATTAGCATATTACTTGAGAATTCAATCTCAACACTCATTCAAAACTCCATTTAATCAATACATACTAGTACAAACATTTATACATACACTTAGTCTACACACTTTAGTCTACATAGCGTATGTCGACAAGTGCATATTAGGGCGAATCTCTTCGCCAAACCGATTATGCACGCATTCCTAATATCCTAACATGACAAAAATTCATGGCAAATATTTCAGTAAAATATGGATATAAATAGTATTTCCTACGAATGACTAAAATGCCCTAAATCTCATATTTTCCATACGTTTACGAAACAGAAAATGGACAGCATGTTGTACATGTCAAACGGCATTACCGTCGCTAATCTACTATTAAACGACATTGAAAGCTTTGAAATCAGTTAATCAAAGCGTCTAAAATCCGCACCTTTTGCCCTAGACGTGTATCGTTTCGATTAGAACGTATATGCTTTGTCAACGGCGTACAGGCGACCTAATACACAAGTTACATAAGCTACATCACTAACGTATCGAAGGAAACCCCAAAACAGCAAGTAGTTAGGATTTTCTTACCTAAGAGTGCATTGAAAATCACCAAGAAAGTGATTTGAACGCGTCACTTTAGCACGTGCAAAAACTAGTGCAAGTGGCAGGAAAATTTCTCCCACACTCTCTCACAATCTCACACTTTCTCTCTCTCTCTCTAGCTAGGGTTTCTAGCAAATTCGGATGGGTGAGATATGTGAGGGTTTAAGGCCCTTATATAGGCTAAAACCTCACCCTTTTAGACTTAGGAACAATGTATACTTAGGTTATAACCAAATCGAGGCTGTTTCGATCCAAAAGAGCATTTCGGGAGGTCCCCGATCGAACGCGATCAGACTTAAGCTCATGGTCACCGGATGTTGCTCACACCCAGTTTTCAGTCTAGTAGAGTTCGTAGATCGCACGTGGCAGTCCAGTTTCAGTTCAGCGGTCATCGTACCTAAATCAAATCTACAAGTCTCATGATATGAAAGAGAACTTTTTCCTAATCCGAGGGTGAAATTTGGCTGAATTCTGACGGTCAGAACGCTTAATAATAACGCGCCAAGTCACGTGCTAGATTTGGATTTAAATTTCCAAATCCAACCTTTTCTCACTCTCTTCACTCCAGGCTCCATGAAATAGCCTCTGAACGTCAGTTGGGCTTGATTTTTGAAATGATTGTCAAGTCCAGCTAAGCGGTCATAACGGTCTAAGATTGTAGGTATCGGACTTTCGACGTACGGTCTAGATCCAATACAAAGTTTCAGAGAGTTCCTGAGAGCAAACGGGTTTAGAGTTTGATCCAAGGTTTCATGATATTATAGCGTCATTGATTCTTCAAGTTTTGGGTCTTGTAGAACGTATTTAAAGTGTTCAGGGACAATTTCATAGCTACTCTAGCGTAGCGCCAGCTAACTTACGCTTGATTTCTAAAGGAATTAATCCTACGTGATTTCTAGTCGAGTTAGTACTCGAGTCTCAGTATAGATTTTTCCAAGGCGTTACAACCAGACACAAAATAGATAGTAAAGTCGATCTCACCTCGAGGAGGAAGTCTCGGGATCTTCTCAAATACGTCCGAAAAGTCCTGAACCACAGGCGTATTCCCCAACGTCGAATCATCAATACTCTCTAACAAGGAAGCGTAGATACTAACTCGACAGGACCAACTGACCTAAACTGGAAATGTAAAGACCGTGCCCTCAGGTCCGTAGGCTATTACAACTCTAGCTTCGCAATCAATCTCTGCTCTCATCTTAGTGAGCCAATCCATCCTGAGAATAACGTCGTAGTGACATAGTGGGGAGACAATCAAGTCAACAACCACTGTCCTGCTACCCAAATCACTAAGTAAGACTCACAGGTCCGTATAATATCTGAAAAGGTCCCCGTAGTCGTAGTGAGTCTCACTCCCTTCGTAGGAGCAGTATCCAACCCTAATTGCTTAACTGCAATGTAAGAGATGATCGAAATAGTGGACCCGGTGTCCACCAATAAGATAAGCCAAGACCTCAAAAGATCTCAGTGCTAAATCTGCCTCGGGCGCCTCGGCTGTAAGCGCGTGTACCCGAGCCTGCTGTGGAAGATTCGTTTGAGGTACCATCGGCCATTGAGGTGGCCTGAAGCGAGGTGCAGGTGGCCCGAAAGATGGGTGAGCTGGTGCTGACTGAAGGGGTGGAGCGGAAATGGCCTGAGGCATCGAACGGTTGATCCTCTAAGGTGGTGAAAAATCGTTGTCTCTCATCCTAGTAAAGCAATACCGATCCGTATGTCCGATCTTCCCGCAGTACAAGCAGCACAAGTCTGAACGCCCTAGCTGAATCGACGATGGTGCAAGCCTCGGAGGAGAATCTACTCATGGCCTCTTGCCAAGAAATGGTCTGCTCGAAAGATCAGGTCGTGGCCTGGGAGCCATAGGTGCTCGCATATGGGACAACCTGTCCCCATCCTACTCAGCTCGCAAGGACATGCCTACCAACTCGGCATAAGTAGATATGCTAGCATAACACATCTTTGACTAGATTTTAGGTCGCAAACCCTCAGAAAATGTTGTATCCGCATCGTCTGGTCACCCAGAAGCAAAGGAGCATACCTGACCACCTCCGTGAACCTATTCTCATACTCCATTATCGACATCCCTCCCTGACGGAGGCGTAGGAACTCACTCTCCTTCTCATGCTGGTAGGTGAGAGGGAAATGCTTCTCGTGGAAGTGGATCTCAAATGCCTCCCACGTCTACACAAATCCCTCCGCAATAGTACAGAGAACACTATCCCACCAAAAACTAGCCTCCTTCTCAAACATGAAGGTGGTAAGCTCGACCTGCTCCGCCTCAGAATCATGTAGCAGCCTCAGCATCTTAGAGATGCGGTCAATCTAGTACTCAGCTTCCTTGGGTCTATGAGTACCCACGAAAGTGGAAGGCCTTAAGCCCTAGAATCACTCAAATTTGCCGCTGGCACTAGCCTTCCCAGATGGGTGCATAGGTGAGGCAGGTGGAGTCGCCCCCATCATCTGAGCAAAGATTCCAACCATGGAGGTTAAAAACTGTTGTTGATGTTGGATCTACTGCTGTTACATCAATAATATCATCTGCTCTAGCCTATCAGGAGGCGGAGTGGACAGAGATGCATGCGATGTGGAAGCAGATGCATGGTTATGCTCGGGAACCGGTGGTGTGATAGGTGGTACCACAGGTGGTGTCACAGGCGTCTATCCAGCAGTGGGGCCAGTAGCCAGCTAAGAATCTGGCATATAATTAAGATGAGATGGGCCCAAACGAAGATCCGTATGGCTACTGCTTAGGGGAGAGACCCCTTCCAGCGACTCGCCCAAAGAGAGATGGGCCGAAGTCCTCGTGCCCTTAGGTGGCATGACCTACATACGACGGAGGATGCAGCCTGTGAGATTAAGTATACACACAATCCATCCACACAGCATTCACATCTCAACTCAAAGAAACATCATGCATTTCATTTAACAAAATTGTCACAATACACGAGGTGCAGCATTACATGGATCGCGACAGAGAATGCATGTGAGATAATATAACTAAGCTTCAAATACTAAAACAACCACCAAACTACTACGCCTATAAAGGCAACACACAAGAACAAGAAATAAGAAAAAATAAACGACGACTACATATTCAACTATTTGTCGGAATCTAGTGATGGAGGAGGGGCACCCTTATCCTGCAGGCAACGCAAGACAAACTTCAAAGTGCGAGTTACTTTCTTAAACTTGTGTTTCACGAGGCCTCGTAAATTGATAATATCCTGTTGTAGGGTGGCTTGACCCTCCTCAAGTCTAGCTAAATAGGCTTCCCTATTAGCCCAATCAGGATCATGCTCTAGATTCGTAGGGAAGAGCTCTCATCCGTATCCTGGGCCTCCTCTTCTTCCTCGTCCTGGTCTTCTTCTTCTTCTATTTCGGCTCCACCTTCTTCATCGTTCTCTTCCTCTTCGCTCTCGGTCTCATCCTCACTCTCCTCACGTAGGGCTTGTTGTTGTCGTGGCCCGATATCCATCTGATTGAGAGTAGTCTTGCTGATGTAATGGATCGGAGCTGGCAATTCCACCCCGAGTCTATAGCCAAACTCAAGTGCAATCCTGCATATGAGTCAGTCGAATGAGAGGGATTCAGTCCTTCTATTAGAATACGTGGTAAGGACTATCTGTCGCAGAACATGCGTAGGCACACATAACTTCTCTCCCTACCCCACCTGGTATAGGAAATTCACCATCATGCACGTGCACTCACTGCAGTTGCTCCACTTGTAGTAGACGTTGAACGTACAGATGTGGTGAAGTAGGCGGAAGTCATCCGTCATATTGGTCGCTAAAAGGATTTTGTTAAGCTGTCATTCAACCAGACGGCCACAAAGGAAACGTGTGCGGTGATCCCTTTCACATGCACTACTCAGATTTTTCTCACTTGAATGTACCTCGCCCAGCGGCACATTCATAAGTCGAGAAATGAAACCAACGTCAATGGCGGCCTCCCTATCTCTTCCAAATGGAATTTTAAACTACAAGGGCTCCAGCGTTGGCTCTCGAATGTGGGCATAGAAAGCTTGGACAGTGCCCACGTTTGCATGGTGCTCACCCTCAAATAGCGGACCCACTTGGCTTCTACCAGGCGCTCGAACAACAAGTATTTCCCAAATAGCCACGCATCCACATGATCTTCAAAAAGTACCCTATGGCCTTGATAAACTCTATGAGACAACTCTGCCAATGAAGCCCTTCCTATGGGAGCCTAGGGATCTAGATCCCGCTTCGTCTGCAACTCTCGACTGACACTTGAACTCGTGGAGGCACCTCTCGGCCTCCTTGAACGGGTGGGGAGACTAGGCCCGACTTCATCTACGGGAGATCTCTTCTTTCCCATGAAAGACAATGGTGGAAATAAAAAATATGGCCATAACAAGCTCGAACAAGGCCATAGAAAAGGAAGAAAAAGAGGGAAATGGAAAGAGTGATGGGGTTTCCATGGATTTAAGACTCAAGATGGGATTTGAGTACTCAAATGGAAGGAAAAGAATGGGGAAATCAGCGATGGAGGTGGGTTTGAAATGGATAGAGGGAGGGTGCACGAAAATGGAAGAAGGAAGCCCTTGGTGGGGCATTTTTTGTGAAAATCATAAATTTTCTAAAGGAAAGTAGAGCTTGGGGGGTAGTTTATGAAGAGAGGATGTTGTAGGAGGGTTTAAAATCAACCCCACCTATGTCAGTGGGCCATACAACGCCCTAGAGGCATCGGCCTGATCGGTCCAGCACTGCTTGGCCCGCAGGGCGGCGAGGCCCTCCCTGGTCTCTGGACAGTCTGAGGAGGACTCGCCGGTGGGGCGATGTCCTCCCCCCCCCCGGGTCTAAAAGCATACGTGTTCCACCTTGAATCTGAAAGGGCCTAGATATATGCCCTAGAGGGGGGGTGAATAGGGCAATGCTAAATAAAACTAATAACAGCGGAATAATAAAAGAAATAAAGCACAATGCTGAATTTAAAGAATCTCAATAGTCTAAAAATAAAGAGAATGATACTATATCAGTTCTAAGGACAACCTTACACCAAAAACTAAAGGTTTAAGGTAGGACAACCTTATTTCTAGAACGTCCTTTGTATCACAAACCAATGAGGAATAAAAAGCAAGGAAATCAAAATAACTTGCAGAAAATAAATCCAAAGTTATTACAACATTCATCCACACTTGCTTGAAGTAAAATGATTACAACATTCATCCACAAACACAAACCACAAAACTGAATCAATAAAGGAATGAAAGAATAAAGCGCATCCACAACACAACGATATATAGTGGTTCGCCTGTGTGTACACCAATTGTTATCTAACAGCCACACAGAATGCTACTCCACTCCTAATATCCTCACACAGGGGATATTAGCATGCACTATCAAAATAGGTTTCACAGGTTCACCTAAAACCTTCACAATTGTGTCTTTGATCTCAGGCTTACACAATAAAAAAAAAAACTCACAATCTGAGTTTTCTGTCTCTCCTCAGATAACCAATACAATGAGATTTTTCTGGCAAATCTCAAACAAAACCAAAGAAAGTAAAGTACACAAATGTAAAATACTTGAATCACATTTTGAAGTAGCCCGGTAGAACCAATCGGAGTAGAAGTTCGATTCAACGTTCAAAGTCTAATACTCACTTTAAGAATGGTTCTAAGTCTAATTGATTTTAAATCAAAAGGGCTAGTTCTATTTTATTTTGAATCCAAGAAGGAATATCAGAAATTCCCTTTTTCTAATAAGATTGGAATGTAGATCAAAATCAAATAATAAACAAGCTAGCAAAAGGAATATTAAATAAGCACAAAGTAGCTTAAAACAAACACAAACTTATCTCAGAGTATAGCCTAAGGATTGCTTGAATAGAGTTGAATTGAATTACTAAAACTCTGAAGTTCGTGCTCAATTTATAGCTGAAAAAATCCTGTATGTGACTGGTCTTAGGATCCTAGGACTAGTCGTAGCTTCAAAGATTTTTAAAGATTTCTGCGGGATAAGGGTTTTTTGTTCCACGACCGGTCCTGGGTGGTCTACGACTTGTCGTGGGTCACCTACGACCGGTCGTAGGACCCCCAATTTAGTTGCTGGAGTTTGAGTCGTAGGGCTACGACTGGTCGAAGGATGAGTCGTAGAACTCACAGGACTGGTCGTAGGATGTCCAAGACTGGTCGTAGGACAACCAGAAAGATCTGAAAATCTTCAACAATCTAAGACTGGTCCTGAAAAACTTAAGACCGGTTGTAGCAGAGCTAGGACTGGTCTTGAAGTCCCTATGACTAATCTTAGAATAGCCCAGAATGACCTACACTAAAGCTGCAACACCCTGAAAATTGAGGGTCGTGTAGAAACTCGACTCCCGAGTTCCAGACCATCACTTATGCAACAAATATGATTATGATTCAATGTTGTCTGAGTTAGAGCATTTACATGAGTAAGATTATTCCAAAACTACAATTTATACTCCAGATCCAGTGATAAAACGTAAGCGGAAGACTGAAGAATATATATATATCCCTGTATGGAAAACAAAATAATCTCGAACTGTTTCCAAAGTATGAATACATCTCTGAGTCACAAATACATATAATAAACCAAAATCAAAATTTCATATGGTCTAACTAGCAAGTCCCACCGATCCAGGCCACCTACGCAAAGCCGTTAGAGAACTGCATATACGAGAACTCGTCCTGGTCCTCGTAGAAGTCCGACTCCGACTCCTGAATTTCCTCACAATCTGCATCTAAGACAGAGTCTGGTAAGTGTTGCAAACACTATCTCGTAACGTGAGAGTGAGTAATCAACTCAGTGGAATCATAGAGCAAAGATTAGCATGTTATCAAATCAATGACACGATAATAGTAAAGCAAACAATCAGACATTCCTAAATACTATTATTAATGCGAGCATGAAATGACATGATGGATGCCCTCACCAACATACTCCCTCATGCGACATCATCGTACATCCGCGGCATGCTTTCTTCCCTCAGTGCTCCACATCTTCCAGGCACATGCAGTACGATGTGGATATGCTTACCCAGTTGTTATTAGTCCATTCATATAGCAGTATTGGGAAACTAAGGTACCTTCCTTATATCAATCTCAACACAGATCCTGTCTAGGGTCGTCACTCCTAGTAATCTCATACGATGTTATATTTATAGGTCGCTGCAAGGGCTGTCAGGGCTGTTACACCAATCCCCCATCACCTTATCAATACAGGCCTAGTGTACTCTCGTTGCTACGTAAGGGTCGTCACCTCACGTAGACTCAGAATATGCTCGAGGTCACTACAAAGGGCTCGTCACCAATCAGAGTAGGCCGACAGCATGAATGTAGTGTCCCATACTACAATAATCGGCTCACGAGTCTAAGGTGCTCATTGGTCACTACGGGGAGGTTTATGGCCCAGCGTAGGCCGACAGCTCGACCACGGTGTTCCATACCACCATGCCCGGCTCATGAGTCTTTATGGATCAAGGTACCATGGTTATCAGGGGTTTCACTAGTAAGTTCAGTACCCTAGGTTTAAGCAGTTATGACTCATACAAGGTGAACAATCAACGGTCAGTCGGGTTACTTGACAAGCTCGACTAGTATGAGTGCATCTCAAGCTGAGCGACATGAAGTGCATAAAACACTTCGTGTGGCCTAACCACTACCGCCAACCCAAAGCACGACTCGCGTTCATTGACGTGTCCTTCGAGGCAAATAGAAGCCAACCACGAATTCAAACTATTACCGACCGCCTGGACTAATGTATAGCCCCAAGCATTTGAAATCAACATCAATGATCATGTGAGAGTAATAGAAATGAAATACAAATATGACAACATGTTATAACATACAACGTAAGAAAATCAACCAACACAAGTATTTCACATATATGAGGAAATCAATTCATATAACAACATGAAAGAAATCGTATACATGATCATATTAATTGAGAATTCATTCTCAAAGCTAACCTACAACAATATTAGCTCAATACATACTAATACAATCATTTATACAAACACTTAGTCTACACACTTTTGTCCACATAGAGTATCTCGACCCAAAGTGCGCATTAGGGCGAATCTCTTCGCCAAACAGATCATGCATACATATCTAGTATAATAACATGATAAATAAACATGACAATCATTTTTGCAGAATATAGACGTATACAGTATTTCCTATAAATACCTAAAATACCCTAAATCTTTTATTTTTCATACGCAGTTGAAATGGAAAATGGACAGCATGTTCTACATGTCAAACAGCGTTCTTGTCGATAATCTACTATTAAACGATATTGAAAGCTTTGAAAATAGTCAATCTAAGCATCTAAAATCCTCACCTTTCGACCTAAACGCATATTGATTCGAATAGAAAGTTTACGCTTCGTCAACG
The DNA here is from genome assembly GCA_037074715.1 of Magnolia kwangsiensis. Lineage (NCBI taxonomy): Eukaryota > Viridiplantae > Streptophyta > Magnoliopsida > Magnoliales > Magnoliaceae > Magnolia > Magnolia kwangsiensis. The sequence continues at coordinate 101,031,434 of CM073577.1, read as the reverse complement.
GCGATATGACGACCTATATCACAAGATGAGTCAGCTACTTCGCTACTTGTATCTATGGAATCCCTAAAACAGGTAGAGGTTAGGGTTTTCTTACCTAGAAATGAATCGGAATCACCAGAAGAGTGATTAGAATACGGTGATTCGGTACGTGCAAAAGCTGGATCAAGTGGCAGGAAGTTTCTCTCACAACTCTCTCACATCTCTCTCTTTCTCCCTCTTCTCTTTCTAGGGTTTCTTACAAATTTGGATGTGAGAGATATGAGAGGATTTAAGGCCCTTAAATTAGTTAGAAACTCACCTATTTAGACTTGGGACAAAGGTATACTTGGTTTATAACCAAATCGGGTCTTTCCCGATCCAAAAGAGCATTTCGGGAGGTCCCCTGGCCGAATGCGGTCGGACTTAAGCTCATGGATACTGGATCTTGCTCACATTAAGTGTTCAGTCCGGTAGTATTCCCAGATCGCACGTGGTGGTCCAGTTTCAGTTCAGCAGTCACGGAGACTCGATCGAGGATTCCAAGTACACTGACCTGAGTAAGAAATGTTTCCTGACCTGAGGGTGTATTTGGGTCAGATTCCAACGGTCTAAATGCTTATACTTAACCCGCAAGCGAAACTTTCCAGATTTATTTAAATCCCATTTAATTTTTAATAAATTTCAGTCTTTCTCACACTCCTTGCTCCAGGCTCAATGAAATAGCCTCAGAACATCGGTTGGGCTTGATTTTCGAAATGATTGTCAAGTCCAGCTAAGCGGTCCTAATGGTCTGAGATTGTAGATAACGGACTCTCGATGCACGGTCTAGATCTAATACAAAGTTTGAAAGGGTTCCTGAGAGCAAACTGGTTTAGAGTTTGATCCTAGGTTTTAGGGTATTATAGCTCATTGATTCTACAAGTTTTGGGTCTTGCAGAACATATTTTAAGCGATCAGGGGCAATTTTACAGCTAATCTAGCATAGCATTAGTTAACTTACGCTTAATTTCTAAAGGAATTAATCCTAAGTGATTTCTGATCGAGCTGGTACTCGGATCTCTGTACGGATTTTTTCGAGGCATTACAAAAGCCCATCCTAAGGTTAATCTAAGGTCAAACAAACCTTAAAAGTGAGATGGACATTGAAAGTCTGTACACTCAGATGACCCTTTAAGAGAAGCTTGAGAATATACAAATCTTGTAGTAGGCCTTCTTGAGCTTGATCTTGACTTGAAAAGGTCTTCTAATATACTTGAACTTGATTGAATCTTAAACATGCAAACTTGAAGACTTCAATTCTTGAATTCTTCATCCATGACTTGAAAATTTTCTTCATTTAAGTTCTTATCTTGAAATGCGATGTCTTGAAGTAAAGAATAGTCTCAAACATGAAACAAAAGATATACAAGACATAGATATAGGTTTTGGCACCACAAAATTTGACGACCAACGGGATATGAAATCATAGCACTTACAATCTCCCCCTTTGTCAAATTTTTGATAAAACACAGCAAAGAAGATAATAAGGAATCATGAGCCATAAAATTACAAATTACTCTACTCCCCCTGAGTAATACGAGTACTGCTCATATAAACAGTAAACAACATGAAAATCTCAAGACTCCATATTCTCAATCCCACATATCCTTCTCAATCATTTAATCCAGACAAAACAAATTACTCCCCCTTTCCATACTACTCCCTTTTTAGCTTACTACTCCCCCTTTTTGTCACAAAATGACAAGGGAAAGTCATAAAAGGAAAGAGAACATAGAGAGTAATAAGAAGATAATGAGAAAGAGATATGAAAGGACAAAGCATATTTTAAAATATAAACTTGAAGCATCAAGCCATCATTAATCCAAAATACAATATTCAAAAGAAAAAAATTTAATGTTATACAATCCAAAAGATAATTCACCTAATCTGATCCAGAGGAGGGAGCAGGGATAGTCGGATCAATCTGGTATAAGCCCCTATTGATGCGACAAAGATATTTTCGCATGTACTTAAATTGAATATCATGAGCTATACTTATGTTATTAACCTTCTCCTCCAATGCACGAAGGCGTGCATCATAACCAGATGGATCGTAATCAGGATCATTTGGTGAATCAGATTCTATCTCATCAAAAATCTCATCCATATTAACATCTTGTTGAGGAAGATCGCCAGCTTCCCCTTCATTTCTGGCTTCACCACCATCACCACCAACACCACCTTCATCAACTTGGCCAGGAAGCAAATCCAACTTCATCTTATTAAGATTGGAATTGTTAAAAATACGATGATGAATTGGTGCCTCTTTAATAGCTTTATCGACAAGCATGTGAGTGGCTAAAACAGTCCTAAGATAACCAAATGGAATATCACTATGACCCGGATGGAGATGAAACTTTATAATGAAATAACAAATCAAAGAAGGAAGATAGACTATGGTACCAGAAACAATAGAATGCAACACACGAACCATGAAAGAAGTCAACTCAGTTTTTTTACCGGACCGAGGATACACATTGGAAATGAAGAAACGATGTAACACTCTGTATCTAGGTAACAAATACTTTGAAGGGAGCGCATTCCCTTTGTGTCCACTGTGTATCAATTTTGCGTAAATCTGTTGTTAACATGCATTTTTCCAATTCAGATGGTTTGTCGTAGAAAGTTTGAATCGGTATACCTTCATCATTAACGGGTATATCCGTAATACCTGATATCAAATGACGGTCTACTTCAAATTTTCCTTCTCTAGTATCAATTAAAAAAGTTAAATTATCAAGAAAAAATTCTGAGATGCATGGTACCATTGATTGGGCAATAGACTGGTATGCAGGCCCACCCCAAAGTAAAATGTTAGTCCAGCCAATAGATTCAAGGAGAGGGACAATACCATATGGAGTAATGTGATTGAGATTAGCGATATGCTCAACGATAATATTACGGACACGTAAATCTTGTACATCTTGAGAATCATCTTCGGGTGACCGAAGGTACCGTTTTGTTATCGGTGCAGATCTAGATGAAAATGGACCACGGGATGTTTTCTTTTTCCCTCTAGCATCCATATTCAAGAAGATATACAAAGAACAAACAAAATGCACAAAAGAAAGGATGGATTTTCTCTAGATCAGCAAATTGAGAAGAAACCCTTGAAAAACCCAACAAGAGATGAAATCTAGCTACACAATGATCAAATCAAAGCATAGAGTGCATGAATCTTCAAGAAAAATGATGAAATAGGACTCACCTTGAAGAAAAACAAGAAATCCTATGACTGGTCGAGCCATGACTCGTTGTAGGTTGGAGTGGAAATGAAGAAGAAAGAGATTTTTCCCAAATATATCATGTTCACGAGCTCCACGACCGGTCGAGTGCTGTGCACGACCGGTCGTACCACGACTGGTCGTGTACAGCCACGACCGGTCGAGTATCGACCAAAAATACATTTTATAGTGAAAAAAATAAAATTTAAACACAAATAATACTAAATATAGTACACTATGATACATGCAAGTAAGAATATTCAATGTAAAATGTACATACAAAGATCAAATTTCAATTTATTAAACCTGCTTTTGTCGAGCGGTTTAGTAAATATATTAGCAAGTTGATTTTCGGTTATATATATTCCAAAGAAATAACTTTTTCTTCAACCAATTCATGAATGTAATGGTACCTAATGTCAATGTGCTTAGTATGTGAATGCTGAATTGGATTTTTGAAAATATTTATAGCACTGGAATTATCACAATGTAAGATCATTGAATCTTGATTAATTCCATAATCGCTTAGCATGCGTTTCATCCAAACTAGTTGTGTACATGCATATCCAGCTGCAATATACTCAGCCTCAGCAGTGGAGAGCGATATTGAGCTTTGCTTCTTGTTGAACCAAGAAACTAAGCAATTTCCAATGTAAAAACAACCACCACTGGTTGATTTTCTATCATCGATATTACCGGCCTAATCAGCATCTGAGTACCCAGCTAATTGAACACTAGTATCAAAAGGGTACCATGGACCTAGATTTATAGTACTTGTGACATATCTAATAATCCGTTTAACAGCAATAAGATGTGATTCCTTAGGATTAAACTGATATCTCGCACAAATTCCAACACTTAACGCAATATCAGAAAGTGCTTCTTTCATGTTGATTAAGTTCATCCTGCACGGCAACAATCCAATTTTCGTCAGAAAGTGCTTCTTTCACGTTGACCGGTTCTATTTGGGATGTAAAACAAACATAATTACATATGTTCTCAAGTTGTTTCCGAGTACGAACTTGAAAAGGGCCTAGCTATATGCCCTAGAGGGGGGGTGAATAGGGCAATGTCAAATAAAACTTATAACAGCGGAATAATAAAAGATATAAAGCACAATGCTGAATATAAAATAATCACAATAGCCTAAAATAAAGAGATTGATACTTTATCAGTTCTAAGGACAACCTTACACCAAAAACCAGAGGTTTAAGGTTGGACAACCTTATTTCTAGAACGTCCTTTGTATCACAAATCAATGAGGAATAATAAGCAAGAAAATCAAAATAACTTGCAGAAAATAAATCCTGAGTTATTACAACATTCATCCACACTTGCTTGAAGTGATTATAACATTCATCTACAAAGACTCTCCACAAAACAGAATGAATAAAAGAATGAAAGAGTAAAACACATCCACAACACAACGATATATAGTGGTTCGCCTGTGTGTACACCAACTGTTATCCAACAGCCACACAGATTACTACTCCACTCCTAATATACTCACACAGGGGATATTAGCATGCACTATCAAAATAGGTTTCACATGTTCACCTAAAACCTTCACAATTGTGTCTTTGATCTCGGGCTTACACAATCCAAAAACCCCACAATCTGAGTTTTCTGGCTCTCCTCAGATAACCAATACAATGAGATTTTTCTGGCAAATCTTAAACAAAAACCAGAGAAAGTAAATGTAACGCCCTGAAAAAATCTGTACTTGGACTCAAGTACCAACTCGACCAGAAATCGTGTAGGATTAATTCCTTTGGAAAATAAGTCTAAGTTAGCTAGCACAACGCTAGAGTAGCTGGAAAATAGTCCTTGATCACTTTAAATACGTTCTATAAGACCCAAAGCGAGTAGAACCAATGACGCAATAATACTCTAAAACCTCGGATCAAACTCTAAACCGGTTTATTCTCAAGACCTCTTTGAAACTTTGTATTGGATCTAGACCGCGCGTCGAAAGTCCGATACCTACAATTTTAGACCGTTATAACTGCCTAGCTGAACTTGACAATCATTTCAAAAATCAAGTCCAACCGACATTCAGAAGCTATTTCATTGAGCCTGGAGTGAAGAGAGTGAGAATAGGGTTAGAATTGGAATTTAAAATTCAAATCTGGCACACGACTTGGCGCGTTATTATTAAGTGTTCTGACTGTCAGAATTCAGCCAAATTACACCCTTGGATCAGGAAAAATTTCTATTTCATATCATGGGACTTGTAGACCTGATCTACGTGCGATGACCACTGAACTGAAACTGGACCGCCACATGCGATCTACGAACACTACTGGTCTAAAAATGGGATGTGAGCGACATCCGACGTGCATGAGCTTAAGTCCGATTGCATTCGGCCAGGGGACCACCAGAAATGTCTTTTTGGACCGAAACAGCCCCGATTTGGTTAGGCATCAAGTAAACATTGTTTCCAAGCCTGTTTTAGGCATGTTTGGGGTTATAAAAGGGGCTTAAACCCTCACTTCTCTCACCCATCCGAATTTGCTAGAAACCCTAGCTGGTGTGAGAGAAAAGGTGAGAGATTGTGAGAGAGAGTGGGAGAGAATTTCCTGCTGCTTGCACTACTTGTTGCACGTGCTTAAGCAATGTGCCTCAATCACTTTCCCGGTGATTTCGCCGCGTTTTTAGGTAAAAAAATACCCCAAACACTTACTGATTTAAGGTTCCTTCGGTTCCTTAGCATGGTAGCTTATAAATCTTGTGTATTAGGTTCCCGGTTCGCCGTAGACGAAGCGTATACGCTCCGTTCGAATCAATACACTTCTAGGATAAAAGGTGTGGATTCTAGACGCTTTGATTGACTGTTTTCAATGCTTTCAATGTCCTTTAATAGTAGATTATCGACGGCAACTCCATTTGACATGTACAACATGGTGTCCGTTTCCTGTTTTGTAAGCAGACGAAAAATATGAGATTTAGGGCATTTTATTCATTTGTAGGAAATACTATTTTCATCCATATTTTGCTGATATAATTGACATGGCTTCTTGTCGCATTAGGATATTAGGAATGCGTGCATAATTAGTTTGGCGAAGAGAGTCGCCCAAATGCTCACTTTGAGTCGACATACTATATGTAGATTTAAATGTGTAGACTAAGTGTTTGTATAAATATTTGTATTAGTATGTATTGAATTAAATGGTGTTATGAATTAGTTTGAGATTGAATTCTCAAATAATATGCTGATGTACATGATTTCCTATATGTTGGCTTTATGCATGATTTCATTATGTGTATGAAATGCATGCGTTGGATGATTTACTTAAGTTGTATGTTATAACATGTGTTAACATGCTCACATTGTTGTATTTCATTTCCATTACTCTTATATGATTGCTGATGTGGATTCATAACTGTTTGGGACTATACCTAGTCCTGGCAGTCGGTAACTGAGTAAATTCGTGGTTGGCTTATCTTTGCCACGAATGACGCGTCGATAAACGTGAGTCGTGTTTTGGAGTTGGCGACAGTGGTTAGGCCACGTGAGGTGTCTTATGCACTTCATGTCGTTCGACTTGAGATGCGCTCATGCTAATCGAGCCCGTCAAGTAACCCGACTGGCCATTGATGTTCACCCTGGATGAGTCATAACTGCTTGAACCTAGGGTACTGAACTTACCATTGTAAACCCTGTCAACCATGGTACCTTGATCCACAAAGACTCATGAGCCAGGCATGGTGGTATGGGACACCGTGGTCGAGCTGTCGGCTTACGCTGGGGCCACAAACCTCCCCGTAGTGACCAGTGAGCACCTATGACTCATGAGCAGATTATGGTGGTATGGGACACTATATTCTTGCTGTCGGCCTACACTGATTAGGCGACGAACCCTTTATAGTGACTGCGAGCGTATTCTGAGTCTACGGGAGGCAACGACCCTTTCGTAGCAATGAGAGTACAGTAGACTTGTATTGATAAGGTGATGGGGGAGCGGTGCAACGAGTGCGAGCAACAGCCCTGGCAGCCCTTGCAGCGACCTACAAAATATATATCGTGTGAGATTACTAGGAGTGATGACCCTAGACAGGATCTGTGTTGGGATTGATATAAGGGAAGTACCTTAGTTTCCCAATCCTGCTGTATGAATGGACTAATAATAACTTGGTAATCATATCACCATTACATTGCATGTGCTTGGAAGATGTGGAGCACTGTGGGATGAAAGCATGCCGCGGGCGTAAGATGGTGCCGTATGAGGGAGATCGTCGGTGAGGGCATCCATCATGTCACATCATATTGCATTAACAACAGTATTAGGAATGTTTGATTTACTGCTTTACTATTATCGCATGATTGATTTGAGAATATGTTAATCTTTGCTCTATTATTCCACTGAGTTAACTACTCACTCCCACGTTACGGGATGGTGTTTGCAACACCCACCAGGCCCTGTCTTAAATGCAGGTGAGGCAGCGATTCAGGGGGCAGAGCCAGATTATGATGAGGACCAGGACGAGTTCTCATATATGCAGTACCACGACGGATTTGCTTAGGTGGCCTAGATTGACGAGACTTCTCAATGGGACTATTTTGACATTTGATTTCTGTTTATTTACATGTATATGAGAATCAGAGATGTATTCATACTTTGGAGACAGTTGAGATCTATTTTGTTTTCCATACAGTGATATGTATATCCTTTACTCTTCCGCTTGCTTTTATCACTGAATCTGGAGTATGAATTGTAGTTTTGGTATACTTTTACTCATGTGAATGCTTTAACTCAGACAACATTGAATCATAATCATTTTTGTTGCATAAATGACAGTCTGGAACTCGGGAGTTGGGTTTATACACGACCCCCAATTTTCAGGGTGTTACAGTAAATTTGTCTGGTGGGTGTTGCAAATACCATCCCGTAACGTGGAAATGAGTGATCAACTCAGTGGAATCATAGAGCAAAGATTAGCATGTTCACAATTCAATCATGCGATAATAGTAAAACAGTAAATCTGACAATCTTATTACTGTTGTTAATGCAATATGACATGACGTGATGTATGCCCTCACCGACGATCTCCCTCATACGGCACCATCTTACGACGGCGGCATGCCACACTCCCTTAAGTGCTCCACATCTTCCAGGCACATGCAATGTTATGGTGATATGATTGCCGAGTTGTTATTAATCCATTCAAACAGCAGGATTGGGAAACTAAGGTACTTCCCTTGTATCAATCCCAACACAGATCCTGTCTAGGGTCGTCACTCCTAGTAATCTCATACGATGTATATTTTGTATGTCGCTGCAAGGGCTTCCAGGGCTGTTGCTCGCACTGGTTGCACCGCTCCCCCATTACCTTATCAATACAGGCCTACTGTATCTACTGCTACTGAAGGTTCGTCGCCTCCCGTAGACTCAGAATACGCTCGCGGTCACCACAAAAGACTCGTCGCCTGATCAGTATAGGCCGACAGCAAGAATATAGTGTCCCATACCACCATAATCTGCTCACTAGACTAGGTGCTCACTGGTTACTACGGGTAGGTTTGTGGCCCCAGCGTAGGCCGACAGCTCGACCACGGTGTCTCATACCACCATGCCCAGCTCATGAGTCTTCGTGGATCAAGGTACCATGGTTAACAGGGTTTACAATGGTAAGTTCAGTACCCTAGGTTCAAGCAGTCATGACTTATGCAGGGTGAACATACAACGGCCAGTCAAGTTACTTGACGGGCTCGACTAGCACGATCGCATCTCAAGTCGAACGACATGAAGTGCGTAAAACACTTCGCGTGACCTAACCATTGTCACCAACTCCAAAACACGACTCGCTTTCATCGACGCGTCATTCATGGCCAAGATAAGCCGACCACGAATTCACTCGGTTACCGACTGCCTGGACTAAGTATAGTCCCAAACAATTATGGAATCACATCAGTAAATCATATGAGAGTGTTGGAATTGAAATACAACCATGTGAGCATGTTAACACATGTTATAACATACAACTTAAGTAAATCTTCAAGCACATACATTTCATGCATATAATGAAATCATGCATATAGTCAACATGTAGGAAATCATTTACATCAGCATATTAATTGAGAAATCAGTCGCAAACTAATTCATAACATCATTTAATTTAATACATACTAATACAAGCATTTATACAAACACATACACTACACACTTAAGTCTACATGTAGTATGTCGACCCGAAGTGCGCAATTAGGCGAATCTCTTCGCCAAACTAATTATGCACGTATTCCTAACTTTCTAATGCGACAACAAACCATGTCAATCACATCAGCAAAATATTAATGAAATCAGCACTTCCTACAAATGACTAAAATGCCCTAAATCTCATATTCTTCGTTGATTTACGAAACAGGAAACGGATAGCATGTTGTACATGTCAAACGGAGATGTCGTCAATAATCTACTATTAAACGACATTAAAAATGTTGGAAACAGTCAATCAAAGCGTCTAAAATCCTCACCTTATCTCTTATGGATGCGTGAATTCGAACGGAGCGTATACGCTTCGTCTACGGCGATAAGAGAACCTAATTTATAAATTACGTCAGCTAACATGCTATGAATCCTAATAAACCTCAAATCAGCAACTTCTAGGGTTAGTTCATACCTGAAAATGTGGAGGAATCACTGGCTTGGTGATCAGAACGTGTTGCTTAGGCACTTGCAACAGGTGGTGCAAAGGCAGGAAAATTCTCCTCCAATCTCTCTCACAAACTCTCACCTTTTCTCTCTCCCAATCTAGGGTTTCTCTCAAATTCGGATGAGAGAGAGGAGTGAGGGTTTTAACCCCTTTTATAAGCCTAAAAACGCCCAAAATAGGCTCAGGAACAAAGTTCACTTAGTGCATAACCAATTCGGGACTGTTTCGGTCCAAAAGATGATTTCTGGTGGTCCCCTGGCCGAATGCGATCGGACTTAAGCTCATGCGTACCAGATCTAGCATGCATTAAGTTTTCAGTCCAGCAGGGTTCGTAGATCGCACGTGGCGGTCCAGTTTTAGTTCAGTGGTCACCGCACGTAGATCAGGGCTGCAAGTCTCACGATATGAAATAGAAATTTTTCCGAATCTGAGGGTGTAATCTGACTGAATTCTGATGGTCAGAATGCTTAATACTGACATGTCAAGTCGTGTGCCAGATTTGAATTTCAAATTCCAAATCTGTCCCTATTTACACTCTCTTCAGTCCGGGCTCAATGAAATAGCCTGTGGTTGTCGGTTGGACTTGATTTTCGAAATGAATGTCAAGTCCAGCAAGGCGGTTCTAACGGTCTAAGATAGGAGGTATCGGACTTTCAACGCGCGGTCTAGTTCCAATACAAAATTTCAAAGTGGTCCAGAGAACAAACCTGCTTAGAGTTTAATCTGAGGTTATAGAGTATTATAGAGTCATTGGTTCTACTCGATTTGGGTCTTGTAGAATGTATTTAAAGTGATCAGGGACTATTTCCCAGCTACTCTAGCGTTGCGCTAGCTAACTTACTCATGTTTTCCATAGGAATTAATCCTACGCGATTTCTGGTCGAGTTGGTACTCGAGTCCAAGTACGGATTTTTCACGGGCGTTACAAAATTATAAAAAATGTAAAATACCTGAATCACCTTTTGAAGAAGCCCGATAGAACCAATCGGAGTAGATGTTCGATTCAACGTTCAAAGTCCAATACTCACTTTAAGAATGGTTCTAAGTCTAATTGATTTTAAATCAAAAGGGCTAGTTCTATTTGATTTTGAATCCATGAAGAAGGAATATCAGAAATTCTCTTTTCTAATAAGATTGGAATATAGATCAAAATCAAATAAAAATAAGCTAGTAAAAGGAATATTAAATAAGCACAAAGTAGCTTAAAATAAACACAAACTTATCTCAGAGTATAGCCTAAAGAATGCCTGAATAGAATAGATTTGAAGTGCTAAAACTCTGAAGTTCGTGCTTTATTTTAGCCTAAAAAATCCCGTCTATGACTGGTCTTAGGAACCTAGGACTGGTCGTAGCTCCAAAGATTTTCAAAAGATTTCCGTGGGATAAGATTTTCTGTTCCATGACTGGTCCTAGGCGGTCTACGACCGGTCGTGGGCCATCTACGACTGGTCGTGGGACACCTACGACCGGTCGTAAGACCCCAAAAATGGTTGCTGGAGTTTGAGTCGTAGGGCTACAGCCGGTCGAAGGATGAGTCGTAAAACTCACAGGGCTACGACTGGTCATAGGATGTCCAGGACTGGTCGTAGGATGTCCAGGACTGGTCATAGGATAGACAGAAATATTTAAAAATCTTCAACAACCTATGACTGGTTCTGAAAAACTTAATACTGGTCGTAGCAGAGCTAGGACTGGTCTTGAAGTCCATAGGACTGGTCTTAGAACACTCCAAACAAGCATAATAAAATATACGAGTTATGTATCCAGAATGACCTATTGTAAAGCCCATCCTAAGGTCAATCTAAGGTCAAACAAACCTTAAAAGTGAGATGGACATTGAAAGTCTGTACACTCAGATGACCCTTAAGAGAAGCTTGAGAATATATAAATCTTGTAGTAGGCTTTCTTGAGCTTGATCTTGACTTGACAAAGTCTTCTACTAAACTTGAACTTGATCGAATCTTGAACATACAAACTTGAAGACTTCAATACTTGAATTCTTCATCCATGTATTGAAAACGTTCTTCATTTAAGATCTTGTCTTGAAATGGGATGACTTGATTGCAATGAATAATCTTCAATCATAAAACACAAGATGTACAAGACATAGGTATAGGTTTTGGCACCACAAAATTTGACAACCAAAGGGATATGAAATCATAACACTTACAATCTCCCCCTTTGTCAAATTTGTGACAAAACACATAGCATAAAAGATAATAAGGAATCATGAGCCATAAAATCACAAAATACTCTACTCCCCCTGAGCAATACTAGTATTGCTCATATAATCACTACACAACATAAAAACCTGAAGACTTCAATCCATATATCCTAATCAATCAATTCAAGCAAATTTACTCCCCCTTTTCATACTACTCCCCTTTTATCTTTAGCTTACTACTCCCCCTTTTTGTCATAAAATGACAAGGGAAAGGCACAATAGGAAGAGAAACATATAAAGGAATAAACAGATAATGAGAAAGAGATATGAAAGGACATAATATAATCCTGAAGCATCAAGTCATAATCCATAATCTAAAATACAATATCCAAAAGACAATGTTATCAAACCATAATCCATAATACATATCCAAAATAAAAAGAAATGATATACTATCCAGAAGATAATTCACCTAATTTGATCCAGAGGAGGCAGCAGGGATAGTCGGATCAATCTGGTGTAACCCCTTATTAATGCGACGAAGATATTTTCGCATGTACTTAAATCGCATATCATGGGCTATATTCATATTATCAACCTTTTCTTCCAATACACGAAGGTGTGCATCAAAACCCGATGGATCATAAGCTGGATCATTAGGTGAATCAGTTTCTATATCATCAAATAAGTCATCCATATTAACATCTTGTTGAGGAAGATCGCCAGCTTCCCCTTCGTTTCCAGCATCACCACCAACACCACCAACACCACCTTCATCAACTTGGCCAGGGAGCAGATCCAATTTCATCTTATTAAGATTGGAATTGTTGAAAATAAGATGAGAAATTGGTGCCTCATTAACAGGTTTATCGACAAGCATGTGAGTGGCTAAAACAGTCATAAGATAACCGAACGGAATATCACTATGACCTGGATGGATACGAAACTGAATAATGGAATGATAAATCAAAGAGGGAAGACAGACCTTGGTAACAGAAGCAATAGAATGCAACACACGAACCATGAAAGAAGTCAACTCGATTTTATTGCCTGACCGAGGATACACATTGGAAATGAAGAATCGATGTAATATTCTGTAACTGGGTAACAAATACTTTGAAGGGAGCGCACTCTTTTTGTGTGTCCATTGTGCATCAATTTTACATAAATCTCTTGTTAACATGCGTTTTTTCGATTCAGATGGTTTGTCGTATAAAGTATGAATCGGTATACCTTCATCATTAACAGGTATATCCATAATACCTGATATCAAATGACGGTCTACTTCAAATTTCCCTTCTCTAGTATCAATTGAAAAAATTAAATTATCAAGAGAGAAATCAGAGATGCATACAATCATCGATTGAGTAATGGACTGGTATGTAGGCCCACCCCAAAGAAAAATGTTAGTCCAGCTTACAGATTCAAGGAGAGGGATAACACCATATGGAGCAATGTGATTAAGATCAACGGTATTATGGGTGAATCTTATGATAATGTTACGGACACGTAAATCTTTTACATCTTGAGAATCATCTTCGGGTGACCGAAGGTGCCGTTTAGTTATCGGTGCAGATCTGGATGAAGATGGACCACGGGATGTTTTCTTTTTCCCTCTAGCATCCATATTCAAAAAGATATACAAAAAGCAAGCAAGATGCACAAATGAAAGATGGGTTTTCTCTAGATCAGCAAATTGAGAGGAAACCCTTGAAAATCCTAACAAGAGATGAAATCTAGCTATACTATGAACAAATCAAAGCATAGAGAGCAAGAATCTTCAAGAAAAATGATGAAATAGGACTTACCTCGAAGAAAAATAGGAAATCTTATGACTGATCGAGCCACGACTCATCGTAGGTCGGTGTGAAAATGAGGAAGAAGAGGATTTTTCCCAAATATATCACGTTCACGAGATCCACGACCGATCGAGTGTGGTTCACGACCGGTTGAACCATGACTGGTCGTGTACAGCCACGAAAATATATTTTTTAATAAAAAAATTGAAATTTAAACACAAATAATACTAAATATAGTACACTATGATACATGCAAGCAAGAATATTCAATGTAAAATGAACATACCAAGATCAAATTTTAGTTTATTAAACCTACTTTTGTCGAGTGGTTTAGTAAATATATCAACAAGTTAATTTTTGGTTGATATATATTCTAAAGAAATAACTTTTTCTTCAACCAACTCACGTATGTAATGATACCTAATGTCAATATGCTTAGTACGTGAATGCTGGATTGGATTTTTGAAAATGTTTATAGCACTGAAATTATCACAATGTAAGATCATTGAATCTTAATTAATTCCATAATCGCTAAGCATGCGTTTCATCCAAACTAGTTGAGTACATGCATATCCAGCTGCAATATACTCAGCCTCAGCAGTGGAGAGCGATATTGAGCTTTGCTTCTTGCTGAACCAAGAAACTAAGCAATTTTCAATGTAAAAACAACCACCACTGGTTGATTTTCAATCATCAATATTACTGGCCCAATCAGCATCTGAGTACCCAGCTAATTGAACACTAGTATCAAAAGGGTACCATGGACCCAGATTTATAGTACTTGTGACATATCTAATAATCCGTTTAACAGTAGTAAGATGTGATTCCTTAGGATTAAACTGATATCTCGCACAAATTTTAACACTTACCGCAATATCAGGTCTACTTGCAGTAAGATACAACAAACTACCAATCATACTACGATATAGTTTAGGATCTATATCTTTGCCTGTAGAGTCTTTTGAGAATCTTAACATAGTACTCATAGGAGTATCAAAGTTCTTACCATTCTCAAATCCAAACCTTTTAACTAAGTTTGAAGCATATTTGGTCTGGGAAATGAAAATTCCATCAGGTTGTTTTACTTGCAATCCTAAAAAATAGTTAAGTTCGCCAACCATGCTCATTTCGAACCTTGATTTCATTAACTCTGCAAACTCAATAGACATGTTAGAGAAAGTTGATCCATAAATAATATCATCAACATATAATTGAACCATTAAAATATCATTGTTATTCTTCTTAACAAAGAGCGTCTTATCGACACTTCCTACTTAAAAGCTATGACTAAGTAAGAATTTAGTCAATTTCTCATACCATGCCCTGGGCGCTTGTTTTAAACCATAAAGAGCCTTTTTGAGACGAAATACATGGTCAAATAACTTAGGGTTTTCAAACCCTGAAGGTTGTTCAACATACACTTCTTCATATAAATCGTCATTCAAAAAAGCACTCTTTACATCCATCTGATAAATTTTAAATTTTCTAAAGCATGCGATGGAAATAAAAAGTCCAATTGATTCAAGGCGAGCAACTGGAGCAAAGGTTTCATCGTAATTGATACCTTCAATCTGAGTATACCCTTGTACAACCAGTCTAGCCTTGTTTCGTATAATATTCTCAAGTTCATCAGACTTATTTTTAAAGATCAATTTTGTTCCAATAATGTGTTTATCTTTAGGTCTAGGAACAAGATACCAGACATCATTACGAACGAATTGATTAAGTTCATCCTGCATAGCAACTATCCAATTTTCGTCAGAAAGTGCTTCTTTTACGTTGACCGGTTCTATTTGGGATGTAAAACAAACATAATTACATATGTTCTCAAGTTGTTTGTGAGTACGTACTCCAGTGAGAGGGTTTCCAAGTATTTGATTGGTTGGATGATCTTTAACAGTCCTTGGTTCAGATTCTTTTTGACTGGATGAGATATCTTGATTATCAATAATAATAGCTTCATCATCATCTGAACTTGGGGCTGGTGTATTCAAATGATCATCAATGACCACATTGATGGACTCTTGAATCACACCAGTTCTCTTATTTAAAACCCTATAAGCTCGACTGTTCAAAGAATAACCAAGAAAAATACCTTCGTCACTTTTCGTATCAAACTTATCCAAATTTTCACGATCCCGTTAAATATAACACTTGCTGCCAAAAACCCGAAAGTATTTGACAGTAGGTTTCTTTTCAAACCATAATTCATAAGCAGTCTTATTATCAAATTTACTGGTATAAACCCGATTAATGATATAACATGCGGTATTAACTGCTTCAGTCCAAATATTTCTAGAGAGCTTCATGCTATTCAACATAACATTAGCCAATGGATTTCGGTTTTGAAAATTAAAGTTAACATGGCTACTTTTAGGTTTTTGAAAAGTCCTTGAATTTTTAAAAAAATCTTGATAAGTATTCTTTTCTTTTGAGATTAAAGACTCTCCTTTTACAAATTTAGGAGCAATGTTCTTTTTTTTAGGAGATGTATTCTTATCATAGCCCAACCCGGATCGATCACCACATTTTCTTGATCCGGACAATAATTTTTCCAATTTATGATCACCATGGGCATATCTCCATATGTCTTTCAAACTCTGAAGAGAAGCTACCTCATTTTTAAGTTTTTCATTTTCGAATTTCAAATCTTCAATTTTAGAGGTTTTGAAATCTAAATCACCTTTGGTCTTTTCAAAAGAATCTGAAATATGAGACTTTTCTAAAACAAGAGACTCATAATCTTCCTTAAGCTTAGAAAATTTTTCTTTTTGTAATTTAAGCTTGACAGCAATTTTACAACTCTCCTTATAAAGGGCATTATAAGCATCCTGAAGATCATCTTCATTATCGCAATCACCATTCAGATTTTCTTCACTAGATATATCATCATTATCTGAAAAGGTGATCTTGGCTAGAGTCATAAGGGCTTTAACATCTTCGCCTGACTCGGTTTCAGAATCTTCTGATTTAGAAGAGGATTCAGAATCAGACGATTCATCCCAAGTAGCCATCATGCTTTTCTTTTTTGATTTGTCCTTTTTCGGACATTTGTTAGCTAAGTGCCCATACTCTTGACAGTTGTAACATTGACTATCTTTCAAGGATTTTTGAGTTCTAGGTTTAGATCGTCTCTTATCATTTTACTTTTGAAAATCAACTTTTTTCTTGCTTTTGAAAATTTTGTAAAACTTTTTTGCTAAAAGCGGCATATCATCTTTGGAATTTTCTAAATCCGAAGTGCTCTCTTGTGAAACATTTTTAGATGATTTAACAGCAATTAATTTTTCTTTAAGAGCTTTAAAGGATAACTCATAGGTTTGAAGTGAACCGACTAGTTCCTCAACCCTCATGGTATCCGTATCACGAAGTTCCTGAATCGCGGTCACTTTAGAATTGAACCGTTCAGGAAGTGAGCATAGTATCTTTGCGCACACTTTACTTTCTGAGATTCTATCACCAAGACCCCATATAGAGTTCACAATGTCATTCAATCTAGTATAGAAGTACATAAACATCTCATTCTCCACCATATGAATTTCTTCAAATTTAGTTGTGAGGATTTGGACTTAGATTTCTTGACAATAGATGTACCCTAGTGTGTCATTTATAATACATCCCATGCTTGTTTTGCATTTTCACAAGAGATGATTCTTTTGAATTCATCTGATGATAATGCACAAGTAATTGCATTTAGTTCTTTTGCATTGGCACTACTTTCACTTTTCTGAAGTGTGGTCCAAAGAGAATAAGTCATTACTTTCATTGATTTTGAACCATCGTCATTAGTTACTTCAGTGATAGGAGGGTTCCATTCATTCACTGTGGCCAGCCACACACTTTCATCTAAGGATTTGAGGAAGATCCTCATCCTGGTTTTCCAATAAGCATAGTTTGTGCCATTAAAAGGTGGTAGCCTAGTGACTGATAGGCTATCAAAATTTGACATCTTAATATAGCTTAGATCGTTAGCTCAGGAAATAAATCTAATAAATAAACAATAAGCACGAGCTATTAGGCTCTGATACCACTTGAAAGGGCCTAGCTATATACCCTAGAGGGGGGTGAATAGGGCAATGCCAAATAAAACTAATAACAGCGAAATAATAAAAGAAATAAAGCACAATGCTGAATTTAAAGAATTTCAATAGCCTAAAAATAAAGAGAATGATACTATATCAGTTCTAAGGACAACCTTACACTAAAAACCAAAGGTTTAAGGTAGGACAACCTTATTTCTAGAACGTCCTTTGTATCACAAGCCAATGAGGAATAAAAAGCAAGGAAATCAAAATAACTTGGAGAAAATAAATCCTAAGTTATTACAACATTCATCCACACTTGCTTGAAGTAAAATGATTACAACATTCATCCACAAACACAAACCACAAAACTAAATGAATAAAGGAATGAAAGAATAAAGCACATCCACAAAACAAGGATATATAGTGGTTTGCCTGTGTGTACACCAACTGTTATCTAACAGCCACAAAGAATGCTACTCTACTCCTAATATCCTCACACAGGGGATATTAGCATGCACTATCAAAATAGGCTTCACAGGTTCACCTAAAACCTTCACAATTGTGTCTTTGATCTCGAGCTTACACAATAAAAAAAAACTCACAATCTGAGTTTTCTGTCTCGCCTCAGATAACCAATACAATGAGATTTTTCTGGCAAATCTCAAACAAAATCAAAGAAAGTAAATTACACAAATGTAAAATACTTGAATCACCTTTTGAAGTAGCCCGGTAGAACCAATCGGAGTAGAAGTTTGATTCAACGTTCAAAGTCCAATACTCACTTTAAGAATGGCTCTAAGTCTAATTGATTTTAAATCAAAAGGGCTAGTTCTATTTGATTTTGAATCCAAGAAGAAGGAATATCAAAAATTCCCCTTTTCTAATAAGATTGGAATGTAGATCAAAATCAAATAATAAACAAGCTAGAAAAAGAAATATTAAATAAGCACAAAGTAGCTTAAAACAAACACAAACTTATCTTAGAGTATAGCCTAAGGATTGCTTGAATAAAGTTGAATTGAATTACTAAAAATATGAAGTTCGTGCTCAATTTATAGCCTAAAAAATCCCGTCTGTGACTGGTCTTAGGATCCTAGGACTGGTCGTAGCTTCAAAGATTTTGAAAGATTTCGGCGGGATAAGATTTTGTTGTTCCATGACCGGTCCTGAGTGGTCTACGACCGGTCGTGGGCCACCTACGACTGGTCGTGGGTCACCTACGACCGGTTGTACGACCCCCAATTTAGTTGCTGGAGTTTGAGTCGTAGGGCTACGACTGGTTGAAGGATGAGTCGTAGAACTCACAGGACTGGTCGTAAGATGTCCAGGACAGGTCGTACGATGTCCAGGACAGGTCGTAGGACAACCAGAAAATCTGAAAATCTTCAACAACCTAGGACTGGTCCTGAAAAACTTAAGACTGGTCGTAGCAGAACTAAGACTGGTCTTGAAGTCCCTATGACTGGTCTTAGAACAACCCAAACAAGCATAATAAAATATATAAATTATATATCCAGAATGACCTACAGTAAAGCCCATCCTAAGGTCAATCTAAGGTTAAACAAACCTTAAAAGTGAGATGGACATTGAAAGTCTGTACACTCAGATGACCCTTTAAGAGAAGCTTGAGAATATACAAATCTTGTAGTAGGCCTTCTTGAGCTTGATCTTGACTTGACAAGGTCTTCTAATATACTTGAACTTGATTGAATCTTGAACATGCAAACTTGAAGACTTCAATTCTTAAATTCTTCATCCATGACTTGAAAACTTTCTTCATTTAAGTTCTTGTCTTGAAATGCAATGTCTTGAAGTAAGAATAGTCTCAAACATGAAACACAAGATATACAAGACATAGATATAGGTTTTGGCACCATAAAATTTGACAACCAAAGGGATATGAAATCATAGCACTTACAGGATCCCCTTGGAAGTGCCCCGATTGGGCCTCCTACTCTATTTTGAGTCATTTCAAGTCATTTCGAATAGGATCTAATACATATTCACACTTACTGATTTTAAAAGGCTGGGATAGGATGAAACACGGTCTAAACCCGTCGATTGATGGTCTAAAAGTGGATTGGGATCATTTTGCATGATCACGGCTGTGTACGGAACCGATCTCAACGATCGATTATAGTAATCCTTCGCCAATTGGCGAAACTAGGAATCCTAAATTTGTTTCTAAATTTTTCTCATACCCTCCTATGTTAAATTGGTGTCAGCGTACTTCGTGTGACCATTGACCAAGTCTGGTTTAATCCAAATCATGCTCTGATACCAACTTATAATGCCCTAGAAATTGGGGGTTGAGCATAACTCAGCTCCCGAGTTTCAAAACATCACTTATGCAACATTTTCAATGATGGATGAATTTTGTCTGTATTAGTGCATAAAACATGAATTAGATTAAGCCAAATCAGCAAACATAATCTAGGGACAGTTGTAATACGCCAGCAGAAGAGTAAAATGAATATATAAACTAGTGTAAGTCCCCAAAGTATGTATGCAATGCCAGGTCAGTATTTACAAGTGTTGTGTCAAGATACAAAATGTCAAAAGGAATGTAGTAGTCCTCAACAAGTATAATCCCTGAAGCCCCATCGATTTGGACTCGGCTCACGTGAATCCACCTAAAAACTGCATGTAAGAGAATTCCTCCTCATCATCCTCGAACTCTGGCTCTACCTCATGGGTAGCATCATCATCTGCAACTAATACAGAGTTTGGTTGGTGTTTAACACTGTCCTAGAACGTGGGAGTGAGTGATCAACTCAATGGAACTATACAGCAAAGGTTAACATGTTATCAATTCAATCAAGCAGTAATGATAAAGCAATACAATCAAACATCCCTATTTACTCTGGTTATTGCAAGAATGTATGAAGGAATGATGCATGCCCTCGCCTGTACTCCCTCAGCATCTTCATCTTACGGCACGCACGACAACCACCCGAAAGTGCTCTTCCTTACCAAAGCACATGTAATACAGTGCATGGACGTGATTACCAAGTTCTTATTAGTCATTTTCATACAACAGGATTGAGAAGCTAAGGTACCTCCCTTATATCAACTCCCAAACAATGATCCATTATAGGGTAGTCGGTCTTAGTAATTCTCATATGATGTTACGGTTCTAGGTCGCTGTAAAGGGCTCTTCACCAATCAATATAGGCCTAGTCATACCCTAGATACTACGATAAGGCTCGTCACCTCAATGCAGTTTCAGGATATGCTCGAGGTCACTACAAATGGCTCGTCACCAATCAGAGTAGGCTGATAACACGAATACAGTGTCCCATACCACCATATTTTGTTCACGAGTCTGGGTTGCTCACTGGTCACTACGGGGAGGCTCATCATGCCAGCGTAGGCCGACAGCTCGACCACGGTATCCCATACCACCATGTCCATCTCATGAGTCTTAGTGGATCAAGGTACCAAGGTTAACAGGATTTCTCTGGTGAGTTTAGTACCTTAGATTCAAGCAGTAGCGTCCAAACATGGTGAATATACATGAAATGCATAAGGTGTGGCCCTTTTGATATTTCTCTTCTCCCAATTTATCTTTTATGTGTCAATGCACTCAGTCCATCAGGTACCTTTATTTTAATCTAGGTAAATTCTCTAATGGGCCACACCAATGAGAACCATGTAAAATGGCTCCTAAACTTCTAAGTTCATATGGTGTGGCCCTTTTGATATTTGGATCAGGTCGATCTTCTTCTTTTTCTTCATCTTCTTCGGTACTTTTTACTTCATCTTAATTAGTTACATTTAATAAATGGTTTTTATGGAAGATACACACCACTTGTGGGATTCATGATCTAAGATGAGCTTGAAAACCCAATGGACAGTGGATGTCATATGGACTTTACAGTGGGCCCAAATGTAGTCATTCCCTTGTTGGAAATGTAACAGGAAATTTGTTTCTTGTTGGAAACTATATACCAGATGTGGTCATTCCCTTGTGAAGTGAATTGTTTAACATTCATCAGAGCTAGAATTAGGTTCTCATTTCATCAATATGTTGGATGTTTCTCATTGGAAACTATACTAGATGTAGTCAAATCCTTGGCATGAAGTGAACTGCTAAACATTTAACAGAGCTGGAATTAGCTTCTCTTTTCATTAATATATTGAATATGTGATGAGGTGATATGTGCACTGTGATTCTGTTTGCAATTTGAACTGGTTGATGTTATACAATCTTATGTTTACACATTCTTCTGATTTGATAGCTGATTTGGAGACTGTTTTAGCTCTTGGAAATCGGGCTTTGACAAGAGGAAGCATATAAATGTCCTTGTCGTCATCATCATAGCCTTTCTCCCAAAAAATTGGGGCCAACTTTTAAATGGTATAATGACAAAAGTTTTATGATCTATTGTGGTCCATGGCAAAGTTTCACATTGATGAGCGATTAAAACTTAAAAAGTATAAATCTTGCAAAAAAGAAAAAAAAATGGAAAAATTATAATATTATGAGGGAATAGATTATGTGCCAAGTGTTCACCAATAGTCATGTTCATATCTTCCACCATGAATAAATTGGTGTTGTGAATCTTAACATGCATTTTCATTATGCGCCATGTGGATTTCTCAAATGTGGAGAGTAGCTAATATGGCCATATTTGTTTATATGAGGTTCATAGCCAATATGGCCCATATCGTATCAACCAACAAGGATGTTATGCTTACGTAATACTTTGCTGTTGCCGTTTGTGCTAGCAGCTGTGTAGCTAAACTCTTGTTTTTCTGTCTTGCTTAAATTTTGCATTAAAAAAAAAAAAGAAATCTTAACACGCATTTCAAAATCAACTTTTAAAATTTTAAAATTTAAAATACTGCCAAATTTCCACCAACCATCTTCAAATGGTGAGAGATAATGGGCCTATGACTCTTGGTGAGCCTGTGTGCATTGAAGTTGTGCCCATAACTTCAAACGAAATTAAAAAGTGACCCTATAATCTCCACAAGCAAATTGCAAATAAATCGAAGAGGAATAAGATTAGAACATCCTTGATTTGTAGAAGGAAAGAATGTAGAAGGATGAAGTTTTGAATTCACAAACCTCTATTCCTAGTTCTTAGCGTACTCGTTTACTCATAGTTACCAGGATCGCAATTCAACTGGTTCATGTTTGAATTCATAGTTCACAGTTTGATACTTAATTCTTCAGTTCATTGGGGTTGGTTCATTTAGTATGTTTTTTAAGTGTCCTAGTTTTAGCTTAGATTCATCTAGTTTGATATATTAGTTAAGTTTGGCATAGCTCGAACTAATTCATATGGTCAACTGTCCAAATTCAACAAACCTATTAACTAGATGTTAGGATTGTTTTGTCAATCTTACATTTTGACTGTTGCTGATCTACTGTGGGTCCCACAATTTTGGACAATTTATCTTGAATTAATGTGTGCCACTGTGCCATTCTGATCATGATTTTTTTTTTGAAAGGTAATCTGTGATTTATTAAAGAAAACTAAGAAACTCCTACAACAAAATACAAGCAGGCCAATCCATGGGAAAGATGGAAAAATAGTAGGAAGACAGATGTAATAGGAACCTGCTGAAAGGAAATCTTCTTGCCTCTAGATAGGTCAAGAGCTTCTTTATCAGGTCTGATAGATTCCATGGATATCTGTAACGCCCTGGAAAAATCCGTACTTGGACTCGAGTACCAACTCGACCAGAAATCGCGTAGGATTAATTCCTTTAGAAAATAAGCGTAAGTTAGCTAGCGCAACGCTAGAGTAGCTGGGAAATAGTCCCTGATCACTTTAAATATGTTCTACAAGACCCAAAGTGAGTAGAACCAATGACGTTATAATACTCTAAAACCTCGGATCAAACTCTAAACCGGTTTGTTCTCAGGACCTCTTTGAAACTTTGTATTGGATCTAGACCGCGCGTCGAAAGTCCGATACCTACAATCTTAGACCGTTATAACCGCCTAGCTGGACTTGACAATCATTTCAAAAATCAGGTCCAACCGATATTCAGAGGCTATTTCATTGAGCCTGGAGTGAAGAGAGTGAGAATAGGGTTAGATTTGGAATTTGAAATTCAAATCTGGCACACGACTTAGCGCGTTATTATTAAGCATTCTGACCGTCAGAATTCAGCCAAATTGCGTCCTTGGATCAGGAAAAATTTCTATTTCATATCATGAGACTTGTAGACCTAATCTACGTGCGATGATCGTTGAACTGAAACTGGACCGCCACGTGCAATCTACGATCACTACTGGTCTGAAAATGGGATGTGAGCGACATCCGGTGTGCATGAACTTAAGTCCGACCGCGTTTGGCCAGGGGACCACCAGAAATATCTTTTTGGACCGAAACAGCCCCAATTTGGTTAGGCATCAAGCAAACATTGTTCCCAAACCTGGTTTGGGCATGTTTTAGGTTATAAAAGGGGCTAAAACCCTCACTTCTCTCACCCATCTGAATTTGCTAGGAACCCTAGCTGGTGTGTGAGAAAAGGTGAGAGATTGTGAGAGAGAGTGGGAGAGAATTTCCTGCTGCTTGCACTACTTGTTGCACGTGCTTAAGCAACGCGCCTCAATCACTTTTCCAACGATTTTGCCGCATTTCTAGGTAAGAAAATATCCCAAACACTTGCTGATTTAAGCTTCCTTCGGTTCCTTAGCATGGTACCTTATAGATCTTGTGTATTAGGTTCCCGGTTCGCCGTAGATGAAGCGTATACGCTCCGTTCGAATCAATACACTTCTAGGATAAAAGGTGTGGATTCTAGACGCTTTGATTGACTGTTTTCAATGCTTTCAATGTCGTTTAATAGTAGATTATCGACGGCAACGTCGTTTGACATGTACAACATGCTGTCTATTTCCTGTTTCGTAAGCAAACGAAAAATATAAGATTTAGTGCATTTTAGTCATTTGTAGGAAATACTGTTTTCATCCATATTTTGCTGATATGATTGACATGGCTTCTTGTCGCATTAGGATATTAAGAATGCGTGCATAATCAGTTTGGCAAAGAGATTTGCCCAAATGCGCACTTTGAGTCGACATACTATATGTAGACTTAAATGTGTAGACTAAGTGTTTGTATAAATGTTTGTATTATTATGTATTGAATTAAATGGTATTATGAATTAGTTTGAGATTGAATTCTCAAATAATATGCTGATGTACATGATTTCCTATATGTTGGCTATATGCATGATTTCGTTATATGTATGAAATGCATGTGTTGGAAGATTTACTTAAGTTATATGTTATAACATGTGTTAACATGCTCACATTGTTGTATTTCATTTCCATTAATCTTACATGATTGCTGATGTGGATTCATAACTGTATGGGACTATACCTAGTCCAGGCAGTCGGTAATCGAGTAAATTCGTGGTTGGCTTATCTTTGCCATGAACGACGCGTCGATGAACGCGAGTCGTGTTTTGGAGTTGGCGGCAGTGGTTAGGCCACATGGAGTGTTTTATGCACTTCATGTCGTTTGACTTGAGATGCGCTCGTGCTAGTCAAGCCCGTCAAGTAACCCGATTGGCCATTGTATGTTCACCCTGTATGAGTCATAACTGCTTGAACCTAGGGTACTGAACTTACCATTGTAAACCCTGTCAACCATGGTTCCTTGATCCAAAAAGACTCATGAGCCGGGCATGGTGGTATGGGACACCGTGGTCAAGCTGTCAGCCTACGCTGGGGCCACAAACCTCCCCGTAGTGACCAGTGAGCACCTATGACTCATGAGCAGATTATGGTAGTATGGGACACTATATTCTTGCTGTCGGCCTACACTGATCAGGCGACGAGCCCTTTGTAGTGACCGCGAGCGTATTCTGAGTCTACGGGAGGCGACGACCCTTCCGTAGCAATGAGAGTACAGTATGCCTGTATTGATAGGGTGATGGGGGAGCGATGCAAAGAGTGCGAGCAACAGCCCTGACAGCCCTTGCAGTGACTTACAAAATATACATCGTATGAGATTACTAGGAGTGACGACCCTAGACAGGATCTGTGTTGGGATTGATATAAGGGAAGTACCTTAGTTTCCCAATCCTGCTATATGAATGGACTAATAATAACTCGGTAATCATATCACCATCACATTGCATGTGCCTGGAAGATGTGGAGCACTGTGGGAAGAAAGCATGCCACGGGCGTAAGATGGTGTCGTATTAGAGAGATCGTCGGTGAGGGCATCATCATGTCACGTCATTTTGCATTAACAAAAGTATTAGGAATGTTTGATTTACTGCTTTACTATTATCGCATGATTGATTTGAGAACATGTTAATCTTTGCTCTATTATTCCACTGAGTTAGCTACTCACTCCCACGTTACGGGATGGTGTTTGCAACACCCACCAGACCCTGTCTTAGATGCAGGTGAGGTAGCGATTCAGGAGGCAGAGCCGGATTATGATGAGGACCAAGACGAGTTCTCATATATGCAGTACTACGATGGCTTTGCTTAGGTGGCCTAGATTGACGGGACTTCTCAGTGTGACTACTTTTGACATTTTTATTTCATTTATTTACATGTATATGAGACTCAGAGATGTATTCATACTTTGGAGACAGTTGAGATCTATTTTATTTTTCATACAGTGATATGTATATCCTTTAGTCTTTCACTTGCTTTTATCACTGATTCTAGAGTATGAATTGCAGTTTTGGTATACTTTTACTCATGTGAATGCTTTTACTCAGACAACATTGAATCATAATCATTTTTGTTGCATAAGTGACGGTCTGGAACTCGGGAGTCGGGTTTATACTCAACCCTTGATTTTCAGGGTGTTAAAAGTTGGTATCAGATCATGAATGAGATTATACCGGGCCTAGGTTATGGTCACGCGACGTACGTTGTCGCTTCCTTTGACTCAAGTGGGTGCGAGAAAGGTCTAGAAATACTTATAGGATCGCAGTTTCGCAAATAGGCGAAGTCTACCCATATCGATCGCTTGATCGAGTCCGTAACGCATCTAGGGTCGCGTGAAGTAACCTAAGTAGCTCCTAGGTTATAAGTAGGTGGGTTAAGATATTCTCTGAAAGGTTCTAAACCCGTAAGTGAAAATCCTTGGACTGTGGGGCAACCACAACCCTTGCATTCAATCGCTAGGGCTTAAAAACCCCGTTTCACCTAATTTCTTCAAAATTCTTCCTCTCACCACTCCATTCTTCAATTATTTCTATGAATTTTCATGTTAGGCATTGATCCTAATGTGAAAATGATATAAAATCATACTTCGATAAAATTTTACAGTGAATAGTAAAATTTCATGAAAATTGGGCATTAGGCCATTCTAAGTTTGTAATCTTTAGTAACTAATGGGCTAGATGGATGTATTCGCTCATTCTACCTCAAAATAATATGCTATATGATAGGGGAATATATTCAGGTTTACAGATTGGCCCCGGAATGCCCTGAATGGAGTTTTGGGCCTCCCTATGCCAATCTACAATGAACTAAGGTGGGGCCTATATATATTTGAGGTCCTAGGGCAGGGGGGACCCAACCCATGTGGTCCCACCATCCGGAGTGGTGACCGGCCGGCGATGCCATCGCCGATCCGGTGATGCATCGCCGTACGATGGGCCCTATATGGGCTGAATTTTTGGCACGAGTGGCTTTTGGGGTCGGGCATCCCTCCCATACAGTGCCCGTCCGTCAAAAACCCCTAAATGGGATACCTCCTTCATAAAAAATGCCCCAACGCCCTCCCTTTCACATTTTTCTTGTTGCCCCATCTCAAATCGCTGCTCTAAATCCCTCCTAATCCCATTTCTTATTGAAACCGAACCCATTCCATCTCTCCATTACTATTTGCAACTCCTCCTCTTGCAAAACTCGTCCGTTGGAGCTCCTACAACCTCCATTTGTGGCTGAAATCAGGTGGAGCTTTATTCCCCTTTATCCTTCTCTTTTCTTTTTAAAAATCTAACCCTAGGGAGCTTGAAGCATCCCTCTACAAAGCTTAGATTTCCTTCTATCCATTTGGGCAGCCATTTCTCCCCATTTCCCTCACTTTCCATGGCTATAATTGAAGCCATTTTGGGTCTTTTCTCTTTCTCCACCATCCTCTCTTTGATGGGAAAGAGAAAGACTATAGCGGATGAGGCTAGGCCTAGTCACCCTGCATAATCCAGAAGATCGAGGGGTGGCGCCGTTAGCTCAAGCGCCCCCGCAAGTCCAAGCACAGCCCGGGAGTTTCATACAAAGTGGGATTTGGATCCCCATGCTCAAATTGGGCGAGTGATATTAGTAGAGATGCCTCACGGTGAATATACGGACCGTAAGGTGTTGTTTGAGGCGGACGTGGAAGGGCGACTCTTCGATGAATTCCTATTGTTTGAGCACATTGAAGCTGCACATTAGGGTCCGCTCTTTAAAGCCCGTTCTCGTGCTAATGTGAGCACCGTTCGTGCCTTCTACGCTCGTATCCAGAATTCTATATTGGAGCCATTACAGTTCAAGATTCCTTTTGGTAGAGACCGGATGGCTACGGTCGATGTTCGGTTGATAACGCGACTTCTGAACATACCCCTTGGTGATGTTCATCCCAGTGCGAAGAATTTGAGGAGTAGGCGTGAGCGAGATCGCCGTACCAGGTTCCTATGCGGTAGTCTGGTTCCATGGCAGCCTAACAATAGCCTCAAGGCATCTCATATGTCTGATGATTTACGCCTGCTGCACCACATTTGCTCGTTCAACGTGTATCCCAGCCGTTGGGCCCCCATTGTTGGTTATGCTTCTTCCATACCATGTAGAATTGTATAAGTACCTAGACCCGACCTTGCTAAGAGGAGAGTACATTATCATCGCACATTATTCTTAGTTTATCTTCATGATTCATTCCCGTGTACATCATATGTATGCTTGGTTGAGGAGTGATTGATTATGGTATGTGCTATTGGGCAGGTTGTTTATAGGACTCCTTAAGTGATGGAGTTGCCTCACATGAGCGCGCTATATGCGTAGGACTGATGCATTGTTGATTGGTATGATTCATGCATCTCACATTTTACATTGCATAGTAATTATTCATCCTAGTGTCATCAGGGTCGTAGCCTTTATAGCCACATAGTGGATGGTCAGATTTAGAGACCGAAAATACTTGTTCAGCACTATGGGCACGTAGGATGTCCTAGGGTGAAAGTCCTAGAACCCCTTTGGTACCAGGAGATGCTCCAATGTCTAAACCAAGTGGAAACATGAGCATTGGTGTCGAATACCATTCGACTGCATCTCCCACTGTGTCATGGACTGTTGAAAGGGAGTGTGACCTTATCTACCCGATTAAAGGGGGCTGTAAGCTAGGCTTAGTTTGAACAACTCACAAATGGGTCCGCTATCGATGAGTCGAGTAAGTATTAGCAGACTTTAGGTGGGTAGTGAGGTCGCTTCCACTCTCTGGGCTGTAAGACTAGGGAGGTTGTAGTCAGTGTGGAGTGTATTTAACCCTGGTGATTTTCTAAAGAGGAACTGTATTGATATGTGGACTTGATATGAGAC
The DNA here is from genome assembly GCA_037074715.1 of Magnolia kwangsiensis. Lineage (NCBI taxonomy): Eukaryota > Viridiplantae > Streptophyta > Magnoliopsida > Magnoliales > Magnoliaceae > Magnolia > Magnolia kwangsiensis. The sequence goes on along the minus strand of CM073577.1, from coordinate 101,002,038 downwards.
TCGCATGATCAGATTGCATATTATATATGGCATTTGACTATATAGGCCCTACAACGCGTAGCCCTGGTATGGCTGATAACATTCGTGCTTAGTGTAGCATAGCCTTGGGATGGCTGAGGACACTCCTACCTTGTATTGCATAGCCTTGGTATGGCTGGTAGCATTCCTACCTTGTATTGCATAACCTTGTTATGGATGGTGGTATTCATGGTCTTTCTAGCATATTATATATACTCTAATATCGCATACTTCGCACCTGTCCTGCACACACTTACACCACCCTCTAAGCTTTCAATAAGTTTATGCATGATTAATACATGTAGGTGATGTTAGGAAGTAGCTGAGTAGGAGCAAGAGCGTGCCGTAGAGCTTTTGTAGTTTTATTATAGTGGTTGTATCTTTCCCTTTATGCGCCTTGTATTGTAAAAGTTTTTATTCTTAGTGGCTTTTGTGATGATGTTCCTGTGGTTATTATCTGTGGGTTATGATCTTAGTTATATTGATTATGAAATAGACTTATGTTATAAAAATCCTCCATGTAGGATCCCAAGATTATAACCAGGTATATGGGTACCAGGAGCCGAGAATGGGGTACCATAGAGGTTGTCGGTGTCCGATTCGGTGATTGGAAATTTTGTGAGCTCGGTTTCCGAGTTTGAGGCACGATAAGAGTTGGTATCAGAGCATAACCTGGGAATAACTCATGACAATATCCCGTATCTGCTTCGAGCTTAGGACAAGTAGTGTCCTAAGTGTGTACTCTTTTAATTTGGTTCTCTAATATCTGAGCCTTTGAGGATTCTATTCTCAAGGCTGATGGACACCATTGTTCTTTTTGTAGACCATGCCGCCTAGACAAGGACGAGGGGCACCATGGTACCCGAGCGTATCCCGGTCCACCTCTTGAGGATCCTATTATTGAGGTTCTCATTCCACCTACTATTGCTCCCGTTCCCTCACCTGAGCCTGATGTACCTATGTCAAAGGCCCCCGTAATTCCTACACCTGCCCCTGAGGCTAGTGCAGCCCCTACCTTGCCTACCATACCTGTTGGAGCAAAGCAGTTACAGCAAATGCTGCAGGCAATCATAGTTGCCCTATAAGGGTAGGGCAGACATCCATTGGAGACTCTAGATTAGATATAGTAGGTGCGTATGAGCACTCTTCTATGAGACTTCTATCAGCATGATCCCCCACATTTCCGGGGTGAGTCAGACCATATAATAACTGAGTTATGGTGCTCCGGGGTGAAGAAGATTTTCGACAACATGCGATGCATGACTCAGTAACGAGTCCTATAGGCAGTATTCCTTCTTTGGGGAGAGGCTCAGCATTGGTGGGCATCCATTTCCTGAATGGCTAGGCCAGATTTTGTGTGGACTTGAGAGGACTTCATGGACCGGTTTGACCAGAAGTTCTTCCCCGAGCATGATCAGCAGCATCGTGCATTGGAGTTTGAGATGCTTGTCCAGGGGGACATGACCGTGTGACAGTAATAGGCACGTTTCGTCATAGTCCAGATTTATGACTTATCTTGTGGATGATAAGAGGGGGAAGGGCCATCGTTTCATGAACAGCTTGCGTCCCGCCCTCAGGAGTCATATGGTCGGACACCTGCAGATGACGTTTGATCACGTTATTCAGAGGGCCCTGGTCTACGAGAATGATTGGTCCACCTTGCAGAGGACCTATGAATAGGGAGGAGACAGGAAGAGGAAGGTGCCCTCTGGTAGCTCCATTCAGTAGCAGCATTGTCGACACACAGTTCACCTAGGATTTCGAGCACCAGTAGCATATCTAGCATAATCTTTAAGATCATTCACAGGTTTTTTCTTTAGTTGTGGTAAGACGGAACATCGTAGGCACGAGTGTCCCCATCCTCAGTAGCAGTAGCAGCCGAGGGCACCGTAGCAGCCCCCACGTTAGCCTCCACAGCAATAGCAACAGCGACCACAACACCAGCCTCCATAGCCTCCCCCGTAACAGTAGAGGCAGCAGATTAGGACACTATAGTAGCAACAGCAGCCGCAGTAGACCACAAAGGGGATAGACACCTCCCTTGCTAGCTTAAGGTAGATTTTATGCCGCTCAGCAGTACCCTCAGTCATCAGGAGGGGTAGACGAGGGTATTTTTCCTATTTTTTCTTGCATTACACGTGTAGTTTGATTTTGGAGAATCTCATTCCTTTGTGGCCGAGGAGTTCTGCCGATCGACTGGTCTACCATTGGAGTCAGATCATGAGGCTTTGTAGGTATCGACTTTCTTGGGAAAGACTGCAGTATTGAGCCAATTTTACTTATCTTATCCTGTTCTGATTGGGGATATCTTTCTGCCTACGAATTTATTTGTGTTCCCGATGTCCGAGTTTGATGTTATATTGGGTATAGATTGGGTCACCGAGTACCACTTCATATTTGACTACTTCGCAAGGACAGTCACGTTCTATATACTCAGCTTGCTACTATTGTATTTCGCTGTCAAGCCCAAAGGAGAGTTGTTGTCTAGTTTGATGGCGTGTGCAGTAGAGGACTCAGTGGCTGTCAGCATTGATTAGTTTTTGATTATCTGTGATTTTGCCAACGTGTTCTAAGAGATTCTAGGGTTGCTGCCACCCCGGCATGTTGAGTTCCAGATTGATCTTTTGCCCGGTACCGCACCTATCTCAAAGGCCCTATATCATATGACACCAATGGAGTTAGGGGAACTGTAGGAGCAGTTGGATGAGTTGTGGGAGTTAGGCTTTATCCGTCCAAGCAGTTCACCGTGGGGAGCCTCAGTACTGATGTAGAAGGATGGATCATTGAGGCTCTGCATGGATTACTGCGAGCTCAATAAGGTCATGATCAAGAATAAATACCCTCTCCCAAGGTCGATGATTTATTTAACCAGTTGTAAGGTGCATAATTCTTTTCTAAGATTGACTTACGGTCTGGCTATCATCAGAGTCAGGTCTGAGAGGAGGACATCCCAAAGACAGCCTTTGGGATGCACTACAGTCATTTTGAGTTTTAGGTCATGTCCTTCGAATTTACCAATGTACCCACTGTCTTTATGCAGTTGGTGAACGAGGACTTCCAGCCTTACCTTAATCAATTTATTGTGGTCTTCATCGATAACATTCTAATCTATTCGAGGACCTGTGAGGATCACGAGTAGCATTTACAGATTGTTTTACATACCCTTCGTGCCCACCACCTCTATGCGAAGCTGGAGAAGTGCTAGTTTTGGCAGGAAGACGTGAAGTTCCTTAGTCACGTAGTTACGAGGGAGGGTGTCGCTGTGGACCCCTTGAAGATAAATGCAGTGCGTTAGCAGGGCTAGCCCATAAACGCATCTGAGATCCGTAGTTTTCTTGGTCTGGTGGGATATTATTAGTTATTTATTGAGGGATTCTCTCACATTTCAGCACCGCTGACTAGGATGACTCGGAAGGGCGTCGAGTTCATCTGGAGTGATGCCTATGAGTAGGCATTTATGAAGCTGAAGGTCTGCATCACGTCCGCTCCTTTCCTCACTATTCCCTCTAGGAGTGATGGATTTATCATTTTTATTGATGCCTCAAGAGTTGGATTGGGTGTTATCTTGATGCAGCACAGGAAACCAGTGGCTTATGCATTACGCCAACTCAAGGTCCATGAGTTGAACTCCCCACGTAAGATCTGGAGTTGACAGCAGTTGTCTTCGCACTGAAGGTGTGGAGGCATTATCTTTATAGGGTTAGGTTGAGCTCTTATTCGACCATAAGAGCATGAAGTATCTATTTTCTCAGTTGGAGCTAAATATGAGATAGAGGCACTGGATGAAGCTCCTGAAGAACTACGATTTTAACCTTCAGTACCACCTGGGAAAGGCGAATGTGGTGGCAGATGCACTCAACTCTCAGCTATGAGGTTTGGTAGCATAGATGATGGTCAGGGAGTGGAAGATGCTCGAGGATTTAGTACAGTATGACTTCGAGTTTGGTCTACAGTCTTCATTGTTCAGCTATTGAGCCTATCGATTCAACCCTCTCTTGTCACAAGGGTAATCAAGGCTCAAGAGATAGACAAGTCATTATAGGGTTACCGAGCAGAGGCCACATCCATGGAGCAGTTAGATTAGTAGATTGACTTCAATGATGGACTTTGTTCCAGAGGCCGATTGTGTGTTTCGGACGTGCCAGAGTTACATAGAGATTTGATGATCGAGGCACACGATTGTGACATACTATCCACCCGGGCTCCATGAAGATGTATCACAACATGAGGAGGCAGTACTTTTGGTTAGGGATGAAGTGCCAGATTTCTAACTTTGTGGCTGAGTGTGACACGTGCCAGCGTGTCAAGGCCGATCACCAGAGACCCCATGGTCCCTTGCAGCCATTAAGCGTTCCATTGTGGAAGTGGGAGCACATATCCACTATTTTATTATGGGCTTGCCGAGGATTCAGTAAGGTCACGACGCCATCTGGGTTGTCGTCCATCGTCTAACGAAGTTAACGCATTTTATTCTGATTCGTGCGACCTGGCCATTGGAACTACTTGTGAGGATATTCATCGAGGATATTGTGAGACTGCATGGCACTCCTGTATTAATCATTTCTAATTGAGACCCGAGATTCACGTTTCAGTTTAAGAGGAACTTCTAGTCAGCGATAGGGTCTGTTTTGCATCTTAGCACCACGTATCATCCGCAGACCGTTGGGTAGACAGAGAGGGTAAACTAGATTCTTGAGCATATGCTGAAAGTTTGTGTGAACGACTTCGCGAGTAGCTGGGATGAGAATTTGTGCCTGACCGAGTCATATAACAATAACTATCAGGCAATCATTGGTATGACTCCTTTTGAGGCATTATATGGCAGGTCGTGTAGATCTCCTAGTTGTTGGACTGAGGTTGGAGAGCGGCGTCTCCTAGGTCCTGAGCTTGTGTAGCTATCATAAGAGGTCATCGACATCATCAGGCAGAGGATGCGTATGACTCAGAGCTGGTAAAAGAGTTTTGCTGATCGTCAGCGTCGTCCCCTAGAGTTTGTAGTTAGGGATAGGGTGTATTTGAAAGTCTTGCCCATGAAGGGTGTGGTTCAATTTGGTGCGAAGGGCAAGCTTGCCCCTAGATTCATAATACCTTTCGAGATCACTGGGAGCATTGGCGGTGTGGCCTACAGGCTTGCCTTACCTTTTGAGTTGTCTAGTTTTCACAATATTTTCCATGTTTCGATGTTGCAGAAGTGTAGATTAGACATTATTCCTATGATTGATTGGCAGCCTCTTGAGGTCCATGAGGATGCTTCTTATATTGAGCAACCGATTCGCATCCTTGATTGGAAGGAGCAGGTTCTCCGGACTAGGGTCATTCCTCTAGTGAAGGTTTAGTGGAGTCACCATTTTGAGGCAGAGGCATCTTAGGAGCACGAAGCTAAGATTAGAGAGCACTATCCCCATTTTTTTGTTTAGTGATTGATTATATTATGTCATGTATTGCCTTATATTGATTGTTATATATGTGATGATGTTTTGTCTTCTTGATTTGTTTTGTCCTAGTTGTAGTAAATTTTAAAGATGAAATTTTTTATTAGGAGGGGAGAGCTATCAGACCCATACCTAGTATCCAATCCATTTCGTTAGGTCTCGCAGTCCTTCGAGTCGAATTCTAGTGACCCGTGACCTATAGATAACATTCGCAATCAGCCCTAAGTTCCCCCTATAAACCCGAATCGATTCAACCTGAAACCAATGCCTTTGCCACTGCATCGTTGTCGCTATTCAAACATCGTGTCTCATGCACCAATCTGAGGTGTAGATCAAAAGATGTACCCCACAAATATTTGGACCGTTGATCATGATGTGGGACCCACCTTGTTGCGTGTACACATTTTCCTTGATGGGTGACCCCACCCTATTTTCATCATTACATATAGCTACATAGCCTACCTATGATAGTTACCTAGCCTATTACCTATAGCCCTAGCCTAGCAATCTCATCATGGGTTTTCTTCCCAAAGCCATCATTGGATTCTCTACCCCCATGTACTATGATGGGTTCTCCTACCAAAACTCATAATGGCCTTCCACCCTCATCATTCCACTTCTATGACTCTCTCTCTTTCTCTCCTTTCTCCTTCATTTCATTTCTCTTCCTCCTTTGTTAGAGAGGAGAAAATGTCCCACCTCCCTTCATCTTCCAACCCTCTCTTCTCTGCAATCCCACCTAATCCGACCCTTGCAATCCCATCTCAACCATAGATCTTTCCTCCTTGGAGTTAGAAGAGCATAGTGTTGAACAAAGAAGAATATCCTTAAGGTGGTTGTTCTCCTAGGGTAAATTTTCTTATTTTTCTTCCTTAGATCTTCATCGTTCCTTCATGGGAGTGTGTAGGACCCACCAATTAATGGTGGAGATCCTACATGACTCCATGAGTGTGGCCAATGGCCCACTTTGTGCATGTATGTCGCCATGATGGGGTCATTCTCCATGGACCCCATCATGATGTTTTTCATTTGATCTATAGTTTGCGGGTCATCTAGACCCTAGATCCATGGTGGGGATGGTATCCCCACCTCACATTTTTATATTGTAGGGCCCATGCATGCATGGGACCCATGTGTATTTAATCGTATGGTTGTGATTGCTTGAGGAGGACTCATTGTGGCGGAGCCCTCCCTATGGCCGAGATCTCCTTTCTCTCTCCTTCTCTCTCTCTCTCCCCTTTCTCTGGTTTTCTGATGTGTGTGGCCCACTTAATGTGTCCATGCATCCATACCATACAGCTGTAGGGATGTCCAAGACCAAGCTACTGGACGTCCAGACCCATCATTGTTGCCTAATTTAGTTTGCATGGTTTGGATGGCCAATAGGCCCGATTGTATGGTTGTTTTGAACGGAGCTTGGGTCTAAAGTATGTACGACCCATCTAGGTGGACTCCACCTTAATGAATCTGAGATAAATCCCCCAATCAACCACATTATGGGCTGGAATGGATAACAACATGTTGTTGTACAAATTTCTGGTCCATTGCTGTATGATTTTGAATGTAGTTTAAGCCTTGTTTATAGTTATTTTTCTCCCTGATTTCTTTTATGTATTCCTCTGAGGTGTGGACCCCACCCTATAGTGTGATAAAAACCTTTACATCCACCCTTGATTGGAGCCCCATGGAGCAAGCCCAAGTGGGCTTATATAGTACAAAAATCTGGACCGTCCAATAGCCCTATATGTTGGGAAAACACAAATATTAGTTGGGTTTTGGGGATGGTGGGCCACTCATGTGGACCTTACTTGTTGTTCATCCATGGTTGCATGTAATCCACCCATATTACCCTTAACTGGGAAGGCCTGGGCCCACTCCATTGGGTGTACAAGATGGGGACAACAACATTCCAGTAGTAGATTTTATTTTTTATTTTTTTAAAAAAAAAAACCTAGTTGTCCAAAGTTTTAACTCTTGTTTATATGTATTTAAGGCTTCTCCCCTTACCATCCTTGTGGCCTACCTTGCTGGCACCCACCTCAAGTGTATGCGGACCATCCAGACCGCCCATTTTTTTAGGGGTTACCATAGCTTGGCCAGCAGCCCACCTGCTGAACGTTGTAGCTAGGCTGACGTCCAGCAAGGGCTGGCCGTTCCTCTCATGTGGCCCACCATGATTATTTTTATTGTCCATGTCGTCCTCCCCATTGTGTGGCCCACTTGTACGTGATCCACACCACTAGTGGGACGTTCACAAGTGGGGCCCACCTTGGGTATTTGTAGGGCCAGCCGTCCAGCCCCATTAGTACGTTTGAACCATTTGGGTGCTACTGGACTTGTAATCCAGCAGTAGGCCCATTTTGGTTTATGTGTTGTATTCTCACCTTTCATCTAGTGGGGCCCACTGCGATAATACGAGTCATCATGAAGTTTATGTTCACTTAGAATTACCATCTGCTGGACCCAGCAGGCCCAGGAAGTTGGGTGGGCTGGATGTCTAGCAAAGGCCTTAAAAAATTTTATTTGTATCTGGAAGCTGTGATGTTGTGAGGCCCACTAGATTGAGAGTGTTGTGTACTCACTCTGTGTAGGTATTTTCCTATGATTATTAGACCTCATTGGTTCCTTGTGAGGCCTGCATTTGGCTAATTGTTTGAGGACCATGACAATCCAGATTTTTGGATGTCCAGCAGGCCCAGATGGATTAGATGTCAAGCCTTAAGCTCAGTTTTATGTTGAAGGAATATGCCAATATGTCCTAGAGGGGGGTGAATAGGACTCTTATAAAATTTTCATGGTTTGTTTAAAATCTTATCAAACTTATCCAGAGTAGATATGCATGAATCCGGATTTCTTCAAGATAACTCTAATGGCTTCCAAGCCAATTAGAGGATCCAATCACAAAATTGATTTAATGACAAACATGATGCAATTCAGAGTTTATGATGGATGGAACTGTGTGTGAGGTGTGATCAAATATGAAAGCATTTAATGAAATCACACAAGCAATCAAAGATAAACATCAATCACAAACAAAGTCATTTTTATAGCAGTTGGACTACTTGTCTACTCCACCCCCGGCAGACACCCTCAACCCTTAAGTGTGTCGGATTTCACTAAGGAGGTTTCACACATGGTTCACCTCAAATTGGAGGTTTTAAATCAGGTTCACCTCTAACCAGTACAACCTACACCTAGGATGAGAGTTTATGATCCCACAAGCAAGGGTCAACATATAGCACATGATTTTAGGCACAATGGACAAGGATCCACACAAGGAACCTCTCACATTTATGCTCCCACGAGCAAGGGTCAATATAACGCACCCACTTTTAGGCACACTGGCCAAGGACCTTCTATAAGGCCCTAACTATTTATGCATGCCACAGAGCAAGGGTCAACGCAATGCACCCACCACATACACTCCCGCCGAAGGCCTCTTAGAGGACTTGCAAAGGGTGAGAAACACCTTAAACCTAATCCTACACATGAATGATCACAAGGGTCCTCTAGACTCTAATAACTTACATATGAGTGGATGAGTCCCTTTTAGCTCGTTGTTGCATATCTCTTCCTTTGTTGATGAAGAGTCTTTTACTTTCTTGAAACACAACTTAGAAGATGCATGTACCAATGCATGGCGACGGGTAGGGTCAATGTTATAATGGAATCCTACTCTATTGAAAGTTTTCCTATAGGGAAAATAGAGTGATTCCAATCATTTATGCATTTAAGGCATCACAGCTTAATGATTTACCATTAAGGTGGTAGCTAGAGGATCTTTGAATGCAGAAGTTCATTTCCCAATCCACTATATTGAATGCCAATGATGAGGGTGGATTAGAGGATGAACTTTCATAAGAGAAATGACTTTGTGTGTATGATCTAAGGTTAAATACTCAAAAGCACTCTCTTCTTTCTCTATTAGTAAATAAAGTTAAGCTCTCTATATATAGGTAAAAAGTTCCAACGGATATAAAATGCTCACATTTATGACAGGGTTCGATATCATCGAGCAGTGTCAATATCATCGAGCATATACTCTCGATTGTATCGACTAGCCACTTGATGAAACAAACTCAGATGTCAAACGCTTCTAAAATCTTTTACTAGTTGGTTGAGGAAATCAAAACCTGCGTCGATGTCATCGAATTTCAAACTTCAATTTCATTGACAAGAGGATTGATTCCTCGACATTTGAAAATGAGAGAGATATTGCCTTTGAAATAATTCAGGTCAAGGATATGATCGAGGTACACTCGATATCATTGGAATTTGAATGTCGATGATATCAATAGTCTTGTTGATGCATTGATAAATTTAAAGGATTTTCCAAGTAAGCTTGTTGGACAGTTTATGTCCATTCTCGATGCAATCGACCCAACTTCCATATCATCGATATTTAAATATCGATTTTATTGAGTGGCCCTCAGTCTAAGATAAATACTACTTGAAAATGTTACAGGAAAATTGTGTGTCAAAGACCAATATCATCGAAAGCCTTCCAATATCGTTGGTTTTTTAATTCTGAGGATATCGAGGAGTCCTTCGATATATCGAAGGTCTTTATGATTTTCTTTAGAAAACTAGGGACACAAACTCTCTGCTGTCGATTCTATCGTGTCAACTTCAATAGACTCGAGATTCAAATGTCGATGATATCGATACAGCTATCAATACATCGAAAATTCAGTCTAGAAGTATATACAATTGCTGGATAAATTTTATCCTCGTCTCGATAGTATCAATTGAGCATTGAGGACATCGATAACACTTCTCGATTATATAGATTAGTATATTGATAAATCAATAGAGGTAGAAAACTTAGAGATTTTTTAAAATTTTAAAAAATGTTTCTAACCCAAAAATCCTATGATATTCTAATCAATTTTAAGGGTTTTAAATACCCAATGTTTTGGGACATGGGATGTGAGGCTTAGATTTACCTGTGGTGAATTCAGGCACACATATGATTAAGGCAGACGGTTGATTGATCTTCCTATGGAGCTTCTCTATCTAGCTGACTCAACACTCATGCTAATTGACAAACCAGGACACTTTTAATCTCCCACTTTGTCAATTACGTGACAAAATACCAAAACACCCTAGAATAACTTCTATACTGACACACTCTAAATTGTGTGTACATGAACTTTACAAAATTGTACAATGCCATCTAGTTCATATAGATAAATATTCAGAAGCTACTCCCCCTAACTGCAAACCCCCCCTATCTTGGTGCAGCTGCTCTCCTTAAAACTTATATCATCATTCACAAACAAATATACACAAATTTTCCATCATGGTGTTTGATTTGTTCTCCCCCTTTTTGTCAGTCATTGGCAAAGATACAGCAGTTAATATTTGACTGAAGTTGAAGTAATTGGAAAAACATAATGCAGGGCATAAGCACAATAGATGGATGTAACAGAAACATCTCATTTCAACAACCATGTATGCATAGATAGTATATAGATCAAAATGTCACATTCACACATATCATAAACTAAATAAACTAAGGGATCTTAAAACATAAGCATGACAGTAAATAAGAGTGAAGGATAACCATCCATATCCAAAATGATACGTATATGTATGTATATATACTGCCCAAGATTGGCAGTAGTATGATCATTCATCCCAAACTAAAATAACATTCAACCCATCCATGGGTACCCATAAAAATGTGATCCTCATTCAGAGGATACCACACAAACTTGTTAGACTATGCAAGTTAGTAATTCATCACAAGGACGCAAATATGAGTAAAGGACATTCAAAGAGATATTTAAGTCCTAGACGTTCCGCGAAGACTCCGGATGTGTGATGAAGAAAAGAACGTACTACAGACAATGAAGGCCTTTACTACGCACGTAGGGAATCTAAAATTTGTTGTGTAGCATGTTGCAGAGTCACCAACATGTTTTTGATCTCCAATAGATAGACTTCACAGTCATCCAGCTGTTTCATCATGTAAGGTTGTCTATCAAGCAGTTCCTATATAGTGTTTCGGGCTGTGACAACCTAAGTGATCTTAACAGAGAAGGGGCTGTGCACAAGATTATCCTTGCCTGAGGATGGATTGATTCTTCCACCATGAAACACATTGTCAACAATATGCAGGTTGTAGATGTCTTCCCAGTTGAACCGGGCACACGGATGCAGGAGATCATTAATAGGAGGCAGCCCAAATTGACATGAAAGTTTAGACATAAGACACGAAAAGGGAAGTGTAGTGATGGATTCTTCTATAGATGCACAGATTAACTATTGTAAGATGAGAGTGTTTAGACACACTGAAATACTTAGATGTACATCTTACAAAATATTAAGAATGTATGGAGAAAGCTTGTTACCGGAGACTTCACAAGGATAAACATTAGTGCTGAAAATGCTGTGAAGAATTTTATATGCAGGATTGAGATGCATAACATGAAGAACATTCTTTGCATTTTTGGGTATTGTAGTACCGTTGCAGAGCGCTCGAGTAACTTCTCCCCATACACCAAGACTATTCATATTTTATTCTGAAGCAAGTATCCTAGTGACTTCTACACTAATCAAATGACTCATTAGATTAGGAGTGAGGTGCTCAATCTGATTTATGACAGTGACTAAAATGATTGGAGAATCATTTTTAACACTGTAAATTGAGTTCAGAAACTGATGCACAAGATTATGCTAAAATCCTCCACCAAAATTCATGATATTTCCCCACCCAATCCGTTCTAAGAGATCAATGATCCCAAAGGGTTAAATGCACTTCCTCTAAACTGTTCATTCTACCACAAAGTTTAAGTTGAAAAGTGAAGATAAGCTAGTTGCATTTTTCTTACCTTTCTTGCTCTCTATTGAGGAACATTGTGGAAGAATCAATCCTTTAGACATTTCTACTTGAGATGGAAGGAAAAAAAATTGTTCTGAGAAATGCACTGCCATACTGAGATCACCAAGTGAGCCTCATTTTCCGTTCTTCCATTTTTAATTGATTAGTAACCTTCAATATCATCGAGCATCATTTTGATGACATCGGAATACCTTATTTGATATTTTCAATGAAGATCAGAGGGAAGCTCAACCGACCCAACGATTTAACTTCTCGATAGGTCGTCGATGATATCGATTCTTGTTCGATGTTATTGAAACGTTCCCTTGATGTATCGACACTTATATCGAAGATGAATATTTTGCATATTTCAGAATTTTAACAGACTATTGTGCATAATTTTAGTATATCTTAAAATTAGGCAGTATACACTGTAAAATTTTGTACAAGCATTGTACAAATCAAAATTATAAATATTAGAATGTTTATATACAAAAAGATTGAGGTGAGAGACCGCAAATGTATCATTAGGAGCTCAGCAAAAATTGCATCATTTCAGTAAATATCCAGATCTCGATGCATGACCTGGACTTATTTTTCTATGCTCAATATTTCTCGGCATAGGGATCATCCTTTCCTTTACCTTTGATGACATAGCAGTGGTTATTTGTGCGAGAACCCTTCATCACTGATTTTCCTGAGAGGTCTAGGATTTCACATTTTTCGTTATTGAATGTAACCACATACTCATTGTCACATATTTGAAAAATTCTTAGAAGATTGTGTCTTAATCATTTCATGTAAAAGGCATTCTCATTTTTGAGCAAATGTATTCCTTTAAAAATTCCCTGTCTAATTACCTTAGCGGTGCTTCCATCTCCAAAGATGACTATCCCATTATTAAGATTTGAATAATTTGTAAGGACTGATTTTATACCTGTGACATGCCTTAAACATCCGCTATCCAGGTACTACTTAGTTTCATTGCCTGGTATATGGTTTGAATGAGTAACCAGACAATTCTTCTTTTCTTTTGGAACTCATTTTGTGATAGAATTTTTAACTGTGGTAGATTTTGTTTTCTTGTTTAATTAAACCACTTTATTCAATTGCACCTTGTTAGTCATTTTATGTGATTGTGGATGTGAATCTCTTTTATCCATATTCCTAAGTTGACTCTAGACATTTTGTATTTCTCTGGTTGGTTTGAATTTTCCAATATGATTCTGACTAGTGCTATGTCAAGTCTTCCTAGGAGACATGCATTCGATCTTATAATGATTAGAATCACCACACAAATGACAAATAGAAGTAGTTTTTATATTATTTCCTGAGGCAGCAGATTTTTCAACCATTGGTGCTACATTTCCAAATTTTGATTTAAATTTATCATATCCTAAGCCGCTCTTGTCCTTTCCAAGTCTTCACATACCTAAAAGTTTTTCTAACTTCTCGCCACTCTAGGAAAACTTATAGTTTAGCTTAGCGAGTTTTCTAGATTCTTCTAAATCAAACAGGAGTGTATGATTTTCATTTTAAAGAAGCATGCTTTTATCTTTTAATTGCTCAACCTATTTATTTAGTTTTTAAGACTCAAAATTAACAAAGGTGTTAATTCTCTGAAGTCTATCATTATCTGAATGATATTGCTATAAATCATTGATTAGATGTGCATTAATTTCCAGAGTTTTATCCAATTCTTTTTGCAGCAATTCCTTTTTGTTTTCAAATATTTCAAGCCTTCTAACAATGTTGATGCTATGAATGTAAAGTTGATTGTAAGCATCTTTTAGTTTATTCTGTTCTTCTTCTTCTTCCTTTTTAGTTTCTTCATTGTCCGATGGAAATGATTCAGTGACTGGTGGTTCTTTCTCATTCTCAGTTTTAATGGGAATGATTGGAGTAGTGGAGACCATAAGAATTTTTAAGGATTTTTGGTCTTCATCACTCCCTGAGTCGCTAGATTCTGAGTTTAACTCTTCCATATCATCCCATGTGTTAGCCATTGCCTTACCCTTAGTTTTTCTATTTGGGCATCAGTAGACAGGTGTCCAAACTTCTGACGAGCATAACATTGTGGTTTTTTGGTCTTTTACCAAATTTACTTGTAGAATGCTTGTTGTCCACCTTTCTTCCTTTAAATGGACGGTTACGATTTTTCTGAAAGAACTTCCTGAATCGTTGTGCTAACAAAGTCACTTCTTCATCTACATTTTCTCTTTCACTTTCATTGTCCTCATTTGGTGTGTTCTTTGATGTTTTGAGGATGGTAGTTTTGGATTTAGGGGTTTGTTAGAAGTGTAGTTCAAATGTTTGTAGGGAACCTACAACTTCTTCTACTTTCATTTCATCTATATTTCTACATTCTTCAACAGTTGTCACGTTAGGGTTGAACCATTCTGGTAAGGATCTTAGTATTTTTTTATAGATTTTTGGGACCAGAACTTTCTTACCTAATCCACTCATGGAGTTGCAAATGATATTCAGTTTTGTGAAAAACTCCATGAAGGTCTCATGCTCTTCCATTCTGAGACTTTCAAACTATGATGTTAGGAGTTGTAGTTTGGATCTCTTTATGGTGCTTGTTCCTTCATGGGTTGTTTCCAACAAATCCCATACTTCTTTGGCTATCTCACACATACTAATTTGATTAAAAATATCTTGGGACACAACACAGTAGATAGCATTCATAGCTTTAGCCTCAACAATTTGGTTTTCCCTATCGAATGTTGTCCATTTTTCTTTGGATTTTAGTTTGAGATAGTTGTACCATTTTCAAGTACTATCCATTCAAGTGGTGGCACATCTCCTCTTTCAACTATATCCCACATCATGATCAAAAGATCTCAGAAAGTAGTGCATTATAGACTTCCAGTATGCATAATTTGATCCATCAAATACTGGAGGTCTAGAGGCCGATGAGCTCTCTCCTTCGGTCATATTCCCAACTTTAGTCAATATCACTCTCTGCGGTGAAGCCCTTAAAGAGAGACCCGCTCTAATACTAATTGAAATTATGGTAATGACTGCTTTAGTTGAAGTAGGAATATGCCAATATGTCCTAGAGGGAGGTGAATAGGACTTTTATAAAAATTTTGTGGTTTATTTTAAATCCTATCAAACTTGCCTGAGTAGATATGCATGAATCATGATTTCTTTAAAATAACTCCAATGGCTTCCAAGCCAATTAGAGGATCCAATCACAAAACTGATTTAATGATAAACATGATGCAATTCAGAGTTTATGATCAATGTAACTATGCGTGTGGTGTGATCAAATATGAAAGCATTTAATGAAATCACACAAGTAATCAAAGACAAACTTTAATCACAAACATAGTCATTTTTATAGTGGTTTGACTACTTATCTACTCCACTCCTGGCAGATGCACTCAACCCATGGGTGTGTCGAATTTCACTAAGGAAGTTTCACAATTGGTTCACCTCAAACCGGAGGTTTTAAATCAGGTTCACCTCTAACCAGTACAACCTACACCTAGACTGATAGTTTATGCCCTCATGAGCAAGGTTCAATGCATAGCACCCGATTTTAGGCACACTGGACAAGGATCCACATAAGGAACCTCTCACGTTTATGCTCTCACGATCAAGGGTCAACACAATGCACCCACTTTTAGGCACACTAGTCAAGGACCTTCTACAAGGCCCTAACTATTTATGCTCTCCACAGAGCAAGGGTCAACACAATGCACCCACCATGTACACAATCGTTGGAGGCCTCCTAGAGGACTTACAATGGGTGAGAAACACCTTAGATCTAATCCTACAAAGGAATGATCATAAGGGTCCTCTAGACTCTAATAACTTACATATAAGCGGATGAGTCCCTTTTAGCTCGTTGTTGAAGATCTCCTCCTTTGTTGATGAAGAGTTTTCTACTTCCTTGAACTGCAACTCATAAGATGTACCAATGCATGGTGATGGGTTGGGTCAAGGTTGTAATGGAATCCTACTCTATTGAAAGTTTTCCTATAGGGAAAATAGAGTGATTCCAATCATTTATCCATTTAAGGCATTCTAGCTTAATGATTTTCCACTAAGGTGGTAGATGGAGGATCCTTGAATGCAGAAGTTCATTCCCCAATCCACTATATTGAATGTCAATGATGAGGGTGGATTAGAGGATGAACTTCCATGAGAGAAAGGGCTTTGGGTATATGATCTAAGGTTAAATACTCAAAATCACTCTCTTCTTTCTTTATCAGCAACTAAAGACAAGCTCTCTATATATAGGCAAAAAGTTTCAACAGATATAAAACGGTCACATTTATGATAGAGTTTGATATCATTAAGCAGTGTCGATATCATTGAGTATATACTTTCGATTATATCAACTGGCTGCTCGATGACACAAACTCAGATGTTAAATGCTTTTGAAACCTTTTGCCAGCTGGTCAAGGAAATCGAAGCCTGTGTCGATGTCATTGGATTTTGGACTCTGATTTTATCGATAAGAGGATCGATTCCTCGACATTTGAAAATGAGAGAGACATTGCCTTTGAAATATGTCAGGTCAAGGATATGATCGAGGTACACTTGATATCATTAAAATTTGAATGTCGATGATATTGATAGTCGTGTCGATGCATTGATAAATCCGAAGGATTTTCCAGTTAAGCCTGCTAGACAGTTTATGTCTATTTTCGATACAATCGACCCAGCCTCGATATCGATTCTATCGAGTGACCTCGACTATTACTTGAATATCGATTCTATCAAGTGACCCTCGATCTAAAATACCACCTGAAAATGTTGTTGAAAAACTGTGTCCAAGACCAATATCATCGAAGGCCTTCCGATATCATCGATTTTTGAATTCTGAGGATATCGAGGAGTACTTTGATATATCAAACATCTTTATGATTTTCTTTAGAAAAACAGGGACACAAACTCTCTGCTTTCGATTTTGTCGAGTCAACTTCGATAGACTCGAGATTCAAATTTTGATGATATCGATACAGCTATCGATACATTGATAATTCAATCTAGAAGTATATGCAGTTGTTGGACAACTTTTATCCTCATTTCGATAGTATCGATTGAGCATCGAGGACATTGACAATACTTCTCTATTATATCGATCAATATATCGATAAATCGACAGAGGTATAAAACTTAGAGATTTTCTAAAATTTTGAAAAAGTTTTTTAACCCAAAAACCCTATGATATTCTAATTAATTTTAAGGGTTTAAAATACATGGTGTTTTCGGACATGAGATGTGAGGCTTAAATTTACCAGTGGCGAGTTCGGGCACACATCTGATTGAGGCAAACGGCTGATTAATCTTCCTATGGAGCTTCTCTCTATAGCTGACTCAACACTCACACTAATTAACAAACCAGGGCACTTTCAATCTCTCCCTTTGTCAATTACGTGACAAAATACCAAAACACCTAGAACAACTTCTATACTGACACACCCTAAATTGTGTGTACATGAACTTTACACAATTATACAATGCTATCTAGTTCATATACGCAAATATTCAGAAGCTGTTCCTCCTAACTGCAAACTCACCCTATCTTGATGCGGATGCTCCCCCTAACACCTCTATCACCATTCACAAACAAATATACACAATTTTTCCATCGGGGTGTTTGATATGTTCTCCCCCTTTTTGTCAGTCATTGGCAAAGATATAATAGTTGATATTTAATTGAAGTTGAAGTAATTGGAAGAACAAAGTGCAGGGCATAAGAACAATAGATGGATGTAATAGAAACATCTCATTTTCAGCAGCCATGTATGCATGGACATTATGTAGATTAAAATGTCACATTCACACATATCATAAACTAGATAAACCAAGGGATCTTAAAACATAAGCATGGAAGTAAATAAGAGTGAAGGATAACCAGCCATATCTAAAATGATACATATATGTATGTATATATACTGCCCAAGATTGGCAGTAGTATGATCATTCATCCCAAACCAAAATAACATTCAACCCATCCATGGGTACGCAAAAAAATGTGACCCTCATTCAGAGGATATCACACAAACTTGTCAAGCTATGCAAGTTAGTAATTCATCACAAGAATGCAAATATGAGCGAAGGACATTCAAAAAGATAGTTAAGTCCTAGGCGTTCCATAGAGACTCTAGATTTGTGATGAAGAAAAGAGCGTACTACAGACAATGAAGGCCTTTACTACGCAGGTAGGGAATTCAGAATCTGTTGCATAACATGTTGTAGAGTCACCAACATGTTTTTGGTCTCCAATAGACAGACTTCATAGTCATCCAGCCATTTCATCATGTAAGATTGTTTATCAAGAAAATCTTGTACAGTTTCTCGTTTTGTGACAGCATGAATGATCTTGATAGAGACAAGGCTGTGCACAGGATTATCCTTGCATGAGGATGGATCGATTCTTCCACCACGAAACACATTGTCAATGATATGTAGGTTGCAGATGTCTTCGTAGTTGAAACAGGCACACGAATGTGGGAGATCATTAGTAGGAGGCAACCCAAATTGACATGAAAGTTTAGACATAAGACACCGAAAGGGAAGTGTAGTGATGGATTCTTCTGTAGATGCATGGATTAACTGTTATAAGATGAGAGTGGGTAGACACACTGGAATACCCAGATGAACCTCATACAGAATATTAAGAATGTATGGAGAAAGCTTGTTACCGGAGACTTCACAACGATAAACATTAGTACTAAAAATACTGTGAAGAATTTTATATTCAGGATTGAGATCCTTACCATGAAGAACATTCTTTACATTTCTGGGTATTGTAGCACCATTATAGAGCGCTTGAGTAACTTCTCCCCATACACCAAGACCATTCATATTTCATTTTGAAGTAGGTATCATAGTGACTTCTACACCAATCAGACGACTTATCAAATTAGGAGTGATGTGCTTGGTCCTATTTATGACCGCGACTGAAATGATTGAAGGATCATTTTCAACATTATAAATTAAGTTCCGAAAATGATGCATAAGATTATGCTGAAATCCTCCACCAAAATTCATGATATTTCCCCACTAAATCCATTCTAAGAGATCGATGATCCCAAATGGTTCAATGCACTTCCTTTGAACTATTCGTTCTGCCACAAAGTTTAAGTTGAAAAGTGAAGATAAGCCAGTTACATTTTTCTTACCTTTCTTGATCTCTGTTGAGGAATGTTGCCAGTCCTTTCGGCGGTATCTCCTACTGTGTCATAGTCAATTGGAAGGGGGTGTTGTCTTATCTACCCGATTGTTGGGCTATAAGCTAGGTTAAGTTTGACCAGCTCGCAAATGGGTCCGCTATCGACGAGCCGAATAAGTATTAGCATATTATAGGTGGGTAGTGAGGTCTCTTCCGCTCGCTGGGCTATGTGGCTATGGAAGCGGCAGTTAGTTTGGAGTGTATTTGACCCCAGTGATTTTTCAGAGAGGAACTGTACTAATACATGGACTTAATATGAGGACTGGCATGATCGCATTGCATATTGCATATGACATTTGATTATATAGGCCCGACATCGCATAGCCCTGGTATGGCTGATAACATTATGCTTGGTGTAGCATAGCCTCCGGATGGTTAATGACACTCCTGCCTTGTATTGCATAGCCTTGTTACGGATGGTGGTATTCATGGTCTTTCCAACATATTCTGCATACTCTAATATCGCATACTTGACAACTGTTTCACACACACTTACACCACTCTCCAAGATTTTTATAAGCTTATGCACGATTGATGTGTGTAGGTGACACTAGGCAGTAGCTGAGCACGAGCCGAAGCGTGTCGCGGAGATTTTGGAGTTTTATTATAGCCAATGTATTTTCCCTTTATACGCCTTATATTGTTAGAGTTTTTATTCTTAGTGGATTTTGTGATGATGTTCCTGTAGTTATTATTTGTGGGTTATGATCTTGGTTATGCTCATTAAGAAATAGACTTGTGTTATAAAAATTCTCCTTGTAGTATCGCAGGATCGGAACCTAGTATATGGGTGCCATGAGCCAAGATTGGGGTATTACGAAGGATGTTAGCGTAGGATTCGGCGATCAAAAATTTTGTGAGCCTAGTTTTCGAGTTTGGAGTATGATAAAAAGCCACAACTTTGTTAAACATAAGACGTAGACAAACAACTTAAGTTCATGACAGTTTTTAAGGGCATTCTCACAACTCATGCCCTCACCTTGTGATCTCAAGTTGAATTATTCAAGAAGTGATCTCCGTGATTTGTTATGCGATGAACATCAAAAGCACTAATACGAGCGTATTTCTATAGTTTCTTGTTTAGCGGCCCACTAACAAGCGATCTAGATTTGTTTTGGTTAATTTAGGTATTTTTGGAATAAAATTAACCAATGAGATTTCTTTACAGGACGCTTAGGATTTTGATTAACTAACTTCACACTGTAACCTCACAATAAGCGAAAATGGTGATTCAACCCCAATCATCTTGAATCATTGATCTTAGGCTAAAAGGGTGGCTAAGTTAATGTAGTTTAGGTGTGTGGAAAAATTAAAATTTATACCATTAGTTATCTTAGATTTAGATATATCTTTACTAAGTTGCAATTATCTTCATTAATCAGCAGTGGGTCGACTAGATATGGGCCCTAGATAAATAAATTACGAGGATAAGCTTAATATTTAGGTGATCAGGTGTATTTAATAGGTTTTTAAGGGTATGTAATTGAATTTGTATGGTTCAATTTATCTATAAAGGCTTTATTCTAAGTTTAATCGAGGTATAATACTTAGAGATAGGTTATTCATATATAAGTTTTTAAGAATTCCAAGCGTGGACATGCATATATGCCCATATTTATTTAAAGCTCTAATAGTGATGCCTGGGGATTTCTAGAACCCTAGTAGGTGAGAATTTGGGGTGTTACATGTGAATTCATCCAAAGTTGGTGACCATTATGACAATTTGATTCAGTTGATGCTTTCTTGTGTGCCAATGACCAGTTCTTCCCTGTTTTATTATGATTTTTGGCTTACGTTTGGTTGCTGATGTCCCTAATTTTACCCCAGAACATCCTTTTATTGAATTTATGGTAGATGAAGGCCCAACACTCGTGCTTAGGTTTCAAGAATTTAAACTCTTGAGGTCCTAGCACACCATCCAGGCCTTTCCCTTATCTTTAGTTCAACATTTTAGAGGACCTGTTGTGCTCTTAGTGAGTTCATCTTTCCTGGTCGACGATGGAGTCAGGCTCATAGCCTTGTTGGCCATAATGATTGATAGCACATTGGGAATCGCTTCAGTAGGAATGGGTAACTTTTCGATTTAAGTCACCAATGGTTAGGCTCTAAGGTGTTGACTGTCTTGTTTGGACGTGTGGGGAACTACTTTTGAGTGCTTTTTCCTCAGGACATTCGATTGTCGCAATGTTGGAATGGATTATGTTGATGGCGACCGTCTCTGGGGTAGAAGTGACATCGATCTTCATTACCTTTCCTTCAATCCTAGAGAACTTGAGAGGATCTTTATCAATGTTTTCTTGTAGTAGTTTTCTAAAAATAAGACCATTCTTAATAAACTAATTCCTAGTGCCATGCTATTTATAGTAAACTCCCTTTTTGAGTTCCTTGGCTGAGGGAATTTTCTAGTGAGCGATAAGCTTTATGAACTGTCTCTCTAACAACATATTGAATATCTCCTCGGTCTTAATGATGTCAAATGTATACCGCCTGGCAGCCTTGGGTTTACCCTTTCTTGGATCTACCATGTTCGAGGCTGTGCACACGACATTTTTTAAGGATGAGCATTCAGATGGTCATGTACCAGTTATCTTGGCCACAACCAACTCATAACATGCTTCATAATCCTCTCCTAAGCACACAAACACTATTTCCATGAGGGGCAATTAATAATTAAGGTCCGGATAAAAGGTGCCCTTGGATGTGTTCATTTGTTTTTGCTCATCCTAGAGGATTCGCTCATACCTAGTGGCCCTGGTTAATAACTCAAACATGACTACAAAATATACACCCTCGAACTTTTTATGAACCTCGAAACCCATGCTTTCTAAGACCAACTTGGTGAACTCAACCTTAGGTATAATGATTGGGCAGTGGTTTCTGATGCCCTTTAATTGGGTAATAATTTTCTCGGCCGACTCTTCTAAAAATTGCCTTAGCATGAAAAGGTCAAACATAGATACTTTTGGCTCAATACAGTTGAACTATATATGAAAATTTTCCTCCATCTTAGTCTAGGTTTGGATCGAATTAGCTAGACTGTTTATGTACCATGTGAAAGTAGTCCTTGACAAATAAATCATGAACAACCTAAGCCTTAGGAATTATTATGAGGCTTCACCATATTGCATGGTGAAATGGCCAATGTGTTCGATCGTAAAGGTTTCACCATTCTTTGAGAAAATGGTGAATTTGGGAAACCTGAAGCCTCTTGGAAACTCATAATTTAAGTTGAGTGACTCATGATAGGGCTTTCTATAGTTTTCTCGAACAATTCGTCAACCATTCAGCTAAACTTCTATAACACCTGAAACTTTTCAATACCCGAGTATTGAAAGTTCTCGAGTGTTACTAGGAAATTTAATGTAATACCTACATGTACGACAACAATCTAACTATCCTAGCCTTACATCCATTCCCTAACATGAATCTAACCATTTGGAATATCCTTCATTCATAGATCAAGTAATCTGACCATTGGTTTTAAGATAAGATCCTCCATCATGTGATTTAACGTATGTACCTTTCCTTAAATGAGTTGGTAAATAACTCCTCCTCTATAATGATCTAGATATGAGTCCATTTGTAAGAATTGTTTATAAAGGTGCATACAACCCCGTAGAACCCTTAAATTTCACAAAACTCTTAGATCAACAATAATTATGAAAATGCCATTAACCTAGACACCTGAATTCTAAATCACTTAGTTCCCATGATCCGATTCATGTAAAACCTTATATCAAGCCTAATCATCATAAATTAGCTGTACATATCAAATTTTAACCCTTAGATCATTGTACAAGTGGCCCAAATTGATAAACCAACCTGTAACTGTTGATTTTGGGTCCACTTGATCTCTGGCCGTACACCCATTTTGGGCCCAACCCCTTAAATTAGACAAAGAGACGAATGGATGATGTAGATGCATCAAAAGAACACCATTGAGGGCCCCACAAGTGGTCCCCATGTGCACGGTACGTGTGCACTAGCGATGCACCGAACTAGATATCAGGTTAAACCTAATTTGACCTGATATAACCCCAAATAAAGAAAGGAACCTTTCTTCCTTCCTCATCTGACGGACGATCGTCCGTTAGGATGAGTTGTGGCCCACCGCGATCATCCATCCAGATGATCTGAACCGTCCATCAATTTCGGGAACTCATTCCAAACAAAACCATGTCGCCCCTACACCTTCATGCAAACACATGTGCCCACAATGGTAATCGCAAGTGGTTAAGATATCGTTTGCAACGTAATTAGACAGCTCTATTTGAAGACTTTGTGGCCTACCATCAGCGACCCCTTGTAACATCTGGACCATCCATCTTGTAAACGGGTCAAATCTGACCAAACCCCAATACTTACATGCCAAACCCTATCGAGCAACCTAAACAGAATTATGTCCGCAAAACGCTCCCACAAATAATGCCAAAAAGCTAAACCAGATTCAAACACCGCTGCGTAAGGAGACTCAAGAAAGTTGTCTGGGTTCAATCGAGACCATCCAAAACTAAGGAGAAGGGCATCTGACCCTCTCCACATCGATTAAAAGAAGAATCTGGAAGGAGGGACACTAATCTATCTATTGATACGCAAGTAGGAAATTGCGTAAGTCATGCTGCATAGGATCTTTACACACTGAAACTCTTACTGCATAAACCAGATTACGCAGAAGAGATGTTGGGTTCAGACAACCTATAAAACAGGGCTTGCTATTCACAAGAAAGAAAAATAAGGGAGGAAAGAAAGAAAGAAAGAAAAGAAAATAAAAAAAGGACAGGAAAGAAAGAAAAGGAAAGAAAAGAAGGTAGAATGTTCAGCAACGTTGAACACCCACAATTCAGCAATCTGCTGATTCACTAAGGTAGGCCACGCCTAACCTTCTCATTTTATACTTCTCTCCTTTCTTCCCATATCTTGATCAAGTTGATTAAACCAGCTAGGTCAAAATGAATCTAACCATTTAAAAGTTGTTAAAGACTAGAATAAGGATTTAATCCTTCGACGCATACCTACCTTCGAGGATGAAACAACAATAAAGGTGAGGGTTTTATCCTTTAAGCTTACTTTGATTTAATTGATGTTAATTATCCTAGCTTTTCATGTTTACATATTACTGAGAGTTATCATTTCATTTGATTGATTTATTACCATAATTTATTTACCCTTAGAGAAGTATGATATTACGAGTGACCTTTCTGAATTTACATGATGGTTTTATCCCTTAGGCTTGCATTAATTTAAATTGTTATATTTATCTTTCCTTTAACATGCATTCATGTTACCATGAATTCTCCCTACAATTATATGGCTTACCATCAATTATTTGCCCTTTTGGGTTACAGTATAATGTTGATTACAAGTGATCTTTATGAATTTATGTAGGGCGATGCATACAAGACTTGCAACTTTGCTAATTTTGTTGAGTTAACGTTGCTACTCATTTATTGAGTTGGCCTTTGCCACTCTTCTCTTTATTGAGTTGGTCATTACGAATTTTTTCTTTATTGAATTGGCCATTGCCACTCCCCTTTGTTGAGTTAGCCATTGTTACTCTCCTCTATATTATGTTGGCCATTGTCACTCTTCTCTTTATGTTATCGACCTTGTGCTATTTACTTTTAAGGGGCTTGGGCATGAGACTTGTTATTCCAAAACTCCTATGATTTAGTATACATTATCTATTGATGCAAGTGATAAGTTAAGATGTATCACAACTAGTGATTCAAATATTCTATCATGGACGTTATGTGCTCTGGGTAAAGACCCTCTTAGTTGACACGAAATTCCATAGGTTTTGGGTAGTGCACAAATTGATGTGTGTAATTCGCAAATACAATATCATATCACTTTCGACATTAGATGTCACAAATAGTTGCTCTATGAACAAATCCTATCTCGTAATTCATCTAACTCATCTGTTGTACCGCCTTAAGGCATTCTCGTAAATCCGCGGTAGCATTGGCCATGCCAGCGAATATTCGTAGTTATGGGATGCGGGTCTAGTCAAATTTTCTATGAATTGTATTTCACATTATGATGATTATTATGTATGATGAGCCACAATACTTTTCTAGTGCAACGCCTCGAAAAAAATCCGTACAAAGACCCGAGTAACAACTCGGTCAGAAATCACCTAGGATTAATTCCTTTTGAAATCAAGCGTAAGTTAACTAGCGTTATGCTAGATTAGCTGTGAAATTGTCCCTGATCGCTTTAAATACGTTTTACAAGATCCAAAACTTGTAGAAGCAATGACCCTATAATACCCTGAAACCTAAGATCAAACTCTAAACTAGTTTGCTCTCAGGAACCCTTTGGAACTTTGTATTGGATCTAGACCACACGTCGAGAGTCCGATATCTACAATCTCAGACCATTAGGACCGCTTAGATGGACTTGACAATCGTTTCGAAAATCAAGCCCAACCGATGTTCTGAGGCTATTTCATTGAGCCTGGAAAAAGGAGTGTGAGAAAGAGTGAAATTCATTAAAAATTAAACGAGATTTAAATAAATCTGGCACGTTTTGCTTGCGAGTTAAGTATAAGCATTCAGACCGTCGGAATCTGACCCAAATACACCCTCAGAACAGGGAACATTTCTCACTCAGGTCAGCGTACTTGGAATCCTCGATCGAGTCTCCATAACCGCTGAACTGAAACTGGTCCGCCACGTGCGATCTGGGAACACTACCGGACTGAAAACTTGATGTGAGATGGATCCAGTATCCATGAGCTTAAGTCCGACCGCATTCGGTCAGGGGACCTCCTGAAATGCTCTTTTGGATCGAAAAAGACCCAATTTGGTTATAACCCAAGTATACCTTGGTTCTAAGTCTAAATGGGTGAGTTTCTAATCTATTTAAGAACCTTAAACCCACTCATATCTCTCCCATCGGAATTTGTAAGAAACCCTAGAAAGAGAAGAGAGAGAAAGAGAGAGATTGTGAGAGAGTTGTGAGAGAAACTTCCTGTCGCTGTTCCAGCTTCTACACGTGTTTGATCACTGCATTCAAATCACTTTCCCAATGATTCCAACTCATTTTTAGGTAAGAAAACCCTAACCTCTACCTATTTTAGGGATTTCATAGATACAATTAGCGAAGTAGATGATTCATCTTGTGATATAGGTCCTCATATCGCCGTTGACGAAGCGTAGACTTTTTATTCGAATCAATACGCGTCTACGATGAAAGGTGAGGATTTTAGATGCTTCGATTGACTATTTTTAAATATTTCAATGTCGTTTAATAGTATATTATCAACAAGAACATCGTTTAACATGTAGAACATGCTGTCCATTTTCCATTTCGACTGCGTACGGAGAATATGAGATTTAGGATATTTTAGGCATTTGTAGGAAATACTGTATGCGCCTGTATTTTACTGAATGATTTCCATGTGTATTTGTTGTATTAAGATATTAGATATGCGTGTATGATCTGTTTGGCGAAGAGATTCGCCCTAATACACACTTTGGGTCGACATACGCTATGTGGACAAAAGTGTGTAGACTAAGTGTTTGTATAAATGATTGTATTAGTATGTATTGAGCTAATGTTGTTGTAGGTTAGCTTTGAGAATAAATTCTCAATTAATATGATCATGTATATGATTTCCTCCATGTTGTTATATGAATTGGTTTCCTCATATATGTGAAATGCCTGTGTTTGATTGAATTGCTTATGTTATATGTTATAACATGTTGCTATCATGCTTGGATTACATGTATTTCATTTCTGTCATTTTCACATGATCACTGTGGTAGAATTACAAGTGCTTGGGGCTTTATCCTAGTCCAGGCAGTCGGTAATAGATTCAAACTCGTGATTGGCTTCTATTTGCCACGAAGGACGCGTCGATGAACGCTAGTCGTGCTTTAGGTTGGCGGCAGTGGTTAGGCCACACGAGGTGTTTTATGTACTTCATGTTGTTCAGCTTGAGGTGCGCTCGTACTAGTCGAGCCCGTCAAGTAACCCGATTGGCCATTATATGTTCACCCTATATTGGTCATAACTGCTTGAACCTAAGGTACTGAACCTACCAGTGGAACCCCTGATAACCATGGTACCTTGATCCATAAAGACTCATGAGCCGGGCATGGTGGTATGCGACACCGTGGTCGAGCTGTCGGCCTACGCTGGGGCCACAAAACTCCCCGTAGAGACTAGTGAGCACCTTAGACTCGTGAGACGATTGTGGTGGTATGGGACATTACATTCGAGCTGTCGGCCTACACTGATTGGCGACGAGCCCTTTGTAGTGACCTCGAGTGTATTCTGAGTTTACGTGAGGCGACGACCCTTCCATAGAAACGAGAGTATACTAGTCCTGTATTGATAAGGTGATGGGGGAGCGGTGCAACGAGTGTGAGCAACAGCCCTGACAGCCCTTGTAGTGACCTATAAATATAACATCGTATGAGACTAGTAGGAGTGATGACCCTAGACAAGATCTGTGTTGGGATTGATATAAGGAAGGTACCTTATTTTCCAATACTGTTGTATGAAAGGACTAATAATAACTCGGTAATCATTTTCACATTGCACTGCATGTGCTTGGAAGATGTGGAGCACTAAGGGAAGAAAGCATGCTGCGGACGTAAGATGGTGTCGCATGAGGGAGTATGTTAGTGAGGGCATCTATCATGTCATTTCATGCTTGCATTAACAACAGTCTCTAGGAATGTCTAATTGATTACTTTACTATTATCGCGTGATTGATTTGATAACATGCTAATCTTTGCTCTATGATTTCACTGAGTTGATCACTCACTCCCACGTTATGGGACGGTGTTTGCAACACCTACCAGACTCTGTCTTAGATGCACGTTGTGAGGAGATTCAGGAGCTGGAGCAGGACTTCTACGAGGACCAAGATGAGTTCTCGTTTATGCAGTTCTCTGACGGCTTTGCTTAGGTGGCCTGGATCGGCGGGACTTGCTAGTTGGACCATATGACATTTTAATTTTTAGTTTATTATATGTATTTGTGACTTAGAGATGTATTCATACTTTGGAGACAGTTCGAGATTATTTTATTTTCCATACAGTGATATATATATTCTTCAGTCTTCGCTTGCATTTTATCACTAGATCTGGAGTATGAATTGTAGTTTTGGTATAATCTTACTCCTATAAATGCTCTAACTCAGATAACATTGAATCATAATCATATTTGTTGCGTAAGTGATGGTCTGAAACTTGGGAGTCCGGTTTCTACACGACCCCCAATTTTCAGGGTGTTACAAGTTGGTGTCAGAGCATGATTTGGATTAAACCAGACCTGGGTTATTGGTCATGCGACGTACGCTGTCGCCCCTTTGACTTAGGTGGGTGCGAGGAAAACATAGAAACACTCATAGGGTCCCAGTCTTGCCAATTGGCAAAGTTCACGCAAATTGATCATTTTAATCGAGTCTGTGTGCATCCGTGGTCGCATGAAATGACCTTGAACCACTTATAGTTCATGTGTGGATGGGTCTAGACCACTCCGGACCCAATCCCAGCTATTAAAAATTGTTAAATGCGAATATACGTCGAATAGTGCCCGAAATGACCCGAAATAGTGTGAAACGAAGTCGTGGGCCAGCCCACGCTTATCTAGGATGATCCAGGGTAGGACCCACATATTTTTGGGGACCCCAGGGTAGGAGGGCCTCACCAAAATGACGAGGCATCGTCGATCAACATAGTGACAGGCGAGGACCTCGCCGTATAGTGGGCCCCACTCACATTAGGCGTCGGGCTGAAGCACTTTGGGGGTTAGGGTACCCCCTAGGTGTGGGCCATCCCTTAAAACACCTCTAAACACCTACCTCCTTCATAAAAACCCTTCCCAAGCTCTCCCTTCTCCACGTTTTTGCTGTCCTCCCTCTCAAATCCCATTTCAAATCACCTCAATCCCATTTTCTGCTACAACCAATTTCCCTCCATCATCCACAGCCGTACGCACCTCCTTCACTCTCCATTTTTATCTGTTGGAGCTCTCTCATCCTCCATTTGAGGCTAGAAATTGTGTATGCCTCCATCCCAACCCATTTCACTCCTTTCTCTTTACAAACCCAGCATTTGGGGGCCTGTTTCACTCCTCTATAGGGCCTAGATTTGTGCCAACCCACTAGGTCAGCCATTTCTTTCCATTTTCTCCATTTTTCATGGCTTTTTAAGAGGCTATTTTAGCCTTTTTCTCCTTTTCTACCATCCTCTCTCTCATGAGAAAGAGGAAGACCACCACTGACGAAGCTGGGCCTAGTCGCCCTTCGCGTTTAATGAAGCCAAGAGGTGGCGCCGCTAGTTCAAGCGCCGCCGTAAGTCCAAGTGCTGCTCGTGAGTTTCAGACGAAGCGGGATTCGATCCCCGATCTCCTGCTGGAAGGACTTGGTTGGCGCAACAACCTCATGGGGTTTATGAGGGCCGGAGGGTCCTTTTTGAAGCTCAGGTAGATGGGAGACTCTTTAGAGAATATCAGTTGTTCGAGCTCCTAGAACAAGCACAGCGGGGTTCGCTATTTGATGCTAGACAACGTTCTAATTCAAGCACGGTCTGGGCCTTCTTTGCCAACATTCAAGAGGCTACGCTGGAGCCCTTACAGTTCTAGGTCTTATGTGGAGTAGATCTGTGGGCCACAGTTGATGTCAGGTTGATATCTCGGCTTCTGAATGTGCCCCTTGGCGATGTGCATCCAAGCGCTAAGAATCTGAATAGCATGCGTGAAAGGGATCGTCGCACATGTGCCCTGTGTGGCTGACTGGTTGAGTGGCAGCCAAATTGGAGTCTTCTTGCATCCCATATGTCAGATGACTTTCATTTCCTCCACCATATTTTCACATTCAACGTCTACCCCAGGTGGAGTAACCGTAGTGAATGTACGCGCCTCACCCCAGGTGGAGTAACCGTAGTGAATGTACGCGCCTCATGGTGGACTTCTTGTATCTGGTGGGGCAGAGAACAAACCTGTGTGTGCCTTCGTTCGTGTTGCAACAGATAGTTCAGGTTGTTCGCTCGAGGAGGAAGACTGAGTCGCTCCCATACGGCCGACTCATATGCAAGATTGCGTGCGAGTTTGGTTATGGCCTTGGTGGGGAGATGCCGGTGCCAGTTCATCATATTAATGAAGCTACCCTCAATCAGATGGAAATCGGGCCACGGCAACGCCAAGCTCGACTTGAGGAGAGCGAAGATGAGACTGAGAGTGAAGAAGAAGACAGTGAAGAAGAAGCCGGGGCTGAGATCCGAGAAGAGGAACAAGAAGAGGAAGAACCAGAGGCCCAAAACACAGATGAGAGCTCCCCTCCTGCGGTGCCAGGGCAGGCTTCTGGTCAGGCTCCATTGGATGCTCGCAAAGCTCACCTGGAGGAGGATCATGCTGCCCTACGTCAAGGCCAGGTTGCATTATGACAGGACATCATAGACCTGCGGGGTTTTGTGAAGAGCAAGTTCAAGAAGGTGACCCGCATCTTGAAATCTATCCTGTGTTGCCTGTAGGATAAGGGTGCCCCTCCTCCATCGCCAGACTCGGACGAGTGATTAGCTTTCAGACGTTTGTTGGTCCTAGTTAGTTTGTTTCCTGCTTTTTGTGTGTGAGCATGAGAAGGCTTAGTAGTTAGCTTATATTGCAGTTGTAGCTTTGTTTGACTTAGTTTTCCATGTGTTTCTTATCATGATGCATGTAAAGATTTATCTCTTGTATTGTGACAATTTTGATTAAATAAAATGCATGGAGTTTCTTCGGCTTGTTATGTGAATGATTGTGTGGTGGTGTATATGTGCTATTGTTGAAACTAACTGGGTTGCACCCTATTTTGAATATAGAGAATGCCGCCTAAGACTACTCGGAGCACAACACGACTTACACTGGGTGAGCCTACGGATCGGGTTCCTCCCCAGAGTGATGATCATACGGACCCTACTGTGAGCCCAATTTCTGAGACTACACCTGAGTCTCATCCTTCTACAGGTCCTACAGTCGGACCACCACCTTTCACACCACCAGTTAGAGAGCAGTATCGTGCGTCTTCCTCGACGCAGTATGTGCCTCAGTCTGCTCCACCTCCTGATAGGTTTATGCAGTTGATGATCATGATACACCAGCAGCATCATCAACTTTTGATGACTATTGTAGGGGCCTTATCCCAGGGTGGCAGTGTGGTTCCACCTGCGCCATATGTGCATCCAACTGAGGATGCTGGGACTTCAACTCAGGATGAGGATATGGCTCATCCTGCACCATCTGCTTATCCTACGGGGAACACTGCTGATACACGGGGCCTACTTGAGCGATTCCAGCGCTTGCGGCCTCCTACTTTTATGGGTTCTCATAGACCCGAGGAGGCCGACTATTGGCTAGACCGTGTTTCGAAGATACTGAGGATGTTGCACTGCTTGGAGTCTGAGCAGGTTGAGTTGGCCATGTTCATGTTCGAGCGAGAGGCCAGCCTATGATGGGATAGCGTATTACGGACGGTTGCTGCTGGCCACATCTAGACTTGGGCAGCATTTGAGTTCCATTTTCATGAGAAATACTATCCCCAGACCTACAGGCACGAGAGGGAGAATGAGTTTTTACGCCTCAGGCAGGGAGGCATGACAGTTACAGAGTATGAGCATCGGTTTACAGAGTTGGGCAGATACGTCCTGACAATATTTGCTGATGAGCAGATGCGCATACGACAATTTTCTGAGGGCTTGCGACCTGACATTCGGTCGAAGATGTGCTGTGTCAGCATACCCTCCTATGCAGAGCTGATACACATGTCTATGCGGGCAGAGCAGGATGTGGATCGTTTGACACGATCTCATGGCCCTATTGTTGCTAGGCCACGACCAGATACGCAGGACAGGCCATTTCTTGGCAAGAGGCCTCGCCTCGACCCTCCTCCTAGGGCTACAGCTCTAGTACTTCCGATGAGGTGCCCCGGTGTGACATGTACTTATTGTGAGAGATCGGGTCACACTATAGAGAGCTGCTTTGCTCGGATGAGGGATACCTGGTTTTCGCCATCACAGAAGATCGACCATCCTCATCCACTGGCATTATTTGTTCCATCCTTAAGGTCAGCTCCTGCGCATCCTTCCTTCAGGCCTCCAGTGCCTCAGTTCAGGCCGCCTCAACGGCCCATGGTACCGTAGCCGAACTGTCCACAGCAGGCTCGGGTACATGCATTGACAGTAGAGGCATCCGAGACAGAGACTGTCTAGCCCTTGGCCTTTGAGGTCACAACCCACATTGGAGGTACTCCTATACTTGTGATGGTGGATACAGGATCCATGATTTCATTGATATTGCATTCCGTAGTCAAGCGCCTTGGGCTACCGACTATACGGATGGATGGGGTGTGAGTTCTTACAATGCACGAGACCTTTTCTGATGTCACCATGATGTGTGAGGGTTGTTTGGTGGATCTAGGGGGCAGGACGATGGCTCTTTACCTTGTCGTCGACCCCTCTCTCTATTATCTAGACGTCATTCTTGGCATAGATTGGCTGACTGCAGGGAGGGCTGAGATTGACTGCAAGATCCGTATAGTGAGTCTACGAGCCGGAGGGCACGCCCTTTTCATTTCCAGTGTAGGTTAATCTCCCCTTCCGAATACTTAGCTACGCTTCCTTATTGCGGGACGTTGATGCCCCGACACTTGAGCACACGCCAGTAGTCTATGATTATGGGGATCTGTTCAGGAAGATTCTTGGTTTACCACCTCAGCGAGACATCGATTTTACTATCGACCTTGTACCGGTTCGACACCCGTCTCACTGCGATGTATCGCATGACACCATGTGAGATGGAGGAGTTGAGGAAACAGATTGATGATCTGTTGGAGGTTGGCTTTATACGACCGAGTGTGTCTCCTTGGGGAGCACTGGTACTATTTGTGATGAAGAAGGATGGTTCGCTGCGATTATGTATTGACTATCGCAGGCTGAACCAGATTACGGTGAAGAATATATATCCCTTGCCCAGGATAGAGACTTGTTTGATCAGCTGAGAGGAGCGCAGTACTTCTCGAAGATTGATCTACAGTCAGGGTATCACCAGTTACGCGTTAGGGATGAGGACGTGCAGAAGACAACTTTCAGGATCAGGTTGTGTCCTTATGCAGAAGGATAGGGTGATTTCGTATGCCTCGAGACAATTAAGGAAGCACGAGGAGAATTACCCTACACACGACCTTAAGTTGGCAGCCATCATTTTCGCATTGAAGCTCTGGAGACATTACCTCTACGGAGAGGTGTTCTAGCTCTTTTGCAACCACAAGAGCCTCAAGTACATATTCACGCAACGGGACCTGAATATGAGGCAGCGGGGATGGATGGAGACTTTGAAGGACTTTAAGTTCGAAGTCTCCTACCATCTGGGCAAGGCGAACCTTGTGGCTGATGCATTGAGCCGCAAGAAGGCGATAGAGTTTGCGGCTCCGCTGATGGTTTCCAAGTGGGACACGGTTGAGTTTTTATGATATTTTGAGCAGAAACTCACTATAGAGGAGCCATTTGAGTTCATCGCACACGTTCAGGTGCGACCTCTTATCGATGACAGAGTCATCGTGGCGCAGTGGGATGATGTGAGTGTGACTGAGATTCGAGAGTAGGCCAGTAATGATGCAGACGCCGAGTGGCGAGTTGGAACGGATGGGGGCTTATGTTATCGTGGCCACCTATGCGTCCCAGATATCCCCGACTTGAGACTAGAGATTCTCGAGGCTGCGCACAGTTCCAGACTTGCGATGCATCCGGGCAGTACAAAGATGTATCGCAACGTGAAGAGGACCTATTGGTGGGATGGTATGAAGACCCACATCGCAGAGTTCGTGTCCCGTTGTCTCACTTGCCAGCAGGTGAAGGTAGAGCATCGTCGACCTCCTGGTCTCCTTCAGCCTATGCCTATAGTTGAGTGGAAGTGGGAATTTATTTTCATGGATTTCATTTCAGGACTGCCGAAGACGAGGAAGGGACATGATTCTATTTGGGTGATCGTCGACCGTTTGACGAAGTTGGCGCACTTCCTACCGATCAGAGTCACGAACTCTGCAGAAGAGTTAGCCAGGATGTATATCAGAGAGATAGTGCGTCTGCATAGAGTTCCCTTAGAAATCGTGTCGGACAGAGACACGCGCTTTACTTCTATTTTCTAGACTCGCATCTAGGAAGCTATGGGTGTGAAGTTGAAGTTCAGTACTGCCTTCCACCCACAGACAGACGGACAGACAGAGCGGGTGAACCAGATTTTAGATGACATTTTGTGGGCTTGCGTGTTGGATTTCAAAGACAGTTGGGATGATTGTCTTCCATATGCGGAGTTCGCGTACAACAACAGTTTTCAGACGAGTATCGGTATGACACCTTACGAGGCCTTATATGGGTGACCTTGCTGAGTACAGCATTGCTAGGCAGAGGTCGGTGAGCGCAGATTGATTGGCCCAGAGATAGTGCAAGCAACATCGGAGAAGATTAATATCATCAGACGTCGGCTTCTTACAGCGCAAAGCAAACAGAAGAGTTATGCTGATACGAGACAGCGCCCGCTAGAGTTCGCGGTTGGAGATCACGTGTTTTTAAGACTTTTCCCTATGAAGGGAGTCCTTCGGTTTAGGAAGAAGGGGAAGCTAGCACCGTGATTCATTAGCCCATTACAGATTCTTGATCGTGTGGGTACAGTGGCTTATCGTCTGGCTTTGACTATGCCTCTCGCGAGTGTACACAACGTATTTCATGTTTCTATGCTGAAGAAATACGTTCCTGATCCTTTCCATGTCATTAGATGGGAGCAGGTGTAGTTAGGTGAGGATGTTACATATATACTGCGACCAGCAAGCTTGTGAAGGTGTTATGGACGCATCACACCGAAGAAGAGGCTACTTGGGTGATGGAAGCCGAGATCAGAAAGAGCTACCCACAGCTTCTCGAGGAGTACGAAAAGGTACACATTTCGAAGACACAATTTATTGTTAAGGGGGGTAGATTGTAACGCCTCGAAAAAAATCCGTACAGAGACCCGAGTACCAACTCGGTCAGAAATCACCTAGGATTAATTCCTTTCGAAATCAAGCGTAAGTTAACTAGCTATGCTAGATTAGCTGTGAAATTGTCCCTGATCGCTTTAAATAAGTTCTGCAAGACCCAAAACTTGTAGAAGCAATGACCCTATAATACCTTGAAACCTAGGATCAAACTCTAGACCAGTTTACTCTCAGGAACCCTTTGGAACTTTGTATTGGATCTAGACCGCGTGTCGAGAGTCCGATATCTACAATCTCAGACCATTAGGACCGCTTAGCTGGACTTGACAATCCTTTCGAAAATCAAGCCCAACCGATGTTCTGAGGCTATTTCATTGAGCCTGGAGCAAGGAGTGTGAGAAAGAGTGAAATTCATTAAAAATTAAATGAGATTTGAATAAATCTGGCACGTTTCACTTGCGGGTTAAGTATAAGCATTCAGACCGTCGGAATCTGAACCAAATACACCCTCGGATCAGGGAACATTTCTCACTCAGGTCAGTGTACTTGAAATCCTCGATCGAGTCTCCATGACCGCTGAACTAAAACTGGTCCACCACGTGCGATCTGGGAACACTACCAGACTGAAAACTTGATGTGAGCTGGATCAATACGCGTTTACGGTGAAAGGTGAGGATTTTAGATGCTTCGATTGAATGTTTTCAAAGCTTTCATAGTCGTTTAATAGCAGATTATCGACAAGAACGTCGTTTGACATGTAAAACATGCTGTCCGTTGTCCATTTCGACTGCATATGGAGAATATGAGATTTAGGGTATTTTAGGCATTTGTAAGAAATACTGTATACGCCTATATTTTGCTGAAATGATTGCCATGTGTATTTATCGTGTTATGATATTAGATATGCGTGTATGTTCTGTTTGATAAAGAGATTCGCCCTAATGTGCACTTTGGGTCGACATACGCTATGTGGACAAAAGTGTGTAGACTAAGTGTTTGTATAAATGATTGTATTAGTATGTATTGAGCTAATGTTGTTGTAGGTTAGCTTTGAGAATAAATTCTCAATTAATATGATTATGTATATGATTTCCTCATGTTGTTATATGAATTGGTTTCCTCATATATGTGAAATGCCTGTGTTTGATTGAATTGCTTATGTTATATGTTATAACATGTTGTTATCATGCTTAGATTACATGTATTTCATTTCTGTCATTTTCACATGATCACTGTGGTAGAATTACAAGTGCTTGGGGCTATATCCTAGTCTAGGCAGTCGGTAATAGATTCAAACTCGTGGTTGGCTTCTATTTGCCACGAAGGACGCGTCGACGAACGTAAGTCGTGCTTTGGGTTGGCGGCAGTGGTTAGGCCACACGAGGGGTTTTATGCACTTCATGTCGTTCAGCTTGAGGTGCGCTCGTACTAGTCGAGCCTGTCAAGTAACCCGACTGGACATTGTATGTTCACCTTGTATTGGTCATAACTGCTTGAACCTAAGGTATTGAACCTACCAGTGGAACCCCTGATAACTATGGTACCTTGATCCATAAAGACTCATGAGTCGGGCATGGTGGTGTAGGACACCGTGGTCTAGCTGTCGGCCTACGCTGGGGCCACAAACCTCCCCGTAGTGACCAGTGAGCACCTTAGACTCGTGAGCCGATTGTGGTGGTATGGGACACTACATTCAAGCTGTCGGCCTACACTGATTGGTGACGAGCCCTTTGTAGTGACCTCGAGCGTATTCTGATCTACGTGAGGCGACGACCCTTCCATAGCAACGAGAGTACACTAGGCCTGTATTGATAAGGTGATGGGGGAGCGGTGCAATGAGTGCGAGCAACAGCCCTGGAAGCCCTTGCAGCGACCTATAAATATAACATCGTATGAGACTACTAGGAGTGACGACCCTAGACAGGATCTGTGTTGGGATTGATATAAGGAAGGTACCTTAGTTTTCCAATACTGCTGTATGAAAGGACTAATAATAACTCAGTAATCATTTTCACATCGTACTGCATGTGCCTGGAAGATGTGGAGCACTGAGGGAAGAAAGCATGCTGCGGACGTAAGATGGTGTCGCATGAGGGAGTATGTCGGTGAGGGCATCCATCATGTCATTCCATGCTTGCATTAACAACAGTCTTTAGGAATGTCTGATTGATTGGTTTACTATTATCGCGTGATTGATTTGATAACATGCTAATCTTTGCTCTATGATTCCACTGAGTTGATCACTCACTCCCATGTTACGGGACGGTGTTTGCAACACCTACCAGACTGTCTTAGATGCAGGTTGTGAGGAGATCCAGGAGCTGGAACCGGACTTCTACGAGGACCAGGACGAGTTCTCATTTATGCAGTTCTCTGACGGCTTTGCTTAGGTGGCTTGGATCGGTGGGACTTGCTAGTTGGGCCATATGACATTTTGATTTTTGGTTTATTATATGTATTTGTGACTCAGAGATGTATTCATACTTTGGAGACGGTTCGAGATTATTTTGTTTTCCATATAGTGATATATATATTCTTCAGTCTTTCCCTTGCATTTTATCACTGGATCTGGAGTATGAATTGCAGTTTTGGTATAATCTTACTCATGTAAATGCTCTAACTCAGACAACATTGAATCATAATCATATTTATTGCATAAGCGATAGTCTGGAACTCGGGAGTCGGGTTTCTACACGACCCTCAATTTTCAGGGTGTTATAGTTAGGCATGCATCTTATGTAGGTTGTTTATACATACTGATACTTCTCCTAGTAGTTGAGTACGTGACATATCAAAACACTTATATTTCTTTCATGAATCTCTTGAATCATTGTTAATATTAAAGGATAACCATCATAACCATCACTATGAGTAAGGCATTGACCCTTTATCCGTACAGATGATGCAAGTGATGTGCAAATCAAAGACCCAGAGGGTACAATCTCTCTATCGAAGATATGCTGAAAGAATAAGAAGTTTGATTTATGATTTAGTTTTATACTTCCATTGTGAACTTGATAAATGTAATAAGCTCCCATTGGGAGGGTATTTGATTATTCTTTTATTCTGATGAAATAATCAATACAGTTAATTTTATTCTCATGAATGTATCTGGATGTGATCCAAATAAATAATAATAATAATAATAAGGTTCTATTTTTAAAGCATCCAATTTAAGCATTATTAACACCCATCTTTCACGAGCATGAGTACGAACTCTGGCCGTAAAAACTAGGGATGTTACAACTCCGTATTCCTAGATGAGCTATATAATATCGTTCCGGTCGAGAAGACATTTCGAGCCTGGGGGATCTTCCCGATCTGGATATGTTGACGAATGGTCAAGGTTCAGGCCTTGTTGGGATAGGCATGGTGTAACACCCCAGTTTTCAGAACCTGAGTATGCAACTCGCATTCCAAAAACCCAGTAGTTAATTGATGATAATGATAACCATTAAGTGAATCAAAGTGCAAATGGCGGAAATGAAAACATAACATAGATGTGATCCAAAGATGGGAATAATATTTTGACCCACTCAGCTGGGGGGTAATTACATAACCTCCAGTTTCTCAAATTCCAAATGTACTGGAATACAATTATAGGGCTAATCTACTGGTTCAACTCAAAATAGGCGGCCGTCTCCTACTCCGGCTCCTCATCATAGAGCTCCTCCTCGACCGCCACCGCTTCCAAGTCTATCGCGTACTCGTCATCTCCTATACCTGCATCCTCTATACGGTTGAACATTGATGAATGAGTGGACAACTCAGTGTGATCTCCCCTCAAGATTACACACTACCACCCTAAACAAGGAATAACATAAAAACATG
Source organism: Magnolia kwangsiensis (assembly GCA_037074715.1). Lineage (NCBI taxonomy): Eukaryota > Viridiplantae > Streptophyta > Magnoliopsida > Magnoliales > Magnoliaceae > Magnolia > Magnolia kwangsiensis. Next base: position 100,962,775 of record CM073577.1, on the reverse strand, counting down.
CGAACAATCCAGAACACAATATATGCAGTCTTATTAAATGCATGAATGCAATCATCGGCCCAGGTAAAACATTCAAATGGCCTATGCCTTGGGTAAAACATCCAGACAGATATGTACGTATGGTGATGATGTATACTGTTGTGCCCCGGGTAAAATGCCCAGACAGGCAATTAAGTATGTCACGTACAACAACAATAGATGTTGGTATGTGCAATGCATGCATGGTTTAACCAACCCATTATTAGTCTAATTGCAACCAGCCAATTTAAATGAGCTCACGGTCATTAAGGAGAGCACATGGCCCAGCGTAGGCCAATGGATCGGGCATAGTGCCCCATGACCACCATCCCTGACCCATGAGGCTACCACCTTAGGGTGCATGTAGTAACCATTGACACATGGTCAATCAGTTTCGCTAAAAGGGGCCACTACGATATGCTGACTTGGAATAAATTATCAAATTTGTCAAGTACAATGATTAAAACATGATAGCATGTATGATTTAAAGCCAAGTAAATGACAGTATTTGTAAATATTGAAAGGTTCATTCCATAGTCAGATAAGAGGAACCGCATATGGATAGTAAACCCCAGAATAAATTTTCACAATCCACAACCTCTATGTTAGGGGTCTACTGATGTCACAACTAGTCTAGTTACACCCTAAGCACAGACTCTCCTTTGTTAGGATTTTCCATGGAGGGCTTTCAGCAATATATGTGTCATAGTAACATATATCTTAACATGAATAGGGAATAAAGAACAATACATATATTTCTATCAAAACACACTAACTGAGTTAACATAAGATACATGACATGAATGGTTGGATTATTTACCTAGGCAGTTCAAAGTATATAATCAAGAGTCTAAATGACATTAAGCATGGGAATCATTTTGTTAAATAGATAGGTTAAGTGAATGCGGTCCATTTCCACACACAATTTATCATTAGTCTAACTAACCATTAAAATTAACAAAACTACTATTTATGATCTAGTTAGGGATGAAAACCTAAAGGGGAGGAAAACCATCACTAGACAAAGCGTAGAGTGCTTCTATATACAAGTTTTCTTGAGAAGATAGTGAATTTACACCACTCACATTACTCCCTATACAAATTCATTTACAATGAGTCACAAAGTTTAATACATGAGGATTTGCGGAGGGTTGGAAGGCCCTAAATCAAGGTTGTTTGGGTTGTAACCAAGGGTGATCAAGCCCACCAAATACATGCCCCTTATTTCATGTTAACTGGGTCCAATCAGGGCCCACTTCTGCTACATCAAACCATCCAAAATTGGGCCATGGTGGGCCCTGTTTGGCCTGAGCACAGTAACCCACGTGCTGCATACCCAGCCTATAGGCGTTAATGTGGGGCCTACCCTGTTACAGCACAATTGAGCCTAATGTTAGGTGAGGCCCACAAGTGTTGTGGTTCAGCCCACAAGGAAGTGAGGCCCATAGTATTCATGGTTAGGCCCACAGAGATGTGGTGAGGCCCACAGTGCTTTGAATATGGTGCGGCCCACCCTGCTTTGAGCATGGTGAGGCCCTCCTGTTTCAATACAAGGTGGCGCTCACTTGCGTCTCATGTGGCCCAGTCTAGGGATTCATGTCAAGCCCAGTGTTTTGTATGGTGAGGCCCACCCGGTTTGGTAGTGGGGTGTGGCCCATTTGGGCTTCCCACCAGGTGCGGCCCACTGAGATTTTAATCTCATGCGAGACCCATAGTTGTCGGATGGCGTGGCCAACAGAGGATGTCATGGGCCCCACCCAGATGTGATTACATGGCCCGATGGGGCCGTTCTCAGTCCGGCTGAGAGCCGCTTCCATGCAGTTCGGCCGACCCCCTATCCAGAGAGGATCCAATTGCTGTACAGATCCTCGCACAACTCCAAGGCCCACCTGGAGCCTACCTTTTACGTCAACCCTAGCCTCGATTTTGGGCATTAGCTGACCTAATTTTATCCTAAGACAGAGCTGTAGATAGGCCTACAACAAGCCATGAAATACGACCATTCCTTGGCCAGGTCTCAGCTCAAAACAGTGCCTCGGTTCTACCCAATTTTGGCCTGACACATGGCCATTGTTTAGCCGGGTCTTGGCCCAAAACAGGTGCTACAATTGGGTCAGATTTTAGCCCAGGACAAAGCCATTGATCGGCTCAGCTTTGGTCCAAAACAGGGACCCTTTTCAAGATGATTTCTTAGTCCATCCCACAGCCATTGTTTGGCCTGGGCCCAGACTGAAACAGAGTCATTTTCCAGCCTTGTTTTGGGCATGATCACAACCATTACGTGGCTTAATTCCCACCCTAACTAAGACCACCATTCAAGCCTATTGACTTCCTAAAACCCGGCCATTGTTTAGCCAGTTCCAGCTCAAAATAAAGGCACTAAATGGGCAGATGGAAGGTCTATTTTTCAGCTCCAACAAAGCCATCATATGGCCTGATTAAAGGTCTGCTTCATGGCCTTATAGAGGCCTGATATCTTTCATGACTTTAGTCCAAAACACAGGCATTCTTTGACCTAGTTTGTGGACCGAAATGGCTGTACTGAGAGAGGTACGTGATCCTACAAATGTTGGAGATCGGATCAGGGAGATGTTAACTGAGTTCTACCACCTGACACTCAGTTGTGGCTCAACCCGAACGACCTTATCTTACCACTGACTCGACTTAGTCTAAATGGCTGGGTCGACTCAGTGCAAAACCAAGATCCACCACGCTCGGTCTCACCTTCCTCCCTCACTCTTCTTCCTCTCTCTCTCTCTCTCTCTCTCTCTCTTTCTCTCTCTCTCTCTCTCTCTCTCTCTCTCGCCAGTCCAAATCTTGAGAGCTACAGGACCTCATTTATAGCAAGGAAAGGGAGGTTTCAATGATCAGATTTCCATGCTGCCAATGGATGGTCGCGATATCGCCAATCCCTGTCTTTCCCAGAGAGGAAGGTCTTCTCTCCCTCTCTCCTTCAACACGCCTTGCGTGGCCATTTTTGGCAAAAGGAAGAGCATGCCTTCAACGGGAAAATGGACGGATGGGATTGCATGATCGGACTGATCGTTAGCCATCCAACAAATTTCATTATGGTCCCACCCCTCGGATACCTTCCACGTGTATCGCCTTGGATGGCTTTAACCCATCTCTCTCGTCCATTTACAAGGGGTTGAATGGCTATAGGTTTTTGTTAAGTTGGGCCCTCCAGAGGATTTGAATGGATCAAATGGCTAGGAAAGTGGCCATGGTGGGCCACTTAGAGGTCCGAAGATCATCAGTTTTGAGTTTAAAAATAGCTGGAGAGAAAACATCTCTCACATTTTCGAATGAGGCTCGGTCAAAGGTCATTTGACTAAGCCCATCATCCCAATGTAAGCCGTGTACACATGAATGAGGTGCACATGCACTCCGTGAGAGGGCCCATCGTGATGGTTGTGACAAATCCATTCTGTCCATTTTTCTTGGGACCTAGGAATAGGGGTCCCGGTCCATTTTGATGCGGGGTCGAGGGCCATTTTCTTTGGGCTATTATCAGCCCGTATGATGCGATTTGTTGATCAGGTGGGCCTGATACTAGTTTTCAACAGTTAATATAAGGTATTGGTTATGATGAAGGCTTGGTTTGTCACTAACTAACTCTCAAGTGCTGGTGACAAGTGTGTTATACCAGTATTAATCGACACAATGGATTTAATCTAGAGTGTTCGGATAGCCTCACCTTCTTGACTATCGTAGGGTGCGTTCTAGCTCCTTGATACCCTGATAGATGGCCTTAATGTTAGCTAGAAGTCCCATCCTATACATGTTAGAATTTTAAGTAGCCTAGTATTTTAGGCTTGGTTAATGCAGGTTTTAAGATAAGGTAACACCCGTGTACCAGAGGTATGGGTGTTAAAGTCTAACCCCCTAAAAGAAAATTTCATCCTCGAAATTACCTGCGATATGCCACTGAATAGGTGACAGTACTTTTCCCTAACTTCTGCTTCTCGCTCCCACGTCGCTTCTTCTTCCCTGTGATGCGACTAAAGAACCTTGACTAGAGGTATAGTCTTCGTCCGCAAGATAAGGATAGGTTCTTCGGTGTAAGAGGCGTTATCTGTCAGCTCTATCTGATCTGAGCTAACGATGTGCAACTCGTCTGGGGTATACTTCTTTTGCATGGACACATGGAAGACATTGTGAATACCGGACAACGCAGTGGGTAACGTAAAGCGGTATGCTACAGCTCCCACACGATCCAGGACCTCCAATGGCCCAATGAAATATGGTGCTAACTTCCCCTTTTATTTGAACCTCATTAGACCCTTCATAAGCGACACTTTTATATATACATGGTGGCCAATCACAAACTCCAGGTCGCGTCGTCGATTATTTGCATAGCTCTTCTATCTGCTTTGGGCGGTACGCAGACATTTTCTGACCACATCAATAACCTGAGTAGTAGCCTGAACCAACTCAGGACCTAACAAGCTCCTTTCTCTGATTTCTGCCCAGTACTGAGGGGCTCAGCAAGGTAACCATTGAGAGCCTCATGCGATGTCATAGCTATTCTGGACTGGAAATTGTTATTGTACCCAAATTCTGTCAATGCCAGGTGATCGTCCCAGTTGCCCTGAAAGTCTAGGACGCATGCTCTTAGCATATCCTCTAAGATCTGGTTCACACTTTCAGTTTGCCCGTCTGTCTGAGGATGAAATGTCGTATTGAACCTTAGTTCTATACCCATCTCTTCTTGTAACCTCTTCCAAAAGGCAGAAGTAAACCTGGAGTCTCGATCTGATATGATTTCTCGCTGAACTCCGTAGGTTCGCATGACTTCTCGGATGTATTACTTTGCCAATTTATTGTGGAGTCTTTCGTGAAGATCGGGATGAATTTGGCAGTCTTTTTCAACCTGTCGACAATGACCCAGATCGAGTCGTGCTTCTTCTGTGTCCTAGGAAGACTACGTATAAAGTCCATAGAAATGTTGTCCCATTTCCATTCATCAAGAGTTAGTGGCTGAAGGAGGTCAACACGCTTGCGATGCTCAGCCTTGATCTTCTGGCACACCATGCATTTCACCACAAAGTCGATGATGTCCCTCTTCATATTTCTCCACCAGTACCGCCTTTTAATGTTGTTGTACATCTTAGTACTCCCTGGGTGGATACCTAACTTGGAATGGTGGGCTTCTACCATTATTTCCATCCTCAATTCGGCGTGGTTTAAAATGCATAATTTTCCTTGATATCGAAGATCGTCGTCACTACCAACCCTCCAGTTAGGCATCTCTTCATTCTTACACCTTTCTTTCATCTTGACAAGCCATTCATCCTGGTCTTGTGCAGAGATCGCGTGTCAGACCAGGGTTGGCTCTATAGCCAATAGAGCCACGTAGGCATTAGGTTCATCAAGGGTGAGCTGGATATCGAAGTCTTGTATAAATTCCATCATCTCCCACTCCTTGGTCAGCAGAGTGGCCACCAGCTCATGCTTCTTCTTTCTACTCAAAGCATCGGCCACGGAGTTTACCTTGATATGGTAGTATGAGATATCAAAGTGTAAATCCTTAAGAGCCTCCATCCACCGACGCTAGTGCATATTCAAATCTTTCTATGTGAAGATGAATTTCAGGCCCTTATGGTCACAAAATAGCTAAAACTCTTCTTTGTATAAGTAATGCCTCCATATCTTTAAGGCAAAAATCACGGCTACCAATCCTAGGTCGTGAGTCGGGTAGTTCTCCTCATGCTTCTTCAATTGGCAAGAGGCGTAAGCGATCACCTTGTCGTTTTGCATTAGAACGCAACTGAGGCCCAACTTCAAGGCATCGGTATAAACTATGAAGTTTTCCTCTTCTTGTGGGAGAGTGAGGACCGACGCAGATGTTAATCTCATCTTCAACTCCTGGAACAACACTTTCACATTCTCGTCCCATGTGAATTGGGCATTCTTCTTTATCAGTCGAGGGAGAAGTCACGCAATTTTGGAGAATTAATTGATAAAGCATCTGTAGTACCCTACCATACCAAGAAAACTTCAAACTTCGATCACTATAGTGGATTACTCCCACTTAGATACTGCTTCTACTTTAGCCGGATCAATTGCTATACCTTCTACCTTTACCACATGACTGAAAAAATTCAATTCCTTCTCCCAAAACTCACATTTGGACAACTTAGCATATAGTTGGTTATCCTTTAGCTTACTTTAGACTGTATGCAGATGTTGTTCATGCTCCTCTTGGCTTTTGAAGTAGACGAAGATGTCATCAATGAACATGATTATGAACCGGTCTAGGTAAGGGCATGAAAACTTGGTTCATCGGGTCCATAAAAACTGCCGGAGCATTTGTGAGACCGAAAGACATCACCAGGAACTTGTAGTGCCCATAACAAGTCCTAAAGGCCGTCTTCGAGATGTCCTCATTCCTGATCCTCAACTGGTGATATCTCAAACATAGGTCTATTTTGGAGAAGTACTTAGGATCCTTTAACTGATAAAATAGGTCGTTGATACGTGGTAGGGGATATTTGTTCTTGATCGTTGCATTGTTCAGTTTTTATACTCTATACAGAGACACATTGACCCATCCTTCTTCTTAACAAAGAGGACCGATGCTCCCCAAAGAGAAACGTTGGGACGGATAAAACCCTGAGCTAGAAGATCATTAATCTGACTCCTCAACTCCTTCATCTCACAAGGAGGCATGCGAAATGGAGGGAGTGATATAGGAGTAGTCCCTGGCTTGAGGTCAATGCAGAAGTCTATTCCCTTCTAGGGGGTAGCCTTGGTATTTCTTGAAATACTTCGGGGAAATCTCGGACTACCAGTATCTGTCTGATTATGACTTCCGCTAACTTAGCTTCCTCTAAAGTCTGTAAGCTCTCAAATTCTTGGCATCTGCCCCTCCCTTTCAAAGTGAAAGAGGCCTGCCCTGGGATGGATATGGTCACTATTTTGTCACAACAATCTATGACCGCACACATAAATGTGAGGCAGTCCATCCCAAAGATGATGTCAAACTGCCTGATAGGCATGATAATTTGGTCCACAGTAACCTTGCGATTTGCGAGTGTGATGGGACATGCTCTGCATACCATATCGGTTTCCATAAACTTGCCTATAGGGGATGTTACAACTAAGGGAACATACATCCTAGTGGTGTTCAATGCCAGTCTAGATGCAATAATAGAATCAATAAAGGATAGAGTTGCACCAGAATAAAAAAGAGTAGTACAGGGGTACCGTTAATGTGGGAAGTACCGTGGATGGTCTGCAAGGGGTCTTGTTCTACTTTCGTAGCGGTAACGGCGTACACCTTGCATGGGGAGCTTTCTACTGAGCTAGGGGCTCCTGTCTAGGCTGCTGAGGCCTGGGCGATGCCCTTGCTGCCGCTTGGTTCTGTGGTGGTCGGTTCATCCAGGGAAAAATACCCTGATCTCGCATCCTCTGAAAGCAATTCTGAGTGTTGTGGTTTGCCTTTCCATAGTAACTACATCCTCCACAAGGTGGCAAAGGTGGCGTTTGCACAAATAGCAGTCTAGATATCCCTCTAAGGATCGGCGAAGCAAGAGGTGCTTGCCTCCGCCTAACCGGGGTGTCTCGTGCAGGAAGGCAGGAGCGAATGGCACGCTCAAAATCTTTTTCCACCCGCATCGTCTTATCCACCAGTTCTGGAAATTCTACGAAATCTCAGGTGCACAACAAGGATTGTATCCCAGGCTTTAGCCCTTCCTTGAACTTCTCTAGCTTATACTGCTTGTCTGCGAGGGCCTTAGGTAAATACTGAGACAACTTGTCAAATTTTTTCACGTACTACGTGACCGCAAGGTTTCCTTACTCCAGCTTTTGGAATTGTGCAATCTTTTCACTTTGGCAGGACCGCGAAAAGTATTTCCCTAGGAATTTTATCCTAAAGCCAGCCCAAGTCAAGGCATATCTAGTTAGCACACTTCTCTCTATGTTGCTCCACCAGTTTTCTACCTCACCCTCGAGTAGATATATGACTAAGGTGACCATCTAAGAGTCAGTGCATTCTAAAGGCCCCATAATATCTGCGTGTACATCCGCTGAGGGCTCTGCCGAAGGGGTTAGCCTCCCGAAGTACTACGAGGTCATCCTAGAAGTAACTCTCTGAGGGGAGGGAGAGTCACCTACCACCTCAGACCTCATATCCTCGTTTGCTACTCCAGGCGGAAGGCCTAGCGTGTAGACTGGGCTACGCTTCCACTGGCACTCTGTCAACAGGATGGGGTGGATGTCGACCATGTTGGTCTGACGGGATGGCGTTACTAGTGGCATGACTTCCTGCGAGATTAGATTTTCGTGGTTCAGGAAATAGAAGGGAGAAGAACGGTTCCTAGCCAGTAGAAAGCATTACAAGGGTCAAAGAGCTTGACAATTGCATGGCGATGGAGTTCATCCTCCAATTAGCATTTTTGGTTTGGATTTTCAAGGGGACTAAGGTTTTTATTTCTAAATTTGTTATTTCCTAGGGGATTCTAGGTGATTCATATACTAAATCCTTCCTAACTAGTAGGAATCTCTTCATAAGCTCAAATATTCATTATTGCTAATGCCTAAGGGGCATAAGTGTTATTGCTTCTATGTTCATTCATCCTAACTATTCTTCTAAGGGGAAGTTTCTAAGTTTTGCCTAAGTTAATCTCTTAAGGTTCGTATGTTGGTCCCACAACCGGGCTGTCTCATACTCTGATTTAATGCCAACTTATAACGCCCCTATTTTCAAAAACTAAGTACGCGACTCGCATTCCAAAAACCCAAGAGTTAACTAAATGATAACCATTAAGAGAATCAAAGTGTAAATGGTGAAAATGAAAGCATAGCATAAATGTGATCCAAAGATAGGAACAAATTCTGGCCCACTCAGATGGGGCCCAATTACATAACCTCAAGTTTCTCAAACTTCAAATGTACTGAAATAAAATTAAAGGGCTAATCTACTGGTTCAGCCCAAAATAGGTAGCCGCCTCCTGCTACGGCTCCTCATCATAGAGATCCTCCTCGACCGCCACCGCCTCCAAGTCTGTCGCGTACTCATCGGCTCCTATACTTGTATCCTCTATACGGTTGAACATTGATGAATGAGTAGCTAGCTCAGTGTGATCTCTCCTCAAGATTACACACCGCCGCCCTAAACAAGGAATAACATAAAAATATATCGACAATCTAGAACAAAGTATATGCAGTCTTGTTAAATGTATGAATGCATGAATGCAATCATCGGCCCGAGTAAAACATCCAGACGGCCTGTGCCTCGGGTAAAACATCCAGACATAAAAGTACGTATGATGACGATGTATACTGGTGTAACCCGAGTAAAATGTCTAAACAGGCAATTAAGTATGTCACGTACAACAGCAATAAATGTTGGTCTGTGCTTGCATGCATGGTTTAACCAATCCATTATTAGTCCAATTGTAACAGCCAATTTAAATGAGCTCACGATCACTACGGGGAGCACATGGCCCAGAGTAGGCCAATGGATTAGGCATTATGTTGTATGACCACCATCCTCGGCTCATAAGGATACTACCTTAGGGTGTGTGTAGTACCCACTAACACGTGGTCAATCAGTTCCGCTAAAAGGGGCCACTACAATATGCTGACTTGGAATGAATTATCGATTTTATTAAGTACAACGATTAAAGCATGATGGCATGTATGATTTAAAGATGAGTAAACAACGGTATTTATAAATATTACAAGGTTCATTCCATAGTCAGATAGGAGGAACCACATATGGATAGTAAATACTAGAATTAATTGCCACAATCCACAACCTCCACGTTAGGGGTCTACTGACGTCACAACTAGTCTAGTTATACCCCAAGTATGGACTCTCCTTTGATAGGACTTTCCATGGAGAGCTTTTAGTAATATGTGTGTCACAACAACATCGATCTTATTATGAATAGGGAATAAGGAACAATACATATATTTCTATCAAAACACACTAACTGAGTTAACATAAGATACATGAAATGAATGGTTAGATTACTTACCTAGGCGGTGCAGAGTATATAACCAAGAGTCTAAATGATAGTAAGCATGGGAATCATTTTGTTAAGTAGATAGGTCAAGTGAATGCAGTCCATTTCCACACATAATTTATCATTAGTCTAACTAGCCATTAAAATTAACAAAACTATTATTTATGGTCTAGTTAGGGATTGAAAGCTTAAGGGGAGGAAAATCATCACCAGACAAAGCGCAGAGTGCTTCTAGATGCAAGTTTTCTTGAGAAGATAGAGAATTTACACCACTCATATAACTCCCTGTACAAATTCATTTACAATGAGTCACAAAACTTAATACATGAGGATTGGTGGAGAGTTGGAAGGCCCTAAATCAAGGTTGTTTGGGCTGCAACCAAGGGCGATCAAGCCTACTAAACACATGCCCCTATTTCAATGTAAACTGGGCCCAATTAGGGCCCACTTCTGCTACATCCAACCGTCCAAAATTGGGCCATTGTGGGCCCTGTTTGGCCTAAGCACAACAGCCCTCGTGCTGCATACCCAACATATATATGCTTTAGTGTGGGGCCTGCCGTGTTGTAGCACACTTGAGCCCTATGCTATGTTCGGCCCACAAGTGTTGTGGTTCAGCCCACTAGGAAGTGAGGCCCACAGTATTCATGGTGAGGCCCACAGAGATGTGGTGAGGCCCATAGTGCTTTGAATGTGTTGCGGCCCACCCTACTTTGAGCATGGTGTGGCCCACCTGTTTCAAAACAAGGTGCGGCTCACCAGCGTCTCATGTGGCCCAGTCCAGGGATTCATGTGAAGCCCACTATTATGTATGGTGAGGCCCACTCGATTTGGTAGTGTGGTGTAGCCCGTTTGGGCTTCCCACCAGGTGCGACCCACTAACATTTAAATCTCAGGCGGAACCTATAGCTGTCAGATGTCATGGCCTACAGAGGCTATCATGGGGCCCACCTATACATGATTATATTGCCCAATGGGACCGTTCTGAGTCTGGCTGAGAGCTGCTTCCATGCAGCCTGCCTGACCCCTTGTCCAGAGAGCGTCCAGTCACTTGATAGATCCTCGCACAACTCTAATGCCCACTTAGAGCCTACCTTCTACGTTAACCCTTGCCCCGATCTTGGCCATTGGCTGACCTAATTTCAGCCCAAGATAGAGCCGCAGATAGGCCTGCAGCAAGCCATGAAATACAACCATTCCTTGGCCAGCTCTTAGCTCAAAATAAAGCCTCAATTCTACCCAGTTTTGACTTAACACACGTCCATTGTTTGGCCAGGTCCTGGCCTGAAACGGGTGCTGCAGTTAGGTAAGATTTCAGCTGGGGAAAGAGCCATTGATTAGCTCAGCTTTGGTCTAAAACAGGGACCCTTTACAAGCTGGTTTCTTAGTCTGTCACACAACCATTACTTGGGTTGGGCCCGGACTAAAACAGAGTCATTTTCCAGCCTTATTTTAGGCATGATCACAGTCATTATGTGGCTGGTTTCCAGTCCTAACTACAGCCACCATTCAGGCCTATTGTCTGCCTGAAACCTTGCCATTGTTCGGTCGGTTCCAGCTTAAAATAGAGGTGATAAATGGGTTGACAGAGGGTCCATTTTTTATCTCTAACAAAGCCATCATATGGCCTTATTGAAGATCTACTTCATGGCCTTATAAAGGCCTGATATCTTCCATGACAGTCTAAAACACAGGCATTCCTTGGCCTGGTTTGTGTACCAAAATGGATGGACTAAGAGAGGTATATGGTCCTACAAATGTTGGAGATCAGAACAGGGTGATGTTACCGGAGTTCTGTCGCCTGACACTTAGATGTGGCTCAACCCGAACAGCCTTATCGTGTCACTGGCCTCCATTGGCTTGACTCAGTCTAAACGGTTGGGTCGACTGAATGTGGAAACAAGATCCACCATGCTCGGTCTCACCTTCCTCCCTCACTCTTCTTCCTCTCCTCTCTCTCTCTCTTGGTGGTCCGAATCCCGAGAGCTACAAGACCTCATTTATAACAAGGGAGAGGAGGCTTCAACGGTCAAATTTTCACACAGCTAATGGATGGCTGTGATCGCGCCATTCCCTATCTTTCCCAAAGAGGAAGGTCTTCTCTCCCTCTCTCCTTCCACAGGCCTTGCCTAGCCATTTTTGACAAAAGTAAGAGTGCATCTCCAAGGGGAAAATGGATGGATGGGATTGCACGATCGGACCGATCGTGAGCCGTCCAACAAATTTCATTGTGGTCCCACCCCTTGGATACTTTCCATGTGTAACGCCTCGGACGACTTTAACCCATCTCTTTCGTCCATTTTCAAGGGGTTGACCGGCTATAGGGTTTTGTTAAAAGTGGCCCCCCAGAAGATTTAAACGGATCAGATGGCTCGGAAAGTGACCATGGTGGGCCACTTAGAGGTCCGAAGATCATCAATTTTGAGTTTTAAAATGGCGGGAGAGGAATCATCTCTCACATTTTCAAATAAGGCTCAGTCAAGGTTCATTTGACTGAGCCCATCATTCCAGTGTAAGCCCTGTGCACATGCATGGGGTGCACATGCACTCTGTGAGAGGGCCCATCCTGATGGTTGTGACAAATCCATTCTGTCCATTTTTCTTGGGACTTAGGTATAGGGGTCCTAACCCATTTTATTGTGGGGTTGAGGCCCAGGTGGGCCGTTACCAACTTCTTTGGGCTATTATCGGCCCATATGATGCGATTTGTTGAACAAGTGGGACTGATACTAGTTTTCAACGGTTAATATAAGGTACTGGTTATGATGAAGGATTAGTTTGTCACTAACTCTCAACTGTTGGTGACAAATGTGTTATACCGGTATCAATCGGCATAATGGCTTTAATTTAGAGTGTTCGAATAGCCTCACCTTCTTGACTGTCGTAGGGCACGTTCTAGCTCATGGAGACCCTGATTAATAGCCTTAATGTTAGCTGGAAGTCCCATCCTGTACATGTCAAAATTTTAAGTCGCCTAGTATTTCTGGCTTGGTTGATGCAAGTTTTAAGATAAGGCAACACTCATGTACCAAAGGTACGGGGTGTTGCACATGGCCAATGATTGCCCCCTTAAGCATCCTTACTCTTAGGTAGCCATTGTGGACAAGAGGTGCAGTCGACGGTTGACACTCGAGCACCTTAGTCATGCGGTGTCTCAAGTAGAATGTAGGTGAGATTGAGGGGTGCCCCCTAAGCACTCCCTTGGGTGTCTCAATCCTATGACAGCCATTATGGAATAGAGGTGTGGACTAAGGTTCCCCCTAGGCACCTCTCTTATACATTGTCCCTGATGGATGGCCAAGGATACATGAGGTCCCCCTCCCCCCTCCCCTGTAACGCCCCAACTTTCAGAACCCGAGTTTTCCCTCAAGTGGTTCGCCCATATGGCCATATGGTAACAGTTGGGCCACTAGCTGCCCTCCAGATTTTTGCACCAACAAAGTATTGACTCATGGATGGATAATAACTCTATCAGTCTTGACACTCTAACTGGTCATATGACTGACCATCTGTAATGCCCCAACTTTCAGAACCCGAGTATTGGGCCGCTTTCCTAAGAGCCCGAGTGTTAATGATCAACTAATTGACAACATTGTAATATCAAAGTGTGATAGTATAACTAAGTGTAGATAATAACATAAAACCAAATATTAATATTTTGGTCCACCCAGTTGGGGACCTTAATTACAAAATTCATAAGTTCTAGTGTACCAAGACAAAATATAAGGGAAATATTACATCTACTGATTAAGTCCAAAATACTCAGCCGCTTCTTGCTACGGCTCATCTTCGTAGTATCCACCTGCCATGGCCTCAGGGCCTGAACTGCAATCGCCTCCAACTATACTAGGATACTTTGTACAATTGAATATTTGATGAATGAGTGGCTAACTTAGTGTGATTCCCCTCAAGATTATACACCACCACCTTAGCTAAGCATAGTTAAAAACAATAAAGCATTCAAAAAGGTACATGATATAGTCTTATTTAAATGCATAGATGTGTGAAAGCACATCAACCTGGGGATGCTCATCCAGTCGAGCTTGGGCTTGTCACCCATGCATATGACTAGTCACCAGTGCATCACATCATAATGACTAAGCCATCGTACATCACATATGTAGGTCGATAGTCAATGGTGTGGGAGCTAGCGAAACGATACCCCACTAAACTTGGGGGCACGTGCTATGACATCCAGAATTATTCACCTGTCATCGCTAGTATACTATGAATGCATGATTAGCCAAACCATTATTATTCTAATTACAACCAGCCAATTTAAGTAACTCAAGGGTCACTATAGGGGGATCATCACCCAGCGTAGGTCGACAGCTCAGGCATAGTGTCTCATTCCACCATCCCCTACTCATTAGGTTTCCCCATCTTAGGATGTTTAATGGATACCCATCGACTAGTGGCGAATCAAATTCAATAAGTGGGGATTAGTATCGCATGGGTATAGGCCATCGAAGCCACGTAGGGCAAATATCTAAATATGTGACAGATGTTAAATCCCAGTGATAAAAGGTTGCTCAAAATATTAAATCAAGACGGCAAAGGGGTCGGCAAGGTTAAATCAAAGTGATTAAAGTGGTCATTTTTAAGCTACTCAATCCATATGACCTATGGATGGTAAATCCCACATCTCTATTCCATGCCCCATATAAGCTCCAAATTGAGGGTTCATTTCTTACCACACTCCATTTTATTACATCCTAAGTATGGGTTCACATACACAAGAGGGATTATCCACTAGTAAGTGTAGTGAATATAAATCCATAAGTGACTTACAACAATTCATGTGAAATTATATAGTTATAGCATGGCAGACATATGTTAAGCATAATAATCATAATAGGTCATGATGTGAACTAACGATTAAAGTGAGAGTTATCATGTAAGTAACTATCGCATGCAATGATGATTCACAACTATCAACTATGAATCATATATAAATCATGTTTTAAGACTTCATAACTACGGTAAGAGGTCGCATACTGTGAGATAAAAATTATGATTCTAATAAAGACTATTACTTAAACTAATTTGGAAATGGAAAGCTTAAGGGGAAGAAGTCATCACCTTTGGACCTTGTTTGCTTGTTAATATTGTCACAAGGTGTGCACACTCCTAGGGCTGGATCTCTTCCTAAAGTTTCCAATTGTAGAGTTAGGTTCAAGTCTTATCTTGTATGTGGTTGAGGCCGCACTCACGAGTTGGGTTCGGGCTCTAGCCTTCATTGTCCAACTTAGGTAATGAGCGTTTTAAAATCTTTTCAAAGGGAGGGAGGATGGCTCACCCTCTTCCCTATGGTGAAGCGGTTGGGTCTAACCGACTTGAGTGGATCATCGACCCAAGCTAAAACCATTCGAGAGAGGGCATGTTGTTGTCCTATTTACAAGCCATGCTAATATGATAGGGATTTATCGAGTCATTGAGTTGACGAATGTGATGGGGTGAGTGGACTCGTCTAAGTCACCCGCCCAGTCCATCAATATGAAGTGAGCCATCTTAGGTGGGCATCTACTGATCTGGGTCAGTTCTTAGGATATGTTGGGTCAACCTAATCCAAGTTGACTCGGATTGAGTCATTTCCTATAGCCATTTTCTCCTACGACTAAGTGGCGAGACATCTCAGCTTAGGTTGGTGTAGCCCAAAACCTAGTTGAACCGTCAGTAGCGTGTGGGCCCATGAGTCATGGAAGACAACACTCCACTTGGAGTTAGTCCTTGGGTTGAGTTCAGACCTGACTCAGCCCAAAACTCACTGGACGGTCGAGTTGGCCGTGAATCTGATGGAACATTTCTTCCCCAACTTAGTTGTACCAGACTAGACTCTCCTCTCTACACTAAGTTGGTAGGATAGGCACTAGCTGAATTCTAGCCATGTTTCAAGGCGCCCCTGCCACACTTGCTGTCACGTTCGAGTCTCACCTAGCAAACGGTTTCATTCACGTTTGTAAGCTCCCGTAAACATGGTTTGTTGGATGGGGCTTAAATGGGCGGCTCATTTAGCTAAAATTTGGTGGGGTGTTGGGAGATTACCTGGACTATTCTAAGCACTCACTGAGTCGACTCGGTGTCACTGCAATGTCCTATCTAATGATAAACCTATGCATTTTGATTCTAACAATTAGAACCATATATGATTTAGCGAGTTGATACAAAAGATCGAATTATTTATACCATCACCTGATGGCAGTAGCTCAGACCCCTTGCCCAGTATCTAGACAGGGAGGTGGCTACAAGGAAGCATACATCCTGGTCTTAATGTGTCAACAACCCGGCAAGCTAGGAACCTCCAAACTCGATTTGACCAGCTGGTCGTGACAACGGCTAGGGCTCAACTATTATTTCTTTTCATTTCTCCTCCTTCCTTCTCTCCTCCCCTTCTGAAATTTCCTAGGACTTGGACCATAGAGCTAGTCCTAACTTGATTTGAATCAGACTGGCCTGGTTGACTCGGTGCAATGCGTCACTGAGTTCAGCCCCAATATTCGGATTCTTTCCCTCTCTCCTCTCTCATCTTTTCTCTCTTTTCTTTCCTAAAATGCTGGTGAGACTCCTGAGGTGATCCGGTCTTATTTATAGACATAGGTTAGCCCTAGTCGTTCCAGTGGACAACTGAGATTTGTGTGGCCCCGTTCACATTTTCTTCTCTTTTCTTATGTGCATGGGTCTGATTTGTTGTGAGGGATGGTTTTCCATCATTGTGGCCCAGTGAAAATGAAACTTTGATCTTAAAATGGGGCCCACATCACGATGGTGGGTCCTTAGGTTGGACGAGGAAGATGGTACCACTTGTAATGGCGTATTCTTGCTGACCAGTTAAAATGGCAATCCAATCCATCTAGATGGATTAGATGGGGTCTGTGATCAGTGTGGAGCCCACTCTCCAACTTGCATTTCATTTGAGTGCAATAACCCACGAGACATTCCACCTCCAAGGTCTTCTTGCGAGATGGGAGGCTTCTTTGAGGAAGTCATTGCTGCCCTACAGGGAATGGTAGAGATTGCTCCACGTGGCATGGCAGGAGGCCTGGATAGCGCCAGCGAGTTTTCCTTAATAGGAAACCTTCCAGCAACCTTTCTTCCTAATGGGAGGTTGTTCAAACTTCTCTAGCACTGGACGAAGGGCTAAGATTGGTGCTGGGAAGGACGAATGGGATTGCAAGTAATATCCATATGCGGATCGCCAGGCTGGCAACCGTACATGCATGCTTGCTTAGGCCCGTACGGATGATGTGGGATTGATCGTCCAAGGCTCCTCTATCGGATGATCATCCGGCTAATGGCTTGAAGTGGGCCACAACTCGTCCAGGGCGAGCGTCCTCCGTTTGAATTTTTTTCATTAAGGCGGGAAGTTAGACGAGAGGAAAAATCCCTCTCTATTATGGGTTCTATCAGGTCAAGCGTAGTTTGACCTGATACCAGGCTTGGTGCATGGCAGGTGCACACCTCTGGTGCACACGTGCCAAGTGCATGGGGCTCACAGTTATGTCTGTGAGAGATCCACTTCAACCATCATCTTTGGCGGCCACAATCAAGGCCCTTAATCAAAGATCGACCATATTTAAGGCTCAGGTGGGCCGCGTCATGCGAACTTTTGCCCTCTATAGCTGATTCTCGTTAATCTCGTGGCCTGATCAGCAAAGAAAATTGTTATTCAATGATCACACAAGACTCTAAGTATTAGTGGCAATTTGGTTAGCTATTCACTAGCTTCTTTTGGATAGTTTTAATTGCATTAATGTCTTATTATTTTCTTTTTAGATGATTGATGAAGGTTATTCTGAATTTGGGGTGGTTAATTTGGTCATGTGTATTTGTTAGGCCCAATTAATGCTTGATCTAGCTTTCCCGGCAACACCCGAGCATGGAAAAATGAAGGGTGTAACAATCTACCCCCCTTTAAAAAATCATCCTCGAAATTACTTATGTTAGGTCGTCAAATAGGTGATGGTACTTCTCCTTAACTTCTTCTTCCCTTTCCCAGGTTGCCTCTTCTTCTCCATGGTGGGACCAAAGGACCTTGACCAGCGATATCATCTTTGTTCGCAGGACTTGCTCTTCGTGATCTAAGATGTGGATAGGTTCCTCTGTGTAGGAAGAGTTGCCTATAAGTTCAACCTATTCCCAGCTGATGATATGTGACTCGTCAGGCATGTACTTCTTTAGCATGGATACGTGGAAGATGTTGTGGATGTTAGCCAATGCAATAGGTAATGCCAAGCGGTATGCTATAGCTCCCAAATGATCCAAGATCTCGAATGGCCTAATAAAATGAGGTGCCAACTTCCCTTTCTGTCCAAATCTCATCAAGCCCTTCATATGAGAAACCCTCGGGAATACATGATTACTTGTCGTAAACTCCAAGTCACGACGGCGATTATCTACATAGCTCTTTTGCCTACTTTGGGTGGCGCGTAGACATTTTTGAATAACATCGATCACCTGAGTGGTAACTTGGATGAGTTCAGGCCCTAGTAGGCTGTTTCTCCTACTTCTGCCTAGCACTGAGGGGTTCTACAGGGGCAACCATAAAGAGCTTCATAAGGCGTCATGCGTATGTTGGACTGAAAGCCGTTATTATAGGTGAACTTTGCAAGAGTCAAATGATCATCCTAGTTTCCCTTGAGGTCAAGAACACACGCTCTCAGTATATCTTCTAGGATCTCATTGACTCTCTCTGTATGCCCGTCCATCTAAGGATGAAAGGTCATACTGAACTTGAGTGTCAAGCCCATCTTTTCCTACAACCTCTTCCAAAAGGTGGAAGTAAACCAGGACTTTCGGTCCGATATGATTTCTTAAGGAACCCCATAGGACTGAATGACTTCCCAAATATACAGCCGTGATAGATTGTCAGTCGAATTTGTCACATGAATAGGAAGGAATCGAGCAGACTTCATCAGCCTATCCATAATGACCCATATTAAGTTGTGTTTCCTCTGAGTCCTAGGAAGCCAGGATATAAAATCCATAGAAGTGTTGTCCCACTTCCATTCTTGTAACACCCTGAAAATCAGGGGTCGTGTAGAAACCCGACTCCCGAGTTCCAAACCATCACTTATGCAACAAATATGATTATGATTTAATGTTGTCTGAGTTAGAGCATTCACATGAGTAAGATTATACCAAAACTACAATTCATACTCCAGATCCAGTGATAAAACGCAAGCGGAAGACTGAAAGATATATATATATATATATATATATATATATATATATATATATCACTGTATGAAAATAAAATAATCTCGAACTGTCTCCAAAATATGAATACATCTCTGAGTCTCATATATATGTCATAAAGAAAAAATAAATGTCAGGTGATAGTCCAGCTAGCACAAGTCCCACTGATCCAGTCCATCTATGCGAAGCCGTCAGCGAACTGCATATACGAGAACTCGTCCTGATCCTCGTAATAATCTGGCTCCGCGTCTTGAATCGCCTCATCACCTGCATCTAAGACAGAGTCTGGTAGGTGTTGCAAGCACAATCCCATAACGTGGGAGTGAGTGATCAACTCAGTGGAATCATAGAGCAAAGATTAGCATGTTATTAAATCAATCATGCGATAATAGTAAAGCAGATAATCAAACATTCCTAGATACTGTTGTTAATGCAAGCATGAAATGACATGATGGATGCCCTCACCGACATACTCCCTCATGCGGCACCATCTGTGTCCGCGGCATGCTTTCTTCCCACAGAGCTCCACATCTTCCAAAGACATGCAGTGCGATGTGGATATGATTACCGGGTTGTTATTTATCCTTTCATACAACAGTATTGGGAAACTAAGGTACCTTCCTTGTATCAATCCCAACACAGATCCTGTCTAGGGTCGTCACTCCTAGTAATCTCATACGATGTTATGTTTATAGGTCGCTGCAAGGGTTACCAGGGCTGTTGCTCGCACTCGTTGCACCGCTCCCCCATCACCTTATCAATACAGGCCTAATGTACTCTCGTTGCTACGGAAGGGTCGTCGCCTCCCGTAGACTCAGAATATGCTCGAGGTCACTACAAAGGGCTCGTCACCAATCAGTGTAGGCCGACAGCTCGAATGTAGTGTCCCATACCACCACAATCGGCTCACGAGTCAAATGTGCTCACTGGTCACTAAGGAAGGTTTGTGGCCCCAGCGTAGGACGACAGCTCGACCATGGTGTCCTATACCACCATGCTCGGCTCATGAGTCTTTATGGATCAAGGTACCATGGTTAACAGGGTTTCCAATGGTAAGTTCAGTACCCTAGGTTCAAGTAGTTATGACTCATACAAGGTGAACATACAATGGTCAGTTGGGGTACTTGACGGGCTCGACTAGTACTAGTGCATCTCAAGCTGAGCGACATGAAGTGCATGAAACACTTCGTGTGGCCTAACCATTGGCGCTAACCCAAAACACGACTCGCGTTCATCGACATTTCCTTCGTGACAAATAGAAGCCAACCACTAATTCGATCCATTACCGACTGCCTAGACTAGGTCATAGCCCCAAGCATTTGTATATCAACATCAGTAAGCATATGTGAGTAACAGGAATAAATATAAACAATACAAGCATGTTGACACATGTTATATCATACTACGTAAGCAAATCAACCAACACATGCATTCCATATATGTAATGAAATCAATTCATGTGACCAACATGGTGAAAATCATATACGTCAGCATATTGATTGAGAATTCAATCTCAAAACTAAATCACAACATCATTTACTCAATACATACTAATACAAACATTTATACAAACACTTAGTCTACACACTTTAGCCTACATAGCGTATGTCGACTCTAAGTGCGCATTTGGGCGAATCTCTTCGCCAAACAGATCATACACGCATTCTTAATATCACAACATGAAAAATAGTCATGGCAATCATTTCAGTAAAATACGGACGTATACTGTATTTCCTACAAATACCTAAAATGCCCTAAATCTCATAATTCCCGTACTCAGTCGAAATGGAAAATAAACAGCATGTTCTACATGTCAAACGGCGTTCTCTTTGATAATCTACTATTAAACGACATTGAAAGCTTTGAAATCAGTCAATTAAAGTGTCTAAAATTCTCACCTTTCGCCTTAGACGTGTATCGATTCGAATATAACGTCTACGTTTCGTCAACGGCGTTAAGGCAACCTATATCACAAGTTACATAAGCTACACCGCTACTCGCATCAAAGGAATCCCTAAAACAGAAAGAGGGTAGGGTTTTCTTACCCATAAGTGAGTTGAAAATCACCGGAAAAGTGATTTGAATGCGGTGCTTTGGTACGTGCAATAGCTGGTGCAAGTTGCAGGAAATCTATCCCACAAGTCTCTCACAATCTCTCTTTCTCTCTCTCTCTTTCTAGGGTTTATAGCAAATTCGGATGGGAGAGATATGAGAGGTTTTAAATCCCTTATATAGGCTAAAATCTAACCTAATTAGACTTGGGACAAAGGTATACTTAAGTTATAACCAAATCGGAACTTTTTCAATCCAAAAGAGCGTTTCGGGAGGTCCCCTGGCCGAACGTGATCGAACTTAAGCTCATGCATATCGGATCCTACTCACATGAAGTTTTTTGGTCCGGTAGAGTTCCCAGATCACACGTGGCAGACCAGTTTCAGTTCAGCGGTCACGGAGACTCGATTAAAAATTCCAAGTACACTGACCTGAGTGAGAAATGTTTCCTGATCCGAGGGTGTATTTGGGTCAGAATCCAACAGTCTGAATGCTTATACTGATCCTGCAAACGAAACGTGTCAGATTCATTTAAACCCATTTAAATTTTTATGAATTACACTCTTTCTCATACTCCCTGCTCCAGGCTCAATGAAATAGCCTCAGAACATCAGTTGGGCTTGATTTTCGAAATGATTGTCAAGTCCAGCTAATCGGTCATAACGGTCTAAGATTGTGGATATTGGACTTTCGACGCGCGGTCTAAATCCAATACGAAGTTTCAAAGGGTTCCTGAGAGCAAATGGGTTTAGAGTTTGATCCTAGATTTTAGGGTATTATAGCGTCATTGGTTCTACAAGTTTTGGGTCTTGCAGAACGTATTTAAAGAGATCAGTGCTAATTTCATAGCTAATCTAGCATGGCGCTAGCTAACTTGCACTTAATTTCTAAAGGAATTAATCCCACGTGATTTCTGATCGAGTTAGTACTCAAGTCTCTATACGAATTTTTCTGAGGCGTTACAATTCTGCTAACGGTAGTGGTTAAATGAGGCCCGTAGGCTTGCGATGCTTGGCCTTTATCTTCTGATACACCATACATTTTTCCACAAAGCCTGTTATGTCACTCTTCATGTTGCTTCACCAATACTATCTCTTCATGTCGTTATACATCTTAGTAATGCCCGGGTGTATGGCTAATCTAGAATGATGTGCTTCTACCATCACTTCTCTTCTCAGGTCTACATTGTCAAGTACGTATACTCGTCCCTGATATCGGAGGTCGTCGTCACCTCCGGCCCTCTAGTCAGTCAATTCTTCACTTTCACACCTCTCCTTCATCTTGCAAAGTCATTCATCCTAACTTTGAGCAAAGATCACTTGGTGGACTAGGGTCGACTCTTTAGTTAAAAGGGAAACATAGGCATTCGGCTAATCGAGTGTAAGCTGGATGTTGAAGTCCTAAACAAACTCCATCATTTCCCACTCCTTGATCATCAAGGTGGCTATCAGCTCATGTTTCTTCTTTCGACTTAGAGCATTGACCACAGAGTTTGCTTTACCAGGATGGTAAGATATATCAAAGAGGAAGTCCTTAAGTGTCTCCAACCATCGATGCTGGCGCATATTCAAGTCCTTCTGTGTGAATATATATTTAAAACTTTTATAGTCACAAAATAACTAGAATTCCTCTGCACAGAGATGGTGTCTCCAATCTTCAAAGTGAAGACTACCGTGGCCAATTCTAGGTCATGCGTTAGGTAATTCTCTTCGTGCTTCTTTAACTATATCAAAGCGTAGAAGTGAGGCCCGTATCCTAGCCCGTACCGTTTCATAAGCGTCTGCGATCCTTCCAATTGAATTTTGATGACCTGTGACCAGTAACCAATGTTTACACACAACCCTTAGTCGTATCCTATATTCCAGAGTCATCTCGACCCGATACTTGTATCCTTGCGATCGCGCCATCGCCGCTGTTTCGATGTCGTGTCTCGTGCGCTGAGGCAATACCCTGGCCAGGAGATGTGGGCCAATGTTCAGTTTGAGAAAAATGTCATGCGTTACAAAACTCAAGAGAGCATGTCCCATCAATCCCATCAATCACATCACATCACTTTAAATGTCAAGTACCACATCCCATCCTCAAGTACAAACGATCATTGCCTCTCTCTTACACAAGTAACCTAAAGTTAACTCTCCCCATCACCTATCACTCACTCACCAATCCCTCTCTCTTACATCCCATCCTCTCTCTCTCTCTCTCTCATTTCAAACTCCATCTCCTAAGTAACCAAGGGAGAGTGGACGTCCACAGCTTCCAAGGATATGAGAGCCTAATATGGCCTACCTTCCTACCTTCCATCTCCACCATCCAAGCTTCATCTCGACCGTTAAAGTGCATTCCATGGAGCTCTAGGATGCATCGGTGGAAGAAGAAGTCCAAGTAGACGATTAATGGATGATTTTTGTTTGGATTTGATGACTAAAGGGCCCACATATGGTAAGACCCCATCTTGATGTATGCATTATTCAAAGAGGGACCCATAGTGGCGGGGTCCCTTAGCTACTCATGTCTCTCTATCTCTCTCTCTTCTTCCCCTTCTGTGGCCCACTTTGATGCTCGATCCACACCGTACATGTCATGGGACCCACCTGTGTGTGGATTTCATCCACACCGTCCATACATCTTGCTGTCCAGATGGTGGAGCCCACAGTGATGTTTACATGCCATCCTCACTGTCTAGTTGTTGGATGGTGGGATGCATCGAGATGTATCTGATGTATCCACGTTGTCTATCCAGCCGGCAGGCCGTTTAGAGAGGCCTGAGCAGGGAAAAAACATATTTCAGTTTGATCCAGTGGGTGGGCCATGCTGACGTGGACCCACCATGATGTTTATGCCATCCTCACCATCCGTGGACAGTGGGACCCACGTGAGGAATGTGTTGTATTCAACATCGTTCATCCAAATGGATGAAGCAGGTGTAAATATCTAGTGGTGCTTCCCACTGTCCAACACTTAGGATGGGTTGGGCCTACCTTTTATGTATGTATTTTGAATTCTAGGTTGTCCATCTGCTGGACGGCCAACAGCTTTAGGTACTATATTAATGTCAGCAA
This sequence comes from Magnolia kwangsiensis, assembly GCA_037074715.1. Lineage (NCBI taxonomy): Eukaryota > Viridiplantae > Streptophyta > Magnoliopsida > Magnoliales > Magnoliaceae > Magnolia > Magnolia kwangsiensis. The sequence goes on along the minus strand of CM073577.1, from coordinate 100,938,474 downwards.
GTTCTGACATCTGATCCCGAGGCATGCGTTATATTCGAAACCGTCCATCCATTTTTTTTGGTAGGATGTGAGACCCACTCCACACACGTTACACATGTGGAGATGGCCCACACCGATATATGCATTTTATCATCCACACCATCCGTCCAGATTGGGCGCTGGACGCTGGAGCCCCCTCCCTCTTCTTTATATATATTAAATATTTTATATATACATGTATGTGGTGGGCCCCATGTTGGACCCACCTGTTGGACAAATTGGCAAAGGTATCGCACACCAGCTATATAGCTACTAATGATGTCACTAAGCTCCGTGAGGCCCATTGATGTATGTATTGTATTCCATATCGTCCATCAGTGTGGACTCCACTGTGATGTATGGGTCTTATCCACACCGTTCCGATGGATGGACGGTGGGACCCACCATTAATGTATTTATTCTATATCCATGCTGTTTATCAAGTGGAAAACTGTAGAAATCAATGGAGATTGAGCGTCTAACATTCAAACACTTTTGGGTCACAGAAGTTTTGAATGAATATGAAATTTATTTTTCCTCTTTATTTAGGTCTATTTGACCTTACCAATAGGTGGGATGAAAAATAAACGTATGGTGGGCCCCAACTCTGTGGAGGGATTGGCCAGTGTACCTCACACAATCATATAGCTACTGTATTAACGTCAGCCAGGTGGGTTTGATCATGAGGTTTATGTTATATCCAGACTATCCATTGTGTGGGTCTCACCTTGATGTACCTGTTGTATACGTTGACCCCATGTGATGTATATATTTTATATCCACACCGTCCAACTATATGGATGGTGAAAATCCACCTTGATTTATGTATTTTACTCACACCCTCCAGGACGGTAGGGACCACCTCGATGTATGTGTTTTATAACCACACCATCCGTCCGTGATGTCGTACATACAAGGCCACTTATTGTATGTGCAGGGCCCACCTATTGTGTATTTGAGGCCAGTTAGTGTGGCCCATTGATGTAGCCCACTTGATGTGTATAAAGCCCATGTGTAGGGCCAACCTATTGTGTATTTGAAGCGCATGGGTTATGGGCCATTGTAATGTACTAGAGGCCCATGGGTGAGGCCCCTTGTGATGTACTCGAAACCCATGGGCGAGGCCCATTATGATGTATTTGAGGCCTATGGGCAAGGCCTGATGTGATGTATATATGGCTTATGTTTGAGGCCCGTATATTAAGGCCCATATGATGTATTCAAGGCCCATAAGATGTGCCCCATAGTGGTGTGTATTTGGCTCATTAATGTCGTCATTGTGATGTGTGGTAGGCCCGTGTGGGTGGCCCATAGTGTTGTGTATTAGGCCCATACGAGCGGTCCATTGTGATGTGTATTAGGCCCATGTGAGCAGCCCATGGTGATGTGTGGCAGGCCCATGTGGGCGGCCCATAGTGTTATGTATTAGGCCCATAGGAGTGGTCCATTGTGATGTGTATTAGGCCCATGTGAGCGGCCTATGGTGATTTTTGGTAGGGCTGTGTGGGTGGCCCTTAGTGTTCTGTATTAGGCACGTGCGAGAGGTCTATTGCGATGTGTATTAGGCCCATGTGAGCGGCCCACTTGTTATGTGTGTTAGGCCCATTTAGTGGCCCATAATGATGCATGTTAGGCCCATTTAAGCGGCTCATAGTGATTTGTGTTATGCCTATTTGAGCGGCCCATAATAATGTGTGTTAGGCCCATTTGAGCGGCTCATAGTGATGTGTGTTAGGCCCATTTGAGTGGCCCATAGGTGTATCAGGCCCATTTGAGTGACCCATAGTAATGTGTATCAGGCCCATTTAAGTGGCCTAAAGTGTTGTGTATTAGGCCAATATGAAGCATCCCATAGTGATGGGTGTTAGGCTCATATGATGCGGCTCATAGTGATGTGTGTTGGGCCCATGGGAACAGCCCATAGTGATGTGTGTTGGGCCCATGTGAACAGCCCATATGATGTGTGTTAGGCCCATTTGAGCGGCCCATAGTGATGTGTATTGGGTCCACGTGATGCGGCCCATAGTGATATGTATTAGACCCACGTGATGCAGTCCAATGTGTTGTATATGCAACACATATGATGATGCCCGATGTGAAGTATTTATGGCCTAGTGTGATGTATATTAGGCCCTTGTGTGAAGCCATGGGCCCACTATATGTTTCGCTCTATGTGGGCTACCCCTTGAGAGCAATGTTGGTTAAATGTCCACATCGATGGGCAATGCTGGTTAAATGTCCACATTGTGACCTCCCTTAGGCCCCTTGTTAGGACGATTTCGAGGCCGATTGTTGAGGCTGATTTCGATTGTAGAGGTCAATTCTAATTATCGAGGCCGATTCTGATTGTTGAGACATTATCGAGGTCGATTCCAATTATCGAGTTCAATTCTGATTATCAATGCTGGATATCGAGGTTAATTATCAAGGACGATTATCAAGGCTAATTACTGAGGTTGATTGTCGAGGCTGATTATCGATGCCGATTATGAGTATGTGACAGCATAACATCATCATGCATGCCCCTACGCATCGTCTGCATGTTTGTTATGAGATATGGTTGATCATCGCATATGTCATAGGGTTAAGATATTATGGAACTCCCTGATAGGCGAAGTTGCCCCACATGAGCATGCGGTACGCGCAGGTTTGATGCATGACTGGATGGCTGACTCATACGTCTCATATTTATATGATATAACCACCATATGCCCTAGTGACATTAGGGCCATGACCTCCATAGGCATATCGTGGATGGTTAGATGGGACAATGAAAATCTATTCTACATGGGGTGCTATAGATATCCTCGGGTGAAAGTTTTAAAATTCTCTTGGTTTCAAAGGTTGCTCCAACGTCTAGACCGAGTGGATACATGAATGCATGAGGGTCGTATACCATTAAGCCACATCTCCCATTGTGTCATGGTCGGTTGGAAGGGGGTGCGCCCTTACCTACCTGAGATGAGGGAGTAAAGTTAGGCTGATTTTGACCAGCTTGAGGAATGGGTCCGCTATCGATGAGTCGGGCTAGATATTGGCAAGTGAATAATAAGGTCTCTTCCACTCACCTTGTTACGTGTGATGGGGCGACAATCTGATTTGGAGTGTAATAGATCTCAATGATTTATCAGAGAGAAAACATACTGATATGTGGACTTATTGAGTAGAAGCTGGATACTCATTCATTAATTCATTCACTATCCACTTAGGATGGTGGTACGCAACTATTTGTTACGTGTACCTTCGTAATGGTTATGATTTCGGTTGGGGCGCACGACTAACCTGAGATCAAGAGTTTACCACATTGAGTCTGACTATCTAAATTTAGGTATGGGATTGGTTTGGATAGAATTCCCTTATGGTGGACTTCTTAGCCTCCTTATGGTGGACTTCTTAGCCTATGATACTACGTACTATCATCCTGACTTCACACTTCAGCTTAGTCATTTCATTTGCATTGCATATTACATTGTAAACTCAACACATAGCATTTGGCTTACTATGTCTCTGCATTGCATAGCTGATCTACATTGCTTCCTCAATATATGATATTGGTTTATTATATTTTTGCATCGCATAACCTACATAAGGCTGATGGTTTTCATGTACTTATCAGCATGTTTTTGCATTACTCTAATATTGTATGATTTATTAACTTACCAATATTTCTGATATTGCATTATTTATGGGCTTGTTAGTATTTTTGCTTATTCTGATATTGCTTACTTAGCACGTACCTTGTGCACACACTTTCACCACCCTTTAAGATTTCTATAAGCTTATACACAATATATGCATGCATGTGGCGTTAGGTCGCAGCAGCGTTGAGTTTAGAGCGTGGAGCGGACTCCTGGAGCTTTGATTTTGTCATATGTATCTCCCTTTCAATATTATTTTCAAAATTTTATATTAGTGGATATGTGATGATGATGTTGCCTTTGTGATTTGGGTAAACTTGTAGTTATGCTTCTTTCGAGATAAATGTATACTGGGAAATCTTTCTTGTGGGATCCCAGGATCGGAATCTGGTGTATGGACGCTGGGAGCTGAGAATGGGGTACTACAGAGGCTGTCAGCACCAGATTTGGTGAATTAAAATTTTATGAGCCCAATTTCTGAGTTTAGGGCATGAAAGAAGTTGGTATCAGAGAAAAACTTAGAAATACCTAAGGATAACATCACATATCTGCTAATAGTTACTGTACACTCTACGATTGTTAAAAACTTAGAATAATTAGATCCTCGAGTTCAAATAACTTAGATATTTTCTGATTTAGCTCCCTACCGTTGAGATTTTGAGGCTGCATAGTATTCCCAGTTTGATCATTTCTAATCTAAGATCTGAGGTTCAGTAAGGGTCACCATTCTATTAAAGAGTCATCTTGAAAGCGCAAGGCTGAGATTAGGGAACACTATCTCCATTTGTTTATAGATTGATTATGCCTTGTATATATTTATATCAATGCTTCCTCTTCCCTTGCCTTGTCCTGCGTGATGGCAAATTTTGAGAATGAAATTTTTATTAAGCGGGGAGAGATGTGTGACCCGTATCGTAGCCGGTATTGTTTTATAAGCTTCTGCGATCCTCTCGATCGAATTTTAGTGACACATGATTTGTAACCGACGTTTGCGCATGACCTTGAGTCATATCCTGTATTCCAGAGTTAGCTCGACCCGAGACTTATATCCTTGCGACCGCACCATCGCAGCGGTTCAGATGCCACATCTCGCATGCTAAGGCGTTACCCGGGCCAGGAGATGTGGGCCCGTGTTCAGTTTGAGAAAAACATCACGCGTTGCAAAACCCAAGAGAGCATGTCACATCAATCCCATTAATCACATCACATTACATCAAATGTCAAGTACCACATCCCATCCTCAAGTTCAAGAAACCCTTACCTCTCTCGTACACAAGTACCCTAAAGTCAACTCTCCCCATCACCCATCACTCACTCACTCATCCCTCTCTCTCTTACATCACATCCTCTCTCTCTCTCTCTCTCTCTCTCATTTCAAACTCCATCTCCTAAGCAACTAAGGGGGAGAGTACGTCCATGGCTTCCAAGGAGATGAGAACCTAATGTGGCTTACCTTCCTACATACCATCTCCACCATTTGAGCTTCATCTCGACCGTTGAAGTGCATTCCATGGAGCACTAGGATGCTTCGGTGAAAGAAGAAGTCCAAGAAGACAATCAGTGGGTGATTTTTATTTGGATTTGATGACTAAAGGGCCCACATATGGTGAGACCCATCTTAATATATGCATTGTTCAGAGAGGGACCCATAGTGACGGGGTCCCTCCGCTACTCATATCTCTCTCTCTCTCTCTCTCTCTCTCTCTCTCTCTCTCTCTCTCTCTCTCTCTCTCTCTCTCTCTCTCTCTCTCTCTCTTCTTCCCCTTTTATGGCCCACCTGGATGCTTGATCCACTCCGTACATACCGTGGGAACCACCTACATGTGGATTTCATCCACATCGTCCATCCATATTGCTGTCCAGATGGTAGAGCCCACTGTGATATTTACGTTCCATCCTCACCGTCTAATTGATGGACGGTGGGACGCACCATGATGTATCCGATGTATCCACATTGTCTATCCAGCGGGTAGGCTGTTTGGACAAGCCTGAGCAGGGAAAACACATATTTCAGTTTGATCCAGTGGGTGGGGCATGGTGATGTGGACCCACCATGATGTTTATCCCATCCTCACTGTCGGTGGATAGTAGGACCCACATGAGGAATGTGTTGTATTCAACACTGTTTATACAAACAGATGAGGTAGGTGCAAATCTCTGGTGGTGCTCCCCACCATCCAGCATGTGGGATGGGTGGAGCACACCTTGTATGTATGTATTTTGAATTTTAGGCCGTCCATCTACTAGACGGCCAATAGCTTTAGTTGCCGTATTGACGTCAGCAAGTTTTGATGTCTGATCCAAAGGCATGCGTTATATTCCAAACCGTCCATCCATTTTCTAGCAGGAAGTGGGACCAACTCCACACGTGTTGCACGTGTGGAGATGGCCCACACCGATGTATACATTCTATCATCCACACCGTCCGTCCAGATTTGACGCTGGACACTGGAGCCCCCTCCCTCTCTTTATATTATATTATATTACATATATATATGTATATATATATATACATGTATGTGGTGGGCCCCATGTTTGACCCACTAGCTGGACAGACTGGCAAAGGTATCGTACACCAGCTATATAAATACTGCTGACATCACCAAGCTCTGTGGGGCCCACTAATGTGTGTATTGTATTCCATACCATCCATCAATATGGACTCCACTGTGATGTATGGGTCTTATCCACACCGTCCAAGTGGTTGGACGGTGGGACCCACCATGTAAGCCCTGTATCCTAGTCTGAACTGTTCCTTCGACTCCCCACGATCCTTCCCATCGAATTCTAGCAATTCGTGACCTATAATCGATGATTATGCACGACCGTATCCCTTAGATCTGAGTCGGCTCAATCTGATACTTATACCATTATGATCACACCGTCGCCCTAGTTTCTACGCCGCGTATTACGCACTAAGGCAATACCCAGGCCAGGATATGTGGGCCTGCGTTCAGTTCGAGAAAAACATTGCGCATTTGTAATCCCAAGAGAATCTCTACAACATATCCCATCAATCAATCAGTCAATCAATCACCTCATTTCAAGTACAAGAGCAACCCTAAAGTCAACTCTCTCTCACCCTCTCTCTTACATACCCATACATGTCAAGTACACATCACTCACCATTTCACCCATCACTCACACTTTCACCCATCACACCCATCCCTCACTTCTCTTACATCACCTCTCCCTCTCATCTCTCCCATTCACCCCAAGGGAGAGCCAATGTCCTTGGCCTCCTAAGAGAGAGAGGAGGCTATGTGTGGCCCACTTCCTATCCCTCTCATCCTAGCCACTCAATTTTCATCTTCAACCATCAAAGTGAAGCACAAGGAGCTCGACATTCCATCGGACCAAGAAGATCGAACAGTGGGTGTTTCTATGGGCCTAGATTTCATGATTTTAATGATGGGCCAAGTGGGGACTACCGATTGATGGTATGAATCTCACTTTGGACCCTAGATGTGGCCGATAGCCCACATTTATTCTCATGATCATTCCATGATGGGGCCATTCTCCATAGACCCAATTATGATGTTTACTTTTCTAAGTATGAAAGAGCTCATCTAGACCTTCCATTTTGGTGGAGAAGGAATCTCCACTGTTGATTTTTTCTTTGGTGGGCCCACATGTATTGGGACCCACTTGATGTATGATTGAATGCATGGAAAGGGAGGGCTTATAATGGCGAAGCCCTCCATGCACACGTGCTTCTCTCTCTCTCTCGCTCTCTTTCCTCTTATTGTTAGCCTTATAATGTATACAAATTATCTTTGTCATCCATCTTCGTGGGACCCACTTGATGGACGTGTTAGATCTACACCATCCAAATCACGTGGGCCCTACTTTGTGCATGATTGGAAAACACAAATATCAGATCGATATAAATCAGGTGGGCCACGTCCATGTGGGACCCACCTAGAATGAATTATATTCACATTGTCCAGTGTCCCTGGATGTTGGACGTGTAGTGAAGTGTGAACAGATAGTGAGATGCACGTCTAGAAATGCCATGTGAAAATAAAAATATCAGCTTGGTTTAAAGCTTTTGGGTGGGCTGCTCATGCAGGCCCCACCTTGATGTATAAATTCGATCCATGCCGTCCATCTCATTCCTAGGCTCATTTTAGGCGTTAGGCCAAAATATGAGGCCAATCTGACTATCTGGCAAACCATATCATAGAAAGTAGTGGTTTTGATATTAAACTTTACTCTGATGTTTCTGTACACCGAAACATGCCAAATATTAGGCTCGTTTGGACTGCCTTGAGCCATAGAATTCAATGGGTGAAGTGGATCCACCTGATGCTGGCCCCACCTGGGAAAAACCTCAGAAAAACTAGTTTTCTAAAAAAAAAAAAATTAATATTTATAGGCAGCAGCGCTTGCTGCTACAGCGTCAGTAGCGTAGGATGCTGCTACATCGTGGTTGAAAGAGGCAGGGACCATAGGTCCCAGCCGTGGGCGCCACCGTGATGTGTGTAGAACATCAACAACGTGCATTTGGTGGGACCCCCTTCTAACCGTGGGCCACCCCAAAAAACAATCGTACTTGAGAGGGTGGCCCACACGACAAGAACAGTGAGGATTGAACGTCCACCATTGAAACCCTTTTTAGGTCCATATGAATTTATTTTTTCTTCTTGATCAGGTCCTGGTGACCGTATGGATAGGTTGGATGAAAAATAAACGTTATAGTGGGCCCCATGTGGGACCCACCTTAAAGTAGATTGGCTAGTGCATCTCACACCAGCCATATATATAGCTGGTGAATTGACGTCACTAAGTTCTGTGGTCCCCATGAAGTATGTAGTATGCCACACAGTCCATTCATCTAGAGGATGTGGCCCACCCCTACACTTGTTGGTGGGACCCACCATGATGCATTTATTCTATATCCACTTTGTCCTTACATCTAGGAATGTGGACCCCATGGTGATTTATGTGTTTCACACATACCATCCATTTATCTTCAGCTCATGTGGGGCCATCCCACACTTGCTCTACATGTGGAATGGGACTCACCTGGTGTTGGAAATGGATTGGCTGGTACTATTATATTACATCCAACAAGTGGACACCCACGAGATGTATTTATTTCATCCACACCATCCAAATCTTCTGGATGGTGCTGGACCTGATGGACGGTGCTATGTGGGCCACACTGTGATGTATCTATTAGCCACGTCGTCCATATATATGGAAACCCACCTTGATGTATTATCCATCGTGCATTCTTTTGGACGGTGGGGCCCTTTAAATGTATGTGTTTCATTTCATCATCCATCTGGTGGAAATCCACCTGATGCATGAGTCTTACTTGCAGTTTCTGGATACCCACCCTGATATATGTATTTTAGACCCAAGCCATCCACTTGTTTTGCTATGTGGGTCACACACTTGATGTATATATTTCATCCGCACCATGTAGATGTGCTGGACGGTGCTGGACAATGCTCGAACAGTGCTGATGCACCTGGGAAATGTTTGGATGGTGCTGGTTTACATGGACAATGTTTGAATGGTGCTGGTTTACATGGACAATGTTTGGATGATGTCGATTTACCTAGGCAATGTTTGGACCATGCTGATCACATTAGTGAGCCATGTACCCCTATGATAGTGTACAGTGATACGTAGATGCACCTACCACTATTGAATGAATTTTAGATGTGGTCCAAGCTCCCACTTGTGAGGCCCACTTTGATGTATTATATGACCCATTCGTCAAGCCCACTTTAATGTATTATATGACCCCATTCGTCAGGCCCACTTTGATATATCATATAACCCCTTCAAGAGGCCCACTTTAATATACTTATGACCCACCTATGAGGCCCATTAGTGCAGCCCGTTGTTGAGGCCTACCTTGATGTGTATAGGGCCTATTGTCGATGCCCAATGGGATGTACATAAGGCCCATTGCAATGTGTGATTCCACCATGGTTTGTGTAATGATATTTATGGCAGGTCGTGCCTTGGGAGCAATGATGGTTTGACGTCCACATTGTAGGAATAATGTTAGTTAAATGTCCACATTATAACTCTCCCAAAGGCCTATTGATAGGCCCATACTTGTTGTGTGTAGGCCGTCTAGACCCATCCACATTGTAAGGATAGTTTATCACCATATAACATGCTTAGTATAACTCCATGACTCATGCCCATACACATCATATGTATGCTTGATATGAGTATTGACTGATCATAGCATATGCCATTGGGCAAACTATTTACGGGGACTCACTAATAGGAGTTACCCATATGAGCGCGTGGTACGCGCAAGATTACTCCATGACTGGACAGTGTGACTCATGCATCTTGCATTGTGTGACTATGATTATTGTACGCCCTAGTGACATTAGGGTAGTGACCTTCAAAGGCAAGTCGTGGATGGCCAGATATGACATCAAAAATGTTGGGTTCAAACATGTGGGCACTTTGGATGTCCGTGGGTGAAAGTCCCTAAACCTCCGAAGCCAAGAGACACCCCAATGTCTAGACCGAGTGGATACATAAGCGCCCGAGTGCCAAATACTAGTAGGCCATGTCTCCCGCAGTGTCGTGGTTAGTTAGGAGGGGTTGTGGCCTTATCTACCCGAGTGAGGGGACTGTAAGCTAGGATGAGTTTGACCAGCTCACAAATGAGTCCTCTATCGACGAGCCAGGTAGATATTGGCAGACTACTGGTTAGGCGAATAGTGTGATCTCTTCCACTCACTGGGTTGTGCAGCTAGGGAGGCGACAGTCAGTGTGGAGTGTAATAGACCCTGGTGATTCCCCAGATAGGAACCGTATTGATATGTGGACTTGATATGAGGACTCACATGATATTATGACACCTCGTCATTGTTGCACATATGGGCGGGGGCACATGGGCGGACGTTAATGTGGGCAGATGTGATGTGGGCGGGGATGAGGCCTAGGTGAACTACCACACTAGGCGAGCTAGCAGTGGTTAGTAGGCTACTGTGCTGGCAAGCTACTGAGCAAGAGTTGCATACTCATTCATTCATCCATTCACTATCCACTCGGGCTGGTGACGCATAACTTTTTGTTATATGTACCTTCACAATGGTCAGGATTTCAGCTAGGGTACACGACTAACCTGAGATCAGGAGTTTACCACATTGTGTTTGACTATCCAAATTTAGGTATGGGACTGGTTTAGATAGAATTCACTTGCGATGGACCCAATATCCTATGATACTTTGTACTATTATCCCGACTTCACTCCAACTTGGTCATTTCATTTGCATTGCATATTGCATTTCATCCACGGCATATTGCATTTTGGATTGCTACATTTCTGCACTTATATGGCGTATTACATTGCATCCACAGATATGATATTTGGCACATTATGATCTACATTACGTACTCTAATATTATTGACTCATCGACTTACCAGTATATTTCTGCTTACCTGATATCGTATGATTTATGATCTTGTCAGTATTTTCTCTTACTCTATTATCCTATGATTCATGATCTTTCCAATACTTCCAACATTGTATGATTATGGCATTGTATTGAATACTTAGCACTTATCTTGTGCACACACTTTCACCACCCTTTAAGCTTTCTATAAGCTTATGTAAGATAGATGCGTGTAGGTGGCATTAGGTTGTAGCAGCATTGAGCTTGAAGCATAGAGTGGTCTTCTAGAGCTTTGATTTTGACATTTGTATTTCCCTTTCAACATTGTATTTAATGTTCATATTAGTGAATATTTGATGATGATGTTGCATTTATGATTTGAGTATACTTGTGGTTATGCTTCTTCTGAGACAAATGTACGTTTGAAAATCTTCCTTTTAGGATCCCAGGATCGGAACCAGGCGTACGGATGTTGGAAGCTAAGAATGGGGTACTACGGAGGCCGTCAGCACCGGATTCAACAATCGAAAATTTTATGAGCCCGATTTTTAGGTTTGGGGCGTGACACACCATTAATGTATTTATTTCATATCCATGTTATTTATTAGGTGGACCACTGCTGAAATCAGTGAAGATTGAGTGTCTTCCATTGAAACCCTTTAGGGTTACAAAAGTTTTGGTTAAATATGAAATTTTTTTCCTCTTTATTTAGGTCTGGGTGACCTTATCAACAGGTGGGATGGAAAATAAATGTATGGTGGGCTATGTGACCTTATCAACAGGTGGGATGGAAAATAAACGTATGGTGGGCTATATGACCTTATTAACAGGTGGGATGGAAAATAAACATATGGTGGGCCCCACGTGGGATCCACCTCTGTGGAGGGATTGGCCAGTGTACCTCACACAACTATATAGATGTTGAATTAATGTTAGGTAGGTGGATTTGATCATAAGGTTTATGTTATATCCAGACCGTCCATTGTGCGGTTACCACCTTAATGTACCTGTTATATATGTTGACCCCATGTGATGTATATGTTTTATATCCACACTGTCCAGCTATCTGGATGGAGGAAATCCACCTTGATTTATGTATTATATTCATGCCCTTCATGACAGTGGGGACCACCTCGATGTATGTGTTTTATAACCACACCATCCATCTATGATGCTAGAGTACAAGACCACTTATTATATGTGCAGGGCCCACTTGTGTATTTGAGGCCCGTTAGTGCAGCCCATTGATGTAGCCCACTTGATGTGTATAAAGCCCATGTGTAGGCTCACCTATTGTGTATTTGAAGCCTATGGGTTTGTGGCCCATTGTGATGTACTTTAGGACCATGGGCGAGGCCCATTGTGATGTATTTGAGGCCTATGGGCAAGGCATGATGCGATGTATATATGACCCATGTTTGGGGCCCATATGCTAAGGCCCATATGATGTATTCAATGCCCATGTAATGCAGCCCATTGATGCGGCCCATAGTGGTGTGTATTAGGCCCATTGATGCATGCCATCGTGATGTGTATTAAGACCATGTGAGCAGCCCATGGTGATGTGTGGTAGGCCCGTGTGGGCGACCCATAGTGTTATGTATTAGACCCATGCGAGCAGTCCATTGTGATGTGCATTAGGTCCATGTGAGCGGCCCATGGTGATGTGTGGTAGGCCCGTGTGGGTAGCCCATAGTGTTGTGTAATAGGCCCATTCGAGCGGTCCATTGTGATGTGTATTAGGCCCATGTGAGCGGCCCATGGTGATGTGTGGTAGGGTCGTGTGGGCAGCCCGTAGTGTTGTGTATTAGGCCCATGCGAGCGGTCCATTGCAATGTGTATTAGGCCTATGTTGGCGGCCCATAGTGATGTGTGGTAGGCCCGTGTGGGTGGCCCATAGTGTTGTGTATTAGGCATGTGCAAGCTGTCCATTGTAATGTGTATTAGCCCCATGTGAGTGGCCCACTTGTTACGTGTATTAGGCCCATTTGAGCGGCCCATAATAATGTGTGTTAGGCCCATTTGAGTGGCCTATAGTAATGTGTGTTAAGCCCATTTGAGCAGCCCATAGTGATGTGTTAGGCCCATTTGAGCAGCCCATAGTGATGTGTGTTAGGCCCATTTGAGCGGCCCATAGTAATGTGTATTAGACCCATTTGAGCGGCACATAGTAATGTGTATCAAGCCCATTTAAGCGGCCCATAGTGATGTGTATAAGGACCATATGATGCATACAATAGTGATGTGTGTTAGGTCTATGTGATGTGGCCCATAGTGATGTGTGTTGGGCCCGTGTGAAGAGCCCATAGTGATGTGTGTTAGGCCCGTGTGAACAACCCATAGTGCGTTTCACAACCCATAGTGCGTGTTAGGCCCATGTGAGCGGCCCATAGCGATGTATATTGGGCCCATGTGATGTAACTCATAGTGATGTGTATTAGACCCATGTGATGCAGTCTAATGTGTTGTATATGCGTCCCATATGATGAGGCTCGATGTATTGTATTTATGGCCCAGTGTGATGTATATTGGGCCCTTGTTTGAAGCTATGGGCCCACTATATGTTTCTCTCTATGTGGGCCACCTCTTGGGAGCAATGTTGGTTAAATGTCCACATCGATGGGCAATGATGGTTAAATGTCCACATTGTGACCTTCCCTAAGGCCCCTTGTTAAGCTGATTGTAGAGGCTGATTATGATTATCGAGGCTGATTTCGATTGTCGAGGCTAATTATCGAGGCCGATTTCGATTGTTAAAGCTGATTATTGAGGCTGATTTTAATTTTCGAGGCGAATCCGACTGTCGAGACTGGTTATCGAGGCTGATTCCAATTATCGAGGTCAATTTCGATTATCGAGGCTGATTGTCGAGGCCAGTTATCAAGGTTGGATATTGAGGCCGATTGTTGAGGATGATTATCGAGGCCGATTATCGAGGCCGATTATCGATGCCAATTATGAGTTTATGACAGCATAACATCATAATACATGCCCATATGCATCATCTGCATGTTAGTTATGAGATACGGTTGATCATTACATATGCCATGGGGTTAAGATATTATGGGACTCCCTAATAGGTGGAGTTGCCCCACATGATCGCGTGGTACGCGTAGTTTGATGCATGACTGGATCTCGCATTTGTGTGATATGACCACCGTCTGCCCTAGCGACATCAGGGCCATAGCCTCCACAGGCATATCATGGATGGCCAGATGGGACACTTGAAATCTGTTCTACATGGGGTGATATAAATATCCTTGGGTGAAAGTCCTAGAACCCTCTTGATTACAGAGCTTGCTCCAACGTCTAGACCGAGTGGATACATGAGTGCATGAGGGCCATATACCATTAATCCTTATCTTCCACTGTGTCGTGGTCGATCGGAAGGGGGTATGGCCTTACCAACCCAAGAGAAGGGGGTAAAGCTAGGCCGAATTTGACCAGCTTGAGGAATGGGTCTGCTCTCAATGAGCCGAGCCCCATATTGGCAGGTAGATATTGAGGTCTCTTCCACTCACCTTGTTACGCGCGATGGGGCTGCAATCTGGTTTGGAGTGTAATAGACCTAGGTGATTTCTCAGTGAGGAACCATACTGATATGTATACTTATTGAGCAAGAGTTGCATACTCATTCATTCATTCATTCACTATCCACTCGGGCTAGTGGTGCGCAACTATTTGTTACATGTACCTTCGCAATGACTAGGATTTCGGTTAGGGGGCGCAACTAACCTGAGATAAAGAGTTTATCACATTGAGTCTGACTATCCAAATATAGGTATGGGACTGGTTTGGATAGAAGTCTCTTGTGATGGACCCCATAGCCTGCGATAATACGTACTATCATCCCGACTTCACACTCCAGCGTAGTCATTTCATTCACATCATATATTGCATTGCATCCTCAACACATAACATTTGGCTTACTATGTCTCCGCATTGCATAGCTGATCCACATTTCTTCCTTAGTATATGATATTAGTTTATTATATTTTTGCATCGCATAGCCTGCATAAGGATGATGGAATTTATGTACTTATCAACATGTTTTCGCATTACTCTGATATTGTATGATTTATGAACTTACTAGTATTTCTGATATTACATTATTTATGGGCTTGTCAATATTTACGCTTACTCTGATTACTTTGATATTGCTTGCTTAGAACTTGCCTTGTGCATAAACTTTCACCATCCTCTAAGCTTTCTATAAGCTTATGCACGATAGATGCGTGTAGGTGGCGTTAGGTCATAACAGTGTTGAGTTTGGAGCATGCAGTGGACTCCAGGATCTTTGATTTTATCATATGTATCTCCCTTTCAGTATTGTATTCAAATGTTTGTATTAGTGGATATGTGATGATGATGTTGCCTTTGTGATTTGTGTAAACTTATGGTTATGCTTCTTGCGAGATAAATGTACGTTGGAAAATCCTCCTTGTAGGATCCCAGGATCAAAATCTGGTATATGGGCATTGGGAACTGAGAATGGGGTAATACGGAGGTTGTCAGTTCCAAATTCGATGAACGGGAATTTTGTGAGCCCGATTTTTGAATTTGGGGCGTAACAATAGGCGATCACCCTGTCGTTTTACATCAGTACACATCCCAACCCTATTTTTGATATGTCGCTATATAATGCGAACTTCTCTCATTCCTGTGAGAGAGTGAGTACTGGTGCGGACGTCAATCTTATCTTTAACTCCTGGAAGGATTCTTATGTTTTAATCCCACGTGAATCAAGTGTTCTTTTTTATCAGTTGGGTGAGTGGTCGCGCGATCCTCGAGAATTCCTTGATGAAGTGTCTGTAGTATCCTACCATGCACAGGAAACATCGAACCTCAGTGACCGTACTAGGCTATTCCCATTTAGACACTTCCTCCACCTTAGTGGGATCGACCGTTATGCCTTCTACTTTCACCACGTGCCCCAAAAACTTTACTTCCTCTTCCCAGAACTCATAGTTGATCAGCTTAGCACACAGCTGATTCTCCTTTAGAGTACTCAGGACCATGCTGTAATGCCCTAAGTTTTCAGAACCTGAGTATATGACTCATTTCTCAAAAACTCGAGTGTTAAACTTTATAAAGCAAAATTCAGGTATATATATGTATGTATATTTCCTTTCAGAGTTAGCAGTCTAGCGAAAGATGGACAAAGCAAACATAAGGGAAACCTTGCATTTACATTCAATGAATGTACGAGCAGCTACTCATAATGACTTATACAAACCAATGTCTCATATAATGGCAATTACAAAAATTACATAATTTACATAAGGGAAATAATAAATGCACGTAATCCTAAGCTGCAAGATTACATGACTTCTCTAGGAAAATACAGCCATACATCTTTGGCGATTGTACCCTGCTCCTCATCAAGTCTGAACCTGTATATCATCTAGGTCACTTGCTCTACCTGTATGGTTATATATTATATATTTGATGGATGAGTGACCAACTTAGTGTGAATTTCCCTTAAGATTACACATTGTCGCCTTAGACAAATATAACATGAAAATAACAAGGCATACAAAACATAACAAAATGCAGTCTTATTATATGCATGGATGTGTGAATGCATCATCGACTTGGGGATGCTCATCCAGTCAGCAGTTGGGCCCGTCACCCATGTCAAAAGACTGGTCATTAGTGAAGCACATCACGTGTGTACATCACGTACCGCATAATGACTAAGCCATCATACATCATGTACGTAGATCGATAGTCAGTGGTCTGGCAGCTAGCGAAATGATACCCCAATAAACCTAAGGGCATGTACTACATCATCTAGAAACAGCCACCTGTCATCGTCAACATGCCATGTATGCATGATTAGCTAGACCATTATTAGTCCAATTACAATCAGCTAGTTTAATAAAGCTCAAGGTCACTATGAGGGGCTCGTCACCTAGCATAGGCCGACAACTTGGGCATAGTGTCCCATTCCACCATCCCCGGTCCATGATTCTACCGCCTTAGGGTATTAATAGAACCCATCAATGTGTGTCCAATCAACTCTTAATATATGGGAAGTTACCATCATATCTTGAGTGGGATTGAATGTTAAAGATACTAAATACAATGATAAAAATAAGTCGGTATGTATGCCTTAAATACAATTAAGCAGCAGTGATAAAAACGTCAAATGGTTCATCTCACAGTCAGGTAGGTGTAATCACTCCTTAGATGGTAAATCTCATGAATTAAATTACCACTAACATAACCTCCATGTTGAGGGTCTATTCTTAGCACAACAAATCTCATTACACCCTAAGTACAAACTCTCCTTCATAGATACAGGTTTTCCCCTATATGTCTATAGAGATTTCAATTCTATATGTGTCTTGCAAAAAGTCCAATAACATATCCAAATGGCATAAAAATCGAGTATCGAACTAGGAGACCATCCTAATAAAGTAAAACTTAAGTACGAATGTAAATACAATTCAAGAACTATTAAATGAATCTAGCATATGCATTTGATATTCATGCTCAATTCTCAAACACACATCCAAGTAAGCTAATCATGTAATTAATCAAGCTCTAAAGAATCATTCATAATCAATATAAAAGCTATCCTTGATCTAATTTAGAGATGGAAAGCCTAAGGGGAGAAGTCATCACCTCCGAGAGAGCGCTTCTGGTTTCAGGGTGTTTAGAGTTTAGGAAGATCTAATCACCTATTATTCAAGTAAGATTAGGAATAATTAAGACTCAATTGATTCCTTGTGAAGGGGGGAGAGATACTCTATCCCTGGTTAGCTTATAGTTATTACTAACCCGAGAACTTAGTATTCTATGTGCGATTAGAACCTGCAGCATCCTACTCGTATTTAAGAGAAACTTAAATGCAAGGTTGGAAGTTTCTCGACCACAATTACTTGTTAGTTTAGATGATTCCAAGCTTAATCATGAACTCGATTAAGGGGCTTAACCAAGTTGATCCTAGTTGGCTTGGCCAGGTTGTTTCCAAAGAGAAACAATGTTGCCAAGATGATCAAAACAAGTGAGACTTTCACTGATGGAGGTTGTTTTGGGTTAATTTGACAAAGCCAAGAAAACCAAGTTGGAACTAGGAACGAAATTTGCTGAATCAATCCACAAGTCAATAATAAAGAGGGCGCACGAACAACCCAAGGGCTGCAGCTGTGATCGTGATGACTCACGCGGCTGTGATCATGATGAGTTGACTCAGTGACTCAATTCAAATCTCACAGCAACCCATGGTGTTTGTAGTGGTGATGCTCGAGTTGGGTTTTCATCTAAGAGAACCTGAATTTGACAAGTTGGTCTTACCTGAGCTGAGGTGGTGTAAGATTATGTTGCTGGTTGCAGCTATAGCTATGGCGAGTCGAGTGGAATCGATTTGTTGAGTTCAGCTAGGGACTCGAGTTGACTTCTAAGGTTGAGGGCAAGTAACTCAACCTAATACGGCAGCTGCTGTCCATTGGAAGCCCAGCCTCTCAGTGTAACTAGCCAGCAACTCAAGGCTTGAAACATGCACCTGAGTGAGCTCGGTTGCTACTGAGTTGCATTCTAGCAAGTTGCACCAATAACTGATGGGCCCATGATGTGCCTCCACCTCCTCTCTCGATGCCCCTTCTCCACTTTCTCTTCTGCTTTCTCTACTCAGGACTTTCACAAACATCTGGACTTGACCCTGCCATTACCCAACTGAGTTGAGTTGGTGTAACAACTTGGAGTAGTCGCACCACTCAGACTCACTTCCTCTATTTGTCGTGTCTTCTTCTTCTTCTTCTTCTATCTTTTCTTCTTGCTTCCCTCTTCCTTCTTTCTTTGGCATTGACCCACTAAGCCTGCAACCCAACCCAAACCGAAATCGGTCGGGTTAGTGTAGTGCGGCACGCAGCAACTCCGTGTCGTGCAATAACCGCATCCTCCCATCTCCTCTTCTTTCTTCTTCTTTCTTTCTTCTTCCTTCTTCTCCTCCATTCTTTTCTCCCTAATTATGCTCGGACATGGCCAGATACGTCAAAATCCCTCCTACAACTCGGCAGACTCGATGGAGAAGAAGACGAGCTTTAATGGTGGATCTGAACATGGGCCATCATTCTTTTAATGACTGTTGTGGGAGTTTTGAATGAGCTTTATGGAGCTCATGAATGCTTGAAATCCAAGCTCCACAGTTTCTTCTTTGGTGGTTTAAGCTCGGAGGACGACGACTTATTTACTCAGGTCCTTCTAAGAGACGGGAGAGAGGCGCTTCCTCTCCCCTCTTATTGCAACCCTAACTTCCTAACAGCCCTTAGATGGACAATGAGCGGCTAGGATTTGATCTTGCCATCTGATCCTTAAAAATAACTAACCAAAGCAGTGGTCTTGGCATCAATTTTTACCCAAAGCCCTAACCCACGTGAGCAGGAATGAATGGCTGAGATAGGCCTGAACGGAGGGCTAAGATTGGGAGATTTCTCCCCACATGGATCTCCAAGCTGACAATTAAAGTAGTTTTTGTTTTCAGAAACATTGTGCTTGTAGGCCCTACTTACATCAAGAACTGTGTGTCCACACGTACTGGAAAACCTGTTGTAGCTGTCGGGTTTTGATCGAACCCACTGCCTGAATTAGATGAACGGTTTTTTTTCGATAAGAAATAAATGCATTCGATTTGGGGGAATTCATTCAATAATAACAAAGAAAAAATTAAGAGAACAATGATCACAAGGTATTTTATTCATTTTGAGTTCATTTACATCATCGCATTTCCCTTCATTATGAAAACAACACACGATTAATTAACACAATCAATGAAATAGAAGGCAATTTAATGGAAATTTTAGCAGCATTTTGACGCTTTTGATGTTCATCATAAAGGCAGATGGGTTATGCGGACTTGAAGCCCTTGATTTGGTTGTGCGATAGGCATTGATCATCCTTCTACTCATCCTTTCCGTCGTACAGACAAACTCTTATTTCTCTCGGAGCTCTCTCTCTATGCTTCACATTTACCTTACTTTCCCTTTATGAATCCGACAAGTGGCGCACTTGATCAAGGAAGGGGCATTTTGGACAAGAATACTGGTGACAGAGACTTCTCAAATTTAGTTGTGTAGGTGCACAACTAAGGAAATGGCAGAGGCTTCTCAAACTTGGATTATGCCATATTTTCATTGTGCCATAATTCCATTTTACGAATCTTCCATCATGCTCCACTTTTCTCTCTCCTCTTAGAGATCCTTGATACTTTCCAACTTATGTTTGTTCAAATGAAGACAGCAGAGGAGAATTTATAGACCCCCTATAGGTGTGGAGGTCATCTGTTCGAAGGCGAGAGCACACAACCCAAGCAAAGGTGTGAGTGCAAAATACTCTTGAAGGCAGGGAGCGCACAACATTCTTGCAGGTAGGGAGTGGCACACAAAGCCTTCTCTTAGGACAAGCCCATGCAAAACGGTGCACAAGGCTTCTCTCAAGACAAGAGCCCATGTAAAAAGGCACACTAGGCTTCTCTTAGGACAAGAGCCCATGCAAAATGGCACACAAGGCTTCTCTCACTACGCCAAAATCGTAAATTTATGATGGATTTCCATCACCAAAATTGCTTGGTTTAACGACGGACTTAATCCGTCACTAACGTAAAAAGTTCATCGCCATCCTATCTTCCTCAAAAATCCATAGTTTTTAAGTCATGAAATTTTGCAAAGGACCAAATCCCTCGCTAAAACCTAATTTATGACGAATTTGGTCCGTCTAATATTGGCAACAAAATAAATCCATTGCAAATTTTGATTTTTGGCTACGGAAGACAATCAATTGCATTTTCCGCCCAAAATATGGTTTTTAGTTGCTTTTGCGACCGATTATGTCCGTCGTAAAAGGACTTTGGCACTTAAAATTTATTTCTTTCAATTTATTTTTTTTAAAAATATTGTGGAAAATTACATTTTTTTATAGTTTAAGAATTGCTTTTTAATAGAATTTCAGTGATTTAATTGTACATATTTGTATCTAAGATTATTTTTTAACAATTAATTAAAGGTATATATATATATATTATTTTTATATTAGATGAGCGGAAATTATTAAATTTTTAAAATTTAAAACTAATATTTAAATGATTTGTATTATCACATGAAAAAGAATATTGAGAAGTTTAAAAAATTTAACAATGTATGAGAAAAAATGAGATTTTGAAAAAAATGCTTTAAAAAAAAATGGATAAGTTAGAATTGAAAATTTTAAAATAAAACGATATTAAAAAATCCATACTTAAACAAAAAACAAACATTTTGAAGCAAAAAATAAAGAAGTTGAAAAAATTTGTCATTTAGAAAAATAATCGAAAATGTTCAAAATTTGAAATTAAAAGAAAAAGTTATTTATAAAAACACTGAGATTTTGAATATATATATATATATATATATATATATATATATATATATATATATATATATATATATATATATATATATATATATATATATATATATATATATATACATATATATATCATTTTAGAATAGAAAATTGAAAAGTTGAAAACAAAATGATGCTTTTGAACAAAAAAATTGACATTTTAAAATTTTTGAGAAAAATAAAGTAAAATTTGAGATTTTTTTTAAGATTTTTAAAATAAAAATTCAGAATTTGTATTTTAATTTTTTAAAAAATATTTTATAATAAAAATGCTATTTTGTTAAAAGTTTTCAAAGAAAAATTAAGAGTGAAAAAATATACATTTTGAAAAAAATGTTATTTTTAAATGTAAATTGAAATTTATTTATGAAAAAAATAATTCTAAATTATTATGCACATCAACTAATTGAACCTTTAACCATTTTTAGACAATCTAATTAGTCCAAATTGAAGAGTAAATAACTTCATATATTTAAATCAAATTTCATTCAAATTGTTGATCAATCTTGTATACCCAATATCTTTCTCATATGTAGCCCGATCGGGGCGAGTAACTAGTCAAATTGAGGGTATTGATCAGTAAAATAGAGTGAATGGACCAGACATGTAAAATGGGCCAAATATTCTGGTCAAAATTATGACCCAAGTTATTGACCATGTAAAAACCTAAGAATTGATGTTAATAAGTTTTATGGGCCCCATCATGATGTGTGTCAAACATCAACACTGTGCATTTGATGTGTCCCCTTTAGGTTATGAGATATCTCAAAAATCATCCGTATACGAAACTTAGGTGGGCCATACCATCGAAAACCATGCGAATACATCCTAAAAAATATAAAAGCACTTAATGGGGCCCACATGATTTTTGGATGCAGTTGAAACTTGGTCTGACCCCTCATCCAAGTGGGACACATAATGAGTGGGTTAGATATGTGAATCACATTTAAGCAAACTCAATATATGATTATGAATATTTTAAGGAAACCCCTTTCCACTACATTTAGGTGAGTTACTCATTACTCTTAGCCTACTGATTAAACTCTGTGCGGTCCACCGTTATTTATTTATTTTATCCATTTCGTTCATCCATGTTAATAGATAATTTGAGGTCTAAAGAACCAAAAGGAAGCATATCCAAAGCTCAAGTGGACCACACCACAGAAAATAGTGTGATTGAACCTCTAACATGGAAAAAATTCTTGGAGGCCATAGAAGTTTTGAATCAAGCTTGTGTTTATGTTTTCTCTTCATTCATATCTTTTTAATATTATGAACAGGTTGAATGGAAAATAAACATTACCGTGGGCCCAAGGAAGCTATCAACGGTGGAAATCATTATCCCACATTGTATTGTGTGGCATGGTCCACTTGAGCTTTGGATTTATTGAAAATTTGGGATGAACCCACACCGTTCATCCATTTTTTAAGATTATTTTAGAAAATTATCCAAAAAATGAATCATATCCAAAGATTAAATGCACCACACCATAAATACTAGCAGGGGTGATGATTTTCACCTTTAAAAAAAATCGTAGGGCCCACCTGTAACGCCCTGAAAATAGGGGGTCGAGCATAAACTCCACTCCTGAGTTCCAGAACATCACTTATGCAACATTTTCAATGATAGATGAATGTCGGCTGTAATAGTGCATAAAACATGAGGTGGATTAAGCCCAAACCGCATATCAGACTCCAGAGACAGTTAAATTAACAAGCGGAAGAATGTGATAGATATATAAAATCTATGAACTGTTATAGGTCTCCTGAGTGTGAACATGTTACCAGGTTAAACATATACAAGTATACTCCAAAAATGATAAAAAAGAATATACATGAGTGCTCCAAAAAT
Source organism: Magnolia kwangsiensis (assembly GCA_037074715.1). NCBI lineage: Eukaryota > Viridiplantae > Streptophyta > Magnoliopsida > Magnoliales > Magnoliaceae > Magnolia > Magnolia kwangsiensis. The sequence goes on along the minus strand of CM073577.1, from coordinate 100,915,200 downwards.
ATAAAATGATAAGTGTCATGGCGTCTAATCAACCTCCCTATAATCCCGTCAATCAGAACCTACATATAGGAGGAATCCTCCTCATCATCATAAAGTCTGACTCTGCCTCGCAGGCAGCACTATCATCTGAAACTACAACAGGGTCTGGTGGGTGTCCGGAACATCGTCCTGTAATGTGGGAGTGAGTAGCTAACTCAGTGGAAACTATACAGCAAAGGTTAATATGTCATCAATTCAATCAAGCAATACAATCAAACATTCCTAAATACTGTAATTAATGCAAGGATGAAATAACATGATGGATGCCCTTGCCAACATACTCCCTCATGCGACACCATCTTACGTCCGCGGAATGCTTTCTTCCCTCAGTGCTCCATATCTTCCAGGCACATGCAGTGAGATATGAATATGATTACCGAGTTATTATTAGTCCTTTTCATATAGCAGGATTGGTAAACTAAGGTACCTCCCTTATATCAATACCCAAACAATGATCCATTCTAGGGTCATCAGTCCTAGCATATCTCATACGAAGTACGGTTCTAGGTCGGTGTCAGGGCTATTGCACGCACTCGTTGCACCGCTCCCCAATCACCTTATCAATACAGGCCTAGTTAATACTCTGTTTACTGCGGGAAGGCTCGTCGCCTCTCCACAGATTCAGAATATTCTCGAGGTCACTACAAAGAGCTGTCTAGGCTGTTTCTCGCACTCGTTGCACCGCTCCCCCATCACCTTATCAGTGTAAGCCGACAATAAGAATATAGCGTCCCATACCACCATACTCTTCTCAGAGTAGGGTGCTCACTGGTCACTATAGGGAGGTTTGTGGCACCAGCGTAGGCCAACAGCTCGACTACGGTGTCCCATGTCACCGTGCCCGACTCATGAGTCTTAAGGGATCGAGGTACTAAGGTTAGAGGGGCTTTTCAATGGTAAGTTTGGTACCTTATGTTCAAATAGTTGTGACCAAGCATGGTGAACAAACATCGGTCAATCGGGTTAGTTGATAAGCTCAACTAGGCCAAGCGCACGTTGAGTTGAATGACATGGAATGCATGAGCACTCCGTGTGGCCTAACCACTGCCGAACACCCCAAGCATGACTCAGATTCGCTAAACTCATCTTATGTGGCGAAAGCAACCTCAACCACGATTTACGGAACGTTTTTCGATTACCTGGACTATAGTACAGCCCCATTCATAAGCAAAGCTAATAACTAGCATATGATTCATATTCAACATCCATGTGAACAATCATGAAGTATAACTTGAATGTAAACAGTACGTGGAGGAATTAATGTACACATTTATCATGATTTAACTAAGAATACAATCCAGGGAAGAAATCATACACTCATTTAGCAATCACATGATTCATGAAGGAAATCATTCACACAAGTATTGTGATGGGGATCCATATCCCAACCACTCTAGCAATCACACTCTACTAACTACTAACTCACTTAGACATTTAAACAAACACAGCTTACACTATTCAACATACATCACGTATGTCGACACCGTTGCAAATTTGGGCAAGTCCTCTCACCAAGGAGTTGCCGCATACATATTAAGCATATCACAACGACAATTTATCATGACAAGTAAATCAGCAAATTCCATACGCATACGTGTATTCTAACATATACATGAAATACGATATTTCCAATATGAAGTATACGTATTCGGAAAGCAAAATGGTTAGCACATTTAGCATGTATAATTGCATCCACAGCATGAATAAATCATTAACTAGCAATGAAAGGTTTGAAAACCATAACCTAAGCATATATAGTACACACTTTAAACCAAAAAATACGTATTCATTAGGATTCAGACGATGTGTCTTCGTCAACGACAGATACGCTACCTATGGCAAGAAATAGCTTAGCTAGAACTCTTCTACAACTAGTCTAAGCTTCAAATCAGGTTATGGTTTAGGTTTTCTTACCTAAGAACGGAGTTGGAATCGCCAGAATAGCGATGCAGGTGGATGGATTTAGCACGTGGAGCAGTAGGGAAGAATCTCAGGAGAAAACCCCAACTTCTCCCTCACTTTCTCTCTCTTTTCTCTCTTCTCTCTCCTAGGGTTTTCCCAAATTCATATGGGTTAGAAAGCTAAGGGTTTAAAGCCCTTTTGTAAGCTAAAAACTTACCTATATAGACTTAGGTCCAAGGTATACTTATGTTATATCCAAATCGGGTCTGTTCCGATCCAACGGAGCGCTTCTGGAGGTCCTGTTACTAAATGCGGTCAGACTTAAGCTCTCTAATATTGGATATAGGTCAAGCTAAGTTTTCAGTCCAGTCGGGTTTCCAGATCGACTGTGGCAGACCAGTTTCAGTTCAGCGGTCACTGAAACTCGATCAGGGCCACAAGTGCTATGACATGTAAGGGCCAAATTTCCTGATCTGAGGGTGAAATTTGGTCGAATTCCAACGGCCAGAATGCTTAAAAATGTCGCGCAAGCGACACGTGCCAGATTTATTAAAAATTGAATTAATTTTCTAAATATTTTTCTTTTCTCACTCTCTTCATTCCGGACTCAGCAAAATGGTCTCAGGATATCGGTTGGGCTTGATTTTCGAAATGATTGTCAAGTCCAACTAGGTGGTCATAATGGTCTAAGATTATAGATATCGGACTTTCGACGTGCGGTCTAGATCCAATACAAAGTTCCAAAGGGTTCATGAGAATAAACAGGTTTAGAGTTTGATCATGGATGTTAGGGTAAGATAGCGTCAATGATTCTATAGGTTTTGGGTCTTACAGATCGTATTTAAAGTGGTTGGTGCTAATTTTGCAGAAAATCTAGTATAGCGCTGGCTAATTCACATTAAATTTATAAAGAATTAGGTTCTAAGTGATTTCTTTGTCTTTGGAATTGAGTTCTGAGAGTGATATGGTTGACCCATTGCCTAAGGATGCCTAACTCCAGGTTGGTAAAAATCTGGGGTGTTACAATCTACCTCCCTTAAAACATAATTTCATCTCAAAAATTGGCTAAGGGTAATGAGTCCCTAGAGAGACTCTCGTATTGACATTCTAAGGAAGGTTCAAATCCTATATAATGACCTAACCTTATGTATAACCTAAATCAACTTCTTCGATCCTGGGCCAGTGGGGAAGAGGCCAACCACGCTTCCACTGCGTTACTCTGATCCAACAGTTGTACTAGATTGGGCTCAATATGTTCTATCCCCCTTAAAACTTAGTTCTACTTAAGGCTCAAGAATCTATGTCTCGATCCGTATATCGAAACGAGGTGTAATTTAGGACCTATCCTTGACATGAAATGGAAAACAACCTCTTACTACATTGGTTTTCCTTTGTTAATGATGTGTTCTATAGCATTGGTACCTATGGTGATAGAAATAAGCCGTTGATTTCAAGGGTAGGTGTGAGTTGGTGGCAAGATATCTAATTCTCTACTGGCTATAAGTCCTCGCCATTTCCTAAAGACAAAGCGATAACTTTTGGTTGTAGATGGTTGGGCCAACACGGAAGAAAGGTTCTGTAGTGGGTCTGAGCCGGATACATAGACATTCTGCCTAGCTAGAACAGAAAATTTGCCGTATCGGTTCTTAATCCGAGTCAATGCCGATCTTCTGCTTGATCAGAGCATTGAATTTATTGGTAACCACTAGGATTGAGAATTCGATTCAAACCGTGAATACTTCGCTTATATATACAGTTCCTTTACTCCGTGTTCCCGAATGCAATAAGCCCTTAGGGAAGGCAATTCAAAGGGGCGTGCTGGTTTATTCTAAGTTCAATCTGTGGGATTTATAAGTTTTCCTTGAGGGTGACTAGTTCTAAGTGAAGTAAGCTTCTTGAGAGTTACTAAAGGAGCCTATGAATGTTATGAGGATCTATTAAAGGAATGGAGTCCCACTCCAACCAAATCAATCCTACTATTCCTTAGCATATGCAAGTTTTACACTACCTAATACAACTAGTAGCCTAGTCTATAACTCACTAGCTGTAATCCAAAGTCTAGGCTTATACGCTAGATGGTTTCATACCATTTCTACTACAGGGAGTCGTTCAATCGCTTAGGGTCAAGACTGTCTAATTGAAATTGGACTTTCTATATCGTCTGATCTTTCAAAATCTAGGAGTATCACTCTAAGTCCAAAACTCCAAGGGCATATGTGGCCAGTGGTCTCAAGTTGTGTTAAATGGGACTGCCTTCCTACTCCCACCTAAGAATTGAGAGTGACATGTTTAGTAGGTGGGTGGGTTGGGATTCAAATCAATTTCATAGGCTTTGAAAAATGGATCTTGTGCTAGAAAGTGTGAGATGAGATTTCCAAATCTCATGATGATGAATTCCTAAGTATAAGTTGAAAGAAAGAAAAAAGTGAAAAGTGAAAATACGGCTGTAATGAACTCAAATAGAGCCATAGGAAGTGGAAGAAAGGGATAAAAGGAATGGGGTTTGATGGGTTGTTGAGTTGTGAGGTAATGAGCCACAAGGAGAGGTTTGTGAACTCAAGACAAGTGAAAAGAAGGAGATGGAAGATGTATGCAACAATGGAGGCTAGTTGGAAGCATAAAATGATGAAGGAAATCTATTTCCTAGGAAGGAGAAAATGGGATTTGAGGTTTGCACGATTTTGAGATCAAAAAGAGAGTGTAAAGGCTCAAATAAAAGGGACATGAGAGAGACCACAGCTGTAGGAGGGAGTTTTTGAATGGGTGACGATGGTGGTGCACTAAACGGAAGGAGTGATTGGAGGGGCATTTTCTATAAAAAATTAGAAACTTTGTGGAGAAAGGAGAGCTTGGAGGGCTGCTTTATGAAGGAAGTGGTTAATCGGGGGTGTTCTGATCAAGGAACCGTGGACCAGTGGGGTCTACAAGTCCCCAAACTCGGTCGGCCGAGCCCGCTTGTCGGCGAGGCCTCGCCGGTCTCTGGACTGTTCGGTGAGGGCTTACCATTTCGACGAGGTTCTCTCCCCCCCCCCCCCCTTAGGTCCAAAATGATGTGGGTCCCTCCCTAGGTCCCCCTAAAACTGTCCCGATTGGGCCTTACCTCCGTTTTGAGCCTATTCGGGCTAGTTTGGGTCATTTTTTAAGTATAATTGCCTTTAGCAATTTCTGGAGGCTAGGATAGGATCAATAGGGGTCTAGACCCATCGATAGACGGTTTAGGAGTGATTTGGAGTGCTTGTGTGTGATCAGGAGTGTGTACGGACTCGATCTTGGTGATCATTTTCAGTAAACTTTCATCGACAAACAAACTAGGGGTCCTAAACTTGTTTCTAGATTGTTCTCGCACCCTCCTACATTAAATTGGAGTCGGCGTGCGGTGTGTGACCATAACCCAGGTCCAGGTTAATTCAAATCATGCTCTGATATCATCTGTAACAACCTGAAAATCAGGGGTCAAGCATAAACTCCACTCCTGAGTTCTAGAACATCACTTATGCAACATTTTCAATGATAGATGAATGTCGGCTGTAATAGTGCATAAAACATGAGGTGGATTAAGCCCAAACAGCATATCATACTCTAGAGACAGTTAAATTAGCAAGCGAAAGAATGTGATAGATATATAAAATATATGAACTGTTGTAGGTCTCCAGAGTGTGAAAATGTTACCAAGTTAAACTTATACACGTATACTCCAAAAATGATCAAAAAGAATATACATGAGTGCTCCAAAAATATAAAATGAAAAGTGTCATGGCGTCTAATCAACCTCCCTGTAATCCCGTCAATCAGAACCTACATATAGGAGGAATCATCCTCATCATCATAAAGTCTGGCTCCGCCTCGCAGGCCGCGCCATCATCTAAAACTACAACAGGGTCTGGTGGGTGTCCGAAACACCGTCCCGTAACGTGGGAGTGAGTAGCTAACTCAGTGGAAACTATACAGCAAAGGTTAACATGTTATCAATTCAATCAAGCAGTACAATTAAACATTCCTAAATACTATAATTAATGCAAGGATGAAATGACATGATGGATGCCCTCGCCAACATACTCCCTCATGCGACACTATCTTACGTCCGTGGCATGCTTTCTTCCCTCAGTGCTCTACATCTTCCAGGCACATGTAGTGAGATATGAATATGATTACCGAGTTATTATTAGTCCTTTTCATATAACAGGATTGGGAAACTAAGGTACCTCCCTTATATCAATACCCAAACAATGATCCATTCTAGGGTCGTCAGTACTAGCATATCTCAAATGAAGTACGGTTCTAGGTCACTGCAAGGGCTGTCAGGGCTGTTGCACACACTCATTGCACCACTCCCCCATCACCTTATCAATACAGGCCTAATTTATGCTTTGTTTACTGTGGGAAGGCTCGTTGCCTCTCCATAGATTCAGAATATGCTCGGGGTCACTACAAAGGGCTGTCAGGGTTGTTTCTCGCACTCGTTGCACCACTCCCCCATCACCTTATCAGTGTAGGCCGACAACAAGAATATAGTGTACCATACCACCATAATCTGCTCAAAGTAGGGTGCTCACTGGTCACTACGGGGAGATTTGTGGCACCAGCATAGGCTGACAGCTCAACCACGGTATCCCATACCACCATGCCCGGCTCATGAGTCTTAGGGGATTGAGGTACCAAGGTTAGAGGGGCTTTTCAATGGTGTAACGCCCTGAAAAAATCCGTACTTGGACTCGAGTACCAACTCGACTAGAAATCGCGTAGAATTAATTCCTTTAGAAAATAAGTATAAGTTAGCTAGCGCGACGCTAGAGTAGCTGGGAAATAGTCCCTGATCGCTTTAAATACGTTCTACAAGACCCAAATCGAGTAGAACCAATGACTCTATAATACTCTATAACCATGGATCAAACTCTAAGCTGGTTTGTTCTCTAGACCTCTTTGAAACTTTGTATTGGACCTAGACCGCGCGTCGAAAGTCCGATACCTACTATCTTAGACCGTTAGGACCGCCTACCTGGACTTGACAATCATTTCGAAAATCAAGTCCAACCGACATTCACGGGCTATTTTATTGAGCCTGGACTGAAGAGAGTGAGAATAGGGCTAGATTTGGAATTTAAAATTTAAATCTGGCACACGACTTGACGTGTCAGTATTAATCGTTCTGACCGTCAAAATTCAGCCAAATTATACCCTCGGACCAGGAAAAATTTTTATTTCATATCATGAGACTTGTAGACCTGATCTACGTGCGGTGACCGCTGAACTGAAACTGGACCACCACGTGCGATCTGCGAACCCTGCCGGACTGAAAACTTGATGTATGCTAGATCCAGTATGCATGAGATTAAGTCCGACCGCATTTGGCCAGGGGACCTCAAGAAATGTACTTTTGGACCGAAACAGCCCCGAATTGGATATACATCAAGTAAACTTTGTTCCCGAGTCTATTCTGGGTATTTTTGTGCTTATAAAAGGGGTTGAAACCCTCACTCCTCTCTCCCATCCGAATTTGAGAAAAACCCTAGATTGGGAGAGAGAAAAGGTGAGAGTTTGTGAGAGAGAGTAGGAGAGGATTTTCCTGCCGTTGTGCTACCTGTTGCACGTGCTTTAGCAACACGCTCCGATCACTTGGCCGGGGATTTCTCCACGTTTTTAGGTAAGAAAATATCCAAATAAGTTGCTGATTTAGTGTTCCTTTCGTTCCATAGCATGTTAGCTGATAGAACTTGTGTATTAGGTTCTCTATTCGCCGTAGACGAAGCGTATACACTCCGTTCGAATCACTTCACCTATAAGGAAAAAGGTGCAGATTTTAGACGCTTTGATTGACTGTTTCCAATGCTTTCAATGTCGTTTAATAGTAGATTATCGACGACAACGCCGTTTGACATGTACAACATGCTGTTCGTTTCCTGTTTCGTAAACCGGCGAAGAATATGAGATTTAGGGCATTTTAGTCATTTGTAGGAAGTACTGTTTTCATTCATATTTTGCTGATGTGATTGACATGGCTTATTGTCGCATTAGAATACTAGGAATACGTGCATAATTAGTTTGGCGAAGAGATTCTCCTAAATGCGCACTTTGAGTCGACATACTATATGTAGACTTAAGTGTGTAGTGTAAGTGTTTGTATAAATGCTTGTATTAGTATGTATTGAATTAAATGGTGTTATGAATTAGTTTGAGATTGTTTTCTCAATTAATATGCTGATGTAAATGATTTCCTACATGTTATCTAAATGCATGATTTCATTATATGCATGAAATGCATGTGCTTGAAGATTTACTTAAGTTGTATGCTATAACATGTGTTAACATGCTCACATGGTTGTATTTCATTTCAATACGCTAATATGATTGCTGATGTGATTTCATAATTGTTTGGGACTATACTTAGTCCAAGCAGTCGGTAACCGAGAAATTTTGTGGTTGGCTTATCTTTGCCACGAACGACGCGTCGATGAACGCGAGCCGTGTTCTGGAGTTGGCAGCAGTAGTTAGGCCACACAAAGTATTTTACGCACTTCATGTCGTTCGACTTGAGATGCGATCGTGCTAGTCAAGCCCGTCAAGTAACCCGACTGGCCATTGTATGTTCACCCTGCATGAGTCATAACTGCTTGAACCTAGGGTACTGAACTTACCATTGTAAACCCTGTTAACCATGGTACCTTGATCCACAAAGACTCATGAGCCGAGCATGGTGGTATGGGACACCGTGGTCGAGCTGTCGGCCTACGCTGGGGCCACAAACCTCCCCATAGTGACCAGTGAGTACCTAACTCTCGTGAGCCAATTATGGTGGTATGGGACACTATATTCTTGCTGTCAGCCTACACTGATCAGGCAACGAGTCCTTTATTGTGATCGTGAGCGTATTCTGAGTCTACGGGAGGCGACGACCCTTCCGTAGCAGTGAGAGTACAGTAGGCCTATATTGATAATGTGATGGGGGAGCGGTGCAACGAGTGCGAGCAACAGCCCCGGCAGCCCTTACAGCGACCTACAAAATATACATCGTATGAGATTACTAGGAGTGACAACCCTAGACAGGATCTGTGTTGGGATTGATATAAGGGAAGTACCTTAGTTTCCCAATCCTGCTGTTTGAATGGACTAATAACAACTTGGCAATCATATCACCATTACATTGCATGTGCTTAGAAGATATGGAGCACTGAGCGGGATGCACGCATGCCGCGGGCATTAGATGGTGTCATATGAGGGAGAACGTCAGTGAGGGCATCCATCATGTCATGTCATATTGCATTAACAATAGTATTAGGATTGTTTGATTTACTGTGTTACTATTATCGCATGATTGATTTGAGAACATGCTAATCTTTGCTCTATGATTCCACTGAGTTGATCACTCACTTTCACATTACGGGATGGTGTTTGTAACACCCACCAGACCCTGTCTTAGATGCAGGTGATGCAGAGATCCAGGAGGTAGAGCCGGACTATGATGAGGACCAGGACGAGTTCTCATACATGCAGTACCACGACGGCTTTGCTTAGGTGAGCTGGGTTGACGGGATTCCTCAGTGGTACTATTTTGGACATTTGATTTTGTTTCTTTACATGTATATGAGACTCAGTGATGTATTCATACTTTAGTGACAGTCGAGATCTACTTTGTTTTTCCATACAGTGATATATATATTCTTTAGTCTTCCGCTTGCTTTTATCACTGGATCTGGAGTATGAATTGCAGTTTTGGTATACTTTTACTCATGTGAATGCTTTAACTCAGACAACATTGAATCATAATCATTTTTATTGCATAAGTGACGGTCTGGAACTCGGGAGTTGAGTTTATACACGACCCCCGATTTTCAGGGTGTTACAAATGGTAAGTTTGGTACCTCAGGTTCAAATAGTTGCGACCAAGCATGGTGAACAAACATCGGTCAATCGGGTTAGTTGATAAGCTCAACTAGGCCAAGCGCACGTTGAGTTAAACGACATGGAATGCATGAGCACTCCGTGTGGCCTAACCACTGCCGAACACCTTAAGAACGACTCAGATTCGATAAACTCATCTTGTGTGGCGAAAGCAACCTCAACCACGATTTACGGAGCATTTTTTGAATACCTGGACTGTAGTACAGCCCCATTCATAAGCAAAACTAATAACTAGCATATGATTCATATTCAACATCCATGTGAGCAATCATGAAGTATAACTTGAATGTAAACAGTACCTAGAGGAATTAATGTACACATTTATCATGATTTAATTAAGTATATCATACACTCATTTAGCAATCACATGATTCATGAAGGAAATCATTCACACAAGTATTGTGATGGGGATCCATATCCCAACCACTCTAGAAATCACACTCAACTAATTACTAACTCACTTAGACATTTAAACAAACACTTAGCTTACACTATTCAACATACATCATGTATGTCGATACCGTCGCAAATTTGGGCAAGTCCTCTCACTAAGGATTTGCCGCATACATATTAAGCATATCACAACGACAATTTATCATGACAAGTAAATCAGTAAATTCCATACGCATACGTGTATTCTAACATATACATGAAATACGGTATTTCCAATATGAAGTATACGTATTCGGAAAGCAAAATGGTTAGCACATTTAGCATGTATAATTGCATCCACAGCATGAATAAATCATTAACTATCATTGAAAGGGTTGAAAACCATAATTTAAGCATATATAGTCCGCACCTTAAACTAGAAAATGCGTATTCGTTAGGATTCAGACGATGTGTCTTCGTCAACGACAGATACACTACCTATGGCAAGAAATAGCTTAGCTAGAACTCTTCTACAGCTAGTCTAAGCTTCAAATCAGGTTATGGTTTAGGTTTTCTTACCTAAGAACGGAGTTGGAATTGCCAGAATAGCGATGCAGGTGGATGGATTTAGCACGTGGAGTAGCAGGGAAGAATCCCAGGAGAAAACCCCAACTTCTCCCTCACTTTCTCTCTCTTTTCTCTCTTCTCTCTCCTAGGGTTTTCCCAAATTCGTATGGGTTAGAAAGCTAAGGGTTTAAAGCCCTTTTATAAGCTAAAAACTCACCTATATAGACTTAAGTCCAAGGTATACTTATGTTATATCCAAATCGGGTCTGTTCCGATCCAACGGAGCGCTTCTGGAGGTCCTGTTACTAAATGCAGTTGGACATAAGCTCTCTAATATTGGATCTAGGTCAAGCTAAGTTTTCAGTCCAGTCGGGTTTCCAGATCTACTGTGGCAGACCAGTTTCAGTTTAGCGGTCACCGAAACTCAATCAGGGCCACAAGTGTTATGACATGTAAGGGCCAACTTTCCTGATCCGAGGGTGAAATTTGGTCGAATTCCAACGGCCAGAATGCTTAAAAATGTCGCGCAAGCGACACGTGCCAGATTTATTAAAAATTGAATTAATTTTCTGAATATTTTCCTTTTCTCACTCTCTTCATTCCGGACTCAGTAAAATGGTCTCAGGATATCGGTTGGGCTTGATTTTCGAAATGATTGTCAAGTCCAACTAGGTGGTCATAATGGTATAAGATTATAGATATCAAACTTTTGACGTGCGGTCTAGATCCAATACAAAGTTCCAAAGGGTTCCTGAGAACAAACAGGTTTAGAGTTTGATCCTGGATTTTAGGGTAAGATAGTGTCAATGATTCTATAGGTTTTAGGTCTTACAGATCGTATTTAAAGTGGTTGGTGCTAATTTTGCAGGAAATCTAGTGTAGCGCTGGCTAATTCACGTTAAATTTCTAAAGAATTAAGTTCTAAATGATTTCTTTGGCTTTGGAATTGAGTTCTGAGAGTGATATGGTTGACCCATTGCCTAAGCAAGCCTAACTCCAGGTTGGCAAAAATTCGGAGTGTTACACTGTAACACCTTGAAAATCGAGGGTCGTGTAGAAACTCGACTCCCGAGTTCCAGACCATCACTTATGCAACAAATATGCTTCTGGTTCAATGTTGTCTAAGTTAGAGCATTATCATAAGTGAGATTATACCAAAACTACAATTCATACTCCAAATCCAGTGATAAAACGCAAGTGGAAGACTGAAAAATACATATATCACTGTATGTAAAATAAAAAACAATCTCGATTTGTCTCCAAAGTACGAATACATCTCTGAGTCACATATACATATACCAAATCAAAAATCAAAATGTCATATGGTCCAACTACCAAGTCCCGCCGATCCAGGCCACCAACGCAAAGTCGTCAGAAAACTGCATGTACGAGAACTCGTCCTGGTCTTCATAGAAGTCCGGCTTCAGCCCCTGGATATCCTCACAACCTGCATCTAAGACAGATTCTGGTAGGTGTTACAAACACCGGCCGTAACGTGGGAGTGAGTGATAAACTCAGTGGAATCATAGAGCAAAGATTAGTATGTTATCAAATCAATCACGCGATAATAGTAAAGCAAACAATCATACATTCCTAGATACTGTTGTTAATGCAAGCATGAAATGACATGATGGATGCCCTCACCGACATACTCCCTCATGCGACACCATCTTACGTCCATGGCATGCTTTCTTCCCTCAGTGCTCCACATCTTCCAGGCACATGCAGTGTGATATGGATATGATTACCAAGTTGTTATTAGTCCTTTCATATAGTAGTATTGGGAAACTAAGGTACTTTCCTAATATCAATCCCAACACAGATCCTGTCTAGGGTCGTCACTCCTAGTAATCTCATACGATGATATATTTATAGATCGCTGCAAGGGCTGCTAGGGCTGTTGGTCACACTCGTTGCACCGATTTCCCATCACCTTATCAATACAGGCCTACTTGTACTCTTGTTGCTACGGAAGGGTCGTCGCCTCACGTAGACTCAAAATATGCTCGAGGTCACTACAAAGGGCTCATCACCAATTAGAGTAGGCCGACAGATCGAATATAGTATCCCATACCACCACAATCAGCTCACGATTCTAAGGTGCTCACTGGTCACTACGGGGAGGTTTGTGGCCCCAGCGTAGGCCGACAGCTGGACCATGGTGTCCCATACCACCATGCCCGGCTCATGAGTCTTTAGGGATCAAGGTACCATGGTTAACAGGGCTTTCACTGGTAAGTTCAGTACCCTAGGTTCAAGCAGTTATGACCAATACAAGGTAAACATACAACAGTTAGTCGGGTTGCTTGACGGGCCCGACTAGCACGAGCGTACCTCAAGTTGAACGACATGAAGTACATAAAACACCTCGTGTGGCCTAACCATTTTCGCCAACCCAAAGCACGACTTGCGTTCATCGACGCGTCTTTCATGGCAAATAGAAGCCAACAACGAATTCGAATCCATTACCGACTGCCTGGACTAAAGCACAGTCCCAAGCATTTGCAATCTACATCAGTGATCATATGAGAGTAACGGAAATGAAATACAAACAATCCAAGCATGTTAGCAACATGTTATAACATACAACGTAAGCAAATCAACCAAACACATGCATTCCATATATATAAGGAAATCAATTTAATGACAACATGGAGGAAAATCATGTACATCGTCATATTAATTGAGAATTCAACCTCAAGACTAATCTACAACAACAATTACTCAATACATACTAATACAAACATTTATACAAACACTTAGTTTACACACTTTAGTCTACATATCGTATGTCGACCCAAAGTACGCATTAGGGTGAATCTCTTCACCAAACAGATCATACACGCATATTTAATATCATAACATGACAAATACACATGGCAATCATTTTAGCAAAATACAGACGTATACAGTATTTTCTACAAATGCCTAAAATACCCTAAATCTCATATTCTCCATACGCAGTCGAAATGGAAAACAGACAGCATGTTCTACATGTCAAACGGCGTTCTTGTCAATAATCTACTATTAAAAGACATTGAAAGCTTTGAAAACAGTCAATCGAAGCATCTAAAATCCTCACCTTTCGTCGTATTAGCGTAACGAATCGAATAGAAAGTCTACTCTTCGTCAACGCCTGTATGACGACCTATAGCACAAGATACATCAGCTACTTCACTACTTCTATCGAAGGAATCCCTAAATTAGGTTGAGGTTTGGGTTTTCTTACCTAGAATGAAGTTGGAATCATCGGAAGAGTGATTAGAATGCGGTGTTTCGGTGCGTGTAGAAGCAGGATCAAGTGGCAAGAAACTTTCCTCACAACTCTCTCACAATCTCTCCCTTTCTCTCTCTTCTCTTTCTAGGGTTTCTTGCAAATTCGTAGGTGAGAGATATGAGAGGATTTAAAGCCCTTATATAGGCTAAAACCTCAACTACATAGACTCTAAACCAAGGTATACTTGGGTTATAACCAAATCGGGTCTTTTCTGATCCAAAAGAGCATTTCTGGAGGTCCCCTGGCTAAATGTGATCGGACTTAAGCTCATGGATGCCGGATGTTGATCACATTAAGTTTTTAGTCCGGTAGTGTTCCCAGATCGCACGTGGCGGACCAGTTTCAATTCAACGGTCATGGAGATTCGATCAAGGATTCCAAGTACACTGTCCTGAGTGAGAAATGTTCCCTGATCCGAGGGTGTATTTGGGTCAGATTTTGATGGTCTGAATGCTTATACTTAACCCGCAAGCAAAACGTACCATATTTATTTAAATCTCATTTAATTTCTTATGAATTTCACTCTTTCTCACACTCCTTGCTCCAGGCTCAATGAAATAGCCTCAGAACATCAGTTGGGCTTGATTTTCGAAACGATTGTCAAGTCCAGATGAGCGGTCATAATGGTCTAAGATTGTAGATATCGGACTCTCGACGTGCGATCTAGATCCAATACAAAGTTTCAAAGGGTTCCTGAGAGCAAACGGGTTTAGAGTTTGATCCTAGGTTTCAGGACGTTATAGCGTCATTGATTCCACAAGTTTTCGGTCTTGTAGAATGTATTTAAAGCGATCAGTGCTAATTTCACAGCTAATCTAACATAACGTTAGTTAACTTACGCTTGATTTCTAAAGGAATTAATCCTAAATGATTTCTGATCGAGTTGGTACTCGTGTCTCTGTACGGATTTTTTCGAGACGTTACGTACACCACCATTCCATTTACTTATCATCAAATCTGTCCATAAGGTCACAGAGACCTAGATGAAGAGGAAAAATAAATTTCTTATTAATCCAAACCCTAAAAATGTTTCAATGGTAGATGTTCAATCCCCCCATTGCTTTTGATCGTGTGGTCCACTTGATAGTTAAATCTGTCTTATTTTTTGTCACAAGCCTTACAACGAGCTCGCCATATGGATGGATGGTTTGGATATAGCACATACCTTATGATGGGACCCACAGAAGCTGCTGATGTCACCCAGCTCATTCATGGATGCGGATTGGCTAGTAACATACTAAAGTGACGTCACCAAGTTCTATGGGCCGCACCATGATGTATTTTTTTGTATCCACACCGTCCATCCACCTGGAGAGATCATTTTAGGGTTAGATCCAAAGAATGAGTCACATCCAAATCTTTAATGGACCCCACCATAGAAAACAGTGGGGAGAGTGCTGCCACTATTAAAAACTTATAAAGGCCACAAAATTTTTCGATCAGGTTGATATTTTTTTTTCCCGTCTTTAATGTCCTTTTTAACTTTTGAATAGGTTGTTTTTTAAAAATAAAAAATAAAATCATGGTGGGCCTTAGAAAGGTTTCAACAGTGGACATCAATTTTACTGTTGTTTTCTGTGGTGTGGTCCATTAAAACATTAGATTTGCCTCATTCTTTGGATCATGTATTAAAATAATATCTACAAATGTATGGAAGTTGTGGATATAACACATACATCATAAAGGGGGCCATAGAACTTGGTGACGCCACTTCAGTAGCGAGTCCGGCTACTCAGCTGGGCGCAGATTGGTTACTGATAAGTAGAGAGACTACTACTGAAGTGATGTCGCCAAGTTTCGTAGGCCCCACCATGATGTATGTTTTGTATCCACTCCATCCATCCATATGGAGAGATAATTTTAGGGTAAGATCCAAAGAATGATTCACATCCAAAGCTCTAGTGGACCCCACTAGAGAAAACAGTGGGGAGAGTGACACCACCATTAAAAACTTCTAATGACACTGGTTAGGGCGTCGGCCCTAACCAACCCCTCTCATCTCTCTCTCTCTCTCTCTCTCTCTCTCTCTCTCTCTCTCTCTCTCTCTCTCTCTTTGTGCCTCTCCCTTCCTTCATCTCTCCTTCTCTCTCTCATTACACCTCCCCCTCTCCCTTCATCTCTCTCTCTCTCTCATTCTCTCTCTCTACGCCTCTCCCTCTCTCTCTATGCCTCTCCCTCTCCCTCTACAGTCGAACCCTTTCTCAGATCCATCATCTTCATCACCTCCATGCTTCCGATAATTAGTGACTGAAATTAGTGGTTGTCATAAGCGGCCAACTCATAGTAAAGGTATGAATCTCAGGATTGTATGAAAGCGGGTTTTTTTTTTTTTTTTGAAAAGAAACCCTTACTCCTTAACATATTTTGAAATCCATGATGCAATCTGATTTGATTACTAAAATTGCTTATTCAATTTTTAAAATTTCAATTCTTTGGATGAAATTCAAAATCCCTGATTAGATTATGAGATTCCCAATTCCAGATATGCCAATTTAGAAAATCCCTAATACTGAATTTTTGGGGATTGAAATCCCTAAGCATCGAATTTGGGAATTGAAATCCCAATTCTTGATTTGGGGATGGAGATCCCTAATTTTTTGATTTGGGGATCAAAATTCTCAATTTTTAATTTGGGAATTCCAAAATTCCAATGCTTGATTTGGGAATTCCAAAATTCCAATGCAATCTAAATAATCCGCTGATTACATGTCTTATTTAGTTGGGAATCATTTCGCAAAGAATCATGGATTAGATCTACACAAGCTTGTATTCAAACAAGCTATTAATGCAGCTGTTAAAGTCCGGTTATGTAAAAGTGGAGAAGCTTATGAATGTCGAACGATACTCCCATGTGATGCATGCCAGCTCCATGGTGAGGTCTTTTGCTTTCAGTCATAAATGGATAAAATATAAAACTTAGAAAAAGTTCCAAAGTCTTACATATTACTTCTATGTGTTGTATCAATCACTTGAAATTCTTGATACATATTGGTTAATATGATATGGATTTGTCAATAATCTGCTGATCTCTACCAAAATAAAGGGTTTTGGATCTTTCAATCTGATGGAGATTTGTAGGACATCATCTACAGTTCGGGCTCTAATCCTTTTATTTTAGATTATATCTTCTCTATGATTCTGGAAAGTTGCATTCCCATAGCTTTTATCATGACAATGAACCTCGACTGAGCAAGCAAGCTCCAATTCAAATATACCGTATGATATGTCATTGAAGCTTTTGACATTGGATGTGTACTGCTTAGTAGCTATTGGCTCAAAGCCTAGTAGAAAATTCAAGTTTTATATATATGATGGTTGATATGGTGGTCGATGAAGGATTATTTATTTATTTATATATATGATGAATTTCATCCCTTTTTCTCGACAATAAAGAAAATTACAATTCCTCAAAAAATGATTTTCATTTGAAGGTATTGAACTTAGATCTATTCGAAAGAGCAGATTAGGTTAACTTTGTACATATGTCCCTCATCCTGTGATCTTTTGTTGCAAACTTCTCTTGAACGTAGAAATTAACTATTATTTCTAGTTTTTGACACAATGATGATCTAAAGAAATCTATTCTTTATATATATATATATATATGGGATATGATTGTAGGATATGCATTTCCAATATATTAACTGTAAGTTGCAACTGTCTTTGTTATCTACTAAAAATTTTCAGTAAAATGATTCTTTTTCAATGTATAGAATGTGATATTTTTAATGATAAACAATTGAGGCAAGTACTTATAATGCATGTTGCATCTTTATAAAAAAAAGTCCGTCTGCAAACATATTAAGATAGAGAATGTTAAAATTTCACCCTACAAAAGCAATGAAGTTGTAACATTATGGTTAAGTTGGATTTCCACCGCCAATACCAATCCAGCCGCTGGGGATGGTAAATAGCCTTGTATTTAATGCATGAAAATGTTTCCTTGTTATTATTTCTATACATTTTTTTTCTTGATTGTTGAATTTTAAATTTTTTTATATTGAAACATGTTTTTAACTTTTATTTTTTTGATGTGGTGAGTTGCAAAATATTTTGGACTAGAGTTTGAATCTAATTGCTGACAATATTAAGAATTGGAAGTGTTCAATTTGATGAGGTATGCATTCTTATAAAAAGGTTCTAATTTCATCTCATGTATGAATGCTAAATATTTGAATTTCAGCCTACCATAAATAGCCACTTAGCTATTTTTGAATTTCTTCTCATGTATAAGATGCTTCATGTTCTAGAAGATTTGGACTGAAATAGGCTAAATGATTGGGCAACTAGCCACTAAGCTAAAGTCAATCAATGGACAGTTACCAATCATTTGCCTCATATTAGCTGACTGATTAAGCGTTTTTGAAATCCTAATTTCTTATGAGAGAGAGACGGGGTTCATCTTCATGCTCCGTTTACTCTAATTGAAGGATATTTGGATAATATTATTGGACGAGGTTCACTTTTTGTTTATTACAAATGGTGGTTCTCCAGATGGATAGAGGAAGTTATGGTAATGAAGGGAACCGTCTCAGTTTCCTTTACCCATGTAAATAGGGATATTAGTGGAGTGGTAGAATGAGTTGGCTAAGAGGGATTGTAATAATGACAATTGATTTCCACAGCTTCTATTTGTAATACAAACACCAGAAAACACCATATCCATGAAATTGATTTCATTTCCCCTGTTTCCCATGAATGCTTAATGTTGCATGTTAAAATAACTAGAGATTTTGATTACATGTATAACAGGTCTATACCTTGGAATTGTGAGTAATATTGCTTCTTCAACACCAATTTTTACGGTTTACACCTTCACATACGAATCAGTTAAGGGAGTGATGTTGTCCCTCTTGACAAAAGTGATCTTGTATGTTGAGTTTTGGGATGGTCTTTCTGTCTTAACAAGTGTCTGATTTGCTCACATTTAGGAGCCTTCACCTGTGTTTTTTTCCCATGCAAGAGTACCATTCTTTTGCACATTGCACATCAGGTGGATGTGCAAGTATTGCTACTTCATTTACTTTTACCCCAAGTGAGTGTATTAACTAGCAAATGCAAGTTGGTTCACACTATCAGAACTGCTGGTATACTTCTTGTGTCTGCCCTTTTGGCTTTGATGATGGGTTTAACTAAAATTGCTTACATTTTTATAGTAGTGTTCGATGTTATATTTCATGTATTGGCACCTGCATTACTATAATTTTTTACTGTATCAAATTTTTTGTTGCTGTCTGTGGACATTGTTATGATGTGTCTTCACATTATTATGCTCCATTCATGCAGAACTTACATTTAAAATATGTCTCCTCAAGACTGTTTGGTTGGAATCCTTGAAAGGGGTGGTTCGGCTTCACCATATGCGTGGTGGGGTGCAGTTCTTTGTAGGAATATTCCACACTCTATTATTAAGGTCCTTATATATATATATATATATATATATATATATATATATATATATATATATATATATATCAATGTCTTGTTCTTACATAACAAATGCTACGCCTCATATGGGGTCATTATAGTTAAGGCATTCTCTTCAAATTTAGAGAATATATACATATATAAAGCTTATTTTCTTACATAACAAATGCTACTTTCTTTGGCTTATGATGGGATGTCATAACTAAAGGCTTGTTCTTCAGCTTTTGAGTTTTTTCAGCTTTACCTATCTCTTTTGTTCAATATACTTTGTTCACCTTATGTGGTAGAATGGTTTGTAATCATTTTTTTTCTCATTTCAGTTCTACACCTATGAAAGCATGAAGCAATGGATGCAATCATCACAACAATCGAACATTCATGCTAACACGTTACAAATGGTTCATTTTCTATGGTCATTTCCCTTACTTTAGTAATCTTTTTATCTTTAATCAGAGCCTTTATAACATGACTCTATTCTTCAAAAGCTTTGTGATGTTGTTTTTTTTTTCCTGAACAAACTGCATTCAGTCCAAAATTCATGTATTTATGATGAAAGTGGCTTTTAATGAAATGCTTTTGTTGCGTAAGTTCATGCAATAATAGCTTTTCTCGGTTAAGCTATCTTTGAGAGGATCTATGATTTAGCATGCCTAGTGATAGAAATTCCATGGTGGGAGGGAGGGAACTGTCTTTAGGTGGGTTTTGCAATACAAGTTAAATGCTAAGCATGAAATTGCGATAATGACCACTTTAATTGAAGTGCGAACATGCCAAGATGTCCTAGAGGGGGGTGAATAGGACTTTTTAATATTTAATGAAAATTTAAAACCTATTAACCCTATCTTGAATAAATATGCAAGTATTAGGATTTCTTCAAAGTAACTTTAATGGCTTTCAAGCCAAATAGAGGATCTAATCACATAACTATTCAAAGGATAAACAAGATACACAACATAGTTCATGATGGATGTGATTGTGTGTGTGATGTGTCATTCTACTTAGTTCCAGATACTCATGTGCACATGTAATATAAGAACAATCAGAGAAATCTAACAAACAGTAGAAGTAAATAGCAATCACAAACATAGTCATTTTTATAGTGGTTCGATTACATGTCTACTCCACTTTTGGCGGACGCACTCAACCCTTGAGTGTACTAGATCTCACTAACGGAGGTTTCAAATTAGGTTCACCACAAACCAGTACAACCTACACTAGGCTGACTCTAACATGTCTCCACGACACAAGTTTATGCCCCACACAAGAGTAAGGGTCAACACACCACGTCCATGTTTTAAGCCACACAAGCCAATGATCCACACAAGGAACCTACCAGTTTATGCTCCCATAAGCAAGGTTCAACACACAACACCCAAGTTTTAGACCACACAGGTCAAGGACCTATACAAGGACCTAATTTTATACTCTCCATAGAGCAAAGGTCAACACACAGCACCCCTACATACACTCCCATCGAAGGCGTCCTATGAGGACTTGAAGGGGTGAGAAGTACTTTTAACCTAATCCTACAGAAGGAATGATCACAAAGGTTCTTGAGACTCTAATGACTTACAGATAAGTAGATTAGCCCCATTAAGCACATCATGACAGCGAAGAATCTCGGGACTCTAATGACTTACAGATAAGTAGATGAGCCCCATTAAACACATCGTGACAGCGAAGAATCTCCAGCTCCCTTGAACCACAACTCAGATGATCCTTCAATGTAAGGCAACGGGTTGGGTCAAGATTATGATGGAATCCTACTCTATTAAATATTTTTTTATATTAGAAACAGAGTGATTCCAATCATTTATGCATTCAAGGTATCCTAGCTCAATGATTTTCCATTATGATGTAGAACATGTCACAGATATGTTTCTAGCATAGTTGAGCCACAACAAGATGGATCGTGAATTGACCATAACTTTTGATCCGGGTATCATTATAGGGAGTACAACCTATCAATCTTTACTGAAACATGCCATCCGAGGTGAACAGACCCACAAAGTGGGTCACATCTGTCCGTTTTGTCAGAAAATGCGCGCTTTCAGCTCAAAAATGAATTTTTAGAAACAATTTACTATTTTTAGTAATTCTGATTTTTTAATATTTTTTAGAGTTTTATATTTTCTTTCCTTTTAAGAAATAACTTTTAGTTATACTAGGACTCTTCTAGAGAAAGTTTATTTGCAATTTTTATTTTTAGAAATTAGGCCTTCGAAGAGTTTTATTAGAATTAAGATTTTTGTTAGAGTTAGAATTGTGTTATTTTTGGTAATTACGAATTTTAGTTTATTTTTTTCTATATTAATGATGTAAGGAGAAACATTAGAGAA
This sequence comes from Magnolia kwangsiensis, assembly GCA_037074715.1. NCBI lineage: Eukaryota > Viridiplantae > Streptophyta > Magnoliopsida > Magnoliales > Magnoliaceae > Magnolia > Magnolia kwangsiensis. Next base: position 100,893,381 of record CM073577.1, on the reverse strand, counting down.
TTATTAATTATTCTTCAATTAATTTTGATTTTTTTTAGAATTTATTTCTATTTTCCTGCTTTCTTTCCTCGTGGATTCGAGAAGTCTCTGTGAGGAGTCCAGAGAAGCTCCGTTGATTCAGAGTAGTTATCCTTAAGGAAGACGGTGATCAACCTCATCACATTTATCCCTGCATCAATTTGGTGTTAGAACGAGGTTTTTCCTCAGGCCGATGAAAAATTATGAAGGTATGAATCAAAATCCTGTGGACGGTGATCCAGGAATTCGTTATCTTTTGGAAAGAATGGAAGCTTTCCACAGGGAGAGTCAGTTGACCATGCAAGGGCTGTAGGCAACCCTCAACCGTATTGCGGATGCACTAATTCCACCCCGAGCTCAAAGTGATGCTCAACCGCTTATGGCCGCTGTACGACACAACCCCAATTTCTGCAAGGCACCATCAGATGATGATAAATCATAGGCTACCACTTCGATTATGAGGAAGCTATTATACATGCCAAAGGTAGAAATTGAATTACAGCGAGACAACATCTTTCGAACAAGGTGCACTGCATATAAAAAAGTCTACAATGTGATCATCGATGTCAGGAGCGATGAGAATTTCATGTCAAAAATAATGGTGGAAAAGCTACAACTGAAAGCAGAAAGACACCCGTCTCCATGCACGATTGGATGGATCAAGGAGGTCAGCAAAACAGAGATAACTGAATGATGTCATATATCTTTTTCCCTTGGTAAATATTACAAGGATCAAGTAATGTGTGATGTGGTCGACATGGAAGCTTGCCACATGTTACTTGGTCAACCCTAGAAAAATAATATTAATGCTATACATAGGAATCGGGATAACCTATATGTCTTTATTAAAGATGGTAAAAAGATTATCCTCACCCCTATGGGAAGGGAGAACCAACCCAAGACTTCTAAAGTTGAAGAACAATCTCTCACAACTAAACAAACTTTTGTTAAACAATCTGAGGAAACAAGAGATATATATCTATTAGTTGAAAAAAAATATATATATGGAGCCTATGAATATCGTAAAAGATTTGAATCCAATGTTATAGGAGTTCAAGGAGATTGTGCTTGATGAACCCTCTAATAAATTGCCACCCATACGAGATATACAAAATCACATTGATCCCGTCTTAGGGGCAAGTCTGCCTAATTGCCCACATTATTAGGAAAAATATGAGATCTTGAAAGCAGATGTGAAGAAACTAATCGATATTAGTCAAGTTAAGGAAAGCATGAGTACAAGTATTATGTCAGATCAAGAGCTTAATGCCAAGTACAAAAAAAGAGCTAATGAACATCGGCGTCAGAAGTTATCTCACACTCATGTGCCAAGTCTCTTGTGTAACTCGAGGATGAGTTTTTTTCAAGTGGAGGGGTCTGATGTAGAATGTGTCAGTGATAAGTTTCCAGCATGGTTGAGCCACAAGAAGATGGATCATGAATTGACCATAACATTTGATCCAAGTATCGTTATAGGGCGTACAACCTATCAATCTTTACTGAAACGGCCCATCCGAGGTGAACAGACCCACGACGTGGGTTGTATCTGTCCGTTTTGTCAGAAAACGCGCGCTTTCAACTCAAAAATGATTTTTTTTTTTAAATACTATTTTTAGTAATTCTGATTTTTTAATATTTTTTAGAGTTTTAGATTTTCTTTCTTTTTAAGAAATAACTTTTAGTTATACTAGGACTCTTTAGAGAAAGTTTATTTACAATTTTTATTTTTAGAAATTAGGCCTTAGAAGAGTTTTATTAGAATTAGGATTTTTGTTAGAGTTAGAATTGTGCTATTTTTGGTAATTACGAATTTTAGTTTATTTTTTTCTATATTAATGATGTAAGGAGAAACATTAGAGAATTATCAATTATTCATCAATTAATTTCAAATTTTATAAGAATTTATTTCTATTTTCCTGCTTTCTTTCCTCATGGATTCAAGAAGTCTCTGTGAGGAGTCCAGAGAAGCTCCGTGGATTTAGAGTAGTTATCCTTGAGGAAGATGGTGATCAACCTATTCACGTTCATCCCTGCGTCACATTAATATGGTAGCTATAGGATCCTTTAATGCAGAAGTTCATTCCCCAATCAACTCTTTTGACTATCAATGATGAGGGTGGATTGGAGGATGAACTCCCATGAGTGAAAAGGCTTAGGGCATAAGATCTGGATTTTAAACACTCAAAAGCTCTTATCTATTTTCTCTGAAAAATAACTAAAGGCAATCTCTCATTAAATAGGTAAAAATTTCTAATGGATTTAAAACGGTCATATTTTCTATAGAGTTCGATATCATCGAACGTATACTCTCAATAGCATCGAATGGTCACTCGATGACACAAACTCAATCTGTCAAATACTTTTGATCCTTTTTGCCAACTGGTCGAGCGAATCGAACACGCTTCGATGTCATCAGATTTTAAACTTTAATTTCATCGAAACGAGGTTCGATTCCTCGACATTTGAAAATGAGAGAGCACAAGCCTTTGAAACAAAATAGGTATGTGATATCATCAAGCATCCCTTGATATCACTAGAATTTGAATATCAATGATATCAATGACAATGTCAATTTTTCAATATTTTTAAAGAATTTTTCTATAAGCTTGCATGATAGTTTATGTCCTGCTTCGATGAAATCGACCTGGTCTCGATATGATCGATATCTAAATATCGATTTTATAGAGAGATCCTCAATACTTGAATGATTTTACTTGAAAACTTGCTGGTTAGATTTGTGTCCCAATCTGATATCATCGAGATTTGAATTTTGAGGATATCGAGGCTCTCTTCAATATATCGAGACTCGCATGCTTTTCCTTATCAGAATATTGGACACAACTGACCAGCGGTCGATTTTATCGAGACGTCTTGATGGACTCGAGATTCAAATTTCGATGATATCGAAGAGTCCATCAATTCATTGATAATTCAGTCCAGAGTTCTTTGTAGTTGCTAGACATTAGAAGTCCTCCATTCAATAATATCGAGATAGCTTCGAGGACATCGATAATATGGTTCAATTTCATCGAACCACTTGTCAATAAATCGACAAAGGCAGAAAAATTAGAGATTTTCCTAATTTTACAAATTAGTTTTCTTACCAAAAACCCTAAGATGTTCTATCCAGTTTTAAGGGTTTTATATACCTGGTGTTTTGGGACATAGAATGTGAGGTTATGGTTTACCTTTGATGAGTTTGAGCACACATCCTGTTGAGGCAGACGCTTGAACAATCTTCCTATGGAGCTCACTTGTCTTGCTAACTCAACACTCATGCTAATTGACAAACCAGGGCACCTTGAATCTCCACCTTTGTCAATTACATGACAAAACACTTTGGGTCCTGGAACAACATCTAGACCAACACCCTAAATTGTGTGTACATGAACTTTACACAATTTTACCAAGCTAGTGAGTTCACACACACACACACATGACTGTATGCTTCAGTAGTAGCTTCTCCCCCTGTCTTCTTGCAGCTGCTCCCCCTATCACCTATACCACCATCAATCTAAGAGATACACACAATTTTCCTCCATTGTGTTGGGATTTGTTCTCCCCCTTTTTGTCAGTCATTAGCAAAGGGCAATATAATAGTATCAATGGACTGAAGTTGAAGCATATGGGAGAATCAAAAGAGACCCAAATAGTTCAAGGCATACCAAATACATCTTGAAAGTGCATAATCAGTAATAGATAGATGTATAAGAGATAAAGGAGAGCAGATGTAGCAAAGAATATAGCATAGAGATAAATCTCATAAATCATAAACCAAGTCTCAATTGTTTAAGGGAAAGTGCAAAAGATGTCAACCAACATTTCACAGACTTTAGCACATAATATGGAAGCAAATATATATGAATTATCAAACGACTACCAATAGAAATATCCAAAATAAAAACTGCCCCAGCTTGTCAATATTGTAACATCCATCCCAAACCAACAGATACAAATATCTAGCCCATCCATGGGCAACCAAAAAGATAAGTCTTTTCCTCATGTAGAGGATATCCATAAGCCATTCCAAAAAAATAAATAAATAAATAAAACCGTCAGACCTATCATGTTAGGTAGCCATCACATACACACATAAAAGCACAAGGCATTCAAAAAGATATCCATGGCCATATGCTAAGATGAGTATTTGTTGTATGTGATAACACAAAGACTGTCGATACTATAGTGGAGGGGCTGATGTAGATGGTGCTCTATCATCTCGTCGGGAAGTTATCAAATCAACCAGTTGCTGCGCCGAGTACTGCACCCCAGCCACCAATCTTTCCAGAGCAGTGAACCTTGCTTCATCATCTCCTTCATCTGAGTGACTTCTCACAATATCATTCCGATCTGATCTTAATATAGTTTGAATATTTTGGCATGAACAGGCTCGGATGGAGACGGAGCTTGCTGCGATTCAAGTGGGTCTCCTTTGGCTAGTCCTACTCCTTCAGCTTGTGCAGCCCCTTCACCCATTTCACCTCCTTCATGAATCCCTTCCTAGAGTTGATCATTGGGATATCGATGAAACTTCAAATCCATCTTTCTAATGTTGTTTTTGTTGAAGTGTTGGAGAGGTAGTTCCCGATCATTTATTACTAGAAGATCGATCATATCACATATCACGTGAATAATCCGAGGGAAGGATAAATGGATGTCTCGAGAAGTGTGAATTTCCTACACCAACTGGTGAACTATCCAAGTGGGAAGGCATATCTTGATCCTAGTTCCCACACAATACACTACCATGGCTATAAATCCTGTAAGGTCAACTCGATTTGTACTCTGAGGGTACACGTATGAGGTGAAGATGCCATGTAAAACTCGATACTTCGGTTCTATAAATTTTACTTTTAACGCATTACATTGGTGCCAAGGAATATCCCTACCATGGAAAAGAAATCTCGTGACCTTAGATCGAGTGTCAGCATTTTCAAGATCCAGGTTAGAGAAACTGACTGGAGTCAGAGTGAGGCCAAAGATGCTTGCAATAGATTTAGGGATAATTTCTACGTCGACATCTCTAATAGAAATAGTGATAGAAGGAGATTCTACGACTAGAAGTAAATAAGTTATAGGTTATTTCATAATGACATGGGCCACCAAAGTCGAGGAGAGGCAGCCAATCAGTTGCAACTAACAAAGGTTCCAGATTGTAGGGTTTTTGGCAATCCCTATCAGTTTAGCGTTCATGAACCAACTTCCTTCCAGTATATTTGATCAGAACAGGATCTACCCTAGAAAGAGGAGCGACCGGTGCATCATGTTGAGACCCGCCACGCGATGTTTGTCTGGTTTATGGGCATGTTGGGGTCACATGATCAGATGCCTTTTCCCTATCTTTCGGTGTAAGGACTTTGTGTCTGGAGGATCTTGAGGATTCTCTAGGACTAGAAGTTTTGCCTTTGTCCTTTCTCATTGAATGGCAACCACTGAGAGTGAGATCTGATGAATTAATGATCTTTTAGACAGAACTCTCTATAATCTGGAGATACCCAAAAGACACAAGATGCAATCTTGAGGATTAAGGAAATAGACGAGGTATTACCAGATTTTGGTGATCTTAGATGATTCACAGATGAAGAATCATGTAGAACGGCTGAGGAAGGTGAGCAGCAGAGAGAAAGTAAGATTCGAGTGATGAAATGAAAAATTTTCCACTCGTCCGCCTTTTATCAGGCGGTAAACTTCGATATCATCGAACATGGTTTCAATGATATCGATATAGCCCATTCGATGTTATCGAAGGTGTCCTCGATAAGATTCTCGAACATGTGACTCTTCTGATTTCAAAGGGGCATCAATGATATCGATATTTGTTCAATTTAATTGAGGATCCATATGATTCATTGACAGACATATCGAAGATGTATGTCTTTCATTTCAGCATCTCAATGATCTTTCATATATGTATAACTTAGTATATATATCAGATAGTATACACATCAAAAATTGTACAAACATTGTACCATCCAAAATTATAAACATTAATAATGTTTATACATATTCAAAAATGAGGTGAAGAGACCTCAGATATATCATGAAACTTATCAAAATTGCATCATTTCAACAACCATCCATATCTAGATGCATGACCTGGACATGTATTCCATGCTCAATTGTTACTAAGCATATGGATCAACCTTTCCATTGCCTTGAATGACGTAGCAGTGGTCACTTGTGTGACAACCCTTCATCATTGGTTTACCTGATAGGTCTAAGATCTCGCATTCTTGCTTATTGAATGTAACCACACGCTCATTGTCACATATTTGAGAAATTCTTAGAAGATTATGTGTCAATCTTTTTATACAAAAGGCATTCTCATTTTTGAGTATATTCATACCTTTGATAGTTCCCCATCCTATTACCTTAGTAGTGCTTCCATCTCCATAAGACTATCCCATCATCAAGATTTGAATAGTTTGTGAGGAGAGATTTGTCACCCGTGACATGTCTAGAACATCTGTTATCCAGGTACCAATTTCCATTATTGTCTCTTATATGATTGGAGTGAGTAACAAGGCAATTTTTCTTATCTTTCACTACCCATTTTGTGACAGGATTTCTTACTATGGTAGTTTATGCTTCATTAATCAAGTTGGGTGACTGAATCATGTTTCCTTATTTCATAAATTCATTTTTTTTTTTTTATTTCAGCCACCTAATCAAATAGTTCCTTCATTCTCTTAGTCATTCTTGGTGGTGATGGATGTGTGTCACCTCTAGGCATATTCCTAGGTGAACTCTTGACATTTTGTATTATTCTTCTGGCTGGTCCATATTTACCTGTATGATTTTGACTAGAATTGGATTGAGTCCTCCTAGGAGACTTGCATTCAAATTTATAATGACCAGAATCTCCATATGAACGACTGTAACGTCTCGAAAAATTCTGTACAAAGGCCCAAGTACCACCTCAGGCAAAAATACATAAGGATTATATTCTGTAGAAATTAGGTGAGAATTAATTAAGTACTAAACTAGTTAATCACTGGATTTAGCCCCAACCACTATTTATAAAATCGCAAGACCCAAAACCACCAAAATCGCTAACTCAACACTACTTGAAAACCTAGGAGAAATCCCAAAAGCCAGTTAATCTCCAAGGCACATTGAAACTCCATATCGGACCTAGACCGCATGTCGAAAGTCTGATGACCACGAAATTATAGGGTTATGACCGCCTTATTGGGCTTGACAACCATCGTAGGACTCAAGCCCAAATAGTATTCAAAACCGTACAACTTGAGCCCTGAACGAAGTGTGTAAGAAATGTGAATACCTTTGAAAAATTCATCAAAACTTAAGTAAATTGGGCCTTTCGCTTGTGGGTGAAATTGAAGCCTTCAGACCGCTAGTTTCTGACCGAACTTCATCCATTGATCAGGGAAATTTCCCTGCACATATCCGTATACTTGTTGCCCTGATTGAGTAAGAACGACCGTTGATCTGATATTAGTTCTCCATGGTCGATCCGGTAATTCGATCAAACTAAAATCATAACCTAGCTTAGTCCATGGTCAGGGAACTTTCTCTATGATGTAGGTGAGAAATAGACCTTCTTAAGGGCCCTATTTGTCAGAAACAGGCACCCTTTGGTCGTAACCTAAGTACACCATGGCCTTGGGGCCATTAACATCACTTCTGGGCCTATATAGAGCCCTTAAAACACACTCTCTCTCCCATACGAATATATCCAAACCCAAGGAGAGAGAAGAGAGAAAAGGAGAGAAAAGGGAAAGAAAGGAAGAAGGATTCTCAGAGTTTACTGCAGTGATTCCTCCTTGCTACTCCGTGCACTCAATCACCTTAACATCTAGCTAACCGATTCATTTCAACTACGATTTGGGTAAATCTTGATTTAGGGATCTAAATAGATCAATCAACAAAATAGTTAACCTATTTCGATGTTTAGGTACCCGTTGTTCAATATTCAAGAACGTAGATTCGAACCACGTCCGAATCGAGTATTCTGACAAAAGGTCCAGATTATAAACGTTTAGGTTATGGCTTTCAATGCTCTCAATGTTAGTAATGATTTATATCTGACTTGATTGCTGCCATATGATCTAGTTACGATATTTTTGATAAATTACACATGTGTGAACTATGTTGAATATAAGATGTATTCCATGTGTTTATTGAAATGTTTAAATGAACATGAAATCCTAATTTATGCTTAGCATGATTTCTGATTTAAGATCCATGTATGTTACATGCTTTATGACCGATGTTGTGTAATGAATTGCTATGGTACATATTGTAACTAATTTAGTCTATGTATTTATTAAGGTGTAGTCTAAGTGTTTGGTAAAATGTCCGAATGAGAATTTGTTGATGGATTGTAATTATTAAGAGTATTGAGATGGGAATCTCAATTACTTTATCTATATGTATAGCTCCGTCATGTAATCATAATTTTAATTACGCAATTTATGCATGGAATGCAAATATTGGGTAACATGTTCAATGTGTTTGGTAAAATGCTCAAATGAAATATTGATTTGGAATTGTTTGTCAAATGTTGATATGATCTTCACATGTATTTATGTGCTACATCTGATAAGATTGAGACTACAATGTAGTCCAAGCAATCGATAACAATTCTCATTTGAGTGGCTGAATTAGCCTCGCTACATTTGATACGTTCGGTGAATCTGAGTCGTACATTGATTGTCGACAGTGGTTAGGCCACGTGGAGTGCTTATGCGCTCTATGTCGATTAATTCAACGTATGCTTGTACCAATCGAACTTATCGAACAAAACTGATTAGCTTATTGTGTGTTTCCCATATATGGACATTCCTGCTTGAATCTAAGATACCACTTACTAATGTAAAGACCCGTTTCAACCATTGTACCTTGATCTGCTAAGACTCATGAGCCGGGCATGGTGGTATGGGATACCATGGTCGAGCTTTCGGCCTATGCTGGGGTGACGAGCCTCCCGCAGTGACCAGTGAGCAACCCAAACTCGTGAGCCGAATATGGTGGTATAGGACACCGTATTTGAGCTGTCGGCCTATGCTGAGGTGACAAGCCTCCCCTTAGTGACCTTGAGTATAAACTTATGAATTTTCCATCCACTATTTTACATTAAGGGTTGATGCCCTACAACTTGCCTATTGTATGTGGTTAATTAGGATTGACGACCCTAGATGGATCCTTTATTTGGGTAATTGATTTAAAAGGAGGTACCTTAGCTTCCCAAACCTGCTGTATGAATAAGCCTAATTAAGTACTTGGCTAACACGACTATACATCGCATTACATGATCCCTTATAAATAAAGGGCACGATAAGGGAGTTTGTCATGCACGAATGACTGATGTTGTCACTTATGAGGGATCTTTGTGTGAGTGCATGCATCATTACTGCACTCCATTCTTGCATTAACCAAAGTATTTATGAAGTGATTGTTGTATTGCTTTATCATTACTGCTTGATTGAATGGATAATATGTTAACATTTACCTTATAGTATCACTGAGTTGATCACTCACTCCCACTCTAGGACGGTGTTTTAAAATACTAACCAGACTCTGTTATAGATGTAAGTGATGAGGATGTATATGCAGCAGAGTTGGACTTCGTAGATGAGGAGGAAGAGTTCTCCTATGTTCATCTCTTTGGTGGGTCTATGTAGACCCCATGCTACCTCGATGGGATTATAGGGATACATAGATTAGTTAGACATTAACATTTTTATATTTTTTGTATTTTAAAACAACACTTGTATATATTAAGCCTGGTACATATCCAAACTCCGGGTTGTAAAACACGTACATACTTTATATATCTATCTTAAGTCTTTCGCTTACTTAATTTAATTGTACCTGGAGTATTATATGTTGATTTAGTATAATCCCTCTCGTGTTTAATATAATGATATGGACAACATTTAAACATCATTATCTATGCTGCATAAGTGATACTTGGATCTCAAGAGTTGAGCCTTGCTCGACCCTCAAAATCTGAGGCATTACAAGTTGGTATCAGAACATGATTTAGATTAAACTGGACCTGGCTTATGGTAACAAGATGCACGCTGACGCACTTTGACTTAGGAAGGGGGCGATGGAATTTAGAAACGATTGAAGGATCCCAAGTCTTACCGACGAGTGAAACAAATGCGGTAGGATAGTTTTCAGTGAATACCTGAGAGACTTGGATCACGTGCAGTGATCCAAATCACCTCTAGGCCATCGATCGACGGGTTTGGAAGATAATTTATCGAATCCCACACGTTAAATAATCCAAAAAGCGTGAATACGAACTTTTTGGATCGAGAAAACACCTCACGCAGACTTAGAGGCCCAAATCCTAATTTTCGGTGGGACCTAGGGGGTCCCCCACACACGTAGAACACCCCGGGAAAGGGTGGCCACCTCCCCAGAGCGGAGCCACCGCCGACAGCCCAAGGTGGGTGCAGCGGCACCGCCCGGTCAGCTGTGCACTTCCCGCCTTCACTCCCACGTGTGGGACACCTTATTTGAACCTCCTCCACTCCCCTTTTGCCATTCCACCCTATTCCTAACCCTTTAAACCCTCCAAAATCATATTTTAACTCTCAATTCCTCATTCCATACACTCAAAGTTCCATTTTCTTCTGTATTTCACATCAATCTTCCATCTTCTTCCACATCTTTTACCCCTCCACCATCATTTCTAAAAAAAAAACCATCTCTTGCAATCCTCCATCCTCCTTATTCACACTACTTGAGCACAAAGGCCCTCTTTTGTGTTTCATAACCTTCCAACCCACAAGCCCATCTCACCCTTTAAGCTTTTTCACTTCCAATGGCTCTTTTTGAGCTTGTCACCGCCATCTTCTCAATCTATATTGTAAGACCCGTATCCTAGCCCGTACCGTTCTGTAGGCCTCTGCGGTCCTCCCCACAGAATTTTGATGACCCATGATCTGTTGTCGGTGTTTGCCTGCGATCTTAAGTCGGGTTCCGTATATCAAAGTCGGCTTGACCCGAGACCTGTACCGTAGCGACCGCGCCGTCATTGCGGTTCTGACGCAGTGTATTACGCGCCAAGGCGATACCCAAGACAGGAGATGTGGGCCCGTGTTCAGCTCAAGGAAAACACTGTACGTTACAATTTTTAAGAGAATCTCTACACTAAACATCACATCAATCCATCAATCAAAGTCTAAGTACACAACCTTACCTAGCCATCCTTTTTTCACTAACAAGGCATGACACTCATTCCTCTTTCACCCAAAAGTCAATAATTACCTTACCTCTCATGTCACTCCACCATCCCTCGCTCCCATCACTCCACCTCACCACTCCTCTCTCTCTCATTTCTTCATTTTTAAGAAAATTCCATGACACTCCAACGTCCAAGCATGATCCATGGATAAAGCTTGTGTGGCCCACCTTCCTACCTCCCATCTCCACCATCCAATGATCATCTCCACCGTTGGAAAGCATCCCTCGGAGCTCTAGGACGCATTGATGGAAGAAGAGGTCTAAGAAGATCAAAGGTGGGTGATTTTCTTAATTGATTTTTGATTTAAGGGCCCACATATGTGGGACCCATCTTGATGTATGTGTTGAGTTAAAGAGGGACCCATAGTGGAGGGGTCCCTCCACCATCCGATTTCTCCCTCTTTCTCTCTCCTTCTCTCTCTCTCTCCCTCCCTCTCTCTCCCTATGCTGCCGTGTGTGGCCCACCTGACGCATGTGCCATAAATCCAAACCATCCAGCCATGTGAACGTGGGCCCACATGATGTATTTGTGTTATCCACCCTGTCTGTCTAGCGGGTAGGGTCCTCCTTCCTATCCATTTCGACAAGCCTAGATGAAGAGAAAATAGAAATATCAAGTTGATCTATACAGGTGGGCCATACTACGTGGCACCACCCTGATGTATGTGTTTTATCCACCATCCATCAAGGACAGTGGGACTCCACCGTAATGATGATATGTTGCATCCAGTCGTCCGTCCATTTGCTAGACGCCGGATGTTATCTGATTTAAAAAAGAGAGAGAAATAAAATATAATAATATAATATATACATAGTATACATCTATAGATATATTTACGTGGGACCCACCAAAATGATAAGTTAATTGGCTGGTGTGTACGCAGCTGCTACAGCAGCTTCAACTAGTCCGTGGACGGACTGTGATGTACGTGTTTTACTCCTACCGTCCATCTGTTGTCTGGATGGTGCAGACGTGGGGCCACCTTGTTGACGGTCGAATCTAGACCGTCCAAGCTCTATAGCACCCCACCATGAATGTATTTTATCTATGCCATCCACCTAGTTGAACCCACCTTGTATTGATTCATCGCATCCACACCGTCCAATCCATGGACGGTGGGTGTGAATTGGCTGGGGTAACTCACACGGCCATGTAGCTGCTGTATTGACGTGTACGTCAGCAAGTGTTGGGGGCTGCCTAGATGGCATGTGTGGGAAACCTCACCTTGATGCATGAAGCATTAACGCCGTTCACCTATGGTGACCCACTCATGATTGATGTATTCTATCCCACCGTTCATCTGAACGGTGGGGATCTCCCAACCTTGCACCTGTTGTACTGGCGTCAAATAGTTCTGTGGACCTGATCACGAGGCATGTGTTCTATCTAAACCGTCCATGCATGAGGGACCCACACACGTGTGGATATCACGTGGTGCACCTAACCACACCATCCATCTGCTTTACATCAACGTTTTCCATCCATTTTCATGGTGGGTGGGGCCATCCACACTTGCTGCACGTGTGGGATGGGCCCACCTCGACGAATGTATCCTTCATTCCCACCATCCAGTTGATTTGGGATGGTGGAATGACACGTGATGCATGTGTTTTTCCCTAGCCATCGATCAATGGATGTGCTGGAGCCCCGCAACCACCATTGATGTACGAGATTTATCCACGTTTGTCCATCCATTTTGCTGGTGGGTCCCACACGTGTGGACCCACCTGCCATGTGGGACCCCCTCCGTAATGTATGTGTCATCTGCACCATCCATCTGGAAGGTGTTATGCTGACCCCTATGTGATGTGTGTATTATTTGCACTGTCCATTGCTGGACGGTGCTGTACAGAGGCCCACCATGATGTATGTATTAAAATCTGCACTGTCCCTGGTTGGGATGGTGGATCCCCACCATGACGTATGTATCTCTTTCAAGCCACCCATCTGTTTTTCTGTGGGCCCACCCCACACGTGTTGCACATGTGGGGGTGAGGTCCACCTTCCCGTACATGTTCTATATTCAACCGTCAGTGGGAGATAATCCAAACCGTCCGTCATCTGGACGGTATTAAACCAGTAACTTCACACCAGAAGCTGATGTATTGGCGTCAGCGGGTGGGGTCTGGTGATCTAGACCGTCCACCTATATGGACCCCACTTCCTTTCAGTTGCTAGGACGTCAACAAGTTCTTTGGGTCCCTTTGATCCAATCCGTTCATCCAAATAATGGGACCCACTGTTGTGATGACGTCAGTAGGTTCTGTGGGTCCCACATGATGTATGTGATACATCCGAACCGTCCAACCATCTAGTGAGATCGCCTTAAGGCTGAAGACTAAAATAAAATAGATCTAGTTATCAAATGGACCATGCTGCCAAGAATAGTAGAGATTGAACGTTCACTGTTGAAATTCTTTTGAGAGTATAGAAGTTATGGACCAATATGGTATTTGTTTTTCCTATGGATTCAGGTCTCTATGACCACTTAAACTCGTTGGATAGAAAATAACGTTATGGTATGTCCTACCTTGAACATGTGTTATATCCACATCGTCCATCCATTTTGGTGTGGGCCACACCTTGACGTATTTGTGGCCTATCCATTAAGGCCCATTTGATGTGTATGAGGCCCATATATTGTGGCCCATCATGACGTATATTTGAGGCCCATATGATGGGGCCCACCTACTTGTATATGAGGCCCATTGGTGTGGCCCATTGATGCAGCCCACTTGATGTATTAGGCCCATAATGAGTAGCCCACTTAATGTATTTGAGGCCTAGGTGCGTGGCCCATTTGATGTATATGAGACTCATGTGTAGGGCCTGCATGCTATGTGTTTAAGGCCCATGTGCAAGGCCCACTGTAACATCCCGAAAATCGGGGGTCGACCATAAACTCCACTCCCGAGTTCCAGAACATTACTTATGCAACATTTTCAATGATGGATGAATGTCAGCTGTAATAGTGCATAAAACATGAAGTGGATTAAGCTAAAACAACATATCATACTCCAGAGACAGTTAAATTAGCAAGCCGAAGAATGTGATAGATATATAAAATATATGAACTGTTGTAAGTCTCCAGGGAGTGAACATGTTACCAGGTTAAACATATACATGTATACTCCAAAAATGGTCAAAAAGAATATACATGAGTGCTCCAAAAATATAAAATGACAAGTGTCATGGCGTCTAATCAACCTCCCTGTAATCATGTCGATCAGAACACGGTTTACCTAGACCCGCCTGATAACCGCCTATAGGAGAAATCCTCCTCATCATCAAACAAGTCTGGCTCCGCTTCACTGATGAGGGTCAAATATTGCATATCAGACTCCGATTATTGCCTAATTTTACATATATGATAATGCTTAATGCCATAGTTTAATTGTGTTTTGTTGCAGGATGAAATAAAGCGCGTTGATTGAAAAAGTGTATTAAAAGCATGGATTTGATGCTTCGAAGTCATCAGAACAAAGGACGTACTTTAGAGTACCACGATTGATGGATTTACACGTCAGGAATCTGAGAAAATCGAGCTGCTCATGTTAAAGGGGCCCGAAAACCAGCCAGAATGCAAGATCACATGGTTCCCACCATCCGATTGACTCGAAACTTTATACACGTGATGAGGGCCATAAATTAATCGTACATATCAAATTTCAGCCATTGACGATCTCAAGAAGTGGTCCAACAGAAAGATCAGCCCATTCATCTTCAATTTAGGGCCCACCTGGTATCTAGAACTGCTTCAACTTTGGTATTGACAGCTTAAATAATATGAGAAGATGAATGACTGAATCAGATTTTAGAAACACATCATCATGGACCCCACATGTATGGAATGTGCATAGTGCATATATGCACTAGCCGTGCACGGCAAGCATCAGAGACGATTTGACCGTCTCTGACCGAAAGAAAAAAAAAAAGAAAGTGAAAATTTCCAAAGCCAGCGTAGCGGACGGTCGGCGTCATTTTTTATGATTAGTTGTGAACCCCACACGTACCCCATAAGCTCAATCCAAACCGTCCAACGTGTAGAGAGCCGCGAGCACTACAAAACCATGTTTAAAATTTTCACTCATGCAAGTACACGTGTGCGTTACAGAGGCCACAAAAGGGATGCCCTGGGACGTTCAAAATTGATTTTATTACGATTTATTCTCTGGGCCGCGTCAATGGACCTTCAAAACCACCCATTCTTAACTGAAATTTCATTCTGAATCCAATGGACGGGGTGAATTTTCTAGGAAATGCCACTGTGGGGCCCACGGATCACGACAGCGAAAGAGTGCGAAAGGTTTCACACATCCATGAAAATAGAATTTTTCAGACAGTTGTGGCACACCATCTTTGATTATATGGTAGATCTGAACCGTCTATCATGTAGAGGACCCAAAAACGTCCTAAGAGACAGTGTTTCTTTGGAAATTAAGCGAGGAAAGTGGTAATTTTTGAGGCACCAAACTTGGCTGCGAAAAAGCTTTAGTTGGGCATGCATAGCTTTCCAAATCCAATTTAAATCCAATTTGCACCACTCCAGCAGCTATATAAGGAGGTGTTGGACGTGGGGAGTGGGATTCAGACCTGTGGATCTTTAGTTTTGAACGTGAAGAAGAGAGAGAGAGAGAGAGAGAGAGAGAGAGAGAGAGAGAGAGAGGGAGAGAGAGTTAGAGTAGTTCTTTCCTTTTCTTTTCTGTTGCTTTGTTTAAGGGATTCCAGCCCATTCATGGCTGGCTAATCCTCTTAGCTAGGGCTAAGAGGTGAAGCTTGTAATGAGATGGGTGATTCTATGCTTTTAATTTAATTTTAATGTATGAATTGAAGTTGATTTTAGTTTGATTAGTATGGAAATATTTTTAGTCTTTAATGGTCTATTGTGACTGAAATTACAGTGGGTCTACGATGGCTTTGAATATTTACTTTTCCTTTTATGTTTATGACGTCAGGAAGCCCTGTTGTTCACCATAGTCTCCTGGGCATGGTCGGATGTCGGTACCCTTCCTAACCTTCATACAATTGATTGGTTGGTAACTAGTTTAATTCTGTTGTTTGTCATAGTCTCTTGGGCATGGTTTGGTGATAGAATCCATTCTAATTCATATACCTTTCATCTCTTGAAAACTAGATCAATGACAGTTCAGTTTAAGCTCCATGATTCTTGAAGAAAGCATAGGATCTCCCTGATCCCTACAAGTGGATTCTCTGAATCCCTAGTTTTCTATCTCTGAATTTTCTTAAGTTTTAGAATAATTATTCCACCATTATCCCTCAAATTACAATTAGTTAGATTTCACCTTATTCTAGTTCTAATTCTACTTAATTTTAGATTACGTATAGGTTTCAGTCCCTTGGGATTCGACCTCGGTCTTACCGAGTTATTACTACATCACAACCCTGCACTTAGGGAGTGAACAAGTTTTTGGCGCCGTTGCCAGGGACTGACGACTACGATTTTCTGAAATTAATTAATTCTAAGATTAGTTTAAGATTAGATTTAGTTTTTCTTGATTTTTAGAAACTAACTTATCTTTCTTGTTTTGTAGGCTTCTAAGATAGTTTCTAAATTGGTAAATTCTTTCTTAAATTCTTCCCCTCCATTCTAGATTAGGATTTATTTCTTTTTTTTAGTAAGTTGCTAATTCTAATTCTTTTAAGAAATTCTAACTTTGGTTCTTATTCTATTTTTAGAATTTTTCTATTTATATACTTTTTGTTTAGGAACTAACTTATTTTGTTGTCTTGTAGGTTGTTAACTTAGAATTTCGAAACCGGTAACTTCTTTCCATCTCTCCCTTTTATTTTCTAGATTTCTACTTCTTCCTTTCTCTTAGGTTTAGGTTAGAATTTAAATTGAGGGCTGAGTGTGTTTTATGCCCAATGTGTAATGGAGAATTCATTAATAAAAATGTTGACGAGGTATAGGATTACCTCGATAGTCTTGCTGAAAAAACACAAGCATGGGACTATTACACGAATTCGAACACCACGTCTAGGCTGACTCAATCTAAGGAGAAAGGTGGAGTATATCTTTTGAAAGAAGATGATGATCTTAAGTACAAAGTGATTACACTCATAAGAAAATTTGAAGCCATGGAAGAAAAGAAGGATAAGGTTAATAAAAGTGTCTGTGGCATTTATGATTGCAACATTCACACTACTGAAAATTGTCCTACAATACCTGCCTTTCGAGAAGTATTGAATGAACAATCTAATGCCGTAAATAACTATCAAAGACCTTTCAATGGATCAACCTCTAATACGTACAATCCTGGCTGGAAAAATCATCCTAATTTTAGTTGGAGGAACGGATAAACTGCTACCCCTCAAGGTTTCTTCAATCAAAATCCAAATCAGGAAAAACCTCAAGAAGAATCGGTTCAAATTTCCTTACAAGAGCTAGCTCAAACAATGCAAGGAATTTCAGATTTTATGCAAAAAATAGATTCACGTATGACTGCTATGGAAAAAGGGATGCTCCCTGCACAACTACTCCCCAATCCTAAACCGCAATACGAGATAGGTGATCCCAGCTCTTCAAATCAAATGGGGCACGCTAAATCTATCACCACTCTTAGGAGTGGGAAGGTTATTGATAAAACCCTTTCAGTTAGGTCCGAAAAGCCTCAAGAACCAGAAGAGGTCAACAACGATGGATCTAGTGATGCCCCACAAAAATTTGAACTGGAACCTCTAGAGAAGCCAGTTGCTCCATTCCCCCAACGGTTGGTTGCACCAAAATGTCTCTCTCACTCTCAGGATATCCTAGAGGTGTTGAAACAAGTGAAAGTCAACATTCCTCTACTTGATGTCGTAAAACAAATACCTTTATATACCAAATTTCTAAAGGACTTATGCATGACCAAACGACGGCAAGGTGTTCAAAAGAAGATTTCCTTAACTGAGAAAGTGAGTGCCATCCTAAAACAAGATGTGCTGCAGAAATTCAAGGACCCCGGTTGCCCAACCATATCATGTGTAATCGGAAACTATCGAATTGATCACGCACTTCTTGACTTAGGAGCGAGCGTCAATCTGATTCCTTACTTGTTATACCAACAGTTAGGTTTGGGTGAATTAAAACCCACCCGGACCATTTTACAACTTAATGACCGCTCTGTTCGTGCACCAAGAGGGATGATCGAGGACGTGTTTGTCCAGGTTGATAGATTTTACTACCCTGTAGATTTTATCATCTTGGACACCAAACCCATCAATGACACGAGCACTCAGATTCCCGTCACTCTTGGTCGTCCATTCCTGTCCACTTCAAATGCAATTATCAATTGTAAGAATGGTGTCATGACTATGTCTTTTAGAAATTTGACATTGGAATCGAATATCTTTTTCAATAATGGCAACAACTCAGAGGATGATGACGATTTTCACGATATTAACATGATTAATTCTTTCGTGGAAGATAGAACGCCTCTCTCATTATCCTCTGATCCTCTAGAGACGTGCTTGGCCCACTCCCATGATCTTGATGATGATATAATTAGGGAGACGTGTACCATGCTGGATACTGCACAGGTACTTGAAGTTAACCAGTGGAGACCACAAATTGAAAAGTTGCCCCAAACTGATGTAGTGCCTCTACCGTCTAACCTCAAGCCACCGAAGCTTGACCTAAAACCTCTACCCTCTGATTTAAAATATGTCTATTTAGGTCAAGATGAGACATACCCGATGGTGATCTCTACCACCTGGAGAAAGAACAAGAGAGTATGCTCATATCTACTCTCATTGAGCATAAGGGAGCTCTTGCATGGACGATAGCGGACCTCAAAGGAATTAACCCATCGATTTGTACTCACCGCATATATCTTGAGGATAATGCAAAGGCTGTTCGGCAATCACAACGTAGACTAAATCCAAACATGAAAGAAGTAGTTAAGGCTGAAGTTCTTAAACTATTGGATGTGGGTATCATATACCCTATATTCGATAGTCAATGGATGAGTCCAACTCATGTGGTTCCTAAGAAGTCCGGGATCACCATCATAGCCAATGCCAATAATGAACTCATGTCGACTAGAGTTACTACTGGTTGGAGAATGTGCATTGACTACAGAAAGCTGAATACCGTCACAAGGAAAGATCACTTTTCTTTGCCCTTCATTGATCAAATCTTGGAAAGGCTAGCTGGTCATTCCTATTACTGTTTCCTTGACGGATATTCAGGTTATAATCAGATTGAAATCGCCCCTGAGGACCAGGAAAAGACCACATTTACATGTCCCCTATGGCACCTTTTCTTACAAAAGGATGTCATTCGGGTTATGTAATGCCCCTGCCACCTTTTAACGATGTATGACGAGTACCTTTTCTGACATGGTGGGAAAATATCTAGAGGTCTTCATGGACGATTTCTCTGTTTTCGGTTCATCTTTCAGCGAGTTCTTAGCGAGTCTTCAATGTGTGCTGAAAAGATGTGAAGAAAAGAATCTGGTACTTAATTGGGAGAAGTGTCATTTCATGGTTCAAAAGGGAATTGTCCTTGGGCATATCATCTCGTCCAAGGGAATTGAGGTAGATAAAGTAAAGATCGACCTTATCTCTAACCTACCTCCACCCAAGAATATCAGAGACGTGCGATCCTTCTTAGGACACGCAGGATTTTACTGACGATTCATAAAAGACTTTAGTCTCCTCTCTCGTCCTTTATGTAATCTTCTTCAAAAGGATGCACCATACGAGTGGACTGAGCAATGCCAAGAAGCTTTCACTAAGCTTAAGGGCATGTTAACCACTGCACCTATCATGCAGCCACCCGACTGGAGTCTTCCTTTTGAACTTATGTGCGACGCCTCTGATTATGCTCTTGGAACGGTTCTAGGCCAGAGAAAAGATAAGCGGCCTTACGTCATTCATTACGCAAGTAGGACTCTAAATCCTGCCCAAGTGAACTACTCGACTACGGAAAAGGAACTCTTAGCCATAGTGTTCACTTTGGAAAAATTTAGATCCTACCTGATCGGATCCAAAATCATTATCTATACAGATTATGCGGCACTTAAGTATCTTCTTTCTAAGAATGATTCTAAGCCCCGCCTGATATGATGGATCCTTCTACTCCAAGAATTTTATTTGGAAATTAAAGATAAAAAGGGAGTAGAGAACGTAGTGGCCGATCATCTTTCTCGACTTAATACCTCTGATTCCCTTGAGGCGACCCATATCAATGACATGTTCCCCGATGAACAACTATTCAGAGTCTGCCATTCACCTTGGTTCGCTGACATTGCTAATTATCTTGCTACAGGTTCCATACCAATACACTGGACGTCACAAGATAAGAAGAAATTCTTTACCAAGGTGTGTAACTTTTTCTGGGATGATCCATATCTGTTTAAATATTGCCCAGACCAAATCTTAAGGAGATGTGTGTCAGACAATGAACATCAGAGTGTCATCTCCTTCTGTCACTCACAGGCCTGTGGAGGTCACTTTTTTGCTAAAAAGACCACGGCCAAGATTCTACAGTGTGTCTTTTACTGGCCCACTATGTTCAGGGACACTCATGAGTTTTGTAAGGCTTGTGAGCATTGTCAGAAATTGGGAGCATTGTCCAGTCGAAATATGATGCCCTTGAATCTCATCCTTATTATAGAAGCATTTGATTGTTGGGGCATTGATTTCATGGGACCATTCCCCCAATCCTTTGAAAATTTGTATATTTTGCTCGTCGTAGACTATGTCACTAAATGGGTCGAAGCAATTCTGTGCCGCAATAATGACCATCGCACGGTCATTAAATTCTTAAAAGAAAATATCTTGTCACGATTCGGAACGCCTCGAGCCATCATTAGTGACGGGGGCTTACACTTTTGCAATAGACCATTCGAGAGCTTAATGAAGAAATACGGTATCTCTCATAAGGTGAGCACCCCATACCATCCACAGACAAGTGGACAAGCTGAGATTTTCAATAGAGAGATCAAACATATCCTGGAGAAAACGGTTAACCCTAACCGTAAGGATTGATCAATCCGATTGACCGATGCCTTATGGGCATACCGTACTTCTTTTAAAACTCCTATTGAAACATGTCCCTTTAGACTTGTCTATGGGAAGGCCTGTCACTTGCCTGTGGAATTGAAACATAAAACATATTGGGCGATCAAAAATCTAAATTTCATTTTGGACAACGCTGGCTCGCTACGCAAACTTCAATTAAATGAACTTGAAGAAATCCGGAACGATGCATACGAAAACTCGAGAATTTACAAGGACAAGATGAAGGCGTTTCATGATCAACATATTCTACGAAAATCATTCACGCCAGGTCAGAAAGTCCTCTTGTATGACTCTCGACTACATCTCTTTCCGGGTAAGATTCGATCTCGTTGGACCGGCCCTTACAGTGTTGTTACTGCTTATCCTCATGGGGCCGTCGAGATAAGAGATCCCGACAATGACAAGGAGTTTAAAGTCAATGGACATCGATTAAAACCATTTATCCAGACATTTGATTCAGAGGACATGTTCATGCCTCTGATTGCTCCTATTTACCAGGATTGATCTCCTAGTCTGATGGAGGAATAGGTAGGTTTATCACTTTCATAGGACTAGGGTAGTTTGCTTTATTTGTCTGGCTGAAGACGGTAAATTTTGCTCAAGACCAAGAAAATACTGATTAGGTAAATTTAGTGCTCTTTTATTTTTGAAATTATTTTTCGCATGTTTTGCTCGGGACTACCAAAATGCTGGTTGGGGGTTGTGATGAGGGTCAAATATTGCATATCAGACCCCGATTATTTCTTAATTTTACATATATGATAATGCTTAATGTCATAGTTTAATTGTGTTTTGTTGCAGGATGAAATAAAGAGCGTTGATTGAAAAAGTGTATTAAAAGCATGGATTTGATGCTCCAAAGTCATCAGAGCAAAGGACGTACTCCAGAGTACCAAGATTGATGGATTTACATGCCAGGAATCTGAGAAAATCGAGCTGCTCACGTTAAAGGGGCCCGAAAACCAGCCAGAATGCAAGATCACATGGTTCCCGCCATCCAATTGACTCGAAACTTTATACACGTGATGAGGGCCATAAATTAACCGTACATATCAAATTTCATCCATTGAAGATCTCGAAAAGTGGGCCAATAGACAGATCAGCCCATTAATCTTCAATTTGGGGCCCACCTGGTATCTAGAACTGCCTCAACTTTGGTATTGATGGCTTAAATAATATGAGAAGATGAATGACTGGATCAGATTTCAGAAACACATCATCATGGACCCCACATGTACGGAATGTGCATAGTGCATATATGCACTAGCCGTGCACGGCAAGCATTAGAGATGGTTTGACCGTCTCTGACCGAAAGAAAAAAAAGAAAGTAGAAATTTCTAAATCCAGCGTAACGGACGGTCGGCGTCATTTTTTACGATTAGTTGTGAGCCCCACACGTGCCCCGTAAGCTCAATCCAAACCGTCCAACGTATAGACAGCCGCAAGCACTACAAAACCATGTTTAAAATTTTCACTCATGCAAGTACACGTGTGCGTTACAGAGGATACAAAAGGGCTGCCCTAGGACATTAAAAATTAATTTTATTGTGATTTATTCTTGGGGCTGCCTCAATGGACGTTCAAAACCACCCATTCTTAACTGAAATTTCATTCTGAATCTAATGGACGGGGTGAATTTTCCAGAAAATGCCTCTGTGGGGCCCACGGATCACGACAGTGAAAGAGTACGAAAGGTTTCGCACATCCGTGAAAATAGAATTTTTCATGCAGTTGCGGCCCACCATCTTTGATCATATGGCAGATATGAACTGTCTATCATGTAGAGGACCCAAAAACGTCCTAAGAGACGGTGTTTCTTTAGAAATTAAGCAAGGAAAGTGGCAATTTTTGAGGCACCAAACTTAGCTATGAAAAAGCTTTAGTTGGACATGCATACCTTTCCAAATCCGATTCAAATCTAATTTTCACCACTCCAGCAGCTATATAAGGAGGTTTTGGACGTGGGGAGTGGGATTCAGACCTGTGGATCTTTGGTTTTGAACGTGAAGAAGAAAGAGAGAGGGAGAGAGAGTTAGAGTAGTTCTTTCCTTTTCTTTTCTGTTGCTTTATTTAAGGGATTCCAGCCCATTCATGGCTGGCTAATCCTCTTAGCTAGGGCTAAGAGGTGAAGCTTGTAATGAGATGGGTGATTCTATGCTTTTAATTTAATTTTAATGTATGAATTGAAGCTGATTTTAATTTGATTAGTATGAAAATATTTTTAGTCTTTAATGGTCTATTGTGACTGAAATTACAGTGGGTTTGCGATGGATTTGAATATTTGCTTTTCCTTTTATGTTTATGACGTCAGGAAGCCCTGTTGTTCACCATAGTCTCCTGGGCATGGTCGGATATCGGTACCCTTCCTAACCTTCATACATGTGATTGGTTGGTAACTAGTTTAATTCTGTTATTTATCATAGTCTCTTGGGCATGGTTTGGTGATGGAATCCATTCTAATTCATATACCTTTCATCTCTTGAAAACTAGATCAATGACAGTTCAGTTTAAACTCCATGATTCTTGAAGAAAGCATAGGATCTCCCTGATCACTACAAGTGGATCCTCTGAATCCCTAGTTTCCTATCTCTAAATTTTTTTAAGTTTTAGAATAATTATTCCACCATTATCCCTCAAATTATAATTAGTTAGATTTCGCCTTATTCTAGTTCTAATTCTACTTAATTTTAGATTACGTACAAGTTTCAGTCCCTTGGGATTCGACCTCGGTCTTACCGAGTTAATACTACATCACAACCCTGCACTTGGGGAGTAAACATTCACAAGCAGCGCCATCATCTGAAACTAAAACAGGGACTGGTTGGTGTGTAAAACACCGTCCCGTAACATGAGAGTGAGTGACCAACTCATTGGAATCATAGAGCAAAGGTTAACATGTTATCAAATCAATCAAGCGATAATGATAAAGCAAGCAAATCAAAGATTCCTAAATACTTTAATTAATGCCAGAATGAATGACATGATGGATGCCCTCACCAACATACTCCCTCATGCGACATCATCTTACGTCTGCGGCATGCTTTCTTCCCTCAGTGCTCCACATCTTCCAGGCACATGCAATGCGATATGAATATGATTATCGAGTTGTTATTAGTCCTTTTCATACAACAGGATTGGGAAACTAGGGTACTTCCCTTATATCATTCCCAATAGGGATCCTGTCTAGAGTCGTCACTCCTAGTAGTCTCATACGATGATATGGTTCTAGGTCACTGCAAGGGCTGTCAGGGCTATTGCACGCACTCATTGCACCGCTCCCCCATCACCTTATCAATACAGACTTAGCTGTACTCTTGTTGCAACGGAAGGGTCGTCGCATCACGTAGACTTAGAGTACGCTCGAGGTCACTACAAAGGGCTGCTAGGGCTGTTGCACGCACTCGTTGCACCACTCCACCATCACCTTATCAGTGTAGGCCGACAGCTTGAATATAGTGTCCCATACCACCATAATCAGCTCACGAGTCTGGGTTGCTCACTGGTCACTACGGGAAGGCACGTGGCCCCAGCGTAGGCCGACAGCTCGACCACGGTGTCCCATACCACCATGTCCGGCTCATGAGTCTTAGTGGATCAAGGTACCACGATTATCAGGGTTATCACTGGTAAGTTCAGTACCCTATGTTTAGGAAGTTATGACAAATATAAGGTGAACATACAATTGTCAATCGGGTTACTTGATGAGTCCGACTAGAATGAGCGCACGTTGAATCGATCGACATGAAGTGCACAAGCACTTCGTGTGGCCTAACCACTGCCGACAACTCTAGTACGACTCGGGTTCGTCATACACATCCTTTGTGGCGAATAGAATCCAACCACGAATCCTAATCTGTTACCGACTACCTGGACTAGATTATAGCCCCAAGCACATGTAATGTGAATCAGTAATCATATGACATAAACAAAATTGAAATAACAAGTAATTCAAGCATGTTAGCAACATGTTATAAGATACAATATAAGCAATTTAACCATACACAAGCATTTCATATATATAAGATAATCAATTCAAATATAACAACCATGGAAGAAATCATATACATCATCAAAATAGTTGAGAATCCAATCTCAACACTAATCTACAACCTCATTTACTCAATACTCACTTATACAAACATTTATACAAACACTTAGTCTACACACATTAGTCTACATAGCATATGTCGGCCAAAATGTGCATTAGGGCGAATCCCTTCGCCAAACAGATCATACACGTATAACTAGTATAGGTACACGGCAAATACTCATGGCAATCATATTTGTAAAATACATACGTATACAGTATTTCCTACAAATAACCAAAATATCCTAAATCTCATATTCTTCATATGTATTCGAAATGAAAAATAGATAGCATGTTCTACATCTCAAACAACATTCTTGTCAATAATCTACCATTAAACAGCATTGAAATCTTTGAAAAAAGGTAATCTAAGCATCTAAAATCCGCACCTTATGCCATAGAAGTGTAACGAATTCAATAGAGACTCTAAGTCTTTGTCAACGTCGATACGACGACCTATAACACAAGGTAAGTCAGCTACTTCACTACTTATATCGATACAAACCCTAAAACAGGTTAAGGTTAGAGTTTTCTTACCTAAGAACGAAGTCGGAGTCGCCGGAAAAGCTATACGGAGGAGTGGATTAGGTACGTAGCAAAGCTAGGAAGAATCCCAGGAAGAATCACCAACTGCTCTCCCACTTTCTCTCTCTTTTCTCTCTCTTGATTTGGGTAGGGTTTGAAATTCGTATGGGATTTGTGAGAGAGGGTTTAAGGCCTTTTTATAAGCCCAAACACGATGAAAACAGACTTGAAGTCAAGCTATACTTAAGTTATAACCAAATCGGGTCTTTTCTGATCCAACGAACCACTTCTGGAGGTCCTCTTATCAAATGCGGTCGGACTTAAGCTCACTAGCAATGGATCTTTAGTAAGTTAAGTTTTCAGTCCGATCGAATTTTCAGATCGTCCGTGGTGGACCAGTTTCAGTTAAGCCGTCACCGAAACTCGATCAGGCCCATAAGTTCTATGACATGTAAGGACCAACTTTCCTGATCTGAGGGTGAAATTTGGTCGAATTCTAACGGTTAGAATGCTTAAAAATGTCGCGCAAGCGACACGTGCCAGATTTATTAAAAATTGAATTAATTTTCTAAATATTTTCCTTTTCTCACTCTCTTCACTCCGGACTCAGTAAAATGGTCACAGGATATCGGTTGGGCTTGATTTTTGAAATGATTGTCAAGTCCAACTAAGCGGTCATAATGGTATAAGATTATAGATATTGGAATTTTGATGTACGGTCTAGATCCAATACAAAGTTTCAAAGGGTTCATAAGAACAAACAGGTATAGAGTTTGATCTTAGGTTTTAAGGTAACGTAGCGTCAACGATTCTATAAGTTTTGAGTCTTACAGATCGTATTTAAAGTGGTTGGTGCTTATTTCACAAGTAATTTAGTGTAGCGCTAGTTAATTCACGTTAAATTTTTAAAGAATTTCCTTCTAAATGATTTCTTTGGCTTTGAAATTGAGTTCTAAGAAATTACCTAGGTGTTATGGTTGACCCATTGCCTAAGGACGCCTAACTCTAGGTTGACAAAAATCTGGGGTGTTACAACCTAACCCCCTTAAAATAAAATTGTCCCTGAAATTTTCCTAAGGATAATAAGGAAAGATTAATCATTTCCTTTACCTAAGTTTTGTTGATTTCATGTTTTTATACGTGGTTTGGTGTGTACGATCTATATAAGTCTGGTTCCTTTTGGTCTACCCCCTTAAAAACTTACTTCTTTATGTATTACTTACACCCTGACGGTTTGCTACAATTTATTTCTTTCCCTATTTGGCGTCTTGATGACAATTCCCATCTACTTAGAGTAAGATATATATTTTCAGTGGTTGACCAGTACAGAGAGACGGTTGTAGTGGGCTTGATCCCGATACGTCGAATGTCCACCTGGCCAAGGTAGACAACGTTGTATCCCTTCCTAATCCTGGTGGATCCTGGTCTTCTGCTCAGCTAAGCAGTGAGTCCATTGGTAGTCGTCCAGGATTGAGAATTTGTGTCAAGCTGCGAATGTTTCGCATTTGTTCATTTTAGTAACTCCGTAGTCCGATCACTCTAAAAGCTTAGGGAATGTCAATCACTAAAAGGTTCAAAAGTCCTATTTATAAGGTTGTGCTTTGGATCTTGATCAAGGAGAGTTCTCGCCTGAATCTATGTCCAAGGTAGGGATTAATAAACACTTTAATAGATCATCCTAAAGGATTCCTAATTGTACATAATCAGCCAAGGCTTCTATTATGCTCGTATTTAACAAGTACGTTTATGGATACACTGACCTTCGCCTACTCACACTGTTAGGCCTATGATTTAATATGAATGGGTTCAACACTTAAGCCTTAATTGTTTCCTTGAATTTCCTTCGATCCTGGGCCAGTGGGGAAAGGGGTAACCACGCTTCTGCTGTGCTACTCTGATCCAACAGTTGTATTAGATAATCCTAAGTAGATCGGCCTCAATACGTTCTACCCCCCTTAAAAACATAGTTCTACTTCAGGATCAAGAATCTGTCTCGATCCATATATCGGAACGAGGTATAACTTAGGACCTATCCTTAACATGAAATGGGAAACAATCTCTCACTACATTGGTCTTCCTTTGTTAATGATGCGTTCTATGGCATTAGTACCTATGATTATAGAAAAGAGCTGAAATGATGGGTGTTGTGGTTGATTTCAAGGACAGATGTGAGTTTGTGGCAAGAGGTCTAATCTCTATTGGCTATATGTCCTTAACATTTTTCAAAGGCAAAGCAATAACTTTTGGTTGTAGGTGGTCGGGCCAACACGGAAGAAAAGTTGTGTAGTGGGTCTGACCCGGATACATAGACTTTCTGCCTAGCCAGGATAGAAAATTTGCCATATCGGTTCTTAATCCTAGTCGATGCCGATCTTCTGCATGATCAGAGCATTGGATTCATTGGTAACTACTAGGATTAAGAAGTCGATTCAAACCACGAATACGTCGCTTACATACAGTTCCCTTACTCCGCATTCCCAATTATAAGAAGTCCTTGGAAAGGTAATTCTAAGGGGCGTGCTGGTTTATTCTAAGTTTAATCTGAGTGATTTATAAGTTTTCCTTGAGAGTGAATGGTTCTAAGTTAAAACAACTTTCCTAAGGGTTATAACAGAAGTCTATAAGTATTAAGGGGATCTATCGAAGGAATGAAGTTCTACTCCAACCAAATCTAACCTACTATTCCTTAGCATATACAGACTTTACACTACTTAATATAACTACTAGGCTAGTCTATAACTCACTAACTGTAATCTAAAGCCTAAGCGTATAAGCTTATACGCTAAATGGTTTCATACCATTTCTACTACAGGGGATTGTTCTATCGCTTAGAGTCAAGATTATCTAATTGAAATTAGATTTCCTATATTATCAGATCTTTCAAATCTAGGAGTACTAACTCTAGGTCCAAAACTCTAGATGTCCTAGCACTAGATGGTCACTGTTTATGGACTAAGCTACTGCGTTCGGTCTCATCCATGGGTAAAAGCGGAGAGATCGAGAAAATGGCTAAAACGAACTCAAAAAGAGCCATGAAAAATTGATGAAATGGAAGAAAAGGCTAACCTAATGGCTTCCCACGGATCTAGGTCTAAGAGAGGAGGAAAATAGGTCCAAAAGACAGGGATCAAAGAAGGGAAAAGGAAGAAATGTGATGAGTTGAAAGCTCACACGATTTTGAGCCTCAAAGGAGAGCTTGGGAGCTCCAACCGTAGAAAATGGAGAGTGTAGGTGCTGGGTAGGGGTGAGAACAGTAGAGGGATGAGAGAAATAACAGAAAATGAAAGAAAGAATGATTGGAAGGGAGGTTAGAGAGAGAAAATAATAATTTTAGAAGGAAGGGAGAGCTTGGAGGACCAATTTGTGAAGGAAGTATGGGATTTGGAATGAATCAGGGGTCAAACCCTGGACCAATGCGTCCCACTAGGCCCCAAACTTGGTCGGCCCGAAGCCCGGACACAGCCTGGCCCGTTAACAAGCGAGGCCTCGCCGACCTCTGACCTATTTAGTGAGGGCTCTCCATTCCGGCGAGGTCCTCCCCCCCTCCGCCCCCCCCCCCCCCCCCCCCCCCCCCCCCCCCCCCTTGGGTCCAAAATGATGTGGGTCCCACCCTGGGTCCCCCTGTAAGTGCTCCGTTTGGCCCCCGACTCCATTTGAGGCATTTTTGGGGTAAACTTGCAAACTGAAAAGAGTTTATGTGATGTGTAACATATGATTTTGGGGTAGGAGACGCTAATACATCCAACTAACCCATTTATTCCACAAGATTCCATAATTTGTATGGTCAAAAGTCTAATTTATACCTATACTTACTATTTATAGTAAATTTTTGTTTAAGTATTATTCTCCATCATTTATACATTAGGATTTACGTCTAGTATGAAAGGACTTAGAAAATTTTGAAGAATGGGGTGGTGAAAGGAGAGATTTTGAAGGAAATGAGTTAGACTTTAGGATTGAGTCCTGAGAATTTATTTTCAATATCTTGGTTGATACTTCATGAGAGTGGTGAAATTGATGAGGGATGTTACTTGTAGAGTAAGAGCTGGATGGATGAAGTAAAGATGTGCCTTTGGAGTTTTATGTAATAGCCGCATACCAAATCAACTAATAGCGAGATCTTCTAGGATAACTATAAAACCATTCATGCTTTATGGACCAGAATCTTAGGCTGTCAACCGACAACATATTCATAGGATGTGTAGTTAAAATGGGACTGTTGAGATGGATATGTGTAACACCCTGAAAATCAGGGGTCGTGTATAAACTCAACTCCCGAGTTCCAGACCGTCACTTATGCAACAAAAATGATTATGATTCAATGTTGTCTGAGTTAAAGCATTCACATGAGTAAAAGTATACCAAAACTACAATTCATACTCCAGATTCAGTGATAAAAACAAGCGGAAGACTAAAGAATATATATATCACTATATGGAAAAACAAAGTAGATCTCGACTGTCTCTAAAGTATGAATACATCTCTGAGTCTCATATACATGTAAATAAACAAAATCAAATGTCCAAAAGAGTCCTACTGAGAAGTCCCGTCAACCCAGGCCACCTAAGCAAAGCCGTCGTGGTACTGCATGTATGAGAACTCGTCCTGGTCCTCATCGTAGTCCGGCTCTGCCTCCAGGATCGCTGCGTCACCTGCATCTAAGACAGGGTCTGGTGGGTGTTGCAAACACCATCCCGAAACATGGGAATGAGTAGCTAACTCAGTGGAATAATAGAGCAAGGATTAACATGTTCTTAAATCAATCATGCGATAATAGAAAAGCAGTAAATCAAACAATCTTAATACTGTTGTTAATGCAATATGACATGACATGATGGATGCCCTCACCGACGTTCTCCCTCATACGGCACCATCTGCGTCCGCGGCATGCTTGCGTACCGCTCAGTGGTCCACATCTTCCAGGCACACTCAATGTGATGGTGATATGATTGTCGAGTTATTATTAGTCCATTCAAACAGCAGGATTGGAAAACTAAGGTACTTCCCTTATATCAATCCCAACACAGATCCTGTCTAGGGTCGTCACTCCTAGTAATCTCATACGATGTATATTTTGTAGGTCGCTGCAAGGGCTGTCAGGGCTGTTGCTCGCACTCGTTGCACCGCTCCCCCATCACCTTATCAATACAGGCCTACTGTACTCTCACTGCTACAAAAGGGTCGTTGCCTCCCATAGACTCAGAATATGCTCGCGGTCACTACAAAGGACTCGTCGCCTGATCAGTGTAGGCCGACAATAAGAATATAGTGTCCCATACCACTATAATCTGTTCACGAGACATAGGTGCTCACTGGTCACTACGGGGAGGTTTTTGGCCCCAGCGTAGGCCGACAGCTCGACCACGGTGTCCCATACCACCATGCCCGGCTCATGAGTCTTTGTGGATTAAGGTACCCTGGTTGACAGGGTTTGCAATGGTAAGTTCAGTACCCTAGGTTTAAGCAATTATGACTCATATAGGGTGAATATACAACGGCCAGTCGAGTTACTTGACCGGCTTGACTAGCACGATCGCATCTCAAGTCGAACGACATGAAGTGCATAAAATACCTCGTGTGGCCTAACCACTGCCGCCAACTCCAAAACACGGCTCGCGTTCATCGACGCGTCGTTTGTGGCCAAGATAAGGCAATCACGAATTTACTCAGTTACCGACTGCCTGGACTAGGTATAGTCCCAAACAATTATGAATCCACATCAGTAATCATGTGAGAGTATTGGAAATGAAATACAACCATGTGAGCATGTTAACACATGTTATAACATACAACTTAAGTAAATCTTCCAACACATGCATTTCATACATATAATGAAATCATGCATATAGCTAACATGTAGAAAATCATTTACATCAGCATATTAATTGAGAAATCAATCTCAAACTAATTCATAACACCATTTAATTCAATACATACTAATACAAGCATTTATACAAACACTTAAACTACATACTTAAGTCTACATATAGTATGTCGACTCAAAGTGCGCATTTAGGCAAATCTCTTCGCCAAACTAATTATGCACGCATTCCTAATATCCTAATGCGACAAGAAGCCATGTCAATCACATCAGCAAATTATGGATGAAAACAGTATTTCCTACAAATGACTAAAATGCCCTAAATCTCATATTCTTCGTCTGCTTACGAAACAGGAAACGGACAGCATGTTGTACATGTCAAATGGAGTTGTCGTCGATAATCTACTATTAAACGATATTGAAAGCGTTGGAAACAGTCAATCAAAGCGTCTAAAATCTGCACCTTATCTCCTAGAAGCGTATCGTTTCGAACGGAGCGTATACGCTTCGTCTACGGTGAAATGT
This sequence comes from Magnolia kwangsiensis, assembly GCA_037074715.1. Classification (NCBI taxonomy): domain Eukaryota; kingdom Viridiplantae; phylum Streptophyta; class Magnoliopsida; order Magnoliales; family Magnoliaceae; genus Magnolia; species Magnolia kwangsiensis. Next base: position 100,861,155 of record CM073577.1, on the reverse strand, counting down.
GAACCTAATACACAAGATCTATCAGCTACTTCGCTATGTAAATGAAGGATCACTAAATCAGCAACTATTTACGGTATTTTCTTACCTAGAAATGTGAAAAAATCACCGGCCAAGTGATTGGAGCGTGTTGCTTAGGCACATGCAACAGGTAGTGCAGCAGCAGGAAAATTCTCTCCCACTCTCTCTCACAATCTCTCACCTTTTCTCTCTCTCAACCTAGGGCTTTTTCCAAATTCGGATGGGAGAGAGGAGTGAGGGTTTCAAGCCCTTTTATAAGCCCAAATGTGTCCAAAACAGGCTCGGGAACAATGTATACTTAAGGTATATCCAAATCAGGGCTATTTCGGTCCAAAAGGACATTTCTGGTGGTCCCCTGGCCGAACGCGATCGGACTTAAGTTCGTACATGTTGGATGTCGTTCACATCCCATTTTTAGACCATCAGTGTTCGTAGATCGCCCGTGGCGATCCAGTTTCAGTTCAGCGGTCACCGCTCGTATATCAGGCCTACAAGTCTCATGATATGAAATAGAAATTTTTTTTGATCCGAGAGTGTAATTTGGCTGAATTCTAACGGTCAGAATGCTTAATACTGACGCGTCAAGTCGTGTGCCAGATTTGAATTTCAAATTCCAAATCTAACCCTATTCTCACTCTCTTCAGTCCAGGCTCAATGAAATAGCCTGCGAATGTCGGTTGGACTTGATTTTCGAAATAATTGTCAAGTCCAACAAGGCAGTTCTAACGGTCTAAGATAGTAGGTATTGGACTTTCGATGCGCGGTCTAGATCCAATACAAAGTTTCAAAGAGGTCCAGAGAATAAACCGGCTTAGAGTTTGATCCGAGGTTTTAGAGTATTATAGCATCATTGGTTCTACTCGATTTGGGTCTTGTATAACGTATTTAAAGTGATTAGGGACTATTTCCCAGCTACTCTAGCGTTGTGTTAGCTAACTTACACTTATTTTCTAAAGGAATTAATCCTACGCGATTTCTGGTCGAGTTGGTACTCGAGTCCAAGTACGAATTTTTCTAGGGCGTTACAATATGTGTCAAGATGAGGAATGACAAATATAGAATTGAATGCATCCGATGGAACTTTGGGGTATCATTCGTAGGTAAAGTAGGCATTGATGCTTTGGTCATGTGAGATGAAGACCAAGAACAACACCGATTGGGGGTGAGTTGGCTTTAAGTTGAAGGTTCTAAAAGTGTAAAGGGAAGGCCCAAAAGGATGGGCTTGGAGGCAAAAAGAAATGATTTGATGATCTATAGTTTAACTGAGGATGGTCCTGGATAGAGTGGAATGGTGAAATATATGAACTTAACTGAGGATGTGTAGTCCTAGATTTTACTATTGTTGTGATCCTTTGTGTGGCCTACTGAATTACTTAGTAGCAATAGAGATCCGATCTGTGGTGGTGGTGAGTTTGGGGTGTAGCTGGGTCCATGAATCTTAACAAAACAAATTAGAAGAACTGTGGACTAAATTACAATATTCAGTCCTGCCTGTCGGCGAAACTTGGGATTCTAATGTGGTTTCTAGATTCCATCGCCCCCATCCTAAGTCAAAGTGCATCAGCGTGCGTCGTGTTACCATAACCCAGGTCTGGTTTAATCTAAATCATGCTTTGATACCATCTGTAATATCCCGAAAATCGGGGGTCGAGCATAAACTCCACTCCCGAGTTCCAGAACATCACTTATGAAACATTTTCAATGATGGATGAATGTCGGTTGTAATAGTGCATAAAACAAGAAGTGGTTAAGCCAAAACAGCATATCATACTCCAGAGATAGTTAAATTAGTAAGCGAAAGAATGTGATAGATATGTATAATATATGAACTGTTGTAAGTCTCCAGGGTGTGAACATGTTACCAGGTTAAACATATACATGTATACTCCAAAAATGGTCAAAAAGAATATACATGAGGGCTCCAAAAATATAAAATGACAAGTGTCAAGGCATCTAATCAACCTCCCTATAATCCCGTCGATCAGAACACGGTCTACCTAGACCCGCCTGATAACTGCCTATAGGAGAAATCCTCCTCATCATCAAACAAGTCAGGCTCCGCTTCACAAGCAGCGTCATCATCTGAAAATAAAACAGGGATTGGTTGGTGTGTACAACACTGTAACACCCTGAAAATCGGGGGTCGTGTATAAACCTGACTCCCGAGTTCCAGACCGTCACTTATGCAACAAAAATGATTATGATTCAATGTTGTCTGAGTTAAAGCATTCACATGAGTAAAAGTATACCAAAACTGCAATTCATACTCCAGATTCAGTGATAAAAGCAAGCGGAAGACTAAAGGATATACATATCAATCTATGAAAAATAAAAAAGATCTCAACTGTCTCCAAAGTATGAATACATCTCTGAGTCTCATATACATGTAAATAAACAGAATCAAAATGTCAAACGTAGTCCCACTGAGAAGTTCCGTCAATCCAGGCCACCTAAGCAAAGCCGTCGTGGTACTGCATATATGAGAACTCGTCCTGGTCCTCATCATAATCCGGCTCTTCCTCCTGAATCGCTGCCTCACCTGCATCTAAGACAGGGTCTGGTGGGTGTTGCAAACACCATCCCGTAACGTGAGAGTGAGTAGCTAACTCAGTGGAATAATAAAGCAAAGATTAACATGTTCTCAAATCAATCATGTGATAATAGTAAAGTAATAAATCAAATATTCCTAATACTGTTGTTAATGCAATATGACGTGACATGATGGATGCCCTCACCGACGATCTCCCTAATACGGCACCATCTTACGCACACGGTATGCTTTCTTCCCACAGTGCTCCACATCTTCCAGGCACATGCAATGTGATGGTGATATGATTACCGAGTTATTATTAGTCCATTCATACAACAGGATTGGGAAACTAAGGTACTTCCCTTATATCAATCTCAACACAGATCCTGTCTAGGGTTGTCACTCCTAGTAATCTCATATGATACATATTTTGTAGGTCACTGCAAGGGCTACCACGGCTGTTGCTCGCACACGTTGCACCGCTACCCCATCACCTTATCAATACAGGCTTATTGTACTCTCATTGCTACGGGAGGGTCGTCACCTCCCGTAGACTCAGAATACGCTCGCGGTCACTACAAAGGGCTCGTCGCCTGATCAGTGTAGGCCGATAGCAAGAATATAGTGTCTCATACCACCATAATCTGCTCACGAGTCATAGGTGCTCACTGGTCACTACGGGGAGGTTTTTGGCCCCAGCGTAGGCCGACAGCTAGACCACGGTGTCCCATACCACCATGCCCGGCTCATGATTCTTTATGGATCAAGGTACCATGGTCAATAGGGTTTACAATGGTAAGTTCAGTACCCTAAGTTCAAGCAATTATGACTCATATAAGGTGAACATACAATGGCCAGTCGGGTTACTTGACGGGCTCGACTAGCACGAGCGCATCTCAAGTCGAACGACATGAAGTGCATAAAACACTTCATGTGGCCTAACCACTGCCGCCAACTCCAAAACACGACTCGCGCTCATCAACACGTCGTTCGTGGCAAGATAAGCCAACCACGAATTTACTCGGTTACCGACTGTCTGGACTAGGTATAGTCCCAAACATTTTTGAATTCACATCAGCAATCACATAAGAGTAATGGGAATGAAATACAACAATGTGAGCATGTTAACACATGTTATAACATACAACTCAAGTAAATCATCTAACACATGCATTTCATACACATAATGAAATCATGCATATAGCCAACATGTAGGAAATCATTCACATCAGCATATTATTTGAGAATTCAATCTCAAACTAATTCATAATACCATTTAATTCAATACATACTAATACAAACATTTATACAAACACTTAGTCTGCACATTTAAGTCTACATATAGTATATCGACTTAAAGTGCGCATTTGGGCTAATCTCTTCGCCAAACTGATTATGCATGCATTCCTAATATCCTAATGCGACAAGAAGCCATGTCAATCATATCAGCAAAATATGGATGAAAACAGTATTTTCTACAAATGACTAAAATGCCCTAAATCTCATATTTTTCGTCTGCTTACGAAACAGGAAACGGACAGCATGTTGTACATGTCAAACGGCATTATCGTCGATAATCTACTATTAAACGACATTGAAAGCGTTGAAATCATCCAATCAAAGCGTCTAGAATCCGCACCTTTTATCTTAGAAGTGTATTGATTCGAACGGAGCGTATACGCTTCATCTACGGCGAACCGGAAACCTATTTCACAAGATGTATAAGCTACCATGCTAAGGAACCGACGGAACCTTAAATCAGAAAGTGTTTGGGGTCTTTTCTTACCTAGAAATGCGGCGGAATCACTAGGAAAGTGATTGAGGTGCATTGCTTAAGCACGTGCAACAGGTAGTGCAAGCAGCAGGAAGATCCCTCCCACTCTCTCTCACAATCTCTCACCATTTCTCTCACACCAACTAGGATTTCTAGCAAATTCGGATGAGTGAGAGAAGTGAGGGTTTAAGGCCCTTTTATAACATAAAACATGCCCAAAACAGGCTTGGGAACAATGTTTACTTGATGCCTAACCAAATCGGGGCTGTTTCGGTCCAAAAAGATATTTCTAGAGGTCCCCTGGCCGAACCCAATCGGACTTAAGCTCATGCACGTCGGATGTCGCTCACATCCCATTTTCAAACCAGTAGTGTTCGTAGATCGCACGTGGTGGTCCAGTTGCAGTTCACCGATCATCTCACGTAGATCAGGTTTACAAGTCTCATGATATGAAAGAGAAATGTTTCCTGATCCAAGGGTGTAATTTGGCTGAATTCTGACGGTCAGAACGCTTAATAATAACCCGCCAAGTCGTGTGCCAGATTTGAATTTCAAATTTCAAATCTAACCCTATTCTCAGTCTCTTCGCTCCAGGCTCAATGAAAAAGCCTCTGAATGTCGGTTGGACCAAATTTTTGAAATGATTGTCAACTCCAGCTAGGCGGTTATAACGGTCTAAGATTGTAGGTATCAGACTTTCGACGCGCAGTCTAGATCCAATACAAAGTTTCAAAGAGGTCTTGAGAACAAACCGGTTTAGAGTTTGATCTGAGGTTTTAGAGTATTATAGCGTCATTGGTTCTCCTCGCTTTGGGTCTTGCAGAACGTATTTAAAGTGATCAGGGACTATTTCTCAGCTACTCTAACGTTGCGCTAGCTAACTTACACTTATTTTCTAAAGGAATTAATCCTACGCGATTTCTGGTCGAGTTGGTACTCGAGTCTAAGTACGGATTTTTTCAGGGCGTTACAATCTACCCCCCTTAACAAATAATTTCGTCCTCAAAATTTGTACCTTTTCGCACTCCTCGAGAAGCTGTGGGTAATTCTTTCTGATCTCGGCTTCTTTCTCCCAGGTAGCCTCTTCCTCAGAGTGATGCATCCACAATACCTTCACAAGGGGAATCACCTTACTACGCAGTACCTGCTCCTTCCTGTCTAGGATACGCATCGGTCGCAGGATATATGTAACATCCTCTCTAACTGCACCTGCTCCCATCTGATGATATGGGAAGGATCAGAAACATATTTCTTCAGCATAGATACATGAAATACATTGTGAACGCTCGCGAGAGGCGTGGGTAAAGCCAAACGGTATACCACTACTCCCACACGATCGAGGATCTGGAATAGACCAATGAATCACGGTGCCATCTTCCCCTTCTTCCCAAACCGAAGGACTCCCTTCATAGGAGAAACTTGCAAAAACACATGATCCCCAACCGTGAACTCTAGCGGCCGCCATCTCATATCGGCATAGCTCTTCTGTCTGCTCTGTGTTGTGAGAAGCCGACGTCTAATAATATCAATCTTCTCCGATGTCGCCTGCACTAACTCTGAGCCAATCAATTTATGCTCACCGACCTCTGCCCAGCAATGCGGTGCTTGACAAGGTCGCCCATACAACACCTCGTAAGGTGTCATACCGATACTCACCTGAAAACTATTGTTGTATGCGAACTCCGCATATGCAAGACAGTCATCCTAACTGTCCTTGAAGTCCAATGCGTAAGCTCGCAACATATCCTCTAAGATCTGGTTCACCCGCTCTGTCTGTCCGTCTGTTTGTGGGTGGAAGGCAGTACTGAACTTCAACTTCACACCCATAGCCTCCTGAATGCGAGTCCAGAAAATAGAAGTGAACCGCGTGTCTCTGTCCGACACGATCTCTAACGGAACTCCATGCAGACGCACGATCTCTCTAATATATAGTCTAGCCAGCTCGTCTGCAGAGTTCGTGACTCTGATTGGTAGGAAGTGCGCCGACTTTGTCAGACGGTCGACGATCACCCATATGGAATCATGTCCCTTCCTCATCTTCGGCAGCCCTGAAACGAAATCCATGTAAATGAAGTCCCACTTCCACTCTGCGATAGGCATAGGCTGAAGAAGTCCAGGTGGTCGGTGATGCTCTGCCTTCACCTGCTGGCAAGTAAGACAATGGGACACGAACTCTGCTATGTGGGTCTTCATACCTTCCCACCAATAGGTCCTCTTCACGTCGCGATACATCTTCGTACTGCGTGGATGCATCGTGAGTCTGGTACAATGCGCAGCCTCGAGAATCTCTCGTCTCAAGTCAGGGATATCTGGGACGCACAGGCGGCCACGATAACGCAAGTCCCCATCTGGGACGCACACTCTGCTAAATGCGCCAGTGTATATAGTGTAAATAACCCCTTGCTCTGGCAATACTAGCACAGGGGCGGACGTAAGTCTGTCCTTCAGCTCCTGAAAAGTTGACTCCGCCTTGTCATTCTAGAAAAACTTCACGTCCTTCCATGTCAACTGAGATAGAGGTCTCACGATCTTCGAGAAATCCCGAATGAAGCGTGGATAATAGCCAGCGAGACCCAAGAAACTCCTCACCTCAGTGACAGAACCAGGCTGCTCCCAGTCTTGAACTGCAGCTACCTTAGACAGGTCAACTGTCATGCCATCCTTGGACACCACATGTCCCAGGAACTTCACTTCCTGCTTCCAGAAGTCGCACTTCTTGTACTGTGTGAACAACTGATGATGTCTGAGTGTATCCAGGACCAAGCGCAAGTGCTCCTCATGCTCCTCTCGACTCCTAGAGTATACCAAAATGTCGTTAATGAACACAACGACGAATTGATAAAGGAAAGGTCAAAATACCCTGTTCATCAGATCCATGAACACGACCGGTGTGTTCGTGAGACCGAACGACATCACAAGGAACTCGTAATGGCCAAAGATGGTCCTGAATGCTGTCTTCTGCACGTCCTCATTCCTGACGTGCAACTGATGATATCCTGACTGAAGATCAATCTTCGAGAAGTACTGCGATCCTCTCAACTGATCAAACAAGTCATCGATCCTGAGTAAAGAGTACTTGTTCTTCACCGTGATCTGGTTCAGCCTACGATAATCAATACACAATCGCATCGAACCATCCTTCCTTACAACAGGACTGGTGCTCCCCAAGGAGACACACTGGGTCGAATAAGGCCAAGCTCCAACAGACCATCAATCTGCGTCCTCAACTCCTCCATCTCACACGGTGCCATGCGATACGTCGACAGTGAGACGGGCGCGGAACTAGGCACTAGATCGAAGTGAAATCAATCTCTCATCGAGGCGGCAAACCAGGGATCTTCCTGAACAGATCTCCAAAATCACAAACGACTGGCGTATGCTCAAGCATCGAGGCATTAACGTCTCGAAGTAAAGAAGCGTAGCTAAGTATGCGGAAGGGAAGATTTACCCGAACTGAAAATGTAAAAGTTGTGCCCTCAGGCTCGTACACCGTCACCATACGAGTCTCGCAGTCAATCTCGACCCTCCCAGCAGTCAACCAGTTCATGCCAAGAATGACATTGAGATAAATAAGATAGGGGTTGATGATAAGATCAAGAGTCATCGTTCGGCCTCCCAGATCCACCAAGCAACCCTCACACATCAGGGTGGCATCAGAAAAATCTCCATGAACTGAAAGGACTCGCACTTCATCCATACGAATGGTCGGCAGTCCAAGAGGCCTGACTATGGAATGCGATATCAAAGAAAGTGTGGATCCAGTATCCACCATCACGAGAATAGGAATACCTCCGATGTGGGCAGTGACCTCAAAGGCTGAATGCTAAGAAATCTCTGTCTCGGCTACCTCAGCTGTCAAGGCATGCACCCGCGCCTGCTGTGGCCGGTTCGGCCGCAGTGCCATGGGCCGTAGAGGCGGCCTGAACTGAGATACGGGAGGTCTGAAGGAAGGGCACGTAGGAGCCAACCGTAAAGGTGGTGCTGATATAGCCTGTGGCCACGTACGGTCGATCTTTTGCACCGGCGAGAACCCACTGTTTCGCATCCGAGTGAAACAACTCTGTGCTAAAAGGCCCGATCTCCCACAATAAGTACATGATAAATCGGGGGGCCGCATCGAGGGTACTGGGGCTTTAGCCCTATAAGGAGGGTCAACGAGAGGCCTCTTGCCCGTAAAGGGCCTGTCCTGCAACTCTAGTCGTGGCCTATGAGCAATAGGGCCATGAGATCGCGTAAGTTGATCTACATCCTGATCTGCCCGCATGGACATGTGAATCAGCTCTGCGTAGGAGGGAATGCTCACACAATACATCTTCGACCGAATATCCTATCGTAAACCCTCAGAAAAGCGTCGTATGCGCATCTGCTCATTTACCAGTATACTCGGGACGTATCTGCCCAACTCAGTGAACCGATGCTCATACTCAGTCACCGTCATGCCTCCCTATCTGAGGCGCAAAAACTCGTTCTTCCGGTCATGCCTATATGGAATCGGAACTCGAACGCTGCCCAAGTCCAGATGTAATCAGCGGCAACGGTCTGCAACACACTGTCCCACCATAAGCTGGCCTCCCACTTGAACAAGAATGTAGCTAACTCAACCTGCTCATTCTCTAAGCAATGCAGCATCCGTAGTATCTTCGACACACGGTCGAGCCACTACTCGGCCTCCTCGGATCTATGAGAACCTGTAAAAGTGGGAGGCCGTAAGCGCTGAAATCGTTCTAGTAAGCCCCGTTTGTCTACAGCATTCTCCGTAGGGTAAGCAGGTGGTGAAGGATGAGTCATGCCCTCATCCGGAGCATATGTATCGGCATCCTCAGCTGGATGCGCCGGTGGTGCAGGTGGAGTCACACTTCCACCCTGGGCTAGAGCCCCCACTATAGTAGTCAGAAGCTACTGCTGCTGCTGCATCATGGCCATCATCTGCTCAAATCTATCTGGAGGTGGAGCAGGCTGTGGCATGTACTGCGTCGAAGAAGACGCACGGTACTACTCTCTGACGGGTGGTGTGAAAGGCGGTGGTCCAATTATAGGACCAGTAGGAGGCTGAGACTCACGTGTTGTCTTAGGAATTGGTCCTACAACAGGGTCCACATGAGCATCAGACCGGAGGGGAACCTGATCCATAAGCACACCTAATGTAAGCCGAGCTGTGCTCCTTGTAGCCTTAGGCAGCATTCCCTATGTTCAAAATAAGGCGCAACCTTGTCAATCTCAATAGCACAAACACACCGCACTCATTCACATAAAGAGTCAAAGGCATTCCATGCATTTCATTTAATCAAAATTGTCACAATACAAGGGATATTTCCTTACAGGCATCATGATAAGAAGTACATGGGAACTAAGACAGTTAAATCTACAACAGCAACATAAGTAATTTACTAGCCTTAATAGGCTTACTCAACATAAGGCAGGAAATGACTAACTACTACCAACAACGTCTAAAATCTCAACGCTAGTCTGAGTCGGGTGATGGAGGAGGAGCACCCTTATCCTGCAAGCAGCACAGGATCGCCTTTAAGGTGCGAGTCACCTTATCGAATTTCCTCTTCATAACGGCCTTGGTATCCTCGACCTCAGCCCAAAGTTCCTGAACTTTCCTTCGTAAGGCGACCTGGCTCTCCTCAATTTAGGCAATGTGAGCATCACTAGTAGCCTGAGTAGAAGGAGGAGGGCTCTCATCAGTATCCTGAGCCTCCTCTTCTACCTCTTCCCGGACTTCTTCCTATACTTTCGCTCTAGGTTCTCCTTCACTTGGATACTCTTCGTCATCAAAATCGCCCTCACTATCCTCATCAAGCTGAGTCTCACGATACTGAGACCCGATCTTCATCTTGACCATGGTAGACTCATCAATGCAGTGAATCGGAACTGGCAACTCCAGCCTAAGTCTGTAAGAAAACTCAAGCACGATCTTGCATATAAGCCAGCCAAAAGGAAGCGACTCAGACGTTCTCCTTGATTTCGCTATGAGGATAATCTCTCGCAACACGAAAGTGGTCATACACACATTTTCTCCCTGGGCCACCTGATACAAGAAATCAACCATAAGGCGCGTACATTCAATGCGATTTGTCGACCTAGGATACACATTGAACGTGCAAATGTGGTACAGCAGGTGCAAATCATCAGACATATAAGACACCTTGAGGCTATTGTTTGGTTGCCATGGAACCATACTACCACATAGGAAACTAGTACGGCGATCTCGCTCACGTCTACTCCTCAAATTCTTTGCACTGGGATGAACATCACCAAGGGACACGTTCATAAGTCGCGCTATCAACCGAACATCGATCGTCGCCATCCGTTCTCTACCAAAGGGAATCTTGAACTGCAATGGCTCCAATGTAGGATTCTAGATACGAACGTAGAAGGCACGAACGGTGCTCACATTAGCACGAGAACGGGCTTCAAAGAGCGGACCCCTATGTGCAGCTTCAATGCGCTCAAATAATAAGAATTCACCGAAGAGTCGCCCTTCCACGTCCGCCTCAAACAACACCTTACGGTCAATATATTCACCGTGAGGCATCTCTGCTAACAGCACTCGCCCAATTTGAGCATGGGGATCCAAATCTCGCTTTGTATGAAACTCTCGGGTTGTGCTTAGACTTGCGGCGGCGCTTGAGCTAGTGGTGCCACCCCTCAGTCTTCTGGATTATGCAGGGCGACTAGGCCCAGCCTCATCCGCTGCGGTCTTTCTCTTTCCTATCAAAGAGAAGATGGTGGAGAAAGAAAAAAACCCAAAATGGCTTCAATAAAAGCCATGGAAAATGTGGAAAATGGGGAGAAATGGCTGCCCAAGTGGACAGAAGAAAATCTTGACATTTTTGAGGGAAAAATCAAGCTTCCAAGAGCTAAAATTTCAAAGAAAAAAGAGATTGCTAAAGGGGTTTAGAACTCCACACGATTTCAGCCACATTTGGGGGTTGTATGAGCTCCAACGGATGAGATTTACAAGAGGAGGAGTTACAAACAGTAATGGAGGGATGGAATGGGTTCAGTTTCAGCAAGAAATGGGATTGGGAGGGATTTGGAGTCGCGGTTTGAGATGGGTAGCAAGAAAAATGTAAAAGGGAGCTTGGGAGGGGGCTGTTTGTGAAGGAGGTACCCCTTTTAGGGGTTTTTGACGGACGGACCGCACAAGGGATGGATGCCCTACCCAAAAAGGACCGTGCGCCCGAAATTCAGTGCAAGTGTGGCCCACCGGACGGCGATGCATCGCCAGATCGGCGATGGCATCACCGGTCATCTTCTGATATAACTGGTGGGACCCCATGGGTTGGGTCCCCCTACCCTAGGGACCTCAAATATGTATGGGCCCCACCTTAGTTCATAGTAGATTGGCCTAGGGAGGCCCAAACTTCCCTCCGGGGCATTCCGGGGCCAATCTATAAACCTGAATACATTTTTCTATCATTTACCATATTATTTTAGGGTAGAAGGAGCTAATACATCCATCTAGCCCATTAGTTTCTAAATATTACAAATTTAGAATGGCCAAATGGCCAATTTTCGTGTATTTTTACTATTCATTGGAAAAATTTGCCTAAGCATGATTTTATATCATTTTCATATTAGGATCAATACCTAACATGAAAATATAGAGAAAGAATTGAAGAATGGAGTGGTAAGAGGAAGGATTTTGAAGGAATTAGGTGAAACGGGGTTTTTAAGCCCTAGCTATTGAATGTAAGGGTTGTGGTTGCCCCACAGCCCAAGGATTCACATTTATAGGTTTAGAAACTTTCAAAGAATGTCTCAACCCACCTACTTACAACCTATGAGCTACTTAGGTAGCTTCACGCGACCCTAGATGCGTTACGGACTCGATCAAACGATCGATACGAATAGACTTCGCCTATTGACGAAACTGCGATCCTATAAGTGTTTCTAGACCTTTCTCGCACCCACCTAAGTCAAAGGAAGCGACAGTGTACGTCACGTGACCATAACCCAGGCCTGGTATAATCTCATTCATGCTCTGATACCAACTTGTAACACCCTGAAAATCGGGGGTCATGTATAAACCCGACTCCCGAGTTCCAGACCATCACTTATACAACAAAAATGATTATGATTCAATGTTGTCTGAGTTAAAGCATTCACATGAGTAAAAGTATACCAAAACTGCAATTCATACTCCAGATTCAGTGAGAAAAGTAAGCGGAAGACTAAAGGATATACATATCACTGTATGAAAAATAAAATAGATCTCAACTGTCTCCAAAGTATGAATACATCTCTGAGTCTCATATACATGTAAATAAACAGAATCAAAATGTCAAAAGTAGTCCCACTGAGAAGTCCCGTCAATCTAGGCCACCTAAGCAAAGCCGTCGTAGTACTGCATATATGAGAACTCGTCTTGGTCCTCATCATAATCTGGCTCTGCCTCCTCAATCGCTGCCTCACTTGCATCTAAGACAGGGTCTAGTGGGTGTTGCAAACACATCCCGTAACATGGGAGTGAGTAGCTAACTCAGTAGAATAATAGAGCAAAGATTAACATGTTCTCAAATCAATCATGCGATAATAGTAAAGCAGTAAATCAAACATTCCTAATACTGTTGTTAATGCAATATGACGTGACATGATGGATGCCCTCACCGACAATCTCCCTAATACGGCACCATCTTACGCCCGTGGCATGCTTTCTTCCCACAGTGCTCCATATCTTCCAAGCACATGCAATGTGATGGTGATATGATTACCAAGTTATTATTAGTCCATTCATACAGAAGGATTACGAAATTAAGGTACTTTCCTTATAACAATCCCAACACAGATCCTGTCTAGGGTCGTCACTCCTAGTAACCTTATATGAAATATATTTTGTAGGTCGCTGCAAGGGCTGCCAGGGCTGTTGCTCACACTCGTTGCATGGCTCCCCCATCACCTTATCAATACAGGCCTACTGTACTCTCATTGGTACGGAAGGGTCGTCACCTCCTTAGACTCAGAATACGCTCGCAGTCACTACAAAGGGCTTGTCGCCCAATCAGTGTAGGCCGACAGCAAAAATATAGTGTCCCATACCACCATAATCTGCTCACGAGTCATATGTGCTCACCGGTCACTATGGGGAGGTTTGTGGCCCCAGCGTAGGCCGACAGCTCGACCATGGTGTCCCATACTACCATGCCCGGCTCATGAGTCTTTATGGATCAAGGTACCATGGTTAATAGGGTTTACAATGGTAAGTTCAGTACCTTAGGTTCAACCAGTTATGACTCATACAAGGTGAACATACAATGGCCAGTCTGATTACTTGACGAGCTCGACTAGCACAAGCGCATCTCAAGTCGAACAACATGAAGTGCATAAAACACTTCGTGTGGCCTAACCACTGCCACCAACTCCAAAACAGGACTCGCGTTCATCGACTCGTCGTTCGTGGCAAAGATAAGCCAACCACAAATTTACTCGGTTACCGACTACCTGGACTAGGTATAGTCCCAAACATTTTTGAATTCACATCAGCAATCACATAAGAGTAATGGGAATGAAATACAACAATGTGAGCATGTTAACACATGTTATAACATACAACTCAAGTAAATCATCTAACACATGCATTTCATACACATAATGAAATCATGCATATAGCCAACATGTAGGAAATCATTTACATCAGCATATTATTTGAGAATTCAATCTCAAAATAATTCATAACACCATTTAATTCAATACATACTAATACAAACATTTATACAAACACTTAGTCTGCACATTTAAGTCTACATATAGTATGTCGACTTAAAGTGCGCATTTGGGCTAATCTCTTCGCCAAACTGATTATGCATGCATTCCTAATATCCTAATGCGACAACAAGCCATGTCAATCATATCAGCAAAATATGGACGAAAACAGTATTTTCTACAAATGACTAAAATGCCCTAAATCTCATATTTTTCGTCTGCTTACGAAACAGGAAACGGACAGCATGTTGTACATGTCAAATGGTGTTATCATCGATAATCTACTATTAAACGACATTGAAAGCATTGAAATCAGCCAATCAAAGCATCTAGAATCGGAACCTTTTATCCTATAAGTGTATTGATTCGAACGGAGCGTATACGCTTCGTCTACGGCGAATCGGAAACCTATTTCACAAGATGTATAAGCTACCATGTTAATGAACCGACGGAACCTTAAATCAGCAAGTGTTTGGGGTCTTTTCTTACCTAGAAATGCGACGGAATCACCAAAAAAGTGATTGAGGTGCGTTGCTTAAGCACGTGCAACAGGTAGTGCAAGCAGCAGGAAGATCCCTTCCACTCTCTCTCACAAGCTCTCACCTTTTCTCTCACACCAGCTAGGGTTTCTAGCAAATTTGGATGGGTGAGAGAAGTGAGGGTTTAAGGCCCTTTTATAACATAAAACATACCCAAAACAGGCTTGGGAACAATGTTTACTTGATGCCTAACCAAATCGGGGCTGTTTCGTTCCAAAAAGACATTTCTGGAGGTCCCCTGGCCGAACGCGATCGAACTTAAGCTCATGCACGTTGGATGTCGCTCACATCCCATTTTCAGACCAGTAGTGTTCGTAGATCGCACGTGGCGGTCCAGTTTCAGTTCAGCGGTCATCACACGTAGATCAGGTCTACGAGTCTCATGATATGAAAGAGAAATTTTTTCTGATCCGAGGGTGTAATTTGGCTGAATTCTGACGGTCAGAACGCTTAATAATAACGCGCCAAGTCGTGTGCCAGATTTAAATTTCAAATTCTAAATCTAACCCTATTCTCACTCTCTTCACTCCAGGCTCAATAAAATAGCCTCTGAATGTCGGTTGGACCTAATTTTTGAAATGATTGTCAAGTTCAGCTAGGTGGTTATAACGGTCTAAGATTGTAGGTATCAGACTTTCGATGCGCGGTCTAGATCCAATACAAAGTTTCAAAGAGGTCCTGAGAACAAACCGGTTTAGAGTTTGATCTGAGGTTTTAGAGTATTATAGCGTCATTGGTTCTACTCGCTTTGGGTCTTGTAGAACGTATTTAAAGTAATCAGTGACTATTTCCCAGCTACTCTAGCATTGCGCTAGCTAACTTACACTTATTTTCTAAAGGAATTAATCCTACGCGATTTCTGGTCGAGTTGGTACTCGAGTCCAAGTACGGATTTTTTTCAGGGCGTTACAAACACCGTCCTGTAACGTGGGAGTGAGTGGCCAACTCAGTGGAATCATAGAGCAAAGGTTAACATGTTATCAAATCAATCAAGCGATAATGATAAACTAAGAAAATTAAATATTCCTAAATACTGTAATTAATGCTAGAATGAAATGACATGATAGATGCCCTCACCAACATACTCCCTCATGCGACACCATCTTACGTCCGCGGCATGCTTTCTTCCCTCAGTGCTCCACATCTTCAAGGCACATGAAGTGCGATATGAATATGATTACCAAGTTGTTATTAGTCATTTTCATACAGCAGGATTGGGAAACTAGGGTACTTCCCTTATATCATTCCCAACAGGGATCCTGTCTAGGGTCGTCACTCCTAGTAGTCTCATACAATGATATGGTTTTAGGTCACTGCAAGGGCTGTCAGGGCTGTTGCACGCACTCCTTGCACCGCTCCCCCATCACCTTATCAATACAGGCCTAGTTATACTCTTGTTGTTATGGAAGGGTCGTCACATCACGTAGACTCAGAGGACCCTTGAGGTCACTACAAAGGGCTGTCAGGACTGTTGCACGCCCTCGTCACACCGCTCCCCCATCACCTTATGAGTGTAGGCCGACAACTCGAATATAGTATCTTATACCACCATAATCGACTCACGAGTCTGGGTTGCTCACTGGTCACTACGGGGAGGCTCGTAGCCCTAGCGTAGCCCGACAGCTCGACCACGGTGTCCCTGTAACATCCCGAAAATCGGGGGGTCGAGCAAAAACCCAACTCCCAAGTTCCAAAATGTTATTTATGCAACATAGATATGTATGATTGAATGTTGTCTGTGATAATGTATTAAACATGAGTGAGATTAAGCCAGAACAGCATATCATACTCCAGAGACAATGAAATTTGCAAGCGGAAGACTGTAATAGTATGTATCACGTACATAAACTGTTGTATGTCTCCAGGGTATGAATACATTACCAGGTTATACACATACATGTATACTTCAAAAGTAAACAAAATGAATATACATGAGGGCACTAAAAATACCAAATGACAATGTCAAAGTGTCTAATCAACCTCCCTGCAATCCCGTCAATCAGAACACGCATAAAGGAGGAATCCTCCTCATCATCAAGTCCAGCTCCGCCTCACAGGCCGCGCCATCATCTGCAATCACAAAAGGGACTGGTGGGTGTCTGAAAACACCATCCCGTAACGTGGGAGTGAGTGATCAACTCAGTGGGATAAGAGAGCAGGGATTAGCATGTTCACAATTCAATCACGCGATAATAGTAAAGCAGTAAATCAGACAATCCTAATACTGTTGTTAATGCAAGATGACATGACGTGATGTATGCCCTCACCGACGATCACCCTCATGCGGCAACATCTTACGACCGCGGCATGCCGCACTCCCTCAAGTGCTCCACATCTTCCAGGCACATGCAATGTCATGGTGATATGATTACCTAGTTGTTATTAGTCCATTCAAACAGCAGGATTGGGAAACTAAGGTACTTCCCTTGTATCAATCCCAACACAGATCCTGTCTAGGGTCGTCACTCCTAGTAATCTCATACGATGTATATTTCGTAGGTCACTGCAAGGGCTGCCAGGGCTGTTGCTCGCACTCGTTGCACCGCTCCCCCATCACCTTATCAATACAGGCCTACTGTACTCTACTGCACGGAAGGGTCGTCGCCTCCCGTGGACTCAGAATACGCTCGCGGTCACTACAAAGGGCTCGTCGCCTGATCAGTGTAGGCCGACAGCTAGAATATAGTGTCCCATACCACCATAATCTGCTCACGAGTCTAGGTGCTCACTGGTCACTACGGGGAGGTTTGTGGCCCCAGCGTAGGCCGACAGCTCGACCACGGTGTCCCATACCACCATGCCCGGCTCATGAGTCTTCGTGGATCAAGGTACCACGGTTAATAGGGTTTACAATGGTAAGTTCAGTACCCTAGGTTCAAGCAATTATGATACATACAAGGTGAACAAACATCGGCCAGTCGGGTTACTTGACGGGCTCGACTAGTGCGATCGCATCTCAAGTCGAACGACATGAAGTGCGTAAAACACTTCGCGTGGCCTAACCACTGCCGCCAACTCTCAACACGAATCACGTTCATCGACGCGTCGTTCGTGGCTATGACCAGTCAGCCACGAATTCGCTCGGTTTCCGACTGCCTGGACTAAGTCAAGTCCCACACATCTATGGAATTACCTTAATGCTATATACAAAGGTATTGGAATTGAAACACATCATGTGAGCATGTTAGCACATGTTATAACATTCAACTTAAGCAAATCTTCAAGGCATACTTTCTATGCATATTCAACTTAAGCAAATCTTCAAGGCATACTTTCTATGCATGTAGTGCAATCATGCATAAGGTAAGCATGTAGGGAATCATTTAGGTCAGCATTTTAATCATGAAATCAATCTCAAACTACTACATAACATCATTTAATTCAATACATACTAATACAAGCATTTACACAAACACATACACTACACTCTTAAGTCCACATATAGTATGTCGACCCAAAGTGCGCAACTTGGCGAATCTCTTCGCCAAACTGATTATGCAAGCATTCCTAACTCTCTAATGCGGCGACAAACCATGTCAATCACGTTAGCAAAATATGCATGTAGACCGTACTTCCTACAAATGACTAAAATGCCCTAAATCTCATATTCTTCGTTAATTTACGAAACAGGAAACGGAGAGCATGTTGTACATGTCAAACGGCGATGCCGTCGATAATCTACTATTAAACGACATTGAAAGCGTTGTAAACCGTCAATCAAAGCGTCTAAAATCCTCACCTTATGTCTTGTAGACTCGGAAATTGAAACGGAGCGTATACGCTTCGTCTACGGCGAATAAGGAACCTAATACACGAGATCCATAAGCTACATCGCTATGGAAACAAGGGAAAATCAAATCAACAACTATTTAGGGTATTTACTTACCTAGAATCGCGGTGAAATCGCCGGGAAAGTGGTAGAGGTGTGTTGCTTAAGCACGTGCAACATGTAGCACAAGTGGCAGGAAGAACTCCCCCACTCTCTCACAATCTCTCTTTTTTTTTTTCTCTCTCCCAAGCTAGGGCTTCTCTCAAATTCGGATGGGAGAGAGGAGTGAGGGTTTCAACCCCTTTTATAGCCTACAACATGCCCAAAATAGGCTTGGGAACAATGTTTACTTGGTGCCTAACCAAATCGGGGCCGTTTCGGTCCAAAAGGGCATTTCTGAAGGTCCGCTGGCCAAATGCGGTCGGACTTAAGCTCATGCATACTGGATCTAGTACACATCCAGTTTTCAGACCGGTAGGGTTCCCAGATCGCACGTGGCGGTCCAGTTTCAGTTTAACGGTCATCGCACCAAGATCAGGCCTATAAGTCTCGTGATATATAATAGATATTTTTCCTGATCCAAGGGTGTAATTTGGCTGTATTCTGACGGTCAGAATGCTCAATACTGATGCGTCAAATTGTGTGCCAGATCTGAATTTCAAATTCCAATTCTAACCCTATTCTCACTCTCTTCGGTCCGGGCTCAATGAAATAGCCTGTGATTATCGGTTTGACTTGATTTTTGGAATGAGTGTCAAGTCCAGCTAGACGGTTCTAACGGTCTAAGATAGGAGGTATCGGACTTTCGACGTGCGGTCTAGATCCAATACAAAGATTCAAAGTGGTCCAGAGAACAAACCTGCTTAGAGTTTGGTCCGAGGTTTTAGAGCATTATAGCACCATTGGTTCCACTCGCTTTGGGCCTTGTAGAACGTATTTAAAGTAATCAGGGACTGTTTCCCAGCCACTCCAACGTTGCGCTAGCTAACTTATGCTTAGTTTCTAAAGAAATTTATCCTAAGTGGTTTCTTTGGCTATGGAATTGGGTTCTGAACGATTTTTCAGGTGTTTTAATTGACCCACTGCCTAAGGACGTCAAATCCCAGGTTAGCCAAAATCCGGGGTGTTACAATCTACCCCCTTTAAAACACAATGTCGTCCCCGACATTGGCGAAGGGCAAGGAGTACTTTCTCTAAGGAAGGTTCAAATCCTATTTAATAACCTAATCGTACATATAACCTAAATCAAATGTTTCGATCCTGGGCCAGTGGGAAAGAGGCCAACCACTCTTCCGCTGCGCCACACTGATCGAACGACAGTGTTGACTAATTCTAACTGGACTGGACTTAATACGTTCTACCCCCCTTAAAACTTGGTTCTACTTAAAGTCTAAGAATATTTGCATCGATCTGTATATCGGAACGAGGCGCAACTCAGGGGCTATCCTTAACCTAAAATGGAAACAGCCTTTCTCTATATGGTCTTCCTTGCTAATGATGCGTTCTATGGCATTGGTACCTATGATCATAGAGATGAGCCTAATCTCTATTATGATTGAATTCAGGGACAGGTATGAGTTGGTGGCAAGATGTCTAATTCTCTACTGGCTTTAAGTCCTCGCCATTTCCCAAAGACAATGTGATCCTGTTTAGTTGTAGATGGTTGGGCCATCACAGAGGAAAGGTCGTATAGTGGGTCTAAGCCGGATACGTTGAACCTTCTGTCTAATCAGGACAGAAAATGCGTTGTATCAGTTCTTAATCCGAGTCGACGCCGATCCTCTGCTTGATCAGAGCATTAGATTCATTGGTAACCACTAGGAGTAAGAAATCGACTCAAACCGCGAATACATCGCTTACATGTAGTTCCTTTACTCTGCGTTCCCGAATGCAATAAGTCCTTGGGAAAGGCAATTCTAAGGGGCGTGCTAGTTCATTCTAAGTTCAATATGAGGGAGTTATAAATGTTCCCTGAGAGTGTATGGTTCCTTCCTATGGGCAACAACAGGAGTCTATAAGTCATAAGGGGATCTATCCAAGGAAGGGAGTCTCATTCCAATCAAAACTAATCTATCATTCCTTAACATATACAGGCTTTACCCTACTCTAGGTAACTAGTAGGCTAGTCTGTAACTCAGTAGCTATAATCTAAAGCTTAAGATTATACGGTAAATGGCTTTCCATACCATTTCTACTACAGAGAGTTGTTCTATCGCTTAGGGTCAAGATTGTCTAAATGGAATTGGATTTCTTATGTCGTCAGACTCTTCAAATCTAGGAGTGCTAACTCTAGGACCAAAACGCCAAGGGCCTATGTAGCCGGTAGCGCTTAGTTATATTAAATGGAACCGCATTCCTAGTCCCATAGCGGGATAGGGAGTGGCATGCTTGATTTTAGGGTGGGGTGGGATAAAAACTAATTTGTAGGCTGAATCCCGGGAGTTACAATACTCCCGATCCAGGGACAATAGCTTACAGTGAAATGAGACGGCATGCACTCCATTCCACAAATTTTGGCTACATTAAGCCCAAACCACAACACAAACATTCACATAACAAGTCGAAAAGCATCATGCATTTCATTAAACCAAAATTGTCATAATACAAGGGATATCTCCCTATAAGTATCATGACAAAAAGTACATGGGAGCTATGTCAGTCAGCTACTACGGCAACATAGGTAAACTACCAGCCTTATCAGGCTTACAAAACACAACTTAAAACAGGAAATGACTAACTACTAATAATAACATCAAAGATCGCATCGCTAGTCGGAGTCTGGTGATGGAGGAGGAGCACCCTTATCCTGTAAGCAACACAGGATTGCCTTCAAGGTGCGAGTCACCTTGCCAAACTTCTTCTTTGTAACGGCCTTGGCATCAGCGACTTCTGCTCGAAGTTCTTAGACTTCCTTACCCAAAGCGGTCTGACTCTCCTCCATCCGAGCAATGCGGTCGTCGATAGTAGTCTGCGCAGAAGGAGGAGGGCTCTCATCAGTATCCTAAGCCTCCTCTTCTGTTTCTTCCTGAACCTCTTCCTGAACCTCTGCTCTAGGTTCTTCTTCGCTTTGATCTTCCTCTTCATCAAAGTCATCCCCACTATCCCTTTCAAGTTGATTTTCACGGTATTGCGACCCAATCTTCATCTTGACCATTGTTGACTCATCGATGGTGTGAATCGATACCGGTAATTCGGGTCCAAGTCTATAGGCAAACTCAAGCGCAATCTTGCAAATGAGTCGGCCAAAGGGAAGGGACTCGGATGTTCTTCTCGACCTGGCTATGAGAACTATCTGCCGTAAGATGAAAGTGGCCATACATACGTTCTCTCCCTGGGCCACCAGAAATAAGAAATCTACCATAAGACGTGTGCATTCAATGCGGTTCGTCGACCTGGGATAGACATTGAACGTGCAGATATGATGCAGCAGGCGCAAATCCTCAGACATGTACGTCGCCTTGAGGCTATTATTAGGCTGCCATGGAACCAACTTACCGCACAGAAACCTGGTGCGGCGATCTCGTTCACGTCTAGTCCTCAAATTCTTCTCACTTGGATGCACATCACCTAGGGGCACGTTGAGAAGTCGCGCAATCAATCGGACGTCGATCGTAGCCATCCGATCTCTACCAAAAGGGATTTTGAACTGCAAGGGCTCTAAGGTAGGACTCTGGATGCTAGCATAGAAGGCACAAACAGTGCTCACGTTAGCACGAGCGCGAGCTTCAAAGATCGGTCCCCAGTGCGCAGCTTCAATACGTTCGAACAACAGATATTCGCCGAACAACCGTCCATCTACGTCCGCCTCAAATAACACTCTACGATCAGTGTATTCGCCATGAGGCATCTCTGATAGAATGGTTCGTCCAAGGTGTGCATGGGAATCCAAATCCCGCTTTGTACGGCACTCCAGGACTGCAGCTGGACCTGCGGCGGCGCTTGAACTTGCGGCACCACCCCGCGGTCTTCTCAATCGAGCAGGGCGGCTCGACCCAGCCTCGTCTGTTACAGTTTTCCTCTTACCCATCAAAGATATGATGGATGAGAGCGACAAAAGGCCCAAAATGGCCTCCACAAAAGCCATGGAAAACGCCGAAAATGCGGAGAAATGGCTGCCCAATCTGACAAAAGGAAATCTAGGCATCGTAGAGGGATGCTTCAAGCTTCCCAAGGCTGTACTTTCAGGGAAAAATACAAACAAAAAGATGGGATGGAGCTCCTCACGATTTCAGCTATATTTGGGGGATTCTGGAGCTCCAAATGGTGATATCTTCAAGGAAAGAGGCTGCCAACACCCAATAAATGATGGGTGGTGGTCGGTTTTGGCCAGGGAAGGTTGTAGAGGTGGTTTGGGACGCCGGGGTTTGGAATTGGTTGCTGAAAATCGAATCTAGGGCTATGTAAGGGGGCTGTTTGTGAAGGAGAGGTGGGTTTTGGGGGTTTTCGTGATGTGGGAGGTACCTAGGGGTGATGTGGGGCCTGTTTAAGGGGGTGCGCCCGAAGGACGGCCCCATCGGAGCTCGCCGGCCGGCGATGGCATCGCCGGCCAACTTTGGAGTTGGCTGGTAGGACCCTATGGGTCTGGTCCCCCATGGTCCCAGGGTCCCAAAAAGTTAGGTCCCACCCCTTGGTTCACAATAATTTGGTCTGTATGAGCCCAAACATGTGTTTGGGGCTTTCCGGGTCCACATCGCAATCCCGAATACCAAACCATGTGATGCAGCATATGGATTTGGGGTAGAAGGAGCCAGTACACCTATCTAGCTCCTTATTTGCTAAAGAAAGTGAAGTTAGAATGGCCTTACGGCCATTTTTCATGAAATTTTACTATTCACTGTAAAATTTGGTGAAGGTACTAATTTGTGTTATTTTCACATTAGGTTTGATGCCTAACATGAAATGGATAAGAAAAAACTGAAGGTTGAAGTGTTTAGCGGAGGAATTTTGAGAATTTTTGGCAAAACGGGGTTTTTAAGCCCTGGCGATTGATTACTGGAGTCGTGGTCATCCCACGGCCCAAAGAGTCACTTTTGCGGTTTAAAACCGCTCATAGGACGTCTCAACCCGACTTCCTACAGCTTAAAAGTGATTCGGGTTGCTTTACGCGACCCGAGACGCGTTACAGGCTCGATCTTGCGATCGATTCTAATAGACTTCGCCTATCGGCGAATCTGTGATCCTGGACGTATTTCTAGACCCTTCTCGCACCCACCTAAGTCAAAGGAAGCGACAGCGTGCGTCGCGTGACCATAACACAGGCCCGGTTTAATCCAAATCATGCTCTGATACCATCTGTAACATCCCGAAAATCGGGGGGTCGAGCAAAAACCCAACTCCCGAGTTCCAAAATGTTATTTATGCAACATAGATATGTATGATTGAATGTTGTCTGTGATAATGTATTAAACATGAGTGAGATTAAGCCAGAACAGCATATCATACTCCAGAGACAATGAAATTTGCAAGCGGAAGACTGTAATAGTATGTATCACGTACATAAACTGTTGTATGTCTCCAGGGTATGAATACATTACTAGGTTATACACATACATGTATACTTCAAAAGTAAACAAAATGAATATACATGAGGGCACTAAAAATACCAAATGACAATGTCAAAGTGTCTAATCAACCTCCCTGCAATCCCGTCAATCAGAACACGCATAAAGGAGGAATCCTCCTTCTCATCATCAAGTCCAGCTCCGCCTCACAGGCCGCGCCATCATCTGCAATCACAAAAGGGACTGGTGGGTGTCCGGAAACACCATCCCGTAACGTGGGAGTGAGTGATCAACTCAGTGGGATAAGAGAGCAGGGATTAGCATGTTCACAATTCAATCACGAGATAATAGTAAAGCACTAAATCAGACAATCCTAATACTGTTGTTAATGCAAGATGACATGACGTGATGTATGCCCTCACCGACGATCACCCTCATGCGGCAACATCTTACGACCGCGGCATGCCGCACTCCCTCAAGTGCTCCACATCTTCCAGGCACATGCAATGTCATGGTGATATGATTACCTAGTTGTTATTAGTCCATTCAAACAGCAGGATTGGGAAACTAAGGTACTTCCCTTGTATCAATCCCAACACAGATCCTGTCTAGGGTCGTCACTCCTAGTAATCTCATACGATGTATATTTCGTAGGTCACTGCAAGGGCTGCCAGGGCTGTTGCTCGCACTCGTTGCACCGCTCCCCCATCACCTTATCAATACAGGCCTACTGTACTCTACTGCACGGAAGGGTCGTCGCCTCCCGTGGACTCAGAATACGCTCGCGGTCACTACAAAGGGCTCGTCGCCTGATCAGTGTAGGCCGACAGCTAGAATATAGTGTCCCATACCACCATAATCTGTTCACGAGTCTAGGTGCTCACTGGTCACTACGGGGAGGTTTGTGGCCCCAGCGTAGGCCGACAGCTCGACCACGGTGTCCCATACCACCATGCCCGGCTCATGAGTCTTCGTGGATCAAGGTACCACGGTTAATAGGGTTTACAATGGTAAGTTCAGTACCCTAGGTTTAAGCAATTATGATACATACAAGGTGAACAAACATCGGCCAGTCGGGTTACTTGACGGGCTCGACTAGCGCGATCGCATCTCAAGTCGAACGACATGAAGTGCGTAAAACACTTCGCGTGGCCTAACCACTGCCGCCAACTCTCAACACGAATCACGTTCATCGACGCGTCGTTCGTGGCTATGACCAGTCAGCCACGAATTCGCTCGATTTCCGACTGCCTGGACTAAGTCAAGTCCCACACATCTATGGAATTACCTTAATGCTATATACAAAGGTATTGGAATTGAAACACATCATGTGAGCATGTTAGCACATGTTATAACATTCAACTTAAGCAAATCTTCAAGGCATACTTTCTATGCATATTCAACTTAAGCCAATCTTCAAGGCATACTTTCTATGCATATTCAACTTAAGCAAATCTTCAAGGCATACTTTCTATGCATGTAGTGCAATCATGCATAAGGTAAGCATGTAGGAAATCATTTAGGTCAGCATTTTAATCATGAAATCAATCTCAAACTACTACATAACATCATTTAATTCAATACATACTAATACAAGCATTTACACAAACACATACACTACACTCTTAAGTCCACATATAGTATGTCGACCCAAAGTGCGCAACTTGGCGAATCTCTTCGCCAAACTGATTATGCAAGCATTCCTAACTCTCTAATGCGGCGACAAACCATGTCAATCACGTTAGCAAAATATGCATGTAGACCGTACTTCCTACAAATGACTAAAATGCCCTAAATCTCATATTCTTCGTTAATTTACGAAACAGGAAACGGAGAGCATGTTGTACATGTTAAACGGCGATGCCGTCGATAATCTACTATTAAACGACATTGAAAGCGTTGTAAACCGTCAATCAAAGCGTCTAAAATCCTCACCTTATGTCTTGTAGACTCGGAAATTGAAACGGAGCGTATACGCTTCGTCTACGGCGAATAAGGAACATAATACACGAGATCCATAAGCTACATCGCTATGGAAACAAGGGAAACTCAAATCAACAACTATTTAGGGTATTTACTTACCTAGAATCGTGGTGAAATCGCCGGGAAAGTGGTAGAGGTGTGTTGCTTAAGCACGTGCAACACGTAGCACAAGTGGCAGGAAGAACTCCCCCACTCTCTCACAATCTCTCATTTTTTTTTTCTCTCTCCCAAGCTAGGGCTTCTCTCAAATTCGGATGGGAGAGAGGAGTGAGGGTTTCAACCCCTTTTATAGCCTACAACATGCCCAAAATAGGCTTGGGAACAATGTTTACTTGGTGCCTAACCAAATCGGGGCCGTTTCGGTCCAAAAGGGCATTTCTGAAGGTCCCCTGGCCAAATGCGGTCGGACTTAAGCTCATGCATACTGGATCTAGCACACATCCAGTTTTCAGACCGGTAGGGTTCCCAGATCGCACGTGGCGGTCCAGTTTCAGTTTAACGGTCATCGCACCAAGATCAGGCCTATAAGTCTCGTGATATATAATAGATATTTTTCCTGATCCAAGGGTGTAATTTGGCTGTATTCTGACGGTCAGAACTCTCAATACTGATGCGTCAAATTGTGTGCCAGATCTGAATTTCAAATTCCAATTCTAACCCTATTCTCACTCTCTTCGGTCCGGGCTCAATGAAATAGCCTGTGATTATCGGTTTGACTTGATTTTTGGAATGAGTGTCAAGTCCAGCTAGACGGTTCTAACGGTCTAAGATAGGAGGTATCGGACTTTCGACGTGCGGTCTAGATCCAATACAAAGATTCAAAGTGGTCCAGAGAACAAACCTGCTTAGAGTTTGGTCCGAGGTTTTAGAGCATTATAGCACCATTGGTTCCACTCGCTTTGGGCCTTGTAGAACGTATTTAAAGTAATCAGGGACTGTTTCCCAGCCACTCCAACGTTGCGCTAGCTAACTTATGCTTAGTTTCTAAAGAAATTTATCCTAAGTGGTTTCTTTGGCTATGGAATTGGATTCTGAACGATTTTTCAGGTGTTTTAATTGACCCACTGCCTAAGGACGTCAAATCCCAGGTTAGCCAAAATCCGGGGTGTTACAGTCCCATACCACCATGCCCGGCTCATGAGTCTTAGTGGATCAAGGTACCCCGATTATCAGGGTTATCACTGGTAAGTTCAGTACCCTAGGTTTAAGCAGTTATGACCAATACAAGGTGAATATACAATGGTCAATCAGGTTACTTGATGAGTCCGACTAGCACGAGCGCACGTTGAATCGACCGACATGAAGTGCACAAGCACTTCGTGTGGCCTAACCACTGCCTACAACTCTAGTACGATTCGGGTTAGTCATACACATCCTTCGTGGCGAATAGAATCCAACCACGAATCCTAATCTATTACCGACTGCCTGGACTAGAGTATAGCCTCAAGCACATGTAATGTGAATCAGTAATCATATGAGATACAAAAAATTGAAATAACAAGTAATTCAAGCATGTTAGCAACATGTTATAAGATACAATATAAGCAATTTAACCATACACAAGCATTTCATATATATAAGATAATCAATTCAATTATAACAACCATGGAAGAAATCATATACATCATCAAAATAGTTGAGAATCCAATCTCAACACTAATCTACAACCTCATTTACTCAATACTCACTTATATAAACATTTATACAAACACTTAGTCTACACACATTAGTCTACATAGCATATGTCAGCCAAAATGTGCATTAGGGCGAATCTCTTCGCCAAACAGATCATATAGGCATAACTAGTATAGGTACACGGAAAATACTCATGGCAATCATATCAGCAAAATACATACGTATACAATAGTTCCTACAAATATCCAAAATACCCTAAATCTCATATTCTTCGTACGTATTCGAAATGAAAAATAGACAGCATGTTCTACATGTCAAACAACATTTTTATCAACAATCTACCATTAAACGGCATTGAAAGCTTTGAAAAATAGTAACCTAAGCATCTAAAATCCGCACCTTACGCCGTAGAAGCGTAACGAATCGAATAGAAACTCTATGCTTCCACCAATATCGATATGACAGCCTAATACACAAGGTAAGTTAGCAACTTCGCTACTTGTATCGATAGAAACCCTAAAATAGGTTAAGGTTAGAGTTTTCTTACCTAAGAACGAAGTCGGAGTCATAGGAAAAGCGATACGGAGGGGTGGATTAGGCACGTAGCAAAGATGGGAAGAATCCCAGGAAGAATCACCAACTGCTCTCCCACTTTCTCTCTCTTTTCTTTCTCTTGATTTGGGTAGGGTTTGAAATTCGTAAGGGATTTGTGAGAGAGGGTTTAAGGCCTTTTTATAAGCCCAAACACGACGAAAACAGACTTGAAGTCAAGGTATACTTAAGTTATAACCAAATCGGGTCTGTTCTGATCCAACTGATCACTTCTGGAGGTCCTCTTATCAAATGCAGTCGGACTTAAGCTCACTAGCAATGGATCTTTAGCAAGTTAAGCTTTCAGTCCGATCGAATTTCTAGATCATCCGTGGTGGACCAGTTTCAGTTCAGCGATCACCGAAACTCGATCAGGGCTATAAGTGCTATGACATGTATGGCCAACTTTCCTAATCCGAGGGTGAAATTTGGTCAAATTCCAACGGTCAGAATGCTTTAAAATGTCACGCAAGCGACATGTATCAGATTTATTAAAAATTGAATTAATTTTCTAAATATTTTTCTTTTCTCACTCTCTTCACTCCGGACTCAGTAAAATGGTCTCAGGATATTGGTTGGGCTTGATTTTCGAAATGATTGTCACGTCCAACTAGGCGGTTATAATGGTCTAAGATTATAGATATCAGACTTTCGACGTGTGGTCTAGATCCAATAAAATGTTTCAAAGGGTTCGTGAGAATAAACAGGTATAGAGTTTGATCTTAGGTTTTAGGGTAACATAGCGTCAACGATTCTATAAGTTTTGAGTCTTACAGATCGTATTTAAAGTGGTTGGTGCTTATTTCACAGGTAATCTAGTGTAGCGCTAGTTAATTCACGTTAAATTTCTAAAGAATTTCATTCTAAATGATTTCTTTGGCTTTGGAATTGAGTTCTGAGAAATTACCAAGGTGTTATGGTTGACCCATTGCCTAAGGACGCCTAACTACAGGTTGGTAAAAATCTGGGGTGTTACACCCACCTATCGTGTATATGAGACCCATTAATGTGGTCCACTTGATGTATATTGAGGCCCATGGGTCAGAGCCCATTATGATGTATTTGAGGACCATGGGTTATGGCCCATGGTGATGTATATTAGGCCCATGTATAAGGCCCATTGTGATGTATATTAGACCCTTGTATAAGGTTGTGGGTCCACTGTATGTTCAACCCTATGTGGACCACTCCTTAGGATAATGTTGGTTGAATGTCCACGTTGATGGGTAATTATGGTTAAATGTCCACATTGTGATCTTCCCTTAGGCCTTACTCGGCCGATTATCGATCGATTCTAATTATCGTGGCAAATTGCTGATTAGCGATCAAGGCCGATTATCATGACCGAATGCCGATTTCAATTGATGTGGCCAATTTGGTGATTCTGATTGTCGAGGCTGAGTATCGAGGTCGATTCCATGACCCATAGTTGAGGCCCATTGTGATGTGTATTCGGTCTGTGTGATGTATATGCAGCCCGTGTTTAAGGCCTAATGTGATGAATAAGAGGTCTATGTGATGGGGCCCATTGTGATGTATTTGAGGCCCATGGGAAAGGCCCATTATGATGTATTCATGGCCCATGGGCAAGGCCCATTATGATCTATTCGTGGCTTATGAGCAAGGCCCATTGTGATATGTATTAGGCCCATGATGCATGACCCATTTGATGTATTCGAGACCCATGTGTAGGGCCCACATGTCATGTATTTAAGGCCCATGAGTAGGGCACACCTATTGTGTGTATGTGGCCCTTAAGTAAGGCCCATGGTGTTGCATATTTGGCCCTTGTGTGAGGTCATGGGTCTGCTGTATGTTAGGCTCTATATGAGCCATTCCTCAGGGGCAATATTGGTTAAATGTCCACATTGTCAAGGTCAATTGTCGATGAAGGTTATTGATACTAATTATGAGTATGTGACAACATAGCATCATGATACATGCCCTTACGCATCATCTGCATGTTTGTTATGAGATATGATTGACCATTGCATACACCATAGTGCTGGTTTTTATGAGACTCCCTGATAGGTGGAGATTGTCTCACATGAGCGCACGGTATGCGTAGGATTGATGCATGACTGGATTGTATGACTCACGCATCTTACATTGTATGCTATGATTACTGTATGCCCTAGCAACATCAGGGCCGTAACCTCCACAGACATATCGTGGATGGCCATATGGGACACTAAAAATCTTTTACTAGCATCGGGCTACCATAGATGGCCCTGGGTGAAAATCCTAAAATTCTCTTGGTACCAAAGGATGCCCTAACGTCGAGACCAAGTAGATACATGAGCACCCGAGTGCAGAATACCAGGAGGACGCATCTCCCACTGTGTCGTGGTCGGTTGGGAGGGGGTGTGACCTTACCCGCTTAAGTGAGGGGGCAATATCTAGGTTGAGTCTGACCAGCTTGAGGAATGGGTTCGCTATTGACGAGTAGGGCCAGATATTGGTAGGAGGATAGTGAGGTCTCTTCCACTTACCCAGTTGTATACTCGCATAGGGGCGACAAGCTGACTTAGAGTGTAATAGACCTCGGTGATGATCCCAGAGAGGAACCGTACTGATACGTGGACTTATTGAGCAAGAATTCCATACTCATTCATTCATTCATTCACTATACACTCGGGCTAGTGGTGCGCAACTAATTGTTACGTGTACCTTCGCATCGTCAGGATTTCGGTTGAGCGCGCGACTAACCTGACATCAGGAGTTTACCACATTGAGTCTAACTATCTGAATTTAGGTATGAGACTGGTTTAGATAGAATTCCCTTGTGATGGACCCCATAGCCTACGATAGTACGTACTATCATCCCAACTTCACACTTCAACATGGTCATTCCATTCACACCGCATATTATATTACATTCGCAGCATATGACATTTTAGATTACTCTGTTTCTAAATTTATTTGGTCTGGATACGACTGACAGTATTCGTGAACTCATCAGGAATTGTATATTGTATTGTATTCTCGACATCTGATATTTGGCTCTTTATGACTTCTTATTTATATAGCTGATGTATATTACATACTCTGATATTGTTTGACTTATGGACTTGTTATCATTTTCGTTTTACTTTGATATCGTATGATTCATGATCTTACCAGTATTTCCAATATTGTATGATTATGGCATTGTGTTAAATACTTGGCACTTCCCTTGTGCACACACTTCCATCACCCTCTAAGCTTTCTATAAGCATATGCATGATAAATGTGTGTAGGTAATGTTAGGTTACAGCAGCAGCGTTGAGCATGGAGTGTGCAGCTGTCTTCTGGAGCTTTGATTTTATTTTGACATATGTATTTCTCATTTAGTAATGTATTCAAAGTTTATATTAGTGGATATGTGATAATGATGTTGCCTTTGTAATTTGGGTAATCTTGTGGTTATGCTTATTACGAGTTAAATGTATATTAAAAAAATCCTCCTTGTAAGATCCCAGGATCAGAATCTAGCGTATGGATGTTAGGAGCCGAGAATGGGGTACTACGGAGGCTGTTGGCACCAGACTCGGTGATTGGGATTCTTATGAATCCAATTTTTGAGTTTGGTGCGTGACATATATGCTCCTTTCCCTCATTGAAAAGAAAAGAGTAGCCCTGGATGAGGCCGGGCCGAGCTAACTATGCCGTACTATGAAGAAGGCGAGTACCTAAGCTATACGAGTGCCAAGCGAGATAGAAGATCCAAACGGGACCTCGATCCTCAATTCTCGTTGGAAAGATCGCTACCGGTGGGCACTAATCTAGGTAAGTTCTACAACCGCAAGGTCATGTTTGAAGCACATGTTGATGAGAAGATGTTCAGACTGTATTCATCCACCGACTTTCTCCTGAAAAATGGGTGGGGTCCCATATTCGAGGGAAACACTCATGCAAGTGAAGGCGCCATGCATGCCTTCTACATCCACATACAGAACCCACTACTGGAGCCTCTTCAGTTTTCTATCCCTTTGAGAAGGCAGGAAGTCATAGTAGATGTGGACATGATGGCCCATATTATGGGGGTAGAACATGGAATAATACATGCAAGTGAGAAGAACCTCGTTAGTGAGATAGAGATAAATCACCGCACATCTTTCCTTTGCAGACAACATGAGCGGTAGAGGCGAGAAAATATCCTTGCAGCAACTAAGATGACAAATGATTTCCGCTTACTCCACCACATATGCACATACAACGTGTATCCTAGGTGGAGTAACCACACGGAATGTACTCGAATCATGGTAGACTTTCTGTATAGAGTTAGAAAAGGGGAGAACGTATGCCTACCTACTTTCATTTTATCTCAGATTATTGGTACTACACAGTCTTCTAGAGAAGACTCCTCACTACCTTTTGACCGACTTATTTGTAAAATTGCTTGCCACTTCCGTTTCAAACTCCATATGGATAACGTCACCCCGATCCACATTATCAGTGAGAGCACACTCAACAACATGGGCATTGGCCCTAGGCAATGTCAAGCCCAACTCGATGAGAATAGCGATGAAATAGAAGAAGAAAGTGAAGAGGAAGATGAAGAAAGTGGTGATGAAGAGAGTGGTGATGGAGAAGGAAGTGAGTAAGAAGTGAAGCCCAAGACTCTGATGGGGACCCTCCTTCTACACAAAAAGACCACCATGATCAGGTTTCCTTACAAGCCCGAATGGCCAAAATTGAGGAAAATCAGGCCGCCTTGAGATAGGAGCTCAAGGAGAATCGGGCCTATCTGAAACGGAAATTTAAGAAGATGTCCCTCACTTTGAAGACCCTGCTATGTTGTATGTAGGATAAGCGTGCTCCTCCATCTTCACCAGATTTAGAGCACTAGGCATAGGCTACAATTGTCTTCTGTTTGTTTTTCTTTTTCTTATTTTCTATGTAATAACCTTAATTGGTTTAGTTTGGTGTTAGGATAGTCAGTGTTGAAACTTTTGTTAAGTTAGCTCACATGCATCTTCTATCATGATTCATGTAATACTACACCTCATGTATGGTGATGATTTTGGTTAAATGAAATGCATGAAGCTTCTTTTGAATTGAGATGTATAAAATATTTGGAAATGAGGATGATGTTATCCTAATCTTACACATTTTGCACCCTATGTTATATATAGGGAATGCCTCCTAAAAATGCTCGGAATATAGCACATCTCACACTTGCCGGATCGATCGACGGGGCACCTCCCTTGAACGATAGCTAGATGGACCCTAGCTTAGGCTCAAATTTTGAGACAGTGTCGGATTCACAGCCTGCCACTCACCCCACAAATGGGCCAACACATAGTGCACCATCAGTTCCAGAATAGAATCGTGCATCTACATCGACACCACACATGCCTTAGGCAGCTCCTCCCCCTAATAGGTTGGAGTAAATGATGCTCCTAATGCACCAACATGAGCAAGTTTAGGCCACTATTGCAGGGGTCATTGCCCAAAACATGAACCTGGTCCTGCCTACACCACCAGTGCAGCCCACTAGAACTATGAACATGAGTGGCTTATTTAAGCACTTTCAGCACTTCCGTCCTCTTACTTTTGTGGGTACTCACTGAACTGAGGAGGCAGAGTATTGGTTGGATCGTATATCTAAGATGTTGAAGCCACTACACTGTACTAAGGTAGATCAAGTAGAGCTAGTTACTTATATGTTTGAGAAGGAGGCTAGTCTTTGGTGGGATAGCATCCTACGGACAGTCTCCATAGAATATGTATGGATGTGGGATGTATTTGAAACTCATTTCCACATAAAGTACTTCCCCCTTACTGTAATAAGGAGGGTGAATTTCTTCACCTCCGATAAGGGGGAATGACTGTAGCTGAATACGAGAACCGATTCAGGAAGCTGGCTAGATATGCTCCACTGATCCTAGCCGACGAGCCGATGAGAATGTTGTGATTTTGTGAGGGTCTACGGCCTGATATCCATATGAAGATGTATTGCGCTAGCATTCTCAACTATGCTGAGCTAGTGAACATGTCCCTGCGAGCTGAGCAGGATGGAGACAGATTGTCTCGGACATGTATGCCCATGAGGCCAAGGCCTCAACCTGAGTTGTCGAACTGACCATTCCTCGGTAAGAGGCCATGTGTAGATTCACCTCCCAGGCTTATGTCTCCACCGACCCAGCAGAGGTGATTAGATATTAGGTGCACCTAATTTTAACACCCTGAAAATCGGAGATCATGTATAAACTCAACTCCCGAGTTCCAGACCGTCACTTATGCAACAAAAATGATTATGATTCAATGTTGTCTGAGTTAAAGCATTCACATGAGTAAAAGTATACCAAAACTGCAATTCATACTCCAGATTCAGTGATAAAAGCAAACGGAAGACTAAAGAATATATATATCACTGTATAGAAAAATAAAGTAGATCTCGACTGTCTCTAAAGTATGAATACATCTCTGAGTCTCATATACATGTAAATAAACAAAATCAAATGTCCAAAAAGAGTCCCACTGAGAAGTCCCGTCAATCCAAGCCACCTAAGCAAAGCCGTCGTAGTACTGCATGTATGAGAACTTGTCCTGGTCCTCATCATAGCCCGGCTCTGCCTCCTGGATCACCGCCTCACCTGCATCTAAGACAGGGTCTGGTGGGTGTTGCAAACACCATCCCGAAACGTGGGAATGAGTAGCTAACTCAGTGGAATAATAGAGCAAGGATTAACATGTTCTCAAATCAATCATGCGATAATAGTAAAGCAGTAAATCAAACATTCCTAATACTATTGTTAATGTAATATGACATGACGTGATGGATGCCCTCACCGACGATCTCCCTCATACGGCACCATCTTACGACCGCGCCATGCAATCGTCCCACAGTGCTCCACATCTTCTAGGCACATGCAATGTAATGGTGATATGATTTCTGAGTTATTATTAGTCCATTCAAACAGCAGGATTGGGAAACTAAGGTACTTTCCTTATATCAATCCCAACACAGATCCTGTCTAGGGTCGTCACTCTTAGTAATCTCATACGATATATATTTTATAGGTCGCTGCAAGGGCTGCCAAGGCTGTTGCTCGCACTCGTTGCACCGCTCCCCCATCACCTTATTAATACAGGCCTACTGTACTCTCACTGCTACGGAAGGGTCGTCGCCTCCCGTAGACTCAGAATACGCTCGCGGTCACTACAAAGGACTCATCGCCTGATCAGTGTAGGCCGACAGCAAGAATATAGTGTACCATACCACCATAATCTGCTCACGAGACATAGGTGCTCACTGGTCACTACGGGGAGGTTTGTAGCCCCAGCATAGGCCGACAACTCGACCACGGTGTCCCATACCACCATGCCCGGCACATGAGTCTTTGTGGATCAAGGTACCATGGTTGAAAGGGTTTACAACGGTAAGTTCGGTACCCTAGATTCAAGCAGTTATGACTCATAAAGAGTGAACATACAACGGCCAGTCGGGTTACTTGACGGGCTCAACTAGCACGATCGCATCTCAAGTCGAATGACATGAAGTGCGTTAAACACCTCGTGTGGCCTAACCACTGCCGCCAACTCCAAAACACGGCTCGCGTTCGTCGACGCGTCGTTCGTGGCAAAGATAAGCCAACCACGAATTTGCTCGGTTGCCGACTGCCTAGACTAGGTATAGCCCAAAGAATTATATATTCACATCAGCAATCATATGAGAGTATTGGAAATGAAATACAACAATGTGAGCATGTTAACACATGTTATAATATACAACTTAAGTGAATCATCAAGCACATGCATTTCATACATATAATGAAATCATGCATATAGCTAACATGTAGGAAATCATTTACAGCAGCATATTAATTGAGAAATCAATCTCAAACTAATTCATAGCACCATTTAATTTAATACATACTAATACAAGGATTTATACAAACACTTAAACTACACACTTAAGTCTACATATAGTATGTCGACCCAAAGTGCGCATTTAGGCGAATCTCTTCGCCAAACTAATTATACACTCATTCCTAGTAGTCTAATGCGACAAGAAGCCATGTCAATCACATCAGCAAATTATGGATGAAAACAGTATTTCCTACAAATGACTAAAATGCCCTAAATCTCATATTCTTCGTCTACTTACGAAACAGGAAACGGACAACATGTTGTACATGTCAAACGGTGTTGTCGTCGATAATCTACTATTAAACGACATTGAAAGCGTTGGAAACAGTCAATCAAAGTGTCTAAAATCCGCACTTTTTCTTCTATAAGGGTATTAATTTGAACGGAGCGTATACACTTCGTCTACGGTGAATCGGGAACCTAATTTATAAGATGCATCAGCTACTTCGCTATGGAAATGAAGGAACACTAAATCAGTAACTATTTAGGGTATTTTCTTACCTAGAAATGCGGAAAAATCACCGACCAAGTGATTGGAGCGTGTTGCTTAGGCACATGCAACAGGTAGTGCAGCAGTAGGAAAATTCTCTCCTACTCACTCTCACAAACTCTCACTTTCTCCCTCACTCTTGCTAGGGTTTCTAGCAAATTCGGATAGGTGAGAGGAGTGAGGGTTTTAAGCCCTTTTATAAGCCCACACATGCCCAAAACAGGCTTCAGGTCAAGGTATACTTAAGGTATATCCAAATCGGAGTTGTTTCGGTCCAAAAGGACATTCTGGTGGTCCTCTGGCCGAACGCGGTTGGACTTAAGTTCATGCACGACGGATGTCGCTCACATCCCGTTTTCAGACCATCAGTGATCGTAGATTTCCCGTGGCGGTCCAGTTTCAGTTCAGCGGTCACCGCACGTAGATCAGGTCTGCAAGTCTCATGATATGAAATAGAAATTTTTCCTGATCCGAGGGTGTAATTTGGTTGAATTCTGACGGTCAGAACGCTTAATAATAACGCGTCAAGTCGTGTGCCAGATTTAAATTTCAAATTTCAAATCTAACCCTATTCTCACTCTCTTCAGTCCAGGCTCAATGAAATAGCCTGCAAATGTCGGTTGGACTTGATTTTCGAAATGATTGTCAAGTCCAGCTAGGCGTTTCTAACGGTCTAAGATTGTAGGTATCGGACTTTCGACGCGTGGTCTATTTTCAATACAAAGTTTCAAAGAGGTCTAGAGAACAAACCGGTTTAGAGTTTGATCCAAGATTTTAGAGTATTATAGCATCATTGGTTCTACTCACTTTGGGTCTTGTAGAACGTATTTAAAGTGATCAAGGACTATTTCCCAGCTACTCTAGCGTTGCGCTAGCTAACTTATTTTCTAAAGGAATTAATCCTACGCGATTTCTAGTCGAGTTGGTACTCGAGTCCAAGTACTAATTTTTTCAAGGCGTTACAATCTACCCCCCTTAACAAATAATTTTGTCCTCAAAATTTGTACCTTTTTGTACTCCTCGAGAAGCTGTGGGTAGTTCTTTCTAATCTCGGCTTCTTTCTCCCAGGTAGCCTCTTCCTCAGAGTGATGCGTCCATAATACCTTCACAAGGAAAATCACCTTGCTACGCAGTACCTGCTCCTTCCTGTCTAGGATACGTGTCGGTCGCAGGATATAAGTAACATCCTCTCCTAACTGCACCTGCTCCCATGTGATGATATGGGAAGGATCAAAAACGTACTTCTTCAGCATAGAAACATGAAATACGTTGTGATCGCTCGTGAGAGGCGTGGGTAAAGCCAAACGGTATGCCACTGCTCTCACACGATCGAGGATCTGGAATGGACCAATGAATTACGGTGCCAGCTTCCCCTTCTTCCCGAACCGAAGGACTCCCTTCATAGGAAAATCTCGCAAAAATACATGATCTCCAACTGTGAACTCTAGCGGCCGCCGTCTCATATCGGCATAACTCTTCTGTCTGCTCTGCGCTGTGAGAAGCCGACGTCTAATAATATCAATCTTCTCTGACGTCGCCTGCACTAACTCTGGGCCAATCAAGCTACACTCACCGACCTCTGCCCAGCAATGTGGTGAGCGACAAGGTCGCCCATACAATGCCTCGTAAGGTGCCATACCGATACTCGCCTGAAAACTGTTGTACGCGAACTCCATATAAGCAAGACAATCATCCCAACTGTCCTTGAAGTCCAATGCGCAAGCTCGCAACATATCCTCTAAGATCTGGTTTACCCGCTCTTTCTGTCCGTCTGTCTGTGGGTGGAAGGCAGTACTGAACTTCAACTTCACACCCATAGCCTCCTGAATGCGAGTCCAGAAAATATAAGTGAACCGCGTGTCTCTGTCCGACACGATCTCCAATGGAACTCCATGCAGACGCACGATCTCTCTGATGTATAGTCTATCCAGCGTGTCTGCAGAGTTCGTAACTCTGATCGGTAGGAAGTGCGCCGACTTCGTCAGACGGTCGACGATCACCCATATGGAATCGTGTCCCTTCCTCGTCTTCGACAGCCCTGAAATGAAGTCCATGGAAATGAAGTCCCACTTCCACTCTGCGATCGGCATAGGCTGCAAGAGTTCAGGTGGTCGACGATGCTCTGCCTTCACCTGCTGGCAAGTGAGACAACAGGACATGAACTCTGCTATGTGGGTCTTCATACCTTCCCACCAATAGGTCCTCGTCAAGTCGCGATACATCTTCGTACTGCCTGGATGCATCGCGAGTCTGGTACAATGCGCAGCCTCGAGAATCTCTCGTCTCAAGTCAGGGATATCTGGGACACATAGGCGGCCACGATAACGTAAGCCCCCATCCATGTCAACTCGCCACTCGGCGTCTGCATCATCACTGGCCTGCTTTCGAAGCTTAGTCAGATGCGCATCATCCCTCTGCGCCTCGATGACCCGGTCATCAATCTGAGATCGCACCTGCACATGTACGATGAACTCATACGGCTCCTCTACGGTGAGTTTCTGCTCAAAGTCTCACAAAAACTCAACCATATCCCACTCAGCAACCATCAGCGGAGCCGCAAACTCTATCGCGTTCTTGTGGCTCAACGCGTCAGCCACAAGGTTCGCCTTACCAGGATGGTAAGAGACTTCAAACTTAAAGTCCTTCAAAGTCTCCATCCATCGCCGCTACCTCATATTCAAGTCTCGCTGCGTGAATATGTACTTGAGGCTCTTGTGGTCGCAAAAGAGCTCGAACTCCTCTCCATAGAGGTAATGTCTCCAGAGTCTCAGTGCGAATATGATGGCTGCCAACTCTAGGTCGTGTGTAGGGTAATTCTCCTCGTGCTTCCTTAATTGTCTCGAGGCATACGAAATTACCCTGTCCCTCTGCATAAGGACACAACCCAGACCAACGCTAGACGCGTCAGTGTATATAGTGTATCTAACCCCTTGCTCTGGCAATACTAGTATAGGGGCGGATGTAAGTCTGTCCTTCAGCTTCTGAAAAGCTGACTCCGCCTTGTCATTCCAGGCAAACTTCACGTCCTTCCGTGTTAATTGAGATAGAGGTCTCGCGATCTTCAAGAAATCCCGAATGAAGCGTCGATAATAGCCAGTGAGACCCAAGAAACTCCTCACCTCAGTGACAGAACCAGGCTGCTCCCAGTCTTGAACTGCAGCTACCTTAGACAGGTCAACTTTCAT
The DNA here is from genome assembly GCA_037074715.1 of Magnolia kwangsiensis. Classification (NCBI taxonomy): domain Eukaryota; kingdom Viridiplantae; phylum Streptophyta; class Magnoliopsida; order Magnoliales; family Magnoliaceae; genus Magnolia; species Magnolia kwangsiensis. The sequence continues at coordinate 100,821,572 of CM073577.1, read as the reverse complement.
GCCATCCTTGGACACCACATGTCCCAGGAACTTCACTTCCTGCTTCCAGAAGCCGCACTTCTTGTACTGTGCGAACAACTGATGTTGTCTGAGCGTATCCAAAACCAAACGCAAGTGCTCCTCATGCTCCTCTCGACTCCTGGAGTATACCAAAATGTCGTCAATGAACACAACGACGAATCGATAGAGGAAAGGCCGAAATACCCAGTTCATCAGATCCATGAACACGGCTGGTGCGTTCGTGAGATCGAACGACATCACAAGGAACTCATAGTGGCCAAGCTGGTCTTGAATGCTGTCTTCTACACGTCCTCATCCCTGACGTATAACTGATGATATCCTGACTGAAGATCAATCTTCAAGAAGTATTGTGCTCCTCTCAACTGATCAAACAAGTCATCGATCCTGGGTAAAGGGTACTTGTTCTTCACCGTGATCTGGTTCAGCCTGTGATAATCAATACACAATCGCATTGAACCATCCTTCTTCCTTACGAACAGGACTGGTTCTCCCCAAGGAGACATACTAGGTCGTATAAGGCCAACCTCCAACAGACCATCAATCTGCGTCCTCAACTCCTCCATCTCACACGGTGCCATGCGATACGTCGGCAGTGAGACGGGCGTGGAACCAGGCACCAGATCGATAGTAAAATCAATCTCTCGTCGAGCCGGCAAACCAGGGATCTTCCTGAATAGATCCCCAAACTCGTAAACGACTGACGTATGCTTCAAGTATCTGGGCAACAGCGTCCCGTAGTAAAGTAGCGTAGCTAAGTATGCGGAAGGAGAGATTTACCTGCACTGGGAATGTAAAGGATGCGCCCTCTGGCTCGTAGGCAGTCACTATACGAGTCTCGCAGTCAATCTCGGCCCTCGCTGCAGTCAACCAGTCCATGTCAAGAATAACGTTGAGATAAACAAGAGAGGGGTCGACGACAAGATCAAGAGCCATCGTCTTGCCCCCCAGATCCACCAAACAGCCCTCACACATCAAGGTGGCATCTGTAAAGGACCCGTGAGCTGTATAAACCCGCACCCCATCCATCCTAATAGTCGGTAGCCCAATGCGCCTGACTATGGCACGTGATATCAATGAAATCGTGGACCCTATGTCCACCATCACAAGAATAGAAATACCTTCGATGCGAACAGTGACCTCAAAGGCCGAATGCTGAGAAGTCTCTGTCGCAGCTGCCTCAGCTGTCAAGGCATGCACCTGTGCCTGCTGTGGCCGGTTCGGCCGCTGTGCCATGGGCCGTAGAGGCGGCCTGATCTGAGATACCGGAGGTCTGAAGGAAGGGTGCGTAGGAGCCAACCGTAAAGGCGGTGCTGATATAGCCTGTGAGCGCGTACGGTCGATCTTCTACTGCGGCGAGAACCCACTGTCCAGCATCCGAGCAAAACAACTCTGTGCCAAATGGCCCGATCTCCCACAATATGTACATGATAAATTGGGGCACCGCATCGGGGGTACTGGCACTGTAGCCCTAGAAGGAGGGTCGGCGCGAGGCCTCTTGCCTGCAAAGGGCCTGTCCTGCAATTCTGGTAGTGGCCTAGGAGCAATAGGGCCACGAGATCGGGTAAGTCGATCCACATCCTGCTCAGCCCGCATGGACATGTGAATCAGCTCTGCGTAGGAGGGAATGCTCATGCAGCACATCTTCGACCGAATATCCGGTCGCAAACCCTCTGAAAAGTGCCGTATGCGCATCTGCTCATCCGCCAATATAGTCGGGACGTATCTGCCTAACTCAGTAAACCTATGCTCATACTCAGTGACTGTCATGCCTCCCTATTTGAGGCGTAGAAACTCATTCTCCAGCTCATGCCTATACGTCTGGGGATAGTATTTCTCGTGGAAGCGAAACTCGAATGCTGCCCAGGTCCATATGTAATCGGCGACAACGGTCCGCAACACACTGTCCCACCATAAGCTGGCCTCTCGCTCGAACAAGAACGTAGCCAACTCGACCTGCTCAGCCTCTGAACAATGCAGCATCCGTAGTATCTTCGACACACGGTCGACCCAATACTCGGCCTCCTCGGGTCTATGAGAACCCGTAAAAGTGGGAGGCCGTAAGCGCTGGAATCGCTCTAATAAGCCCCGTGTGTCTGCGATATTCCCCGCAGGGTAAGCAGGTGGTACAGGATAAGTCATGCCCTCATCCTGAGCATATGTATCGGTATCCTCAGCTGGATGCACAGGTGGTGCAGGTGGAGCCACACTCCCACCCTGGGCTAGAGTCCCCACAATCGTAGTCAGGAGCTGCTGCTGCTGCTGCATCATAGCCATCATCTGCTCAAATCTATCTGGAGGTGGAGCAGGCCGTGGCATGTACTGCGTTGAAGAAGACACGGGGTATGGCTCTCAGACGGGCGGTGGTCCAACTGCAGGACCAGTAATAGGCTGAGACGCACGTACTGTCGCAGGAATTGGGCCCACAGCAAGGTCCGCATGAGTATCAGACTGCGAAGGAGCCTGATCCATAGGCTCACCCAATGTAAGCCGAGCTGTGCTCCGTGTAGCCTTCAGCAGCATTCCCTATATGCAAAATAGGGCGCAACCTTGTCAGTCTCAATAGCACAAACACACCGCAATCATTCACACAAAGAGTCAAAAGCATTCCATGCATCTCATTTAATCAAAATTGTCACAATACAAGGGATATCTCCTTACAAGCATCATAACAGGAAGTACATGAGAACTAAGACAGTTAAAGTTACAACAGTAACATAAGTAAAGCACTAGCCTTAACAGGCTTACACAACTTAAAGCAGGAGACGACTAACTACCAACAACAACATCTAAAATCATCGCTAGTCTAAGTCAGGTGACGGAGGAGGAGCACCCTTATCCTGCAAGCAGCATAGGATCGCCTTCAAGGTGCGAGTCACCTTACCGAATTTCCTCTTCATAACGGCCTTGGTATCCTCGACCTCAGTCCGAAGTTCCTGAACTTTCTTTCGCAAGGCGACCTGGCTCTCTTCAATTCAGGCAATGCGATCATCGCTAGTAGCCTGAGCAGAAGGAGGAGGGCTCTCATCTGTATCCTGAGCCTCCTCTTCTACCTCTTCCTGGACTTTTTCCTCAACTTCTGCTCCAGGTTCTCCCTCACTTGGATCCTCTTCATCATCAAAATCATCCTCGCTATCCTCCTTAAGCTGAGTCTCACGGTACTCAGATCCGATCTTCATCTTGACCATGGTAGACTCATCAATGCTGTGAATCGGGACTGACAATTTCAGCCCAAGTCTGTAAGCAAACTCAAGCGCGATCTTGCATATCAGTCGGCCAAAAGGAAGCGACTCAGACGTTCTTCTTGATTTCGCTATGAGGATAATCTGTCACAAGATAAAAGTGTCCATACACACATTCTCTCCCTGGGCCACCTGATACAAGAAATCAACCATAAGGCGCGTACACTCAATGTGATTTGTCGACTTGGGATACACGTTGAACGTGCAAATGTGGTGCAGCAGGCGCAAATCATCAGACATATGATACGCCTTGAGGCTATTATTAGGCTGCCATGGAACCAGTTTACCACATAAGAACCTGGTACGGTGATCTCGCTCACGCCTATTCCTCAGTTCTTCGCACTGGGATGAACATCACCAAGGGGCACGTTTAGAAGTCGCGCTATCAATCGAACATCGATCGTAGGCATCCGGTCTCTATCAAAAGAATCTTGAACTGCAATGGCTCCAGTGTAGGATTCTGGATACGAGCGTAGAAGGTACGAATGGTGCTCACATTAGCACGAGCACGAGCTTCAAAGAGCGGACCCCAATGCGCAGCTTCAATGCGCTCGAACAACAGGAATTGACCGAAGAGTCGTCCTTCCACGTCCGCCTCAAACAACACCTTACGGTCAGTGTATTTGCCGTGAGGCATCTCTACTAATATCACACGCACAAGTTGAGTATGGGGATCCAAATCCCGCTTTGTATAGAACTCTCGGGCTGTGCTTGGACTTGTGGCGGCGCTTGAGCTAGCGGCGCCACCCCTCGATCTTCTTGATTGCGCAGGGCGACTAGGCCCAGCCTCATCCGCTGTGGTCTTCCTCTTTTCCATCAAAGAGAGGATGGTGGAGAGAGATAAAAGACCCAAAATGGCTTCAACAAAAGCCATGAAAAATGGGAGAAATGTAAGGAAATGGCTGCCCAAAATGAAAAAGGGAGATCTAGGCATTGTAGAGGGATGCTTCAAGCTCCCCTAGGATGGATTTTTAGAAAGAAAAGAAAATGAAAAAGGGGAATGGAGCTCCTCACGATTTCAACTCATTTTGGGGGTTGTAAGAGCTCCAACGGACGAGATTTGCAAGAGGGAGAGTTGTAAACTGTAATGGAGTGATGGAGTAGGGTCATTTTCAGCAAAGAATGAGTTTGGGAAGGATTTGGAGCCACGATTTTGAGAGAGGGCAGTAGAAAATGTGAAATGGAGCTAGGGAAGGGGGCTGTTGTGAAGGAAGTACCCCATTTAGGGATTTTTTATGGATGGACCATACATGGGAGGGGTGTACTACCCAAAATACCCCCACGCCCCAAATTTTACAGTAAGTGGGGTCCACCGGGCGGCGATGCATCGCAGGATCGGCGATGGCATCGCCGGCCATCTTGCACGGTGGCCGGTGGGACCATATAGGTCGGGTCCCCCCTGGCCCAGGGACCTCAAAAAACTATGGGCCCCACCTTGTTTCATTGTAGATTGCCCTAGGGAGGCCCAAACATCCATTCAGGGCTTTCTGGGGATAATCTGTAAACCTGAATGCAATTCCCTATCATGCAGCATATGATTTTGGGATAGAAGGAGCTAATACATCTATCTAGCCCATTATTTTCTAAAGATCACAAACTTAAAATGGCCTTATGGCCAGTTTTCATGAAATTTTACTATTCACTATAAAATTTTGTTGAAGTATGATTTTATATCATTTTCACATTAGGATCAATGCCTAACATGAAAATAATAAGAAATAATTGAAGAATGGAGTGGTGAGAGGAAGAATTTTGAAGAATTTAGGTGAAACGGGGTTTTTAAGCCCTAGCGATTGAATGTAAGGGTTGTGGTTATCCCACAGCCCAAGGATTTACATTTACGGGTTTAGAATCATTCAAGGAATGTCTCAACCCACCTACCTACAACCTAGGAGCTACTTAGGTCGCTTCACGCGACCCTAGATACGTTACGGACTCGATCGCGCGATCAATTAGAATAGACTTCGCCTATTGGCAAATCTGCGATCCTATGAATGTTTCTACACCCTTCTCGCACCCACCTAAGTCAAAGGAAGTGACAGCATATGTCGGTGACCATAACCCAGGCCCGGTATAATCTCATTCATGCTCTGATACCAACTTGTAACACCCTAAAAATCGGGGGTCGTGTATAAACTCAACTCCCGAGTTCCAGACAGTCACTTATGCAAGAAAAATGATTATGATTCAACGTTTTCTGAGTTAAAGCATTCACATGAGTAAAAGTATACCAAAACTGCAATTCATACTCCAGATTCAGTGATAAAAGCAAGCGAAAGACTAAAGAATATATATATCACTGTATGGAAAAATAAAGTAGATCTCGACTGTCTCTAAAGTATGAATACATCTCTAAGTCTCATATACATGTAAATAAACAAAATCAAATGTCCAAAAAGAGTCCCACTGAGAAGTCTCATCAATCCGGGCCACCTAAGCAAAGCCGTCGTAGTACTGCATGTATGAGAACTCGTCCTGGTCCTCATCATAGTCCGGCTCTGCCTCCTGGATCACCGCCTCACCTGCATCTAAGACAGAGTCTGGTGGGTTATAACGCCCGTGAAAAATCCATACTTGGGCTCGAGTACCAACTCGACCCGAAATTGCGTAGAATTAATTCTTTTAGAAAATATGACTAAGTTAGCTAGCGCAACACTGGAGTAGCAGGGAAATAGTCCCTGATCACTTTAAATACATTCTACAAGACCCAAATCGAGTAGAACCAATGACTCTATAATACTCTATAACCTCGAACCAAACTCTAAGCAGGTTTGTTCTCTGGACCACTTTGAATCTTTGTATTGGATCTAGACCGCGCGTCAAAAGTCCGATACCTCCTATCTTAGACCGTTAGAACCGCCTTGCTGGACTTGACAATCATTTCGAAAATCAAGTCAAACCAATAATCACAGGCTATTTCATTGAGCCTGGACCGAAGAGAGTGCGAATAGGGACAGAATTGGAATATCAAATTCAAATTTGACACACGACTTGACGCGTCAGTATTAAGCGTTCTAACCGTCAGAATTCACCCAGATTATACCCTCGGATCAAAAGAAATTTCTATTTTATATCATGAGACTTTCAGCCCTGATCTACGTGCGGTGACCGCTGAACTGAAACTGGTCCACCACGTGCGATCTGCGGACCCAGCCGGACTGAAAACTTAATACGTGCTAGATCTGGTACGCATGAGCTTAAGTCCGATCGCATTCGGCCAGGGGACCACCAGAAAGCATCTTTTGAACCGAAACTGCCTCGAATTGGATATGCACTAAGTAAACTTCGTTCCGAGCCTATTTCGGGCATTTTTAAGCTTATAAAAGGGGTTGAAACCCTCACTCCTCTCTCCCATCCGAAATTGCAAGAAACCCTAGATTGGGAGAGAGAAAAGGTGAGAGTTTGAGAGAGAGTGTAGAAGGAATTTTTTCAGTCTTCGTGCAACCTGTTGCTAGTGCCTAAGCAACCCTTCCTGATCACCAAGCTGGTGATTCTTCCGCGTTTTCAAGTATAAAACAACCCTAGAAGTTTCTGATTTAAGGTTTGCTTGGATTTGTAGTATGCTAGCTAACGTAACTCGTAAAACAGGTTCTCTTATCGCCGTAGATGAAGCGTATACGCTCCATTCAAATTTACGCATCCATAAGAGACTAGTTGAGGATTTTAGACGCTTTGATTGACGGTTTCCAACGCTTTCAATATCGTTTAATAGTAGATTATCGACGGCATCGCCGTTTGACATGTACAACATGCTATCCGTTTCCTGTTTCGTAAATCAACGAAGAATATGAGATTTAGGGCATTTTAGTCATTTGTAGGAAGTACGGTTTACATTCATATTTTGCTGATGTGATTAACATGGTTTGTTGTCACATTAGGAAGTTAGGAATACGTGCATAATTAGTTTGGCGAAGAGATTCGCCTAATTGCGCACTTCGGGTCGACATACTATATGTAGACTTAAGTGTGTAGTGTATGTGTTTGTATAAATGCTTGTATTAGTATGTATTGAATTAAATGATGTTATGAAATGGTTCGAGATTGATTTCTCAATTAATATGCTCACCTAAATGATTTTCTACATGTTGACTATATGCATGATTTCATTACATGCATGAAATATATGCGCTTGAAGATTTGCCTAAGTTGAATGTTATAACATGTGTTAACATGCTCACATGATTGTATTTCAATTCCAATACTCTTACATAGATTGCTGATGTGATTCCATAATTGTTTGGGACTAGACTTAGTCCAGGCAGTCGGTAACAGAGCAAATTCATGGCTGGCTGGTATTGGCCACGAACGACGCGTCGATGAACGCTAGTCGTGTTTGGAGTTGGCGGCAGTGGTTAGGCCACGCGAAGTGTTTTACGCACTTCATGTCATTCGACTTGAGATGCGATCGCGCTAGTCGAGCCCGTCAAGTAACCCGACTGGCCGATGTATGTTCACCTTGTATGAGTCATAACTGCTTGAGCCTAGGGTACTGAACTTACCATTGTAAACCCTGTTAACCATGGTACCTTGATCCACGAAGACTCATGAGCCGGGCATGGTGGTATGGGACACCGTAGTCGAGCTGTCGGCCTACGCTGGGGCCACAAACCTCCCCGTAGTGACCAGTGAGCACCTAGTCTCGTGAGCAGATTATGGTGGTATGGGACACTATATTCTAACTGTCGGCCTACACTGATCAGGCGACGAGTCCTTTGTAGTGACCGCGAGCGTATTCTGAGTCTACGAGAGGCGACGACCCTTCAGTAGCAGTAAAGTACAGTAGGCCTGTATTGATAAGGTGATGGGGGAGCGGTGCAACGAGTGCGAGCAACAGCCCTGGCAGCCCTTGCAGCGACCTACAAAATATACATCATATGAGATTACTAGGAGTGACGACCCTAGACAGGATCTGTGTTGGGATTGATACAAGGGAAGTACCTTAGTTTCTCAATCCTGCTGTTTGAATGGACTAATAACAACTCAAAAATCATATCATCACACCATTGCATGTGCCTGAAAGATGTGGAACACTTGAGGGTCGATTGCATGCCGCGGTCGTAAGATGGTGCCGTATGAGGGAGATCGTCAGTGAGGGCATACATCACGTCATGTCATCTTGCATTAACAACAGTATTAGGATTGTCTGATTTACTGCTTTACTATTATCGCATGATTGATTTGTGAACATGCTAATCTTTGTTCTATGATTCCACTGAGTTGATCACTCACTCCCACGTTACGGGATGGTGTTTGCAACACCCACCAGACCCTGTTGTAGATGCAGGTGAGGCTGAGATCCAGGAGGCAGAGTCAGACTTCGACGAGGACCAGGACGAGTTCTCGTACATGCAGTATCATGATGGCTTTGCGTAGGCGACCTGGGTTGATGGGACTTCAGTGGGACTATTTTGAACATTTGATTTTGTTCATGTATATATATGAGACTCAGAGATGTATTCATACTTTAGAGACAGATGAGATCTACTTTGTTTTTCCTTACAGTGATATATATATTGTTTAGTCTTCCGCTTGCTTTTATCACTGGATCTGGAGTATGAATTGCAGTTTTGGTATACTTTTACTCATGTGAATGCTTTAAATCAGACAACATTGAATCATAATCATTTTTGTTGCATAAGTGACGGTCTGGAACTCGGGAGTTGAGTTTATACACGACCTCCGATTTTCAGGGTGTTATATGGGTGTTGCAAACACCATCCCGAAATGTGGGAATGAGTAGCTAACTCAGTGGAATAATAGAGCAAGGATTAACATGTTCTCAAATCAATCATGCGATAATAGTAAAGCAGTAAATCAAACATTCCTAATACTGTTGTTAATGCAATATGACATGACGTGATGGATGCCCTCACCGATGATCTCCCTCATACGGCACCATCTTACGACTGCGGCATGCAATCATCCCACAGTGCTCCACATCTTCCAGGCACATGCAATGTAATAGTGATATGATTTCTGAGTTATTATTAGTCCATTCAAACAGCAGGATTGGGAAACTAAGGTACTTCCCTTATATCAATCCCAACACAGATCCTGTCTAGGGTCGTCACTCCTAGTAATCTCATACGATGTATATTTTGCAGGTCGCTGCAAGGGCTGTCAGGGCTGTTGCTCACACTCGTTGCACCGCTCCCCCATCACCTTATCAATACAGGCCTACTGTACTCTCACTGCTACGGAAGGGTCGTCGCCTCCCGTAGACTCAGAATACGCTCGCGGTCACTACAAAGGACTCGTCGCCTGATTAGTGTAGGCCGACAGCAAGAATATAGTGTCCCATACCACCATAATCTGCTCACGAGACATATGTGCTCACTGGTCACTATGGGGAGTTTTGTGGCCCCAGCGTAGGCCGACAGCTCGACCACGGTGTCCCATACCACCATGCCCGGCACATGAGTCTTTGTGGATCAAGGTACCATGGTTGAAAGGGTTTACAACGGTAAGTTCAGTACCTTAGGTTCAAGCAGTTATGACTCATAAAGGGTGAACATACAACGGGCAGTCGGGTTACTTGACGGGCTCAACTAGCACGATCGCATCTCAAGTCGAATGACATGAAGTGCGTAAAACACCTCGTGTGGCCTAACCACTGCCGTCAACTCCAAAACACGGCTCGCGTTCGTCGACGCGTCGTTCGTGGCAAAGATAAGTCAACCACGAATTTGCTCGGTTGCTGACTGCCTGGACTAGGTATAGTCCCAAAGAATTATATATTCACATCAGCAATCATATGAGAGTATTGGAAATGAAATACAACAATGTGAGCATGTTAACACATGTTATAACATACAACTTAAGTGAATCATCAAGCACATGCATTTCATACATATAATGAAATCATGCATATAGCTAACATGTAGGAAATCATTTACAGCAGCATATTAATTGAGAAATCAATCTCAAACTAATTCATAGCACCATTTAATTCAATACATACTAATACAAGCATTTATACAAATACTTAAACTACACACTTAAGTCTACATATACTATGTCGACCCAAAGTGCGCATTTAGGCGAATCTCTTCGCCAAACTAATTATGCACGCATTCGTAGTATTCTAATGTGACAAGAAGCCATGTCAATGACATCAACAAATTATGGATGAAAACAGTATTTCCTACAAATGACTAAAATGCCCTAAATCTCATATTCTTCGTCTACTTACGAAACAGGAAACGGACAGCATGTTGTACATGTCAAATGGCGTTGCCGTCGATAATCTACTACTAAACGACATTGAAAGTGTTGGAAACAGTCAATCAAAGCGTCTAAAATCCGCACTTTTTCTTCTATAAGGGTATTAATTTGAACGGAGCATATACGCTTCATCTACGGCGAATCGGGAACCTAATTTACAAGATGCATCAGCTACTTCGCTATGGAAATGAAGGAACACTAAATCAGTAACTATTTAGGGTATTTTCTTACCTAGAAATACGGAGAAATTACCGGCCAAGTGATTGGAGCGTGTTGCTTAGGCACATGCAACAGGTAGTGCAGCAGCAGGAAAATTCTTTTCTACTCACTCTCACAAACTCTCACTTTCTCCCTCACTCTTATTAGGGTTTCTAGCAAATTCGGATGGGTGAGAGGAGTGAAGGTTTCAAGCCCTTTTATAAGCCCACACATGCCCAAAACAGGCTTCAGGTCAAGGTATACTTAAGGTATATCCAAATCGGGGCTGTTTCAGTCCAAAAGGATATTTCTGGTGGTCCCCTGGTTGAACGCGATCGGACTTAAGTTCATGCACGTCGGATGTCACTCACATCCCGTTTTTAGACCATCAGTGTTCGTAGATCGCCCGTGGCGGTCCAGTTTCAGTTCAGCGGTCACCGCACGTAGATCAGGTCTGCAAGTCTCATGATATGAAATAAAAATTTTTCCTGATCCGAGGGTGTAATTTGGCTGAATTCTGACGGTCAGAACGATTAATAATAACACGTCAAGTTGTGTGCCAGATTTAAATTTCAAATTCCAAATCTAACCCTATTCTCACTCTCTTCAGTCTAGGCTCAATGAAATAGCCTGCGAATGTCGGTTGGACTTGATTTTTGAAATGATTGTCAAGTCCAGCTAGATGGTTCTAACGGTCTAAGATTGTAGGTATCGAACTTTTGACGCACGGTCTAGATCCAATACAAAGTTTCAAAGAGGTCTAGAGAACAAACCGGTTTAGAGTTTGATCCGAGGTTTTAGAGTATTATAGCATCAATGGTTCTACTCGCTTTGGGTCTTGTAGAACGTATTTAAAGTGATCAGGAACTATTTCCCAGCTACTCTAGCATTGCACTAGCTAACTTACACTTATTTTCTAAAGGAATTAATCCTACGCGATTTCTGGTCGAGTTGGTACTCGATTCCAAGTACTGATTTTTCCAGGGCGTTACACTAATATAAGAAGATGGATCATACAAACACTTATTATTTTACTAAGATGAGATACAGTGACTTTATGCCACCTCAAAAGATCATCCGCCAGCCACCACAAGCCATATCAGCCCCACCTCTAAGATCTGGACCACGAGCACAACCATTCTACAGACCACCTGTACCTTGGAATAGGCTGCCTCGATGACCTATGGTAGCACAACCTAATCGTTCTCAACAAGCGCATGTACATGCACTTGCAGCTGAAGCATCTAAGTCAGCAACTGCAGTGCCTTTAGTATTTGAAGTCAGTGCCCACATTCAAGGTACACCTGTATTTCTATTGGTGAACACCGACTCCACTATTTTGATAATATTGTACTCTACAGTCAAGAGCTTACGGCTGAACATTATCCCTATGGTTGGGGTGAGATTCCTTACCGCAACAGGGACCTTCTCCGATGCTATTAAGCTTTGTAAAGATTGCCCGATAGACTTAGGAAGCAAAACGGTGTGCATTGACCTGATCATCACCCTACCGTATCATTATGACGTCATCCTCGGAATGGATTGGCTCACTGAAATGAAGGCAGAGATCGATTATGAAACCAGATTGGTGACAACACATGGAACCGAGGGCACGACCTTTACTTTCCCAGTTCAAGTTAGTTGGCTCTATCGTATAAGTTGTTACGCTTCCTTATTGGAGAATGTTGATGGCCCGATGCTTGGGAACACACCTGTAGTCCAAGATTTCATGGACTTGTTCAAAATGATACATGGATTACTTCCTCGGTCCGAGATTGACTTTACTCTCAATCTTGTGCCTGGTGCGACTCCTATTTCCTTACCAACATACCGCATGCCTCCATGTGAAATGGAGGAATTGAGGAAATAAATAAATGATCTGTTGGAATCAAGTTTTATACGGCCTAGCGTATCTCTTTGGGGAGCATCTATATTGTTTATAAAGAAGAAGGATGGATCGTTGTGGTTGTGTATTGATTATCGCAAGCTAAATTACGTCACAGTCAAGAACAAGTATCCTCTGCCCAAGATAAATGACCTATTTGACCAGTTGAAAGGGGCACAATATTTCTCTAAGATCGACCTGCAATCTGGGTACCATCAGTTGCGTGTTAGGGATGAAGACGTGCAGAAAACAGCATTCAGAACTAGTTTTGGGCACTATGAATTCCTTTTGATGTCGTTTAGACTTACAAATGTACCGGCTGTGTTCATAGACCTCATGAACTGGGTGTTTCGGTCGTATCTATACCGATTCATTATCGTGTTTATAGATGAAATTTTAATATACTCCAAGAGTCAAAAAGATCACGAAGAACACCTACGAGTAGTCTTTGATACTCTCAGGAAGAATCAGTTGTTTGCGTAATACCAAAAATGTAACTTCTAGAAAGAAGAAGTCAAGTTTCTAGGACACGTGGTGTCCAAGAAAGGAATTTTTGTGGACCTGACCAAGGTGACCGCGGTGCAGGACTGGGAACAGCATGGTTTCGTTATAGAAGTGAGAAGTTTCCTTGGACTCGCTAGCTACTATTGTCATTTCATTAAAGATTTTTCCAGGATAGCTAGACCGTTATCACAACTCACTCAAAAAGATCTTAAGTTTGCTTAGAACGAGAAAGTAGAAGCATCCTTTCAGGAATTAAAGGACAAGTTGACATCCACACATGTGCTAGTATTGTTAGAGCAGGAGTCAAGTACACTATCTACACTGACGCCTCTTGTGTTGGTTTGGGTGTGTATTGATGCAGAAAGATAGGGTAATTCCCTATACCTCGTGATAATTGAGGAAACATGAAGAAAACTACCTCACGCATGACCTGGAATTGACAGCGGTCATCTTCGCATTAAAGCTCTAGAGACATTACCTCTACGAAGAGGAGTTTGAGTTCTTTTATGACCATAAGAGCCTCAAATACATTTTTATGCAGAGTGACCTGAATATGAGGCAGCGACGTTGGATGAAAACTTTCAAAGACTTCATGTTTGAGGTGTCCTACCATCCTAGTAAGGCCAACCTTGTGGCTGACGCTTTGAGCCGCAATAAGTCAAAAGAATTTGCAGCTCCACTGATGATAAAAGAATGGAATATGGTAGAGTTTGTCTGAGACTTTGAATAAAAGATTACAGTAGGGGAGTTGTACGAGAGCGTCAAACACATCCACGTACAGCCACTTATTGACGATCGAATCATTGTGCCTTAGAAAGAAGACGAACTATTGGTGAAAACGAGAGAACATGCAAGTGACATCGAAGAATCCGAATGGAGGATTGGCTTAGATGGAGGTTTACGATATCGTGACCACTTATGCATCCTGAATCTCCATAACTTGAGAAAGGAATTTTAGAAGCTGCTCACAATTCAAAGTTGGCAATGCATCCAGGTAGTATGAAGATGTATAGAGACATAAAGCGTTCGTACTAGTGGGATAACATTAAGGCCCAGATATTAGACTTCGTGTCCTGTTATCTCAGATGCCAGCAAGTCAAGGTCTAGCATCGCCGACGTCCTGGTTTACTTCAGCCCATGCCCATATCAGAATGGAAGTGGGATTTCATATCTATGGATTTCATTTCTGGGTTACCAAAGACGAGAAAGGGGTATGACTCTATTTGGGTGATTGTGAACCAATTGATGAAATCAGCTCATTTCCTCCCGATTAGAGTTTTGAACTCAGTAGATGATTTAGCCAAGCTGTACATCAAAGAGATTGTATGGTTGCATGGAGTTCCTATGGAGATTGTGTCGGATTGGGACACACGATTCACGTTCATTTTCTGGACATGGATTCAGGAAGCAATGGTAGTGTAACTAAAGTTCAGTACCGCATTCCACCCACAGACTGATGAGCAGAAGAAACGAGTAAATTAAATATTAGAAGATATATTGCGAGCATGTGTGCTTGACTTCAAGGACAGCTGAGATGACTGTCTCCCCTATACCGAGTTTTCTTATAACAATAGCTTCCAAGCGAGCATTGGCATGGCTCCATACGAAGCATTGTATGGGCGCCCATGTCGAGCACCACATTATTGGGCAGAAGTTTGCGAGAAGAGCTTGGTTGGCCCAGACCTAATACAGGAAACCTCAGAGAAGATTAACATTATCAGGCGTCGACCTCTTACAACCCAGAGTAGAAAAAATAGTTACGCCGATACCAGACTGTGACAGCTAGAATTTGAGGTTAGGGAACACATATTCCTGAAAGTTTTTCCAATGAAGGAAGTCCTTCAATTTGGCAAGAAAGGAAAACTCATACCAAGATTCATTGACCCATTACAGATTCTAGATCGAGTGGGTGTGGTGGCATATCGTCTCTCTTTGACCACACCACTCATAGACATGCATAACGCATTTCATGTATTGATGCTAAATAAATATGTTCTTGATCTTACTTACATTATAAAATGGGATCAAGTACAGTTAAGTGAAGATGCTACCTATGTACTTCTACCAACACGGGTCTTGGATAAGAAGGAACAAGTGCTACGCAGTAAAGTTATCCCACAGGTGAAAGTATTATGGACGCACCACACTAAGGAAGAGGCCACCTGGGAAATAAAAGCCGAAGTTTATTAGAACCACCCTCGGATCCTCAAGTAGTACGAAAAGGTACTAATTTCAGAGAAGAAATTTTTCTTTAAGGGGGGTAGATTATAACGTCTCGAAAAAATTAGTACAAAGGCCCGAGTACCACCTCAGGCAAAAACACATAAGGATTGTATTCTATAGAAATTAGGCAAGAATTAATTGAGTACTAAACTAGTTAATCACTGGATTTAGCCCCAATCACTATTAATACAAAAAGTAAGATCCAAAACCTCCAAAATCATTAACTCAACACTAGTTGAAAACCTAAGAGAAATCTCAAAAGTTAGTTGCTCCTAGGAGCACATTGAAACTCCATATCTGACCTGGACTACATGTCGAAAGTCCGATGACTGCAAAACTATAGGATTATAACCACCTTATTGGGCTTGACAATCATCGCGGGAATCAAGCCTAAATAGTATCCAGAACTACACAACTTGAGCCTTGAGCGAAGTGTGTGAGAAACGTGAATACCTTTGAAAAATGCATCGAAACTTATCTAAATTGGGCCTTTCGCTTGTGGGTGAAATTGAAGCCTTCGGACTGTCACCTTTTGACCAAACTTCACCCATTGATTAAGAAAATTTTCCTACACATATCCGTATACTTGTGGCCCTGATCGAGTAAGAACGACCGTTGATCTGATATTGGTTCTCCATGGTTGATTAGCTAATCCAATCGAACTAAAATCGTAACCTAGCTTAGATCCATGGTCAGGGAACTTGCTCTATGACCTAGGTGAGAAATGGACCTTCCTATGGGCCCTATTTGTCAGAAACAGGCACCCTTTGGTCATAACCTAAGTATACCATGGCCCTGGTGCCATTGACATCACTTCTAGGCCTATATATAACCCTTAAAACATCCTCTCTCTCTTTCCCATACGAATTTCTCCAAACCCCATGAGAGAGAAGAGAGATAAGGAGAGAAAAGGGGAAGAAAGGAAGAAGGATTCTTGGAGTTTTCTGCAGTGATTCCTCTATGCTACTCCATGCACTCAATCGCCTTTACAACTAGCTAACTGATTCATTTCAACTATGATTTGGGTAAGAAATCCTAACCCTAATCTTAATTTAAAGATCCAAATCGATTAATCGATGAACTATCTAACCTATTTCGATATTTAGGTACCTGTTGTTCGGTATTCGGTAATGTAGGATTCGAACCACGTCCGAATCGAGTATTCCGATGAAAGGTGCGGGCTATAAACATTTAGGTTATGGTTTTCATTGCTCACAATCTTAACAATGATTTATGTCTGACTTGACTGTTTCCATATGATCTAGTTATGACATTTTCGATAAATTACACATGTGTGAATTGTGTTGAATATAAAATGTATTCCTTGTGTTTGTTAAAATGTTTAAATGAACGTGAAATCCTGATTTGTGCTTGGCATGATTTCTAATTTAAGATCCATTTAAGATCCATGTATGTTACATGCTTTGTGACCGATGTTGTGTAATGAATTGCTATGGTACATAGTCTAACTAATTTAGTCTAAGTATTTACTAAGGTGTAGTTTAAGTGTTTGATAAAATGTCTAAATGAGGATTTGTTGATGGATTGTAATTATTAAGGGTATTGAGATGAGATTCTCAATTACCTTATCTATATGTATAGTTCCATCATGGATTCATAATTTCAATTACACAATTTATGGATGGAATGCAAATATTGGGTAACATGTTCAATATGTTTGGTAAAATGCTCAAATGAGATATTAGTTTGAAATTGTTTGTCAAATGCTGATATGATCTTCACATGTATTTACGTGCTATATCTGAGTAAGATTGGGACTACAACGTAGTCCAAGAAATTGGTAACCATTCCCATTTGAGTGGCAGAATTAGTCTCACTACATTTGATACGTTCAGTGAATCCGAGTGTACGGTGATTGTTAACAGTAGTTAGGCCATGTGGAATGCTTATGCACTCCATGTCTATTAATTCAGCATGTGTTCATACCAATCTCACTTATCCAACAAAACTGATTAGCATAGTATGTGTTTACCATGTATGGACATCCCTACTTGAATCTAAAGTACCACTTACCAATGTAATGACCCGTTTCAACCATGGTACCTTGATCCGCTAAGACTCATGAGCCGGGCATGGTAGTATAGGACACCGTGTTTGAGCTGTCGGCCTACGCCGATGTGACGAGGTTCCTCATAGTGACCGCGAGTATAAACTCATGAATTTTTCATCCACTGCTTTACATTAAGGGATGATGCCCTACAACTTGCCTATCGTATGTGTTTAAATAGGATTGACGACCCTAGATGGATCCTTTGTTTGGGTAATTAATTTAAAGGGAGGTACATTAGCTTCTCAAACCTGATGTATGAATAAGCCTAATTAAGTACCTGACTAACACGACCATGCACCGCATTGCATGAGCCCTTGTAAATGAATGAGATGATGATGGAATTTGTCATGCACGAATGGCTGATATTGTCACTTGTGAGGGAGTTTTGTGCGAGTGCATGCATCATTACTGCACTCCATTTTTGCATTAACCAGAGTATTTAGGAAGTGATTGTTATATTACTTTATCATTACTGCTTGATTGAATTGATAATATGTTAAGCTTTGCCTTATAGTACCAATGAGTTGATCACTCACGCCCACTCTGGGACGATGTTTTAAAATACCAACCAGACTCTGTTATAGATACAGGTGATGAGGATGTATATATAGCGGAGTTGGAATTTGTAGATGAGGAGGAAGAGTTCTCCTATGTTCAGCTCCTTGGCAGATCTAGGTAGACCTCTTGCTGCCTTGATGGGATTACAAGAATACATGGATTAGTTGGACATTCACATTTTGACATTTTATATATTTTGAAATAACACTTGTATATATTCATCTTGATACATATCCATGCTCTAGGTTGTGAAACACGTACATACTTTATATATTTATCTTAAGTTTTTTACTTGCTTAATTTAATTGTACCTAGAGTATGATATGTTGATTTAGTATAATCCCTCTCAGGTTTAATGCACTAATATGGACAACATTTAAACATCATTATTTATGTTGCATAAGTGATGAATTGGATCTCAGGAGTTGAGCCTTGCTCGACCCTCGAAATATTGGGGCGTTACAATGACAAACAGGAATAGTTTTTGTTTTGCTTCCTGATGCAGCTGATTTCTCAAAAGTTGGTACTGCATTTTTTGATTTTGACTTGAATTTGTCATATCCTAATCCACTCTTATCTTTCCTAGGTATTCCCATTCCTAAGAGTTTTTCTAATTTTTCACTACTCCAGGAAAATTTCTAATTCAGTTCAATAGATTTTCTAGATTCCACTACATCAAACCTGAGTGTGTGATTTTCATTATGAACATGCATGTTTTTATCTTTCAATAGTTCAATCTGTTTATTCAGTATTTTAGTAGATCATTAATCAGGTGTGTATTGATTTCCAATGTTTTGTCTAGATCTATTTGTAGCAATTTATTTTTGTTTTCACTTATCCCAAGTTTCTTAAGGATATTGATGTTATGATGTAAAGTTGATTATAGGCATCCTACAGTTTATCTTTTTCTTCTTCTTCTTTCTCTGTTTCCTCATTATCAGATGGAAATGACTTAGTGACTTGAGGTTCTTGGATTTTCTCAGTTTCTATGTGAATGATGGAGGCTGTAGAGACCATAAGAATTTTCTTGAATTTTTGGTATCCATCACTTTCTGAGTCACTACATTATGAATTTGACTCTTCAATATCATCTCATGTGGTTGCCATTGCCTTCTCTTTGGTTTTCCTGTTTGGGCATTCAGTGGATAGATGACCAAACTTTCAACAGGTGTAGCATTGTGGTTCCTTGGACTTTTTACCAAATTTACCTGTAAAATGTTTGTTGTCCATCTGTCTTCCTTTAGTGGTCGGCCATGATTTTTATGAAAGAATTTTCTAAACCATTGAGCCAACAAAGCCACTTCATCATCTTCATTCTCCCTTTCGCTTTCATCTTCCTCATTTAGAGTATTATTTGAAGTTTTGAGCACAATATTTTTGGGTTTAGGGGTTTGCCTGAAGTGTAGTTCAAATGTTTGTAGGGAACCTACAAGTTCTTCTACTTTCATCACATCCATGTTTCTACATTCTTCAATAGTTGTGACTTTAGAATTAAACCGTTCTGATAAGGGTCTCAAAATTTTCCTACAAATTTTTTGAACCGAGACTTTTTCTCCTAATCCACCCATGGAGTTATAAATGATGTTCAGTTTTTTGAAAAACTCCGTGAAGGTCTTGTGCTCTTCCATTATGAGACTTTCAAATTGTGATGCTAGGAGTTGTAGTTTGGATCTTTTCACTATGCTGGTTCTCTCATGGGTTGTTTACAATAAATCTCATTCTTCTTTAGTTGGTCCACACATACTGATTTGATTGAAGACTTTCTTTGGACATAACATAGTAGATAACATTTATTGCTTTAGCTTCAGATGTTTATTTTTCTTTATCGAATGTTGTCTATATTTCTTTGAATTTCGGTTTGGTGATAGTTGTGTCATTTTCAAGTACTATTTGTTCGGTTGGTGACACATATCCTTTTTCAACAATATCCCAAACATCATGATCCAAAGATCTCAGAAAGTAATTCATCATAGCCTTCCAGTAAACATAATTTGATCCATCAAATACTGGAGGTCTAGTTATAGATGATCCCTTTCTTTTGGCCATATTTTCAACTTCAGTTAAGATCACTCTCTAGGCAGTAAATCCCTTAAGAGAGACCAAGCACTGATACCAATTGAAATTGTGGTAATGACTGTTATAGTTGATGTGAGAATATGCTAAGATGTCCTAGAGGGGGGTGAATAGGAATTTTTAATATTTAATGATAATTTAAAACCTATCAACCCTATTCTTAATAAATATGCAAGTATCAGGATTTCTTCAAAGTAACTCTAATAGCTTCCAAGCCAAATAGAGGATCCAATTACAAAACTATTCAAAGGATAAACAAGATGCACAACATCGTTCATGATGGATGTGACTGTGTGTGAGGTGTGATTTTACTTAGTTCCAGATAATTATGTGCATGTGCAATATGAGAACAATCAGAGAAATCATATAAAAAATAGAAGTAAATATAAATCTTAAACACAATCATTTTTATAGTGGTTCAACTACGTGTCTACTCCACTTTCGGCAGACGCACTCAACCCTTGAGTGTACCAGATCTCACTAACTGAGGTTTTAAATTAGGTTCACCTCAAACCAGTACAACCTACACTAGGTTGAGTCTAACGTGTTTCCACAACACAAGTTTATGCCCCACATAGGAGAAAGGATCAACACACAACACCCAGGTTTTAAGCCACATATGCCAAGGATCCACACAAGGAACCTACCAGTTTATGCTCCTATGAGCAAGGATCAATACACAACACCCAAGTTTTAGACCACACGGGTCAAGGACCTACACAAGGACCTAAGTTTATGCTCTCCGCAGAACAAGGGTCAACACATAGCACCCCCAAGTGCACTCCCGTCGGAGGTCTCCTATGAGGACTTGAATGGGTGAGAAGCACCTTTGACCCAATCCTACAGAAGGAATGATTACAAGGGTTTTCTGGACTCTAATGACTTACAGATAAGTAGATGAGCCTCATTAAGCACATTGATGAAGATCTCCTCCTTTGATGATAAAGAATCCTCAGCTCCCTTGGACCACAACTCAAATGATGCTCCAATGTAAGGCAACAGGTTGGGTCAAGGTTATGATGGAATCCTACTCTATTAAATATTTTTCTATATTAAAAACAAAGTGATTCCAATCATCATGCATTTAAGGTATCACAGCTCAATGATTTTTCATTAAGATGGTAACTGTAGGATCCTTGAATGCGGAAGTTCATTCCACAATCCACTCTATTGAATATCAATGATGAGGGTGGATTAGAGGATGAACTCCCATGAGAGAAAAGGTTTAGGGTATAAGATCTGAATTTTAAACACTCAAAAGGTCTTATCTATTTTCTTTGAAAAACAATCAAAGGTAAGCTTTCATTAAATAGGAAAAAAGTTCCAATGGATATAAAACAGTCATATTTTTGACAGAGTTCGATATCATCAAGCAGGTTTCGGTATCGTATACTCTTGATAGCATCGAATGGTCGCTCAATGATAAGAACTCAATTTGTCAAACGCTTCTGAACCTTTTTGCATACTGGTCGAGGAAATCGAATACGTTTCGATGTCATCGGATTTTGAACTTTGATTTCATCAAAATGAGGTTCGATTCCTTGACATTTGAAAATGAGAGAGCAGATGCCTTTTAAACAAAATGGGTATGTGATGTGATCGAGCATCCCTCGATATCATCAGAATTTGAATATTTATGATATCGATGACTATGTTAATTCATCGACATTTTTAAGGAAATTTTCGATAAGCTTGCTAGACAGTTTGTGTCCTGTTTCGATGACATCGACCTGGTCTCGATATGATCGATATTTGAATATCAATTTTATTAAGAGATCTTCGATACTTGAATGATTTTACCTGAAAACTCGCTGGATAGATTTGTGTCCCAATCCGATATCATCGAATGTTTGTCGATATTATCGAGATTTGAATTTCGAGGATACTGAGGCTCTCTTCGATATATCGAAACTCACATGATTTGCTTTATCAAAATATTGGACACAACTGACCAGTGGTCGATTTTATCGAGACATCTCGATGGACTTGAGATTCAAATTTTGATGATATTAAACAGTCTATCAATTTATTGATAATTCAGTCCAGAGTTCTTTATAGTTGTTGGACATCAGAAGTCCTCCATTCAATAATATTGAGATAGTTTCGAGGACATCGATAACATGGTTCGATTTCATCGAACCACATGTCAATAAATTGACAGAGGCAAAAAACTTAGATATTTTTCTGATTTTACAAATTATTTTTCTTACCAAAAACCCTAAGATGTTCTATCCAATTTTAAGGGTTTTATATACCTGGTGTTTTGGGACATGAGATGTAAGGCTAAGGTTTACCTTTGATGAGTTTGGGCATACATCCTGTTGAGGCAGACGCTTGAACAATCTTCCTATGGGGCTCACTTGTCTTGCTGATTCAACACTCACGCTAATTGACAAACCAGAACACTTTCAAAGCACTCACATAAATTCATGACATGATATAAACTTTCTAAATACAACAAACATAGACATATCGATTTTGCTTCTTCTTCTTCTTCTTCTTCTTCTTCTTTTTGGTACAATTTTTAATGCACTTGAGACTTTTCTCACCATCATCGGTTGAAGATCAGGTCAATATGATAATGTGTTAATCTTATACCACCGTTTGGGATTCTAAATGAAGTTTTGGCTCTTGATAGAGTGGAATGGCGGAAAAGTATTCATGTATCAGACCCCAGTTAGTTGGGATAAGGCTTAAACGATAATACCACAGTTCGGGATGTGTTAATTAGTTCTGTTTACCACAATTCGTGTGTGCAGTTCTTAGATGATAATGCCTCTGTTAGAGCATTGTCTCAGCCATCCCAACCGACACGCAAGCTCGCCGACCTGAACTCTACCACGGTTCAAATCTCAATATCACCAGCAACCATTGCCATTAAATCTGACGACATATCTCATCGCTGTTGCACTTGGCTAGTCAAATGCTGCCCACACTTCTATAGTCCGCTGCCATCTCCGTTTCATTCCTGTCATAGAAACACCGACCATCTCCGTTTCATTCCTGTCATAGAAACACCATCCAACCAATACCATGCGTAACAACCCATATGAAAAAAAAGGGGTTTGTTATTTGCTTTCCTTTGGTGCTCTCTGGGTGCACTGAAATGCGTGCATGTTCAGTATCTGTCATTTCAAATGCTCAAGTGACCGTACTTTATCAATGTTGTGCGAGAACTTGTGACCAAACCTGTTTTCAGATGTCCTGAGCTTTCTGCCTAGATCTGGCTGCTGTTGTGTGTGGACTTCTCTGCTCAATTTCTAGTCAAGATCTGTTGTTGCCCCTGACATTTCTGGCTGGTCCTATTTTTTCTCCAGCACCCAATCTTGATTGGATCTAATATCTGGTGTCATTAGCTCACTGGATCCGAAAATCTGATATGTTTTGCACTCGTGCCTAATGCAGTCGTTAACTGCAATCTGCAGGCTTGTTTCAGCCCACCTAATATTTGATTGATCTGTCCTTTACCTGGCATCTAAATTTGGATTTGGTCGTCTCCAGATTAGATTTTTTTGTTTACCATGTTGCATCCGTCTGCATTGTCTGTTGGTTCTTAAGTCTGATGTTTGTTATAACTTCCTATCAATCCAAAGCTGTTGTCACCGTCATTTGTCTCCTTTAGTTGTTACTAATTGCCTGAAATTTGTTGTTGGCAGAATCTACTTTGCCACTTTAGCACTCAAACCTGCGATTGTGGCCACCATCTCCACTCAGGCCAGAAATCCATCAACCGATTTTCCAGTCTGATAGCTTCTCTTGCTACCTGCTGTTGCTCCAGAACGCCTCGAAACCATTTCCATGATCTGATTTCTAAGTATTTTGAATAAAATATTTTGTTCCCATCATCTCCATTCGCAAAAAAAAATCCATCACCAGATTTTCCACAGTTGTCTGCTAGCTACTCTTTCTACCAGTTCTTGCTCAAGAATGCCTCAGAAATCATTTTCATGATCAGCTTGTTGAGTATTTTTGAATAAATATATTTTTGTTGCCACGGCTTCCACTCAAGCCAAAAATCATACAACCATATTTTCCACAGTTTAAGTCTGCTAGCTACTCTTGCCACATGTTGTTGCTAAAGAATGCCTCAGAAACCCTCTCCATGATCTGCTTTTTGTGTATTTTAAATATGAATCCGTATCCTCTACTTGCAACAAACAGGAGCCACATCATCACACATGGTAAAATGCTGACAACATCAGTTCACTACAAGAAAATAGGCCTTTAGCCACAATTATTTAGCCTCACTTGAAAAAATGGAGGCTAAATGTGTCTTTTAGCCTCAGTTGCTAAGCAATTGAGGCTAAAAGTTCATCTTTTGCCTCAGTTACATAGGAACCGAGGTGAAAAGTCTACCTTTTAGCTTCAGTTGCATAGGAACTGAGGCTAAACATCTACCTTTTAGCCTCATTTGCATAAGAACCAAGGTAAAAAGTCTATTTTTTAGCCTCAATTGCATAGGAACCGATGCAAAAAGTCTACCTTTTAGCCTCATTTGCATATGAACTGTAAGACCCGTATCTTAGTTTGTACCGTTCCATAGACTTCCGCGGTCTTACCGGTCGAATTCCAGCAACCTTCGACCCTTATCCGAAATCGACGCGCGATCCTGAATCATATGTCGACAACTCGAGTCGACTCAACCTGAGACCAATACCATAGCGATCGCACCGTCGTTGCAGTTCCGATACCGCGACTCGCGCGCCGAGGCGATACCCTGGTCAAGAGATATGGGCCAACATTCGGTGCGAGAAAACGCCCTGCGTTGCGAAAATCAAGGAAATCTTTATGATGTGTCACATCAATCACATCAATCCCATCAATCAATCAATCCATCAAGCCATCACAAGTCAAGTACACATCACTTTCATCCCTATTCCTAAGCAACCACAAAAGTCTTCAACTCCCATACCTCTCTTACACAAAAAGCCACAAAAATCTTCATCTCCCATACCTCTCTTACACAAAAGCCTCAAAAGTCAAAGATTTCTTACACAACCATCACTCACCACATCCATCCATCACTCTCTCTCTCCCTTTACATCACTCTCTCTCTTTCTCATTTCAAAAATTCCAAGCAACAAGAGTCCCACGTATGGGATTTTGCAAAAAATCCCTAAACTCCAAGTGGCCCACCTCTCCATCCCAAGATCTCCCATCTCAACCCTCCATTCTTCATCTTAACCATTGAAGTTGAAGCTAAGGTGCCAAGGAACCTCTAAGAGCAAGAAGATCGGATGGTGGGTGCCTCTATAGGGTAGTTTTACTTATTTTTATGGTGGATCAAGTGAGGCCCACCGATCAATGGTGTGGATCTCACTTGAGACCCTAAAATGTGGCCGATGGACCACTTGGATCATCATGATCATTCCATGATGGGGCCATTCTCCATGGACCTCATCATGAGGTTTATTTTCTCTTCAAAGGTCATCTAGACCGTCCATGTTGGTGGGGAAAGGATCCCCACCGTTGAATTTAAATTTCGGTGGTCCCACATGCTTTAAGGCCCACTTGATGTATGATTTCATGTAAGGGAGGGCCCATAATGTCGGGGTCCCTCCATCACAAGCCGTGTCCCACTCTCCATGTCTCTCTCTCTCTCTTTTATTTTATTTTATTTTATTTTATTTTATTTTTATTGCAATAGGATGGTGTGGCCCACTTGAATGGATCCCACCTTGATGTAATTTTTATTCAAGTAGGGCCCACCTTGGACGTTGAACCCATGGCACCCATCAGTGGTGGCCCACTCCATCAGGGCCCACACAAAAAAATAATAATAATAATAAAAGACCGTGGACGCTGGACGTTTCAACAGAAAGGGAAAAAGGAAGAAATGAAAAGGAAAGGGACTTGGGTGGCCCCCTTGCATAGGCCCCACCCTGATGTTTATGTTCAATCCAAGTCGTCCATCCTCTTACCCACGGTATTTTAGCCGTTGGGTAGAAGTTTGGAACTGATCCAATCACCTGGTGGGCTATAGTGTCAAAAATTTCATCCTCACCTTTCAAATACCTTTTTCTTATTTTATTTCATTTTCTTTCATCAAAAAAATTCAAACTTTGGACTTGTTGGATTCATTGCAAGGTGAGGAATCCCATGGTCGAAGTGGATTCACTTAAAGCGGACCCCACACGACGAAAATCCCAAAAAAATCGAATTTCCCAAAATTTGCAAGAGGCCCTGCCTCTTTTCTCTGACAACGTGCAGCGCTGCACGCTGCTGCCTGCAGCGCCAGCGTGCGGGCGGTGGCGTCCAGCAAGGGACCCAAGGCTCCAGCCGTGGGCCCCACCTTGATGTTTATATGCCATTTAAACCGTTCATCTGATGGGCCACCCTCTAAAGTGGCCCCCCTCCAAGAATGGGACAGATCCAAAACTCAGGTGGCCCACACCACGTGAAACAGTAGAATTGAGTGTTTGCCATCGAAAATTTTCCTGGGGCCCACAGAAGTATTGGATCAAGCTGAAATTTATGTTTTCCCTTCATCCAGGTCCGAGTGACCTTGTGAATGGGTTGGATTGCCAAATAAATATTACAGTGGGCCTCACATGGGACCCACAATGATGTGTGTATTGTAAGTCCACCGTCCAGTGGACGGTGGCGCCCACCTTTGCACTCTAGCGTCTCCACCGTCCAGCGGACGGTGGAGTCCTCCTTGATGCACGTGCTATCCCCACTGTCCAGCGACAGTGGGACCCACCATGTTGCATGTGAGCAAAGGCCTATGGGTTAGGCCCATTTAATTTATGTAAAGGCTATGGGAATTGGGCCCATTTGATATATATGTATGGCCTAGGGATTTAGGCCCATCTGACTCATAGAAGGCCTATGGGCTATTTCAAAAGGGCTATGGACTAGGCCCATTTGGTTTATGAAGTGCTTATGGGCTAGGCCCATTGGATTCATTTAAGGCCTAAGAACTTAGGCCCATTCGATGTGTTGTAAGTCCATAGGACTAGGCCCATTTGATGCACTTCAAGGCCCATGTAATTAGACCCATTGTTGCATTCTTAAAGCCCATGGAAGTGAACCCATTTGATATATTGTAAGGCCCATGGGACTAAACCCATTTGATTATAAAAAGGGCTCATGGGATTAGGCCCATTGGATTTATTTGAGACCCATGAGTTAGGCCCATTTTATTTGATTAAGGCCTAGGGGTTTAGGCCCATTTGACTCATGATAGGCCTAAGGGTTTAGGCCCATTTGACTCATGTTAGGTCTATGGGTTGAGGCCCACTTGATCTACATGTGGGACCCAATTGGTGTGGCCCATTGATCACATAATAGACTCATGAGACTAAGCTCATTTGATGCAATCCAAGGCCCACGGGTTTGACCCATTGCAATGCACATAAGACCCATTGGTGTGGCCCATTTATGTGGCCCATCTGATGAATAAAAGGCCCATAGGATATGGCCATTTGATATATATATGAAAAGCCCAATGGGGTGAACCTAAGGTCCATTGCAATGTGTAATTCCATACCGATTACGTAGCGATGTCTAAGAAGATCGTGCCTTGGGAGCAATGTTAGTTTGACGTCCACATTGCGAGTGTAATGTTGGTTGGATGTCCACATTACGACTCTTCTTAGGGCCCATTACTGGGCCGTATTTATCGTGTATAGGCCGTCCAGGTCTATCTGTATTGTAAGATAGTTCATTTTATTATAACATGTTTAGTATAATTTCATGACCCATGATCATACGCATCATATGTATGCTTGATATGAGGATTGACTGATCATAGCATTTGCCTTCGGGTAGGTTGTTTATGGGCTCCCGGTTAGGCGGTGTTGCCCTACATGAGCGCACGATATGCGCAGGATTTGATGCATGACTGGATAGCGTGAATCATGCATATCGCATTTGTATGACATGGATTGTGTATGCCCTAGCGACATCGAGTCGTAACTTCCACAGATGTATCGTGGTTGGCAGGATTGGATACCGAAAATCTTATTCTACATGGGGTACTATAGATATCCCTGGGCGAAAGTCCCTAAACCCTTATGGTACCAAAAGGTTGCTCCAACGTCTAGACCGAGCGGGTAGATGAGCTTTGAGTGCCGATTACTAGACGGTTACGCTCTCCACTGTGTCGTGGTCGGTTGGAAGGGGGTGTGGCCTTACCCGCCCGAGAGTAGGGGGCAATTCTAGGCTGAGTTTGACCAGCTCGAGGAATGGGTCCGCTATCAACGAGTCACGCCCGATATTGGCAGACAGATAGTGAGGTCTTTTCCACTTACTTGATTGCGCGCGATGTG
This sequence comes from Magnolia kwangsiensis, assembly GCA_037074715.1. Taxonomy (NCBI): domain Eukaryota; kingdom Viridiplantae; phylum Streptophyta; class Magnoliopsida; order Magnoliales; family Magnoliaceae; genus Magnolia; species Magnolia kwangsiensis. The sequence continues at coordinate 100,793,303 of CM073577.1, read as the reverse complement.
GAAGCAATCTGGTTTAGAGTGTAATAGACCCCGGTGATATTCTATATTTTGAGCTGTATTGATGTATGAACATAGAGGAGGATCTGTATGCTTGAGTTGTATTGCACATCGCATGGCCTTGGGGTGGCCGATACCATTCATGTCTTGCATCGCATAAGCCTTGGTACGGCTCATGATATTATGGTTTCATATGCATATTCCGCATTACCCTGTCATTGCATGTTCATATTACTACCTTGCGCACACACTTTCACCACCCTCTAAGCTTTCTGTAAGCTTATGCACGACCGTTGCGTGCAGGTGACGTTGGATCGCAGCAGCGCTGAGGCAGGAGCACGTTGCTGATCATTTGGAGTTTTTGCTATTTACCATTGCATTTTCCTTTATGCTCATTGTACTTGTAAAGTTTTTAATCATAGTGAAAATGTAATGGAGTGCTTGGTTGTTGTTTGTGGGTTATGCCTTTGGTTATGCTTTATTACGAATCAAACTGATGTTGAAAATCCTCCTCATAGCATCCCAGGATCGGAACTGGCGAATGGGAGCTAGGAGCCGAGAATGGGGTTCTACGGAGGCTGTCGGCGCCGGATTCGACGATCGAAAATTTTATGAGCCCGGTTTCCGAGTTTGGGACGTGACAGGAACCGAGGCCAAAAGTTTACCTTTTAGCTTCGGTTGCTTAGAAACTGAGGCGAAAAGTCTACCTTTTAGCCTCATTTGCATAGAAACCGTGGCCAAATGTCTACCTTTTAGCCTCAGTTGCATAGGAACTGCGGCCAAAAGTCTATTTTTTACATTATTGATTGGCAGCCGTTGGAGGTTCGTGAGGACGCTTCTTACATTGAGCAATCAGTCCGTATCCTTGATCAGAAGGAGCGGGTCCTCAGGACCAAGGTCATTCCGTTGGTGAAGGTGCAGTGGGGTCACCATTCTGTAGAGGAGGCTTCGTGGGAGCGTGAGGCTGAGATTCGAGAGCGTTATCCTCATCTCTTTGATGGTTGATCATGTGATGTATTTTGTATGTTATCTCCGATTCTATATGATGATGTTATGTCGTTTCTTCTTCATGAGTAATGCTTAGTTGCGATGCTTGAGTAAATTTTAAGGATGAAATGTTTATAAGGAGGGGAGAGCTGTAAGACCCGTATCTTTGCCTGTACCGTTCCATAGACTTCCGCGGTCTTACCGTTCGAATTCCGGCAACCTTCGACCCTTAACCAAAATCGACACGCGATCCTAAATCATATGCCGACAACCCGAGACAAATACCATAGCGACCGCGCCGTCGTTGCGGTTCCGATACTGCGACTCGCACGCCGAGGCGATAACCTGGTCAAGAGATATGGGCCAACGTTCGGTGCGAGAAAACGCCGCGCGTTGCGAAAACCAAGGGAATCTCTATGATGTGTCACATCAATCACATCAATCCCATCAATTAATGAATCCATCAAGCCATCACAAGTCAAGTACACATCACTTTCATCCCTTTTTCCAAGCAACCACAAAAGTCTTCATCTCCCATACCTCTCTTACACAAAAAGCCATAAAAATCTTCATCTCCCATACCTCTCTTACACAAAAGCCTCAAAAGTCAAAGATTTCTTACACAACCATCACTCACCACATCCATCCATCACTCTCTCTCTCTCCCTTTACATCACTCTCTCTCTTTCTCTCTTTCTCATTTCAAAAATTCCAAGCAACAAGAGTCCCACGTATGGGATTTTGTAAAAAATCTCTAAACTCCAAGTGGCCCACCTCTCCATCACAAGATCTCCCATCTCAACCCTCCATTCTTCATCTTAACCATTGAAGTTGAAGCTAAGGTGCCAAGGAACTTCTAGGAGCAAGAAGATCGGACGGTGGGTGCCTCTATAGGATAGTTTTACTTATTTTTATGGTGGATCAAGTGAGGCCCACCGATCAATGGTGTGGATCTCACTTGGGACCCTAAAATATGGCCAATGGACCACTTGGATCATCATGATCATTCCATGATGGGGCCATTCTCCATGGACCCCATCATGAGGTTTATTTTCTCTTCAAAGGTCATCTAGACCTTCCATGTTGGTGGGGAAAGCATCCCCACCGTTGAATTTAAATTTCGGTGGTCCCACATGCTTTAAGGCCCACTTGATGTATGATTTCATGGGAGGGCCCATAATGTCGGGGTCCCTCCATCACAAGCCGTGTCCCACTCTCCATGTCTCTCTCTCTCTCTTTTATTTTATTTTATTTTATTTCATTTTATTTTATTTTATTTTATTTTATTTTTATTGCAATAGGATGGTGTGGCCCACTTGAATGGATCCCACCTTGATGTAATTTTTATTCAAGTGGGGCCCACCTTGGACATTGAACCCATGGCACCCATCAGTGGTGGCCCACTCCATCAGGGCCCACACAAAAAAAATAAATAAATAATAAAAGACCGTCCAGCGTCTGGGACGCTGGACGTTTCAACAGAAAGGGAAAAAGGAAGAAAGGAAAAGGAAAGGGACTTGGGTGGCCCCCTTGCATAGGCTCCACCCTGATGTTTATGTTCAATCCAAGCCGTCCATCCTCTTACCCACGGTATTTTAGCCGTTGGGTAGAAGTTTGGAACTGATCCAATCACCTGGTGGGCCATAGTGTCAAAAATTTCATCCTCACCTTTCAAATACCTTTTTCTTATTTTATTTCATTTTCTTTCATCAAAAAAATTCAAACTTTGGACTTGTTGGATTCATCGCAAGGTGAGGAATCCCATGGTCGGAGTGGATTCACTTAAAGCGGACCCCACACGACGAAAATCCCAAAAAAATCGAATTTCCCAAAATTTGCAAGAGGCCCTGCATCTTTTCTCTGACAACATGCAGCACAGCACGCTGCTGCCTGCAGCGCCAGCGTGCGGGCGGTGGCGTCCAGCAAGGGACCCACGGCTCCAGCCGTGGGCCCCACCTTGATGTTTATATGCCATTCAAACCGTTCATCTGATGGGCCACCCTCTAAAGTGACCCCCCTCCAAGAATGGGACAGATCCAAAACTCAGGTGGCCCACACCACATGAAACAGTAGAATTGAGTGTTTGCCATCGAAAATTTTCCTGGGGCCCACAGAAGTATTGGATCAAGCTGAAATTTATGTTTTCCCTTCATCCAGGTCCGAGTGACCTTGTGAATGGGTTGGATTGCCAAATAAATATTACAGTGGGCCCCACATGGGACCCACAATGATGTGTGTATTGTAAGTCCACCGTCCAGTGGACGGTGGCGCCCACCTTTGCACTCTAGCGTCTCCACTGTCCAGCGAACGGTGGAGTCCTCCTTGATGCACGTGCTATCCCCACTGTCCAGCGACAGTGGGACCCACCATATTGCATGTGAGCAAAGGCCTATGGGTTAGGCCCATTTAATTTATGTAAAGGCTATGGGAATTGGGCCCATTTGATATATATGTATGGCCTAGGGATTTAGGCCCATCTGACTCATAGAAGGCCTATGGGCTATTTCAAAAGGGCTATGGACTAGGCCCATTTGGTTTATGAAGTGCTTATGGGCTAGGCCCATTGGATTCATTTAAGGCCTAAGAACTTAGGCCCATTCGATGTGTTGTAAGTCCATAGGACTAGGCCCATTTGATGCACTTCAAGGCCCATGTAATTAGACCCATTGTTGCATTCTTAAAGCCCATGGAAGTGAACCCATTTGATATATTGTAAGGCCCATGGGACTAAACCCATTTGATTATAAAAAGGGCTCATGGGATTAGGCCCATTGGATTTATTTGAGACCCATGAGTTAGGCCCATTTTATTTGATTAAGGCCTAGGGGTTTAGGCCCATTTGACTCATGATAGGCCTAGGAGTTTAGGCCCATTTGACTCATGTTAGGTCTATGGGTTGAGGCCCACTTGATCTACATGTGGGACCCAATTGGTGTGGCCCATTGATCACATAATAGACTCATGAGACTAAGCTCATTTGATGCAATCCAAGGCCCACGGGTTTGACCCATTGCAATGCACATAAGACCCATTGGTGTGGCCCATTTATGTGGCCCATCTGATGAATAAAAGGCCCATACGATATGGCCATTTGATATATATGTGAAAAGCCCAATGGGGTGAACCTAAGGTCCATTGCAATGTGTAATTCCATATCGATTACGTAGCGATGTCTAAGAGGATCGTGCCTTGGGAGCAATGTTGGTTTGGCGTCCACATTGCGAGTGTAATGTTGGTTGGATGTCCACATTACGACTCTTCTTAGGGCCCATTACTGGGCCGTACTTATCGTGTATAGGCCGTCCAGGTCCATCTGCATTGTAACATAGTTCATTTTATTATAACATGTTTAGTATAATTTCATGACCCATGATCATACGCATCATATGTATGCTTGATTTGAGGATTGACTGATCATAGCATTTGCCTTCGGGCAGGTTGTTTATGGGCTCTCGGTTAGGCAGTGTTGCCCTACATGAGCGCACGATATGCGCAGGATTTGATGCATGACTGGATAGCGTGAATCATGCATATCGCATTTGTATGACATGGATTATGTATGCCCTAGCGACATCGGGGTCGTAACTTCCACAGATGTATCGTGGTTGGCAGGATTGGATACCGAAAATCTTATTCTACATGGGGTACTATAGATATCCCTGGACGAAAGTTCCTAAACCCTTATGGTACTAAGAGGTTTCTCCAACGTCTAGACCGAGTGGGTAGATGAGCGTTGAGTGCCGATTACTAGACGGTTACGCTCTCCACTGTGTCGTGGTCGGTTGGAAGGGGGTGCGGCCTTACCCGCCCGAGAGTAGGGGGCAATTCTAGGCTGAGTTTGACCAACTCGAGGAATGGGTCCGCTATCGATGAGTCGCGCCCAATATTGGCAGACAGATAGTGAGGTCTTTTCCACTTACTTGATTGCGCGCGATGTGGCAGCAATCTGGTTTAGAGTGTAATAGACCCTGGTGATATTCTATATTTTGAGTTGTATTGATGTATGAACATAGAGGAGGATCTGTATGCTTGAGTTGTATTGCACATCGCATGGCCTTGGGGTGGCCGATACCATTCATGTCTTGCATCGCAGAAGCCTTGGTACGGCTCATGATATTATGGTTTCATCTGCATATTTCGCATTACCCTGTCATTACATGTTCATATTACTACCTTGCGCACACACTTTCACCACCCTCTAAGCTTTCTGTAAGCTTATGCACGACCGTTGCGTGCAGCTGACGTTGGATCGCAGCAGCGCTGAGGCAAGAGCACGTTGCTGATCATTTGAAGTTTTTGCTATTTACCATTGTATTTCCCTTTATGCTCATTGTACTTGTAAAGTTTTTAATCATAGTGGAAATGTAATGGAGTGCTTGGTTGTTGTTTGTGGGTTATGCCTTTGGTTATGCTTATTACGAATCAAACTGACATTGAAAATCCTCCTCGTAGCATCTCAGGATCGAAACCTGGCGAATGGGAGCTAGGAGCAGAGAATGGGTTCTACGGAGGCTGTCGGCGCCGGATTTGGCGATCAAAAATTTTGTGAGCCCGGTTTTCGAGTTTGGGGCGTGACAGAAGTTGGTATCAGAGCATAACTTAGGAATAACCGAGAACAACATTACATGTCTGTTATGAGTATGGAATGACTAAGTCCCGAAGTTCAGATAGCTTCGTGACCTTCCAATACAGACCGTTGACGTGTGTACATTCGCGAGTTTTGAAGTTGATAGACGTCTCGCTCTTTCCTGTAGGACATAGCGCCTGGGAGGGTTACCCGATCGACTCCCGCACCACCAACTGAGGATTCTGCTTCACCATCGGAGGCTCCAGCTTTACCCCCTGCATCTCCCATTCCACCCTCAGAGATCCCTACTTCTTTCCCTGAGGATGACATTCCTCCACCTGAGGCCGATGCAGATCCGACTGTGACTATGAGTGCTTCTCAGTTGCAGCAGATGTTACAGGCTGTGACAGCCGCACTCCAGGGACAGGGCAGATGCCCAGCTATTTCACCAGTTCAGGCAGAGCAGGAGTGCGTGAGCGCCTTACTACATGAGTTCAGACGGCTTGATCCCCCACGTTTTCAGGGCGAGCCAGATCCGACTGCAGTAGAGAGATGGCGCTCCGATGTGGAGAAGATCTTCAATACTATGTCGTGTACGACCGAGCAGCGCGTCCGGTTAGCTGTATTTCTCTTCCAGGGTGAGGCCGAGCATTGGTGGACCTCTATTACCCGTGTTGCCGGACCCGATTATGTCTGGACATGGGAGGACTTTGTGGACTGATTCGAGGAGCAGTACTTTCCCGACCATATCCGTCGTCAGCGAGCTTTAAAGTTCGAGACTCTGGTGCAGGGAGACATGACCGTGGCACAGTACGCGGCCCGTTTTGTGGCTCTATCGAGATTCGCACCGTACATGGTTGATGACGAGAGGCGGAAGGCCAGCCATTTCGAGCACGGCTTACGTTACGGCCTTCGAGGTCGTGTTATTGGGCATGAGCTCCCTACTTTCTAGGCAGTAGTGCGGAGAGCTCAGATTTATGAGACTGAGTGGGCCGGTTCTCAGTCTGATCGTGGTCAGAGGAAAGACCAGAAGAGGCAGGCTTCTTCCAGTGATTCCCAGCAGCGTCGACCATAGCAGCAGAGGCGTACAGGTCGCCCAGCCTTCCGAGCACCATCAACACCAGCAGCACCTCCACCACCACCTCAGAAGCAGTTCACCGGCACTTTCTTTAAGTGCGATGCAACGGGACACCGTTCATGGGAGTGTCCCAGCCCCCAGCAGCAGCAGAGAGGTCCACAGCAGCAGAGACCCCCACAGCAGCAGCGACAGTAGCTTCTACCACCGAGGCCACCTCAGCAGCAGCATCAGCATCAGCATCAGCACCAGCCTCAGAGGCCGCAGCAGCAGAGGCAGCAGTTTCGACCGCCTCAGCGACCCCAGCAGCAGTAGCAGCACGTTCAGAGGGGACAGACACCTCCCCAGCCGGCTCAGGCTAGGTTTTATGCAGCTCAGCAGGACCCTCAGTCTTCTGGAGGAGTTGTTGAGGGTATACTTCTAGTTTCTGCATGCATTACACGAGTGTTGTTTAATTCCGGTGCATCGCATTCTTTTGTGGCTGAGAGCTTCTGTCGATCGGCTGGCTTACCGTTGGAGTCTGCTGATGAGAGCCTATCGGTATCGACTCCCTTGGGGAGGACTAAAGTGTTAGGACGATTTTGTTCGTCATGCCCCGTTCTAGTTGGGGATACCTTTATGTCTGCTGATTTGTTTATTTTGCCGATGTCTGAGTTAGACGTCATCTTGGGCATGGATTGGCTCGCCGAGTATTATGCCATTTTGGACTATGCTGCGAGGACCGTCACGTTCTGTATACCCGGCGTGCCACAGTTTCAGTTCGTTGCAGAGGCCAGAGGAGAATAGTTGTCTTGTTTGATGTCCTGCGCCATAGAGGAGCCTGTTGCCGCTTGCATCGACCATCTGCCCGTGGTTTGTGATTTTCTCGATGTGTTCCAAGAGATTTCGGGATTACCGCCTCGTCGACTCACCGAGTTCCAGATTGATCTCGTGCCCAGTACCGCGCCTATTTCGAAGGCCCCGTATCGTATGGCACCGTTAGAGTTGCGGGAACTGTAAAAGCAGTTGGACGAGTTACGTGAGTTGAGTTTTATTCATCCGAGCAGTTCACCGTGGGGAGCGCCGGTACTCTTCGTGAAGAAGAAGGATGGCTCGTTGAGGCTCTGCGTTGACTACCGCGAACTCAACAAAGTCACGATCAAGAACAAGTACCCGCTCCCTAGGATTGATGATTTGTTCGACCAGCTGCAGGGTGCACAGTTCTTTTCGAAGATTGACCTGCGTTCCGGTTATCATCAGATTCGGGTCCGAGATGAGGACATTCCGAAGACGGCATTCAAGACGCGTTACGATCATTTTGAGTTTCAGGTCATGTCCTTGGGACTGACCAATGCACCCGCGGTCTTCATGCAGCTGATGAACGAGGTTTTTCGCCCATATCTGGATCAGTTTGTTATAGTCTTCATCGACGACATTCTGATCTACTTGAGGACCCGTGAGGAGCACGAGCAGCATTTAGAGATTACTTTGCATACCCTCCGTACACACCAGCTGTATGCGAAGCTGGAGAAGTATGAGTTCTGACAGGAGGAGGTGAAGTTCCTCGGTCACGTGGTGACGAGGGAGGGTGTCGCAGTGGACCCCTCGAAGGTCGAGGCAGTGCGTCAGTGGGGCCAGCCCACGACTGCGACAGAGATCCGTAGTTTTCTTGGTTTAGTGGGCTATTATCGACGTTTCATTGAGGGCTTTTCTCGTATTGCAGCCCTACTGACCAGGTTGACTCGGAAGGGCGCAGAGTTTATTTGGAGTGACGCCTGCGAGCGAGCATTTATGGAGTTGAAGGACCATCTGACGTCCACTCCTGTCCTCACTCTTCCCTTTGGGAGTGACGGCTTTATTGTGTTCACTGATGTCTCGCATATCGGTTTGGGTGCTGTCCTGATGCAGCACGGGAGACCAGTGGCCTTTGCGTCTCGTCAGCTCAAGGTCCATGAGCTGAACTACCATACACATGACTTAGAGCTGGCAGCAGTTATCTTCGCACTGAAGGTGTGGAGGCACTACCTTTATGGGGTCAGGTTCGAGCTCTTCTCCGATCACAAGAGCTTGAAGTACCTCTTCTCGCAGTCTGAGTTGAATATGAGACAGGCGCTGGATGGAGCTCCTGAAGGACTATGATTTCGACCTCCAGTACCACCCGGGCAAGGCAAACGTGGTGGCAGATGCCCTCAGCCATCAGCCACGAGGCCTAGTGGCGCATATGATGATTCAGGAGTGGCGGATGCTTGAGGATATCGCAGCGTATGATTTTGAGTTCGGCCTGCAGTCTTCCATTGTACAGTTATCGAGCCTGTCGATTCAACTCTCTCTTGTCGCTAGGGTGATCGAGGCTCAGCAGGCTGAGGAGTCGTTGCAGAGTTATATGGCTAAGGCGGCATCTGAGGGTCAGGCTGATTGGCAGATTGGTACAGACGGTGGACTTCGCTTCAGAGGCCGATTATGTGTCCCGGATATTTCAGAGTTGCGCAGAGATCTTATGACCGAGGCACACCGATCGCGGTTTTCTATCCACCCGGTCTTGACGAAGATGTACCGTGACATGAGGTGACAGTATTTTTGGACGGGGATGAAGCGCCAGATCTCTAGTTTTGTGGCCGAGTGTGACACGTGCCAGCGTGTCAAGGCCGATCATCAGAGACCTCCTGGTCTATTACAGCCGTTGAGCGTCCCGATGTGGAAGTGGGAGCACGTGTCGACTGATTTCATTATGGGTTTATCGAGGACTCAGCGCAGTCATGACGCCATTTAGGTTGTTGTGGATCGTCTGACGAAGTCGGCACATTTTCTTGCGATGCGTGTGACTTGGTCTATGGACCGGCTTGCGAGACTATTCATTAAGGAGATTGTGAGACTGCATGGCGTTCCAGTCTCGATCGTTTCTGACCGAGACTCGAGGTTCACGTCTCAGTTTTGGGGGAGCATCCAGCGAGCGAATGGGACTGATTTGCAGCTCAGCACTACGTACCACCGCAGACCGATGGCCAGACCGAGAGGGTCAATCAGATACTTGAGGATATGCTTCGGGCCTGCGCGATTGACTTCGGGGGTAGCTGGGATGAGCATCTGCGATTGGCTGAGTTCGCGTACAATAACAGCTATCAGGCGACCATCGGCATGACTCCTTTTGAGGCACTATATGGCAGACCATGCAGATCACCGAGTTGTTGGACCGAGGTTAGAGAGCGTCGTCTCCTAGGTCCCGAGCTTGTGCAGGAGACTTCAGAGGCTATAGATATCATCAGGCAAAGGATGCGCATAGCTCAGAGCCGACAGAAGAGTTCTGCTGATCGTCGGCGTCGTCCCTTGGAGTTTGATGTAGGGGACCATGTATATCTCAAGGTCTCGCCCATGAAGAGCGTAGTTCGATTTGGAACGAAGGGCAAGCTTGCCCTGAGATTCATAGGACCTTTTGAGATCACTGGGCGCGTTGGCGCCGTGGCCTATCGGCTTGCCTTGCCATCACAGTTGTCTGGCGTCCACGACATTTTTCACGTCTCCATGTTGAGGAAGTGTGGGTTAGACATAGTTTCCATTATCGATTGGCAGCCGTTGGAGGTTCGTGAGGACGCTTCTTACATTGAGCAGCCAGTCCGTATCCTTGATCGGAAGGAGTAGGTCCTCAGGACCAAGGTCATTCCGTTGGTGAAGGTGCAGTGGGGTCTCCATTCTGTAGAGGAGGCTTCGTGGGAGCGTGAGGCTGAGATTCGAGAGCGTTATCCTCATCTCTTTGATGGTTGATCATGTGATATATTTTGTATGCTATCTCCGATTCTATATGATGATGTTATGTCGTTTCTTCTTCATGAGTAATGCTTAGTTGCGATGCTTGAGTAAATTTTGAGGATGAAATTTTTATAAGGAGGGGAGAGCTGTAAGACCCGTATCTTTGCCTGTACCGTTCCATAGACTTCCGCGGTCTTACCGTTCGAATTCCGGCAACCTTCGACCCTTAACTGAAATCGACACTCGATCCTGAATCATATGCCGACAACCCGAGTCGACTCAACCCGAGACCAATACCATAGCGACCGCGCCGTCGTTGCGGTTCCGATACTGCGACTCGCGCGCCAAGACGATACCCTGGTCAAGAGATATGGGCCAACGTTCGGTGCGAGAAAACGCCGCGCGTTGGGAAAACCAAGAGAATCTCTATGATGTGTCACATCAATCACATCAATCCCATCAATCAATCAATCCATCAAGCCATCACAAGTCAAGTACACATCACTTTCATCCCTTTTCCCAAGCAACCACAAAAGTCTTCATCTCCCATACCTCTCTTACACAAAAAGCCACAAAAGTCTTCATTTCCCATACCTCTCTTACACAAAAGCCTCAAAAGTCAAAAATTTCTTGCACCATCACTCACCACATCCATCCATCACTCTCTCTCTCCCTTTACATCACTCTCTCTCTTTCTCTCTTTCTCATTTCAAAAATTCCAAGCAACAAGAGTCCTACGTATGGGATTTTGCAAAAAATCTCTAAACTCCAAGTGGCCCACCTCTCCATCACAAGATCTCCGATCTCAACCCTCCATTCTTCATCTTAACCATTGAAGTTGAAGCTAAGGTGCCAAGGAACTTCTAGGAGTAAGAAGATCGGACGGTGGGTGCCTCTATAGGATAGTTTTACTTATTTTTATGGTGGATCAAGTGAGGCCCACCGATCAATGGTGTGGATCTCACTTGGGACCCTAAAATGTGGCCGATGGACCACTTGGATCATCATGATCATTCCATGATGGGGCCATTCTCCATGGACCCCATCATGAGGTTTATTTTCTCTTCAGAGGTCATCTAGACCTTCCATGTTGGTGGGGAAAGCATCCCCACCGTTGAATTTAAATTTCGGTGGTCCCACATGCTTTAAGGCCCACTTGATGTATGATTTCATGTAAGGGAGGGCCCATAATGTCGGGGTCCCTCCATCACAAGCCGTGTCCCACTCTCCATGTCTCTCTCTCTCTCTTTTATTTTATTTTATTTTATTTTATTTTATTTTTATTGCAATAGGATGGTGTGGCCCACTTGAATGGATCCTACCTTGATGTACTTTTTTTTCAAGTGGGGCCCACCTTGGACGTTGAACCCATGGCACCCATCAATGGTGGCCCACTCCATCAGGGCTCACAAAAAAAATAATAATAATAATAAAAGACCGTCCAGCGTCTGGGACGCTGGACGTTTCAACAGAAAGGGAAAAAGGAAGAAATGAAAAGGAAAGGGACTTGGGTGGCCCCCTTGCATAGGCCCCACCCTGATGTTTATGTTCAATCCAAGCCGTCCATCCTCTTACCTACGGTATTTTAGCCGTTGGGTAGAAGTTTGGAACTGATCCAATCACCTGGTGGGCCATAGTGTCAAAAATTTCATCCTCACCTTTCAAATACCTTTTTCTTATTTTATTTCATTTTCTTTCATCAAAAAAATTTAAACTTTGGACTTCTTGGATTCATTGCAAGGTGAGGAATCCCATGGTCGGAGTGGATTCACTTAAAGCGGACCCCACACGACGAAAATCTTCAAAAAATCGGATTTCCCAAAATTTGCAAGAGGCCCTACATCTTTTCTCTGACAACGTGCAGCGCTGCACGCTGCTGCCTGCAGCGCCAGCGTGCGGGCGGTGGCGTCCAGCAAGGGACCCAAGGCTCCAGCCGTGGGCCCCACCTTGATGTTTATATGCCATTCAAACCGTTCATCTGATGGGCCACCCTCTAAAGTGGCCCCCCTCCAAGAATGGGACAAATCCAAAACTTAGGTGGCCCACACCACGTGAAACAGGAGAATCGAGTGTTTGCCATCGAAAATTTTCCTGGGCCCACAGAAGTATTGGATCAAGCTGAAATTTATGTTTTTCTTTCATCCAGGTCCGAGTGACCTTGTGAATGGGTTGGATTGCCAAATAAATATTACAGTGGGCCCCACATGGGACCCACAATGATGTGTGTATTGTAAGTCCACCGTCCAGTGGACGGTGGCGCCCACCTTTGCACTCTAGCGTCTCCACTGTCCAGCGAACGGTGGAGTCCTCCTTGATGCACGTGCTATCCCCACTGTCCAGCGACAGTGGGACCCACCATATTGCATGTGAGCAAAGGCCTATGGGTTAGGCCCATTTAATTTATGTAAAGGCTATGGGAATTGGGCCCATTTGATATATATGTATGGCCTAGGGATTTAGGCCCATCTAACTCATAGAAGGCCTATGGGCTATTTCAAAAGGGCTATGGACCAGGCCCATTTGGTTTATGAAGTGCTTATGGGCTAGGCCCATTGGATTCATTTAAGGCCTAAGAACTTAGGCCCATTCGATGTGTTGTAAGTCCATAGGACTATGCCCATTTGATGCACTTCAAGGCCCATGTAATTAGACCCATTGTTGCATTCTTAAAGCCCATGGAAGTGAACCCATTTGATATATTGTAAGGCCCATGGGACTAAACCCATTTGATTATAAAAAGGGCTCATGGGATTAGGCTCATTGGATTTATTTGAGACCCATGAGTTAGGCCCATTTTATTTGATTAAGGCATAGGGGTTTAGGCCCATTTGACTCATGATAGGCCTAGGGGTTTAGGCCCATTTGACTCATGTTAGGTCTATGGGTTGAGGCCCACTTGATCTACATGTGGGACCCAATTGGTGTGGCCCATTGATCACATAATAGACTCATGAGACTAAGCTCATTTGATGCAATCCAAGGCTCACGGGTTTGACCCATTGCAATGCACATAAGACCCCTTGGTGTGGCCCATTTATGTGGCTCATCTGATAAATAAAAGGCCCATAGGATATGGCCATTTGATATATATATGAAAAGCCCAATGGGGTGAACCTAAGGTCCATTGCAATGTGTAATTCTATACCGATTACGTAGCGATGTCTAAGAAGATCGTGCCTTGGGAGCAATGTTAGTTTGACGTCCACATTGCGAGTGTAATGTTGGTTGGATGTCCACATTACGACTCTTCTTAGGGCCCATTACTGGGCCGTACTTATCGTGTATAGGCCGTCCAGGTCCATCTGCATTATAAGATAGTTCATTTTATTATAACATGTTTAGTATAATTTCATGACCCATGATCATACGCATCATATGTATGCTTGATATGAGGATTGACTGATCATAGCATTTGCCTTCGGGCAAGTTGTTTATGGGCTCCCGGTTAGGCGGTGTTGCCCTACATGAGCGCATGATATGCGCAGGATTTGATGCATGACTGGATAGCGTGAATCATGCATATCGCATTTGTATGACATGGATTGTGTATGCCCTAACGACATCGGGGTCGTAACTTCCACAGATGTATCGTGGTTGACAGGATTGAATACCAGAAATCTTGTTCTACATGGGGTACTATAGATATCCCTGGACGAAAGTCCCTAAACCCTTATGGTACCAAGAGGTTGCTCCAACGTCTAGACCGAGTGGGTAGATGAGCGTTGAGTGCCGATTATTAGACGGTTACGCTCTCCACTGTGTCGTGGTCGGTTGGAAGGGGGTGCGGCCTTACCCGCCCGAGAGTAGGGGGCAATTCTAGGTTGAGTTTGACCAGCTCGAGGAACGAGTCGCGCCCGATATTGGCAGACGGATAGTGAGGTCTTTTCCACTTACCTGATTGCGCGCGATGTGGCGGCAATCTGGTTTAGAGTGTACTAGACCCCGGTGATATTCTATATTTTGAGTTGTATTGATGTATGGACATAGAGGAGGATCTGTATGCTTGAGTTGCATTGCACATCTCATGGCCTTGGGGTGGCCGATACCATTCATGTCTTGCATCGCATAAGCCTTGGTACGGCTCATGATATTATGGTTCCATATGCATATTCCGCATTACCCTGTCATTGCATGTTCATATTACTACCTTGCGCACACACTTTCACCACCCTCTAAGCTTTCTGTAAGCTTATGCACGACCGTTGCGTGCAGGTGACGTTGGATCGCAGCAGCGCTGAGGCAGGAGCACGTTACTGATCATTTGGAGTTTTTGCTATTTACCATTGTATTTCCCTTTATGCTCATTGTACTTGTAAAGTTTTTAATCATAGTGAAAATGTAATGGAGTGCTTGGTTGTTGTTTGTGGGTTATGCCTTTGGTTATGCTTATTACGAATCAAACTGATGTTGAAAATCCTCCTCGTAGCATCCCAGGATCGGAACCTGGCGAATGGGAGCTAGGAGCCAAGAATGGGGTTCTACGGAGGCTGTCGGCGCCGAATTTTGTGAGCCCGGTTTCCGAGTTTGGGGCGTGACAGGAACCGAGGCCAAAAGTTTACCTTTTAGCTTTGGTTGCTTAGAAACTGAGGCGAAAAGTCTACCTTTTAGCCTCATTTGCTTAGAAACCGAGGCCAAATGTCTACCTTTTAGCCTCAGTTGCATAGGAACTGAGGCCAAAAGTCTATTTTTTAGCCTCAGTTACATAGGAACCGAGGCCAAAAGTCTACCTTTTAGCCTCATTTGCATAGGAACCGAGACGAAAAGACTACCTTTTAGCTTCAATTGCATAGGAACCGAGGCGAAAAGTATACCTTTTAGCCTCATTTGCATAGGAATCGAGGCCAAAAGTTTACCTTTTAGCCTTGGTTGCTTAGAATCGAGGTAAAAAGTCTACCTTTTAGCCTCATTTGCATAGGAATCGAGGCCAAAAGTCTACCTTTTAGCCTCATTTGTATAGGAACCGAGGCCAAAAGTCTACCTTTTAGCCTCATTTGCACAGGAAACGAGGCCAAAAGTCTACCTTTTCGCCTTGGTCGTTGAGAAATCGAGATCAAAAGTATACCTTTTAACCTTAGTTGCATAAGAATCGAGACAAAAAGTCTCCCTTTTAGCCCCATAAACCGAGGTGTAAAGTCTACCTTTTAGCCTCACTTGCATAGGAACTGAGGCCAAAAGTCTATTAGTTTTGCAACTCACATTCATGATTTAACCCACACCAATTCTAGTGGTATGGTCTACCTAGGCCCACCTTAGATTTGGATCTGATTTCTTTTTGGACTCATGCTCTTAAGTCATCGTGAGAAATATTTGGGCCCACCTTCGCCGTCTATCCATTTTTTTCAGATAATTTTAAGATGTAGTCCTAAAAATTAATCAGATCTAAAAGTTTAGTATTTTGCCTCAGTTTTTGTGGAGAAAGATACTAAATTTTTCGTGATGAAATTAAAATTCTTTAATTTATTTATTTCTATCACTTTTGACCTATTTTAACAACAGCTAAAGCTGGTCAATCTCATATTAGTTATTAAGTCGGACGGCTAGCCATGTGCGATAACTGGTCAAGCATAAGTCGGGAAAAATAGGACATGAGCTCTTTTCGTAGGCTGCGTAAGAACGAGGGGCAGTCTCGTAATAAAATCGAAATGAAAGGGCATTTTATTTAATACCTGTCTTCTTCTATTCGCTGCTTGGGCCTATCACAGCACTCCTGCTACTTATACAAGACAGAGTCCTCTCTCTCTCTCTCTCTCTCACCGATTCCTTGAAAGAAGAAAAAGAAAAGAAAAGAATAATTCAAAATCAAAAGCGCTCGTATTTCGATCAGACAAGCGAGCAATTCAATCTCTCTCTTCCTCGTTTGGGATCTTC
The DNA here is from genome assembly GCA_037074715.1 of Magnolia kwangsiensis. Classification (NCBI taxonomy): domain Eukaryota; kingdom Viridiplantae; phylum Streptophyta; class Magnoliopsida; order Magnoliales; family Magnoliaceae; genus Magnolia; species Magnolia kwangsiensis. The sequence goes on along the minus strand of CM073577.1, from coordinate 100,777,086 downwards.
GATTGGAGGAATCGAATCGAAGGAGAAGCTCGATCTTACAGGTATTCTTGTTGGAATATCTTTGGGCTCAATTTCTTTACTAAAATCCATCTGCTTTATTCTCTTTTTCTTTTGAATGTGTTTAGTGAGATTCTGCTGCATTTTTCTTATTTTTTTGATTATCTGAAGCTTTTTTTCGAATCGGTTTGAATTGTATTATTTACGGATCTTTGCTTGATTTCTTAGTTCTTTATTGGAATCGCTCGGTTTTCGCTTCGATCTCCCGATGGGAACTGGAATTTCCTTTTGATTTTTCTTGCATGTTATGATTTGTTGCTTCCTTCAGATCTGTGTGGAGAATTCGCTCAGTAGAAGCTTCGGTTTTCTAATCCCTTCTTGAAGCTGGGTCGGTAGCTTCTGAGATCCTGCTGCATCTAAGATTTCTACTTTCAGGTAATTCGAAAGCTCTAAAACACTCTTTCTTTGAAGGATTCCTCTCTCTGTATGCCGATACTTCTTGTTGGATCTCTTTTCAGCAGTTGATTTCGTTTGATTGTACCTTTTATTTTGGGGATTTTGATGAAATCTCTAAAATACTTGATTTCTAGCAAGTTTATCTCGCTCTGGATCTTTAATTTTTCTGTTATTTACAGCGATTTTGATTTTTGTTGTTGTTTTCATTTTCCTGGCTTCTGTTCTTTCAAATACTGAGAAATTTCTTTCTCGAGCGGATCGTTCCTTCTTTTATGTTCTTAATCGAGCATCCTGCAATTTTTTTTTTGCCGATGTGAATCGAGATGATATCTCGACTTTTCAAGACGTCTGCTGCTAAAGAAGTATCTCGAAACATATATATATTTTGCTTGATTTTTTCGATTGATTTTCGTGAGCTTTACGAGTCGTTTTGGTGCCTATAACATTCCGATCTGTGTATTTTTCTGCATCGTATCCCAATTTCCGAAACAAGACGTTTTCTTGACTTTCGAAGTTGATTTCTGCTAGAAAATTAGCTGAAGTCGTACGGTTTTTTTATAGCTTATCCTCCTGATTTCGTGTATTTACGTTCCATTTCTGGTATTTTCTGCCTAATTTTCGGAGCTTTTCTGAATCAGTCTGAATTGAAAGAGGTATGTAGGCAAAAAGGTGAGGGATAGATTTTTGTATTTAGTACTCAATGGAGACAAATCAGGTTTTCTAGTTAGTGGTTTTAGAGGTTTGAAAAAGAGAAGAGTGGCTTGTTATCATGTCATAGAAGAAGGTTCAAGGCTTCAATAGGGGGGTTGTGAATCTTGTGATCATATATTATTATGAATATGATGGCTCCTTTTGTTGTAAATGATTCACCAGGTAGGGTTTGAAGTGGTCAGTGGGTATTTGATTTATCCTGCTGCTTGTATCTAAAACAATTGCTATAGCGATGAGAGCAAGACATCAACATCTTAAAAAAATAGCAATATTCGCTCATATTTTTAGGGACTGTTTGGGAGAGCTTGGAAAGTATTTAGGTGGTAAACACTTTTGCCAAAATGCCATTTCAAAGCCAATACCTAACTATTGGGAGAAAGGCTAAGATGATGATAATTGATATTGCTCTAAGGATACTTCAAATGTCCTCATTCTTTATTACATCCTTCATAGTCTTTCACGACAATCTCAACATACTTGTTTCTGCAGCACTTATCCTCCGCTTGATAAAGTTGGTAGCTAGCAATTAGTATTCCAAAATTCCACTTCTCTTTTCATATTAGTTCATTGTATCCTCATGGGGGTGAAAACAACTGCAAAACCTTGATACCCAAATGTTCCTAATGTGCATCATAGACACTTCAAAGAGTGCAAAATTGCATTGCCTTGTATCTATCATGATCTGCTTGTCACCTACTCATTTGTTATCTGCTGTGTTATTTTTCTTACCTTCCCCAAACCATGGTCTTTAGAGGCATGCTCTTTAATATCAGATGGCCGAGACTGTATCTTTAATGTGATCTCTCCCAAGAGGTGCATGGACGGTTAAGGTGCTATGAGGGTATATTCTTCCAACTACCAGGAAATGTATTCTCTACTACTTATGCAAGTTGCCAGATAGGCGACTAACTTTAATTTACTTTTCACCTTAGCTTTACTTACATATGTGGTGGTAGTGAAATAAGAGCATCATTTCCTACATTTGTTAAAAGAAAAGTTATATGATACTCAGTCTGCAGGCAGTTAGAAATTGTACACATGGAACATATTAACTCAAATAAACTGACTAGATCTTGTAGTCCACTGTCACTAAGTCACAATCCCCATATCGGATTGTTTAAACAATCCTATCCTCTGATTCATGGCCACTTGTTTGTGGAAATAGGACCGTCAGATTTTCCATTTTAACATTTCAATAAATGTCCGCCGGTCCAAGATTCAGATAATCAAATAAGCTTTATTTTTTGGTTCATGATACATCTACACTAGTTAACATAATTTGGACAAATAAAACCAATGAGATTTAAAACCCATGGATTTAAAACCCATGGGTTGTGTCGACTCAAAGTTACAACCTAACTTGTCTCTATATGCAGTAATTTATAAATTAAAAATATTAGCAATTATAGAAAAAAAATAAAATAGTTGTCTGCTGTAAGTATTGTAAAATAAGAAAACACATGGCCAAGTACAGCATAGTTTGCTGGCTGAGAGTGTCTATTCATCTTGCAGAAATTGCGAGTTTGCTGAAAACAGATCCAAACAATTTCCTTTTTTTGGTAATAGATCCACACCATTCAGGAAAACATGTTTCTTGATGGTAGTTGTAACCTACACATGTGAAATAGTTCATCTTGACCATGGTAGCTGGAAATACCCTAGGGCCATTTGAAATGCATTTCAGAAAAGGTAGTTGTAACCTTGCTGCCATGCCTATCTTATGTGGTGGCATTTGCATGACCTGATCTGTACATGCGTGTGGGCTTAGCAAAGGTCATCATGAAAGAATTTATCTCTAAATGCAACTAGAATGTGCCTGCACTAGATGCATGTGGGCTTTAATTGCATTTCTTTGGAATGCATTACATTTAAGATAATGGTTATTAGCTGGTTGGTAAATGTAAATGCATTGGAATGGAGCTATGGCTGCAATTCTCTACAAATTCTGAATGGAAAGAATTGGAAGGGTGCTTCTGGTGTCTAAAATGGTTCTGTTGTGCTGGAACTATTCTCCACACAACCCTAGTTGGGGCTTAAGATTGTTTTTACTGAAGATTTTTGGCATTTCCTTCCAATTGCAACTGTTGATAGCATTTCCCTTGATTTTGGTTCGTTCTTCGTTTTCCTTCTCCATTGGGAGAGGAGATTAGAGAGGGGCGAGGACGTGGGCAGCAGCTAATATCAAGCTTATGGAAGAGCAGAAGTCACTAGAACTGGCTTCAGATGAAAATCTTGAGTTGAAAGCTCACATGGAAAATCAATACCCAACAGACTCAGCTGTTCCAAGAAATAACAACATTCCAAAAGAGAAACATGAACAAAATGCTTGCTTTTATTGAGAATTCAAAGCCTGTTTCAGTGCAAAAGAATGAAACAAGTCCTAGATCATTTAGGAAACCAACTTATCATTTCTTCCTTCTTCTGCCCTTTCCTGATTTTGAAGTTCCTATATTGTGAGTCACTAAAGGTTTTGAAGTTCCTGCATTGTGAGTCACTGAAGGCTTCGAAGTTCCTGCAGTGTGAGTCACTAAAGGCTGCTGTTTCATAGTCCTTCCACGATGTTCAGGGACTAACTCTGCAACCTTAAGCATCAATTGTTTCCCTGGAATAAAAATAGCAAGTCACATGACAAACATGCTGCTGAATCATGTCACCCATGCATACATCTTTTTGTTGGCTTCATCTAAAAAGCTGGCACTTGAAACTGGAACCCATCATTTTACGATTTTTCATTGATTTAGAAGAATCATAAAACATTAAATGCAGATAACAGAATTAACTGGATTAAGCATATTTCTATGTGCATTCTTTAGTGCTATTAATAAATATAAATTGCAAACATAATGATCACAATTATAGAGTTTGCTAACTCCCCCTGCACATGCTTCCACATGCATAGTTCTCTCTGATCTGTATTAAAGCGCTCTCTCCTCTTATTTTTGTGCTATTTTTTAATCCTTTTACTTTATGTTTGACAATGTCTTGGATTAGAGATCTTTCTTTAAACTATATCAACATTTTTTAGAAGATAGAAACAATTAAGATTCAAGATATATCTGATTTGGATATTGAAACACAAGTACTGTTGAATAGTGATGTTGACATTTATTTTTATTATTTATTTATTATTTTATTTTTTTTACCTTTTCTTTTTAAGAATCGACTTTTAGGCCCTTGGTACTATTATAAGGGAAGAAAAAGCACAGAGGAAGACCAACTCACAGCTATTGCTTCATACAACGTGCACACAAGCACACACATGGTGCACATACTAATACACATGGCACTACACTCACAAACTCACCCCAGACACAACAAAATTTCTCATATGACAAGATGACTAGCATGACACATTAGGTATTTAGGCCACAAAAATCCCTGCGGTGTGAATTATTTTTCCGGAAATTCCATAGAAAAACATTATAATTTATGTCAGTTCAGAATTAGTTCAGGAAAAAAAAAAAAACCTTTCTAAATTAAGAATTTTTAAAAAGACTTCAAAATAAGGACAAAAATCTAGGTTATTTTTTACTGAAATATTTATCCTTTGGGGGAAAATGTTGATGTTGTTTGATAGAATGACACAATGTTTTGAATGTTCAGGCTCTTCCAACAGTTGGGAATACCACGATCCCAAATCATAATCTCGGTTCTTCTCTTTACTACAAGGGAGCTGCTCGTAATGGGTCCCCTCCTTAGCGCAATGATGATAAAGATGGGCATTATATGTTTGCAATCGGGGAGAACTTGACCTCCCGCTGTAACTCCACTCTCACTAGATCTTTATCAATGCATTATATGTTTATTATGTTGTCTAGTATATTGTTTGTTTTCTTTATCGTTTTCTACCACAGATGAAATTGAATTGGTGGTTTGATAGTCCCCACTCCCCACGTCTCATCCCCGTTCTCACTTCTTATTATCGTTATTTTTTGGTAACCTAATCCATACAATATATATATATATATATATATATATATATATATATATATATATATATATATATATATATATATATATATATATATATATATATTTTAATGATACTCATTGCCTTCTTGTTGTAATTTGCAGACAGGATACTCAGCAAGATGGGTGAAGGTTAGTCATTTTTGGATTATTGGACTTTATTTATCTTTGCTTGTTTCAAGGGCATCACATTTTCAGCACAATATTGATCAGCATTGATTCATATTTCGTTTCCTTTTTCCCTTTTGCCTAGCAATGGTTGGAAAACTTTTTATTGGGAATTTTGATTCTTATCAACTTTGGTTTTACTCTTCTTTTGACTGTGTATTCTGTTTTCTACCTCATGTGGTTACATCACTATAGGGACATTTGGGCAAGTCTTGGAATGTTGGGACATGGAAAAGAAAGAAGCGGTGGCAATAAAAATTGTCCGATCAATTAACAAGTATCGTGAAGCTTCCATGATCGAAATTGATGTGCTGCAGAATCTTTCCAAACATGATATTGGAGGCACTCGGTAAGTCTCTTGTATTCTATATTCTTTCCTTTACACTGTAATAGCTTAAGGCAGATTTCATATAAGTGGTTTTATTCTTTGTAGTTGTGTTCAAATACGGAATTGGTTTGACTATCGTAATCATATTTGTATTGTAAGTATTATTGGTATTTGTGATTTGATCAATTTCCGATGGCAATGCTTTCCCTCATTGCCTAAATCTTATGCATGTTAAAACTTTCCGGTGGATTTAAATGGTTTTAACAGGTATTTGAGAAGCTTGGACCAAGCTTATATGATTTTCTCTGGAAAAACAGCTACCATTCATTTCCCATTGATCTAGTTCGAGAGCTTGGCAGACAACTTTTGGAGTCTGTAGCATGTGTGTGGACAACCTTGCACCATTCTTTTCTCTGTTGCATTTCACTTGATGTTGAATGGTTCAATGCTTTCCGTATTCTATTGTTTGCACATGCTTCTCTCCTAGTAGTTGGTTACTTAGAGTTCTGCAACAATTTACTTTCTGTGGACAAGTATGGCAATTGGGGATACCATGTTAAAATGTTCCAAGCCATGGTCAGATAATTTCTTATTTTATTTGTATCTCTTTACTTCTTGCAGTTATGCATGACCTGCGACTTATTCACACAGATCTGAAGCCGGAAAACATTCTTCTTGTTTCTGCAGAATATGTGAAGGTGCCTGATTACAAGGTGCTTAAAACATGCATTTTTAGTTTTACAATTCCATATGAGATTTTTTTATTATTATCAAAGTTTAACCTAGTAAATCTGCTTTCCATTTTTTGTTGAAATGTCTGCTCTGGCATGCATGATTTTGAATAGCTGCGGTATGGTGTTATTTGTCTTGCATCAGATAAAGTGTAAATCCAAATGGCTGATATTTATTTTACTTTTATCCTTGAAGTTTCTATCACGATCTGCAAAGGATGGTTCTTATTTCAAGAATCTGCTGAAATCTAGCGCGATCAAGCTCATTGATTTTGGTAGCACAACATTTGAGCATCAAGATCACACTTATGTGGTGTCAACGCGGCATTACCATGCACCTGAGGTTATCCTGGGTAACTATTCCATGTTAGAAATTCCTGTGCAGATTCATCCTAAATCCTCCATTTATGCAAGGGATCACCATTTTGTAAATTATCTATTGTAGGACTTGGATGGAACTATCCTTGTGATTTGTGGAGTGTGGGTTGCATTCTTGTTGAGCTATGCACGGTGAGTTTAGTTGAGCTGATTGTGTCAAATAATTTATTGATTAATGAATGCATTAATCAATAACCATTTATGTGACTAGAAGATGGGGGGTGGCAATATCTACCTTTGAATGCCCCATTTCTTGATGATTGGTCCTGGAAGCCAGGCCCATGAAAGGCCTGTTTCTCCTATTCAGCCTGGAGTCTTTGTTGCTTTTGCAACAACTCTTTCTTATCTTTTTAATGTTAATCCCTACTAATGGGTATCTGTTTGTGATTCTTATTGTTGTTGTTTCTTTTTTATGTAGGGAGAGGCCCTCTTCCAGACCCATGAAAACTTGGAGCATCTAGCCATGATGGAGAGAGTGTTAGGCCCGCTGCCCCAGCAGATGGTCAACAGAGCTGAGTTAAGTGTGAATTGAATCATGCTCTTCTTTTGCATGAATTCCATGTAACTGGTTTCTAATTAGATGCGACTTGTTATTTTTGTATGGTTTCTGCAGTCGGCGTGCTGAGAAGTATTTCAGAAGGGGTACAAGATTGGATTGTGAAGAAAGCAAAACAATATTCAGCAAGGTAACTTTGGTTCTCTAGCAATTTGCTAAGCTTTTGTTTCATTTTATAGTTCTGATTAATGATCTGATATAACTACTTGTAATGAACAGAAGGTGGAAGAGAAAGAGCCATTGCAAAGGCTGACACGAGTTCCAGATGTTGTCAAGCATCGAGGCTTTCTTGCTTATGAATGGGAAAGTATTTCATACAGGGACCCTGATGTCCAAATGAATGACTGGGAAGAGGTTGTAGTGGAGTCCAAGCCAGGACAACTCTTGAAGACCCAGTTGGCCCGTTGCATGGATTGTGGAACTCCCTTCTGCCACCAGGTATGAGTTGGACATTTGATATAGTATGGAAGAGTCTAACATTTGGTATTTTTTAGGCATGGCTCAAATGTCTATTTTGATGCTGTATTTTATTTATTAACTGATCTTTGTTGTCTTCTTTTTTTTTCATCTACATGTGGAAGGAGATCTTTCCAATGTGAACCATGTCGTGTAATAAGACAGTTCTCCTTGTCATGGTGTTTGCAGATCATTTCAGTGGAATTTTGTTGCAATCCCACTTCACCTTAAAATACTATCAAAATGTGTGGTTTTCCATTCAAAAATATAGTTTGCTTTGTCTTATGTTGCTCATTCTTTATTCCAATGCTTCAAATTAGACCTATTATGCTCAATTTATAATAATGGTATAACAGAATTTACAGTTTCCATCAAGTAAATAAGAGGAAAAAAAAAGGAAAAGCCACAATCCAGTTCATAGCATGGTTTTGGCTGTTTTGTGTGCTGATTAATTGTTATAGTAAGTTGGTCTAGGTATCTCACTGTAGATATTTGGTAGGTGTGAAGCTTCTGATGCTAATAGATACACTCTAGAATGTCTTGGATGACTAGGTCACTGGGATCCCTGTGTATTTTTTTGTGGCATCTCATACCTTTAACCTGTTGCTTTGTATTTTATTTCCAGTATTCTATTTCTTCGACTATGTAGTCTCAGATAAGTATGTAATTTTCCTTCTTAGATCTCCATGACCGATGCACAGCAAGTTCTTTTCGGCTATTCCTCATTAAGCTAATTCAACAGTTTACCTCTAGATGCTATATATGCAGTCACAAAGATGAATAAGACTCACCTCTTCTCTGCATATTGGTAGATTCCTCTGATACTGTTTACTTAAGTTAAATACAATAGTATATAGATTGAGTATGATTGGCATGTCATGTATTTTGTAATGGTAGAACACAATGTTTATCATTTTTTAAAACTATTTTAGTTACATGCATTCCCTTTTTTCCTTTTTCTCTTTTTGACAGGTAGTGCATCCTTCTGATCTGTGTTTCAAGCTGCCCGATAACGTGAGCTTAGAGGAAGGGGCAATGTGTGAACCCCTTAGTGTTGGGGTCCATGCTTGTCGTCGTGCTGACGTGGGTCCAGAAACAAATGTTCTGATCATGGGAGTTGGTCCAATTGGCCTTGTTACTATGCTTGCAGCCCGTACTTTTGGAGCTCCCAAAATAGTTATAGTGGATGTGGATGATCATCGTCTATCTGTTGCAAAGGAACTTTGTGCAGATCAGTCTGTTAAAGTTTCTACATATATTCAGGTTTTTTACTTGTTGCTTTACCTTTTGTGTTAAAAATAGTTTGTAGTTCTGTTTTATTTCTAACTATGAGGGCCTATTAAGCCTACCCCAATTAGTTGGGATAATGTATGATGATGATGATGATGATGATGATGATGTGCCTATTTGATTGTACCCCATCATGAGAATGGAGATGCATGTGGCCTGGCCCATGCACATTTTCTGGAAGTGGCCATTTGTGAAATTCCACAAAATGTAGATGATGGGATGCGCTAAAGACGCCTATCTGCAAAATGGATCCTAAAATGAGAATGGAAGGGTAATGAGTCTTACATTGCACAGATGCTCCTGTTTGCATTTGGCAGACATTCCAAACAGGCCTATGCTTTTCTTAGTAAATTGCTTTTGTATTCCTCTTTCATCATCTGGTTCTGTGATTAAGTTAGTTGGGGTTTCTAAGAAATCATGCATCAATCTGAATATTACTTCGCTTATTTACTTTTAGTTACTACTAAAGCCTGCTTATTGGTTTAGCAGCGTGAGTTTTGTTGTGTTTATGGCAGCAGTTGTGGGTCTATGTTGCTGGATCTTACTGTCCTTCATATTTCTAGATTTCTTCTTTTTAGTAAATTTCATATCGTGCTCTAAGGCTGCAATGGGATGCAAAGACATTGTGAAGATTCGATATAGGGTGTGTTTGCATGCAGCAAACATCATGAACTTTCATGATATTATGCATGGAATTTGACTGATTAATCATGAATTATAATGAGATTCCAGATATTTGGTGCAACTGAACGCATCCTTAATCAAAAGAGGGATTTAAAAAGAAAAATATAGTGATGTCCGTAACATTACAGTGAAGAAGTGCCCCCCTAATTGCATTTATGTCCCCTCTCAAGTCCAACATGGAAGTAAGAAAAATGGCTATTTGGATCCCAGGCCTTCATAATGAATCACAAGGAAATTTCAATTTGGTTGTCTTTATTTTTTATACTAAAAATTGCAAGGCACTTTGATAGTGCATCCAAATGCACCCTAAATTCAAAGTGCATTACCATCCTTGAAAATTCTTAATATTATTACGCCCTCAAAGCCTTTTTCACCATTGGCTCCTCTACAGGACATAGATCAGGAAGTGGTTCAAATACAGAACGCTATGGGAGCTGAAGTTGATGTGACCTTTGATTGTGTCGTCTTTAACAAAACCATGTCAACAGCTCTGAAGGCTACTCGTGCAGGTGGTAAGGTTTGCCTCGTGGGGATGGGTCACAGCGAGATGACTGTTCCTCTCACTCCAGCTACTGCAAGGCATCTCATCTCCCATGACTTGCTTTCTTCCCATGATGGTCCTTGCCTTTGTACCAATATCGTAGTTGTTGTTTACCACATTGAGGAAATGTAAGATCTGCCCAACAAACTATACATGTCCGGCCCACCTCTTGATGTTCCAAATAATTCACATGGTGAGTTCATTGTCAATGTGAAACGACCTAAAAATCTCCCCCATCAGATGATCATGGCTATCCACTTGGGCCACCACTAAATTGTCAGCCATTTCTGGCCACTGTTTATTTTCATTTGAGTGGATTGTCTTATCTGATATGGGATGTTTAAGGGCATTCCCCAGCCTATGATTTGGGCACACCGGATCAATTGCTAAGAATGAAAGTTGGGGGCCAACCTCTACCATCTCATATCAATAGATACACTCTAGAATGCATTTGGAAACCATGTCAGGATAATTTCACCAATTTTTCATCATTTATTTCCTTTTTCACAACAATCTAAGAAATGGATGGTGCTGTCACCAACAGGTTAAAAGTAGAGTTATTTCTGTTTTTGTTTTTGGGTTCAGTCACTTTCTCGGGTTGTAATAGGGAAGATAGCACGGGGAGTTGTGTTCATTTGACACCTGGACAGTCGCACACAAAATTATTGCTAATGGCGGGTTCTTCTTCTTTGCAGATGCTTTCAGACAATCGAACAAGCTATAGTTGTTCATCAGCCAAGCAAAATTCATACCCAAATCTTGCATTATGACTTTGTATTATTTGTGGAACCTAATGTTGTGTAATAGTTTGATTGAGTTTGTTTTGAAAACTTTCAATAGTAAACAAGTGAGATTGATTGAGTTGTTAACTATTTTGTTGGTATTATGGCTTTCATGATTGATTGTTTCATGAGTGGATTGAATGAATGGATTAGTAGTTTAAATAAATATTTTAAAAAATAAACATTTTTAGTCTCAATTTGTAACAGAGGCTTGGATTTAGCCTCAGTTGTTGAGAACCAAGGCTGAAATTCCCGTGGCTAAAGGTTTTAGCCTCGGTTGTTGAGAACCGAGGTTAAAAATAGATTTAGCTTCAATTGGAGGCAACCGAGGCTAAAATTTGGATTTAGTCTCAGTTGCAAACAATGGAGGCTAAAATTTTGATTTAGCCTCATTTCGAAAATACCGAAGCTAAAAAGGTTTTTAGCCTCACTTGAAGAACCGAGGCTATAAGCCATTTTAGCCTCAGTTGCTAAAACTGAGGCTAAAGCCTTTAGCCACGGGGGTATCAACCTCGGTTTGGATAAATGAGGCAAAACTGAGGCTAAAGGCTTTAGCCTCAGTTTTTAACCTTTTTAGCCACAGTTTTGAAGTGAGGCTAAAGCCCCCTTTTCTTGTAGTGGTTATGCTTTTCATGGATGTCTTTGAAGACTTGCTTATATATATATATAGTTTTTAACCTTTTTAGCCACAGTTTTGAAGTGAGGCTAAAGCCCCCTTTTCTTGTAGTGGTTATGCTTTTCATGGATGTCTTTGAAGACTTGCTTATATATATATATATATATATATATATATATATATATATATATATATATATATATATATATATATATATAATATTGCTGTTGAAAAATTTGAATAAAAGGATAAAATTCGCATAGATGTGAAATGAAAGAAACTTCCATGGCAAGGAGGACGTGAGTTGATGCAAAGCTGTGGGAAATGAGCCGGTTCGCCTGGTCCAGTCCGGGCTTTTGGACACCTCTTATTTTTGCACTCCAGCCATTGCTTGTTAGTATAGTTCACCTGCCCATCTCGTTGAAACTATTATGGATTGGCCACTGCATGAAAAATCATAACTATCATAATATGCACCCAATTTAACCACCTTGTTCATCCATTTGATAAATTATTTTAGGGCATGAGCCCAAGGAGGCAGATCTAATGCTAAGTAGAGCACACTGCAAGAATCAGTGGTGATAATAATAGACCCCATAACAAACCCACGTCCGTATGTTAGCCACTAATGCAATCTTGTAGGGTGAGCCAAAATACATAATCCTAAGACCATGAAGTCCCATTACTAATTTGAACCGTTCCAAATATGATGAGCCTTATGAACTCGGGATGAAATTCTTCAATTTCCTATCCTCGAAATTTTAACTATTCAATGTAAATTTGATAATTGTATCATTTTCCTCTGTTGTACTTCTTGTTACATTCGTTCTTTCATCATCATTCACTAAATCTATCTGCCACTCTTGATTTCTCTTCACGACATCAAGGATCAAAGTCCATGAGCTCCGGACCAAGTCCAAGACTGACCTTCTCAACTAGCTCAAGGAGCTAAAGGCTGAGCTGGCATTGTTGCGAGTGGCCAAGGTTACTGGGGGTGCTCCCAACAAACTTTCCAAGATGTGGGTTTTATGTTCCCTTATTTTAAACTGGTCACGGAGATCTGAATTCTTTAATTTTCTTTAGATTTTGCTAATGTGCATCTTACACTTTTTTTTTCTTTTCTTTTTTTCCATTTTATTACTATTGCTGTTATATAGGAATTGTTGTTTGGGTTATAGTCCCACTTGGGCCATTTCCTCATTGAATTGAGTTGTTACCAATTTTATGAATAGGACTCTTATTAAACAATCGTGTGAATTATTTTTTGAACGACTATCAGGTGCAATATTTATTTATTTATTTATTTTTTAAATAAATAAATAATTTGATGATATATATATATTTTTTATTTACAGATATTTTAGCGACGGACCATATCCGTCACTAATTTCTGAACGTTGAATCTCAAGTGGATTTGAGGTCCGTCGCTCACTCATATTAGCGACGGACCTTAACCGTCGCTAATATTTTTAATGCTAACTAATTTTCTGAATTTTAGCGATGGATTTTTATTTATTTATTGTGATGGACCTTATCCATCGCAGATTTGATGATGGATTTTATCCGTCGCAAATAAAAAGAACCTAGTAAACAGCGACAGACCAAAACCGTCGTTAATTTGGTTTTACGATGGATTTGGTCTGTCGCAAATTCACAATTTTGGCATAGTGTCTCAAGGCAAGAGCCCATGCAAAATGGTGCACAAAGCCTTCCTTTAGGACAAGGATGTATACAAAGTGGTGCACAAAGCCATCCTTCAAGACGTGGATGCATACAATGTGGCGCAAAAGCTTGGTCTTTAGACAAGGGGCCATACAAAGTGGGACACAAAGCTTGGTCTTTAGACAAGGGACTAGCGCACAACCTCACATATTCTTTCTCCACTTAAGATGCACACAACCTCTATTCTTTCTCCACTTAAAATGCGCACAAGCTTGGAGCACACAACCCCTATTCTCTCTCCACTCAAAATGCGGACAAGCTTGGAATGCACAACCTGAGTGCTCTGGATGCACAATAACCTCCCCAACTTCTCTTTCCTCTCAAATGAGGAGAGGGGAGAGGTATTTATATACCTCTCACACGTGTGAGAGGGCTATTTGCGCACAACCTCTCCTCCATATAAAGTGGCGCACAACCACTTTTCCTTGAATTGTGGTGCACGTCCCTTTCTCTCTTAAGACAAAGCACACTTCCTCTCCTTTAAAAGTGGTGCACATCCCTTTCTAAGACAAGAACCACACTTCCTCTCCTTCAAAAGTGGTACACATCCCTTTCTAAGATAGGAACCACACTTCCTCTCCTTCAAAAGTGTCACACAAGCCTTTCTTTCTCCAGAAAACCTTCCTTAATGCAAGGTGATGCACTTTCTCTTACTCGGGTGGTAGACTCCATGGAGTTTCAACACTGGGTCAAGGGTTCGAGTACCCATGGTGGTGAAATCCCACGGTGTGTGTGTGTGTGGCATGAGTGTGTGGGGGTGTGTAAAAAAAAAAGAAGAAAAGGTGACGCACATCTCCTCTCCATATAAAGTGGGGCACAACCACTTTCTCTATATAAAGTGGTGCACAACCACTTCCCTTCAGACAACTTCCAACGATCCTTCATTTAGACAAGGGGCGCACAATCCTCCTTTATAAGTGGCGCAAATCACTTCCCTTCAAACAAGGGCCACACAAGCCTCGTTTATAAGCGGCGCATAACTCCTCATATAAAATAGCGCACGACACTCCATAGAAAGTGACGCACAACCAAACTTCTAACATAGTGGGCGCATAACCTATCCTCCAATAGGGTGGCACACAACAGAGATTCTTCAGGATTTTATGTAGGAATCTCTTTACTCTGGGTGTATAGCACTGGGAAGGATCTGCACAAATGGAATTTCCCTATTAATGCAACGGGCATGCAATGAGATTTCCAGAGATAGAAAGATAAAATATTTTTGTACCCAAGCAGTTTGGATAGTCCAGATGGCTAGTGTAGGTGGGCCACTGATCAAAGAAACGGATGTCCGTCTGTCCACTGTCAAAAACCAAAGAGAGAGAGAGAGAGAGAAATTCTCTTTTTAGAGAGATTTCTAGTCAGCCCGTGTTGACCGGGCTGCATGCACCCATGCACAGCGAGTGCACGTTCCTCCTGTGCCCTCACACTTCGAGGTGGGGTCCACCATGATGCTTACGTGAGATCCACACCTACCATTCCCTTTAGAGGTCCCAATAAGGGCCTCTGACCAAAGATCAATCATATTCAAAGCTTAGGTGGGCCATACAAATTGATTTCTAGTCCTAACAGTGGTTTTTCGTTAATCTAATGGTCAGATGATTCTAAATCTGAATGTCAGCGGTTAAAAGGGGTCTTAGGGACCACTCAGTTGGGAATCAGTGGTTGAATTAGGGATTAGATGCCCTAATATGTGTTTAGAGTGTTGTATATTACTATTACAATATTATTACTATCATATATATATATATATATATATATATATATATATATATATATATATATATATATTTGTCATGTTGTGGGACACTTAAGCAAGGATTGGGCATATCTAAACCACAGGTGGGCCTCACTACATGACTCCTGGGTCCTATTTGGGGGTTTCCATTAATTTGATGGTTAGATCATCTTTAAATCTGATCTCCAAGGCTCATATAGGATCCTAGTCCATTTTAAAGGGAGTTTAACGGTCAGATTGACTCACCGCCAATGATCAACAGTCCAAAAAGAACTCCAACCTAGTCTAGGTGCACATGATCAGTTAGTGTTACCATCAAATAGTTAGATTCACATGATCTAACGCTTAATCATTGAACAAGATGTCATAGACTTGATGAACTGTGGATATGGCGAGTTGGGTCCAAATGTTAAGATGATTTGTGGTTAAGGCCTTCCGTGGTCCATATTGAATGGTTTCAATGGTTTAGAGGGCTACCTAATTGCAACCTAAAAGTTGATTTCATAACCCATTAGTTGAATTAGGGGAAATAAAGTGTTAGATTGATCAACAGAACATTATGGACCTAATGAATGATCGATCTCGTGATTCAAACTTCTAAATCTAATGTAGAGGTTCATCTAGAGATTAAATTGATTGGATGACTAGAACTATAGAGGAAAAGTGTCATTGATGGTTAGATTGATTTATGGTGGAATTTATAGGGTGGTCTTGAGGTAGATCGCATGAATGGTCTTATTTCATGGTTACGACAAAGATTACTCCCAATGGATGGATCTTGTGGCTGATTAAATGAGTTGCCTAATTCATGGTTGGATTGAAAGGTTATACTCATTAGTTTGGGATAAAGAGATTTGAGGTTTGATTTATACTTGAGATCAAATGAATGTGACACCGCCAACCTCAACTGTCTACTTAGATCATGGGTCGATTGGATGATCGTTTGTGATGCAATCCTACTACAAACAATTGAGGGTCAGTTTAAGGTGGATTGACTTTAGACCTTATACTTTCGTCATAGGTTGTTCTAGCCTAAATTCAAACAGTCACGATGATCAAAAGTTCTAAATCTAAGATGGTCGGTCATATTTTTCTGTTGATGAGATTATAATCCTAGAAGTCCCTCTAATGATATGATGGCCCTTCTCAAACGACAATGGATGAATAGCTTGGTATACAGACGAGGATTGTTTTCAACCATTGGATTTAGGCCAGAATGAACGTGAATGTTCACTTAAGATATGCTTGTATTTACATTAAATTAGATTACATGGTAACACTCGAGTACTGGAAAGTACGGGGTGTTACAAACTACCCCTCTCAAAGAGAATTTCGCCCTCGAAATTCAACACTTCGACTAGGAGTGTGGACAACAATCTACCTTATGGTGCCTGTATGCATCCGTTAGTTTTTCGCACTAAGGTCATTTCTATGTGCAAGTGCTCATGACTTACTACTAGAACAAGGGTCATTACAATCTACCCCCCCTAAAGAAGGTTTTACCATTAGGATTTGATAATGCTCATCCTGGTCAGGAGAATTATCCTAGTGGCATGTCGTATTCTCGATATGTCTTAAGTGTGTTGGCATCACCTAGTCTTTGATAAATTATATCTAGGTCTCGCACAACTCTTGTATCTTTTACCTAGTGGATCGATTGTTAGAAGCCCTTTCAAGATCTACAAAACTAGGGGTTTGGTTTAACATCTAACAACATCACGACATCTTATGGTGTTTACTAGGATTACAACTTAGTTTAGGTGACAACTAAGAATTTTTATCTTCCTCTTTATTTTCTTTGACTATTAATGATAGTTCCTAGCTATCTAAAGGATATTACCAATTTCTATTTTTCAGTATTCAGGCTATCACAAATTGATGGTCGTTGTAGGTTTGAGCTCGATACATCGATCCTTTGCCTATGTATAGCAAAAGATTTTGGTATCAATTCATAATCCTATTAAATTTCAATCCTTTTTTTGATTAGGACATTGAGATCATTGAGATTTGTTAGGACCTAGAATTTAAGTCAAATCGAGTAAGCTTCTCTTAAACATGGTTCCATCAGTCCGTGATCCTGATTGTTCAAGACTTTTGGGAAATATCATGTTATCTTCTATTTTCATAATAGGTAAATTTACATGGCCCATTACACTTTCACTGTGCACTCTGATCATTTAAGCGCAATGCAAAAACTTCAGGACCAGGATTTCCTACATGAAATCTGAGTTTAAAAGTTGACAAGTTTGTCTAAAATTCCAAATCTAGCTTTGACATGCTAAGCCTATGATTGAAAATTTACCTAAAATTATATAACTTTACCTCTACTTAATTTTATGTGGTAGGGTTTGTGGGAAATAACATTTCTAAGGGGATGTATTAGGAATTTAAACTATAATTCCTAGTATTGTTCTTTGAGTTTAGAGAGCATTCATGTTTTCGATCAAATGTACAATATGGTTGTTAAGGAAATTCCTACAAGTCTAAGTTCGATCCATTTGCTGATTATTACAATAATGTAATCCTTAACTATGAAATTTTAGGAAGGTTCATATCCTAAGTTTCTATAAGATTTTCATTTAGAAGTCAAGTATAAGGAACACCCTTATATAGCCTTATGTACATCTTAATGGGTATTCGTTCTCCTATGGTACACCTTTAATTTCTAAGTTCGAACAACTATTTTGGTAGTTTTTAAGGGAATCAAATTTTTTGTTCTATGTTCAAATGACCAAACCTAAAATTTTCAAGGGGCTTATGTTTGGTTTATAAGTTCTAGAATTATCCAAACAACTCTCTAAGGAACCTAAAATATTGGGTATCTATATTTCCATTTCTCCTTAATTATAAGGGAAATTTACCTAATTTCAAATGGCTATCCAAATCCTTTCCAAGGGATTTCTACACAAGTTTAAAGTCCAAGGGTCTAACTTAA
Source organism: Magnolia kwangsiensis (assembly GCA_037074715.1). Taxonomy (NCBI): domain Eukaryota; kingdom Viridiplantae; phylum Streptophyta; class Magnoliopsida; order Magnoliales; family Magnoliaceae; genus Magnolia; species Magnolia kwangsiensis. The sequence goes on along the minus strand of CM073577.1, from coordinate 100,759,028 downwards.
AATTTTCAAGGGAGTCTAAAGTTTGAAATTTTTATGTTTTCAATTTTCTCTTATTCTAAAGGAATTTCACCCAAGTTCAAATGACTAAACCTAAGATGTTCAAAGAGGCCTAAGTTTATTTCTACGTTCTTCGGTCATCCAAACAAATTTCAAAGGGACCTAAAATTTTGAGTTCCTATATTCTTAATCTCTCCTAGCTACAAAGGGAAACTCACATAAGTTCAAACCTCTAATTTCACACACTATAATTGGAGACATTTAAAGTTTGTATAAGATCATTTTTCGAAGGCCTGGTTTGTCCAAACTATGCTCTAATACCAACTATAATGTCCCAAGTTTTTTGGACCCGAGTATATGACTCATTTCTAAAAAACTGAGTGTTAACCTTCAGAAAGTCAAATTCAGGTGTTTGTGTGTGTGTGTGTGTCATGCTCTAAACTCAAAAATTGGGCTCACAAAATTTTCGTTCACCAAATCCGGTGCTGACAGCCTCCGTAGTACCCCATTCTTTGCTCCTAGCGTCCACACACCAGGTTCTAATCCTGGGATCCTGTAAGGAGGATTTTTCAACTTACATTTATCTCGTAAGAAGCATAACCACAAGTTTACCCAAATTATAAAGGCAACATCATCATCACATATCCACTAATATGAACAGTTGAATATAGTGTAGAAAGGGAAATACATATATCGATAATCAAGCTCCAAAAGATAGCTACGCGCTCCAAGCTCAATGCTTCTGCGACCTAACGCCACCTACATGCATCTATCATGCATATTCTTATAGAAAGCTTAGAGGGTAGTGAACGTGTGTGCACAAGTTAAATGTAAGTATACGATATCAGATCAATATGGGAACATGCTTGTAAGTCTGTAAATACCATCAGCCTTATTCAGGCTATGTAATGAAAAAGTATAATAAGCCAATATCATATACTTAGAAAGCGATGTAGATCACCTATGTAATGCGGAGACATAGTAAGTTAAATATCACATACTGAAGAAGCAATGCAACATGTAAATCCTGACGAGTCCACAAATACCGTCTACCTCATCTAGGTTATATAATACAAAAGCATAGTAAACTAAATGTTATGTGCTGAGGTTGTAATGTAATATGTGGTGCGAATGAAATGACTAAGCTGGAGTGTGAAGCCGGGATGATAGTACGTGGTATCGCAGGCTATGGGGTCCATCACAAGTGACTTCTATCTAAATTTGGATAGTCAAACTCAATATGGTAAACTCCTAATCTCAAGTTAATCGCAGGCCCCAATCGAAATCCTGACCATTAAGAAGGTACATGATAATTATTGCACACCACCAGCCCGAGTGGATAGTGAATGAATGAATGAATAAATATGTAACTCCTGTTCAATAAGTCTACATATCAGTACTGTACATCTTTCGGATCATCACCGGGGTCTAGTATACTCCAAACTGACTATCACTTCCCTAACCGTATACCTAGCGAGTGGAAGAGACCACACTATCCGTCTGCCAGAAGTATACCAATGCTTATCCAACTCATCGATAGTGAACCCATTTAGGAGCTGAAAAACTCAACCTAGCTTACAACCCCCTCACTCGGGTGGATAAGGCCACACCCCCTTCCAACCGACCAAGACACAATGGGAGACCCGACCTACTGGTATTTGACACTCGGGCGCTCATATAAATCCACTTGGTATAGACGTTGAAGCTTCTCCTGGCCATGGAGGTTTAGGGACTTTCACCTATGGACATCCAACGTGCCCAGATGCTCGAACTAAATATTTTTAGTGTCCCATCTGGCCATCCACGACATGCCTGTGGAGGCCATGGCCTTAATGTTAATAGGGCGTATGGTGGTCATATCACAAAATGTGAGATGCATGAGTCATACCATCTAGTCATGCATCAAACCTGCATGTACAGCGTGCTCATGTGGGGTAACTCCGTTTTACAAGGAGTCCCATGACAACCTGTCCAATGGTATATGTAATGGTCAACCACATCTCATATCACGCATGCAAATGATGTGTATAGGCATATATCATGATGTTATGTTATAATTTACTCGTAATTGACATCGATAATTGGCCTAACGAGGCCTAAGGGAAGGTCACAATGTGAAAATTTAACCATCATTTTCCATCAATGTAGACATTCAACCAACATTGCTCCCAAGGAGTGGCCCTCATAGGGTCAAACATATAGTTGGCCCATAGTTTCACATAAGGGCCTCATGTACAGCATAATGGCCGCATACAATCTCAATGGGCCTCATACAATCATAATGGGCCTTATACAATCACGATGGGCCTTACATAAGGGTCTCATACATCATAATAGGCCACACCACATGGGCCTAATACACATCACATGGGCCTGTATACATCACAATGGTTCGTATCATAGTGGGACACCTACATCACAATGGGCCGCATCATGGTGGGCCATATACAATCTCAATGGGCCACATCCCATATATTTTAAATATATCATAATGGGCCCCATTACTCAGGCCTAATATACATCATAATGGGCCCCATTACTCAGGCCTAATATACATCATAATGGGCCCCATTACTCGGGCCTAATATACATCACAATGGGCCGCATTACATGAGCTTTATATATAATACATCGGGCCTCATCATTTGAGCCTTATATGTATCATATGGGTCATAATTACTTCACATTGGGCCTCATTCATAGGCCACACAAATATCATATTGGGCCTAATTAGGCACCCCACTATTTAGTAAAATGGAATGAGAACATGCATAACATATACATTGAGGTGGGCCTTACGGGTCAGCCCTTGTAGTCTAGAAAAATAGATGGGTGGTGTCCTTATAATACAAATATCAAGGTGGAGTCCCACAAATTTGGATGATGTAGATAAAATGCATCACGGCGGGGTCCACATCTGTTAGGCGGCATGGATAAAATACATCACAGTGGACCTACTGCCACTAGACTGCATGGATGAAACACATCGGGTGGACCCCATTGCCACTGGTTGGTGTAGATAGAATACATACATTATGGTGGGGTCCACATCTAGAAAATGGATGAACGGCATGATTGGAACACATACAACATGGTGGGCCCACGTCCAGGAAATGGACGGACAGTGGATATAGAATACATACATTTAAGTGGGTCCCATGGACGGTGTGTATACAACACATACAATAGGGTAGGCCCCACCGCTGCTAGATGATGTGATGTGGCAAGTGGATCTCATAGATGGATAGTGAGGATAAAACACTTACATCATAGCAAGCCTGTCAGACGAATGGCACAGATAAAATATTCACATCATGTAGGTCCCACGCCCATCAAATGGATGGACAACGATGATAGAACTCATACATCGAGGTGGATCCACGTCCAAGAAGGGATGGATGGCTGGGATATAAAAATGTGTGTTGCATGGGTCCCACCATCCTTATCTGGACTGTGGACTGCATGGATGAACACATGCATCAAGATAGGGCCCACCATCCAGATCTGGTGGGCCATGTCAAAATGGATGGGCGATGGGATATAAAACACATGTGTCAATGGTGGGCCTGACATGCTAGAGTCAGCACGGATGGCATTGATGAAACACTTACATCGCGGTGTGTACCACCATCTAGCTGCCGGACAGTGGATACAACACATATTAAAGTAATCCCCCACACAAATGGACGGTCTGGATTTAACATATACCACATGATGGGGCCCATGACACTTGCTGACGTCAATACATTAGCTATATAGCTGTTATAGGTACACTGGCCAATCTGCTTTAAAGGTAGGTGAGTTCCACGTGGGGCCCAAAATAATATTTTATTATAATATTATATTATATTAAATATACATCTCACATTGTCCAGGAGGCTGGATGGTGTGGATCAACCACACATCAAGGTGGTTCACGGAACTTGATGACGTTGCTACATCAGGCGAGTCCCACCGTCCAGACAGTGGATGGTGAGGATGAAACATATATATCAGGTGGGTCCCACACGTGTGGCCCACCTGCATAATATCAAGGTGATATTTGTATTTTCTCATCGTCCAAGCCCGCTGGATGGCCTCGATAAAACATATATCAGGGTGGGCGACCTTGCAACTGTTGGACGGTGTTGAGCAGCATTCCATGGATGGTCTAGCTAATCACTGACCATATGATGGACGGTTTGGAATCATACATACATGTGGGGTCCAATAAGGTGGACAACAGGTGGATAACAAGGTAGTTGCCACTGATGGATGGTGTGGATTTACTCCATTCTCCAAGGTGGGCTGCAATAGAAAAAAAACTAGAGAGAGGAATTGAGAGACGTGTGAAGGGGAGGGACCCCGCCACTATGGGCCCTCCCTACACTCAATACAAAGCATACATCAAGTGTGTCTCAATATAAGTGGGCCCACAAATAGAAATCAATGGAAGAAATTTCAAGATCACCTACCGATTGCTAATCTTCTGAGCTCCTTGGAATGTTAAGCTCCTCGGCTTCGATTTTAATGGAGGATGATGAAGATTAAAGAGCTAGGATGAAAGATTTGGGAGTAGGAAGTGGGCCACATACTTAGCTCTCCTTGGAGCTTCCCTTTGGTTGCTTTGGAAAAATGGTGGAGAAAATGAGAGAGAGAGGAGATGTAAGGAGAGAGGGATGAGTGTGTGTAAGGAAGGGATGGGTGAGAGTTAACTTTGGAAATAGGAGAGGTATGGGTTGTCATGCATTGTTAGTAAGAGAAGGATAAGTTGTACTTGATTAATTGATGAGATGGGTTATAGAGATTCTCTTACGATTTGCAACGCGCAGCGTTTCTTCAAAATAGATGCGGGCCCACAACTCCTGGCCTGGGTATCTCACCAGTGTGCAAGACACGGTGTTGGAACTGTGGCGACATTACGGTTATAAGGGTACAAGTCTCAGGTTAAGTCGACTCAGATCTATGGGATACGACTAAGGGTCGCGTACAAATATCGATTACTGATCGTGGGTCACCGAAATTCGACAAGAAGGACCGCAGGACTCTATGGAATGGTACGGTTTAGGATACGGGTCTTACATTTCCTTTTAGAGTTAGCACTCTAGCGAAAGATGGACAAAGCAAACATAAGGAAAATCTTATATTTTCATTCAAAGAATATACGGGCAGTTACCCATAATGACTTATATAAACCAATGTCTCATATAATGGTAATTACAAAAATTACATAATTTACATAAGGAAAATAATAAAAGCATGTAATCCTGAGCCGCAAGATCGCGCAGCTTCTCTTGACAAATACAACCATGCATTTCTGGTGATTGTACCCTGCTCCTCATCAAGTCTAAATATGCATATCATCTAGGCCACTTGCTCTACCTGTACAGTTATATATTTGATGGATGAGTGGTCAACTTAATGTGAATTCCCCTCAAGATTACACACCGCCACCTTAAACAACTATAACATGAAAATAACAAGGCATACAAAACATAACAAAATGTAATTTTATTATATGCATGGATGCGTGAATGCATCATCGAGCTGGGGATGCTTGTCACGCCCCAAACTCGAAAACTGGGCTCACAAAATTGCCGATCGCCGAATCCGGCGCCGACAGCCTCCATAGAACCCCGTTATCGGATCCTAGCTCCCATTCGCCAGGTTTCGATCCTGGGATGCTACGAGGAGGATTTTAAATATCAGTTTGATTCATAATAAGCATAACCAAAGGCATAACCCACAAACAACAACCAAGAACTCCATTACATTTCCACTATGATAAAAAACTTTACAAGTACAATGAGCAAAAGAAAAATACAATGGTAAAGAACCAAAAATTTCAAATGCTCTGCAACGTGCTCCTGCCTCAACGCTGCTGCGATCCAACGTCACCTGCACGCAACGGTCGTGCATAAGCTTACAGAAAGCTTAGAGGGTGGTGAAAGTGTGTGCGCAAGGTAGTAATATGAACATGTAATGTGAGAGTAATGCGGAATATGCAGATGGAACCATAATATCATGAGCCGTACCAAGGCTTATGCGATGCAAGACATGAATGGTATCGGCCATCCCAAGGCCATGCAATGTATAATGCAACTCAAGCATACAGATCCTCATCTATGTCCACACATCAATACAACTTAAATATGGAATATCACCGAGGTCTAGTGCACTCTAAACCAGATTGCTGCCACATCGCGCGCAATAAGGTAAGTGGAAGAGACCACACTATCCGTCTGCCAATATCAGGCGCGACTCGTCGATAGCGGACCCATTCCTCGAGCTGGTCAAACTCAGCCTAGCATTGCCCCCTACTCTCGGGCGGGTAAGGCCGTACCCCCTTCCAACCAACCACGACACAGTGGAGAGCGTAACCGTCTGGTAATCGGCACTCAACGCTCATCTACCCACTCAGTCTAGACGTTGGAGCAACCTCTTGGTACCATAAGGGTTTAGGGACTTTCACCCAGGGATATCTATAGTACCCCATGTAAAACAAGATTTTCGGTATCCAATCCTGCCAACCACGATCTGTCTGTGGAGGCTACGGCCCCGATGTCGCTAGGGCATACAATAACTATGGCACACAAATGCGAAATACATGAATCACGCTATCCAGTCATGCAACCAATCCTGCACATACCGTGCGCTCATGTAGGGCAGTACCGCCTAACCGGGAGCCCATAAACAACCTGCCCGAAGGCATATGCTATGATCAGTCAATCCTCATATCAAGCATACATATGATGCGTATGATCATGGGTCATGAAACTATACTAAACATGTTATAATAAAATGAATTATCTTACAACGCAGATGGGCCGGGACGTCTATACACGATAAGTACGGCCCAGTAATGGGCCCTAAGGAGAGTTGTAATGTGGACATCCAACCAACATTACACTCACAATGTGGACGTCAAACCAACATTGCTCCCAAGGCACGATCTTTGTAAACATCAATACTTAGTCTGTAATGGATTTACACATTGCAATGGACCGTAGGTTGTCCCCATTGGACCTTACATATATATCAAATGGGCCATATCCTATGGGCCTTTTATTCATCAGATGGGCCACATAAATGGGCCACACCAATGGGTCTTATGTGCATTGCAATGGGTCAAAACCCGTGGGCCTAGGATTACATCAAATGAGCTTAGTCTTATGAGTCTAGTATGTGACCCATGGGTCACACCAATTGGGTCTTACATGTAGATCAAGTGGGCCTCAACCCATAGACCTAACGTGAATTCAATGGGCCTAAACCTCTAGGCCTTGCATATATCAAATGGGTCCAATTTCATGGGCCTCGAAGTACATCAATTGGGCCTAGTCCGATGGACTTGCAACACATCAAATGGGCCTAAGCCCATAAGCCTTATATGAATCAAATGGGCCTAACCCATAGGCTCTTTTATGAATTAAATGGGTCTGGACCCAAGGGCCTTGGAATATATCAAATGGTCCAATCTCACGGGCCGTACATCCACATCAAAGTGGACCCCAATAAGTGTCACAAATACATTAAGATGAGCCACAAATCATGCTAAGATGGGGTCCACTTGGACCGTGGATCTGGCTCATACTTTGGCTAATTCCATAGAATGATCTGCTTAAAATGGATGGGCAGATTGGATGCAGCATCTGCATCACGGATGGAGCCCACGTGAAGGCCCACCATTGTGAATGTTGTGTACATATATAGTATATAAACCATGTATATAAATATATATACAATATTTTATATATATACTATATAATATAAGTATGTATGCATATGTATGTATGCACACACACGCATGCATACCCATACCACACACACAACACACACACACTCTGCACACACGCTACACGCACGCTGTGCTGGCGTGCATAGCAAAACAACAGCAAGGGGGGGCGCCATCGTCCACTGGATGGTGGACTTTAAGATACACATCATTGTGGGTCCCATGTGGGGCCCACCCTGTAACATTTATTCGGCATCCAAGCCGTTCACAAGGTCACTCTGACCTGGATGAAGGGAAAACATAAATTTCAGCTTGATCCAAAACTTCTGTGGGCCCCAAAAATTTTTCAATGGTAGAATATATAAGTCCACTATTTCAAGTGGTGTGGGCCACTTGAGTGTTGGATCGGTCTCATTTTTGGAGGGGGGGCCACTTTAGGGGGTGGCGCACCTCATGAACGGGTTGGGGTTCAAATAAACATCATGGTGAGGCCCACACGCAGGGCCGTGGGCCCCCCTGCGTCCGTCCGCGACCTCACGTAGGCAGCGGCTGCTGCTTCAGACGGTGGCAGCAGCGCTGCCACCTTTTCTTCTCTTTTTTTTTTTTTTTTTGAAAAAAACTTTTATGTGGGGCCCACACATAGATAATCCACTCCGCTCAATAAATTTTAGGGCCCAAACATGCCGTGAAAATCCAAGGGTTGACATTTAATTGGCGTGTAGAAACGACTAAATGGGCTCTAAAAGCTTTAGAAGGGTAAAAGCATCATTTTCTCTGGTATGGCCCGCCTGATCATCGGGTTGAACTCATTCTTTGGCTCAACGCCTAAAATGTTATGGGAAAGAGGGTGGACGGCTTGGATTACACTCATACATCAAGGTGGGGCCTACACAAGGGGGACCACCCCAAAACTTCTCTTTTTCAGCCCCCTTTTTTTTTTTTTGGTTACAGGGACGTCCAGCGTCCCAGACGCTGGACGATGGACTTAGAAAATATTGTGGTGGGCCCTGATGAAGTGGGCCACCACTGATGTTTACCATGGATTCAACCTACAAGGTGGGCCCCACTTGAATAAAAATTTGAATGAGATAAATCTCAAGGTGGGGTCCATTCAAGTGGGCCACACAACCTCATCACATAAAATAGGATAAAATAAAATAAAAATAAAAAAAATAAAAGAGAGAGAGAGAGACATGGAGAGTGGGACACGGCTTGTGATGGAGGGAACCCGACAATATGGGCCCTCCCTTACAACGAATCATACATCAAGTGGGCCTTAAAGAATGTGGGACCATCGAAATTTAAAATCAACGGTGGGGATCCTTTCCCCACCAACATGGACGGTCTAGATGACCTTTGAAGAGAAAACAAACATCATGATGGGGTCCATGGAGAATGGCCCCATCATGGAATGATCATGATGATCCAAGTGGTCCATCGACCACATTTAAGGGTCCCAAGTGAGATCCACACCATGGATCGGTGGGCCTCACTTGGTCCACCATAAAAATAATAAAAACTACCCTATAGAGGCACCCACCGTCCGATCTTCTCGCTCCTAGGGGTTCCTTGGCACCTTGGCTTCAACTTCAATGGTTAAGATGAAGAATGGAGGGTTGAGATGGGAGATGATGGGTTAGGAAGGTGGGCCACTTGGAGCTTAAGAGCTCTTGCAAATTCCATACGTATGGAGCTCCCTTTGCTTGGAATTTTGCAAATGAGAAAGAGAGAGAGTGATGTAAAGGGAGAGAGAGAGAGAGTGATGGATGGATGGGTGAGTGATGGTTGTGTAAGAAAAGCTTGACTTTTAAGGCTTTTATGTAAGAGAGGTATGGGAGATGAAGACTTTTGTGGCTTTTTGTGTAAGAGAGGTATGGGATGTGAAGACTTTTGTGGTTGCTTGGGAAAATGGGTGAGAGTGATGTGTACTTGACATGTGATGGGTTGATGGGTGATTGATTGATGGGATTGATGTGATTGATGTGACACATCGTTGAGATTCCCTTGGGTTTCGCAACGCGCGGCGTTTTCTTGCACCGAACGTTGGCCCATAACTCTTGACCAGGGTATCGCCTCGGCTCGCGAGTCGCGGTATCGGAACCGCAACGACGGCGCGGTCGCTATGGTATTGGTCTCGGGTTGAGTCGACTCGAGTTGTCGGCATATGAATCAGGGTCGCGCGTCGATATCGATTAAGGGTCGAAAGTTGCCGGAATTCGACCGGTAAGACCGCGGAAGTGTACGGAAAGGTACGGACCAAGATACGGGTCTTACAACTCTCCCCTCCTTATAAAAATTTCTTCCTCGAAATTTACACAAGCATCGCAACTAAGCATTACTCATGAAGAAGAAGCGACATAACATCATCATATAGAATCAGGGACAGCGTACAAAATACAATACATGATCAACCATCAAAGAGATGAGGATATCGCTCTCGAATCTCAGCCTCACGCTCCCACGAAGCCTCCTCAACAGAATGGTGACCCCACTGCACCTTCACCAATGGAATGACCTTGGTTCTGAGAACCTGCTCCTTCCGATCAAGGATACGGACTGGCTGCTCAATGTAAGAAGCGTCCTCACGAACCTCCAACGGCTGCCAATCAATAACGGGAACTATGTCTGACCCACACTTCCTCAACATGGAGATGTGAAAAATGTCATGGACGCCAGACAACTGCGATGGCAAGGCAAGCCGATAGGCCACGGCGCCAACGCACCCAGTGATCTCGAAAGGTCCTATGAATCTCGGGGCAAGCTTGCCCTTCGCTCCAAATCGAACTACGCCCTTCATAGGAGAGACCTTGAGATACACATGGTCCCCTACGTCAAACTCCAAGGGATGACGCCGATGATCAGCAGAAGTCTTCTGTTGGCTCTGAGCTGTGCGCATCCTCTGCCTGATGATGTCAATAGCTTCTGAAGTCTCCTGCACAAGCTCGGGACCTAGGAGACGACGCTCTCCAACCTCGGTCCAACAACTCGGTGATCTGCATGGTCTGCCATATAGTGCCTCAAAAGGAGCCATGCCGATGGTCGCCTGATAGCTGTTATTGTATACAAACTCAGCCAATCGCAGATGCTCATCCCAGCTACCCCTGAAGTCAATCGCGCAGGCCCGAAGCATATCCTCAAGTATCTGATTGACCCTCTCGGTCTGGCCATCGGTCTGCGGATGGTACGCGGTGCTGAGCTGCAAATCAGTCCCCATCGCACGCTGGAAGCTCCCCCAAAACTTAGACGTGAACCTCGAGTCCCGGTCAGAAACGATCGAGACTGGAACGCCATGCAGTCTCACAATCTCCTCAATAAATAGTCTCGCAAGCCGGTCCATAGACCAAGTCGCACGCATCGCAAGGAAATGTGCCGACTTCGTCAGACGATCCACAACAACCCAAATGGCGTCATGACCGTGCTGAGTCTTCGGTAAACCCATAATGAAATCAGTCGACACGTGCTCCCACTTCCACATCGGGACGCTCAACGGCTGCAATAGACTAGGAGGTCTCTGATGATCGGCCTTGACACGCTGGCACGTGTCACACTCGGCCACAAAACTGGCGATCTGGCGCTTCATCCCCGCCCAAAAATACTGTCGCCTCATGTCACGGTACATCTTCGTCGAGCTCGGGTGGATAGAAAATCGCGATCGATGTGCCTCGGTCATAAGATCTCTGCGTAACTCTGGAATATCCGGGACACATAATCGGCCTCTGAAGCGAAGTCGACCATCTGTACCAATCTGCTAATCTTCCTGACCCTCTGATGCCGCCTCAGCCATATAACCCTGCAATGACTCATCAGCCTGTTGAGCCTCAATCACCCTAGCGACAAGAGAGGGTTGAATCGACAAGCTCGATAACTGTACAATGGAAGACTGTAGGCCGAACTCAAAATCATACGCTGCGATATCCTCAAGCATCCGCCACTCCTGAATCATCATATGCGCCACTAGGCCTCGTGGCTGACGGCTGAGGGCATCTGCCACCACGTTCGTCTTGCCCGGGTGGTACTGGAGATCAAAATCATAGTCTTTCAAGAGCTCCATCCAGCGCCTCTGTCTCATATTCAACTCAGACTGCGAGAAGAGGTACTTCAAGCTCTTGTGATCAGAGAAGAGCTCGAACCTAACTCCGTAAAGATAGTGCCTCCACACCTTCAGTGCGAAGACAACTGCAGCCAACTCTAAGTCGTGCGTAGGATAGTTCAGCTCATGGACCTTGAGCTGACGAGACGCAAAGGCCACTAGTCTCCCGTGCTGCATCAGGACAGCACCCAAACCGATATACGAAGCATCAGTGAACACAATAAAGCCGTCACTCCCAGAGGGAAGAGTGAGGACAGGAGCGGATGTCAGATGGTCCTTCAACTCCGTAAATGCTCGCTCGCAGGCGTCACTCCAAATAAACTCTTCAACCTTCCGAGTCAGCCTGGTCAGCTGGGCTGCAATACGATAGAAGCCCTCAATGAAACGCCGGTAATAGCCCGCCAAGCCAAGGAAACTACGGATCTCTGTCGCAGTCGTGGGCTGGCCCCACTGACGTACTGCCTCGACCTTCGAGGGGTCCACTGCGACACCCTCCCTCGTCACCACGTGACCGAGGAGCTTCACCTCCTCCTGCCAGAACTCGTACTTCTCCATCTTCGCATACAGCTGGTGTGCGCGGAGGGTCTGCAAGGTAATCTCCAAGTGCCGCTCATGCTCCTCACGGGTCCTCGAGTAGATTAGAATGTCGTCGATGAAGACTACAACAAACTGATCCAGATATGGGCGGAAGACCTCGTTCATCAGCTGCATGAAGACCGCGGGTGCATTGGTCAGTCCGAAGGACATGACTTGAAACTCAAAATGACCGTAACACGTCCTGAATGCTGTCTTCGGAATGTCCTCATCTCGGACCCGAATCTGATGATAACCGGAACGCAGGTCAATCTTCAAAAAGAACTGTGCACCCTGCAGCTGGTCGAACAAATCATCAATCCTAGGGAGCGGGTACTTGTTCTTGATCGTGACTTTGTTGAGCTCGCGATAGTCAATGCAGAGCCTCAACGAGCCATCCTTCTTCTTCACGAAGAGTACCGGTGCTCCCCACGGAGAACTGCTCGGACGGATAAAGCCCAACTCACGCAACTCATCCAACTGCTTCTGCAGTTCCCGTAACTCTAACGGTGCCATACGATACGGGGCCTTCGAAATAGGCGCGGTACCGGGCACGAGATCGATCTGAAACTCGGTGAGTCGGCGAGGCGGTAATCCCGGAATCTCCTGGAACACATCGGGAAAATTGCATACTATGGGTAAATGGTCGATGCAAACGGCAACAGGCTCCTCTATAGCGCATGACATCAAACAAGACAACCGCTCTCCTCTAGCCTCTGCAACGAACTGAAACTGTGGCACGCCGGGTATACAGAACGTGACGGTCCTCGTGACGCAGTCTAAAATGGCATAGTACTCGACGAGCCAATCCATGCCCAAGATGACGTCAAACTCTGACATCGGCAAAACAAACAAATCAGCGGGCAGGAAGGTATCCCCAACTAGAACGGGGCAAGACGAGCAAAATCGTCCCAACGCCGCAGTCCTCCCTAAGGGAGTCGATACTGATAGGCTCTCACCAGCAGACTCCAACGGTAAGCCAGCCGATCGACAGAAGCTCTCGGCCACAAAAGAATGCGATGCACCGGAATCAAACAACACTCGTGCAATGCATGCAGAAACTGGAAGTATACCCTCAACAACTCCTCCAAAAGACTGAGGGTCCTGCTGAGCTGTATAAAACCTAGCCTGAGCCGGCTGGGGAGGTGCCTGTCCCCTCTGAACGTGCTGCTGCTGCTGCTGGGGTCACTGAGGCAGTCGAAACTGCTGCCTCTGCTGCTATGGCCTCTAAGGCTGGTGATGATGCTGATGCTGCTGCTGAGGTGGCCTCAGTGGTGGAGGCTACTATCGCTGCTGCTGTGGGGGTCTCTGCTGCTGCGGTGGAGGTCTTTGCTGCTGTGAACCTCTCTGCTGCTGCTGGGGGCTGGGACACTCCCATGAACGGTGTCCCGTCGCACCGCACCTGAAGCAAGTGCCGGTGAACTGCCTCTGAGGTGGTGGTGGAGGTGCTGCTGGTGCTGATGGTACTCGGAAAGCTGGGCGACCTGTGCGCCTCTGCTGCTGTGGTCGTCGCTGATGGGAAGGACTGGAAGAAGCCTGCCTCTTCCGGTCTCTCTTCTGACCACGCTCAGACTGAGAACCGGCCCACTTAGTCTCGTAAATCTGAGCTCTCCTCACTACTGCCTGGAAAGTAGGGAGCTCATGTCCAATAACACGACCTCGAAGGCCGTAACGTAAGCCGTGCTCGAAACGGCGGGCCTTTCGCCCCTCGTCATCTACCATGTACGGTGCAAAACTCGATAGAGCTACAAAACGGGCCGCGTACTGTGCCACCGTCATGTCTCCCTGCACCAGAGTCTCGAACTCTAAAGCTCGCTGACGACGGATATGGTCGGGAAAGTACTGCTCCTCGAATCGGTCCACAAAGTCCTCCCATGTCCAGACATACTCAGGTCCAGCAACACGAGTAACAGAGGTTCACCAATGCTCAGCCTCACCCTGGAAGAGAAATACTGCAAGCCGGACACGCTGCTCGGTTGTACATGACATGGTATCGAAGATCTTCTCAACATCGGAGCGCCATCTCTCTGCTGAAGTCGGATCTGGCTCGCCCTGGAAACGTGGAGGATCAAGCCGTCTGAACTCACATAGTAAGGCGCTCGGGCACTCCTGCTCTGCCTGAGCTGGTGAAACAGCTGGACGTCTGCCCTGTCCCTGTAGTGCGGCTGTCACAGCCTGTAACATCTGCTGTAACTGAGAGGCACTAACGGTCATGGTCGGCTCCTAATCAGTCTCAGGTGGAGGAATGTCATCCTCATAGGAGGAAGCAGGGATCTCTGAGGGTGGAACGGGAGACGCAGAGGGTAAAGCTGGAGCCTCCGATGGTGAAGCAGAATCCTCAGGTGGTGGTGCAGGAGTCGATCGAGTAACTCTCACAGGCGCCATCTCCTACAGAAAAAAGTGAAGGCGCCAATCAACTTCAAAACTCTCGAAGGTACGCACGTTTAATGGTCTGTAACGGAAGGTCGCGAAGCTATCTGAACTTCGGGACTTAGCCATTCTTCACTCATAGCAGACATGTAATGTTGTTCTCGGTCATTCCCAAGTTATGCTCTGATACCAACTTCTGTCACGCCCCAAACTCAGAAACCGGGCTCACAAAATTCTCGATCGCCGAATTCGGCGCCGACAGCCTCCGTAGAACCCCGTTCTCGGATCCTAGCTCCCATTCGCCAGGTTTCGATCCTGGGATGCTACGAGGAGGATTTTAAATATCAGTTTGATTCGTAATAAGCATAACCAAAGGCATAAACAACAATCAAGAACTCCATTACATTTCCACTATGATCAAAAACTTTACAAGTACAATGAGCAAAAGGGAAATACAATGGTAAAGAACCAAAAATTCCAAACGCTCTGCAACGTGCTCCACCCTCTAAGCTTTCTGTAAGCTTATGCACGACCGTTGCGTGCAGGTGACGTTGGATCGCAGCAGCGTTGAGGCAGGAGCACGTTGCAGAGTGTTTGGAATTTTTAGTTCTTTACCATTATATTTCCCTTTTACTCATTGTACTTGTAAAGTTTTTGATCATAGTGGAAATGTAATGGAGTTCTTGGTTGTTGTTTGTGGGTTATGCCTTTGGTTATGCTTATTACGAATCAAACTGATATTTAAAATCCTCCTCGTAGCATCTCAGGATCGGAACCTGGCGAATGGGAGCTAGGATCCGAGAACGGGGTTCTACGGAGGCTGTCGGCGCCGGATTCGGCGATCGGGAATTTTGTGAGCCCGATTTTTGAGTTTGGGGCGTGACAATGCTCATCCAGTCAGTAGTTGGGCTCGTCACCCATGCAAAAAGACTAGTCATCAGCGAAGCACGTCACGTACCAAATAATGACCAATCCATCATACATCACGTGCGTAGATCAATAGTCAGTGGAAACGATACCCCAATAAACCTAAGGTCACATGCTACAACATTTAGAAATAGCCACCCATCATTGTCAATATATCATGTATGTATGATTAGCTAGGTTATTATTAGTCCAATTATAATCAGCCGGTTTAATAAAGCTCAAGGTTACTATGGGGGGCTCGTCACCCAGCATAAACCGACGACTCGGGCATAATGTCCCATTCCACCTTCCCCGGCCCATGAGTCTACAACCTTAGGGTGTTGATAAAACCCATCAGCATGTGGCCAATCAACTCACAATGTATGGCAAGCTACCATCGTATGTTGGGTGGGATTGAATGTTAAAAAAACTAAATATAAGGATTAAAATAAGTCGGTATGTATGCCTTAAATACAATTAAGTAATGATGATAAAAATCTCAAATGGTTCATCCCACCTGGTGGAATAACCCCATATATGGTAAATCTCATGAATTAAATTGCCACTAACATAACCTCCATGTTGAGGGTCTATTCTTAGCACAACCAATCTCGTTACGCCCTAAGTACGGATTCTCTTTCATAGATAGAGGTTTTCCCCTATTTGTTTAGAGAGATTTCAATTCTATATGTGTCTTACAAACAATTCATTATCATATCCGAGTGGCATAGAGATCAAGTATCAAACTAGGAGACCATCCTAATAAAGTAAAACTTAAGTACGAATGTAAATACAATTCAAGAACTATTAAACAAATATACCATATGCATTTGATATTCATGCTCAATTCTCAGACATACATCCAAGTAAGTTAATCATGTAATTAATCAAGCTTTAAAGCATCATTCATAATCAATATAAAAGTTATACTTAATCTAATTTAGAGATGGAAAGCCTAAGGGGAGAAGTCATCACCTCTGAGAGAGTGATTCCAGTTTCAGGGTGTTTAGAGTTTAGGAAGATCGAATCACCTATCATTCAAGTAAGATTAGGACTAATTAAGACTTAATTGATTCCTTGTGAAGGGAGGGAGAGATACTGTATCCCTGGATAGCTTATAGTTATTACTAACTTGGGAACTTAGTATTCTACATGGGATTAGAACCTGCATCATCCTACTCGCATTTAAGAGAAACTTAAATGCAAGGTTGGAAGTTGCCTAGCCCCAATTACTTGTTGGTTTGAATGATTCCAAGCTTGATCATGAACTCTATTAAGGGGATTTACAGAGCTGATCCGAGTTGGCTTGGCCAGGTTGTTGTCGAAGAGAAATAATGCAGTCAAGATTGAAACAAGTGAGACTTTCACTTGTGGAAGTTGTTTTTGGGTTCATTTGATAGAGCCAAGAAAACCAAGTTGGAACTAGGTCTGGCATTTGCTAAAT
Source organism: Magnolia kwangsiensis (assembly GCA_037074715.1). Taxonomy (NCBI): domain Eukaryota; kingdom Viridiplantae; phylum Streptophyta; class Magnoliopsida; order Magnoliales; family Magnoliaceae; genus Magnolia; species Magnolia kwangsiensis. The sequence continues at coordinate 100,741,934 of CM073577.1, read as the reverse complement.
CAATCCATAAGTCAATAATAAATAGGGGGCATGAACAACCCAGGGGCTGCAGCTGTGATCGTGATGACTCGCATGGTTGTGATTGTGATGAGTCGAGTCAAATCTGACAGCAACCCATGGGGGTTGTAGTGGTGATGCTCGAGTTGGGTTTTCATCTAAAAGAACCCGAATGTGGCAAGTTAGTCTTAGTTGAGCTAAGGCGGTGCAACATCATGTTTCTGGTTGCAGCTGTTGCTACGATGATTCGAGTGGAATTGAGTTATTAAGTTCAGCTAGGGACTCAAGTTGACTTCCACAGTTGAGGGCGAGTTAACTCGACCTGATACGGCAACTGCTATCCATTAGAAGCCCAGCCTCTCAGTGCAGCTAGCCAACAACTTGAGGCTTAAAACCTACACCTGAGTGAGCTGGGTTGCTGCTGAGTTACATTCCAACAAGTTACACCAACAACTAATGGGGCCTCGATGTGCCTCCACCTCCTCCTCTCTTGATACCCCTTCTCCCCTTTCTCTTCTGCTTTCTCTACTCAGGACTTTCACAAACATATGGACTTGACCCTGCCATGACCTAACTAAGTCGAGTTGGCGCAACGACTTGGTGCAGTCGCACCACTCGAAATCACTTCCTCTATTTGTCTTGTCTTCTTCTTCTTTTATCTTTTCTTCTTACTTCCCTCTTCTTCCTTTCTTTAGCATTGACCCACTGGGCCTGCAACCCAACCCAAACCAAACTTGATCGGGTTAGTGTAGTGCAGCACCCAGCAACTCGGTGTGGTGCAAGAGCTATATCCTCCCATCTCCTCTTCTTTCTTCTTCTTTCTTTCTTCTTCCTTATTCCTTCTTCTCCTCCATTCTTTTCTCCCTAACTATTCTCAGACATGGCCAGATACGTCAAAATCCCACTTGCAACTCGGCAGACTCGATGGAGAAGAAGATGAGCTTCAATGGTGGAACTGAACATGGGCCATCGTTCTTCTAACGACTATTGTGGGAGGTTTGAATGAGCTTTATGGAGCTCGTGAATGCTTAAATCCAAGCTCCACAGTTTCTTCTTTGGTGGTTTGAGCTTGAGAAGATGGAGGCCTATTATCTCAGGCCCTTGCAAGTGATGGGAGGCACTTACTCTCCCCTCTTATTGCAACCCTAACTTCCTGGCAGCCCTTAGATGGACAACGAGTGGCCAGGATTTGATCCTACCATCCGATCTCTAGAAACAGCTAACCAAAATAGTGGTTTTGCATCAGTTTCTACTGATAACCCTAACCCACGTGAGCAGGAATGGATGGTTGAGATAGGCCTGAATGGAGGACTAAGATTGGAGGATTTCTCCCCACGGGGATCGCCAAGTTGGTAGTGAAAGCAGTTTCCATTTTTAAAAATTTTGTGCCTGTAGGCTCTACTTGCATCAATAATCGTGTGTCCACACGTACTGGAAAACCTGTTGTAGCAGTCGGGTTTTGGTCGAGCCCACTGCCTGAATTAGATGGATGGTTTTTGTTTCGACAAGAAACAAATGCATTCGATTTGTGGGAATTCATTCAATGATAACAAAGAAAAAAATGAGAGGAAAATGATCACAAGGCATTCTATTCATTCTGAGTTCATTTACATTCTCGCATTTCCCTTGATTCTGAAAACAGAGTACAATTAATCAACACAATGAATGAAATAGAAGGCAATTTAATTACAATTTTACTAGCATTTTGATGCTTTTGACATTCATCACAAAGGCAAATGGGTTATACGGACTTTGAAGCCCTTGATTTGGTTGTGCAATAGGCATTGATCATCCTTCCACTCATCCTTTCAGTCGTACAGATAGACTCTTGTTTCTCCTAGAGCTCTCTCTCTATACTTCACATTTCCATTACTTTTCTTTTACGAATCTAACAATTGACGCACTTGATCAAGGAAGGGGCATTTTGGGCAAGAATACCAGTGACGGAGACTTCCCAAACTTGGGTTGTGCAGGTGCACAACTAGGGAAATGGCGAAGGCTTCTCAAGCTTGGATTGTGCTATATTTCTGTTATGCCATAATTTCGTTGTACGGATCTTCTATCATGCTCCACTTTCCTCTCTCCTCTAAGAGCTCCTTGATACTTTCCAAATTTTGTATGTCCAAATGAAGATAGGAGAGGAGTATTGATAGACCCCCTACAGGTGTGGAGGTCATCTCTCTGAAGGTGGGAGCACATAACCCAAGAAAAGGTGGGAGCGCACAATACGCTTGAAGGCAGGGAGCACACAACACTCTTGCAGGCAAGGAGTGGCACACAACTTTTTCTCAGGACAAGAGCCAATACAAAATGGTGCACAAGGCTTCTCTCAGGACAAGAGCCCATGCAAAATGGTGCACAAGGCTTCTCTCAGGATAAGAGCCCATGAAAAATGGTGCACAAGGCTTCCCTCTAGACAAGAGCCCATGCGAAATGGCATACAAGGCTTCTCTTAGGACAAGAGCCCTTGCAAAATAGCACATAAGGCTTCTCTCGGGACAAGAGCCCATGTAAAATAGCGCACACGGCTTCTCTCAGGACAAGAGCCCATGCAAAATGGTGCACAAAACCATCCTTCAGGACAATGATGCATACAAAGCGGCACACAAAGCCATCCTTCAGGACAAGGATGCATACAAAGTGGTGCACAAAGCCATCCTTCAAGACAAGGATGCATACAAAGTGGCGTAGAAGCTTGGTCTTTAGACAAGGGGCCATACAAAGTGGTGCACAAGACCGACGCACAACCTCTCCTATTCTTTCTCCACTTAAGATGCGCACAACCTCTATTCTTTCTCCATTCAAAATGCACACAAGCTTGGAATGCACAACCACTATTCTCTCTCCACTTATAATGCGCACAAGCTTGAAGCACACAAACCGAGTGCTCTGGATGCACAACAACCTCCCCAACTTCTCTCTCCTCTCAAATGAGGAGAGGGGAGAGGTATTTATTGATCTCTCACATGTGTGAGAGAGCTATTTGTGCACAACCTCTCTTCTCCATATAAAGTGGCGCATAACCACTTTTCCTTGAATAGTAGCGCACGTCCCTTTCTCTCTTAAGACAAAGAACACTTCCTCTCCTTCAAAAGTGGTGCACATCCATTTCTAAGACAGGAGCCACACTTCCTCTCCTTCAAAAGTGGCACACAAGCCTTTCTTTCTCCAGACAACCTTGCTTAATGCAAGGTGACACACATCTCCTCTCCATATAAAGTGGAGCACAACCACTTTCTCTATATAAAGTTACGCACAACCACTTCCCTTTAGACAACTTCTAGCTGTCCTTCATTTAGATAAGGGGCGCACAAGCCTCCTTTATAAATGGCGCATAACTCCTCATACAAAATAGCACACAACACTCCATAGAAAGTGGTGCACAACCAAACTTCCAATAGAGTGGGCGGACAACCTGTCCTCCAACAGGGTGGCGCACAACAGAGATTCTTCAGGACTTTATGCAGGAAGCTCTTAACTCTGGGTATACAACCCTAGGAAGGATCTGCATAAATGGAATTTCCCTACTAATGCAACGAACATGCAATGAGATTTCCATATAAAGAATATTTTTGTGCCTTAACAGTTTGGATTGTCTAGATGGCTAGTGTAGGTAGGCCATTGATCAAGGAAATGGATGTCCATCCATCCGCTGTCAAAAACCAAAGAGAGAGAGAGAGATTCTCTTTTTAGAGAGATTTTGGGTTAGCCCGCATTGACCGGGCTCCCTGGACCCATGCACAGCAAGTGCACGTTCCTCCTGTGCACTCACACTTTGAGGTGGGGTCCACCATGATGCTTACGTGAGATCCATACCGACCATTCCCTTTAGAGATCCCAATAAGGGCGTCTGACCAAAGATCAATCAGATCCAAACTTAGGTGGGCCATATGAATTGATTTCTAGTCCTAATGGTGGTTTCCCTCAATCTAATGGTTGGATGATTCCGAATATGAATGTCAGCGGTTAAAAGGGTCCTAGGGACCACTTAGTTGGGAATCAGTGGTTGAATTAGGGATTAGATGCCCTAATATGTGTTTAGCGTGTTGTATATTACTATTACAATATTATTACTATCATATATATATATATATATATATATATATATATATATATATATATATATATATATATATATATATATATATATATATATTTGTCATGTTGTGGGACACTTAAGCAGGGATGAGGCATATCTAAACCACAAGTGGGCCTCACTACATGACTCTTGGGTCCTATTTGAGGGTTTCCATCAATTCAACAGCTAGATCATCTTTAAATTTGTTCTCCAAGGCTCATATAGGATCCTAGTCCATTTTTAAGGGAGTTTAACGGTCAGATTGACTCACTATCAATGATCAACGGTCCTAAAAGAACTCCAACCTCGTCTAGGTGCACATGATCAGTTAGTGTCACCATCAAGTAGTCAGATTCACATGATCCAATGCTTGATCATTGAACAAGATGCCATAAACTTGATGAACAATGGATACGGCGAGTTGGGTCCAAGTGTTAAGATGATTTGTGGTCAAGGCCTTCCGTGGTCCATATTGAATGGTTTCAATGTTTAGAAGGCTGCCTAATTGCAACCTAAAAGTTGATTTCATAACCCGTTAGTTGACTTAGGGGAAATCAAGTGTTAGATTGATTGATAGAACGTTGTGCACCTAATGAACGATCGATCTCTTGATTTAGACTTATAAACCTAATGTAGAGGTCTATCTAGAGAATAAATCTATTGGATGACTCGAACTATGGATGAAAAGTGCCATTGATGGTTAGATTGATTTATGGTAGAATTTATAGGCTGGTCTTGATGTCGATCGCATGAATGGTCTTATTTCATGGTCACAATGAAGATTACTCCCCATGGATGGATCTCGTGGCTGATTAAATGAGTTTCCTAATTCATGCTAGGATTGAAAGGTTATACTCATTAGTTGTGATCGAATGGATGTGACACTGCGAACCTCAACTATATGCATAGATCATGCATCGATTGGATGATCATTTGTGATGCAATCCTATTACGAACAATCGAGGGTTAGTTTAAGGTGGATTGACTTTAGACCTTATAGTTTCATCGTAGGTTGTTCTAGCCTAAATTCAGACGGTCACGATGATCAAAAGTTCTAAATCTAAGTGGTCGGTCAGATTTTTTTTGTTGATGAGATTAGAATCCTAAAAGTCCCTTTAACGATATGATGGCCCTTCTTGAACGACAACGGATGGATAGCTTGGTATACGAATGAGGATTGTTTTCAATGATTGGATTTAAGCCAGAATGAACCTGAATGTTCACTTAATCTATGCTTGTTTTACATTAAATTATATTACATGGTTACACTCAAGTACTGAAAAGTACGGGGTGTTACACATGCCCAGGTGTTGTTCATGTTCCTCTTGGCTTTTAGGATAGACTAAGATATTGTCGATAAATACGACTGTGAACCGATCCAGGTACAACATGAATACCTGGTTCATCATATCCATGAATACTGTCAGAGCATTAGTGAGGCCAAATTACATTACCAAGAACTCGTAGTGTCCATAGCAAGTCCTGAATGCCCTCTTAGGGATATCTTCATCCCTGATTCTCAACTCATGGTACCTTGATCGCAAATCAATCTTAGAGAAATATTTGGCACCATTGAGTTGGTCAAACAAGTCATCGATGCGCAGCAAAGGGTATCTGCTCTTTATCATCACTTCGTTCTGTCACATGTAATCTATACAGAGACGCATCAACCCATTCTTCTTGTTTACGAAGAGGACTGGTGCTCCCCACTGGGAGACGCTAGGGCGAATGAACCCTTGAGTTAGCAGTTCATTTATCTAGCTCCTTAGTTCTTCCATCTCCCAAAGGGGCATGTGAAACGAGGGCAATGATATAGGCGTTGTCCCCAGTTTGAGATATATGTAGAAATCTATGGCTCGTGTAGTGGGAAGCCTTGTTATTTCTTGAAATATTTTGGAAAAATCTCGCACTATTGGTATTGGGGTGATGGTGGCCTTAACTGGCTCTTGTTCACCTAGGGCTTGCAAGTTCTTGAATGCACTGTGCCTACTTCTCCCCTTCACTACAAAGGAGGCCTGTTCGGGGACAGATATAGTGACTGTTTTGCCGTGGGAGTCCATCATTGCCCGAAATTGAAAAACTAATTCATACCGAGGATGACATCGAATCGTCTAATCGTCATAATGATAAGGTCCATGATTACTTTGTGGTTTGTGAGAATTAGGGGACATGCTTTGCATACTTTTCAACGAATTTACCCATAGGGGATGCTACTACTAGAGGGGCATGCATTCGAGTCACGTTTAATTCTAATTTGATTGCAATAGTAGAGTCTATGAAAGATAAAGTTGCGCTAGAATCGAACAAGATGAGTACACGGGTACCGTTGATGTGAGTTGTACCATGAATTATCTGGAGAGGGTCCTCGACCTCTGTAGAAACGACTTCATACATGCGAGTAGGGGGCATCCTCTACTGAGCTGGAGGTCCTGGCCTAAGATGCTGGGGTCTAGGTGTCATTCTGGCTGCTACTTGGTTCAACTAGGGACAATTTGCTGGTGGTGGGACACCTTCGTCCCTCATCCTCTTGTAGAAATTCTGAATAATGTGTCCTTCTCTGTGGTAGTAATCACAACCCTTATTGGAAGGCATGGGTGGGGCTCCTGCAGGTAGGATCCTAAATCTCCTCTTTGGGACACGTGAGGTGGGAGGCGCCTACCTTGGCCTGCTTGGGGAATCCTTAGCTGGAGGGGTGTGCCCTCATGGTGCGCTTGAAGTCTTTCTCAAACCTTGTGGCCTTATCCACCATTTTCGTAAAGTCTTCGAAATCCCATAAACACAGTTGCGACTGAATGCCCAGTTAAGACCTTCCTTGAATTTCTGCATCTTGTACTCTGTCTTCTAGGGCCTTTAGTATGAATCGGGAGAGTTCGTCAAACCGTGCTTCATACTCCAGCTTTAAAAATTGGACTATCTTTTCATTTCTATGTGATCGGGGAAAATATTTTTCCAGGAACTTCATCCTGAATCCCCTTATGTCCATGCATACGTAGGTGGAACGCCCCAGTGTATGCTCTGCCACCAATTTTCTGCTTCCCCCTCTAAGAGGTACGTAGCCAGATTAACCATCTGAGTGTCTAAACACTCCAGTGGTTTCATCATTTTGGTGATCCTTGCTAACCAGTGCTTTACCTGCACCGTGTCGAGTGCCCCTTCGAACGTCAGTGGCCAGAGTCTCTGGAATTGCTTAAAGATGTTTGCGTATAGGACACCTCCATCTTGTGACATCGTCCCACGATTCCTATCTCACAGGGCCTCCATCATAACTACATGTGTATCCTGTTGTTTCTGCATAAATGCGGCATGCTACTGATGTATGGCTACCACCATTTGGCCAAAGGCTGCGAATGTTGTTGTCCCGACCTGTGCATCCACGAAAATGTCTGCTAAAGGTGCCCCTTTCTCAAAGTAGCATGAAGGCATACCTGATAGAATAATCTCAGGAGAAGGAGAGTCCCCTCTACCCTCAGACTCCATGTTTGGGTTCGCGACTCCAGGCGGGAGGCCTAGCGTGTATACGGGACTCCTCTCACACTGGAATTTTTTCGGCGGGAGGGCTGGTATATCGATTGTGTGAGCCCACTGTGATTATAATATGGGATGCATATTTCTCTGTGAGGCTAAAATTTTATAGTTTAGACTTTAGCCTAGGGTTCTCCCGAGGAAATGTGATAACATTCTAATGAAGGGAGGAATGATGCAGAAGTAAAGGATCTGTGATCACCCTTTCTACTTACAACTAAAATAACAACTCCCATGCTATGTGGTGTCTTATTTCTTTCTTTCGGGATGCCTATATGAAGTTACTAAGTTTGGAAACCATTCCTACTGAATCTTAGGGGCCCTAAGTATATGTTTTCTATGTTCTTTTATCCTAACTATTCTTAGGTGAACTTTCCTAAGTTTTGTTCTATCTAAGTTCTAGCATGTCGATTCCTAATGAATTTGTACTAGATATTAATCCCATAGCATGGCCATCTTAAACTCTGCTCTGATACCAACTTGTAACACCCAGGTTTTCAAAACTCGAGTATAAAGCTCGTTTCCTAAAAAACCCGAGTGTTAATGATCAACTAATTAACATTATAAAATTAGAGTGCGATAGCATAACCAACCATAGATAATATCATAAAACCAAATATTAAGATTTTGGTCCACCCAGTTAGGGACCTTAATTATAAAATTCATAAGTTCTAGTGTACCAAGACAAAATATAAGGGAAATACTACATCTACTGATTAAGTCTAAAGTACTCAGTCGGTTCCTGTTACGGCTTATCGTCGTAATATACATTCGCTGATCCAGCCACCACGGCCTTAAGACCTGCACTACAATCACCTCTGTCTATACTTATATACTCTATACAGTTGAATATTCAATGGATGAGTGGTCAACTCAGTGTGAATTTTCCTTAAGATTACACACCACCGCCTTAACTAAGAATAGTATGAGGCCACACTCATACTCTGTAAGGTTGAATATTTGATGAATGAGTGGCCAAATCATTATGAATTCCCCTCAGGATTACACACTATCGCCTTAGCTAAGCATAGGTGATAGCAACTTGTAACACCCCGATTCTCAGAACCTGAGTATAGAGCTCTTTTTATAAAAACCTGAGTTTTAATGATAAGCTAATTGACAACATTGTAAAATTAGAGTGCAATAGTATAACCAAGCGTATATAATATCATAAAACCAAATATCAAGATTTTGGTCCCCACAGTTGGGGACCTTAATTACAAAATTCATAAGTTCCAGTATACCAAGACAAAATATAAGGGAAATACTATATCTACTAATTAAGTCCAAAATACTCAGTCGCTTCCTACTGTGGATCGTCTTCATAGTTCCATCCACTGATCCAGCCATCACGGCCTCAGGGCCTACACTACAATCACCTCTGTCTATACTAGCATGCTCTGTACGGTTGAATATTCGATGAATGAGTAGCCAACTTAGTGTGAATTTCCCTCAAGATTACACACCGCCGCCTTAGCTGAGCATAGTTAAAAATAACAAGGCATTCAAAATGGTACATGATATAGTCTTATTTAAATGCATGGATGTGTGAATGCACATCGACCTGGGGATGCTCATCTAGTCAGACTTGGGCTTATCACCCATGCATATGACTGGTCACCAACGCAACACATCACATGCATACATCACGTACAACATAATGACCAAGCCATCGTACATTACGTACATAAGTCGATAGTCGATGGTCTCAGAGGTAGTGAAACGATACTCCACTAAACTTGGGGGCACGTGCTACAACATCCAGAATTAGTTTACCGTCATCGCTAGTATGTTATGAATGCATGATTAGCCAAACCATTATTATTCCAATTATAACTAGCCAATTTAAATAATTAAGGGTCACTATGGGGGGATCGTCACCCAGTGTAGGCTGATAGCTCGTGCATAGTGTCTCATTCAACCATCTCAGGCTCATGAGGTTTCCCTATCTTAAGATGTTTAATGGATGCTCATCGACCAGTGGCCAATCAAATTCAGTAAGTGGGGAGTACCATCGCATGGGTATAGGTCATTGAAGCCACATGGGGCAAATATTAAAACATGAGACATATGTTAAATCGCAACGGTAAAAGGTTGCTCAGAATATTGAATCGAGACTGTAAAGGGGTCAAGCAAGGTGAAATCAGAGCGGTTAAAAAGGTCTTTTTTAAGCCACTCAAGCTGTATGATCTATGGATGGTAAATCCCACATTACTATTCCATGCCCCATATAACCTCTAAATCGAGGGTCCATTTCTTATCACACTCCATCTTATTATATCCTAAGTATGGGTTCATATACACAAGAGGGATTATGCACTAGTAAGTGTAGTGAATATAGATCCATAAGTGACTTACAATAGTTCATGTGAAACTATATAGTTAGAGCATGGCAGACATATGTTAAGCATAATAATCACAATAGGTCATGATGTGAATTATCGATTAAAATGGGAGTTATCATGTAACTATCGCATGCAATCATGGTTCACAACTATCAACTATAAATCAGATATAAATCATGTCTTAAGAATTCATAACTAGTGTAAGAGGTCACATAATATGAGATAACAATTGTGATTCTCATAAAGACTATTACTTAAACTAATTTGGAAATGGAAAGGTTAAGGGGAACAAGTCATCACCTTTGGACCTTGTTTGCTTGTTAATGTTGTGGCAAGGTGTGCACACTCCTAGGGCTGGATCTCTCCCTAAAGTTTCCAATCATAGAGTTAGGTTCAAGTCTTATCTTGTATGTGGTTAAGGCCACACTCATTTAGAAAACCAATTGGAGTGTGATAGCATAACCAACCATAAATATTATCATAAAACCAAATATCAAGATTTTGGTCCACCCAGTTGGGGACCTTAATTACAAAATTCATATGCTCCAATGTACCTAGACAAAACATAAGGGAAATACTACATCTATTGATTAAGTCCAAAATACTCGGCTGCTTCTTGTTGCGGCTCATCTTCCTAGTATCCATTCGTTGTTCCACTAGCCACGACCTCAAGGCATGTACTGCAATCACCTCCATCTATACCTGCATACTCTGTAAGGTTGAATATTCATTGAATGAGTGGCCAGCTCAGTGTGAATATCCCTCAAGATTACACACCGCTGCCTTAAAAAATCATAGTTAAAAATAACACGACATTCAAAATAGTATATGATGCAGTCTTATTTAAATACATGGATGCATGAATGCATAACGACCTGGGGATGCTCATCTAGTCAGACATGGGCTCTCACCCATGCATATGCCTGGTCACTAGCGCAGCACATCACGTATAACAGAATGACCAAGCCATCGTACATCACTTACGTAGGTCGATAGTTGATGGTCTGGGAGCTAGTGAAATAATATCCCACTAAACTTGGGAGCACGTGCTACAACATCCAGAATTAGGCACCCCTCATCGTCAGTATGCTATGAATGCATGATTAGTTAAACTATTATTATTCCAATTACAACCAGATAATTTAAGTAACTCAAGGGTCATTAAGGGGGCTCATCATCCAACATAGGCCAATAGCGCGGGCATAGTGTCCCATTCCACCATCCCTGACTCATGAGGTTTCCCCATCTTAGGATGTTTAATGGATGGTCGTGGACCAGTTGCAAATCAAATTCAGTAAGTAGGGATTACCATCACATGGGTATAGGCTATCAAAGACATGTAGAGAAAATATTAAAAAATAGAATAGATGTAAAATTGCAATGGTAAAAGGTTGCTTGCAATATTAAATCAAGGCGACAAAGGGTTCAGGAAAAGTTAAATCAAAGCGGTTAAAGAGGTCACTTTTAAGCCACTCAAGTCGTATGTCCTATGGATGGTAAATCCCACATAGTATTTCATGCCCCATATTACCTCCACATCAAGGGTCCATTTCTTACCACACTCCATCTTGTTACATCCTAAGTATGGTTTCACATACACAAGAGGGATTACCTACTAGTAAGTGTAGTGAATATAGATCCATAAGTGACTTACAACAATTCATGTGAAACTATATAGTTCTAGCATGGCAGACATATGTTAAGCATAATAATCACAATAGGTCATGATGTGAACTATCAATAAAAATGAGAGTTATCATGTAAGTAACTATCGCATGCAATCATTATTCACAACTATCAACTATAAATCAGATATGAATCATGTCTTAAGAATTCATAACTAGTGTAAGAGGTCGCATAGTATGAGATAACAATTGTGATTCTAATAAAGACTAGTACCTAAATTGATTTCGAAATGGAAAGCTTAAGGGCAAGAAGTCATCACCTTTAGACCTTATTTGCTTGTTAATGTTATTGCAAGGTGTGCACGCTACTAAGGCTGGATCTCTCCCTAAAGCTTCCAATCATAGAGTTAGGTTCAAGTCTTGTCTTATATGTGGTTGAGGACGTACTCACGAGTTGGGTTCGGACTCTACCCTTTACTGTCCAACTTATATAATGGTCGTTTTAAAATCTTTACTAAGGGTGGGAGAATGGCTCACCCTCTTCCTTATGGTGAAGCAGTTGGTTCTAACCAACTTGAGAGAATCATCGACCAAAACTAAAACCATTCCAGAGAGGGCATATTGTTGTCCTATTTGCAAGCCATGCTAAAATGGCAGGGATTGTCATTGAGTTAACGAATGTGATGGGGTGAGTGGAATCATCCAAGTCAACCGCCCGGACCATCAATATGAAGTGGGCCATCTTGGGTGGGCATCTTCTGATCTGGGTCAGTTCCCAGGATATGTCAGGTCAGCCCAGTCCGAGTTGACTTGGTTTGAGTCATTGCCTATAGTCATTTTCTCCTATGGCAGGGTGGCGAGACGTCTCATCTTGGGTCGGTGTGGCCCGAAACCTAGTTGAACCATCAGCAGCGTGTGGGCCCATGAGTTATGGAAGACAACACCCTAGCTGGAGTTAGTCCCTAGGTTGAGTTTGGATCCGACTCAGCCTAGAACTCACTGGACGACCGAGTTGGCCGTGAATCTGATGGAACGGTTCTTCCCTAACTTAGCTACAATAGACCAAACTGTCCTCTCTACACTAAGTTGGTCGGATAGGCACTCGCTGAATTCTAGCCATGTTTCAAGGTGACCATGGGCCACGCTTGTTGTCACATTCGAGTCTCGCCCGACAAACAGTTTCATTCACATTTGTAAGCTTCCATTAACACAGTTCGTTGGATGGGGCTTAAACAGGCGACTCATTTAGCTAAATTGTGGTGGGGTGTTAGGAGATTACTTGGACTACTCTAAGTGCTCGGCGAGTTGACTTGGTTTTGCTGCAATGTCCTAGTCGACGATAAACCTGTGCATTTTGATCATAACAGTTAGAACCATATACGATTTAGCGAGTTGATACAAAATACTAAATTATTTATACTGTCACCTGATTACAGTAGCTCAAACACCTTTCCCAGTATATGGACAGGGAGGTGGATGCAAGGAAGACTAAGTCCTGCTCTTAACGCGTCAACGACTTGGTGAGCTAAGAACCTCCAAACTCAGTCTGACAAGCTGGTCGTGACAATAGCTGGGGCTCAACTATTGTTTCTTCTCATTTCTCCTCCTTCCTTCTCTCCTCCCATTTTGAAATTTCTTAGGAATTGGACCACAGAGTTGGTTCTAGCTTGACTTAAATCAGACTGGCCTGGTCGACTCGGTGTAATGCACCACTGTGTTCAGCCCTAATATTCGGATTCTTTCCCTCTTTCCTCTCCTATCTTTTTATAAGTGCTATAGTTTCTTGCTCCTTTGATTGTTAAATTTTGTAGTGCCAAGACCACAATCTGAGTCTTGTGTAGCACATTGATATATATGTTCAAGGTAATGCATCACATGTATAAGGACAATGCTTCAAGTCAAGAACAAAGATCTATTTCAAAGAAATGCAAGATCAAGTACATTGTTCACTTTAAGCTTCAAAGGTCAATGTTTTAAAGTAACATTGAAAGACAAGTGAACTGTTCATACTCAAGACTCAAGGTGAAGTACAACACATGTACTATAAATTCAAGCATCAAAAGATCCCTAGTACAAGCTTCATCATGTGTCGAGATCTCAAGCTTCATAAACTTCAAAGATCTATCATCTGAAGAAAAGAAGGTTCAATGTTCATATATCATGGTTAAGGTATGAAAGACCTTAGATTGACCTTAGGGTAGGTCATTTTGAATACGTAATTTTAAAAATCTGTTGGTCCTACGACCGATCGTAGTGTCCACAGGACTAGTCGAAGGTGCGACTTCTGGACTTATAAATAGAGCATGATTTTCAAAGTTTGGTAATCCAACTCAAGTATAATCAAGACATCACTCTGAGAGATAAGTTTTAAACTTCTTAAGCTATATTGTGCATATTTAATATTCTCTTTTATTAGATTTTTATATTTGATTTTGTGCTCTGCATTCCAATATGATTTGAAAGAGTGATTGAAGAATTCCCGCTTCTTAGAAAAAAATCAAATAGAGTTAGCCCAACTTGATTTAATTTAAAATCAATCTAGAACTTAGAACCATTTCATAAGTGAGTGTAGACATTGAAATTCTATATTTAAACTTTTACTCTGACTTGGTTCTTTCGGGCTACAACAAAAGGAGAATATCCAGGTATTTTACAGTTTTATAATTTCCTTTGTTTTGGTTTCCTTGAGATTTAGCTAGAAAAATCTCATTATTTTGGTAATCTAAGGAGATCCAGAAAACTCAAAGTGTGGGGTATTTTTGAATTGTGTAAGCCCACTTGAAAGACACAATTGTGAAGGTTTTAGGTGAACCTAGAAAAACCTATTTTCATAGTGAACACTAATATCTATTAAGTGAGGATATTAGGAGTGGAGTAGCTGTGTGGATATTGTTTAACAGGTGGTGTACACATAGGCAAACCATTATAAATCTTTATATTTTGTGGATGTGTGGTTTATTTTCTATATCTTTTATCATTCAAGATTATTGGATGTATTTTTGGATGTGAATGTTGTAATCTTTACATTTCAACATTGTGGGGAATGTTGTAATAGCTTAGATTTCCTTTCTTGCTTTTCATTTTTATTCCTCTTCAGTTTGAGTTTTTAATACCCAAATCGTTGTAGTAAGGTTGTCCTGCCATAAACCCTTAGTTTTTATGGTGTAAGGTTGTCCTTAGAACAACATTTGTATCAACATCTCAATACTAGAATTTTGAGGTTGCTTTACATTTCTGTATTGTGAATTGTTTGTTGTGCTATCTTTCCTTTAATTGATTAAATTCTGCAGTTATTTTTTAATTTAGCATAGTCCTATTCACCCCCCCCCCCCCTTCTAGGACATATAGTTTGGCCTTTTTAAGTGGTATCAAAGCTTAATAGCTCATTTTAATTATTATTATTTTTTAGATTAATTTCTTGAGCTAATCGATCTGAGCTTTGTAAGATATCAAATTTTGATAGCCTATCAGTCATTAGGCCTCCACCATTTGATGGCTCCAATTATTCCTATTGGAAAGCCAGGATGAGAATTTTCTTAAAATCCATGGATGAAAGCGTGTGGCAAGCCACAGTGACTGAATGGAGCTCTCCTACCACTGAAGTAATTAGTATTGATAGATCAATGAGAGTTACACCTTATTTTTCTTGGACCACACTTTAGAAAAATGAGAGTAGTGTCAATGCAAAGGCTTTAAATCCATAACTTGTGCACTATCACCGGATGAATTCAAAATAATTATATCCTGTGATATTGCAAAGCAAGCTTAGGATATATTAGAAATGACACTTGAGGGAACATCAATTGTCAAGAAATCTAAAGTTCAAATCCTCACAACCGAATTTGAAGAAATACATTTGGAAGATAATGACATGGTCATGGACTTCTATACAAGATTAAATGACATTGTGAACTTTATATGGAGTCTCGATGATAAAATCCCAGAAAGTAAAGTCTGTGCAAGATACTACGCTTACTTCCTGAACGGTTCAATTCTAAGGTAACTGTAATCCAGGAACTTCGTAATACAGATAATATGAGGGTAGAAGAACTAGTTGGCTCTTTACAGACTTATGAGTTAACTTTTAAAACTCCTAAAGGTAAATCTATCACCCTTAAATCTTCTAAAAGTGTTTCTCAAGAAAATAGTAGTAATTCTGATTTAGAAAATTTTGATGATGATATGGCCCTTTTAGCTAAAAAGTTTTACAAAATTTTTAAAAGTAAAAGGAGTAAAAGAGGATTGATTTTCAAAAATCAAATGATAAGAAAAGGTCCAAATCTAAAACTTGGAAATCTTTAAAAGATAGTCAATGTTACAACCGCCATGAATATGGGCATTTAGCAAACAAGTGTCCTAAAAAGGACAAACCAAAAAGGAAAGGTATGTTAGATACTTGGGATAAATCTTCTAGCTCTGAAGCCTCTTATGAATCAAAAGATTCTGAAATCGAGTCGGGTAATGAAGTCAAAGCCCTTATGATTCTAGCCAAGTTCACTTTTTTAGATCATGATGATTCAACTAGTGAAGAAAATCTGAATAGTGATCATGAAAATGAAGATGATCTTCAAGATTCTTATAATGCCCTTTACAAGGAAAGTTGTAAAATTTCCGTTAAACTAAAACTTCAAAAAGAAAAGTTTTTAAAGCTAAAAGAAAATTTTGATTCTCTTATTTTAGAAAAATCCCACATTTCATATTATTTTAAAAAAATTAAATGTGATTTAAATTTCAAAACCTCCCTGATTGAAAATCTAGAATCTAAAATTGAAAAACTAAAACTTAAAGTCTCTTCACTTTTGAGTTTGAAAGATACTTGGAGGTATGCCCAAGGTTATCATAAGTTAGAAAACTTCTATCTAGATCAAGAAAATATGGCGACCGATCCAGTTTGGGCTGTGACAAAAATGTTCCTCCCAAACATAAGAATACTCCTAAATTTGTGAAAGGAGAATCTTCAAACTCAAAAGGGAAAGTTCAAATCAAAATTATTCTAAAAATGCTAAAACTTTTTCAACTTTAAAACCTAAAAGCAACCATATCAACTATAAAAATCAGAATCATAATCCATTAGCTGAGAAAATTGTTGATTTACTAAAGGAGCTCTTAAAATCTAACTCAATAGGTTGGTCTTATAACAAATACAATTATAAAAAGACCAATATACTCCTAAACCTAAAATAGTTATGAAATGGGTTCCTAAAATTACTTGCTTGGTTGCCAACATGACATTCAAAGCTTCAAGCCATTCAAAGTGGTACCTAGACAGTGGATGCTCCAGGGACATGACTGGTGACAAAGGTCTGTTCACCACTCGTAAATACATGACTGATTTGGTCAGGGTAGCAAATGCAAGATTATTAGTCAAGGTATGGTTCAACTCTTTAACCTCCCCTTATTTGAGAATGCTTTATATGTTGAAGGGTCAAAACACAACCTGCTAAGCATATCTCAAATATGCGATAACAATCATAGCGTAAAATTTACTAACAAAGGTTGTGAAATTTTAAATAAAAGGGTTCTGAAATATTAATTGGTCGTAAAACTTCTGAAAACTGCTACATTGTAAGTGATTCTATCTTATCCAATCAATCGTGTTACATGATCCATACCGATGAAAGTGTGTTATGGCATAAATGCCTTAGACATGTACACTACCACAATTTGTATAAATTGAGCAAAAGAGAACTAATAGGAGGTTTACCTAAATTAAAGAAAGTAGACAAAATATGTGGCGAATGCCAGATTGGCAAGAAAACTAGGAGTACTCATAAAAAAGTGGACTCCAATGCCACATCCAAACCGCTTGAACTTCTCCACATGGAAATTATAGGACTAACCAGGATGGAGATTCGATGTGGTAAAAAATACATACTACTAATCGTGGATGATTATACTAGATTTACTTGGGTAGCCATTGAAAGTGCATGTAACAGCCCACGCCCACACTGTATGATATTGTCCGCTCTGGGCACAGCCCGCACGGTTTTGTTCTCGGGGTTGCCCCCAAAAGGCCTCATGTGGGGGAAGGCATACTGGTAGCTCGCACACAGACCCGGTGCTCCCGTGGTCCTGCCCACACAGTACCTATCCCACAAGATATTGTCCATACCTATACTGTACAGGCCAGCGGTGGGTTTTGTTCCCCTCGGGGAGGCCTCATACAGTATAGGGTGACACTCTACATATAACCACCATTACTTCAGACAACTCTTCCGATGTGGGACAAGTTACGCTACAGTCAACTGCAAAAGTAGCTCGCCCAGCACAGTAGCCTGCCAACTACACAGTAGCCTGCCAGCCAACTTTGGGGCTAGCCCACATGTGCGCCCGCCCACATGTGCCCGCCCACATGAAGAGTGACTGGGGCATCACATACTTCTGTCACGCTCCAAACCCGAAAATCAAGATTCACAGGAATCCCGTTCGCCGAATCTGGTGCCGACAGCCTCCGTAGTACCCCATTCTCGGCTCCCAGTGTAACATACGCCAGATTTCGATCCTGGGATCCTACAAGGAGGATTTTTTGAACGTACATTTATCTTATAATAAGCATAACCACAAGTTTACCCAAATCATAAAGACAACATCATCATCACATATCCACTAATATAATCACTTAAATACAATATTGAAAGAAAAATACATATATCAAAATCAGAGCTCCTGAAAAAAAATCGCTGCACGCTACAAGCTCAACGCTGCTGCTGCCTAACGCCACCTGCAGGCATCTATCGTACATAAGCTTACAAAAGCTTAGAGGGTGGTGTAAGTGTGTGTAAGGTAAGTGCCAGGTATATAATAAAGCTCATAATCATATATCATCGAAATAAGAAGAAATACTGACAAGATCATGAATCATACGATATCAGAGTGATGCGAAAATATGCGGTAAGTCCATGAATACAAGCAGTTGTACCAAAGCTATGTGATGCAAAGCATGAATGTTATTGGCCATACCAAGGCCATGCAATGCAAAACTTAATAAGACAATAACAGATACTGAGTATGCAATGCAATATACAAATCCAGACAAACCATAAATACCATCAATCTCATCTAGGCTATACAAGTGCAAAACATCGTAACCCAAAATACCAAGTACGGTGGATGCAATGTAATATGCGGTGTGAATAAAATGACTATGCTGGAATGTGAAGTCAGGATGAAAGTACGAAGTATCACAGGCTATGGGGTCCATCATAAGGGACTTCTATCCAAACCAGTCCCATACCTAAATTTGGATAGTCAGACACAATGTGGTAAACTCCTGATCTCAGGCTAGTCACGCGCCCAACCGATATCCTGGCCATGCGAAGGTACACGTAATAAATAGTTACCCACCACCAGCCCGAGTGGAATGTGAATGAATGAATGAATGGATGTGCGATTCCTACTCAATAAGTCCACATATCCGTACGGTTGCTCTCTGGAAAATCACCGGGGTCTAATACACGTTACTCTGACTACCTCCTCCCTAGCTGCACAGCCAAGTAAGTGGAATAGACCACACTATCCGCCTGACTAGTAGTCTGCCAATACCTACCCGGCTCGTCGATAACGGACTCATTTGAAAGCTGGTCAAACTCAGCCTAGCTTATAGCCCCCTCACTCTGGCGGATAAGGCCACACCCCCTCCCAACAGACCACGACACAGTGGGAGACACGGCCTACTGGTATTCGACACACGGGCGCTCATGTTCCACTCGGTCTAGACGTTGGGGCTACTCCTGGCCTCAGAGGTTCTGAGATTTTCACCTAAGGACATCCTAAGTGCCCCATAGTGCTAGAACCAAACATTTTTGATGTCCCATCTGGCCATCCACGATGTGCCTATGGAGGTCATAGCCCTGATGTCGCTAGGGCGTGCAGTGATCATGATACACAAATGCGAGATGCATGAATCACACCGTCAAATCATGCAGTAATCCAGTGCGTACAGCACGATGATATGGGGCACTCCATCTCATAACGAGTCCCGCAAATGGTCTGCCCAATGGCATATGCTATGATCAGTCACTACTCATATCAAGCATACATATATGCGTCTGGTCATGAATCATGGAGTTATACTAGGCACATTATAAAGTGATGAACTATCTTTACAATGCAGATGGGCCTGTACGATCTACACACTAGTATGGGCCTATCAATGGGCCCTGGGGAGAGTTATAATGCGGACATTTAACCAACATTAGTCTTACAATGTGGACGTCAAACCAACATTGCTCATAAGGCATAGCCTGCCATAAGCATCATTCCATAACCAAGGTGGAATTACATATTGCAAAGGACTTGTGTACATTCCATTGGGCCTCAACCCATGAGCCCTGATATATCACAATGGGCCTTAACCCATGAGCTCCAAATACATCACAATGGGCCTCAATCCATGGGCCTTAATACATCATAATGGGCCTTAACCCATGAGCCTTTATACATCACAATGGGCCTCAACCCACGGGCCCCAAATACATATCAAAGGTGGCCTCAATAACGGGCCTTGAATATATCATAATGGGTCTCAACCCATGAGCCCTAAATACATCACAATGGGCCTCAACCCATGGGCCCTAATTCATCACAATGAGCCTCAGCCCATGGGCCTTTATACATCATAATGGGCCTTACCAAATGATCCAAAAATATATCAAAATGGGCCTCTTAAACGGGCCATAAATACACAACAGGTGGGCCCTGCACATGAGCCCAATATACATAACAGGTGGGCCCTACACTTGGGCCTCATACACATCAAGTGGGTTCCATCAATGAGTCGCACCAAGGGGCCTCATGAGCATCACAATGGCCTACAATTACATCAAGGCGGGCCTCACAAATAGGCTACAAAATACATCAAGGTGAGCCTAATCATATGGCCTTACATATATTAAACGGGCCACACTAATCGGGCCCTATAATCGCCAAGGTGGGCCTCAACAACGGCCACAAATATGTCAATATGGGCCACCTCAAATGAACGGCAAAGATAAACATACATCATGGTAGGCTCTACCTCGTGATGGACAACATGAATGAAACACATATCATGGTGGGGCCTAAGACTTAAATTTAAGTCAATCCTTGACTTGTGTGGGCCACACCGGTACATAGTTAAGAGGTTTAGCCTCCATTTAAACACTCACAAGCATTAGTTGGGCCCACCAAGCTACGGTTCACAAATCCAACCCATTCATAAGTTAACACATTGATAGATAAAATGAAACAAAATATAAGTTTGATTAGAACTACCATAGCCCTTAAGAAGTTTTGAACGGTGAATGCTACTGCCCCCGCTATTTTCAATGGTGAGGTCCACTTAAACCTTAGACCTGACTCGTTCTTAGTCTTAAGCCCTAAAATGGGCTTTCAAAAATGGTTGGAAAGTTTGGGATGCAATACATGCATCATGGTGGGTCCATAAGGATGGACGGTGTGGAGAGGATACATACATCAATGGGGTCCCTTGCCGTCCAGCAGCCTAGCCAAGATGGCTGGACGGCTTAGATAAAACACATATATCATAATAGGTCCCACCGTCCAATGGTGTGGACGGTGGTGCCAATGAAACTCATACATTACCGTGGGTTCCACCGTCCAGGGGTGGACGGTGGTGTAAGACACATACATCTCTGTGGGTTCCATCGTCCAAGGGGTGGACGGTGGTGTAAATCATATACATCACTGTGGGTCCCACGTAGTGCCCACCATAACGCTTGTTTTCCATCCAACCGGTTGATAAGGTCACACAGACCTAGATGAGGAGGAAAAAAAAATTTCAGCTTGATCCAAAACTTCTGTGGACCCAAAATGAGTTTCAATGGTACACGTCCAATTCCACTGTTTCCTACGGTGTGGGCTAGTTGAGCTTTAGATGTCGCTCATTTTTGGAGAGGGCCCACCTGAGGGGGTGGGCCACCTCATGAACGGGTTAGATGGTAAATGAACATCAAGGTGGGGCCCACGGCTAGAGCCGTGGGTTGCTACTGACCGCCTGCCCTCCCGCCAGCCTACGCCTCTGACACAGCAGCAGCAATGCTGCTGTGTACATTTGTTTTTATTTTTTTAAAAGAAACAGAAATTTTAGGGCTTTTCGCATGCGGGGCCCGCTTCAAGAGAATCCACTCCATCCATTGGATTCCACAGCTTATAACCAATCCAACGAGTCCAATATTGAGTATATTTTGGAAGTATAAAAATATCATGGTGTATTTCAACGGTAAACCACATTGTTTACTGTGTTATGGCCCACCCGAAGATCGGATCGACTTCATTTTTCGGCTCAACGCCTAAAATGAGATGGGGAAGAGTATGGACGGCTTGGATTAGAAACATACATCAAGGTGGGGTGTGTATGAGTGAGCCACCCCATGAGCTTATAACCAAGCTAATATTTATGTTCTCACAGAGACGTCCAGCGTCCATGGATGCTGGACGGTTTGAGCCAACACGTACATTGAGGTGGGCCCTGCTGAAGTGGGCCACCTATTGATGGATGGTGTGGGTACAACACATTTAAAGTGGGCCCCCACTTGTAGACGGCTTGGATACAATACATACCTCATGGTGGGGTCCATCCAAGTGGGCCACACGGCCACATCAATCCTACAAAGAAAATAAATAAAAAAGGAGAGGGAGAGAGAGAGAAAAAAATAGAATGGGACACGTATGATGGAGGGTCCCCGGCACTATGGGCCCTTCCTTCCATGATCTGCAACATAAATCATTGCATATGGGCCCACCTAATCAAGAATCAATGGTGGAGATCCATTCTCCATGAAAATAAACGGTCTAAATGACCTTATTTACAAGCTAGGAAAGTAAACATCATAATGGGGTCCATGGAGAATGGCCCCATTATGGAATGATATGGATAATCAAGGTGGGCCATTGGCCACAGCTTAGGGTCCAAAGTGAGATCCACACCATTGATCGGTGGGCCTCACTTGGACCATCATAAAAATAAGTAAACTACCATATAGAAGCACCCACCGTTTGATCTTCTCGGTCCGTTGGAAAGCCTATCTCCTTATGCTTCACTTTGATGGTGGATGATGAGATTGGATGGCTAAGATGGAGGCTTTGGGATGGGAAAGTGGGCCACCAAAATCACATTTTTCTCTCTTGGGAAAACCTTGGACATGTGGGCTCTCTTGGTTGCTTGGAATTTTTGAGAAATGAGGGAGAGAGAGAGAGTTGTAAGAGTGATGGAGTGATGTAAAGTGAGTGATGGGTAGGTGAGTGATGGGTGAGGTGAGAGGTTGGTTGACTTTGGGGTTTGCTTGACTTGTGGAGAAAGAAAGCATGGTTGCTTTGTACTTGACATGAGAGGTGATTGATGGGATTGATGGATGGGATTGATTTGACATATTATAAAGATTTCCTTGGGATTTACAACGCGTGGTGTTTTTTCTCGAACTAAACGCGGGTCCGCATCTCCTCGTCTGGGTATCGGATCGGTGCGTGAGTTGTGGCGTTGGAACCGCGACGACGGTGCGGTTGCAATGATACAAGTCTTGGATTAAGCCGACTCAAATTTATAGGATACGACTTACGGTCGTGCGCAAAGTCAATTACAGGTCGTAGGTCGTCAGAATTCAACGGGAAGGATCGCGAAAAGTGACGGAACAGTACGGATCAGGATACGGGTCTTATAGTGCACCTACTAGTGCCCTGGTTTGTCAATTAGAGTGTGCATTGAGTTAGTCAGACTACAGAGCCTCATAAGAAGAATAATTCAAGCGCCTGCCTCAACCGGATGTGTGGAAGCTCATCATAGGTAAATCATAGCCTCACATCCCATGTCCCAAAACATAAGGTGATTAAAACCCTTAAAATCAACTTGAACACATGACGGTTTTTGGGTAAGTGAACTTTTTCAAATAGAAGAAAATCTTTAAGTTTGCTTACTCTGTCGTTTGTATCGATACACATTTCAATATGATCGACCTGCACTGTCGATGTCCTCGACTCTTGATCGATACCATTGATAAGAGGACTAAAAGTGTCCAGCAACTGCAAACTCATCTGGACAGATTTATCGATATATCGATATACCCATCGATATTATCGATATTCAAAAAATTGAGCCCATTGGAAGTGGGTCGATAATATCGACAAGCAGATTTCCAGCGCCCCTTTTTTTTAAAAGAAAATGACTATGAGCTTCGATATATTGATGCCCGTTCCGATTCAATCTAAATTCAAATATCGATCATATCAAAAGGCCATCGATCGTATCAATTGTGGGTGCACATTTCTTTTAGCAAATATTTCAGGATGTTCTTAACCTTGATCGGGGGCCACTTGAGGAAATCGATATTCTTATGTCGATGCAATCGAGCCCTGATCAATTAAATCGAGACAGGCCACAAACTATCCAGCATGCTTATAGGTAAATCTGAATGATTTATCGATCCCATCGACACGGTCTCGATATCATCGATATTCAAATTCCGACGACATCGGTTGACCCTCAATCATTTCCTAAAAATATGAAATATTTCAGGCTAGTCTCTCTCATTTTTCAAATGTCAATAGATCGATCCCAGTATCAATGGAATCGGAGTTCAAAATTCGATAACATCGACACCAGTATTGATGTTATCGATCAGCTGGTAAAAGGTTTCAAAAGCATATGACATTTGAGTTTGTGTTATCGAGCAGACAGTTGATCCCATCGAGAGTATACGCTCGATGATATCAAACTCCGTCATAAATATGACCGTTTGATATCCATTGGAACCTTTTTCCTATATAAAGAGAGGTTTGTCCATATTGCTGGTAGAGAAAGAAGAGAGTACTTTTGTATGTTTTACCTTTAGAACATATACCTAAAGCCCTTTCTCTCACGGGAGTTCATCTTTTAATCCACTCTCATTCATTAACATTCAATAGAGTGGATTGGGAAATGAACTTCCACATTCAAAGATCCTTCAACAGCTATCTTAAACAGCATATCATTAAGCTGAGATGCCTTGAATGAATAGATGACGGGAATCACTCTATCTTCCTTATAGGAAATTCTAAGAGAATAGATTTCCTTCCTAACCTTGACACAACCCTAAGCCAAGTACCGGTATATCTTTTTTTGTTACGGATAAAGGGAGCTGAAGACTCTTCAAAAATAAGAAGGAGAAGTTTATCACTATGCTAAATGGGACTCATCAACTTATTTGTAAGTTCTTAGAGTCCAGAGGACACTAGTGATCATTCCTTTCTAGGATTGGGTCTCAAGTGTTGCTCATCCTTTGAAGCCTCATAGGAGGCCGCTGGCGGTAGGGTACGCTATGGGTACGTTGTGTGGACCCTTGTTGTGACACCCCGATCACTGCTTCATGTGGGCGGGCACATGTGGACGGGCCCCAAAGCTGGCTGGCAGGCTACTGTGTGGCTGGCAGGCTACTATGCTGGGTGAGCTACTATTGCAATTGACTGTAGCGTAACTTGTGCCACTTCGGAAGAGTTGTCTGAAGTAATGGTGGTTATATGTGGAGTGTCACCCTATACTGTATGAGGCCTCCTCGAGGGGAACAAAACCCACCACTGGCCTGTACAATATAGGTGTGGACAATATCTTGGGGGATAGGTGCTGTGTGGGCGGGACCACGGGAGCACCAGGTCTGTGTGTGAGCTACCAGTATGCCTTCCCCCACATGAGGCCTTTTGGGGGCAACTCCAAGAACAAAACCATGCGAGTTGTGCCCAGAGTGGACAATATCATACAGTGTGGGTGTGAGCTGTTACAAATGGTATCAGAGCCGAGGACGGCTCTGCCCTTGGTGGGGGATAATGTGACTCCTTGGTCACTACTTCATGTGGGCAGGCACATGTGGGCGGGCCCCAAAGCTGGATGGCAGGCTACTGTGTGGCTGGCAGGCTACTGTGCTGGGCGAACTACTGTTGCAGTTGACTGTAGCGTAACTTGTCCCACATCGGAAGAGTTGTCTGAAGTAATGGTAGTTATATGTGGAGTGTCACCCTATACTGTATGAGGCCTCCCCGAGGGGAATAAAACTCACCTATGGCCTGTACAGTATAGGTGTGGACAATATCTTGGGGGATAGGTGCTGTGTGGGCAGGACTACGGGAGCACCGGGTCTGTGTGTGAGCTACCAGTATGCCTTCCCCCACATGAGGCCTTTTGGGGGCAACCCCGAGAACAAAATCGTGCGGGCTGTGCCCAGAGCGGACAATATCATAAAGTATGGGCGTGGGCTATTACACTTGCTTTGTGGAAAACATAAACATCCAGATGCGTTGTGTAGACCCTTGCTTTGTGTGGGCATAAACATTTGGTTAGGAGTGCACCAGTAAAACTCCAGGGTTAGAGGTGAACCGAGTAGAAACCTCCATGTAAAGGTTGAAGGTGAACCTGATTTAAAACCTTGGGTTTGAGGTGAACCCTGGGAAATCTCCTTAGTAAAATCTAGTACACTCAAGGGTTGAGTGCAACAGCTAGGAGTGGAGTAGACGAGTAGTCAAACCACTGTAAAAATGACTTTGTTTGAGTTTGTTATTATTTTTCATTGTGTGACATTTCTTACAAGCTTTTATATTTGATTGTCTAAGATCACACCTCATATACACACATAGTCTTATCCATCACAATCTTGTATGCAACTTGTTTATCTTTCAAACAGTTTGTGATTGGATCCTCTACAAGGCTTGAAAGCCAGTAGAGTTACATTTGAGTAATCTTGATAATTGTATATCTTATAGGATAAGTGCAATAGGATTTTAAATACATCATAAAACTTTAAAAAGTCTTATTCACCCCCCTCTAGGACATATTAGCATATTCCTACTTTGACTCAAGCAGTCTTCACTGCTATTTCAATTGGTATCAGAGCGGGTCTCTTTAAGGGCTTCACCGCTTAAAGAGTGATCTTGTCTGAAGTTGAGAAATATGGCCAAAGGAGAGGGCTCATCAGTTACTAGACCTCTAATATTTGATGGTTCAAATTATGCATACTGGAAGGCTAGAATGCACTACTTCCTGAGATCTTTGGATCATGATGTTTAGGATGTAGTTGAAAAGGGATATGTGGTACCATTTGAAAAAATTATACTTGAAGATGAAACTAGCATCACTAAACCCAAACCTAAGGAAAAGTGAACAACGTTTGACAAAGAACAACGAACTGCTGAAGCTAAAGCAATGAACGCCATCTACTATGCCATGTCTCAGGATATATTCAATCAGATAAGTATGTGCGAGACATCTACGAAAGCATGGGATCTACTGGAAACAACCCATGAAAGCACAAGCATTGTGAAGAGCTCTAAACTACAACTTCTAACTTCATAGTTCAAAAATCTCAGGATGGAAGAGCATGAGACATTTATGGAGCTTTTCACCAAATTGAATATTATTTGTAACTCCATGGGTGGATTGAGAGAAAAAGTTCCGGTACCAAAAATCTGTAGAAAAATCTTAAGATCCCTACCGGAACGATTTAATCCCAAGGTAACAACAATTGAGGAGTGTAGAAATATTGATGAAATGAAAGTAGAAGAACTGGTAGGTTCCCTACAAAATTTTGAACTATACTTCACTCAATCCCAAAAATTTAGAAACATTGTCCTAAAAATTTCTAAGAAATCAAAACATGAGGACAGTGAGAGTGAAAAAGAAGATGAAGATGAGGAAGTGGCCTTACTGGCACAAAGGTTCAGAAGATTCTTTCAAAAGAATCGCGGGTGAAAGGTGGATGACAAACCTCCTGCAGGAAAATTTGGGAAAAGAACCAAAGAACCACAATGCTACGCCTGTTAGGAGTATGGACACCTATCTACTGAATGCCCAAACGAAAAAACCAAGGGCAAGGCAATGGCCATCGCGTGGGATGATACAGAAGAGTCAAATTTAAAATCAAGTGACTCAAGAAGCAATGGAGACCGAAAATCTTAGAAAATACTTATGGTCTCCACTGCCTCAATCATTCCAACTGAATCTGAGGAAGAACAGCAAGCTACTGAATTGTTTCCATCTGAAATTGAGGAAGAAAGAGAGCAAGATGAATTACAAGATGCTTACAATCAACTCTACATTCATAGCATCAATGTTGTCAAAAGGCTTGGAATTGTTGAGAACAATAAAGGAATTGCTGCGACTAGATCTAGACAAAACCTTAGATATCAATACTCATCTGATTAATGACTTGCAGCAACATCACTCGGATAGTGATAGACTTAAGAGAATTGATTCTTTTCTTAAAACCAAATCAAAAAAACTGAACAAATAGGTTGAACAATTAAAAGATGAAAATATGCTCCTTCAACATGAAAAACACACACTCCTGTTTAATTTAGAAGAATCTAGAAAAATAGCCAAGATAAACTGTAAGTTTTCCCTAAGTGGAGATAAGTTAGAAAAACTATTGGGAATGGGAAAACCTGGGAAGGATAAAAGTGGGCTAGGAAAATATAAATCAAAAACTAGATATGCAGCCCATATAGCTGAAAAATTTGCTGCCTCTGGAAGAAGAACTAGAGAGACTTCAGTATGTCATGTGTGTGGCGATGGTGGTCATTATGAGTTTGAATGCCTATCACCTGCACGGACTTTACGTAACTCTGATCAAAACCACATTGATATATTCAAATCAATTAGAGAAACTCATAATGTTAAAAGTCCATCTAGGAGAAACACTTATCCAACACCACCTAAAGAAGAAGATAAAGGAAAGAAGTCTACCTTAAAATGGATAATTAAAGAAAAGAAAAATTGCCTTGCTACTCACTCAATTCAGTTATCAGGCAATGACACCAAGTGGTACCTAGATGGTGGTTGCTCAAGGCATGTCACAGGTAACAAATCCCTCCTGTCAAATTATCATAATCTAAACAATGGGCTAGTTACCTGTGGAGATGAAAGCACTACTAAAGTGATTGGACAGGGTATCATAAAAGGGATTAATCTGCTTACAAATGAGAATGCTTTCTGCATAAAAGGTTTACCACATATTCTTCTAAAGATATCTCAGATCTATGATAATGAGCATATGGTCAAATTCAACAAACGAGAATGAAAAATCTTAAATCAATCAAGAAAATCAGTAATGAAGGGTCATCGGATAAAAAACCACTGTTACATTATCATGGGCAAAGAACATTCTGATGCCTAGAATGACTAGGGCATAGAAAAATTTATCTAGATTGCACATCTAGAACTAGACAATGGTTGAACAGATGAAATTTTGTTGAACTCTAAATGAAATACCAAAGGTTCTAGACCTGCATTTATATATAAATAGTCAAGTGTTTATACTTTTGTGTGTGTACAGAGATTGTATATTATTTTGTTAAGAATGTCATTATCTTATAAAAATTCTAGAAGTATGCTTGAAAAATAGTCTGAATTTAAAAACTAGAAAATCATTCACCTAGGACATGACTTTTCGATTACATCGAACAAGGGTTGGTACAATCGACGGCTCTTCAGAATGTGAAAAGTCGTATGACCGTGGATGATATCGAAGATAGAGCAGACAGAATCGATTAGCAACTTCTTGATATCATTGAAGCAGTGATCGATATGATCTATAGATGGCACCCAATAAAAGGCTGATTGAGCAAAAATTTCATTTTTTACAATAGCCAGTCCCATCTCGCTGCCCTGATCAGTTTCTTTGATTGATCTGCTCGGAGTCTTAATGAAATCTCAGCATCCAAATGAAGCAAGGAAGTTAGTTAAAGAGAAAGGAAAGGCTCTCTCATCTGTAAAATCTTTCAAGATTAAGAAAGAGAAAAATACTAGACCACCTCAAAACCAATCAGATTGGGAACAAGTCACGATCGTCGACCATATTATTCTCACTAGTGCTGTCAATCCCTATGGGGTGGATCTCATGATGGAGACTATTGGGTGGAAGAATATGCTTAATATGGGCGGTCCATATCAGTTTGAAATGATCCAGCAGTTCTTCAATTATTGTCATGTTGTCTAAGTTTACCCACCATCTATGCATCTGGAATTCATGCAACACACCAAGCACATTACTCCAACAGTCCTTGGTCATGTTCTAAACATTGAGGTAACACAAATCCCTGTCACTAGTAGAAATCTAAACGAATTCGGTAGATGGGGAGAAATTACTCGACCACTGTGCCAGGGTATGACAATTCCTAAAAATGATGACAGTATCCTTCCAATTAAACATCTAGGAATATCGTTTAGACTCCTTCACAGTATTTTCAGTACGAATGTGTACCCATGTGATGCCAATGACACATACTGAGTCCCCTTATGCTCAATATCCTATATGATGTCTATCAAGAGGTCCCTGTATGCCTACCAATTCTCATACTAGACCAGCTAATTAAAGTAGTCAAAAGTTCTCATCTTGAAATTCTGCCTTTTCCATCTCTTATTTGGAAGCTCGTACACTGGGCAGGTCTACCGGAAATAATTGATAAGGTATATCCTGAAGTATGGTTCGTCCATGATACAGCACAACAAGTGTATGTCCTTGTTGTATCGCATACTAAGATCCCTCCACCTATTGAAGATAGTGGTCCCGTGCCTAATGAAGAAACTCTCTGAGGATCTAATCAAACTCCTGAATATAGTCCCGCTTCTATCACAAATCATCAGCGTCCTGTGCTTGAGCGCCAATTTTGAAATAATCTCACTGGAATTGATGAGCGGCTCTAACACTGCGAACAACAACTATCAGGAATAGAAAACAGGATGGAAGCTCTCCAACATTCTATGCAGCAGATTCTTAAGCTACTAACGACTGACGGGCCTTCTATGTGTTAGAAGAAGAAAGATTTGCTGGAGTAGTGTGTCTAGTTATAAAAACTTGATTTTGCACCCATCTCTGTTTATTTGTTTTGGGTACCCCTACATGGGTATGATATCTCTGTCTAATGATTATATTACTGCTATCTGGGGCAGTATATCTTTTTTATAGTCTGGCTGAATTTCATTCTCATTTCCTTGTCATATTCCTTCTTTTCTGGTTTCCTATCTCCTAGCTTAAGAAATGTCTGTGCTAATTACATTATCTATTTACCTTTTGCCTTAATTTATGTATGCTTACCACTGTTACACATCTTTATAAATGTATTTGAAGTTCTCCCATATGCTTAAAATCTTCAGTCCATATCACTTGTTATGCCTTTGCCAATGCCCAACAAAAAGGGGAAGAAAAGTTAAAACACCCCATGTGGAAAATTAGATATTTGTGCTCTTATATGTTGCAGGTGTAAGGAGGAGCAGCTGCACCAAGAAATGGGGGTTTACAGTAAGTGGAAGAAAATTCTGGTTGTGTACATGAATGTGTTAGAATTTGTAAAATTGTGTAAACACATGTACACACAATTTAGGATGTGTCTGTCTAGATATTATCCTAGGGTGTTTTGGGTATTTTGTCACGTAATTGACAAAGGAGGAGATTGAAAGTGCAACTACTAATGCCCTGGTTTATCAATTAGCGTGTGCGTTGAGTCAATCAAATTACAAAGCCTCACAGGAAGGATAATTCAAGTGCCTGCCTCAACCGGATGTGTGGAAGCTCATCATAGGTAAATCATAGCCTCACATCTCATGTCTCAAAACACTAGGTGATTAAAACCCTTAAAATCAACATAGAACATATGAGGGTTTTTAGGTAAGTGAATTTTTTCAAACAGTAGAAAATCTCTAAGTTTGCTTGCTCCATCGATTGTATCAATACACATTTCGATATGATCCACTTGCATTGTCGATGTCCTCGACTCTTGATCGATACCATCGATAAGAGGACTAAAAGTGTCCAGAAACTGCATACTCATCTGGATGGATTTATCGATATATCGATACACCTATCAATATCATCGACATTTAAAAAATTGAGCCCATCAGAAGTGGGTTGATAATATCGACGGGCAAATTTTCGGTGCCCCTATTTTTCTAAAGAAAACTACTATGAGCTTCGATATATCGATGCCTGTTTCGATTCAATCTGACTTCAAATATCGATCATATTAGAAGGCCATCGATCGTATCAATTGTAGGTGCACATTTCTTCCAACAAATATTTCAGGATGTTCTTAACCTTGATCGGGGGCCACTCGAGGAAATTGATATTCTTATGTCAATGCTATCGAGCCCTGGTCGATTGATCGAGACTGGCCACAAACTATCCAGCGTGCTTATAGGTAAATCTATATGATTTATCGATCCCATCAATACGGTCTCGATATCATCGATACTCAATTTTTGATTACATCGATTGACCCTTGATCATTTCCTAAAGACCTAAAATATTTCAGGCTAGTCTCTCTCATTTTTTCAAATGTTGATAGATCGATCCCAGTATCGATGGAATCGGAGTTCAAAATTTGATAACATCGACACCAGTATCGATCCCATCGATCAGCTGACAAAAGGTTTCAAAAGCATATGACATTTGAGTTTATGTTATCGAGCGGACAGTCGATTCCATCGTGAGTATACGCTTGATGATATCAACCCTGCTTGATGATTTCGAACTCTGTCATAAATATGACCATTTTATATCCGTTGGAACCTTTTGCCTATATAAAAAGAGACTTATCCATATTGCTGGTAGAGAAAGAAGAGAGTGCCTTTTTATGTTTTACCTTTAGATCATATACCCAAAGCCCTTTCTCTCACAGGAGTTTATCTTCCAATTCACTCTCATTCATTGACATTCAATAGAGTGGATTGAGAAATTAACTTCCGCATTCAAGGATCCTCCAGCAACTATCTTAAACAACATATCATTAAGCTAGGATGCCTTGAATGAATAGATGATGGGAATCATTCTATCTTCCTTATAGGAAAATTCTAAGAGAGTAGATTTTCGTCCTAACCTTAACACAACCCTAAGCCAAGTACCAGTATATCTTTTGTGTTGCGGATCAAGGGAGCTGAAGAATCTTCAACAACAAGATGAAGATCTTCATCACTACACTAAATGGGACTCATCAACTTATCTGTAAGTACCTAGAGTCCAGAGGACACTTGTGATCATTCCTTTCTTGAATTGGGTCTTAAGTGTTGCTCACCCTTTGAAGTCCTCATAGGAGGCCTCCGGCAGTAGTGTATGCTATGGGTGCGTTGTGTGGACCCTTGCTTTGTGGAAAGCATAAACACCCGGGTGTGTTGTGTGGACCCTTACTCTGTATGGGCATAAACATCTGGTTAGGAGTGCACAAGTAAAACTCCAGGGTTAGAGGTGAACCGAGTAGTAACCTCCATGTAAAGGTTGAAGGTAAACCTGATTTAAAACCTTAGGTTTGAGGTGAACCCTGGGAAACCTCCTTAGTGAAATTCGTTACACTCAAGGGTTGAGTACGACAGTCGAGAGTGGAGTAGACAAGTAGTCGAACCACTTTAAAAATGACTGTATTTAAGTTTGTTACTGTTTTTCACTGTGTGATATTCCTTGTATGCTTTTATATTTGATTGTCTAAGATCACACCTCATATACACACATAGTCTTATCCATCACAGTCTTGTATGCAACATGTTTATCTTTCAAATAGTTTGTGATTGGATCCTCTACAAGGCTTGGAAGCCAGTAGATTTACATTTGAGTAATCCTGATAATTATATATCTAATAGGATTAGTGCAATAGGATTTTAAATACATCATAAAACATTAAAAAGTCCTATTCACCCCCCTCTAGGATATATTGATATATTCCTACTTCGACTCAAGCAGTCTTCACCGCTATTTTAACTTTCTTATAGGATGAATCAGAAACCCTTGATGAAGTAAAAAGGATTCTCAAACAGATTCAAACGAAAAAAGGTTCTCAAGTCAGTAAGATCCGTAGTGATCATGGATCAGAATTTGAGAATAGTAATTTTGAGACATTCTGTGTGATCAGGGAATATCACATGAATTCTTCGCATCCAAAACACCACAATAAAATGGAATTGTTGAAAGAAAAAATAGAATGCTTCTAGAAATGGCAAATGTAATGTTGAATAGTATGAAGCTCCCTAAAAATCTTTGGGCTGAAGCTATAAAAATTGCATGCTATTTAATCAACCGTATCTATAATAGAAAATCAAACGGTAAGATGGCTTATGAAATGTGGTTTGATAAGAAGCCTATTGTTAAATAATTTTGAGTTTTTTACAGCAAGTGTTATATTTTACGTGACCATGAAAATCTGGGCAAGTTTGACACCAAAAGTGATGAAGGGATCTTTTTGGGATATGCTTTGAATAGTCGAGTATATCGAGTACTGAATAAGAGGACAGGTGTAATTCAAGAGTCCATCAATGTGGTCATTGACGATCACTTGAATACACCTGCCTCAAATTTAGATAATGATGAAGTTCTTCTAATTGACAAACCATATACTTCATCAAGTCAAAATAACTCTGAACTGAGGACTGTTAATGATCATCCAACCACTCAGATTCTTAGAAACCCTCTCACTGGTGTATGCATTCGTAAACAGCTAGAAGATATATGTAATTATGTGTGCTTTACATCTCAAATAGAACCGGCTAACATAAAAGAAGCTCTTACTGATGAAAAATGGATTGTTGTGATGCAAGAAGAGATTAATTAATTTGTTAGAAATGATGTTTGGTACTTAGTTCCTACGCCTAAAGATAAACATATTATCAAAACTAAGTAAATTTTTTAAAAATAAGTTTAATGAACTTGGTAATATAATTCGAAACAAGGCTAAACTGGTTGTACAAGGGTACACTCAAATTAAAGGCATCGATTATGATGAAACCTTTGCCCAAGTAGCTCATCTTGAATTAATTATAGTATTCATATCCATTGCTTGTTTTAGAAAATTCAAAATTTATCAAATTGATGTAAATAGTACTTTTTTAAATGATGATTTACATGAAGAAGTGTATGTTAAAAAACCAACGGGTTTTGAAGACACTAAAATTATTGATCATGTTTATCATTTAAAAAAGGCTCTCTATGGTTTGAAACAAGCTCCCAGGGCATGGAATGATAAATTGACTAAGTTTTTACTAAGTCATAATTTTCTAATGGGAAGTGTTGATAAGACTCTTTTTGTTAAGAAACGTAACAATCATATCTTAATAGTGCAGTTCTATGTTGATGATATTATTTATGGATCTATCTGCACTAACATGATATTATTTACTAAGTCATAATTTTCTAATGGGAAGTGTTGATAAGACTCTTTTTTGTTAAGAAATATACCAATCATATCTTAATACTGCAGTTCTATGTTGATGATATTATTTATGGATCTACCTATACTAACATGACTGTTGAGTTTACAGATCTCATGAAATCTAAGTTCAAAATGAGCATGGTTGGGAAATTGAATTATTTTCTAGGGTTGCAAGTTAAACAACAA
Source organism: Magnolia kwangsiensis (assembly GCA_037074715.1). NCBI lineage: Eukaryota > Viridiplantae > Streptophyta > Magnoliopsida > Magnoliales > Magnoliaceae > Magnolia > Magnolia kwangsiensis. The sequence continues at coordinate 100,707,039 of CM073577.1, read as the reverse complement.
TCTAATGGTTTCTTTATTTCCCAAACTAAATATGCTCTAAACTTAACTAAAAAGATCGGGTTTGAGAATGGGAAAAATTTTGATACTCCTATAAGTACTACAATAAGACTCTTAAAGGACTCTACAAGTAAAAGTGTAGATCCTAAATTATATCGTAGTATGATTGGCAGTTTACTTTATTTAACTGCAAGTCGACTTGATATTGCATTTAGCGTAGGGATTTGTGCTAGATATCAATCTGACCCTAAAGAGTTACATTTAATTGCTATTGAGCGAATTATGCGATATTTCACAAGTTCAGCTAATATGGGTCTTTAGTATCCACATAATACTAGTGTTCAGTTGGTTGGTTACACAGATGTTGATTGGGTTGGTAATGTTAATGATAGGAAATCAACCAGTGGTGGTTATTTTTATGTTGGGAACTGTTTAGTTTTTTGACAAAGTAAGAAACAAAGTTCTGTATCGCTCTCCACTGCTGAGGCTGAATACATTGTAATAGGTAATGCATGTACTTAGCTTGTATGGATGAAAAGAATGTTAAGCGATTACGGAATTCCACAGGATTCTATAGTTTTATATTGTGCTAATTCTAGTGCAATTAATATATATAAAAATACAATCCAACATTCATGAACCAAGCACATTGACATTAGATATCACTACATTCATGAATTAGTGAAAGAAAAGACAATTTCTTTGTAATACATTCCGATTGAGAATCAACTTGGTAACATTTCCACTAAACTGCTCGACAAAAGTAGGTTTAATAAATTAAAATTTGATCTTGGTATGTGCAATTTGAATTGATTATTCATGCATGTATGGATCATAGTGTGTATATTTGTTAAATTAATTGTTTAAAATTTTAAATTATGTGCAAAATGCATATTTTTGGCTGTGCATGACCAGTCGAGGACGTACTCGACCAATCGTGGCATGACTGATCGAGGACATACTCAACCAGTCGTGTAGTGCGTTTGGTGCTTTTAATTTGGGGGAAAAACTTTTTTCTTCCTCATTTACTCTTCCTCTCCAATGAGTCTAAGCTCGACCAGTCGTACCCAACTTCTTGATTCTTCAAGGTTAGTCCATTATTTTTATTTTTCTTGTAGATTTAAGTTCATATCACTTCATTTTCATGTGTAGAGTGATTTATTTCTTGTCTCCTAGAGATTTTTGGAGTTTTCTTCACCAAAATCTAATCTAGAGAAATCTCACTCTACATCTTTTGCAACCTCTTGATTTCTTATATTCCTAGTTGCAAATGGATGCTAGAGGAAGAAAGAAAAGTTCAAGAGGTCTTTCAACATCTAAATCGACACCTATCACAAGGCGCCACCTTCGGTCACCCGAAGATGATCCTCCCTATGTGCGGGATTTGAGGTTGCATGATGTGATAGTTGAGCGACCTGTGCATGTTGAACATCTTGCTCCTATTGATCTCCTTCCTCTTCTCCAATCTATAGAATGGGCTAACATTCTACATTGGGGTGGGCTAGCATACTGGCCTATTGCACGGGCTATGTATGCTTGTATTTCTAATTTTTCAGCTGAAAATTTAACGTTTATAATAACAAGTAGAGAAGGTCCTTTTGAAGTTGATCATCATTTGATTTCTTACCTTATGGACATACCTGTCAATGATGAAGGTATTCCAATTAGCTCTCTAGTTGATAAACCATCTAAATCAGAAAAACGTATGCTTACTAGAGCATTATGCAACATAAATGCACAATGGAGTCAAAATGGGAATGCGCTTGCTTCAAAGTACTTGTTACTCAGATATAGGGTTCTTCACAGGATATTTATTTTAAATCTTTATCCACGTTCTGGTAACAAAATCAAACTCACTTCTTTCATGATTTGAATTTTTCATTCTATCATCTCTAGTATAAATGTTTGTCTTCCTTCTTTAATCTGTCATTCTATCATACAATTCCATCTCCATCCTGGACACGATGATATTCCTTTTGCATATCTGATGACTGTGTTAGCCACTCATATGTTAGTAGCTATGCCTATTGGAGAGGCTCTTATTCATCACCTTATTTTCAACAACTCAAATATAAACAAGATGAAGTTGAGGCTCGCTGATGGCCAAGTGGATGTGGGTGGTAGTGGAGCTAAACATGGATGATATCTTTAATGAGATTGAATCAGATTCTGAGGCTGACCCTGACTATGAGTCTTCTAATTTTGCTGAGAGGTTGCATTCTCTTGAGGAATAGGTGGCCCAGATTCGTGTAACCTAGGATTCTCAATTTGTGACACCCCAAACAAGGGGATCAACAGCTTCCGTGATGCCCCGAATCCGGCACTGAACTTCCATACACCAAGTCCCAAGTTTGGCGCACCACCAGAAAGATTTTTGACTGATTTTTTTTTTTTGTATATAATAATAATAATAATAATACTTGAGGATGAAGATCCATGATCAAAATACCAAGCAACACTCTCCATTATAAATTCTAATGGTTACAAGTATAATGCTTTACAAAAGGTACATAAGGTCAACATTTCCAAATCGAAAAATAGATGCAATGCATCGAGAAAGCTAAGTCTTCGAAGTTACTCCAGCCCTGAAAAAAATGGAAAATCGAGAGCTTAGGCAAAAAGCCTAGTGAGTACATACGTGTGTGCAGTGTGTCCTAGATGCAAGCAAGACAAATATGCCACAAAGAAATCATGTATGGTGAAAGGCATGTAGCATATAAGGTATGATGTCAATGTCAATGTAGTGCATATGCATCATAGTAATACTTTGAGTCAATGTTACAAGCATCACTAAGTCGTATTTTCATTTCTCTCATACCATATCATAACAGTATATCTCGGGAAGCACTGTGGTCGATACTATGCACTAGACACTAGTAATCGACCTCACATACTCATCCTGTAGTGGACTTCCACCAACTGTATATCATGAGAAATACTGTGGTCAATACCCATGCACCAGACACCAGTAATCGACCTCACATACTCGCTCTGCGGTGGACTTCCACCCAGCATTCCAGTAGCAGACTTCATTCTCACTTCTTCTCGCCGGCGAGTCAGACCAGTCCCTGTTTGAACCTCAGCCCTTAAGCAAGTTAGACCCACCTCTTCTCAACCCGACCTCGTCAGTGGGACTCATGTATCCACTTGGCCCGACGGTGAGGCAACCCTAGCTATCATAGGGCTTTAGGGACTCCAACCCAAGGGGCACATCATCCCCTACTATTTCAAAACTTCCGGTGTCCCATTCATTTTCAGGGATAACCCAAGTCATCATCATAAATGTACATTTCATCGTCAAGATCCAACTCATGTTATACGGCATGACTGTGGTATTTCGATCATCATGTATGTCATGATTATACATGAATTTAAGCAATCATGATGAGACATATGTTCAAGTGCATGTAGTATGCATATAATGTTATGAGTTTAGGGTCTGCTTAACCTTTAAGGCAAAAATGACGTATAATCATCATATGTCACTATCAACTATATCAATCCATGATCATGTGTTTAAACTGAAGAGGACATGTCTTACACATGAAAAAATGAATTAAAGTACACTTGCACATACCATCATTCCATAGTACATGAGTATGATCAATATCAACATGGTTAAGTAGATAAATTTAGTATGCTAGGGAGTGAAACAACATTAATCAAGTATTAAATCACATGCTTCTATTAACCACAATTACTAACATCACTAATATCATCCATAACTATCATAATCACGAGCATTAATTGCAATAAGAGTTACACTATATCCTTCGCAAGATAGATATTTCATTAGTGGCTTTGGCCAAACATTAATTTCTTCTATTAGGACCACATAGTTTTGCCCTAACTGGGCCTTATGATTAATGAGTGGTGGTGACGCAAAGTACATGCACTAAGTGGTCATGAAATGAAAGGTATATAGTAAATGAGTCATAGGATGATGGTGCTGGTGAAACTCATATAATGTAGAGGGTTCACCTTCGAGTGAGCTAGCAGTAGGTTGGATTTGCTAATAATTATCACATTAGTTCTACAGTGGTTTGGAAGGCACAAGTAAACCTCATAAGATACAATGATCTCTAAGTTGAATGGCTAGGTATATAATATACACATAAGAGTTAGTCACTGTTGGATAATGCAGGTTTGTCTCATACAACATGGTGGGTCCTACTTCCAAGTGGTACTGCAAGTAGATGGGTCCACACACAAATATTACGGTGGCACCCAAGAAGTAGATAGTATATGTAACTCACATACATTAAAGTAGTACAAGGAAGAACAATTCAGATGCACAAGGCACACGACAGCAAGCTCCATGATTGAACTGTTCGGTTAGCAAAACAATTGAACAGTGTGGATAAAATGCGTACATTGAATGGGTTCACAAGTGTTCGAAAGTTATGCGTTCAATTAACCCTATTTCATGTTGTCTGACTTATTTAGGAATTGGATCTAGGTTATTTTTAAAATCGTATTCTAGAATTAGCTAGCCTAATGGATAAATGGTGAAATATGCAATACTCACATCAAGGTAGGGTACATAATCAATCTGACACACGCCCTAAGTTCACATACAGAAGAGTTTACACCATCAGCATAGTCCATGTGTTTGAGTAATCACACAATTCTCATATGCGCCCATGGTTTTATGGCCACTCCATTATCAGAAGTCTATATGGTTGAGTGGCCACACAAATGTCACTCTTCATAATAAGGGACTTAAGGTGAGATAGTTACTTATTATTATTATACCATAATTCGCATAATAGGGTAACCACTTTACTAAATTTTTACATAGTCAGGCGGCCAGTACCACAATTTCACATAATTTATCAATCACCAATGCACCACTTGATCATATGGTTGGGCCACACATTCCCTACATACCCACATGATTCACGGCTATCCATGCCATGCATGATCATAAGATTTATGAGATACATATTCCGCACCATATTATCAAATCTAGTTATCATTCATCCCATCAGTGATCATGTGGTTAAGGGCCACAACAATCATAAATCTAGTTATCGTTCATCCTGTAAGTGATTATGTGGTTAAGGGCCACAATAATCATAAATCTACTTAGATAAGTAGTCACACAATTGCCCCAATTTTCATACAGTTAGGTGGGCTATAAAAATCAAGCACTCACATGTGGTGGTCCACACAACTTCCACCAATCCACACTACTAGTTGGGCCACCTAAGATCCCAAATTCCTATAGTGTAGTGATCCACATGATTCCTACCAATTGACGGACTAAATGAGGAATAACTATTACAATAGGCACCATGAAAACAACTTAGATTGTAGTAAATATATAGGTAGCCCCAGACTCTAAAATGATCAGATCAAAATAAATGAATGGCTGGTAAAACATGTGTATTTGGTAGTCCATGATCGGTTAAAAGGAATAGATGGATAGATTTACCACAAACATTACTGCAACTCTAGGAAATATTTAAGGGTGGACAAGTGATCAATATTGCTCCTGTGGCATGAGATTTGGATCTGATTAGTCTATGGAACCATACCCTAAAATGATGAGGATAAAGTGATGAAAGGCATGGATCTACATCATACTATAAAGTGGAGTCCATGGTCAAGGAAGCATCCCAGCATATAAGAGCACACTAGAGCCTAAGAATTTCCAATGGTTATTACATTGTTTCTACTTGTAGTGTGGCTTGGCCCACCTAAAATTGAGTTCTACTTCATCTTATGTCCACGAGCAAGAGGTGGGCTCACTTCCCAAGTGACTGGAAAATATATAGGCAGTGTGGGAGTGTGGGAATACAACACATACACCTAGGTGGGCTTCACATGCATTGCATTATGTCCAGGGAATATTTCATTGGTAAGCATGCAATTCCCTTTCCTTAACATTATTATTATTATTATTATTATTATTATTATTATTATTATATTTTGTATAATTGTGGGTCCCATTGACATGGTGGGATTCACCCCATGAACAATTCATATAACAAACAACATCATAGCTGATACCACCCACTAGATGAATGACATGGATATAAGGTACATACGTCCGGTGGGACTTATAACACGTGGATGGTCTAAATGATGGACGACTGGGATGTAAAATAAGTGTAACGAGTTGGCTCCACGATCTAATGGTTGACCCAACTTTGGTGGCAATCACACATCATAGTAGAACTCAAAGGATTTAATAGTAGGGAATTTTATTCACATTATTTCTTATAGTGTGGTCCACCTAAGTTGTTGATCAACCTCATTCTTTTACTCATGACTTTAAATGGTCTGAAGGAGTGAATGAATGACCCAGATATACCTTTCATCACCAAGGTGGGCCACAGAAAATCTAAGTATTTTATGTACAATTTCCATTGTCCAAGTGGTATGGCTTGCATGAACTTCTAATCAGCCTGATTCTTAGGACCTTAGAATAAATGAGGCTAGTAAGGTGGATGAATGGTGTGGATTTAGCATAGACATCATGGTGTGGCCATTATCGCCCCCACAAAACTTTTCTCCAAATGTGGACGTCCAAGGAGGACGTCACCTCCTCCACACCATTATTTTATTTTAATAATAATATTATTATATTATATGTATATTTTCTCATCAATGTGGGTCATTTGAGAGATCCAGTCCATCCATTGTGTGTGTCCCGCTTGGTGGAGGGGTCCGTCCAAGTTTCAAATACATCAAAGTTTCAGATGTTTTAGCATGTCTTTACATGATTTCTAATGGTGTGGGCCACCTAAGTTCTGTGTATGGCTGAAATTTGGGGGTGACCCATTTTTAAAGGGGACCCATCAAATGCACAGTGTAGATGCTCGAAAAGCATCAAGGTGGGGCTTGTGGTGGGGCCCATTTCCCTGCCCGTTATAAGCTCCAGCATCCTCTGGATGCTGGACGTCAGCAATGGGCTGACGCCTTTGCTAAACATTTTTTTTTCGTGGTTTTTCATAGGTGGCATCAACATTATGACGATCCACTCTGTCTATTAGGTTCCTTGATTCATGACGGGCCTAATGAGTCCAATATTCGATATTTTTTGGCGTACAAAAGATCACAGCGGGCCCTAATAGTTTATTACTAATAAAATGGTCTTTTTGATGGTGTGGCCTACCAGAGTTTTGGATTGGCTTCATTTTTTTGGCTCAATGCCCAAAATGAGCTAGGAAATCATATGGACGACATGGATTAAAAATATACATCATGGGTGGGGCCCGTTGTGGGCCCACGGCCACTGCCCTTTGTTTAATAGGCTAGGACGGTGCCTGCTGCAGTGTCCTTTGGATGTTGGCAGCGGCGTCCCGTGTATTTTATATTTTTATATTTTTATTTTTATTTATTTATTCAATTATTTATTTATTTATTTATTTATTTTTAGTGTTATGAGCATGGATGTGTGGCCAACCCAATGGGCCAAACTTTGGACAGTTTGGATAGCCTACAAAATTTTAGTGGGGCCCACTATCAATGGGTCCCACATAAAGTTTATAAAAAAAATATTTTTGTTGTTATTCTTTTACATATATTCTCCCATGAATCCACACCATTAAACACAGCATTTTCATCATATCATTACCATTATCAATCATCTTTTTATATGTACTCTCCTACATATCCACACCATTGATTACATCATTATCATCAACATCATCTCCACCATACAAAAACACAACAAAAATAAAATTAGAATGAGTAGGGTGGGTGTATTCACCTTGATGGATTAGATGCAATGGTTGAGATGGATGGAAGGGATGGGATTGATGGAGTTAATGGCCCACCAAGATCACTTCTTTCTCTCTCTCTCTCTCTCTCTCTCTCTCTCTATCTTATGTGTAGAAAAATGGTGAAATGCAAAGGGATTGAGGGGTATTTGTAGAGAAATTCATAAAATTTTGATTGAGTTAAGTTAATGTGATTAATATTAGCTTATGCTAGAATTATGACATTTAATTCATGATTTGTATTTAATGGTGTATTAAAGGAGCATGGGATGGCATGGTGTGATGATATCAGGCTTAAGGTGTGGCATGGGAAAGAGTTGACTTTGGGGAGCACATGAGACATGAGAGGTATGGCTGTGTGACATCACACACATGTGTAGAGATTCTCTCACCCATGTGTGGCATGTGCATATGTGTATCACATGTGTTGTGCACATGTGTGGAGTAGAGTATATAGCACCTTGCACACATGATACACTAATTATTCTTCATGGTGTATCTCACAAACGAAGTATTGTATAGAAGCACGGGTGATACCTACGCGATCGCAGCAACGGGGCAGTCGATATGAGATAGGTTTCAAGGTCTTGGAATCCCAGTCAGTTGGGTGTGTACCATGAACGGCCAATCCAGGTCTAGCTAAAGGCATCAATCATCGTGTACATATGCATAGGAAATGGTATGGAATGGATGGGGTCTTACAGTGTAACCTAGGATTCTCAATTTGCCTATATGCGTAAATATATGAGACGCACTAACAAGGGTTTACACCAAATTGATCCATCTATTCTTACTCCATCTTCTGGATATGATTAGTATTTTCTTAGTTTGGCTTGTGATAACTCTTATGATACTTTGTTTTCTTTCAATTTGTGGGACTAACTTTTGATGAACTTAGTTCATGTTGGTTACTTATGTGAGGACATTATTACTTATATCTTACCAAGTTTGCTCCCTTATTCCTCTTTAGTTTTTTCCTCTTCCATATCTTAGTTGCTTCCTTATGAATATGGATATGGATGATATGGATATGGATTATGAGTATAGTAGTATTTTTTTTTGTGTGCACTACTCAGGGGTAGTAAGTAAGATGGTGTTTTGAATATTCTTTGATAGTTTATTCTATGTTAGTTTGTTCTAGTTATTGTAACTGGTGCATTGTACTTTCTTATTCTATGATAGTTTGTTCTTGTTATTGTAATTATTGCATTATACTTTCTTGTGTATATATGGTGCATGATTCTTTATTGAGCATGTTATGCTTCTCTTATTTTTAATGGAGTGTGTTTTATCACAAATTTGATAAAGGGGGAGATTGCAAGTGCTATAGTTTCTTACTTCTTTGATTGTCAAATTTTGTAGTGTTAAAACCAATTTGTGTCTTGTGTAACACATTGATATATATGTTCAAGGTAATGCATCACATATATAAGGACAGTGCTTCAAGTCAAGAACAAAGATCTATTTCAAAGAAATGCAAGATCAAGTACATTGTTCACTTTAAGCTTCAAATGTCAATGTTTTAAAGCGACATCGAAAGACAAGTGAACTGTTCATACTCAAGACTCAAGGTGAAGTACAACACAAGTACGACAAATTCAAGCTTCGAAAGATCCCAAGTATAAGCTTCCTCATGTGTCGAGATCTCAAGCTTCATGAACTTCAAAGATCATTTATCATCTGAAGAAAAGAAGGTTCACTGTTCATATATCATGGTTAAGGTATGAAAGACCTTAGATTGACCTTAGGATAAGTCATTTTGAATACATAATTCAAATTAAATCATTTTATAAGTGTTTGGACCGTTCTTCGACTAGTCCTGGACTTTGTTTGACTAGTTCTAGCACTACCTCGACAAGTCCAAGAAATTCTAAGACCAGTCCTAAGATTTGTACAAATTTTTAGAATTTTTTGTTAAGTCACGACCAGTCCTGGAGACTGCTCAATCGGTCGTGTGAACAGTGCACAACTTGTTCACGACCAGTCCTGCAGCTTCGACTCAAATTCCAACAACTATTTATAGTTCCACACGACCAGTCATGAACAGGTCATGACTAGTCGTAGAGGTCATACGACCGGTTGTGCAAGGCCTACGACCAGTCATGGAATGACTTTATCTGATCGCGCTCATAATTTTAAAAATCCGTTGGTCCTACGAGCAGTCATAATGTCCATAGGACCAGTCGAAGGCACGACTTCTGCACTTATAAATAGAGCATGATTTTCAGAGTTTGGTAATCGAATTCAAGTATAATCAAGACATACGCTGAGAGATAAGTTTATAAAATTCTTAAGTTATATTGTGCATATTTAATATTCTTTTTTATTAACTTTTTATATTTAATTTTGTATTCTGCATTCCAATATGATTTGAAAGAGGGATTGAAGAATTCTAACTTCTTGGAATCAAAATTAAATAGAGATAGCCCAACTTGATTTAATTTAAAATCAATTTAGAATTTAGAACTATTTCATAAGTGAGTGTGGACATTGAACTTCTATATTCGAACTTCTACTCTGACTTAGGTCTTCTGGGCTGCAAGAAAAGGAGAATATCTAGGTATTTTACATTTTTCTAATTTCCTTTGCTTTGGTTTCTTTGAGATTAAGCCGAAAAAATCTCATTCTTTTGGTTATCTGAGGAGATCCAGAAAACTCAGAGTGTGGGGTTTTTTTGAATTGTGTAAGCCCACTTGAAAGACAATTGTGAGGGTTTTAGGTGAACCTGGAAAAGCCTATTTTCATAGTGAATGCTAATATCCATTGTGTGAGGATATTGGGAGTGGAGTAGCTGTGTGGCTATTGTTTAATAGGTGGTGTACACACAGGAGAACCACTATAAATGTTTGTGTTTTGTGGATGTGTGATTTATTTTCTATATCTTTTATCATTTAATATTGTGGGATGTATTTATGGATATAAATGTTGTAATCTTTACATTTCAGCATTGTGGGGAATGTTGTAATAGCTTAGATTTCCTTTCTTGCTATTTTCTTTTTATTCCTCTTTAGTTTGAGTTTTTGATACACAAATCATTCTCGTAAGGTTGTCCTACCATAAACCCCTGGTTTTTATGGCGTAAGGTTGTTCTTATAACAACATTTATATCAACTTCTTAATACTAGAATTTTAAGGTTGCTTTACATTTTCGTATTGTGAATTGTTTATAGTGCTACCTTTCCTTTAATTAATTAAATTTCGCAGTTATTTTTTAATTGGCATAGTCCTATTCACACCCCCCCCCCCTCCCCTCTAGGACATATAGCTCGGCCTTTTCACTTTTCTCTCTTTTCTTTCCTGAAATGCTGGTGAGAATCCCGAGGTGACGGGTCCTATTTACAGACACAGGATAGCCCTAGTCGTTCCAGTAGACGGCCGAGATTTGTGTGGCCCCGTTCATGTTTTCTTCCATATGGGAGGTTGTTTGGCCTTCTCTGGCATTGGACGAAGGGCTACGATTGGCGTTGTGAAGGACAGATGGGATTGCAAGTAATAGTCATATGCGAATCGCCATGCTAGCAGCCACACGCTTCTTTCTTTTAGAAAGAGGCCACCACACGTTTCCTTTTAAGCCCCGCCTCATGCACACGCACGCTTGCATGGGCTCGTATGGATGACATGGGTTTGATCGTCTAAGGCTCCTCTATTCGATGATCATTCGACTAATGGCTCGAAGTGGGCCATAACTCGTCCGGGCGGGCGTCCATCCATTTGAATTTTTTTCATTCAGGTAGGAAGTCGGGTGAGAGGAAAAATCCCTCTCTATTACGGTTTCTATCGGGTTAAGTGTAGTTTGACCCAATACCATGTTTAGTTCACGGTGGGTGCACACCCGCCAAGTGCATGGGGCCAGCAGTGATGTCTGTGAGAGATCCACATCGACCATCATCTTTGGCGGCCATAATCAGGGCCCCTAATAGAAGGTCGACCATATATAAGGCTCGGGTGGGCTGCACTGTGCAAAATTTTTCCCTCTGTAGTCGATTCTCGTTAATCTTGTGGTCGGATCAACAAAGAAATTGTTTATTCAATGATTACACGGGACCCTAAATGTTAGTGGCTACTTAGTTAGCTATTCACTAGCTCCTTTTGGATAGTTTCAATTGCATTAATTTCTTGTTATTTTATGATTAGATGATTGATGAAGGTTATTATGAATTTGGGGTGGTTAATTTCGTCATGTGCATTTAGCTAGGCCTAATTAATGCTTGATCATGCTTTCCTAGCAACACCCGAGCATGGAAGAATGAAGGGTGTTACACCATCTCAACTATTCCTTGTCAGTAATGGCAGTGGTGAAGGTCAGCCTTATAGTTTGATCTGTCTGCCTTTAGTTGGGAGCTCAACAAGTTGTTATATCTCCCTCACACCGAGGTGATCAGAAGCAGAGTGCATCTCAATGGAGTTGAGTCTCAAAAAAAGACTCTCAGTCGTTCTCTCAAATATTTGTATTTATGGCTTTGACACCCTACTGACATGCTGCATATATACATCGAATTGCTCAAGGAATGTAGCAAAATTGCTAGAGATCAGCTTAGAAGACAATCTTGCTTCAACATCAACAATGTGTTGGCCTAAATCTTGTTGTTCCTTCGTAGTGTCATCAACAAAACTATCCTTATATATATACATACATATATATATATATATATATATATATATATATATATATATATATATAGGAGGATCCTATTTTGTTAACCAGTATGAAGATTTACTAGGTCCCACTAAGCGTGCAAAAAAGTGTTATGTCAATTCCATAAAAACTAAGGCCACACATATGATCGATGGCTTGTATTCAGATTTTATGTGTGATTATGATGCACATGAATGCCTGAGTCTATTCGACTCAATGTTTGATTCAACCACTAGTGTCACGCCCTAAACTCGAAAACCGGGTTCATAGAATTCTCGATCGTCGACAGCCTCTATAGTACTCCATTCTCGGCTCCTGGCACCTATATATTAGGTTCCGATCCTGGGATCCTATAAGGAGGATTTTCAACATGAATTTAATTTGTACTAAGCATAACTATAAGCATAACCCTTGAACAATAACCAGAACTCTATCACAAAATCCACTATGGTAAAAAAATTTAAAATAATAACAGAACTTAAGAAGCTCTGCGGTACACTCCTGCTCCTGCTCAGCTACGGTCTAGCGTCACCTGCACGCATCAATTGTCCATCAGCTTGTAGAAAGCTTAGAGGGTGTTGAAAGTGTGTGCGCAATATATGCATGCTCTAAATGCAATATCAGAGTAATGTGGAATATACTGGTAAGTCCATGTATGAAATCAATCATACCAAGGCTATACGATGCATGACATGAATGTTATCGGTCATATCAAGGCATATGATGCAAGGCATGAATGATGTCAGCCACACCAAGACCATGCGATGCGAAATGTAACTCAAGCATGCCAATCCTCATCCGAATCCATATATTAATACAACTCATCATTAGAAAATTAAATATCAGTATAGTTCTCACTCTAGATAATCATCAGGGTCTAGTACACTCCAAATGGCACTGATACTTCCCTAAACATGTAGTCTAGGTGAGCATAAGAAACTTCACTATTCACCTGGCCAATAGTCTGCTAATACCTATCTAGCACATTAATAGCAGACCCATTTACGAGCTGGTCAGACTCAGCCTAGAAAATTGCCCTCTACTCTCGGGCTGTAAGGTCACACCCCCTTCCAACCGACCACGACACAGTGGGAGACGTGATCTCTTGGTATTCGGCCCTCCTGCGCTCATGTATCCACTTGTTCTGGGCATTGGAATTATTCTTTGGTACCATCGGGTTTAGGAATTTTCACCCAGGGACATCTGTGGTGCTCCGATGCTAGTGATAGTATTTTCGGTGTCCAATCCTGTCATCCAAGATATGTCTGTGGAGGCTATGACCCTATAGTCGCTAGGGCGTACAGAAATCATATAACACAAATGCAAGATGCATGAATCAGACCATCCAGTCATGCAACAATCTACGCGTACCGGGCACTCATGTGGGGCAACTCCTATCAGAGAGTCCCATAAATAATCTGCCCAATGGCACGTGGTATGATCAATCACTCCTCATATCAAGCATACACATGATGTACATGGGCATAGATCATGGGGCTATACTAAGCATGATGATGATGATGTACTCTCCTCATATTAAGGATGGGCCTAGATGGCCCACTCATATCAAGAATGGGCCTACCAATTATGGTGGCCCAATGGTTTGGGTTAGCCCACTAAGGAAAGATGAGAATGAGCCTAACAATGGGCTTTAGGGAGGGTTACAATGCAGACATTTAACCACCATTACCCTTACAATGTAGACTTTAAACCATCATTGCTCCCAAGGCATGGCCCATTTAGATCCAATTAGGAAGATGAATGGGCATCATAAACATCATTACATACACCATGGTGGAATCACAGATCACAATGGGCCTTGTATACATCACATTGGGCCTCCCACATCACAATGGGCCTCGTATAGATCACATTGGGCCTCTCACAAAGGCCTCACGTATATCACAATGGGACACATCCCATGGGCTTCAAATACGTCACATTGGGCCTCACTTATGGGCCTCATATACATCACTCGGGCCTCATCATACGAGTCTTAAATACATCACATCAGGTCTCATCATATGGGCCTCTGTAACATCCCGAAAATCAGGGTCGAGTAAAAAGTCCACTCCCGAGTTCCAGAACATCACTAATGCAACATAAATGTGTAGGATTGAATGTTGTCAGTGTTAATGTATTAAACATGAGTAAGATTAAGACAGAACAGCATATCATACGCCAGAGACAGTTAAATGTACAAGTGGAAGACTGTGATAGTATGTATATCATATATAAACTGTTGTATGTCTCCAGAGTGTGAACATATTACCAAGTTATATACATACATGTATACTCCAAATATAAATAAAAAGAATATATATGAGTGCTCTAAAAATATAAAATGACAAATGTCAAGGCATCAAATCAACCTCCTTATAATCCCGTCAATCAGAACACGCATAAAGGAGGGATCCTTCTCATCATCATCAAGTCCAGCTCCACCTCGCAGGCCGTGCCATCATCTGCAATCACAATAGGGACTGGTGGGTGTCCGGAAACACCATCCCGTAACGTGGGAGTGAGTGATCAACTCAGTGGGATAAGAGAGCAGAGATTAGCATGTTATCAAATCAATCATGCGTTAATAGTAAAGCAGTAAATCAAACAATCCTAATATTGTTGTTAATGCAATATGACATGACGTGATGGATGCCCTCACCGACGATCTCCCTCATACGACACCATCTTGCGACCGCGACATGTAATCGTCCCTCAGTGCTCCACATCTTCCAGGCACCTGTAATGTAATGGTGATATGATTTTCGAGTTGTTATTAGTCCATTCAAATAGCAGGATTGGAAAACTAAGGTACTTCCCTTGTATCAATCCCAACACAGATCCTGTCTAGGGTCGTCACTCCTAGTAATCTCATACGATGTATATTTTGTAGGTCGCTACAAGGGCTGTCAGGGCTGTTGCTCGCACTCGTTGCACCGCTCCCCCATCACCTTATAATACAGGCCTACTGTACTCTCACTGCTACGGAAGGGTCGTCGCCTCCCATAGACTCAAAATACGCCCGCGGTCACTACAAAGGACTCGTCGCCTGATCAGTGTAGGCCGACAGCACGAATATAGTGTCCCATACCACCATAATCTGTTCACGAGACATAGGTGCTCATTGGTCACTACGGGGAGGTTTGTGGCCGCAGCGTAGGCCGACAGCTTGACCACAGTGTCCCATACCACCATGCCCGGCTCATGAGTCTTAGTGAATCACGGTACCATGGTTGACAGGGTTTATAATGGTAAGTTCAGTATCCTAGGTTCAAGAAGTTATGACTCATATAGGGTGAACATACAACGGCCAGTCGGGTTAGTTGACGGGCTCGACTAGCACGAGCGCATCTCAAGTTGAACGACATGAAGTGCGTAAAACACCTCGTGTGGCCTAACCACTGCCGCCAACTCCAAAACACGGCTCGCGTTCATCGACGCGTCGTTCGTGGCAAAAATAAGTCAACCACGAACTTGCTCGGTTACCGACTGCCTGGACTAGGTATAGTCCTAAACAATTATGAATTCACATCAGTCATCATGTAAGAGTAATGGAATTGAAATACAACCATGTGAGCATGTTAACACATGTTATAATATACAACTTAAGTGAATCATCAAGCACATGCATTTCATACATATAATGAAATCATGCATATAGCTAACATGTAGGAAATCATTTACATCAGCATATTAATTGAGAAATCAATCTCAAACTAATTCATAACACCATTTAATTCAATACATACTAATACAAGCATTTATACAAACACTTAAACTACACACTTAAGTCTACATATAGTATGTTGACACAAAGTGCGCATTTAGGCGAATCTCTTCGCCAAACTAATTATGTATGCATTCCTAGTATCCTATTGCGACACGAAGCCATGTCAATCACATCAGCAAAATATGAATGAAAACAGTACTTCCTACAAATGACTAAAATGCCCTAAATCTCATATTCTTCGTCTGCTTACGAAATAGGAAACGGACAGCATGTTGTACATGTCAAACGGCGTTGTCGTCGATAATCTACTATTAAACGACATTGAAAGCATTGGAAATAGTCAATCAAAGCGTCTAAAATCTGCACCTTCTCTCTTATAGGTGTGTTAATTCGAACTGAGCGTATACGCTTCGTCTACGGCGAACTGTGAACCTAATACACAAGATCTATCAGCTACTTCGCTATGGAACCTAAGGATCAGCAAATCAGAAAGAGTTTAGGGTATTTTCTTAGGCAAAGTGATTGGAGCGTGTTGCTTAATCACGTGTAGCAGGTGGCACAAGCAGTAGAAAATTCTCCTCCATTCTCTCTCACAATCTCTCACCTTTTCTCTCTCTCAATCTAGGACTTTTTCCAATTTCTGATGGGAGAGATATGAGAGGGTTTCAACCCCTTTTATAAGCCCAAACATGCCCGAAATAGGCTCGAAAATAATGTATACTTAAGGTATATCCAAATCGGGGCTGTTTCGGTCTAAAAGGACATTTCTGGTGGTCCCTTGGCCGAATGCGATCGGACTTAAGTTCATACATGTCAGATGTCGCTCAAATTCCATTTTCAGACCATCAGTGTTCGTAGATCACCCGTGGCGGTCTAGTTTCAGTTTAGCGGTCACCGCACGTAGATCAGGTCTGCAAGTCTCATGATATGAAATAGAAATTTTTCCTGATCCAAGGGTGTAATTTGGCTGAATTCTGACGGTCAGAATGCTTAATACTGACGCGTCAAGTCGTGTGCCAGATTTGGATTTCAAATTCCAAATCTAACCCTATTCTCACTCTCTTCACTCCAGGCTCAATGAAATAGCCTGTAAATGTCGGTTGGACTTGATTTTCCAAATGATTGTCAAGTCCAGCAAGGCGGTTCTAACGGTCTAAGATAGTAGGTATCGGACTTTTGACGCACGGTTTAGATCCAATACAAAGTTTCAAAGAGGTCCAGAGAACAAACCGGTTTAGAGTTTGATCTGAGGTTTTAGAGTATTATAGCGTCATTGGTTCTACTTGCTTTGGGTCTTGTAGAACGTATTTAAAGTGATCAGGGACTATTTCCCAGCTACTCTAGCGTTGCGCTAGCTAACTTACACTTATTTTCTAAAGGAATTAATCCTACGCGATTTCTTTGGCTATGGATGTAACATCCCGAAAATCGGGGGGTCGAGCAAAAACCCAACTCTCGAGTTCCAAAATGTTATTTATGCAACATAGAGATGTATGATTGAATGTTTTCTGTGATAATGTATTAAACATGAGTGAGATTAAGCTAAAACAGCATATCACGCTCCAGAGACGGTTAAATTTACAAGCGGAAGACTGTGATAGTATGTATAACATATATAAACTATTATATGTCTCCAGAGTGTGAATATGTTATCAGGTTATATACATACATGTATACTCCTAAAGTAAACAAAACGAATATACATGAGTGCACTAAAAATATAAAATGACAAGTGTCAAGGTATCTAATCAACCTCCTTGTAATCCCGTCAATCAGAACACGCATAAAGGAGAATCCTCCTCATCATCATCAAGTCCAGCTCCGCCTCGCAGGCCGCGCCATCATCTGCAATCACAATAGGGACTGGTGGGTGTCCGGAAACACCATCCCGTAATGTGGGAGTGAGTGATCAACTCAGTGGGATAAGAGAGCAGAGATTAGCATGTTATCAAATCAATCATGCGTTAATAGTAAAGCAGTAAATCAAACAATCCTAATACTATTGTTAATGCAATATGACATGACATGATGTATGCCCTCACCGAAGATCTCCCTCATAAGGCACCATCTTACGACCGCGGCATGCAATCGACCCTCAAGTGCTCCACATCTTCTAGGCACATGCAATGGTATGGTGATATGATTTTCGAGTTGTTATTAGTCCATTCAAACAGCAGGATTGGGAAACTAAGGTACTTCCCTTATATCAATCCCAACACAGATCCTGTCTAGGGTCGTCACTCCTAGTAATCTCATACGATGTATATTTTGTAGGTCACTGCAAGGGCTGCCAGGGCTGTTGCACGCACTCGTTGCTCCGTTCGCCCATCACCTTATCAATACAGGCCTACTGTACTCTACTGCTACTGAAGGGTCGTCGCCTCCCGTAGACTCAGAATACACTCGCAGTCACTACAAAGGGCTGCCAGGGCTGTTGCATGCACTCGTTGCTCCGCTCCCCCATCACCTTATCAATGTAGGCCGACAGTAAGAATATAGTGTCCCATACCACCATAATCTGCTCATGAGTCATAGGTGCTCACTGGTCACTACGGGGAGGTTTGTGGCCCCAGCATAGGCCGACAGCTCGACCACGGTGTCCCATACCACCATGCCCGGCTCATGAGTCTTCGTGGATCAAGGTACCATGGTTAACAGGATTTACAATGGTAAGTTCAGTACCCTAGGTTCAAGCAGTTATGAGTCATGCAGGGTGAACATACCATGGCCAGTCGGGTTACTTGACGGGCTCGACTAGCGCGATCGCATCTCAAGTCGGACGACATGAAGTGCGTAAAACACTTCGTGTGGCCTAACCACTGCCGCCAACTCAAGAACACAGCTCACGTTCATCGACGCGTCGTTCGTGGCAAATACCAGCTAGCCACGAATTTTCTCTGTTACCGACTGCCTGGACTAAGTATAGTCCCAAACAATTATGAATCCACATCTGCAATCAGGGAAGAGTATTGGAAATGGAATACAAACATGCGAGCATGTTAACACATGTTATAACGTACAACTTAAGTAAATCATCTTGCACATGTCTTTCACATATATAATGAAATTATGCATATCGCCAACATATAGGAAATCATCTCCATCAGCATATTAATTGAGAATTCAATCTCAAACTAAATCATATGGAAATCATCAAGCACATGTTATAACATACCACTTAAGTGAAACATCAAGCATATGCATTTCATACATATAATGAAATCATGCATATAGCTAACATGTAGGAAATCATTTACATCAGCATATTAATTGAGAAATCAATCTCAAATTAATTCATAACACCATTTAATTCAATACATGCTAATACAAGCATTCATACAAAGACTTAAACTGCACACTTAAGTCTACATGTAGTATATCGACTCGAAGTGCGCATTTAGGCGAATCTCTTCGCCAAACTAATTATGCACGCATTCCTAACATTCTAATGCGACAATAAGCCATGTCAATCACATCAGCAAAATATGAATGAAAACAGTACTTCCTACAAATGACTAAAATGCCCTAAATCTCATATTCTCCGCCGGTTTACGAAACAGGAAACGGACAACATGTTGTACATGTCAAACGGCGTTGTCGTCGATAATCTACTATTAAACGACATTGAAAGCTTTGGAAACAGTCAATCAAAGCGTCTAAAATCCGCACCTTGTCTCTTATAAACGTGTCGTTTCGAACGGAGCGTATAAGCTTCGTCTACGGCGAATAGAGAACCTAATTTACGAGTTATATCAGTTTACATGCTATGGAACGGAACGAATGCCAAATCAGCAACTTATTAGGGTTATTTCTTACCTGAAAACATGGAGAAATCACTGGCCAGGTGATTAGAGCGCGTGCCTTAACCACTTACAGCACGTGGCACAAGCAGCAGGGAATTCTCTCCTACCTTCTCTCACAAACTGTCACCTTTTCTCTCTCCCAATCTAGGGCTTTTTGCAAATTCGGATGGGAGAGAGGAGTGAGGGTTTCAACCCCTTTTAAAAGCTCAAATGTACCCAAAATAGGCTCGGGTACAATGTATACTTGATGTATATCCAATTCGGGGCTGTTTCGGTCCAAAAGGATATTTCTGGTGGTCCCCTGGCCGAACGCGATCAAACTTAAGCTCATGCATACAGGATCTAGCACGCATCAAGTTTTCAGTCCGGCAGGATTCATAGATAGCACGTGGCGGTCCAGTTTCAGTTCAGCGGTCACCGCACGTAGATCAGGCCTACAATTCTCATGATATGAAATAGAAATTTTTCCTGATCTGAGGGTGTAATTTGGCTGAATTCTGATGGTCAGAACGCTTAATACTGACGCGTCAAGTCGTGTGCCAGATTTGAATTTCAAATTCCAAATCTGTCCCTATTTGCACTCTCTTCAGTCCGGGCTCAATGAAATAGCCTGTGATTATCGGTTGGACTTGATTTTCGAAATGATTGTCAAGTCCAGCTAGGCGGTTCTAACGGTCTAAGATAGAAGGTATCGGACTTTCGACGCACAGTCTAGATCCAATACAAAGTTTCAAAGTGGTCCAAAGAACAAACCGGCTTAGAGTTTGATCCAAGGTTATAGAGTATTATAGAGTCATTGGTTCTACTCGATTTAGGTCTTGTAGAACGTATTTAAAGTGATCAGGGACTATTTCCCAGCTACTCTAGCGTTGCACTAGCTAACTTACTCTTATTTTCCAAAGGAATTAATCCTAAGTGATTTCTTTAGCTATGGAATTGGGTTCCAAGCGATTTTTCAGGTGTTTCAATTAACCCATTGCCTAAGGACGTCTAATCCTAGGTTGGCCAAAATTCGGGGTGTTACAATGGAATTGGGTTCTAAGCGATTTCCCAGGTGCTTTAGTTGACCCATTGCCTAAGGACGTCTAATCCCAGGTTGGCCAAAATTCGGGGTGTTACAATCTATCCCCCTTAAAACACAATTTCATCCCCGAAATTGACGAAGGGTAAAGAGTATCTAGCAAGACTTCAGTCTTAACATTCTAAGGAAGGTTCAAATCCTATTTAATGACCTAACCGTACGTATATCCTAACTCAAATGTTTCGATCCAGGGCCAATGGGAAAGAGGCCAACCACGCTTCCGCTGCGCCACTCTGATCGAACGGTAGCGTTGACTAACCTAACTGGATTGGACTCAATACGTTCTACCCCCCTTAAAACTTGATTCTACTTAAAGTTCAAGAATCTTTTCATCGATCCGTATATCGGAACGAGGTGCAACTTAGGGGCTATCCTTGACATGAATTAGGAAACAACCTCTCATTACAGTGGTTTTCCTTTACTAATGATGCGTTCTATGGCATTGGTATCTATGGCGATAGAGATGAGCCTAATCTCTATTATGGTTGAGTTCAGGGGCAGGTATGAGTTGGTGGCAAGATGTCGAATTCTCTACTGGCTTTAAATCCTCGTCATTTCCCAAAGGCAATATGATCACGTTTGGTTGTAGGTGGTTGAGCCATCACAGAAGAAAGGTTGTGTAGTAGGTCTGAGCCGGATACATAGACTTTTTGTCTAGCTAGGACAGAAGATTTATTGTATCAATTCTTAATCCGAATCGATGCCAATCTTCTGCTTGATCAGAGCATTGGATTTATTAGTAACCACTAGGATTAAGAAGTCGATTCAAATCGTGAATACATCGCTTACATGCAGTTCCTTTACTCTGCATTTTCGAATGCAATAAGCCCTTGGGGAAGGTAATTCTAAGGGGTGTGTTGGTTTATTCTAAGTTTGACCTGAGGGATTTATAAGTCTTCCCTGAGAGTGAATGGTTCTGAGTTACATAAGCTTTCTAAGAGTTATTAAAGGAGTCTATGGATGTTATGAGGATCTATCCAAGGAAGGAAGTCTCGTTCCAACCAAATCTAACCTACTCTTCCTTAGCATATACAGGCTTTACACTACTTAAGGTAACTAGTAGACTAGTTTGTAAGCTACAGCCTAATAGAACGGTATTCCTAGTCTCATGTCGGGATTGGAAGTGGTATGCTTGGTAGGAGGGTGGGGTGGGATAAAACTAATTTTGTAGGCTTAATCTCAAGATTTACAATATGGCAATGGAAACCATAGGATACACCCAAACTAGGGACAATACCTTACAACGAAACGAAACGACATGCATTCCATCGAACCAAATTCAGCTATATTAAGCCCAAACCACAACACAAACATTCACATAACAAGCCGAAAAATGCTATGCATTTCATTAAATCAAAATTGTCACAATACAAGGGATACCTCCTTACAAGTATCATGACAAGAAGTACATGGGAACTAAGACAATTAAAGATATAACAGCAACATAAGTAAAACAATAGCCTTAACAGGCTTACACAACTTAAAGCAGGAAACGACTAACTACTAATAACAACATCAAAGATCTCATCACTAGTCTGAGTCGAGTGACGGAGGAGGAGCACCCTTATCCTGCAAGCAGCACAGGATCGCCTTCAAGGTGCGAGTCACCTTGCCGAATTTCTTCTTCATGACGGCCTTGGTATCCTCAACCTCGGCCCGACGTTCCTGGACTTCTTTTCGCAAGGCGACCTGGCTCTCCTCAATTCGGGCAATGCGATCATCACCAGTAGCCTGAGCAGAAGGAGGAGGGCTCTCATCTGTATCCTGAGCCTCCTCTTTTACCTCTTCCTAGACTTCTTCCTCAACTTCTGCTCTAAGTTCTCCCTCACTTGGATCCTCTTCGTCATCAAAATCGTCCTCGCTATCCTCCTCAAGCTGAGTCTCACGGTACTGAGACTCGATCTTCATCTTGACCATGGTAGACTCATCAATGCTGTGAATCAGAACTGGCAACTCCGGTCCAAGTCTGTAAGCAAACTCAAGCGCGATCTTGCATATAAGTCGGCCAAAAGGAAGCGACTCAGGTGTTCTTCTCGATTTCGCTATGAGGATAATCTGTCGCAAGATGAAAGTGGCCATACACTCATTTTCCCCCTGGGCCACCTGATACAAGAAATCAACCATAAGGCGCGTACACTCAATGCGATTTGTCGACCTGGGATACACGTTGAACGTGCAAATGTGGTGCAGCAGGCGCAAATCATCCAACATATGAGACGCCTTGAGGCTATTGTTAGGCTGCCAGGGAACCAGTTTACCGCATAGGAACCTAGTACAGCGATCTCGCTCACGCCTACTCCTCAAATTCTTTGCATTGAGATGAGCATCACCAAGGGGCACATTCAGAAGTCACGCTATCAACCAAACATCGATCGTAGCCATCCGGTCTCTACCAAAGGGAATCTTGAACTGCAATGGCTCCAAGGTGGGATTCTGGATACGAGCGTAGAAGGCACGAATGGTGCTCACATTAGCACGAGCACGAGCTTCAAAGAGCAGACCCCAATGCGCAGCTTCAATGCGCTCGAATAACAGGAATTCATCGAAGAGTCATCCTTCCACGTCCGCCTCAAACAACACCTTACGGTCAGTGTATTCGCTGTGAGGCATCTCTGCTAAAATCACTCGCCCAAGTTGAGTATGGGGATCCAAATCCCGCTTTGTATGGAACTCTCGGGCTGTGCTTGGACTTGCGACGGTGCTTGAGCTAGCGGCGCCATCCCTCGGTCTTCTTGATTACACAGGGCGACTAGGCCCAACCTCATCCGCTGCGGTCTTTCTCTTTCCCATCAAAGAGAGGATGGTGGAGAGAGATAAAAGACCCAAAATGGCTTCAACAAAAGCCATGGAAAATGGGAGAAATGTTGGGAAATGGCTGCCCAAACTGAAAAAGGGAGATGTAGGTGTTGTAGAGGGATGCTTCAAGCTCCCCTAGGATGGATTTTCAGAAAGAAAAGAGAATGAAAAAGGGGATGAAGCTCCTCACGATTTCAGCTCATTTTGAGGGTTGTAGGAGCTCCAACGGACGATATTTGCAAGAGGGAGAGTTACAAACTGCAATGGAGTGATAGAGTGGGGTCGTTTTCATCAAAGAATGGGTTTGGGAAGGATTTGGAGCCACGATTTTGAGAGAGGGCAACAGAAAACATGAAATGGAGCTAGGGAAGGGGGTTGTTGTGAAGGAAGTACCCCTTTTAGGGGTTTTCTATGGACGAACCATACATGGGGGGGGGGGGGGGGGGGGGGGGGGTGTACTACCCAAAATACCCCCACGCCCCAACTTTTACATCAAGTGGCCCCAACGGACGGCGATGCATCACCGGATCGGCGATGGCATCGCCGACCATCCCTCACGTTGGTCGGTGGGACCACATGGGTCTGGTCTCCCATGGTCCAGGGACCCCAAAAATATGTGGGCCCCACCTTAGTTCATTGTATATTGCAGTTCATTGTATATTGCCCTATAGAGGCCCAAACATGCATTCGAGGCTTTGCAGGGCCAATCTATAAACCTGAATATAATCCCCTATCATGCAGCATATGATTTTGGGATAGAAGGAGCTAATACATCCATCTAGCCCATTAGTTACTAAGGATCGTAAACTTAGAATGGCCTTATGGCCAGTTTTCATGAAATTTTACTATTCACCATAAAATTTTATTGAAGCATGATTTTATATCATTTTCACACTAGGATCAATGGCTAACATGAAAAGAATAAGAAAGAATTGAAGAATGGAGTGGTGAGAGGAAGAATTTTGAAGAATTTAGGTGAAATGGGGTTTTTAAACCCTAGCGATTGAATGCAAGGGTTGTGGTTGTCCCACAGCCCAAGGATTCACATTTACGGGTTTAGAATCATTCCAAGAACGTCTCAACCCACCTACCTACAACTTAGGAGCTACTTAGGTCGCTTCACGTGACTCTAGATGCGTTATGGACTCGATCGCACGATCGATACGAATAGACTTCGCTGATCGACGAATCTGCGATCCTATAAGTGTTTCTAGATCTTTCTCGCACCCACCTAAGTCAAAAGAGCGACAGCGTACGTCGCGTGTCCATAACCCAGGCCCGATTTAATCCAAATCATGCTCTGATACCATCTGTAACATCTCGAAAATCAGGGGTCGAGTAAAAACTCCACTCCCGAGTTCCAGAACATCACTAATGCAACATAAATGTGTAGGATTGAATGTTTTCGGTGTTAATGTATTAAACATGAGTAAGATTAATCTAGAACAACATATTATACGCCAGAGACAGTTAAATGTACAAGCGGAAGACTGTGATAGTATGTATATCATATATAAACTGTTGTATGTCTCCAGAGTGTGAACATGTTACCAAGTTATATACATACATGTATACTCCAAATGTAAATAAAAAGAATATATATGAGTGCTCTAAAAATATAAAATGACAAATATCAAGGCATCTAATCAACCTCCCTGTAATTCCGTCAATCAGAACACGCATAAAGGAGTGATCCTCCTCATCATCATCAAGTCTAGCTCTGCCTCGCAGGCCGCGCCATCATCTGCAATCACAATAGGGACTGGTGGGCGTCCAAAAACACCATCCCGTAACGTGGGAGTGAGTGATCAACTCAGTGGGATAAGAGAGCAGAGATTAGCATGTTATCAAATCAATCATGCGTTAATAGTAAAACAGTAAATCAAACAATCCTAATACTGTTGTTAATGCAATATGACATGACGTGATCGATGCCCTCACCGACGATCTCCCTCATACGGTACCATCTTATGACCGCGGTATGCAATCGTCCCTCAATGCTCCACATCTTCCAGGCACATGCAATGTAATGGTGATATGATTTCCGAGTTGTTATTAGTCCATTCAAACAGCAAGATTGGGAAACTAAGGTACTTCCCTT
This sequence comes from Magnolia kwangsiensis, assembly GCA_037074715.1. Lineage (NCBI taxonomy): Eukaryota > Viridiplantae > Streptophyta > Magnoliopsida > Magnoliales > Magnoliaceae > Magnolia > Magnolia kwangsiensis. The sequence goes on along the minus strand of CM073577.1, from coordinate 100,681,165 downwards.
GTATCAATCCCAACACAGATCCTGTCTAGGGTCGTCACTCCTAGTAATCTCATACGATATATATTTTGTAGGTCGCTGCAAGGGCTGTCAGGGCTATTGCTCGCACTCGTTGCACCGCTCCCCCATCACCTTATCAATACAGGCCTACTGTACTCTTACTACTATGGAAGGGTCGTCGCCTCCCATAGACTCAAAATACGCTCGCGGTCACTACAAAGGACTTGTCTCCTGATCAGTGTAGGCCGACAACAAGAATATAGTATCCCATACCACCATAATCTGCTCACGAGACATAAGTGCTCACTAGTTACTACGGGGAGGTTTGTGGCCCCAGCGTAGGCCGACAGCTCAACCACGGTGTCCCATACCACCATGCCCGGCTCATGAGTCTTCGTGGATCAAGGTACCATGGTTGACAGGGTTTACAATGGTGAGTTCACTACCCAAGGTTCAAGAAGTTATGACTCATACAGGGTGAACATACAACGGCCAGTCGGGTTACTTGACGGGCTCGACTAGCACGAGCGCATCTCAAGTCGAACGACATGAAGTAGGTAAAATACCTCGTGTGGCCTAACCACTGCCGCCAACTCCAAAACACGGCTCGCGTTCATCGACGCGTCGTTCGTGGCAAAAATAAGCCAACCACGAACTTGCTCGGTTACCGACTGCCTGGACTAGGTATAGTCCCAAACAATTATGAATTCACATCAGTCATCATGTAAGAGTAATGGAATTGAAATACAACCATGTGAGCATGTTAACACATGTTATAATATACAACTTAAGTGAATCATCAAGCACATGCATTTGATACATATAATGAAATCATGCATATAGCTAACATGTAGGATATCATTTACATCAGCATATTAATTAAGAAATCAATCTCAAACTAATTCATAACACCATTTAATTCAATACATACTAATACAAGCATTCATACAAACACTTAAACTACACACTTAAGTCTACATATAGTATGTCGACTCAAAGTGCATATTTAGGAAAATCTCTTCGCCAAACTAATTATGCACGCATTCCTAGTATCCTAATGCGACAAGAAGCCATGTCAATCACATCAGCAAAATATGAATGAAAACAGTACTTCCTACAAATGACTAAAATGCCCTAAATCTCATATTCTTCGTCTGCTTACGAAACAGGAAACGGACAGCATGTTGTACATGTCAAACGGCGTTGCCGTCGATAATCTACTATTAAACGACATTGAAAGCGTTGAAAACAGTCAATCAAAGCGTCTAAAATCAGCACCTTCTCTCTTATAGGTGTGTTAATTCGAACGGAGCGTATACGCTTCGTCTACGGTGAACTGTGAACCTAATACACAAGATCTATCAGCTACTTCGCTATGGAACCTAAGGATCAGCAAATCAGCAAGAGTTTAGGGTATTTTCTTACCTAGAAAAGTGGAAAAATCACCGGTAAAGTGATTGGAGCGTGTTGCTTAATCACGTGTAGCAGGTGGCACAAGCAGTAGGAAATTCTCCTCCACTCTCTCTCACAATCTCTCACCTTTTCTCTCTCTCAATCTAGGGCTTTTTCCAATTTCGGATGGGAGAGATATGAGAGGGTTTCAACCCCTTTTATAAGCCCAAACATGCGTGAAATAGGCTCGAAAATAATGTATACTTTAGGTATATCCAAATCGGGGCTGTTTCGGTCTAAAAGGACATTTCTGGTGGTCCCCTGGACGAATGCGATCGGACTTAAGTTTGTACATGTCAGATGTCGCTCACATTCCGTTTTTAGACCATCAGTGTTCGTAGATCGCCCGTGGCGGTCCAGTTTCAGTTCAGCGGTCACCGCATGTAGATCAGGTCTGCAAGTCTCATGATATGAAATAGAAAATTTTCCTGATCCAAGGGTGTAATTTGGTTGAATTCTGACGGTCAGAATGCTTAATACTGACGCGTCAAGTCGTGTGCCAGATTTGGATTTCAAATTCCAAATCTAACCCTATTCTCACTCTCTTCACTCCAGGCTCAATGAAATAGCCTGTGAATATCGGTTGGACTTGATTTTCAAAATGATTGTCAAGTCCAGCAAGGCAGTTCTAACGGTCTAAGATAGTAGGTATCAGACTTTCGACGCGCGGTCTAGATCCAATACAAAGTTTCAAAGAGGTCTAGAGAACAAACCGGTTTAGAGTTTGATCCGAGGTTTTAGAGTATTATAGCGTCATTGGTTCTACTTGCTTTGGGTCTTGTAGAATGTATTTAAAGTGATTAGGGACTATTTTCCAGCTACTCTAGCGTTGCGCTAGCTAACTTACACTTATTTTCTAAAGGAATTAATCCTACGCGATTCCTTTGGCTATGGAAGTGGGTTCTAAGCGATTTCCCAGGTGCTTTAGTTGACCCATTGCCTAAGAACGTCTAATCCCAGGTTGGCTAAAATCTGGGGTGTTACAGCCTCATATACAACACATCGAGCCTCCTCATATGGGCTTCATATACATCACATCAGGCCTCATCATATGGGCCTTATATACATCACATCGGGCCTCATCATATGGGCCTCATATACAACACATCAGGCCTCTTCATATGGGCTTCATATACATCACATCAAAAGATCATCTGGACCATACCACAAATAGCAGTGGAGACAATGATTTTCACTGCTAACAATTCATGGGGCCACCTTAATGTTTATTTTCCATCCAATCTGTTCATAAGGTCACAAAGACATGAATTGAAAGGAAAAACAAATCTCATATTGATCAAGAACTTATATGACCCCCAAACAATTTCAATGGTAGACATTTAATCCTCCACTGATTTTTGCAGTGTGGTCCACGTGATAGACAAATCTATCTTATTTCCTATCTTAAGATTGAAGACGAACTCACAAAATGGATGGACGGTGTGGACTACACGTGTGCAGTGGGTCTCACGGACGATGCAGATAATGCACACACATCATGGTGCGTCCCCCAGCACCGTCCAAGGATGGACGGTGTAGATACAGAATACATACATCTAGGTGGGCCCCAACCCCACACGTGTAACACATGTGGGGTGGGCCCCATGTCCAAAACAGATGGATGGCCAAATGAAACAGATATGTCAGAGGTGGGTCTGCTGGATGTAAAATACATACATCATGGTAGGCAGCAGAACTCGCTGACGTCAATCCAGCGCAGCAAGTTGTTGACCATCAAGCAAATGGACAACCCAGATATAGAATACATGCATGAAGTGGGTCCACACATGTGGGACTCAGCAGCTGCCAATGGATGGACGATATGGATTTAACACATGCCTCGTGATCAGGCTATTGTCCAAGCCCTTGGATGGATGACCTAGATATAAAACATATACATCATGGTGGTCCCCACCTTCCAGACCACTGGACGGTGTGGATATAAGACATTTGCATCATGCGTGGGTCCCACACGGATGAACGGTTTCGATATAAAACATACCTCATGATCAGGACCTACAAAACTTCTTAACGTCAATACACAGCTGTCCAGCTGCTGGACTACTGGGCAACTGGCCCAGCGTCCAATAGATGGACGGCCCAGATATAACACACATCTCATGGTAGGGCTCCACATGTGGGTCCACACATGGATGAAACGCATGCATCATTGTTGGGTCCACACATGTGGCCCACCACAGCTTTGGGATAATGCTGATATTTATGATTTCCCTTCAACCAGGCCTGTCTAGAAGGACAACCAGGTGGGCCGTCTGGATGGTCAGTAAGGCGAGCCCCACGGGCAGTCGACGTAGAAAAAATACTTGCATCAGGGTGGGCTACAAATAGGAGAGATAGAGAGAGAGAGAGAGAGAGAGAGAGAGAGAGAGAGAGAGAGAGAGAGAGAGAGATGTGTGGATGGGAGGACTCCATCACTATGAGCCCTCCTCTTACTTGATATAAAGCATACATCAAATGGGTCCCACCACATGTGGGCCTTCAAATCATCAAGATCATCGGTAGAAATCATAGATCACCTACCGATTTTACTTCTCCTTTAGCTCCTTGGACTCCTAAGCTTCTTCTTTGAGGGTGGATGATGAAGATTGAATGGTTGGATGGTGAGATGTGGGGGTAGGAAGTGGACCTTAATCTTTTCTCTCCTTAGAGCTTTTCTCTCATAGAAGCTTGAGAAATGGTAGAGAGAATGATAGAGGGATGGAGTCAAATGATGTTGTAAGAAGGATGGGATGAGGGATGGGTGTGTGTAAGAAAACGGATGGGTGGAGAGAGAGAGAGAGAGAGAGAGAGAGAGAGAGAGTTGACTTTGGGGATGGGAGAGAGATGGGTGACATGCTTTGTTGGTAAGAGAGGGATGGGTTGTGTACTTGACTTGTGATTAATTGATTGATGTGATGGGTTGTAGAGATTCTCTTGGGATTTACAACGCATAGTGTTTTCCTCGAAATAAATGCAAGCCCACTACTCTTGGCCTGGGTATCGCATTGGTACACAGGACACGGTGTTAGAACTGTGGGGACAACGCGGTCGTTAGGGTATAAGTCTCGGGTTGAGTCAACTCGGATATATGAGATGTAACTTAGGGTCACGCGTAAATGCTAATTAGAGGTTGCGGGTTGCTGGAATTTAATGGGGAGGATCGCGGAAGTCAAGGAACGGTACAGACTAGGATACGAGCCTTACAACTAGTGTCCCTCGCATTGAGTAAAACTAATTAGAAACCAATTACATGATCCAACTATCCTCTCAACCATCGATTGTGACCAATGCTTTGGTGATTTATGAAAGGGTAAGGGTTAGACCTTCCGAATTAATTCTGTTTGCCTTGTGTCTAAGGACTTGTTCATTCACCAGTACAATTGCAAGATACATTTTAAACGAATGAAGATGAACAAATAAATAAAAATGGTTGAATAATTTTGATTTCATTAATTGAATATGTGGCCCATTAAGATCGATAAAGTATAAAAAAATAACCTAGAGAAATAAGCAATCGAGAGATAAATACCTGATCCGTCTATCAAAACAGATGATCAAGGTGAATGGTCAACAAGATGTGACTGAATATGTGTGATCGCCTAAGTAAAAGCTCATTTAATCGAGATCTAACAACTTGAGGTTGTGGACATTAAATCTAATCCTATGATACTGTAGGGGTGGACGCTAGACACTAGCAATTTATGATAAAGTTCGGCTAGGCTAGGTTAAGATAAAAGAAAGATAACTTAAAAAGTAGATAGATGTGTTTGGCATGGTGCCTTGAGTTCCTCCTTATATGCTCCTTTTATGTTTTACCGAGGCGACTAAACCCTCGTTAGCTTTCCTTAATGATCCTATATCCTTCACTTTTGAGGAAATCCTATTGAGGGTCAAATATTGCATATCAGACCCCATTTATTACCTGGATTTACGAGCATGATACTGTTTAATGGCCCGTTTTATCGTGTTTATGTTGCAAGGTGACTTTACGAGCATGGATTGAAAAAGGGAGCTGAAAGTATGGATTTAACGCTCTGATGACACCAAAGGCAAGGGACAGACTCCAAGGACTAAGATCGACAGATATGCACGCCAGGGACCCGTGGAAATCAAGCTATTTACATTAAAAAGGCCCGGAATTGGTCCAAAAATACAAGATCATAGGGTTTCCACTATCCGTTCGGCTCGAAACTTCATATATAGCCTGAGGACCATAAATTAACTGTACACGTCAAAATTCAGCCTTTGGATCAGTGTATAAGTGACCCGATAGACAAGATCAGATAATAACCATTAAGAAAGCATCTTGGACATCCTTAGGAGATCGGGACCCAAACTGAACTGATGGAAAGAGCATGAAAAACGGTAGATAGTCCTCAAATTTCACTTCGTTTGGACGGCGCAGTAGGAAGAAACGGACGACAGATAATTCTAGAAAGGAGAGTGGCAAATTTGTAAATAACTAAAATTTCATATACATACATGCACGTAAGTATGAGGTTTCTTCAATGGTGAGAAGCAAGTCATCACAGGTGAATGGTGTGGTCCACATAGAGCTCGAATTTATTTCATACTTTGACTTATGCGCTTACATATTACTATGAAGATAATGAGCGGAGTAGATTTTCGATAATGTTTCAAGAAGTGGGCCCACCTACTTTTTTTAATAAAACTTTCAAAAACGTCCAGGAGTGGATCAGCTTTAGATTGGGTTTTGACCATGGCCCCCACCCATCACTCCATTAGATGATCTGACCCGTCCATTTACTCTGGAGGATGGCCAAGACCCTGGTTATGATTCCTTTTTGGTCCCATACAAGCGATCGTGTGAATTTCTCATCCAAACGGAAGACGGATGGTGCAATGAAACGTTTCGTGGGCCACACCAAATCTAACCCAAAATCAGTCAACTCCAACTGGTTTTTCAAGCAGAATCTGGTGGACAGCATGGATTTCACAGCAAAGTGGTTGTAAGTGGGCCCCACGGACACCATCAAATTGAATTGGCGTTCTCTGTTCTGTTCGAGGAACAGAGGCTGCGGATGATGTGAGTGGGCCATCATCATGGCCCAGAAAACTAATCCGGACCGTTCATTCAAGTCTCAAGGTCCGTCTTATCACTGCCTAGATGACAGAATTTCTGACTATAGAGGAGGATGGTTTTTCAACCGTTCAAACACGGGTTGGGCGGTAGCAAGAAAAGCTTTGTGGGGCACACAAAAACTAAAAAGAAATCGTCCCTTCCCTACAGAAATTCCGAGGGGAATACGATGGACGGAGTGGATTTCTCAAAATGATACCGAAGGGGGGCCCCACCATCGTCACTGCGTAAAGAATACGCAGTCTTCGTCGCAACCGGACGCTGTTCGTGAAGTGCAGGCAGTCGTGGGCCACGCTCATAGTTTTCTTAAACAATCCAGACTGTCCATCAGGTGCAGGTCTCAATTTCAAACAACCTCTCAGTTATCTCTCGGAAATCAGAGGCACAAGATCGGCTATAACTTGACCGTGCACAGAAGGAGTCTCGTTTAAAAACGGAAACTGCTGACGAAGTTTTGCAAGGACTTTCCAAAACCATCGACTCCACCGACTATACACAGACTACATCATCTATAAAAGGAATAGAAGAAAGGAGAGAGAAGGACGATTCACAGCTGGAGCTTGTGGACGTGGACAGAGGAAGAGAGAGAGAGAGGAGGTATAGAGAGTTTATTTTTTTTCTTCTTTCTTATTTATTTTATTCTATTTTTTTTCTAGTTAAGATGATTAGCTCAATCATGTTTACGAGCTAAACCTCTTAGCTAGGGCTAAGAGGTGAAGCTTGTAGTGAGATGGGAGATTTTATTTTATGTTTTCAATTTAATTTTAATTCATGAATTGACGTTGATTTTAGTTAATTATTATGGGAATGTTTTTAGTTCTTAATGGTCTGTTGTGACTGAAATTACAATGGGTCTGCAATGGCTTTGAGCATGTCTCTTCTCTTTTATGTTTATGACGTCAGGAAGCCCTGTTGTTCACCATAGTCTCCTGGGCATGGTCGGATGTCAGTACCCTTCCTAACCTTTATACATATGATTGGTTGGTAGTTAGTTTAATTCTGTTGTTTGCCATAGTCTCTTGGGCATGGTTTGGTGATGGAATCCATTCTAATTCATATACCTTTCATCTCTTTGAAAACTAGATCAACGGCAGTTTAGTAAATTCCATAATTCTTGAAGCAGGCATAAGATCTCCCTGATCTCTACAAGTGGATCCTCTGAATCTCTAGTTGCCTTCTCTGATTTCTGTTAAGTTTAGTTTAATTAATTCATAATTATTCCACAATTGTTACTTGATTTAGAATTTACCTTAATCTAGTTCTAGTTTTGATTAGTTTTAAATAACGTACAAGTTTTAGTCCCTTGGGATTCGACCTCGGTCTTACCGAGTTATTACTACATCATAACCCTGCATTTGGTGTGTGAACAAGTTTTTGGCGCTGCTGCCGGGGACTGTTGGATACGTTTTTCTGAAATTAATTAGTTTTAGGATTAGTTTAGGATTAGATTTTCTTTTTAGAAAATTTTAATTCTAGGTTTAGAAGCTTAATTATTTTCCTTATTAGAAAATTTTCCTAACTTTAGAAACTTGCTATTCTTCATTCTATCTGATTTTCAGAACTAACCTAATTTTTTTTTATTTTTTCTGTTTTGTAAGAAACTTCTAATTTAGTAAGCTCTTTCTAATTTCTCTTTCTTTGGAATTTCTTCTTTTTCTAGAAATTAGTTTACTCTTAATTAGGACTTTCTATTCTTAGAAACTAACTTATTTTATTTTGTTTTGCAGATTCTTAACCTAGGACTCCAAATTTGGTAACTTCTTTCCATCTTTTCCTTTTATTTTCTAGATTTCTTCTTCCTTTCTCTTAGGTTTAAGTTAGAATTTGAGGGCTGAGTGTGTTTTATGCCCCAGTGGGCACGCGACAACACTCGACGTCTCGTGACTGAAGGAGGATTAGTTGAGGGGTTGACTGTCCATCGCAGGACTAGACACCACTTGAATTCTCCTGAGTTAAAAGAGGTTATGGCTAAAAATTAACCTCAAGCACTATCCCAACCTAGGGTTGAGGAAGTACATGATGAGAATGAGGTGCACCACGCACCCCCGCCTCGTACTTTACGAGATTATTTACAACCGGCGGGGGTGAGTATGCCCTCATGCATGATTTTTTCTACGAATACAGGACATATGGACATCAAGCCAGGGGTTATCCAACTCCTTCCCAAGTTCCATGGGCTTGAATTTGAAGAACCATACTTACATCTGAAGGAGTTTGACGAAATCATAGGCACCTTATATTTTCCTAATGTTTCTGAAGATACAATTAGGCTGAAACTCTTCCCATTTTCCTTGAAAGAAAAAGCCAAGACGTGATTACATTCACTGCGTCCTAGGTCCATTGGCACATGGAATGATATGCAGAGGAAATTTATAAAGAAAATTTTCCCACATCATAAGATAATTACCCTCAGGAGAGCAATCATGAACTTTACCGAAAAGGAAGATGAAACATTCTTCCAATGTTGGGAAAGGTTCAAGGATCTGGTTAATGCATGTCCATAACATGGCTTTGAAATATGGCGCATTACGAATTTTTTCTATGATGGGCTAATATCTTCCATGCGCCAAATGGTCGAGACAATGTGTAACGGAGATTTCATCAATAAAAATGTCGACGAGGTATGGGATTACCTCGATAGTCTCGCTGAAAAAATACAATCATGGGACTATTACCCAAGGACGAATGCTACGTCTAGGCCAACTCATTCAAGGGAAAAAGGAGGAATATATCTCCTGAAAGAAGATGATGATCTTAATGCTAAGGTGGCTAATCTCACCAGAAAATTTGAGGCTATGGAAGGAAAGAAGGAAAAGGTTAATGAAAGTATTTGCGGCATCTGTGATTACAACATTCATACTACTGAAAATTGTCCTTCAATACCCGCCTTTCGAGAAGTATTGAATGAACAATCTAATGCCGTAAATAACTATCAAAGACCTTTCAATGGACCACCCTCTAATACATACAATCCTGGTTGGAAAAATCATCCAAATTTCAGTTGGAGAAATGGACCAACGGCTACACCTCAAGGTTTCCTAAACCAAAATCCAACTCAAGAGAAACCTCAAGAGGATTTGGTTCTAAAACATTTTCAAAAGAAAGAGCTTTTCAATCAGGGTATGATGCAAGCCTTTCAAGACCTTACAAAAGTAATACATGAACTTAAGGCTGAAAATATGATTGGAAACAAGGGGAGCTTCCCAGCTCAACCTCTTCCCAATCCTAAACCGCATTATGGAGTTAGTGATCCCAGCTCTTCAAATCAAATGGGCCACACTAAATCCATCACCACTCTTAGGAGTGGGAAGGTTATTGATAAAAACCCTTCCGGTTAGGCCCGAAAAGCCTCAAGAATCAGAAGAGGACAACAATGATGGATCTAGTGACGCCCCACAAAAATTTGAACCGGAACGTCTAGAGAAGCCAGTTGCTCCATTTCTCCAACGGTTGGTTGAACCAAAACGTCTCTCTAACTCTCAGGATATCTTAGAGGTGTTGAAACAAGTGAAAGTCAACATTTCTCTGCTTGATGTTGTAAAACAGATTCCTTTATATGCTAAATTTCTAAAGGACTTATGCACTACCAAACGACGAAAAAGTATTCAAAAGAAGATTTCCTTAACTGAGAAAGTGAGTGCCATCCTGAAACAAGACATGCCGTAAAAATTCAAAGATCTCGGTTGCCCAATTATATCATGTGTAATCGAGAACTATCGAATTGATCATGCACTTCTTGACTTAGGAGCGAGCGTCAATCTAATTCCCTACTCGATTTACCAACAGTTAGGCTTGGGTGAATTAAAACCCACTCGAACCACACTACAACTTGCTGATCATTTTGTTCGTGTACCAAGAGGGATCATCAAGGATGTGTTGGTCTAGGTTGATAGATTCTACTACCCTATTGATTTTATCATCTTGGACACCGAACCCATCTATGACACGAGCACTCAGATTCCCGTCATCCTTGGTCGCCCATTCCTGTCCACTTCAAATGTAATTATCAATTGTAGGAATGGTGTTATGACTATGTCTTTTGGAAATTTGATATTGGAATTGAATATCTTTTTCAATAACGGCAGCAACTCAGAGGATGATGACGATTTCAACAATGTTAACATGATTGATTTTTTTGTGGAAGATAGAACACCTCTCACCTTATCCTCTGATCCTCTAGAGACGTGCCTGGCCCACTCCCATGATCTTGATGATGATATAATTAGGGAGACGTGTATCATGCTTGATATTGCACCGGTACTTGAAGTTAACCGGTGGAGGCCACAAATTGAAGAGTTGCCCCAAACTGATGTGGTGCCTCTACCGTCTAACCTCAAGCCACTGAAGCTTGACCTAAAACCTTTTCCCTCTGATTTAAAATATGTCTATTTAGGTCAAGATGAGACATATCCGGTGGTGATCTCTGCCCACCTGGAGAAAGAACAAGAGAGTATGCTCATATCTACTCTCATTGAGCATAAGGGAGCTCTTGGATGGATGATAGCGGACCTCAAGGGAATTAACCCATCGATTTGTACTCACCGCATATATCTTGAAGATAATGCAAAGGCTATTCGACAATCACAACGTAGACTAAATCCAAACATGAAGGAAGTGATTAAGGCCGAGGTTCTCAAACTATTGGAAGTGGCGATCATATACCCCATATCCGATAGTCAATGGGTGAGTCCAACTCAGGTGGTTCCTAAGAAGTCCGGGATCACCATCGTAACCAATGCCAATAATGAACTCGTGCTGACCAGAGTTACTACTGGTTGGAGAATGTGCATTGACTACAGGAAGCTGAATACCGTCACTAGGAAGGACCACTTTCCTTTGCCCTTTATAGATCAGATCTTGGAAAGGTTAGCTGGTCATTCCTATTGCTGTTTCCTTGACGGGTATTCAGGTTATAATCAGATTAAAATCGCCCCTGAAGATCAGGAAAAGACCACATTTACATGTCCCTATGGCACCTTTGCTTACAGAATGATGTCGTTCGGGTTATGTAATGCCCCTACCACCTTTCAGCGATGCATGATGAGTATCTTTTCTGATATGGTGGAGAAATATTTAGAGGTCTTCATGGATGATTTCTCTATTTTCGGTTCATCTTTTAGCGAGTGCTTAGAAAGTCTTAAATGTGTGCTCAAAAGATGTGAAGAAAAAAATTTGGTACTTAACTGGGAGAAGTGTCATTTTATGGTTCAAAAGGGAATTGTCCTTGGATATATCATCTCATCCAAAGGAATCGAGGTAGATAAGGCAAAAATCGATCTTATCTCTAACCTACCTCCACCCAAAAACATCAGAGATGTGCGATCCTTCTTGGGACACACAGGATTTTATCGACGATTCATAAAGGACTTTAGTCTCCTCTCTCATCCTTTATGTAATCTTCTTCAAAAGGATGCACCATACGAGTGGACTGAGCAGTGCCAAGAAGCTTTCACTAAGCTTAAAGGCATGTTAACCACTGTACCTATCATGCAGCCACCCGACTGGAGTCTTCTTTTTGAACTTATGTGGGACGCCTCTGATTATGCTCTTGGAGCGGTTCTAGGCCAAAGAAAAGATAAGCGACCTTATGTCATTCACTACGCAAGTAGGACTCTAAATCCTGCCCAAGTGAACTATTTAACCACGGAAAAGGAACTCTTAGCCGTAGTGTTCGGTTTAGACAAATTTCGGTCCTACCTGATCGGATCCAAGATCATTATTTATACAGATCATGCGGAACTTAAGTATCTTCTTTCCAAGAATGATTCTAAGCCCCGCCTAATACGATGGATCCTTCTACTCCAAGAATTTGATTTAGAAATTAAAGACAAAAAGGGAGTAGAGAACGTAGTGGTTAATCACCTTTCTCACCTTAATACCTCTGATTCCCTTGAGACGACCCATATCAATGACATGTTCCCTGATGAACAACTGTTTAGAGTCTCCCATTCACCTTAGTTCGTTGATATTGCTAATTATCTTGCTACAGGTGCCATACCGACACACTAGACGTCACAAGATAAGAAGAAATTCTTTACCAAGGTGCGTAACTTTTTCTGGGATGATCCATATTTGTTTAAATATTGCCCAGACCAAATCTTAAGGAGATGTGTGCCAGACGATGAGCATAAGAGTGTCATCTCCTTCTGTTACTCACAGGCCTGTGATGGTCACTTTTCTGCTAAAAAGACCACGGCCAAGATTCTACAGTGTGGCTTTTACTGGACCACTATGTTCAGGGACACTCATGAGTTTTACAAAGCTTGTGAGCGTTGTCAAAAATTGGGAGCATTGTCCCGTCGAAATATGATGCCTTTGAATCCCATCCTTATCATTGAAGCATTTGATTGCAGGGGCAATGATTTCATGGGACCATTCCCCCAATCATTTGGAAATCTATATATTTTTCTCGCCGTAGACTATGTCACTAAATGGGTCGAAGCAATTCCGTGCCACAAAAATGACCTTCGCACGGTCATTAAGTTCTTAAAAGAAAATATCCTGTCGCAGTTCAGGACGCCTCGAGCCATCATTAGTGACGGGGGCTCATATTTTTGTAATAGACCATTTGAGAGCTTAATGAAGAAATACGGTATCTCTCATAAGGTGAGCACCCCATACCACCCACAGACAAGTGGACAAGTTGAGATTTCCAATAGGGAGATTAAACATATCTTAGAGAAAACGGTTAACCTGAACTGTAAGGATTGGTCAATCCGATTGACCGATGCCTTTTGGGCGTACCGTACTGCTTTTAAAACTCCTATTGAAACATCTCCCTTTAGACTTGTCTATGGGAAAGCTTGTCACTTGCCTGTGGAATTGGAACATAAAGCATACTGGGCGATCAAAAATCTAAATTTTAATTTGGACAACGCTGGCTCGTTACGCAAACTTCAGTTGAATGAACTTGAAGAAATTCGGAACGATGCATATGAAAACTCAAGAATTTACAAGGATAAGATGAAGACGTTTCATGATCAACATATTCTCCGAAAATCATTCACGCCAGGTCAGAAAGTCCTCTTGTATGACTCTCGACTACATCTCTTTCCGGGTAAGCTTCGATCTCGTTGGACCGGCCCTAACATTGTTGTCATTGCTTATCCTCATGGGGCCGTCGAGATAAGAGATCCCGACAATGGCAAGGAGTTTAAAGTAAATGGACATCGATTAAAGCCATTTGTCGAGACATTTGATTCAGAGGACATGTCCATACCTCTGATTGCTCCTGTTTACCAGGACTGATCTCCTAGTCTGATGGAGGTATAGGTAGGTTTATCACTTTCATAAGACTAGGATTGTTGCTTTATTTGTCTGGCTGAAGACGGTAAATTTAGCGCTCCTGGGAGGCAACTCAGCTTTTCATTTCATTTTTCTAGTTAGATGATTTAATGTTTGTGGGTACCATTATTGCAAACCCTCACGAGACTACAACTCGTCCACTAGGGGTAACCTAGGGGTTTAAAGGCTTGTTGCATATGCTAAATGCAATCGAGAGCACCTGGGAAAGTGGTACAGGTAGGATTTTATTTTTGTTTTTCTTTCTCTCGTACTAACCTGCTCTCTCCCAGTGATCTCTTGAAAAATCTCTCTCGATTCGTTATCCAAGTACTATCTTCCCATTACTTCTCATTTACTTTCGTTTCCCCATGTGCATGGCATGTTCATTTCTTTTACATTGAGGACAATGTAGATTTTAGGTTGGGGGTGGGAGATTAGGAAACCTAATCAGTGTTTTCTTGTTCTTGAGCAAAAATTTGTGAAAAAAATTTGTGACAATTTTTAAATTTTTTTAAAAATTCTTGTAAATTCGAAGTGATTTTTAGTGCCTATCTTGGATTTAGATTTACACAATAAGTGATGTTGGTAATGTATGACTCTTGAATTCAGTTATCTATTAGATTTCACAATTAAGTTCGAATTATCAATCCATTATTAGAGGTTTTAAACATTGATTGATTCATGATTCACAAAACACGTCTCACTTACACATTAATATTTCAGTTCCATATCAAAGGATTAACTTGGCAATCACTGAGCATGAAAAAAACCAGCCTGAAATATCTTGCCATCAGGGTATAAAAATTAAAAAGGTTGGGCAATTAATCTTCACCATGGGTTTGCTCCCTATAGGTGTGGATTCGATTCCCCACGGTTAACAGTTGGAAAGAGTTGGGTGACTAGTTTCACCGTAGGTTTGCTCCCTATAGGTGAGAATTTGATTCCCCTCTTGACATTCATTTAATAATAAAAAAAGAAAAGATTGAAAAAAAAAAAATCAAAAGATAACCTGTGAGGCAAGTTTTGGTTTAAGTTTTGGTTATCATGAATTCTTTTGTTAGTTACCAAGGATATCATGAAATTGACGATTGGATCTCTTAATGATGATAAGCCAATATTACACTATACAACCATGGATCTCAATGTTTAGAAATTTTCTAATTGGGGATTAATATTTTGAACTTGACTAGGAAGTTTATCGTGCGCTCGAGTCCAAGAGAAAGTAACGCCCAACATCCATGAATCTTAGAATTCTAATGCTTGGATTATTTTTCAAATATCACTCGGGTTTACGGAATCTCTTATATCAATCTCAACTTAATTTTCGCATATCTTGCTCGGGACTAGCAAAATGCTGGTTGAGAGTTGTGTTGAGGGTCAAATATTGCACATCAGACAGACCCCATTTATTACCTGGATTTACGAGCATGATACTGTTTAATGGCCCGTTTTATCGTGTTTATGTTGCAAGGTGACTTTACGAGCATGGATTGAAAAAGGGAGCTTAAAGCATGGATTTAACGCTCTGATGACACCAAGGCAAGGGACAGACTCCAAGGACTAAGATTGACAAATATGCACGCCAGGGACCCGAGGAAATCAATCTATTTACATTAAAAAGGCCCGGAATTGGTCCAAAAATACAAGATCACAGGGTTCCCACTATCCGTTCAGCTCGAAACTTCATATATGGCCTGAGGACCATAAATTAACCGTACACGCCAAAATTTAGCCTTTGGATCAGTGTATAAGTGACCCGATAGACAAGATTAGATAATAACCATTAAGAAAGCATCTTGGACATCCTTGGGAGATCAGGACCCAAACTGAACTGATGGAAAGAGCATGAAAAACGGTAGATAGTCGTCAACTGTCACTTCGTTTGGACGGCGCAGTAGGAAGAAACGGACGATAGACAATTCTAGAAAGGAAAGTGGCAAATTTGTAAATAACTAAAATTTCATATACATACATGCACGTAAGTAACTGAGGTTTCTTCAACGGTGAGAAGCAAGTCATCACAGGTGAATGGTGTGGTCCACATAGAGCTCGAATTTATTTCATAATTTGACTTATGCGCTTACATATTACTATGAAGATAATGAGCAGAGTAGATTTTCGATAATGTTTCAAGAAGTGGGCCCACCTACTTTTTTAAATAAAACTTTCAAAAACGTCCAGGGACGGATCAGCTTTAGATTGGGTTTTGACCGTGGTCCCCACCCATCACTCCATTAGATGATCTGACCCGTCCATTTGCTCTGGAGGATGGCCAAGACCCTGATTATGATTCCTTTTTGGTCCCATACAAGCGATCGTGTGAATTTCTCATCCAAACGGAAGATGGACGGTGCAATGAAACGTTCCATGGGCCACACCAAATCTAACCCAAAACCAGTCAACTCCAACTGGTTTTTCGAGCAGAATCTGGTGGACGGCATGGATTTCATAGCGAAGTGGCTGTAAGTGGGCCCTACGGACACCATCAAATTGAATTGGCGTTCTCTGTTCTGTTCGCAGAATAGAGGCTGAGGATGATGTGAGTGGGCCATCATCATGGCCCAGAAAACTAATCCAGACCGTTCATTCAAGTCTCAAGGTCCGTCTTATCACTGCCTAGATGGCAGAATTTTTGACTATAGCGGAGGATGGTTTTTCAACCGTTCAAACACGGGTTGGGCGGTAGCAAGAAAAGCTTTGTGGGCCACACCAAAACTAAAAAGAAATCGTCCCTTCCCTACAGAAATTCTGAGGGGAATACGATGGACGGAGTGGATTTCTCAAAATGATACCGAAGGGGGGCCCCACCATCGTCACAGCGTAAAGAATACGCAGTCTCCATCGCAACCGGACGCTGTTCGTGAAGTGCAGGCAGTCGTGGGCCACGCTCATAGTTTTCTTAAACAATCCAGACCGTCCATCAGGTGCAGGTCTCAATTTCGAACAACCTCTTAGTTATCTCTCAGAAATCAGAGGCACAAGATCGGCTTTAACTTGACCGTGCACAGAAGGAGTCTCGTTTAAAAACGGAAACTGCCGACGAAGTTTTGCAAGGACTTTCCAAAACCATCGACTCCACCGACTATGCACGGACTACATCATCTATAAAAGAAATAGAAGAAAGGAGAGAGAAGGACGATTCACGGTTGGAGCTTGTGGATGTGGACAGAGGAAGAGAGAGAGAGAGAGGAGGTCTAGAGAGTTTATTTTTTTTTCTTCTTTCTTATTTATTTTATTCTATTTATTTTCTAGTTAAGATGATTAGCTCAATCATGTTTACGAGCTAAACCTCTTAGCTAGGGCTAAGAGGTGAAGCTTGTAGTGTCACACCCCAAACTCAAAAACTGGGCTCACAAAATTTTCGATCGCCGAATCCGGCACCGACAGCCTCCGTAGAAACCCATTCTCGGCTCCTAGCTCCCATTCGCCAGGTTCCGATCCTGGGATGCTACGAGGAAGATTTTCAATGTTAGTTTGATTCGTAATAAGTATAACCAAAGGCATAACCCACAAACAACAACCAAGTACTCCATTACATTTCCACTATGATCAAAAACTTTACAAGTACAATGAGCATAAAGAGAAATACAATGGCAAAGAACAACAACTCCAAACGCTCAGCAACATGCTCCTGCCTCAGCGCTGCTGCGATCCAACGTCACCTGCACGCAACGGTCGTGCATAAACTTACAGAAAGCTTAGAGGGTGGTGAAAGTATGTGCGCAAGGTAGTAATATGAACATGCAATGTCAGAGTAAAGCGGAATATACAGATGGATCTATAATATCACGAGTCGTACCAAGGCTTATGCGATGCAAGACATGAATGGTATCGGCCATCCCAAGGCCATGCGATGTGCAGTGTAACTCAAGCATACAGATCCTCATCTATGTCCACACATCGATATAGCTCAAAATATGGGATATCACCGGGGTCTAGTACACTCTAAACCCGATTACCGCCACATCGCGCGCAATAAGGTAAGTGGAAGAGACCACACTATCCGTCTGCCAATATCAGGCGCGACTCGTCGATAGCGGACCCATTCCTCGAGCTGGTCAGAGTCAGCCTAACATTGCCCCCTACTCTCGGGTGGGTAAGGCCGCACCCCCTTCCAACCGACCACGACACAGTAGAGAGCGTAACCGTTTGGTAATCGGCATTCAACGCTCATCTATCCACTCGGTCTAGACGTTAGAGCAACCTCTTGGTACCATAAGGGTTTAGAGACTTTCACCTAGGGATATCAATAGCACCCCATTTAGAACAAGATTTCTGGTATCCAATCCTGCCAACCATGATACGTCTGTGGAGGCTATGGCCCTGATGTCGCTAAGGCGTACAATACCCATGTCACACAAATGCGAAATGCATGATTCACGCTATCCAGTTATGCAACAAATCCTGCGCATATCGTGCGCTGATGTAAGGCAACACTGCCTAACCAGGAGCTCATAAACAACCTGCCCGAAGGCATATGCTATGATCAGTCAATCCTGATATCAAGCATGCATATGATGCGTATGATCATGAGTCATGAAACTACACTAAACATGTAAATGAGTGATGATCCATTCTTACAACGCAGATGGGCCTGGACGGCCTATACACAGCAAGTACGGCCCAGTAATGGGCCCTAAGGAGAGTCGTAATGTGGACATCTAACCAACATTACACTCGCAATGTGGATGTCAAACCAACATTGCTCCCAAGGCACAATCTTTGTAAACAGCGCTAGATAGACTGTATGGGAATTACACATTGCAATGGACCGTAGGTTCATCCCATTGGGTCTTACATATATATCAAATGGGCTATATCTTATGGGCCTTTTATTCATCAGATGGGCCACATAAATGGGCCACACCAATGGGTCTTATGTGCATTGCAATGGGTCAAAACCCGTGGGCCTTAGATTTCATCAAATGGGCTTAAACTCATAGGTCTCATATGCAACAAATGGACTACACCAATTGGGCCCCATACGTACACTAAATGGGCATCAACCTATAAGCCCTACTACATCTCAATGGACCTTAATCCATGGGCCCCCAAAACTGTCAAATGAGCCTAATCTCATGAGCCTTGGAATACATTGTTCCGATTCAATCTCATGGCCTTTAAATATATCAAATGGGTCCTGACTCATGGGCCTTACAAAATATTTATTTCCATCCAAACCATTCATAGGGACACATGGCCTATGGCCCACTACAATTTTTTTTGTTTGCAATCCATTATGTTCAAAGGGTCATACGGACCTTAGGCCCACATATATAATATGTATAGCAATATACATACATTATAACTACAACATCAATTCATACATTAAGGGCTGTTGCTCCAGCTCTTTAATCATTAAAATGGAACTGAGGTGGGTCCCATGTAGGGCCCACCACTATATTCATATTATAGAATATACATTATAAACTATATAACATATGTAAATATATATAATGGTGGGTCCCACAAAAATCACTATGGGCAGCTGGCAGTGGGCCCCATCATCAAAGGCGGATGGACGGCGTGTGTAAAACACATGCAACAGGGCCCCACCATCCGCTGGACGGTGGGTGAAACAATACATCATGGTGAGTCTCACCGTCCATGAGCTGTGGACGGTGTGAATGAAATACATACATTGCCGTGGGTCCCACAAATGTGGCCCACCGTAATATTTATTTGAAATCCAACCCGTTCATAAGGTCATTCGGACTTGGATGAAGGGAAAACATAAATTTCAGCTTGATCCAATACTTCTGTGGGCCCCAAAAACTTTTCAATGGAAAACATTCAATTCTACTGTTTCCTGTGGTGTGGGCCACCCGAGTGTTGGGTCGTGCCGAAATTTGAAGGGGACCCACCTCATGAACAGGTCGGATGACAAACAAACATTAAGGTGGGGCCCACGGCTGGAGTCGTGGGTCCCTTGCTGGACGCCGCCCGCCCATCTCCACGGCTGCACGCAACAGCGTGCAGCGCTGCCCTCTGACAAAACAAATGCAGAGGCTCTGCCTCTTAACATTTTTGGGAAAAATCTATTTTCCTGGGGTTTTTCACATGTGGGGCCCGCTAAGATGAAATCCGCCCCGGCCATTGCGTTCTGTGGCTCGCAACAGGCGAAACGAGTCCAGAGTTCAAATTTTAAAATGCTTAGGAAGTGAAATAAAATACGAAAATGATGTTTGAATGGTGAGGATGCAATTTTTGATGCTATGGCCCACAAGGTGCTCCGTTCAATCTCATTTTCTAGCTCAACGCCTAAAATGAGATGGTGAAAGGGATGGACGGCTTGGATTAGAACGATACATCAGGGTGGGGCCTATGCAAGGGGACCACCCAAAAGCTCCTCTTTTTCTTTTTCTTTTTATTTTTGGGACAGGGACGTCCAGCGTCCCAGACGCTGGACGATGGGCCACCTCTTCAAGTATTTTTGGTGGGCCTAATTAGGTGGGCCACCACATGGAAAATAGTGTGGATATTCCACACATAAAGTGGGTCACATTGGTGATTAAAAAAAATCTGGACTCGTGGTGGGGTCCATTTAAATAGGCCACACACCCTATTGTAATCCCCAAAAAAAAATATCAAAAAAATAGAAAATAAATAAAAGGGAAAGAGACATGGAGAGTGGGACACGGCTTGTGATGGAGGGACCCCGACATTATGAGCCCTCCCTTACATGAAATCATACATCAAGTGGGTCATTTTGCACATGTGACCATCAAAACTGAAGATCAACGGTGGGGATCCTTTTTCCACCAATATGGATGGTCTAGATGACCTTTCTAAAGAAAATAAACATCATGATGATCCAAGTAGGCCATCGGCCTTATCTTAGGGTCCCAAGTGAGATCCACACCATTGATCGGTGGGCCACACTTGGTCCACCATAAAAATAAGAAAAACTACCCTATAGAGGCACCCACCGTCCGATCTTCTTGCTCCTAGAGGTTCCTTGGCACCTTAGCTTCAACTTCAATGGAGGATATGGAGAATGGAAGGTTGAGATGGGAGATGATGGGGTAGGAAGGTGGGCCACTCGGAGTTTAGGAATTCTTGTAAAATTCCAAACGTATGGGCTCTCTTTTGCTTTGGGATTTTGAAATGAGAAAGAGAGAAAGAGAGAGAGAGTTGTAAAGGGAGAGAGAGAGAGTTGTAAAGGGAGAGAGAGAGAGTGATGGATGGATGTGGTGAATGATGGGGGTGTAAGAAATCTTTAACTTTTGAGGCTTTTGTGTAAGAGAGGTATGGGTGGTGAAGACTTTTATGGTTGCTTGGAAAAAGGGAATAAAGTGATGTGTACTTGACATGTGATGGATTGATTGATGGGATTGATGTGATTGATGTGACACATCGTAGAGATTTTCTTGATTTTCACAACGCGCGGCGTTTTCTCGCACCGAACGTTGGCCCACAACTCTTGACCAGGGTATCGCCTCGGCACGCGAGTCGCGGTATCGGAACCGCAACGACGGCGTGGTCGCTATGGTATTGGTCTCGGGTTGAGTCGAATCGAGTTGTCGGTTTATGAATCAGGGTCGCACTTCGATATCGGTTAAGGGTCGAATGTTGCCGGGATTCGACCGGTAAGACCGCGGAAGTCTACGGAAAGGTACGGACCAAAATACGGGTCTTACATGTAGTGAGATGGGAGATTTTATTTTATGTTTTCAATTTAATTTTAATTCATGAATTGACGTTAATTTTAGTTGATTATTATTGGAATGTTTTTAGTTCTTAATGGTCTGTTGTGACTGAAATTACAATGGGTCTGTAATGGCTTTGAGCATTCTCTTCTCTTTTATGTTTATGACGTCAGGAAGCCCTGTTGTTCACCATAGTCTCCTGAGCATGGTCGGATGTCGGTACCCTTCCTAACCTTCATACATATGATTGGTTGGTAGTTAGTTTAATTCTGTTGTTTGCTATAGTCTCTTGGGCATGGTTTGGTGATGGAATCTATTCTAATTCATATACCTTTCATCTCTTTGAAAACTAGATCAATGACAGTTTAGTAAATTCCATAATTCTTGAAGCAGGCATAAGATCTCCCTGATCTCTACAAGTGGATCCTCTGAATCCCTAGTTTCCTTCTCTGATTTCTCTTAAGTTTAGTTTAATTAATTCATAATTATTCCACAATTGTTACTTGATTTAAAATTCACCTTAATCTAGTTCTAGTTCTGATTAGTTTTAAATAACGTACAAGTTTTAGTCCCTTGGGATTCGACCTCGGTCTTACCGAGTTATTACTACATCACAACCCTGCACTTGGGGTGGGTGTGAACAAATCCAAATACGGACTCCATATATATCTGAAACAATTGGCTTCTCGAATCATCTTCTTATAGTTGATCCCTTGATGGGAGATCTTCATGACACATTAATCAGATTTGGGATCAATAAGGGGAAAATCTATCACTTTTTACGGACCTCAAATCGATCTTGGTCATGCATGTACATGACCTAATCAAACCACCTCCTGCATTTGATTTTGTGTCTCGTACTTTGATGGTTTGGACTGTTGGAGGAAATAGATGGGTAAGATCCAACATGTCCTGATCTCCCAAACTATTGATCCCAATCAAAGCATAACCACACCACCAGATTATCAAGCTCTTGCATTGATTTAATTATGATTATTGTATACATTGGGACCCAATCTAACGCATGTCCATTCTCTCCTGATTTGGGGCCAAACCATGGTCAGATTTGCTTTGATACGAATTCGATCTTTAGATATTCGAAGCATTCTCCAATGTCACCGACTCTCTGGATGTCTTTAGGAGGATATTCTATTTTGGAAGGACTGTGAAAGGCAAGCACACCAAGTGTATCATAGCTAGATTTTTTAAAAGGACACCTCTCTTAGTGGATATTTTATATACATGTTGGACACGCTACTGTATAAATTGGCTTACTAATCATGGTCATGGGATGCGTGTAGATTTGCTCGGTAAAAGACATACGTAAGGGTATGTGCCTAAATATTAATAAGGAAATGTGTATCATAAAAAATAAAATAAAAAACATCCATTGAACATTTCTTCGAGCGCATGTGAAGTTTATGTCAGCACTAATTCCGTGGTGTAAATGTATGGCGACTTTTCCGGACGACAAAAATGGGTGTAAATAACCTCTATAAATAGATGCCTAGGATTGTTGTTGGTAGCCTTATTTTTCATAAACGATCTCGACCATCCTTTCACCGGCTAATCAATCAGGCATAATAAACTAACTAGTCTGATTCTTACATCATAGCCCAATGAAATAAGTGTTGGACCTAATGCACAGCCCACATGGGTATTTGACCTGTCTAAACGTCTCCGCACTACTGAGTAGGGGTGCACATTTAACCGGTAGAACCGTGGAACCGGACCGGAACCGACCAAACGGTCCGGTTTGGTCTGGTTTTATAGTGCACCGGTTCCGGTTCCGGTTCCAACAATCAAAGAACCGTTAACATCGGTTTGGTTCTCGGTTTGGGGGTATGTAGAACCGAACCGAACCGTGAACCGATTCGTAGAACCGAACCGTGTATCCGATCCGTAGAACCAAACCGTGGAACCGAACCTGAAACCGAACTTGGAACCGAACCAAGAATCCTTTAATTGTTTCCATATTTGACTCATGATTTATGGTTTATAATGCACCATTTAATTATTTTCATAAATGTATTTTTGTACACCTTATACAATATCTAAACCATTCATCAAATGGACCACAACATGATTCAACATGGGTTAGATAATAAAATTAAACATGTAATTGGACTGGATTATAAAAAGCCCAGAGCCGTGGAACCGATTCGGAACCGAACCGGTTTTAACGGTTCGGTTCTGGTTCGGTTCTCGGGTGCCAACGGTCCGATTCCGGCTTCAAAATTTCCAGAACCGTTAGGAGCGGTTCGATTCCAATTCCAGTCCAAACGGAACCGTGTGCACCCCTACTACTGAGAGCGTCATGACTTAAAATGTGACCATTTTACTCCCATAATTTATTTTAGGTCGCTTGCGAGAAAGCATCCAGGCGATGCGTCAGGACCATAGCCGTTAGGTCTGGAGTCATGATCAGGGGCGTGAATTAAGCAGGTCCGGACCTGAGCAAGCTACCTTATGTCTTTTCTGCGGGGCCAACCAGTGTATGCGTTTTATATCCTATCAGCTTTCCAGCTCATTTTACGGCATAGGCCTGAAAATAAAGCGGATCCAAATCTCAGGTGGACCACACCCCATGAAACAGTGATCATTCAACGCCCACTGTTAAAAACTTCTTAGGGTCCATTGTAATACTTATTTGCCATCCAATGGCACACGGACCTGGAACGGAAAACACAGATATCAGCTTGATACAAAACTTTTGTGGCCCACAAATAGTTTTTAACGGTCAATCACCATTGTTTCTTGTGATGTGGTCCACCTAAGATTTAGATCTGTTTCGCTTTTGGGCCCATTCTATAAAATGAGTTAACAAAATAGATGGACAGCGTGGATATACAAAACATACATTGAGGTGGGCCCATCAAGATCTGATAATCGTAGACTTTAGAATCAGCTGCCCACGATACAATAAAAAAGAGTTGAGGATTTACAATCAATGAAAAGAAGGTTAAAAGAAAAAGTACTAAAGTATTCCATTCCGAGGGTTTTTGAGTATTTGGTATCTTCCACCCCCGGTGAAGGCCATCTTAAAACGGTAACATGGTCCCATATCCAACGGCCATAGTTGTGTCGTACCTTAATGTACACATGGACATCATTGAAAACTGTATTATTTGGGTCCTTAAAGAAGTGAAAAAGCATGTTAGCGAATCAACGAGGCTTTGAGTGGATATCAGCTTCCACATTAAAAATCTTGTGATGGGCACCGAAAAATTCCTCACCTATCAAAATGCGTCGCGATCACGCGATCTATCTTTGTTGCTTTCTTTGGTGCTTGTGAAATTCATTTTGATTTTTTTAAGAGAGAAGATTCCAATGTTCGAGGACTGCATTATCATCAGTCTCGCCACCTCAGTTCTGTCTGGGGTCCACCTTTGATCCTGTTGGATCTTAGTGTGTGCTTGTGAAATTCAATCTTCTGCCTTTTTAAACTCGGAGTGGATTAGGTACTCACCCACACGCGCGGACCTGAAGGGGTACCACCTTATGTATGAAATGTATATTCATGCGTCCATCATTTTTTCCGGCTTATTTTATGACGGGGCCCCAGAGATGGAGCGGATTCATATCTCTAGCGGCTACATTCAGGAAACAGCAGTGATTAACCGTTAAAAACTTCTTACGGGCAACAAAATTTTTTAATAAAGCTGAGATTTGTGTTTTCCCTTATCCAAGTCATGAGAACTTTTTAAGGAATCGTCTCACGTAATGTGGGCACAAAATCGAAACCGTCCACCAGATGAGCCAACTCATGAAACCTTAATAGCCCAAAAGTTGACCCAATAAAAAAAATCTAGCTAGAGCAAAGTGAGAAAAAATTCCCACCATTATCGTTAACCTGAGCCCACGTGAGCTACAAATTAATGTGATTTTACCTGACTTTATAAGTTAGATGAAGGGCTTGTATGGTGTAGATTGCATATACACATCATGTTCGATGAACTCTCAAAAAGTACTTATGACTGTGGTCCATTACTATGGGCCTATATGGCCTAGGAGAGCATTTCCCGGGCAAATAAACATTGTTGTGGCATTATTGTGGGCCCTAGAAAAATTTAAAGGTGGACGTTCCATTTCCATTGTTTCCTATGGCATGGTCCAACTTGAAATTGCATAGATTATCTAACCCGATGTCATGGCACACAGAAGTTTATGGAGCTTAGAATTATGACTAAGTTCAAGAAGAGAATGGGGTGAATAGGACCACTTAAAATATTTACCAATTTAAAAAAATTAGGCTAAATTACTTTATGATTAAAACAATTAAGTTATGCAAGTCCAAGAGTATATATTACAATAGATACAACTTTATGTGTAACGAGTATATGATGTGATATATGAAAATATCAATTGTATGTGTTCTCAGGTAAGTGCCTAGCATACAATCTATTCATATATTCATATAACATAAACATCAACAAGCATAAATAGATTTGCATCCTCATAAAATATCGAAATAAAAAATAATGCATAGTTGTTTGGTTAAATACATATTCAACTCTCGACAAACACACTTAAACTCAAGTGTACCGGATTACTATGTCAATTAGTTTTCCATATGCTCACCAAAAATATTTACAATGGTTTTCACTAGGCTCACCACAAAGAAACACATATACACTCATGTCAGTGGACATGCAGTACATGTGGTAGTGGAGATCCTACACAAGAACCTACATGTAGACACCCGTATTAGCGGAACACGTTTACATCCATACCGGTGGCTCCCTTAGAGACTTAAAAGGTTTTCTATAGGCTCACCAATAATTTACACATATGCACACGTGTCGTTGGCGGTCCGACACAAGGACCTATATGTACATACCCTTGTTGGTGGAAAACATTTACACTAATGTCGGTGGCTCCCTTAGTGACTTAAAAGGTTTTCTATAGACTCACCAATACTTTACACATATGCACCCGTGTTAGTGACAGTCTTACACAAGGACCTATACGTACACACCCGTGTTGGTGGAAAACGTCAACACTCATGTTGGTTACTCCCTTACATACTAAAGGGGTTTTATATAGGCTAACTGTTCACAACCCCAAGTGTAGGGTCACGATGTAGTAATAATCTCGGTAAGACCGAGGTCGAATCCACAAGGAGTAATCTCGTACGTTTCTAAAAGTAACTAGATTCAAAACTAGAAGAAGATCTAAAACTAAATATGAATAATTGGAAGAGTAATTGTGAATAGTGTAATTGAAAATTATGAATTTAAAAGTCGGAACTAGGGTGTCAAAGATCCACTTATTGCTATCAAGATGTTTCCTTACTTGATTCAAGGAACACAATTAGAATTGAAGTCCTATCCTATCTAATTAGAAGATATATTAATTAAATCAAATCTAAACTTTCGTTGACCTAATTCTTAATATAGGAGAATTATGAAGATTGGAAGGGATTCCATCACCCTATCATGCAAAGGAGACGATGGTGAACAACAAGATTTACCAATCCTATAATCTCAAAATAGAAAAAGAAGATATCTAAAAATATCGAAGCGTCTATTGTAATTTGAGTCACAACAAACCATAGAAAACTAAAAATGTTCCTTTAATATCAAATTAGAATCAAAGAAGTTCGACAGGAACAAGAATCAAAGAAAGCAAATCATCCAAACATGCTATGAGCATCACCTCTTAGCCCTAGCTAAGAAGTTTAGCCAACCATAGACATGAGTGGATCTAAAACCCTAAAAGAAAGCATTAAAAATAGGAAAGAAAGAAGAAAACTCTTGTGAGGTTTCTCCACCCTTTGCTCCTTTTAAAAATCCTGGATATCCCTAGAAGTCTTTAGGAAACCCATATTTATAGCCTTGTTCACGTATAATTGAAAAACCGCATCAAATTTACACAGTCCATGCAAACTCTGTGTAACGGTTCGATATCATTGAAGAATGTATCCAATTTGTCCAACAACTAAACTTAATTTTCCTGTAATTATTTGATGTCATCTAACAGTGTTTGATGTCATTGAACATTGGCTTCGATGTCATCGTATAGACTTTGATGTCATCGAAGAATGCATCCAGTTTGTCCAGCAACCAAACTCAATTTCTCTATAATTCTTTGATGTCATCGAATAACCTTTGACATCATCGAATATTGTCTTCGATGTCATCTAAGCTCAGATTCTATGAATTTTTGCACTAATTTTTACACTTCATTCCTTCTCCACTTAGTTTTCTTGAATCTTGCGGTCTTGAAATCTTCAATCTGAAATTGCGGTTATGGGCCGCAATGCATCTAAGTACGAAATATGGCAGAGTAATAGAATACAGACTAAGTCCTAGAGGGGGGAGGGGGGTGATTAGGACTGTAATGTCTCAAAAAAATTCGTACAAATGCCCAAGAACAACCTTAGGCAGAACAACACAAAGACCACAGCCTGTCATATAATTCAGAAGGGATTTAGTTAAGTACTAAATAATCGGTGGATTAAGCTTGGGCTACCATTTTCATAAATGGGAATGCCTAAAACAAGGAATACCACTGGCTCAATGTCATCTTAAGACCTAGAAGAAATCCTAGGGGCCTGTTGCCCTTGGGAGTACATTAAAACTTGGTAACGGACCTAGGCCGCACATTGAGGGTCCGATGACCACGAAATTATAGGAAGATGTCCGTCCTGCTGGGCTTGACAACTAACATGTGAATCAAGCCCATATAGTGTCCAAAAATGCCCAACTTGAGCCATGAGTTAAGAGCCTGAGAAACGAGAATATCATTAGAAAACAATCTGAAATTTAAGTGAATTGGGTCGTTCGTTCTCATGTAAAGTTGAAGAATTCAGACTGTTAGTTTATGACCAAACTTCACCTATGGGGAAAGGAAATTTTCTTACACATATCCCTATAACCGTGGCCCCGATTGAACACGTACAACTGTTGATCTTACACAGGCTCTCCACGGTTGATCACCTCACCCGATCACACCAAAATCATGTCCTGGCATGGATCCATTGTCAGGGAGTGTACCCCATGATGTAGATGAGTAGTGGGCTGCCCTGAGAGCCCTGTTCGTCAGAAACGGCTGCCCACAGGGTAGAAGTATAGTATAAAGTGGCCCTAGGGCCATTTATATCACATTTGGGGCTATAAATAGCCCTCATTTTAGTCTCTCCCTCTCATATACGAATTTTTCAAACCCTAGGGGAAAAGAGGAAAGAGAGAAGAGAAAAGTTGGGAGATTGGTGTAGAAACCTTCTTCCACAAATCCACACACCAAATCACCACCCAGTTACGCTACCAAATCTCTTTCGGCTACGAGTTCGAATAAGAAATACCAACCCTAATATCAAGGTAGATCTTCAGGATAGTTTTTCGTCAACCTAGCTAACCAGTTTCATCATTTAAGTGTCCGGTGTTCGATTTTTGGAAACGTATAATTTGGACCAAGTCCAAGTCGAGTATACTAACTAAAGGAACAGACTATAAATGCTTAGGTTACAATTTATCAATACTTTCATGACAACTAATGATTCATGTCTGTCTGGATTGCTACCGTATTATCTTAAATGTGTTGATTTCTGTATGAGATACACCTATGTACTGAGATAAATTAATGATGCACCCTATGTGTTTGTTGAAATGTTTAAATGAACAATAGAAAGTGATTAGTGCTTGTCATGATTTCTAATCTAGAATTCATCATTATCATATGCATGTTCTCTATATAAAGAATTGATAAAATATATCTTGTAATTAACATAGTCTATGTGTTTGATAATTTATCTAAATGGGAAAATTATTAACGATTTGTATTTACTACGAGTAATAAGATATGATTTTGATTGTCTTATGCATATGTATGTTTTCCTCTATGAAATCAATTGATAAAATGCAAGTTATATTTCACATGATTTATGTGTTTGATGAAATGCCCAAATGAAAAATCCACTTAGATTGTTTTGTTGAATGTTGGGATGGTTATTGAACATGGTTGTAATAGCATTTGGATAGGATTGGGGCTACAAACATAGCCTAAGCAATCGGTAAAAGTCCTTGTTCGGGTGGCCGAATTAGTCTCACCACCTTGGGTAAACTCAATGAATCCGAGTCGCATGACGATTGTCGACAGTGGCTAGGCTACGAGAGGCACTTATGTGCTCCATGCTAATTAAGTCAGCATGCGCCCATAGTAATTGAGCTTGCCTAATAAACCGATTGACCTATTGTGTGTTTACCATGTATGGACAACCGCTTGAATCTAAAGTATCCCTCACTAATGTGAAGATCCACTTTAACCATGGTACTGCGATCCACTAAGACTCCTTAGCCGAGCATGGTGGTATGGGACACCGTATCCGAGCTGTCGGCCTACGCTGGGGTGACGAGCACCCTGTAGTGACAATTGAGCAACTAAGACCATGAGATGGTCATGGTGGTATGGGACATCGTGTTCGTGTTGTCGACCTACGTTGGGGTGACGAGCCTCCCCGTAGTGACTGCGAGAATAACTTCTTGCAACTTTCCTATTTTTGTGTTTGACTAGCAGTGACGAACCTACAACTTGCCTATTGTATATGTTTAACTAGGAGTGACGAACCTAAATGGATCCAGAACATAGGAGTAGGACCATTGCGGTTGTGCAATGAAAAGTGTTTGATTTGTGTTAATGATATAAAGGGAGGTACCCTATCTTCCCAAACTTACTGTATGAATGAGCTTGATTAATTACGTGGCTAACATGACCATACATTGCACTGCATTAGTTAGGATGTGTCAAAAAGGTGTTGGAGTTGCACTGTTTGAGGAAGTGTTGCCATATGCGAAATAGGCTGTTGGAGTCTCGTGTGAGGGAGCATTGATGGGTGAGGGCATGGATCATTACTTGCACTCCATTTCTGCATTAAAGATAATAGTTAGGAAGTGATTTTTTATGATTGCTTTATCATTACTGCTCTGATTAACTTGATAACATGTGTAACTTTTGCCTTATAAAACCATTGAGTTAATCACTCACTCCCACTTTGGGTGAGTGTTTTAAACACCAACCAGACGTTAATTTAGATGCAAGTATAGACAATGTCTATGCTCTGCAGCAGGACCTCTTGGATGAGGAGGAGGAATTCTCCTACTTCCAACTCTCGGGGGGGTCGATGTAGACCACGTGCCATTGTACAGGGGACATTGGGCATCTGGGCTTAGTTGGACACTTTTACATATCCATATTTTGTTCATTTTGAAACAATACATGTATATATTGAACTCGGTTACGTACTCATACTCTGGAAGGAATTTTGTGAAACATCTGTATACTTACATAGATATGTTTTAGACTTCCGCACTGGCTTAATTTCGTAAAATTTGGAGTATGATGTATTGCTTAGCATAATTCCATGCATGCTTAACTTATGAACATGAAAGACATCTGAATATCATCATCCGTAATACATAAGTGATGTTCTAAATCTCAGGAGTAGAGCTTTCCTCGACCCTCGAAATTCAGGGCGTTACAAGTTGGTGTCAGATCATGATTTGGATTAAACTGGACCTGGGGTTATAGGCTAACATGACGCACTCTGACCCACTCTGACTTAGGAAGGGGGCGATGGAATTTAGAGACGACACTAGAATCCCAAGGTTTCACCAAAAGATGAGACCAAGCACTGTAGTTTAGTCAACAACATTTAACTAAGGGACTTAGATCATGTGCAGTGACCTAAGTCACCTCTGGGCCGTCAGTCGATGGGTTTGAGTCGTCAGTTAACGAATTTCGAACCTAAGAAAAATCTAAAAGACACTAATACATGCCCGTTGGACCACAAAAAGCGGACCCGACCTAATTAAAAACTCAAACCAACAAGTTTAGTGGGGCCTAGAGTGGCCCACAACACATAAATAGCCACCGGAGGTGGGTGGCCACCGCTGATCAGCAGCGCACCGCCGGAATGTCCAGCAGGATGCTCCTATACTGCGGGATCGGTGGTGCACTGCCACTAGTCCGATGGGGTGGACCCCTCCCACGTTTGGTGGTCCACTTATATGGCCTCACAACCCCTCCTTTCTTCATTTTTTCCTATTTCCAAACCACTCTAACCCTCCAAATCCTCTCTCTCTCTCTCTCTCTCTCTCTCTCTCTCTCAATTCTCCATTTCCATGCTTCTAAATTCCCTTTTCCCTTGCATTCTACACCCCCTCACCTCAACTCTCTCTTAATCTCCCTTGCATTTCTTCCGTTTTGCTCATTTGAACACCAAACCCATCACCTAGGGCTCCAAAACACTCATCTCCTCAAAAATCCCTTCTTTCTATATCCCTTCCATCTCCATGGCCCTTTTTGAGATCGTGGTCGCCATCTTGTCTATTTCGACGCTCCTTTCCCTTATGGGGAAGAAACAAGTGGCCACGAATGAGGCCGGGCCAAGTCGTCCGAGTTGCTTTAAAAACAAGACAAGTGCCAAGAAAAGTGTGAGCGTCGAGCGGAGGTCAAAGCGAGACCTTGACCCCTAAATCCTAATAGAGAGGTATATACTGGCAGGCACCGGACTTGGTAAGTTCCGTAATCGTAAAGTTATTTTCGAAGCTCACGTGGATGAGAAATTGTTTAGGATGTGTCCAGTGATCGACTACCTCCTAGAGAATGGATGGAGCCCGATATTTAAAGGAAAAACACATGCTAGTGAGGGCACTATGCAGGCCTTCAATCTCCTTGCATTTGATGCTTCTTTCAAGATGACCAAGGTGATGGGAGTGGTTGAATCTCCTACAACTAATGGGTAGTTATTTATCCTAGGAGATTCAACTGATGGATACTCTAGAGTATCATAGAGACTATAAATATACCTATAAGGTTGGTCTCAATACTTTAGAGAAGGCATGAGATCATGTTCTTCCTTAATAGAAGCATATAATGCTTGTTGAGTGATAAATCACAAGGAAGAGGACATGAATCTCAATGGAAAAGAGTTATAGGCTATAGATTAGGCTTAGGATGCACTGGATTCTCTAAAATTCCTTAATCCACCCATTTCACAATGTTTTGGGCCCTATATTTATATAGAAAAGGTCCTAACGGATATAAAACGACTAGTTGTCGTGGCACAGAATTAAATCCGGAAGTCGCTGGATGAAAATTATCACTTTCGGTGACACTCGGTGGAAACTTTGGTGGCACATTCTAACACCTACAGTGTGAGATATTTTCTTATTTTAGTTCTTATCTTTCAACAACTTTGAACTTTCTAAATCCATATACAGAGAGATGTAAAATATGAACTTTAAGTGGCTTTAAGGATGATCTAAATAAGGTTTCTTATTTAGCTCAAGATCATCTATAGGCTATAGGGTTATTTTGGGTCAATGGTTAGGGTCACTGTAACATCCTGAAAATAGGTGGTCGAGGATAAACTCCACTTCCGAGTTCCATAACATCACTTATGCAACATTTTCAATGATGAATGAATGTCGGCTGTAATAGTGCATAAAACATGAAGTGGATTAAGCCAAGACAGCATATCATACTCCAGAGACAGATAAATTTCTCAAGCGAAAGACTGTAATAAATATATAAAATGTATAAATGATTGTAAGTCTCCAGAGTGTAAACATGTTACCAGGTTAAATAAATACATGTATACTCCAAAATAGAAAGAAAAGAATAAACAGGGTGTGTAAATAAAAGGTAAAATACCAAGTGTATTGACATCTAATCAGTAACCCTGTAACCCCGTCGATCAGAACCTGCATATAGGAGAAATTCTCCTCATCATCATAAAGTCCGGCTCTGCTTCGCAAGCAACACCATCATCTAAAACCAAAACAGGGACGGGTTGGTGTGTACAACACCGTCCCGTAACGTGGGAGTGAGTAGCTAACTCAGTGGAATCATAGAGCAAAGATTAACATGTCATCAAAACAATCAAGCGAAAATGATAAAGAAAGCAAATCAAACATTCCTAAATACTGTAATTAATGCAAGGATGAAATGACATGATCTATGCCCTCGCCAACATACTCCCTCATGCGACACCATCTTACGTCCGTGACATGCTTTCTTCCCTCAGTGCTCCACATCTTTTAGGCACGTGCAGTGCGATATGAATATGATTATCGAGTTGTTATTAGTCCGTTTCATACAGCAGGATTGGGGCACTAGGATACTTCCCTTATATCATTCCCAACAAGGATCCTATCTAGGGTCGTCACTCCTATTAGTCTCATACGATGATATGGTTCTAGGTGACTGCAAGGTCTACCAGGGTTGTTGCACGCACTCGTTATACCGCTCCCCCATCACCTTATCAATAAAGCCCTAGTTGTATTCTTGTTGCTACGGAAGGGTCGTCACCTCACGTACATTCAGAGTACGCTCGAGGTCACTACAAAGGGCTGCCAGGGCTGTTGCACACACTCGTTGCACCGCTCCCCCATCACCTTATCAGTGTAGGCCGACAGTTCAAATATAGTGTCCCATACCATCATAATCGGCTCACGAGTCTGGGTTGCTCACTGGTCACTACGGGGAGGTTTATGGTCCCAGCGTAGGCCGACAGCTCGACCACGGTGTCCCATACCACCATGCCCGGCTCATGAGTCTTAGTGGATTAAGGTACCAAGGTTATCAAGGTTATCACCGGTAAGTTCAGTACCCTAGGTTCAAGCAGTTATGACCAATACAAGGTGAACATACAATGACCAATTGGGTTACTTGATGAGTCTGACTAGCATGAGCGCATGTTGAATCGACCAACATGAAGTGCACAAGAACTTCGTGTGGCCTAACCACAACCGACAACTCTAGTACGACTCGGGTTCGTCACACACATCCTTCGTGGCGAATAGAATCCAACCACGAATCCTAATCTGTTACCGACTGCTTGGACTAGAGTATAGCCCCAAGCACATGTAATGTGAATCAGTAATCCTATGAAATAAATAAAATTGAAATAACAAGTAATTCAAGCATGTTAGCAACAGGTTATAAGATACAATATAAGCAATTTAACCATACACAAGCATTTCATATATATAAGATAATCAATTCAAATATAACAACCATGGAAGAAATCATATACATCATCAAAATAGTTAAGAATCCTATCTCAACACTAATCTACAACCTCATTTACTCAATACTTACTTATACAAACATTTATACAAACACAGTCTACACACATTAGTCTACCTAGCATATGTCGGCCAAAATGTGCATTAGGGTGAATCTCTTCGCCAAATAGATCATACACACATAACTAGTATATGTACACGAGAAATACTCATGGCAATCATATCAGAAAAATACGTATGTATACAGTATTTCCTACAAATATCCAAAATACCCTAAATCTCCTATTCTTCGTACATATTCGAAATGAAAAATAGACAACATGTTCTACATGTCAAACAACATTTTTGTCAACGATCTACCATTAAACGGCATTGAAAGCTTTGAAAAATAGTAACCTAAGTATCTAAAATCCGCACCTTACGCCGTAGAAGTGTAACGAATCGAATAGAAACTCTATGTTTCCGCCAACATCGATATGACAGCCTAATACACAAGGTAAGTCAGCTACTTCGCTACTTGTATCGATAGAAACCCTAAAACAGGTTAGGGTTAGGCTTTCTTACCTAGGAACAAAGTTGGAATCACCGGAATAGCGATGCAGATGTGATAGTTGAATACGTGGATGGCAGGGAAGAAGCCCTGGATCGAACACCAACTCTCTCACACTTTCTCTCTCTTTCCTTCTCTCTTTTCTCCTTAAGGTTAGAAATTCGTATGTTAAGAGAAAAAGGGGTTTTAAGGTCCTTATATAGGCCTAAAAGTGATGAAAATAGACTTGGGGCCAAGGAATACTTAGGTTATGTCCAATTACGGATTTTTTAGTCTCAGCGGATCACTTTTGGAGGTCTTGTTACTAAATGTTGTCGGACTTAAGCTCATGGATGCTGGATCCTGATCAAGTTAAGTTTTCAGTTCGATCGGGTTTCTAGATCGCACGTGGTGGACTGGTTTCAGTTCAGCGGTCACTGAGACTCGATCAGGGATTCTAAGTATACTGACCTGAGTGAAAAATGTTCCCTGATCCGAGGGTGTATTTGGGTCAGATTCCAACGGTCTGAATGCTTATAATTGGCCCACAAGCGACACGTGCCAGATTACTTAAATCCATATTTAATTTTCTAAATATCTTCCTTTTCTCACTCTCTTTACTCCGGATGTAAGGAAATCATCCCAGAGCATCATTTGGGCTTAATTTTTGAAACGATTGTCAAGTCCAACTAAGCGATTATAATGGTCTAAGATCATGGATATCAGACTTTCGACGTACGATTTAGATCCGATACGAAGTTTCAAAGTGCTCCCGAGTGCAACTGGGTTTAGAGTTTGATCCTAGGTTTCAGGGTAAGATAGCGTTAACAATTATAGAGGTTTTGGATCTTACAGATCATATTTAAAGTGGTTGGTGCTAATTTCACAGGTAATCTACTTTAATGCTAGCTAAAACACATTAAAGTTCTAAAGAATTTGGTTCTAAATGATTTCTTTGGCTTTGGAATTGGATTCTGAGAAATTACCAAGGTATTATGGTTGACCCATTGCCTAAGGACGCCTAACTCCAGGTTGGCAAAAATTCGGGGTGTTACAGTCACCAAGGCTACCTGTTTACTTGTACTTGTTGCCTTAATGTTTCTGATCCGCTGTGTCTTCGATCTTTACTTTTCAAAGGCTCAACTAACTTTACAACACAATGACTCACATGATTGACAAACCAAAAATGAGTGTACTAACACAATCTTAGTCTCCAAAGATCCATTCTTTGCCTTGGTGATTCTTGAGCATCAAATCCATACTTTTAACATTCTTTTCAATCCAAGCTCTTAAACTCACCTTG
The DNA here is from genome assembly GCA_037074715.1 of Magnolia kwangsiensis. Taxonomy (NCBI): domain Eukaryota; kingdom Viridiplantae; phylum Streptophyta; class Magnoliopsida; order Magnoliales; family Magnoliaceae; genus Magnolia; species Magnolia kwangsiensis. Next base: position 100,644,819 of record CM073577.1, on the reverse strand, counting down.
CAGCACAAACATGCATAAAATATACCATTAAGAATTATCATGTTCATAAAACCAAGATATAATTGGGAAAAAATATTTAATATTTGACACTCAACACTAACCAATAACCTTTGATTAGTCTTACACAAGAACTAATCTTACGTACACTCCCATCGAAGATGGTCCTACACAAGGACCAATTCAAGTTTGGGTTTTTCTATAGACTAAAAACTTGAACTCTTACTAGTTAAATGAGCCCCATTAATAGAGCCGTTGTAGATATACTTCTTCACACTTGAATCGAATTCTCATTTACTGCCCCATCCTTTATCTAATCTTCTTTAAAAGGAAATTCCTTTTAAGTGGAGCGAGGAATGCCTAAAAGATTTCACCAATTTTAATGCCATGTTAACCAGCACCCCATCATCCAACCACCCGATTGTAGTCTCCCTTTTGAAATCATGTTCGATGCAAAGTGATTATGCAATTTTAAAGTGAGCCCCTTTATCGAACAATCTGAAGATCTTTTATGTTGATGAAGAGTCTTTAGCTCCCTTGAACCGCAACTTCTTTTAATGTTTCGATCAATACTCTAAGGTTATAAGGTTTAGGGTTTGAAACTATCTTCTCTATTAAATGATATGAGTTAAATACCTAGAGAAGATTCCCTTGAGCAAGCATTCAGGAGTTCCAGCACAATGATTTTTCTATGAAAAATGTTATTAGAAACTCAATGAATGCCATAGTTCATAATTCAATCCAAGTAAAGAAGATGACAATAAATGCTCGTGCTATGGATTGACTAATGAACTCTTATGGGAAAAGAAGGGTTAAGGATGAGGGTATGATCTGTTACAATAACTCTCTCAATATTCCTTCAATTCTTGCTCATTTTGCTAAGAAGCAATCCACCGGTATATATAAAGAAGAATCCCAACGGTAAAAAAATGGACAGAAATATGTCATTGTCGAAGCTACCGAGTAGTCTTCGATTCTATCAAAATTTGAACTTTGATGTTATCGAGCTTTATTCGATTGCATCGACTTCGTATACACATATATTCATTTTCCTGTAGAACAGATTTTGCTCGATCTTATCGAGCACCCTTCGATTCCATCGATGTGCACTTCGATGTAATCGAGAGGTGGTTCGATCCCATCGGATTCTCTTTAGAAAAATTTCCTTTGGCTGGTAATTTCTTGAGATTCCCGGTACATTAACAAGGAATTAAAGTTGACCAAAACAAGGCTCGAGCGATCATTAATGTTCACCCACCGAAGAGTAAAGCCAAACTGCAATGATTTCTTGGGCAAGTCAATTTCATGCGGAGGTTCATATCTAATTACTCAAGAATAACTAACATCTTCTCACCATTAATAAAGCTAAAGCATGGATCCAAGTTGGTATGGGAGGTGGAGCACCAGTTGGCCTTTGATAGAATCCACTGGTTCTGATGCTACTAATCAAAGGTTGACCGCTCAAGCTATATATTGCAGCCACTACAAAACATGTTGAAGCTTTCCTGGCCCATGTTCACAACCTCGATTATAGGGTCACGATGTAGTAATAATCTCAGTGAGACAAAGTCCAAATCCATAGGGACTAAACTTGTGTTTCTTCTGAATTGAACTAAAACTCGAATTAGATGAAGAACTAAAGCAGAAATCTAAATTTAAAGGAGTAATTATGAATAAGGTTTAAATTATCAACTAAAAAGGAACTAGGGTGCCAAGGATTCACTTATAGCTTCTCAGGATGCTTCCTTTCTTAATTCAAGAGATCCAACTAGAATCAGAGTCCTATCCTATCTAGTTGGAAGAAGAGACAGTCAAGTCTCTGAACCTCTCATTGATCTAGCCTCAACGAAGGAGAATTATGGTGAATTAGAAGGGATTCCATCACCCAACCATGCCCATGGGATGATGGCAAACAACAGGATTTGCCAAATCCACAATCTCAAATAAAAAAGAAGATATTTAAAGTTATTGTAGATCTATTGTAATTTGAGTCACAACAAACCATTAAAAGCTGAAAATATTTCTTAGAGTCAACTAAAATTCAATGAAGTTTAAACATAAACATGAATAAAAGAAAAGTAAGCATCCCAATCACACTACAAGCTTCACCTCTTAGCCCTAGCTAAGAGGTTTAGCCAACCATAGATATGATTAAACTAAAGTCTCTCAAATAAAGCATAAAACAAACTAAAGAACGAAGACGAAATTTCTTGGACGATGGTTCCACCCTTTTGCTTCACTCCTTGAACCCTAGAAGATGATTAGAAACATCGTAGGGACTCCTATTTATAGTTTTGAATCCCCCTTTTACGCATTGACTTAGAATTTTAGCAAAATGCCTCAAATTACATAATCTGCATCAGCCCTGTGTTACAACTCTATGTGATTTTGATAGCACTGAAGTTGGCTTCAGTGGCATCAAAATCATATTTAAAATTTTATTACATCTGAAATTGTATGTAGAGAGTACTTAGGTAGCACCGAATTAAAGTTGTGTAGCACCGAATTAATCTGTTTTCTTGCTGGACTATTTTGTGCACTTTCGGTGGCACCAAAGTTGGCTTAGGTAGCACTGATCTGTCCTGTTTTTCTTCTATTTAACTTATGCCTTTGCCAATCTGTTCTCCATTCTTTGTACTTGGTTTCCTGGGATCTTAAGCATGAGAATTCTCCGTTCTTAATCTCGTAAGATCCCTCCTTTGTCTTGGTGATTCTTGAGCACTAAATCTATGCTTTTAGCATTCTTTTCAATCCAGGCTCTCAAATTTACCTTGCAACATGAACATGCATAAAATATAACATTAAGCAATATCATTTTCATAAAACTAAGATATAAATGGGGGATAATATGCAATATTTGACCCTCAACACCTGAATGGCTTGTTGGACAAAATGTTCCTGATGTTCGATGTAATCGAACAGTCTTCGATTCCATTAAGAACTTACTTTCAATGTGATTGAAGGTGAATTGATTATATGGATGAACACTTAAAGAACATTTTCTATATAGAGGGAGTGCCCTTAGTCGATGCCATTGAAGATGGTTCGATGCTATTAAAATTTGAATTTTGACATCATCAAACTCTTTTCGATATAATCAACATTTCTCAGTAGATGGTCATTTTGTGGCTAGACAGAATTGGTCTATTTCTCGATGCAATCGAACCATGTTCGATACAATTGAAAATGTCTTCGATTGGAAATCAATGCAATCAATTTTACCTATATAGTTCATGTTTACTCCTCTAATATTCCAAGTGTTCAAAACTTAAGCTTACCAAAGATGAATTTTGAGGGTAAGATTAAGTTAAATGGGGTCATATACCTCAATGGTTTGGTTAGGGAAGTGAGGCTTCATTTACCTATGAGGAGAACTCAAAATTCTTCTTAGTTGAGTTCTTGATCTTGCAATCTTCAGCTTGGGGCTCATTTGCAAGACTAACTTTAACACTCAGGTAATTTTACAAACCACAGTACCTTTATAAATAAATCTTGGAGAAGACAATGAACGCAAATTACAAGGATTGGTCACTTCGAATAACTGACGCGTTGTAGGTTTACCTTACCCTATAAAACCCCTATTGGTATGTCACTCTACAAACTTGTACACATGAAGGCTTGTGTTTACATTTAAATATTACATATTATCCTCTTAATTAAATTATCTTTCCTAGTATCTAAGTGTTAATTTGATCTAAACATGCAATATGTGGACCTAAAGATGAATACATGCTTAAAAGGACAGATTAAAGCTCAAAGAATGATCAAGTGAATAATTAAACTTTGGAAGACATTATTGAAGAATTTACATGCAAAAGATCCAAGAAAACAAACTACAAAGGATGGAGAAAAGACTAAAAAATCCTAAAGTTCAATAACAAAAATAATAGATTGTTCAGTCTCACCTAAGGTTGGTTCAGTTTGATTGAAATTGCCCAAATATTCTAGCAAAAAGAAGTTATTTTTAGACTTAATTCAGCTCGACACTTAGGTCTAACTGAAATCATGTATGGTGCCACAGAAGGAATGTTCGGTGCGACCCATGGGAGTTAAAGACTCCATACATATTTTAAGGAAATTCGATTGCAGTCGAAGGCATCTTCGTCTGGACTCAGTTTAACTTTGGTGTGACTGAAGGTCATCGTTGGTGTGAGCAAACCAAAATAAAAGTGCAAACTTATGAAGTAGGTGCAAAGTTGATGTGGAATTTTCTTATTTAAATGGGTGTTTTAAGCTCTTTTAAGTACGAATTCGGGCTTGGGAGGGAGACCTAGGAGTGGCGGAGCTTCTACGGAGTCATTCTTCTTATTCAATCCATTATTTCAAATTTATCTTTTATGTTATTTTATTTTATTTTTTTCCCAAGTTCTTAGGCATGTTAGGCTAATCTCTTAGCGAAGGCTAAGGGATGAAGCTTTTTGTTAATTATAATAATGAGTTTTTATGATTTAATAACAATGGTTTGAATGATGATAGTAGATTGAAATATATTTAGATTTTACTTTAAAGCTTTTATATTATTTCGTCATTGATCCATTGTCAACTCCAGGCACATTAGATGCTTAAAAGTGCAATTACAATGGTCAATTTGAGAAGAAATGAATATGAATAATTGAACAATTTATTGTTGCCTCCAGGTACACTAAATACTTTTGATTCCTTTCGATTGACGTTCGAGTGCTTTATGAGAGAATCATTCAATCGAATTCATATTGTTGTTGGTGTTGATGATTGATAATTGGTTTAATAGAATTATTCTCCGATTTGATAGGATATGACTTCAATTCCAATTTAGTTATAAAAGTTGAATCAATTAATGAGATATTATGATTCTTATGGATGGATTCCTTGGTCCTTAGTCTTTTATTATTATTTTTTAAGTGTTAACCTATTCGTTGTATTAAAACCTGGACAACTTTTATATTAGTTCGAGTTGTGCTTCCCATTATTTGAACATTTGACCTTAGTCTCACTGAGTTATTACTACATCATAAACCTACACTTAGTGTTGTTATTCTTTTGAACAGACTAAGGGTTTGGTACCATTTTCGGGGAGTAGTATTGAATACAATTAGCTTTACATTTTTGAAGGATTTTTTTATTATTTTTTTTAAGTTAGGTTTTTCTATGTTTTTGAATTTTGTTAACATAGGGTTTCATTTTTCTTAGGTTTCATAATTCTAGAATTTTTTTTTTTAGTTTTTTTTTTTCTAACATTACTAACATTGTCTGCTTGTTTTGGTTTTGTTGGATTGTTTAATCCCTTCTGACCAGTAACAACCATCTTCACTCCCTACATCTTCTTTCCATATTGTTGTAGGATTTTTTTTATTTTTATTTTTTAAGGTTTAGGTTTGGAATTAGAATTTTATAATGTTCATGCTAGAGTGGACATGAGAATAATCAAATTCTAAGAGACGAGATATTGATTGAAGGGTTATCAGATTATTATGTTAGGAAAAGCCTTGTATCTCATAATTTAGCTGGAACTACGATTGAGACCAACTGGGTCATGATGAAAACAAAGTATATAATATTCCACTAGTTGAGAAGAAAATACATGATTATTATATGGGTTAAAATGCTTATTAATAACCATTGTGTACACCCACATATGACACATATGACCTTGATTAGAGGAACCATCATAATTTAAATTAAAGAGGTGAACCAACCATAAATTCTAACAATTATCTCCTTAGGCCCCCTACTTATAACATCCTACTGAAGAATACACAAGAAGATCTAGTTCAAAGATTCATGGATGCTCAAGAGAAAGTCAATCAAAACATCATGCAGATATTCCAAGATGTCGAAACATTAATAAGAAAGTTTGCATCCTCCATTTGGATAATTTAGTCATGCCTCATTAGTAATTCAACTTCAAGATAATCCAGAAATACAATGCGAGGAGAGTGATCACAATTTTTTCTAACTCATTTGTTGAGCATCTAAATTTGAGGGTGATAATGAAAATATTAATGTTTAACTCGATGGAGAGCTAGAGAGTGTTTATGTTCAGAACCCCAAGTGTAGGGTCACGATGTAGTAATAACTCGTGAGAACGAGGTCGAATCCACAACGACTAAACTTGTACGTATTTTGAAAAGAACTAGTATTAGAACTATCTATAAAAAAAAAGATCTAAATCTAAATATGGAATAAAAGAGAATAATTGTGAAGGATCTATCAAATATGAAAAGTGAACTAGAGAGCCAAGGATCCACTTGTAGTGATCAGGGAGCCCTCTTACTTGATTTAAGTACCACAATTAGAATTTGAGTCCTATCCTATCCAATTGGAAGATATAACAATTAAGATCAAATCTGAACTTTCCTTGACCTAATTCTCAATGGAGAATTGTGATAATTGGAAGGGATTCCATCACCAAACCATGCCCATGGGATGATGGCCAACAACAGGATTTACCAATCCTAATATTAAAATCAAGAAAAGAAGATACACAAAGTTATTGCAGATTTACTGTAATTTGAGTCATAATAAACCATTAAAACTAAAAGTATTCCTTAAATATCCAATTAAAATCAAAGAAGGTTCAACATAAACATGAATCAAAGCAAGAGAAACATTTCATCACGCTACAAGCTTCACCTCTTAGCCCTAGCTAATAGGTTTAGCCAACCATAGACATGATTGAAATAAAATCTCTTAAGAAAAATATAAAAACAACTAAGAAAAAGGAAGAAAAACTCTTGACGAAGGCTTCTCTACGCTTTTGCTCCACTCCTCAAACCTTAAAAGATTCCTAGAAACATCCCGGGGAGTCTTATTTATAGTTGTGAAACTCCAACTTTCGCACTTAGTTGGAAAATTCTATAAACCACCTCAAATTTACGTAGTTTCTCAAAATAGACTTCACTCTATGCATTTTCACAAAATGACCCTGAGTTTCAGAATATGCTTCTTAAGGATAATTTTAGGAATATGTTTGTTTTGATGATAATTTCAGAATTTATTTTCTTCACTTTAAATATTTAATTCTCTTTATTCTTTACTTAGTTTTCTTAGATCTTTAACATGTGAATTCTTCAATCTTGGTCTCATAAGATCCATCCCTTGCCTTGGTGATTCTTGAGCATCAAATCTATACTTTTAGCACCCTTTTCAATCTAAGCTCTTAAATTCACATTGCAACACAAATATGAGTAAAATAGAAAATTAAACATTATCATGTTCATAAAACCAAGATATAAATGGGGGACAATATGTAATAGTTGACCCTCAACAAAATCCCCAACTAGCATTTTTCTAGTCATGAGCAAAGTATGCGTGAAATAAATCTCAATGCTTAATATTCAAAACCTCTCTAGGAAAACAATCTTTTGTACACTCAAGTATGAATGGGTATAATTAAGATACGAAAGTGGAATTTTGAAAACTTAGAGTTGAACCACATAAACAACCAATTAAGTAAATTTTATCCATTAAATCGAGTATAATTTGCATATCAAGTTTTTTAATGTGCTCAATGAAACTAACTTACTTCATGTACGAATACTATTAGTTAATCATGTTACCCATACTTATCACTTCAAGATTAGTTTGAAACTCAATTACTAATGCCGAACTTATCCCCTTTTCCTTCTTTCTCTTGTCTTCATTTTTATATCGATGGTCAATTTTTTATTTATTCTTTTTATTTTTACATTCTTTTTCATGTTTTACATTCTTTTTATTCTTTTTCATGACCTTTTTGTCGATCTTCTATTTTTTAATTGGTTCTTTTCTTCTTTTAAGGTAGATAAAATTCTCTTGACTCAATTCTCACTATCGATTAATGATTCACATACTAACAATCAAAACTTCTAGCATGTCTTACAGAAGACAAATTGAATGTGTCTTGTGATTTAGATTAACAACATATTCAAATTATCTCTTAATCAATCAAGCGCAAGAACTTAGGTGATAGATTACTTAGTTGATCAAACTCCAACAATCCAAAATTCAATCTCTACTTTTATTATACCCAATGCATTCTTAAGTACACAATTCATCGCTTCCCAAATCGATTTCAAGTTGAAACATTAAAAATTTTAAAACTTTTTGCTCAAAATTGAGAAAACACTAATTAGTTCACCTAATTCCCCATCCCCAACCAAAAAATCTACATTGTCCTCGATGTTAAATAAATAAGCATGTAATGCCAAAAGAGGTAATGAAAAGAGAAGAGAAGTGATGGAAAGGTAATACCTGAAGAAGGAATTTTGAGGCTTTTCGAATGGTCTTAGTGTGAAGATGGGTTAGCATAAGAATTAAACCAACAGAAAGTAAATTATCCTAAGTAGTGGAAAGAAAACTATCCTAAACAGTGAAAGCAAACTATCTTAATCTTAAATCATATGAAAAAAAATAAATCTACCTATACCTCCATTAGACTAGGAGGTCAATCCTGGTAAATAGGGTCAATCATAGGTATTGACATGTCCTCTAAATCAATTTTTTCAACGAATAACTTTAAACAATGTCCATTTACTTTGAATTCATTGTCATTATTTACTTTCCGAATCTCGACAACCCCATGAGGATAAACATTAGTAATAGTGAAAGGGCCGGTCCAACGAGATTTGAGTTTACCCAAAAAAAGTGTAACTAAGAATTATACAAAAGGACTTTGTGACCTAGTGTGAATGATTTATGAAGAATGTGTTGGTCATGAAATACCTTCATCTTGTCCTTGTAAATCCTCGAGTTCTCATATGCATCATTACGAATTTCTTGTAGTTCATTCAAATGAAGTTTACGCAGCGAGCCAGCGCTGTCCAAATTGAAGTTCAAAATTTTAATCGCCTCGTAGGCCCTATGTTCCAACTCCACATGCAAGTGACAAGTCTTCCCATAGACAAGTCTAAAGGGAGACATTCCAATAGGGGTCTTAAATGCAGTACAGTAAGCCCATAAAGCATCGGTCAATCAGATTGACCAGTCCTTACAGTCAAGGTTAATCATTTTTTTAAATTATGTTTAATTTTCCTATTAAAATTTTTAGCTTTCCCACTTGTTTATGGGTGGTATAGAGTGCTCACTTTGTGGCAGATTACATATTTCTTCATTATGTTCGCAAATGGCTTGTTACAGAAATGTGAACCTCCATCCCTAATGATGGCTGGAGGTGTTTCGAACCGAGAAAAGATGTGCTTTTTTAAGATTTTAATGATCGTCTGATGATCATTTTTCGGCACGGGATAGCTTCAACCCATTTAGTGACATAGTCTATTGTGATAAACGTATATAAATTTTTGAAAGATTGGGGAAATGGTCCCATGAAATTAATGCCCCAACAATCAAATGCTTTAATAATCAGAATTAGGTCAAGCACATCATATTTCGATGGGACAATGCTCCCAATTTCTAACGATGCTCACAAGCTTTGCAAAACTCATGAGTATCCTTGAACATAGTGGGCCAGTAAAAGCCGCACTGCAGAATTTTGGTTGTGGTCTTTTTAATAAAAAAGTGACCACCACAGGCCGGACAATGACAGAAGGAGATGACACTTTGGTGTTCATTATCTGTCACACTTCTCCTTAAGATTTGGTGTAGGAAATATTTGAATAAATACGGATCATCAAAGAAGAATTTTCATACCTCAATAAAGAATTTCTTTTTATCTTGCGCAGTCCAATGTGTTGGTGTGGAACCTGTGGCAAGATAATTAGTAATATCCACAAACTAAGGTGATCGAGAGACTTTAAATAATTGTTCGTCAGGGAACATGTCATTTATATGTGTTTTCTTAAGAGAATCAGAGAGATCAAGGCGGGAAAGGTGGTCAGCTACTACATTTGCTACTCCCTTTTTTTCTTTTATTTCTAAATCAAATTCCTATAATAGAAGGATCCATCTTATCAAGCGGGGCTTAACATCATTCTTATAAAGAAGATACTTGAGCACTGCATGATCCGTGTAGATGATGATCTTAGATTCAATTAGGTAGGACCTAAATTTGTCTAAAGCGAATTCTATGGCTAAGATTCCTTTTTTGTAGTAGTGTAATTCACTTGAGCATGATTTAAGGTTCTACTTGCATAATGTATAATGTAGGATCTCTTATCTTTTCTCTAACCTAATACCGCCCCAAGAGTATACTCAGACACATCGCACATAAGTTCAGAAGGGATGCTCCACTCGGGTGGCTGTATGATAGGTGTGGTGGTTAACATGCCCTTGAGCTTAGAAAAAGCTTCCTAGCATTGCATAGTCCACTCGTATGGTACATCCTTTTAAAGTAGATTGCATAAAGGATGAGAGAGGTGACTAAAGTCCTTTATTAATCTTTTATAAAATCCGGTGTGTCCTAAGAAGGATTGCACATCACGTATGTTTTTGGATGAAGGTAAGTTAGAGATATGATCAATCTTAGCCTTATCTACCTTAATTCCTATGGAAGAGATAATATGTCCTAGGACAATTCCCTTACGAACTATGAAGTGAAACTTCTTCCAATTAAGTACCAAATTCTTTTCCTCACATCGCTTCAACACATTTTTTAAAATTTTTAAACATTCGCTGAAGGATGGGCCAAAGACGTAGAAGTCATCCATAAAGACCTCTAAGTATTACCCCACCATATCAGAAAAATTACTCAGTATACATCGTTAAAAAGTGGTGGCAGCATTACATAGTCCGAATGACATCCTTCGGTAAGCAAAGGTGTCGTAAAGACATGTAAATGTCATCTTTTCCTGATCTTCAAGGGCTATCTCAATCTGATTGTTGCCCAAATATCCATCAAGGAAACAGCAATAGGAATGACCAGCTAGCCTTTCCAAATTTTGATCGATGAAGGGCAAAGGAAAGTAGTCTTTCCTCGTAACGGTATTTAACTTCCTGTAGTCAATGCATATTCTCCAACAGGTAGTGACCCTAATTGGCATGAGTTCAATGCCGGCGTTAGCTACAATGGTGATTACTGACTTTTTAGGAATCACCTGAGTTGGACACACCCATTGACTATCAGATATTGGGCATATGATACTCACATCTAATAGCTTAAGAACCTTGACCTTAACTACTTCCTTCATATTTTGATTTAGTCTGCGTTGTGGTTGTTGGGAGGTCTTTGCATTATTCTCTAGATAAATGCAATGAGTACAAATTAAAGGGTTAATTCCCTTGAGGTCTGCAATCGACCATTCAAGGGCTCCTTTGTGTTCAATGAGAGTAGAGATAAGCATACTCTCTTGTTCTTGCTCCAAGTGAGAAGAAATCACCACCGGGTATATCTCATCTTGATTTAAATAGACATATTTTTAAATTAGAGGGCAAAGGTTTTAGGCCAAACTTCGATGCCTTGAGGTTAGATGATAGAGGCACTACATTAGTTTGGAGAAATTCTTCAAATTATGGCCTCCATCGGTTAACTTCAAGTACTGGCACAGTATCAAGCATGACACCTGTCTCCCTAATCATATCATCATCTAAATCATGTAAGTGGGCCAAGCATGTCTCTAGAGGGTCAGAGGATAAGGTCATTAGAGTTCTATCTTCTACGAAAGAATCAATCAAGTTAACATCGTGGACATCGCCATCATCCTCAGCCTGTTTTCTCTTATTAAAAAACATATTGAGCTCTAATGTTTTATTCCCTAAAGATAAATTCATGACTTCATTCCTACAATTGATGATTACATTTGATGCAACAAGGAATGAGCGACCAAGGATGATGGGAATTTAAGTGCTCATGTCTACGATGGGTTGAATATCCAGGATGATAAAATTTACTGGGTAGTAAAATTTGATGGCTTAGACCAACACATCCTTAATTATCCCTCTCGGTACATGAACTAAGTGATCAGCAAGTTGTAATGTAGTCCAGGTGCGATTTAATTTACCTAGACCCAGTTGTTCATAGACTGAGTAAGGGATCAAATTTACATTTTCTCCTAAGTCAAGAAGTGCGTGCTCACTCCGGTATTCCCAATTACATAAGCAATAGTTGGGCTACTTGGATCTTTGTATTTTTGTGGTACATCTTGCTTTAGGATGAAACTCACTTTCTCTGTCAAAAATATTTTCTTTTAGATATTTTACCGTCTTTTTGTCGTACATAAGTCTTTCAAAAATTTAGCATATAAAAGTATTTATTTTATGGCATCTAGTAGAGGAATGTTGACCTTCACTTGCTTAAGCACCTCTAGAATATCCTGAGAGTTAGAGAGAGGTTTTGGTGCAATCAACCGTTGGGAAAATTGAGCAACTGGTTTACTTTGAAGTTCCAGTCCTACCTCATGTGGAGCATCACTTGGTCTATCATTCTCATCTACATTCGAGTAGTTAGACTTTTCACACCTTATCGGAATAGATTTTTTAATTATCTTCCCACTCTTAAGAGTGGTAATAGACTTCTCTTGCTCCGTTGAATTTGAAGAACTCGGTTCACTAACTTCGTATTGCAGTTTAGGATTGGGGATAGGTTGGCCTGGAAGCATCCCTTTCTCCATAACCGTAACACGTGAGACTATATTTTGTATAACCTCTGTGAGTTCTTGTAAGGCTTGAAAAGTACTTTGCTGGATGAGCTCTTGAGGATTTTGAACCAATTCCTCTTGAGGTTTCCATTGATTTAAGAATTGATTAGGGATTCCTTAAGGTATAACAGATTGTCCATTCCTCCAACTGAAATTTTGATGATTTCTCCATCTAGAGTTGTATGTATTCAAAGTAAGTCCCTTAAAAGGACTTTGGTAGTTGTTTATGACATTTGATTGCTCATTCAATATTTCTTGAAATGTAGGTATTATTGGACAATTTTCAGTTGTATGAATGTTACAAGCACAAATACCGCAGACAACTTCCTCGTCCTTATCCTTCTTAAGTTCAATGGCCTTGATTTTCCTTGTGAGACTGGCCACTTTAGCATTGATATCATCTTCCTCTTTTAAAAGATATATTCCACCTCTCTCCTTTGATTGAGTAGGCTTAGACGTGATGCTCGTTATTGGGGAGATGTCCCATGATTGTGTGATTTTAACAAGTTTATCAAAGTAATCACACACTTCATTAACATCTTTGTTCAGGAAATCCCCATTACACATTGTCTCAACAAATTGGCGTATGGAAGATGTCAGTCCTTCATGGAAGAAATTTTTTATGAGCCACATTTCAAAACCGTGTTGTGGGCATGAGCTGACAAGATCCTTAAACCGCTTCTAAGATTGGAAGAATGTTTCATCTTCCCTTTGGGTGAAGTTCATGATCGACTTTCTAATAGTGTTCATTTTATGATATGGGAAGAATTTCTTTATGAATTCCCTTGTCATGTCATTCCATTTGCTAATAGATCTTGGACGTAGTGAATGTAACCATGTTTTAGCCTTTTCTTTCAGGGAGAAAGGGAAGAGTTTCAGCCAGATGGTGTCCTCAGATACATTAGGAAAGTATAAAGTGGCTATGATCTCATCAAACTCTTTTAAGTGAAAATAAGGATTTTCAGATTCAAGCTTAAGGAACTTATGAAGGAGTTGGATCACTCCTGGCTTGATGTCTATGTTTCTTGTATTTTCTAGAAAAATCATATAAGAAGGGGTGCTCACCCCCGCCGGTTGTAAATAGTCTCGTAAAGTATGAGGCGGGGGTGCTAGATGCACCTCATTCCCATCATGGATTTCCTCCACCCTAGGTTGGGGTGGATTTGGAGGTTGATTAGTCAGTTAATTTATAACCATAACTTCGATTAACTCTGTGGATCTCTGGTGATGTTTAATTCTTTGATGAATTGATAACCCCTCAATCAATCATCCATTCAAGAGACGTCGAGTGTTGTCTCGGACCCACTTGGGCATGAAACACTCTCAGCCCTCAATTTTAGAATCTAACTTAAACCTAAAACGAAAAGGAAAAATAAAAATCTAGAAATAGAAAGAGAGAGAATTAGAAAGAAGTTACCAAATTAGAAGTTTCTATGCTAGGATCCTGCAAAAGAAAAAGGAAAGTGAATTATTTTCTAAAAAGAGAAATAAAAGTTTCTAAAAATAGAAAGATGAGTTAGTTTCTAAAAACAAATTAGGAAAATTTCTATACCTAGAAAAATGAAAGTGAGTTAGTTTCTAAAAAAAATAACTAAGAAAGCAACCTAATTTCTAAAAAAAAAAAGAAGAAGAAGAAGAAGGAAAGTTTCTAAAAATAGAAAGTAAGTTTCTAAAAAGAAAAAGGAAAGTAAACTAGTTTCTAAAAAAGAAATAAGCAAGTTTATAAAAATAGAAATAGAAAAATGAGTTAGTGCCTAAAACTAAAAGGAAAGTTTCAAAAAATAAAAAAAGAAAATTTCTAAAAACAAGTTAGAAAAGCTTCTAAAAATGAAAAATTAAAGTTTCTAAACCTAGAAATAGAAAGCTAAGTTAGTTTCTAAAAATATATTAGGAAATTTTCTAAATCTAGAAATAGAAAGAAAATAAATGCTAATCTTAACCTAATTCCAAGACTAAATGAATTTAGAAAACGCAACCGTTAGTCCCCGGCAACGGTGCCAAAAACTTATTCACAACCCCAAGTGTAGGGTCGCAATGTAGTAACAACTCTTGAGAATGAGGTCAAATCCACAAGCACTAAACTTGTACGTATTCTGAAAGAACTAGAACTAGAACTAGAAAAAGATCTAAATTTAAATATGGAATAAAAGAGAGTAATCATAAAGGATTTATCAAATATCAAAAGTGAACTAGAGCACCAAGAATCTACTTGCAGTGATCAGGGAGCCCTCTTACTTGATTCAAGTACAACAATTGGAATTAGAGTCTTATCCTATCCAATTGGAAGATATAACAATTAAGATCAAACTGAGCTTACCTTGGCCTAATTCTCAGTGGAGGAGGATTGTGATAATTGAAAGGGATTCCATCACCAAACCATGTCCATGGGATGATGGCCAACAACAGAATTTACCAATCCCACAATCTCAAAATCAGAAAAAGAAGAAACTCAAAGCTATTGTAGATCTACTATAATTTGAGTCACAATATACCATTAAAAATTGAAAGTATTCCTTAAATATCAAATTAGAATTAAAGAAGGTTCAACATAAATATGAATCAAAGCATAAGAAACATCCCATCACGCTATAAGCTTCATCTCTTATCCCTAACTAAGAGGTTTGGCCAACCATAAATATGATTGAATTAAAATGTCTTAAGAAAAATATAAAAACAACTAAGGAAAATGAAGAAAAACTCTTGGCGATGGCTTCTCCATACTTTTGTTCCACTCCTCAAACCCCAGAAGATGCCTAGGAACATCCTAGGGAGTCTTATTTATAGTTGTAAAACTTTAAATTTCACACCTACTTAGAAAACTCTAGAAATCGCCTCAAATTTATGTAGTTTCCCAAAATAGACTTTACTCTGCGTAATTTCACGGAATGATAAAGTTTCAGAATATGCTTCTTCAGGACAATTTCAGAAATATCTTTATTTTCAGGACAATTTCAGGATTCCTTTTCTTCACTTTAAATATTTGATTCCTTTCATTCCTCACTTGATTTTCTTGAATCTTTGGCATGTGAATTCTTCAATCATGGTCTTTTAAGATCCATCCCTTACCTTGGTGATTCTTGAGAGCATCAAATACATGCTTTTAGTACCCTTTTCAATTCAAGATCTTAAATTCACCTTGCAACACAAACATGAGTAAAATAGAACATTAAGTATTGTCATGTTCATAGAACTAAGATATAAACGGGGGATAATATACAATATTTGACCCTCAACAGTTTACGATCCTGTAGTCCAATTTGCCCAAAGGTTGATCTCATCTAAATCTTTAGTTAATGATCAAGAAATATATGAAATTTACAAATTTGATGATATTGATATAATCCACCGACATCACATATTTGATTCCATTGTGGAGATTGAGTCACTTTTCTCTGAATGTTTCGACTTTGTAGAAGTTTTTTTTTAGAACACTTTGAGGACTTTATTGATGATATGATTAAAAACAGAGTGAATGCCTTGTAAGACCTTACCCCGGTAGTTGGCACTGACCAGGAAAATTTTTATTTTGAAGAATGTTTACCATTAGAGGTGGAGGAGAAGGAATTTGAATTGAATTTTGAAACTTTAGAATTTATTAAGACTACAACAATAAAAGATCAATCTTTATAGTTAATTGTAGTCTCTTATTCATCATGGTGTACTAAAATAGAAAAAATTTCTATGACAAGTGAATTGTATGCATGCTGGATACCTCAAAATTTTACAAGAAGATATTCTGTTGGGGTTAATAATTTTCTTTGGAAATTCATACTCCATGACATCTAAGCCTACTACAAAATGGGTTGTCGGTGATTTTAACTTTGATTTTTTAGATTATGATTTTATTATTTTCTTGGAATTAATTTTCTTTATTCTTTTCATTTAGTAGTTGAAACACCAACTGATAGGAAGTTCGTACATGCACTTATATATTCATTGTCTCTCAGTTACTTTTCATCATTTCTTCTTTATTTTCATTGTTATCATATTTCTCTTATTGCATATGTTGATACATTGAGGAAATTGTAAAATTTAGGTTGGGGGGTAGGTTTTCTTTGGAAATTCTGCAGATTTGTTCTAAATTTTGAATCTTTTTTTGGCTAAAATTAAGTTTGATTCTAATTATTTGATAGATTTCAAAGTTAATTTTTATTTTTATTTTTTATTTTTTTAAAGATTGATTGAGTCATGTAATTTACATTTCACATCTAGGTTATACATTAAAATTTTAGTTTGATACTAAATTGATAACTTGATGATTATTAAGAATGATAAGAACCAAGCCTAAGAAATTTGTCCATCATGTTCAAGTAAGAAAAATGGAAGAAAAGTAATACCCAACTAGAAAATAGTTGCCATCGAAAAAGTTTACCTATCGAAGTTCCATGAAATGATTGTTGTGGAAAGAAAAAAAAATAGTGCAAATTCATCGATGGAAAAAATAAAAAATGCTAAAAGAATAGAGTGTTGAACTATAAGGCAAGTTTTAGTTTAGGCTTTAGTTATCTTGAATACTCTTTTGATTATCAATGTTAAAATGAAAGTAGATAACTGAATGTAACACCCCGGATTTTGGCCAATCTGAGATTTGACGTCCTTAGGCAATGGGTCAATTAAAACACCTGAAAAATTGCTTAGAACCCAATTCCATAGCCAAAGAAACCACTTAGAATCAATTCCTTTAGAAAATATGACTAAGTTAGCTAGTGCAACGTTAGAATAGCTGGAAAATGGTCCTTGATCACTTTAAATACGTTATACAAGGCCCAAAGCGAGTGGAACCAAGGGTGCTATAATGCTCTAAAACCTCGGACCAAACTCTAAGCAGGTTTGTTCTCTGGACCACTTTGAAACTTTGTATTGGATCTAGACCGCGCGTCGTAAGTCAGATGCCTACCATCTTAGACCGTTATGACCACTTAGCTGGGCTTGGCAATCGTTTCGAATATCAAGTCCAACTGACGATCACAGGCTATTTCATTGAGCCCGGACCGAAGAGAGTGTGAATAGGGACATAGTTGGAATTTCAAATTCAAATCTGGCACACAAATTTGACGCATCAGTATTAAGCATTCTGACCGTCAGAATACAGCCAAATTACACCCTTGGATCAGGAAAAATTTCTATTACATATCACGAGACTTATAGGTCTGATCTTGGTGCGGTGACCGTTAAACTGAAACTGGGCCGCCACGTGCGATCTAGGAACCCTACCGGCCTGAAATCTGGATGCGTGCTAGATCCAGTATGCATGAGCTTAAGTCCGACCGCATTTGGCCAGGGGACCTTCAGAAATACCCTTTTGGACTGAAACGGCCCCGATTTGGTTAGGCACCAAGTAAACATTGTTCCCAAGCCTATTTTGGGCATGTTGTAGGCTATAAAAGGGGTTGAAACCCTCACTCCTCTCTTCCATCCGAATTTGAGAGAAACCCTAGCTTGGGAGAGAGAAAAAGGTGGGAGATTGTGAGAGTGTGGGAGAGTTCTTCCTGCCACTTGTACTACGCGTTGCACGTGCTTAAGCAACACACCTCTACCGCTTTCCCGGCGATTCCACCGCGATCCTAGGTAAGTAAAAATCCTAAATAGTTGTTGATTTGAGTTTCCCTTGTTTCCATAGCGATGTAGCTTATGGATCTTGTGTATTAGGTTCCTTATTCGCCGTAGACGAAGCGTATACGCTCCGTTTCAATTTTCGAGTCTACAAGACATAAGGTGCGGATATTAGACGCTTTGATTGACTGTTTCCAAAGCTTTCAATGTCGTTTAATAGTAGATTCTTGACGGCAACGCCGTTTGACATGTACAAAATGCTCTCCGTTTCCTGTTTCGTAAATTAACGAAGAATATGAGATTTAGGGCATTTTAGTCATTTGTAGGAAGTACAGTTTACATTCATATTTTGCTGATGTGATTGACATGGTTTGTTGTCGCATTAGGAAGTTAGAAATGCGTGTATAATTAGTTTGGCGAAGAGATTCGCCTAGTTGCGCACTTTGGGTCGACATACTATATGTAGACTTAAGTGTGTAGTGTATGTGTTTGTATAAATGCTTGTATTAGTATGTATTGAATTAAATGATGTTATGTAGTGGTTTGAGAATGATTTCTTGATTAATATGCTGACCTAAATGATTTCCTACATGTTGACCACATGCATGATTCCATTACATGCATGGAATGTATGTGTTTGAAGATTTGCTTAAGTTGAATGTTATAACATGTGTTAACATGCTCACATGATTGCATTTCAATTCCAAAAACCTTTGCATATATTGTTAATGTGATTTCATGGATGTGTGGGACTAGACTTAGTCCAGGCAGTCGGTAACCGAGCGAATTCGTGGCTGACTGGTCATAGCCACGAACGACGCGTCGATGAACGTGATTCGTGTTTAGAGTTGGCGGCAGTGGTTAGGCCACGCGAAGTGTTTTACGCACTTCATGTCGTTCGACTTGAGATGCGATCGCGCTAGTCGAGCCCGTCAAGTAACCCGACTGGCCGATGTATGTTCACCTTGTATGAGTCATAACTGCTTGAACCTAGGGTACTGAACTTACCATTGTAAACCCTGTTAACCATGGTACCTTGATCCACGAAGACTCATGAGCCGGGCATGGTGGTATGGGACACCGTGGTCGAGCTGTCGGCCTACGCTGGGGCCACAAACCTCCCCGTAGTGACCAGTGAGCACCTATGACTCGTGAGCAGATTATGGTGGTATGGGACACTATATTCTTGCTGTCGGCCTACACTGATAAGGTGATGGGGGAGCCGTGCAACGAGTTGGAGCAACAGCCCTGGCAGCCCTTTGTAGTGACCGCGAGCGTATTCTGAGTCTACGGGAGGCGACGACCCTTCCGTAGCAGTAGAGTATAGTAGGCCTGTATTGATAAGGTGATGGGGGAGCGGAGCAACGAGTGCGTGCAACAGCCCTGGCAGCCCTTGCAGCGACCTACAAAATATACATCGTATGAGATTACTAGGAGTGACGACCCTAGACAGGATCTGTGTTGGGATTGATATAAGGGAGGTACCTTAGTTTTCCAATATTGCTGTATGAAAAGGACTAATAATAACTCGGTAATCATATCACCATGACATTGCATGTGCCTGGAAGATGTGGAGCACTTGAGGGAGTGCGGCATGCCGCGGTCGTAAGATGTTGCCGCATGAGGGTGATCGTCAGTGAGGGCATACATCACGTCATGTCATAATTGCATTAACAACAGTATAGGATTGTTTGATTTATTGCTTTACTATTATCGCGTGATTGATTTGAGAACATGTTAATCCTTGCTCTAATATTCCACTGAGTTAGCTACTCACTCCCACGTTACGGGACGGTGTTCCTGGACACCCACCAGACCCTTTTGTGATTGCAGATGATGGCGCGGCCTATGAGGCGGAGCTGGACTTGATGATGATGAGGAGGATCCCTCCTTTATGCGTGTTCTGATTGACGGGATTACAGGGAGGTTGCTTAAATACCTTGACACTTGTCATTTTATATTTTTAGAGCACTCATGTATATTCTTTTGGTTACTTTTGAAGAATACATGTATGTATATAACCTGGTAACATGTTCACACTCTGGAGACATACAATGGTTTATATATGTTATACATACTATTACAGACTTCCGCTGGTTAATTTAACTGTCTCTGGAGTATGATATGCTGTTCTGGCTTAATTTCACTCATGTTTAATACATTATCACAGACAACATTCAAACATACATATCTATGTTGCATGAATAACATTTTGGAACTCGGGAGTTGGGTTTTTGCTCGACCCCCCGATTTTCGGGATGTTACAGATGGTATCAGAGCATGATTTGGATTAAACCGGGCCTGGGTTATGGTCACGCGACGTACGCTGTCGCTTCCTTTGACTTAGGTGGGTGCGAGAAGGGTCTAGAAACACTTTTAGGATCCCAGGTTCGTCAATAGGCGGAGCCTATTCATTTCAATCGCGTGATCGAGTCCGTATCGCATCTAGGGTCGCGTAGAGCAACCCGAATAGCTCCTAGGTTGTAGGTAAGTGGGTTGAGCTATTCTTTGAACAATTATAAACCGTTAATGTGAATCCTTGGGCCGTGGGACAACCACGACTCCTGTATTCAATCGCCAGGGCTTAAAAACCCCGTTTCACCGAAAATCTTCGAAATTCTTCCTCTCACCACCCCAATCTTCAATTATTTCTTATCCATTTCGTATTAGGCATCAAACCTAATATGAAAATAACACAAATTAGTACTTTCACAAAATTTTACAGTGAATAGTAAAATTTCATGAAAAATGGCCATAAGGCCATTCTAACTTCACTTTCTTTAGCAAATAATGGTTTAGATGGATGTACTAGATCCTTCTACCCCAAAATCATATGCTGCATGATAGGGTTTTGTATTCGGGATTGAAGATTGGACCCAAAAATCCTCGAATGGATGTTAAAAATGTATTGGCCTCCCTAGGGCAATCTACAATGAACTAGAGTGTGCACCATACCTTTTTGGAATCCCTAGGGCAAGAGGAATCCATCCCATATGGCCTCAGAGGCCAGTTTGCAACTTCACCGGCGATGCCATCGCCGGTTCGGCGATGCATCGCCGGCCGGCGAGCTCCGATGGGGCCGTCCCCTTAAACAGGGTCCACATCACCCCTATGCACCTCCCACCCCAAGAAAACCCCAAATATGGGTACTTCCTTCACAAACAGCCCCTCCCCTAGCCCCATTTTCGTTTTCAGCTGCCCTATCCCAAAAATTCGTGATTCCAAACCACCCTAGATCCATTCTCTGCCAAAAACGACCACCCTCCGTCATTCCTTTGAAGTTGGCAGCCCTCCCTCTTGAAGATTTCATCCGTTGGAGCTCCTAAAACCCCAAAATCGAGCTGAAATCGTGAGGTGCTCCATTCTCCTTTTTCATTTTCATTTCTTTCTGAAAATACATCCTAGGGAAGCTTGAAGCATCCCTCTACAACGCCTATATTTCATTCTGTCCCTTTGGGCGACCATTTCTTCGCATTTCCTCCATTTTCCATGGCTATTGTTAAGGCTGTTTCAGCCTTTTTCCTCCCTTTCCATCGTTCTCTCTCTCATGTCCCTTTTATTTGAGCCTTTACCCCCTTTTTGGGTCTCAGAATCATGCTAACCTCAAATCCCATTTCTCAACTTTCTCCGTTTGAGAAGTATTGAAAACACATGGCCGATAGAGCTCTAATGGGCAACTGACAGTATTGAACTTGATAGTATTCAAGAAGGTCAGTCGGGACCCTGGTAGAAGTCCTTTGGTAGAATTAGGCATCTATGTCGTTGCCCTTTAGCTTGTTTGACTACTGTTTGAAATTTCTGTGTTGTTTTGTTGTTAGGTAGAAAAATGTGTTTGTGTTGTGGTTTGGGCTTAATATAGCCAAAATTTTTCGAATGGAATGCATGTTGTTTCATTTCGCTATAAAATATTGTCCCTAGATTGGGAGTATTATAACTCCCTGAGATCCAGCCTACAAATTAATTTTTATCCCCACCCACCCTCCTACCAAGCATACCACATCCAATCCTGCCATGGGACTAGGAATGCAGTTCCATTTAATACCACTAAGCGCTACCGGCCACATAGGCTCTAGGTGTTTTGGTTCTAGTGTTAGCACTCCTAGATTTGAAGGGTCTGACGACATAAGAAATCCAATTCCATTTAGACAATTTTGATCCTAAGCGATAGAGCAATTCCCTGTATTAGAGATGGTATGAAACCGTCTAGTGTATAGGCTTAGGTCTTGAATTATAGCGAATGAAATACAGACTAGCCTACTAGTTACCTTAAGTAGTGTACAGCCTGTATATGCTAAGGACTTGTAGGTTAGATTTGGTTGAAGTAGAACCTTATTCCTTCGACAGATCCCCTTATGACTTATAGACTTCTGTTGTTGCCCATAGGAAGGAACCATTCACTCTTAGGGAACATTTATAAATCCCTCAGATTGAACTTAGAATGGACTAGCACGCCCCTTAGAATTGCCATCCCCAAGGGTTTATTGCATTCGGGAACGCAGAGTAAAGGAACTGCATGTACGCGATGTATTCGCGGTTTGAATCGACTTCTTAATCCTAGTGGTTCCCAATAAATCCAATGCTCTGATCAAGCAGAAGATCGGCATCGACTCGGATTAAGAATTGATACAATAAATCTTCTGTTCTAGCTAGACAGAAAGTCTATGTATCCGGCTCAGACCTACTACATAACCTTTATTCTGTGATGGCCCAACCACCTACAACCAAACGGGATCACATTGCCTTTTGGGAAATGGCGAGGACTTAAAGCCAGTAGAGAATTAGGCATCTTGCCACCAACTCATACCTGCCCCTGACCTTAACCACAATAGATATTAGGCTCATCTCTATGATCATAGATACCAATGCCATAGAACGCATCATTAGCAAAGGAAAACCACTGTAATGAGAGGTTGTTCCCAATTTATGTCAAGGATAGCCCCTAAGTTGCACTTCGTTCCGATAAACGGAGCGATGCATAGATTCTTGAATTTAAGTAAAACTAAGTTTTAAGGGGGGTAGAACGTATGGAGTCCAATCCGGTTAGGTTAGTCAACGCTCCCATTCGATTATAGTGGCGCAGCGGAAGCGTGGTTAGGCTCTTCCCCACTGGCCCAAGATCGAAACATTTGATTTAGGTTATATGTATAGTTAGGTTATTAAGTAGAATTTGAACCTTCCTTAGAATGTCAATACTAAAGTCCCTCTAGGTACTCCTTGCCGTTCACCAATGTCGGGGACGACATTGTGTTTTAAGGGGGGTAGATTGTAACACCCCGGATTTTGGCCAATCTGAGATTTGACGTCCTTAGGCAATGGGTCAATTAAAACACCTGAAAAATTGCTTAGAACCCAATTCCATAGCCAAAGAAACCACTTAGAATCAATTCCTTTAGAAAATATGACTAAGTTAGCTAGTGCAACGTTAGAATAGCTGAAAAATGGTCCTTGATCACTTTAAATACATTATACAAGGCCCAAAGCGAGTGGAACCAAGGGTGCTATAATGCTCTAAAACCTCGGACCAAACTCTAAGCAGGTTTGTTCTCTGGACCACTTTGAAACTTTGTATTGGATCTAGACCGCGCGTCGTAAGTCAGATGCCTACCATCTTAGACCGTTATGACCACTTAGCTGGGCTTGGCAATCGTTTCGAATATCAAGTCCAACTGACGATCACAGGCTATTTCATTGAGCCCGGACCGAAGAGAGTGTGAATAGGGACATAGTTGGAATTTCAAATTCAAATCTGGCACACAAATTTGACGCATCAGTATTAAGCATTCTGACCGTCAGAATACAGCCAAATTACACCCTTGGATCAGGAAAAATTTCTATTACATATCACGAGACTTATAGGTCTGATCTTGGTGCGGTGACCGTTAAACTGAAACTGGGCCGCCACGTGCGATCTAGGAACCCTACCGGCCTGAAATCTGGATGCGTGCTAGATCCAGTATGCATGAGCTTAAGTCCGACCGCATTTGGCCAGGGGACCTTCAGAAATACCCTTTTGGACTGAAACGGCCCCGATTTGGTTAGGCACCAAGTAAACATTGTTCCCAAGCCTATTTTGGGCATGTTGTAGGCTATAAAAGGGGTTGAAACCCTCACTCCTCTCTTCCATCCGAATTTGAGAGAAACCCTAGCTTGGGAGAGAGAAAAAGGTGGGAGATTGTGAGAGTGTGGGAGAGTTCTTCCTGCCACTTGTACTACGCGTTGCACGTGCTTAAGCAACACACCTCTACCGCTTTCCCGGCGATTCCACCGCGATCCTAGGTAAGTAAAAACCCTAAATAGTTGTTGATTTGAGTTTCCCTTGTTTCCATAGCGATGTAGCTTATGGATCTTGTGTATTAGGTTCCTTATTCGCCGTAGACGAAGCGTATACGCTCCGTTTCAATTTTCGAGTCTACAAGACATAAGGTGCGGATATTAGACGCTTTGATTGACTGTTTCCAAAGCTTTCAATGTCGTTTAATAGTAGATTCTTGACGGCAACGCCGTTTGACATGTACAAAATGCTCTCCGTTTCCTGTTTCGTAAATTAACGAAGAATATGAGATTTAGGGCATTTTAGTCATTTGTAGGAAGTACAGTTTACATTCATATTTTGCTGATGTGATTGACATGGTTTGTTGTCGCATTAGGAAGTTAGAAATGCGTGTATAATTAGTTTGGCGAAGAGATTCGCCTAGTTGCGCACTTTGGGTCGACATACTATATGTAGACTTAAGTGTGTAGTGTATGTGTTTGTATAAATGCTTGTATTAGTATGTATTGAATTAAATGATGTTATGTAGTGGTTTGAGAATGATTTCTTGATTAATATGCTGACCTAAATGATTTCCTACATGTTGACCACATGCATGATTCCATTACATGCATGGAATGTATGTGTTTGAAGATTTGCTTAAGTTGAATGTTATAACATGTGTTAACATGCTCACATGATTGCATTTCAATTCCAAAAACCTTTGCATATATTGTTAATGTGATTTCATGGATGTGTGGGACTAGACTTAGTCCAGGCAGTCGGTAACCGAGCGAATTCGTGGCTGACTGGTCATAGCCACGAACGACGCGTCGATGAACGTGATTCGTGTTTAGAGTTGGCGGCAGTGGTTAGGCCACGCGAAGTGTTTTACGCACTTCATGTCGTTCGACTTGAGATGCGATCGCGCTAGTCGAGCCCGTCAAGTAACCCGACTGGCCGATGTATGTTCACCTTGTATGAGTCATAACTGCTTGAACCTAGGGTACTGAACTTACCATTGTAAACCCTGTTAACCATGGTACCTTGATCCACGAAGACTCATGAGCCGGGCATGGTGGTATGGGACACCGTGGTCGAGCTGTCGGCCTACGCTGGGGCCACAAACCTCCCCGTAGTGACCAGTGAGCACCTATGACTCGTGAGCAGATTATGGTGGTATGGGACACTATATTCTTGCTGTCGGCCTACACTGATAAGGTGATGGGGGAGCCGTGCAACGAGTTGGAGCAACAGCCCTGGCAGCCCTTTGTAGTGACCGCGAGCGTATTCTGAGTCTACGGGAGGCGACGACCCTTCCGTAGCAGTAGAGTACAGTAGGCCTGTATTGATAAGGTGATGGGGGAGCGGAGCAACGAGTGCGTGCAACAGCCCTGGCAGCCCTTGCAGCGACCTACAAAATATACATCGTATGAGATTACTAGGAGTGACGACCCTAGACAGGATCTGTGTTGGGATTGATATAAGGGAGGTACCTTAGTTTCCCAATATTGCTGTATGAAAAGGACTAATAACAACTCGGTAATCATATCACCATGACATTGCATGTGCCTGGAAGATGTGGAGCACTTGAGGGAGTGCGGCATGCCGCGGTCGTAAGATGTTGCCGCATGAGGGTGATCGTCAGTGAGGGCATACATCACGTCATGTCATAATTGCATTAACAACAGTATAGGATTGTTTGATTTATTGCTTTACTATTATCGCGTGATTGATTTGAGAACATGTTAATCCTTGCTCTAATATTCCACTGAGTTAGCTACTCACTCCCACGTTACGGGACGGTGTTCCTGGACACCCACCAGACCCTTTTGTGATTGCAGATGATGGCGCGGCCTATGAGGCGGAGCTGGACTTGATGATGATGAGGAGGATCCCTCCTTTATGCGTGTTCTGATTGACGGGATTACAGGGAGGTTGCTTAAATACCTTGACACTTGTCATTTTATATTTTTAGAGCACTCATGTATATTCTTTTGGTTACTTTTGAAGAATACATGTATGTATATAACCTGGTAACATGTTCACACTCTGGAGACATACAATGGTTTATATATGTTATACATACTATTACAGACTTCCGCTGGTTAATTTAACTGTCTCTGGAGTATGATATGCTGTTCTGGCTTAATTTCACTCATGTTTAATACATTATCACAGACAACATTCAAACATACATATCTATGTTGCATGAATAACATTTTGGAACTCGGGAGTTGGGTTTTTGCTCGACCCCCCGATTTTCGGGATGTTACAGATGGTATCAGAGCATGATTTGGATTAAACCGGGCCTGGGTTATGGTCACGCGACGTACGCTGTCGCTTCCTTTGACTTAGGTGGGTGCGAGAAGGGTCTAGAAACACTTTTAGGATCCCAGGTTCGTCAATAGGCGGAGCCTATTCATTTCAATCGCGTGATCGAGTCCGTATCGCATCTAGGGTCGCGTAGAGCAACCCGAATAGCTCCTAGGTTGTAGGTAAGTGGGTTGAGCTATTCTTTGAACAATTATAAACCGTTAATGTGAATCCTTGGGCCGTGGGACAACCACGACTCCTGTATTCAATCGCCAGGGCTTAAAAACCCCGTTTCACCGAAAATCTTCGAAATTCTTCCTCTCACCACCCCAATCTTCAATTATTTCTTATCCATTTCATATTAGGCATCAAACCTAATATGAAAATAACACAAATTAGTACTTTCACAAAATTTTACAGTGAATAGTAAAATTTCATGAAAAATGGCCATAAGGCCATTCTAACTTCACTTTCTTTAGCAAATAATGGTTTAGATGGATGTACTAGATCCTTCTACCCCAAAATCATATGCTTCATGATAGGGTTTTGTATTCGGGATTGAAGATTGGACCCAAAAATCCTCGAATGGATGTTAAAAATGTATTGGCCTCCCTAGGGCAATCTACAATGAACTAGAGTGTGCACCATACCTTTTTGGAATCCCTAGGGCAAGAGGAATCCATCCCATATGGCCTCAGAGGCCAGTTTGCAACTTCACCGGCGATGCCATCGCCGGTTCGGCGATGCATCGCCGGCCGGCGAGCTCCGATGGGGCCGTCCTTCGGGCGCACCCCCTTAAACAGGGTCCACATCACCCCTATGCACCTCCCACCCCAAGAAAACCCCAAATATGGGTACTTCCTTCACAAACAGCCCCTCCCCTAGCCCCATTTTCGTTTTCAGCTGCCCTATCCCAAAAATTCGTGATTCCAAACCACCCTAGATCCATTCTCTGCCAAAAACGACCACCCTCCGTCATTCCTTTGAAGTTGGCAGCCCTCCCTCTTGAAGATTTCATCCGTTGGAGCTCCTAAAACCCCAAAATCGAGCTGAAATCGTGAGGTGCTCCATTCTCCTTTTTCATTTTCATTTCTTTCTGAAAATACATCCTAGGGAAGCTTGAAGCATCCCTCTACAACGCCTATATTTCATTCTGTCCCTTTGGGCGACCATTTCTTCGCATTTCCTCCATTTTCCATGGCTATTGTTAAGGCTGTTTCAGCCTTTTTCCTCCCTTTCCATCGTTCTCTCTCTCATGTCCCTTTTATTTGAGCCTTTACCCCCTTTTTGGGTCTCAGAATCATGCTAACCTCAAATCCCATTTCTCAACTTTCTCCGTTTGAGAAGTATTGAAAACACATGGCCGATAGAGCTCTAATGGGCAACTGACAGTATTGAACTTGATAGTATTCAAGAAGGTCAGTCGGGACCCTGGTAGAAGTCCTTTGGTAGAATTAGGCATCTATGTCGTTGCCCTTTAGCTTGTTTGACTACTGTTTGAAATTTCTGTGTTGTTTTGTTGTTAGGTAGAAAAATGTGTTTGTGTTGTGGTTTGGGCTTAATATAGCCAAAATTTTTCGAATGGAATGCATGTTGTTTCATTTCGCTATAAAATATTGTCCCTAGATTGGGAGTATTATAACTCCCTGAGATCCAGCCTACAAATTAATTTTTATCCCCACCCACCCTCCTACCAAGCATACCACATCCAATCCTGCCATGGGACTAGGAATGCAGTTCCATTTAATACCACTAAGCGCTACCGGCCACATAGGCTCTAGGTGTTTTGGTTCTAGTGTTAGCACTCCTAGATTTGAAGGGTCTGACGACATAAGAAATCCAATTCCATTTAGACAATTTTGATCCTAAGCGATAGAGCAATTCCCTGTATTAGAGATGGTATGAAACCGTCTAGTGTATAGGCTTAGGTCTTGAATTATAGCGAATGAAATACAGACTAGCCTACTAGTTACCTTAAGTAGTGTACAGCCTGTATATGCTAAGGACTTGTAGGTTAGATTTGGTTGAAGTAGAACCTTATTCCTTCGACAGATCCCCTTATGACTTATAGACTTCTGTTGTTGCCCATAGGAAGGAACCATTCACTCTTAGGGAACATTTATAAATCCCTCAGATTGAACTTAGAATGGACTAGCACGCCCCTTAGAATTGCCATCCCCAAGGGTTTATTGCATTCGGGAACGCAGAGTAAAGGAACTGCATGTACGCGATGTATTCGCGGTTTGAATCGACTTCTTAATCCTAGTGGTTCCCAATAAATCCAATGCTCTGATCAAGCAGAAGATCGGCATCGACTCGGATTAAGAATTGATACAATAAATCTTCTGTTCTAGCTAGACAGAAAGTCTATGTATCCGGCTCAGACCTACTACATAACCTTTATTCTGTGATGGCCCAACCACCTACAACCAAACGGGATCACATTGCCTTTTGGGAAATGGCGAGGACTTAAAGCCAGTAGAGAATTAGGCATCTTGCCACCAACTCATACCTGCCCCTGACCTTAACCACAATAGATATTAGGCTCATCTCTATGATCATAGATACCAATGCCATAGAACGCATCATTAGCAAAGGAAAACCACTGTAATGAGAGGTTGTTCCCAATTTATGTCAAGGATAGCCCCTAAGTTGCACTTCGTTCCGATAAACGGAGCGATGCATAGATTCTTGAATTTAAGTAAAACTAAGTTTTAAGGGGGGTAGAACGTATGGAGTCCAATCCGGTTAGGTTAGTCAACGCTCCCATTCGATTATAGTGGCGCAGCGGAAGCGTGGTTAGGCTCTTCCCCACTGGCCCAAGATCGAAACATTTGATTTAGGTTATATGTATAGTTAGGTTATTAAGTAGAATTTGAACCTTCCTTAGAATGTCAATACTAAAGTCCCTCTAGGTACTCCTTGCCGTTCACCAATGTCGGGGACGACATTGTGTTTTAAGGGGGGTAGATTGTAACACCCCGGATTTTGGCCAATCTGAGATTTGACGTCCTTAGGCAATGGGTCAATTAAAACACCTGAAAAATTGCTTAGAACCCAATTCCATAGCCAAAGAAACCACTTAGAATCAATTCCTTTAGAAAATATGACTAAGTTAGCTAGTGCAACGTTAGAATAGCTGGAAAATGGTCCTTGATCACTTTAAATACGTTATACAAGGCCCAAAGCGAGTGGAACCAAGGGTGCTATAATGCTCTAAAACCTCGGACCAAACTCTAAGCAGGTTTGTTCTCTGGACCACTTTGAAACTTTGTATTGGATCTAGACCGCGCGTCGTAAGTCAGATGCCTACCATCTTAGACCGTTATGACCACTTAGCTGGGCTTGGCAATCGTTTCGAATATCAAGTCCAACTGACGATCACAGGCTATTTCATTGAGCCCGGACCGAAGAGAGTGTGAATAGGGACATAGTTGGAATTTCAAATTCAAATCTGGCACACAAATTTGACGCATCAGTATTAAGCATTCTGACCGTCAGAATACAGCCAAATTACACCCTTGGATCAGGAAAAATTTCTATTACATATCACGAGACTTATAGGTCTGATCTTGGTGCGGTGACCGTTAAACTGAAACTGGGCCGCCACGTGCGATCTAGGAACCCTACCGGCCTGAAATCTGGATGCGTGCTAGATCCAGTATGCATGAGCTTAAGTCCGACCGCATTTGGCCAGGGGACCTTCAGAAATACCCTTTTGGACTGAAACGGCCCCGATTTGGTTAGGCACCAAGTAAACATTGTTCCCAAGCCTATTTTGGGCATGTTGTAGGCTATAAAAGGGGTTGAAACCCTCACTCCTCTCTTCCATCCGAATTTGAGAGAAACCCTAGCTTGGGAGAGAGAAAAAGGTGGGAGATTGTGAGAGTGTGGGAGAGTTCTTCCTGCCACTTGTACTACGCGTTGCACGTGCTTAAGCAACACACCTCTACCGCTTTCCCGGCGATTCCACCGCGATCCTAGGTAAGTAAAAACCCTAAATAGTTGTTGATTTGAGTTTCCCTTGTTTCCATAGCGATGTAGCTTATGGATCTTGTGTATTAGGTTCCTTATTCGCCGTAGACGAAGCGTATACGCTCCGTTTCAATTTTCGAGTCTACAAGACATAAGGTGCGGATATTAGACGCTTTGATTGACTGTTTCCAAAGCTTTCAATGTCGTTTAATAGTAGATTCTTGACGGCAACGCCGTTTGACATGTACAAAATGCTCTCCGTTTCCTGTTTCGTAAATTAACGAAGAATATGAGATTTAGGGCATTTTAGTCATTTGTAGGAAGTACAGTTTACATTCATATTTTGCTGATGTGATTGACATGGTTTGTTGTCGCATTAGGAAGTTAGAAATGCGTGTATAATTAGTTTGGCGAAGAGATTCGCCTAGTTGCGCACTTTGGGTCGACATACTATATGTAGACTTAAGTGTGTAGTGTATGTGTTTGTATAAATGCTTGTATTAGTATGTATTGAATTAAATGATGTTATGTAGTGGTTTGAGAATGATTTCTTGATTAATATGCTGACCTAAATGATTTCCTACATGTTGACCACATGCATGATTCCATTACATGCATGGAATGTATGTGTTTGAAGATTTGCTTAAGTTGAATGTTATAACATGTGTTAACATGCTCACATGATTGCATTTCAATTCCAAAAACCTTTGCATATATTGTTAATGTGATTTCATGGATGTGTGGGACTAGACTTAGTCCAGGCAGTCGGTAACCGAGCGAATTCGTGGCTGACTGGTCATAGCCACGAACGACGCGTCGATGAACGTGATTCGTGTTTAGAGTTGGCGGCAGTGGTTAGGCCACGCGAAGTGTTTTACGCACTTCATGTCGTTCGACTTGAGATGCGATCGCGCTAGTCGAGCCCGTCAAGTAACCCGACTGGCCGATGTATGTTCACCTTGTATGAGTCATAACTGCTTGAACCTAGGGTACTGAACTTACCATTGTAAACCCTGTTAACCATGGTACCTTGATCCACGAAGACTCATGAGCCGGGCATGGTGGTATGGGACACCGTGGTCGAGCTGTCGGCCTACGCTGGGGCCACAAACCTCCCCGTAGTGACCAGTGAGCACCTATGACTCGTGAGCAGATTATGGTGGTATGGGACACTATATTCTTGCTGTCGGCCTACACTGATAAGGTGATGGGGGAGCCGTGCAACGAGTTGGAGCAACAGCCCTGGCAGCCCTTTGTAGTGACCGCGAGCGTATTCTGAGTCTACGGGAGGCGACGACCCTTCCGTAGCAGTAGAGTACAGTAGGCCTGTATTGATAAGGTGATGGGGGAGCGGAGCAACGAGTGCGTGCAACAGCCCTGGCAGCCCTTGCAGCGACCTACAAAATATACATCGTATGAGATTACTAGGAGTGACGACCCTAGACAGGATCTGTGTTGGGATTGATATAAGGGAGGTACCTTAGTTTCCCAATATTGCTGTATGAAAAGGACTAATAACAACTCGGTAATCATATCACCATGACATTGCATGTGCCTGGAAGATGTGGAGCACTTGAGGGAGTGCGGCATGCCGCGGTCGTAAGATGTTGCCGCATGAGGGTGATCGTCAGTGAGGGCATACATCACGTCATGTCATAATTGCATTAACAACAGTATAGGATTGTTTGATTTATTGCTTTACTATTATCGCGTGATTGATTTGAGAACATGTTAATCCTTGCTCTAATATTCCACTGAGTTAGCTACTCACTCCCACGTTACGGGACGGTGTTCCTGGACACCCACCAGACCCTTTTGTGATTGCAGATGATGGCGCGGCCTATGAGGCGGAGCTGGACTTGATGATGATGAGGAGGATCCCTCCTTTATGCGTGTTCTGATTGACGGGATTACAGGGAGGTTGCTTAAATACCTTGACACTTGTCATTTTATATTTTTAGAGCACTCATGTATATTCTTTTGGTTACTTTTGAAGAATACATGTATGTATATAACCTGGTAACATGTTCACACTCTGGAGACATACAATGGTTTATATATGTTATACATACTATTACAGACTTCCGCTGGTTAATTTAACTGTCTCTGGAGTATGATATGCTGTTCTGGCTTAATTTCACTCATGTTTAATACATTATCACAGACAACATTCAAACATACATATCTATGTTGCATGAATAACATTTTGGAACTCGGGAGTTGGGTTTTTGCTCGACCCCCCGATTTTCGGGATGTTGCACTGAACCATTGGTTGTGTTAAGTCTAGATTTCATTATACACACATAGAGCTCAATGTTTAGAATATTTCTTATTAGAGGATTAATACCTCAAACTTGATTAGGATGTTTACTAAGTACTTGAGTTTAGGTGGAAGTTGTTCTCTCCATTAATGCATTTTATATTTTTAGAATCTAGATTATTTTTAGAATTTCTTGAGTTTAGTAGAATTTATTCAGTTGATTTCCAAATATCTTTTGCATGTTTTTCATATGACTAGCAAAATGTTGGTAGGGATGTGATCACACCTAAAAATTTCATATTTATCATTTCAATTACATTAGTTTTTCTTGTATTTAAGTGTTAATTTGATCTAATTATATATGTTTTTTTACATGTGAGGTGATTTTGGATGTAAAGATAAATACATGGTTAAAAGGAAAGATTAAAGCTCAAAGAATGATAAAGTGCATAATTAGATATTTAGAAGACATTATTAAAGAATTTACATGCTAAAGATCCAAGAAAACAAAGTACAAAATATGGAGAAAAGACTGAAAAATATCATAGTTCAACAACAGAAATAACAGCTTGTTCAGTCTCACCTAAGGTTGGTTCAGTCCAAATGAAAGTTTCCAAGATAGTTCGGCAAGAAGTGACTTCAGACTTAATTTGGCACGACACTTATGTCTGATCGAAGTCATGTTCGGTGCTACCGAAGGAAGGTTTAGTGTGACCTAAGGGAGATAGATACTACAGACATATTTTTAAAAAAATTGATAGCAGTCAAAGTCATCTTCGGCTGGACTTGGTTCGACTTCGTTGTGACCAAAAATTATTGTTGGTGCGACCAAAGCATAACAAAAATGTAAAATTATGAAGTATGTATAAAGTTGGTACAAAATTTTCCTATTTAAAGGGGTGTTTTAGGTTATTTGTAACGCCCGTGAAAAATCCATACTTGGGCTCGAGTACCAACTCGACCCGAAATTGCGTAGAATTAATTCCTATGGAAATTAAGCGTAAGTTAGCTAGCGCAACGCTGGAGTAGCTGGGAAATAGTCCTTGATCACTTTAAATACGCTCTACAAGACCCAAATCGAGTAGAACCAATGACTCTATAATACTCTATAACCTCAGACCAAACTCTAAGCAGGTTTGTTCTCTGGACCACTTTGAATCTTTGTATTGGATCTAGACCGCGTCGAAAGTCCGATACCTCCTATCTTAGACCGTTAGAACCGCCTAGCTGGACTTGACAATCATTTCAAAAATCAAGTCAAACCGATAATCACAGGCTATTTCATTGAGCCCGGACCAAAGAGAGTACGAATAGGGACAGAATTGGAATTTTAAATTCAAATCTGGCACACGACTTGACGAGTCAGTATTAAGCGTTCTGATCGTCAGAATTCAGCCAGATTACACCCTCGGATCAGGAAAAATTTCTATTTCATATTATGTGACTTTCAGCCCTGATCCACGTGTGGTGACCACTGAACTGAAACTGGTCCGCCACGTGCGATCTGCGAACCCTGCCGGACTGAAAACTTAATACGTGCTAGATCTGGTACGCATGAGCTTAAGTCCGATCGCATTTGGCCAGGGGACCACCAGAAAGCATCTTTTGGACCGAAACAGCCCCGAATTGGATATGCACTAAGTGAACTTTGTACCGGAGCTTATTCTGGGCAATTTTAGGCTTATAAAAGGGGTTGAAACCCTCACTCCTCTCTCCCATCTAAATTTGAGAGAAACCCTAGATTTGGAGGGAGAAAAGGTGAGAGTTTGAGAGAGAGTGTAGAAGAGATTTTTCCCGTCGTCGTGCCACTTGTTGCACGTTCTGTAGCAACACTTCCTGATCACCAAGCCGGTGATTCTTTCACATTTTCAGGTATGAAACAACCCTAGAAGTTGCTGATTTAAGGTTTACTAGGATTCGTAGCGTGTTAGCTAACGTAACTCGTAAAACAGGTTCTCTTATCGCCGTAAACGAAGCGTATACGCTCCGTTTGAAACGACACGTCTATAAGAGACTAGGTGAGGATTTTAGATGCTTTGATTGAAGGTTTCCAATGCTTTCAATGTTGTTTAATAGTAGATTATTGACGGCATCGCCGTTTGACATGTACAACATGCTATCCGTTTCCTGTTTCGTAAATCAACGAAGAATATGACATTTAGGGCATTTTAGTCATTTGTAGGAAGTGCTGATTTCATTCATATTTTGCCGATGTGATTGACATGATTTGTTGTCGCATTAGAATGTTAGGAATGCGTGCATAATTAGTTTGGTGAAGAGATTCGCCAAATTGCACACTTCGGGTCGACATACTATATGTAGACTTAAGTGTGTAGTGTATGTGTTTGTATAAATGCTTGTATTAGTATGTATTGAATTAAATGATGTTATGAAATAGTTTGAGATTGATTTCTCAATTAATATGCTGACCTAAATGATTTCCTACATGTTGACTATATGCATGATTTCATTACATGCATGAAATATATGTGCTTGAAGATTTACTTAAGTTGTATGTTATAACATGTGTTAACATGCTCACATGATTGTATTTCAATTCCAATACTCCTACATAAATTGCTGATGTGATTCCATAATTGTTTGGGACTAGACTTAGTCCAGGCAGTCGGTAACCGAGCGAATTCGTGGCTGGCTGGTCTTGGCCACGAACGACGCGTCGATGAACGCGAGTCGTGTTTGGAGTTGGCGGCAGTGGTTAGGCCATGCGAAGTGTTTTACGCACTTCATGTCGTTCGACTTGAGATGCGATCGCACTAGTCGAGCCCGTCAAGTAACCCGACTGGCCGATGCATGTTCACCCTGTATGAGTCATAACTGGTTGAACCTAGGGTACTGAACTTACCATTGTAAACCCTGTTAACCATGGTACCTTGATCCACGAAGACTCATGAGCCGGGCATGGTGGTATGGGACACCGTGGTCGAGCTGTCGGCCTACGCTGGGGCCACAAACCTCCCCGTAGTGACCAGTGAGCACCTAGTCTCGTGAGCAGATTATGGTGGTATGGGACACTATATTCTAGCTGTCGGCCTACACTGATCAGGCGACGAGTCCTTTGTAGTGACCGCGAGCGTATTCTGAGTCTACGGGAGGCGACGACCCTTCAGTAGCAGTAGAGTACAGTAGGCCTGTATTGATAAGGTGATGGGGGAGCGGTGCAACGAGTGCGAGCAACAGCCCTGGCAGCCCTTGCAGCTACCTAGAAAATATATATCGTATGAGATTACTAGGAGTGACGACCCTAGACAGGATCTGTGTTGGGATTGATACAAGGGAAGTACCTTAGTTTCCCAATCCTGCTGTTTGAATGGACTAATAACAACTCGAAAATCATATCACCATAACATTGCATGTGCCTGGAAGATGTGGAGCACTCTAGGGAGTGTGGCATGCCGCGGTCGTAAGATGTTGCCGTATGAGGGAGATCGTCGGTGAGGGCATACATCACGTCATGTCATCTTGCATTAACAACAGTATTAGGATTGTCTGATTTACTGCTTTACTATTATCGCATAATTGATTTGTGAACATGCTAATCTTTGCTCTATGATTCCACTGAGTTGATCACTCACTCCCACGTTACGGGATGGTGTTTGCAACACCCACCAGACCCTGTTGTAGATGCAGGTGAGGCTGAGATCCAGGAGGCAGAGCCAGACTTCGACGAGGACCAGGACGAGTTCTCGTACATGCAGTATCAGGATGGGTTTGCTTAGGCGACCTGGGTTGACGGGACTTCAGTGGGACTATTTTGAACATTTGATTTTATTCATGTATATGTATATGAGACTCAAAGATGTATTCATACTTTAGAGGTAGATGAGATCTACTTTGTTTTTCCATACAGTGATATATATATTGTTTAGTCTTCCGCTTGCTTTTATCACTGGATCTGGAGTATGAATTGATGTTTTGGTATACTTTTACTCATGTGAATGCTTTAAATCAGATGACATTGAATCATAATCATTTTTGTTGCA
This sequence comes from Magnolia kwangsiensis, assembly GCA_037074715.1. NCBI lineage: Eukaryota > Viridiplantae > Streptophyta > Magnoliopsida > Magnoliales > Magnoliaceae > Magnolia > Magnolia kwangsiensis. The sequence continues at coordinate 100,607,979 of CM073577.1, read as the reverse complement.
TAAGTGACGGTCTGGAACTCGGGAGTTGAGTTTATACACGACCCCCGATTTTCAGGGTGTTACAAGTTGGTATCAAAGTGTGAATAAAAGTATACTGGGCCTGGGTTATGGTCTCACGACGTACGCTGTCGCTTCTTTTGACTTAGGTGGGTGCAAGAAGGGTCTAGAAACATTTCTAGGATCACAGATTCGCCAATAGGCGAAGTCTATTCTAATCGATCGCTCGATCGAGTCTGTAACTCATCTCGGGTCGCGTGAAGCAATCCGAATAGCTCCTAGAACGTAGGAAGCCGGGTTGAGACATTCCTTGAATGATTTTAAACCCGTAAAAGTGAATCCTTGGGCTGTGGGATGACCACGACTCCTGTATTCAATCGTCAGGGCTTAAAAACCCTGTTTCACCAAAAATCTTCAAAATTCTTCCTCTCACCAGTCCAATCTTCAATTATTTCTTATCCTTTTCATGTTAGGCATCAAAACTAATGTAAAAATAATATAAAATAATACTTTCACAAAATTTTATAGTGAATAGTAAAATTTTATGAAAAATGTCCATAAAGACATTCTAACTTTACTTTCTTTAGCAACTAATAGTCTAGATGGATGTACTAGCTCCTTCTACCACAAAATCATATGCTGTATGATATGGTTTTGTATTCGGGATTGCAGATTAGTCTCGGAAAGCTCCGAACACATGTTTGGGCCTATATAGGTCAAAATACAATGAACCAAGGTTGGGACTGTACATATTTGGGGTCCTTGGACCATGGGGGACCAAATCCATGTGGTCCCACCGACCGAATAGGTGGTCGGTCGGCGATGGCATCGCCGACCACCCTTGTCCGTTGGAGGTGTGGTTTGGTATTTGAGGGTATTTTAGGTATTTCACACCCTCCATGTATGGTTCATGGGTAGAAAAATCCTAAATCGTGCATCTCCTTCACAAACAGCCCTCCCCATAGCCCTATTTGCGTTTTTCAGCAACTATCTCCAAAATCTGTGATTCCAAACCACCCCTAGATCTATCCTTGGCCAAAAACGACCACCCTCCATCGTTCCTTTGAAGTTGGCAGCCCTCCCTCTTGAAGATTTCATCCTTTGGAGCTCCAAAAATCCCCAAATCGAGCTGAAATCGTGAGGTGCTCCATTCCACTTTTTTATTTTCATTTCTCCTTGAAAATACATCCTTGGGAAGCTTGAAGCATCCCTCTACAATGCCTAGATCTCCCTTTTTAAGTTTGGTCAGTCCCTTCTTCGTATTTTCTCCATTTTTCATGGCTTTCGTGGAAGCCATTTTAGGCCTTTTGTCACTCTCCACCATCTTATCTTTGATGGGTAAAAGGAAGATTATAGTAGATGAGGCTGGGCCAAGTCTCCCTGCTCAATCGAGGAGACCGCGGGGTGGTGCCGCAAGTTCAAACACCGCCACAGGTCCACCTACAGCCCGAGAGTTCCATACAAAGCGGGATTTGGATCCCCATACTCACCTTGGACGAGTGATTCTAGCAGAGATGCCTCATGGCCAATACACTGATCGTAAAGTGTTGTTTGAGGTGGATGTGGAAGGAAGATTGTTTGATGAATTTTTATTGTTCAAGCGCATCGAAGCTGCGCATTGGGGTCTGATCTTTGAAGCTCGCCCTCATGCTAATGTGAGCACCATTCGTGCCTTCTACACTAGTATCCAGAATCCTACCTTGGAGCTATTGCAATTCAAAATCCCTTTTGGTAGAGATCGGATGGCTACGATTGATGTGCGACTGATTGCGCAACTTCTGAACGTGCCTCTTGGTGATGTTCATCCTAGTGAGAAAAATTTGAGTAGGTGTGAATGAGATCGCCGCACCAGGTTTTTGTGCGGTAAATTGGTTCCATGGAAGCCTAAAATAGCCTCAAGGCGATGTATATGTCTGATGAATTACGCCTGCTGCACCATATCTGCACGTTCAATGTGTATCCCAGGTCGACGAATCGCATTGAATGTACACGTCTTATGGTCGATTTCTTGTATCTGGTGGCCCAGGGAGAGAATGTATGTATGGCCACTTTCATCTTGCGACAGATAATCCTCATAGCCAAGTCAAGAAGAACGTCCGAATCGCTTCCTTTTGGCCGACTGATATGCAAGATCGCGCTTGAGTTTGCTTACAGACTTGGGCCAGAATTGCCAGTTTCGATTCATAGCATTGATGAGTCGACTATGGTCAAGATGAAGATTGGGTCTCAGTACCGTGAAAATCAGCTTGAGGAGGATAGCGAGGATGACTTTGATGATGAGGAGGATCCAAGTGAGGGAGAACCTGGAGCAGAAGTTCAAGAAGAAGTCCTGGAAGAGGCAGAAGAGGAGGCTCAGGATACAGATGAGAGCCCTCCTCCTTCTGCGTAGGCTACTAGCGATGATCGCATTGCTCGGATTGAGGAGAGCCAGATCGCCTTGCGAAGAGAAGTTCAGAAACTTCGCGCTGAAGTCGAGGATGCCAAGGCCGTTACGAAGAGGAAATTCGGCAAGGTGACTCACACCTTGAAGGCGATCCTATGTTGCTTGCAGGATAAGGGTGCTCCTCCTCCGTCACCCGACTCAGACTAGCGATGCGACCTTTGATGTCGTTGTTAGTAGTTAGTCATTTTCTGCTTTATGTTTTGTAAGCTTGTTAGGGCTAGTGCCTTGCTTATGTTGTTGTTGTAATTTTAACTATCTTAGTTCCCATGTATTTCTCGTCATGATGCTTGTAAGGATATATCCCTTGTATTGTGACAATTTTGATTAAATGAAATGCATGAAATGCCTTTAACTCCTTGTGTGACTGATTGCGATGTATTTGTGCTATTGAGACTGATAAGGTTGCGCCCTATTTTGAATATAGGGAATGCCGCCTAAGGCTACGCGGAGCACGACTCGGCTTGCATTGACTGAGCCTATGGATCAGGCTCCTTCATAGTCTGACACACATGCGGACCCTGCTGTGGGCCCGATTCCTGAGATAGTTCGTGCGTCTCAGCCTACTGCTGGTCCTACAGTTGGACCACCGCCATTCACACTGCCAGTCAAAGAGCCTTACCGTGCGTCTACTTCGACGCAGCACACGCCACAGCCTGCTCCACCTCCTGACAGATTTGAGCAGATGATGGCTATGATGCAGCAGCAGCAGCAGCTTCTGACTACCATTGTGGGGACATTAGCCCAGGGTGGGGGTGTGACTCCACCTGCGCCACCTGCGCATCCAGCTGAGGATGCTTATACATACGCCCAGGATGAGGGCATGACTCATCCAGTACCACCTGCTTACCCTGCGAGGAATGCCGCAGATACACGGGGCCTATTAGAGCGATTTCAACGCTTACGGCCTCCCACTTTTACGGGTTCTCACAGACCCGAGGAGGCCGAGTACTGGCTCAACCGTGTGTCGAAGATATTGCGGATGCTTCATTGCACAGATGCCGAGCAGGTAGAGCTGGCTACATTCCTATTTGAACGAGAGGCCAGCCTGTGGTGTGATAGCGTATTGCGGACCGTTGCTGCCGACTTTATATGGACATGGGCAGCGTTTAAGTTCCGCTTTCATGAGAAGTATTACCCCCAGACGTACAGGCATGACCGAAAGAATGAGTTTCTCCGCCTCCGACAGGGAGCCATGACAGTCACGGAGTATGAGCATCGGTTTACGGAGTTGGGCAGATACGTCCTGACTATTTTGGCTGATGAGTAGATGCGCATACGGTGCTTTTTGGAGGGTTTGCGACCGGATATTCGGTCGAAGATGTGCTGTGTGAGCATTCCCTCATATGCAGAGTTGATTCACATGTCTATGCGGGCAGAGCAGGATGTGGATCGACTTGCGCGATCTCGTGACCCTGTTGCTTATAGGCCACGACCAGACATGCAGGATAGGCCCTTCACGGGCAAGAGGCCTCGCGTCGAGCCTCCTACTAAGGCTACAACGCCTGTACCACCGTTTCGGTGCCCTGATTTGACATGTACATACTGTGGGAGGACTGGCCACTTGGCGCAGAGCTATTTTTCTCGGATGCGGGACAGTGGGTTCTCGCCCCCATAGAAGATTGACCGTATACGTCCACAGGCGATATCAGCACCGCCTATACGGTTAGCTCCTGCGCACCCTTCTTTTAGACCTCCGGTATCGCAGATCAGACAGCCTCCACGGCCCATGACACAGTGGCCGAACCGGCCACAACAGGCACGAGTTCATGCATTGACAGCTGAGGCAGCTGCGACACCGACTTTTCAGCATTCGGCCTTCGAGGTCACAGCTCATATTGGAGGTACTCCTATTCTCGTGATGGTGGACACTGGTTCTACGATTTCTTTGATATCACGTGCTGTAGTCAGGCGTCTTGGGTTACAGACTATTACTATGGATAGGGTGCGAGTCCTTGCAGCTCATGGGGATTATTCAGATGTTACCCAGATGTGTGAGGGTTGTTTGGTTGATCTGGGAGGCAGGACGATGGCTCTTGATCATGTCGTCGATCCCTCTCTTGTTTATCTCGATGTCATTCTTGGCATGGACTGGTTGACTGCTGGGAGGGCCGAGATTGACTGCGAGACTCGTATGGTGACGGTGTACGAGCCAGAGGGCACGCCTTTCACATTTTCAGTGCGGATAAATCTCCCTTTTCGCATACTTAGTTACACTACCTTATTGCGCGACGCTGGTGCCCAGATACTTGAGCATACGCTAGTCGTTTCCGAGTTAGGGGATCTGTTTAGGAAGATCCCTGGTTTGCCGCCCCGACGAGAGATCGATTTCACTATTGATCTGGTTCCTAGTTCTACGCCCGTCTCACTGCTGACGTATCGCAAGGGACCGTGTGAGATGGAGGAGTTGAGGACGCAGATTGATGGTCTGCTAAAGCTTAGCCTTATACGGCCTAGTGTATCTCCTTGGGGAGCACCGGTCTTGTTCGTGAGGAAGAAGGATGGTTCGATGCGATTACGTATTGATTATCGCAGGCTAAACCAGATCACGGTGAAGAACAAGTACCCTTTACCTAGGATCGATGACTTGTTTGATCAGTTGAGAGGAGCGCAGTACTTCTCGAAGATTGATCTTCAGTCAGGATATCATTAGTTGCGCATCAGGGATGAGGACGTGCAGAAGACAGCATTCAAGACCAGTTTTGGCCACTACGAGTTCCTCATGATGTCGTTCGGTCTCACGAACGCACCAGCCGTGTTCATGGATCTGATGAACCGGGTATTTTAGCTTTTTCTCTATCGATTCGTCGTTGTATTCACTGACGACATTTTGGTGTACTCTAGGAGTTGAGAGGAGCATGAGGAGCACTTACATTTCGTCCTGGATACGCTCAGACAGCATCAGTTGTTCGCACAGTACAAGAAGTGCGACTTCTGGAAGCAGGAAGTGAAGTTCCTGGGACACGTGGTATCCAAGGATGGCATGGAAGTTGACCTGTCTAAGGTAGCTGCGGTGCAGGACTGGGAGCACCCTGGTTCTGTCACTGAGGTGAGGAGTTTTTTAGGTCTCGCTGGCTACTATCAGCACTTCATTCAGGACTTCTCGAAGATCGCGAGACCCTTATCTCAGTTGACACGGAAGGACGTGAAGTTCGCCTGGAATGACAAGGCGGAGTCAGGTTTTCAGGAGCCGAAGGACAGACTTACGTCCGCCCCTGTGCTAGTATTGCCAGAGCAAGGGGTTAGATACACTATATACACTGACGCGTCTAGCGTTGGTCTGGGTTGTGTCCTTATGCAGAGGGACAGGGTAATTTCGTATGCCTCGAGACAATTAAGGAAGCACGAGGAGAATTACCCTACACACGACCTAGAGTTGGCAGCCGTTATATTCGCACTGAGACTCTGGAGACATTACCTCTACGGAGAGGAGTTCGAGCTCTTTTGCGACCACAAGAGCCTCAAGTACATATTCACGCAGAGAGACTTGAATATGAGGCAGCGGCGATGGATGGAGACGTTGAATGACTTCAAGTTTGAAGTCTCTTACCATCTTGGGAAGGCGAACCTTGTGGCTGATGCGTTGAGCCGCAAGAAGGCGATAGAGTTTGCGGCTCCACTGATGGTTGCTGAGTGGGATATGGTTGAGTTTTTGCGAGACTTTGAGCAGAAACTCACTGTAGAGGAGCCGTTTGAGTTCATCGCACATGTACAGGTGCGATCTCAGATCGATGACCGAGTCATCGAGGCACAGAGGGACGATGCGCATCTGACTGAGCTTCGAGAGCAGGGCAGTGATGATACAGACGCCGACTGGTGAGTTGGTATGGATGGAGGCTTACGTATCGTGGCCGCCTATGCGTCCCAGATGTCCCTGACTTGAGACGAGAGATTCTCGAGGCTGCGCATTGTACTAGACTCGTGATGCATCCAGGCAGTACGAAGATGTATCGTGACGTGAAGAGGACATATTTGTGGGAAGGTATGAAGACCCACATAGCAGAGTTCGTGTCCCGTTGTCTCACTTGTCAGCAGGTGAAGGCAGAGCATCGCCGACCACCTGGACTTTTGCAGCCTATGCCGATCGCAGAGTGGAAGTGGGATTTCATTTCCATGGACTTCATTTCAGGGCTGCCGAAGACGAGGAAGGGACATGATTCCATTTGGGTGATCGTTGACCGTCTGACGAAGTCGGCGCACTTCCTACCGATCAGAGTTACAAACTCTGCAGACGAGCTGGCTAGACTGTACATCAGAGAGATTGTGCGTCTGCATGGAGTTCCGTTGGAGATCGTGTCGGAAAGAGACACGCGGTTCACTTCTATTTTCTGGACTCGCATTCACGAGGCTATGGGTGTGAAGTTAAAGTTCAGTACTGCCTTCCATCCACAGACAGACGGACAGACAGAGCGGGTGAACCAGATCTTAGAGGATATGTTGCGAGCTTGCGCATTGGATTTCAAGGACAGTTGGGATGATTGTCTTGCATATACGGAGTTTGCGTACAACAACAGCTTTCAGGCGAGTATCGGTATGGCACCTTATGAGGCGCTGTATGGGCGACCTTGTCGCGCACCGCATTGCTGGGCAGAGGTCGGTGAGCGTAGATTGATTGACCCAGAGTTAGTGCAGGCGACGTCAGTGAAGATTGATATTATTCGACGTCGGCTTCTTACAGCGCAGAGCAGACAGAAGAGTTATGCCGATAAGAGACGGAGGCTACTAGAGTTCACAGTTGGGGATCATGTGTTTTTACGAGTTTCCCCTATGAAGGGAGTCCTTCGGTTCGGGAAGAAGGGGAAGCTGGCACCGTGATTCATTGGTCCATTCCAGATCCTCGATCGTGTGGGACCAGTGGCTTACCGATTGGCTTTACCCACGCCTCTCGCGAGCGTTCACAACGTATTTCATGTTTCAATGCTGAAGAAGTACGTTGCTGTTCCTTCCCATATCATCAGATGGGAGCAGGTGCAGTTAGGAGAGGATGTTACTTATATCCTGCAACCGACACGTACCCTAGACAGGAAGGAGCAGATACTGCGTAGCAAGGTGATTTCCCTTGTGAAGGTATTGTGGACGCATCACTCTAAGGAGGAGGCTACCTGGGAGACAGAAGTCGAGATCAAAAAGAACTACCCAGAGCTTCTCGAGGAGTACGAAAAGGTACAAATTTTGAGGATGAAATTATTTGTTAAGGGGGGTAGATTGTAACGCCCATGAAAAATCCATACTTGGGCTTGAGTACCAACTCGACCCGAAATTGCGTAGAATTAATTCATATGGAAATTAAGCGTAAGTTAGCTAGCGCAACGCTGGAGTAGCTGGAAAATAGTCCCTGATCACTTTAAATACGTTCTACAAGACCCAAATCGAGTAGAACTAACGACTCTATAATACTCTATAACCTCGGACCAAACTCTAAGCAGGTTTGTTCTCTGGACCACTTTGAATCTTTGTATTGGATCTAGACCGCGCGTTGAAAGTCTGATACCTCCTATCTTAGACCGTTAGAACCGCCTAGCTGGACTTGACAATCATTTCGAAAATCAAGTCAAACCGATAATCACAGGCTATTTCATTGAGCCCGGACTGAAGAGAGTGCGAATAGGGACAGAATTGGAATTTCAAATTCAAATCTGGCACACGACTTGACGTGTCAGTATTAAGCGTTCTGACCATACAAATTCAGCCAGATTACACCCTCGGATCAGGAAAAATTTCTATTTCATATCATGTGACTTTCAGCCCTGATCCACGTGCGGTGACCGCTGAACTGAAACTGGTCCGCCACGTGCGATCTGCGAACCCTGCCGGACTGAAAACTTAATACGTGCTAGATCTGGTACGCATGAGCTTAAGTCGGATCGCATTCGGCCAGGGGACCACCAGAAAGCATCTTTTGGACCGAAACAGCCCCGAATTAGATATGCACTAAGTGAACTTTGTACCGAAGCCTATTCTGGGCAATTTTGGGCTTATAAAAGGGGTTGAAACCCTCACTCCTCTCTCTCATCCGAATTTGAGAGAAACCCTAGATTTGGAGGGAGAAAAGGTGAGAGTTTGAGAGAGAGTGTAGAAGAGATTTTTCCCGTCGTCGTGCCACCTGTTGCACGTTCTGTAGCAACACTTCCTGATCACCAAGCCGGTGATTCTTTCACATTTTCAGGTATGAAACAACCCTAGAAGTTGCTGATTTAAGGTTTACTAGGATTCGTAGCGTGTTAGCTAACGTAACTCGTAAAACAGGTTCTCTTATCGCCGTAAACGAAGCGTATACGCTCCGTTCGAAACGACACGTCTATAAGAGACTAGGTGAGGATTTTAGACGCGTTGATTGACAGTTTTCAACACTTTCAATGTCGTTTAATAGTAGATTATTGACGGCATCGCCGTTTGACATGTACAACATGCTATCCGTTTCCTGTTTCGTAAATCAACGAAGAATATGACATTTAGGGCATTTTAGTCATTTGTATGAAGTGCTGATTTCATTCATATTTTGTTGATGTGATTGACATGATTTATTGTCGCATTAGAATGTTAGGAATGCGTGCATAATTAGTTTGGCGAAGAGATTCGCCAAATTGCGCACTTCAGGTCGACATACTATATGTAGACTTAAGTGTTTAGTGTATGTGTTTGTATAAATGCTTGTATTAGTTTGTATTGAATTAAATGATGTTATGAAATAGTTTGAGATTGATTTCTCAATTAATATGCTGACCTAAATGATTTCCTACATGTTGACTATATGCATGATTTCATTACATGCATGAAATATATGTGCTTGAAGATTTACTTAAGTTGTATGTTATAACATGTGTTAACATGCTCACATGATTGTATTTCAATTCCAATACTCCTACATAAATTGCTGATGTGATTCCATAATTGTTTGGGACTAGACTTAGTCCAGGCAGTCGGTAACCGAGCGAATTCGTGGCTGGCTGGTCTTGGCCACGAACGACGCGTCGATGAACGCGAGTCGTGTTTGGAGTTGGCGGCAGTGGTTAGGCCACGCGAAGTGTTTTACGTACTTTATGTCGTTCGACTTTAGATGCGATCGCACTAGTCGAGCCCGTCAAGTAACCCGACTGGCCGATGTATGTTCACCCTGTATGAGTCATAACTGGTTGAACCTAGGGTACTGAACTTACCATTGTAAACCCTGTTAACCATGGTACCTTGATCCACGAAGACTCATGAGCCGGGCATGGTGGTATGGGACACCGTGGTCGAGCTGTCGGCCTACGCTGGGGCCACAAACCTCCCCGTAGTGACCAGTGAGCACCTAATCTCGTGAGCAGATTATGGTGGTATGGGACACTATATTCTAGCTGTCGGCCTACACTGATCAGGCGACGAGTCCTTTGTAGTGACCGCGAGCATATTTTGAGTCTACGGGAGGCGACGACCCTTCAGTAGCAGTAGAATACAGTAAGCCTGTATTGATAAGGTGATGGGGGAGCGGTGCAACGAGTGCGAGCAAAAGCCCTGGCAGCCCTTGCAGTGACCTAGAAAATATATATCGTATGAGATTACTAGGAGTGACGACCCTAGACAGGATCTGTGTTGGGATTGATACAAGGGAAGTACCTTAGTTTTCCAATCCTACTATTTGAATGGACTAATAACAACTCAGAAATCATATCACCATAACATTGCATGTGCCTGGAAGATGTGGAGCACTCTAGGGAGTGTGGCATGCCGCGGTCGTAAGATGTTGCCGTATGAGGGAGATCGTCGGTGAGGGCATACATCACGTCATGTCATCTTGCATTAACAACAGTATTAGGATTGTCTGATTTACTGCTTTACTATTATCGCATGATTGATTTGTGAACATGCTAATCTTTGCTCTATGATTCCACTGAGTTGATCACTCACTCCCATGTTACGGGATGGTGTTTGCAACACCCACCAGACCCTGTTGTAGATGCAGGTGAGGCTGAGATCAAGGAGGCAGAGCCGGACTTCGACGAGGACCAGGATGAGTTCTCATACATGCAGTATCAGGATGGCTTTGCTTATGCGACCTGGGTTGACGGGACTTCAGTGGGACTATTTTGAACATTTGATTTTGTTCATGTATATGTAAATGAGACTCAGAGATGTATTCATACTTTAGAGATAGATGAGATCTACTTTATTTTTCCATACAGTGATATATATATTGTTTAGTCTTCCGCTTGCTTTTATCACTAGATCTGGAGTATGAATTGCTGTTTTGGTATACTTTTACTCATGTGAATGCTTTAAATCAGATGACATTGAATCATAATCATTTTTGTTGCATAAGTGACGGTCTGGAACTCGGGAGTTGAGTTTATACATGACCCCCGATTTTCAGGGTGTTACATTATTATAAGTACAAGTTAGGGGTTAAGAGAGAGACCTAGGGTAGTGGAGCTTATTTTGAGTTGTTCTTCTTTAAACACTCAATTCTAGTATGTCTTATATACATATATATATATATATATATATATATATATATATATATATATATATATATATATATATATATATATTAATTATTTTATTTTTGTTCTAGGATGTTAGCCATGTTAGGCTAATCTCTTAGCTAACGCGAAGGTATAAGATTCTTAACTTTAGTGTTCATTTTTGTTTCATTAGGACCCATGGCCCACCAGTTAAATTTTAGTGACTCGCGATGTGTTAATTTCATTTGTGATCATCCTTAAGTCCCATAATGTAAACCTGACCCGGATCGACCCGAAACCTATAATGTTGCAACCGCATCGACACCATGGTTCCAACGTTACGTCTCATGTGTGAATCAGGTGTACATCAAAAGTTGTAGGCCGCGATTTATTTGGACCCTTGATCATGATTTGGTGGGATGCACCTAGCATGTGTGCACGCCATCCTAGGAAGCATGGCATCATCTATTCCATGATAGCCAAGCTCGCCTAGACCCCTAGCCCCTAGCAAGCATGGGTTCTTTCTCCCAAACTCATCATGACAAATACCCTATCCCATGTGTAATCATGACCTCTTTTTTCAAAAAATACTAATCATTCTCTTACTACATCTCTCCCTCTCTCTCATTTCTCTTCATTTTCCTTTCTTCTTCTCCATTTTCAAGAAAGAAAATGTCCCCCATATTCCAGCAATTTCTAGCCCATTTTCTCTTAAAAACCTCCCAATCCAACCTTTAAAAAGTGATCTCAACCATAGATCCATGAAACTTAGAGCCTAAGGAGTCTATTGATGGGAGAATCTTAGAAATTCCTTGAGGTGGGTACTCATTTAGCATAGGTTTTCTGATTTTATCTTTAGATCTTCTTATTCTCATTCATGGGAACCTATGGGGCCCATCAAATGATGGTGGAGGTCCCCCATGTCTCCATGGGTGTGGCTAATGGCCCACCCTTTGATGCATGATCCATTGATGAGGTCATTCTCCATAGACTCCATAATGACAATTTCTCTTTGATATCTAGTGTATGGAGCCATCTAGACCCAAGATCCTTGGTGGGGATGGTATTCCCACCTTATATTTGATTTTTAGATGCATGCATGTGCAAGATCTAGCTTGTAATTGATATAATGGAAAATGTGTATGGTTATGATGATGAAGAGGGCCTTAATAGTGGCGGAGTCCCTCTCTTATGTTGGATTTTATTTTTCCTTCCTCAGATTTTGATTTCTGATGTGTACGGCCCACTTAGAGGCCACGGAACGTCCAGACCATTCAAGCAAGGTGGGACACCCCTTGCTGTCCATTTTCTGGACAATGACGTCCCACTTACAGCCTTATTGTTGCGTGCATGAAGTTTTAGGCTGGTGATTTGGTCTAGATGTTTGTGGGGCCCATTAAGGTGGACCATATCACTAATTTTGTGGAGGATTTCCCCCTTTATTCAGCAGTTGTGGTAAGATATATTTTGAAATACCTTTATTTCGAAAAAAATTCTAGACTATTTTTGGATTGTCTTTGGCATGGATTATGAACCTATTAAAGGCTTGATTTACCTCTCCTCCCATTAATAGATGATTCTTGGAGGTGTGGACCCCACCTTAATGTATGTTAAATCCCACATCCATCTGCGCTTGATTAATCACCCAAAAGAGTGGGCTAAGAGGGATGGATGGTCCAAAATTTTGGACCGTCCAGCCACTCTCCATGTTTTAAAAACATAAATATCAGCTTGTTTCTAAGATGGCGGGCCACTTTTTTGGACCCTACCTTGTTGAATACTTGTAAAGGGATGTTGGCCACATATTTTCTCAATTTTTGGCAGACCTAGGCCCACTCTTATGGAGTGCACAAGTTAGGGGCAGCAATGTATTTCCTGCAGTAAATTATTTTTGGACCTTATTGTGCATTTTTATAAAATGTATTTGAACATCTTTGGCCTTACTCCTTACCCATTTTGGGGCCCACTTAGTGGGGACCCATCTCAGGTGCATGTGGGCCACCTAAATTATCATTTTTTGGGGTTTTCTAGGGGCTGGGATAGCAGCTCCATGCTGGATGTCTAGCTGGGCTGATGTCCAGCTATGGGCTGGCCATCCTCCCCTCTCTGGTCCACCTTAATCTATGTTTTCATCTAGGCCATCCTCCCTGGCGTGGCCCACTATAGTGTGGACCGTCCTTTAGTGGGACGTCAACCTATGGAGCCTACCTTGATGTAATCATGGCTAGGCCGTCCAGACCTCTAGGGACACCCAGGCCCACCTAGGACGTCTAAAATTCTCTAGGTGCTACTAGACTTGCAGTCCAGTAGTAGGTCCACCTTATTTTATGTGTTGTATCCACACCCTCCGTTTGTTGAGGCCCACTATGGTCACTAATGGCCAATATAAAATAAAATTTCTCCCAAATATTCTATCTATTAGACCTCAACAGGCCTAGAAGAGTATTATGTACACACACTATTAGTTTATTTCTGAGATTTTTTTAGGCTTAATTAGTCTCTAGTAAGACCCGCCTTTTACTTTTTTGTTTGGGCCCAAATGTATAGTATAGATTTTTAGGATGTCCAACAGGCCCAGATGGTCGGGGACAATGGTGGTGCTTTGGCCCAGTCCTTGTGCATGGAACGTTTTCACATTATGCTGGACTTGGTGGAATGAATTGTATGTGTGATTAGGTCCTTGATTGCCCACCTATTTTACTTAGATTTGGGATGATATTGAATGCCCATTTGACCTAACTTGGATATGATTTTACCTAGGTGCTTGGGCTTATGGGCTGCCCACTAGGTCTAACATAATGCATGAATTCGGCGACCATTGTTCTTGGGCCATAGCTTGCTTTTTTGGGCCCATGATGTTGTGTGAGGGATTTAGGCCATTTTCTTGGGGACAATTATATGATATGATATTAATTTTATTACTACCCATTTTATTTTAAGGTAGTACTTGGGCCTTGGGCCTTGCTTTAGGTAGAATCTTTGTTGGGCTGCCTTCTGGTGGACAATGGTGGTTAAATGTCCCCATTGTGGACCCCTCTAGGCCCATTTGTTAGGCTTATTTTCATCTACTGATGGTTGAATGTCCACCTTAGACCCTTTGTTAGGCCCATTTTATCATTTTAGGCCCACGGTATTGTTCTATTAATTCCCATGTGCATCATATGTGTGTTTAGTTGAGATGTGATTAGTCATGGTTTATATCATTAGGTTGGATGTTATGAGACTCAGTGATGGAGTTGCCCCTCTTGAGCGCGTTGTATGCGTAGGACTGATGCATGGTTGATTTGTGTGATTCATGTATCTAGCATTGCATAGCACGGTTGATATTCGCCCTAGCTTCATCAGAGTTGTAGCCTCCAAAGGCATATCGTGGATGGCCAGATTTGTACAACGAAAATATTAGTTTGAGCATTGTGGGCACTTAGAATGTTCTCAGATGAAAGTCCCAAAACCTCCATGGTACCAAGAGATGCTCCAACATTGAGATCGAGTGAAAAATATGAGCGCCAATGCCTTTGCCATTAGACCGCGTCTCCCACTGTATCGTGGTCGGTTGGAAAGGGTTGTGGCTTTATCCACCCTAGTGAGGGAGCATTTAAGCTAGTCTGAGTTTGACCAACTCGTAAATGGGTCTACTACCGTCGAGGCTTGTTGGTGATTAGCTATCCACTGGCGGGTAGTGAGGTCTCTTATGCTCGTTAGGCTACGGTGCTTGGGAAGCGGCAATTCATATGGAGTGTACTTGACTCCGATGATTTCCTAGAGAGGAACTGTATTTATATGTGGACTTGACATGAGGACTAGCATGATCGCATTGCAGATTGAATATGGCATTATCTATATAGGCCCCACATTACCTAGCCTTGGGATGGCTGATGACACTCTTGTATGATATTGCATAACCTTGTTACTGTTGTTGATATTCATGGTCGTGCTAAGATTTTCCGCATACTCTGATATTGCATTCTTGACACCTATCCTGCACACACTTACACCACCCTCTAAGCTTGCTATAAGCTTATGCACGATTGATGCGTGTAGGTGATGCTAAGCAGTAGTAGTGCAGGAGCAGGAGCAAGTAGTGGAGTTAGCTTTTGGAGTTTTTTATTATAGCCTTTGTATCTTTTGTTTTCAAGCCTTGCATTGTAAAATTTTTTAATTCTTAGTGGATTTTATAATGGTGTTCATATAGTTATTTTGTGTGTATGATCTTGGGTTTGCTAATTATAAAACAAACTTATGTTATAAAAATCCTCCTTGTGGGATCCTAGGATCGGAACATGGTGAACGGGGGTCAGGAGCTGAGAATGGGGTACTACCGAGGTTGTGGGTGCCAGATTCGGTGATTGAGTTTTTTGTGAGCCCGATTTTCTAGTTTGGGGCACGACAGATGCTGGTATCAGAGCATAACAAATAACCGAGGAATAACTTAAGACAACATCACATATCTGCTTCGAGTTTAGGACAAGTAGCGTCTTGAGTGTGTAATCTTTTGATTTAGTTTTCTAATGTCCATCAGCCGTAGATGCCTTTGTTGTTTTAATAGATGATGTCGCCTAGATGAGGCACTCATGGTCGAGGCATGAGAGGTAGGAGAGGCACCCGCAGTGCTCGATCGACCTGACCGCATCTAGCTCCATTTGCTGTGGATCCTATTCCCGATCCTATTCTGGAGGTTCTTGTTCCGCCTCCAGTTAATCATATTCCTCTGTTGGAGCCTGTCGTGCCTATGCCAGAGGCTCCCGCAATTCATGCAGCTCTGCCTGAGGCCAGTGTCGCCGCTCTAGCCCATACTATACCAGTTGGAGCCCAATAGTTGCAGCAGATGCTCTAGGCAATTACAGTTGCCCTCCATAGGTAGAGCAAACAGTCAGAGAAGACTTCAGAGCAGAGGAAGTAGATTTGTGCTAGTGCACTTCTTTGTGATTTTCATCAGCATGGTCCCCCACGTTTCATGGGTGAGCCTAATCCTACAGCAGCCAAGTTGTGGCGTACTATATGGAGAAGATCATCGACACCATGAGATGCACATCATAGCAGCGAGTTCAGTTGGCATTTTTTCTTCTTCAGGGCTAGGCCTAACACTTTTGGGCTTCTATTTCCAGATTAGTTGGGAGAGATTTTATATGGACCCAGGAGGACTTCGTGGATCATTTTGATCAGAAGTTCTTCCCTGAGCACATCCAGCAATACAGAGCTTTAGAGTTTGATACCCTTGTTCAGGGTGATATGACAGTATCGTAGTACGAGGCCTGTGGATGATGAGAGACAGAAGGCCCGCCGTTTTGTAAACGGCTTACATCCCGCTCTCAGGAGTCAAGTGATTGGGCATCTTCTTATGACATTTACTAACGTTGTGTAGAGGGCCCTAGTTTGTGATGATGACTAGGCCACTTTTCAGAGGTCCTGAGATCAGGGAGGAGACTGAAAGAGGAAGGTGCACTCTGGTAGCTCCCGCCAACATTAGCATCATCATCACAGGGGACGTTCAGGGTTTAGAGCACTAGCAGTGTAGCCAACTTCTTCTTCTGGTCTATTTATTAGAGTCTATTTTAGATGTGGATGGACCGGGCATTGTAAGCACGAGTGTCCCCATCCTCAGCAGCAGCCGAGGGCACCACACCAGCCATCATAGTAGCATCAGTAGCAGTGACCCCAGCACCAGCCTCCTAGGCCTCCTCCGTAACAGTAGAGGCAGCAGGGTAGGCTGCCGCAGTTACTACAATAGTTATAGAGACCACAAATGCAGAGGGGACATGCACCTTCCCCACAGGCCCAGGACAGATTCTTTAACGCGCAGGAAGTGCAAGGTCAGGACCCTCAATCATCAGGCTTGTTTTCTATGCCAACTCAAGGCAGATTCTACACCGCTCAGCAGGACCCTCAGTCGTCAAGAGGAGTAGTTGAGGGTATACTTCTTATCTCTGCTTTTATTACTCATGTATTATTTGATTTTGAAGCATCTCATTTGTTCGTAGCCAAGGAGTTCTTCCGATCGACCGTTTTATCATCGGAGTCAACTCATGAGACCTTATCAGTATAAACTCCCTTGGGGAAGTCTGAAGTTTTGGTTCTTTTCTATTCATCGTGCCCCATTCTGGTTGGGGATATGTTTCTGTCCACGGATTTATTTGTATTGTCGATGATCAAGTATGATGTTATCATGGGTATGGATTGGCTTACTGAGTACCATGCCATGTTATATTGTTCTGCCAGAACATTTATGTTCTACATACTAAGTTTACCATTATTTTAGTTTTGTTGCCGAGCACAGAGGAGAGCCGATGTCTAGTTTGTTAGCCTATGCAGTAGAGGAGTCAGTTGCTGGGTGTTTTGAGCAGTTGCCAGTTGTTTGTGAGTTCCCTAGTGTGTTTTAGGAGATTCCAGGATTATCGTCGCATTGACAGATAGAGTTTCAGATAGATCTAGTGCTCGGTACCACGCCTATCTCAAAGGCCCTGTATTGTATGACACCGATGGAGTTACAGGAACTGTAGGCGCAGTTGGATGAGTTGCGAGAGTTAGGTTTTATTTGTCCTATCAGTTCACCATGGGGAGCCCCAGTATTATTCGTGAAGAAGAAGGATGGTTCGTTGAGGCTCTACGTGGATTACCGTGAGCTCAATAAAGTCACTATTAAGAACGGATACCCACTTCCGAGGATTGTGATTTATTTGTCTAGCTGCAGCATGCACAGTTTTTCTCCAAGATTGACCTACGGTTTGGCTGTCGTCAGATTCGGGTCTAAGAGGAGGACATTCTGAAGACAACCTTTCGTACACACTATGGTATTTGTAGAGTTAAAGGACCACCTCATGTCCACTCCCATCCTCACTCTTCCCTATAGGAGTGATGGGATCGTTATGTTTACTGGTGCCTCAAGAGTTGGTTTGGGTGTTGTCCTAATGCAGTAAGAGAAGTAAGTGGTGTATGCTTACGCTAGTTCAAGGTCCATGAGCTGAACTACCCCACACATGATCTGGAGTTAGTAGGAGTTATCTTCGCACTAAAGGTGTAGAGGCATTACCTCTATGGGGTTAGGTTTGCACTCTTCTTGGACCATAAAAGCTTAAAGTATTTATTTTCACAGTCGGAGCTGAATATGTGAGAGAGGCGATGGATGGAGCTCCCGAAGGATTATGATTTCGACCTTCAGTACCACATGGGCAAGGTAAATGTGATGGAGGACGCGGTCAGCTGTTAGCCATGAGGCCTGGTGGTGCAGATGATGGTTTATGAATGGAAGATGCTCAAGGATGTATCGGAGTTTGACTTTGAATTTAGTCTACAGTCCTTTATTGTTCAGCTTTTAAGCCTATCAATTCAACCCTCTTTTGTCGTAACGGTGATCAAGACTCAGCAGACTGACGAGTCGTAGCAGGGATACCAAGCAGAGGCAACATCTGTGGAGCAGTCAGACTGGCAGATTGGTTCCAATGGTGAACTTCGTTTTAGAGGCTGATTGTGTGATCCAGACGTGTCAGAGTTGCATAGAGATCTAATGACCGAGGCACACCGATCGCGACTTACTATCCACCCGAGCTCCACGAAGATGTATCGAGATATGAGAAGATAGTATTTTTGGCTGGGGATGAAGCGTTAAATTGCTAGTTTTGTGGCTGAGTGTGATACTTGCCAGTGTGTTAAGGCCGACCACCAGAGACCCTCTAGTCCCTTGTAGCCGTTGAGCGTTACACTATGGAAGTGAGAGCACGTGTTGACTGATTTTATCATAAGCTTGCCAAAGACTCAATGCGGTCACTGTGCCATTTGGGTTGTCGTCGATCGTCTGACAAAGTCGGCGCATTTTATTCTGATTTGTGCAACTTGGACATTGGATCAACTTGTGAAGGAATTCATTGAGGAGATTATGAGACCGCATGCCATTCTTGTTTCAATCATTTTCGACCGAGACCCTCACTTCACATCTCAATTTTGGAGGAGCTTTCAACAGGCAATGGGGTCTACCTTGCAGCTCGGCACCGCCTATCATCTGTACATTGATGGGCAGACCGAAAGGGTCAACCAGATTCTTGAGGATATGCTAAGAGCTTGCGTGATTAACTTCGTGGGTAGCTGGGATGAGCATTTGCACCTGGCCGAGTTCGTGGACAACAACAATTATCAGGCGACCATTGGCATGACTCCTTTTGAGGCACTATATGATAGGCCGTGTAGATCTTCGAATTGTTGGACCGAGATTGGGGAGTGTCATCTCCTAGGTCCCAAGCTTGTGTAGAATCGTCAGAGGTCATCGACATCATCAGGTAGAGGATGCGCACAATTCAGAGCCAACAAAAGAGTTTTGCTGATCGTCGGCGTCAACCCCTAGAGTTTGCAGTTGGGGACATGGTGTATCTCAGGGTCTAGCCGATGAAGGGTATGGTGCGATTTGGAGTGAAGGGTAAGCTTACCCCGAGATTTATAGGATCTTTGAGATCATTGGGCGTGTGGGCGCCGTGGCCTACAGGCTTGCCTTATCTTCTGAGTTGTCTGGTACCTGCAACATGTTCCATGTATCGATGTTGTGAAAGTGTGGATCGGACATTATTCTGGTGATTGATTGGCAGCCCCTTGAGGTCTATGAGGATGTTTCTTATATTGAGTAGCCGATTCACATCCTTGATTGGAAGGAGCAAGTTCTCCGGATCAAGGCCATTTCCCTGGTGAAGGTTTAGTGGAGTCATCATTCGGAAGCAGAGTTATCTTGGGAGCGAAAAGTTTAGATTCAGGAGCGTTATCCTCATTTGTTTATTGATTGATTGATTGTATTGCATTATTTACTGCTTTTTGTTGATATATATATATATATATATATATATATATATATATATATATATATATATATATATATATATATATATATATATATATATATGCGAAGATGTTTTGCCTTATTTTGTGTTTTGTCCTGGATGTGGTACATTTCAAGGACGAATTTCTTTGTAGAAGAGGAGAGATATAAGACCCTTAACCTTAGTGTCTGTTTTTTTCCATTAGGACCCGCGGTCCCACCGGTCAAATTCCAGTGACCCACGATGTATAAATTTTTTTTATTATCATCCTTAAGTCCCATCATGTAAACCAGACTCGGATCGACCTGAAACTTATACCATTGCGACCACATTGACGCGGCGGTTTAATGCCACGTCTCATGCGTGAATCCGATGTGTACATCAAAAGTTGTAGGCCATGCTTTTGTAACACCCTGAAAATCGGGGGTCGTGTATAAACTCAACTCCCGAGTTCCAAACCGTCACTTATGCAACAAAAATGGTTATGATTCAATGTTGTCTGATTTAAAGCATTCACATGAGTAAAAGTATACCAAAACTGCAATTCATACTTCAGATCCAGTGATAAAAGCAAGCGGAAGACTAAACAATGTATATATCACTGTATAAAAACAAAGTAATCTCATCTGTCTCCAAAGTATGACTACATCTCTGAGTCTCATGTACATATACATATCAAAAGAATAATGTTCAAAAAGAAAGTCCCACTGATGCCCCCTCGATCCAGGTCACCTACGGGAAGCCGTCATGATACTGCATATACGAGAACTCATCCTGGTCCTCGTCGATCTCTGGCTCCACCTCCTGAATCTCGTCCTCACCTGCAGCTACAACAGGGTCTGGTGGGTGTTGCAAACACCATCCCGTAACGTGGGAATGAGTGATCAACTTAGTGGAATCATAGAGCAAAGATTAGCATGTTCACAATTCAATCACGCGATAATAGTAAAGCAGTAAATCAGACAATCCTAGCACTGTTGTTAATGCAAGATGATATGATGTGATGTATGCCCTCACCGACGATCACCCTCATGCGGCAACATCTTACGACCGCGGCATGCCACACTCCCTAGAGTGCTCCACATCTTCCAGGCACATGCAATGCTATGGTGATATGATTTCCAAGTTGTTATTAGTCCATTCAAACAGCAGGATTGGGAAACTAAGGTACTTCCCTTGTATCAATCCCAACACAGATCCTGTCTAGGGTCGTCACTCCTAGTAATCTCATACGATGTATATTTCGTAGGTCGCTGCAAGGGCTGCCAGGGCTGTTGCTCGCACTCGTTGCACCGCTCCCCCATCACCTTATCAATACAGGCCTACCGTACTCTACTGCAACGGAAGGGTCGTCGCCTCCCGTGGACTCAGAATACGCTCGCGGTCACTATAAAGGGCTCGTCGCCTGATCAGTGTAGGCCGACAGCTAGAATATAGTGTCCCATACCACCATAATCTGCTCACGAGCCTAGGTGCTCACTGGTCACTACGGGGAGGTTTGTGGCCCCAGCGTAGGCCGACAGCTCGACCACGGTGTCCCATACCACCATGCCCGACTCATGAGTCTTCGTGGATCAAGGTACCACGGTTAATAGGGTTTACAATGGTAAGTTCAGTACCCTAGGTTCAAGCAGTTATGATACATACAAGGTGAACAAACATCGGTCAGTCGGGTTACTTGACGGGCTCGACTAGCGCGATCGCATCTCGAATTGAACGACATGAAGTGCGTAAAACACTTCGCGTGGCCTAACCACTGCCGCCAACTCTCAACACGAATCACATTCATCGACGCGTCGTTCGTGGCTATGACCAGTCAGCCACGAATTCGCTCGGTTACCGACTGCCTGGACTAAGTCAAGTCCCACACATCTATAGAATTACATTAACACTATATACAAAGGTTTGGAATTGAAATACAGCATGTGAGCATGTTAGCACATGTTATAACATTCAACTTAAGCAATTCTTCAAGGCATACTTTCTATGCATATTCAACTTAAGCAAATCTTCAAGGCATACTTTCTATGCATGTAGTGCAATCATGCATAAGGTAAGCATGTAGGAAATCATTTAGGTCAGCATTTAAATCATGAAATCAATCTCAAACTACTACATAACATCATTCAATACAATACATACTAGTACAAACATTTATACAAACACATACACTACACACTTAAGTCCACATATAGTATGTCGACCCAAAGTGCGCCACTTGGCGAATCTCTTCGCCAAACTGATTATGCAAGCATTCCTAACTCACTAATACGGCGACAAACCATGTCAATCACGTCAGCAAAATATGCATGTAGACCGTACTTCCTACAAATGACTAAAATGCCCTAAATCTCATATTCTTCGTTAATTTACGAAACAGGAAACGGAGAGCATGTTGTACATGTCAAACGGCGATGCCGTCGATAATATACTATTAAACGACATTGAAAGCGTTGTAAACCGTCAATCAAAGCGTCTAAAATCCTCACCTAGTCTCTTACGGTTGCAGGATTTTGAACGGAGCGTGTACGCTTCGTCTACGGCTGTAAGAGAACCTGATTTATGGATTACGTTAGCTAACATGCCATGAATCTACGTAAGCCCTAAATCATCAAGTTTTTGAGGTTATTCTATACCTGAAAAGGTGGAGAAATCACCAGCCAGGTGATTGGAATGAAGTGTTGAAGCAGCAACTGTCAGGGGCTCGGAAGCGGGAAAAATCTCTTCTTCCCTTTCCCTCAAACCCTCTCTCCTTTTTCTAGGGTTTGGTGATTTTCGGATGAGAAGGAGAAATGAGGGTTTCAACCCCTTTTATAAGCCTGAAATTGCCGGAAATAGGCTCCGGGACGAAGTTTACTTGATGCCTATCCATTTCGGGGCTGTTTCGGTCCAAAAACGGCTTTCTGGTGGTCCCCTGGTCGATTGCGATCAGACTTAAGCTCATGTGTACCAGATGCACCTCGTATTAAGTTTTCAGTCTGGCAGGGTTCGCAGATCGCACGTGGCGGACCAGTTTCAGTTCAGCGGTCATCGCACATAGATCAGGGCTGAAAGTCTCATGATAGTAAATAGAAATTTTTCCTGATCCGAGGGTGTAATCTGGATGAATTCTGACGGTCAGAACGCTTAATACTGACGCGTCAAGTCGTGTGCCAGATTTGAATTTGAAATTCCAAATTCGTCCCTATTCGCGGTCGCTTCAGTCCGGGTTCAACGAAATAGTCTGTGATTATCGGTTTGACTTGATTTTCGAGATGATTGTCAAGTCCAGCTGGGCGGTTCTAACGGTCTAAGATAGGAGGTATCGGACCTTCGACGCGCGGTCTAAATCCAATACAAAAGTTCAATGTGGTCCAGAGGACAAACCTGCTTAGAGTTTGATCCAAGGTTATAGAGTATTGTAGAGTTGTCTGTTCTACTCGATTTGGGTCTTGTAGAACGTATTTAAAGTGATCAGGGACTATTTCCCAGCTACTCTAGCGTTGCGCTAGCTAACTTACGTTTAATTTCCATGGAAATTATTTCTACGCGATTTCGGGACAAATCGGTATTCGAACCCAAGTACGGATTTTTCACGGGCGTTACAATCTACCCCCCTTAACAAATAATTTCGTCCTCGAAATTTGTACCTGTTCGTACTCCTCGAGAAGCTGTGGGTAGTTCTTTCTGATCTCGACTTCTGTCTCCCAAGTAGCCTCCTCCTCAGTATGATGCGTCCATAGTACCTTCACAAGGGGAATCACCTTGCTACGCAGTACCTGCTCCTTCCTGTCTAAGATGCGTGTCGGTCGCCGGATATAAGTAACATCCTCTCCTAACTGCACCTGCTCCCATCTGATGATATGGGAAGGATCAGCAACGTACTTCTTCAGCATAGAAACATGAAATACGTTGTGGACGCTCGCGAGGGGCGTGGGTAAAGCCAATCGGTAAGCCACTGCTCACACACGATCGAGGATCTGGAATGGACCAATGAATCGCGGTGCCAGCTTTCCCTTTTTCCCGAACCGAAGGACTCCCTTCATAGGGGAAACTCGCAAAAACACGTGATCCCCGACTGTGAACTCTAGTGGCCGTCGTCTCGTATCGGCGTAGCTCTTCTGTCTGCTCTGCGCTGTAAGAAGCCGACGTCGAATAATATCGATCTTCTCTGACGTCGCCTGCACCAACTCTGGGCCGATCAAGCTACGCTCACCGACCTCTAACCAGCAATGCGGTGCGCGACAAGGTCGCCCATACAACGCCTCATAAGGTGCCATGCCGATACTCGCCTGGAAGCTATTGTTGTACGCAAACTCCGCATATGCAAGACAGTCATCCCAACTGTCCTTGAAGTCCAATGCGCAAGCTTGCAACATGTCCTCCAGGATCTGGTTCACTCGCTTCGTCTGTCCGTCCGTCTGTGGGTGGAAGGCAGTACTGAACTTCAACTTCACACCCATAGCCTCCTGAATGCGAGTCCAGAAAATAGAAGTGAACCGCGTGTCTCTGTCCGACACGATCTCCAATGGAACTCCATGCAGACGCACAATCTCTCGGATATACAATCTAGCCAGCTCGTCTGCCGAGTTCGTAACTCTGATCGGTAGGAAGTGCGCCGACTTCGTCAATCGGTCGACGATCACCCAAATGGAATCATGCCCCTTCCTCGTCTTCGGCAACCCAGAAATGAAGTCCATGGAAATGAAATCCCACTTCCACTCTGCAATCGGCATAGGCTGCAAAAGTCCAGGTGGTCGGCGATGCTCTGCCTTCACCTGCTGACAAGTGAGACAACGGGACACGAACTCAGCTATGTGGGTCTTCATACCTTCCCACCAATACGTCCTCTTCACGTCACGATACATCTTCGTACTGCCTGGATGCATCGCGAGTCTAGTAGAATGCGCAGCCTCGAGAATCTCTCGTCTCAAGTCAGGGACATCTGGGACGCATAGGCGGCCACGGTAACGTAAGCCCCCATCCATACCGACTCGCCAGTCAGCGTCAGCATCATCACTGGCCTGCTCTCGAAGCTCAGTAAGATGCGCGTCGTCCCTCTGCGCCTCGATGACTCGGTCATCGATCTGGGATCGCACCTGTACATGTGCGATGAACTCAAACGGCTCCTCTACGGTGAGTTTCTGCTCAAAGTCTCGCAAAAACTCCACCATATCCCACTCGGCAACCATCAGCGGAGCCACAAACTCTATCGCCTTCTTGCGGCTCAACGCATCAGCCACAAGGTTCGCCTTCCCAGGATGGTAAGAGACTTCAAACTTGAAGTCCTTTAGCGTCTCCATCCATCGCCGCTGCCTCATATTCAAGTCTCGCTGCGTGAATATGTACTTGAGGCTCTTGTGGTCGCAAAAGAGCTCGAACTCCTCTCCGTAGAGGTAATGTCTCCAGAGTCTCAGTGTGAATATAACGGCTGCCAACTCCAGGTCGTGTGTAGGGTAATTCTCCTCGTGCTTCCTTAATTGTCTCAAGGCATACGAAATTACCCTGTCCCTCTGCATAAGGACACAACCCAAACCAACGCTAGACGCGTCAGTGTATATAGTGTATCTAACCCCTTGCTCTGGCAATACTAACACAGGGGCGGACGTAAGTCTGTCCTTCAGCTCCTGAAAAGCTGACTCTGCCTTATCATTCCAGGCGAACTTCACGTCCTTCCGTGTCAACTGAGATAAGGGTCTCGCGATCTTCGAGAAGTCCTGAATGAAGCGCCGATAGTAACCAGCGAGACCCAAGAAACTCCTCACCTCAGTGACAGAACCAGGCTGCTCCCAGTCCTGCACCGCAGCTACCTTAGACAGGTCAACTGCCATGCCATCCTTGGACACCACGTGTCCCAGAAACTTCACCTCCTGCTTCCAGAAGTCGCACTTCTTATACTGTGCGAACAACTGATGCTGTCTGAGCGTATCAAGGACCAAACGCAAGTGCTCCTCATGCTCCTCTCGACTCCTAGAGTAGACCAAAATGTCGTCAATGAAGACAACGACGAATCGATAGAGGAAAGGCCGAAATACCCGGTTCATCAGATCCATGAACACGGCCGGTGCGTTCGTGAGACCGAACGACATCACGAGGAACTCGTAGTGGCCAAAACTGGTCCTGAATGCTGTCTTCTGCACGTCCTCATCTCTGACGCGCAGCTGATGATATCCTGACTGAAGATCAATCTTCGAGAAGTACTGCGCTCCTCTCAACTGATCAAACAAGTCATCGATCCTGGGCAAAGGGTACTTGTTCTTCACCGTGAGCTGGTTCAGCCTGCGATAATCAATACACAATCGCAGTGAACCATCCTTCTTCTTCATGAACAAGACCGGTGCTCCCCAAGGTGACACGCTAGGCCGTATAAAGCCAAGCTCTAGCAGACCATCAATCTGCGTCCTCAACTCCTCCATCTCACATGGTGCCATGCGATACGTCGGCAGTGAGACGGGTGTAGAACCAGGAACCAGATCGATAGTGAAATCGATCTCACGTCGGGTCGGCAAACCAGGGATCTTCCTGAACAGATCCCCGAACTCAGAAACAAATGGCGTCTGCTCAAGTACCTGGGCACCAGCGTCGCGCAATAGAGTGGCGTAGCTAAGAATGCGGAAAGGAAGATTTACCCGCACTGGAAATGTGAAGGATGCACCCTCAGGCTCGTACGCTGTGACTATACGAGTCTCGCAGTCAATCTCGGCTCTCGCTGCAGTCAACCAGTCCATGCCAAGAATGACGTCGAGATAAACGAGCGAGGGATCGACGACCAGATCAAGAGTCATCGTCCTGCCTCCCAGATCAACCAAACAACCCTCAC
The DNA here is from genome assembly GCA_037074715.1 of Magnolia kwangsiensis. Lineage (NCBI taxonomy): Eukaryota > Viridiplantae > Streptophyta > Magnoliopsida > Magnoliales > Magnoliaceae > Magnolia > Magnolia kwangsiensis. The sequence continues at coordinate 100,581,507 of CM073577.1, read as the reverse complement.
ACATCTGGGTGACATCCGAAAAATCTCCATGAGCTGCAAAGACTCGCACGCTATCCATAGTGACAGTCTGTAACCCAAGACGCCTGACTACGGCACGCGATATCAAAGAAATCATGGAACCAGTGTCCACCATGATAAGAACAGGAGTACCTCCGATATGGCCCGTGACCTCGAAGGCTGAATGCTGGAAAGTCGGCGTCGTAGCTGCCTCAGCGGTCAGTGCATGAACTCGAGCCTGCTGTGGCCGGTTCGGCCGCCGTGTCAAGGGCCGTGGAGGCTGTCGAATCTGCGATACCGTAGGTCTGAAAGAAGGATGCGCAGGAGCTGACCGTATAGGCGGTGCTGATATCGCCTGTGGACGTACACGATCAATCTTCTGCGGCGGCGAGAACCCACTGTCCCGCATCCTCGAAAAGTAACTCTGCGCTAAGTGACCCATCCTCCCACAGTATGTGCATGATAAATCAGGGCGCCGAAACGGTGGTACAGGCACCGTGGTCCTGGTAGGAGGATCAAAGCGAGGCCTCTTGCCCGCGAAGGGCCTGTCTGGCAAATCCGGTCGCGGCCTAGAAGTAGTCGGGCCTCGAGATCGCGCAAGTCGATCCACTTCCTGCTCTGCCCGCATGGACATGTGAACCAACTCCGCATAGGAGGGGAAACTGACACAGCACATCTTCGACCGAATATCCGGTCGCAAGCCCTCCAAAAAGCGCCGTATGCGCATCTGCTCATCAGCTAGAATCGTCGGGACGTACCTGCCCAACTCTGTGAACCGATGCTCATACTCGGTAACCGTCATCGCTGCCTGCCTGAGACGGAGAAACTCATTCTCCCTCTCGTGCCTGTAGGTCTGGGGATAATACTTCTCATGGAAGCGGAACTCGAATGCTGCCCACGTCCATACGAAATATGCGGCAACAGTCCGCAATATGCTATCCCACCACATACTGGCCTCTCTCTCAAACAGGAAGGTAGTCAGCTCTACCTGCTCAGCCTCGGTACAGTACAACATCCGTAGAATCTTCGACACTCGGTCGATCCAGAACTCAGCCTCCTCGGGTCTGTGAGAACCCGTGAAAGTAGGAGGCCGCAAGCGCTGAAATCGCTCCAGAAGGCCCCGTGTGTCGGCAGGATTCCCCGCAGGGAAAGCAGGCGGCGCAGGATGTGCTATGCCCTCATCCTGGGCGTAAGTATAGGCATCCTCAGCTGGATGCGCAGGTGGTGCAGGTGGAGTAGATGTAGTCGCACCCCCACCCTGGGCTAAAGTCCCAACTATGGTGGTCAGAAGCTGCTGCTGCTGTAGCATCATAGCCATCATCTGCTCGAATCTATCAGGGGGTGGAGCAGGCTGTGGCGGATGAGGTGCGGAAGTAGATGCGCGCTGTGGCTCTCTAACTGATGGTGTAAATGGCGGTGGTCCATCTGTAGGACCAACAGCAGGTTGAGACGATCGAACCGCCTCAGGAATCGGGCCCACAGCAGGGTCCGGACGAGTGCCAGACTGAGAGGGAGTCTGATCCATCTGCTCTGACAATGAAAGCCGAACCGCGCTCCTCGTAGTCTTAGGTGGCATTCCCTATATTCAAAATAGGGTGCAACCTTGTCAGTCTCAATTGCACAAATACACCACAATCATTCACTTAAAGAGTCAAAGGCATTCCATGCATTTCAATTAATCAAAATTGTCACAATACAAGGGATATATCCTTACAAGCATCATGACTAGAATTACATGGAAATTAAGACAGTTAAGCAACAGCAACATAAGCAAAGCACTAGCCCTAACCGGCTTACACACATAAAACAGGAAATGGCTAACTACTAATAACAACATCAAGATCGCATCGCTAGTCGGAGTCTGGTGACGGAGGAGGAGCACCCTTATCCTGTAAGCAACACAGGATTGCCTTCAAGGTACGAGTCACCTTGCCAAACTTCTTCTTTGTAACGGTCTTGGCATCAGCGACTTCCGCTCGAAGTTCTTGGACTTCCCTTCGCAAAGCGGTCTGGCTCTCTTCCATCCGAGCAATGCGATCGTCGATAGTAGCCTGCGCAGAAGGAGGAGGGCTCTCATCAGTATCCTGAGCCTCCTCTTCTACTTCTTCCTGAACCTCTTCCTGAACCTCTGCTCTAGGTTCTTCTTCGCTTTGATCTTTCTCTTCATCAAAGTCATCCCCACTATCCCTTTCAAGTTAATTTTCACGATATTGCGACCCAATCTTCATCTTGACCATTGTCGACTCATCGATGGTGTGAATCGATACCGGTAATTCGGGTCCAAGTCTATAGGCAAACTCAAGCGCAATCTTGCAAATGAGTCGGCCAAAGGGAAGGGACTCGGATGTTCTTCTCGACCTGGCTATGAGAACTATCTGCCGTAAGATGAAAGTGGCCATACATACGTTCTCTCCCTGGGCCACCAGAAATAAGAAATCGACCATAAGACGTGTGCATTCAATGCGGTTCGTCGACCTGGGATAGACATTGAACGTGCAGATATGGTGCAGCAGGCGCAAATCCTCAGACATGTACGTCGCCTTGAGGCTATTATTGGGCTGCCATGGAACCAACTTACCGCACAGAAACCTGGTGCGGCGATCTCGTTCACGTCTAGTCCTCAAATTCTTCTCACTTGGATGCACATCACCTAGAGGCACGTTGAGAAGTCGCGCAATCAACCGGACGTCGATCGTAGCCATCCGATCTCTACCAAAAGGGATTTTAAACTGCAAAGGCTCTAAGGTAGGATTCTGGATGCTAGCATAGAAGGCACGAACAGTACTCACATTAGCACGAGCGCGAGCTTCAAAGATCGATCCCCAGTGCACAGCTTCAATGCGTTCGAACAACAGATATTCGCCGAACAACCGTCCATCTACGTCCGCCTCAAATAACACTCTACGATCAGTGTATTCACCATGAGGCATCTCTGATAAAATGGTTCGTCCAAGGTGTGCATGGGGATCCAAATCCCGCTTTGTACGGCACTCCAGGACTGCAGCTGGACCTGCGGCGGTGCTTGAACTTGCGGCACCACCCCACGGTCTTCTCGATCGAGCAGGGTGGCTCGGCCCAGCCTCGTCTGTCATGGTTTTCCTCTTACCCATCAAAGATATGATGGATGAGAGTGACAAAAGGCCCAAAATGGCTTCCACAAAAGCCATGGAAAACGTCAAAAATGCGGAGAAATGGCTGCCCAATCTGAGAAAAGAAAATCTAGGCGTCGTAGAGGGATGCTTCAAGCTTCCCAAGACTGTAGTTTCAAAGAGAAATACAAGCAAAAAGATAGAATGGAGCACCTCACGATTTCAGCTCTATTTGGGGAATTTTGGAGCTCCAAATGGTGAGATCTTCAAGGAAAGAGGTTGCCAACACCCAATAAGTGATAGGTGGTGGTCGGTTTTGGCCAAGGAAGGTTTTAGAGGTGGTTTGGGACGCTGGGGTTTGGAATGGGTTGCTGAAAATTGAAGATAGGGTTATGTAGAGGGTTGTTTGTGAAGGAGAGGTGGGATTTGGGGATTTTCGTGAGGTGGGAGGTGTATAGGGATGATGTGGATCTCATTTAAGGGGGTGCGCCCGAAGGACAGCACCAACAGACACCGCCGGCCGGCGATGCATCGCCCGATCGGCGATGGCATCGCCGGCCAACTTTCAAGTTGGCCGGTGGGACCCCATGGGTCTGGTCCCCCATGGTCCCAGGGTCTCAAAAAGTTAGGTCCCACCCCTTAGTTCACAATAATTTGGTCTGTACGAGCCCAAACATGTGTTCGGGGATTTCTGGGTCCACATCGCAATCCCGAATACCAAACCATATGATGCAGCATATGAATTTGGGGTAGAAGGATCCAGTACACCTATTTAGCTCCTTAGTTGCTAAAGAAAGTGAAGTTAGAATGGCCTTATGGCCATTTTTCATGAAATTTTACTATTCACTGTAAAATTTGGTGAATGTACTAATTTGTATTATTTTCACATTAGGTTTGATACCTAATATGAAATGGATAAGAAATAAATACAGATTGGAGTGTTTAGAGGAGGAATTTTGAAGATTTTTGGTGAAACGGGGTTTTTAAGCCCTGACGATTGATTGCTGGAATCGTGGTCATCCCACGGCCCAAGGATTCAGTTTTGTGGTTTAAAACCACTCATAGGACGTCTCCACCCGACTTCCTAAAGCTTAGAAGTGATTCGGGTTGTTTTACGCGACCCGAGATGCGTTACAGACTCGATCTTGCGATCGATCCTAATAGACTTCGCCTATCGGCGAATCTGCGATCCTAGAAGTGTTTCTAGACCCTTCTCGTACCCACCTAAGTCAAAGGAAGCGACAGCGTACGTCGCAAGACCATAACCCAGGCCCAGTATACTCTCATTCATGCTCTGATACCAACTTGTAACACCCTGAAAATCGGGGGTCGTGTATAAACTCAACTCCCGAGTTCCAGACCGTCACTTATGCAACAAAAATGGTTATGATTCAATGTTGTCTGATTTAAAGCATTCACATGAGTAAAAGTATACCAAAACTGTAATTCATACTTCAGATCCAGTGATAAAAGCAAGCGGAATACTAAATAATGTATATATCACTGTATAAAAACAAAGTAATCTCATCTGTCTCCAAAGTATGACTACATCTCTGAGTCTCATGTACATATACATATCAAAAGAATAATGTTCAAAAAGAAAGTCCCACTGATGCCCCCTCGATCCAGGTCACCTACGGGAAGCCGTCATGATACTGCATATACGAGAACTCATCCTGGTCCTCGTCGATCTCTGGCTCCACCTCCTGAATCTCGTCCTCACCTGCAGCTACAACAGGGTCTGGTGGGTGTTGCAAACACCATCCCGTAACGTGGGAATGAGTGATCAACTCAGTGGAATCATAGAGCAAAGATTAGCATGTTCACAATTCAATCACGCGATAATAGTAAAGCAGTAAATCAGACAATCCTAGCACTGTTGTTAATGCAAGATGATATGACGTGATGTATGCCCTCACCGACGATCACCCTCATGCGGCAACATCTTACGACTGCGGCATGCCATACTCCCTAGAGTGCTCCACATCTTCCAGGCACATGCAATGCTATGGTGATATGATTTTCAAGTTGTTATTAGTCCATTCAAACAGCAGGATTGAGAAACTAAGGTACTTCCCTTGTATCAATCCCAACACAGATCCTGTCTAGGGTCGTCACTCCTAGTAATCTCATACGATGTATATTTCGTAGGTCACTGCAAGGGCTGTCAGGGCTGTTGCTCGCACTCGTTGCACCGCTCCCCCATCACCTTATCAATACAGGCCTACCGTACTCTACTGCAACGGAAGGGTCGTCGCCTCCCGTGGACTCAGAATACGCTCGCGGTCACTACAAAGGGCTCGTCGCCTGATCAGTGTAGGCCGACAGCTAGAATATAGTGTCCCATACCACCATAATCTGCTCACGAGCCTAGGTGCTCACTGGTCACTACGGGGAGGTTTGTGGCCCCAGCGTAGGCCGACAGCTCGACCACGGTGTCCCATACCACCATGCCCGGCTCATGAGTCTTCGTGGATCAAGGTACCACGGTTAATAGGGTTTACAATGGTAAGTTCAATACCCTAGGTTCAAGCAGTTATGATACATACAAGGTGAACAAACATCGGCCAGTCGGGTTACTTGACGGGCTCGACTAGCGCGATCGCATCTCGAATTGAACGACATGAAGTGCGTAAAACACTTCGCGTGGCCTAACCACTGCCGCCAACTCTCAACACAAATCACATTCATCGACGCGTCGTTCGTGGCTATGACCAGTCAGCCACGAATTCGCTCGGTTACCGACTGCCTGGACTAAGTCAAGTCCCACACATCTATGGAATTACATTAACACTATATACAAAGGTTTGGAATTGAAATACAGCATGTGAGCATGTTAGCACATGTTATAACATTCAACTTAAGCAATTCTTCAAGGCATACTTTCTATGCATATTCAACTTAAGCAAATCTTCAAGGCATACTTTCTATGCATGTAGTGCAATCATGCATAAGGTAAGCATGTAGGAAATCATTTAGGTCAGCATTTAAATCATGAAATCAATCTCAAACTACTACATAACATCATTCAATACAATACATACTAGTACAAACATTTATACAAACACATACACTACACACTTAAGTCCACATATAGTATGTCGACCCAAAGTGCGCCACTTGGCGAATCTCTTCGCCAAACTGATTATGCAAGCATTCCTAAATCACTAATACGGCGACAAACCATGTCAATCACGTCAGCAAAATATGCATGTAGACCGTACTTCCTACAAATGACTAAAATGCCCTAAATCTCATATTCTTCGTTAATTTACAAAACAGGAAACGGAGAGCATGTTGTACATGTCAAACAGCGATGCCGTCGATAATCTACTATTAAACGACATTGAAAGCGTTGTAAACCGTCAATCAAAGCGTCTAAAATCCTCACCTAGTCTCTTACGGTTGCAGGATTTTGAACGGAGCGTGTACGCTTCGTCTACGGCTGTAAGAGAACCTGATTTATGGATTACATTAGCTAACATGTCATGAATCTACGTAAGCCCTAAATCAGCAAGTTTTTGAGGTTATTCTATACCTGAAAAGAAATCACCAGCCAGGTGATTGGAATGAAGTGTTGAAGCAGCAACTGTCAGGGGCTCGGAAGCGGGAAAAATCTCTTCTTCCCTTTCTCTCAAACTCTCTCTCCTTTTTCTAGGGTTTGGTGATTTTCGGATGAGAAGGAGAAATGAGGGTTTCAACCCCTTTTATAAGCCTGAAATTGCCGAAAATAGGCTCCGGGACGAAGTTTACTTGATGCCTATCCATTTCGGGGCTGTTTCGGTCCAAAAACGGCTTTCTGGTGGTCCCCTGGTCGATTGCGATCAGACTTAAGCTCATGTGCACCAGATGCACCTCGTATTAAGTTTTCAGTCTGGCAGGGTTCGCAGATCGCACGTGGCGGACCAGTTTCAGTTCAGCGGTCACCGCACATAGATCAGGGCTGAAAGTCTCATGATAATAAATAGAATTTTTTCCTGATCCGAGGGTGTAATCTGGATGAATTCTGACGGTTAGAACGCTTAATACTGATGCGTCAAGTCGTGTGCCAGATTTGAATTTGAAATTCCAAATTCGTCCCTATTCGCGGTCGCTTCAGTCCGGGTTCAACGAAATAGTCTGTGATTATCGGTTTGACTTGATTTTCGAGATGATTGTCAAGTCCAGCTGGGCGGTTCTAACGGTCTAAGATAGGAGGTATCGGACCTTCGACGCGCGGTCTAAATCCAATACAAAAGTTCAATGTGGTCCAGAGGACAAACCTGCTTAGAGTTTGATCCAAGGTTATAGAGTATTGTAGAGTTGTCTGTTCTACTCGATTTGGGTCTTGTAGAACGTATTTAAAGTGATCAGGGACTATTTCCCAGCTACTCTAGCGTTGCGCTAGCTAACTTACGTTTAATTTCCATGAAAATTATTTCTACGCGATTTCGAGTCAAATCGGTATTCGAACCCAAGTACGGATTTTTCACGGGCGTTACAGCTTTAATTGGATCCTTGATCATTATTTGGTGGGACCCACCTAACATGTGTGCACGCCACCCTAGGAAGCATGAAATCATCCATTCTATGATGGCCTAGCTAGTCTAGTTATCCTAGACCCCTAGCGCCTAGCAAGCATGGGTTCTTTCTCCTAAACTCATCATGACAACACCCTATCCCATGTGTAATCATGACCTCTCTTTAAAAACAAAACTAATCATTCTCTTGCTACATCTCTCCCTCTCTCTCATTTCTCTTCATTTTCCTTTCTTCCCCTACATTTGCAAGAGAGAAAACGTCCCCCATAGTCTAGCAATTTTCAGCCCATTTTCTCTTAAAAACCTCCCAATCTACCTTTGAAAAGTGATCTTAACCATAGATCCATGAACCTTGGAGCCTAAGGAGTTTATTAATAGGAGAATCTTTGAGATCCCTTGAGGTGGGTACTCATTTAGCATAGGTTTTTCAAATTTAATCTTTAGATCTTCTTATTCTCATTCACGGGAACTTGTGGGGGCCATCAAATGATAGTGGAGGTCCCCCATGCTCCATGGGTGTGTGCCCACCCTCTGCTTGCATGATCTATTGATGGGGCTATCCTCCATAGACCCCATCATAACAATTTCTCTTTAATGTATGGTGTATGGGGCCACCTAGACCCTAGATCCTTGGTGGGGATGGTATTCCTATCTTAGATTTGATTTTTAGATGCATACATGTGCAAGATCTAACATGCAATTGATATAATGGATGATGTGTATCATTGTGATGATGGAGAAGGCCTCAATAGTGGCGGAGCCCCTCTCCTATGGGCGAATTTTATTTCCCCTTCCTCTGATTTTGATTTCTGATGTGTGTGACCTACTTAGAGGCCCAGGAACATCTAGACCATTCAAGCAAGGTGGGACGCCCCTTTCTGTCCATTTTCTGGACAATGGCGTCCCACTTGCAGCCTTATTGTTGCATGCATGAAGTTTTGGGTTGGGGATTTGGTCTGAATGTTTATGGGGCCCACTAAGTGGACCATATCACTAATTTTGTGGAGGATTTCCCCCTTTATTCAACATTTGTGGTCAGATATATTATGATATAGCTTGCTGTCCGAAAAAATTTTAGACTGTTTTTGGATTGTCTTTGGCATGGATTATGGACCTATTAAAGGCCTTGTTTACAACCCCCCCCCCCCCCCCCCCCCACCCCCAATTAATATATGATCCCTGGAGGTATGTACCCCACCTTGATGTATGTTAAATCTCACCTCCATCCACCCTTGATTGATCACCCAAAAGAGTGGGACAATAGGGATGGACGGTCTAATTTTTTTGACCGTCTAGCCACTCTGCATGTTGTAAAAGCATAAATATCAGCTTGTTTCTGAGATGGTGGGACACTTTTGTGGACCCTACCTTGTCGTATACTTGTAAAGGGATGTTGGCCACATATTTTCCCAATTTTTGGCTGACCTAGGCCCACTCTTATGGGGTGCACAAGTCAAGGGTAGCAATGTATTTCCTTCAGCAAATTATTTCTGGACCTTGCTTTTCATTTTTATAGAATGTATTTGAATATGTCTTTGGCCTTACTCCTTACCCATTTTGTGGCACCAATTTTGGAGTTCTCTAGGGGCCGGGATAGCAGCACCATGCCGGTCGTCCTCCCCTCTCTGGCCCACCTTGAAGTATGTTTTCATCTAGGCCATCCTCCCTGGTGTGGCCCACTGAAGTATGGACTGTCCTCTGGTGGGACATCAACCTTTGGGGCCTACCTTGATGTAATTATGGCTGGGTTGTCCAGCCCTCTAGGGACGCCCAGGCCCACATGGGACATCCAAAATTCTCTGGGTGCTACTAGACTTGCAATCCAGCAGCAGGCCCACCTTATTTTATATGTTGTATCCACACCCTCCATCTATAGGGGCCCACTATGATCACTAATGGCCAATATAAAATAAATTTTCACCAAAAATTTCTATTTGTGGGACCTCAGTAGGCCCAGGAAGCTGGGTGGGATGAAATTCCAACAAGGTACTAAGGAATGAATGGTACATGTTATTACTGAATATTTTAAGGATGTGAGGCCCACCAAATGGAAAAAATTGTGTACACACACTACTAGTTTATTTCTGAGATTTTTTAGGCTTAATTAGTGCCTAGTAAGACCCACCTTTTAGTTGTTTGTTTGGGCCCAAATGTATAGTCCATATTTTTGGGATGTCCACAGGTCCAGATGGCTTGGGACGTCTAGATTTGTCCTAGTCCTTGTGCATGGACCATTTTCACATTTTGCTGGACTTGGTGGGCTGAATTGTGTGCTTGATTGGGTCCTTTATTGCCCACCTATTTTACCTAGATTTGGGCTGACATTGAAGGGCTTATATGACCCAACTTGGTTACGATTTTTCCTTTATGCTTGTGCTTATGGGCTGCCCACTAGGTCCAACATAATGCATGAATTCAGTGGCCATTGTTCTTGGGCCATAGCTTGCCTTTTTGGGCCCATGATGTTGTGTGAGTGCTTTAGGCCATTTTCTTGGGGCCCATTATGTGATATGATATATATGTATTGCTGCCCAGTTTATTCTAAGGTAGTACTTGGGCCTTGGGCCTTGCTTTAGGTAGAATATTTGTTGGGCCGCCTTTTAGGGGACAATGGTGGTTAAATGTTCCCATTATGGACCCCTCCAAGCCCATTTGTTAGGTTTATTCTCATCTACTGGTAGTTGAATGTCCACCTTAGACCCTTTGTGAAGCCCATTCTTATTAGTTTATCCTATAGTATTGTTCTCTTAGTCTTTGTGGGCTACCCCAAATTATTGGGCCCTCACTAGTAGTTGTGCTATTTCTATTCCATGAAAAATTGTCTAAGTATGTAGACCCGATCTTATTATGAGGAGAGTACAAGATCATCGCATGGCATACTTTGTTATCTTCATGACCCATTCCCATGTGCATCATATGTGTGCTTGGTTGAGATGTGATTGGTCATGGATTATGCCATTAGGCAGGCTATTATAGGACTCTCTTAGTGATAGAGTTACTCCTCTTGAGTGCGCTGTATGCGCAGGACTGATGTATGGTTGATTTGTGTGATTCATGTATTTAGCATTGCATAGCATGGTTGATATTCACATTAGCTTCATCAAGGTCGTTGCCTCCACAGGCATATTATGGATAGCCAGATTTGGACATCAAAAATATTAGTTTGAGCACTGTGGGCACGTAAGATGTCCTTGGGTGAATGTCTTAAAACCTTCATTGTACCAGCAGATGCTCTAACATTAAGACTGAGTGGAAAACATGAGCGTTGATGCTTTTACCATTAGGCCACGTCTCCCACTGTATCGTGGTCGGTTGGAAAAGGATGTGGCCTTATCCGCCCGAGTGAGGGGACATTTAAGCTAGGATGAGTTTGACTAACACGTAAATGGGTCCGATACCATCGAGTCTTGTTGGTGATTGGCTAACCATAGGCGGATAGCGAGGTCTCTTATGCTCGCTAGGCTATGCGGCTAGGGAGGTCGCAGTTCATGTCGAGTGTACTTGACCTTGGTGATTTTCCAGAGAGGAACTATATTGATATATGGACTTGACACGAGGACTGGCATGATCGCATTGCATATCACATATGGCATTGGCTATATAGGCCCCGCATTACCTAGCCTTGGGATGGCCGATGGCACTCCTGTATAGTATTGCATAGCCTTGTTGTGGCTATTGGTATTCATAGTCTTGCCAACTTTTTTCTGCATACTCTGATATTGCATTCTTGGCATCTGTCCTGCACACACACTTACATCACCCTCTAAGCTTCCCATAAGCTTATGCACGATTGATGCGTGCAGGTGATGCTAGGCAGTAGTTGTGCAAGAGCAGGAGCGAGCATTGGAGCTATCTTTTGGAGTTTTTGATTATAGCCTTTGTATCTTTTCTTTTCAAGCCTTGTATTATAAAAGTTTTTAATTCGTAGTGGATTTTGTAATGGTATTCATGTAGTTATTTTCTGTGGTTCTAATCTTGGGTATGTTGAGTATAAAACAGACTTATGTTATAGAAATCCTCCTTCTAGGATATGAGGATTGGAACCTTATGAATGGGTGCTAGGAGCCGAGAATGAGGTATTACGGAGGCTGTCGGCACCAGATTCGGTGATGGAGATTTTTTTGAGCTCGGTTTCAGAGTCTGGGGCGCGACATAAGGGATGAAGCTCGTAGTTAATTATAATATTTAGTTTATTTGATTAATAACAATGGTTTGAATGATGATAGTAGATTGAAATATATTTGGATTTCACTTTGACGCTTTTGTGTTATTTTATCTTTGTCAACTATAGACACAATGGATGCTTAGAAGTGCAATTAGAATGTTGGATTAGAGAAAGAATCAATTTGTATAATTGATTGATTTAGTGTTACCTTTGGGTACACTGAATACTTCTGATTCCCTTTTATTGATATCTGAGTGCTTCACGAGAGAAATGTTCAATTGAATTCATGTTTTTATTGGTGTTAATGATTAATGATTAGTTTAACAGAATTATTATCTGATTAGATAGAATAAGACTTCGATTCCAATTGAGTTATAAAAGTTTAAGAAATTAATGAAATGTTGCGATTGCTATGGGTGGATTCCTGGATCTTTAGTCATTTATTATTTTGTTTAAACCTTAAACCTATTCGCTGGATTAAAACTCAGACAAACCCTTTACCTTTAGATTAGTTCAATTGTGTTTCTCATTCCCTTAGGATTTGACCTCGGTCTCATCGAGTTATTACTACATCACAACCCTGCACTTAGGGTTGTCATCCTTTAGGATAAACTAGCTTGTCACTTTCCTATGGACCTGAACCATAAGGCGTATTGGGCTATAAAGACTTTCAATTTCAATCTTACCAAAGCTAGTTTGCTACGCAAGTTCCAATTGAATGAACTGGAAGAAATTTGGAATGAGGCTTGTAAGACCCGTACCCTAATTAACCCTCTTTACACTTCATTTTCGGTGCCAATACATTCTCGGCGGAGCAAATCAGCGAGTTTTAATTGTGACCCTATTTTAGTACCGCTACACCCTGAGACTCGCACCCTAACAACCACGAGGGCGCTACGATTCCAATGTTGCATGACATGCCTCATTACGACCCATAGATTAGAGTTGCAATTTTTAGTGTAATCTAAGATGGGCCACACAACGTCGCATGGTGAGTGGGGCTCACATGCAAGTAATTTAGAAGTGAATCTTAATAGTTAATTTTTATAAATTCTCATTCTACCCTCACAACCTCACCCATACCACCCCAACTACCCCTTGACCAAAGAATTAAATTTCCTATACTTTACCCCTTACCTACCACCTACATTCTCAAATTGCCCCTACTACCCGTAACCCTCTCACCACAAAAGTCAAGAGAATCCATACCTTTCATACCCTCTCCCATACCATCCCACTCTCTCTCCCATAATAACCATTCCCATCTCTCTCTCTCTCTCTCTCTCTCTCTCTCTCTCTCCCAGTCTCTCTCTCTCTATTCCACTCCATTCTACAACAAACCCAAAATGCCAAAACCCCATATGTGTCCAATCTTAGTGGAGGAGAGATGAAGAAGATAAAAAAGGGAGAAATAAAAGGAAAGAAAGAATAGAAAAGAGATAGGGAGAGGAGAGAAAAGAGAGATTGAGAGAGAGATAAAGAAAGCTAAAGATAGGAGGTTAAGAGCTCGGTGAACCATCCGATCACACCATCCAATCGTCAAAAAGTGGGTGTAAGGGAGGACATAATCTCCATTTCTCCTTGTTTTTCTTTCATTTCGTGGGCCCACAAGGGTGGGATCCACCTTAATGTATTTTTAGATGTGTATAGAGGGCTCGATAATGGTGGAGGCCCACCCGATCATCAGGATCACCTTACCTTCTTTCCCTTTTCATTTTCCCTTCCTTCCCTTACTTTAGTGGACTATTGTGGGGCCAACAAGTGGGCCAGGCTGTGAGACCTCGTGGACCACCTTGATATTATTTTCAATTCAACTTGTTAATTAGATCATACAAATTTGGCTGATGGAAAAATATAGAGATGAGATTGATCCAAAGCTTTTAGGACTTATCATGAGATGGCTAAACAGATGGATGGAATGGATCATCCGCACGTGAACCAAACTTTAAAGAAAAAAAGAAAGAAGAAGAAGATAAAACACCGGAAACAGACAACGTCCTCTGGACGCTTCAGTGTCAAGAAGACGGACGAGCCCTTATTGGGTGTTAAACGGGGGCACCGATGGGCCCGACCATGATGTATATGTTTAATCCACACCATCCATTCATTTCTTCAGATCATTTTAGGCCTTAGGCCCAAGAATGAGATTGATCCAAATCTCAGATGGACCACACTATAGAGAACAGTAAAGACAATGATCTCCACCGTTAAAACCTTCCTAGGGCTCCATCAGGTTTAATCCCCACCTATCATGTTCATAGGTCACTGACATGAGTAACGTGAAAACGAAAGTAGCGGATTATTCCAATCTCTCGGAGGCCACCCACGTGGACCACGTTGGCAGCATGCGTTTGTATGCAGCCCAACGGTGGCCCACCTCGTGGGGCCCACCCTGGTGTATATGTTTCATCCACGCCGCTCATTCATCTTGCCATATTATTTTTGGCCTAAAAAACAAAAATCATCCAGATCCAGAGTTCATGTGGGCTGCACCATAGCAACAGCAGTGACGATGATAGTGCTTTTGAAACTTTCCAGGTCCACTGTGATTTTATTTGCCGCCCAACCTGAGGGCTATGAGACCCACCGCGCACTTCATTGATGGTGTATGGATCATGACCAGGTGGCCCACCAATTTTAGCGACTAGGATGGGCCATGGGCCGTCTAAAACCCAACAGACTCAAATCTCATGTGAAGCACACCGCTAGACAACAATGCTATCCAGCGTGTTCTCCCACGCTGTGGGGCCCGCTGTAGGGTCCCTTCTTGATGTATGCATGTATCCACACTGTCCATTCATCTTGTCGGATCGTTTTAGGGCGTGGAGACCGCTTTCATGCAGGCCATGACAAACAAAACATTGAGAATTGAACACCTACCATTGTAACTTCCTAAGGCCACCGTGTTGTATGTACCTTGCATCACTGTTGTCTGTCTAGTGGGTGGGACCCACTGGGCATACGTGCCTTTCATTCACATGGGTCATCCAGTGGATGGGACCCACTATGATGTACATGTCTCACATCTACACTGTCCTTCTATGATCAGATCAGTGCCACTGTGATGTCATCCAAGTCGGTCCACCTGATGGGCGCGGTCCAAACTAGAGGCAAATCTAAATCTTAGGTGGGCCCCACCGTGGGTTCCACTGTAAATTTATTTGTCACGCACCCCTGATGCTTGAACCCAAAAAAAAAAATCAGATCCGAATCTCAGGTGGACCATGCCATAGGAAGCAATATGATAATGACACCTACCGTCGGAACCATTTTATGGGCCCACCATCTTATGTTTCCGTTATTCAACCTGTTGTTTAGATCACAAAGACCTCATTTTAAGGAAAATCACAAATATCAACTTGACCCAAAGCTGTGGTGGCCCCAATCCTTGAAACAGTGAGGTACGCCCTCTGTGCACTTGCTGGGCTGTAAGGTCCTCTGTGACGTATTTGTTTTAATTCAATAGTGCCCTTCTATCCTTTTTGTCATGCCCTAGATTCAGTGAACAGAACTCACAAGAATCCTGATAGCCGATTCCGGCATCGACAGCCTCCGTAGTACTCCATTCTTAGCTCCTGCCACCCATTCACCAGGTTCCGATCCTGAGATCCTATAAGAAAGATTTCTATAACATAAGTCCAATCCATAAGAGCATACCCAAGATCATAATATAGTAACCACAGAAAATAACTATATGAACACATTACAAGATCCACTAAGAATTTAAACTTTATACAAGATGTATGGGTCAAAGGAAAAGAATATAAGATCTAAATAACGACGACTCTAAAAGGTCCTCGGCACGCTCTTCGCTCCTCCTTAGCTATGGCTGCTGCCTAGAATCTTCTACACGCATAAATCGTGCATAAGCTTATAAAAAGCTTAAAGGGCGGTGTAAGTGTATGCAATACCAATGCCGAGAAAGCAATAACAAAGAATGTGAAATGCGGCATGAACCATAAATATCATCAATGCCACCAGCCACACCAAGCCTATGCTATACTAAGCCTGAATGCAATGAGCCATATCAAGGCTATGCTATACCAGCATAAATGTTATAAGCCATCACAAGGCGATGCAATGGAACACATGAGTACTGGATGCCATACCGAGGCGATGCAACAAGGGGCCTACATAACCAATTGTCAATGCAAGGTACAATGCAATCATGTCAGTCCTCATATCAAGTCCACAAAATAAATATAGTTCCTCTCTAGGGAAATCCATCGAGGTCAAATACACTACCTACCGACTGCCGCTTCCAAGCCGCACAGCCTCCTGAGCGTAAGAGACCTCACTACCTGCCTGTGGACTGTCAATCACCAACAAGACTCGATGGTAGCGGATCCATTCAATAGCTGGTCAAACTCAGCCTAGCTATTGCCCCCTCACTCAGGCGGGTAAGGCCACACCCCATCTCCACCAACCATGCTACAGTAGGAGTCGCGACCTAATTGTATAAGGCACTCGAGCGCTCATGTTTTTAACTCGGTTTCGGTGTTGAGGCGTCTCTTGGTACCACGAAGGTTTAGAGACTTTCATCCAATGACATCCTAAGTACCCTAAATGCTCAAGTAACATTTTCGGTGTCCAAATCTAGCCATCCACGATATGCCTGTGGAAGCTACAACCCTGATGAAGCAAGGGTGAATATCCATGTGTTATGCAATGCCAGATGCATGAACCACACAAATCAACTATGCATTAGTCCCGAGCATCCTATGCGCTCAAGTGGGGCAACTCCATCCCTTAGGGAATACCATAATATCCTGCCCAATGACATAACCATGACTAATCATAACTCAACCAATCACATATATGATGCATGTGGGAATGAGTCATGAAGATAAGCAAGTATGCCATGTAGTGATGTTGTACTCTCCTCATAACCAAATAGGGTCTAGGTATTTAGACAAATTTTCGTAAGGAACACAACCTCTAGTGGGGTCCTAATAGCCTGGGGTAGCCCACAAGACTAAGATAAACAATGGCATGGGCCTAAATGATAAGAATGGGCCCAGCATGGGTAATTACCCATAGATGCAAATGGGCCTAGCATGAGCCCAGAAGGGTACACAAATGTAGACATTCAACTACCATTTGACCCAAGGAGGCGGCCCAATAACAATCAACCAAGAAACAAGGCCCGTGGCCCGAGTACAACCATACAAAAGGAATGGATAACTATATATACCACATGCATCACATGATGGACCTCAAATAAATGGCCCACGGCCTATATACAACACATAGATCCAAAGGGCAATACATGGCCCAATTCACATACAATAACATGGGCCTATATGAAAGGTTATGGCCTAAGAATAAGGCCACCAAATCCTTACATTATGGTGGGCCTAGTGGGCATCCCATTATCTCAAATACATGGGCAAGAATCACATCCAAGTTGGGCCTAAATGAGTCTTACAACATCAGCCCAAAACTCATTAATTAGGTGGGCAATCAAGGGCCCAACCACAAAAACATTTTAGCCCAACTAGCCCAACATAATGGTCGACATAGTCCATAAATTCACTGGGCCTAGCTATGACGTTCTAGCCCATTTGGGCCTACTAGAAGACCTAAAAATCTGGTTAAACATAGGTTCTCATAACCTAACTAAAGTGGGCCTCCAATAGCATTAATTAAGCCTAAAATTCTGAGAAATAAAGGCATAAAACATTCCCACAAATATCTCAATATGGTGGGCTCCACACCCTTAATATTTTATCTAAAACATTGCACTTTTATAAGGCAACAAGCTGAATTTTCAGCCCACCAACTTTCTGGGCCTGCTGAGGTCCAGAAACTAGTGAAATCAAAAGAATAAAATTTCCGGGGTGTCTAACAATATCCACAGGAGGCCCCACCACATAGAGAGTGGCTATACAACACATAAATCAAGTGGGCCTTACTGCTAAATTGAAAGTCCAGCAGTAGCACAATGTAATGGGCGTCCCACAAGGGGTCGGCAATCCAATGGCTTGGACAACTGCCCAAAATAAACTCAAGGTGGGCCCTACCATGGACGCCCCTCCAAGGGTGGGCCACACCAGATGGGTGGAAGGATGGATAAAACATTACATCATGGTGGGCTAAATGATGGTGGGACAACCAGCCCATGGTGGACGTCAAGCACCATAGGACGTCCAGCATGGCTGCTGGTCAGCCATGTCCCCCAAATTCTGGTGGTCCAAATGGCCCCCAATCATACATGATGGGTCCTAGCAAGGTGGGCCACCATGGAGGAAAATTTTGAGGTTATTACACATGCCAAATAATTTTTACAATTTATGGACGACAAGGTATTTCAGAAAAATCAACTACTGAAATTGTTGTTGTCCCCATCTTTGATACCTCATGGGGTGGACCTAGGCCTGCCAAACTAAGGGAAAAATAAGTGGATGCTCCCATGTATGGACAACAAGTGGGGTCCACTGGAGTGGCCCACTTTCTCCAAAATCAAGGTGTAAAAGGTCTATTTCCAACATGTAACCCTGCTACACTGTCCAGAAATTTCTAGACGTCCATCCCTCTTTGGTCCATCCCGTAGGTCTCAATCAAGGGATAGAGGGTGTGGGCTCCATTCTACATTAAGGTGGGGTCTACACCTCAGAAAAACCCTAAATAAATTAGGGAGAAAAGACATACAAATAGGCCCAAATCAATGCCTAAAAACCATGCAGTAAATTGGCTTAAATTTTGGACAGCAACATATGTTATGCATTTTCGACCCATAAAATATCCAAAGGGATTTATGCCTAAATACATCAAGTGGTGTCCACCTAGATGGACCATAAAAATTCCAGACCCATTCCCTATCAAAGATCTCCAAGAAAATTAAGCATTTGGGGCCATCTAACCCATACATTCAACATGCATAAGGACGTCTAACCTAGTGGGCCTGGATGTCCTAAAAATCTGAGGGTCTAGGATGTTTTTGGTCTCATCAGTGGGCCACCAAAATCAGGAGTAAAATGGAGAGTAAGAGAGAGAGGGGGAGAGAGATCAACGACCATAGGGGAGGATTATGGTACTATGAATCCTCCACCACTCCACATCTTACATCTCACATCATTCATGTATGGATCTATACAATCTAAGAAACTTTTTGAGGTAGGGATGCCATCCCTACCATGCATGTTATGGTCTAGATGACCAAACAAGATCCTAGATCCAAGGAAATCCATCATGGTGGGTCCATGGAGAATAGCCCACCATGAAAATGTGCATGCATGAAATGGGTGTCTAACCTCATATGTAGAGTCATGTAGGACCTCCATCATTATTTGGTGGGTCCTACAAGTTCTCTAAAAATCCATATTTAAAAGAGAAGAAGATCAGAAAAAAAAAAATTCCTAGGTGTACACCCACCTCTAGATCTTCCTCCAACTTCAAGCCAAAGACTTTAAAGCTCTAAGGGAAAGATTCTAATAGAGGAGATGAGGTTTAGATGGTGGGATACGGAGAGAAAAAGGAGAGAGATTGCTAGAAATTTGGGGGAGAGGTGGACATTCCACCATGCAAGAGAGGTAGAAGGAGAGGAATGAGAGAGAAGAGAGAGAGAGGAGAGGTAGTAGGGAGGTAATGATTTGATTCTTGGGAGAGTGGGTTGCTCGGGAAGAGGGATTGCATAGATAAGAGGAAAATCTAATGATGGGTTCTAGAAAAGAGAAAAAAAAACTCATGATGAGTTTTAGAAGAAAGAGGCAATTATGGCTAGGCTAGGAGTAGTTATCATAGAAGGATGTGCTCTAAGTGAGGCCCAAATGGAGAAACATGCTCATAGGTCTATGTGGGTCCCACATGCATGATCAATGATTAAAAAATGGTGCCGGCTACATCTTATGATGTACACATCGGATGGACACGCGAGACACGGCGTTGGAACTACGGCGTCGATGCGGTGCAACGACATAGGTTTCGAGTCGATTCGGGTCAGGAAAGCAAGATGGAACTTAAGGATGACCGCAAACAGAATCTATAGGTCACAGGTCACTGAAATTCGACTAGTAGGACCGCCGGACCTAAAGGAACGAAATAAATACTCAGGCTAGGGTCTTACATTTTTTCTTTCCACTTCACTTTGTGTAGGCTCTCCGGTCAGTGGGGACGACCTGATGCACGTGAGCAAAACCTATCTCGCCCATCCATTTTTCCAGCCCAGGTATATGCAGCATATTGAATTTCAGTTGGGCCACACTACTAAAATTAGTGGGGAACAACCACTGTTAAAAAACCTTCTTAAAGTTGGTCTTGATATTTATTCACCATCCAACTGGCCATCTGTGGACCACACCATGATGTTTATGTTTTATTCAACCATCCATCGGTGTACTTGTCTTATCCATGCCGCCCTTGCGAGGTCCACCCTGACCTGTGTTTGGCCACACTGGCAGGTGGCGCACCTTGGTGGTCAGCATGTGGGAAATGCTGTGGAGCCCCACCTTAATTGATGTATTAATATCCAACTGTCCATCTATTTTGACAACTCGTTTTACTACGTGGTCCCAACATTTAAGTGGATTTGATGATCAGGTTGGCTGTACCACTGGAGATAGTGTTGTTGGGAAGTCCACCATTGATGCCATCTTGGGGTTGCTGTGACACACGTTCTAGCCATGTCGCTCATTCGTTTTGCCATACTATTTTCAGGCTTGAGGCCAATAATGGGGATAATGATGGCCACCATTGGATTCTTTTAGTGCTCACCATAATTCTATTTTCCTTCCAACCATTTGGAGCCTAACCTTATGTTGGAGTTATACACACCATGGGGCCCGTTATGATGTTTGTTCGCCATCCAACTCGGCCGCGGGCCCTCCTTGACATGTGTATTGTAGCCATGCCTTTTCTTCCATGGGACTTTCTCTTAAGATGTGTGGGGACCTACCGTTTGAGCCTCACACTTCGCATATGTTAAGCATATCTCTAATTCGTGCTTGGTTACTTTTAGACCACCCACTTGGCCCTTACTTGGGGATGGTTGGAGGGAACCCTTTGAGCGCCTGATTTTCAAATACAAGTAGGCCACATCTCTCACTATATCATGGTCAGTTGGAAGGGGGTGTGACCTTACCTACCCGGGTGAAGGGAACTATAACCTACGTTGAGTCTGACCAACTCGTGAAATAGGTCATCTATTGGCGAGCTAGGTGGGGATGGACATACCACTAACAAGGTAGATAGTGAGGTCTCTTCCACTCCCTGTGTCATGCACACGATGGGGCGGCAGGCCAGTGTCAGAGTGTACTAGACCCTGATGATTTAAAACCAGAACCGTACTTAGATATGGAGTAGACATCAAGATTTGTATATTGCATTGCATCCTCAACATATGATATTTGACCAAGTATGTCTTTGTATCGCATAGCTTGGATAGGGCTAATGGAATTTATGGACTTGTTGGGATTTGTGTAATGTATTGCATCCTCAGCATTTGACATTTGACCCAATATGTCTTTACATCACATAGCCTGGATAGGGCTGATGGTATTTATGGACTCGCTGGTTTGGCTTCTGACATATGTATGCTTGGCACATATGCACATACTTTCTAAGCTTCATAGTAAGCTTATTCACGTTCATTACGTGCAAGTTATGTTAGACCATAACAGCATTAAGGCAGGAGCATCTACCCAATCTTTTGGAGTTCTGTTATATCATGTATTTTTCTTTCAATATTGTACATAAAGATTATATTAGTGGATATGTGGTGATGATGTTTTGTGAATTTGCTACATTTGTGGTTATGCACCTTAATAAAAAAAATTCACCTTGAAAATCCTCCTTGTAGGATCCAAGTATCACAACTTGACACATGGAAGTTGGAGGTCAAGAATGGTGTACTACAGAGGTTGTCGATACTAGATTCAGCGGCCGGGAATTTTGTTAGCATGGTTCTCGAGTTTGGGGCTTGATAAGGCGTACAAGAACTCCTAGATATGCAAGGACAAGATGAAGGTGTTCTATGATAAGAACATCCTTTATAAAATATTTGAACTTCATCAGAAAGTACTTCTTTACAATCCAAGACTTCATTTTTTAATAAAAAATTGAGATCTTGTTGGACCGACCCCTTTATAGTCAAAACAGTTTATCCTCATGGGGTTGTCAAGATAGAGAATACAACAAATGGTAATATATTTAAAGTGAACAGCCAATGCCTTAAGCCATTTGCAAAGAACTTTGATTTAGTGGATATATTGTTCCTCTTAAAGATCTTGTTTACCAGGACTAGCTTTCTACTCTGATGGACACCCCTCTCCCCTCTTACTACTTTCCTATGTTAGGTTAGAGTAGTTTAGGTTATCTTTTGTTAGTTTATTTTTATTTGTTTGGCAACCTAGAAAACCACCTTAATGAATGGAGAATTCATGCAATTACTTTGATCCTTCTTTGGTACTCTTGCTTACACACTCCTCTTTTATTTTCATTGTCTTGTGTTTTGATGCATTGCATATATTTTTACATTGATGGAAATGTATATTTTAGGTTGGGGTGAGATTCAATTTGAATTATCAACATCTTGGTGGTTTTTTTTTTTTTTTTTTCTTTTTTAATTCTCAATTCCTTCATTTCAAAACACTTTTTGAAGACTGATTTTTTGTGTACTGGAGTGTGTTTATGTATGAGATGATAAGATACAATGTAATTTTTGAAAAGCCTAAAGTCTATTTGATTAGTGGATTTTTGAACAAGTTCCTCTAATGAATCAATTAATATGAAATTTTAAACATCAAATGAGTCTAGTTTGTTAGTGCACTAATTTATACACCCAATTTCTCAATCATGTCAGTCCTTGTGTCATGTAGTCGGTTGAGCCCTTAGAAGTTGAAAACTGAAGACACGAGCGAAGGTGGAGCGTCGAGGAGCAAAGAACAGGTAAATGTGATCCCTTGGTAAGCCTAAACCTTGACCCAAAATAACCTAAACATCTAGATGGTTTTAAACCTAATAGGTAAACCTTTCACTGATCATACCTTAAACTATAGGAGCCTAAATGAACCATCCTTAGAATGTCTTTACCGGTCCGGTGTTGCTGGAAAAACTTCACAATTTCGAAAACCTTTGGTCACACTGAGCTTACCTTTAATCCAACTAAAAATTACCAAAACAGGACAGCGTGCTTAAGCAAAATAGTAGATAATTTAGATACAACTGAGTGTCATCTTTGGTCTCACCGAAGACCACTGTCTGTGCGATCGAAAATGTCCAAATCTATCCAACAACTTTCCTATGTAATCTGGATTGACCAACCTCAATTTGGTGTGACTGAACATAATTCGGTACGACCGAAGAATTTCTATATATATCCGTTGGAGCTTTCTTCTTATAATTTTACTAATTAGATCTTTGTGAAAATGATAGATTTTGGCATTTTCGACACCCTTGTGAATCCCAAGCTCTTCCAAACCTTTTAAGCTCTATCCCAATGAGATAAATACTCTCTTAATCATTCTTTATTATAATAAGCATTCTAAGCTCCTCTACTTGAAGATCATGATCTCAAGCCCTCTTTAAAGTTTATATATCATTTATCTTAGAAAATCCAAGTGTCTATCATCCTCTAAAGTGTTCATCAAGTAAATCCCGCAGGCTTTACAACTTTCCCTTAGTTATAGGAGATTCTACCCAACCTCCCATAACCTTGGTCACCGCTGAAAGGGCATAGCTATATGCCCTAGAGGGGGGGTGAATAGGGCAATGCCAAATAAAACTTAAAACAACGGAATAATAAAAGAAATAAAGCACAATGCTGAATAAAAAGTAATCTCAATAACCTAGAATTAAGAAAATGATACTATATCAGTTCTAAGGACAACCTTACACCAAAAACAAAAGGTTTAAGGTAGGACAACCTTATTTCTAGAACGTCCTTTGTATCACAAATCAATGACAAATAAAAAGCAAGGAAACTAAAATAACTTGCAGAAATAAATCCTAAGTTATTACAACATTCCCACACTTGCTTGAAATAAAATGATTACAACATTCATCCACAAATACAATCCACAAAACTGAGTGAATAAAGGAATGAAAGAATAAAGCACATCCACAACACAACGATATATAGTGGTTCGCCTGTGTGTACACCAACTATTATCCAACATCCACACAGAATGCTACTCCACTCCTAATATCCTCACATAGGGGATATTAGCATGCACTATCAAAATAGGTTTCACAGGTTTACCTAAAACCTTCACAATTGTGTCTTTTTATCTCGGGCTTACACAATCCAAAAACCCACACAATTTGAGTTTTCTGGCTCTCCTCAGATAACCAAAATAATGATATTTTTCTGACAAATCTCAAACAAAATAAAAGAATGTAAATTATACAAATGTAAAATACCTGAATCTCCTTTTGAAGTAGCCCGATAGAACTAATCGGAGTAGAAGTTCGATTCAACATTCAAAGTCCAATACTCACTTTAAGAATGGTTCCAAGTCTAATTGATTTTAAATCAAAAGGGCTAGTTCTGTTTGATTTTAAATCCAAGAAGAAGGAATATCAGAAATTCCTCAAAATCAAATAATAAACAAGCTATCAAAAGGAATATTAAATGAGCACAAAGTAGCTTAAAAATAAACACGAACTTATCTCAGAGTATAGCCTAAAGATTACTTGAATTGAGTTGAATTGAATTGAAAAATTCTGAAGTTCGTGCTCTATTTATAGCCTAAAAAATTTCATCTACGACTGGTCTTAGGATCCTAGGACTGGTCGTAGCTTCAAAGATTTTTAAAGATTTCTACGGGATAAGGATTAGCTATTCCACGACTGGTCCTGGGTAGCCTACGACCGGTCGTGGGCCACCTACGACTAGTCGTGGGTCACCTACGACTGGTCGTAGGACCCCCAGATTAGTTGTTGGAATTTAAGTCACAGGGCTAAGACTGGTCGAAGGACAAGTCGTACAGCTCACAGGACTGGTCGAAGGATGTTCAGGACTGGTCGTAGGACAACCAGAAAAATCTAAAAATCTTTAAGAAAAACTTAAGACTGGTCATAGCAGAGATAGGACTGCTCTTAAAGTCCCTAGGACTGGTCTTAGAACAGCCCAAACAAGCATATTAAAATATACGAATTATGTATCTAGAATGACCTATAATAAAGCCCATCCTAAGGTCAATCTAAGGTCAAACAAACCTTAAAAGTGAGATGGACATTGATAGTCTGTACACTCAGATGACCCTTAAGAGAAGCTTGAGAATTTACGAATCTTGTTGTAGGCCTTCTCGAGCTTGATCCTTTCTTGACTTGACAAAGTCTTCTTCTATACTTGTACTTGTTTGAATCTTGAACATGCATACTTGGAGACTTCTATTCTTGAATTCTTCATCCATGACTTGAAACTTTCTTCATTTAAGTTCTTATCTTGAAATACGATATCTTGAAGCAATGAATAGTCTCAAACATGAAACACAAGATATACAAGACATAGATATAGGTTTTGGCACTACAAAATTTGACAACCAAAGGGATATGAAATTATAACACTTACAATCTCCTCCTTTGTCAAATTTGTGACAAAACACATATCATACAGATAAGTGCAACATCATACAAATTACTCTACTCCCCCTGAGAGATACGAGTACTGCTCATGTAAACAATAAATACGAGTACTGCTCATGTAAACAATAAACAACATGTAAACATTAAGACTCTATATTCTCAATCCACATATCCTTCTCAATCAATCAATCTAAATAAATTACTCCCCCTTTCCATACTACTCCCCTTTACCATACTACTCCCCCTTTTTGTCACAAAATGACAAGGGGAAGGCACAATAGGAAAGTCACAATAACATAGAGAATAATAAAAAGCAGATAATGAGAAAGAAATATGGAAGGACTTACCATATTTTAAAATATAAACCAGAATCATCAAGCCATAACCAAGTTAATACAATATACAAAATAAAAGATAAGATAATGTTATACAATCCAAAAGATAATTCGCCTAATCAGATCTAGAGGAGGGAGCAGGGATAGTAGGATCAATCTGATGTAAGCCCCTATTAATGCGACGAAGATATTTTCACATATATTTAAACTACATATCGTGGGCGACACTCATGTTATCAACCTTCTCCTCCAATGTACGAAGGCGTGCATCATAATTAGATGGATCGAAATCAGGATCATTTGGCGAATCAGTTTCTATCTCATCAAATAACTCATCCATATTAACATCTTGTTGAGGAAGATCGCCAGCTTCCCCTTCATTTTCGGCTTCACCACCATCACCACCAACACCACCTTCATCAACTTGACCAGGAAGCAAATCCAACTTCATCTTATTAAGATTGAAATTGTTAAAAATAAGATGATGAATGGGTGCCTCATTAATAGGTGTATCGACAAGCATATGAGTGGCTAACACAGTCATAAGATAACCAAACGGAATATCACTATGACCCGGATGGAGACGAAACTGTATGATAAAATGACAGATCAATAAAGGGAGGAAAACCTTGGTACCAGAAGCAATATAATGCAACACACGAACCATGAAAGAAGTCAACTCGATTTTATTACTGGACCGAGGATACAAATTTGAAATGAAAAAATGATGTAACACTCCGTATCTAGGTAATAGATGCTTTGAAGGGAGCACATTCCCTTTGTGTGTCCATTGCGCATTAATTTTGCATAAGTCTCTTGTTAACATGAATTTTTCTGATTTAGATAGTTTGACGTATAGAGTATGAATCGGAATACCTTCATCATTAACGGGTATATCCATAATACCCGATATTAAATGACAGTCTACTTCAAATTTCCCTTCTCTAGTATCAATTGAAAAAGTTAAGTTGTCAAAGAAGAATTCTGAGATACATGCAACCATTGATTGTACAATAGACTGGTATGTAGGCCCACCCCAAAGCAAAATGTTAGCCCAATCAACAGATTCAAGGAGAGAGACAATACCATATGGAGCAATGTGATTGAGATCAGCGGTATGCTCAACGATAACATTACGGACACGCAAATCCCGTACATCTTGAGGATCATCTTTGGGTGACCAAAGGTGCCATTTTGTTATCGGTGTAGATCTAGATGAGGATGGACCACGGGATGTTTTCTTCTTCCCTCTAGCATCCATCTTCAACAAGATATACTAAGAGCAAGAGAAATGCATAAAAAGAAGGATGAATTTTCTCTAGATCAGCAA
The DNA here is from genome assembly GCA_037074715.1 of Magnolia kwangsiensis. NCBI lineage: Eukaryota > Viridiplantae > Streptophyta > Magnoliopsida > Magnoliales > Magnoliaceae > Magnolia > Magnolia kwangsiensis. The sequence goes on along the minus strand of CM073577.1, from coordinate 100,554,547 downwards.
TTTGAGAAGAAACCCTTGAAAAACTCAATAAAAAGATGAAACCAAGCAACACAATGATCAAATCAAAGCATAGAGAACATCAAACTTCAAGAAAAATGAAGAAATAAGACTAACCTTGAAGAAATACAAGAAATCCTATGACTGGTCGAGCTATGACTCGTTGTAGGTCGGAGTGGAAATGAAGAAGAAGGAGATTTTCCCCAAATTATATCATGTTCATGAGCTCCACGACCGGTCGAGCACGGTGCATGACCGGTCGTACCACGACTGGTCATGTACAACTACGACCGGTCGAGTATCGACCAAAAATACATTTTTAATGTAAAAAATTAAAATTTCAACACATATAATACTAAATATAATCACTATGATACATGCAAGCAAGAATACTCAATGTAAAATGTACATACCAAGATCAAATTTTAATTTATTAAACCTTCTTTTGTCGAGCGGTTTAGTAAATATATCAGCAAGTTGAGTCTCGGTTGGTATATATTCCAAGAAAATAACTTTTTCTTCAATCAACTCATGAACGTAATGATACCTAATGTCAATGTGCTTAGTACGTGAATGCTGGATTGGATTTTTAGAAATATTTATAGCACTGGAATTATCATAATGTAAGATCATTACATTTTGATTAATTCCATAATTGCTTAGCATGTGTTTCATCCAAACTAGTTAAGTACATGCATATCCAGCTGTAATATACTCAGCCTCAGCAGTGGAGAGCGATATTGAGCTTTTCTTCTTACTGAACCAAGAAACTAAGTAATTTTCAATGTAAAAACAACCACCACTGGTTGATTTTCTATCATCGATATTACTGGCCCAATCAGCATCTGAGTACTCGACTAATTGAACACTAGTATCAAAAGGATACCAAAGACCCAGATGTATAGTACTTGCGACATATCTAATAATCTGTTTAACAGCATCAAGATGTAATTCCTTAGGATTAGACTGATATCTTGCACAAATACCAGCACTTAACGCGATATCAGGTCTACTAGCAGTTAGATACAACAAACTACCAATCATACTATGATATAGTTTAGGATTTATATCTTTTCCTGTGGAGTCTTTTGAGAGTCTTAACGTTGTACTCAAGGAGTATCAAAGTTCTTACCATTCTCAAATCCAAACCTTTTAACCAATTTTGAAGCATATTTGTTCTGGGAAATGAAAATTTCATCAGGTTGTTGTTTTACTTACAACCCTAGGAAATAGTTTAGTTGTCCAACCATGCTCATTTCAAACCTTGATTTCATTAACTCTGCAAACTCAATAGACATGTTAGAGTAAGTTGATCCATAAATAATATCATCAACATAAATTTGAATCATCAAAATATCATTGTTATGTTTCTTAACAAAGAGCGTCTTATCAACACTTCCTACTTGAAAGCTATGACTAAGTAAGAATTTAGTCAATTTCTCATATCATGCCCTGGGCACTTGTTTTAGACCATAGAGAGATTTTTTGAGATGAAATATATGGTTAGATAACTTGGGATCTTCAAACCCTGAAGGTTGTTCAACATACACCTCTTCATGTAAATCGCCATTCAAGAAGGCACTCTTTAGATCCATCTGATAAATCTTAAATTTTTTAAAGCATACGATGGAAATAAAAAGTCTGATTGATTCAAGGCGAACGACTGGAGCAAAAGTTTCATCGTAATCGATGCCTTCAATCTGCATGTACCCTTGTACAACCAGTCTAGCCTTGTTTCGTATTATATTTCCAAGTTCATTAGACTTATTTTTAAAGATCCATTTTGTTCCAATAATGTATTTATCTTTAGGTCTAGGAACAAGATACCAAACATCATTACGAACAAATTAATTAAGTTTATCCTGCATAGCAATTATCCAGTTTTCGTCAGAAAGTGCTTCTTTCACATTGACCGGTTCTATTTGGGATGTAAAATAAACATAATTACATATGTTCTCAAGTTGTTTGCGAGTACGAACTCCAGTGAGAGGGTTTTTAAGAATTCGATTGGTTGGATGATCTTTGACAATCCTTGGTTCAGACTCTTTTTGACTTGATGAGGTATCTTGATTGTCAATAATAAGAGCATCATCATCTGAACTCGGAACTGGTGTATTCAAATGATCATCAATGACCACATTGATGGACTCTTGAATCATACCAATTCTCTTATTTAGAATCCTATAAGCTCGACTGTTCAAAGAATAACCAAGAAAAATACCTTCATCACTCTTCGTATCAAGCTTTCTCAAATTTTCACGATCACGTAAAATATAACACTTGCTGCCAAAAACCCAAAAGTATTTGACAGTAGGTTTCTTTTCAAACCAAAATTCATAAGCAGTCTTATTATCAGATTTACTGGTATAAACCCGATTAGTAATATAACATGCGACATTAACTTCTTCAGCCTAAAGATTTCTAGAGAGCTTCATGCTATTGAACATAACATTAGCTATATCATGAAGCACTCAGTTTTTTCTTTCAACTATACCATTTTGTTACGGTGTTTTGGGCGCAGAGAATTCATGCGATATCCCCTGATTGCTACAGAATTTCTCAAAACTATTATTTTCGAATTCGGATCCATGATCACTACGGATCTTACTAACATGAGAACCTTTCTCATTTTGGATTCGTTTAATGAACTTTTTCACTTCATCCAGGGTTTCAGTTTTGTCTTTTAAGAAAGATACCCAAGTGAATCTGGTATAGTCATCTACGATAACCAAGATGTATTTTTTGCCTCCTCGACTCTCCGATCTGGTTGGTCCAATAAGATCCATGTGGAGAAGCTCGAGTGGTCTAGATGTGGTATTGGAGTTCACTTTCTTGTGAGAGCTCCTAGTCTGTTTGCCCAACTGGCATTCACCACATATTTTGTCTACTCTTTACAATTTGGGTAAACGTCTAATTAGATCTCTTTTGCTCAATCTAAATAAGTTCCGATAGTGTACATGTCCAAGGTGTTTATGCCATAATTCAGTCTCATCGGTATGGACCATGTAACATGATTGAGTAGATGAGCTTGCATCACTAACGATGTAGCAGTTTTCAGAAGTTTTGCGACCAGTTAATATAACAGAACCCTTTTTATTAAGTATCTCACAACCTTGATTAGAAAACTTCACACTATGGTTGTTATCGCATATCTAAGAAATGCTTAATAGGTTGTGTTTCAAGCCCTCAACATATAAAACATTCTTAAATAAGGGAAGGTTATAAAGCTGAACTGTACCTTGGCCAATAATCTTGCAATTGCTTCCATCACCAAATGTGATTGACCCGTCAGTCATATCTTTTAGATCGGTGAATAAAGGCTTGTCGCCTGTCATATGCCTGGAGCAACCACTATCTAGGTACCACTTTGAATAGCTTGTAGCTTTGAAAGCAGTGTGGGCAACCAAGAAGGCAACTTTAGGAACCCATTTCAGAACTGTTTTGGGTTTAGGAGTATAGATGGTCTTTTTCTATCTGTTATTATAGGAGAGACTTATAGAGTTAGACTTTAATAGCTCCTTGAGTAGATCAATTATTTTTTTAGCCAATGAATTTCGATTTTAAAAATCAAAGTTGACATGGCTACCTTTAGGTTTTTGAAAAGTCCTTGAATTTTTATAAAAACCTTGATAAGTATTCTTTTCTTTTGAGATTGAAGACTCTCCTTTTACAAATTTAGGAGCAATGTTCTTTTGTTTAGGAGATGTATTCTTATCATAGCCCAACCCGAATCGATCGCCACCTTTTCTTGATCCGGACAATAATTTTTCTAATTTAGGATCACCTTGGGCATATCTCCATGTGTCTTTCAAAATCAAAAGAGAAGCTACCTCATTTTTGAGTTTCTCATTTTCAGATCTCAAATCTTCAATTTTGGTGGTTTTAAAATCTAAATCACATTTGGTCTTTTCAAAAGAATCGAAAATATGAGACTTTTCTAAAACGAGAGACTCATAATCTTCTTTAAGCTTTAAAATTTTTTCTTTTTGTAATTTAAGCTTGACGACAATTTTACAACTCTCCTTATAAAGGGCATTATAAGCATCCTGAAGATCATCTTCATTATCGCAATCACTATTCAGATTTTCTTCACTAAATATATCATCATTATCTGAAAAAGTGATCTTGGCTAGAGTCATAAGGGCTTTAACATCATCGCCCGACTCGATTTCAGAATCTTCTGATTTAGAAGAGGATTCAGAATTAGACGATTCATCCCAAGTAGCCATCATGCTTTTCCTTTTTAATTTGTCCTTTTTAGGACATTTGTTAGCTAAGTGCCCATACTCTTGACAGTTGTAACATTGACTATCTTTCATAGATATTTGAGCTCTAGGTTTAGATCGTCTCTTATCATTTGACTTTTAAAAATTAACTTTTTTCTTGCTTGTGAAAATTTTGTAAAATTTTTTTGCTAAAAGCGCCATATCATCTTCAGAATTTTCTAAGTCCGAAGTGCTTTCTTGTGAAACATTTGATGATTTGAGAGCAATTGATTTTCCTTTAAGAGCTTTAAAGGACAACTCGTAGGTTTTTAGTGAACCAACTAGTTCCTCAACCCTCATGGTATCCATATCACGAAGTTCCTGAATCGCAGTCACTTTAGAATTGAACCGTTCGGGAAGTGAGCGTAGTATCTTTGCGCACACTTTACTTTCTGGGATTCTATCACCAAGACCCCACATAGCGTTCACAATGTCATTCAATCTAGTGTAGAAGTCATAAACATCTCATTCTCCTCCATATGAATTTCTTCAAATTTAGTTATGAGGAGTTGGACTTTAGATTTCTTGACTGATATACCCTCGTGTGTCATTTCTAATACATTCCATGCTTATTTTGCATTTTCGCAAGAGATGATTCTTTTGAATTCATCTGGTGATAATGCACAAGTAATTGCATTTAGTGCTTTTACATTGGCACTACTCTCACTTTTCTGAAGTATGGTCCAAAGAGAATAAGCTGTTACTTTCATTGATTTTGAACCATCGTCATTAGTTACTTCAGTGATAGGAGGGTTCCATTCATTCACTGTGGCCAGCCACACACTTTCATCCAAGGATTTGAGGAAGAACCTCATCCTGACTTTCCAATAGGCATAGTTTGTGCCATTAAAGGGTGGTGGCCTAGTGACTGATAGGCTATCAAAATTTGACATCTTAATATAGCTTAGATCGTTAGCTCAGGAAATAAAGCCAATAAATAAATAACAAGCACAAGCTATTAGGCTTTGATACCACTTGAAAGGGCCTAGCTATATGCCCTAGAGGGGGGGTGAATAGGGTAATGCCAAATAAAACTTAAAACAACGGAATAATAAAAGAAATAAAGCACAATGTTGAATTAAAAGTAATCTCGATAACCTAGAATTAAGAGAATGATACTATATCAGTTCTAAGGACAACCCTACACCAAAAACCAAAGGTTTAAGGTAGGACAACCTTATTTCTAGAACGTCCTTTGTATCACAAACCAATGATAAATAAAAAGTAAGGAAACCAAAATAACTTGCAGAAATAAATCCTAAGTTATTACAACATTCCCACACTTTCTTGAAATAAAATGATTACAACATTCATTCACAAATACAATCCGCAAAACTGAATGAATAAAGGAATGAAAGAATAAAGCACATCCACAACATAACGATATATAGTGGTTCGCCTGTGTGTACACCAACTATTATCCAACAGCCACACAGAATGCTACTCCACTCCTAATATCCTCACACAGGGGATATTAGCATGCACTATCAAAATACGTTTCACAAGTTTACTTAAAACCTTCACAATTGTGTCTTTTTATCTCGGACTTACACAATCTAAAAACCCACACAATCTGAGTTTTCTGGCTCTCCTCAGATAACCAAAACAATGAGATTTTTCTGGCAAATCTTAAACAAAATCAAAGAATGTAAATTACACAAATGTAAAATACCTGAATCTCCTTTTGAAGTAGCCAGGTAGAACCAATCGGAGTAGAAGTTCGATTCAACGTTCAAAGTCCAATACTCACTTTAAGAATGGTTCTAAGTCTAATTGATTTTAAATCAAAAGGGCTAGTTCTATTTGATTTTGAATCCAAGAAGAAGGAATATTAGAAATTTCTCTTTTCAAATAAGATTGAAATGTAGATCAAAATCAAATAATAAATAAGCTAGCAAAAGGAATATTAAATGAGCACAAAGTAGCTTAAAAATAAACACGAACTTATCTCAAAGTATAACCTAAAGATTACTTGAATTGAGTTAAATTGAATTGAAAAACTTTGAAGTTCGTGGTCTATATATAGCCTGAAAAATCCCATCTACGACTAGTCTTAGGATCCTAGGACTGGTCGTAGCTTCAAAGATTTTCAAAGATTTTCGCGGGATAAGGATTAGCTGTTTCACGACTGGTCCTGGTTAGATACAACCGGTCGTGGGCCACCTATGACTGGTTGTGGGTCACTTACGACTGGTCGTAGGACCCCCAGATTAGTTGCTGGAGTTTGAGTCGTAGAGCTAAGACCGATCGAAGGACAAGTCGTACAGCTCACAGGACTAGTCAAATGATGTCCAGGACTGGTCGTAAGACAACCAGAAAAATTTAAAAATCTTCAACAAGCTAGGATTGGTCCTGAAAAACTTTAGACTGGTCGTAACAGAGCTAGGACTTCTCTTGAAGTCCCTAGGACTGGTCTTAGAACACCCCGAACAAGCATATTAAAATATACGAATTATGTATCCAGAATGACCTACAGTAAAGCCCATCCTAAGATCAATCTAAGGTCAAACAAACCTTTAAAGTGAGATGTACATTAATAGTCTATACACTCAGATGACCTTTAAGAGAAGCTTGAGAATTTACGAATCTTGTTGTATGCCTTCTCGAGCTTGATCCTTTCTTGACTTGAAAAAGTCTTCTTCTATACTTGTACTTGTTTGAATCTTGAACATGCATACTTGGAGACTTCTATTCTTGAATTCTTCATCCATGACTTGAAACTTTCTTCATTTAAGTTCTTGTCTTGAAATACGATGTCTTGAAGCAATGAATAGTCTCAAGCATGAAACACAAGATATAAAAGACATAGATATAGGTTTTGACACCATAAAATTTGACAACTAAAGGGATATGAAATCATAGCACTTACAACTGCATCAGATCATCTCTTGTAAGGTGTAAGACCCTACCTGTGTGCCTATGCATTTTGTTCCTCTAGATCTAATAGTCTTACAGGTCAAATTTCGATGACCCGCGACCTTCAGTTAATGTTTACGGTCATCCTCAAGTCCGATCACGTGGAACCGATCCTGATCGACCTGAATTTAGTGTCATAGCAACCGCATCGTCGACGCGGTTCCAACGTCACGTCTCGTGCAGCAATCCGAGTTATAAATCATTAGATGTGGGCTGTGCACATTCTAGGTCGTTGATCTTGATTATGGGGCCTACTTAAAATTTGGTGCAAGTCCCTACCCTAGGTTTCGTCTCCCTAGCCATCATAGGGTAGGTGGAGTAGACTAGGTTCCTAGCCCTACTTAGCTAGTAAGCAATCATGAGTTCTCTATCCTAGGGATCTCCTTTTTCACTCTCCCATGCAAAAGTAACTTTTCCCTCTTCCCTATATCTGAAATTTTCAGAATTTCGATTCTATAGGGAGAGAGGGAGCCCCTTTTCTAGAAAATCAATTATTACTTTGGCTAAAACCCTCCCTTGCTAGTCTTTTCAGTTCATTTCTCTCCTTTCTTCTCTTCTCCTGATCTCTCCTTCTCCTCTCTACCCTTGGTACGTCCCACCCTTCTCCCCATATCTAGCCCCTTACACCCTCTAAAACCCTCTCATCTAACCATCCATCTCCAATCTTATCCCTTGATCCTTGGAACTTGAAGCTTAGAGAGCCTATTGGAAGAAGTTTGGTGTAGAACTATTGAGGTGGGTGTTTTAGTTAAGATTTTTTTTTTCTACCTTCTTAGATCTTTCATTGCATGTTGAGTAGCTTGTGGGGCATATGAAATGATGTTGGAGGTTCCCAAGTGTCCATGGATGAGGCCTATGGCCAACCACTCTGCGTGCATTTTCTATTGATGGAGCCATTCTCCATGGACCCCATCATGGCCTTTTTTCCTTTGATCTATGATCTTGAGGGGTCATATAGACCCTAGACCTTAGTGGGTATGGCATCCCCACCTTAGATCTGAAATCTTATTACATGCATGGTTATAATGTAACTCGTACATGAACATAGTGAAAGGTGTAATGTTTGTGATGAAGGGAGGGCCTCAATGGTGGCGGAGACACTATCTTGTAGCCGGATCTTGCTTTATTTCCTCCTTTTCTTTATTTTTTGTTAACTCACTATCTGATGTCTGAGTGTGTTGCCCACTTAGAGGCCTTGCAATATCCAGCCCGTCGAAACATTGTGGACGCCCCTTGCTGTCCATACTTGGGATGTTGGTGCCCCATTTCCCCCATATGTGATGCATGCAATGTATTTCTGGGAGGGAATGTGGCCTGGATATTTGTGGGGCCCACTAAGGTGGACCATAGTACTAAGTTTGTAAGGTAATCTCCTTTTTACTCATATACTCAGATCATTTCATATATTTGTTGTTGTCTAGAAATTTTTGGACAATTTCTTGTTATTTTTTTACCAGATTTTGGGACTGATTAGGGACCTTTCTTACCCATCAAATATTCTTTTCTAAAAGGTGGGGATCCCACCTAGATGTCTTCTAAATTTCAGTTCCATCTGACCTTGATTGAGGTCCCAAAGGTGTGGCCTAAGTGGGGTGGAGAGTCTAGATTTTTTTAGATTGTCCATCAACATTATAGTCTGGAAAACTTAGCATATAAATTAGCTTTTGAATAGTTAGGTGACTTTGGTGGACCCTACCTTGTACTATACATATTTTGGGATGCTAAAATCAATTTTTCCTAATTTTTGGAGACCTTGGGCCCATCCCATTGGGTGTTCAAAACAGGGTCAGCCATAATTCTGCACTAACCAGATTTTTAGACAACCTATTTTCTTTTAATTCATAAAAATACTTTCCTACCTTAGAAAAATCTAAATTTTTTCCAGAAGGTGGCCCGCTATTTATGCGACCTACCTACAAATTTTTGGGCCCAACAAACCTCTGTGTGATTTATGACGAGGGCTGGACTGGCCCACCAGGCTGGACACCCAAGGCTAGGATGTCTTGCAGGGGCTGGCCGTCCACCCCATTTTGTGGTCCACCATGATGTGTGTTTTATCCCCTTGGCCTTCCTTTGTATTGGCCACTTAAGTATGGTTCATCCGACTGTGGATTACATAGGGTGGGGACCACCTTTTTGCTAGCACATGGACTGGGAGTCTAGCCCATCAAGACGCCCAGGCCCATGTGGGATGCCTCATGTGGACTACCTGCTGGACCTTAGTCCAGTAGTGTGGCCCACCTTTTTCCAAATTAATGTGATGTAATCCTATGTGGTGGGGCCCTCTGACTTGAGGCTAGACTACTTGGATTGATGTCCTAATCAAATGGATCATTTTCTGGGCTCCAACATACTCATAAACCTGCTGGGTTAAAAATCAAGCAATGTGTTATAATTATGCTTAGCTTTCAGGCTAAATTTTTAAGAAGTGGGGGCCCACAACATTATGAGTACTTAGAGGGAATAAAATCATGCTTAGAATACCCTAATTTTAGGCTTAATTAGTGCTTATTTTTCATGCCCACCGTAGTTGGATGTTAATAGGTCCATGTATGTATCAAATTGTTGGACTCTTTAGGCCCGTAAGGGCTGGAACTTTCTTAATAGGCCCATTAGACCTTTGGGCCATTTTTTGTTATTATTGTGTTGGGTTTATTGCTGGATAACATAAGTGGTCGGGCCCTTGGTTGCCCATCAACTATATACTTGGGCCGAGTTATAGGCCTAACTCACTTAGTCTAGACATGAAAATTGCCCATGGGGTTTGAGTGATGGGCTTCCCACTAGGCCCACCACAATATGTGGATTAATGACCCTTATGATTGGGCCAAAACCTTGCTTATGGGTCCAAGATATTGCACATGGGTTGGGCTATGTGTGTTGCCCACTAGGCTTATGTATTGGTATATGCCTTGGGCCTTGATCCGCTATTGATTAGAGATGGGTTACCTCTTGGGGACTAGTTGTGGTTAGATGTCCACATTGGTGGTCTTAAGGTAGGCCTATGGGTTTTCTATGGGTGGTTAAAGGCCCACCATAGACCCTTGCTAGGACCATTCATCGATTTAGGCCCATGTTATTGTTCTCCTTAGCCTTGCAGGCTACCCCATGTAAATGGGCCCCCACTGGAGGTTTTATTTCTTATGAAGGATTGGTTAAGTACCTAGATCCTGTTAGTTAGGTAGAGAGAACATCTTCTTATTCACCTCATTGGCACCCTTATTCATCTTCATGGTCCACACCCATACGCATCATATGAATGCTTGGTTGAGATATGATTGACCATGATTGTGCCATTGTGTAGAACATGTTGGTATCTCCTCGAGGGATAGAGTTTACACTCTTGAGCACGGTGGATGTTTGGGATTGATGCATGGTTGATTGTGTGACTCATGCATCTAGCATTGCATAACATATGGATATTCGCCCTTGCTTCATCAGAGACGTAGCCTCCACAGGTATATCGTGGATGGACGTATGTGGACATCGAAAATGTTACTTGAGTATTGAGGTGAATAGGATATCCCTGGGTGAAAGCCCCTAAACTTTCACGATATTGAAGGAACGCCCTAGTGCCAAGAATGAGTAAAAAACATGAGCGCACGAGGACCTTATACCATTATGCTGCGACTCCCACTATAACGTGGTTGGTTGGAATGGGGTGTGGCCTTGCACACCTAACAGAGGGGCAATAACTAGAATGAGTCTGATCGGCTCGTGAATGGGTCTGCTACCATCAAGCCTCACTAGTGATTGGTTGTCCACAGGTGGGTAGTGAGGTCTCCTACGCTCGTTTGACTATGTGGGTCTGTAAAGCGGCAGTCATCCTGCAGTGTACTTAACCCCGGTGGCTTCTTTAGGATGGAACTGTACTTGATATGTATATTAGATATGAGGACTGGTATTACTTCACATTGCATTTGTATCAACTATATAAGCCTTATATTACATTGCCTTGGTTGGGTACTCAGTATTCATATATTGCATTACTTAGCCTTGGTACGGCTTACTGCATTCATAGCTTAGCTTTGGTATGGCTAGTGACATTGGTATCATTCATGTTTCCTTCTACATTCTCCCTTATCTTCTTCTGAGCACCATTGTCATGCACCTTACATTACCCTATAAGCTTTGTATAAGCTAATGTATGATTGATGCGTACAAGAATCCTATGTCAACACAGTAACGAAGAAGCTGTGGATTTGGTTGGCGTGAGCTGAAGACCTGTTGCAGACCTTTCCTTCACTCTTTCTATATTATGTATTTCCTTTTGAGCCTTTTACTTGTAAAATTTAAATTCATAGTGGATTTTGCAGTGTGTTCCTTGGTTTATTTCTCGAATTTATTTGATATGATCTTGGGTATGCTTGATTTTGTTTGGAATTATGACATGGAAATCCTCCTTGTAGGATCCCAGGATCGAAACCTTTGATAGGAGCCGAGAATGGGGTGCTACAGAGGCTGTTGTGGTTGGAACCGGCTATCGGATTCCTTGTGAATCTAATCACCGAGTCTGGGGCACGACATAAGGTTTTTGATCTTAGAGCTAAAGCCTTGTCAAAGTATTGACATCATGATAGGGAGAGCAAAGGGGGACTGATTGAAGTACTGGAGAGCATCAATGAAGAAGACACTATAAAAGAGGGCTCAATCAAACAAGTTATCATGTGTAAGAGTCTGTATACACTCATTCCTTGTGTTCGATTGAGTGTAAGAGTTTGAATTGTGTAGGACTTGTTTATTTTGTAGGGCCTAAATCAAAGTCCTTATGTAAGCCATCTGATATAGGTGTGTACATGTTAGTCTTCGCGTGAGCCTCTAACAGAGTAAATGTAGGTCCTTAGATTAGTATTGAAATTGTTAGTTAACTTATAAAAAAACCCATCTAAAGTCTCTTGCAGGAGCCTCTAGTGGGAGTGTACGTCAGTAGCTTCTTGTGTAGGACCGAGGTTCGTGACGAGCCTATAGAAAAGCAAGTAAAGTCTCTTACATGAGTCGATCCTTGCATAAGATTGTAAAGATTAGAGGTGAACCTAATTTAAAACTTTTGATAGTCAAATTTGGTACACTTATGGGTTGAGTACGTCCGTTAGGAGTGAAGTAGGGAAACTGAACCAGTATTTATGCTTCTATTTGAATTTTTTATTTGAGCACTTATTTAATTATGCTTACGTGGTAAATGTTTAATTATATTCATGCATGATTAGATGAATGATAAGTGTAGATAGTTAACACATCCCACACATAGATGTACACCATCATGTTTATAGACTATTTTCTTAGTTGCCACATACTTTGTAGTCTATGTGATTGGACCCTCTAATGGCTTAGAAGCCTTAAAGTTAATCGACATGCATAGTTTAAATTAGATATTAGTTTAAGTAAATAATTGTGTTTAAGTAAATAATGATTCTGAACCCAACCATCATGATCCTAAGCCCTCTTTAGATTTTAGACACCTTTTGCACATAATCGTGGTATCCTATTCCACACAATTTCATAGTTCACAATTCACAATTCACATGTGACTCATAGTCTTTAAGGTCAAGTTGAGCCCATAGTACTTAGCTTGATTATTATTCAAAAGTGTTAGGAACTAAGCATGAATATCCTTGTCTGTCCTTATATAAAAGAGGATGAGTTAAAAAAGAATGTGGAATAAAAGGGGCTACTTATTGGATGTGCTTAAATAAAAAAAGAGAGAGAAAATAAAGAGGCGATAATGTAAAATTTGTCAATGAAATTTTGAGAGGTGGAGAAATAAGTGGAAAGGGAGTTGGGTTCAAAATCAATAATTTGTGTTGATATGAGCGATTTTGGGTAATTTCCATAGTTAACCCTATGGTGGGAAGACTGGCTCTTAATGATGATGAGTTGGAATTCACTAAACACACTAGGAATTGATGTTTGAATGCATTATATTAGTTGATTGATGGATGAGAACATGGAGTAATTATTTACTAGTGTACCATCCTGAATTTTCATGTCGATATTATACTCGTGCTCGAGAAAACCGGGTGTTAATAATGTATAAATTGAATGCTTTAAAAATTGTACCTCTTTTTTTTTTTTTCATTTAAATCACATCCAAATACATTCATGAAGGTAATATTCATGATAATAAAATTGACTGTGTTGATTATTTCATCAGAGGAAAAGAATTCAGTAAATAATCAAATGCCCACTCAATTGGAGCTTATTACATTTATCGAGTTTACAGCGGAAGTATAAAAATAAATCATAAAACTTTCTTATTCTTTCAGTAACATCTTCCATATGGAGATGGTCCTTTAGGTCTTCAATCTATACATCATCCTTTAAGATTAACAATAACTTAAGATATTCATAAGAGTAATGTAAGGGTTCTAATACGTCCCGTACTCCATAACTATGAGAGGTATCAATATGCGCAAGCAACTTACATGAAATGTATGCTTAGCAAAGAATATGCGGTTCATCACACTTAGTGATCGCCATAATGTGAAAAATAATTTAGAATTATCCAGCTCACCCCGCATCCCATTCTATAAAGATTCGTCGGCATGTCCCACGTTTAACATGGATTTAGGTGGTTATCCCAAGACAATGCAAAACATAACTGGATGAATTATGTGACACAATTTGTTTATGGAGCGACTATTTACAGCATCTAATCCTGGAGGTGACATATCATGTATTGTGAATTACTTACATCGACTTGTGTGCCACTACCCATGATACATTGAATTACGTGTCGCCCCATCGGCCGCTACCAAAATCGCATTACGTCTACGATATTTATTTGATCACTATAAGTGAGATTCCCACTTTGTACTTGCACACAGAGGGAAATCCATTGAATCATGGGAGTTTCAGACTATCAAGACACATGGCCCAGCCTTAAAAGTAAATTGCACAAGGCTAGTAATATAAGAAGGAGAGTAGCAATGGATAACTCAACAAAGAGGAGAGTGGTAATGGCCAACTCAATAATAAGGAGAGTAGCAATGGCTAACTCCACAAAGAGGAGAGTAGCAATGGCTAACTTAATAATAAGGAGAGTGGTAATGGCCAACTCAATAATAGGAAGAGTAGCAAGGGCTAACTCAAAAATTGGCAAGGGCAAGGGCAATGCTTGTATTCATCACCCCACATAAAAATAATGAAGATCACTCATAATTAATATTATATCATAATCTCAAAAGGTAAATAATTGTTGATGGTAAACTAAACAATTGCAAAGAGAGAATCATAGTAACGTGAGAACAGGTAAAAGGTAAAATAATTCATATCAACTTAAATTAAGGTAAACTTAAAGGAAAAAAAACCCTCACCTTGGGTGGTGGTGTATTCTCTTACTAAATTAAATGATTCGAACCATACGATCAGGTTCTAATATAATCCGCCTAGTTTGAATTAATTTAGTTGTCATATTTAGAGTTAAGGAAAAATCGACCTAAACCATTCCTAAGCTAATAAGTTTTCAACTTATCGTGTTGACCTTCTTATCATTGACTTGATTTAGTTTTAATGTAAATGGAATTGCATTGTTGACGGATAGATTAAATTTGGAAAGGGAAGAGGAGGATAGAAAGAAAAGAAAGTTAGAAGTCGAACCTTGTCTCGGTGATAGTTCAGCATGCAACTATCCTGGCCTTCACAATTTCTTCTTCTCTTTCTCTCTCTCTTCATCTCTCTCTTCTTTTCTTTTCTTTTCTTTCTCTTTTCTTTTCTTTTCTTTTCTTTTCTCTCTTTCTTTCTCTTCTCTCTCTCTCTCTCTCTCTCTCTCTCTCTCTCTCTCTCTCTCTCTCTCTCTCTCTCTCTCTTTCTTTCTTTCTTTCTTTTTTTTTTCTTTCTTTTTTTTCCCTCTTTCTCCTCTATTTTCTTTCTTCTTCTCTCTTTCTTTCTCTTTCTCTCTTTCTCTTTCTTCCTTAGAAGTGTGAGTAGAGAGGGAAACACACGCCCCCTTTTTAAAAGCGAGTGGGCCTGTGAAAAAGGCGTATTTCACATCTCCCTTGGATTAAGTTTATCCAATTTTTCCATTTTTGACGTTCATTCTTTAAATATAATTTTTCCATTGTGTTAGAGTCGTTGAATAGGGACAGAGTATATGATTTTCTTGGTGATCCACAATTTAGATTGACCTATCTGGAAAATTCTTCTAACGGGTGCCAAAATGAACTTGATCTTAATTAACAGTCCACACTTAATGACTAGGGCCTAATTTTAGGAGAAACGTGTAGTTAGAATAGGCAAACAATTGAACAAAATTTGATGTTTGATCGAGGGTGGTAAAAGCCTAAATATAAAAAATCACCTTTTGTACTAAAAGGAAGGAACTGACTTCTGCGTTCAACAGTGTAGGATCATAAATCGGGGTCTAAATTTTGTATGATATCCTAGTCATGTGAGGCCAAGGAGTAGTCCAAATTTGAGTTATGATGGATGGA
Organism: Magnolia kwangsiensis; assembly: GCA_037074715.1. NCBI lineage: Eukaryota > Viridiplantae > Streptophyta > Magnoliopsida > Magnoliales > Magnoliaceae > Magnolia > Magnolia kwangsiensis. Next base: position 100,538,940 of record CM073577.1, on the reverse strand, counting down.
AGGAAGTGGCTAAATTGAAAGATCCAAATTTATAAGGAGTTGATAGGCTTTAATAGGATAACTTCGCGCATAAAGAAAAACTTACCAAAGTGGGGTCGTCATTTTTCACACTCGATCCATATTATCGGCAATATAAGTCATTCACATGAAGGGAGATATCCTACTATGACTACCCATGATCTTTCTTCACTTAATGGACACCAAAATCAACGGTTAAGGGGCTGATTTGTCAATTGGGCCACTATTATAATGATCTAATGGGTGAAATTTGAAGTGTATAGTTAATTTATAATGTATATACATGGTATAAAATTTCATATGAAAAAGATCATGAGTACCATGTGATATAGAATTTAGGGTATATGTTAATGGCATTTTTATAATTATTGTTGATATGAGAGTTTTAGAAAATCTAATGGTTCTATATGGTTATAGGCATGTTTCTAAGTAATTCTTACAAAAGAACTTATATCTTAATCATTATGAATAAATAAATATTCACCAAATTAACTCAGGGAATGTACATATATCAACCAATATAATGGATGGTTAGATGTCGTGTTAAAATATGAAGACTTGATGGTTGGTACTCTAACAGTATATATAGGTATATGTACGCCCAGCTTTATAAATGGAAGAACACAAAGTGGGTTTCTTGAGTGATTAGAGGGTAGAATATGTGTATCGTTATATTCAAGTGTCTTGTTCACATGGGTTTCTTATATTGTAGTTCTAATGATGGGTTAAGTATATTCATAGGTGGTGAACAAGATGAACAAATTAGAATCCCAACTTGATGTGTGTACGAGCGGATGTAGAGATCAAGTAACTAGTTTACTATGATTGGGTGGTCCAAAATCAAAGCGGACAGCTGGATGTCTCTATTTAGCAGTGTATATTTAACTGAGTGGTTGGTTATGGTGGACAAGTGAGAATATTTAGGTATATGATGATTCTATCTTAAAATCAATGGTAAGAAAGCTTGATCTCTGAATGAATATTTTTCCCAACGGTTAGATTTATGTTGGAGAATAGATGTAAGGTTAGGATATGTATATTGGTATCATACATATATACATAATAAGTAAAATTTCATGGTAACACTTGAGAACTTTCAATACTTGGGTATTGAAAAGTTCAGGGTGTTACAACTAGTCTTACATCTATTCTCCAACATGAATCTTAAGTTCTGAAGTGTTACTATAAAATTTAACTTGTTATGTACATGTGTATGATAGTATCTCTGAATTCTACAATACGTAGCTTTTAATTACACAAAACATTATCCTTTTGAAATATGTTTGAAGTTTGGTATATGGATTTAGTATTCACGTGTTTTGCTCGAGACTAGTAAAATGTTGGTTAAGGGAAGTGTTGAGGGTGAAATATTATATATCTACCCTCAATTGTTCATTGATTTTATACCCATAGATGTGTTAAGTTGATCCAATTACTCGTATTTATTTAAGCGAGGTGATTTGGCAATTAACGATGAGAAGAATGATTAAATTAATAATTCAAAGCTTAAAGAATGATCAAGTGGAGAATTGGATATTTAAAAGAAAGTATTGGAGAATTCAACAGCCAAAGATCCAAGAAAACCAAAGACCAAAGATCCAAGAAAGTCTGAAAAATCACAGAGTCAAGTAACAAAAATAAAAAACTATTCAGTTCCATCAAAAGTAGGTTCAATCTGACTGAAAAAGCCAAAGACATCCCTTCAACAAACATTAATTTTCATGGATAATTCAGTTTAGCTATTAGGTTTGACCGAAGTGATGTTTGGTACCACTAAAGATAGGTTTGGTGTGATTAAAAGGAGACAGAGAGTGTAGACATGTTTTAAACAAATTCAGCTGTAACTGAAAGTTAATTTGGCTCAACTTCGATGTGACAGAAGGTGTTGATCAATGCGACCAAAGCATAATAAAAGTGCAGATAATTGAAGTCAGCTCAAAGTTTGTGCATAATTTACCTATATTAAAGGGGTGATCTAGGCTATTCTAAAAGAGAGGGAGAGAGAGAGAGAGAGAGAGAGAGAGAGGTTACAAAGCTTTTATGGAGTTGATTTTCTTCTTCTATGTTTCGGTTCTAAGTTATATATATATATATATATATATATATATATATATATATATATATATATATATTAAGTTTAGTTTAACTATGATAACGGTTGGCTAAATCTCTTCCCTAAGGTTAAGAGGTGAAGCCTGTAGTTGTTTTCAATATTTAAGTTTACTTTGATTCAAGTTTAATGGTTTGAATGATGAAGAATTCTTTAATTTTAGTTTGAATAAAGCTTTAATTTTATTTTACTTTCATTCATTGTCGACTCTGAGCACTTTGGATGCTTAGGAAGGCTAAGATTGATTGGTTATTTTTTTTTGTAAGGGGTTGATCTTTAAAATTCATGAATTTATCATTTACTACAGGCATGATAGATACATCGGATTCCCTATGATTAATAACTTAGTGTTTTATGTGGGAACTGAATCAGTTGAAGTTCAAATTTATATTAGTTTGTGAATATTAAATTAAGCACTTTATTATCTAGCTAGATAGGATAGGACTTTGATTCTAATTGAATAAAATGAATTAGGCATTGAGAATGGTTAGAAATGAATATTTGATGCTCTAGTGTTTTATTTTATTAATTTTCTCTTTACAATACTTAGATTTCAATTATTGCTTCTTCTAATTCAAATTTTATAGTTAGTCATAGTTTTAATTTTAGTTATATAGTTTTTTGAGAATGTATTAACATAAGTCCTTGATGATTAGATCTTGGTCTCACCGAGTAAAAACAGCATCACAGCCTTGCACTTGGGGTTGTAAACCCTTTGGTTTGATCAAAATATCATTCAATTGACCATAAAACTAAATTAAAGTTCCTGACTCTTCCATCTTACTATTCTCAAATTATGTGATTAAGAGCTGAAGGTTGGGGCGCTTTACTATGGTAGTTCCCTCATGTGTAGTTTATAAGATGTCATATGCTTCCATTCTCATTGCACATGTATGAATGTATTTAAATTAATTGGGAAAAATCACATAGTAAATTGCAATAAGGGCTTTGACATCAAAGGCATACCAAGATCTCTCATCAAACTTCATTTGGATTTATATTTATTAGTGCTAATGTATCTTCTGTTAACCATGACTTGTTCAACGGGCATAATCCATCCTTGTTTGACAATAGCCAAACCATAGGGTCAAGGGATCTTAAGAACATCCTCATCCTAGCTATTCACAACTCCAAGTGTAGGGTCGCGATGCAGTAATAATCTCGGTGAGACTGAGGTTGTATCCAAAGGAACTAATCTCATGTGTATTCTGAGAGCAACTAGAAGTAGAGCTACAAGAAGATGTGAATCGAAATTGAAAGTAATTGTGAGGGATTTAATTAGAAACTTAAGAATTCAAAGGTAGGAACTAGGGTTTTCAAGGATCCATTTATAGCAATCAGGGAGATCTATTACTTGATTCAAGGACACAACTGGAATCGAAGTCCTATCATATCCAGTTAGAAGATATAACAATTAAGATTAAATCTAAACTTCCATTGATCTAATTCTCAATGGATGAGAGTTGTGTGAATTATAAGTGATTCCATCACCTAACCATGCCTTAGAGACAATGGCAAACAACAAGATATACCAATTCAACAATCTCAAAGAATGAAAAGAAAATATTCAAAGCTATTGCGGATTTATTATAATTTGAGTCATAACAAACCATTAAAAACTAAAAGTATTCCTTAAATATCAAATTGGAATTAAAGAGAATTCAACAAAAACATGAATCAAAGCAAAAGAAACATCCCATCATGCTACAAGCTTCACCTCTTAACCCTAGCTAAGAGGTTTAGCCAATCATAGACATGATTGGATCCAAAACCCTAGAAGAAAACATGAAAAATTAAGGAAGAAAGAAAAAAAATGCTTGACAACGGCTCTCAACCCTTGCGCTTTGCTCCTCTAAACCCTTGATTCCTCTTAGGGATGCCCTGGGGACTCCTATTTATAGTTTTGCAACACCTCCTTTTCTACCTTGGAAAAATCTTAAAACTGCCACAAATTTATGCACTCTACGTAATTCTTCACAGCTCCGCTAAGTGGTTCGAAGACATCGAACTGCCTTTGATGTCATCGATGGTCACTTTTATACATGCTTTTTCCATGCTGCATAACTTCGTCCAAACTACGTAATCTTCTATTTCATCGAACCTACCTTCGATGTCATTAAGCATTGTTTCAGGAATTGATAATGCATCCAAAACAATCCAAGAGTTTTGTCTAAAATCCATAAAAAATTTGATGTGATTGAACTGGCTTCGATCTCATCAAGCGAGTCTTCGAGTCATCGAACGAGTTCTCGAGTCATCAAAAAATGTCTTTAATTTATCCAGCAACCAACTCAATTTTTGTCATCCCCCAAACTCGATAACCGGACTCACAAGGAACCAAATAGCCGGTTCTGGCAGCAACAGCTTCCGTAGTACCCAATTCTCGGCTTCGAAGTTAGGTTCTGATCCTGGGATCCTACAAGGAGGATTCTCATAACAATATAACCATTTCTAATATGAACATACCTAAGATCACAGCAAGTAACCATCGAAAATAACAAAGGGGCACATCATAAAATCCACTATAAATTTGAACTTTTATAAGTACATAACAGAATGGAAATACATCTAATAGTAAAAGAAAGAGGAAGAAGATTTGTAACACTGGGGGTCCTCAGCTTAACTCTAGTCCAAGCTCTGCCACTACGATGCTGACCTAGAATCTCTTTTAAGCATCAATCGTGCATAAGCTTATAGAAGCTTAGAGGGTGGTGTAGGTGTGTGATAATGGTGCGCAGAAGAATAATAGGAGATATAGGAAGGGAAACATGATTAATGATAATATAGCTAGCCTTACCAAGGCTTATCATTAATACAATGGAATGAGTACTAGGTTCCATACCAAGGCGATACATAAAGGTGCTTATGTAGCCGATGCGAATGCAATGCGAAGTTATGGAAGTGCTCATATCCAAATCCACATATCAAGTACATTTTCAATCATAATGAAATCACCGAGGTCCAGTACACTATTAGATGACTGCTAATCTCTAGACCGCACAGTCAAACGAGCGTAAGAGACCTCACTACCCGCCTATGAAAAACCAATCACCAACAAGGCTCAACGACAATGGATGTAAGGCCTGTATCCTAGACCATACCATTCCATAGGCTTCTGCGGTCCTCCCGGTCAAATTTTGGTGACCCGCGATGCGTATATAGCAGTTGTACATGACCTTGAGTTACAACATGTCAATCTGAGTCGGCTCAGCCTGAGACTTATATCATTGTGACAGTGCTGCGGTTCTGACACCGCATCTCGCATGTTGAGGCGATACCTATGCCAGGAGATGTAGGCCCGCATTTAGTTCAAGAAAACGCCGTCTATTTACAAATCCAAGTGAATCACATCACATCAAGTCAAGTACATATCCCATTAATCACCTCGAGCAAGTACAACCACCCCTCCCCTAAAGTCAACTCTCTCTCTTACAATCCATACATGTCAAGTAGACCCATCACTCACTCACCCATCCCTCTCTCTCTCTCTCTCTCTCATTTCTTCATTTTCAAGCAAACCCTATAGGAACCCAATGTCTAAGCCTCCATGCGAGAAGCCATGTGTGGCCCACCTTCCTACTTCCCATCTCCACCATCCAAAGTCCATCTTAACTGTTGGAATCGTTTCCTTAGAGCGCTTAAGGCTATAGGCAGAAGAAGGAGGAGGAGATCGATGGTGGGTGAATTTCGTTTGGATTTAATGATTTGAGGGCCCACATATGGTGGGACCCACTTGATGTACGCATTGAAAAAAGGAGGGCTCATTAGGGGCGGGGTCCCTCCCCTTCTCGTCTCTCTCTCTCTTATTGCGTGGCCCACCCGAGGATGGATGTATTTTATCCATGTCATCCACCTTTATGGACCCACCTGATGGATGTGCCGGATCTGCACCGTCCAGCCTGTTACCAACTCTAGACGAGAGGGAAAACACAAATATCAGCTAGATCTAAAGCTGGTGGGCCACGCGTGTGGACTCACCATGATGTTGTGCTGGATCCACACCTTTCAGCCCATGGACGGTGGGTCCCAGTAACCTATGGTCGCCAGCAGGTTCTGGAGCTCCACCGTGATGTATTTAATAATTCAAGCTATTCATGGGTCCCATGTGGGAGCAACCCTGATGTATGTGTTTTCCATACCATATAGACTCTAGACGATGGAGCCTATCTTGATGTATGTATTCGCATCCAGGCCGTCTAAGGCCTAGACGTTGGACTAAAATAATATATATATACACACACACTATATTCATATATATAAAGATATACATATCTGGTGGGCCCCACATGGGACCTACCTGATGGAAGTTGATTGGTTGGTGTATGCTAACACCCAACCATATAGCTGCTGTAAGATATTAGTGAGTTCTGGGGTCCGTACAGTGTATGTGTTTCATTCACACCATCCATTGTCAAGACGGTGGGACCACCTGATGTGTGAATTTCATCTACACTGTCCGTCCATCGATCTGGACCATAGACCACACCATGATACATGTGCTTCTGAATGGTGGGCTACACGGTGATACAAGTGTTTCATCAACATCGTCCATTTGAGGTTGGACCCCGCCATAATGTATTTATTTTATATATGCCATCCATCTATTTCTATAAGGACAATGGGTCCCACTACTGCTGATGTCAGTGAGATCTATGAGTCCCACGCATGATGTATGTATATCCATGTCGTCAGTTCATCTAGTGGGACCCACCTCTGGTGTAATTGACGTCTATAAATTCTATGGGACTAATCGTCAGGCAATAATATATTTAAATCGCCCATTTGAATGGTGAGCTCGTCTCAAGGCCTGAGACTAAAAATGAGGCAGATCTATCTGGTGGACCACACTACAGAAAATAGTGGAGAGTTGAGCGCCTACCATTAAGATACTTTAGGGATCATAGAAGTTTCGGATCAATATGAAACTCGTTCTTCCTTTTAATCTATGTCTTCGCGTCTGTATGAACAGATTGGATGGAAAATAAGCGTTATGGTGGGGTCTATGGAGTTTTAACGGTGAAGATCATTATCTCCACTGTTGTTTGTGGTATGGTCCAGTCGATCTTTTGATATGATTGGGTATTGCTCTAAAATGATATCTAAAAATAAATGAATGGTGCAGATATAATATAGTGCATGTGTCCCACCTTGATGTGATGTGTATTGGGTCCATAAGAGAGGCCCATTATGACGTATTTGGGGCTCATGGGTTGTGGCTCATTGCAATGTATTCAGGGCCAATGGGTTGTGGCCCATTGTGATGTGTTTGAAGCCCATGTATATGCGATCCATATGGTGAGGCCCGATGTGGTGTATATGTGGCCCTTGAGTGGGGCTCATGGTGTTGTATATTACACCCTTTGTGAGTACATGGGTCCACTATACGTTAAGCTCTATGTGGGCCACTCCTTGGGGCCAATGTTGGTTAAATGTCCACATTGTCGAGGCTGATTTTAAAGGTCAAGGTCGATTTCAATTATCGAGGTCGATTCTGATCGTCAAGGATGATTTCGATCGTTAAGGCCGATTTGTCGAGGCCAATTTTGATTATTGAGGCCGATTCTCATTATCGAGACCAATTCCGATTGTTGAAGTCAATTTCGATTGTCGAGGCTAATTTCAATTGTTGAGGCCGATTCCGATGGTCGAGGCCAATTGTCGAGGCCGATTTCGATTGTCGAGGCTGATTCTAATTGTCGAGGCTGATTCCAATTGTCAAGGCTGATTCCGATGGTCGTTGTTAATTTCGATTATCGAAGCCAATTCCAATCATCGAGGCTAATTATTGAGGTCAATTTTGATTGCCGAGGCTGATTTCGATTGTCGAGGCCGATTTTGATTGTCAAGGTTAATTCTGATTGTCAAGGATGATTCCGATTGTAGAGGTCAATTATCAAGGCCGATTCTGATTGTCAAAGCCAATTCTGATTGTTGAGGTCGATTTTGATTGTCGAGGACAATTTTGATTATTGAGGCCGATTTCAATTATTGAGGTTGATTCCGATTGTCAAGGCCGATTCTGATTGTTGAGGACAATTCTGATTATTGAGGCCGATTTTAATTATCGAGGCTGATTCTGATTGTTGAGGTCGATTCCGATTGTTGAGGACAATTATGATTATTGAGGCTGATTTTGATTATCGAGGCTAATTTCAATTGTCGAGGCCGAATATTGAGGCCAATTATTGATGTTGATTATCGATGCCGGTTATCGATATCGATTATGAGTATGTGACAGCATAACATCATAATACATGCCCATACGCATCATCTGCATGTTTGTTATGAGATGTGATTGACCACTGCATATGTCATAGGACAGGTTATTTATGAGTTTCCCTGATAATCGAAGTTACCCCACATCTATGCACGGTATGTGCAGGATTGATGCATGATTAGACTGTGTGATTCGTGCATCTTGCATTTTATGATATGACCATCATACACCCTAGCGACATCAAAGCCATGACCTTCACAGACATATCGTGGATGGCCAGATGGGACACCAAAAATATTTAGTTCTAGCATCGGGCCGTCATAGATGGCCCTGGATGAAAATCTCTAAACCCTCTTGGTATCAGAGGATGCCCCAACGTCTAGATCGAGTAGATATATATGTGCACATGAGGGCCGTATACCAGTAGGTCGCGTCTCTCACTGTGTCATGGTCGAATGGGAAGGGGTGTGACCTTAACCGCCTAAGTGAGGAGGTAATATCTAGGTTGAGTTTGATAAACTTAAGGAATGGGCCTGCTATCGATAAGCCGAGCCCGATATTGGTAGGTGGATAGTGAGGTCTCTTCCACTTACCCAGTTGTGAGCTCAGATAGGGGCGACAACTTAGCATAGAGTGTAATAGACCCCGGTGATGATCTCATAGATGTACGATACTAATATGTGAACTTATTTAGCAGGCGTTGCATACTCATTCATTCATTCATTCACTATCCACTCGGGCTGGTGGTGCACAACTATTTGTTATGTGTGCTCTCGCAATGGCCAGGATTTCGGTTGGGGCATGCGACTAACCTGAGATCAGGAGTTTACTATATTGAGTCTAATTATCCAAATTTAGGTATGAGACTGGTTTGGATAGAAGTCCCTTGGGGTGGACCCCGTAACCTGCGATAATACATATTATCATCCCGACTTCACACTCCAGCTTGGTCATTTCATCCGCATCACATATTGCATTACATCTGCAGGCATATGACATTTTGGGTTGCTATGTTTCTATAGTTATATGGCCTAGACAGACTTAGTACGATTTATATATTACATTGTATCATCGGTATATGATATTTGGCTCTCTAAGACTCCTCGTTTGCATAGATGATTTGTCTTGTGTACTCTGATATTGTATGATTTATAGAGTTGTCAGTATTTTCACTTTCTCTGATATCATATGATTTATAATCTTATCGATAATTATGATATTGTTTGATTATGGCATTCTATTGAATACTGGGCACTTACCTTGTGCACATACTTACACCATCCTCTAAGCTTTCTATAAGCTTATGCATGATAGATGCTTGCAGGCGGTGTTAGGTTGCTGCAGCGTTAAGCATGAAGCATGCATCTGTCTTCTGGAGCTTTGATTTTATTTTGACATATGTATTTCCCTTTCAGTATTGTATTTAAGGTTTATATTAGTGGATATGTGATGATGATGTTGCTTTTGTGATTTGGGTAAACTTGTGGTTATGCTTCTTATGAGAAAAATGTATGTCGAAAAATCCTCCTAGTAGGATCCCAGGATCGGAACCTGACATATGGGAGCTGGGAGCTGCGAATGGAGTTCTACGGAGGTTGTTGGCACCGGATTCGGTGATCGAGGTTCCTGTGAGCCCAATTTCTGAGTTTAGGGCATGATGGAAGATGGTATCAGAGCATAACTTGGGAATACCTATGGATAACATCACATATCTGCTGATAGTTACCCTACACTTTATGATTGATGAGAACTTGGAATGGTTAGATCCCCGAGTTCGAATAACTTAGAGATTTTCTGACATAGCTCCCTACTGTTAAGATTATGAGACTACATAGTATTCCAGTTTCGATTGTTTCTGATCCAGAATTCGACGATGGGTGGGGTCATCATAGCGTTGATGAGGCATCCTGAGGGCGTGAGGTTCAGATAAGAGAGAGCTATTTGTTTAGGGATTGATTCTGCCTTATATGGTATTGATTAGTATATGTATAAGTCGATACTTCCTCTTCCCTTACTTTGTCCCGTGAGATAGTAAATTTCGAGGATGAAATTTTTATTAGGTGGGGAAAGTTGTGAGGCCCGTATCCTAGACCGTACCATTCCGTAGGCTTTCATGGTCCTCCCGGTCGAATTTCGGTGAGCAGCGATGCATAAATAACAGTTGCGCGCAACCCTAATTTACACTTTGTCGATTTGAGTCGGCTCAGCCCGAGACTTGTATCATTGCGATTGCGCCATCATCGCGGTTCCGACGCCGCATCTCGCACGCTGAGGAGATACCCAGGACAAGAAATATGGGCCCACTTTCAGTTCAAGAAAATACCACACATTTACAAACCCAAATGAATCACATCACATCAAGTCAGGTACATATCCCATCAATCACCTCAAGCAAGTATAACCACCTCACCCCTAAAGTCAACTCTCTCTCTCATTAACCCATACATGTCGAGTACACTCATCTCCCATCCCTCTCTCTCTTTACATCCCATCCTCTCTCTCTGTCATTTCTTCATTTTCAAGAAAACCTCATGAGACTCCATCGTCCAAGCCTCCATGTGAGAAGCCATGTGTGGCCCACCTTCCTACTTCCCATCTCCACCATCCAAAGTCCATTTCAACCATTGGAATCGTTTCCTTAGAGCTCTAGATGCTATAGGTGAAAGAAGGAAGAGGAGATCGACGGTGGGTGATTTTTGTTTGGATTTAATGATTTGAGGGCCCACATATGGTGGGACCCATCTTCATGTACGCATTGAAAAAGGGAGGGTCCATTAGTGGCGGGGTCCCTCCCCTTCTCTTCTCTCTCTCTCTCTCTCTCACTCTCTCTCTCTCTCTCTCGATGCATGACCCACCTGAGGATGCATGTGTTTTATCCATGCCATCCATCTTCATGGGACCCACCTGATGGATGTGTCAGATCTGCACCATCCAGCTTGTTACCAGGTCTGGACGGGAGGGAAAACACAAATACCAGCTAGATCCGAAGCTAGTGGGCCACATGTGTGGACCCAACTTGATGTTGTGCTAAATCCACACCATCTAGCCCATGGACAGTGGGTCCTAGCAACCTATGATCACTAGCAGGTTCTGGCGCTCCACCGTGATGTATCTGACAATCTAAGTCGTCCATGGGTCCCACGTGGGAGCAACCCTGATGTATGTGTTTTTCACACCATCCAGACTCTGGATGGTGGGGCCTATCTTGATGTATGTATTCGCATCCAGGCCGTCTAAGGCCTGGACGTGGACCAAAACAAATATATATATATATATATATATAAAGTTATACATATCTGGTGAGCCCCACGTGGGACCCACCTTATGAAAGTTGATTGGCTGGTGTACGCTGACACCCAGCCATATAGCTGCTGTAAGATATTAGTGAGTTCTAGGGTCCGCACGGTGTATGTGTTTCATCCACACCGTCCACTATCAGGACGGTGGACCAGCTAATGTGTGAGTTTCATCCACACCATCCGTACATCGATCTGGACCATAGACCACATCATGATATATGTGCTTCTGGACAGTGGGCTACATGATGATACAAGTGTTTCATTAACACCATCCATTTCAGGGTGGACCTCACCATAATGTATGTGTTTTTTGTATTTCGTCCATCTATTTCTACAGGGATGGTGGGTCCCACACTACTAAAGTCAGTGAGATCTATGGGTCCCATGCATGATGTATGTATATCCACACTGTCAATTCATTTGGTGGGACCAACCTCTACTGTAATTGATTCCTGCAAATTCTATAGGCCTGATCATCAAGCATGAAATTGCGGTAAAGACCATTTTAGTAGAAGTAGGAATATACCAATATGTCCTAGAGGGGGGTGAATAGGAATTTTATAAAAAATATATGGTTTATTTAAAATCCTATCAAACTTTTCCTGAATAGATATGCATAAATCAAGATTTCTTCAAGATAACTCTAATGGCTTTCAAGCCAATTAGAGGATCCAATCACAAAACTGACTTAATGATAAACATCATACAATTTCGAGATTATGATGGATGTAACTGTGTGTGAGGTGTGATCAATATGAAAGCATTTAATGAAATCACACAAGTAATCAAAGACAAACAATAATGACAAACACAATCATTTTTATAGTGGTTCGACTACTTGTCTACTCCACTCCCAGAAAACGCACTCAGCCTTTGAGTGTGCCGGATTTCACTAAGGAGGTTTCACACGGTTCACCTCAAACCCAAGGTTTTAAATTAGGTTAACCTTTAACGAGTACAACCTACACCTAAGCTGACAGTTTATACTCCCATGAGCAAGGGTCAACACATAGCACCCGATTTTAGGTACACTAGCCAAGGATCCACAAAGGGAACCTCTCCTGTATATGCTCTCACGAGAAAGGGTCAACACAAAGCACCCACTTTTAGGCACACTGGCCAAGGATCTTCCACAAGACCCTAATTTTTTATACTCTCCACAGATCAAGGGTCAACACAATGCACCCACCATGTACCCTCCCACTGGAGGTCTCCTTGAGGACTTGCAAGGGGTGAGAAACACCTTAGACCCATTCCTACAAAGGAATGATCACAAGGGTCATCTAGACTCTGATAACTTACAAATAAGTGGATGAGTCCCTTTTAGCTCATCGTTGAAGATCTCCTCTTTTGTTGATGAAGAGTCTTCTGTTTCCTTGAACCGTAACTTAGAAGATATACCAATGCATGGCGATGGGTTGGGTCAAGGTTGTAATGGAATTCTACTCTATAAAAAGTTTTCCTATAAGGAAAATAGAGTGATTCCAATCATCTATGCATTTAAGGGATCCCAGTTTAATGATTTGTCATTAAGATGGTAGTTAGAGGATCCTTAAATGTAGAAGTTCATTCCCCAATCCACTCTATTGAATGTCAATGATGAGGGTGGATTGAAGGATGAACTTTCATGAGAGAAAGGGTTTTGGATATATGATCTAAGGTAAACACTTAAAAGCACTCTCTTCTTTCTCTATCAGCAACTAAAGATAATTCCCTATATATAGGCAAAAAGTTTCAACAGATATAAAACGGTCACATTTATGACAAAGTTCGATATCATCGAGTAGGGTCAATATCATGCAGCATATACTCTCAATTGTATCGACTGGCTGCTCGATGATACAAACTCAAATTTCATACGCTTTTGAAGCCTTTTGCCTGCTAGTTGAGGATATTGAAACCAATGTCAATGTCATCGGATTCAATTTTCAATAATATTGATATGGGTATCGATACATCGATAATTCCGTCCAGAAGAATATGTGGTTGCTGGACATCTTTTGTCTTCATTTTGATGGTATCGATTGAGCATCGAGGACATCGACAACACTTCTTGATTATATCGATCAGTCTATCGATAAATCAACAGAGGTAGCAAACTTAGAAATTTTTTAAAAATTTGATTTGTTCTCCCCCCTTTTGTTAGTCATTGGTAAAGGTATAGCAGTTGATATTGACTGAAGGTTAAAGTACTTGAGAGAACCAATCATCTAGATAACATATATGTATAAAAGATAGATTACCACCAATTTTTAGAAACTATGTATGCGTAAGAGACCAAATAGAACAGTGATATAAGCAGATATAATAATGATCAAAACATCACATGCATTCCATATTAAAGAAAATAGGGGATATAAACATCGCAGCAGACATATGCGGATTGTAACTAGCCATATCAAAAATATCCAAAATGTAATACTACCCCAGTTTGACAGTAGTATAATAGTCAGTCGGTGTAAATAAGAAACCCATCCAATCTTAGCCCCCCCCCCCCCCCCCCCAAAAAAAAAAAAAAAAAAAAAACACACACACACACACACCAAAACAAAATGTTATGAACAACCGTAGCAACAAAGCACTTTCTCAGATAGCTCCTACCATCCCCGACGATCACCATGTGTGATCAAATCTACAAGTTGCAGGCTGGTTTGCTGGAGAACGTTGACTTTCTCTTCAATCGCGGTGAGTCACCTTTCACAGTTGTAAATGTGCTCCTCCACACTAGCCATCCTGTTCAGTAGGTGACCTTCGAGGTGATGAGCTTGGCAATTTGTAATAGACTTCGGACTTATCAGTGGAATTCAATTTGATCCCTAAGGAGTAGGAGTACATGAATGTTGAGGATGTTGAGCGGCCGACTGCATGGGAGCACTATTCTCAGGAACAGATGAAGCGAGAAATAACTGTTGAGCCTCCCAGGCTGCATCACTATTAAACCATGCTTCTGGATGAATGGCATCAGATGTGGTAGGGAGTCCAACATGATGAGTGAGTTTACAGAAGAGTGCAAGAAAGGCTAGTGTATTTCGATGGTCGCCTTGGATGATACGAATTAATTGCTTGAGAAGAAGCGTTGAGAGGCACGAATGAATTTCTTAATATACATCGTAAAGCACATTCAGCACAAAGGGAGGACGATGATTACCATTGACGTCACAAGGATATACATTGGATCCAAAAATTCTATGGAGGATTTTAAAAGTGGGCCCCAGATGATTAATGTGAAGTGAGTTATCATCATTTTGAGGAACGGTGGTCCCCTGACATAGTGCGTGAGTTACCTCTCCCAAAGCACCCAGCCCATTCAGATTCCTATTAGTGACCGGAATTCGAGTGACCTCGAGATCTAGATGATGACCCAAAGTGATGAGAGTGATGAGTATTAAGTAATGCAAAAAAATTGAGTTGAATGCACGGGGGAGTCATCACGAATGACATGACATTTACCGAAGAATTCATGGATCAACCCTAGTTGATAAGAACCTCCTAGATTCAGAATATTCTGCCATCCTATTAATTCTAGGAGGAGGTCCACACCAAAAGGCTCGATGACACTGTTAAGAACCAAACGTTCAACAATAGTGGTTGGATGTCTTTCCGCTGGGATGAGTTGATGCTTACTGGGTTGCTTGGCCTTTAATTTTGAGGATTGAAGAAGAGACTTACATTTGTCTTTGATCATAATTTATCAGTGTGAGAGACAAGTAAAGGTAAGTAGAAGTAATTAAAGAAGAGAGGGGATATGAGGATTTGAAATCAAATATTATAGCAGAATTGTTGATCATATCGATAACTCATCGATGACATCAATAATGACATTAAAGACAGTGCTGATGACCATTGGGAAGATGCTAATATCTTGTGGAAATTGGAACAGTCCAACCGTTGAGAAGGACCGCTAGTTACAACCATGCATTCCCGAGGTTCTTCGATTTCATCGATGGTGAATATCGATATTATCAAGATGTAAATATCGATGATATCGACATAGTTAAGGTGTCATCGAGAATGTCATAATCTGGCATCCAAACACTAACATGGTTAATTTATGAAGTTTAACCTTGTGGCTGATACTTAACCATTAATGTCCCAGTGTGAAGATTTACCTATGTGGATCATGGTCACTAGGATATTATCAATGAGTGCATACTCCAGTGGATTTTTGATGATCACTAAACCTATTTGTATCAAGAGGTTTAGTGAGGATATCTGCGAGTTACTTTTCCGTGGAAACATAATCTAATGTAATAATCTTGTCTTCAACAAGTTCTTAGATAAAATGATGATGGATGTCAATGTGCTTGGTCCGAGAATGTTGAACTAGATTTTTTAAAATGTTGATAGCGCTAGTGTTATCACAGAATAGACTTATTGTGGGTTGTTCTATCCTGTAGTCTAACAACATCTGATTCATCCAAAGAAGTTGTGCACATCAACTTCCTGCGGCAATATATTCAGGCATAGTAGTGGATAATGATAGTGAGTTTTACTTCTTACTCTGCTAGGAGACCAGACAATTTCCAACATAAAAACATCCTCCACATGTTAATTTTTGATCATCCAAATTTCTAGCCCAATCAACATCAGAGTATCCAGCGATGATGGTGGATGTTTCAAATGGATACCATAGTTTGAAAAAGGTAGTTCCTGCTATGTATTTAATGATCCTTTTAATAGTCATCAGGTGAGATTCCTCAAGATCTGCCTGATATTGAGCACAGACTCCCACATTAAAAGATATATCAGGATGACTAGCTGTGAGATATAGTAGGCTTCCGACCACACTCCGGTAGAGATGTTGATCCACACTCTTACCATTTATATCTTTGAAAAGTTTGAGTGTGGTGCTCATGTGAGTGTGATAAGAACGACTAGACACGAGACTAGACCTTTTCACCAAATTTTTTACATACTTGGTTTGGCAAATGAAGATTCCATCATTTAGTTACTTGACCTGTAATCCTAGGAAGAAGTTTAATTCACTAACCATACTCATTTCAAATTCTGATTTCATGAGATTGGCAAATTTGAGAGCAACATCTTCACATGTTGAACCAAAGACTATATCATCCACATAAATTTGTGCAATAAGCAGCAAGTCCTTTCTTATTTGAGTAAACAATGTTTTATCTACACTTCCCCTGCAGAATTTATGGTCCAAAAGAAATTTTGTCAATCGTTCATACAAAGCAACGAGGTGCTTTTTTGAGATCGTAAAAAGCCTTGTTCAGACGATAAACATAATGGGGATTCTTAGGATCTGAAAATCCCTTTGGTTGTTCTACAAAACTTATTCGGTAAGGTCCCCATTAAGAAAAGTACTTTCTATGTCCATTTGAAAAAATTTAAATTTTAATGCATATGCAACAGACATAAGAATTCTAATAGACTCAAGGCGAGCTACAGGAGCAAATGTCTCATTAAAATCAATACCTTTAATATGTGAGTACACTTGAGCTACGAGCCTTGCTCTATTCCTAATCACATTTCCTGATTTATCGAATTTATTCTTAAAGACCCATTTGGTTCTGATGACATTAGTATCGAGTGGCCAGGGAACTAATTGTCACACGTCATTTCTCTAAAATTGTTGAAGTTCTTCTTACACAGCATTAATCCAATGTTCATCTTAAAGAGCTTCTACAATATTATTGGGTTCAATCTTTGAGGTGAAATAGAAATGACTGTAGATATTTTCTATCTGCTGTCAAGTTCTCACACCGTCATTAGGATCCCCAATAATTTGTCCTCGAGGGTGATCCTTAATGACAGGTATGTTAGATGATGGTTGGGGTTCATTGGATGATGGATATTTGTCATCCGACTTATCAAGTATGCATGAATCTACATCATCTTCTAATTCATTCATAGGTATATCTTCTTCATGAGGTTCATCATCGACTACCACATTGACTGACTCCTGAATAGTGAGGATTCTTAGGTTGTATACTCTATAAGCACAACTATTCATCGCATACCCCAGAAAGATACCTTCATCACTTTTAGACTCAAATTTCCCTAGGTGATCTCTATCTCTTAAGATATAACATTTGCTACCAAAGACCCGAAAATCTTTCACACTAGGTAGTTTTTCATACCATAATTCATTTAGACTTACTCTAAGATATGCTCTATTTGTGATGTAGTAGGTGGTATTCACAGCTTCTGCCCAAAAACTTTTTACCATATCTTTCCCATTTAGCATAACTGACCCCATTTTCTACAATACTTGATTTTTCCTTTCAACAAATCCATTTTGCTGTGGGGTTTTTAGGGCAGAGAATTCATGATGAATTCCTTTCTCATTGCTATATTTTTTAAAATTCTCATTTTCAAATTCCATTTGCGAGGGATGCCTATCCTTTTTCATTTTGAAGTTGCTTTGTCAAGGTCACAAATTCCTCAAAGGCATCTGATTTTTCTCAAAGAAATGTAACCCAAGTAAATCTATTGTAGTCATCTACTACAACTAGGATGTATCTTTTCTTATCATAGCTTTGCACTTTGGTTGGACCAACTAGATCCATATGTAGCAAATCCAAAGGTTTTGTTGGCTATTGTGGTTGTCTTTTTGTGGCCGACTTTTATCTATTTTCCAGTTAGACTTCTCCATAAACAATTTTTTCTTCGTTTCTAATCTTGAAAAGTCCTCTAACCAAATTTTTTGAACCGAGCTTAGCTAAATTTTGATTGTGGACATGTCCCAACCTTTGGTGACATAATTTGGATTCTTTCTTTACAGCCATATTACACTTTGTGGATAACACACTCTCATTTGTATTTTCAATGACATAATAATTATCACTAATACGTAAACCTTTTATAAGAGATTTTCCTATATGATCTAAGATCCTACACATCTTTTGAGAAGGTGACCAGATGTTCTTCATCATAGATTTAGGAGATACTAAGGTGTAACACCCCGTATTTTTGAGTACTCGGGTATTGCCATGACATCGTATCTATTTTAACTGCTCACATCCACTCTAGTCAAAATCTAACTATAGGAATGACCTTCGTCTTGGGATCAAACTATCTAACCCATGATTTAAAGATAAACCATCGCACCATCATGGAACCCACATTTTAGCCCGAATCTAACTCTTAGGATTAACCTATATTTCTGGAATGAGTCCTTAATTATTGACTTCCCAATCCATCACTAGATCATTAAAATTAAACTGTAAATTTAGCAATCCTTAAATACTTAAGAAACCACATGAGACAGATATAGATCGATCTAACCGAAGGATTCCCTAGAACCGACAACAAACATCATAGATCATCATAAGCTGAGCATATTAGACCATTCATCTTACAAGTCAGGAATCAGATTATCAGACCCACCTTGCATCTGGGTCCAATTGTAACAACCCTCAATTATTATCATAACTTTCAACTGGTAGATGGACCAAGCACTCCATTTCCCAATAGTATGATCTGGCATAAGCCCGGTAGTGAGATCCTAACCATACATCTTAGGTTTTGATGCCCGAATAATCAAGGCTACGATGTCTTGTGCTTGACATGTCACTCAATCACACTAATAGGGCTCCTTAGGAAACCACGAATTAATTGTTGCACCTCATATTCACAATGAAGATAATTTACAACTGCTAATAGGCAATCCATCATTGTTTACCATGATTAAATTACCCGACCACTTAAAAATACCATCATTGTCCTTTAAACAAGTCAATAGACCTCTATCTTAGTGTACCTTGCAATCATTCACTCATCTGAGTCCAATAGACCTATATTCGAGTCCAACTTAAAGGATCGTCATTTAATCATCACATCTAGGCCATTAGACCACTAATTTAACAGTTGACTCCCATCTAGACAGGCCCTAGAACTTTATTAACTACTAATGATTAACTTGAATACAATCTGGCCATCAAAATGGCAAGAATACAACTAAATAACTAAGAATCTGCATTTGTAGCCCATTCAAGGATCAAGATGCTCTGGTGGTCAAACCAACCGTCGAAGAGTAATTCCACTGACTTTGGAAACCTATAGGACCATTAAGATCAGGTTTGGAAACCATCCAACTGCTAGATTTTCTAGAATCAACACAAATAAAGAATCCCAAGAAGTTTGGCCCACCTGACCCTTTTTAACATGCAAATTTGTAATCAAATGGGATTAACGAACCTCCCTAAATTGAATGGCCGGTGTTGATCGACTCAGATCATCACGTGGTGCACACTTTTGATTGGTCGTGAGCACAGATTGTGCACTCACGCCGTGCACGGAACTCTTCATCGGGTTAGACTGCTGTTGACCCGATGAATTCCCAAAATTTCCAAAGGAAATTCAAAAAAATCCTCCCGCCCAGTGCTGCTTCAATAGGAACGTCTGTTCGACAGTGAAGATGAGCATTTCCCGAATACCGTAGCCAAATCCACATCGTCCATTTTATAGATTGGTCCCCGACGACCCTAATCATGCAGAGATTTGTGATTGAAAGTGATTTGTGCCACCTTTGTCAGTGACAGATCCAACAATGCGTAAGGAGGACGCTGACGGGGAGGAAAACTCCACGTTTGTTGCTGAGCTGGAAATCTTAGTCGTTAGAGAGTGTCGGATGGGAGCCACGTGCACAGAAGAATCCCAGTCAGCCCTACCGTTTCCTAAAATAGCCCCTATGCGTCGGAAAGGCGGAAGGAAAAACTTCCATTTCAGGTAAGATCAATCTCCGCCCTCCTCCGGTTTCGAGAAGCTTCTCGGGAGCTGATCCGGATCGTTCATGCTAGGGCTATTCAAAAACTCGTAGCAACACCGAGATTTTAATGAGAAATCGCTTGGACGTGAGTCGCGCCTCTCCCGGATCAATGTAGTAATCAACAGTCATTACACACCGTCGGGTGGGCCACGTAGTCCTTCTGGGCACTATCCAATCCTTATAGATGCATCTGATCAACGGATGAACCGACCATGACAAAAATGCCATGATCTGTGGGTCATCTTCTCTAATCCGACTGTGAAACCCACATCCAATGAAAGTGGCCCATTCACCCATCAGAGATGTACACCTTGTGGCCCATCACACTTGAAACCCATCCGTGATCGACACTTGGACCCATGCACACGTTTGGCTTCTTCATAGACTCTTAAAGGTGGTGTTCTCTCGGCTGACTTGGGTTAACAGCCCACTAATCTTTGCGATTAGCGGGAGACGTTTCCAGAAACAGAATTCTTATAATAGTCCCGGTATTAGGGCGAATCCCAAGAGAAGAAGGAGAAAAGAAATAGAAAGGGAAAATGGGGAGAGAGAGGGCCGCCGCTGGGGCGAGTTGCAGGTCGTGTTGCAACCCGACTCAGTTGGGTCGCCTGTTTACTAAGGGGAGAAATAGAAAGAGAGGAAAGAGCAGGGAGAGAGAAGTGAGATTGTGAGGGAGAGGAGAAAGAAATAGGGAAGGAATGTGGATCGGCTTCTGATGAGTTGTAGATCTCTGTTACAACTCAACTGAGCCACACCAGATAGCGAGTCAAGCAGGACTGACTTGTCCATAACTGAGAGAGAGGAAGGAGTTAGTGAGGGAGAAAGAAGAAGGGAGAGCAGAGGAAACGAAGTGATAGAAAGAGGGTGTGTGTGTTGGCTGCTGGAACGAGTTGCAGATCTACCAGTTCTGTGTCAACTCGACCTTCCTCAACAAACCGCTGCCAGGCCCGACTATACCTGTGCTACCAGTCAACCCCAGCAACACCAATATGTTGTAGTTTAGGTAGGGCCAACCAACCCGTGAAATTCCATCAACCAGCAAGCAATCACAGGTCGAAGCTCTGATAAAACCCATCTAAATCCACCCTACATCACCAACTAGATCAGACGATGATCAAGTATGAAATCCAACTCTGCTGTCTACTTATACAACCATTCTCAACTCAGTCACGAGTTGACTCGACCAGACCTGCATTTCGTGATAAAAAAAACCTTGAATTAGATTAAGCAGGGGGTCGGTTGGCCTCTTCACCATCGGGTATCTCAGAACCAATCCGAACCATTTGTTGTATAGCTGCACTCAACTCATTAATGAGTTGACTCTACTAAACCGAGTCGAGCTCGGACTGCCTCTAAACATCCATGTTGGAAATTAGCCAAACAAGCCCTGGAGATAACCCGAATTTCTCGAGTTGATCGGCCCAGTTACAATTTATAAATGGGCTCAATCATCCTCTCATCTCTACCACTTGTGACTAGACTGTGTTGACTCAGTGAATTGTGTGTTGAAATGGTGTATTCAGGGAGGCACTTAGTTGGCTTCACCGAGGATAAATCCTACCTCATTCACCCTTCCATGCCGGTGAACAACCACCATTCCAGTGTACAACCAGCAACTATCTACCTTGGAAGACATTCCTTCCTTCAATCAGTCCAAACCAGATCATTACGCTTACCTCATGAGAATGTTTCAAATCATAGGAATACCCACCTAAGGTGAGGAGCATCCCCTATAGCTTCTTCCTTTCACTAATTTCCATGTAGATTAAACTTCTAATGTATAGAATTTTAGAAAATGATTAATTCCTAGCTATCTTGAATTTCATGAAATAATTGTGTTGTCTTACAAACTCCATGTTGCATTTATAATTATTTTCTTATGTTGAGAAAGGGAGGTTTTCATATTAAATCATCTGTGAATTATGAGATATTTCCTTCATGACTGCCTATATTTTTAATCTCTAATTTAGTTGGCATAATCTTGTGAATAGTTCTTACAATATGAAAAATGAGGATTTATTTACATGTAGTGTACTTATGGATGGACTCTTAGTTACTGATGTGACCTCACTTGAAAATTTACATGATACTTAGTGTGCCCTCCTTTGAATGTAAGGAAATTATGGAAGTCATTATGGAACGCATGGTTGGATATTCCTTATTTAAAAGTTGATGATCTTTTCTATTCTATTAAGAGTAATGTATATAAGTGTCATGGTGCATAACATTCACGCATGACACATGAGCTTTTTTGAGTGTTCTTCGTAAGTCACATCCTGTTGGGTTGGTTATGGTTCTATTACCTAAGTCCAGCCATCAGGCATGTGCATTTGTACACTTTGGTTATGGTTCTATTACCTAAGTCCAACCATCTTCTGTAAGACCCTAACTATTTATGCTCTTCATAGAACAAGGGTCAACACAATGCATCTACCACGTACACTCCCGCTAGAGGCTTCCTAGAGGACTTACAAGGGGTGAGAAGCACCTTAGACCCAATCCTACAAAGGATTGATCACAAGGGTCCTCTGGACTCTGATAACTTACAGATAAGCGAATGAGTACCTTTTATCTCGTTGTTGAAGATTCCTCCTTTGCTGATGGAGAGTCTTCTACGTCCTTGAACCATAACTTAGAAGATGTACCAATGTATGGCAACAAGTTGGGTCAAGGTTGTAATGGAAACCTACCCTATAAAAAGTTTTCTTATAAGGGAAATAGAGTGATTCCAATCATATATGAATTCAAGGGATCCCGACTTAATGATTTGCCATTAAGATGGTAGTTGGATGATCCTTGAATGCGGAAGTTCATTCCCTAATCCACTCTATTGAATGTTAGTGATGAGGGTAGATTGGAGGATGAACTTCCATGAGAGAAAGGGCTTTGGGTATATGATCTAAGGTTAAACACTCAAAAGTACTCTCTTCTTTCCCTGCAAGCAACTAAAGACAAGTTCTCTATATATAGGAAAAAAGTTTCAATGGATATAAAACGGTCACATTTATGATAGAGTTCGATATCATCGAGTAGGGTCAATATCATTGAGCGTATACTCTCGATTGGTCGACTGGCCGCTCGATGACATAAATTCAAATTTCATATACTTTTAAAAACTTTTGCCAGCTAGTTGAGGAGATCGAAACCTACATCGATGTCATCAGATTTTAAAATTTGATTTCATCGATACGAGGATCGATTCCTCAACATTTGAAAATAATAGAGACAATGCCTTTAAAATATTTTAGGTCAAGGATATGATCGAGGTACCCTCGATATCATTAAAATTTGAATGCTGATGATATCGATAGTCGTGTCGATCCATTGATAAATCTAAAGGATTTTTCAGTTAAGATTGTTGGACAGTTTAAGTCCTTTCTCGATGCAATCGACCTAGCTTCGATATCATCGATATTTGAATATCGATTCAATCTAGTGACCCTTGATCCAAGATAAAGACCACTTAAAAAATGTTGCTGGATAATTGTGTCCATGACCAATATCATCAAAAACTTTCTGATATCATCAGTTTTTGAATTTCGAGGATATCGAGGAGTACTTCGATATATCGAAGGTCTTTATGGTTTTCTTTAGAAAAATAGAGACACAAACTCTCTGCTATCGATTTTATTGAGTCAACTTCGATAGACTCAAGATTCAATTTTCGATGATATTATTATAGGTCTGATGCATCGATAATTCCATCCAGAAGAATATGTTGTTGTTGGATGTCTTTTGTCCTCATTTCAATGGTATCGATTGAGTATCGAGGATATCGACAGCACCTCTTGATTATATCGATCAGTCTATCATTAAATCAACAGAGGTAGAAAACTTAGAGATTTTTTGAAAATTTGAAAAAGTTTTCCAACCCAAAAACCCTATAATATTTTAATCAATTTTAAGGGTTTTAATTACCCGGTATTTTGGGACATGGAATGTGAGGCTTAGATTTACTTGTGGCGAGTTCGGTCACACATCTGGTTGAGGTAGAGGGTTGATCGATCTTTCTATGTATCTTTTCTGCCTAGTTGACTCAACACTCACGCTAATTGACAAACCAGGGCACTTTCAATCTCCCCCTTTGTCAATTACGTGAAAAAATACCAAAACAACCTAGAACAGTATCTAGACAAACACGTCCTAAATAGTGTGTACACAACCTAGAACAGTATCTAGACAAACACGTCCTAAATTGTGTGTACATGTAATCTACACAATTTTACAATGTCTAGTGAAACCATACACATGATCAGTAGCTGCTCCCCCTAGCAGCATTCTCCCCCTATCTTGGTTCAGCTGCTTCCCCTGACACCTATATCACCATTCATAAAGATGTATACAGAATTTTTTCATCAGGGTGTTTGATTTGTTCTCCCCCTTTTTGTCAGTCATTGGTAAAGGTATAGCAGTTGATATTGACTGAAGATTGAAGTACTTAAGAGAACCAATCATCCAGATAACATATATGTATAAAAGATAGATTACCACCAATTTTTAGAAACTATGTATGCATAGCAGACCAAATAGAAAGTGATATAAGCAGATATAATAATGATCAAAACATCACATGCATTCCATATCAGAGAAAATAAGGGATATAAACATCGCAGTAGACATATGCGGATTGTAACTAGCCATATAAAAAAAAATCCAAAATGTAATACTGCTCTAGTTTGGCAGTAGTATAATAGTCAGTCGGTGTAAACAAGAAACCCATCCAATCTTAGCCCGCCCATCCCCCCCCCCCCCCCCCCCCCCCAAAAAAAAAAAAAAAAAAAAAAACACACACACACACACACCAAAATAAAATGTTGTGAACAACCACAACAACATAGAATTTTCTCAGATAGCTCCTACCATCCCCGAGGATCACCATGTGTGATCAAATCTACAAGTTGTAAGCTAGTTTGCTGGTGAACATCGACTTTCTCTTCAATCGTGGGGAGTCACTTTTCACAGTTGTAAGTGCGGTCCTCCACACTAGTCATCCTATTCAGTAGGTGACGTTCGAGGTGATGAGCTTGGCAATTTGTAATAGACTTCAGACTTATCAGTGGCATTCGATTTGACCCCAAGGGAGTAGGAGGACATGAAGGTTGACCATGTTGAGCGGCCGACTACGTGGGAGCACTATTCTCGGGAAAAGATGAAGTGAGACATAACTGTTGAGCCTCCTGGGCTGCATCACTATCAAACCATGCTTCCGGATGAATGACATCAGATGTGGCAGGGAGTCCAACATGATGAGCAAGTTTACAGAAAAGTGTAGGAAAGGCTAGTGTATTCCGATGGTCGCCTTAGATGATATGAATTAATTTCTTGAGAAGAAGCGTTGAGAGGCACACATGAATTTCTTAATATACATCGTAAAGTACATTCAACACAAAGGGAGGACGATGATTACCATTGACGTCACAGGGATATACATTGGACCCAAAAATGCTATGGAGAATTTTAAAAGTGGGCCCCAGATGATTAATGTGAAGTGAGTTAACATCATTTTAAGGAACGGTGGTCCCCTGACATAGTGCGTGAGTTACCTCTCCCAAAACACCCATCCCATTGAGATTCCTATTAGTGACTGGAATTCGAGTGACCTCGAGATCTAGATGATGACCCAAAGTGATGAGAGTGATGAGTTTTAAGTAATGAAAAAAAATCGAGTTGAATGCACGGGGGAGTCATCACGAATGACATGACATTTACCGAAGAATTCATGAATCAACCCTAGTTGATAAGAACCTCCTAGATTCAGAATATTCTGTCATCCTATTACTTCTAGGAGGAGGTCCACACCAAAAGGCTCGATTACACTGTTAAGAACTAAACGTTCAACAATAGTGGTTAGATGTCTTTTCGCTGGGATGAGTTGATGCTTACTGGGTTGCTTAGTCTTTGATTTTGAGGATTGAAGAAGAGACTTACCTTTGTCTTTGATCATGATTTATCAGTGTGAGAGACAAGTAAAGGTAAGTAGAAGCAATTAAATAAGAGAGGGGATATGAGGATTTGAAATCGAATATTATAGCAGAATTGTCGATCATATCGATAACTCATCGATGGCATCAATAATGACATTAAAGACAATGCTGATGACCATTGGGAAGATGCTAATATCCTGTGGAGATTGGAACAGTCCAACCGTTGAGAAGGACCATTGGTTATAACCTTGCATTCCCGAGATTCTTCAATTTCATCGATGGTGAATATCGATATTATCAAGATGTAAATATCGATGATATCGACATAGTTTAAATGTCATCGAGAATGTCAAAATCTGGCATCCAAATGCTAACATGGTTAATTTATGAGGTTTAGCCTTGTGGTTGATACTTAACCATTAATGTCCCAGTGTGAAGATTTACTTATGTGGAACATGGTCACTAGGATATTATCCATGAGTGCATACTCTAGTGGATTTTTGAAAATCACTAAACCTATTTGTATCAAGAGGTTTAGTGAGGATATATGTGAGTTGCTTTTCTGTGGAAACTTAATCTAATGCAATAATCTTGTCTTCAACAAGTTCTCGGATAAAATGATGACGGATGTCAATGTGCTTGGTCTGAGAATGTTGAACAAGATTTTTTGAAATGTTGATAGCTCTAGTGTTATCACATAATAGACTCATTGTGGGTTGTCTGATCCCGTAGTCTAACAACATCTGTTTCATCCAAAGGAGTTGTGCACAACAACTTCCTGCGGCAATGTATTCAGGCTCAGTAGTGGATAATGATAGTGACCAGACAATTTCCAACATAAAAACATCCTCCACTTGTTAATTTTTGATCATCCAAATTTCTAGCCCAATCAGCATCAGAGTATCCAGTGATGATGGTGGATGTTTCAAATGGATACCACGGTTCGAAAAAGATAGTTCCTGCTATGTATTAAATGATCTTTTTAATAGTCATCGGTGAGATTCCTCAAGATCTGTTTAATATCAAGCACATACTCCCAAACTAAAAGATATATCAGGATGACTAGCTGTGAGATATAGTAGGCTTCCTATCACACTCTGGTAGAGATGTTGATCCACACTCTTACCATTTATATCTTTGAAAATTTTGAGTGTGGTGCTCATGGGAGTGTGATAAGAACGACTAAACTCGAGACTAGACCTTTTCACCAAATCGTTTGCATACTTGGTTTGACAAATGAAGATTCCATCATTTAGTTGCTTGGCCTGTAATCCTAGGAAGAAGTTTAATTCACCAACCATACTCATTTCAAGTTCTTATTTCATGAGATTGGCAAATTTGAGAGCAACATCTTCACATGTTGAACTAAAGACTATATCATCCACATAAATTTGTGCAATAAGCAGCAAGTCCTTTGTTATTTGAGTAAACAATGTTTTATCTACACTTCCCCTACAGAATTTATGGTCCAAAAGAAACTTTATCAATCATTCATACAAAGCAACGAGGTGCTTTTTTGAGACCGCAGAGAGCCTTGTTTAGACAATAAACATAATGGGGATTCTTAGGATCTGAAAATCCCTTTGGTTGTTCTACATAAACTTATTCGGCAAGGTCCCCATTAAGAAAAGTACTTTTTACATCCATTTGAAATAATTTAAACTTTAATGCACATGCAACAAACATAAGAATTCTAATAGACTCAAGGAGAGTTACAGGAGCAAATGTCTCATTAAAATCAATACCTTCAATCTATGAGTACCCTTGAGCTACAAGCCTTGCTTTGTTCCTAATCACATTACTTGATTTATTGGATTTATTCTTAAATACCCATTTGGTTTCAATGACATTAGTATCGAGTGGCCAGGGAACTCATTGTCACACCTCATTTCTCTGAAATTGTTGAAGTTCTTCTTACATAGTATTAATCCAATGTTCATCTTGAAGAGCTTCTACAATATTCTTGGATTTAATCTTTGAGGTGAAATAGAAATGACTATAGATATTTTCTATCTGCCATCGAGTTCTCTCACTGTTATCAGGATCCCTAATAATTTGTTCTCGAGGGTGATCCTTAATGATAGGTATGCAAAGATGATGGTTGGGGTTCATTGGATGATGGGTATTTGTCATCCGACTTATCTAGTACGCATGAATCTACATCTTCTAATTCATTCACAGGTGTATCTTCTTCATGAGGTTGATCATCAACTACCACATTGACTGACTCCTGAATGGTGAGGGTTCTTAGGTTGTATACTCTATAAGCACGACTATTCATGGCATACCCTAGAAAGATACCTTCATCACTTTTAGACTCAAATTTCCTTAGGTGATCTCTATCTCTTAAGATATAACATTTGCTACCAAAGATTCAAAAATATTTCACACTGGGTAGTTTTTCATACCATAATTCATTTAGACTTGCTCTAAGATATACTCTATTTATGATGTAGCAGGTGGTATTCACAGCTTCTGCCTAAAAACTTTTTACCATATCTTTCTCATTTAGCATAACTAACCCCATTTCCTACAATACTTGATTTTTTCTTTCAACAACTCTATTTTGCTGTGGGGTTTATAAGGCGGAGAATTGATAACGAATTCCTTTCTCATTGCAATATTTTTTAAAATTTTCATTTTCAAATTCCCCACCATGATCACTTCTGTTGCGAGTGATGCCTAACCTTTTTCATTTTGAAGTCACTTTGTCAAGGTCACAAATTCCTCAAAGGCATCCAATTTTTCTTAAAGAAATGCGACCTAAGTGAATCTAGTGTAGTCATCTACTATAACCAGGAAGTATCTTTTCTTGTCATGGCTTTGCACTTTGGTTGGACCAACTAGATCCATATGTTGCAATTCCAAAGGATTTTTTGGCTATTATGGTTATCTTTTTGTGGCTGACTTTTATCTGTTTTCCTTTTAGACATTCTCCACAGACAACTTTTTCTTCTTTTCTAATCTTGGAAAGTCCTCTAACCAAATTTTTTGAATAGAGCTTAGCTAAATTTCGATAGTGGACATGTCCCAACCTTTGGTGACATAATTTGGATTCTTTCTTTACAACCATATTACACTTTGTGGATAGCACACTCTCATTTGTACTTTCAATTACATAACAATTATCACTAATATGTAAACCTTTTATGAGAAACTTTCCTATATGATTTAAGATCCCACACATATCTTTTGAGAAGGTGACTGGATGTTCTTTGTCATAGATTTGGGAGATACTAAGGAGATTATGTTTCAGACCTTCTACACAGAGGACATGTTTGATTTTTAGAAGGCCTGGTACAACTATTGTTCCTTGTCCTGCAATTTTGTCTGAGCTACCATCTCCAATTGTGATTGATCCTCCATCAAAGTTTGAATAATCACATAAGTGGGTTTGATCACCAGTCATGTGTCTGGAGCATCCACTATTAAGGTACCATTTTGAACTATTGCCAACTTTCAAAGCAGTATGGATTACAAGATAATTGTTTTGACCTGTCATATCCTCTGAAACACTTTTGATCATGATTCCAACTTCAGTCAAGATCACTCTCAAGGCAGTGAAGCCCTTAAGAGAGACTCTCTTTGATACCAATTGAAATTGTGGTACATACCACTTTAGTTGAAGTAGGAATATGCCAATATGTCCTAGAGGGGGGTGAATAGGACTTTTATAAAAATTTTATGATTTATTTAAAATCCTATCAAACTTATCTTAAATAGTTATGCATGAGTCAGGATTTCTTCAAGATAACTCTAATGGCTTTTAAGCCAATTAGAGGATCCAATCAAAAAACTGACTTAATGATAAACGTGATGCGATTCAGAGATTATGATGGATGTAACTGTGTGTGAGGTGTGATCAAATATGAAAGAATTTAATGAAATCACATAAGTAATCAAAGACATACAACAACTACAAACACAGTCATTTTTGTAGTGGTTCGACTACTTGTTTACTCCACTCCCGGCAGACGCACTCAACCTTTAAGTGTGCCTGATTTCACTAAGGAGGTTTCACACGATTCACCTTAAAAAAAAGGTTTTAAATTAGGTTCATCTTTAACCAGTACAACCTACACCTATGCTGATAGTTTATGCTCTCACGAGCAAGGGTCAACACATAGCTCCTGATTTTAGGCACACTGGCCAAGGATCCACACAAGGAACATCTCCTATTTATGCTTCACGAGCAAGGGTCAACAAAAAGAACCTTTTAGCTCATTGTTGAAGATATTCTCCTTTATTGACGAAGAGTCTTCTGCGTCCTTGATCCGCAACTTAGAAGATGTACCAATGTATAGCTACAGGTTGGGTCAAGGTTATAATGGAATCCTACACTATAAAAAGTTTTCCTATAAGGGAAATAGAGTGATTCCAATCATCTATGCATTCAAGGGATCCTGACTTAATGATTTGCTATTAAGATGGTTGTTGGATGATCCTTGAATGCAGAAGTTCATTCCCCAATCCACTTTATTGAATGTCAGTGACGAGGGTGAATTGGAGGATGAACTTCCATGAGAGAAAGGGCTTTGGGTATATGATCTAAGGTTAAACACTCAAATGTACTTTCTTCTTTCTCTGTCAGCAACTAAAGATAAGTTCTCTATATATAGGCAAAAAGTTCCAATGGATATAAAATGGTCACATTTATGATAGAGTTCGATATCATCGAGTAGGGTCGATATCATTGAGCGTATACTCTCGATTGGTCGACTGGCCACTCGATGACATAAATTCAAATTTCATATGATTTTGAAACCTTTTGCTAGCTGGTCGAGGAGATCGAAACCTACGTCGATGTCATCGAATTTTGAAATCCGATTTCATCGACATGGGGATCGATTCCTCAACATTTGAAAATGAGAGAGACAATGCCTTTAAAATATTTCAGGTCAAGGATATGATCCAGGTACCCTCGATATCATCAAAATTTAAATGCTGATGATATCGATAGTCGTGTCGATGCATCAATAAATCCAAAGGATTTTTCAGTTAAGCTTGTTGGACAGTTTAAGTCCTTTCTCGATGCAATCGACCCAGCCTCGATATCATCGATATTTGAATATTGATTCTATCTAGTGACCCTCGATCTAAGATAAAGACCACTTGAAAAATGTTGCTGGATAACTATGTCCGTGACCGATATCATCGATGACTTTTTCGATATCATCAGTTTTTAAATTTCAAGGATATCGAGGAGTACTTCGATATATCGAAGGTATTTATGGTTTTCTTTAGAAAAATAGGGACACAAACTCTCTGCTATCGATTTTATCGAGTCAACTTCGATAGACTCAAGATTCAATTTTTGATGATATTAATATGGGTATGATACATCGATATTTTCGTCTAGAAGAATATGTGGTTGTTGGACGTCTTTTGTCCTCATTTCGATGGTATCAATTGCAAGGATATCGACAACACTTCTCGATTATATTGATCAGTTTATCGATAAATCGACAGAGGTAGAAAACTTAGAGATTTTTTAAAATTTTGAAAAAGTTTTTCAACCTAAAAACCATATGATATCTAATCAATATTAAGGGTTTTAATTACCTAGTATTTTGGGACATGGGATGTGAGGCTGAGATTTACCTGTGGCGAGTTTGGGCACACATTCGGTTGAGGCAGACGGTTGATTGATCTTCCTAATGAGCTTCTCTGTCTAGCTGACTCAACACTCACGCTAATTGATAAACCCGGGCACTTTCAAGGCAGTTATATATTTAAACTATCCATCCGGATGGTGAGCTCATCTCAAGGCTTGAGACTAAAAATGAAGTAAATCTATCAGGTGGACCACACTGCAGAAACTAGTAGAGAGTTGAATGCCTACCATTGAGATCCTTTAGGGATTACAGAAGTTCCAGATCTACATGAAACTTGTTCTTCCTTTTAATCCATGTCTTCATGACCGTGTAAACAGATTGGATGGACAATAAATGTTATGGTGGGCCCTATGGAGTTTTAACAGTGGAGATCATTACCTCCGCAGCTGTTTGTGGTTGGTCCAATTGATCTTTTGATATGATTGGGTAATGCTCTAAAATGATCTCTAGAAATAAATGAATGGGGTAGATATAATATAGTGTATGGGTCCCACCTTGATGTGATGTGTATTAGGCCTGTAAGAGAGGCCCATTGTGATGTATTTGGAGCCCATGGGTTGTGGCCCATTGGGATGTATTCGGGGCCTAGGGATTGTGACCCATTATGATGTGTTTGAAGCCCATGTATATGTGGCCCATATGGTGAGGCCCGATGTGGTGTATATGTGGCCCTTGATTGGGGCCCATGGTGTTGTATATTAGGCCCTTTATGAGGTTATGGGTATACTATACGTTAGGCTCTATGTGGGCTACTCCTTCAGGGCAATGTTAGTTACTTGTCTGCATTGTCGAGGTTGACTCCGAAGGTTGAGGCCTATTCTAGTCTTCGAGGCCGATTTTGTTCGTCGAGGCCGATTCTGATTATTGAGGTCGATTCCAATTGTAGAGGCCGATTCCAATTGTCGGGGCTGATTTTGATTGTCGAGGTTGATTTTGATTGTCGAGGCAGATTCCGATGGTTGAGGCCGATTCCGATTCTCGAGTCTGATTTTGATTGTCAAGGCTGATTCCGACTGTTGAAGCTGATTCTGACTGTCAAGGCCAATTTTGATTGACGAGGCCGATTTCGATGGTCGAGGCCGATTCCGATTGTCGAGGCCGATTCTGATCGTCGAGGTCGATTCCGATTGTCGAGGCCGATTCTGATCGTCGAGGTTGATAGTTGAGGCCGATTTCGATTGACGAGGTCGATTCTGATTATTGAGGCCGATTCCAATTTTCGAGGCCGATTTCGATTGTCAAGGATTATTCTGATTGTCGAGGCCGATTCTAATTGTTGAGGTCGATTGTCTATGGTGATTCCGATTGTCAAGGCTGATTCTAATTATTGAGGTCGATTCTGATTATCGAGGTTGATTTCGATTATTGAGGCCGATCATTGAGGATGGATATCGAGGCCAATTATCAATGTTGATTATTAGTGCCATTTATTGATACTGAAAGTTTCAAGACATTGGGCCTAAGGAACCCAACAATTAATTATGAATATTGTTCTAATAAAAACCCATTTAAAGTGGGCCTTAAGAGCGCACTAATTAAGCCTAAAAATTCTGATCAGAATAGGGCAAGATATGTGCAATAATGTTTCCAAATCTGGTGGGCCATACTTCCCCAAAACATACATTTGTGGGTAGCAACCTTAGGCCTAATGCTAAAATTCCAGCCCACCCATTATCTGGGCTTGCTGGAAATTTAATAAAAAAAATTTTATACAATTATTTTAAATCTCTAATGGCCCATACAAGTCACAAAGGGTCCTACTAGATGAAGGAGTAAATAAAACACATAAATCAGGTGGGCCATGCTGTTGGACTGGATGTCCGGCAGCAACCTAATGGGTTGGGCGTCCAAAGCATAGGCAGTCCTATGGGCCTGGGTAATTGGCCCAAAACTCATCCAAATGGGTCCCAATTGGATGCTACTGAAGGAGGGAATGATCATGCCCCCTATGGACCCCACTAGGATGAATGGTGGTACATAAAATACATTAAGGTGGTCCTACAAGGTGGCCTAGGCAGCCAGCCAAGGATGGATGCCCCAGCCTGGGTGTCCCAGCATGGTGGGCCACTCAAGGTAGTACCACGGACAGTACAAGGGCCTGATGGCCCTGAAAATTTGCAAGGTGGTCCATCCATAGGTCATCCACACCTCCATAAATTTTAAAATTTTTGGATGATAAGAAATATTTTAATTTAATTTAGAAATACAACCTATCCAGAAATTCTGCTGGGTAAAATGTTGTTGTCCATTCAATATTTATCCAATAAGGTGGACTCAAACTTCATCTAGGTGGGGATGGATGGATGATTAGAATTTTTTCCATAAAATATAGCAAGGTGGGGTCCACAAAAGTAGTCTACCACTTAGAAAACCAAGCTGAAAATTATGTTTTCCCCTCAATCTAAAGGGTTGGATGGTCTAACAAGGTGGACCACCCACCCCCCTACGGGCCTCCTTTTGGGTGGCATTGCATGAGCCATCTGAGGTGTGATCCATCACACTTCAAGGTGGGGTCCACTCCTTCATATTACATCAAGAAAAATAGTGGAAAACATAGTACGAATCCATGTCAAACATTAACTATAACAGTTCATGCAATAGTCCATATTTTCAGATAGCTATATACGGCTAGACATATCAGCCTATATCTATATATATACAACAAATAAATGGATGTGTGGCCTTCCTTAGTGGGCCCCACATATGTCTAGATCAAGAACTTAGGTTAGGGTACTTGCATGCATCAAAATATGGTTCCAAAAATCATAAAATGGATATTAGGGGCATCCCACACTTGCTGGACTTTTAGGACGTCCTAGGCCCACAAAGTGGGCCACACACATCACCAGCCATATATAAACAAAAATAGAAGAAGAAAGATGATCTGGCCATGTGGATAGGGCCCCGCCACTAATGGGCCCTCCTACGAACAATCAAACACGTAAATCTACATTGATTTACACTTACAATCATAAAACTATCACAAGCATGGTCTATATCTATAATAGATGGTTGGGATGCCAACCCAACATGATCTTTAAGGTCTAGATGTCCTTAAGATGGAGTGGATCATGAAATAAATCATGATGGGGTCCATGGAGAATGGCCCCATCATAGAACTTGACATGCATGTAGGATGGGCCAAAGGGCTACATCCATGGGATCAAATGGGATCCCACCATGGATTGGCTGGTCCTATATAATCCATCCATGAAGAAATAATAAGATTAAATGATAGAAAAAAAAAATTCAGCAAAAACAAAGTCACCCACTCACAATCCAACTCTCAAACTTCTATATGATCTTACAGCAAGGAAGAGATTTTGATGGTTGAGATGTATTTTTAGTGGTGGGATTTGAGGGGTTGAGGAGAAAGGTTGCTAGCTATAGAGGGAAAAAGGAGTAGGGAAAGATAAAGAGAGAGAAAGAGGTCATGATTACTTTGTAAGAAAAGCAATGATTTCCTATGGGAGGAGATTATAATGTTGTCGGCTAAGATATGTTCCTTGGTGGTGTGTGAGATAGGTAGTGTTAGTTATGGAGCTTTTATGTGGTGTGTGTAGTGTACTTTGGAACTTGTGCCAAGGGTGGTTGTCCACATGCATTGTACCTAAGTGGGCCACATGATTAAGAGTCATACAATGAAATATACACAACTTTTGATCTACATATCGAATGGACGCACAAGATACATCGTCGGAACCGCAACGACGATGTGAACAAGATGGCATAGGTCTCTGGCTGATCCAAGTTGGGTCAACATGACAGGACTTAAGGATGACTGCAAATACTATTTCCAGGTCGCGGGTCATCGAGATTCGACCAGTAAGATCATGGGACCAAAAGAAATGAAATGCATACGTACACACATGCACACATAAGAACTTGGGTCAGGTCTTACCATCCACCCCACCAACAAAGAAAATTCATCCTCGAAATTTCCAATACCAAAACAACGAAATGCATAAACATCATCATATATATCTCAATCATCACTCAAAAGAGAAGGCAATACGAGCAATGCAAGTAATCAATCAACGAACAAAAGGGGATTACGCTCTCTAATCTCGGCCTCACATTCCCAAGATACCTCAGCCTCCGAATGATGACCCCATTGTACCTTCACCAAGGGAATAACCTTAGTCTTGAGGACCTGATCCTTCTAATCAAGAATACGAATCAACTGCTCAATGTAGGAAGCATTCTCACGGACCTCGAGTGGGTGCCAATCAATCACAGGAATAGTGTCCAACCCACATTTCTGTAACATAGAAACATGAAACACATCATGGATTGTGGACAACTCAGGAGGTAAGGAAAACCTATAGGCCATAGCGCTCATGCGCTCGGTAATCTCAAAACGTCCAATAAATCTCAGAGCAAGCTTACTTTCACACCAAATCGAACCATACTCTTCATAGGAGAGACCTTGAGATATGCCATGTCCCTAACTCCAAACTCGAGGGGTCGACGCCAACGATCAGTAAAACTCTTCTACCGGATCTGAGCTATGTGCATCCTTTGCTTGATAACATCAATAGCCTTTGATGTCTACTGCACAAGCTCGGGACCTAAGAGACTACATTCTCTAACCTCGGTCCAATAGTTAGGAGATCTCAGGGTTTTCCATAGAGTGCCTCAAAAGGAGTCACGTCGATAGTCACATGAGAGCTGTTGTTGTACGTGAACTCGTCGAGGTGTAAATTCTCATCCCAACTACTTGCAAAGTCGATCACATAAGCTCTGAGCATATTCTCAAGGATCTAGTTGACCCTTTCGGTCTTATAACGCCCGAAAAAAATTCATACTTGGACTTGAGTACCAACTCGACCCGAAATCGCGTAGGATTAATTCCTTTAGAAAATAAGTGTAAGTCAGCTAGCGCAACGCTAGAGTAGCTGGGAAATAGTCCCTGATCACTTTAAATACGTTCTACAAGACCCAAATCGAGTAGAACTAATGACTCTATAATACTCTATAACCTCGGATCAAACTCTAAGCAGGTTTGGTCTCTGGACCACTTTGAAACTTTGTATTGGATCTAGACCGCATGTCGAAAGTCCGATACCTACTATCCTAGACCGTTAGAACCGCCTACCTGGACTTGACAATCATTTTGAAAATCAAGTCCAACCAATAATCACAGGCTATTTCATTGAGCCTTGACTGAAGAGAGTGCGAATAGGGACAGATTTGGAATTTGAAATTCAAATCTGGCACACAACTTGAAGCGTCAGTATTAAGAGTTCTAACCATCAGAATTTAGCCAAATTACACCCTCGGATCAGGAAAAATTTCTATTTCATATCATGAGACTTGCAGCCCTAATCTACGTGCGGTGACTGCTGAACTGAAACTGGACTACCACGGGCGATCTACGAACCCTGCCGGACTGAAAACTTGATGTATGCTAGATCCAGTATGCATGAGGTTAAGTCCGACCGTATTTGGCCATGTGACCACTAGAAATGATCTTTTGGACCGAAAGAGCCCCGCTTTGGATAAACATCAAGTAAACTTTGTTCCTAAGCCTATTTTGGGCATTTTTAGGCTTATAAAAGGGGTTGAAACCCTTATTCCTCTCTCCCATCCGAATTTGAGAAAAACCCTAGATTGGGAGAGAGAAAAGGTGAGAGTTTGTAAGAGAGGTTGGAGGAAAATTTTCCTGCCGTTGCACCACCCGTTGCAAGTGCCTAAGAAACACACTTCAATCACCTGGCCGGTGATTTCTCTGCATTTTTAGGTAAGAATATACCCTAAAAGTTGCTGATCTAGTGTTCCTTCATTTTTGTTGCGAGATAGCTGATGCATCTTGTAAAACAGGTTGTCTAGTCGCCGTGGACGAAGCGTATACGCTCCGTTCGAAATGATACGTTTATAAGAGATAAGGTGTGGATTTTAGACACTTTGATTGACTGTTTACAACGCTTTCAATGTCGTTTAATAGTAGATTATCGACGGTAATGCCGTTTGACATGTACAACATGCTGTCCGTTTCTTGTTTCGTAAACCAACGAAGAATATGAGATTTAGGGCATTTTAGTCATTTGTAGGAAGTACTGTTTTCATGCATATTTTTCTGATGTGATTGACATGGTTTATTGTCACATTAGAATGTTAGGAATACATGCATAATTAGTTTGGCGAAGAGATTCGCCTAAATGCGCACTTCAGGTCGACATACTATATGTAGACTTAAGTGTGTAGTGTAAGTGTTTGTATAAATACTTGTATTAGTATGTATTGAATTAAATGGTGTTATGAATTAGTTTGAGATTGTTTTCTCAATTAATATGCTGATGTAAATGATTTCCTACATGTTCGCTAAATGCATGATTTCATTACATGTATGGAATGCATGTGCTTGAAGATTTGCTTAAGTTGTATGTTATAACATGTGTTAACATGCTCACATGGTTGTATTTCATTTCCAATACTCTCACATGATTTGCTGATGTGATTCCATATGTTTAGGACTATGCCTAGTCCAGGCAGTCGGTAACTGAGCGAATTCGTGGTTGGCTTATCTTTGCCATGAACGACCCGTCGATGAACGCGACCCGTGTTTTGGAGTTCGCGGCAGTGGTTAGGCCACACGAAGTATTTTACGCACTTCATGTCGTTCGACTTGAGATGCGATCGTGCTAGTCGAGCCCGTCAAGTAACCCGACTGGCCATTGTATGTTCACCCTATATGAGTCATAACTGCTTGAACCTAGGGTACTAAACTTACCATTGTAAACCCTGTTAACCATGGTACCTTGATCCATGAAGACTCATGAGCCGGGCATGGTGGTATGGGACACCGTGGTCGAGCTGTCGGCCTATGCTGGGGCCACAAACCTCTCCGTAGTGACCAGTGAGCACCTAGTCTCGTGAGCAGATTATGGTGGTATGGGACACTATATTCTTGCTGTCGGCCTACACTGATCAGGCGACGAGTCCTTTGTAGTGACCGCGAGCGTATTCTGAGTCTACGGGAGGCGATGGCCCTTCAGTAGCAGTGAGAGTATAGTAGGCCTGTATTGAAAAGGTGATGGGGGAGCGGTGCAACGAGTGCGAGCAACAGCCCTGGCAGCCCTTGCAGCGACCTACAAAATATACTTCGTATGAGATTACTAGGAGTGACGACCCTAGACAGGATCTGTGTTGGGATTGAAATAAGGGAAGTACCTTAATTTCCCAATCCTTCTGTTTGAATGGACTAATAACAACTTGGCAATCATATCACCATTACATTGCATGTGCCTGGAAGATGTGGAGCACTGAGCGGGATGCACACATGCTGCGGGTGTTAGATGGTGCCGTATGAGGGAGAACGTCGGTGAGGGCATCCATCATGTCATGTCATATTGCATTAACAACAGTATTAGGATTGTCTGATTTACTGCTTTACTATTATCGCATGATTGATTTGTGAACATGCTAATCTTTGCTCTATGATTCTCTGAGTTGATCACTCATTCCCACGTTACGGGATGGTGTTTGCAACACCCACCAGACCCTGTCTTAGATGCAGGCTATGCAGTGATCCAGGAGGTAGAGCCAGACTATGATGAGGACCAGGACGAGTTCTCATACATGCAGTATCACGACGGCTTTGATTAGGTGACCTGGGTTGACGGGACTCTTCAGTGGGAGTATTTTGAACATTTTATTTTGTTTATTTACATGTATATGAGACTCAGTGATGTATTCATACTTTAGTGACAGTCGAGATCTACTTTGTTTTTTCATACAGTGATATATATATTGTTTAGTCTTTCGCTTGCTTTTATCACTGGATCTGGAGTATGAATTGCAGTTTTGGTATACTTTTACTCATGTGAATTCTTTAACTCAGAAAACATTGAATCAAAATCATTTTTGTTGCATAAGTGATGGTTTGGAACTCGGGAGTTGAGTTTATACACGACCTCCAATTTTTAGGGTGTTACAAGTTAGTATCAGAGCATGAATAAGATTATACCGGGCCTAGGTTATGGTCACGCGACATATGCTGTCGCTTCCTTTGACTTAGGTGGGTGCAAGAAGGGTCTAGAAACACGTATAGGATAGTAGATTCGCCAATAGGAAAAGACTATTCATATCGATCGCGCGTTCGAGTCCGTAGCGCATCTAGGGTCGCGTGAAGCGACCTGAATAGCTCCTAGGTTGTAGGTAAGTGGGTTGAGACATTATTTGAACAATTCTAAACTTGTAAATGTAAATCCTTGGGCTGTGAGAAAACCACAACCCCGGTATTCAATCATCTGGGCTTAAAAAACCCCGTTTCACCGAAAATCTTCAAAATTCTTCCTCTCACCACTCCAATATTCAATTATTTCTTATCCTTTTTATGTTAGGCATCAATCCTAATGTGAAAATGACATAAAATCATACTTTGACAAAATTTTATAGTGAATAGTAAAATTTCATGAAAAATGGCCATAAGGCCATTCTAAGTTTTCTTTCTTTAGTAAATAATGGGCTAGATGGATGTACTAGATCCTTCTACCCCAAAATCATATGCTGCATGATAAGAAATTATATTTGAAATTGCAGACTGGCCCCGAATAGCCCCGAACACATGTTTGGACCTATATAGGGCAATCTAGAATGAACCAAGGTGGGGACCATACATTTTTGAGGTCCCTGGACCATGGGGGACTAGACCCATGTGGTCCCACCTATCAGATCACCGGACGGTCGGCAATGCCATCGCCGGTTCGGCGATGCATCGCCGCCCGAGGTGGCCTACTTGATCTGGTTTTTGGTATCTGGGGGTATTTTGGGTAATACACCCCCCCATGTAGTGTTCGTCCATAGAAAACCCCAAAGAGGGGTACTTCTTTCACAACAGCCCCCATTCCAAGCTCCATTTTCATTTTTTGCTGCCCTATTCCAAAAATCATGGTTCCAAACCACTCTCAAATCCATTCTTGGCTAAAAACGACCACACTCCTTCACTCCATTATTGTTTATAGCCCTCCCTCTTGCAGATCTCGTCGTTTGGAGCTCTCAAAACCCTCAAATCGAGATGAAATCGTGAGGTGCTCCATTCTCCTTTTTCATTCTCTTTTCTTTCTGAAAATACATCCTAGGGGAGCTTGAAGCATCCCTTTACAATGCCTAGATCTCCCTTTTTCAGTTTGGACAGCCATTTCCTTGTATTTCCCCCATTTTTCATGGCTTTTGTTGAAGCCATTTTGAGTCTTTTGTCACTCTCCACCATCCTCTCTTTGATGGGTAAGAGAAAGATCGCAGCGGATGAGGCTGGGCCTAGTCGCCCTACTCAATCAAGAAGACCGCGGGGTGGTGCCGCTAGCTCAAGCGCCGCCGCAAGTCCAACCATAGCCCGAGAGTTCCATACAAAGCGGGATTTGGATCCCCATACTCAACTTGGGCGAGTAATTTTATCAGAGATGCCTCACGGCCAATACACTGACCGTAAAGTATTGTTTGAGGTGGACGTGGAAGGATGACTATTCGGCGAATTCCTGTTGTTCGAGCGCATTGAAGCTGCGCATTGGGATCCGATCTTTGAAGCTCGTGCTCGTGCTAATGTGAGCACCGTTCGTGCCTTCTACGTTCGTATCAAGAATGCTACACTGGAGCCATTGCAATTCAAGATTCCTTTTGGTAGAGACCGGATGGCTACGATCGATGTTCGGTTGATTGCGCGACTTCTGAACGTGCCTCTTGGTGATGTTCATCCTAGTGCGAAGAATCTGAGGAGTAGGCGTGAGCGAGATCGCCGTACCAGGTTTCTATGTGGTAAATAGGTTCTATGACAGCCTAATAATAGCCTCAAGGCGTCTCACATGTCTGATGATTTGCGCCTGCTATACCACATTTGCACGTTCAACGTGTATCCCAGGTCGACAAATTACATTGAATGTACGCGCCTCATGGTTGATTTCCTATATCTAGTAGCCTAGGGAGAGAATGTGTGTATGGCCACTTTCATCTTCCGACAGATTATCCTCATAGAAAAATCAAGAAGAACATCCGAGTCGCTTCCTTTTGGCCGACTAATATGCAAGATCGCGCTTGAGTTTGCTTACAGACTTGGGCCAAAATTGCCAGTTCTAATTCACAGCATTGATGAGTCTACTATGGTCAAGATGAAGATCGGGTCTCAGTACCGTGAGACTCAGCTTGAGGAGGATAGCGAGGATGACTTTGATGATGAAGAGGATCCAAGTGAAGGAGAACCTGGAGCAGAAGTTAAGGAAGAAGTCCAGGAAGAGGTAGAAGAGGAGGCTCAGGATACAGATGAGAGCCCTCCTTCTGCTCAGACTACTGGCGATGATCGCATTACCTGAATTGAGGAGAGCCAGATCGCCTTACGAAGGGAAGTGCAGGAACTTTGAGCTGAGGTCGAGGATGCCAAGGTCGTTACGAAGAGAAAATTCGGCAAGGTGACTCGCACCTTAAAGGCGATCCTGTGCTTCTTGCAGGATAAGGGTACTCCTCCGTCACCCGACTCGGACTAGCGATGCGATCTTAGATGTTGTTGTAAGTAGTTAGTCATTTTCTGCTTTATGTTGTGTAAGCCTGTTAAGGCTAATAGTTACTTATGTTGTTGTTGTATCTTTAACTGCCTTAGTTCCCATGTATTTCCTGTCATGATGCTTGTAAGGAGATATCCCTTGTATTGTGACAATTTTGATTAAATGAAATGCATGGAATGCCTTTGACTTTGATGTAAATGATTGCAGTGTGTTGTACTATTGAGACTGACAAGGTTGCGCCCTATTTTGAATATAGAGAATACCGCCGAATGCTACACGGAGCACAGCTCGGATTACATTGAGTGAGCCTATGGATTAGGTTCCTTCGTAGTCTGATGCACATGCGGATCCTGCTGTGGGCCCGATTCCTGAGACAGTGCGTGCGTCTCAGCCTATTGCTGGTCCTACAGTTGGACCACCGCTGTTCACACCGCCTGTCAGAGAGCCTTACCGTGCGTCATCTTCGACGCAGTACATGCCACAGCCTGCTCCACCTCCAGATAGATTTGAGCAGATGATGACCATGATGCAGCAGCAGCAGTAGCTCCTGACTACTATTGTGGGGACACTAGCC
This sequence comes from Magnolia kwangsiensis, assembly GCA_037074715.1. Classification (NCBI taxonomy): domain Eukaryota; kingdom Viridiplantae; phylum Streptophyta; class Magnoliopsida; order Magnoliales; family Magnoliaceae; genus Magnolia; species Magnolia kwangsiensis. The sequence goes on along the minus strand of CM073577.1, from coordinate 100,495,956 downwards.
CAGGGTGGGAGTGCGGCTCCTCCTGCACCACCTGCGCATCCAGCTGAGGATGCTGATACATATGCCCAGGATGAGGGCATGGCTCATCCTGTACCACCTGCTTACCCTGCGGGGAATGCCTTAGATACACGGGGCTTGTTAGAGTGATTTCATCGCTTATGGCCTCCCACTTTTACTGGTTCTCATAGACCCGAGGAGGCCGAGTATTGGCTCGACCGTGTATCGAAGATACTGCGGATGCTACATTGTACAGAGGCTGAGCAGGTCGAGTTGGCTACGTTCCTGTTCGAGCGAGAGGCCAGCTTGTGGTGGGACAGTGTATTGCGGACCGTTGCCGTCGATTATATATGGACATGGGCAGCGTTCGAGTTCCGCTTCCACGAGAAATACTATCCCCAGACGTGTAGGCATGATCGGGAGAATAAGTTTCTCCGCCTCAGACAGGGAGGCATGAAAAACATGGAGTATGAGCATCAGTTCACAGAGTTGGGCAGATACGTCCCGACTATTTTGGCAGATGTGCATACGGCGCTTTTCAGAGGGTTTGCGACTGAATATTCAGTCGAAGATGTGCTGCGTGAGCATTCCCTCTTATGCAGAGTTGATTCACATGTCTATGCGGGCAGAGCAGGATGTGGATCGACTTACTCGATCTCGTGGCCCTGTTGCTCCTAGGCCACGACCAGAGTTTCCAGACAGGCCCTTCGCGGGCAAGAGGCCTCGCGTCGACCCTCCTACTCAGGCTACAGCGCCAGTACCACAGTTTCGGCGCCCCGAGTTATCATGTACATACTGCGGGAGGTCAGGCCATTCAGCGCAAAGTTATTTTGCTCGGATGCGGGACAGTGGGTTTTCACCGCCGAAGAAGATCGACCGTGCACGTCCACAGGCGATATTAGCACCGCCTATACGGTTGGCTCCTACACACCCGTCCTTCAGACCTCCGGTATCTCAGATCAGGCAGCCTCTACGGCCCACGGCGCAGCGGCCGAACCGGCCACAGCAGGCACGGGTTCATGCATTGACAGCTGAGGCAGCTGCGACGGATACTTCTCAACATTCGGCCTTTGAGGTCACTGCCCATATTGGAGGTATTCCTATTCTCGTGATGGTGGACACTGGATCCACGATTTCTTTGATATCATGTGTTATAGTCAGACGCATTGGGCTACAGACTATTACTATGGATGGGGTACGAGTTTATACAGCTTAAGGGTCCTTTACAGATGTCACCCAGATGTGTGAGGGCTGTTTGGTGGATCTGGGGGGCAAGACGATGAATTTAGATCTCGTCGTCGACCCCTCTCTCATTTATCTCAACGTCATTCTTGGCATGGATTGGTTGACTGCAGCGACGGCCGAGATTGACTGCGAGACTCGTATAGTGACAGCCTATGAGCCAGAGGACGCATCTTTCACATTTTCAGTGCGAGTAAATCTCCCCTTCTGCATACTTAGTTACGCTACTTTACTGCGAGACGCTGGTGCCCAGATACTTGAGCATACTCCAGTCGTTTGCGAGTTTGGAGAACTGTTCAGGAAGATCCCTGGTTTGTCGCCCCGACGAGAGATCGATTTCACTATCGATCTGGTTCCTGGTTCCACGCCCGTCTCACTGCCGACGTATCGCATGGCACCTTGTGAGATGGAGGAGTTAAGGACGCAGATAGATGGTCTGCTGGAGCTTGGCCTTATACGGCCTAGTGTGTCTCCTTGGGGAGCACCATTTTTGTTCGTGAGGAAGAAGGATGGTTCGATGCGATTGTGTATTGATTATCATAGGCTGAACCAGATCATGGTGAAGAACAAGTACCCTTTACCCAGGATCGATGACTTATTTGATCAGTTGAGAGGAGCGCAGTACTTCTCGAAGATTGATCTTCAGTTAGGATATCATCAGTTGTGCGTCAGGGATGAGGACGTACAAAAAACAACATTCAGGACCAGCTTTGGCCACTACGAGTTCCTTATGATGTCGTTCGGTCTCACGAACGCACCAGCCGTGTTCATGGATCTGATGAACCGGGTATTTCGGCCTTTCCTTTATCGATTCATCGTTGTTTTAATTGACAACATTTTGGTATACTCCAGGAGTCGAGAGGAGCATGAGGAGCATTTACGTTTGGTCCTGGATATGCTCAGACAGCATCAGTTGTTCGCATAGTACAAGAAGTGCGACTTCTGGAAGCAGGAAGTGAAGTTCCTGGGACATGTGGTGTCCAAGGATGGCATGGCAGTTGACCTGTCTAAGGTAGCTGCAGTTCAGGACTGGGAACAACCTAGTTCTATCACTGAGGTGAGGAGTTTCTTGGGTCTCGCTGGTTACTATCGGCGCTTTATTCAGGATTTCTCGAAGATCACGAGACCTTTATCTCAGTTGACATGGAAGGACGTGAAGTTCGCCTGTAATGATAAGGCGGAGTCAGCTTTTCAAGAGCTGAAGGATAGGCTCACGTCCGCCCCTGTGCTAGTATTGCCAGAGCAAGGGGTTAGGTACACTATATACACTGACGCGTCTAGCATTGGTCTGGGTTGTGTCCTTATGCAGAGGGACAGGGTAATTTCGTATGCCTCGAGACAATTAAGGAAGCACGAGGAGAATTACCCTACACACGACCTAGAGTTGGCAGCCGTCATATTCGCACTGAGACTCTGGAGACATTACCTCTATGAAGAGGAGTTCGAGCTCTTTTGCGACCACAAGAGCCTCAAGTACATATTCACCCAGCGAGACTTGAATATGAGGCAGCGGCGATGGATGGAGATGTTGAAGGACTTTAAGTTCGAAGTCTCTTACCATCCTGGGAAGGCGAACCTTGTGGCTGACGCATTGAGCCGCAAGAAGGCGATAGAGTTTGCGGCTCCGCTGATGGTTGCTGAGTGGGATATGATTGAGTTTTTGTGAGACTTTGAGTAGAAACTCACCGTAGAGGAGCTGTATGAGTTTATCGCACATGTGCAGGTGCGATCTCAGATCGATGACCGGGTCATCGAGGCGTAGAGGGACGATGCGCATCTGACTGAGCTTCGAGAGCAGGCCAGTGATGATGCTGACGCAGAGTGGCAAGTTGGGTTGGATGGAGGCTTACGTTATCGTGGCCGCCTATGCGTCCCAGATGTCCCTGACTTGAGACGAGAGATTCTCGAGGCTGCGCATTGTACCGGACTCGCGATGCATCAAGGCAGTACGAAGATGTATCGTGACGTGAAGAGGACTTATTGGTGGGAAGGTATGAAAACCCACATAGCAGAGTTCGTGTCCCGTTGTCTCACTTGTCAGCAGGTGAAAGCAGAGCATCGCCGACTACCTGGACTCTTGCAGCCTATGCCGATCGTAGAGTGGAAGTGGGATTTCATTTTCATGGACTTCATTTCAGGGCTGCCGAAGACGAGGAAGGGACATGATTCTATTTGGGTGATTGTCGACCGTCTGACGAAGTCGGAGCATTTCCTACTGATTAGAGTTACGAACTCTGCAGATGAGTTGGCTAGACTGTACATCAGAGAGATTGTGCGTCTGCATGGAGTTCCGTTGGAGATCGTGTCGGACAGAGACACGCGGTTCACTTCTATTTTCTGGATTTGCATTCAGGAGGCTATGGGTGTGAAGTTGAAGTTCAGTACTACCTTCCACCCATAGACAGACGGACAGACAGAGCGGGTGAACCAGATCTTAGAGGATATGTTGCGAGCTTGCGCATTGGACTGTAAGGATAGTTGGGATGATTGTCTTGCCTATGCGGAGTTTGCGTACAACAATAATTTTCAAGCGAGTATCGGTATGGCACCTTATGAGGCGCTGTATGGGCGACCTTGTCGCGCACCGCATTGCTGGGCAGAGGTCGGTGAGCGTAGCTTGATTGGCCCAGAGTTAGTGCAGGCGACGTCAGAGAAGATTGATATCATTAGACGTCGACTTCTCACAGCGCAGAGCAGACAGAAGAGTTATGCCGATACGAGACGGAGGCCGCTGGAGTTCACAGTTGGGGATCATGTGTTTTTGTGAGTTTACCCTATGAAAGGAGTCCTTCGGTTCGGGAAGAAGGGGAAGCTAGCACCGCGATTCATTGGTCCATTCCAGATCCTCGATCGTGTGGGAGCAGTGGCTTACCGATTGGCTTTACCCACGCCTCTCGCGAGCGTTCACAACGTATTTCATGTTTATATACTGAAGAAGTACGTTGCTGATCCTTCCCATATCATCAGATGGGAGCAGGTACAATTAGGAGAGGATGTTACATATATCCTGCGACCGACACGTATCCTAGAAAGGAAGGAGCAGGTACTGCGTAGCAAGGTGATTCCCCTTGTAAAGGTATTGTGGACGCATCACTCTGAGGAAGAGGCTACCTGGGAGACAGAAGTCGAGATCATAAAGAACTACCCACAGCTTCTCGAGGAGTATGCAAAGGTACAAATTTTGAGGATGAAATTATTTGTTAAGGGGGGTAGATTGTAACGCCCGGGAAAAATTCGTACTTGGACTCGAGTACCAACTCGACCCGAAATCACGTAGGATTAATTCCTTTAGAAAATAAGTGTAAGTCAGCTAGCGCAACGCTAGAGTAGCTGGAAAATAGTCCCTGATCACTTTAAATACGTTCTACAAGACCCAAATCGAGTAGAACCAATGACTCTATAATACTCTATAACCTCGGATCAAACTCTAAGCAGGTTTGGTCTCTGGACCACTTTTAAACTTTGTATTGGATCTAGACCGCACGTCAAAAGTCCGTTACCTACTATCTTAGACCGTTAGGACCGCCTACCTGGACTTCACAATCATTTCGAAAATCAAGTCCAACCGATAATCACAGGCTATATCATTGAGCCCGGACTGAAGAGAGTGCGAATAGGGACAGATTTGGAATTTGAAATTCAAATCTGGCACGCGACTTAACGCGTCAGTATTAAGCGTTCTGACCGTCAGAATTCAGCCAAATTACACCCTCGGATCAGGAAAAATTTCTATTTCATATCATGAGACTTGCAGCCCTGATCTACGTGCGGTGACCGCTGAACTGAAACTGGACCGCCACGGGCGATCTACAAACCCTGCCGGACTGAAAACTTGATGTATGGTAGATACAGTATGCATGAGCTTAAGTCCGACCGCATTTGGCCAGGGGACCACCAAAAATGATCTTTTTGACCGAAAGAGCCCCGCTTTGGATAAACATCAAGTAAACTTTGTTCCTAAGCCTATTTTGGACATTTTTAGGCTTATAAAAGGGGTTGAAACCCTCATTCCTCTCTCCCATCCAAATTTGAGAAAAACCCTAGATTGGGAGAGAGAAAAGGTGAGAGTTTGTGAGAGAGGTTGGAGGAGAATTTTTCTGCCGTTGCACCACCCGTTGCAAGTGCCTAAGCAACACACTTCAATCACCTGGCCGGTGATTTCTCCGCATTTTCAGGTAAGAAAATACCCTAGAATTTGCTGATCTAGTGTTCCTTCGTTTCTGTTGCGAGATAGCTGATGCATCTTGTAAAACAGGTTGTCTAGTCGCCGTGGACGAAGCGTATACGCTCCGTTTGAAACGATACGTTTATAAGAGATAAGGTGCGGATTTTAGATGCTTTGATTGACTGTTTACAATGCTTTCAATGTCTTTTAATAGTAGATTATCGACGACAATGCTGTTTGATATGTACAACATGCTGTCCGTTTCTTGTTTCGTAAACCAACGAAGAATTTGAGATTTAGGGCATTTTAGTCATTTGTAGGAAGTACTGTTTTCATGCATATTTTGCTGATGTGATTGACATGGTTTATTGTCGTATTAGAATGTTAGGAATACATGCATAATTAGTTTGGTGAAGAGATTCGCCTAAATGCGCACTTCGGGTCGACATACTATATGTAGACTTAAGTGTGTAGTGTAAGTGTTTGTATAAATGCTTGTATTAGTATGTATTGAATTAAATGGTGTTATGAATTAGTTTGAGATTGTTTTCTCAATTAATATGCTGATTTAAATGATTTCCTACATGTTAGCCAAATGCATGATTTCATTACATGTATGGAATGCATGTGCTTGAAGATTTGCTTAAGTTGTATGTTATAACATGTGTTAACATGCTCACATGGTTGTATTTCATTTCCAATACTCTCACATGATTTGCTGATGTGATTCCATATGTTTGGGACTATGCCTAGTCCAGGAAGTCGGTAACTGAGCGAATTCGTGGTTGGCTTATCTTTGCCACGAACGAAGCGTCGATGAACGCGAGCCGTGTTTTGGAGTTGGCGACAGTGGTTAGGCCACACGAAGTGTTTTACGCACTTCATGTCGTTCGACTTGAGATGCGATCGTGCTATTCGAGCCCGTCAAGTAACCCGACTGGCCGTTGTATGTTCACCCTGCATGAGTCATAACTTCTTGAACTTAGGGTACTGAACTTACCATTGTAAACCCTGTTAACCATGGTACCTTGATCCACGAAGACTCATGAGCCGGGCATGGTGGTATGGGACACCGTGGTCGAGCTGTCGGCCTACGCTGGGGCCACAAACCTCCCCGTAGTGAGCAGTGAGCACCTAGTCTCGTGAGCAGATTATGGTGGTATGGGACACTATATTCTTGTTGTCGGCCTACACTGATCAGGCCACGAGTCCTTTGTAGTGACCGCGAGCGTATTCTGAGTCTACGGGAGGCGACGACCCTTCAGTAGCAGTGAGTGTACAGTAGACCTCTATTGATAAGGTGATGGGGGAGCGGTGCAACGAGTGTGAGCAACAGCCCTGACAGCCCTTGCAGCGACCTACAAAATATACTTCGTACGAGATTACTAGGAGTGACGACCCTAGACAGGATCTGTATTGGGATTGATATAAGGGAAGTACCTTAGTTTCTCAATCCTGCTGTTTGAATGGACTAATAACAACTTGGCAATCATATCACCATTACATTGCATGTGCCTCGAAGATGTGGAGCACTGAGCGGGATGCACGCATGACGCGGGCGTTAGATGGTGCCGTATGAGAGAGAACGTCAGTGAGGGCATCCATCATGTCATGTCATATTGCATTAACAAAAGTATTAGGATTGTCTGATTTACTACTTTACTATTATCGCATGATTGATTTTTGAACATGCTAATCTTTGCTCTATGATTCCACTGAGTTGATCACTCATTCCCACGTTACGGGATGGTGTTTGCAACACCCACCAGACCCTGTCTTAGATGCAGGCGATGCAGAGATCCAGGAGGTAGAGCCGGACTATGATGAGGACCAGACGAGTTCTCATACTTGCAGTATCACGATGGCTTTACTTAGGTGACCTGGTGTCACGCCCCAAACTCGAAAACCGGGCTCACAAAATTTTCGATTACCGAATCCGGCGCCGACAGCCTCCTTAGAACCCCATTCTCGGCTCCTAGTTCCCATTCGCCAGGTTCCGATCTTGGGATGCTACGAGGAGGATTTTCAACGTCAGTTTGATTCGTAATAAGCATAACCAAAGGCATAACCCACAAACAACAACCAAGAACTCCATTACATTTCCACTGTGATCAAAAACTTTACAAGTACAATGAGCATAAAGGGAAATACAGTGGTATAGAACAAAAACTCCAAAACACTCTGCAACGTGCTCCTGCCTCAACGATGCTGCGATCCAACATCACATGCACGCAACGGTCGTGCATAAGCTTACAGAAAGCTTAGAGGGTGGTGAAAGCGTGTGCGCAAGGTAGTAATATGTACATGCAATGTGAGAGTGATGCGGAATATGTAAATGGAACCATGATATCATGAGCCGTACTAAGGCTATACAATGCCAGACATGAATGTATCGGCCATCCCAAGGCCATGCGATGTATAATGCAACTCAAGCATACAGGTCCTTATCTATGTCCATACATCAATACAGCTCAAAATATGGAATATCACTGGGGTCTAGTACACTGAAAACCAGATTGCCGCCACATCGCGCGCAATAAGGTAAGTGGAAGAGACCACACTATCCGTCTGCCAATATCGGGCGCGACTCGTCGATAGCGGACCCATTCCTCGAGCTGGTCAAACTCAGCCTAGCATTGCCCCCTACTCTCGGGCGGGTAAGGCCGCACCCCCTTCCAACTGACCACGACACAGTGGAGAGCGTAACCGTCTGGTAATCGGCACTCAACGCTCATCTACCCACTCGGTCTAGACGTTGGAGCAACCTCTTGGTACCAAAAGGGTTTAGGGACTTTCACCCAGGGATATCTATAGTACCCCATGTAGAACAAGATTTTCGGTATCCAATCCTGCTAACCACGATGCGTCTGTGGAGGCTACGACCCTGATGTCGCTAGGGCGTATAATAACATGTCACACAAATGCGAAATGCATGGTTCACGCTATCCAATCATGCAACAATTCCTGCGCATATCGTGCGCTCATGTAGGGCAACACCGCCTAACCGGGAGCCCATAAACAGCCTGCCCGAAGGCAAATGCTATGATCAGACAACTCTCACGTCAAGCATACATATGATGCGTATGGTCATGAGTCATGGAACTGTACTAAACATGTTATAATAAAATGAACTATCTTACAATGCAGATGGACCTGGACGGCCTAAACACAATAAATACGGCCTAGTAATGGGCCCTAAGGAGAGTCGTAAAGTGGACATCCAACAAACATTACACTCGCAATGTGGACGTCAAACCAACATTGCTTCTCAGGAACGATCTTTATAAACATCAGTACATAGTCTGTAATGGATTTACACATTGCAATGGACCGTAGATTGTCCCCATTGGACCTTACATATATATCAAATGGGTCATATCCCATGGGCCTTTTATTCATCAAATGGGCCACATAAATGGGCCACACCAATGGGTCTTATGTGCATTGCAATGGGTCAAAACCCGTGGGCCTTGGGTTGCATCTAATGAGCTTAGTCTCATGGGTCTTATATATGACCAATGGGCCACACCAATTGGACCCTATATGTATGTCAAGTGGGCCCCAACCTATAGATCTAATACGAGTCAAATGGGCCTAAACCCCCAGGCCTTAATCAAATAAAGTGGGCCTAACTCATGGGTCTCAAATAAATCCAATGGGCCTAATCCCATTGACCCATTTTATAATCAAATGGGTTTAGTCCCATGGGCCCTACAATATATCAATTGGGTCCACTTCCATGGGCTTTAAGAATGCAACAATGGGTCCAATTTCATGGGCCCTTAAAGTACATCAAATGGGCCTAGTCCCATGGACTTGTAACACGTCAAATGGGCCTAAGCTCTTAGGCCCAAAATGAATCCAATGGGCCTAGCCCAATTAGCATTTCATAAACCAAATGGGCTTAGCCCATGGGCCTTTGCTAAGTCAAAGGGATGAATGGTTTGGATGCATCACATGCATCATGGCGGGGTCTGCATGAGGGCCCGCCATAGCGTATAGTATATGCTATATAATGTATATAAACTACAGAATATATATATATATATATATATATATATATATATATATATATATATATATATATATATGGTATATACCATATCATATATAATATAAATATATATAGACACACAAGCTGCACACACACGCTGCACATGCACACACGCTACACGCAGCTGATGGTGGCATGCATAAAACACAAGCATCAAGTGAGCACCACCGTGCAGCGCACATCAAGGAGGGCTCCACCGTGCAGCACACCACCGTCCAGCCATACGGTGACAAGGTGGGCGCCACCGTCCACTGGACGGTGGACTTACAACACAAGCATCATGGTGGGTCCCATGTGGGGCTCACCCAGTGATACTTATTTGGCATCCAACCCATTCATAAGGTCCCTCGGGCCTGGTTGAGGGGAAAACATGAATTTCAGCTTGATCCAATACTTCTGTGGGCCCCAAAAACCTTTCAATGGTGAAATTCAATTCACACGATTTCACGTGGTGTGGGCCACCTGAGTTTTGGATCTATCTCATCTTTAGAGGGGGACCCACCACTGGGGTGGCCCACCTCATGAGTAGGTCGGATGACAAATAAACATTATGGTGAGGCCCACACGCAGGGCCGTGGGCCCCCCTGCTGGACGTCCGCCCGCTGGCTGGCAGCGCCTGCTGCCTTCAAACGGTGGCAGCAGCGCGCTGCCACCTTTTTTTTTATATTTTTTTTTATGCTTTTAAAAAAAAATAAATGTGAGGCCCGCTGATGGGAAATCCACTCCGCCCACTATGTTCTAGGGCCTAAACAGGCCATACAAAACTTATCTTTGGCACTGATTTGGAGTGTAAAAACAACAAAATGGGCACTAATAGTCTTGGAAGGGTAAAAGCACCATTTTCTCTGGTACGGCCCGCCTGATCATTGGATTGAACTCATTCTTTGGCTCAACGCCTAAAATGATGAGGGAGAGAGGATGAACGGCCTGGATGGGACAAATACATCAAGGTGGGGCCTATGCAAGTGGGCCACCAAAGCCCTTCTTTCTTCCCTTTTCTTTTTCTACTTTCCTTTACAACGTCCAGCGTCCCAGACGCTGGACGGTTCATAATATATATATATATATATATATATATATAGTTTTTTTAAATGGTGGGCCCTGATGAAGTGGGCCACCACATGATGGTCGGCATGGGAATAACGTCTAAGGTCGGCCCCACTTGAATAAAATAAATACATCAAGATGGGATCCATTCAAGTGAGCCACACAATCCTATTGCATAAACACAAAATAAAATAAAATAAAATAAAATAAAAAGAAATAAAAGAGAGAGAGAGAGAGAGAGACATGAAGAGTGGGACACGGCTTGTGATGGAGGGACCCCGACATTATGGGCCCTCCCTTACAATGAATCATAAATCAAGTGGGCCTTAAAGCATGAGGGACCATCAAACTTAAAATCAACGGTGGGGATCCTTTCCCCACCAATATGAATGGTCTAGATGACCTTTTTGTAATGGAATAAACATCATGATGGGGTCCATGGAGAATGGCCCCATCATGGAGTGATCATGATGATCCAAATGGGCCATTGGCCACATTTAACGGTCCCAAGTGAGATCCGCACCATTGATCGATGGGCCTCACTTGGCATATCATAAAAACAAGAAAAACTAGAATGATCTAGCACTCACAGTCCGATCTTCTCGCTCCTAGGGGTTCCTTGGCACCTTAGATTCAACTTCAATGGTTAAGATGAAGAATGGAGGGTTGAGATGGGAGATTTTGGGATGAAGAGGTGGGCCACTTGGAGTTCATGGATTTTGCAAAATTCCATACGTGGGACTCTTTGTTGCTTGGAATTTTTGAAGTGAGAAAGAGAGAGATGTAGAGAGAGATGGATGGATGGGTGAATGATGTTTGTGTAAGGAAATCTTTAACTTTTGAGGCTTTTGTGTAAGAGAGGTATGAGAGATGAAGACTTTTGTGGCTTTTTGTGTAAGAGAGGTATGAGTTTAGGAGACTTTTGTGGTTGCTTGGGAAAAGGGATGGAAGTGATGTATACTTGACATGTGATGGATTGATGGGTGATTGATTGATGGGATTAATGTGATTGATGTGACACATAGTAGATATTCCCTTGGTTTTCACAACGCGCGGCGTTTTCTCGCACCGAACGTTGGCCCATAACTCTTGACCAGGGTATCGCCTCGGCGCGCGAGTCACGGTATCGGAACCGCAACGACGGCGTGGTCGCTATGGTATTGGTCTCGGGCTGAGTCGACTCGGGTTGTCGGTACATGAATCAGGGTCGCGCGTCGATATTGATTAGGGGTCGAAAGTTGCTGGAATTCGACTGGTAAGACCACGGAAGTATACGGAAAGGTACAGACCAAGATACGGGTCTTACACCTGGGTTGATGGGACTCTTCAGTGGGATTATTTTGAACATTTTATTTTGTTTATTTACATGTATATGAGACTCAGTGATGTATTCATACTTTAGTGACAGTCGAGATCTACTTTATTTTTCCATATAGTGATATATATATTATTTAGTCTTCCACTTGCTTTTATCACTTGATCTGGAGTATGAATTGCAGTTTTGGTATACTTTTACTCATGTGAATGCTTTAACTCAGACAACATTGAATCATAATCATTTTTTTTGCATAAGTGACGGTCTGGAACTCGAGAGTTGAGTTTATACACGACCCCCGATTTTCAGGGTGTTATAGGTCTACCCATCCATTTGCAGATGATAAGCGGTGCTAAGACACAAAGTAGCCTCATCGCCTGCTAGAAACTCCTCCAAAACTGAGATGTAAATTTGGAGTCTCAGTCAGAAACGATCGAAACTAGGATGCCGTGCAGTCTCACTCTATCCTCGATGAATACCTTTGCAACCTGGTCTATAGAATAGGAAGCATGTACCAAAATGAAATGAGCCGACTTCGTTAGATGATCAGTGATAACCCAGATGGTATTGTGATAACACTGAGTCCTCGGCAAACCTTCGATGAAGTCCATCGACACATGCTCCCACTTTCACACTAAAACACTTGACGGCTGCTAGGGACCAAGGGGTCTCTGGTGATTGGCCTTGACACGCTGACATGTGTCACACTCAAACATTATACTACCAATCCGAGGCTTCATCCCTTACCAAAAACATTACCTCCTCATATCATGATACATCTTCGTGGAGATCAAGTGAATAGTAAGTATCGATCGGTGTGCCTCGATCATCAGATCACGACGTAACTCTGGCATGTCTGGGACACACAATCGGCCTTTTAAGTATGATCCACCATCGGAACTAATCTGCCAATCTGACCACTCCACGGATGCGGCCATATAACATCCCAAAAATTGGGGGTCGAGGATAAACTCCACTCCCGAGTTCCATAACATCACTTATGCAACATTTTCAATGATGAATGAATGTCGGCTGTAATAGTGCATAAAACATGAAGTGGATTAAGCCAAAACAGCATATCATACTCCAAAGACAGTTAAATTAGCAAGCGGAAGAATGTGATAGATATATAAAATATATGAACTGTTGTAAGTCTCCAGAGTGTGAACATGTTACCAGGTTAAACATATACATGTATACTCCAAAATAGAAAGAAAGGAATATACATGGGTGTGTAAATAAAAAGGAAAAATACCAAGTGTACTGGCATCTAATCAGTAACCCTGTAACCCCGTCAATCAAAACCTGCATATAGGAGGGATCCTCCTCATCATCATCAAGTCCGGCTCAGCTTTACAAGCATCGCCATCATCTGAAATTAAAATAAGAACTGTTTGGTGTGTATAACACCGTCCCGTAACGTGGGAGGGAGTAGCTAACTCAGTGGAATCATAGAGCAAAAGTTAACATGTAATCAAATTAATTAAGCGATAATGATAAAGCAAGTAAATCAAACATTCATAAATACTGTGATTAATGAAAGGATGAAATGACATGATGGATGCCCTCGCCAACATACTCCCTCATGCGACACCATCTTACGTCTACGGCATGCTTTCTTCCCTCAGTGCTCCACATCTTCCAGGCACATGCAGTGTGATATAAATATGATTACCGAGTTGTTATTAATCCTTTTCATACATCAGGATTGGAAAACTAGGGTTCTTTCCTTATATCATTCCCAACAAGGATCCTTTTTAAGGGTCGTCACTCCTAGTAGTCTCATACGATGATATGGTTTTAGGTAACTGCAAGGACTGTCAGGGCTATTGCATGCACTCATTGCATCGCTCCCCCATCACCTTATCAATACAGGTCTAGTTGTACTCTTGTTGCTACAGAAGGATCGTCGCCTCACGTAGACTCAGAGTACGTTCGAGGTCACTACAAAGGCCTGTTAGGGCTGTTGCATGCACTCGTTGCACCGCTCCCCCATCAGCTTATCAGTGTAGGCCGACAGCTCGAATATAGTGTCACATACCACCATAATTGGCTCACGAGTCTAGGTTACTCACTGGTCATTACGGGGAGGCTCGTGACCCCAGCGTAGGCCGACAGCTTGACCACGGTGTCCCATACCACCATGCCCGGCTCATGAGTCTTAGTGGATCAATTTACCACGGTTATCAGGGTTATTACTGGTAAGTTCAGTACCCTAGGTTTAATCAGTTATGACCAATACCAGGTGAACATACAATGGTCAATCGGGTTACTTGATGAGTCCGACTAGCACGAGCGCACATTGAATCGATCGACATGAAGTGCACAAGCACTTCGTGTGGCCTAACCACTGCCGACAACTTTAGTACGACTCGGGTTCGTCATACACATCCTTCATAGCGAATAGAATCTAACCACGAATTCAAATCTGTTACCGACTACCTGGACTAGAGTATAGCCCCAAACACTTGTAATCTAAATCAATAATCATATAAGAGTGACAGAATTGCAATACAAGTAATTCCAACATGTTATTAGCATGTTATAACATACATCATAAGCAGTTAACCATACACGAGTATTTCACACATAAGGTAATCAATTCAAATACAACAAGCATAGAGGAAATCATGTGCATCATCAAATTAGTTGAGAATCCAATCTCAACGCTAATCTACAACACCATTTACTCAATACATACTAATACATACATTTATATAAACACTTAGTCTACACACATTAGTCTACATAGCGATGCTGGCCAATAATGTGCATTAGGGCGAATCTCTTCGCCAAACAGATCATACATGCATAACTAGCATAGGTACACGATAAATACTCATGGTAATCATATCAGCAAAATATGTATGTATACAGTATTTTCTACAAATACCTAAAATATCCTAAATCTCATATTCTTCGTACGTATTCGAAATGAAAAACGGACAACATGTTCTACATGTCAAACAACATCCTTGTCAACAATCTACCATTAAACGACATTGAAAGCTTTGAAAAATGGTAACCTAAGCGTCTAAAATCCGCACCTTAAACCAAAAATTACGAAACAGAATTGATTCAGATGATAAGTCTTCGTCAACGGCTCAACGGCAACCTATACCATGAAATAGGTTAGCTATATTAAAACTATAGCTACATGGATTACCTAAACAGGATAGGGGTAAGATTTCCTACCTAAAAACAACGTTGGAAGCGCTGAAAGAACAACACAGATGGACGGCTTAGCACATGGAGCAGGAGGGAAGAATTCCAAGAGAAAAGCTCCAAATCTCTCTCTCTTTCTCTCCCTTTTTTTTCTCTCTCTCTCTTCTCTCTTCTCTGTACTAGGGCTTAGGAAATTCGTATGGAATGAGAGAGAGGGGTTTTAAGGTCCTTATATAGGCCCAGAATTGTCAAAAATAGGCTTCTGGTTAAGGTATACTTATTTTATAACCAAAATGGGCTTGTTCTGATCCAATGGAGCACTTCTGGCAGCCTCTTTTCTACGTGCGATTGGACTTAAGCTCTGTGACATTGGATCTAGGTCAGGCTGAGTTTTCAATCCGATCGAATTTCCAAATCGACCGTGGCAGACCAGTTTCAGTTCAGCGGTCACCGAAACTCAATCAGGGCCACAAGTACTATGACATGTAAGGGCCAACTATCCTGATCTGAGGGTGAAATTTGGTCAAATTCTGACAGTCAGAACGCTTAAAAAATGTCGCACAAGTGACACGTGCCAGATTTCATAAATTATATTTAATTTATGAATAAATTCACTTTTCTCACACTCTTCACTCCGGACGCAAGGAAATGGTCTCAGGACATCACATGGACTTAATTTTTGAGATGATAGTCAAGTCCAACTAGGCGGTCAGGATTGTCTAAGTTCGGGATAATCGGACTTTCGATGTGCCGTTCAGGTCCGATACAAAGTTTCCGAATGCTCCCGTGAGCAACCGAGTTTAGAGTTTGATCTTAGATTTTAGGGTATTGTAGCGTCACCTATTCTACATGTTTTGGCTCTAGCAGATCGTATTTAAAGTGATTGGTGACAATTTCACAAGTCGTCTAATCTAGCACGTAGTTAGTTTCATCTAATTTCTAAAGGAAGTACCCTTTAATGATTTTTTCTTAAGGTGAGATTTGAAGGGTAGTGTGACTGGTATATGAGAATGAACAAGGAAGTGTTTGAAGAAGGATTTTGGGAGAGATTCGAAAGATTTTTTAAGAAAAGGAAAGCTTGGAGGTGGACTTTGTGAAGGAAGTAGGTGATTCGAGAGGAATGGAGGGTCGAACCCTACATCAAGGGGATTCGCAAGTTCCCACATGACGTCGGCCCGACCAGTCCGCCCGGGCGAGCATGTTGACCGGCGAGGCCTCGCCGACCACTGTAGTGGTTGGCGAGGTCTCGCCATTTGGGCGGGGCCCTCCTGTCCCCTAGGTCTCAAAAAAGTGTGGGGTCCACCCTGGGTCGCTCTGGATTGGCATGGGTAGGCCCCCAACTCCATTTGAGGCGTTTTCGGGGCCAATTTGTAAACTGGAATGAGTTATGCGACGTACAATATATGTTTTTGGGGTAGAGGAAGCTAATCCATCCAAATAACCTATCTACATCATGAGATTCTAAGAATTTCATAGTCAAAGCCATATTTTATGCATGTACGTACCATTTACGGTAAGTTTTAATTTAAGTATAGTTCTTCACCTTTTAAACTTTAGGATTATGTCTAATATAAAAGTACTTGGAGAAATTTGAAGAATGAGGTGGTGAAAGGGGAGATTTTGAAGGAAATGGGTTGAAAGGCGATTTCTAGACTTTAGAATTGATCTATGAGAGTGATATGGTTGACCCATTGCCTAAGGACGTGTAACTCCAGGTTGGTAAAAATATGGGATTTTACAATCTACCCCCCTTAAAAATAATTTCATCCTTGAAATTGGCGAAGGGTAATGAGTAATGATTCTATTATGCCTTATGCTTAAACTGTACTGATTTCAAGTTTATATGCGTGGTGGGATAATACATCTATACTAGTCTGGCGCATTTTTATCTATCGTCTTTAAAAATTTACTCTTTATCTCTTGCTTATACCCTGATGGCTAGCTACAATTGATTTCTTTATCTATTTGGAATCTCGATGATGATTCCCAACTATTTAAAGTAATATATATATTTTCAGTGGTTGACCAGTACAGAGAGATGGTTGTAATGGGCTCGATCCTGATACGTTGAACATCTACTTGACCAGGGTAAAAGGCTCATCGTATCGCTTCCTAGTTCTGGTAGATCCTGGTCTTCTGCTCGGTCAAAGCAGTGAGTCCATTGGTAGTCTCCCAGGAATGAGAAATGAGTCAAGTCGCGAATGTCATTGTATATTTTAGCAACTCCGTATAATCCGATTACTCCAACGCTTAGGGAATGCCCATCATTGAAAGGTTCCAATTTCCTATTTATAAAGTTGCTCTTTGGGTCTTGGTCTAAGGGAGTCCTCTTCTGAATCTATGTCCAAG
Source organism: Magnolia kwangsiensis (assembly GCA_037074715.1). Lineage (NCBI taxonomy): Eukaryota > Viridiplantae > Streptophyta > Magnoliopsida > Magnoliales > Magnoliaceae > Magnolia > Magnolia kwangsiensis. The sequence goes on along the minus strand of CM073577.1, from coordinate 100,478,622 downwards.
GTAGGGGTTAATATGCACCCTAATAGATCATCCTAAAAGGATTTCTAATCGTATAGAGTTGGCCAAGGCTTCTATTATGTTCATATTTAACGAGTAGGTTTATGGATACACTAATCTTCGCTCACTCCCACTGTTAGGCCTATGATTTAATATGAATGGGTTCAACACTAAAGCCCTAATTGTTTCCCTATAAAGACTTCAATATTGACATTCTAAGGAAGATTCAAAATCCTAATTTAATAACCTAACCTTACGTATAACCTGAATCACTTTCTTCGATCCTGGGCCAGTGGAGAAAGGGCCAACCACGCTTCGTTGCACAGTTCTAACTCAACTGTTGTATTAACTGACCTTACTAGATTGGGCTCATAAGGTTCTACCCCCCTTAAAAATTATTTCTACTCTCACAGCTCAAGATTTTATGTCTCGATCCATATGTCGGAACGAGGTATAATTTAGGACCTATCCTTGACATGAAATGGGAAACAACCTCTCAATACATTAGTCTTTCTTTCATTGACGATGTATACTATGGCATTGGCACCTATGGTTATAGAAATGAGCCTAGTCTTTATTACGGTTGATTTTAGGGGCGGGTGTGACTTGGTGGCAAGATGCCTAATTCTACCAAAGAAGGACTCTTACCAGGGTCTTGACTTACCCTCTTTAATCATGTACAATTTAATACTATAATATAATCTATACATTATTAGTACGTAATGCATTTGGACACAAAATATGTTAATGGGAAAACAAACTTTCTAAGTCCATATGTAAGCCAGAATCGCTTGTGATTCAGGATCTAATTCCTAACTATCTGTTTCTCGAATTTGAATTTAATTGCACTCGAGTACTACACACATGTCCATACTAGCTAAGGAGGTCATAGGGTTCATGTTATTACTTTATCAAATCTCCTATACTGACAGATCATTCTAATTCTAAGAGTACCAACTCTAGGTCCAAAACACCAAGGGCCTATGTGGCCAATGGTATTAAGTTGTATTAAATGGATTGCGTTGCTAATCCCACCTCGGAATTAGAAATGGCATGTTTGGTAGGAGGGTGGGAAGGGATTAAAATCAATTACATAGACTGTGGAAGATGAGCCTTGCGTTGGAAAGAGTGAGATGGGATTTTCAAATCCCATGATAATGAATTTTCAAGGGTAATATGAAAAGAGAACCCGGGATTTACTTTTAATTGCATACATTTCAACCATGGCATTAGAAACCATGGGATACACCCAATTTAGGGATAATACATTATACATACATTTCTTATTACTTTTACATTTCCATTTGCCCTAATCTTACCTAATGCAGCTGGTCGAACGACCTTAAATGTCCCATCATTTGGAAGTTGTGCAGGTTTTGGGATACAAAAATGTGAGTTTTGTGCCCATATGAGAGAGTATAAGGAAGGTAAAGAGTTGTAAAGAATAATGGTGGATGGGTGTAGGATGTAGAAGAAGATGGAAGCTTGAGTGAATAAAAGTGGGGATATGAGATCATTTTACATGGTCTCGGTTACGTATGGGATGTTCTACGGTAGTTAATCTAGTCAATAGGTGACACTTGGGATTCTAATGTGGTTTATAGATTTCATCACCCCCTTCCTAAGTCAAAGTGTGTCAGTGTGCATTGTGTTACCATAACACAGGTCCGGTTTAATCCAAATCATACTCTGATACCATCTGTAACATCCCGAAAATCGGGGGTCGAGGATAAACTCCACCCCCGAGTTCCAGAACATCACTTATGCAACATTTTCAACGATGAATGAATGTTGGCTGTAATAGTGTATAAAACATAAAGTGGATTAAGCCAAAACAACATATCATACTCCAGAGACAGTTAAATTAGCAAGCGAAAGAATGTAATAGATATATAAAATATATGAATTGTTATAAGTCTCCAGAGTGTGAACATGTTACCAGGTTAAACATATACATGTATACTCCAAAATAGAAAGAAAGGAATATACATGGGTGTGTAAATAAAAAGGCAAAATACCAAGTGTACTGGCATCTAATCAGTAACCTTGTAACCCCGTCAATCAGAACCTGCATATAGGAGGGATCCTCCTCATCATCATCAAGTCCGGCTCAGCTTCACAAGCATCGCCATCTTCTTAAATTAAAATATGAACTGTTTGGTGTGTACAACACCGTCCCATAACATGGGATTGAGTAGCTAACTCATTGGAATCATAGAGTAAAAGTTAACATGTTATCAATTCAATCAAGCGATAATGATAAAGCAAGCAAATCAAACATTCATAAATACTGTGATTAATGCATGGATGAAATGACATGATAGATGCCCTCGCCAAAATACTCCCTCATGCGACACCATCTTACGTCCGCAGCATGCTTTTTCCTTTGTGCTTCACATCTTCTAGGCACATGCAGTGCGATATGAATATGATTACCAAGTTGTTATTAGTCCTTTTCATACAGCAGGATTGGGAAACTAGGGCACTTTCCTTATATGATTCCTAACAAGGATCCTTTTTAAGGGTCATCACTCCTAGTAGTCTCATACGATGATATGGTTCTAGGTCACTGCAAGGGCTGTCAGGGCTGTTGCATGCACTCATTGCACCACTCCCCCATCACCTTATCAATACAGGTCTAGTTGTACTCTTGTTGCTACGAAAGGGTCGTCGCCTCACGTAGACTCAGAGTACGTTTGAGGTCACTACAAAGGGCTGTAAGGGCTGTTGCACGCACTCATTGCACCGCTCCCCCATCTACTTATCAGTGTAGGCCGACAGCTCGAATATAGTGTCCCATACCACCATAATTGGCTCACGAGTTTGGGTTACTCACTGGTCATTACGGGGAGGCTCGTGACCCCAGTGTAGGCCGACAGCTCGACCATGGTGTCCCATACCACCATGCCCGGCTCATGAGTCTTAGTGGATCAATTTACCATGGTTATCAGGGTTATCACTGATAAGTTCAGTACCCTAGTTTCAAGCAGTTATGACCAATACTAGGTGAACATACAATGGTCAATCGGGTTACTTGATGAGTCCGACTAGCACGAGCGCACATTGAATCGATCGACATGAAGTGTACAAGCACTTCGTGTGGCCTAACCACTGCCGACAACTCTAATACGACTCAGGTTCGTCATACACATCCTTCGTGGTGAATAGAATCCAACCACGAATTCAAATCTGTTACCGACTGCCTGGACTAGAATATAGCCCCAACCACTTGTAATCTAAATCAATAATCATATGAGAGAGACAGAATTGAAATACAAGTAATTCCAGCATGTTATCAGCATGTTATAACGTACATCATAAGCAGTTAACCATACACGAGTATTTCACACATAAGATAATCAATTCAAATACAACAAGCATAGAGGAAATCATGTGCATTATCAAATTAGTTGAGAATCCAATCTCAACGCTAATCTACAACACTATTTACTCAACACATACTAATACATACATTTATATAAACACTTAGTCTACACACATTAGTCTACATAGCGATGTTGTTCAATAATGTGTATTAGGGCGAATCTCTTCGCCGAATAGAACATACACGCATAACTAGCATAGGTACACGATAAATACTCATGGCAATCATATCAGAAAAATACGTATGTATACAGTATTTTCTACAAATACCTAAAATATCCTAAATCTCATATTCTCCGTACATATTCGAAATGAAAAAAGGATAACATGTTCTGCATGTCAAACAGTATCCTTGTCAACAATCTACCATTAAACGACATTGAAAGCTTTGAAAAATGGTAACCTAAGCGTCTAAAATCCACACCTTAAACTAAAAGTTGCGAAACGGAGTTGATTCAGACGATAAGTCTTCTTCAACAGCTCAACAACAACCTATGCCATGAAATAGGTTAGCTATATTAAAACTACAGCTACATGGATTACCTAAACAGGATAGGGGTAGGATTTCTTACCTAAAAATGATGTTGGAAGCGCTGAAAGAGCAACACAGATGCACGACTTGGCACATGGAGCAGCAGGGAAGAATCCTAGGAGATAAGCTCCAAATCTCTTTTTCTCTCCCTTTTCTCTCTCTCTCTCTCTCTCTCTCTCTCTTCTCTCTTCTCTCTCCTAGGGCTTAGGAAATTCGTATGGAATGAGAGAGAGGGGTTTTAAGGTCCATATATAGGCCTAGAATTGTCAAAAATAAGCTTGGGGCAAAGGTATACTTATTTTATAACTAAAATGGGCTTGTTCTGATCCAACGGAGCACTTCTGGCTCCCTCTTTTCTACATGCGATCGAACTTAAGCTCTCTGACATTGGATCTAGGTCAGGCTGATTTTTTGGTCCGATCGGATTTTCAGATCGACCATGGATGACCAGTTTCAGTTTAGCGGTCACCGAAACTCGATCAGGGCCACAAGTACTATGACATGTAAGGGCCAACTATCCTGATTCGAAGGTGAAATTTGGTCAAATTCTGACAGTCAGAACGCTTAAAAAATGTCGCTCAAGTGACACGTGCCAGATTTCATAAATTTTATTTAATTTCTAAAAAAATTCACTTTTCTCTCACTCTTCACTCCGGACGCAAGGAAATGGTCTCAGGGCATCGCATGGACTTGATTTTTGAGATGATTGTCAAGTCCAACTAGGCGGTCAGGATTGTCTAAGTTCGGGATAATCGAACTTCCAATGTGCCGTCCAGGTTTGATACAAAGTTTTCGAATGCTCCCGTGAGTAACCAAGTTTAGAGTTTGATCCTAGATTTTAGGGTATTGTAGCGTCACCTATTCTACACGTTTTGGCTCTAGCAGATCGTATTTAAAGTGATTAGTGACAATTTCACAAGTCGTCTAATCTAGCACGTAGTTAGTTTCATCTAATTTCTAAAGGAAGTAGCCTTTAATGATTTTTGCTTAAGGTGAGATTTGAAGGGTAGTGTGAGTGGTATATGAGAATGAAAAAGGAAGTGTTTGAAAAAGGATTTTGGAGGAGATTCGAAAGATTTTTCAAGAAAAGGAAAGCTTGGAGGTGGACTTTGTGAAGGAAGTAGGTGATTCGAGAGGAAAGGAGGGTCGAACCCTGCATCAAGGGGGTCCACAAGTCCCCACATGACGTCGGCCCGACCGGCCCGCCCGGTCAAGCCCGTTGACCGGTGAGGACTCACTGACCACTGGAGTTGTTGGTGAGGTCTCGCCATTTGGGAGGGGCCCTCCTGTCCCCTAGGTCCCAAAAAGTGTGGGGCCCACCCTGGGTCCCTCTAGATTGGCGTGGGTAGGCCCCCGACTCCATTTGAGGCATTTTCAGGGCCAATTTGCAAACCGAAATGAGTTACGCGATGTACAATATATTTTTTTGGGGTAGAAGAAGCTAATCCATCCAAATAACCTATCTACATCATGAGATTCTAAGAATTCCATAGTCAAAATCCTATTTTATGCATGTACGTACCATTTACAGTAAGTTTTAGTTTAAGTATAGTTCTTCACTTTAAAACTTTAGGATTGTGTCTAATATAAAAGTACTTGGAGAAATTTGAAGAATGATGTGGTGAAAGGGGAGATTTTGAAGGAAATGGGTTGAAAGGCGATTTCTAGACTTTAGAATTGATCTATGAGAATGATATGGTTGACCCATTGCCTAAGGATGTCTAACTCCAGGTTGGTAAAAATCCTGGGAGTTATAGGCCAATACTCGGTACTCCTGAAGTAACTCGTCCGTCTGCTAAGCCTCGATCACCCTAGCCACCAAAGAAGGTTAAGTCGACAATCTCGAAAGTTGAATAATAAAATTATGTAGACTAAACTTAAAGTCAAATTCTAAAACATCCCCGAGCATCTGCCACTGTCGAACCATCATCTATGCCACTAGGCCTTGTGGTTGACAGTTAAGCACGTCCGCCACCACATTTGCCTTACCCAGGTGGTACTGAAGATCAAAATCAGTCTTTTAACAGATCCATCCATCGCCTCTGACGAAGGTTCAACTCGGACTGAAAAAATAGATATTTCAAGCTTTATGATCCGAGAAGAGCTCGAACCTGACCCCATAAAAATAATGCCTCCACACCTTCAGTGCGAAGATAACCGCTATAAGCTTCAAATCGTGGGTGGGATAGTTTAACTCGTGGACTGTGAGCTGGCACGAGGCGTACACCATTGGCTTCCCTTGTTGCATCAGTACAACACCCAAGCTAACTCTAGAGGCATCTGTGAATACAACAAAACCCTCACTCCTATCAGGAAGAGTGAGAACATGAGTGGCCATGAGGCAGTCCTTTAACCCTATAAATGCCTCCTCACAGGTGTCACTCTAGATGAACTCAACACCCTTCCACATCAATTGGGTCAGCAGTGCTGTAATATAGGAGAAACCCTCGATAAACCGTTGATAGTATCACGATAGACCAAGGAAGCTATAGATCTCGGACGTGTTCATGGGTTGGCCCCACTGATGCATTGCATTAGCTTTTGAGGGGTCCACAATGACACCCTCCCTCGTCACCATGTAACCGAGGAACTTCACCTCCTCTTGCCAAAACTCTTACTTCTCCAGCTTCGCATATAACTGGTGGGCACTGAGGGTCTCTAGTACAATCTGCAAGTGCTCAACATGGTCCTCCCAGGTCCTCGAATGTACATGAATATCATCAATAAATACCACCATGAACTGATCGAGGAACAACCAAAAGTCCTCATTCATCAGCTGCATGAATACGGTGAGCGCATTGGTTAGTCTGAACGACATGGCTAGAAACTCAAAGTGACCATAACGCATCCAGAAAGCCATCTTTAGAATATCCTCCTCTCAGACCCAAATCTGATGGTTATCGGAGCATAAGTCTATCTTAGAAAATACTATGTACCCTGCAACTGGTTGAACAGATCTTAGTGCGTGAATGTGAAACGTAACTGTCCTCGCGACACATTCCAAGATGACACGATACTCCATAAGCCAGTTCATACCCAGAATAACATTAAAGCCTATCATCGGCATTACGAACAGATCGACAGGAAGAAACATCTCGCCCATTAACACCAAGCAAGAAGGGAAACAATGGCTCAACATGACAGACTTTCCCATGGGAGTCGAAACTGCCAAGGCCTCAGACATGAACTCCAATGGAATATCAGTCGATCAGCAAAACTGCTCGACCACAAAAGAATAGGAGGCATCAAAATTAAATAAAACATGGTAAACATGAGTAAAAATAAGAAGAATACCCTTGACGACTCCGTCGATCGATGACTGTGGGTCCTGGCCTGGCGCTTGCTGCACGGAATAAAATTAGCCCTGAGCAGGTAAGGGAAGCAAATCAGAAGACTGCGGATCCTGAGTATGCACCTGCTAAGCTGTAACACACACTCTACCCAGGGACTAAACATATGGATATCCCCTTTGTTGTTGCTGTTGCTGTCTCTGTTGGGGAGGTATACCTGGATGCCTCTACTGCTGAGGAGGAGCAGCAAGAGCAGTAGGTGGAAGCTGCGCTCGATGTTACTGCTGAGGAGGATGAGGAGGAGGCAACTGCGGTGACCTCTACTACTATATAGCGAGAGGGAAATCATGCCTCCAATGCTCGGCCTGTCCACAACTGTAGCAAACGCTGGAAAAGGGGTCGAAAGGTGAAGTGGTTGGCGGTTAGCGGTGCTCTGATTTTCCCCTCCTTCTTTGCTGAAGATGTTGCATGGAACTGTCAACTAGTGCTCTCCTCTTTCGGTCTTCACCGGAACAATACTCTCTTGATCTCTAGGTCGTAGCCTAGTCCTCCTCATAAAATAATACCCGATGGACAGCCTGATCGAACGTCTTCAAACAATGTCCCAACACATAGTTACGAAGGGTGGGATGCAAGCCAGTTAAAAAATAATAAGCCCTCATCTTCTTATCACTGGTGAGATGAGGATCAAATCTAGACAAGGACAAGAAGCGGGCCTCATACTGGGACATTAACAAATCACCCTCTACTAGGGTCTCAAACTCAATCGCCCTCTGTATCTGAGCATGTTCGAGGAAGAATTTCTGGTCGAAATGGACCATGAATTCCTCACGGGTCCAATTAAAATTTGGCCCGACCATCCTGGATATGGATGACTACTAATGATGGGCCTCACCCTGAAGAAGATAGGTCACAAGTGATACCCTCTAATTGGTGATCTTAGTGCGTCATGCCTTAGCGGTAGATGGGTTGGGCTCACCCCTGAATCTCGGAGGGTCATACTGTCTAAACTCTCTGAAAATAGCACTACCACACAACAAATCACTCTGATTAGAAACTGAAGCGGTTGCAGGATGACAAGTCTTCAACATGGTGTGACAAGCTGCATCAGCTACTGAAAATGTTCGACACCTATAGGCATTGTCGGGAAAGCATGAGCAGCACTCACCTCGGGTGGAGGTATGGGTGTGGCTGATGGAACAGGAGCCTCTTTAATTAGAATAGTAGGATGATGAGGGGGAATCGGTGGGGGAACTGGAGGAACTGGTGGGATAGGCGGTACAGGCTCAACCAGAGGAACAGGCTGAATCGGGACCTCGGGAATCGGATCCTTTATGACGGGAGTGGGATGCACTCGAGTAGAATGGGTATCATGAGTGCATCTACCATGGGCACCTAGGCCACGGGCTTCTTAACCACTAGTGCCACGTCTAGGCGGCATCGTCTACAAAATAACTATGATGCAAGGAATCAGGACAATTATAGGCTCAATACAGAGTGAAAAGAAAGATCTCGGGACACTACTTATCTTATGCTCTTAACAGACATGCGATGTTATCCCGAGTTATTCCAGAATTACTTTCTATGCTCTGATACCTAGTCTTGTCATGCCCCAGACTTAGTAGCCGGACTCACAAGGAACTCGATAGTCAGTTTTGGCCGCAATAGCCTCCGTAGGACCCTATTCTCGGCTCCTTAGGTAGGTTTCGATCCTGGGAACCTGCAAGGAGGATTCCCATAAAAGTATTACCATTTCCAATACGAGCATACCCAAGATCACAACAAGTAAACCATGAAAATAACAAAGGGACACATCACAAAATACACTATAAATTTAAACTTTTACAAGTACACATCAGAATGGAAATACATTTAATAGCAAAAGAAAAAGAGGAAGAAGATCTGTAACACCAGGGGTCCTCGGCTGAACTCTAGTCTAAGCTTTGCAGCTACGATGCTGACCTAGGATCTCCTACATGCATCAATCGTGCATAAGCTTATAGAAGCTTAAAGGGTGGTGAAGGTGTATGATAATGGTGGGCAGAAGAATAATAGGAGAGACAGGAAGGGAAACATGATCAATGATAATATCTCTAGCTTTACCGAAGCTTATCATGAATACAATACAAGGATTACTGGGCGTCATACCAAGGTAATTGAAAGGGCCTAGCTATATGCCCTAGAGGGGGGGTGAATAGGGCAATGCCAAATAAAATATATAACAGCGGAATAATAAAAGAAATAAAGCACAATGCTGAATTAAAAATCAATCTCAATAAACTAGATTTAAGAGAATGATACTATATCAGTTCTAAGGACAACCTTACACCAAAAATCAAAGGTTTAAGGTAGGACAACCTTATTTCTAGAACGTCCTTTGTATCACAAACCGATGAGGAATAAAAAGCAAAGCAACCAAAATAACTTGCAAAAATAAATCCTAAGTAATTACAACTTTCCCCACACTTGCTTGAAATAAAATGATTACAACATTCATCCACAAATACAATCCACAAAACTGAAAGAATAAAGCACATCCACAACACAACGATATATAGTGGTTCGCCTGTGTGTACACCAACTGTTATCCAACAGCCACACAGAATACTACTCCACTCCTAATATCCTCACACACGGGATATTAGCATGCACTATTAAAATAAGTTTCACAGGTTCACCTATAACCTTCACAATTGGGTCTTTTTATCTCGGGCTTACACAATCCAAAAACCCACACAATCTGAGTTTTCTGGCTCTCCTTAGATAACCAAAACAATGAGATTTTTCTGGCAAATCTCAAACAAAACCAAAGAATATAAATTACACAAATGTAAAATACCTGAATCTCCTTTTGAAGTAGCCCGGTAGAACTAATCGGAGTAGAAGTTTGATTCAACGTTCAAAGTCTAATACTCACTTTAAGAATGCTTCTAAGTCTGATTGATTTTAAATCAAAAGGGCTAGTTTTATTTGATTTTGAATCCAAGAAGAAGGAATATCAAAAATTTCCCTTTTCAAATAAGATTGGAATGTAGATCAAAATCAAATAATAAATAAGCTAGCAAAAGAAATATTAAATGAGCACAAAGTAGCTTAAAAATAAACACAAACTTATCTCAGAGTATAGCCTAAAGATTGTTTGAACTGAGTTGAATTGAATTAAAAAACTCTGAAGTTCGTGCTCTATTTATAGCCTGAAAAATCCCATCTACGACAGGTCTTAGGATGCTAGGACTGGTCGTGGCTTCAAAGATTTTTAAAGATATCTGCGGGACAAGGATTAGTTGTTACACGACTGGTCCTGGGTAGCCTACGACCGGTCGTGGGCCACTTACGACTGGTTGTGGGTCACCTATGACTGGTCGTAGGACCCCTAGATTAGTTACTGGGGTTTGAGTCGTAGGGCTAAGACCGGTCGAAGGATAAGTCGTACAGCTCAAAGGACTGGTCGAAGGATGTCCAAGACTGGTCGTAGGACAACCAGAAAAATCTAAAAATCTTCAACAACCTAGGACTGGTCCTGAAAAACTTAAAACTGGTCGTAGCAGAGCTAGGACTGGTCTTAGAATAGCCCAAACAATCATATTTAAATTATATGGCTTATGTATCCAGAATGATCTATAATAAATCCCAACCTAAGGTCAATCTAAGGTCAAACAAACCTTGAAAGTGAGATATAACACCCTGAAAATCGGGGGTCGTGTATAAACTCAACTCCCGAGTTCCAGACCGACACTTATGTAACAAAAATGATTATGATTCAATGTTGTCTGAGTTAAAGTATTCACATGAGTAAAAGTATACCAAAATTGTAATTCATACTTCAGATCCAGTGATAAAAGCAAGCGGAAGACTAAAGAATATATATATCATTGTATGGAAAAACAAAGTAGATCTCAACTGTCACTAAAGTATGAATACATCTCTGAGTCTCATATACATGTAAATAACAGAAATAAATGTCCAAAATAATCCCACTGAGGAGTCCCGTCAACCCAGGCCACCTAGGCAAAGCCGTCGTGGTACTGCATGTATGAGAACTCGTCCTAGTCCTCATCAAAGTCCGGCTCTACCTCCTGGATCTCAGCATCACCTGCATCTACAATAGGGTCTGGTGGGTGTTGCAAACACCATCCTGAAACGTGGGAATGAGTAGCTAACTCAGTGGAATAATAGAGCAAGGATTAACATGTTCTCGAATCAATCATACGATAATAGTAAAGCAGTAAATCAAACAATCCTAATACTGTTGTTAATGCAATATGACATGACGTGATGTATGCCCTCACCGACGATCTCCCTCATACGACACCATCTTACGACCGCGGCATGCCACACTCCCTTAAGTGTTCCACATCTTTCAGGCACATGCAATGTAATGGTGATATGATTTCCGAGTTGTTATTAGTCCATTCAAACAGTAGGATTGGGAAACTAAGGTACTTTCCTTGTATCAATCCCAACATAGATTCTGTCTAGGCTCGTCACTCCTAGTAATCTCATACGAAGTATATTTTGTAGGTCGCTGCAAGGGCTGCCAGGGCTGTTTCACGCACTCGTTGCTCCGCTCCCCCATCACCTTATCAATACAGGCCTAGTGTACTCTACTGCTACTGAAGGGTCGTCGCCTCCCGTAGACTCAGAATACGCTCGCGGTCACTACAAAGGACTAGCCGCCTGACCACGGTGTCCCATACCACCATGCCTGGCTCATGAGTCTTCGTGGATCAAGGTACCATGGTTAAGAGGGTTTATAATGGTAAGTTCAGTACCCTAGGTTCAAGCAGTTATGACTCATGCAGGGTGAACATACAACGGCCAGTCAGGTTACTTGACGGGCTCGACTAGCACGATCGCATCTCAAGTCGAACGACATGAAGTGCGTAAAATACTTCGTGTGGCCTAACCACTGCCGCCAACTCCAAAACACGACTCGCGTTCATCGACGCGTCGTTCGTGGCCGAGATAAGCCAACCACGAATTCGCTCGGTTACCGACTGCCTGGACTAGGCATAGTCCCAAACATGTGGAATCACATCAGCAAATCATGTGAGAGTATTGGAAATGAAATACAACCATGTGAGCATGTTAACACATGTTATAACATACAACTTAAGCAAATCTTCAAGCACATGCATTTCATACATATAGTGGAATCATGCACATAGCTAACATGTAGGAAATCATTTACATCAGCATATAAATTGAGAGACCAATCTCAAACTAATTCATAACACCATTTAATTCAATACATACTAATACAAGCATTTATACAAACACTTACACTACACACTTAAGTCTACATATACTTTGTTGACCCGAAGTGCGCATTTAGGCGAATCTCCTTGCCAAACTAATTATGAACATATTCCTAACATTCTAATGCGACAATAAACCATGTCAATCACATTAGCAAAATATGAATGAAATCAGTAATTCCTACAAATGACTAAAATGCCCTAAATCTCATATTCTTCACCGGTTTACGAAACAGGAAACGGACAGCATGTTGTACATGTCAAACGGTGTTGCCGTCGATAATCTACTATTAAACGACATTAAAAGCATTGTAAACAGTCAATCAAAGCGTCTAAAATCCTCACCTTATCTCTTATAGATGTCTGAATTCGAACGGAGCGTATACGCTTCGTCTACGGTGAATAGAGGACCTGTTTTAAAAGATCTATCGGTTAACAAGCTATGGATCCTAGTGAACCTCAAATCAGCAACTTCTTAGGGTTATTTCTTACCTCAAAATGTGGAGGAATCACCGGCCTGGTGATTGAAGCGTGTTGCTAAAGTACGTGCAACAAGCAGTGTAAAGGCAGGAAAATTCTCTCCTAATCTCTCTCACAAACTCTCACCTTTTCTCTCTCCCAATCTAGGATTTTTCTCAAATTCGGATGGGAGAGAGGAGTGAGGGTTTCAACCCCTTTTATAAGCCTAAAAATGCCCAAAATAGGCTCAGGAACAAAGTTCACTTAGGGCATTTCCAAATCGGGGCTGTTTCAGTCCAAAAGATGATTTCTGGTGGTCCCCTGGCCGAACGCGATCGGACTTAAGCTCATGCATACAAGATCTAGCACGCATCAAGTTTTCAGTCCGGCAGGATTCGTAGATCGCACGTAGCAGTCCAGTTTCAGTTCAGCAGTCACCGCACGTAGATCAGGGCTGCAAGTCTCATGATATGAAATAGAAATTTTTCCTGATCCGAGGGTGTAATTTGGCTGAATTCTGACGGTCAGAACGCTTAATACTGACACGTCAAGTTGTGTGCCAGATTTGAATTTCAAATTCCAAATCTGTCCCTATTCACACTCTCTTCAGTCCGGGCTCAATGAAATAGCCTGTGATTGTCGGTTGGACTTGATTTTTGAAATGATTGTCAAGTCCAGCTAGGCGGTTCTAATGGTCTAAAATAGTAGGTATCGGACTTTCGACTCATGGTCTAGATCTAATACAAAGTTTTAAAGTGGTCCAGAGAACAAACCTGCTTAGAGTTTGATCCGAGGTTATAGAGTTTTATAGAGTCATTGGTTCTACTCGATTTGGGTCTTGTAGAACGTATTTAAAGTGATCAGGGACTATTTCCCAGCTACTCTAGCGTTGCGCTAGCTAACTTACTCATGTTTTCTAAAGGAATTAATCCTACGCGATTTCTGGTCGAGTTGGTACTCGAGTCCAAGTACGGATTTTTCATGGGCGTTACAATTTACCCCCCTTAACAAATAATTTTGTCTTTGAAATTTGTACCTTTTCGTACTCCTCGAGAAGCTGTGGGTAGTTCTTTCTGATCTCGGCTTCTGTCTCCTAGGTAGCCTCTTCCTCAGAGTGATGCGTCCACAATACCATGACAAGGGGAATCACCTTGTTACACAGTACTTGCTCTTTCCTGTCTAAGATACGTGTCGCTCGCAGAATATATGTAACATCCTCTCCTAACTGCACCTGCTCCCATCTGATGATATGGGAAGGATCAGAAACATACTTCTTCAGCATAGAAACATGAAATACGTTGTGAACGCTCGTGAGAGGCGTGGGTAAAGCCAATCGGTAAGCCATTGCTCCCACACGATCGAGGATCTGGAATGGACCAATGAATCGTGGTGCTAGCTTCCCCTTCTTCCTGAACCGAAGGACTCCCTTCAAGGAGAAACTCGCAAGAATACATGATCCCCAACTGTGAACTCTAGTGGCTTCCGTCTAGTATCGGCATAACTCTTCTGTCTGCTCTGTGCTGTGAGAAGCCGACGTCTAATAATATCAATCTTCTCTGACGTCGCCTGCACTAACTCTGGGCCAATCAAGCTACGCTCACCGACCTCTGCCCAGCAATGCGGTGCGCGAAAAGGTCGCCCATACAGCGCCTCGTAAGGTGCCATACCGATACTCGCCTGAAAATTGTTTTTGTACGCGAACTCCGCATATGCAAGACAATCATCCCAACTGTCCTTGAAGTCTAATGCGCAAGCTCACAACATATCCTCTAAGATATGGTTCACCCGCTCTATCTGTCCTTCTGTCTGTAGGTGGAAGGCAGTACTGAACTTCAACTTCACACCCATAGCCTCCTGAATGCGAGTCCAGAAAATAAAAGTGAACCGCGTGTCTCTGTCCGACACGATCTCCAACGAAACTCCATGCAGACGCACAATCTCTCTGATGTACAGTCTAGCCATCTCGTCTGCAGAGTTCGTAACTCTAATCGGTAGGAAGTGCGCCAACTTCGTCAGACGGTTGACGATCACCCAAATGGAATCATGTCCCTTCCTCGTCTTCGGCAGCCCAGAAATGAAGTCCATGGAAATGAAATCCCGCTTCCACTCTGCAATCGGCATAGACTGCAAAAGTCCAGGTGGTCGACGATGCTCTGCCTTCACCTGCTGACAAGTGAGACAACGGGACACGAACTCAAATATGTGGGTCTTCATACCTTCCTACCAATAAGTCCTCTTCACTTCACGATACATCTTCGTACTACCTGGATGCATCGCGAGTCTAGTACAATGCGCAGCCTTGAGAATCTCTCGTCTCAAGTCAGGGACATCTGGGATGCATAGGCGGCCATGAAAACGTAAGCCCCCATCCATACCAACTCGGCACTCAGCGTCTGCATCATCACTGGCCTGCTCTCGAAGCTCAGTCAGATGCGCATCGTCACTCTGCGCCTCGATGACCCAGTCATCGATTTGAGATCGCACCTGTACATGTGCGATGAACTCATACGGCTCCTCTACGGTGAGTTTCTGCTCAAAATCTCACAAAAACTCAACCATATCCCACTCAGCAACCATCAACGGAGCTGCAAACTCTATCGCCTTCTTGCGGCTCAACGCGTCAGCCACAAGGTTCGCCTTCCCAGGATGGTAAGAGACTTCGAACTTGAAGTCCTTCAACGTCTCCATCCATCGCTGCTACCTCATAGTCAAGTCTCGCTGCGTGAATATGTACTTGAGGCTCTTGTGGTCACAAAAGAGCTCGAACTCCTCTCCATAGAGGTAATGTCTCCAGAGTCTCAGTGCGAATATGACGGCTGCCAACTCGAGGTCGTATGTAGGGTAATTCTCCTCGTGCTTCCTTAATTGTCTCGAGGCATACGAAATTACCCTGTCCCTCTGCATAAGGACACAACCCAGACCAACGCTAGATGCGTCAGTATAAATAGTGTATCTAACCCCTTGCTCTGGCAATACTAGCACAGGGGCGGACGTAAGTCTGTCCTTCAACTTCTGAAAAGCTAACTCCGCCTGGTCATTCCAGGAAAACTTCACGTCCTTCCGTGTCAACTGAGACAAAGGTCTCGTGATCTTCGAGAAATCCTGAATGAAGCGCTGATAGTAACCAGCGAGACACAAGAAACTCCTCACCTCAGTGACAGAACCAGGCTGCTCCCAGTCATGAACCGCAGCAACCTTAGACAGGTCAACTGCCATGCCATCCTTGGACACCACGTGTCCCAGGAACTTCACTTCCTGCTTCCAGAAGTAGCACTTCTTATACTGTGCGAACAACTGATGCTGTCTGAGCTTATCCAGGACCAAACGCAAGTGCTCCTCATGCTCCTCTCGACTCCTGGAGTACAGCAAAATGTCGTCAATGAATACAACGACGAATCGATAGAGGAAAGGCCTAAATACCCGGTTCATTAGATCCATGAACACGACTGGTGCGTTCGTAAGACCGAACGACATCACAAGGAACTCGTAGTGGCCAAAACTGGTCCCGAATGCTATCTTCTGCACGTCCTCATCCCTGACGCCCAACTGATGATATCCTGACTGAAGATCAATCTTTGAGAAGTACTGCGCTCCTCTCAACTGATCAAACAAGTCATCGATCCTGGGTAAAGGGTACTTGTTCTTCACCGTGATTTGGTTCAGCCTGCGATAATCAATACACAATCGTATCGAACCATCCTTCTTGCTCACGAACAGGACTGGTGCTCCCCAAGGAGACACGTTAGGCCGTATAAGGCCAAGCTCTAGCAAACCATCAATCTATGTCCTCAACTCCTCCATCTCACACGGTGTCATGCGATACTTCGGCAATGAGACGGGCGAGGAACCAGGCACCAGATTGATAGTGAAATCGATCTCTCGTCGGGGCGACAAACCAGGGATCTTCCTGAACAGATCCCCAAACTCTCAAACGACTGATGTATGCTTAAGTATCTGGGCACCAGCGTCTCGCAGCAAAGTAGCGTAACTAAGTATGCGGAAGGGGAGATTTACTCGCACTGGAAATGTGAAGGATGCACCCTCTGGCTCGTATGCAGTCACTATACGAGTCTCGCAGTCAATCTCGACCCTCGCTGCAGTCAACCAATCCATGCCAAGAATGACGTCGAGATAAACAAGAGAGGGGTCGACGACAAGATCAATAGCCATCGTCTTGCCTCCCAGATCCACCTAACAACCCTCACACATCTGGGTGACATCTGAATAATCCCCATGAGCTGCAAGGACTCGCACCCTATCCATAGTAATAGTCTGTAACCCAATGCGTCTGACTATGGAACGCGATATCAAAGAAATCGTGGATCCAGTGTCCACCATCACGAGTATAGGAATACCTCCAATGTGGGCAGTGACCTCGAAGGCCGAATGCTGAGAAGTCGGTGTCGCAGCTGCCTCTACTGTCAACGCATGAACCTGTGCCTGTTGTGGCCAGTTCGGTCGCTACACCGTGGGCCGTAGAGGCTGCCTGATTTGTGATACCGGAGGTCTGAAAGAAGGGTGCGCAGAAGCCAACCGTATAGGCGGTGCTAATATCGCCTGTAGACGTGTACGGTCGATCTTCTACGGCGGTGAGAACCCACTGTCCTGCATCCTGGCAAAACAACTCTGCCCCAAGTGGCCCGTCTTCCCACAATATGTACATAGCAAATCAGGGCACTGAAATGGTGGTACTGGCACTGTAGCCCTAGTAGGAGGGTCGACGCGAGACCTCTTGCCCTTAAAGGGCCTGTCCTGCATCTCTGGTCGTGGCCTAGGAGCAACAGGGCCACGAGATCGCGTAAGTCGATCCACATCCTGCTCTGCCCGCATGGACATGTGAATCAACTCCGTATAAGAGGGAATGCTCACCAGCACATTTTTGACCGAATGTGAATCAACTCGCAAATCCTCTGAAAAGCGCCGTATGCGCATCTGCTCATTAGCCAAAATAGTCGGAACGTATCTGCCCAACTCCGTGAACCGGTGCTTATACTCCGTGACTGTCATGGCTCCCTGTCTGAGGCGGAGAAACTCATTCTCCCAGTCATGCCTGTACGTTTGGGGATAATATTTCTCATGGAAGCGGAACTCAAACGCTGCCCATGTCCATATGTAATCGGCGGCAACGGTCCGCAATACGCTGTCCCACCATAAGCTAGCCTCTCGCTCAAATAGGAACGTAGCTAACTCTACCTGCTCAGCCTTTGTATAATGAAGCATTCACAATATCTTCGACAGACGGTCGAGCCAATACTCGGCCTCCTCGGGTCTATGAGAACCCGTAAAAGTGGGAGGCCGTAAGCGGTGGAATCGCTCTAACAAGCCCCGTGTATCTGTAGCATTCCCCGCAGGGTAAGCAGGTGGTACAGGATGAGCCATGCCCTCATCCTGGGCATATGTATCAGCATCCTCAGCTAGATGCGCAGGTGGTGCAGGAGGAGGCACACTCCCACCCTGGGCCAGTGTCCCCACAATAGTAGTCAGGAGCTACTGCTGCTGCTGCATCATAGCCATCATCTGCTCAAATCTGTCTGGCGTGTGCTGCGTCGAAGTAGACGCACGGTAAGGCTCTCTGACTGGCGGTGTGAACGGCGGTGGTCCAACTGTAGGACCAGCAGTAGGCTGAGATGCACGCACTGTCTCAGGAATCGGGCCCATAGCAGGGTTCGCATGGGTATCAGACTGCGAAGGAGCCTGATCCATAGGCTCACTCAATGCAAGCCGAGCCGTGCTCCGTGTAGCCTTCGGCGGCATTTCCTATATTCAAAATAGGGCGCAACCTTGTCAGTCTCAATAGCACAAATACACCGCAATCATTCACACAAGGAGTCAAAGGCATTCCATGCATTTCATTTAATCAAAATAATCACAATACAAGGGATATATCATTACAAGCATCATGATGAGAAATACAAGGGAACTAAGACAGTTAAAATTACAACAGCAACATAAGCAAAGCACTAGCCTTAACAGGCTTACACAACTTAAAGTAGGAAATGACTAACTACTAACAACAACATCTACAATCATCGCTAGTCTGAGTCGGGTGACGGAGGAGGAGCACCCTTATCCTGCAAGTAGCACAAGATTACCTTCAAGGTGCGAGTCATCTTACCGAATTTCCTCTTCGTAACGGCCTTAGAATCCTCGACTTCAGCGCGAAGTTCCTGAACTTCCCTTCGCAAGGTGACCTGGCTCTCTTCAATTCGGACGATGCGATCATCACCAGTAGCCTGAGCAGAAGGAGGGCTCTCATCTATATCCCGAGCCTCCTCTTCTACCTCTTCCTGAACTTCTTCCTCAACTTCAGCTCCAGGTTCTCCCTCAATTGGATCCTCTTCATCATCAAAGTCATCCTCGCTATCCTCCTCAAGCTGATCTCGCGGTACTGAGACCCAATCTTCATCTTGACCATAGTTGACTCATCAATGCTGTGAATCAAAACTGGCAACTCCGGCCCAAGTCTGTAAGCAAACTCAAGCACGATCTTGCATATCAGTCGGCCAAAAGGAACCGATTTTGACGTTCTTCTTGATTTTGCTATGAGGATAATCTGTCACAAGATGAAAGTGGCCATACACACATTCTCTCCCTGGGCCACCAGATACAGGAAATCAACCATAAGGCGCGTAACTCAATGCGATTTGTCGACCTAGGATACACGTTGAACGTGCAAATGTGGTACAGCAGGCGCAAATCATCAGACATGTGAGATGCCTTGAGGCTATTATTAGGCTACCATGGAACCAATTTACTGCATAGAAACCTGGTACGGCGATCTCGTTCATGCCTACTCCTCAAATTCTTTGCACTAGGATGAACATCACCGAGAGGCACGTTCAGAAGTCGCGCAATCAACCGAACATCGATCGTAGCCATCCGGTCTCTACCAAAAGGAATTTTGAACTGCAATGGCTCCAAGGTAGGATTCTGGATACGAGCGTAGAAGGCACGAACGGTGCTCACATTAGCATGAGCACGAGCTTCAAAGATCGGACCCCAATGCGCAACTTCAATGCGCTCGAACAACAGAAATTTGCCAAATAGTCATCCTTCCACATCCGCCTCAAACAACACTTTACGGTCACTGTATTGGCCGTGAGGCATCTCTGCTAGAATCACTAGCCCAAGTTGAGTATGGGGATCCAAATCCTACTTTGTATGGAACTCACTTGCGGCGGCGCTTAAGCTAGCGGCGCCACCCCGCGGTCTTCTCGATTGAGCAGGGCGACTAGGCCCAGCCTCATCCATTGTGGTTTTTCTCTTACCCATCAAAGATAGGATGGTGGAGAGTGACAAAAGACCCAAAATGGCTTCAACGAAAGCCATAAAAAATGGAGAAAATGTGAAGAAGTGGCTGTTCAAACTAGAAAAGGGAGATCTAGGCGTTGTAGAGGGATGCTTTAGTCTCCCCTAGGATGTATTTTCAGAAAGAAAAGAGGATGAAAAATGAAAATGGAGCACCTCACGATTTCAGCTCGATTTGGGAGTTTTAAGAGCTCCAAACGACGAGATCTTCTAGAGGGAGGGCTGTAATCTTCAATGGAACGATGGAGTGTGGTCGTTTTAGGCCAGGAATGGATTTGGGGGTGGTTTGGAACCACGATTTTGAGCTAAGGCAGCTGAAAAATGCAAATAGAGCTAAGGATGGGGCTGTTTGTGAAGGAAGTGCCTCTATTTGGGGTTTGCTATAGACGAGAACTACATGGAGAGGGTTTATTACCCAAAATACCCCCAAATCCCAAAGCACACATCAAATGGGCCACAGTGGCCGGCGATGCATCGCCGACTGTTCCTCTGTTCGGTCAGTGTGACCATATGGGTTTGGTCCCCCATGGTCCAGGTACCCCAAATAACTATGGGCCCCACCTTGGTTCATTGTAGATTGCCCTATATAGGCCTAAACATGCACTCAGGGATTTTCGGGGCCAATCTGAAATATCGAATACAAAACCCCATCATTCAGCATATGATTTTGGGGTAGAAGGAGCTAGTACATCCATCTAGCCTATTATTTTCTAAATAAAGTGAAGTTAGAATGGCCTTATGGCCATTTTTCATAACATTTTACTATTCACTATACAATTTTGTGAAAGTATACTTTTATATTATTTTCACATTATTATTGATGCCTAACATGAAAAGGATAAGAAAGAATTGAAGATTGGAGTGGTGAGAGGTAGAATTTTGAAGATTTTTGGTGAAACGGGGTTTTTAAGCCCTGTGATTGAACACAGGGGTTGTGGATGTCCCATAGCCCAAGGTTTCACATTTACGAATTTAGAACCATTCATAGAATGTCTCAACCCACTCACCTACAACTTAGGAGCTATTCAGGTCAATTTACGCGATCCTAGATGTGTTACGGACTCGATCGGGCGATCGATTCGAATAGTCTTCGCCTATTAGCGAATCTGCGATCTTAGAAGTATTTCTAGACCCTTCTTGCACCCACCTAAGTCAAGGGAAGCGACAGCGTACGTCGCGTGACCATAACCCAGGCCCAGTATACTCTTATTCATGCTCTATACCAACTTGTAACACCCTGAAAATCGGGGGTCGTGTATAAACTCAACTCCCAAGTTCCAGACCGTCACTTATGTGACAAAAATGATTATGATTCAATGTTTTCTGAGTTAAATCATTCACATGAGTAAAAGTATACCAAAACTGTAATTCATACTTCAGATCCAGTGATAAAAGCAAGCAGAAGACTAAAGAATATATATATCACTGTATGGAAAAACAAAGTAGATCTCAACTGTCACTAAAGTACGAATACATCTCTGAGTCTCATATACATGTAAATAACAGAAATAAATGTCCAAAATAGTCCCACTAAGGAGTCCTGTCAACCCAGGCCACCTAGGCAAAGCCGTCGTGGTACTGCATGTATGAGAACTCGTCCTGGTCCTCATCAAAGTCCGGCTCTACCTCCTGGATCTCAGCATCACCTGCATCTACAATAGGGTCTGGTGGGTGTTGCAAACACCATCCCGAAACGTGGGAATGAGTAGCTAACTCAGTGGAATAATAGAGCAAGGATTAACATGTTCTCAAATCAATCATGCGATAATAGTAAAGCAGTAAATCAAACAATCCTAACACTGTTGTTAATGCAATATGACATGACGTGATGTATGCCCTCACCGACGATCTCCCTCATACGGCACCATCTTACGACCACGGCATGCCACACTCCCTTAAGTGCTCCACATCTTCCAGGCACACGCAATGTAATGGTGATATAATTTTTAAGTTGTTATTAGTCCATTCAAACAGCAGGATTGGGAAACTAAGGTATTCCCTTGTATCAATCCCAACACAGATCCTGTCTAGGGTCGTCACTCCTAGTAATCTCATATGAAGTATATTTTGTAGGTCGCTGCAAGGGCTGTTAGGGCTGTTGCACGCACTCGTTGCTCCACTCCCCCATCACCTTATCAATATAGGCCTACTGTACTCTACTGCTACTGAAGGGTCGTCGCCTCCCGTAGACTCAGAATACGCTCGCGGTCACTACAAAGGACTAGCCGCCTGATCAGTGTAGGCCGACAGCAAGAATATAGTGTCCCATACCACCATAATCTGCTCACGAGACTAGGTACTCACTGGTCACTACGGGGAGATTTGTGGGCCCAGCGTAGGCCGACAACTCGACCACGGTGTCCCATACCACCATGCCTGGCTCATGAGTCTTCGTGGATCAAGGTACCATGGTTAACAGGGTTTACAATGGTAAGTTCAGTACCCTAGGTTTAAGCAGTTATGACTCATGCAGGGTGAACATACAACGGCCAGTCGGGTTACTTGACGGGCTCGACTAGCACGATCGCATCTCAAGTCGAACGACATGAAGTGCGTAAAACACTTCGTGTGGCCTAACCACTGCCGCCAACTCCAAAACACGGCTCGCGTTCATCGACGCGTCGTTCGTGGCCGAGATAAGCCAACCACGAATTCGCTCGGTTACCGACTGCCTAGACTAGGCATAGTCCCAAACATATGGAATCACATCAGAAAATCATGTGAGAGCATTGGAAATGAAATATAACCATGTGAGCATGTTAACACATGTTATAACATACAACTTAAGCAAATCTTCAAGCACATGCATTTCATACATATAATGGAATCATGCACATAGCTAACATGTAGGAAATCATTTATATCAGCATATAAATTGAGAAACCAATCTCAAACTAATTCATAATACCATTTAATTCAATACATACTAATACAAGCATTTATACAAACACTTACACTACACACTTAAGTCTACATATACTTTGTTGACCCGAAGTGCGCATTTAGGCGAATCTCCTTGCCAAACTAATTATGAACATATTCCTAACATTCTAATGCGACAATAAACCATGTCAATCACATTAGCAAAATATGAATGAAATCAGTAATTCCTACAAATGACTAAAATGCCCTAAATCTCATATTCTTCGCCGGTTTACGAAACAGGAAATGGACAGCATATTGTACATGTCAAACGGCGTTGCCGTCGATAATCTACTATTAAACGACGTTGAAAGCATTGTAAACAGTCAATCAAAGCGTCTAAAATCCTCACCTTATCTCTTATAGATGTGTGAATTCGAACAGAGCGTATACGCTTCGTCTATGGCGAATAGAGGACCTGTTTTACAAGATCTATCGGTTAACAAGCTATGGATCCTAGTGAACCTCAAATCAGCAACTTCTTAGGGTTATTTCTTACCTAAAAATGCAGAGGAATCACCGGCCAGGTGATTGAAGCGTGTTGCTAAAGTACGTGCAACTAGCGGTGCAAAGGAAGGAAAATTCTCTCCTAATCTCTCTCATAAACTCTCACCTTTTCTCTCTCCCAATCTAGGGTTTTTCTCAAATTCGGATGGGAGAGAGGAGTGAGGGTTTCAACCCCTTTTATAAGCCTAAAAATGCCCAAAATAGGCTCAAGAACAAAGTTCACTTAGGGCATATCCAAATCGAGGCTGTTTATGTCCAAAAGATGATTTCTGGTGGTCCCCTGGCTGAACGTGATCGGACTTAAGCTCATGCATACAAGATCTAGCACGCATCAAGTTTTCAGTCCGGCAGGGTTCGTAGATCGCACGTAGCGGTCCAGTTTCAGTTCAGCGGTCACCGCACGTAGATCAGGGCTGCAAGTCTCATGATATGAAATAGAAATTTTTCCTGATCCGAGAGTGTAAATCAGCTAAATTCTGACGGTCAGAACGCTTAATACTGACACGTCAAGTCGTGTGCCAGATTTGAATTTCAAATTCCAAATCTGTCCCTATTCGCACTCTCTTCAGTCCGGGCTCAATGAAATAGCCTATGATTATCGGTTGGACTTGATTTTTAAAATGACTGTCAAGTCCAGCTAGGCGGTTCTAACGGTCTAAGATAGTAGGTATCGGACTTTCGATGCGCGGTCTAGATCCAATACAAAGTTTCAAAGTGGTCCAGCGAACAAACCTGCTTAGAGTTTGATCCGAGGTTATAGAGTTTTATAGAGTCATTGGTTCTACTCGATTTGGGTCTTGTAGAATGTATTTAAAGTGATCAGGGACTATTTCCCAGCTACTCTAGCGTTGCGCTAGCTAACTTACTCATGTTTTCTAAAGGAATTAATCCTACGCGATTTCTGGTCGAGTTGGTACTCGAGTTCAAGTACGAATTTTTCACGGGCGTTACATGAGATGGACATTGATAGTCTGTACACTCAGAAGACCCTTAAGAGAAGCTTGAGAATTTACGAATCTTGTTGTAGTTTTTCTCGTGCTTGATCCTTTCTTGAGTTGACAAAGTCTTCTTCTATACTTGTACTTGTTTGAATCTTGAACATGCATACTTAAAGACTTCTAATCTTGAATTCTTCATCCATGACTTGAAACTTTCTTCATTTAAGTTCTTTTCTTGAAATACAATGTCTTGAAGCAATGAATAGTGTCAAACATGAAACACAAGATATACAAGACATATATATAGGTTTTGACACCACAAAATTTGACAACCAAAGGGATATGAAATCATAACACTTACAATCTCCCCCTTTGTCAAATTTGTGACAAAACACATATCATACAGATAAGAGTAACATCATACAAATTACTCTACTCCTCCTGAAAGTTACGAGTACTGCTCATGTAAATAATAAACAATATGTAAACATCAAGACTCCATATTCTCAATCCACATATCCTTCTCAATCAATCAATCCAAACAAATTACTCCCCCTTTCCGTACTACTCCCCTTTACCATACTACTCCCCCTTTTTATCACAGAATGATAAGGGAAAGGCACAATAGGAAAGTCACAACAACATAGAGAATAATAAAAAGCAGATAATGAGAAAGAAATATGGAAGGACATAGCATATTTCAAAATATAAACCAGAATCATCAAGCCATAACCAAGTTAATACAATATCCAAAATAAAAGATAAGATAATGTTATACAATCCAAAAGATAATTCGCCTAATCAGATCCAGAGGAGGGAGCAAGGATAGTAGGATTAATCTGGTGTAAGCCCCTATTAATGCGACGAAGATATTTTTACATATATTTAAACTGCATATCATGGGCTACACTCATGTTATCAACCTTCTCCTCCAATGCACGAAGGCCTGCATCATAACTAGATGGATTGTAATCAGGATCATTTGGTGAATCAGTTTCTATCTCATCAAATAACTCATCCATATTAACATCCTGTTGAGGAAGATCGCCAGCTTCCCCTTCATTTTCGGCTTCACCACCATCACCACCAACACCACCTTCATCTACTTAACCAGGAAGTAAATCCAACTTCATCTTATTAAGATTGGTATTATTGAAAATAAGATGATGAATTGGTGCCTCATTAATAGGTTTATCGACAAGCATGTGAGTGGCTAACACAGTCATAAGATAACCAAATGGAATATCACTATGACCCGAATGGAGACAAAACTATATGATAAAATGACAGATCAATGAAGGAAGGCAAACCTTGGTACCAGAAGCAATAGAATGCAACACACGAACCATAAAAGAAGTCAACTCGATTAAATTACAGATTTGAATTGAAAAAATGATGTAACACTCTTTATCTAGGTAATAGATACTTTGAAGGGAGTGCATTCCCTTTGTGTGTCCATTGCGCATTAATTTTGCATAAGTCTCTTGTTAACATGCATTTTTTCGATTCAGATGGTTTGTCGTATAAAATATGAATCGGTATACCTTCATCATTAACGGGTATATCTATAATACCCGATATTAAATGACGGTCTACTTCAAATTTCCCTTATCTAGTATCAATTAAAAAAGTTAAGTTGTCAAGGGAGAATTCTGAGATACATGCAACCATTGATTGTGCAATAGACTGGTATGCAGGCCCACCCCAAAGCAAAATGTTAGCCCAGCCAACAGATTCAAGGAGAGGGACAATACCATATGGAGCAATATGATTGAGATCAGCGGTATGCTTAACGATAACATTACGGACACGCAAATCTCGTACATCTTGAGGATCATCTTCGGGTGACCGAAGGTATCATTTTATTATCGGTGTAGATTTAGATGAGGATGGACCAAGGGATGTTTTCTTCTTTCCACTAGCATCCATCTTCAACAAGATATACTAAGAGTAAGAGAAATGCACAAAAAGAAGGATGAGTTTTCTCTAGATCAACAATTTGAGAAAAAATCCTTGAAAAACCCAACAAAAAGATGAAACCAAGCTACACAATGATCAAATCAAAGCATAGAGAACATGAATCTTCATGAAAAATGAAGAAATAGGACTAACCTTGAAGAAATACAAGAAATCCTATGACTGGTCGAGCCACGACTCGTCGTAGGTCAAAGTGGAAACGAAGAAGAAGGAGATTTTCTTCAAATTATATCATGTTCACGAGCTCTACGACCGGTCAAGTGCGGTGCACGACCGGTCGTGTACAGTTACGACCGGTCGAGTATCGACCAAAAAATATATTTTTAATGTAAAAAATTAAAATTTCAATACATATAATACCAAATATAATATACTATGATACATGCAAGAAAGAATACTCAATGTAAAATGCACATACCAAGATCAAATTTCAATTTATTAAACCTGCTTTTGTCGAGCGGTTTAGTAAATATATCAGCAAGTTGATTTTCAGTTGATATATATTCCAAGGAAATAACTTTTTCTTCAACCAACTCATGAATGTAATGATACCTAATGTCAATATGCTTAGTACGTGAATGCTGGATTGGATTTTTGGAAATATTTATAGCACTAGAATTATCACAATGTAAGATCATTGAATCTTGATTAATTCCATAATCGCTTAGCATGCGTTTCATCCAAATTAGTTGAGTACATGCATATCCAGCTGTAATATACTCAGCCTCAGCAGTGGAGAGAGATATTGAGCTTTTCTTCTTGCTGAACCAAGAAACTAAGCAATTTCCAATGTAAAAATAACCACCACTAGTTGATTTTCTATCATCGATATTACCGACCCAATCAACATCTGAGTACCCAGCTAATAGAACACTAGTATCAAAAGGATACCAAAGACCCAGATTTGTAGTACTTGCAACATATCTAATAATCCATTTAACAGTAGTAAAATGTGATTCCTTAGGATTAGACTGATATCTTGTACAAATACTAACACTAAACGCAATATCAGGTCTACTTGCAGTTAGATACAACAAACTACTTATCATACTACGATATATTTTAGGATCTATATCTTTACCTGCAGAGTCCTTTGAAAGTCTTAACGTTGTACTCATAGGAGTATCAAAGTTCTTACCATTCTCAAATCTAAACTTTTTAACCATATTCGTAGCATACTTGGTTTGGAAAATGAAAATTACATCAGGTTGTTGTTTTACTTGCAACCCTAGAAAATAATTTAGTTCTCCAACCATGCTCATTTCGAACCTTGATTTCATTAACTCTGTAAACTCAATAGACATGTTAGAGCAAGTTAATCCATAAATAATATCATCAACATAAATTTGAACCATCAAAATATCATTGTTATATTTCTTAACAAAGAGCGTCTTATCAACACTCCCTACTTGAAAGCTATGACTAAGTAAGAATTTAGTCAATTTCTCATACCATGCCCTGTGCGCTTGTTTTAGACCATAGAGAGCTTTTTTGAGATGAAATACATGGTTAGATAACTTGGGATCTTTAAACTCCGAAGGTTGTTCAACATACACCTCTTCATGTAAATCGCCATTCAAGAAGGTACTCTTTACATCCAACTGATAAATCTTAAATTTTCTAAAGCATACGATGGAAATAAAAAGTCTGATTGATTCAAGGCGAGCAACTGGAGCAAAGGTTTCATCGTAATCGATGCCTTCAATCTGAGTGTACCCTTGTACAACCAGTCTAGCCTTGTTTCGTATTATAGTTACAAGTTCATCAGACTTATTTTTAAAGATCCATTTTGTTCCAATAATATGATTATCTTTAGGTTTAGGAACAAGAGACCAGACATTATTACGAACAAATTGATTAAGTTCATCCTGCATAGCAATTATTCAATTTTCGTCAGAAAGTGCTTCTTTCACATTGACCGGTTCTATTTAGGATGTAAAACAAACATAATTACATATGTTCTCAAGTTGTTTATGAGTACGAACTCCCGTGAGAGAGTTTCTAAGAATTTGATTGGTTGGATGATCTTTGACAGTCCTTGGTTCAGACTCTTTTTTACTTGATGAGGTATCTTGATTATTGATAATAAGAGCTTCATCATCATCTGAACTTAGAGCTGGTGTATTCAAATGATCATCAATGACCACATTGATGGACTCTTGAATCACACTAGTTCTCTTATTTAGAACCCTATAAGCTCGGCTGTTCAAAGAACAACCAAGAAAAATACCTTCATCACTCTTCGTATCAAACTTTCCCAAATTTTCACGATCACGTAAAATATTACACTTGCTGTCAAAAATTCGAAAGTATTTGACAGTAGGTTTCTTTTCAAATCATAATTCATAAGCAGTCTTATTATCAGATTTACTGGTATAAACCTGATTAATAATATAACATGCGGTATTAACTGCTTCAGCCCAAAGATTTCTAGAGAGCTTCATGCTATTCAACATAACATTAGCCATATCCTGAAGCACTCTATTTTTTCTTTCAACTATACCATTTTGTTGTGATGTTTTGGGCACAGAGAATTCATGAGATATTCTCTGATCACTATGAAATTTCTCAAAACTATTATTTTAGAATTCGGATCCATGATCACTGTGCATCTTACTAACATGAGAACCTTTCTCATTTTGAATTCGTTTAATGACCTTTTTCACTTCATTCAGGGTTTCAGTTTTGTCTTTTAAGAACGATACCCAAGTGAATCTGGTATAGTCATCTACGATAACCAAGATGTAATTTTTGCCTCCTCGACTCTCCGATCTGGTTGGTCCAATAAGATCCATGTGGAGAAGCTCGAGTGGTCTAGATGTGGTATTGGAGTTCACTTTCTTGTGAGTGCTCCTAGTCTATTTGCCCAACTGGAATTCACTACATATTTTGTCTACTCTTTGCAATTTGGGTAGACTTCTAATTAGTTCTCTTTTGCTCAATCTAAATAAGTTCTGATAGTGTACATGTCCAAGGCGTTTATGCCATAATTCAGTATCATCGGTATGGACCATGTAACATGATTGAATAGATGAGCTTGCATCACCAACGATGTAGCAGTTTTCAGAAGTTTTGCGACCAGTTAATATAACAGAACCCTTTTTATTAAGTATCTCACAACCTTGATTAGAAAACTTCACACTATGGTTGTTATCGTATATCTAAGAAATGCTTAGTAGGTTGTGTTTCAAGCCCTCAACATATAAAACATTCTTAAATAAGGGAAGGTTATAAAGCTGAACCATACCTTAGCCAATAATCTTACAATTGCTTCCATCACCAAATGTGACTGACCCGTCAGTCATATCTTTTAGATCGGTGAATAAAGGCTTGTCGCCTGTCATATGCCTGGAGCAACCACTATCTAGGTACCACTTTGAATGGCTTCTAGCTTTGAAAGCAGTGTGGGTAACCAAGCAGGCATTTTTAGGAACCTATTTCAGAACTGTTTTGGGTTTAGGAGTATAGATAGTCTTTTTCTGTCTGTTATTATAGGAGAGACCTATAGAGTTAGACTTTAATAGCTCCTTGAGTAGATCAATTATTTTTTCCGCCAATGGATTTCGGTTTTGAAAATCAAAGTTGACATGGCTACCTTTAGGTTTTTGAAAAGTCCTTGAATTTTTGGAAAAACCTTTATAAGTATTCTTTTCTTTTGAGATTGAAGACTCTCCTTCTACAAATTTAGGAGCAATGTTCTTTTGTTTAGGAGATGTATTCTTATCATAGCCCAACCCGGATCGATAGCCACATTTTCTTGATCCGGACAATAATTTTTCCAATTTAGGATCACCCTGGGCATATCTCCATGTGTCTTTCAAACTCAGAAGAGAAGCTACCTCATTTTTTATTTTCTCATTTTCGGGTATCAAATCTTCAATTTTGGAGGTTTTGAAATCTAAATCACATTTGGTCTTTTCAAAAGAATCGGAAATATGAGACTTTTTTAAAACGAAAGACTTATAATCTTCCTTAAACTTAGAAAATTTTTCTTTTTGTAATTTAAGCTTGACGAAAATTTTACAACTCTCCTTATGAAGGGTATTATAAGCATCCTGAAGATCATCTTCATTATCGCAATCACTATTCAGATTTTCTTCACTAGATATATCATCATTATCTGAAAAAGTGATCTTGGCTAGAGTCAAAAGGGCTTTAACATCATCGCCTGACTCGATTTCAAAATCTTCTGATTAAGAAGAGGATTCAGAATCAGACGATTCATCCCAAGTAGCCATCATGCTTTTCCTTTTTGATTTGTCCTGTTTAGGACATTTGTTAGCTAAGTGCCCATACTCTTGACAGTTGTAACATTGACTATCTTTCAAAGATTTTCGAGCTCTAGGTTTAGTTCGTCTCTTATCATTTGACTTTTGAAAATCAACTTTTTTCTTGCTTTTGAAAATTTTGTAAAACTTTTTTGCTAAAAGTGCCATATCATCTTCGAAATTTTCTAAATCTGAAGTTCTCTCTTGTGAAATATTTTTAAATGATTTGAGAGCAATTGATTTTCCTTTAGGAGCTTTAAAGGACAACTCGTAGGTTTGAAGTGAACCAACTAGTTCCTTAACCCTCATGGTATCCGTATCACGAAGTTCCTGAATCGCAGTCACTTTAGAATTGAACCGTTCAGGAAGTGAGCGTAGTATCTTTGCGCACACTTTACTTTTTGGGATTCTATCACCAAGACCCTACATAGAGTTCACAATGTCATTCAATCTAGTGTAGAAGTCCATAAACATCTCATTCTCCTCCATATGAATTTCTTCAAATTTAGTTGTGAGGAGTTGAACTTTAGATTTCTTGACAATTGATGTACCCTCGTGTGTCATTTCTATTACATCCCATGTTTGTTTTGCATTTTCACAAGAGATGATTCTTTTGAATTCATCCGGTGATAATGCACAAGTAATTACATTTAGTGCTTTTGCATTGGCACTACTCTCACTTTTCTGAAGTGTGGTCCAAAGAGAATAAGCTGTTACTTTCATTGATTTTGAACTATCGTCATTAGTCACTTCAGTGATAGAAGGGTTCCATTCATTCACTGTGGCCAGCCACACACTTTCATCCAAGGATTTGAGAAAGATTCTCATCCTGGCTTTCCAATAGGCATAGTTTGTGCCATTAAAGGGTGGTGGCCTAGTGACTAATAGGCTATCAAAATTTGACATCTTAATATAGCTTAGATCGTTAGCTCAGGAAATAAATCCAATAAATAAACAATAAGCACGAGCTATTGGGCTTTGATACCACTTGAAAGGGCCTAGCTATATGCCCTAGAGGGGGGGTGAATAGGGCAATGCCAAATAAAATATATAACAGCGGAATAATAAAAGAAATAAAGCACAATGCTGAATTAAAAATCAATCTCAATAAACTAGATCTAAGAGAATGATATTATATCAATTCTAAGGACAACCTTACACCAAAAACCAAAGGTTTAAGGTAGGACAACCTTATTTATAGAACATCCTTTGTATCACAAACCGATGAGGAATAAAAAGAAAAACAACCAAAATAACTTACAGAAATAAATCCTAAGTTATTACAACTTTCCCCACACTTGCTTGAAATGAAATGATTACAACATTCATCCACAAATACAATTCACAAAAGTGAATGAATAAAGGAATGAAAGAATAAAGCACATCCACAACACAACGATATATAGTGGTTCGCCTGTGTGTACACCAACTGTTATCCAACAGCCACACAGAATGCTACTCCACTCCTAATATCCTCACACAGGAGATATTAGCATGCGCTATCAAAATAGGTTTCACATGTTCACCTAAAACCTTCACAATGTGTCTTTTTATCTCAGGCTTACACAATCCAAAAACCCACACAATTTGAGTTTTCTGGCTCTCCTTAGATAACCAAAATAATGAGATTTTTCTGGCAAATCTCAAACAAAACCAAAGAATATAAATTACACAAATGTAAAATACCTGAATCTCCTTTTGAAGTGTAACACCCTGAAAATCGGGGGTCGTGTATAAACTCAACTCCCGAGTTCCAGACCGTCACTTATGCAATAAAAATGATTATGATTCAATGTTGTCTGATTTAAAGCATTCACATGAGTAAGAGTATACTAAAACTGCAATTCATACTCCAGATCCAGTGATAAAAGCAAGCGGAAGACTAAACAATATATATATCACTGTATGGAAAAACAAAGTAGATCTCTTCTGTCTCTAAAGTATGAATACATCATTGAGTCTCATATACATATACATGAACAAAATAAAATGTTCAAAATAGTCCCATTGAAGTCTCGTCAACCCAGGTCGCCTAAGCAAAGCCATCATGATACTGCATGTACGAGAACTCGTCTTGGTCATCGTCGAAGTCTGGCTCTGCCTCCTGGATCTCAGCATCACCTGCATCTACAACAGGGTCTGGTGGGTGTTGCAAACACCATCCCGTAACGTGGGAGTGAGTGATCAACTCAGTGGAATCATAGAGCAAAGATTAGCATGTTCACAAATCAATCATGCGATAATAGTAAAGCAGTAAATCAAACAATCCTAATACTGTTGTTAATGCAAGATGACATGACGTGATGTATGCCCTCACCGACGATCTCTCTCATACGGCACCATCTTACGACCGCGGAATGCCACACTCCCTAGAGTGCTCCACATCTTCCAGGCACATGCAATGTTATGGTGATATGACTTCCGAGTTGTTATTAGTTCATTCAAACAGCAGGATTGAAAAACTAAGGTACTTCCCCTGTATCAATCCCAACACAGATCCTGTCTAGGGTCGTCACTCCTAGTAATCTCATATGATGTATATTTTGTAGGTCGATGTAAGGGCTGCCAGGGCTGTTGTTCGCACTCGTTGCACTGCTCTCCCATCACCTTATCAATACAGGCCTACTGTACTCTACTGCTACTGAAGGGTCGTCGCCTCCCGTAGACTCAGAATACGCTCGCGGTCACTACAAAGGACTCGTCGCCTGATCAGTGTAGGCCGACAGCTAGAATATAGTGTCCCATACCACCATAATCTACTCACGAGACTAGGTGCTCATTGGTCACTACGGGGAGGTTTGTGGCTCCAGCGTAGGCCGACAGCTCGACCACGGTGTCCCATACCACCATGCCTGGCTCATGAGTCTTCGTGGATCAAGGTACCATGGTTAACAGGGTTTACAATGGTAAGTTCAGTATCCTAGGTTCAAGCAGTTATGATTCATACAGGGTGAACATACATCGGCCAGTCGGGTTACTTGACGGGCTCGACTAGTGCGATCGCATCTCAAGTCGAACGACATGAAGTGCGTAAAACACTTCGCGTGGCCTAACCACTGCCGCCAACTCCAAGCACGACTCGCGTTCATCGACACGTCGTTCGTGGCCAAGACCAGCCAATTACGAATTCGCTCCGTTACCGTCTACCTGGACTAAGTATAGTCTCAAACACATATGAATTCACATCAACAATTTATGTAGAAGTATTGGAATTGAAATACAATCATGTGAGCATGTTATAAACATACAACTTAGGCAAATCTCCAAGCACGTACATTTTATGCATATAATGGAATCATGTACATAGTCAACATGTAGGAAATCATTTATGTCAGCATATAAATTGAGAAATCCATCTCAAACTAATTCATAACATCATTTAATTCAATACATACTAATACAAGCATTTATACAAACACATACACTACACACTTAAGTCTACATATAGTATGTCGACCCGAAGTGCGCAATTAGGCGAATCTCTTCGCCAAACTAATTATTCACGTATTCCTAACTTCCTAATGCGACAACAAACCATGTCAATCACATCAGCAAAATATGAATGTAATCAGTACTTCCTACAAATGACTAAAATGCCCTAAATCTCATATTCTTCGTTGATTTACGAAACAGGAAACGGACAGCTTGTTATACATGTCAAACGGCGATGCCGTCGATAATCTACTATTAAACGACATTGAAAGCGTTGGAAACCGTCAATCAAAGCATCTAAAATCCTCACCTTATCTCTTATGGATGTGTCGTTTCAAACGGAGCATATACGCTTCGTCTACGGCGATAAGAGAACCTGTTTTACAAGATCTATTGGTTAAAAAGCTATGGATCCTAGTGAACCTTAAATCAGCAACTTCTAGGGTTGTTTCATACCTGAAAATGTAGAAGAATCACTGACTTGGTGATCAGGAGGTGTTGCTACAGCATGTGCAACAGGCGACACGAAGACAGGAAAATTCTCTCCTACACTCTCTCTCAAACTCTCACCTTTTCTCCCTCCAAATTTAGGGTTTCTCTCAAATTCGGATGGGAGAGAGGAGTGAGGGTTTCAACCCCTTTTATAAGCCCAAAAACGCTGAAAATAGGCTCCGGTACAAGGTTCACTTAGTGCATATCCAAATCGGGGCTGTTTCGGTCCAAAAGATGCTTTCTTGTGGTCCCCTGGCCGAATGCGATCGGACTTAACCTCATGCGTACCAGATCTAGTACGTATTAAGTTTTCAGTCCGGCAAGGTTCGCAGATCGCGTGTGGCGGACCAGTTTCAGTTCAGCAGTCACCGCACGTAGATCAGGGCTGCAAGTCTCATGATATGAAATAGAAATTTTTCCTGATCCGAGGGTGTAATCTGGCTGAATTCTGATGATCAGAACGCTTAATACTGACACGTCAAGTCGTGTGCCAGATTTGAATTTCAAATTCCAATTATGTCCATATTCTCACTCTCTTCAGTCCGGGCTCAATGAAATAGCCTGTGATTATCGGTTTGACTTGATTTTCGAAATGATTGTCAAGTCCAGCAAGGCGGTTCTAACGGTCTAAGATAGGAGGTATCGGACTTTCAATGCGCGGTCTAGATCTAATATAAAGATTCAAAGTGGTCCAGAGAACAAACCTGCTTAGAGTTTGATCCGAGGTTATAGAGTATTGTAGAGTCATTGGTTCTACTCGATTTGGGTCTTGTAGAACGTATTTAAAGTGATCAGGGACTATTTCCCAGCTATTCTAGCGTTGCGCTAGCTAACTTACGCTCAATTTCCATAGGAATTAATTCTATGCAATTTCGGGTCGAGTTGGTACTCGAGCCCAAGTATGGATTTTTCACGGGCGTTACAATCTACCCCCCTTAACAAATAATTTCATCCTTGAAATTTGTACCTTTTCGTACTCCTCGAGAAGCTGTGGGTAGTTCTTTCTGATCTCGGCTTCTGTCTCCTAGGTAGCCTCTTCCTCCGAGTGATGCGTCCACAATACCTTCACAAGGGGAATCACCTTGCTACGCAGTACCTGCTCCTTCCTGTCTAGGATACGTTTCGATCGCAGGATATAAGTAACATCCTCTCCTAATTGCACCTGCTCCCATCTGATGATATGGGAAGGATCAGCAACGTACTTCTTCAGCATAGAAACATGAAATACGTTGTGAACGCTCGCGAGAGGCGTGGGTAAAGCCAATCGGTAAGCCACTGCTCCCACATGATCGAGGATCTGGAATGGACCAATGAATCGCGGTGCCAGCTTCCCCTTCTTCCCGAACCGAAGGACTCCCTTCATAGGTGAAACTCGCAAAAACACATGATCCCCAACTGTGAACTCTAGTGGCCTCTGTCTCGTATCGGCATAACTCTTCTGTCTGCTCTGCGCTGCGAGAAGCCGACGCCTAATGATATCGATCTTCTCTGATGTCGCCTGCACCAACTCTGGGACAATCAAGCTACGCTCACTGACCTCTACCCAGCAATGCTGTGCGCGACAAGGTCGCCCGTACAACGCCTCGTAAGGTGCCATACCGATACTCGTCTGAAAGCTGTTGTTGTACGCAAACTCCGCATAAGCAAGACAATCATCCCAACTGTCCTTGAAGTCCAATGCGCAAGCTCGCAACATGTCCTCTAAGATCTGGTTCACCCGCTCTGTCTGTCCTTCTGTCTGTGGGTGGAAGGCAGTACTGAACTTCAACTTCACACCCATAGCCTCCTGAATGCGAGTCCAGAAAATAGAAGTGAACCGCGTGTCTCTGTCCGACACGATCTCCAACGGAACTCCATGCAGACGCACAATCTCTCTGATGTACAATCTAGCTAGCTCGTCTGCAGAGTTCGTAACTCTGATCGGTAGGAAGTGCGCCAACTTCGTCAGACGGTCGACGATCACCCAAATGGAATCATGTCCCTTCCTCGTCTTCGGCAGTCCTGAAATGAAGTCCATGGAAATGAAATCCCACTTCCACTCTGCGATCGGCATAGGCTGCAAAAGTCCAGGTGGTCGTCGATGCTCTGCCTTCACCTGCTGACAAGTGAGACAACGGGAAACGAACTCTGCTATGTGGGTCTTCATACCTTCCCACCAATACGTCCTCTTCACGTCACGATACATCTTCGTACTGCCTGGATGCATCGCGAGTCTAGTACAATGCGCAGCCTCGAGAATCTCTCGTCTCAAGTTAGGGACATCTGGGACGCATAGGCGGCCACGATAACGTAAGCCCCCATCCATACCAACTCTCCACTCGGCGTCTGCATCATCACTGGCCTGCTCTCGAAGCTCAGTCAGATGCGCATTGTCCCTTTGCGCCTCGATGACCCGGTCATCGATCTGAGATCGCACCTATACATGTGCGATGAACTCATAAGGCTCCTCTATGGTGAGTTTCTGCTCAAAGTCTCACAAAAACTCAACCATATCCCACTCAGCAACCATCAGCGGAGCCACAAACTCTATCGCCTTCTTGCAGCTCAACGCATCAGCCACAAGGTTCGCCTTCCCAGGATGGTAAGAGACTTCAAACTTGAAGTCCTTCAACGTCTCCATCCACCGCCGCTGCCTCATATTCAAGTCTCGCTGCGTGAATATGTACTTGAGGCTCTTGTGGTCGTAAAAGAGCTCGAACTCCTCTCCGTAGAGGTAATGTCTCTAGAGTCTCAGTGGGAATATAACGGCTACTAACTCTAGGTCGTGTGTAGGATAATTCTCCTCGTGCTTCCTTAATTGTCTCGAGGCATACGAAATTACCATCCCTCTGCATAAGGACACAACCCAAACCAACGCTAGACGCGTCAGTGTATATAGTGTATCTAACCCCTTTCTCTGGCAATACTAGCACAGGGGCGGACGTAAGTCTGTCCTTCAGCTCCTGAAAAGCTGACTCCGCCTCGTCATTCCAGGCAAACTTCACGTCCTTCCTTGTCAACTGAGATAAGGGTCTCGCGATCTTCGAGAAGTCCTGTATGAAGCAACGATAGTAACCAGCAAGACCCAAGAAACTCCTCACCTCAGTGACAGAACCAGCTGCTCCCAGTCCTGCACCGCAGCTACCTTAGATAGGTCAACTGTCATGCCATCCTTGGACACCACGTGTCTCAGGAACTTCACTTCCTGCTTCCAGAAGTCGCACCTCTTGTACTGTGCGAACAACTGATGCTGTCTGAGCGTATCCAGGACCAAACGCAAGTGCTCCTCATGCTCCTCTCGACTCCTAGAGTACACCAAAATGTCGTCAATGAATACAACGACGAATCGAAAGAGGAAAGGCCGAAATACCTGGTTCATCAGATCCATGAACACTGCTGGCACGTTCGTGAGACCGAACGACATCACGAGGAACTCGTAGTGGCCAAAACTGGTCCTGAATGCTATCTTCTGCACGTCCTCATCCCTGACGCGCAACTGATGATATCCTGACTGAAGATCAATCTTCGAGAAGTACTGCGCTCCTCTCAACTGATCAAACAAGTTATCGATCTTGGGTAAAGGGTACTTGTTCTTCACCGTGATCTGGTTCAGTCTGCGATAATCAATACATAATCGCATCGAACCATCCTTCTTCCTCACGAACAAGACCGGTGCTCCCCAAGGAGACACACTAGGCCGTATAAGGCCAAGCTCTAGTAGACCATCAATCTGCGTCCTCAACTCCTCCATCTCACACAGTGCCATGCGATACGTCGGCAGTGAGACGAGCGTAGAACCAGGAACCAGATCGATACTGAAATTGATCTCTCGTCGGGGCGGTAAACCAGGGATCTTCCTAAACAGATCCCCGAACTCGTAAATCCTGGCGTATGCTCAAGTACCTGGGCACCAGCGTCTCGCAATAAAGTGGCGTAACTAAGTATGCGGAAAGAGAGATTTACCCGAACTGAAAATGTGAAAGATGCACCCTCTGGCTCGTAGGCTGTCACTATACGAGTCTCGCAGTCAATCTCGGCCCTCGCTACAGTCAACCAGTCCATGCCAAGAATGACATCGAGATAAACTAGAGCGAGATCGACGACGAGATCTAGAGCCATCGTCTTGCCTCCCAGATCCACCAAATAACCCTCACACATCTGGGTGACATCTGTAAAGGACCCATGAGCTGTATAAACTCGCACCCCGTCCATAATAATGGTCTGTAGTCCAAGACGCCTGACTATAGCACGTGATATTAAAGAAATCGTGGAACCAGTGTCCACCATCACGAGAATAGGAGTACCTCCAATATGGGCTGTGACCTCAAAGGCCGAATGCTGAGAAGTCGGTGTCGCAGCTACCTCAGCTGTCAATGCGTGAACCCATGCCTACTGTGGCCGGTTCGGCCACTGTGTCATGGGCCGTGGAGGCTGTCTGATCTGCGATACCGGAGGTCTGAAAGAAGGGTGCGTAGGAGCTAACCATATAGGCGGTGCTGATATCACCTATGAATGTGCACGGTCAATCTTCTGCGGCGGCGAGAACCCACTGTCCCGCATCCGAGAAAAACAGCTCTGCGCCAAGTGGCCTGACCTCCCACAGTATGTACATATCAAATCAGGGCACTGAAACGGTGGTACAGGCGCTGTAGCCCTAGGAGGAGGGTCGACGCGAGGCCTCTTGCCCGCGAAGGGCTGTCCTGCATGTCTGGTCGTGGCCTAGAAGCAACAGGGCCACGAGATCGCGCAAGTCGATCCACATCCTGTTCTGCCCGCATAGACATGTGAATCAACCCGCATATGAGGGAATGCTCACACAGCACATCTTCGACCGAATATCCGGTCGTAAACCCTCCAAAAAGCACCGTATGCGCATCTGCTCATCAGCCAAAATAGTCGGGACGTATCTGCCCAACTCCGTAAACCGATGCTCAAACTCCGTGACTGTCATGGCTCCCTGTCGGAGGCGGAGAAACTCATTCTCTCGGTCATGCCTATACGTCTAGGGGTAATACTTCTCGTGAAAGCGGAACTCAAACGCTGCCCATGTCCATATAAAGTCGGCGGCAATGGTCCGCAATACGCTATCCCACCACAGGCTGGCCTCTCGCTCAAACAGGAATGTAACCAGCTCTACCTGCTCGGCCTCTGTGCAATGAAGCATCCGCAATATCTTCGACACACGGTCGAGCCAATACTCGACCTCCTCGGGTCTGTGAGAACCCGTAAAAGTGGAAGGCCGTAAGCGCTGTAATCGCTCTAATAGGCCCCGTGTATCTACGGCATTCCCCGCAGGGTAAGCAGGTGGTACAGGATGAGCCATGCCCTCATCCTGGGCGTATATATAAGCATCCCCAGCTGGATGCGCAGGTGGTGCAGGTGGAGTCACACCCCCACCCTGGGCTAATGTCCCCACAATGGTAGTCAGAAGCTGCTGCTGCTGCTGCATCATAGCCATCATCTGCTCAAATCTGTCAGGAGGTGGAGCAGGCTGTGGCGTGTGCTGCGTCAAAGTAGATGCATGATAAGGCTCTCTGACTGGCGGTGTGAACGGCGGTGGTCCAACTGTAGGACCAGCAGTAGGCTGAGATGCACGAACTGTCTCAGGAATCGGGCCCACAGCAGGGTCCGCATGGGTGTCAGACTGCGAAGGAGTCTGATCCATAGGCTCACTCAATGCAAGCCGAGCCGTGCTCCGTGTAGCCTTAGGCGGCATTCCCTATATTCAAAATAGGGCGCAACCTTGTCAGTCTCAATAGCACAAATACACCGTAATCATTCACACAAGGAGTCAAAGGCATTCCATGCATTTTATTTAATCAAAATTGTCACAATACAAGGGATATATCCTTACAAGCATCATGATGAGAAATACATGAGAACTACGACAGTTTAAAATTACAACAGCAACATAATTAAAGCACTAGCCCTAACAAGCTTACAAAATATAAAGCAGGAAATGACTAACTACTAACAACAACATCAAAGGTCGCATCGCTAGTCTGAGTCGGGTAACGCAGGAGGAGCACCCTTATCCTGCAAGCAACACAGGATCGCCTTTAAGGTGCGAGTGACCTTGCCGAATTTTCTCTTCGTAACGGCCTTGGCATCCTCGACTTTAGCGCGAAGTTCCTAAACTTCCCTTCTCAAGGCGATCTGACTCTCCTCGATCCGAACAATGCGATCATCGCCAGTAGCCTGAGCAGAAGGTGGAGAGCTCTCATTTGTATCCTGAGCCTCCTCTTCTGCCTCTTCCTGGACTTCTTCCTGAACTTCTGCTCCAGGTTCTCCCTCACTTAGATCCTCCTCATCATCAAAGTCATCCTCGCTATCCTCCTCAAGATGATTTTCACGGTACTGAGACCCAATCTTCATCTTGACCATAGTCGACTCATCAATGCTATGAATCGAAACTGGTAATTCCGGCCCAAGTCTGTAAGCAAACTCAAGGGCGATCTTGAATATCAGTCGGCCAAAAGGAAGTGATTTGGAAGTTCTTCTTGACTTGGCTATGAGGATTATCTGTTGCAAGATGAATGTGGCCATACATACATTCTCTCCCTGGGCCACCAGATATAGAAAATCAACCATAAGGCGTGTACACTCAATGCGATTCGTCGACCTGTGATACACATTGAACGTGCAGATATGGTGCAGCAGGCACAAATCATCAGACATATACGTCACCTTGAGGCTATTATTAGGCTGCCATGGAACCAATTTACCGCACAAGAACCTGGTACGACGATCTCACTCACGCCTACTCAGATTCTTCTCACTAGGATGAACATCACCAAGAGGTACGTTCAGAAGTCGCGCAATTAGCCACACATCGATCGTAGCCATCCGATCTCTACCAAAAGGGATTTTGAACTACAATGGCTTCAAGGTAGGATTCTGGATACTAGCGTAGAAGGCACGTACGGTGCTCACATTAGCACGAGCGTGAGCTTCAAAGATCGGACCCCAATGCACAGCTTCGATGCGCTCGAACAATAAAAATTTGCCAAACAATCGCCCTTCCACGTTCACCTCAAACAACACTTTGCGATTGGTGTATTGGCCGTGAGGCATCTCTGCTATAATTACTCGCCCAAGATGAGTATGGGGATCCAAATCCCGCTTCGTATGGAACTCTCGGGCTGTAGCTGGACCTGTGGCGGTGCTTGAACTTACGGCACCACCCCGCGGTCTTGTCGATTGAGCAGAGAAACTTGGCCCAGCCTTTTCTACTGCAGTATTCCTTTTACCCATCAAAGATAAGATGGTGGAGAGTGACAAAAGGCCTAAAATGGCTTCCATGAAAGCCATGGAAGACGGAGAAAATACGAAGAAGTGGCTATCCAAACTGAAAAAGGGAGTTCTAGACGTTGTAGAGGGATGCTTCAAGCTTCCCAAGGATGTATTTTCAAGGAGAAATGAAAATGAAAAAGTGGAATGGAGCACCTCACGATTTCAGCTCGATTTGGGGGTTTTTAGAGCTCCAAAAGATGAAATCTTCAAGAGGGAGGGCTGCCAACTTCAAAGGAACGATGGAGAGTGGTCGTTTTTGGCCAAGGATGGATCTAGGGGTGGTTTAGAATCATGAATTTTGGAGATAGCTGCTGAAAAATAAAAATGGAGCTATGGGGAGGGCTGTTTGTGAAGGAAGTGCACGATTTAGGGGTTTTCTACCCACGAACCATACATGGGGGGTGTGAAATACCCAAAATACCCTCAGATCTCAGACCACACATCCAACCGACCACATTGTCCGGCGATGCATCGCCTGATCGGCGATGGCATCGCCGACCAAACCTCTGGTCGGGCGGTGGGACCACATGGGTTTGGTCCCCCATGGTCCAAGGACCCCAAATATGTACGGTCCCAACCTTGGTTCATTGTATTTTGACCTATATAGGCCCAAACATGTGTTCAGGGCTTTTCGAGACCAATTCGCAATCTTGAATACAAAACTTTATCATGAAGCATATGATTTTGGGGTAGAAGGAGCTAGTACATCCATCTAGACTATTATTTGCTAAAGAAAGTGAAGTTAGAATGGCCTTATGGCCATTTTTCATGAAATTTTACTATTCACTGTAAAATTTTGTGAAAGTATTATTTTATGTTATTTTCACATTAGGTTTGATTCCTAACATGAAAAGGATAAGAAAGAATTGAATATTGGAGTGGTGAGAGGAAGAATTTTGAAGATTTTTGGTGAAACGGGATTTTTAAGCCCTGGCGATTGAATACAGGGGTCGTGATTGTCCCACGGCCCAAGGGTTCACATTCACAGGTTTAGGATCATTCAAAGAACGTCTCAACCCACTCACCAACAACTTAGGAGCTATCTGGGTTGCTTTACGTGACCCGAGATGCGTTACAGACTCGATCGTGCGATCGATTTGAATATACTTCGCCTATTGGCGAATCTGCGATCCTAAAAATGTTTCTAGACCCTTCTCGCACCCAACTAAGTCAAAAGAAGCGACAGCGTACGTCGCGAGACCATAACCCAGGCCTAGTATACTTTTATTCACGCTCTGATACCAACTTGTAACACCCTGAAAATCGGGGGTCGTGTATAAACTCAACTCCCGAGTTCCAGACCGTCACTTATGCAACAAAAATGATTATGATTCAATGTTGTCTGATTTAAAGCCTTCACATGAGTAAGAGTATACCAAAACTGTAATTCATACTCCAGATCCAGTGATAAAAGCAAGTGGAAGACTAAATAATATATATATCACTGTATGGAAAAACAAAGTAGATCTCTTCTGTCTCTAAAGTATGAATACATCACTGAGTCTCATATACATATACATGAACAAAATCAAATGTTCAAAATAGTCCCACTGAAGTCCCGTCAACCTAGGTCGCCTAAGCAAAGCCATCATGATACTGCATGTACGAGAACTCATCCCGGTCCTCGTCGAAGTCTGGTTCTGCCTCCTGGATCTCAGCATCACCTGCATCTACAACAGGGTATGGTGGGTGTTGC
Organism: Magnolia kwangsiensis; assembly: GCA_037074715.1. Lineage (NCBI taxonomy): Eukaryota > Viridiplantae > Streptophyta > Magnoliopsida > Magnoliales > Magnoliaceae > Magnolia > Magnolia kwangsiensis. The sequence goes on along the minus strand of CM073577.1, from coordinate 100,434,890 downwards.
AAACACCATCCCGTAACATGGGAGTGAGTGATCAACTCAGTGGAATCATAGAGAAAAGATTAGCATGTTCACAAATCAATCATGCGATAATAGTAAAGCAGTAAATCAGACAATCCTAATACTGTTGTTAATGCAAGATGACATGACGTGATGTATGCCCTCACCGACGATCTCCCTCATATGGCACCGTCTTACGACCGCGGCATGCCACACTCCTTAGAGTGCTCCACATCTTCCAGGCACATGTAATGTTATGGTGATATGATTTCTGAGTTGTTATTAGTCCATTCAAACAGCAGGATTGGAAAACTAAGGCACTTCCCCTGTATCAATCCCAACATAGATCCTGTCTAGGGTCGTCACTCCTAGTAATCTCATACGATGTATATTTTGTAGGTCGCTGCAAGGACTGCCAGGGCTGTTACTCGCACTCGTTGCACCGCTCCCCCATCACCTTATCAATACAGGCCTAGTGTACTCTACTGCTACTGAAGGGTCGTTGCCTCCCGTAGACTCAGAATACGCTCGCGGTCACTGCAAAGGACTCATCGCCTGATCAGTGTAGGCCGACAGCTAGAATATAGTGTCCCATACCACCACAATCTGCTCACGAGACTAGGTGCTCACTGGTCACTACGGGGAGGTTTGTGGCCCCAGCGTAGGCCGACAGCTCGACCACGGTGTCCCATACCACCATGCCCAGCTCATGAGTCTTGGTGGATCAAGGTACCATGGTTAACAGGGTTTACAATGGTAAGTTCAGTACCCTAGTGTAACGCCCGTGAAAAATCCATACTTTGGCTCGAGTACCAACTCGACCCGAAATTGCGTAGAATTAATTCTTTTAGAAAATATGACTAAGTTAGCTAGCGCAACGCTGGAGTAGCTGAGAAATAGTCCCTGATCACTTTAAATACGTTCTACAAGACCCAAATCGAGTAGAACCAACTACTCTATAACACTCTATAACCTCGGACCAAACTCTAAGCAGGTTTGTTCTCTGGACCACTTTGAATCTTTGTATTAGATGTAGACTGCACGTCGAAAGTCCGATACCTCCTATCTTAGACCGTTAGAACCGCCTAGCTGGACTTGACACTCATTTCAAAAATCAAGTCAAACCGATAATCACAGGCTATTTCATTGAGCCCGGACCGAAGAGAGTGCGAATGGGACAGAATTGGAATTTCAAATTCAAATCTGGCACACGACTTGACGCGTCAGTATTGAGCGTTCTGACCGTCAGAATTCATCCAGATTACACCCTCGGATCAGGAGAAATTTCTATTTTATATCATGAGACTTTTAGCCCTGATCTACGTGCAGTGACCGCTGAACTGAAACTGGTCTGCCACGTGCGATCTGCGAACCCTGCCGGACTGAAAACTTAGTACGTGCTAGATCTGGTAAGCATGAGCTTAAGTCCGATCGCATTCGACTAGGGGACCACCAGAAAGCATCTTTTGGACCGAAACAGCCCCGAATTGGATATGCACTAAGTAAACTTTGTACCGGAGCCTGTTTTTGGCATTTTTAAGCTTATAAAAGGGGTTGAAACCCTCACTCCTCTCTCTCATCTGAAATTGCAAGAAACCCTAGATTGGGAGAGAGAAAAGGTGAGAGTTTGTGAGAGAGAGTGGGATAGATTTTTCCAGTCTTCGTGCCACCTGTTGCTAGTGCCTAAGCAACACCTCCTGATCGCCAAGCCGGTGATTCTCCCGCGTTTTCAGGTAATAACTAACCATAGAAGTTGCTGATTTGGGGATCACTAAGATCCAAAGCTTTTTAACCAATAGATCTTGTAAAACAGGTTCTCTTATCTCCGTAGACAAAGCGTATACGCTCCGTTCGAAATCACGAGTCTACAAGAGACTAGGTGAGGATTTTAGACGCTTTGATTGACGGTTTCCAATGCTTTCAATGTTGTTTAATAGTAGATTATCGACGGCATCGCCGTTTGACATGTACAACATGCTTTCTGTTTCCTGTTTCGTAAATCAACGAAGAATATGAGATTTAGGGCATTTTAGTCATGAGAGATCGTCGGTGAGGGCATACATCACGTCATATCATCTTGCATTAATAACAGTATTAGGATTGTCTGATTTACTGCTTTCCTATTATCGCATGATTGAATTGTGAACATGTTAATCTTTGCTCTATGATTCCACTGAGTTGATCACTCATTCCCACGTTATGGGCTCGGGAGTTGAGTTTATACACGACCCCCGATTTTCAGGGTGTTACACCTAGGTTCAAGCAGTTATGACTCATACAGGGTGAACATACATCAGCCAGTCGGGTTACTTGACGAGCTCGACTAGTGCGATCGCATCTCAAGTCAAACGACATGAAGTGCGTAAAACACTTCGCGTGGCCTAACCACTGCCGCCAACTCTAAACATAACTCGCGTTCATCGACGCGTCATTCGTGGCCAAGACCAGCCAACCACGAATTCGCTCCGTTACCGACTGCCTGGACTAAGTATAGTCCCAAACACATATGAATTCACATCAGAAATTTATGTAGGAGTATTGGAATTGAAATTCAATCATGTGAGCATGTTATAAACATACAACTTAGGCAAATCTCCAAGCACGTACATTTTATACATATAATGGAATCATGTACATAGTCAACATGTAGAAAATCATTTATGTCAGCATATAAATTGAGAAATCCATCTCAAACTAATTCATAACATCATTTAATTCAATACATACTAATACAAGCATTTATACAAACACATACACTACACACTTAAGTCTACATATAGTATGTCGACCCGAAGTGCGCAATTAGGCGAATCTCTTCGCCAAACTAATTATGCACATATTCCTAACTTCCTAATGCGACAACAAACCATGTCAATCACATCAGCAAAATATGAATGTAATCAGTACTTCCTATAAATGACTAAAATACCCTAAATCTCATATTCTTCGTTGATTTACGAAACAGGAAACGGATAGCATGTTGTACATGTCAAACGGCGATGCCGTCGATAATCTACTATTAAACGACATTGAAAGCATTGAAAACCGTCAATCAAAGCGTCTAAAATCCTCACCTTATCTCTTATGGATGTGTCGTTTCAAACGGAGCGTATATGCTTCGTCTACGGCGATAAGAGAACCTGTTTTACAAGATCTATTAGTTAAAAAGCTATGTATCCTAATGAACCTTAAATCAGTAACTTCTAGGGTTGTTTCATACCTGAAAACGTGGAAGAATCACCGGCTTGGTGATCAGGAGGTGTTGCTACAGCACGTGCAACAGGCGGCACGAAGACAGGAAAATTCTCTCCTACACTCTCTCTCAAACTCTCACCTTTTCTCCCTCCAAATCTAGGGTTTCTCTCAAATTCGTATGGGAGAGAGGAGTGAGGGTTTCAACCCCTTTTATAAGCCTAAAAACGTCAAAAATAGGCTCCGATACAAGGTTCACTTAGTGCATATCCAAATCGGAGCTGTTTTGGTCCAAAAGATGCTTTCTGGTGGTCCCCTGGCTGAATGCGATCGGACTTAACCTCATGCGTACCAGATCTAGCGCGTATTAAGTTTTCAGTCCGGCAGGGTTCGCAGTTCGCGCATGGCAGACCAGTTTCAGTTCAGCGGTCACCGCACGTAGATCAGGGCTGCAAGTCTCATGATATGAAATAGAAATTTTTCCTGATCCGAGGGTGTAATCTGGCTGAATTCTGATGATCAGAACGCTTAATACTGACACGTCAAGTCGTGTGCCAGATTTGAATTTTAAATTCCAATTATGTCCCTATTCTCACTCTCTTCAGTCCGGGCTCAATGAAATAGCCTGTGATTATCGGTTTGACTTGATTTTCGAAATGATTGTCAAGTCCAGCAAGGCGGTTCTAACGGTCTAAGATAGGAGGTATCGGACTTTCGACGCGCGGTCTAGATCCAATATAAAGATTCAAAGTGGTCCAGAGAACAAACCTGCTTAAGAGTTTGATCCGAGGTTATAGAGTATTGTAGAGTCATTGGTTCTACTCGATTTGGGTCTTGTAGAACGTATTTAAAGTGATCAGGGACTATTTCCCAGCTACTCTAGCATTGCGCTAGCTAACTTACGCTTAATTTTCATAGGAATTAATTCTACGCAATTTCGGGTCGAGTTGGTACTCGAGCCCAAGTATGGATTTTTCATGTGCGTTACAAGCCCGGTAGAAGTAATCGGAGTAGAAGTTCGATTCAACGTTCAAAGTCCAATACTCACTTTAAGAATGGTTCTAAGTCTAATTGATTTTAAATCAAAAGGGCTAGTTCTATTTGATTTTGAATCCAAGAAGTAGGAATATCAGAAATTTCCCTTTTCAAATAAGATTGGAATGTATATCAAAATTAAATAATAAATAAGCTGGTAAAAGGAATATTAAATGAGCACAAAGTAGCTTAAAAATAAACACAAACTTATCTCAGAGTATAGCGTAAAGATTGCTTGAATTGAGTTGAATTGAATTGAAAAACTCTGAAGTTCGTGCTCTATTTATAGCCTGAAAAATCCCATCTACAACTGGTCTTAGGATGCTAGGACTGGTCGTAGCTTCAAAGATTTTTAAATATTTCCACAGGATAAGGATTAGTTGTTCCACGACTGGTCCTGGGTAGCCTACGACCGATCGTGGGCCACCTACGACTGGTTGTGGGTCACCTATGACTGGTTGTAGGACCCCCAGATTAGTTGCTGTAGTTTGAGTCGTAGGGCTAAGACCGGTCGAAGGACAAGTCGTACAGCTCATAGGACTAGTCGAAGGATGTCCAGGACTGGTCGTCGGACAACTAGAAAAATATAAAAATCTTCAACAACCTAGGAATGGTCCTGAAAAACTTAAGACTGGTCGTAGCAGAGGTAGGACTGGTCTTGAAGTCCCTAGGACTGGTCTTAGAACAGCCCGAACAAGCATATTTAAAATATATGAATTATGTATCCAGAATGACCTACAATAAAGCCCAACCTAAGATCAATCTAAGGTCAAACAAACCTTAAAAGTGAGATGGACATTGATAGTCTGTACACTCAGAAGACCCTTAAGAGAAGCTTGAAAATTTATGAATCTTGTTGTATGCCTTCTCGTGCTTGATCCTTTCTTGAGTTGACAAAGTCTTCTTCTATACTTGTACTTGTTTGAATCTTGAACATGCATACTTGAAGACTTTTATTCTTGAATTCTTCATCCATGACTTGAAACTTTCTTCATTTAAGTTCGTCTTGAAATACGATGTCTTGAAGCAATGAATAGTCTTTAACATGAAACACAAGATATACAAGATATAGATATAGGTTTTGGCACCACAAAATTTGACAACCAAAGGGATATGAAATCATAGCACTTACAGTAATGCATAAAGGGGCTTAAGTAGCCGATGCGAATGCAATGTGAAGTGATGTCAGTTCTCATATCCAATTCCACATATCAAGTACATTTCCAACCATACAGAAATCACGAGGGTACAGTACACTACTGGATGACTGCCGCTCTCCAGACCTACACAGTCAAACGAGCATAAGAGACCTCACTACCCACCTGTGGATAGCTAATCACTAACAAGGCTTGACGACAAAAAACCCAATTACGAGCTGGTCAGACTTAACCTAGTAATGCCTTCTTATACCAGGCAGGTAAGGCCACACCCCTACCCAACCGACTACATGATTGTGGGAGTTGCGGCCTAATGGTACAAGGCCCTCGTGCACTCATAGTTTCCATTCGGTCATGACATTGGGGCAGATCCTTAGTACCATGAAAGTTTTAGGAATTTTACCCATGGGCATCCTAGGCACCCGATATGTTCGAGTAACATTTCTGATGTCCATGCATACAACCATCCACGAATGTCCCTGTGGAGACAAGGCCTTGATAAAGCATGGGTAGTATCATCATGAAATGCAATGTCAATGCTTGAGTCATGAATACAGATCATGCACTAGCTTCAAGAGCTCGATGTTCATAAGGGGAGAAACTCCATCCCTCTATCATGTCAACCCAATGACCACACATAATAAAATTCTCTCATGCAGATGATACATATGGTTCATAACGGTGTAAGTACCCTACTCGGCGATGATGACATGGATCATACTCCTCCTTCAAAAAGATGGAGAGGGTTTAGATACATAAACAAGTACTCTAAGAAGAAGTCCTCTAGTGGGGGCCCAATACTTTGGGGTAGCCCACAGGTTAAAGGGGTCATAAAAACCTAAGGAAGAAGCAGTCCTAATTAAGGGCATAAGGTGAGCCTTCAACCACCTATAGGAATCATATGGGCCTACTTTAGGGCCACCAAGGAGAACATCCAACCTCAATTGGGTCCCAAAAGGTAGCACGCTACCTACACGCGTATAAAGAAAGTGGGCCTTGCACTAAGCAATACATGACTTAGTGGGCCTTGCATTAAGCCTAATACTTAGGCAACATGGTGGGCCCTTAAGCAAGGTTTGGACCTAACCATAAATATTATGAGTCCACTCATTGTGGTGGGCCTAATGGGCAGCCCATTATTCCAACCATATGGGTAATCCTTATATTTAAAACAAGTGAGTTGGGCCTCACATCTCGGCCCAAGCATGGGTTTAATTTAATGGGCAAGCAAGGGCCTAACTACTTGAGTATTTTGGTGCATAAAACCCATCACAATAGTGTATAAAATATAGGCCCAAAGTTCATGGGCCTATCAAGAAAGTTTCAAGACATTGGGCTGAAGGAACCCAACAATTAATTATGATTATTGTTCTAATAAAATCCCATTTAAAGTGGGCCTTAAGAGCGCACTAATTAAGCTCAAAAATTCTGATCAGAATAGGGCAATATATGTGTAGTAATGTCCCCAAATATTGTGGGCCATGCTATCCCAAAACATACATTTGTGGATAGCTACCTTAGGCCTAATGCTAAAATTCTAGCCCACCCACTATCTAGGCTTGTTGAAAATTCAATAAGATTTTATTTATACAATTATTTTAAAACTTTAGTGGCCCATACGAGTCATAAAGGCTCCCACCAGATGAAGGAGTGAATAAAACACATAAATTAGGTGGGCCATGCTGTTGGACTGGACGTCCAGCAGTAGCCCAATGGGCCGAGCATCCCAAGGGTAGGCAATCCTATGGACCAGGGTAATTGGCCCAAAACCTATCCAAATGGGTCCTAATTAGATGCTACTGAAGGAGGGATTGATCACTCCCCCTATGGATCCCACTTAGATGAATGGTGGGACATAAAATATATTAAGGTGGGCCCACAAGGTAGCCTAGATGGCCAGCAACGCGTGGACCCCCCTTATGTCACTACCAGCGGAGAATAATCCTAAAACGAATGTACGAATGGGTGATTGATACTATTGAGTCAACAAATGCTATTGATTTTTACCAGTTCTCGTTTGCTCAATACTTCATAGATTATGAAGTTATTGATGATGACAACCTTCCTCTGACCAAGGAGCCTTCTTCATATCAATACAGTCCAACAGTCTGGATCTGTGAGAGGGGAGTGAGTTTTGGAGGGAGTCATACTACCCCAATCGATTTGCGCAACAGTTTGGATATGACCAGACTATTCTCAAGCATTCCGAAGAAGTGACTTGCAGCATGCAAAGTTACGGTGTTGGGCCCTACAAATGGGGCTTGATCTGGAGGTAACTACTTGCAATACGAATCAATTCAAAATTCATTATTCCAGGCTTTGGCTGTTTTATCCACACAACTTACCCATGGATGCGATGGTGGGCACAACAAGAATTTCTCATCCGCCAATATCTGCTAATAGATTCACTAATATGGATTCCCACACCTCGAATCAGAAAACACGATATGATAGAAGGGATAGGCTACACTGTCTAACATGGCCGCGCTCCTACCCCCGGCGAAGCTTGTATAAGAATTTCTATGGAGGTGCACATTCGTGAAGTCAAACTCGCCAACACTCTTAAAGGTTGGATCGCCCACGGTTTTCTATTAACACACTTCAAGTCCTAGAAAAAGCCTATAAACAGAGAAAATGCTCCCGCGGATACCACTGAAACACCCCACATTCCTGCTTCCATAGACCCTGCCCCAACTACAGAGGTCGTCGGGCCTTCAGAAACTTAAGAAGTGCCTTCATCTATTCCACCACCTCCTCCTTACAGAAATTCTTCATCGCCCGTGGCCAGATCACAAATGTGAGTGATATCTTCCATATCCCCGATGACCACTATCGCAGAAGACCCCGCTTCTACTAGAAAGAAGCAATCAATATGAAAAGGAAAGCAAGCGGTTATCGAAGAATCTTCTCCGGAATCATCATCGTCTTCATCATCCATAGAAGGGGAAGACGGAGAATCCTCTTCTAGCAACTCTGCTTCCACTAATTAGGGGTCATCCTCTAGTAGCTCAGAAGAAGAGGGTGAGCTAACTGCAAACACAGGAGACACTGAAGAAAAGAAAATAGCAGAAGAAGGAGAAGTGAAGGCAGAAGTGGACATAGGTAAAGATGATGTAGTTGGCACTGCTACTGAAATCAATGAAGAAATCCCACAAGAAAATATCCTCCCGGACACTGCTACGGGTGCTAAAGAAGAAGAACCCTTAGACTATAGGGAATATGATGATATAACTGGGGCCGACTTGACTTTATCATTTAGTAGCAACTATTCTCCTCTCTTGCGCATGACACCTCCAAAATCCTCAACCAACGTTGTAACATCTCCAAAGACTTTTTCGGCTCCTGTAGATGTGGCTCAGGTTGCCCTTCCGGCCTCTGCTTCTAGCAAGTGTTCTGCTAAAAAAATGAGGAAGCCCCTTATACTTCCTATCAAAACTAGCAGAGCAGCTCGTGGAATAATTTTCTAAATAGAGTCCACTGATGTCGTGACTCCAACTACCGTGGCATCAAGCACTGAGACCAGATCACCATCTTCAAAAGGGCGAGCTCACAGTCCTAGAGGGGGGGGGGGGGGGGTGAACAAGACTATGCCAAATAAAAATAAAATGTGGAATATAAAAACAGATAGATGAAATAAATAATAATCTCAATTGTAATAGTATTGAGAGGTTGATACAAACGTTATTCAAAGGACAACCTTACACCAAAAACCAAGGTTTATGGTAAGACAACCTAATTTCTTGAATGCAGTAAGGATCAAAAACTTAAACCAAAGAAAGAAGAAATAGAAAGAAATCTAACTATTACAACATTCACCACATGTACATGAAAGAGATACAAGCATTCAACACATATACATCACATACAACATCCACCACAACTCCAAGAATTATAGTGGTTCGGTGTGTACACCAACTGTTCACAAACAGTCACACCTACTCCACTCCCAATAATCATAACCCACGTGATATTGGCTTTCACTAAGAAAGAAGGTTTTCTAAGGTTCACCTTAAAACCTTTACAATTGTGTTTCAATTGGGATTACACAATCAAAAACCCCGCGTTGAGATTTTCTGGTTGATCTCACTCAAAACCAAAAATAGAGATTTTCTAGCTAATCTCACAAACCAAATACAAAACTTATAAAAAACTTATTTGAAGATTCTTCTTCGATGTAGCCCGGTAGAACCGCTTTTTTGAAGATGAAGATGTCTAATGTTCAATCACACAAATGGTATGGTTCTAAGTTTAAATGAATTTTAAATTAATTCAACCTTAGGCTACTTTGATTCAATGTCTTGGATCTAAAAAGGGATAGATCAGAATTCCCTTTTATAAAATCAAATTGAAGTAGCAAGAGATCAAGAAATTATAAATAAAAAAAACTATAAAAGGATCTTAAATTACCATATAATAGCTTCACAATCACAGGGACTCAACTCTCAGAATGGTGGCTTGATTTTTCTTGGAATGAATGAAGAACTCTAAAAAAAAGGACCTCTATTTATAGGAAGAAAAATGGTTCCTTCGACTGGTCTAAGGTCTCCCTTAACTGGTCCTAAGAACAACCAAATTTCAAAAATTCTAGCAAGATCGAATAAAACCGACCCTTAACTGGTCGAGTGGAGCTTAAAATAGTTAATGGATTTTGAGTCGAGCCCTGTTTGACTGGTCAATCACTATTCCCACGACTGATCGAGACGGGTGCTCGACTAGTCGTGACCCTAGCAGAAAATTTTGAAATTTCAAGTTATTTCCTAGACTGGTCGAGACAAACCCAGAACTGGTCAAGCCAAAGCCTGGATTAGTCAAACGTAGGCTAAGACTAGTCGAACCAAAGCTAGTAATAAGTATATTAACCCATATAGAATATGCAATATGAATGACCTAATCTTAAGGTCTTTCTAGGGTCATATATACCTGAAATTGAACATTGAACCATGTAACTTTAGTTGCTTCCAATTGATCTTTTTCTTGAAGTTCTTGAAATATAATCTTGTACACTTGAAATTCTTATACTTAATCTTAAACATTTGAAGTTCTTGAACTTGATCTTGAACATGTAATGCCTTTGAACTAACATAAAGACTTGAAGTAGCACATGAACTAGATCATGAACTTGCACTTGAGCTAGCACTATGGCTTGATCTTGAATTCGAGGCCGTACTTGAACTTGAAACAATACTCCATGACTTGAATGTAGCACATCTTCACTTGAATGTGAACTTTCCATCACTTCAACTTGAAGGTGAACTTTCCATCACTTTCCAGGCCCATCAATCCAAAGTGTGTCACAACAAAATCTGACAACCAAGGGTGCTAAATATATAATGCAACACTTACACATCTTTTACCAACATAGTTCCAAATTTACCCGGACCATCCACTGCCCCAAAAGAGAGGCAATTTACAGAAGCAACAATTCTTGCTCTGGCACCTTCGGTAGCTGTAAGTACGCTTTACTTTATTTCCTTGCTTTATACTAATTTACCTACAATCCATACCTTAACTTACGTATTTTATTTTCATTTCACAGTCTGTGCCGTCACTAGTGGCTCTGCAAGTTCAAATTCTGTCACCACTATGTCGAATATCATATCCCTGGAAAAGTTCTCTCCTCCTACGCTATCCCTATTGCAGAGTTCAGTATCATCAGCCATCTACATCTTTAAAGACCCATCCCAATGGTCCGATTTGGAGATAGTGTTGTCTTCTTTGGAGAATGCATCACGAATTACCAAGATTAATATCTCCCCTCTGAGCGAGTCTTCATCTCATTTTTGTGGGAATTTCTGCAAACTGGGAGATGCCTGAAACATGGTCGTCGCACTTGAAATTCTTGCTCAGAATTGTTGCAGCTTAAAGAGAAATTTTCCTAGGCAATAATGACCGTTTCTAGTTATGACAAGGAATTTCATTCCTTGGAGGAGCAAGTAAAGGCTACTAAGCATTCCTTGGCCACTATAACAGAGAAGATTACATACCTTAAGCAGCAAATTCTAGACTTAGAGGCTTAGCAGCGTGAAACTAATTTAAGAACTAGCCAACTCGAGGCTGATATTGAGGTTAATAGGCAGATAGCCAGTCTAGAACAGCTGAAGGTCTCAAAAGGTGGAGGAAGAAATAATTTCCTTAGAGCAAAAGCTGATCGATGCTCCGAACCAGGCCAGGATTATTATTGACACTGAAGTTGAGAATGCAACCGATGAGGTTCAACTAAGAGATGACCTGCGCCGATATATGCTTGCTCTTGGAATTTCAGAGGACATGAATTTTCTTTTGAGATTTATCTTATCTTATTTTCGCATTTATTACCTTTTCTTTTGATATCGCAAATGAACTTCAATGAATCATGAATTTTATGAATGAATGAATATCACAAATGAATATCGTGCCTAATCAGTCAATTCTTTTAACTACATTATTTTTTATTTTATTTTTTGTGTTAGCATTACTTTTCGTATTGGCGTTTTCGTTATTAACATATAGTGTTTCCTATATGATGTTATCTCGTATGGACAGTGCTAAGTTCTAATTTCAGTCAATAACACACATAATTTAGGCTCGTAAGTAGTTAAAGTAATCATAGTTTAGACTCATAAGTAATAGGAGTTAGTCTTACATGAATGGCTATTATAGCTCTCTAGAGTTTGTGGGGCTTATCGCGGCCAGGGAGTTCACAAACCGCGATCCATCAGAGGGGCTCAATGAAGCTACCGGGGTAGCGAACTCAATAGGATTTACACATATGGTTGGCCACAGTAACTCTCTAGAGTTTATGGGGCACACAAGGCTACCATCGAGTACCAAATTCAAGGCTACCAGTCCATCAATAAGGGGTCTCTTGCTTCAAAGACTTTCCCTCATGCGTTACTACTAAAATCAAACCAGGGATCTGGGGAGTCATCCTGCTTCAGAGACTCACTTTTCCTTCATCTGCAAGATTAGACTCATTCATGAGGGGGCACTCGCTAGCCGCCCACGTGCCACTGCCTGAAGCTATACAAATGGCATAGGTCACTACCAGCATGGGTGCGCATGATGCTCTTTCCAGAGTTTTTAAGGACAAAGGCGACACTACTACCCGTATAGTTCTGCCATATCGCCATCACCAACAATGATAAGCCTTATGCATATTCGGCTTCATAGTGGCATTTTTCTCGCTATCATGTGTGATAGATTGTCATTATTATCGTGAACCTTGTATTTGGCTCATTCTACTACAACAAATGATGAATTGGCCCCTCCAGGACATTGAATCGAAGTTAATATATCGTGCTTACTGATAATAGTCAACAAAATCTTATGGTTAAGATGGTATATCAGCTTGGCGGTGTTATTAATATTGATAAATTTAAATAATAAAATGGCCTCGCATCAGTATCCTAATAATAGTAATGACAGCTTTTGCAATAACTCTGGCGATAATCACTGGCGATAATCATTGGAGATAATCATTGGTGATAATCATTGGCGATAATCATTGTTGAGTACCTGAAAACCTGTATTTTATTTATATAGAAAGGGAAAAACATTCTATGATGATTTTTCTTATTACCTATCTTGCCCCCTTTTGCTTTTGAAGGTATGGTGCTGATACCTTTTGAAACCAAAATTATTATTACTCCTCAGATTGGCTTATCGTCAATAAACCAAATATAGATGTTTTGGCAAAAAAATGTTTTATGTTGCAATTCCATATCTTTCACCATGTTCATCCCTTTCATTCGGGTATCTAAGCTACGATACCCCAGTTTCATCAACTATTGGGCATCTTCGAATGCAGATGCCCCCAAAATCCCTCTCTTTGAGTGATTGCCGACATCATGCCCCTAAGGTTTTCCACCTACTGATGAATTTCTCCATAGCCTCATTTTCCCTTTATCTCACGGATGCTAATTTCACAATGTTAATATCACGGTTCGATGAAAAGAAATTAGACATAAAAACATCCTGCATCTGTTCCCAGGTCTATATTAATTTTAGGACCAGGCTGGAATACCACTAGATCGCGTTGACCGTTAAAGAAGATCCGAATAGTCCAAAGCAATATTGGGGAATAACGAAGAAATTCCCCATAGATGTGATGAAATGCATTAGATGTTCATCGGGGGATCCATCTCTACTAAAATTTCTAAACTCAGGGTGTTTGAAATTAGCAAGGAAAGGTACATCTTCTACTTCCCTTGGATACGACATTCGATACCGGAACCTTCCTGTACTGTCACATTCCCTTTCCATTCAAATAACTTCTACTACCACCTGTCATACTTCCTCCTGAGTTATGGCTCTTGTCACAGGGATGGATCCATGTGATCCCACTCTAGGTGGTTGAGAACCTTCTAGTTGTTGTTCCCACTCATTCATAGTAGCCATCATTGGAGGTGATACTATCTTGGCTACATTATTTACGAGGGTAGTCAGGGCTTCCCGAAGATTCTTGCACTCATCCATTAGCATTTTCTGTGCCTGAGCCATTTCAACTAATCTATCTTCAGGGGTGAGTAGGGGGTCTTTACTTGTTTTGGCCAAACATACCATAGCTTCTTCATTTCCTGACGAGGCGGTCATCGGGGTAGAACCAGAATAGGCTAATGTGATGGGACTTGTTGAAAAAGGAGTTTTTTTTTATCCTTCCGTGCTTTCATAAGATCCAACTGATTGCGATACAATGCGAGGTGATAGACTTTGCGATGATACATAAACTAGCAAACCCTTCATATGCGACTTACCTTTCTACTTTTTAGTCCATCGAATACTTGGAGAAAGTAAGGCTGAAAATTCTCGACGTAAGGGCAAAGATGAAGATTTTCTTGGATATATTACTGGGGGAACGAGTTCAGGGTTTTTCTTTGTACCATTTCGTGTAACAGGTCCCCTAGTTATAGCATTGATGGGCTCATCCTGGCTGCGACTCTCGATCTCCAACATGTCACCACTATCCAATCATTCTCATTTTCTTGTGCTATTGGGGAGAACGTTATAACCCCAGTAATAACTGAAAATTTTCTTTTCCTGCTTGATACAAGCTGCTCTTGCTGGGCGTAAGGCTGGTTAAAGGCATACTTAACTACAAATCCTTTTGGTGTAAAGTAGAAACTCATCTCTTTTGTTAAGATCACCATATCTTTTAAAATCTAGAGCTTGAATGGGTACGTCCCTTGTAATTTTCTTTGTCAGAGAACATATGCGATATTGGTTAGTATTTGTTCACAAACATATTTTATTGCAGAGATGAAAGGAAGGATGCTCCCACTGAGAGTCACCATTTTGGGGCCTTAGAGGACCCCAAACAATGATGAAATTCTCTAAATCATACTTAAATCAATACTAAGCAAGATAAAAATTCCCTAGCAGAGTGGCCATTTTGTTTCGACCAGAAATGAAAAGCATTTGATTTGGGGAATATCTCGCTTAATATTAACAAAAGATAAAACTAAGAGAATAATCATTAATTATATTCATTTTGAGTTCATTTACATCCTTTTTTTCCTTGGATTCCAGGATAAAATCTCTTAGAAACACCAAAAATACAAAAGTTAAGTAAATTCAAAATATGAATTTCGACAGCATTCTGACTCATATTGATCATATCTCTAGGGGAGATGAGTTGTGCGGGCTTCCTATGCATTCAGTCCCTTATTGGCATGATAGAGGAGTTCTTGGATCCCTTTGACACATCTGGAATAGCCCGAGGATCTGGAAAATTTCAACATAGCGGTTACCTCAAAGAGTATCTGCATAACTCATGGGAGTTGTGAGGGCCGAAGAGTTATGTGGGCCCGCACAACTCTCCAAGAGTAGCACGACCCGTGCCTTCAACACTCCACACTCCCTTTCCTTCTCTCTATCTCTAATACCTGTCAGAGGCACTAATCTTCTGAACATTCAATGCCCCAAATGAGGGGGTAGGGGGTATTTATAGGCCTTCACACCTGTGATCCCTCGAATCCTATGCCACGGACCCCACTTCGCATTCCCCATCTTTTCTTCTCTGGTGAGAGTTGCATGACTTAACATGAATATAGACGAGTTGCGTGGACCCGCGCAACTCAACTCTAGGACAACATGGTTCCCGTGCAACTCACCTTCCTTTCACTTCTATCCTTCATTTCTTTCACCAATTTTTCTCATTGAAGATTCTCTCCTTAACCAAATTTTATACCCCAACAAAGGTTCCCTCTAGAATTTTGCCCCTTCCCTTAATGGAAGACTGTAAGATCGAATGGAAAGGTGGAATACTCTTTCCCCCAGAGAGAGTGATTCAATATCAACATATTCATATCTTCTGTATATCAATAAAGAAAGAATTGAAAGAAGTCAACTGTGTCAGTTGCAAGGATTTTATTGACTACCTAGTCATATGACCTCTTCGTCAGGGCTCTCTTTTGGAAGAACCATGAAGGAAGGTGTGAAGGATGAATGTATGCTTTTTTTGGGGCTTCAAAATTCCATGGGAAGTAGGTGCCCATCCACCCAGTGATGTAATGCCAAGGAGTATATCTGGAGGAGGCTCTGACAGCAGAGCTCTTTAAATGAGTCGCTACCTCTCCAAGAGCCTTGTAAATGGAACAAAAGACAGGAGGAGTGAGGGAATGTTTATGGCCTTCCGCCATGGCACCAACAACAATGAATATAGTAGGGCGAATGGCGTCTGCCCATTTTGATCTTGGAAGAATAATTACACTTAACCAGTAAACAATGAAAGCTACAAGTTTTCCATTCAAGCTGTAGTCTGCGCGATCCTTTATTTTCTCGCGAAGATCCATAATTCTCGAGAATGAAAATCATGGAATTTGTAGAAGAAATGATAAATGGTGAGAAATATAAGAAGCATAAGTATGATAAGAAGAGATTGAATTATAAGATGGAAAGTTACAGAAATGTTCTGGTAAAATGTGCAAGCCATTGTAGAGAGGAAATCTTATGAATGTCTGGGAATTTTGACATCTCTTTGAAAAGCTCTATGGTTGTTTCTAATATTGAGGCTCCTTGGTCGAGTGATGAAATGAATGTAAGCTCTTTATTCATAGGGAAAAATTCATCATAGAATTTCCCTGTTATTGGATGTCTGGCTATGCGATGAAGATCCCAAAGTGTAATACTCATTTCTCCTATAGGAAGATGGAAAGCATTGGTTGTGGGACACTAGTAGTTTAGAAAACCCTTTAAGATTGGAGTTTCCTTATAGAAGTAGTGAGAGGTAACCTCTATGGCATTGTATAGATCAATTTTGATCAGTAGTTTGGAATGCTTCACCAAGATTGCTTCTGCTCAGTCTATATAATAAGAATGAGAAGTTAGAAAACCTCTTGTCCTGAACTCTTCTTGATCCCAAATCGATTCACCATCTTTGAAGTGCTGCTAAACTGTTTCATACAAATGAGTGGGAAATAAGGTGTGGGGGTTATGAGAAGGGATAAGGAAGTTCATAAGATGAGCTTCACCAATTTTTTGCCTCGGCTTCTTGACCAAGAGAGTTCCTTCCAGAATACGGGGTTCCTTCAGTACCCAAGATGTTGTATACATTAGCTTCTCTCCGTCCATATGATCAGAAGGTTCACAATTAAGGATAGACTGGTGATAGTGGAGGTTAAGCAGAATGATGACCATGCCTTCCCTATGAGGGTTATCAAACTTCATGATGCCCTCGATGACTTGAAGCATTTCCCAAGAGTTTTGAAGTCTTTTCCTGTTGTGCTCTTTCACCTTCTCCTGGAATTCTTCATTTTTGTTCCGACGAGGCTTCTTTGATTTGGATGGAGGTGGGGTATCTTCTCTTGCTGATGGTTTTTGGCTAATAGTCTGAAGATGAGTCATCGACTTCAACCATTCTTCCCAATCAAATCCACGCCCATGTTTGGGAGGCCTTTTAATGTCACCCATTAAGTTGGCCCTATGAATCGAATAAGGTAGTGTGTTGATGCGATTAGTGAAATCAAATGTGGGGAGAATGGGTTCCTTTATGTAAGCTAGGTGTTTACTAGTAGTTTTGAGATGCTTCCTTTGCGGTTGTTCTGAGGGTGGAGAAGGAGAAGATTCAGGTGCGTGCGAAGATGAGGGGTTTGGTAATTCTGGATGAGAGGGTTGTGCAGTAGATGATTCTATAAGACGGAATGTTCTTTTAGTACGGGCCATGAAAGGATGAAGAAGATAGGTACTGGGATGAAAAGGTTTCTTGAAGAATGTAGACAAAGAAAGTGTGAAAAATTCAAAGCAAGGGAATTCTAGTACTTAGAGGTTTTTTTTTTTTTCTGGACAAGGGGTTGATTGCGCGGGTGCATGCAAATAAAGTTAGTTACGAGGAAGCCTTGTTAAGTGTGTTATCACCACGTAAACAAATGTCTGTTGTGCAGAACATGTGCATAAAGAGAATCCGTTGTGTGAGGAGTTACTAGACGAGCAGAGTTTCAGTAGGAAAAAGAGGAAATGAAGAGTGAGGTTGGTTCTAGTATTTGTAGAAGAATTGGACCCATTCGTGAAGACTCGAATAGCCTTTACATGGAGCCGTACAAACAAAGATTGGACAAGTAAAAGAAGGCAAAGTTGATCTTATTCCTTTTATCCACAGAGGGATAAACAAAAAGGATCAAGGGGGTATCTATTGAGGCATGAAAATGAAGGATAACAAATGAATCAAAAAGGAAAATTAAAAGAAGATTCATGGGAAAAATGTAAAGAAAATGAAGAAACGAAGGAAATTCATAGTGTTTGCGTAAACCCATGCAAACCATGTTGGTTGCACAGGGCCGAACAAAAGCTACTAAGGGATGTGTGCAGTCAGGTAGCCCCAATTTGGATGGACAAGATGGGTGGCTAAAATTTGATGAGAGGTGGGACCTAGGCATGAATATCAAGGGTTCACATGAGTAGAGGCCTATAAATACTCCACTCCCCCTCTCATTTGGACACATTGAAGAATCGGAAGAAGATCAGAGCTCCAGAAGAGACGAGGAATCTGAAGGTATCAAGAAGAGAAGGAAAGAAGAAGAAATAGCAGACATTGTGTTGGACCGAGCAACACCTTGTTGTTGTGCGGCAGTGAATATGAAGGCGGGAAATTGTTGTTGAAATTGTCAGATGGAATCAGATCTTTCTTCTGTATAGGAATATGAGTTCAAGAAGGGATTTATGATTGTCATATCTAGACAATATTCCTCTCAATGAGATGACCAAATCACAAGCTGAAATGCCGTCGGATTTGATATTCAAATTCTTTCAATTCTTATATTATGGATAATATATCTTAGAATTAAGGGAAATCAAAGGATGTACATGAACTCAGAATGAATAGATGTGATGATTGTTCTCTTTCTATTTTCTCTTTGTTATGATTAAATAAGATAATTTCCCAAACTAAATGCACTTATTTCTAGTCGAAAGAATATCAAGAAGTCTTTTAAGATATATCGGGTTTACCACCTCATAGAGAAGTAGATTTTAGTATTGATCTTCTGCCAGGATCAACACCAATATCTATGTCTCCGTATCGAATGACACCTGTGGAAATGAAGGAATTGAAGGAACAACTAGAAGAACTGAAGGCTCATGGATTCATACGACCGAGCATGTCACCGTGGGGTGCGACAGTACTCTTCCTAAAGAAAAAGGATGGTACTAGACGCTTATATATTGATTATCGCCAATTAAATAAGATGATGATTAAGAACAAGTACCCCTTACCATGCATTGATGATCTGTGTGATCAGCTGAAGGAAGCTTGATATTTCTCCAAGATTAACTTAAGATCTGGATTCCATCAACTATGAATCAAGGTGGAAGAGATTTATAAAATGGCATTTCGAACACGCTATAGACGCTATGAATTTCTGGTTATGCCCTTCGGACTAACCAATGCCCCAGCTGTGTTCATGGACCTGAAAAATAGAGTATTACAACTTTATCTGGATAACTTTTTCATTGTATTTATCGTGATATCTTAATTTACTCCAAAACTAGTGAAGAGCATAAGCTTTATTTGAGGACAACATTACAGACTTTAAAGGACAATCAATTATATGCTAATTTCTCTAAATATGAATTTTGGAAGGAGGGTTAATTTCCTCGTCCATGTTATCTCAGAAAAAGGTATCGCAGTAGATCCAACAAAGATTGAATCCATGGTGAAATGGGAACAACCCACAAATGTCTCAGAAAGTAGAAGTTTTCTTGGACTATCTAGGTATTACAGAAGATTCATCAAAGATTTTTCAAAGATTTTTGGGCCATTGACAAGTCTGACTCAGAAGGGAGTACCATTCAAATGGACTGAGAAGAGTGAAGAAGCTTTTACTGAGTTAAAGTGACTTCTAACCTCCACTCCTATCCATACTCTTCTGATAGACGGACTGATATTTGAAGTATATATAGATGCATCAACAAAAGGTTTGAGTAGTGTACTGATGCAGTTGGGTAAGGTCATTGCCTATGCATCGAGGCAACTTAAGCCTTATGAGCATAATTACCCAACTCATGACATGAAATTAGCCACCATTGTGTTCGCATTAAAAATTTTGACGACATTATCTGTATGGAAAATGGTTCAAACTTTTTATAGATCACGAGAGTACTTGATACTTATTCTCACAGAAGGACCCAAATATGAGGTAGAGAAGATGGATAAAATTTAATATCCTAGTAAAATAAATTTAATAACAGATGCTTTAAACAAAAAAGAGTATAAGCAGAAGACTATAGCTAGTTTGATGATTCATGAATAGGAAATGCTGAATTTCATAAGAGAATTTGACGTCAAATTAAATTTTCAGAAGTAAAAGGTTCATATATGCAATATTAAGGTGAAACTGACTCTTAGAGATCCGATAATCAAATCGCAAGCTAATGATGAATGGTTGCTAAAAATGGTAGCCAAATATCAGGATAGTGAGGAGTCCGAATAGAGTAATAGGGTAGATAAAGGGATTCGACCAAGGACGTATCTATGTACCTAATGTCCTGAAGTTAAAGGATGAGATTTTGAAAGAAGCACATCGAACTAAGTTTACTATTCACCCTGGAAGCACGAAGATGTATTAGGATATGAAGAAATTGTTTTGGTGGCCGAACATCAAGAGGGAGATCGCAAATTATATTTCTTGATATTTTATCTACCAATAGGTGAAGTCAGACAATCAGAATCCATCAGGTTTGTTGCAGCCATTAAAAATACCTGAGCGAAAGTGGGATTGTATTTCTATAGATTTTATAGTTGGTCTCCACAAGACTCAAAAAAAGTATAATGTGATATGGGTGTTTACCTACCTATCTGTATCAACTATTCGATGGATGAGCTTACTAAATTGTATATCAAGGAAGTTGTAAGACTTCGTGGCATCTCTAGTTTTATCGTGTCAGATCGTGATCTTTGTTTCACTTCACGATTCTATATTAGCCTATAGGAAGCTATGGGAACCACTACAAATTACGATACAATATATCATCTGTAATCCAATGGGTAAACTAAACGTGTGAACCAGATATTAAAAGATCTTTTGTGTGCTTGTGCCTTCAATTTTAAAGCAAGTTAGGATGACAATTTACATTTCTCTGAGTTCGCATACAACAACAGTTATTAGGCAAGCATAGGAATGGTGCCATATGAAGTTTTATATGGGTGGCCTTGTCGTACGCCTAATTGTTGGACCAAAGTAGGTGCAAAGAGTTTGGTCAGGCCAGATATTGTTCAGGAAGCTACAAAAAATGTTGAGATCAAGCGTTTACAAGCTACGCAAAGCCATCAGAAGAGTTATGTCAATAATAGAAGATGTGATCTGGAGTTCACAGTGAGAGATCATGTATTTCTGAAGATCTCTCCAATGAAGGGACTTATGCGGCTTGGTACAAAAGGAAAACTTCCACAGTGATTTATTAGACCTTTTGATATTGTTGAACGTATTGGAACAGTAGCATACTGACTCGCTTTACCTCCTCAATTGGCAAGTGTTCATAATATTTTTCATGTATCAATGTTGTGAAATATGAACGAAATGCTCCCCATGTTATTAAGTGGAAAACCTTGAGCTGCAAAAAGACACTTCTTATATAGAGAAACCAGTTCAAATTTTAGATCGTAAGGAGCATGTCTTATGTATAAAAACTATACTGTTAGTCAAAATATTATGGTTACATCATGGAGTGGATGAAGCATCTAGGGAGTCAGAAGTAGAAATTCGCAAGAAGTGTCCTCATCTCTTTGAGGAATGACCTCAGGTAAATTTCGAGGACAAAATTTTTCTTTAAGGAGGGTAGAATATAACACCCGTATTTTTTTAAAATAAAATTTAAATTTTAAATTTAAACTTTTAAATTTTTAGTGGAAAAGAAATTCACCGATCTTATCATCCTTCCTCTTATCTCTCGTTATACAAAATTTTCCTCGTATCTCGTAATTTCTCAATGAACCTTCTTTCTTAAAAAGGAATGTAAGAGAACGAGAGTTAGTATTTTATTTTTATTTTATTTTATTTTATTTATGTAATAGTTAATTTGACATTATCTACACATTGGATGGATTGGATCAATGAAACATTCATTGTGTAGGTTTAGTTCATTCATGTAAAAAGGTATGCGTATGTCTCTAAGGCTAAACTATAGAACGTGAGATTTTAAGGTATGCGCATGGCTTTAAAGCTAATGTGTAAAATGTAAGATTTTTTCATGATGGACAGTGATGAATATGATCTGTATTGTTTATGGGTATGATAAGACTTAATTATATAATATTTTTAAGAATCAGACAACTTCAACACCTTAATGGACCGTACTAATTGTAGATCTACTAATTTTCTTCCTTAATCTAACAAAAATGAATTAAAAAAATGAAAAAGTAATTCTCTACGTAGGATATAACTTGGAATAGAGAATTACATGACATAATTTGAAATGTGTGATTAAATCATCACCATTCATTAGTTCCTTAAGATTAAAATAAATTAAAATCTTAAATTCTAGACAATCAGACCATTAGATGGGCAACATCGATCCAGATAAATGATAAATAATAAATCATACATTTCATTCATTATATGTAATCGTAAGATTAAAAAAAAATCTTATGTATGTAATTATACGAAGTCCTAATTTAATTCAAACTGTTGGTTCACAGAATCATCTCCACCACATCAAGGTGAGTGATCCTAGTGTGTTTTCCATTCATCAAGTTAAAATAAATGGATTTTTTTTATGTTTTGTATCATTACCCTAATTTAATTATTATGTACTCTCAGTTAATTTAGATGATTGTGTGATTTCTATATTAATATAATAATAATGATATGATTTGATTAACGTGTTACACTATGTTGATTCAAATCTGATAATAACCTATGCAATACATGATCCATAATTACTTGGTGTATCTACAATTTCCTGCACAACACGTGTTGGATTCCTGAGAGACCTCCTTGGATGGTATATCATAGTAGAATCATTATCAGAAACCCACTATACTAGTGGAAGCCTACTCAAGGAGTAGATGCGGGCCTTGCCTATGCCTACCAAATGGTAGAAGTTTTTCAAGGGGTAGATACGGGTTAATGGATTTCTAACTCATGCAAGTGGATGGATTTCTACTTGATGCATTGATTCATTCCATTTACATTTTTTAAAATTTATATTGTGTATAATTATTGGCATTCTATTATAATTTGATGTAAAGAACCATGTCGGTAATTCTCACTAGGATTGGCTAGCTTATCCTTTATTGATGTAAAACCGTACAGATATGAACGAGGGTGAGCCGATGGCTCAAGAATAGAAATACGCGGCCAAGCCGAAAGAGGATTTAAGGGACACATAGCCCTACTTGGTAGAGGAAGAAGTTGCTGCCTTAGAGTAGTCATGACTTTTTTACTTTAATTATATTTTATTTTCTTGATTGTTAATTAATTCTTTCAAGTTGTTAGACATGTTTATTTCATTTTATAAGACCCTGAATGGGAGGGTTATTAACTATGTTTATGATTGGTTATTGGAATAAATGGTTGTTTCTTATTTATGAGATGTTGTTGAGTATGAATGAAATGTAGATCTATGGTAAAACTATTAGGTATATGAGATTTTTTGGTAAGTAATTTAATAGTTTAAGTACACTTAGTGTACAAGTCATGACATGGATCTCAGGTCCGAAGTATATGCTAGGTACTTGAAATCTGGGTAGTGATAGTACTCGTCCATTTGAAGGCCCCTTCGACACAAAAACCTTCCCCGTCCCTTAAACGAGATTGGTTGCTTAATTACATCATGAACCAAACACCCACACAGACCAGCAGTGAGGCTTTGATGTGAAAGCAAGTGTGGAAGATGTAGACGACTTTGACCAAGATTTCTCATTCCATTAGGATAAAAGATACATAAAGGGTTGACAGAAGAGGAAGGGAAAGAAACATGCAACTCCATATCAATAGGAAAGAGAGAGAGAGAGAGAGAGAGAGAGAGAGAGAGAGAGAGAGAGAGAGAGAGAGAGAGAGAGAGAGCAATAGAAAAATGAAAGGCCAGGCGGCTAAACACCGCACACAACAGCAACTCATCGAGTCATCGAGTCATGACCTGCAGAGAGGCAACCCACTAAGTCGCTGAGCCTAACTAAAAATGAGGTAGGCCGTAAGCTCTATCTTCTCCCTTCTTTTAGTATTTATTTCCTTCTTTTCACCCCAAAAACTCATCCTTGGATCGAACCTAAACAGATAAAATCAACCAGAGAATCTGATTGTAGAATTGGGATAGATCAGTTAAAGTTGAAATCTAACTCAAAGAACTCCTCCGTTTAATTAAGTGCACGTCTAGATAGACATATGTGTTAGACTTACCCTTTACCCACAATACTCAACCCTAACTAAGATTTAACAGAAGATCTAACCACTCGAGTTCTTAAACACTAGGTTAGGATACAAAGTCTACTACATATACAGACGCTCAAGAGGAAACAACATTAAAGGTGAGGAGGGTTTTCCTTTAAGCTTACCTTAATTTAAGTTGGTATGATTTAATTATTTTTTTACATATTTTTATGTTATTATGATTCTCTCCCTGCAATCGTATAATTTTACCACCGTCAATTTTCTATCCTTTGATTAGATGTGATCTTTATGAATTTATGTGAAGCGATGGATATAAGCCTTGTATTTTCCTTATTAATTTTGTGAGTTGACCCTTGCCACTCTCCTTATTGTTGAGTTGTCCATTGTCACTCTCCCTTTTTATTGAGTTAGTCATTTCACTATCCTTATTATTGAGTTGGCCATTGCCACTGTCCTTTTTGTTGAGTTAGTCATTGTTACTCTCCTTAATATTAAGTTAGCCATTGCCACTCTCCTCTTTGTTGAGTCATCGATTGCTACTCTCCTCTATACTTTGTTAGCCTTGTGCTATTTACCTTTAAGGATTGGGCATGTGTCTTGATATTTCAGAACTCCCATAATTTAATGGATTTCTATCTTTGGTGCAAGTACCATGTTAGCAATCCCCCTTCTAGTAATCAAATAAATATCATGGACATAGTGCATTTTTTATAGCGGCCTTTAAGGCAACACATAATTTCATGTATCATGGGTAGTGGTGCACAAATCGATGTAAGTAATTCATAATGCGTGTTACATCACATCTGGGAATGGATGTCGTAAATAGTCACTTTATGAACAAATCGTGTCACGTAATTCATCTAGTCATGTGTTGCGTCATCTCGGGATAACTACGTAAATCCATGTTAAATGTAAGACATGCTTTCGAATCTTCGTAGAATGGGATGCGAGGAGAACCGGATAACTCTAAATCATTTTCGATATTATGGTGATCGTTAAGTGTGATGAACGTATTTACTTTGTTAGGCATGCATCTCATATAGGTTGCTTGTGCATATTGATACCCCTCATAGTTGTGGAGTACGAGATGTATCAGAACCTTCATGTTACTTTTATGAATCTCTTGAATTATTTTTAATCTTAAAGGATGGCCATGACTATGAGTAGGACGTTGACCCTCTCCAAACTTACAGATGATGCAGGTGATGTACATATTGAAGATCTAGAGGACTATCTCCCTATGAAAGATTATACTGAAAGAATAAGAAGATAGTTTTAGGATTTAGTTTTATATTTTCGCTGCGAACTTGATAATGTAATAAGCTCCATTAAAAGGGCATTTGATTATTTGTTGAATTCCTTTACTCTAATGAACTAATCAGTACAGTTGATTTTATTCTCATGAATTTTACCTTCATGAATGTAGCTTAATGTGATCCATATGAAAAAAATAAGGTACGATTTTTAAAGGATCCAATTTATATATTATTAACACCCATTTTTCTCGGGCATGAGTATAAACTCTAGCTGTAAAAAAATTTAGGATATTCTAGCAAGGGCCAACTCAACAAAATTGGCAAAGGCGAGGCTTGTATCCATCGCCCCCTAAAATAATGAAAGATCACTCGTAAATAATATCATACCATAATTTCAAAAGGATAAATAATTGTTGGTGATAAATTAAACAATTGCAAGGAGAAAATCATAGTAACATGAGAACAGGTAAAAGATAAGATAATTCATATCAACTTAAATCAAAGTAAACTTAAAGGATAAAACCCTCACATCTCAAGAGTTGGTTCACTACTGATGAGGCTACAGTTAATTGTACATGTTCTAGTTCTGGAACTCGACCCATGCTTGGCCCAACTCATACTTGACATGGTGGGTCAACTCACTAAGTTAACTCAGCTTGATTCTCTCTCACTCTCTCTCTCTTCCTTTTCTTTTCTTTATTCTCCTCTCTTTCTCTTTCTCTTTCTCTTTCTAGTTGACCAGAGAGAATCTGGACTTGGCCCGCACTTGGCTGAGTCAACTCGACCTGGTGCGACAGCTCAGTGCAGTGCCTCAACTTGAGATCTCCCTGTCTCTTTCTGGATTTCCTTCTTTCTCTCTCATTTATTTCATTCTTTCTTAATTTCTAAATCTGTTTGAAATCTTGCAAATCTAGAGATTATATAGGTTGTTCAAATAACCTGGAGGAGAAATAATGTGTTAGCGTTATACAGCTTGTGCAATAAGCTTGCGCACGACTGTATTGTGGTTGTTTGATACAAAATAATTGTCTTGATTACTGATCTATTTTAAATCTTTAATTTAGTGATTAAGATATAATCATGTAAGACATTTGATGAACAAATATGATTTCTAGATGGAAGAAAACTAATGCTTGATGGTCAGTCTTCATTAAGGAATGCGATGGGTTGTTTAATGGTAGATTACATGTCAGTCCATATTTCTTCATCCTCGCCTCAATGGATGATCTGGATTGATGCCATGGAGCTTGCGGACATCATGTTTCAAAGTTCCAAGGGGGTTTGGTTAGTGGTTCGTGTGGAAGGAACTTCCACATGATGTAGCTCGGTTTCGAGAAGAATGATAAAACACCACATTCCCTCCACTCCTTTTCTTCCTTTCTGCTAACTTGGGAGTGGTTGAAAATATCCTCCTCAAAGTTTGGACAATTTGGATTGGAACCTGATTTTTGAGCTCGATCGTATTATGCATGAGAGCTTTTGAAAACGGCCGGCTTTTTCATTGGGTGTTGTATTGTGGAAGGAGTTTGACTCTGGTTTCTCTACTAGAGTCGGTGGGGTCCACCTCTGATATTTTTCTGGAAGATCCACTCCTTTCATCTGTCTTGTATAACAGTGTTAGATCGTGAGCCAAAATCTTAAGTAGATAGGAGCTTAATGTGGCCCACTCCATTCGTCAGTAAGGAGATGATGTCCATCATTGAAGCCAACCCTTTTTATATTACAATTGATCAGATGGTGGGGATTGTCTCCCATGAGTTTCAAGCTTGTCTTGGAGAGAAGGAATCGAAGGTCAGTTCTATTTGGAGGTAATTTGAATGCAGAAGATGGAAATTTAAGAAATTTCACCTTTTTGTTTCGTTAGGTGTATTATGAATAGGTTTTCGATTTGACATGGAAACTATTCGACTTACAGTCTAGGTGGAACCCATCATGACAATTTGTTATGCAATCCAATCCATTCATCAGCATTGCGGGGTCATGTTCTTCTATGGGATCGAATATGAAGTAGATATGAGCCTTATGTAAGCTTATCTTGGAAATTCTTAAGGCGAGTGCCAAAACAGACTTATTCTTAATTATCGATCCATGCTTAATTATCAAGGCTAAATTTTGAAGGAAACGTATAATCAATATACGCAAATGATTGGATAAAATTTTGTGGTTGATTGATGATGGAAAAGGCTTAGATATGAAATTTCACTTTTTCCGTCAAAAGAAAGGAGTTGGCTTCCGCATTCAACAGTGTAGGATCATAGATCGGGGTCCAAATTTTGTATAACCTTATAGTCATATGGGACCAAACTGTGGTCCAAATTTAAGTTGTGATGGACGACAAGAAGTGGTTAAATCTGAAGGTCCAAATTTATAAGAAGTTGGTAAGCTTCAAAAGGACAACTTCACGCCTAAGGAAAAGCCTATCAAAGTGGGCTATTCATATTTCACACTTGGTTCATATTATGGGCAATCCGAGTCATTCATATGAAGGAAAATATCCAATTACAACTACCCACGAGGTTTCTTCACTCGATGGACACCAAATTCAACGGTTATGGGTTGATTTGTCAATTGGGCCACTTTTTACAATGATCTAAGGGTTTTTATTCGACGTGCATGGTTAATTTATGATAAATAGGCATGGCGTAAAATTTCTCATTAAGTGGATCATGGGAACTATGTGATTTAGAATTTACAGGTCTATGTTAATGGCATTTTCGTTATTATTGTGGATTTAAGAGTTTTATGAAATTGAATGGTTCTACATGATTATATGATCATTTTTAACTAAGTATTGCAAAATAACTTACATTTAAATCATTATGGATAGAGATTTTTTCACTGATTAGTTAAGGAAAAGTACATATATCAAACCACATGATCAACGGTCGAATTCATGTTGGAGAATAGTTGTGGGGTTAGGATAGCTAAATCGGTATTGGTCACATTTACATAATGAGTTAAACTTCATGGTAATACTCAAGAACTTTCAATACTCACATATTGAAAAGTTCAAGATGTAACATGCGAGATGACTTCGAGAGCTTAAGGTGAAATTGATGTCAAAAGGAAGATTTATGCTCAAAAGATTACTGAATGAAGATTTGGAGATTTAGAAGTCATTAGTGAAGAATTCGCATGCCTAAGATTCAGGAAAACCAAGTGAGGAAGGAAGAGAATTAAAGATTTGAAGTGGAGAATAGGAATCCTAAAATTGTCCTCAAAAAGCATATTCTAAAACTCTGAGTTTATTTTGGAAAACTGTGCAGAGTGCATAAATTTGAGGCGGTTTCTTGATTTTTCCTACTCAGTGCAAAAGTTAGAGTTTTACAACTATAAATAGGACTCCCTAGGGTGCTCCAAAGCATTTTCTAAGGTTTGGAAAGGTCTCATGGAGCATATATAAAGGTAGAGCAGCCGTAATTTTTTTTTTCCTTCTTCCATAATTTATTTTTCATGCTTTGTATAAGAGATTTGGTTTCAATCATGTCTATGGGTGGCTAAACCTCTTACCTAGAGCTAAAAGGTGAAGCTTGTAGCATGTTTGGATATTTATTTTGCTTTGATTCATGTTCTTATTGAAATTCATTGAGTTTTAGTTTGATATTAAGGAAATATTTTCAGTTTTCTGTGATTTATTATGACTCAACTTGCAATAGATGCTGTGATAGCTCTGGATATCATCTTTTCCTATTTTGAGATAGTGAGATTGGTGAATCCTGTTGTTCACCATCGTCTCCTGGGCATGGTAAGGTGATGGAATCCCTTCCAATTGTTCGCAACCCCAAGGTAGGGTCGCGACGTAGTAATAATTTCGATAAGACCAAGGTCAAATCCATAGGGATTAAACTTGTGTGTATTCTAAAGGTAGCTAGAATTAAAACTAGAAGAAGATTTAAACTAGAAATCTGGAATAAAGGAAGTAATTGTGAATTGTGTTCATTAAAACTTGTGATTAGAACTTGGTTGTTAAGGATCCACTTGTGTCTATTGAAATGTTACCTTACTTGATTAAAAAGATCTAACTGGATCAGAGTCCTATCTTATTCAGTTAGAGAAAGAGAGATGATCAAATCTCTGAACTTCTCATTGATCTAGCTTCAATGGAAGAGGATTATGAAGAATGGAAGGGATTACATCACCCAAGCATGCCAAGGAGACTATGACAAACAATAGGATTTACAAATCACACAATATCAAATAAGAAAAGAAAATACTCAAAGCTATCGCAGGCTGTACATAATTTGATTCATAACAAACCATTGAAAACTAAAAATATTCCTTAAAATTAACTAGAATCAATGAAGTTCAACATAAACATGAATCAAAGTAAAATAACCATCTCAATCACTCTATAAGCTTCACTTCTTAGCCTAGCTAAAAGGTTTAGTTAACCATAGACATTATTAAACAAAAATCTCTTAAGGAAAGCATAAAAACAAACTAAGGAAGAAGAAGAAAACTCTTGGTAGTGGCTCTCCACCCTTTTTTTTCACTCCTTAAATCATAGAAGATGCTTTTGAGCATCCTAAGAACTATTATTTACAGTTGGGGAACTCCTCAAATTTACGCAGTCTGCACAAAATCTACATAACCTTCGACTAGTTAAGAGAAATCTTCGACTGGTCGAGAATCATCTTCGACTAGTCGAGTGAAATCTTCGACTAGTTGAGATTCATGCAAATTTAAAAGATAATATTGCTAGATTTTGAGCCGTAGTTTATTGGGCTAGTCGAACCAGAATTCGGGCTAGTCGAACCAGAATTCGGGCTAGTCGAATTTTACGCGAATTCCTTTTCTTCGCTTCAAATCTTTGATTCTCTTCATTCCTCACTTGGCTTCCTTGGACCTTTGGTATATGAATTCTTCAATCTTAGTCTTATACGATCCATCC
Organism: Magnolia kwangsiensis; assembly: GCA_037074715.1. Lineage (NCBI taxonomy): Eukaryota > Viridiplantae > Streptophyta > Magnoliopsida > Magnoliales > Magnoliaceae > Magnolia > Magnolia kwangsiensis. Next base: position 100,404,565 of record CM073577.1, on the reverse strand, counting down.
CTTGACTTGGTGATTCTTGATAATCAAATCCATGCTTTTAACATTCTTATCAATCCATGCTCTCAGATTTACCTTCTAATACAAACATGTATAAAATATACCATTAAGCATTATCATTTTTGTAAAAATAAGATATAAATAGGGGAGAATATGCAATATTTAACACTCAACACACTCCTTAACTAGCATTTTTTTAATCCTAAGAAAAACATGCGCGAAGTGAACCTCAATTCTCAATGTTCAAACCTTTTTTAGAAAATAATCTTTTGTACAATTCTAATTCTTAGTTTTAATTACTTAATTGTGTTACTTGTATTAAGAAAAAGGGCTCCCTGATCACTACAAGTGGATCTTTGGCACCCTAGCTCCCACCTTCCTACACTTGGGGTTGTGAACAAGTTTTTAGCATTGTTGTCGGGGAATAATGGTTGCGTTTTCTGGATTTCTTTAGTTTTGAAATTAGGTTAAGATTATGATTTATTTACTTTATATTTTTAGGTTAAGGTTCTTTATAATTTGTTTCTAGAAAGTAACTTTTCTTTCTATTTCTAGATATAAAAAATTTCCTAATTTATTTTTAAAAACTTACTTTTCTTTCTATTTTCAAATTTAGAAACTTTCCTAATTTATTTTTAGAAACTAACTTTTCTTTCTATTTTCAGATTTAGAATTTTTTTAAATTTGTTTTTAGAAACTAACTTTTCTTTCTATTTCCAAATTTAGAAACTTTCCTAATTTATTTTTAGAAACTAACTTTTCTTTTTCATTTTAAGATTTAGAAACTTTCCTAATTTATTTTTAGAAACTAAATTTTCTTTCTATTTCTAGATTTAGAAGCTTTCTGTTCATAACCCCCAAGTGTAGGGTCGCAAGGTAGTAATAATCTCAGTAAGAACGAGGTCGATTCCATAAGGAATAATCTTATACTTTTCTGAAAGTAACTATAACTATAAGTAGAAGAAGATGTGAATCTAAATCTGAATTAATTGAGAGAGTAATTGTGATAAAAACTAACAAATTCAAAGGTAGTAACTAGGGTTTCCAAGGATCCACTTCTAGGGATCAGGGAGCCCTCTTACTTGATTTAAGTCACACGATTGGAATTAGAGTTCTATCCTATCCAATTGAAAGATATACAATTAAGATCAATCTGAACTTTCCTTGACCAAATTCACAATGGAGGAGAATTACGATAATTAGAAGAGATTCCATCACCAAACCATGCCCATGGGACAATGGCTAACAATAGGATTTACCAATACCACAATCTCAAAATCAGGAAAAGAATATACTCAAAGCTATTATAGATTTACTATAATTTGAGTCACAATAAACCATTAAGAACTAAAAGTATTCCTTTAAAATCAAACTAGAATAAAAAAAGGTTCACTATAGACATGAATCAAAGTAAAAGAAACATCCCATTACGCTACAAGCTTCACCTCTTAGCCCTATCTAGGAGGTTTAGCCAACCATAGACATGATTGAACTAAAATCCCTTAAGAAAAGCATAGAAATAACCAAGGAAAATGAAGAAAAACTCTTGGTGACGGCTTCTCCACCCTTTTTGTCATGTCCCAAATTCGAAAACTGGGCTCACAAAATTCTCGATCGCCGAATCCAGTGCCGATAGCCTTTATAGTACCCCATTCTCGGCACCCAGCGTCCATACACTAGATTCTGAGGATTTTTCAATGTACATTTAACTCATAATAAGCATAACCACAAATATACCCAAATCACAAAGGGAATATTATCATCACATATCCACTAATAAAAACATTTGAATACAATGTTGAAAGGGAAATACATATATCAAAGTCAAAGCTCCAGAAGACCGTTGCACGCTCCATGATCGACACTACTGCAACCTAATGCCACCTACATGCATTTATTGTGCATAAGCTTATAGAAAGCTTAGTGGGTGGTAAAAGTGTGTGCGTAAGATAAGTGTCGAGTATGCAATACAATGCCATAAATCATAAAATATCGAAATAGGTGAAAATACTAACAAGATCATAAATCATACGATATTAGAGTAAGCAAAAATATACTGATAAGTCCACGATTGCCATCAGCCGTACCAAGGCTATGCGATAGAAGGCATGAATGCTAACGGCCATATCAATGCAGTAACATATCTACCTAAAATACTAAATGTTGCGGGTGCAATGCAATATGCGGTGCGAATGAAATGAATAAGCTGGAGTGAATTCGAGATGATAGTATGTAGTATCGCAGGCTATGGGGTCCATCACAAGGGGCTTTTATCCAAACCAGGCCCATACCTAAATTTTGATAATCAGACTCAATGTAATAAACTCCTGATCTCAGGTTAGTCGTGCGCCCCAACCGAAATCCTGGCCATTACGAAGGTACACGTAACAGATAGTTATGCATCATCAGCCCGAGTGAATAGTGAATGAATCAATAAGTATGCAACTGCTGCTCAATAAGTTCACATATCAGCACCATACATCTTTGGGATCATTTTCGAGGTCTAGTATACTCCAAGCTGACTACCGCCCTAGCCGGCTGCGTAACCCAGTGAGTGAAAAAGATCTCACTACCCGCCTGCTAGTAGTATATCAATGCCTACCCATCACATCGATAGCAGACCCATTTGGGAGCTGGTTAAACTCAGCATAGCTTATAGCCCCCTCACTTGGGCTATAGGGCCACACCCCCTCCCAACTGACCACGACATAATGGGAGATGCGGCCCACTAGTATTTGCTACTCGGGCGCTCATATATCTACTTGGTCTAAACATTGGGGCGTCTCCTAACTTCGGAGGTTTAGGGACTTTCACCCACAGACATCTAAAGTGCCCAGATGTTCTAATCAAACATTTTCTATGTCCCATCTGACCATCCACGACATGCCTGTGGAGGTCACAACCCTAATGTCGCTAGGGGGTACAATATTCACAATCACATAATACAAGATGCATGAGTCATGTAGTCCAATCATGCAACAATCATGCGCATACCGTGCGCTCATGTGGGATAACTCCACCTATCAGGAGTCATAAACCATCTGTACTATGACATATGCAAGGGTCAATCACATCTTACAATAAACATGCAGATGATGCGTATGGGCATATATCATGATGATATGCTATCACACACTCATAATCGGTATCAATAATTGACATCAACAATCGCCCTCAACAATGTGGACGTTTAACGAACGTTGCCCTCAAGGAATTACCCACGTAGAGCCTAACATATAGTGAACCCATGGCCTCACACATGGACCTAATATACAACACCATGGGCCTTACTTAAGAGCTTAATACACATCACGATGGGCCTCTCACACAGGCCTCATATACATCACAATAGACTCCATCTCCTGTCCCTTAAATGCATCATAATGGGCCTCAACTACGGGTTGCATATACATCATATAGGTCTCGATAATCGACCTTAGTAGTCGAAATCGGCCTTGACAATCGAAATCGGCCTCAACAATCAGAATCGACACTCGAAATCGGCCTCGATACTCGGCCTCCATAATTGAAATGGGCTTAAATAATCAGCCTCAATACTTTGCCTCGACAATTAGAATCGGCCTATACAGTCGGCCTCAACGAATCAAAATCAGCCTCGACAATCGGAATCGGCCTTGATATTAGACTTCAATAATTAGAATCGGCATATACAATCGGAATTGAAAAATCGAAATCAGTCTCGACAATTGGACTCGGCCTCGACAAATTAGAATCGGCCTCGACAATCAAAATCGGCCTCGATAATCGGAATCAACTTATACAATCGACATCGACAAACCGAAACTAACCTTGATACTTGGCCTAGACAATCAAAATCGGCTTATACAATTGGCCTTGACAAATCAGAATCAACCTCGATACTCAGCCTCGATAATTGGAATTGGCCTATACAATTGAGCTCGTCAAATCAGAACCGGCCTTGATACTTGGCCTCGATAATCGAAATCGACCTATATAATCGGCCTCGATAGACTAGAATCAGCCTTGATACTCGGGCTCGACAATCGGAATTGGCTTATACAATCATCCTCAACAAATCAAAATTGACCTCGATAGTCGGCCTCAACAATTAAAATCGGCCTATACAATCAGCCTTTACAAATTGAAATCGGTCTCAACAATCAGAATCGGCTTATACAATCGGCCCTGACAAATCAAAATCAGCCTATACAATCAGAATCAGCCTCGATACTAGGCCTCGACATTCGGAATCAGCCTATACAATCGACCTTAACAAATCAGAATCGGCCTATATAATCGATCTCGTCAATTCAAAATCGGCCTCGACAATCGAAATTGGCCTATACAATCGACCTTAATAAATCAGAATCAGCCTATACAATTGGCCTTGACAAATTGAAATTGGCCTCGACAATTAGAATCAGCTTATATAATCAGCCTCGAAAAACTTGACAAATAGTAATCGGCCTCGATAATCGACCTCGATAATCAGAATCGGCCTATACAATCGACCTCAACAAATCGAAATCAGCCTCGATACTCAGCCTCGACAATTGGAATCGGCCTCTACAAATCAAAATTGGCCTCGATACTCGGCCTAGACAATCGAAATCGGCTTATATAATCGACCTCGACAAATCGGAATCAGCCTCGACAATCAGAATCAACCTTGATACTAGGCCTCGACAATCATAATGGGCCTTACACAATCATATTGGACCTTTCACAAGTGTCTCATACATCACAATGAGCCGCATCACATGGGCCTTAAATGCATAACAGGTGGACCTTACACCTAGGCCTCAAATACATCAAATGGGCCACTTCATGTGGGCCCCACTGATCCAGACAAATGAGCAGAATGAATATAGAATAAATACATCAAGGTGCATCCTACTCTGTAGGGATGAAGCACATACATTACTGGTGGGATCCACACCCCATGTCAACAGATGGACGGCTAGATATTAAACGCATGCATCAAGGGGCCCACCGTCCCATTAAACAAATGGACGACATGGCTGTAAAGTACATACATTATGGTCAGCCCACACAACGCAGTCCAAATGGATGGTGGGTGTATTGAATACATATATCAAGGTGGATCCCGTCCCATCTGAATGGTGTGGATATACATCATGGTGGGGTCCATGCCCGGCTGGTATGAACAGCGTGGATATACAGCACATACATCATTGTGGGGGGGCCACGTCCCACGTGGACGATGAGGGTGAAGCACATACATCACTTGAGGGCCCTACAGATGGACCAAACAGTGTTGATAAAGCACATACACCATAGTGCATACCACCGTCCAACAATTTGGATGGTGGAGATAAAATACATATATCATGGTGGTCCCACTGTCCTGCCCATCTGAAAAGTGAGGATAATATCCATACATCACATGGACTCCCACGTGCAGCAAATGATCGGCACAGCTAAAACACATATATCACTGTGTACCCAGCACCGTCCCACATTCAGCGGTGCAGATACAATACATACCTCAAGGTGGGCCCCACTCCACACGTTTAACACGTGTGGGTGGGGTCCACATCCAGAAAATGGGAGGGTAACATGGTTGAAAAGTGTACATTAAGGTGGGTCACATCGTCAATGGATGGTGTGGATATCACAGACCCACGGAACTGCCTGATGTCTTTCACAGCAGCTATATAGCTGGTGTGTTCATACACTAGCCAATCCTCTTGCAGGTGGGTCCCACGTTGGGCCCATCATAACGTTTATCTTCCATCTCATCTATTGGTAGGGTCACACCGACCTAAATAAAGAGGAAAAAAATAAATTTCATATTTATCCAAAACTTCTGGGACCCAAAATAGGTTTTAATGGTAGACGTTCAATCCTTGCTATTTGGTAGTGTGGACCACCTAAGTGCCGTGAATGGCTGATTTTTGGGAGCACCCCATATATAAAGGGGACCCATCAAATGTACGGTGTTGATGTTCAACACGCACGAAAGTGGGGCATGTAGTGGGGCCCATGGTCCCTGATTGTTTCACAGGCAGCAGCAGTTACAACATCCTAGATGCTGGATGTCAGCAGCCAGGGGCATCAGCCCCTTGGCTATATAAATTTTATTTATTATTTTTTTTTATTTTCTTGTAGTTTTCCATAGGTGGGGCCCATATCAGGACAATCCTCTCCATTCACAGCATGTCCTAATAAATTTAAACTATTAAAATAATGTTCTAGATGGTGTGGCCTACCAGAGTTTTGGATCAGCCTCATTCTTTGGCTCAACTCCTAAAATGAACTGGAAAATAGGGTGGACGGTGTGGATTAAATACATACATCATGGGTAGGGAATATTGTGGGTCCCACACTCCTCCCTATAAAGAGTGTTAGGACAGTGCCTGATGCAGTGTTCACTGGATGCTGGCAGCAACGTTCGTTACACATACCACCACACTCACTCTGTAGTGGGATTTCACCACGTATGTGGGCCCACTTGATGGACAGCATGGATGGCTCATTGTTAGACAACGTGGGTAAAATACACACCACAAGGTGGGCCATCAATTTAAGGAAAGAGATAGAGAGAGAGAGAGAGAGAGAGAGAGAGAGAGAGAGAGAGATATCAGTGGGAAGGGATGGGACCCCGCCATATGGGCCCTCCCTATACAATGCATACATTAAGATGGATCCCACCATAAGTGGCCCTTAAATCACCAAAATAAAAACATAAAATCACCCACCTTAAGATCTCTTCTTCCCTCTTCCATCAACGCGTTCTATAACTCCAAATAATGTGATTCAATGGTTGAGATGAGGCTTAGAGGGTGGGATTATGTAGTAAGAAGGTGGGACAACTAGCTTCTCTCCTCTCCTTTAGAAGGCCATGGACGATTGCTCTCTTGGAAGCTTGAGAGTGAAGAGAGAAAATGAGAGAGAGAGAGAGAGAGAGAGAGAGAGAGAAGTGATGGATGAAAGGGATGGGATAAGTGTAAGGAAGGGATGGGTTAGGTTGAATTTTGGGTGAGAGAGGGATGGGTGGAGAGAGAGAGTTGACTTTAGGTAAGGTTGATGTAAGAGGGGGATGGTTACTTGACTTGATGGGATGGAGTACTTGACTTTTGATATGATTAATGGGACATTCTCTTGGGATTGCAATGCGCGACATTTTTCTCAAACTAAATGCGGGCCCACATCTCCTGGACTGGTATCACCTTAGCGTGCGAGACGAGGCATCGGAACCATGGTGACAGCGTGGTCACACTGTTACAAATATCAGGTCAAGCCTACTCTGATATATGAAACACGACTCAGGATCACGCACTAACGTCGGTTACAGATCGCGGGTTGTTAGAATTCGACAAGGAGGATCGCGAAAGTCTACGGAACAGTTATGATACGGGTCTTACATTTTTTCTTCACTCCTTAAACCATAAAAGATATATAAGAACATCCCATGGACTCCTATTTATAGTTTTACAACTCCAACTTTCGCACCGAGTTAGAAAATTCTAAAAATCGCCTTAAATTTGTGAAATTTATGTGTTGTCTGCGTAACCTTACACGAGTCGAGAAAAACAATCGACTGGTCGAGGATGACAAGAAATTAGAGGATTTTGTTACTAGAGTTCTAGTCAAGGAATCTTTGACTAGTTGAACAAAAGCCTTAAATTGTTCGAAGGAGGGCTTAGACTAGTCAAAGCAGGCAAATTTTTAAGGTTCCTTTTCTTCACTTCAAGTCTTCAATTCTCTTCATCCCTCAGTTGATTTTTTTGGATCTTTGGCATGTGAATTCTTCATTTTTGGTCTCATAAGATCCATCCTTACTTTGATGATTTTTTAGCATTAAATCCATACTTTTAACATCCATTTTAATCTAAGCTCTTAAATTCACCTTGCAACACAAACATGATTAAAATAAAACATTAAGCATTATCATGTTCATAAAACTAAGTAATAAATGGGGGATAATATGCAATATTTAACCCTCAACACAATCCCCAACCAGCATTTTGCTAGTCTCGAGCAAAGTATGCAAAAAATGAACTTCAATTCTCAATGTTCAAACCTTTTTTAGAAAATAAGCTTTTGTGCAATCAAGGATGAATGAATAGAATTAAGGCATGAAAGTGGTATTTTGAAAACATAGAGCCGAATCACATAAGAAATCAATTAAATAAGTTCTTTATCTATTAAGTCAGAGTGTAGTTCGTACATCAATTTTTTCAATATGTGCAGTGAAGATCAACTTACTTTCCATAAAAATATTATCTTTTCATAATGTTAGCCATGCTCATCACTTCAAGATTGGCTAAAAACTCAAGTACTAATTCCAAACTTATTCCGTTTTCCTTCTTTTTTGAGTTTTTGATTTTATATTGATGGTTATTTGTATTCATTCAGTCTTTTCAGTCTTTTCTCTTTACTTTCAGATTTTTCATTCGTTTTCAAACTTTTTCAATCTTTTCACCACACATGACCTTTTTGTCAATCTCCTATTTTTTTTTTTTTAATTGGTCATTTTCTTCTTTAAGGTGGATAAAATTCTTTAGACTTGATTCTTAATATCTTTCAATAATCATCATACTAACAATAAAAAAATCTAGTATTATTCATAGAAAGAAAATTGAACGTGTCTTATAATTTAGATTAACGAGCTATTCAAACTTCCTCTTAATTAATTGTGTGTAAGAACTATAATTGATATATTACTTAGATGATCAAACTGTAACGATTCAAAATTTAATCTCTATCTTATCATCATATTCAAAACATTCTTAAATACACAATTCATCACTTCTAAACAAATAAACATTGAAAACTTTTCAATAATTTTAGAAATTTTGATCAAAACTGAGAAAACACTGATTAGTTTACCTAATCTCCCATCCCCAACCTAAAATTTACATTGTCCTCAATGTAAAAGAAATAAGCATGTTTGTAAAAGCGACAATGCAATTGAAGAAGTAATGGAAAGATGGTACCTGTAACACCCTGAATTTTTGTCAACCTGGAGTTAGACGTCTTTAGGCAATGGGTCAACCATAGCACTCTTAAAGCTCAATTTTAAAGCCAAAGAAATCATTTAGAATGAAATTCCTCAGAAATTTAACATGAATTAACCAGCACTACACTAGATTACCTGTGAAATAAGCACCAACCACTTTAAATACGATCTGTAAGATCTAAAACCTATAGAATCATTGACGCTACGTTACCCTAAAACCTAGGATCAAACTCTAAACTTGTTTGTTCTCAGGAACCCTTTGAAACTTTATATTGGATCTAGACCACACGTCAAAAGTCTGATATCTATAATTTTAGACCATTACGACCGCCTAGTTGGACTTGACAATCATTTCAAAAATTAAGCCCAACCGATATCCTGAGACCATTTTACTGAGTCCGGAGTGAAGAGAGTGAGAAAAGGAAAATATTTAGAAAACTAATTCAATTTTTAATAAATACGGCACGTGTCGCTTGCGCGACATTTTTAAGCGTTCTGACCGATAGGATTCGACTAAATTTCACCCTCGGATCAAGATAGGTGGCCCATACATGTCATAGCACTTGTGGCCCTGATCGAGTTTCGGTGACCACTGAACTAAAATGGTTCACCACGGTCGATCTGGAAACCCAACCGGACTGAAAACTTATCTTGACCTAGATCCGATACTAGAGAGCTTAAGTCCGACCATATTTAGTAACAGGACCTCCAGAAGTGCACCGTTGGATCAGAACAGACCCAATTTGGTTATAACTTAAGTATACCTTGACTTGAAGTCTGTTTTCATCGTGTTTGGGCTTATAAAAAGGCCTTAAACCCTCTCTCACAAATCCCATACGAATTTCAAACCCTACCCAAATCAAGAGAGAGAAAAGAGAGAGAAAGTGGGAGAGAAGTTGGTGATTCTTCCTGGGATTCTTCCCAGCTTTGCTACGTGCCTAATCCACCCCTCCGTATCGCTTTTCCGGTGACTCCAGCTTCATTCTTAGGTAAGAAAACCTAACCCTAACCTATTCTAGGGTTTCAATTAGTGCAAGTGGTGAAGCAGCTAACCTAAATCATACTGTAGGTTGCCAATCAGTCGTTGACAAAGACTTAGAGTCTCTATTGAATTCGTTACACTTCTATGGCGTAAGGTACGAATTTTAGATGCTTAGGTTACATATTTTCAAAGCTTTCAATGTCGTTTAATGGTAGATTGTTGACAAGAATGTTGTTTCACATGTAGAACATGCTGTCTGTTTTTCATTTCGAATACGTACGAAGAATATGAGATTTAGGATATTTTAGGTATTTGTAGGAAATACCGTATACGTACGTATTTTGCTGATATGATTACCATGGATATTTGTCGTATACCTATGCTGGTTATGCATGTATGTTCTGTTTGGCGAAGAGATTCGCCCTAATGCACACTTTTGGCCGACATATGCTATGTGGGCTAGTGTGTGTAGACTAAGGGTTTGTATAAATATATGTATTAGTAAGTATTGAGTAAATGGTGTTGTAGATTAGCGTTGAGATTGGATTCTCAACTAATTTGATGATGCACATGATTTCCTCCATGCTTGTTGTATTTGAATTGATTACCTTATGTGTGAAATACTCGTGTATGGTTAATTGCTTATGATGTACGTTATAACATGCTGATAACATGTTTGAATTACTTGTTATTTCAATTTTGTTTATCTCATATAATTAGTGATTCACATTACATGTGTTTGGGGCTATATTCTAGTCCAGGCAGTTGGTAACAGATTAGAATTCGTGGTTGGATTCTATTCACCACGAAGGATGTGTATGACGAACCCGAGTCGTACTAGGGTTGTCGACAGTGGTTAGGCCACACGAAGTGCTTGTGCACTTCATGTCGGTCGATTCAACGTGTGCTCGTGCTAGTCGGACTCATCAAGTAACCCGTTTGACCGTTGTATGTTCACCTTGTATTCGTCATAACTACTTGAACCTAGGGTACTGAACTTACCAGTGATAACCCTGATAACTGTGGTACCTTGATCCACTAAGACTCATGAGCCAGACATGGTGGTATGGGACACCGTGGTCTAGCTGTCGGCCTACGCTGGGGCTACGAACCTCCCCGTAGTGACCAGCGAGCAACCCAGACTCATGAACCGATTATGGTGGTATGAGACACTATATTCGAGCTGTCGGCCTACACTGATAAGGTGATGGGGGAGCGTTGTAACGAGTGCGTGTAACAGCCCTGACAGCCCTTTATAGTGACCTCGAGTGTACTCTGAGTCTACGTGAGGCGATGACCCTTCCGTAGCAACAAGAGTACAACTAGGCCGGTATTGATAAGGTGATGGGGGAGCGGAGGAACGAGTGCGTGCAACAGCCTTGACAGACCTTGCAGCAACCTAGAAATATATCATCGTATAAGACTACTAGGAGTGATGACCCTAGACAGGATATTTGTTATGAATGATATAAGGGAGGTACCCTAGTTTCCCAGTCCTGCTGTATGAAAAGGACTAATAACAACTCGGTAATCATATTCATATCGTACTACATGTGCCTGGAAGATATGGAGCACAGAGGAAAGAAAGCATGTTGTGGACGTAAGATGGTGTCGCATGAGGGAGTATGTTGGTGAGGGCATCCATCATGTCATTTCATTCTTACATTAATTTTAGTATTTAGGAATGTTTGATTTTCTTTCTTATCATTATCGCTTGATTGATTTGATAACATGCTAATCTTTGCTCTATGATTTCACTTAGTTAGCTACTCACTTCCACGTTACGGGATGGTGTTATACACACCAACCAATCCCTATTTTAGTTTCAGATGATGGCGATGCTTGCGAAGTAGAGCCGGACTTGATGATGATGAGGAGGATCCCTCCTATATGCAGGTTCTGATTAACGGGGTTACAGGGTTACTGATTAGATGCCAATACACTTGGTATTTCGCCTTTTATTTAAATACCCATGTATATTCTTTTCTTTCTATTTTGGAGTATACATGTATTTAGTTAACCTGGTAACATGTTCACACTCTGGAGACTTACAATCATATATACATTTTATATATTTATTACAGTCTTCCGCTTGAGGAATTTAACTGTCTCTGGAGTATGATATGTTGTTTTGGCTTAATCCACCTCATGTTTTATGTACTATTATCGTCGACATTCATCCATCATTGAAAATGTTGCATAAGTGATGTTCTGGAACTCGGGAGTGGAGTTTATGCTCGACCCCTGATTTTCAGGATGTTACAGTACCTGATGAAGAAATTTTAAGGCTTTTTCTAAAGGATCTTAGCATAAAGGTGGGTTAGCACAAGAATTAAACAATCAAAAAGCAAACTATCCTAAACAAACGAAAAGAAAACTATCCTAAAATAGAAAAAGTAAACTATCATAGTCCTAAATTCTATGAAAGTAATAAACGTAATTATACCTATATTAGAATAAGAGCTCAATCCTAGTAAACAGGATCAATCAGAGGTATGGACATGTCCTCTGAATCAAATTTCTCAACAAATGGCTTCAAACGATGTCCATTTACTTTAAAAGCACCGCCATTATTTGGATTCTTTATCTCAATGGCCTCATGAGGATATACATTAGTAATAGTGAAAGGACCAGTCAATGAGATCGGAGTTTACCCGAAAAAAGATGTAACCGAGAATTATACAAAAGAACTTTTTGACAAATTAAGAATGATTTTCAAAGGATGTTCTTGCTATGGAACACCTTCATCTTGTCCTTATAAATTCTCAAGTTCTCATATGTGTCATTCTGGATCTCCTCGAGATCATTCAATTATAGATTACGCAGCAAGCCAACACTGTCTAAATTAAAGTTCATATTTTTAATCACCCAATAGGCCCTATGTTCCAACTCCACAAGTGGTAAGCCTTCTCATAGACAAGTCTAAAGCCAGACATTTTAATAGGGGTTTTAAATGTAGTATGGTAAGCCCATAAAGCACCAATCAATCAGATTGACCAATCCTTTCTATAAGGGTTAACCATTTTCTCCAAAATGTGTTTGATTCCCCTATTAGAAATCTCAGCTTGCCCACTTGTCTGTGGGTGGTATGAAGTGTTCATATTATGAGAGATGACATATTTCTTCATTAAGTTTGCAAATGGTCTATTACAGAAATGTAAACCTCCATCACTAATGATGGCCCGAGGCATTCTGAACCGAGAAAGGTTGTTCTCTTTTAAAAACTTAATGACCGCCTGATGGTCATTGTTCTAGCACGATATCACTTTGACCCACTTAGTGACATAGTCTACTACTAGCAAAATGTATAAATTTCCAAAGGATTGGGGGAATGGTCCCATGAAATCGATGCCCCAACAATTAAATGCTTCAATGATCAGAATGAGGCTCAGAGGCATCATATTTTGATGGGACAATGCTACTAAATTTTGACAATTCTCATAAGTTTTGTAAAACTCATGAGTGTCGTTGAACATAGTGCGCCAATAAAAGCCGCACTACAGAATTTTAGCCATGGTCTTTTTAGTAGAAAAGTGACCACCACAAGCCTAAGTCTGATAGAAGGAGATGGCACTTTTGGTGTTCATTGTCTAGCAAAAATCTCCTTAGAATTTGATTTGGGCAATATTTAAATAAATACTGATCTCCTAGAAGAATTTGTGTGCCTTGGTAAAAATTTTCTTCTATCTCGCGCAGTTCAATATGTCGGCATAAAACTTATACCAAGATAATTAGCAATATCAGCAAACCAAGGTGAGTGGGAGACTTTAAACAATTGTTCGTCAGGGAACAAGTCATTTATAGGTACTGTCTTTAGGGAGGTCAAGTCTCGAAAGATGGTCAACCACTACGTTTTCTACTCCCTTTTTATCTTTTATTTTCAAATCAAATTCCTGGAGTAAGAGGATCCATCTTATCAGGCGGGGCTTAGCATCATTCTTAGAAAGAAGTTACTTAAGCGCCACATGGTCGGTGTAGATGATGATCTTAGATCTGATTAAGTAAGATCTAAATTTGTCCAAAGTAAATACCACGACCAAGAGTTCTTTTTCCATAGTAGAGTAATTTACTTGGACCAAATTTAGAGTCTTACTTGCATAATGAATAACGTAAGGCTTCTTTTCTTTTCTTCGGCCTAACACCGCCTCAATAGCATAGTCAGACACATCACATATAAGTTTAAAAGGAATGCACCATTCCCGAGGTTGCATGATAGGTGTGGTAGTCAACATGCCCTTATGCTTCGATAAAGTTTCTCGGCATTGCCCAGTCCACTCATATAGAATATCTTTTTGAAGTAAATTACACAAAGGATGAGAGAGGTAACCAAAGTCCTTTATGAATCTTGTGTAAAAATCAGTGTGTCCTAAGAAGGATCACATGTCTCGTATACTTTTAGGTAGAGGTAGGGTAGAGATAAGATTAATTTTAGCTTTATATACCTTAATTCCCTTAGATGAGATGATATGTCCAAGAACAATTTCTTTATAAACCATAAAATGACACTTCTCCCAATTCAGTACTAAATTCTTTTCCTCACATCGCTTCAGCACACATTTAAGATTCTTTAAACAATCGCTGAAGGATGGATCAAAGACAGAAAAGTCGTTCATGAAGACCTCTAGATATTGCCCCACCATGTCAGAAAAAATACTCAACATGCATCACTGAAAAGTGGCGGGGCATTACACAGTCCGAATGACATCCTTCGGTAAGCAAAGGTGCTAAAGGGACATGTGAATGTGGTCTTTTCCTGATCATCAAGGGCTATATTTATCTGGTTGAAGCCTGAATACCCATCAAGGGAGCAATAGTACCAGTGACCAGCTAGCCTTTCTAAAATTTGATCAATGAAAGGTAAAGGAAAGTGGTCTTTTCCCTTGACGGTATTCAATTTCCTATAGCCAATGCAAATTCTCTAACTAGTAGTAACTCTAGTTGGCACGATATCATTGTTGGCATTGGCTACTATGGTGTAATGTCTTGAAAAAATCCGTACAAAGACATGAATACCACCTCAGCCAGAAATCCCTAAGGACTATATTTTGTAGAAATTAGACAAAGATTAATTAAGTAGTACACTAAAAAATTGATGGATTTAGCTTGAACCACTATTAATACGAATGGTAAGACCCAAAACTATCAAAATTGATGACTTAACACTACTTAAAACCTAGGAGAAATCCTAAAAGCCGGTTGCTCTCTAGAGCACATTAAAACTCCATATCGGACCTGGACCACATGTCGAAAGTGCGATGATCGTGAAACTATAAGGTTACGAATGCCTTATTGGGCTTGACAACTATCGTTGAAATTAATCCAAAATAGTATCAAGAAACGCACAACTTGATCCTTGAGCTAAGTGTGTGAGAAACGTGAATATCTTTAGAAAATGAACTTAAGTAAATTGGACCATTCACTTGCAGGAAAAATTGAAGACTTTGGACCATCAGATTCTGACCGAACTTCACCCATGGATGAGGGAAATTTCCCTACACCTATCTGTATACTTATAGCCCGGATCGAGTGACGACGACCGTTGATCTGATACAGGTCCTTCACGGCCGATTAGTTTGTCAGATCGTACTATAAACACAGTCCTAGCATAGATCCATGGTCAGCGAATTTACTCTATGATGTATGTGAGTAATGGACCTTTCTAAGGGCCCTATTTGTTAAAAATAGGCACCCTTTTGCTATAACCTAAGTATACCATGGCCCTAGGGCCATTGACGTCACTTCTAAGCCTATATATAACCCTTAAACCACCTCTCTCTCATTCCATATGAATTTCTCTAACCCTAAGAGAGAGGATAGAGAAGAGAGAAAAGAAAAGAAAAGAGTGAGGAAAAGAGAGAGAGAGCTTGGGAGATCGTGGAGGTGTTTCTCTCCCATGACTACATACACTAGATCGCCTGTCTATTACGCTACATGACTCGTTCCGATGACGTTTTGGGTAAGAAATCCTAACCCAAATATTATTTTAGAAATCCAGATAGAGTAATTGAAAGGGCCTAGCTATATGCCCTAGAGGGGGGGTGAATAGGGCAATGCCAAATAAAACTTATAATAGCGAAATAATAAAAGAAATAAAGCACAATGCTGAATTTAAAGTAGCCTAAATAAAGAGATTGATACTTTATCAGTTCTAAGGACAACCTTACACCAAAAAGTAAAGGTTTAAGGTAGGACAACCTTATTTCTAGAACGTCCTTGGTATCACAACCCAATGAGGAATAATAAGCAAGGAAATCAAAATAACTTGTAGAAAATAAATCCTAAGTTATTACAACATTCATCCACACTTTCTTGAAGTGATTACAACATTCATCCACAAACACTCTCCTCAAAACAGAATGAATAAAAGAATGAAAGAGTAAAACACATCCACAACATAACGATATATAGTGGTTCGCATGTGTGTACACCAACTGTTATACAACAGCCACACAGATTGCTACTCCACTCCTATTATCCTCACACAGGGGATATTAGCATACACTACCAAAATAGGTTTCACAGGTTCACTTAAAACCTTCACAATTATGTCTTTGATCTCGGGCTTACACAATCCAAAAACCCCACAATCTGAGTTTTCTTGCTCTCCTCAGATAACCAATACAATGAGATTTTTCTGGCGAATCTCAAACAAAAAGCAGAGAAAGTAAATTACAAAAATGTAAAATACCTGAATCACCATTTGAAGAAGCCCGGTAGAACCATTTAGAGTAGAAGTTCGATTCGACGTTCAAAGTCCAATACTCACTTTAAGAATGGTTCTAAGTCCAATTGATTTTAAATCAAAAGGGCTAGTTCTAATTGATTTTGAATCCAAGAAGAAGGAATATCAGAAATTCCCCTTTTCTAATAAGATTGGAATGTAGATCAAAATTAAATAAAAATAGGCTAACAAAAGGAATATTAAATAAGCACAAAGTATCTTAAAATAAACACAAACTTATCTCAGAGAATAGCCTAAAGATTGCTTGAATAGAATTGAATTGAATTGCTAAAACTCTGAAGTTCGTGCTCTATTTAAAGCCTGAAAAATTCCATCTACGACTGGTCTTAGGATCCTATGACTGGTCGTAGCTCCAAAGATTTTCAAAGATTTTTGCGGGATTGGATTTTCTATTCCACGACCGGTCCTGGTCGTTCTACGACCGATCGTGAGCCACCTACGACTGGTCGTGGGACACTTACAACCAGTCGTAGGACCCCAAAAATGATTGCCGAAGTTTGAGTCGTAGGGCTACGACCGGTCAAAGGATGAGTCGTAGAACTCACAGGACTGATCGTAGGATGTCCAGGACTGGTCATAGGACAGCCACAAAGATCCAAAAATCTTCAACAACCTAGGACTGGTCCTGAAAAACTTAAGACTGGTCGTAGCAGAGCTAGGACTGGTCTTGAAGTCCCTAGGACTGGTCTTAGAACACCCTAAACAAGAATATTGAAATATATGAGTTATGTATTCTGAATGACCTATTGTAAAGCTCATCCTAAGGTCAATCTAAGGTCACACAAACCTTAAAAGTGAGATGGACTTGAAAGTCTGAATACTCAGATGACCTTTAAGAGAAGCTTGAGAATATACAAAACTTGTAGTAGGCCTTCTTGAGCTTGATCTTGACTTGACAAGGTCTTCTAATATACTTGAACTTGATTGAATCTTGAACATGCAAACTTGACGACTTCAATAATTGAATTCTTCATCCATGTCTTGAAAACTTTCTTCATTTAAGATCTTGTCTTGAAATGCGATGACTTGATTGCAATGAGTAGTCTTCAATCATAAAACACAAGATATACAAGACACAGATATAGGTTTTGGCACCACAAAATTTGACAACCAAAGGGATATGAAATCATAGCACTTACAGTAATCAGTAAAATAGCTAACCTATTTGATGATCTAGGTACACATTGTTCCATTTTCGAGAAGGTAGGATTTGAACCGCGTCTGAATCAAATATTTTGATGAAAGTTACAGAATATAAACGTTTAGGTTATGGTTTTCAAGGCTCTCATTGTCAACTAATGATTTATGTCTAACTTGATTGCTACCATATGATCTTAGTTATGACATTTTCGATAAATCATAAATGTGTGAACTATGTTGAATATAAAATGCATTCCATGTGTTTGTTGAAATGTTTGAATGAGTATGAAATTCTGATTTATACTTGCCTTGAGTTCTAACTTGAGATTCATGTTTTCCATATGCTTTATAACCTAATTTGTGTAAGGAATTACAATAGTTCATGTCGTAACTAATCTAGTCTATATACTTCGAAATGTGTAGTCTGAATGTTTGTTAAAATGTTTGAATGAGAATTTGTTGATGGATTGTATTAACTAAGTGTATTAAGATAGGAATCCTAATTTCTTTAATCATATGAATAGCTTCTTTCATGAAATTATATCGCTGTTACGTGACTTATGGATTAAATGCAAGTGCCTGGTGACATGTTCAATGTGTTTGGTAAAATGCTCAAATGAGATATTGATTTGGAATTGTTCGTCGAATGCTAATATGATATTCACATGTATTTACGTGCTACATCTGAGTAAGATTAGGACTACAACATAGTCTAGGTAATCGGTAATTATTTCCATTTTAGTGGTGGAATTAGTCTTACCACATTTGATGTATTCGGTGAATTTGAGTCGTACGACGTTTGTCGGTAATGGTTAGGCCACAGGGAGTGCTCACGCACTCTATGTCAATTAATTCTATGTGCGCTCATAACAATTAAACTGTCTAATAACCCAATTAGCCTAGTGTGTGTTTACCATGTATGGACATCACTGCTTGAATTTAAAGTATCACTTACTAATGTATGACCTATTTCAACCATGGTAATTTGATCCGCTAAGACTCATGAGACGATCACGGTGGTATGGGACACCGTGGTCGAGCTGTTGGCCTACACTGGGGTGAAGAGCCTCCCCGTAGTGACCAGTGAACAACCCAAACTCCTGAGCCAAATATAGTGGTATGAGACACTGTATTCGAGTTGTCGGCGTGCGCTGAGGTGACGAGCCTCCCCGTAGTGACCTCGAGTATAAATCTTAAACTTCATCCACTATTCTTCATTAGGGTGATGCCCTACAAGTTGCCTACCGTATGTGGTTAATTATGATTGGCGACCCTAGATGGATTCTTTGTTTGGGTAAATGATTTAAAGGGAGGTACCTTAACTTTCCAAACCTGCTGTATGAATAAGCCTAATCAAGTACCTGGATAACAAGACCATGCACCGCATTGCATACGGCCTTTGTAGAGGAAGGGCACGATGAGGAAGTTTTGTCATGTGTGAGTGGCTAATGTTGTCGCTTGTGAGGGAGCTTTGTGCGAGTGCATGCGTCATTACTACACCTCATTCCTACATTAACCAGAGTATTTAGAAGTGATTGTTGTATTGCTTTATCATTAATACATGATTGAATTAATGACATGTTAACCTTTGCCTTATAGTACTACTGAGTTAATCACTCACTCACACTCTAGGACAGTGTTTTAAAACACCAACTAGACTTTGTTGTAGATGCAGGTGATGAAGGAGTTTATACATCTAAGATGGACTTCTTTGATGAGGAGGAGTTCTCCTATGTACAGCTATCAGGTGCGCTGATTGACGGGATCACAGGGATTATATGGACTAGTCGCACATTGACATTTTCACATTTTATATATTTTGAAACAACACTTATATAATTCATCCTGGTAGCACAATCATAGTCTGGAGGTTATGAAACACGTTTATACTTTATATATTTATCTCAGTCTTCCGCTTGCTTAATTACATTAACTCTGGAGTATGATATTCTGATTTGGTATAATCCCTCTTATATTTAATGTACTAATATGGTCAACATTTAAACATCATTATCTATGTTGCATAAGTGATGTGCTGGATCTCAGGAGTAGAGCTTTTCTCGACCCTCAAAATTGAAGGCGTTACAAGTTGGTATCAGAGTATGATTTGGATTAAACTGGATATGGGTTATGCTAACACGACACACTTTAACTTAGGAGGGGGAGATAAAATGTAGAAATGATCATAGGAACCCAATTTTCGACAACAGGCGAATTGACCGTTGTAAAGTAACCCGTACATGTCTGAGATTATATGAAATGATCTCAATCCCTTTTTAGACTATCAATCGATAGGTTTGAATAATAATTCGGTGAATCCCGAAGTTGAAACAAATCAAAAACCATGAATACATGCGACTTAGATCCAGAAAACACCTCACACGGGCGTAGTGGTCGAAAACCCAAATTTCAGTGGGACCCAAGGGGTCACTTACACTTATTCAACACCTCGGGAGGGCATGGCCACTGCTGGAAGTCTAGGGGGACAGCGACGCTCCGCCCGCCTTCATAGTGGGGGAACAACATCACCACCCGGTCGGTGGTGCACCGCCGTTCAACCTGTCCGGTGGGCTTGTCCCACTTTTGGGTCCCCTCTATTTTACTCCCTAACCCCCTTTACTCCCTCATTTCATGTTTTTCAACCCTCCAAATACTCCCAAACCCTCCAAAACATCCATTCTCTCTCAAATCCCTTTTTTCATACATTCAAAACCTTCAAATCTTCTATCATATTCAATTTTAGCTCACTATCCCTCTTCTTCATCTCTCCACCTCCCCTATTTCCATCTGTTTGAGCACAAAGGCCCTCGTTTGTGTCTCATAATCTCCAAAACCCACAAACCAATCTCACCTTTCAAGTGTCTTCACTTCCATGGCTCTTTTTGAGCTAGTTGCCACTATTTTCTCCACCTCCGCACTTCTTTTCCTCATGGGAAAGAAAAGAGCAGCTTTGGATGAGGTCCGGCCGAGCCTTCCACGTTGCACTATGAAGAAGGTGGGTGCCAAAGCTAGTAAGAGTGTCAAGAGAGAACAAAGATCCAAGTAGGACCTCGATCCTCAAATCCCATTGGAAAGATCGCTACCGAGGGCGCCAATCTCGGTAGGTTCCGTTACAGCAAGGTGGTGTTCGAAGCCCATGTCACTGAGAAAATGTTTGGACTGTATCCATCCATTGACTTTCTCCTGGAAAATGGGTGGGATCCCATATTCGAGGGAAACACTCATGTAAGTGAAGGCGTAGTGCGAGCCTTCTACGCCCACACACGAAATCCACTACTGGAGCCTCTACAGTTTTCTATCCCCTTGGGAAGTGTAACACCCTGAAAATCGGGGGTCGTGTATAAACTCAACTCCCAAGTTTCAGACCGTCACTTATGCAACAAAAATGGTTATGATTCGATGTTGTCTGATTTAAAGCATCCACATGAGTAAAAGTATACCAAAACTGCAATTCATACTTCAGATCCAGTGATAAAAGCAAGCGGAAGACTAAACAATGTACATATCACTGTATGGAAAAGCAAAGTAATCTCATCTGTCTCCAAAGTATGACTACATCACTGAGTCTCATGTACATATACATAACAAAAGAATAATGTTTAAAAAGAAAAGTCCCACTGATGTCCCCTCGATCCAGGTCGCCTACGGGAAGCCGTCATGATACTGCATATACGAGAACTCATCCTGGTCCTCGTCATCATCTAGCTCCACCTCCTGGATCTCGTCCTCACCTGCAACTACAACAGGGTCTGGTGGGTGTTGCAAACACCATCCCGTAACGTGGGAATGAGTGATCAACTCAGTGGAATCATAGAGCAAAGATTAGCATGTTCACAATTCAATCACGCGATAATAGTAAAGCAGTAAATCAGACAATCCTAATACTATTGTTAATGCAAGATGATATGACGTGATGTATGCCCTCACCGACGATCATCCTCATGCGGCAACATCTTACGACCGTGGCATGCCACACTCCCTAGAGTGCTCCACATCTTCCAGGCACATGCAATGCTATGGTGATATGATTACCAAGTTGTTATTAGTCCATTCAAACAGTAGGATTGGGAAACTAAGGTACTTCCCTTGTATCAATCCCAACACGGATCCTGTCTAGGGTCGTCACTCCTAGAAATCTCATACGATGTATATTTCGTAGGTCGCTGCAAGGGCTGTTGCTCGCACTCGTTGCACCGCTCCCCCATCACCTTATCAATACAGGCCTACCGTACTCTACTGCAACGGAAGGGTCGTCGCCTCCCGTGGACTCAGAATACGCTCGCGGTCACTACAAAGGGCTCGTCGCCTGATCAGTGTAGGCCGACAGCTAGAATATAGTGTCCCATACCACCATAATCTGCTCACGAGTCAAGGTGCTCACTGGTCACTACGGGGAGGTTTGTGGCCCCAGCGTAGGCCGACAGCTCAACCACGGTGTCCCATACCACCATGCCCGGCTCATGAGTCTTCGTGGATCAAGGTACCACGGTTAATAGGGTTTACAATGGTAAGTTCAGTACCCTAGGTTCAAGCAGTTATGATACATACAAGGTGAACAAACATCGGCCAGTCGGGTTACTTGACGGGCTCGACTAGCGCGATCGCATCTCAAGCTGAACGACATGAAGTGCGTAAAACACTCCGCGTGGCCTAACCACTGCCGCCAACTCTCAACACGAATCACGTTCATCGACGCGTCGTTCGTGGCTATGACCAGTCAGCCACGAATTCGCTCGGTTACCGACTGCCTGGACTAAGTCTAGTCCCAAACACTTATGGAATCACATCAACAAGTTATGTAAGGGCATTGGAATTGAAATACAATCATGTGAGCATGTTAACACATGTTATATCATTCAACTTAAGCAAATCCTCAAGCACATAAATTCCATGCATGTAATGAAATCATGCATTTAGTCAACATGTAGAAAATCATTTAGGTCAGCATAATAATTGAAAAATCAATCACAAACTATCAAATAACATCATCTAATTCAATACATACAAATACAAGCATTTATACAAACACATACACTACACACTTAAGTCTACATAGAGTATGTCGACCCAAAGTGCGCAACTAGGCGAATCTCTTCGCCAAACTAATTATGCACGCACTCCTAACTTCCTAATGCGACAACAAACCATGTCAATCACATCAGCAAAATATGAATGTAAACAGTACTTCCTACAAATGACTAAAATGCCCTAAATCTCATATTCTTCGTTAGCTTACGAAACGGGAAACGGAGAGCATTTTGTACATGTCAAACAGCGATGCCGTCAAGAATTTACTATTAAACGACATTGAAAGCGTTGGGAACCGTCAATCAAAGCGTCTAAAATCCTCACCTTATGTCTTGTAGACTCGGAAATTGAAACGGAGCGTATACGCTTCGTCTACGGCGAATAAGGAGCCTAATACACAAGATCCATAAGCTACATCGCTATGGAAACAAGGGAAACTCAAATCAACAACTATTTAGGGTTTTTACTTACCTAGGATCGCGGTGGAATCGCCGGGAAAGCGGTAGAGGTGTGTTGCTTAAGCACGTGCAACGCGTAGTACAAGTGGCAGGAAGAACTCTCCCACACTCTCACAATCTCCCACCTTTTTCTCTCTCCCAAGCTAGGGCTTCTCTCAAATTCGGATGGGAGAGAGGAGTGAGGGTTTCAACCCCTTTTATAGCCTACAACATGCCCAAAATAGGCTTGGGAACAATGTTTACTTGGTGCCTAACCAAATCGGGGCCGTTTCGGTCCAAAAGGGCATTTCTGAAGGTCCCCAGGCCAAATGCGGTCGGACTTAAGCTCATGCATACTGGATCTAGCACACATCCAGTTTTCAGACCGTTTGGGTTCCCAGATCGCACGTGGCGGCCCAGTTTCAGTTTAACGGTCATCGCACTAAGATCAGGCCTATAAGTCTCGTGATATATAATAGATATTTTTCCTGATCCAAGGGTGTAATTTGGCTGTATTCTGACGGTCAGAATGCTCAATACTGATGCGTCAAATTGTGTGCCAGATTTGAATTTCAAATTCCAATTCTAACCCTATTCTCACTCTCTTCGGTCCGGGCTCAATGAAATAGCCTGTGATTATCGGTTTGACTTGATTTTTGGAATGAGTGTCAAGTCTAACTAGACGGTTCTAACGGTCTAAGATAGGAGGTATCGGACTTTCGACGTGCGGTCTAGATCCAATACAAAGATTCAAAGGGGTCCAGAGAGCAAACCGGTTTAGAGTTTGATCCGAGGCTTTAGAGCATTATAGCACCCTTGGTTCCACTCGCTTCGGGCCTTGTAGAACGTATTTAAAGTGATCAGGGACCATTTCCCAGCTATTCTAACGTTGCACTAGCTAACCTAGTCATATTTTCTAAAGGAATGAATTCTACGCAATTTCGGGTCGAGTTGGTACTCGAGCCCAAGTATGGATTTTTCACGGGCGTTACAATCTACCCCCCTTAACAAATAATTTCGTCCTCGAAATTTTGTACCTTTTCGTACTCCTCGAGAAGCTGTGGGTAGTTCTTTCTGATCTCGGCTTCTGTCTCCCAAGTAGCCTCCTCCTCAGAGTGATGCGTCCATAGTACCTTCACAAGGGAAATCACCTTGCTACGCAGTACCTGCTCCTTCCTGTCTAAGATGCGTGTCGGTCGCAGGATATAAGTAACATCCTCTCCTAACTGCACCTGCTCCCATCTGATAATATGGGAAGGATCAGCAACGTACTTCTTCAGCATAGAAACATGAAATACGTTGTGGACGCTCGCGAGGGGCGTGGGTAAAGCCAATCGGTAAGCCACTGCTCCCACACGATCGAGGATCTGAAATGGACCAATGAATCGCAGTGCCAGCTTCCCCTTCTTCCCGAACCGAAGGACTCCCTTCATAGGGAAAACTCGCAAAAACACATGATCCCCGACTGTGAACTCTAGTGGCCTCCGTCTCGTATCGGCGTAGCTCTTCTGTCTGCTCTGCGCTGTAAGAAGCCGACGTCGAATAATATCGATCTTCTCTGAGGTCGCCTGCACCAACTCTGGGCCAATCAAGCTACGCTCACCGACCTCTAACCAGCAATGCGATGCGCGACAAGGTCGCCCATACAGCGCCTCATAAGGTGCCATGCCGATACTCGCCTGGAAGCTATTGTTGTACGCAAACTCCGCATATGCAAGACAGTCATCCCAACTGTCCTTGAAGTCCAATGCGCAAGCCCGCAACATGTCCTCCAAGATCTGGTTCACTCGCTCCGTCTGTCCGTCCGTCTGTGGGTGGAAGGCAGTACTGAACTTCAACTTCACACCCATAGCCTCCTGAATGCGAGTCCAGAAAATAGAAGTGAACCGCGTGTCTCTATCCGACACGATCTCCAACGGAACTCCATGCAGACGCACGATCTCTCGGATGTACAATCTAGCCAGCTCGTCTGCAGAGTTCGTAACTCTGATCGGTAGGAAGTGCGCCGACTTCGTCAATCGGTCGACGATCACCCAAATGGAATCATGCCCCTTCCTCGTCTTCGGCAACCCAGAAATGAAGTCCATGGAAATGAAATCCCACTTCCACTCTGCAATCGGCATAGGCTGCAAAAGTCCAGGTGGTCGGCGATGCTCTGCCTTCACCTGCTGACAAGTGAGACAACGGGACACGAACTCAGCTATGTGGGTCTTCATACCTTCCCACCAATACGTCCTCTTCACGTCACGATACATCTTCGTGCTGCCTGGATGCATCGCGAGTATAGTAGAATGCGCAGCCTCGAGAATCTCTCGTCTCAAGTCAGGGACATCTGGGACGCATAGGCGTCCACGGTATCGTAAGCCCCCATCCATACCAACTCGCCAGTCGGCATCAGTATCATCACTGGCCTGCTCTCGAAGCTCAGTAAGATGCGCGTCGTCCCTCTGCGCCTCGATGACTCGGTCATCGATCTGAGATCGCACCTGTACATGTGCGATGAACTCAAATGGTTCCTCTACGGTGAGTTTCTGCTCAAAGTCTCGCAAAAACTCCACCATATCCCACTCGGCAACCATCAGCGGAGCCGCAAACTCTATCGCCTTCTTACGGCTCAACGCATCAGCCACAAGGTTCGCCTTCCCAGGATGGTAAGAGACTTCAAACTTGAAGTCCTTCAACGTCTCCATCCATCGCCGCTGCCTCATATTCAAGTCCCGCTGAGTGAATATGTACTTGAGGCTCTTGTGGTCGCAAAAGAGCTCGAACTCCTCTCCGTAGAGGTAATGTCTCCAGAGTCTCAGTGCGAATATAACGGCTGCCAACTCTAGGTCGTGTGTAGGGTAATTCTCCTCGAGCTTCCTTAATTGTCTCGAGGCATACGAAATTACCCTGTCCCTCTGCATAAGGACACAACCCAAACCAACGCTAGACGCGTCAGTGAATATAGTGTATTTAACCTCTTGCTCTGGCAATACTAGCACAGGGGTGGACGTAAGCCTGTCCTTCAGCTCCTGAAAAGCTGACTCCGCCTTATCATTCCAGGCGAACTTCACGTCCTTCCGTGTCAACTGAGATAAGGGTCTCGCGATCTTCGAGAAATCCTGAATGAAGCGCCGATAATAGCCAGCGAGACCCAAGAAACTCCTCACCTCAGTGACAGAACCAGGCTGCTCCCAGTCCTGCACCGCAGCTACCTTAGACAGGTCAACTGCCATACCATCCTTGGACACCACGTGTCCCAGAAACTTCACCTCCTGCTTCCAGAAATCGTACTTCTTATATTGTGCGAACAACTGATGTCGTCTGAGCGTATCAAGGACCAAACGCAAGTGCTCCTCATGCTCCTCTCGACTCCTAGAGTACACCAAAATGTCGTCGATGAAGACAACGACGAATCGATAGAGGAAAGGCCGAAATACCCGGTTCATCAGATCCATGAACACGGCCGGTGCGTTCGTGAGACCGAACGACATCACGAGGAACTCATAGTGGCCAAAACTGGTCCTGAATGCTATCTTCTGCACGTCCTCATCCTTGACGCGCAGCTGATGATATCCTGACTGAAGATCAATCTTCGAGAAGTACTGCGCTCCTCTCAACTGATCAAACAAGTCATCGATCCTGGGCAAAGGGTACTTGTTCTTCACCGTGAGCTGGTTCAGCCTGCGATAATCAATACACAATCGCAGCGAACCATCCTTCTTCTTTACGAACAAGACCGGTGCTCCCCAAGGAGACACGCTAGGCCGTATAAAGCCAAGCTCTAGCAGGCTATCAATCTGCGTCCTCAACTCCTCCATCTCACATGGTGCCATGCGATACGTCGGCAGTGAGACGGGTGTAGAACCAGGAACCAGATCGATAGTGAAATCGATCTCACGTCGGGGCGGCAAACCAGGGATCTTCCTGAACAGATCCCCGAACTCAGAAACAACTGGCGTCTGCTCAAGTACCTGGGCACCAGCGTCGCGCAATAGAGTGGCGTAGCTAAGAATGCGGAAGGGAAGATTTACCCGCACTGGAAATGTGAAAGGCGTGCCCTCAGGCTCGTACACCGTCACCACACGAGCCTCGCAGTCAATCTCGGCTCTCGCTGCAGTCAACCAGTCCATGCCAAGAATGACGTCGAGATAAACGAGCGAGGGATCGACGACCAGATCAAGAGTCATCGTCCTGCCTCCCAGATCAACTAAACAACCCTCACACATCTGGGTGACGTCCGAATAATCCCCATGAGCTGCAAGGACTCGCACGCTATCCATAGTGATAGTCTGCAACCCAAGACGTCTGACTACGGCACGCGATATCAAAGAAAGCGTGGAACCAGTGTCCACCATGACAAGAACGGGAGTACCTCCGATATGGCCCGTGACCTCGAAGGCTGAATGCTGGAAAGTCGGCGTCGTAGCTGCCTCAGCGGTCAGTGCATGAACTCGAGCCTGCTGTGGCCGGTTCGGCCGCTGTGTCAAGGGACGTGGAGGCTGTCGAATCTGCGATACTGTGGGTCTGAAAGAGGGATGCGCAGGAGCTGACCGTATAGGCGGTGCTGATATCGCCTGTGGACGTACACGATCAATCTTCTGCGGCGGCGAGAACCCACTGTTCCGCATCCTCGAAAAGCAACTCTGCGCTAAGTGGCCCGTCCTCCCACAGTATGTGCATGATAAATCAGGGCACCGAAACGGTCCTACTGGCGCCGTGGTCCTGGTAGGAGGATCAATGCGAGGCCTCTTGCCTGCGAAGGGCCTGTCTGTCAAATCCGGTCGCAGCCTAGAAGTAGTCGGGCCTCGAGATCGCGCAAGTCGATCCACGTCCTGCTCTGCCCGCATGGACATGTGAACCAACTCCGCATAGGAGGGGAAACTGACACAGCACATCTTCGACCGAATATCCGGTCGTAAGCCCTCCAAAAAGCGCCGTATGCGCATCTGCTCATCAGCTAGAATCGTCGGGACGTACCTGCCCAACTCTGTGAACCGATGCTCATACTCGGTAACTGTCATCGCTGCCTGCCTGAGACGGAGAAACTCATTCTCCCTCTCGTGCCTGTAGGTCTGAGGATAATACTTCTCATGGAAGCGGAACTCGAATGCTGCCCATGTCCATACGAAATCTGCGGTAACAGTCCGCAATATACTATCCCACCACATACTGGCCTCTCTCTCAAACAGGAAGGTAGCCAGCTCTACCTGCTCAGCCTCGGTACAGTGCAACATCCGTAGAATCTTCGACACTCGGTCGAGCCAGAACTCAGCCTCCTCGAGTTTGTGAGAACCCGTGAAAGTAGGAGGCCGCAAGCGCTGAAATCGCTCCAGAAGGCCCCGTGTGTCGGCAGGATTCCCCGCAGAGAAAGCAGGCTGCGCAGGATGTGCTATGCCCTCATCCTGGGCGTAAGTATAGGCATCCTCAGCTGGATGCGCAGGTGGTGCAGGCGGAGTAGATGCAGTCGCACCCCCACCCTGGGCTAAAGTCCCAACTATGGTGGTCAGAAGCTGCTGCTGTAGCATCATAGCCATCATCTGCTCGAATCTATCAGGGGGTGGAGCAGGCTGTGGCGGATAAGGTGCGGAAGTAGATGCGCGCTGTGGCTCTCTAACTGATGGTGTAAATGGCGGTGGTCCATCTGTAGGACCAACAGCAGGCTGAGACGACCGAACCGTCTCAGGAATCGGGCCCACAGCAGGGTCCGGACGAGTGCCAGACTGAGAGGGAGTCTGATCCATCTGCTCTGACAATGAAAGCCGAACCGCGCTCCTCGTAGTCTTAGGTGGCATTCCCTATATTCAAAATAGGGTGTAACCTTGTCAGTCTCAATTGCACAATTACACCGCAAACATTCACTTAAGGAGTCAAAGGCATTCCATGCATTTCAATTAATCAAAATTGTCACAATACAAGGGATATATCCTTACAAGCATCATGACTAGAATTACATGGAAAAATTAAGACAATTAAGCAACAGCAACATAAGCAAAGCATTAGCCCTAACAGGCTTACACACATAAAACAGGAAATGGCTAACTACTAATAACAACATCAAGATCGCATCGCTAGTCGGAATCTGGTGACGGAGGAGGAGCACCCTTATCCTGTAAGCAACACAGGATTGCCTTCAAGGTGCGAGTCACCTTGCCAAACTTCTTCTTTGTAACAGCCTTGGCATCAGCGACTTCCGCTCGAAGTTCTTGGACTTCCCTTCGCAAAGCGGTCTGACTCTCCTCCATCCGAGCAATGCGGTCGTCGATAGTAGTCTGCGCAGAAGGAGGAGGGCTCTCATCAGTATCCTGAGCCTCCTCTTCTGCTTCTTCCTGAACCTCTTCCTGAACCTCTGCTCTAGGTTCTTCTTCGCTTTGATCTTCCTCTTCATCAAAGTCATCCCCACTATCCCTTTCAAGTTGATTTTCACGGTATTGCGACCCAATCTTCATCTTAATCATTGTCGACTCATCGATGGTGTGAATCGATACCGGCAATTCGGGTCCAAGTCTATAGGCAAACTCAAGCGCAATCTTGCAAATGAGTCGGCCAAAGGGAAGGGATTCGGATGTTCTCCTCGACCTGGCTATGAGAACTATCTGCCGTAAGATGAAAGTGGCCATACATACGTTCTCTCCCTGGGCCACCAGAAATAAGAAATCGACCATAAGACGTGTACATTCAATGCGGTTCGTCGACCTAGGATAAACATTTAACGTGCAGATATGATGCAGCAGACGCAAATCCTCAGACATGTACGTCGCCTTGAGGCTATTATTAGGCTGCCATGGAACCAACTTACCGCACAGAAACCTGGTGCGGAGATCTCGTTCACGTCTAGTCCTCAAATTCTTCTCACTTGGATGCACATCACCTAGAGGCACGTTGAGAAGTCGCGCAATCAACCGGACGTCGATCGTAGCCATCCGATATCTACCAAAAGGGATTTTGAACTGCAAAGGCTCCAAGGTAGGATTCTAGATGTTAGCATAGAAGGCACGAACGGTGCTCACATTAGCACGAGCGCTAGCTTCAAAGATCAGTCCCCAGTGCGCAGCTTCAATGCGTTCGAACAACAGATACTCGCCGAACAATCGCCCATCTACGTTCGCCTCAAATAACACTCTACGATCAGTGTATTCACCATGAGGCATCTCTGATAGAATGGTTCGTCCAAGGTGTGCATGGGGATCCAAATCCCGCTTTGTACGACACTCCAGGGCTGCAGCTGGACCTGCGGCGACGCTTGAACTTGCGGCACCACCCCGCGGTCTTCTCAATCGAGCAGGGCGGCTCGGCCCAGCCTCGTCTGTTGCAGTTTTCCTCTTACCCATCAAAGACAGGATGGATGAGAGTGACAAAAGACCCAAAATGGCTTCCACGAAGGCCATGGAAAACGCCGAAAATGCGGGGAAATGGCTGCCCAATCTGAAAAAAGGAAATCTAGGCGTCGTAGAGGGGTGCTTCAAGCTTCCCAAGGCTGTAGTTTCAGGGAAAAATACAAACAAAAAGATGGGATGGAGCTCCTCACGATTTCAGCTATATTTGGGGGATTTTGGAGCTCCAAATGATGATATCTTCAAGGAAAGAGGCTGCCAACACCCAATAAATGATGGGTGGTGGTCGGTTTTGGCCAAGGAAGGTTTTAGAGGTGGTTTGGGACGCCGGGGTTTGGAATGGGTTGCTGAAAATCAAATCTAGGGCTATGTAGGGGGCTGTTTGTGAAGGAGAGGTGGGTTTTGGGGGTTTTCCTGATGTGGGAGGTGCATAGGGGTGATGTGGACCCTATTTAAGGGGGTGCGCCCGAAGGACGGCCCCATCGGAGATCGCCGGCCGGCGATGCATCGCCCGGCCAACCTTCAAGTTGGCCAGTGGGACCCCATGGGTCTGGTCCCCCATGGTCCCAGGGTCCCAAAAAGTTAGGTCCCACCCCTTGGTTCACAATAATTTGGTCTGTATGAGCCCAAACATGTGTTTGGGGCTTTCCGGGTCCACATCACAATTCCGAATACCAAACCATATGATGTAGCATATGAATTTGGGGTAGAAGGAGCCAGTACACCTATCTAGCTCCTTAGTTGCTAAAGAAAGTGAAGTTAGAATGGCCTTATGGCCATTTTTCATGAAATTTTACTATTCACTATAAAATTTGGTGAATGTACTAATTTGTGTTATTTTCACATTAGGTTTGATGCCTAACATGAAATGTATAATAAGAAACTGAAGGTTGAAGTGTTTAGAGGAGGAATTTTGAAAATTTTTTGGCAAAACGGGGTTTTTAAGCCCCGACGATTGATTACTGGAGTCGTGGTCATCCCACGGCCCCAGGATTCACTTTTGCAGTTTAAAACCGCTTATAGGACGTCTCCACCCGACTTCCTACAGCTTAGAAGTGATTCGGGTTGCTTTACGTGACCCGAGATACGTTACAGACTCGATCTTGCGATCGATCCTAATAGACTTCGCCTATCGGCGAATCTGCGATCCTAGAAGTGTTTCTAGACCCTTCTCGCACCCACCTAAGTCAAAGGAAGCGACAGCGTACGTCGCAAGACCATAACCCAGGCCCAGTATACTCTCATTCATGCTCTGATACCAACTTGTAACACCCTGAAAATCGGGGGTCGTGTATAAACTCAACTCCCGAGTTTCAGACCGTCACTTATGCAACAAAAATGGTTATGATTCGATGTTGTCTGATTTAAAGCATTCACATGAGTAAAAGTATACCAAAACTGCAATTCATACTTCAGATCCAGTGATAAAAGCAAGCGGAAGACTAAACAATGTACATATCACTGTATGGAAAAGCAAAGTAATCTCATCTGTCTCCAAAGTATGACTACATCACTGAGTCTCATGTACATATACATAACAAAAGAATAATGTTCAAAAAGAAAAGTCCCACTGATGTCCCCTCGATCCAGGTCGCCTACGGGAAGCCGTCATGATACTGCATATACGAGAACTCATCCTGGTCCTCGTCATCATCTAGCTCCACCTACTGGATCTCGTCCTCACCTGCAACTACAACAGGGTCTGGTGGGTGTTGCAAACACCATCCCGTAACGTGGGAATGAGTGATCAACTCAGTGGAATCATAGAGCAAAGATTAGCATGTTCACAATTCAATCACGCGATAATAGTAAAGCAGTAAATCAGACAATCCTATTACTATTGTTAATGCAAGATGATATGACGTGATGTATGCCCTCACCGACGATCACCCTCATGCGGCAACATCTTACGACCGCGGCATGCCACACTCCCTAGAGTGCTCCACATCTTCCAGGCACATGCAATGCTATGGTGATATGATTACCAAGTTGTTATTAGTCCATTCAAACAGTAGGATTGGGAAACTAAGGTACTTCCCTTGTATCAATCCCAACACGGATCCTGTCTAGGGTCGTCACTCCTAGAAATCTCATACGATGTATATTTCGTAGGTCGCTGCAAGGGCTGTTGCTCGCACTCGTTGCACCGCTCCCCCATCACCTTATCAATACAGGCCTACCGTACTCTACTGCAACGGAAGGGTCGTCGCCTCCCGTGGACTCAGAATACGCTCGCGGTCACTACAAAGGGCTCGTCGCCTGATCAGTGTAGGCCGACAGCTAGAATATAGTGTCCCATACCACCATAATCTGCTCACGAGTCAAGGTGCTCACTGGTCACTACGGGGAGGTTTGTGGCCCCAGCGTAGGCCGACAGCTCAACCACGGTGTCCCATACCACCATGCCCGGCTCATGAGTCTTCGTGGATCAAGGTACCACAGTTAATAGGGTTTACAATGGTAAGTTCAGTACCCTAGGTTCAAGCAGTTATGATACATACAAGGTGAACAAACATCGGCCAGTCGGGTTACTTGACGGGCTCGACTAGCGCGATCGCATCTCAAGCTGAACGACATGAAGTGCGTAAAACACTTCGCGTGGCCTAACCACTGCCGCCAACTCTCAACACGAATCACGTTCATCGACGCGTCGTTCGTGGCTATGACCAGTCAGCCACGAATTCGCTCGGTTACCGACTGCCTGGACTAAGTCTAGTCCCAAACACTTATGGAATCACATCAACAAGTTATGTAAGAGCATTGGAATTGAAATACAATCATGTGAGCATGTTAATACATGTTATATCATTCAACTTAAGCAAATCCTCAAGCACATAAATTCCATGCATGTAATGAAATCATGCATTTAGTCAACATGTAGAAAATCATTTAGGTCAGCATAATAATTGAAAAATCAATCACAAACTATCAAATAACATCATCTAATTCAATACATACTAATACAAGCATTTATACAAACACATACACTACACACTTAAGTCTACATATAGTATGTCGACCCAAAGTGCGCAACTAGGCGAATCTCTTCGCCAAACTAATTATGCACGCATTCCTAACTTCCTAATGCGACAACAAACCATGTCAATCACATCAGCAAAATATGAATGTAAACAGTACTTCCTACAAATGACTAAAATGCCCTAAATCTCATATTCTTCGTTAGCTTACGAAACGGGAAACGGAGAGCATTTTGTACATGTCAAACGGCGATGCCGTCAAGAATCTACTATTAAACGACATTGAAAGCGTTGGGAACCGTCAATCAAAGCGTCTAAAATCCTCACCTTATGTCTTGTAGACTCGGAAATTGAAACGGAGCGTATACGCTTCGTCTACGGCGAATAAGGAGCCTAATACACAAGATCCATAAGCTACATCGCTATGGAAACAAGGGAAACTCAAATCAACAACTATTTAGGATTTTTACTTACCTAGGATCGCGGTGGAATCGCCGGGAAAGCGGTAGAGGTGTGTTGCTTAAGCACGTGCAACGCGTAGTACAAGTGGCAGGAAGAACTCTCCCACACTCTCACAATCTCCCACCTTTTTCTCTCTCCCAAGCTAGGACTTCTCTCAAATTCGGATGGGAGAGAGGAGTGAGGGTTTCAACCCCTTTTATAGCCTACAACATGCCCAAAATAGGCTTGGGAACAATGTTTACTTGGTGCCTAACCAAATCGGGGCCGTTTCGGTCCAAAAGGGCATTTCTGAAGGTCCCCAGGTCAAATGCGGTCGGACTTAAGCTCATGCATACTGGATCTAGCACACATCCAGTTTTCAGACCGTTTGGGTTCCCAGATCGCACGTGGCGGCCCAGTTTCAGTTTAACGGTCATCGCACCAAGATCAGGCCTATAAGTCTCGTGATATATAATAGATATTTTTCCTGATCCAAGGGTGTAATTTGGCTGTATTCTGACGGTCAGAATGCTCAATACTGATGCGTCAAATTGTGTGCCAGATTTGAATTTCAAATTCCAATTCTAACCCTATTCTCACTTTCTTCAGTCCGGGCTCAATGAAATAGCCTGTGATTATCGGTTTGACTTAATTTTTGGAATGAGTGTCAAGTCCAACTAGACGGTTCTAACGGTCTAAGATAGGAGGTATCGGACTTTCGACGTGCGGTCTAGATCCAATACAAAGATTCAAAGGGGTCCAGAGAGCAAACCGGTTTAGAGTTTGATCCGAGGCTTTAGAGCATTATAGCACCCTTGGTTCCACTCGCTTCGGGCCTTGTAGAACGTATTTAAAGTGATCAGGGACCATTTCCCAGCTATTCTAACGTTGCACTAGCTAACCTAGTCATATTTTCTAAAGGAATGAATTCTACGCAATTTCGGGTCGAGTTGGTACTCGAGCCCAAGTATGGATTTTTCACGGGCGTTACAGGAAGGGAGGAAGCCATAGTAGATATGGACATGATGGCCTGTATTATGGGGGTAGAACATGGAGTAGTACATGCAAGTGAGAAGAATGTCTCTAATGAGAAAGAAAGGAATCACCGCACACACTTCCTATGCGGCCGACTTGTGTGGTGGAGGTGAGGAAATAGCCTTCTAACAACTAAGATGACAAATGCCTTCCATCTGCTCCACCACATAGGCACATACAATGTGTACCCTAGGTGGAGTAATCGTAAGGAATGTACTCGACTCATGGTAGACTTTCTGTACAGAGTTGGACAACGGGATAAGGTATGCCTACCTACTTTCATTTTGTCTCAGATTATCAGCACTCCATAGTCTACTAGAGAAGATTCCTCACTACCTTTCGACCGACTTATTTGTAAGATCGTTCGAAACTTCAGTTTTAGACTCCATATGGAGAACGTTACCCCAATCCACATTATCAGTAAGAACATACTCAACAACATGGGCATTGGCCCTTGGCAACGCCATGCGCGACTCGATGAGGATAACGAAGAAATAGAAGAAGAAAGCGAAGAGGAAGATGAAGAGGGTGGTGATGAAGAAGGCACTGAGGAAGGAGAGGGTGAGAAAGGAGAGGAGGTTCAGGACTCAGATAGGGGACCTCCTACTACAGATGAAGAACGTCATGATCTGGCCGCCCTAGAAGCCGGCGTAGCCAGGATTAAGGAGAATCAGGCCTATCTAAAATGGAAATTTAAGAAGATGTCCCGCACTTTGAAGGCCCATTTGTGTCATATGCAAGATAAGGGTGCTCCTCCACCTTCGTCAGAGTCATAGGACTGGCTGTAGGCTACAGTTATCATCTATTTTTTTCAGTTCCTTACTTTTCTATGTAACAGCCTTAGTTGGCTTGGTTTGGTGTTAGGATAGTCAATGTTAAATCTTTTGTTAAGTTTAGCTCACATGCCTCTTCTGTCATGATTCATGTAATACTACACCTCATGTATTGTGATAATTTTGGTTAAATGAAATGCATCAAGCTTCTTTTGAAATGAGATGTGTAGAATGTTTGGAAATGAGGATGATATTATCCTAATCTCACACATATTGCACCATATGTTGTATATAGGGAATGTCACCTAAAAACACTCAAAACATAGCAAGTCTCACACTTGGCGGATCGATTGATGAGGCACCTCTCCTGAGAGATAGCCATACAGACCCCAGTTTAGGCCCAGATAGTGATAAAATTCTGGAGTCATAGCCGGCCACTGGCCCCAGCAATGGGCCAACACCTTTTATACCACCGGTTTCAGAATAGAACCGTGCGTTTACATCGACGCGACACATGCCTCAGGCAGCTCTTACCCCTGATAGGTTGGAGTAGATGATGCTCTTAATGTAACAATAACAATAAGTTTAGGCCACTATTATGGGGGTCATTGCCCAAAACATGAGTATGGTCCTGCCTGCACAACCTGTGCAGCCTGTTCGAAATTTGAATACCAGCAATCTATTTGAACGCTTCTAGTGTTTCCATCCTCCTACCTTTGCAAGCACTAATAGGCCCGAGGTAGCCAAATACTAGCTAGATCGCATCTCTAAGTTGTTGAAGCCATTGCAGTACACTAATGCAGAGCAAGTTGAGTAGGTCACCTATATGTTTGAGAAGGAGGCTAGTATATGGTGGGAAAACATCCTATGAACAGTTCCCACAGGACACATGTGGACATGGGAAGCATTTGAGACTCACTCCATGTAAAGTATTCCCCCCTCACTTACCATAATGAAAAGGAGGGTGAGTTTCTCCTCCTCCGTCAGGGAGGTATAGCCATGTAAGAATAGGAGAACAGATTCACGGAGTTGTCCAGCTATACTCCACTTATCTTAGCATCCGAGCTGATGAGAATGCGACAATTTTCAGAGGGTCTACGGCTCGATATCTGCATGAAGATGTGTTGCACTAACATTTCTAATTATGCTGAGCTATTGAACATGTCTCTAAGAGCCGAACAGGATGGAGACAGACTATCTTGGACACATATGCCCATGGGCCCGAGGTCTCAACCTGATTTGCTGAACTGATCGTTCCTCAGCAAGAGGCCATGTGTAAATTCGCCTTCCAGGCTTACGGTTCCACCGACCCAGCTGAGGCAATCAAATCTATGGTGCACCTAATGTAAGAAGATGGGCCATGCAGACACCTATTATTTTACTAAGATGAGGGACAATGGATTTATGCTACCTTAGAATATCATCCGCCAGCCATCACAAGCTATATCAGCCCCACATCTACAATCTGCACCACCAGCATAGTCCTTCTACAGACCACCTGTACCTCGAAATAGGCTGCTTCAACGACCTATGGCAGTGCAACCCAATCATTCTCAGCAAGCGCATGTACATGCACTTGCAGCTGAAGCATCTGAGTCAGTAAGTGTAGTTCCTTTAGCCTTTGAAGTCACTGCCCACATTCAAGGTACTCTTATATTCCTATTGGTGGACACCGAGTCCACTATTTTGATAGTATCATGCTCTACACTCAAGCGTTTAGGGTTGAGCACCATCCCTATGGTTAGGGTGAGAGTCCTTACTGTAAGTGTTATGGTTTTATTCTCCTTAGGTTATCAAATTTTGTGGTGCCAAAACCTCAATCTATGCCTTGCGTAGCTCATTGTTATAAATGTTTAAGACATTGCATCATCACTCTAAGAACTTTACTTCAAGTCAAGAACGAAGAACTACTTCAAACTACTTTAAGAAACACAAGTACAAGCTACTACAAAAGAATGCAAGTACAAGCTGCAATAGTAGAAGTGATCTTGTTCAAGACTCAAGTCAGTGTACAACATAAGATGAATTGTTATTCAAGCTATAGAAGATCTCATGTTCAGTGCAACATCAAGTTTAAAGATCCCAAGCTTCACAATCTTCAAAGGTCATCTACCATCTGAAGATATGAAGTTTCGAAGTTCATACCTCACTTTCAATGTATGATTAACCTTAGATTATCCATAGGATATGCATTTTAAATAAATAATTCAATTGCATCATTTTACATGGAATTGGAGTGTTCTAAGACTAGTCTTGAACCTTGTTGGACTAGTCCTAGCACTGCCTTTACCAGTCTAAGAAATTTCAAGACCAGTCCTAAGTTTGTTACAATTTTTCAGAATTTTCTTTTTATCCACGTCCAGTCCTGGACTCTGTTTGACCAGTCATGTGAACAATGTTGACTGGTTCTATGACCAGTCCTGATTCTATGACTCAAACTATAGCAACCAATCTTTAAGTCCTACGACCAATCGTGAGTATTTTACGACCAGTCGAGGACAGCTCAAGACCAGTCGTGGAACGGTTTTATCTGATTGCGCTCAAAAATTTAAAAATCCGTTTCTCCTACGACCAGTCATAGTGTCCCCGGGACCAGTCGTAACCGAGTTTCTACAACTATAAATAGAGCACAAATTTTTGATTTTCATAACTCAATTTAAGAAAATTCAAGGGATCACTCCGAGATAAGTTTGTGTTCATTTTAAGCTACTTTGTGCATAATTTATATTCTCTTTGTTGGCTTTATTAATTTGATTTTGTTTCTACATTCCAATCTTAATTGAAAAGAGGAATTATGATATTCCTTCTTGGAATCAAAATCAAATATACCTAGCCCAACTGGTTTAATTTAAAATCAATTAGAACCCAAAACCATTTTAAAGAGAGTATTGGACTTTAAACTTCTACATTCGAACTTCTACTTTGATTGGTTCTTCCAAGCTGCAACAAAAGGAGAAATTCAGGTATTTTACATTTTTATAAATTTTTATTTTAGTTTTATTTGAGATTAAGCCAGAAAAATCTCATTATGTTGGTTATCTGAGGAGAGCCAGAAAACTCAGAAGTGAGGGTTTTTGGATTGTGTAAATCCTTTTTTAAAAGACACAATTGTGAAGGTTTTGGGTGAACATGTGAAAACTATTTTGATAGTGAACGCTAATATCCCCTGTGTAAGGATATTAGGAGTGGAGTAGCAAGCTGTGTGGCTGTTGTTTAACAGTTGGTGTACACATAGGCGAACCACTATAACTTTTTTTATGTTTTGTGGATGTGTGCTTTATTTTTCTATATTTGATCATTCAGATTTGTGGGATGTATATGTGAATGTGAATGTTGTAATACTTACATTTTAAGAATTGTGGGGAATGTTGTAATAGTTTAGAATTTATTTCTTGCTATTTCATTTGTTTCCTTTTGTTTGAATTTTTGATATTCAATTTGTTCTAAAAATAAGGTTGTCCTACCATAAACCTTTGGTTTTTATGGTGTAAGGTTGACCTTAAAACAACATTGTATCAATCTCTATTTTTGAGGTTGCTTTACATTCCAATATAGTGATTTATTTAAAGAGATATCTTTTATTCATTTATATTCCGCTGTTATTGCTTAAATTTGGCATTGTCCTATCCACCCCCCCTCTAGGACATATAGCTTGGCCATTTCTAGTGGTATCAGAATCTAATAGCTCGTTTTAAATCTTATTATTTGGATTTATTTCCTGAGCTAATCGATCTAAGCTATATTTAAGATGTCAAATTTTGATAGCCTTTCAGTCACTAGGCCTCCACCTTTCGATAGCACCAATTATTCCTATTGAAAAGCCGGGATGAGAATTTTCCTTAAATCCATGGATGAAAGTGTGTGGCTAACCATAGTGAATGAATGGACCCCTCTTACCACTGAAGTTACTGGGATCGATGGTTCAAAATCAATGAGAGTAACACCTTATTTCTCATAGACCACACTTCAGAAAAGTGAGAGTAGTGCAAATGCTAAAGAACCAAATGCAATTAGTTGCGCACTATCATCGGATGAATTCGAAATAATTATATCCTGTGATTTTACAAATCAAGCTTGGGATATTTTAGAAATGACACATGAGGGTACATCAATTGTCAAGAAATCTAAAGTCCAAATCCTCACAACTAAATTTGAGAAAATACATATGGAAGAAAATGAAATGTTTATGGATTTCTACACTAGATTAAATGACATTGTGAACTCTATGTGGGGTCTTGGTGATAAAATCCTAGAAAGTAAAGTGTGTGTAAAAATATTATGCTCACTTCCTGAACAATTTAATTCTAAGGTAACTACGATTCAGGAACTTCGTGTTACGGATACTATGAGGGTAGAAGAATTAGTTGGGCCTTTACAAACCTACGAGTTAAATTTTAAAGCTCCTAAAGGAAAATATATTACCTCAAGTCTTCTAAAAATGTTTCTCAAGAAAACAATTCAAATTTAAAAAATTCTAAAGACGATATGACCCTTTTAGTGAAAAAGTTTTACAAAATTTTCAAAAGGAAAAAGAGGGTTAATTTTCAAAAAGAAAATGATAAGAAAATATCTAAATATAAATCTAAGACTTAAAAATCTTTAAAAGATAGTCAATGTTACAACTACCAAGAATATGGGCATTTAGCAAACAAGTGTCCAAAAAAGGACAAACCCAAAAAGAAGAGCATGTTGGCTACTTGGAATAAATCCTCTGATTTTGAAGCCTCTTCTGATTCAGAAGATTCTGAAACTAAGACGGGCAATGAAGTTAAACCCTTATGACTCTATCCAAATTCACTCTTTTAGATAATGATACAATAAGTGAAGAAAATCTGAATAGTGAATGTGAAAATGAAGATGACCTTCCAGATACTTACAATGCCCTATACAAGGAAAGTTGTAAAATTGTTGTGAAACTTAAACTTCAAAAAGAAAAATTTTCAAAGCTTAAAGAAAATTTTGAGTCCCTTATTTTAGAAAAACACCATATTTCAGATACTTTTGAAAAATGAAAATGCGATTTGAAATTCAAAACCTCCTAGATTGAAAATCTGAAATCTGAAAATGAAAAAGTTAAACTCGAAGTCTCTTCTCTTTTGAGTTTAAAGGATACATGGAGATATGCCCAAGGTGATCCAAAGAAAAACTTTTATCTGGATAAAGAAAATGTGGCGATCGATCCAGTTTGGGCTACGATAAGAATATTCCTCCTGAACAGAAGAATACTCCTCCCAAGTTTGTGAGAGGAGAAACTTCGAACTCAAAAGGAAAAAATAATCAAAAGTTTTCTAAAAATTCTAAAACTTTTTGAAAACCTAAAAACAACTATATCAACTATAAAAATCAGTACCAAAACCTTTTAGCTGAGAAAATAGTTGATCTTCTTAAGGAGCTCTTAAAATCTAACTCAGTGGGTCACTCTAACAATAATTACAATCAAAAGAAGACCTACTATACTCCTAAACCCAAAATAGTTATGAAATGGGTTCCTAAGATTACTTACTTGGTTGCCCACACTACTTTCAAAGCTATAAGCCATTCAAAGTGGTACCTAGACAGTGGATGCTCAAGGCATATGACTGGTGATAAAGGTCTATTCACTGATCTCAGAGACATGACTAATGGTTTAGTCAAATTCGGCGATGGCAGCAATTACAAGATTATTGGCCAAGGTACAGTTCAACTCTATAACCTCCCTTTGTTTAAAAATGTTTTATACATTGAAGGGTTAAAACATAATTTATTAAGCATATCTCAAATATATGATAATAATCATAATGTAAGATTTTCTAACCAAGGTTGTGAAATTCTAAATAATTATGGTTCAGTAATATTAACTGGTTGCAGAACTTCTGAAAACTACTATATAGTTAGTGAATCCAACTCATCTAGTCAAATGTGTTACATGGTTCATGCCGATGAGACTAATTTGTAACATAAACGTCTTGGACATATACACTACCATAATTTATATAGACTGAGCAAAAGAGACCTAATAAGAGGTCTACCTAAATTACAAAAGATAGATAAAATATGTGGCGAATGCCAAATAGGCAAGCAATCAAGGAGTTCTTACAAGAAGCTGAACTCCAATGCCACATCAAGACCACTCGAGCTTCTCCATATAGATC
This sequence comes from Magnolia kwangsiensis, assembly GCA_037074715.1. NCBI lineage: Eukaryota > Viridiplantae > Streptophyta > Magnoliopsida > Magnoliales > Magnoliaceae > Magnolia > Magnolia kwangsiensis. Next base: position 100,362,597 of record CM073577.1, on the reverse strand, counting down.
TTATAGGACCTACCAGGATGAAAAGTCGAGGTGAAAAAAAATACATTTTGGTAATTATGAACAATTTTACCAGATTCACTTGGGTAGCTTTCTTAAAGGATAAGTCAGAAATCCTTGATGAAGTAAAAAGAGTTCTCAAACGAAAAAATGTTCTCAAGTCTGTAAGATCCATAGTGATCATGGATCTGAATTTGAGAATAGCAGTTTTGAAAAATTCTATAGCGATCAAGGAATATCGCATGAATTCTCTGCGCCCAAAACTCAATAAATTGTAGAAAGGAAAAACAAAGTGCATCAAGAAATGGCTAATGTAATGTTGAATAGTATGAAGCTATCTAAAAATCTTTAGGCTGAAGCTGTTAATACTGCCTGTTATATAATTAACTAGGTTTATACGAGTAAATATAATAATAAAATGGCTTATGAAATGTGGTTCGATAAAATGCATACCATAAAATATTTTCGAGTTTTTGGTAGCAAGTGCTACATTCTATGTGACCGTGAAGATCTGAGAAAGTTTGACACTAAAAGTGATGAAGGGATCTTTTTAGGATATTCTTTAAATAGTCACGCATATTATGTATTGAACAAAAGGACCGGTGTTATTCAACAATCTATAAATGTGGTCATAGGCGATCACTTAAATACACCTACCCCAAGTTCAAATAATGATGAAGTTCTTTTAATTGACAAACCAGATACTTCATCAAATCAAACTGAAACTTAATTAAAGACTGTTAAAGATCATCTAACCACTCAGATTCTTAGAAACCCTCTCACTAGTGTGTGCACTCGTATACAACTTGAAGACATGTAATTACGTATGTTTCGCATCCCAGATAGAACCGAAAAATGTAAAAGAAGCTCTTACTGACGAAAACTGGATAGTTGCGATGCAAGAAGAACTTAACCAATTTGTAAGAAATGATATTTGGTACCTTGTTCCTAGACCTAAAGATAAACATATCATTGGTACTAAGTGGATTTTCAAAAATAAGTCTGATAAATTTAGTAATATAATTCAAAATAAGGCTAGACTGGTTGTACAACGGTACACTCAAATTGAAGGAATTGATTATGATGAAACCTTTACACCAGTAGCTTGTCTTAAATTAATCAGACTATTCATATCCATTACTTGTTTTAGAAAATTTAAAATTTATCAGATGGATGTAAAGAGTGTCTTCTTAAATAGCGATCTGCATGACGAAGTGTACGTTGAACAACCAACGGATTTTGAAAACCCTAAGAGTGCTGATCATGTTTATCACCTAAAAAAGGCTCTTTATGGTTTAAAACAAGCTCCCAGGGCATGGTATGAAAGGTTGAGTAAGTTTTTACTAATTCATAACTTTCAAATGTGAAGTGTTGATAAAACTTTGCTTGTTAAGAAACATAATAATCATGTTTTAATAGTGCAGATCTATGTTGATGATATTATTTATGGATCCACCTATACTAACATGACTATTAAGTTTGCAAATTTAATAAAATCTAAGTTCGAAATGAGCATGGTTGGGGAATTGAAAGATTTTTTTGGGTCGCAAGTAAAACAACAACCTAATGTTATTCTCATTTCTCAGACCAAATATGCTCTAAACTTGATCAAAAAGTTCAGATTTTAGAATGGTAAGAATTTTGATACTCTTATGAGTATAACCTTAATACTCTCAAAGGACTCTACAGGTAAAAACATTGATCCTATGTTATATCGTAGTATGATTTGCAGTTTACTTTATTTAACTGCTAGTAGACCTGATATTGCTTTAAGTGTTGGTATTTGTGTTAGATATCAGTCTGATCCTAAAGAGTCACATTTAACTGGTGTTAAGAGGATTATGTGATATGTCACAATTTTAGTTAATTTGGGTCTCTGGTATCCATATGATTCTAGTATTTAATTGGCAGGGTACACTGATGCCGATTGGGCTGGAAATATCGATGATAGGAAATCAACCAATGGTGGTTGTTTTTATATCAAAAATTATTTAGTTTCTTAGTTTAGCAAGAAGAAAAGTTCTATATCACTCTTTACGGCTGAGGCTAAATACATCGCAGCTGGAAATGCATCTACTCAGCTTGTTTTTACATAGGATTCAATGGTTTTATATTACGACAATTCCAGTGTTATAAACATTTAAAAAAATTCAATCCAACATTCACGTACCAAGCACATTGACATTTGGCATCATTATATTCATGAATTAGTGGAAGAAAAAATAATATCTTTAGAATACATTCCAACCGAGAGTCAACTTGCTGATATTTTCACTAAACTGTTTGACAAAAGAAGGTTTAATAAATTAAAATTTGATCTTGGTATGTGCATTCAAAATTGATTATTCATGCATATATGTATTATAGTGTATATATATTTGATAATTTATTTGGTTAAATATCAAATTTTTATGAAAAATATATATTTTTGGTGGTACTCGACCAGTTGTAGATGTGCATGACCGATCCTGGTACGACCGGTTGAGGATAGCTCAAGACCGGTCGTGGAGCGCACTATCCTCTTTTATTTGAGGAAAATCCTCATCTTCTTCATTTCTATCTTGCTCTCCAACAAGCCGTGGCATGACTAGTCAAACCCTACAGTGTGATTCATCAAGGTTAGTGCATTTTATCAGTCTTACTTATAGATTCATGGTCCATTTCCTTCAATTTCTTCATTAGAGTACTTGATTTCAATTTTTTTGGGTTATTTGGGGTTTTCTTCTCAAATTTCTATTTTTGAGAAAACTCATTTCTCATCTTTTGCATCTCCTTAGTTTTTTAAATTTCTTGTTGCCAATGGATGCTAGAGGGTAAAAGAAAACAACCCGTGATCCATCTTCTTCTAAATCTACTCTAATAACTCAGCGCCATCTTTGGTCACCCGAAAATGATCCCTCATATGTACGGGATTTGCATTTGCGCATGGTTATTATTGAAAGAGTTGTTGATCTTAACCACATTGCTCCTTTTGGTATCATTCAACTCCTTCAATCTGTAGGATGGGATAACATCTTACATTGGGGTGGGCCTGCATACCAATCTATTGCTCAATCCATTTTCGCATGTATTTCTGATTTTTTTGCTAAGAAATTAACATTTAAAATAGATGCTAGTGAAAGCCCTTTTGATTTATATCGACATCTAATATCTGGCATTATGGAAATACCTATTAATGATGAGGGTATCGCTATTCATATTCTAACTGAAAAACCCTCAAAATAAAAAAAATGAATGCTCACCAGAGCTTTATGTAATATGGATGTGCAATGGACTCATAAAGGGAATGTGCTCCCCTCAAAGTACTTATTACCCAGATATAGAGTCCTCCATAGAATCTTTACTTCAAATCTATATCTACGATTTGGTAATAAAATAGAATTGACTTCTTTTATGGTTCATGTTTTACACTTTGTTGTCTCTAGTACTAAAGTTTATCTTCCATCTTTAATATGTCATTCCATCATTCAGTTTCTTCTCCATCCAGGTCATAGTGATATTCCATTTGCCTATCTTATGACTGTTTTAGCTTTTCATATGTTGGTTCCTATGCCTGTTGGAGAGGCTCCCATCCATCATCTTATTTTTAACAACTTGAATATTAATAATATGAAATTAGAATTGGCTACTGGCTAAGTGGATGTTGGTGGTGATGGAGTTGAAGCTGGGAATGAAGAAGAAGCTAATGATCTTACTTCTGATGACATAGACATAGATGATATTTTTGATGAAATTGAGTCTGATTCTGCTAATGATCCTCATTATGAACCATCTGAGTTTGATGTGCGTCTACGTGCACTTGAGGAGAAGGTAGAGAACATGAATGTTGCCCATGATTTATGATTTAAATATATGCGTAAGTATCTTAGGCGCTTAAACAAGGGCCTTCATCAACTTGATCCTACCATACTGCTCTTTCTTCAGGTTCTGATTAAGTGATTTACTATTTGGTCTATAATAACCTTAAGTCTACTTTTGTTGAGTTGTAAACTTTTTTTATTTTGCTGACTGTGGTTTGCTGACTTTGTTTAAACTAGTTCATGGTATGTGGACTTTAATTTTCTTATAACTTGACTCATTGATTACTCCTGTCTATTATACTTTTTCCATTTTTCTTCTTCCTTTATCATATTGTGACAAAAAGGGAGAGAATTTATATGGTTTTGCATGATATGGATTGATTGTGAGTAGTAGCATTTTTTTTTTTGATTTTTGGATATATGTGTGCTACTCAGGGGGGAGTAAGGACAACTGGTGCATGACAACTGGTACATGGTTCTTTAACCACGGTGTAACTGGTTTTTTCTTTTATAACATGTGCATAATGCTTTGTATTCATATTGGTTATATTATTGTTGAGTGGTTTGTCACAAATTTGATAAAGGAGGAGACTGTAGGTGCTATGGTTTTATTCTCCTTGGGTTGTCAAATTTTGTGGTGTCAAAACCTCAATCTATGTCTTGCATAGCTCATTGTTATAAATGTTCGAGACATTGCATCACTGCTCTAAGCACTTTACTTCAAGTCAAGAATGAAGAAATACTTCAAACTACTTCAAGAAATGCACGTACAAGCTACAACAGTAGAAGTGATCTTATTCAAGACTCAAGTCAGTGTACAATACAAGATGAATTGTTATTCAAGCTATAGAAGATCTCATGTTCAGTGCTACATCAAGTTCAAAGATCTCAAGCTTCACAATCTTCAAAAGTCATCTACCATATAAAGATATGAAGTTTCGAAGTTCATACCTCACTTTCAAGGTATGATTGACCTTAGATTTTCCGTAGGATAAGTCATTTTGAATACCTAATTCAATCGTATCATTTACATGGAATTGGATTGTTCTAAGACTAGTCCTGAACCTTGTTCGACTAGTCCTAGCACTGCCTCAACTAGTCCAAGAAATTTCAAGACCAGTCCTAAGTTTATTATAATTTTTTAAAATTTTCTATTCGTCCACGACTAGTCCTGGACTCTGTTCGACTGGTCGTGTGAACAATGTTGACTTGTCGTGCTACCAGTCCTCGTTCTATGACTCAAACTACAGTAACCAATGTTTGAGTCCTATGACCAGTTGTGAGTATGCTATGAGCAGTTGTAGAGGGCCTACGACCGGTCAAGGATAGCTCAAGACCAATCATGGAACAGTTTTATCCGATTACGCTCAAAATTTAAAAAATTCATTTATCTTACAACCAGTCATAGTGTCCTCAGGACCAGTCGTAACCGAGTTTCTACAACTATAAATAGAGCACGAATTATAGAGTTTCATAACTCAATTCAAGAAAAATTAATGGATCACTCTGAGATAAGTTGATGTTCATTTTAAGCTACTTTGTGCATAATTTATATTTACTTTTATATGTTTTATTAATTTGAATTTGTTTCTACATTCCAATCTTAATTGAAAAGAGGAATTGTGATATTCCTTTTTCTTGAAATCAAAATCAAATATAGCTAGCCCAACTGGTTTAATTTAAAATCAATTAGAACCTAAAACCATTTTAAAGTGAGTATTGGGCTTTGAGCTTCTACATTTGAACTTCTACTCCGATTGGTTGTTCTGGGCTGCAACAAAAGGAGAAATCCAGGTATTTTACATTTATCTAAATTTTCATTTTGATTTTATTTGAGATTAAGCCAAAAAAAAATCTCATTGTTTTGGTTATCTGAGGAGAGCCAGAAAACTCAAAAGTGAGGGTTTTTTAATTGTGTAAGCTCTTTTCTAAAAGACATAATTGTGAAGGTTTTGGGTGAACTAATGAAATCCTATTTTGATAGTGAACGCTAATATCCCCTGTGTGAGGATATTAGGTGTGGAGTAGCAAGTTATGTGGTTGTTGTTTAACACTTGGTGTAGACACAGGAGAATCACTATAACTCTTTGTGTTTTGTGAATGTGTGCTTTATTTTTCTATCTTTGATCATTCAGATTTGTGGGATGTATATGTGAATGTCAAAGTTGTAATATTTACATTTCAAGCATTGTGGAGAATGTTGTAATAGTTTAGAATTTATTTCTTGATATTTCATTTGTTTCCTTTCTGTTTGAGTTTTTTATATTCAATTTGTTCTAGAAATAAGGTTGTCCTACCATAAACCTTTGGTTTTTGTGGTGTAAGGTTGTCCTTAGAACAACATTGATATCAATCTCTCTTTTTGAGGTTGTTTTACATTCCAATATAGTGATTTATTTATAGTGCTATCTTTTAATCATTATATTCCGCTATTATTGCTTAAATTTGGCATTGTCCTATTCACCCCCCTATAGAACATATAGCTTGGCCATTTCACTTACCGCAATAGAGACCTTCTTCGACGCTACTAAGCTTTGTAAAGGTTGCTTGATAGACTTAAGAAGTAGAACGGTGTGCATCGACCTGATTTTCAATCCGATGTATCATTATGAGGTCATCCTTGAAATGGATTGGCTCACTGAAATGAAGGCAGAAATCCACTGCGACACCAGATTGGTGACTACCCATGGACATGAGGGCACAACCTTTACTTTTCCAGTTCAGGTCAGTTGGCTCTACCGCATAAGTTGTTACACTTCCTTATTAGAAAATGTTGATGGTCCGACACTTTTGACACTCATTTCCTTACTGACGTAATGCATTCTTCCATATGAAATGGAGGATTTGAGGACACAGATTGATGATCTGTTGAATTCAGGTTTCATACAACCGAGTGAATCTCCTTGTGAAGCACCTGTGTTGTTTGTAAAGAAGGATGGTTCGCTGCGATTGTGTATTGATTATCGCAGGTTGAATCATGTCATGGTCAAGATTAAGTATCCTCTGCCCAGGATAACCTGTTTGACTAGTTAACAGGGGCGCAATATTTCTCTAAGATTGACATGCAGTCCGAGTATCACAGTTACACGTCAAGGATGACCTGTTTGGTTAGTTAAAAGGGGCGCAATATTTCTCTAAGATTGACATGCAGTCCGAGTATCATCCGTTATGCGTCAAGGATGAAGACGTGCAGAAAATAGCATTCAGAACTAATTTTGGGCACTATGAGTTCCTCGTGATGTCATTCGGACTTACTAATGCACCAACCGTGTTCATAGACCTCATGAACCAGGTGTTCCGGCCATATCTGTACCTATTTGTCATCGTGTTTATAGATGACATTTTGATATACTCTAAGAGTCAGAAGGATCACGAGAGCACCTACAAGCAGTCTTCGATACACTTAAGAAGAATTAATTATTTGCACAATACAGAAAATGTGACTTCTGAAAAGATGAAGTCAAGTTTTCGGGGCATATGGTTTCCATGCAAGGAATTGTCGTGAACCTGGCCAAGGTGACCATGGTTCAGGACTGGGAGTAGCCCGGTTTGGTTACAGAAGTGAGGAGTTTCCTCGGACTTGCAGGCTACTATCGCAGGTTTATCAAAAAAATTTCCAAGATAGACCGACCATTATTATAACTCACTCGAAAGGATCTTAAGTTCTCCTAGAACGAGAAAGCAGAAGTAGCCTTTCAGGAATTAAAGGACAAGCTGACGTCCGCACCCGTGCAAGTATTGCCAGAACAGGGGGTTAAGTACACTTTCTACACTATTGCCTCTTGTGTTAGTTTGGGTTGTGTTCTTATGTAGAAGGACAGAATGATCGCCTATACCTCGCGACAGTTGAAGAAACATGAAGAAAACTACCCCACGCATAACCTGGAATTGACAGCGGTCATCTTCACGTTAAAGCTCTAGAGATATTACCTCTACGGAGAGGAGTTTGAGCTCTTTTATGACCACAAGAGCCTCATGTATATATTCACGCAGAGAGACCTGAATATGAGATAGTGGCGATGGATGGAAACCTTGAAAGATTTTAAGTTTGAGGTTTCCTACTATCATGGCATGGCAAACCTTGTGGCCGATGCGTTGAACCGCAAGAAGATAATAAAATTTATAGCTCCGCTAATGATAGAAGAATGGAATATGGTAGAGTTTGTACGAGACTTCGAACAGAAGCTTACAGTAGATGAGCCGTTCGAGAATGTCGCACACATCCATGTACAACCACTTATTGATGATCGAATCATTATGGCTTAGAAAGAAGACGAACTGTTGATGAAGACGAGAGGACAAGCAAGTGACTGTGAATAATTTGAATGGAGGATTGGCTTAGATGGAGGTTTACAATACCGTGGCCGCATATGCGTCTCGAATCGCCATGACTTGAGAAGGGAAGTTCTATAAGTTACTCACCATTCAAAGTTAGCAATGCACCCAGGTAGTACGAAGATGTATAGAGACATGAAGTGTTCATACTAGTGGGACAACATGAAGGCCCAGATAGCAGACTTTGTGTCCCTATGTCTCATGTGCCAGCAGGTCAAGGACAAACATCGCCAACCTCCTGGTTTACTTCAGCCCATGCCCATAGCTGAATGGAAATGAGATTTCATATCCATGAATTTCATTTTCGGGTTACCGAAGACGAGGAAGGGACATGACTCCATTTGAGTGATTGTGGACCGATTGACGAAATCGGCTCATTTCCCGATTAGAGTTTCGAACTCAATGGATGATTTAGCCAAGTTGTACATTAAGGAGATTGTATGACTGCATGGAGTTCCTATGGAGATTGTGTAAGATCGAGACACGCGATTCACGTCTATTTTCTGGACTCAAATCTAAAAAATAATGAGAGTGCAACTGAATTTCAGTAGCGCATTCCACCTACAGACGAATGGGCAGACAGAACGGGTAAATCAGGTACTTGAAGATATATTGCGAGCATGTGTGCTTGATTTCAAGGATAGTTGGGATAACTGTCTCCCTTGATTAGTTTGCTTATAACAACAGCTTCTAAGCGAGCATTGGTATGGCTCCCTATGAAGTATTGTATGGTCGCCCATGTCAAGCACTACATTGTTGGGTGAAAGTTGGCGAGAAGAGCCTAATTGGCCCAGATTTCATTCAAGCGACCTTAGAAAGATTGATATTATTAGGCGTCAACTTCTTGTAGCCCATAGCAGATAAAAGTGTTACGCCGATACACGACGGTGTTAGTTAGAATTCAAAGTTGGGGACCATTTGTTTCTTAAGGTTTCCCCCATGAAAGGAGTACTTTTGACAAGAAAGGGAAGCTTATGCCGAGATTCATTAGCCCATTCTAGATTCTAGATCGAATGGGTGTGGTAGCATACCGTCTTGCATTGCCTATGCCTCTCGCCGGCATGCACAACGTATTTCACGTGTCCATGCTGAAGAAATACCTTCCTGATCCCACTCACATTATCAAGTGGGAACACGTACAGCTAAGTGAAGATGTTACCTATGTACTACCACCAACATGTTACCTATATACTACTACCAGCTAAGTGAAGATGTTACCTCTGTATATGTTACCTATGCATATACAGAATGTGCATAGTGCATATATGCACTAGCCGTGCACGGCAAGCGTCAGAGACAGTTTGACCGTCTCTGACCGAAAGAAAAAAGAAAACGCTCTTACATGCCGCGTAATACACGGCCGCTGGCCGTTTTGCGGAAGCTAGTGGGCCCCACACGTGCCCTGTAAGCTCAATCCGAACCATTCGCCGTGTAGACGGCATTTGTAACACCCTGAAAATCGGGCGTCGTGTATAAACTCAACTCCCGAGTTCCAGACCATCACTTATGCAACAAAAATGATTATGATTCAATGTTGTCTGAGTTAAAGCATTCACATGAGTAAAAGTATACCAAAACTGTAATTCATTCTCTAGATCCAGTGATAAAAGCAAGCGGAAGACTAATGAATATATATATATCACTGTATGGAAACAAAGTAAATCTCGACTGTCACTAAAGTATGAATACATCTCCGAGTCTCATATACATGTAAATAACAGAAATAAATGTCCAAAATAGTCCCACTGAGAAGTCCCGTCAACCCAGGCCACCTGAACAAAGCTGTCGTGGTACTGTATGTATGAGAACTCGTCCTGGTCCTCATCGTAGTCTGGCTCTACCTCCTGGATCTCTACATCACCTGCATCTAAGACAGGTTCTGGTGGGTGTTGCAAACACCAACCCCAAAACGTGGGAATGAGTAGCTAACTCAGTGGAATAATAGAGCAAGGATTAACATGTTCTCAAATCAATCATGCGATAATAGTAAAGCAGTAAATCAGACATTCCTAATACTGTTGTTAATGCAATATGACATGACGTGATGTATGACCTTACCGACGATCTCCCTCATACGGCATCATCTTACAACCGCGGCATGCAATCGTCCCTCAAGTGCTCCACATCTTCCAGGCACATGCAATGTTATGATGATATGATTTTCAAGTTGTTATTAGTCCATTCAAACAGCAGGATTGGAAAACTAAGGTACTTCCCTTGTATCAATCCCAACACAGATCCTGTCTAGGGTCATCACTCCTAGTAATCTCATACGATGTATATTTTGTAGGTCGCTGCAAGGGCTGCCAGGGCTGTTGCTCGCACTCGTTGCACCGCTCCCCCATCACCTTATCAATACAGGCCTACCGTACTCTACTGCAACGGAAGGGTCGTCGCCTCCCGTGGACTCAGAATACGCTCGCGGTCACTACAAAGGACTCGTCGCCTGATCAGTGTAGGCCGACAGCTAGAATATAGTGTCCCATACCACCATAATCTGCTCACGAGACTAGGTGCTCACTGGTCACTACGGGGAGGTTTGTGGCCCCAGCGTAGGCCGACAGCTCGACCACGGTGTCCCATACCACCATGCCCGGCTCATGAGTCTTCGTGGATCAAGGTACCATGGTTAATAGGGTTTACAATGGTAAGTTCAGTACCCTAGGTTCAAGCAGTTATGACTCATACAGGGTGAACATACATCGGCCAGTTGGGTTACTTGACGGGCTCGACTAGTGCGATCGCATCTCAAGTCGAACGACATGAAGTGTGTAAAACACTTCGCGTGGCCTAACCACTGCCACCAACTCCAAACACGACTCGCGTTCATCGACGCGTCGTTCGTGGCCAAGACCAGCCAACCACGAATTCGCTCGGTTACCGACTGCCTGGACTAAGTATAGTCCCAAACACATATGAATTCACATCATCAATTTATGTAGGAGTATTGAAATTGAAATACAATCATGTGAGCATGTTAACACATATTATAACATACAACTTAGGCAAATCTTCAAGCACGTACATTTTATGCATATAATGGAATCATGTACATAGTCAACATGTAGGAAATCATTTACGTCAGCATATTAATTGAGAAATCAGTCTCAAACTAATTCATAACATCATTTAATTCAATACATACTAATACAAGCATTTATTCAAACACATACACTACACACTTAAGTCTACATATAGTATGTCGACCCGAAGTGCGCAATTTGGCAAATCTCTTCGCCAAACTAATTATGCACGTATTCCTAACTTTCTAATGCGACAACAAACCATGTCAATCACATCAGCAAAATATGAATGTAATCAGTACTTCCTACAAATGATTAAAATTTCCTAAATCTCATATTCTTCGTTGATTTGTGAAACAGGAAACGGATAGCATGTTGTACATGTCAAACGGCGATGCCGTCAATAATCTACTATTAAACGACATTGAAAGCATTGGAAACCGTCAATCAAAGCGTCTAAAATCCTCACCTTATCTCTTATGGATGTGTCGTTTCAAACGGAGCGTATACGCTTCGTCTACGGCGATAAGAGAACCTGATTTACGAGTTACGTTAGCTAACATGCTACGAATCTTAGTAAACCTTAAATCAGCAACTTCTAGGGTTGTTTCATACCCGAAAATGCGGAAGAATCACCGGCTTAGTGATCAGGAGGTGTTGCTACAGCACGTGCAACAGGCGGCACGAAGACAGGAAAATTCTCTCCTACACTCTCTCTCAAACTCTCACCTTTTCTCCCTTTAAATCTCGGGTTTCTCTCAAATTCGGATGGGAGAGATGAGTGAGGGTTTCAACCCCTTTTATAAGCCTAAAAACGCTAAAAATAGGCTCCGGTGCAAGGTTCACTTAGTGCATATCCAAATCGGGGCTGTTTCAGTCCAAAAGATGCTTTCTGGTGGTCCCCTGACCGAATGCGATAGGACTTAAGCTCATGCCCACCAGATCTAGCACGTATTAAGTTTTCAGTCCAGCAGGGTTCGCAGATCGTGCGTGGCGGACCAGTTTTAGTTCAGCGGTCACCGCACGTAGATCAGGGCTGAAAGTCTCATGATATGAAATAAAATTTTTTTCTGATCCGAGGGTGTAATCTGGCTGAATTCTGACGGTCAGAACGCTTAATACTGACACGTCAAGTCATGTTCCAGATTTGAATTTCAAATTCCAATTATGTCCCTATTCGCACTCTCTTCAGTCCGGGCTCAATGAAATAGCCTGTGATTATCGGTTGGACATGATTTTCGAAATGATTGTCAAGTCCAGCAAGGCGGTTCTAACGGTCTAAGATAGGAGGTATCGGACTTTCGACGCGCGGTCTAGATCCAATACAAAGATTTAAAGTGGTCCAGAGAACAAACCTGCTTAGAGTTTGATCCGAGGTTATAGAGTATTATAGAGTCATTGGTTCTACTCGATTTGGGTCTTGTAGAATGTATTTAAAGTGATCAGGGACTATTTCCCAGCTACTCCAGCGTTGCGCTAGCTAACTTAGACTTATTTTCTAAAAGAATTAATTTTACGCAATTTCGGGTCGAGTTGGTACTCGAGCCCAAGTATGAATTTTTCACGGGCGTTACAATCTACCCCCCTTAACAAATAATTTCATCCTCGAAATTTGTACCTTTTCGTACTCCTCGAGAAGCTGTGGGTAGTTCTTTCTGATCTCGGCTTCTGTCTCCCAGGTAGCCTCTTCCTCCGAGTGATGCATCCACAATATCTTCACAAGGGGAATCACCTTGCTACGCAGTACCTGCTCCTTCTTGTCTAGGATACGTGTCGGTCGCAGGATATAAGTAACATCCTCTCCTAACTGCACCTGCTTCCATCTGATGATATGGGAAGGATCAGCAACGTACTTCTTCAGCATAGAAACATGAAATACGTTGTGAACGCTCCCGAGAGTCGTGGGTAAAGCCAATCGGTAAGCCACTGCTCCCACACGATCGAGGATCTGGAATGGACCAATGAATCGTGGTGCCAGCTTCCCCTTCTTCCCGAACCGAAGGACTCCCTTCATAGGAGAAACTCGCAAAAACACATGATCCCCAACTGTGAACTCTAGTGGCCTCCATCTCGTATCGGCATAACTCTTCTGTCTGCTCTGCGCTGTGAGAAGCCGACGCCTAATGATATCGATCTTCTCTGACGTCGCCTGCACCAACTCTGGGCCAATCAAGCTACGCTCACCGACCTCTACCCAGCAATGCGGTGCACGATAAGGCCGCCCGTACAACGCCTCGTAAGGTGTCATACCGATACTCGTCTGAAAGCTGTTGTTGTACGCAAACTCCGCATAAGCAAGACAATTATCCCAACTGTCCTTGAAGTCCAATGCGCAAGCTCACAACATGTCCTCTAAGATCTGGTTCACCCGCTCTGTCTGTCCGTCTGTCTGTAGGTGGAAGGCAGTACTGAACTTCAACTTCACACCCATAGCCTCCTGAATGTGAGTTCAGAAAATAGAAGTGAACCGCGTGTCTCTGTCCGACACGATCTCCAATGGAACTCCATGCAGACGCACAATCTCTCTGATGTACAGTCTAGCCAGCTCGTCTGTAGAGTTCGTAACTCTGATCGGTAGGAAGTGCGCTGACTTCGTCAGACGGTCGATGATCACCCAAATGGAATCATGTCCCTTCCTCGTCTTCGGCAGCCCTGAAATGAAGTCCATGGAAATAAAATCTCACTTCCACTCTACGATCGGCATAGGCTGCAAAAGTCCAGGTGGTCGGCGATGCTCTGCCTTCACCTGCTGACAAGTGAGACAACAGGACACGAACTCTCCTATGTGGGTCTTCATACCTTCCCACCAATACGTCCTCTTCACGTCACGATACATCTTCGTACTGCCTGGATACATCGCGAGTCTAGTACAATGCGCAGCCTCGAGAATCTCTCGTCTCAAGTCAGGGACATCTGGGACTCATACGCGGCCACGATAACGTAAGCCCCCATCCATACCAACTCGCCACTCGGCGTCTGCATCATCACTGGCCTGCTCTCGAAGCTCAGTCAGATGCGCATCATCCCTCTGCGCCTCGATGACTCGGTCATCGATCTGAGATCGCACCTGTACATGTGCGATGAACTCAAACGGCTCCTCTATGGTGAGTTTCTGCTCAAAGTCTCGTAAAAACTCAACCATATTCCACTCAGCAACCATCAGCGGAGCCGCAAACTCTATCGCCTTCTTGCGGCTCAATGCATCAGCCACAAGGTTCGCCTTCCCAGGATGGTAAGAGACTTCAAACTTGAAGTCCTTCAACGTCTCCATCCATCGCCGCTGCCTCATATTCAAGTCTCGCTGCGTGAATATGTACTTGAGGCTCTTGTGGTCACAAAAGAGCCCGAACTCCTTTCCGTAGAGGTAATGTCTCCAGAGTCTCAGTGCGAATATAACGGCTGCCAACTCTAGGTCGTGTGTAGGATAATTCTCCTCGTGCTTCCTTAATTGTCTCGAGGCATATGAAATTACCCTGTCCCTCTGCATAAGGACACAACTCAAACCAACGCTAGACGCGTCAATATATATAGTGTATCTAACCCCTTGCTCTGGCAATACTAGCACAGGGGCGGACGTAAGTCTGTCCTTCAGCTCCTGAAAAGCTGACTCCGCCTGATCGTTCCAGGCGAACTTCATATCCTTCCGTGTCAACTGAGATAAGGGTCTCACGATCTTCAAGAAGTCCTGAATGAAGCGCCGATAGTAGCTAGCGAGACCCAAGAAACTCCTCACCTCAGTGATAGAACCAGGCTGCTCCCAGTCCTGCACCGCAGCTACCTTAGACAGGTCAACTGCCATGCCATCCTTGGACACCACGTGTCCCAGGAACTTCACTTCTTGCTTCCAGAAGTTGCACTTCTTGTACTGTGCGAACAACTGATGCTGTCTAAGTGTATCCAGGACCAAACGCAAGTGCTCCACATGCTCCTCTCGACTCCTAGAGTACACCAAAATGTCATCAATGAACACAACGACGAATCGATAGAGGAAAGGGCGAAATACCCGGTTCATCAGATCCATGAACACGACTGGTGCGTTCGTGAGACCGAACGACATCACAAGGAACTCGTAATGGCCAAAGCTGGTCCTGAATGCTTTCTTCTGCACGTCCTCATCCTTGATGCGCAACTGATGATATCCTGACTGAAGATCAATCTTCAAGAAATACTGAGCTCCTCTCAACTGATCAAACAAGTCATCGATCCTGGGTAAAGGGTACTTGTTCTTCACCGTGATCTGGTTCAGTCTGCGATAATCAATACACAATCGCATCGAACCATCCTTCTTCCTCACGAACAGAACTGGTGCTCCCCAAGGAGACACACTAGGCCGTATAAGGCCAAGCTCCAACAGACCATCAATCTGCGTCCTCAACTCCTCCATCTCATACGGTGCCATGCGATACGTCGGAAGTGAGACGGGCGTAGAACCAGGCACCAGTTCGATAGTGAAATCAATCTCTCGTCTAGGCGGCAAACCAGGGATCTTCCTGAACAGATCCCCAAACTCGTAAACAAATGGCATTTTCTCAAGTATCTGGGCACCAGCGTCTCATAGTAATGTAGCATAGCTCAGTATGCGGAAGGGGAGATTTACCCGCACTGGAAATGTAAAGGATGCGCCCTCTGGCTCGTATGCAGTCACTATACGAGTCTCGCAGTCAATCTCGGCCCTCGCTGCAGTTAATCGGTCCATGCCAAGAATGACGTTAAGATAAACAAGAGAGGGGTCGACGATAAGATCAAGGGCCATCGTCTTGCCCCCCAGATCCACCAAACAGCCCTCACACATCTGGGTGGCATCTGTAAAGGACCCGTGAGCTGTATAAACTCGCACCCCATCCATAGTAATAGTCTGTAGCCCAATGCGTCTGACTATGGCACGTGATATCAAAGAAATAGTGGATTTTGTGTCCACCATCACGAGTATAGGAATACCTCTAATGTGAGCAGTGACCTCAAAGGCCGAATGCTGAGAAGTCTGTGTCGCAGCTGCCTCTGCTGTCAAGGCATGCACCCGTGCCTGCTGTGGCCGGTTCGACCGCTGTGTCATGGGCCGTAGAGGCTGCCTGATCTGAGATACCGGAGGTCTGAAGGAAGGGTGTGCAGGAGCCAACCGTAAAGGTGGTGCTGATATCGCCTGTGAGCGTGTACGGTCGATCTTCTGCGGCGGTGAGAACCCACTATCCCGCATCCGGGCAAAATAACTCTGCGCTAAGTGGCCCGTCCTCCCACAATATGTACATAATAAATCGGGGCACCAAAAAGGTGGTACTGGCGCTGTAGCCCTAGTAGGAGGGTCGACGCGAGGCCTCTTGCCTGTGAAGGGCCTGTCCGGCAACTCTGGTCGTGGCCTTAGAGCAATAGGGCCATGAGATCGGGTAAGTCGATCCACATCCTGCTCTGCCCACATAAACATGTGAATCAGCTCTACATAAGAGGGAATGCTCACGCAGCACATCTTCGACCGAATATCCGGTCACAAACCCTCTGAAAAGCGCCGTATGCGCATCTGCTCATCAGCCAGAATAGTCGGGACGTATCTGCCCAACTCGATGAACCGATGCTCATACTCAGTGACTGTCATGCCTCCCTGTCTGAGGCGTAGAAACTCATTCTCCCTCTTATGCCTGTACGTCTGGGGATAGTATTTCTCATGGAAGCGAAACTCGAATGCTGCCCAGGTCTATATATAATCGGCGGCAACGGTCCGTAATACACTCTCCCGCCACAAGCTGGCCTCTCGCTCGAATAAGAACGTAGCCAACTCGACCTGCTCGACCTCTGTATAATTGAGCATCCACAGTATCTTCGACACAGGGTCGAGCCAATACTCGGCCTCCTTGGGTCTATGAGAACCCGTAAAAGTGGGAGGCCGTAAGTGGTGGAATCGCTCAAACAAGCCCCGTGTGTCTGCGGCATTCCCCGCAAGGTAAGCAGGTGGTACAGGATGAGCCATGCCCTCATCCTGGGCATATGTATCAGCATCCTCAGCTGGATGCGCAGGTGGTGCAGGTGGAGGCACACTCCCACCCTGGGCTAGTGTCCCCACAATAGTAGTCAGGAGCTGCTGCTGCTGCTACATTATAGCCATCATCTGCTCAAATCTATCTGGAGGTGGAGCAGGCTGTGGCGTGTACTGTGTCGAAGAAGACGTGCGGTAAGGCTCTCTGACTAGCGGTGTGAACGGCGGCGGTCCAACTGCAGGACCAGCAGTAGGCTGAGACGCACGCACTGTCTCAGGAATTGGGCCTATAGCAGGGTCTGCATGAGTATCAGACTGCGAAGGAGCCTGATCTATAGGCTTACTCAATGGAAGCCTAGCTGTGCTCCGTGTAGCCTTCGGCGGCATTCCCTATATTCAAAATAGGGCGCAACCTTGTCAGTCTCAATAGCACGAACACACTGCAATCATTCACACAAGAGTCAAAGGCATTCCATGCATTTCATTTAATCAAAATTGTCACAATACAAGGGATATGTCCTTACAAGCATCATGATGAGAAATACATGGGAACTAAGACAGTTAAAATTACAACAGCAACATAAGCAAAGTACTAGCCTTAACAGGCTTACACAACATAAAGCAGGAAACGACTAACTACTAACAACATCATCAAAGATCTCATCGCTAGTCTGAGTCGGGTGACGGAGGAGGAGCACCCTTATCCTGCAAGCAGCACAGGATCGCCTTCAAGGTGCTAGTCACCTTGCTGAATTTTCTCTTCGTAACGGCCTCGGTATCCTCGACTTCAGCTAGAAGTTCCTGAACTTTCCTTCGCAAGGCGACCTGACTCTCCTCAATTCGGGTGATGCGATCATCACCAGTAGCCTGAGCAGAAGGAGGAGAGCTCTCATCTGTATCTTGAGCCTCCTCTTCCACCTCTTCCTGGACTTCTTCCTCAACTTCTGCTCCAGGTTCTCCTTCACTTGGATCTTCTTCATCATCAAAATCGTCCTCGCTATCCTCCTCAAGCTGAGTCTCATGGTACTGAGACCCGATCTTCATCTTGACCATTGTAGACTCATCAATGCTGTGAATCGGGACTGACAACTCCAGCCCAAGTCTGTAAGCAAACTCAAGCGTGATCTTACATATAAGTCGGTCAAAAGGAAGCGATTCAGACGTTCTTCGTAATTTTGTTATGAGGATAATCTGTCACAAGATGAAAGTGGTCATACACACATTCTCTCCCTGGGCCACCAGATACAAGAATCAACCATAAGGCACGTACACTCAATGTAATTTTTTGACCTAGGATACACGTTGAATGTGCAAATATGGTGCAGCAGGCGCAAATCATCGGACATATGAGATGCCTTGAGACTATTGTTAGGCTGCCATGGAACCAGTTTACTGCATAGAAACTTGGTACGGTGATCTCGCTCACGCCTACTCCTCAAATTCTTCGCACTGGGATGAACATCACCAAGAGGCACATTTAGAAGCCGCGCTATCAACCGAACATCGATCGTAGCCATCCGGTCTCTACCAAAAGGAATCTTGAACTGCAATGGCTCCAGTGTAGGATTTTGGATACGAGCGTAGAAGGCACGAACGGTGTTCACATTAGCACGATCACGAGCTTCAAAGATCGGACCCCAATACGCAGCTTCAATGCGTTAAAACAACAGGAATTCACCGAAGAGTCATCCTTCCACGTCCGCCTCAAACAACACCTTACGGTCAGTGTATTCACCATGAGGCATCTCTGCTAAAATCACTCGCCCAAGTTGAGTATGGGGATCCAAATCTCGCTTTGTATGGAACTCTCGGGATGTGCTTGGACTTGTGGCGGCGCTTGAGCTAGCGGCGCCACCCCTCAGTCTTCTTGATTGAGCATGGCGACTAGGCCCAGCCTCATCCGTTGGGGTCTTTCTTTTTCCCATCAAAGAGAGGATGGAGGAGAGAGACAAAAGACCCAAAATGGCTTCAACAAAAGCATGGAAAATGGGAAAAATGCAAAGAAATAGTTGTCCCAACTGGAAAAGGGAGATCTAGGCGTTGTAGAGGGATGCTTCAAGCTCCCCTAGGATGTATTTTCAGAGAGAAAAGAGAATGAAAAAGGGGAATGGAGCACCTCATGATTTCAGCTCGATTTGGGGATTTTAAGAAGCTCCAAACGACGAGATTTGTAAGAGGGAGGGCTGTAAATCACTATAGAGTGATGGAGTGTGGTCGTTTTCAGCAGGGAATGGATTTAGGAACTATTTAGAGCCACGAATTTGAGATAGAGCAGCTGAAAAGTGAAAATGGAGCTAGGGGAGGGGCTGTTTGTGAAGGAAGTACCCCTTTTTGGGGTTTTTTATGGTCAGACCCTACATGGAGGGTGTACACTACCCAAAATACCCCCAGATCCCGAATTTCAGATCAAGTGGGCCATGTTGGACGGTGATGGCATCGCCGACCATCTCTCTGGTTAGTCGGTGGGACCACATGGGTCTGGTCCCCCATGGTCCAGGGACCCCAAAAAACTATGGGCCCCACCTTGGTTCATTCTAGATTGCCCTATATAGGCCTAAACATGCGTTCAGGGCTTTTCAGGGCCAATCTATAAATTCGAATACAATCTCCTATCATGCAGCATATAATTTTGGGATAGAAGGAGCTAATACATCCATCTAGCCCATTATTTGCTAAAGAAAGCAAACTTAGAATGGCCTTATGGCCAGTTTTCATAAAATTTTACTATTCACTGTAAAATTTTATTGGAGTATGATTGTATGTCATTTTCATATTAAGATCAATGCCTAACATGAAAATAATAAGAAAGAATTGAAGAATGGAGTGATGAGAGGAAGAATTTTGAAGAATTTAGGTGAAATGGGGTTATTAAGCCCTAGCGATTGAATACAGGGGTTGCGGTTATCCCATAGCCCAAGGATTCATATTTACGGGTTTAGAATCATTCAAAGAACGTCTCAACCCACTCACCTACAACCTAGGAGCTACTCAGGTTGCTTCATGCGACCCTAGATGCGTTACGGACTCGATCACGCGATCGATTCGAATAGTCTTCGCCTATTGGCGAATCTGCGATCCTATAAGTGTTTCTAGACCCTTCTCGCACCCACCTAAGTCAAAGGAAGCGACAGCGTACGTCGCGTGATCATAACCCAGGCCCGGTATAATCTTATTCATGCTCTAATACTAACTTGTAACACCCTGAAAATCGGGGGTCGTGTTTAAACTCAACTCCCGAGTTCCAGACCGTCACTTATGCAACAAAAATGATTATGATTCAATGTTGTCTGAGTTAAAGCATTCACATGAGTAAAAGTATACCAAAACTACAATTCATACTCTAGATCCAGTGATAAAAGCAAGCAGAAGACTAATGAATATATATATATCACTGTATGGAAATAAGTAAATCTCGACTGTCACTAAAGTATGAATACATCTCTGAGTCTCATATACATGTAAATAACAAAAATAAATGTCCACAATAGTCCCACTGAGAAGTCCCGTCAACCCAGGCCACCTGAGCAAAGCCGTCATGGTACTGCATGTATGAGAACTCGTCCTGGTCCTCATCGTAGTCCGACTCTACCTCCTGGATCTCTACATCACCTGCATCTAAGACAGGGTCTGGTGGGTGTTGTAAACACCAACCCAAAACGTGGGAATGAGTAGCTAACTTAGTGGAATAATAGAGCAAGGATTAACATGTTCTCAAATCAATCATGCGATAATAGTAAAGCAGTAAATCAGACATTCCTAATACGGTTGTTAATGCAATATGACATGACGTGATGTATGCCGTTACCGACGATCTCCCTCATACGGCATCATCTTACGACCGCGGCATGCAATCGTCCCTCAAGTGTTCCACATCTTCCATACACATGCAATGTT
Source organism: Magnolia kwangsiensis (assembly GCA_037074715.1). Lineage (NCBI taxonomy): Eukaryota > Viridiplantae > Streptophyta > Magnoliopsida > Magnoliales > Magnoliaceae > Magnolia > Magnolia kwangsiensis. The sequence goes on along the minus strand of CM073577.1, from coordinate 100,341,583 downwards.
ATGATGATATGATTTCCAAGTTGTTATTAGTCCATTCAAATAGCAGGATTGGGAAACTAAGGTACTTCCCTTATATCAATCCCAACACAGATCCTGTCTAGGGTCGTCACTCCTAGTAATCTCATACGATGTATATTTTGTAGGTCGCTGCAAGGGCTACCAGGGCTGTTGCTCGCACTCGTTGCACCGCTCCCCCATCACCTTATCAATACAGGCCTACTGTACTCTCACTGCTACTGAAGGGTCGTCGCCTCTCGTAGACTCAGAATAGGCTCGCGGTCACTATAAAGGACTCGTCGCCTGATCAGTGTAGGCCGACAGCAAGAATATAGTGTCTCATACCACCATAATCTGCTCACGAGACATAGGTGCTCACTGGTCACTACGGGGAGGTTTGTGGCCCCAGCATTGGCCGACAACTCGACCACGGTGTCCCATACCACCATGCCCGGCTCATGAGTCTTCGCGGATTAAGGTACCATGGTTAACAGGGTTTACAATGGTAAGTTCAGTATCCTAAGTTCAAGCAGTTATGACTTATATAGGGTGAACATACAATGGCCAGTCGGGTTACTTGACGGGCTCGACTAGCTCGATCGCATTCAAGTCGAACGACATGAAGTGCGTAAAACACTTCGTGTGGCCAAACCACTACCGCCAACTCCAGAACACGACTCGCGTTCATCGACGCGTCGTTCGTGGCCAAGATAAGCCAACCACAAATTCACTCGGTTACCGACTGCCTGGACTAGGTATATTCCCAAACACATATGAATTCACATCAGCAATTCATGTAAGAGTATTGGAAATGAAATACAACTATGTGAGCATGTTAACACATGTTATAACATACAACTTAAGTAAATCATCAAGCACATGCATTTCATACATACAATGAAATCATGCAACTAACATGTAGGAAATCATTTACATCAGCATATTAATTGAGAAATCAATCTCAAACTAATCCATAACACCATTTAATTCAATACATACTAATACAAGCATTTATACAAACACTTACACTACACACTTAAGTCTACATATAGTATGTCGACCCGAAGTGCGCATTTAGGCAAATCTCTTTGCCAAACTAATTATGCACGTATTCCTAGTATTCAAATGCGACAATAAGCCATGTCAATCATATCAGCAAAATATGAATGAAGACAGTACTTCCTACAGATGACTAAAATGCCCTAAATCTCATATTCTTCGTCTATTTACGAAATAGGAAACGGACATCATGTTGTACATGTCAAACAGCGTTGCCGTCGATAATCTACTAACAAACGACATTGAAAGCATTGGAAACAGTCAATCAAAGCGTCTAAAATCTGCACCTTATCTCCTAGAAGCGTATCGTTTCGAACGGAGCGTATACGCTTCGTCTACGGCGACTAGACAACCTGATTTACAAGATCTATCAGCTAACATGCTATGGAACGAAAGGAACACTAAATCAGTAACTTTATAGGGTATTTTCTTACCTGAAAATGTGGAGAAATCATTGGCCAAGTGATTGGAGCGTGTTGCTAAAGCACGTGCAACAGGTAGCACAACGGCAGGAAAATTCTCTCCTACTCTCTCTCACAAACTCTCACCTTTTCTCTCTCCCAATCTAGGGTTTTTCTTAAATTCGGATGGGAGAGGAGTGAGGGTTTCAACCCCTTTTATAAGCCCAAAAGTGCCCAAAATAGGCTCAGGAACAAAATATACTTGAAGTATATCCAAATCGGGGTTGTTTCGGTCCAAAAGACCATTTCTGGTGGTCCCCTGGCCGAACGCGATCGGACTTAAGTTAATGCTCGTCGGATGTTGTTCACATCCCGTTTTCAGTCCATCAGTGTTCGTAGATCGCACGTGGCGGTCCAGTTTCAATTCAGCGGTCACCGCACGTAGATCAGGCCTGCAAGTCTAATGATATGAAATAGAAATTTTTCCTGATCCGAGGGTGTAATTTGGCTGAATTCTGACGGTCAGAACGCTTAATACTGACACGTCAAGTCGTGTGCCAGATTTGAATTTCAAATTCCAAATCTGTCCCTATTCTTACTCTCTTCTGTCCAGGCTCAATGAAATAGCCTACGAATGTCGGTTGGACTTGATTTTGTGAAATGATTGTCAAGTCCGGCAAGGCGGTTCTAACAGTCTAATATAGTAGCTATCGGACTTTCGACGTGCAGTCTAGATCCAATACAAAGTTTCAAAGAGGTCCAGAGAACAAACCGGTTTAGAGTTTGATCCGAGGTTATAGAGTATTATAGCGTCATTGGTTCTACTTGATTTGGGTCTTGTAGAACGTATTTAAAGTGATCAGGGACTATTTCCCATCTACTCTAGCGTTGCGCTAGCTAACTTACACTTAATTTCTAAAGGAATTAATTCTACGCGATTTCTGGTCGAGTTGGTACTCAAGTCCAAGTACGGATTTTTTCAGGGCATTACAGCATTGAATACTTCAAAATCATGTTGTCACCTTTCACCCATGCGTGCACACGTGTGAGATATAGAGGCCACAAAAGGGCTGCCCTGCAACGTTCAAAACTGATCCTTTTGTGATTTCTTCTCAGGGCCACGTCAATGGACATTCAAAACCACCCATTCTTGACTGAAATTTCATTCTGAATCTAATGGACGGGGTGGATTTTCCATAAAATGCTTCTGTGGGGCCCATCGATACAACATCGAAATGGTGCGAAAGGTTTCGCACATCCGTAAAAACTGACTTTTCTAGGCAGTTTTGGCCCACTATCTTTGATCATATGGAAGATCTGAACCGTCTATCATGTAGATGACCCAAGAAAGTACTAAGGGAAGGTGTTTCTTTAGAATTTGAGCGAGAAAAGTGGCGTGTTTCGAGGCACCGAACTTGGCTGCGAAAAAGCTTTCACTAGGCATGCATAACTTTCCAAATCCGATTCAAATCCGATTTTCACCACTCTAGCAGTTATATAAGGAGGTTTTGGACGTGGGGAGCATTCATTCAGAGCTGGGAAGGAAGGCTCAGGTCGGACGTCTGCAAAAGAGAGAGTTGAGTTTGTTTATTTCTTTTATTTTTATTTTTATTTTATTTTGTTTTGAGATATCTAGCCTATTCATGTTGGGCTAAACCTCCTAGCTAGGGCTAGGAGGTGAAGCTTGTAGTGAGATGGGAGAATTTATTTTTATAATTTTTGTTTAAATTATTAACTGAATTCATGTTGATGTTAGTTTAATTAATGGAAGTATTTTTAGTTTTTAATGGTCTGTTGTGACTGAAATTACAATGGGTCTGCGATGCTTTAAATATTTCCTTTTCGCCTTTATGTTTATGACGTCAGGAAGCCCTATTGTTCACCATAGACTCCTAGGCATGGTCGGTTGACGGTACCCTTCCTAACTTTCATAACATGTTGAGTGGTTTGTAATTAGTTTAATTCTGTTGTTTTCCATAGTCTCCTGGGCATGGGTTGGTGATGAAATCCATTCTAATTCATATACCTTTCATCTCTCTAAAACTAGATCAATGTCAGTTCAGTTAATTTTCATAAAACATGCATAAGATTTCCCTGATCTCTACAAGTGGATCCTCTGAATCCCTAGTTACCCTTCTCTGATATCTCCTTAGTTTTAGATTAATTAACCTACAATTATTTCAGAATTGCTACTTGATTTAGAATTCATCTTATTCTAGTTCAAATCCTACTTAATTTTAGATAACGTACAAGTTTCAGTCCCTTGGGATTCGACTTCGGTCTTACCGAGTTTATTACTACATCACAACCCTGCACTTGGGGCGTGAACAAGTTTTTGGCGCCGTTGCCGGGGACTGACGGCTACGATTTTCTGAAGTTAATTAGTTTTAGGATTAGTTTAAGATTATGATTATTCTAACCATAGATTTTTATTTTTTTTCCTGATTTATAGAAACTAACCTATTTTCTTATTTTATAGGCCTCTGAGATAGTTTCTAAATTGGTAAATTCTTTCTTAAATTCTTCCTTTCTATTCTAGATTTAGATTAAGATTTATTTCTTCTTTTTAGTGAGATTCTAGTTCGAATTCTTTTCTTTTAGGAATCCTAACCTTGTTTCTTGTTTTAGAATTTTTCTATAAGTTTTTGTTTAGAAACTAACCCAATTTTTCTGTTTTGTAGGAACTTCTAATTTAGTAAGCTCTTTCTAATTCTTCTTTCTTTGGAAATTCTTCTTTTCTCTAGAAATTAATTTACTTTTAATTAGGACTTTCTATTCTTAGAAACTAACTTATTTTATTTTCTTTTGCAGATTCTTAACCTAGGACTCCAAATTTGGTAACTTCTTTCCATCTTTTCCTTTTATTTTCTAGATTTCTACTTCTTCCTTTCTCTTAGGTTTAAGTTAGAATTTGAGGGCTGAGTGTGTTTTATGCCCCAGTGGGCACGCGACAACACTCGACGTCTCGTGACTGAAGGAGGATTAGTTGAGGGGTTGACTGTCCATCGCAGGACTAGACACCACTTGAATTCTCCTGAATTAGAGGATGTTATGGCTGAAATTCAACCTCAAGCACTATCCCAATCAAGGGTTGAGGAAGTACATGATGAGAATGAGGTGCATCAGGCACCCCCGCCTCGTACTTTGTGAGATTATTTACAACCGGCGGGGGTGAGTACGCCCTCATGCATAATTTTTCCTGAGAATACAGGACATATGAACATTAAGCCAGGGGTTATCCAACTCCTTCCTAAGTTCCATGGGCTTGAATCTGAAGAACCATACTTACATCTGAAAGAGTTCGATGAAATCATAGGCACCTTATACTTTCCTAATGTATCTGAGGATACTATTAGGCTGAAACTCTTTCCATTTTTCTTGAAAAAAAAAGCTAAGACGTGGTTACATTCACTGCGTCCTAGATCCATTGGCACATGGAATGATATGCAGAGAGAATTTATAAAGAAAATTTTCCCACATGATAAGATAATTACCCTCAGGAGAGCAATCATGAACTTTGCCCAAAAGGAAGATGAAACATTCTTCCAATGTTGGGAAAGGTTCAAGGATCTGGTTAATGCATGCCCACAACATGACTTTGAAATATGGCGCATTACGAATTTCTTCTATGATGGGCTAACATCTTCCATGCGCCAAATGGTCGAGACAATGTGTAACGGAGAATTCATCAATAAAAATGTCGACGAGGTATGAGATTACCTCGATAGTCTCGCTGAAAAAACACAATCATGGGACTATTACCCAAGGACGAACACTACGTCTAGGCCGACTCATTCAAGAGAAAAAGGAGGAATATATCTCCTGAGAGAGGATAATGATCTTAACGCTAAGGTGGCCAATCTCACCAGAAAATTTGAGGCCATGGAAGGAAGGAAGGAAAAGGTTAATGAAAGTGTTTGCGGCATCTGTGATTGCAACATTCATACTACTGAAAATTATCCCTCAATACCTGCCTTTCGAGAAGTATTGAATGAACAATCTAATGCCGTAAATAACTATCAAAGACCTTTCAATGGACCACCCTCTAATACGTAGAATCCTAGCTGGAAAAATCATCTAAATTTTAGTTGGAGGAACGGAAAAACTGCTACCCCTCAAGGTTTCTTCAATCAAAATTCAAATCAGGGGAGACCTCAAGAAGAACCGGCTCAAAATTCTGTGTAAGAGCTGACGCAGATAATGCGAGATTTTATACAAAAGATAGATTCACGTATGACGGCTATAGAAAAGGGGATGCTTCCTGCACAACTAATCTCCAATCCTAAACCGCAATACGAGACAGGTAATCTCAGCTCTTAAAATCAAATGGGGCACGTTAAATCCATCACCACTCTTAGGAGTGGGAAGGTTATTGATAAAACCCTTTCGGTTAGGCCTGAAAAGCCTCAAGAACCAGAAGAGGACAACAATGATGGATCTAGTGACACCCCACAAAAATTTGAATCGAAACCTCTAGAAAAGCCAGTTGCTCCGTTTTCCCAACGGTTGGTTAAACCAAAACGTCTCTCTAACTCTCAGGATATCCTAGAGGTGTTGAAACAAGTGAAAGTCAACATTCCTCTGCTTGATGTTGTAAAACAGATTCCTTTATATGCTAAATTTCTAAAGGACTTATGCACTACCAAACGACGAAAAAGTGTTCAAAAGAAGATCTCCTTGACTGAGAAAGCAAGTGCCATCCTAAAACAAGATGTGCCGCAAAAATTCAAAGATCCCGGTTGCCCAATCATATCATGTGTAATCGGGAACTATCGAATTGATCATGCACTTCTTGACTTAGGAGCAAGCGTCAATCTGATTCCCTATTCGGTATACCAACAGTTAAGTTTGGGTGAATTAAAACCCACCCGAATCACACTACAACTTGCTGATCGTTCTGTTCGTGTACCAAGAGGGATCATCGAGGATGTGTTGGTCCAGGTTGATAGATTTTACTACCCTGTTGATTTTATCATCTTGGACACCGAACCCATCAACGACACGAGCACTCAGATTCCCATCATTCTTGGTCGCCCATTCCTGTCCACTTCAAATGCAATTATTAATTGCAGGAATGGTGTCATGACTATGTCCTTTGGAAATTTGACATTGGAATCGAATATCTTTTTCAATAACGGCAGCAACTTAGAGGATGATGACGATTTCCACAATGTTAACATGATTGATTCTTTTGTGGAAGATAGAACACATCTCACCTTATCCTTTGATGTTCTAGAGACGTGCCTGGCCCACTCCCATGATCTTGATGATGATATAATTAGGGAGACGTGTGCCATGCTGGATACTGCATCGGTACTTGAAGTTAACCGGTGGAGGCCACAAATTGAAGAATTGCCCCAAACTGATGTAGTGCCTCTACCGTCTAACCTCAAGCCACCGAAGCTTGACCTAAAACCTTTGCCCTCTGATTTAAAATATGTCTATTTAGGTCAAGATGAGACATAGCCGGTGGTGATCTCTGCCCACCTGGAGAAAGAACAGGAGAGTATGCTGATATCTACTCTCATTGAGCATAAGGGAGCTCTTGGATGGACGATAGCGGACCTTAAAGGAATTAACCCATCGATTTGTACTCACCGTATATATCTTGAAGACAATGCAAAGGCTGTTCAGCAATCACAACGTAGATTAAATCCAAGCATGAAGGAAGTGGTTAAGGCCGAGGTTCTCAAACTATTGGATGTGGGGATCATATACCCCATATCCGATAGTCAATGGGTGAGTCCAACTCAGGTGTTTCCTAAGAAGTCCGAGATCACCATCGTAGCCAATGCCAATAATGAACTCGTGTCGATCAGAGTTACCACTGGTTGGAGAATGTGCATTGACTACAGAAAGATGAATACCGTCACAAGAAAAGACCACTTTCCTTTACCCTTCATTGATCAAATCCTGGAAAGGTTAGCTGGTCATTCCTATTATTGTTTCCTTGACGGGTATTCAGGTTATAATCAGATTGAAATCGCCCTTGAGGATCAGGAAAAGAGCACATTTACATGTTCCTATGGCACCTTTGCTTACAGAAGTATGCCATTCGAGTTATGTAATGCCCCTGCTACCTTTCAGGGATGTATGATGAGTATCTTTGCTGACATGGTGGGAAAATATTTAGAGGTCTTCATGGACGATTTCTCTGTTTTCGGTTCATCTTTCAGCGAGTGCTTAGCAAGTCTTAAATGTGTGTTGAAAAGATGTGAAGAAAAAAATTTGGTACTTAACTGGGAGAAGTGTCATTTTATGGTTCAAAAGGGAAGTGTCCTTGGGCATATCATCTCGTCCAAAGGAATCGAGGAAGATAAGGCAAAAATTGATCTTATCTCTAACCTACCTGCACCTAAGAATATCAGAGACGTGCGATCCTTCTTAGGACACGCAGGCTTTTACAGACGATTCATAAAGGACTTTAGTCTCCTCTCTCGTCCTTTATGTAATCTTCTTTAAAAGGATACACCATACGAGTGGAGTGAGCAGTGCCAAGAAGCTTTCACTAAGCTTAAGGGCATGTTAACCACTGCACCTATCATGTAGCCACCCGACTGAAGTCTTCCTTTTGAACTTATGTGCGATGCCTCTGATTATGCTCTTGGAGCGGTTCTAGGCCAGAGAAAAGATAAGCGGCCTTACGTTATTCACTACGCAAGTAGGACTCTAAATCCTGCCCAAATGAATTACTCGACTACGGAAAAGGAACTCTTAGCCGTAGTGTTCGCTTTGGACAAATTTAGGTCCTACCTGATCGGATCTAAGCTCATCATCTACACAGATCACGCGGCACTTAAGTATCTTCTTTCTAAGAATGATTCTAAGCCCCACCTGATACGATGGATCCTTCTACTCAAAGAATTCGATTTGAAAATTAAAGACAAAAAGGGAGTAGAGAACGTAGTGGCCGATCACCTTTCTCACCTTAATACCTCTGATTCTCTTGAGGTGACTCATATCAATGACATGTTCCCTGATGAACAACTGTTTAGAGTCTCTCATTCACCTTGGTTCGCTGATATTGCTAATTATCTTGCTACAGGTGCCATACCGACACACTGGACGTCACAAGATAAGAAGAAATTCTTTACCAAGGTGCGTAAATTTTTCTGGGATGATCCATATTTGTTTAAATATTGCCCAGAGCAAATCTTAAGGAGATGTGTGCCAGACGATGAGCATCAGAGTGACATCTCCTTCTGTCACTCACAGGCCTGTGGTAGTCACTTTTCTGCTAAAAAGACCACGGTCAAGATTCTACAGTGTGGCTTTTACTGGCCCACTATGTTCAAGGACACTCATGAGTTTTGTAAAGCTTGTGAGCGTTGTCAAAAATTGGGAGCATTGTCCCGTCGAAATATGATGCCTTTGAATCATATCCTTCTCATTGAAGCATTTAATTGCTGGGGCATTGATTTCATAGGACCATTCCCCCAATCATTTGGAAATGTATATATTTTTCTCACCGTAGACTATGTCAAAAAATGGGTCGAATCAATTCCGAGCCGTAAAAATGACCATCGCACGGTCATTAAATTTTTGAAAGAAAATATCCTGTCGTGGTTCGGAACGCCTCGTGCCATCATTAGTGACGGGGGCTCACACTTCTGCAATAGATCATTTGAGAGTTTAATGAAGAAATACGGTATCTCGCATAAGGTGAGTGCCCCATACCATCCACAAACAAGTGGACAAGCTGAGATTTCCAATAGAGAGATTAAACATATCCTAGAGAAAATGGTTAACCCTGATCGTAAGGACTGGTCAATCCGATTGACCGATGCCTTATGGACATATCGTACTGCTTTTAAAACTCCTATTGGAACATCTCCCTTTAGACTTGTCTACGGAAAAGCTTGTCATTTGCCTGTGGAATTGGAACATAAAGCATACTGGGCGATCAAAAATATAAATTTCAATCTGGACAACGCTGGCTCGCTATGCAAACTTCAATTAAATGAACTTGAAGAAATTCGGAACGATGCATACGAAAACTCGAGAATTTACAAGGACAGGATGAAGGCGTTTCATGATCAACATATTCTACGGAAATCATTCACGCCAGGTCAGAAAGTCCTCTTGTATGACTCTCGACTGCATCTCTTTCCAGGTAAGCTTCGATCTCGTTGGACTGGCCCTTACATTGTTGTTACTGCTTATCCTCATGGGGCCGTCGAGATAAGAGATCCCGATAATGGCAAGGAGTTTAAAGTAAATGGACATCGATTAAAGCCATTTGTCGAGACATTTGATTCAGAGGACATGTCCATACCTCTGATTGCTCCTATTTACCAGGACTGATCTCCTAGTCTGATGGAGGTATAGGTAGGTTTATCGCTTTCATAGGACTAGGATTGTTGCTTTATTTGTCTGGCTGAAGACGGTAAATTTAGCGCTCATGGGAGGCAACCCAGCTTTTCATTTCATTTTTTTAGTTAGATGATTCAATGTTTGTGGGTAACATTACTGCAAACCCTCACGAGACTACAACTCGTCCACTAGGGGTAACCTAGGGGTTTAAAGGCTTGTTGCATACGCTAAATGCAATCGAGAGCACCTGTGAAAGTGGTATAGGTAGGATTTTATTTTCATTATTTTTATTTTTCTTTTTCTCTCGTGCTAACCAGCTTCCATACTGTGATCTCGTGGAAAATCTCTCTTGATTCGTTATCCAGGTACTATCTTCCCATCACTTTACTTTCGTTGTTCCATGTGCATTGCATGCCCATATCTTTTATATTAAGGACAATGTAGATTTTAGGTTGGGGTGGGAGATTAGGCTTCCTAATCAGTATTTTCTTGGTCTTGAGCAAAAATTGTGAAAAAATTGTGAAAATTTTTACAGAAAATTCTTGTGAATTGGAAATGATTTTAACAGATATCCCTAATTTATATTTTCAAGATACGTGATGTTGGTAATTTCAGACTCTGGGATTCAGTATCTGTTAAATTTCACAGTTAAGATCGAGTTATTAATCCATGATTAGAAGTTGTAAACATTGATTGAGTCATGATTTCACATGTCACGTCTCGCCTACACATTTAGATTTCAGTTCCATATCGAAGGATTAACTTGGTAATCACTGAGCATGAAGGAACCAACCTGAAATATCTTACCATCATGGTGTAAAAATTGAAAAGGTTGGATAATTAATCTTCACCATAGGTTTGCTCCCTATAGGTGTAGAGTTAATTCCCCATGAATGATATGTGAAAAAGGTCTAGGAGTACGGTCTTCACCATAGGTTTGCTCCCTATTGGTAAGGATTTGATTCCTCTTTTTGGCATGACTATTAATGGAAAAATAAAAAGTTCAAAAGTTCAAAAGATGGAATTTATGACGCAAGTTTGGTTATCATGAATTCTCTTGCTGGTTACCAATGAGATCCTGAAATAACAAATTCAATGTTAATGTGATTAGCTGAGATTCCACTATACACTCATGGATCATAATGTTCAGAATTTGTCTGATTTATGGATTAATACTTTGAACTTCATTAGGAAGTTTACCGTGCGCTTGAGTCCAAGAGCAAGTAATGCCCAAAATTCATGAATCGTAGAATTCTAATGCCTGGATTATTTTTCAAAAATCATTCGGCTTTACGGAAATTTTCATATAAGTCTCAACTTATTTTTCGCATATTTTGCTTGGGACTAGCAAAATGCTAGTTGGGGGTTGTGTTGAGGGTCAAATAGTGCATATTAGATCCCATTTATTACTTAGATTTACCAGCATAATACCATTTAACGCCCGGTTTTAATCGTGTTTTGTTGCAGGGTGTGATTAGGAGAGTTAACTGAAAAAGGATGCCAAAAGCTTAGATTTAACGTTCTGATAATCACCAGGGCAAGGGACGGACTCCAGGGACTAAAATTGACAAATATGCACGCCAGGGACCCGAGAAATTCCAGCCGTTCACTTGCAAATGTCCTGAAATTGGTGTAGAATGCAAGATCACATGGTTCCCGCTATCCGATTGACTCAAAAATTTATACACGTGATGAGGGTCATAAATTAACCGTACATATAAAATTTCAGCCATTGAAGATCTCGGGAAGTGAGCCAACAGACAGATCAGCCCATTAATATTCAATTTGGGGCCCACCTGATATCTGGAACTGCCTCAACTTTGGTATTGACGGCTTAAATAATATGAGAAGATGAATGACTGGATCAGATTTCAGAAACACATCATCGTGGACCCCACATATATAGAATGTGCATAGTACATACATGCACTAGTCGTGCACGGTAAGCGTCAGAGACGGTTTGACCGTCTCTGACCGAAAGAAAAAAGAAAACGCTCTTACGTGCCGCGTAACGCACGGTCGCTGGCCATTTTATGGAAGCTAGTGGGCCCCACACGTGCCCTGTAAGCTCAATCCATGTTGTCACTTTTCACCCATGCGTGCACACGTGTGAGATACAGAGGCCACAAAAGGGCTGCCCTGCAACGTTCAAAACTGATCCTTTTGTGATTTCTTCTCTGGGCCACGTCAATGGACGTTCAAAACCACCCATTCTTGACTGAAATTTCATTCTGAATCCAATGGACGGGGTGGATTTTTCATAAAATGCTTCTGTGGGGCCCACCGATCACAATAGTAAAATGGTGCGAAAGGTTTCGCACATCCGTGAAAACTGACTTTTTCAGGCAATTTTGGCCCACCATCTTTGATCATATGACAGATCTGAACCGTCTATCATGTATAGGATCCAAGAAAGTACTAAGGGAAGGTGTTTCTTTAAAATTTGAGCGAGGAAAGTGGCGTGTTTCGAGGCACCGAACTTGGCTGTGAAAAAGCTTTCACTAGGCATGCATAGCTTTCCAAATCCGATTCAAATCTGATTTTTACCAGTCCAGCAGTTATATAAGGAGGTTTTGGATGTGGGGAGCATTCATTCAGAGCTGGGAAGGAAGGCTCAGGTCGAACGTCTGTAAAAGAGAGAGTTGAGTTTGTTTATTTCTTTTATTTTTATTTTTATTTTATCTTATTTTGAGATATCTAGCCTATTCATGTTGGGCTAAACCTCCTAGTTAGGGCTAGGAGGTGAAGCTTGTAGTGAGATGGGAGAATTTATTTTTATAATTTTTGTTTAAATTATTAACTGAATTCATGTTGATGTTAGTTTAATTAATGGAAGTATTTTTGGTTTTTAATGGTCTGTTGTGACTGAAATTACAATGGGTCTGTGATGCTTTAAATATTTCCTTTTCGCCTTTATGTTTATGATGTCAGGAAGCCCTGTTGTTCACCATAGTCTCCTGGGCATGGTCGGTTGACGGTACCCTTCCTAACTTTCATAACATGTTGAGTGGTTGGTAATTAGTTTAATTCTGTTGTTTGCCATAGTCTCCTGGGCATGGTTTGGTGATCGAATCCATTCTAATTCATATACCTTTCATCTCTCTAAAACTAGATCAATGTCAGTTTAGTTAATTTTCATAAAACATGCATAAGATTTCCCTGATCTCTACAAGTGGATCCTCTAAATCCCTTGTTACCCTTCTCTGATATCTCCTTAGTTTTAGATTAATTAACCTACAATTATTTCACAATTGCTACTTGATTTAGAATTCATCTTATTCTAGTTCAAATCCTACTTAATTTTAGATAACGTACAAGTTTCAGTCCCTTGGGATTCGACCTCGGTCTTACCGAGTTTATTACTACATCACAACCTTGCACTTGGGGTGTGAACATAAGGACTACCCTCAGATCCTCGAGGAGTACAAGAAGGTACTAATTTTTGGGTTGAAATTTTCTTTAAGGGGGGTAGATGGTAACGTCTCAAAAAAATTTGTACAAAGACCCAAGTACCACCTTAGCCAGAAATCCCTAAGGACCATATTCTGTAGAAATAAGATAAAGATTAATTAACTACTAAACTAAATAATTGGTGGATTTAGCTTGAAACACTATTAATATAAATGGTAAGACCTAAAACAATCAAAATCGATGACTTAACACTACTTAAAAATCTAAGAGAAATCATAAAAGCCAGTTGCTCTCGGGAGCACATTGAAACTCTGTATTGGACCTTGACCGCACGTTGAAAGTCCGATGACCATGAAACTATACGGTTATGACCGCCTTTTAGGCTTGAAAACCATCGCAAGAATCAAGCCAAAATAGTATCTAGAAATGCACAACTTGAGCCTTGATCGAAGTGTGTGAGAAACATGAATATCTTTAAAAAATGAACTCAAACTTAAGTGAATTGGACCATTTGCTTGCGGGTGAAGTTGAAGACTTTGGATCATCAGATTCTGACCGAACTTAACCCATGGATCAGGGAAATTTCCCTAAACCTATCTATATACTTGTGGCCCTAGTCTAATGACGACGACCGTTGATCTGATATAGGTCCTTCACGGCCGATTGATTTATCAGATCGCCCCATAAACACAGTCCTGTCATAAATCAATTGTCAGGGAACTTGCCCTATGAGTAGGTAAGTAATGGACCTTCCTAAGGGCCCTATTTGTCAAAAACAGGCACCCTTCGGCTATAACCTAAGTATACCATGGCCATGGGGCCATTGACATCACTTTTGGGCATGTATATAGCCCTTAAACCACCCCTTTCTCATTCCATATGAATTTCGCCAACCCTAGGAGAGGGAAGAGAGAAAACAAGAGAAAATAGTGAGGAGAAGAGAGAAATCTTGGGAGATCGTGGCGGTGTTTCTCTCCCACGACAACACACACTAGATCACCTCTCTATTACGCTATATGACTCGTTCCAATGATGTTTTGGGTAAGAAATCCTAGCCCTAATCTTGTTTTAAAAATCCAGATAGAGTAATCAGTGAAATAGCTAACATATTTCATGATCTAGGTATCCGTTGTTCCATTTTCAGGAATGTAGGATTCAAACTGTGTCCGAATCAAGTATTCTGTCGAAAGGTGGATACTATAACGTATAGATTATGGTTTTCAAGGCACTCAATGTCAGCTAATGATTTATGTCTGACTTGATTGCTGCCATATGATCTTAGTTACGACGTTTTCGATAAATCATACTTGTGTAAACTATGTTGAATATAAAATACGTTCCATGTGTTTGTTGAAATGTTTGAATGAGTATGAAATTCTGATTTATGCTTTCCATAAGTTCCAACTTAAGATTCATGTTTATCATACGCTTTATTACCTAATTTGTGTAAGGAATTGTTATAGTTCATGTCGTAACGAATCTAGTCTATATACTTGAAAATGTGTAGTCAAAGTGTTTGCTAAAATGTCTAAATGAGAATTTGTTGATGGATTGTATTTATTCTGTATTAAGATAGGAATCCTAATTTCTTTAATCATATGAATAGCTTCTTTCATGAAATCATATCGTCGCTACGCGACTTATGGATTAAATGCAAGTTCTTGGCGACATGTTCAACATGTTTGGTAAAATGCTCAAATGAGATATTGATTTGAAATTGTTCATTAAATGATGATATGATCTTCACATGTATTTATGTGTTACATCTGAGTAAGATTGGGATTACAACGTAGTCCAGGCAATTGGTAATAATTCCCGTTTGAGTGGTGGAATTAGTCTTGCCACATTTGATACGTTCGGTGAATCTGAGTTGTACGACGTTTGTCGGCAGTGGTTAGGGCATAGGGAATGCTCACACACTCTATGTCAATTAATTCTACGTGCACTTGTACTAATTGAACTTGTCTAATAATTTGATTGGCCTATTGTGTGTTTACCATGTATGGACATCACTACTTGAATCTAAGGTACCACTTATCAATGTAAGACCTGTTTCAACCATGGTACTTTCATCCGTTAAGACTCATGAGCCAAGCATGGTGGTATGGGACACCATGGTCGAGCTGTTGGCCTACGCTGGGGTGATGAGCCTCCCTATAGTGACTAGTGAGCAACCCAAACTCGAGAGCTGAATATGGTGGTATGGGATACTGTATTCGAGCTGTCGGCCTGTGCTGAGGCGACGAGCCTCCCTGTAGTGACCTCGAGTATAAACTCTTGAACTTTCTCATCCATTGTTCTTCATTAGGGTGATGCCCTACAACTTGCCTACCTTATGTGGTTAACTAGGATTGACGACCCTAGATAGATCCTTTGTTTATGTAAATGATTTAAAGGGAGGTAACTTAGCTTCCCAAACCTATTGTATGAATAAGCCTAATTTAGTACCCAGCTAACACGACCATGCACCACATTGCATACGGCCTTTGTAGAGGAAGGGCACGATGAGAAAGTTTTATCATGCGCGAATAACTGATGTTGTCGCTTGTGAGGGAGCTTTGTGCGAGTGCATGCATCATTACTTAACCTTTGCCTTATAGTACCACTGAGTTGATCACTCAGTCCCACTCTGGGATGGTGTTTTAAAACACCAATCAAACTTTGTTGTAGATGCAGGTGATAGTAAAGTCTATACATCTAAGATGGACTTCTTTGACGAGGAAGAGTTCTCCTATGTACAACTATCAGGCAGGTCTATGTAGACTATGCGCTGATCGATGGGATCATGGAGATTATATGGATTAGTCAGACATTCACATTTTGACACTTTGTATATTTTGAAATAACACATATATATTCAGCCTGGTAACACAATCATACTCTGGAGGTTATGAAACACATTTATACTTTATATATTTATCTTAATCTTCCGCTTTGTTAATTACATTAGCTTTGGAATATGATATGTTGATTTGGTATAATCCCTCTCATGTTTAACACACTAATATGATCAATATTCAAACATTATTATATATGGTGCATAAGTGATGTGCTGGATCTCGGGAGTAGTGCTTTGCTCGACCCTTGAAATCTGGGGCGTTACATATGGTAATTCGGGACTTCTTAGGAACCACCTAAGTTGGACTCACCCATTCGCTATCCGATATAGGGTATATGATACCTATATCTAATAACTTAAGAACTTTGGCCTTAACCACTTCATTCATGTTTGGATTTAATCTACATGGTGCTTGCTATGAGGTCTTAGCATTATCCTCTAGATAAATGAGATGAGTATAAATTAAAGGGTCAATTCCCTAAAGGAGTGCAATCAACCATCCAAGGGCTCCCTTATGCTCCATAAGAGTAGAGATAAGCTTACTCTCCTGTTCCTTCTCAAGGTGGGAAGAAATCACCACTGGGTATATCTTATCTTAACCTAAATAGGCATATTTCAATTCAAAAAGCAAAGGTTTTAGGACAAGATTTAGTGCCTTAAGGTTAGATTGTAGGGGCACTACATCAGTTTGGGGTAATTCTTTAAATTGCAGCCTCCACCAGTTAACTTCAAGTACCAACATAATATCCAGCATGGATCTCATCTCCCTAATCACATCATCATCTAAATCATGAGAGTGGGCCAGGCATGTCTCTAGAGGGTTAGAGTATAAGGTTAAAAGTGTTTTATCTTTCACGAAAGAGTTAATCATGTTAATGTCGTGGGCATCATCATCATCCTCTAAATGTTTTCCCGTATTGAAAAAGATATTCAACTCCAATGTCATATTTTTAAAAGATAAAATATGACTTCATTCCTGCAATTAATGATTGCATTTGATGTGGTAAGGAATGGGGGACCAAGAATGACATGAATTTAAGTGCTCATGTCCACGATGGGTTAAGTATCTAGGATGATAAAATCTACTGGGTAGTAGAATTCGTCAACTTGGACCAACACATACTCAATTATCCCTCTCGGTACACAAACTGAGTGATCAACATGGTGTAATGCGATCCGTGTGGCTTTTAATACACCTAGACCCAGTTGTTTGTAAATTGAGTAAGAGATCAGATTTACGCTTGCTCCTAAGTCAAGAAGTGCATGCTCAATCCAGTAGTTCCCAATTACACAAGGGAAGGTTGGGCTATCGAGGAACTTATATTTTTGTGGCACATCTTGCTAGAGGATGGCGCTCACTTTTTTCACCAGAAAAAATTTCTTTTTGATACTTTTTCGCCTCTTGGTCGGCATAGGTCTTTTAGAAATTTGGCATATGAAGGAATTTATTTTATGGTATCCAGGAGAGGAATGTTGACCTTCACTTTTTTAAGAACCTCTAGAATGTCTTGAGAGTTAGATAAAGATTTTGGTGTAATCAACCGTTGGGGGAATGGAACAATCAGCTTGCTCAGAGGTTCCGGTTCTAATCCATGTGGAGTAATGCTAGGTCTATCCTTTATTTTTTCTTATGGGTCCTTGGACTCTTCAGTTCTTACCGGAATAGATTTGTCAATTGGTTTTCTACTCCTAAGACTAGTGATAGACTTGGCTTGCTCCATTTGTTTTTAAGAGCATGGATCACTAATTTCATATTGCAACTTTAGATTGGGAAGAGGTTGAGCCGGTAGGATCCCTTTCTCCCCAATTGAATTTTTTATCGCACGCCCTTGTATGGCCTTTGAAAGGTCTTGAAGATTTTTCAATATACTCTAATTAATAAGCTCTTGGTTTTAAATATATTTCTTGACTGGATCCTCTTGATATTTTCCTTGATTTAAGAATTTTTTAGCGATTCCACAAGGAGTAGCAGTTTTTCCATTCCTCCAACTAAAGTTCATATGATTTCTCCAACTAGGATTGTATGTGTTAGAGATGGGTCCATTGAAAGGTCTTTGGTCATTCAATACCTCTTGAAATGAAGGTATCGTTGGGCAATTTTTAGTTGTGTGTATGTTACAAGCACAAATACTGTAAACAACTTTCTTAGCCTTATCCTTCTTAAGTTTCATGGCCTCGACCTTCCTTGTGAGATTGACCACTTTAGCATTTATATCATCATCCTCTTTCATCAAACTAGTATATCCCACCCCTCTCCCTTACTTGAATAGGCTTAGATGTGGTGCTAGGTTTTAGGGAGATGTCCCATGATTGTGCAGTTTTAAAGAGTTTTTCAAAGTAATCCCACACGTCATCGACATTTTTGTTCATGAACTCCTCATTGCACATCATCTCGATGAATTGGCACATGGAAGATGCCAGTCCATCGTAAAAGAAAATTGATATGTGCCACATTTCAAAACCGTATTGTGGGCATGAACTGACGAGATCCTTAAACCGCTTCCAACATTGGAAGAATGTTTCATCTTCCTTTTGGTCGAAGTTCATGATCGACTTCCTGATGGTGTTTATATTATGGTATAAAAAAAATATGAACTCCATCATGTCATTTCATGTGCCAATAGATTGCGGACGTAGTAAATACGACCACGCTTTTACTTTTTCTTTCACGAAGAAAGGAAGGAGTTCAACCTAACCGTGTCCTCAGACATATTAGGAAAGTATAAAGTGGCTATAACCTCGTTAACTCTTGTAAGTGTAGGTATGGACTTTCATATTCAAGTCCAAGCAACTTTAGAAGGAGTTAGATCACTCCAAGCTTGATATCCATGTTTCCTATGCTTTCTGGAAAAACCATACAGGAATGGGTGCTCACCCCCATCGGTTGTAACTAATCTCATAAAGTACGATGCAGCGTGCATGGTGTACCTCATTCTCATCCTGGACTTCCGCAACCGAAGGTTATCAAAAATTCACCGGTTGATTTGTAGCCATAACCTCAATTAACTCTGAGGATCTCAGGTAGTGTCTAATGAAATTACAGTAATGACCGCTTTAGTTGAAGTAGGAATATGTCAATATGTCTTTGGGGGGGGGGGGGGGGGGTGAATAGGACTTTTTTTTTTAAAAAAAAATTATGGTTATTTAAAATCCTATCAAACTTATCCTGAGTAAGTAAGCATGTATCACGATTCTTTTAGAGTAACTCTAATGGCTTCCAAGCCAAATAGAGGATCAAATCATAAAACAACTTTGAAAGATAAACAAGATATGAATCAGAGTTTATGATGGATGTGACTGTGTGTGAAATGTGATCTTAGATAATTAAATATGTAAGCATATAATCACATAAAGAATGAAAGATGAGCATTCACAAACACAGTTATTTTTATAGTGGTTCGACTACTTGTCTACTCTACTCCTGGCAAATGCACTCAACCGTTGAATGTATTGTATTTCACTAAGGAGGTTTCACAACAGGTTCACCTCAAACCAGAGGTTTAAAATCAGGTTCACATCTAACTAGTACAACCTAAACATAGGCTGACATAGCGTGTCCATATAACACAGTTTATGCTCCCAAGAGAAAGGGTCATCACATAGCACCCGATTTTAGGCACACTGGACAAGGATCCAATCTAGGAACCTCATAAGTTTATGCTCCCATAAGCAAAGGTCAACACAAAGCACCCAACTTTTAGACCACCCTGATCAAGGACATACTACAAGGACTTAAGAGTTTATACTCTCCATAGAGCAAGGATCAACACAAAGCATCCACCACGTATACTCCTACTAGAGGCCTCCTATGAGGACTTGCAAGGGGTGAGAAACACCTTAGATCCAATCCTATAGAAGGAATGATCACAAGCGTCCTCTGGACTCTAACGACTTACAGATAAGCAAATGCATCCCTTTCAGCGCATTGTTGAATATCTCCTCCTTTGATGACGAAGAATCTTCAGCTTCCTTGATCCGCAACTCAGAAGATGTACCAATACATGGCGACGGGTTGGGTTAAGATTGTAATGGAATCCTACTCTATTAAAAGTTTTCCTATGAGGGAGATAGAGCGATTCCAATCATCTATGCATTCAAGGTATCTCAGCTTAATGATTTTCCATTAAGGTGGTAACTGGAGGATCCTTAAATGCAGAAGTTCATTCCCTAATCTACTCCATTGAATGTCAACGATGAGGGTGGATTGGAGGATGAACTCCCATGAGAGAGAATGCTTAGGGTAAATGATCTGGGGTTAAACACATAAAAGCACTCTCTGTTTTCTCTCTACCAGTAACTAAGGGCAAGCTCTCTATAAATAGGGAAAAGGTTCCAAGGAATATAAAACGGTCACATTTATGATAGAGTTCAATATCATCGAGCATATACTCTCGATCGCATCGACTGGCCGCTTGATGATACAAACTCAAATGTCAAATGCTTTTGAGACATTTTGCCAACTGGTCGAGGGAATCGAAACCTTCGTCGATGTCATCGGATTTCAAACTCTGATTTCATTGACACAAGGATCGATTCCTCAACATTTGAAAATGAGAGAGACTTTCCTTTGAAATATTTCAGGTCAAAAGAATGATCGAGGCACACTCAATATCATCGGAATATGAATATCGATGATATCGATTGCCGTGTCAATGCATCGATGAATCCAAAAGATTTTCTAGTAGGCTTGCTGGACAGTTTATGTCCAATCTCGATGCAATCGACCTAGCCTCGATATGATTGATATTTGAATATCGATTCTATCGAGTGACCCTCGATCCAAGATAACAAAACCTGAAAATATTAGTGGAAAACAAAGTGTCCAAACCGATATCATCTAAGAGCTTCTGATATCATCGAGATTTGAATTCCGATGATATCAAGCAGTACTTCAATATATCAAAGATTTTATGATTTTCCTTAATAGAACTTTAAACACAACATATCTAATGTTGATTTTATCGAGTCAACTTCGATAGACTCGAGATTCAAATTTCAATGATATCGATACGACTATCGATACATCAATAATTCCGTCTAGAGATATATGCAGTTGTTGGACATCTTATGTCCTCATTTCGATAATATCGAGTGTGCTTCAAAGACATCGATAGGTAATCGATCAGTCTATCGATAAATCAATAGAGGTAGAAAACTTAGAGTTTTTTCTGAAGTTTGAAAAGGTTTCCTAACCCAAAAACCCTATGATATTATAATCAATTTTAAGGGTTTTAATTACCTAGATTTTTAGGACATGGGATGTGAGGCTAAGATATAGCTGTCATGAGTTCAGGCACACATCTAGTTGAGGTCGACGGTTGATTGATCTTCCTATGGAGTTTCTGTCTAGCCTACTCAACACTCACGCTAATTGACGAACCAGGGCACTTTCAATCTCTCCCTTTTTCAATTACGTGACAAAATACCAAAACACCCTAGAACACCTTTTAGACAAACACCCTAAATTGTGTGTACATGATTTTTACACAATTTTACAAGTTCCAGTGAATATACACACACAATCAAAAGATGCTCCCTCTAAATGCAATCTCCCCTGTCTTGTTGAAGATGCTCCCCCTAACACTTGTATTACATACACACAATTTTTCTTCGGGGTATGGATTTGTTCTCCCCTTTTTTGTTAGTCATTGGAAAAGATAAATATAACAGTTGATATTGACTGAAGTTGAGATAATATGGGAGAACTAGAATTCAGGGACCATAAGCATAACAGATAGATACAAAAGAAATATCTCAATTCAGAAAACAGATATGCTGATTTGGACAAGAAGAGTAGTAAATAGCAGGTGATATGGAAATAAAGAGCAAGCATCACATGCATAGTTGATAGAAACCAGATAAACTAGGGAGATGATAGCAGTATTCGAAGAAAACCAAATTCTCATGGTAGTAAAGATAGATGATATAGAAATTGTCATAACTACAAGTATCCAAAATATACATATATAGTTCTCAAGATTGGCAGTAATGTAACCATGCATCTTAAACTAAAAAAATTTCAACCCATCCATGGGTACAAAAAAAAATGGTCCTCATTAAGAGGATATCATAACAAAAAAAAAAAAAAACACACACACAGACAAAACAAAACAAAAAAAACAAACTTGTCAAACTATGCAAGTTGGTAATTCGTCACACACAAACATATATGAGCGAGGGACATTCAAAAAAGGTATTTTTATCCTAGGTGTTCCAAGGAGACTCCAGATGTGTGATGAAGAAAAGGTTGTACTACAGACAATGAAAGCCTTTATTGCGCAGGTAAGGAATCTAGTATTTGTTATGTAGCATGTTGCAGAGTTACCAACATGTGTTTGACCTATGAAAGGTAGACTTCACAGTCATCCAGTTGTTTCATCATGTGAGATTTTCCCTCCAGAAGGTCTTGTATAATGTCTCGTTCTGTGATAGCCTGAATGATCTTAACAAAGACAGGGATGTGCACGGGATTATCCTTGCCTGATGTTGGAACAATTTTTTTTACCGTGAAACACGTTATCAATGATATGTAGGTTATAGATGTCTTCGTAGTTAAACCAGGCACACGGGTACGAGAGATCATTAGTATGAGGCAGCCCAAATTGACGTGAAAGTTTGGACATAAGACACGAAAAGGGAAGTGTAGTGATGGATTCTTTTGTAGATACATGGATTAACTATTGTAAGCGGAGAGTGGGTAGACACACTGGAATACTTTAATGAACATCATATAGAATATTGAGAATGTATGGAGAAAGTTTATTGCCCAAAACTTCATAGGGATAGACATTTGTGCTGAAGATGCGATGAAGAATTTTTTATGTAGGATTGAGATGCTTAACATGAAGAACATTCTTTGCATTTCTGGGTTTTGTAGCATCATTACATAGCACTCGAGTAACTTCTCCCCATATATTAAGATCATACGCATTTCATTCTAATATAGGTATCTTAGTGACTTTTACACCAACCAGATGACTTATTAGTTTAGGGGTGATATGCTTAGTCCAATTTATGACAACAACTGAAATGATTGGAGGATTATTTTCAACATTGCAAATTAAGTTCAGGAATTGATGCATAAGATTAGACTGAAATCCTCCTCCAAAATTCACGATATTTCCCCACCCAATCCGTTCAAAGAGATTGATGATCCTAAAGGGTTCAATGCATTTCATATGAATAGCTCATTTTGCCACAATTTCTAAATCAGAAAATGGAGATGAGGTAGTTGCATTCCTCTTACCTTTCTTACTCTCAGTTGAGTCATTTTATGGAAGTATCAAACCTTTGTCTTTAGACATTTCTTGCTCAGGAAAAAAGATTTGGATTATGAGAGATGCAATGCCAAAATGAGATCAACATGTAAAGCTCTTTATCCTTTCTTCCAAGTTTTATTGAGGAGTAACCTTTGATATCATCGAACACAGGTTTGATGATATCGATATATGAAAATTGATAATTTTTAATGAAGAGTTCAAGAGAAGCCCAACTGACCCGACGTTTCAACTTCTCGAGAGGTTGTCGATGGTATCAATTCTTTGTCGATGTCATCAAAAAATTCACATGATGTATCGGCAGACATATCGAAGATGAATATTTTTCATTTTTCAAAATTTTGACTGACTTTTGTGCATAATTTTAGCATATCTTAGAATCAGACAATATACACAGCAAAATTTTGCACACACATTGTACAAATCAAAATTATTAACATCAAGATGTTTATGCACAAAAAAAAGTTGAGGTGAGAAGCCTTAGATATATCATTAGAAATTCAGCAAAAATTACATCATTTCAACAGCCATCCAAATGTAATACACGACCTGGACTTGTCTTCTCATGCTCAATATTTCAATGATATACCAATATAAGGCAACGGGTTGGGTCAAGGTTATGATGAGATCCTACTCTCCAGATGTTTTCCTATCAGGAAGAAAGAGTGATTCCTATCATCTAAGCATTCAAGGCATACCAGCTTAATGATTTACCATTAAGGTAGTAGCTGGAGGATCCTTGAAGGCGGAAGTTCATTCCCCAATCCACTCTATTGAATATCAATGATGAGGGTGGATTGGAGGATGAACTCCCTTGAGAGAAAGGGCTTTGGGTATATGATCTAAGGTTAAACACATAAAAGCACTCTCTTCTTTCTCTCACAGCAACTAGAGATAAGTTCTCTTTAAATAGGAAAAAGGTTCCAACGAATATAAAACGGTCACATTTATGACACAAACTCAATGTCATACGCTTTTGAAAAACCTTCTGCCAATTGATCGAGGGAATTGAGACTCATGTCGATGTCATTGGATTTCAAACTCTGATATTATCGATACAAGGGTCGAGTCCTCGACATTTAAAAATGGAGAGAAACTTGTATGAAAATTTTCAGGTAAATAGATATGATCAGGGGATACTCGATATCATCGGAATTTTAATGTCAATGATATCGGAGGTCGTTTCAATGCATCGATAAATCCAAAGATTTTATCAGTGAGCTTGCTGGACAAGTTTGTCCTTTCTCGATGCAATCAATACGGCCCCGATATCATCGATATTTAGAATATCGATTCTATCGAGTGGCCCCCGATCTGAGATAAAAACCACCTGAAAAATGTTACTGGAGAAATACGCGCCCATGACTGATATTATCGAGAACCTTACAATATCATCGAGATTTAAACTCCGATGGTATCAAGGAGAGCTCCGATATATCGAAGCATATATGATTTTCCTGAGTAAAAATAGGGACGCCGGTTCTGTCTGTCGATATTATTGAGCCATCCTCGATGGACTCGAGATTCAAATATCGATGATATCGACACGTGTGTCGATACATCGATAATTCTGTCCAGATATGTATTTGGTTGCTGGACATATTACATCCTCATTCGATTTTATCGATTCGTCTATCGAGGACATCGACACGCAGGTCGATCTTATCAAGATGTGCATCAATAAAATCGATAAGGCAAGAAAACTTAGAGATTTTCTGATTCTTTAAAAAGTTTTCTCACCATAAACCCTAATATGTTCTAACATGTTTTAAGGGTTATATTCACCTGGTGTTTTGGGACAAGGTATGTGAGGCTTAGATTTACCTTTGGCGAGCTTTCACACATCCAGTTGAGGTAGACGCTTGTATAGATTTTCCTGTGAGTCTTCTGCAGTCCGACTGGCTCAACACACATGCTAATTAACAAACCAGGGCACTAGCAAGGGCACTTTCAATCTCCCCCTTTGTCAATTATGTGACAAAATACCCAAAACACCCTAGGACAATAACTAAACAGACACATCCTAAATTGTGTGTACAAGCATTTTACACAATGTTACAAATTCCAATGAACCCATGTACATAACTAGTATTTGCTCCCCCTTACTTGGTGTAGCTGCTCCCCCTTACACCTGCAACACCATTCAAACATATACAATTTGCAATCGGGGTGTTTTTACTTTTCTCCCCCTTTTTGTCAGTCATTGATAAAGATGTAGCAGTTGCTATTGACTGAAGTTTAAAGAAGTATATGAGAGAACCAATCAGACATAGATGTATAAAGATGAGATCATGTTACGACATATATCATTTGACAAAACGTATACATGCATAGTGGATCAGATTGAGCAGATATACAAGCAGATATAAAAACCACTAAAACATATGCATACATTTCAAATAAGAGATAAAATAGGAGAGACAAATATATCTTAATGACCATAAGAATAGAATTACATGCAGCCACATCACAAAAAGTAAATATACTTCCCTAGACAGTAGTAAACTAACAACCATCAGATAGAAATATCAAGCAAATGTATGGGTACCCAAAATGAATAAAGAGGAATGGGTGCAAAATAAAAAGCAGTGTTCATGACTAGACACACTTTGCCTCCAAAACTGTCTTCTTTTAACACATAAAAGGTTCGCCAGTCGTTAATAACTCAAGAATTTGTTGCACATAATTTTAGAGAGCTTCCATCTTGTCTTTTATTCCTAACAGTCATTGTTCGCAATTATGGAGCCGCTCGTAAATTCTAGTGAGGCTGTTTAAAAGTTGGCGCTCAAGCACATGACGTCGTCGATTAGTGGCAGAAGCAGGACTACTTACAAGAGTCTGGTTAGATCCCTAGAGTGTTTCTGACCACTCTCTCCAGCAGGTGGAGGATTCTTAACATGAGATGAGACAGAGACATATACTTGTTGAGCTGCATCATGGTCGAACCATACTTCGGGATATATCTTATCGGTTGTTTCCGACAGTCCAACCCAATGTGCGAGCTTGTAGACAAGGGACAGAAAAGGAAGTATTTCAAGATGACCACTTTTGACTACCTTAATTAGCTAATCTAGAATGAGAGTTGGTGGACATACAAGGACCTCTTGATAGACATCATACAGGGCATTGAGTACAAAGGGACTCAGGTATGTGTCATTGGCATCACATGGGTACACATTCGTACTAAAGATACTGTGAAAGAGTCTATACAAGGTTCCTAGATGTTTAACCTAAAGGATATTGTCATCACTTCTAGGAATAGTCATACCCTGACACAGTGCTCGAGTAATTTTCTCCCATTTACCTAATTCGTTTAGATTTCTACCAGTGACAGGGATTTGTATCACCTCAATGTTTAGAACACAACCAAGGACCATTGGAATAATTTATTTGGTGTGTTACATGAATTCCAGACGCATACATGGTGGATAAACTTGGACAATATGACAACGGTTGAAGAACTGCTGGATCATTTCAAACTGATATGGACCGCCCATATTAAGCATATTCTTCCACCCAATAGTCTCCATCATGAGATCCACTAGTTAGGGCTTGACAGCACTAGTGAGAATAGTACGCTCGACGATCATAACTTGTTCCCAATCAGATTGGTTTTAAGGTGGTCTAGTATTTTTCCCTATCTTAATCTTAGAGGATTTTGCATATGAGAGAGCCTTACCTTTCCCTTTAACCATCTTCCTTGTTTTATTTGGATTCTGAGATTTTCTCATCAAGACTCCGAGCAGATAAACCAAAGGAAATAATCAGGGCAATGAGTCAGGACTGACTACTGTAAAAAGTAAAAATTTTCGCTCAACAGCCTTTTATTGGGCGATAAATTTCGATATCATCTACCAGTGTTCTGATGATATCACGATGTCCTATCCGATGTTATCGACGATGTCTTCGATAATCTTTTTCAACTTCATGACTTTTCAAATTCTAAAAAGACGTCGATAATATCGACTTTGATCGATTTAATCAAGAATCCATGTAATCTGATGAACATATCAAAGGTGAATATTTTTCACATTTTTCTGTATTCTGACAGACTTTCCCGCATAGAATAGAACAATTTTAACTACGGGTATTCTCAGCCACAAATTTTGTACAAGTTCTGTACAAAACAAAAAGTGTAGACATTGAAATGTTTATGTACAAAAAGGTAAGGTAGAAAACCTCAGATACATCTTGAGAAGCTCAGAAAAAAAAAAAAAAAAAACATCATTTCAGCAAGGATCCAGATCTTGCTGCATGATCTGGACTTGTTTCTTCATGCTCTATTTGTATAGGTTTAGGAATCAGTCCTTCTTTTGCCTTTGATGATGTAGCAGTGGTTATTTGTGTGAAAACCCTTCATTACTGATTTTCCTGTTTGGTTTAGGATTTCACATTCTTCTTTGTTGAATTTGACCACATGTTCATCATCACAGATCTGAGAGATGCTTAGTAGATTATGTTTCAGTCCTTTTATGCAGAGAGCATTCTCATTTTTAAGTGAGTTAATTCTGCTTATGATTCCCTGTCCGATTACTTTGGCATTGGTTCCGTCTCCATAGGTGACTAATCCATTATAAAGATCTGTATAACTTAAAAGGAGGGATTTGTCACCTGTGACATATCTTGAGTAACCATTGTCAAGGTACCATTTGGCATTATTGTCTGTTAAATGATTTGAGTGAGTAACAAGACAATTTTTCTTTTCTTTGATCACCCATTTTGTGACAGGATTTTTGCTAGTGGTGAATTTGATTTTCTCTTCTATTTCAACCACTTGATTTAATGATCCCTTTCTTCTGTCAATCAGTTTGAGTGATGATTGTTGTATATTTCTTTTGTTCGACCCGTAATTTGAAAAACCACTCATGTGACAAGCTGAGTTACTTCCTGTATTACTACTAGAGGAAAACAATTTTTCAGGTATTTGTGTTCTATACCCAGTTTCTGTTCTATCATTCTCATAACCTAGGCCATTTTTGTTATTTCCAGATTTTCCCATTCCCAAAAGTTTTTCTAACTTCTCACCACTTTGGGAAAACTTACAGTTTATTTTGGCAATTCTTCTGGACTCTTCTAAATTAAACAGAAGTATATGATTTGAATTTTGAAGGAGCATATTTTTAACTTTTAACTGCTCAACTTGTTTATTTAGATTTTTGGATTCAGATTTAAGGAAGAAGTTAATTCTCTTATGTCTATCATTATCTGAGTGATGTTGCTGCAAGTCATTGATTAGATGTGTATTAATTTCTAGAGTTTTATCCAATTTTTTTTGCAACAACTCCTTTTTTTTCTCAGATAATCCAAGTCGTTTAACAACTTTGATGCTATGTATATACAGTTGATTGTAAGCATCTTGCAGTTTATCCTTTTCAACTTCTTCTTCTTCAGTTTCCTCATTATCAAACGGAAATGATTTGATGGCTTACTATTCTATTTCATCCTCAGATTCACTGGGAATGTTCGGAGTAGTGGAGACCATAAGAATTTTTAATGATTTTTGATCTCCATCACTCTCTGAGTCACTGGATTCTGAATTTGACTCTTCTGTATCATCCCACATGGCGGCCATTGCCTTGCCCTTAGTTTTTCTATTTGGGCATTTAGTAGACAGGCATAGCATTGTGGTTCTTTGGTCCATTTACCAAATTTTCCTGTAGAGGGTTTGTTGTACACCTTTCTTGCTTTGGAGGGACAATCGGGATTCTTCTGGAAGAATCTTCTGAATTTTTGTGCCAGCAAGGCCACTTCCTTATCTTCATCTTCTTTTTCACTCTCATTATCCTCATGTTTTCTTTTCTTAGAAGTTTTTAGCACGGTGTTTTTGGATTTTTGAGATTGTGTGAAGTGTAGTTCAAAAGTTTGTAGGGAACCTACCAGTTCTTCTACTTTCATCTCATCAATATTCCTATACTCCTCAATTGTTGTTATCTTGGGATTAAATTGTTCCAGTAGGGATCTTAAAATTTTCCTACAAATTTTTTGTACCGGAACTTTTCTCCCAATCCACCCATGGAGTTATAAATAATATTCAATTTTGTGAAAAAATCAATAAATGTCTCATGCTCTTCCATCCTGAGACTTTCGAACTGTGAAGTTAGAAGTTGTAGTTTAGACCTCTTCACAGTGCTCATGCCTTCATGGGTTGTTTCTAATAGATCCCATGCTTCCTTGGATGTCCCACACATGCTTATTTAATTGAAAATATCCTGGGACACGGCACAGTAGTTGACGTTCATAACTTTTACTTTAGCAGTTTATTTTTCTTTATCGAACGTCGTCCACATTTCCTTGGGTTTGGGTTTTGTGATGGTTGTGCCACTTTCAAGTGTAATTTGTTCAGATGGTGGCACATAACCATTTTCAACTATATCCCAAACATCATGGTCTAAAGATCTTGGGAAGTAGTGCATCCTAGCCTTCCAGTATGCATAGTTTGAACCATTAAATACTAGAGGTCTAGTGACTGATGAGCCCTCTCCTTTCACCATATTCCAAACTTCAGTCAAGATCACTCTCTAGGCGGTGAAGCCCTTAAAGAGAGACCCACTTTGATACCAATTAAAATAGCGGTGAAGATCATTGTAGTTGAAGTAGGAATATGTCAATATGTCCTAGAGGGGGGTGAATAGGACTTTTTAAAGTTTCTACAATGTATTTAAAAATCCTGTTGCACTAATCCTATCAATAAGCACATATTAAGATTACTCAAAAATAACTCTACTGGCTTCGAAGCCCAGTAGAGGATCCAATCACAAACTATTCAAGAAGTGAACAATATGCAAACTAGTTTATGATGGATATGACTGTGTATGTGTGTGAGGTGCGATCTTAGATATTCAGTTATTAAAATAATAAATAAATCACACAAATAGGAGAATAGTAATCGTAAACATAGTCCTTTTTATAGCTCCACTCCCGATAACGGCGCTCAACCCTTGAGTGAACCAGATTTAACTAAGGAGGTTTCACATGGTTCACCTCTAACCTAAGATTTTAAATCAGGTTCACCTTTAACCTTTACAACATACACTAAGGCTGACTGTTTATGCTTTCATGAGCAAGGGTCAACACATCGTACCCACATTTAGGCACACTGGCCAAGGATCTTCCCTAAGACCTTACGGAGGTTTTATACGGTTCACTGGTTCACCTCTAACCTAAGGTTTTACTGGTTCACCTTCAACCAGATGTTTATGCTCTCCACAGAGTAAGGGTCCACACAACGCACCCACCATGTATACTCCCACCGGAGGCCTCCTTGAGGACTTCAAGGGTGAGAAACACCTTAGACCCAATCCTACAAAGGAATGATCAAAGTGTCCTCTAGACTCTAGATACTTACAGATAAGTTGATGAGCCCCATTCAGCACAGTGGCAAAGATCTCCTCCTTGTTGACGAAGAGTCTTTAGCTCCCTTGATCTACAACAAATGATATACCAATATAAGGCAACGGGTTGGGTCAAGGTTATGATGAGATCCTACTCTCCAGATGTTTTCCTATCAGGAAGAAAGAGTGATTCCAATCATCTAAGCATTCAAGGCATACCAGCTTAATGATTTACCATTAAGGTAGTAGCTGGAGGATCCTTGAAGGTGGAAGTTCATTCCCTTATCCACTCTATTGAATATCGATGATGAGGGTGGATTGGAGGATGAACTCCCTTGAGAGAAAGGGCTTTGGGTATATGATCCAATGTTAAACACATAAAAGCACTCTCTTCTTTCTCTCACAGCAGCTAGAGACAAGTTCTCTTTAAATAGGCAAAAGGTTCCAACGGATATAAAATGGTCACATTTATGACAGAGTTCAATATCATCGAGCAAGTTTGATATCATCAAGTGTATACTTTTGATCGTATCGATGGTCTGCTCGATGACACAAACTCAATGTCATATACCTTTGAAAAACCTTCTACCAATTGATCGAGGGAATCGAGACTCGTGTCGATGTCATCGTATTTTAAACTCCGATATTATCGATACAAGGGTCAAGTCCTCGACATTTGAAAATTGAGAGAAACTTGCATGAAATTTTTAGGTTAATAGATATGATCGAGGGATACTTAATATCATCAAAATTTGAATGTCGATGATATCGAAGGTCGTGTCTATGCATCGATAAATCCAAAGATTTTATCAGTGACCTGGCTGACAAGTTTGTCCGTTCTTGATGCAATTGATATGGCCCCGATATTATCGATATTTAGAATATCGATTCTATCAAGTGACCCCCAATCTGAGATAAAAACCACCTGAAAAATGTTACTGGAGAAATACGCGCCCATGACCGATATTATCAAGAGCCTTAAGATATCATTGAGATTTGAACTCCGATGGTATCGAGGAGAGCTCTGATATATCGAAGCATATAGGATTTTCCTGAGTAAAAATAGAGGGACTGGTTCAGTCTGTCGATATTATCGAGCCATCTTCGATGGACTCGAGATTTAAATATCGATGATATCGATACGTGTGTCGATACATCGATAATGCTGTCCAGATATGTATTTGGTTGCTGGACATATTACGTCCTCATTCAATTTTATCGATTGGTCTATCGAGAACATCGACAGTGCAGGTCGATCTTATCGAGATGTGCATCGATACAATCGATAAGGTAAGAAAACTTAGATATTTTCTGATTCTGTGAAAAGTTTTCTCCCCATAAACCCTAATATGTTCTAACATGTTTTTAGTGTTATATTCACTTGGTGTTTTGAGACGAGGGATGTGAGGCTTAAATTTACATTTGGCAAGATTTCACACATCCGGTTGAGGTATACGCTTGTATAGATTTTCCTGTGAGGCTTCTGAGGTCCGACTAGCTCAACACACATGCTAATTGACAAACCAGGGCACTAGCAAGGGCACTTTCAATGTATGTATATTTCTCATATTCCTAGGTGGACACTTGATGTCATGTATTTTGTTGGTTGGTTTGAATTTTTGTCCAGAATTATGTTGTGTCCTCCTAGGTGATAAGCATTCAAACTTATAATGACCAAAATCACCACATAAATGACAAACTGGAGAAGTTCTTGTGTTACTTCCCGAAGCGATAGATTTTTCAGTCATTTGTGCTTCTTTTCCAGATTTTGTTTGAAGTTTATCATATCCTAAGCCACTCTTGTCCGTACGAGGTCTTCCCATACTTAAGAACATCTCTAATTTCTCACCACTCTGGGAAAACTTATAGTTTAACTAAGCAATTTTTCTGGATTCTTCTAAATCAAACAGGAGTGTGTGATTTTCATTTTGAAGGAGCATGTTCTTATCTTTTAATAGCTCCACCTGTTTGTTTAGTTTGTCAAAAAGAGATTTAAAGAAGGTATTAATTCTTTCTAATCAATCATTATCTAAATGATATTGTTGTAGATCATTAATTAGGTGTGTATTAATTTCTAACGTTTTATCCAGATCTTTTTGCTCCAATTCCTTTTTATTTTTAGACATTCCAAGTCTTTTAAGGATGTTGATGCTATGAATATAGAGTTGATTGTAAGTATCCTATAGTTTATCATGTTCCTCTTCTTCCTTCTCAGTTTCCCCATTATCAGATAGAAATGATTCAGTGTCTTGCTGTTCTTCATCGTTCTTAGTTTCGATGGGAATGATTGGAGCAGTAAAGACCATAAGAATTTTTAAAGATTTCTGATCTCCATTGCTCTCTGAGTCACTAGATTCTAAGTTTGACTCCTTTGTATCATCCCATGTGGCAGCCATTGCCTTACCCTTAGTTTTTTAATTTGGGCATTCAATAGACAGGTTTTCAAACTTCTGATAGGCATAACATTGTGGTTCTTTTTCTTTTTACCAAATTTACTTGCAGAATGCCCATTGTCCACCTTTCTTCCTTTAAATGGACGACCACGATTTTTCTAAAAGAATTTTCTGAACCGCTATGCCAACAAAGCCACTTCTTCATTTTTATTTTCTCTTTCACTCTCAATGTCCTCATTTGTTGTATTCTTTAAAGTTTTAAGGACAATAGTTTTGAATTTAGGAGTTTGTTTGAAGTGTAGTTTGAATGTTTGTAGGGAACTTACTAGTTCTTCTACTGTCATTTCTATGTTTCTATACTCTTCAATGGTTATTACTTTAGGAATGAACTATTCTGATAATGATCTTAGTATTTTCCTATAGATTTTTGGGACCGAAACTTTCTCACCTAATCCACCCATGGAGTTACAAATGATGTTTAGTTTTGTGAAAAACTTCGTGAAGGTCTCATGCTCTTTCATTCTGAGACTTTTGAACTGTGATATTAGGAGTTATAGTTTGGATCTCTTTACAGTGCTTGTTCCTTCATGGGTTGTTTCTAACAAATCCCATACTTCTTTAGTTGTCCCACACATGCTGATTTAATTGAAAATGTCTTGGGATACAACACAATAGATATTATTCATAAGTTTAGCCTTAGCAGTTTGGTTTTCCTTATTGAATGCTATTCATTTTTCTTTGGATTTTGGTTTGGTGATAGTTGTGCCATTTTCAAGTATTATTTATTCGGTTGGTGGCACATATCCTCTTTCAAAAATATCCCAAACATCATGATCTGAAGATCTCAGAAAGTAGTGCATTCTAGCCTTTCAGTATGCATAATTTGAGCCATTAAATACTGGATGCCTAGTGACCAATGAGCCCTCTCCTTTGGCCACATTACCAACTTCAGTCAATATCACTCTCTAGGCGGTGAAGCCCTTAAGAGAGACCCACTCTGATACCAATTGAAATTGCAGTAAGACTGCTTTAGTTGAAGTAGGAATATATCAATATGTCCTAGAGGGGGTGAATAGGACTTTTTTTAAAATTTTTATTGTTAATTAATATCCTATCAAACTTTTCCTAAGTAAGTAAGCTTGTATCAGGATTCTTTTAGAGTAACCCTAATTGCTTCCAAGCAAAATAGAGGATCCAATCATAAAACTACTTTGAAAGATAAATAAGATGTGAATCAAAGTTTATGATGGATGTGACTGTGTGTGAAATGTTCTCTTAGATAATCAAATATGAAAGCATATAATCATATAAAGAATGAAGGACAAGAGCATTCACAAACATAATTATTTTTATAGTGATTCGACTACTTGTCTACTTTACTCCCGGCAAACACACTCAACCCTTGAGTGTACTGGATTTCACTAAGAAAGTTTCATAACAGGTTCACCTCAAACCAGAGGTTTTAAATCAAGTTCACCTTTAACCAGTATAACTTACACATACGCTGACATAGCGTGTCCACATGACATAGTTTATGCTCCCACGAGCAAGGTTTAACACATAACACCTGATTTTATGCACACTGGCCAAGGATCTACTCTAAGAACCTCACAAGTTTATGCTCCCATGAGAAAGGGTCAACACAAAGCACCCAAATTTTATACCACCCTGGTCAAGGACCTACTACAAGGACCCAAGAGTTTATGCTCTCCACAAAGCAAGGGTCAACACAAAGCACCCACTACGTACACTCTCGCCAGAGGCCTCCTATGAGGACTTGCAAGGGGTGAGAAATACCTTAGACCCAATCCTACTAAAGGAATGATCACAAGGGTCCTCTGGAATCTAATGACTTACAGATAAGTAGATGAGTCCCTTTCAGCACGTTGTTGAAGATCTCCTCCTTTTATGGTGACAAATCTTCAGGTTCCTTGATCCATAACTCAGAAGATGTACCAATACATGGCGACGGGTTGGGTCAATGTTGTAATGGAATCCTACTCTATTGAAAGTTTTCCTATGAGGGAGATGGAGCGATTCCAATCATCTATGCATTCAAGGCATCCTAGCTTAATGATTTGTCATTAAGGTAGTAGCTAGAGGATCCTTGAATGCGGAAGTTCATCCCCAATCCACTCTATTGAATGTCAATGATGAGGGTGAATTGGAGGATGAAATCCCATGAGAGAGAAGGCTTAGGGTATATAATCTGAGGTTAAACACACAAAAGCACTCTCTATTTTCTCTCTACCAGCAACTAAGGGCAAGCTCTCTACAAATAGGCAAAAGGTTCCAACAGATATAAAATGGTCACATTTATGACAAAGTCCGATATCATTGAGCAATGTCGATATCATTAAGTGTATACGCTCGATCGCATCGACTGGATGCTTGATGATACAAACTCAAATGTTAAACACTTTTGTGACATTTTGCCGACTGGTTGAGGGAATCGAAACCTTCATCGATGTCATCGGATTTTGAACTCCAATTTTATCGACACGAGGATCGATTCCTCGACATTTAAAAATGAGAGAGACTTCCCTTTGAAATATTTTAGGTAAAAAGAATGATCGAGGCACACTCGATATCATCGAAATTTGAATATCGATGATATCGGTTGCCATGTCGATGCATCGATAAATCCAAAGAATTTTCTAGTAGGCTTGCTGGACAGTTTATGTCCAATCTCGATGCAATCGAACCAACCTCGATATGATCAATATGTGAATATCAATTCTATCGAGTGACCCTCGATCCAAGATAACATAACCTGAAAATATTGCTGAAAAAGAGAGTATCCAAACTGATATCATCGAAGAGCTTTCAATATCATCGAGATTTGAATTCTAATGATATCGAGGAGTACTTCAATATATCAACGATTTTATGACTTCCCTTAGCAGAACTTTGGACACAACATATCTGATGTTGATTTTATCAAGTCAACTTCGATAGATTTGAGATTTAAATTTCGATGATATCGATACGACTATCGATACATCGATAATTTTGTCCAAAGACATATGGGGTTGCTGGACATCTTATGTCCTCATGTCAATAATATCGAGTGAGCTTCGAGGACATCGATAGCACTAATCGATTACATCAATCAGTCTATCGATAAATCAACAGAGGTAGAAAACTTAGAGATTTTTCTGAAGTTTGAAAAAGTTTCCTAACCCAAAAATCCTATGATATTCAAATCAATTTTAAGGGTTTTAATTACCTAAAGTTTTGGGACATGGGATATGTGGTGAAGATATACATGTGGCGAGTTCAAGAACACATCTAGTTGAGGCAGATGGTTGATTGATCTTCCTACGGAGTTTCTCTGTCTAGCTCACTTAACACTCACGCTAATTGATAAACCAGGGCAATTTCATCTAACCCTATAATAGATAGATAACCTCTCAAACAATCCTCCTACACTCAAGAGACATCGAGTGTTGTCACAGACTCACTTGGGCATGAAGCACTCTCAGCACTCAATTTCAGAATCTAACCCAAACCTAGAAAGAAAGAGGGAGATAGAAATCTAGAAAGAGAAAGAGAGAGAATTAGAATGAAGTTACCAATTTAGAAGTTTCTATGCTAGGATCCTACAAAAGAAAAAGGAAAGTGAATTAGTTTCTAAAAATAGAAATATAAAGATGAGTTAGTTTCTAAAACTAGAAAGGAAATTTTTTATTAAATAAAAAAAACCTAGTTTCTAAAAACTGATTAGGAAAGTTCTAAATCTAAAATTAGAAAGTAAGTTAATTTTTAAAAATAAATCAAAAAAATCCTAACCTATAATTAGAAAGTAAACAAATCCTAATTCTAAAACTAGTTAATCAAAGAAAAAGCAACCGTTAGTCCCTAGCAACGGCGCCAAAAACTTGTTCACAATCCCAAGTCTAGGGTCGCGATGTAGTAATAATCTCGTTGAGACTGAGGTTGAATCCACAGGGACTAATCTTGTACGTTTCTGAAAGTAACTAGAACTAGAACTAGAAGAAGATGTGAATATAAATTTGAATTAATTGAGAGAGTAACTGTGATTAAAGTGATTAAAACTAAAAAAAATCAAAGGTGGTAATTAGGGTTTCCAAGGATCCACTCATAGAGATCAGGAAGCCCTCAAACTTGATTTAAGTCACACGATTGGAATTGGAGTCCTATCCTATCCAATAGGAAGATATATAATTAAGATCAATCTAAACTTTCCATGACAATGGAGGTGTGAGACCCTTAACCTTAGTATCCATTTTGTTCTGTCGGGTCCCGTGGTCCTACCGGTCGAATTCCCGGGACCCGCGACCTACGGTTTGCATTTGCGATGACCCTTAAGTCCCATTATATAAACTCGACCCAGATCAACTTAAAATTAGTGCCATAGCGACCGCATCGTTGCCATGTTCCAACACTGCCTCACGTGCTGCAATTCGAGTTGTTAATCAAAAGATGTAGGTCGTGGTTATTTAGGACCATAGATCACAATTTGTGGGGCCCACCTAGGGTTGTAGGAAATTCCATGCATGCTTACATTGGACTAGGGGTCATGATTAACCTTGCTAGGATAGGCTAGGGTTCCGTAGGTAGCTAGGTCCTAGCTAGCGCCCCCATCATTGGTTACCTTATCTAGGTGGTCACCTTTTTACCTCTCCCATGCTAGCAAGCCTTTTTTACTCTAACCAATGTATGAAAATCTGACCTCTTCATCTTATCTAGGAAGAGATGAAATCAATCATCCCTCTTTTCTAGGAACTTAGTGATGGGTTTTGGTAAAGACCCGTTTCTCTATCAATCCTTCCATTCCTTCCATTCTCTCCCCCTCATCTCTATCTCTCTCTCTCCCTCTCTAGCAACCTTGGACATTAGTAAGGTGGGTGCTCTTATAAACTAGGATCTCAGATTTTTACTTTCTTTAGTTGTTCTTTTTCATCTCATATTTTTAAGCATGTGAGGCCCACCAAATGATAGTGGAGGCTCCATGTCTTCTTGGGTGTGACCATTAGCCCATCCCTTCTTGCATGCATAATCCATGGGTGGGGCCATTCCCCATGGACCCCACCATGGTCTTTTCCCTTAGTTAGAAGGATACTTGGGTCATCTAGACCCTTGATCCATGGTGGAGATGACATCTTCACCATTGGATTTTTATTAGAAAGATGCATGCATGTGTAGATCCTTGTATCTTCATCAATAATAGTGGATGTGTGGTTTGTGATGAAGGGAGTGGCCTCATTGTGGAGGAGCCCCTTCCCTTGTGGTCGATCCTTATTTTTCTTTTGTTGATCTCTTATTCTCTAACATGTGTGGTCAATCTTGTAGCCTGGAAGCATCTAGACCGTCCAAGGAGAGTGGATGCCCATACTGTCCACTCTATGGACATTGATGTCTTATTTGCTCTTTTATAGGCACATACAATGGATTTAAGGGGTGGATTAGGTCTAGAATTTTGTGGGGCCCACTGATATGGACCACAACATAGGTTTTATGGGGTGATCTCCCCTTATTTTAGTATGTATGCTCAGTTTACTTCATGCATATGTTGCTGTCTAAAAATTTTCAGGACAGTTTCTGGATGATTTTGGGTCAGATTTTTGGATTGTTTGGGGCTTGTTTTTAACAATTTGATAGACTTTTCCTGGAGGTGTGGACCCCACCTAGATGTGTACCAAATTTCACTTCCATATGACTTTGTTTGAGGACTCGAAGGAGTGGCCCAAGTAGGGTGGACAATCCATATTTTCTTGATTGTCCAGTAACATTGCAGTTTGAAAAATCATAAATATAAAATTGTTTCTGAAATGGTGGGCCACTTTTGTGGACCCCACCTTGAAGTACACTTGTATGGGGAGGTTGGGAATATTTTTCCCCAATTTTTGGAGGACTTGGGCCCACCCTTTTGGGGTGCTCAAAATGGGGACAACAACATTTTTATTTCTACTGCATTCTTTTGGACCTTGCTGTCCATTGTTGTTATCCAACGTTTTTGTGTGGTGGTGGCCATCCCCTTCACCCATCTTGTGACCCACCTTGTAAAGACCAACCCCAGGTGCTTGTAGACCACATATTTGATCAGATTTTAGGGTAAGAGGGGCTAGGACATCACCACGTTCCTGGACGCCCAGCTGGGCAGAATGTCCAGCAATGGGTTGGTCGTCCACCCCACCTCAGGCCCACCTTTATGCATGCTTTCATCCAACCATCCATCCTTTGTTGGTCCTACTTGATGGTGGACCAGTCCTTGGTGGGACGTCCACTAGTGGGGCACACTTGAAGCACTAAATTGGGCTAGCCGTCCCACCCTTAGGATGCCCAAGGGGTGGGCTGGCCGTCCCACCTTGTGGTCCACCATGATGTATGTGTTTATTCCTTGCCGCCCTCCCTTGATGTGGCCCACTGAAGTATGGACCTTCCCTTAGTCAGATGTAACACCCCGGATTTTTTCCAACCTAGAGTTAAGCGTTCTTAGGTAATGGGTCAACCATAACACCTTGGAAATTTCTCAGAACTCAATTCCAAAGCCAAAGAAAGCATTTAGAATGAAATTCTTTAGAAATTTAACGTGAATTAGCTAGCACTAAACTAGATTACCTGTGAAATTAGCACCAACCACTTTAAATACGATCTGTAAGACCCAGAAACTCTAGAATTGTTAACACTATCTTACCCTGAAACATAAGATCAAACTCTAAACCTGTATGTT
This sequence comes from Magnolia kwangsiensis, assembly GCA_037074715.1. Classification (NCBI taxonomy): domain Eukaryota; kingdom Viridiplantae; phylum Streptophyta; class Magnoliopsida; order Magnoliales; family Magnoliaceae; genus Magnolia; species Magnolia kwangsiensis. Next base: position 100,301,865 of record CM073577.1, on the reverse strand, counting down.
CTCAGGAACCCTTTGAAACTTTGTATTGGATCTAGACCGCATGTTGAAAGTCCAATAGCGATAATCTTAGACCATTATGACCACGTAGTTGGACTTGACTATCACCCCAAAAATCAAGCCTAACTGATGTTCTGAGGCTATTTCATTGAGTCTAGAGCAAGGAGTGTGAGAAAGAGTGAAATTCTTTATAAATTAAATGTGATTTAAATAAATCTGGCACGTGTTACTTGCGGGTTAAGTATAAGCATTCAGACCATTGGAATCTGACCCACATACACCCACGGATCAGGGAACATTTCCCACTCAGGTCAGTGTACTTGGAATCCTCGATCGAGTCTCAATGACCGTTGAACTAAAACTAGTCCGCCACGTGCGATCTGGAAATCCTATCGAACTGAAAACATAATGTGATCAGGATCCAACATCCACAAGCTTAAGTCCGACCGCATTTAGTAACAGGACCTCTAGAAGTGCTCCGTTGAGATGGAATAGTCCATATTTGAACATAACCTAAGTATACCTTGACTTAAAGTCTGTTTTGGTTATGTTTGGGCTTATAAAAGGGCCTTAAACCCTTAGCTTTCTAATCCATACGAATTTGGGGAAAACCCTAGGAGAGAGAAAAGAGAGAGAAAGTGAGAGAGAGTTGGAGTTTCTCCCAGGGATTCTTCCCTGCTGCACCACGTGCCAAAGCCATCCGCCTACATCGCTATTCTGGCGATTCCAACTTCGTTCTAGGTAAGAAAACCCTATCCCTAACCTGTTTTAAGGCTCTTATGGGTACAAGTAGCTAAGTAGCTAATTCACCTTGTGTTGTAGGTTTCCAATCAGTCGTTGACGACGACGTAGAGTTCCTATTCGGTTCATTACGCTCCTATGGCATAAGGTGTGGATTTTAGACACTTAGATTACCTGTTTTCAAAGCTTTCAATGTCGTTTAATGGTAGATTACTGATAAGGATGTTGTTTGACATGTAGAACATGCTGTCCGTTTTTCATTTCCAATACGTATGAAGAATATGAGATTTAGAGTATTTTAGGTATTTATATGAAATACTGTATACATACGTATTTTATTAATATGATTTCCATGAGTATTTACCGTGTACCTAACTAGTTATACGTGTATGATCTGTTTGGCGAAGAGATTCGCCGTAATGCACATATTGGCCAACATATGCTATGTAGACTAATGTGTGTAGACTAAGTGTTTTTTGAAATGCCTAAATCAATATGATTTATGCCTGCCATATGTTTTGAATGTAAGAACATGATTGTTGTATATTAGACATCTCCTTGATATAAGGATCTATCATATTATATGTTGAAATCAATATACGTCAAGTACATTGGAGTTGTGTAGTCTAAGTGTTTGTATAAATGTAAGTATTAGTATGTATTGAGTAAATGGTGTTGTAGATTAGCGTTGAGATTGGATTCTCAACTAATTTGATGATGTACATGATTTCCTCCATGCTTGTTGTATTTCAATTGATTACCTTATGTGTGAAGTACTCGTGTATGGTTAACTGCTTATGATGTATGTTATAACATGCTGATAACATTTTGAAATTTCTTTTATTTCAATTCTGTCTCTCTCATATGATTATTGATTTAGATTACATGTGCTTGGGGCTATACTCTAGTCCAGGAAGTCAATAATAGTTTAGAATTCGTGGTTGGATTATATTCACCATGAAGGATGTGTATGATGAACCCGAGTTGTATTAGAGTTGCCGGCAGTGGTTAGGCCACACGAGGTGCTTGTGCACTTCATGTCGGTCGATTCAACGTGCGCTCGTGCTAGTCGAACTCATCAAGTAACCCGACTAACCATTGTATGTTCACCTTGTATTCGTCATAACTGCTTGAACCTAGGGTACTGAACTTACCAATGATAACTATAACACCCTGAAAATCGGGGGTCGTGTATAAACTCAACTCCCGAGTTCCAGACCGTCACTTATGCAACAAAAATGGTTATGATTCAATGTTGTCTGATTTAAAGCATTCACATGAGTAAAAGTATACGAAAACTGCAATTCATACTTCAGATCCAGTGATAAAAGCAAGCGGAAGACTAAACAATATATATATCACTGTATGGAAAAACAAAGTAATCTCAACTGTCTCCAAAGTATGACTACATCTCTGAGTCTCATATACATGTAAATAGACAAAAGAATAAGTTCAAAATAGTCCCACTGAAGTCCCCCTCGATCCAGGTCACCTACGGGAAGCCGTCGTGATACTGCATATACGAGAACTCATCCTGGTCCTCGTCAATCTCCGGCTCCACCTCCTGGATCTCGTCGTCACCTGCAACTACAACAGGGTCTGGTGGGTGTTGCAAACACCATCCCATAACGTGGGAATGAGTGATCAACTCAGTGGAATCATAGAGCAAAGATTAGCATGTTCACAATTCAATCACGCGATAATAGTAAAGCAGTAAATCAGACAAATCCTAATACTGTTGTTAATGCAAGATGATATGACGTGATGTATGCCCTCACCGACGATCACCCTCATACGGCAACATCTTACGACCGCGGCATGCCACACTCCCTAGAGTGCTCCACATCTTCCAGGCACATGCAATGCTATGGTGATATGATTACCAAGTTGTTATTAATCCATTCAAACAGCAGGATTGAGAAACTAAGGTACTTCCCTTGTATCAATCCCAACACGGATCCTGTCTAGGGTCGTCACTCCTAGTAATCTCATACGATGTACATTTCGTAGGTCACTGCAAGGGCTGCCAGGGCTGTTGCTCGCACTCGTTGCACCGCTCCCCCATCACCTTATCAATACAGGCCTACTGTACTCTACTGCACGGAAGGGTCGTCGCCTCCCGTGAACTCAGAATACGCTCGCGGTCACTACAAAGGGCTCGTCGCCTGATCAGTGTAGGCCGACAGCTAGAATATAGTGTCCCATACCACCATAATCTGCTCACGAGTCAAGGTGCTCATTGGTCACTACGGGGAGGTTTGTGGCCCCAGCGTAGGCCGACAGCTCGACCACGGTGTCCCATACCACCATGCCCGGCTCATGAGTCTTCGTGGATCAAGGTACCACGGTTAATAGGGTTTACAATGGTAAGTTCAGTACCCTAGGTTTAAGCAGTTATGATACATACAAGGTGAACAAACATCGGCCAGTCGGGTTACTTGAAGGGCTCGACTAGCGCGATCGCATCTCGAATTGAACGACATGAAGTGCGTAAAACACTTCGCGTGGCCTAACCACTGCCGCCAACTCTCAACACGAATCACATTCATCGACGCGTCGTTCGTGGCTATGACCAGTCAGCCACGAATTCGCTCGGTTACCGACTGCCTGGACTAAGTCAAGTCCCACACATCTATGGAATTACATTAACACTATAAAAAGGTATTGGAATTGAAATACATCATGTGAGCATGTTAGCACATATTATAACATTCAACTTAAGCAAATCTTCAAGGGCATACTTCCCATGCATATTCAACTTAAGCAAATCCTCAAGCACATACATTCCATGCATGTAATGAAATCATGCATTTTGTCAACATGTAGAAAATCGTTTAGGTCAGCATAATAATTGAAAAATCAATCACAAACTATCAAATAACATCATTTAATTCAATACATACTAATACAAGCATTTATACAAACACATACACTACACACTTAAGTCTACATATAGTATGTCGACCCAAAGTGTGCAACTAGGCGAATCTCTTCGCCAAACTAATTATGCACGCATTCCTAACTTCCTAATGCGACAACAAACCATGTCAATCACATCAGCAAAATATGAATGTAAACAGTACTTCCTACAAATGACTAAAATGCCCTAAATCTCATATTCTTCGTTAGCTTACGAAACGGGAAACGGAGAGCATTTTGTACATGTCAAACGGCGATGCCGTCAAGAATCTACTATTAAACGACATTGAAAGCATTGGGAACCGTCAATCAAAGCGTCTAAAATCCTCACCTAGTGTCTTGTAGACTCGGGAATTGAAGCGGAGTGTATATGCTTCGTCTACGGCGAGTAAGGAGCCTAATACATAAGATCCATAAGCTACATCGCTATGGAAACAAGGAAAACTCAAATCAACAACTATTTAGGGTTTTTACTTACCTAGAATCGCGGTGGAATCGCCGGGAAAGCGGTAGAGGAGTGTTGCTTAAGCACGTGCAACACGTAGCACAAGTGGCAGGAAGAACTCTCCCACTCTCTCACAATCTCCCACCTTTTTCTCTCTCCCAAGCTAGGGCTTCTCTCAAATTCGGATGGGAGAGAGGAGTGAGGGTTTCAACCCCTTTTATAGCCTAAAACATTCCCAAAATAGGCTTGGGAACAATGTTTACTTGGTGCCTAACCAAATCGGGGCCGTTTCGGTCCAAAAGAGCATTTCTGGAGGTCCCCTGGCCAAGTGCGGTCGGACTTAAGCTCATGCATACTGGATCTAGCACGCATCCAGTTTTCAGACCGGTTGGGTTCCCAGATCGCACGTGGCGGCCCAGTTTCAGTTTAACGGTCACCGCACCAAGATCAGGCCTGTAAGTCTCGTGATATATAATAGATATTTTTCCTGATCCAAGGGTGTAATTTGGCTGTATTCTGACGGTCAGAATGCTTAATACTGATGCGTCAAATTTGTGTGCCAGATTTGAATTTGGAATTCCAACTATGTCCCTATTCACACTCTCTTCGGTCCGGGCTCAATGAAATAGCCTGTGATCATCGGTTTGACTTGATTTTTGGAATGAGTGTCAAGTCCAGCTAGACGGTTCTAACGGTCTAAGATAGGAGGTGTCGGACTTTCGACGCGCGGTCTAGATCCAATACAAAGTTTCAAGGAGGTCCCGAGAACAAACCGGCTTAGAGTTTGATCCGAGGCTTTAGAGCATTATAGCACCCTTGGTTCCACTCGCTTCGGGCCTCGTAGAACGTATTTAAAGTGATCAGGGACCATTTCCCAGCTATTCTAACGTTGCACTAGCTAACCTAGTCATATTTTCTAAAGGAATGAATTCTACGCAATTTCGGGTCGAGTTGGTACTCGAGCCCAAGTATCGATTTTTCACGGGCGTTACAATAACCCTGATAAACGTGGTACCTTGATCCACTAAGACTCATGAGCCGGGCATGGTGGTATGGGACACCGTGGTCGAGCTGTCGGCCTACGCTGGGGCCACAAACTTCCCCATAGTGACTAGTGAGCAACCCAGACTCATGAGCATATTATGGTGGTATGGGACACTATATTCTTGCTGTCGGCCTATACTGATAAGGTGATGGGGGAGCGGTGCAACGAGTACGAGCAACAGCACTGACAGCCCTTTGTAGTGACCTCGAGCGTACTCTGAGTCTACGTGAGGTGACGACCCTTCCGTAGTAACAAGAGTACAACTAGGCCTGTATTGATAAGGTGATGGGGGAGTGGAGCAACGGGTGCGTGCAACAGCCCTGACAGCCCTTGCAGCGACCTAAAAATATATCATCGTATGAGACTACTGGGAGTGACGACCCTAGACAGGATCCTTGTTGGGAATGATATAAGGGAAGTACCCTATTTTCCCAATCCTGCGGTATGAAAAGGACTAATAATAACTCGGTAATCATATTCATATTGCACTGCATGTGCCTGGAAGATGTGGAGCACTGAGGGAAGAAAGCATGCCGCGGACGTAAGATGGTGTCGCATGTTGGAGTATGTCGGTGAGGGCATCCATCATGTCATTTCATCCTTGTATTAATCACAGTATTTAGGAATGTTTGATTGCTTTCTTTACCATTATCACTTGATTGATTTGATAACATGTTAACCTTTGCTCTATGATTCCACTGAGTTAGCTACTCACCCCCATGTTACGGGACGATGTTTTGGACACCCACCAGACCCTATTATAGTTTTAGATGATGTCGCGGCCTGCGAGGCGGAGCCGGACTTGTATGATGATGAGGAGGATTTCTCCTATAGGCGATTATCAGGCAGATCTATGTAGACCGTGTTCTGATCAGCGGGATTACAGGGAGGTTGATTTGATGCCATGACACTTGTCATTTTATATTTTTGGAGTGCTCATGTATATTCTTTTTTGATCACTTTTGGAGTATACATGTATATGCTTAACCTGGTAACATGTTCACACTCTGGAGACTTATAATAGTTCATATATTATATATATTTATCACATTCTTCTTCTTGCTAATTTAACTGTCTCTGGAGTATGATATGCTGTTTTGGCTTAGTCTTAATCTTGTTAATGCCATTCTACAGACAACATGCATTCATTATTATCTATGTTGCATAAGTGACGTTTTGGAACTCGGTAGTTGGGTTTCTACTCGACCCCCGATTTTCAGGGCGTTACATGGGACGTCTTCCTGTGGGGCCCACCTTAATGTATTTTGATGGGTCGTCTAGGCCCACTTGGGACGTACAGACCTTTAGGGCAGCTACTGGACTTGTAGTCCAGCAGTAAGCCCACTTTAATTTATGTGTTGTATCACCTTCTCCATCTGTTGGGACCCACCATGATGACTAGGGACCACCATAAAATTTATATTTCCCAAAAATCATTTTCTACTGGACCTCAGTAGGCCCAGGAAGCTGGGTAGGCTGAAAGTCCAACAAGGTGTTATGAAAGAAATTGTATATGTGGCTGGATATTTTAAGAATGTGGGGCCCACCAAGTGGAGAAATAATGTGTGCATATGTTATACTTTCATTCTAAGGCTTTTAAGCTTAATTAGTTCCAAGAAAGGCCCACCCTTTTGTTGTTGTTTGAGCTCGAAATAGGTGGACCCGAATTTTTAGATGTCCAGCAGGCCCAGATGGGTTGGGACGTCCAAACTTGGCCGAGTTGTATATATGGGCTGCTTCCACCATTATGCTGGACTAGTTGGGCTGAAATTTAGATGTGATTGGGTCCTTGATTGCCCATTCCAAGTCGTGTGCAGGGTAATTCTCCTCGTGTTTCCTCAACTGTCTCGAGGCATATGCAATCATCCTGTCCTTCTGCATAAGGACACAACCTAGGCCAACGCGAGATGCATCAGTGTATATAGTATACTTAACCCCTTGCAATCACCCTGTCCTTCTGCCATATGTTTTGAATGTAAGAACATGATTGTTGTGTATTAGACATCTCCTTGATATAAGGTAAGAACATGATTGTTGTGTATTAGACATCTCCTTGATATAAGGATCTATCATATTATATGTTGAAATCAATATATGTCAAGTACGTTAGAGTTGTGTAGTCTAAGTGTTTGTATAAATGTATGAATTAGTAAGTATTGAGTAAATGGTGTTGTAGATTAGCGTTGAGACAGGATTCTCAACTAATTTGATGATGTACATGATTTCCTCCATGCTTGTTGTATTTCAATTGATTACCTTATGTGTGAAGTACTCATGTATGGTTAACTGCTTATGATGTATGTTATAACATGATGATAACATGTTGGAATTTCTTGTATTTCAATTATGTCTCTCTCATATGATTATTGATTTAGATTACATGTGCTTGGGGCTATACTCTAGTCCAGGCAGTCGGTAACAGTTTAGAATTCATGGTTGGATTCTATTCACCACGAAGGATGTGTATGACGAACCCGAGTCGTACTAGAGTCGTCGGCAGTGGTTAGGCCACACGAGGTGTTTGTGCACTTCATGTCGGTCGATTCAACGTGCACTCATGCTAGTCAGACTCATCAAGTAACCTGACTGACCATTGTATGTTCACCTTATATTCGTCATAACTGCTTGAACCTAGGGTACTCAACTTACCAATGATAACCTTGATAATCATGGCACCTTGATCCACTAAGACTCATGAGCCAGACATGGTGGTATGGGACACCGTGGTCGAGCTGTCGGCCTACGCTGGGGCCACAAACCTCCCTGTAGTGACTGATGAGCAACCCAGACTCATGAGCAGATTATGGTGGTATGGGACACTATATTCTTGTTGTCGGCCTACACTGATAAGGTGATGGGGGAGCGGTGCAACGAGTGCAAGCAACAACCCTGACAGCCCTTTGTAATGACCTCGAGTGTACTCTGAGTCTACGTGAGGCGACGACCCTTCTGTAGCAACAAGAGTACAACTAGGCTTGTATTGATAAGGTGATGGGGGAGTGGAGCAACAAGTGCATGCAACAGCCCTGACAGCCCTTGCAGCGACCTAGAAATATATCATCGTATGAGACTATTAGGAGTAACGACCCTAGACAGGATCCTTGTTGGGAATGATATAAGGGAAGTACCCTAATTTTCCAATCCTGCTATATGAAAAGGATTAAAAATAACTCGGTAATCATATTCATATCGCAAAGCATGTGCTTGGAAGATGTGGAGCACTGAGGGAAGAAAGCATGCCCCGGACGCAAGATGGTGTCGCATGTGGGAGTATGTCGGTGAGGGCATCCATTATGTCATTTCATCCTTACATTATTCACAATATTTAGGAATGTTTGATTGCTTGCTTTACCATTATCACTTGATTGATTTGATAATATGTTAACCTTTGCTCTATGATTCCACTGAGTTAGCTACTCACTCCCACATTACGGGACAGTGTTCCGGACACCCACCAGACCCTGTTGTATGATGATGAGGATTTCTCCTATAGGCAGTTATCAGGCAGGTTTATGTTGACCGTGTTCTAATCGGTGAGATTACAGGGTGGTTGATTTGATGCCATGACACTTGTCATTTTATATTTTTGGAGCACTCATGTATATTCTTTTTTGATCACTTTTGAAGTATACATGTATATGGTAACATGTTCACACTCTGGAGACTTACAATAGTTCATATATTATATATATTTATCACATTCTTCCGCTTGCTAATTTAATTATCTCTGGAGTATGATATGCTGTTTTTTCTTAGTCTCAATCGTGTTTAATGTCATTCTACAGACAACATGCATTCATCATTATCTATGTTGCATAAGTGACGTTTTGGAACTCGGGAGTTGGGTTTCTACTCGACCCCCGATTTTCAGGGCATTACAGATGGTATCAGAGCATGATTTGGATTAAACCGGACCTGGGTAATGGTAACACGACGCACTTTGACGCACTCTAACTTAGGAAAGGGCCGATGAAAACTTAGAAACCACATTAGAATTCCAATTTTCACCGACAGGTGAGACTATACGGTAATTTAGGCTATAACATATCTTCAGTCGCATGAAGTGACCTAAGTCGCCTCTAGGTCATTAGTCGACTGGTTTGAGTCATTCCCTGAAAAATTCAAAACCTAGAAATGAATTTCCTTAGGTTGTGGGTCAACCACAACCCTTACACTCAATCTCAAGGCCTAAAACCCTTTTTTATCCAATTTCTTCAAAATCTCTCCTTTCACCACCCCATTCTTCAACTTTTTCTAAGTCCTTTCATACTAGATATAAATCCTAATGTGTAAATGATGGAGAATCATACTTAAATAAAAATTTACTATAAATAGTAAATATATGTATAAATTGGACTTTTAACCATTTCAGTTATGGAATATCATCGAATAAATGGGTTAGTTGGATAGATTAGTGTCTCCTACCCCAAAATAATATGCTACACGATGCATAAAATAATTCCGTTTTACAAATTAGCCCCGAAACGCCTCAAATGGAGTCAGGGGCCAAACGAAGCACTTACAGGGGGATCCAGGGTGGGACCTAGAGTTTTTTGGGACCTAGGGGGTAGGAGATCCTCACCAAAAGGGCGAGGCCTCACCGGTTTATCCAGTGGGTGGCGAGGACCTCACCGAGTCGGCGAGGCCTCACCGGTCAATGAGCTCGGTCGGGTCGAGCCTTCAAGGTGTAGTGTGACCCCCTGGTGTACGGTCGGTCGTGTAAAACCCCTTAAAAGTTGCCCCTCCTTCACAAAGTGACCCCCCAAGCTCTCTTTTCTCTCCCAAACGTCTAATTTTTGGCAAACCCTACCCCTCCAATCACTTCCTCTTTCATTTTCGTGCACCACTATCCCTACCCATTCAAAACCCATCCCCGCTGCTGTCTACACTCTCTATCCTCTCTCATTTGACATCTCAAATTCCCATTTTATGCCTCAAAGGTATGAGAACTTCATATCCCACCTTGTTCTTCTTAGAAAATAAGTTTTTATTTTTACATTTTATTCTCCTAACCGCCCTCTACAGGTACATGCATCTCCCTTCTCCTTCTTTTCCTTGCCTTGAGCTCATGAACCCCCTCTTGTGACTCACTACTTCATAACTTAACAATCCATCATAAATTCTTTTATGATGGATGGAATTGTAAAAGCAACAACAAATGGTTTTCAACACCATGTTTGGTGTATCCAATTAAATGTAATTTTGGGCTTTCTTTCAACTTATACTTAGGAATTCATCATCATGGGATTTGGAAATCCCATCTCACACTTTCCAACACAAGATCCATTTTTCAAAGCCTATGAAATTAATTTGAATCCCAACCCACCCACCTACCAAACATGTCACTCCCAATTCTTAGGTGGGAGTAGGAAAGCAGTCTCATTTAACACAACTTGAGATCACTGGCCACATATGCCCTTGGAGTTTTGGACTTAGAGTGGTACTCCTAGATTTCGAAAGATCTGATAGGAAATCCAATTCCAATTAGACAATCTTGACCCTAAGCGATAGAACAGTTCCCTGTAGTGAAAATGGTATGAAACCATCTAGCATATAAGCTTAGACTTTGGATTATTGCTAGTGAGTTATAGACTAGTCTACTAGTTATATTAAGTAGTGTAAACCCTGTATATGCTAAGGAATAGTAGGTTAGATATGGTTGGAGTAGAACATCGTTCCTTCGATATATCCCCTTAATACTTATAGAATTTTGTTATAACCCTTAGGAAAGTTATTTTAACTTAGAACCATTCACTCTCAGGGGAAAACTTATAAATCCCTCAGATTGAACTTAGAATAAACCAGCACACCCCTTAGAATTCTCCTTAGAATTGCCTTCCCAAGGACTTCTTACAATCGGGAACGCCGAGTAAGGGAACTGTATGTAAGCGATGTATTCGTGGTTTGAATCGACTTTTTAATCCTATTAGTTACAAATAAATTCAATGATCTAATCAAGCAGAAGATCGGCATCGACTTGGATTAAGAACCGATACGGTAAAATTTTCTGTCTAGGCTAGGCAGAAAGTCTATGTATCTAGCTCAGACCCACTACACAACCTTTCTTCCATGTTGGCCCAACCACCTACAAACAAAAGTTATCGCTTTGTCTTTGGAAAATGGCGAGGACTTATATCCAGTAGAGAATTAGATATCTTGCCACCAACTCACACCTGCCCCTGAAATCAATGGCTCATTTCTATCACCATAGGTACCAATGCCATAGAACGCATCATTAGCAAAGGAAGACCAATGTAGTGAGAGGTTGTTTCCCATTTCATGTCAAGGATAGGCCCTAAGTTACACCTCGTTCCGATATACGGATCGAGACATAGATTCTTGAACCTTAAGTAGAACTACGTTTTAAGGGGGGTAGAACGTATTGAGCCCAATCTAGTTAGGATTATCTAATACAACCGTTGGATCAGAGTAGCGCAGTGGAAGCGTGGTTGCCCTTTTCCCACTGGCCCAAGATCGAAGAAAATTCAGGAAATAATTAAGGCTTAAGTGTTGAACCCATGCATATTAAATTATAGGCCTACAGATCGTATACACCCTACCACGTATAGAAACATGAAATCAACAAAACTTAGGTAAAGGAAATGATTAATCTTTCCTCATTAACCTTAGCCAATTTCGGGGACAAAATTATGTTTTAAGGGGGGTAAATTGTAACACCCCAGATTTTTGCCAACCTGGAGTTAGGCGTCCTTAGGCAATGGGTCAACCATAACACCTTGGTAATTTCTCAGAACTCAATTCCAAAGCCAAAGAAATCATTTAGAACGAAATTCTTTAGAAATTTAACGTGAATTAGCTAGTGCTAAACTAGATTACTTGTGAAATTAGCACCAACCACTTTAAATATGATCTGTAAGACCCAAAACCTCTAGAATTGTTAATGCTATCTTACCCTAAAACCTAGGATCAAACTCCAAACCTGTTTATTCTATGAACCCTTTGAAACTTTATATTGGTTTTAGACCGCACGTCGAAAGTCCGATAGCGATAATCTGATGTTCTAAGGCTATTTCATTGAGCCTGGAGCAAGGAGTGTGAGAAAGAGTAAAATTCTTTATAAATTAAATGTGATTTAAATAAATCTGGCACGTGTCACTTGCAGGTTAAGTATAAGCATTCAGACCATTGGAATCTAACCCAAATACACCCTAGGATCAGGAAACATTTCCTACTCAGGTTATTGTACTTGAAATCCTCGATCGAGTCTCAATGACTGCTGAACTAAAACTGGTCCGCCACGTGCGATCTGGAAATCCTATCGAACTGAAAACATAATTTGATCAGGATCCAGCATCCACAAGCTTAAGTCCAACCGCATTTAGTAACAGGACCTCTAGAAGTGCTCCGTTGAGACGGAACAGTCCGTATTTGGACATAACTTAAGTATACCTTGACTTAAAGTCTGTTTCGGTTATGTTTGGGTTTATAAAAGGGCCTTAAACCCTTAGCTTTCTAATCCATACGAATTTGGAGAATACCCTAAGAGAGAGAGGAGAGAAAAGAGAGAGAAAGTGAGAGAGAGTTGGAGTTTCTCCCAGGGATTCTTCCCTGCTTCTCCACGTGCCAAAGCCATCCGTCTGCATCGCTATTCTGGTGATTCCAACTTCGTTCTAGGTAAGAAAACCCTATCCCTAACCTGTTTTAAGGCTCCTATGGGTACAAGTAGCTAAGTAGCTGATTCACCTTGTGTTGTAGGTTACCAATCAGTCGTTGACGACGACGTAGAGTTCTTATTCGGTTCATTACGCTCTTATGACATAAGGTGTGGATTTTAGAAACTTAGATTACCTGTTTTCAAAGCTTTCAGTGTCGTTTAATGGTAGATTACTGATAAGGATGTTGTTTGATATGTAAAACATGTTGTCCGTTTTTCATTTCCAATACGTACGAAGAATATGAGATTTAGGGTATTTTAGGTATTTGTATGAAATACTGTATACGTACGTATTTTACTGATATGATTACCATGAGTATTTACCGTGTACCTATACTAGTTATACGTGTATGATCTGTTTGGCGAAGAGATTCGCCCTAATGCACATATTGGCCAACATATTCTATGTAGACTAATGTGTGTAGACTAAGTGTTTGTTTAAATGCCTAAATCAATATGATTTATGCCTGCCATATGTTTTGAATGTAAGAACATGATTGTTGTATATTGACATCTCCTTGATATAAGGATCTGTCATATTATATGTTGAAATCAATATACGTCAAGTACGTTGGAGTTGTGTAGTCTAAGTGTTTGTATAAATGTAAGTATTAGTATGTATTGAGTAAATGGTGTTGTAGATTAGCGTTGAGATTGGATTCTCAACTAATTTGATGATGTACATGATTTCCTCCATGCTTGTTGTATTTCAATTAATTACCTTATGTGTGAAGTACTCGTGTATGGTTAACTGCTTATGATGTATGTTATAACATACTGATAACATGTTGGAATTTCTTTTATTTCAATTCTGTCTCTCTCATATGATTATTGATTTAGATTACATGTGCTTGGGGCTATACTCTAGTCCAGGAAGTCGATAATAGTTTAGAATTCGTGGTTGGATTCTATTCACCATGAAGGATGTGTATGACGAACCCGAGTAGTATTAGAGTCGCCGGCAGTGGTTAGGCCACACGAGGTGCTTGTGCACTTCATGTCGGTCGATTCAACGTGCGCTCGTGCTAGTCGAACTCATCAAGTAACCCGACTGACCATTGTATGTTCACCTTGTATTCGTCATAACTGCTTGAACCTAGGGTACTGAACTTACCAGTGATAACCCTGATAAACGTGGTACCTTGATCCACTAAGACTCATGAGCCGGGCATGGTGGTATGGGACACCGTGGTCGAGCTGTCGGCCTACGCTGGGGCCACAAACTTCCCCATAGTGACTAGTGAGCAACCCAGACTCATGAGCAGATTATGGTGGTATGGGACACTATATTCTTGCTGTCGGCCTATATTGATAAGGTGATGGGGGAGCGGTGCAACGAGTACGAGCAACAGCCCTGACAGCCCTTTGTAGTGACCTCGAGCGTACTCTGAGTCTACGTGAGGCGACGACCCTTCCGTAGTAACAAGAGTACAACTAGGCCTGTATTGATAAGGTGATGGGGGAGTGGAGCAACGGGTGCGTGCAACAGCCCTGACAGCCCTTGCAGCGACCTAAAAATATATCATCGTATGAGACTACTGGGAGTGACGACCCTAGACAGGATCCTTGTTGGGAATGATATAAGGGAAGTACCCTATTTTTCCAATCCTGCTGTATGAAAAAGACTAATAATAACTCGGTAATCATATTCATATTGCACTGCATGTGCCTGGAAGATGTGGAGTACTGAGGGAAGAAAGCATGCCGTGGACGTAAGATGGTGTTACACGTTGGAGTATGTCGGTGAGGGCATCCATCATGTCATTTCATCCTTGCATTAATCACAGTATTTAGGAATGTTTGATTGCTTTCTTTACCATTATCACTTGATTGATTTGATAACATACTAACCTTTGCTCTATGATTCCACTGAGTTACCTACTCACCCCCATGTTACGGGACGATGTTCTGGACACCCACCAGACCCTATTATAGTTTTAGATGATGTCGCGGCCTGTGAGGCGGAGCCGGACTTGTATGATGATGAGGAGGATTTCTCCTATAGGTGATTATCAGGCGGATCTATGTAGACCGTGTTCTGATCAGCGGGATTACAGGGAGGTTGATTTGATGCCATGACACTTGTCATTTTATATTTTTGGAGTACTCATGTATATTCTTTTTTTATCACTTTTGGAGTATACATGTATATGTTTAACCTGGTAACATGTTCACACTCTAGAGACTTACAATAGTTCATATATTATATATATTTATCACATTCTTCTGCTTGCTAATTTAACTGTCTCTGGAGTATGATATGCTGTTTTGGCTTAGTCTTAATCTTGTTAATGCCATTCTACAGACAACATGCATTCATTATTATCTATGTTGCATAAGTGACGTTTTGGAACTCGGTAGTTGGGTTTCTACTCGACCCCCGATTTTCAGGGCGTTACATGGGACGTCTTCCTGTGGGGCCCACCTTAATGTATTTTGATGGGTCGTCTAGGCCCACTTGGGACGTACAGACCTTTAGGGCAGCTACTGGACTTGTAGTCCAGCAGTAAGCCCACTTTGATTTATGTGTTGTATCACCTTCTCCATCTGTTGGGACCCACCATGATGACTAGGGACCACCATAAAATTTATATTTCCCAAAAATCATTTTCTACTGGACCTCAGTAGGCCCAGGAAGCTGGGTAGGCTGAAAGTCCAACAAGGTGTTATGAAAGAAATTGTATATGTGGCTGGATATTTTAAGAATGTGGGGCCCACCAAGTGGAGAAATAATGTGTGCATATGTTATACTTTCATTCTAAGGCTTTTAAGCTTAATTAGTTCCAAGAAAGGCCCACCCTTTTGTTGTTGTTTGAGCTCGAAATAGGTGGACCCAAATTTTTAGATGTCCAGCAGGCCCAGATGGGTTGGGACGTCCAAACTTGGCCGAGTTGTATATATGGGCTGCTTCCACCATTATGCTGGACTAGTTGGGCTGAAATTTAGATGTGATTGGGTCCTTGATTGCCCACTCCAAGTCGTGTGCAGGGTAATTCTCCTCGTGTTTCCTCAACTGTCTCGAGGCATATGCAATCACCCTGTCCTTCTGCATAAGGACACAACCTAGGCCAACGCGAGATGCATCAGTGTATATAGTATACTTAACCCCTTGCTCTGATAATACTAGCACAGAGGCGGATGTCAATCTATCCTTCAGCTCCTAAAAAGCTACTTCCGCCTTCTCATTCCAGGCGAACTTTAAGTCTTTCCGAGTTAACTTAGACAACGATCTAGCAATCTTCGAGAAGTCCCGAATGAAGTGTCGGTAATAACCTTCTAGACCCAGAAAACTCCTCACCTTAGTAACCGAACCAGGTTGTTTCCAGTCCTGAACTGCGGCTACCTTAGCAAGGTCCACTGCTACCCCTTCCTTGGACACTACATGTCCTGGAAATTTGACTTCCTCCTGCCATAAGTCACACTTCTTGTACTATGCAAACAACTGGTTCTTCTTCAGAGTATCTAAGACTGCTTGTAAGTATCTCTCATGCTCTTCCAAACTCACGGAGTATACTAAAATGTCATCGATAAACACAATGACGAATCGGTATAGAAATGGCCGAAATACCCGGTTCATCAAGTTCATGAACACGGCCGGTGCGTTCGTAAGACCGAACGACATCACAAGAAATTCGTAATGACCAAAACTGGTCCTGAATGCCATCTTCTACACGTCTTCTTCCCCGACACGCAACTGATGATATCCTGACTGTAGATCAATCTTTGAAAAGTATCGCTCCCCTTTCAACTGATCAAACAGATCGTCTATCCTTGACAAAGGATACTTATTCTTCATGATCAACTGATTCAACCTAAGGTAATTAATACATAACTGTAGCGACCCATCCTTCTTCTTGACAAACAACACAGGTGCTCCCCAAGGAGACACACTGGGTCGTATGAAGCCTTTCTCTACCAGGTCGTCAATCTATTTCCACATCTCTTCCATCTCACATGGCGGTATACGATACATCGGTAGCGAAACAGGTACTGCACCGGGCACGAGATCAATCGTAAAGTCGATCTCAAGCCAAGGAGGTAGCCCAGGTATCTTACTGAACACATTCTCAAAATTTTGAACCACAGGCGTGGTTTCAAGTGCAGAACCAACAGAACTTTCCAATCGAGAAGTGTAGCAATCCAGTCGGGTAGGGTAACTGACCTGAATAGGAAAAGTAAATGCCACGCCCGTAGGTCCATGGGCTGTCACCAGCCTAGTCTCACAATCAAGCTCTGCTCTCATCTCTGTGAGCCAATCCATGTAAAGGATAATGTCGTAATGATGCAAAGGTGTGACATATAGGTTAACCACAACTGTCCCGCTCCCTAGGTTTATCAAGCAACCCACACATACCCTAGTAATGGCAGAAGAGTCCCTTGTAGCTGTAGTGAGAGTCACTCCCATTGTAGGAGCAGTAACCAACGCTAGTCATTTGACAAACGCTCATGAAATGAGGGAGGTGATGGATGCGTAGGTGCAGACCGTAGAGGTGGAGCTGATATAGCATGAGGGTGAGGACGATCGATCCTCTATGGTGGTGAGAACTGCTGTCTCTCATACATGTGAAGCGGATCTCCGCAACGTGACCTAGTCTCCCATAATAAGTACAGGTCACACCAAGTCACCTCATCGGTACTAGTGGCATCGCGATCCTGGGAGGAGAGTCGATACGGGTCCTCTTGTCAAGGAATAGCCTGCTCGGCATATCTAGTCGTGGTCTAGGGATCATAGGCCCATGAGAACGTGACAAATGCTCCCCATCCTTCTCTGCTCGCATAGACATGTGTACTAGCTCAGCATAGGATGGTATGCTAATATAGTACATCTTCGAGTGAATGTCTGGGTGTAGGCCCTGAGAAAATCGTCGCATCCACATCTGCGCGTCAGCAAGCATACTAGGAACATATTTGCCCAACTCTGTAAACCGGTGCTCGTACTCAGTCACGGTCATGCATCCCTTTCTGAGGCGCAGAAAATCATTCTCCTTCTCGTGCTGGTAAGTAAGGGGATAGTATTTCTCATGAAAGTGGGTCTCAAATGCTGCTTACGTCCAAACATAGTCAGCGACTACAGTCCGTAGTACACCATCCCACCACAAGCTAGCTTCCTTCTACAGCATAAAGGTCACTAACTTGACCTGCTCCTGCTCAGTACAATGCAGCATCCTCAGCATCTTAGAGATGCGATCAAGCCAATATTCGGCCTCCTCAGGTCTGTGAGAACCTAAAAATATAGGAGGCCGTAAGCAGTGGAATCGCTCTAAAAGGCCATTCGTACCCAAGTTTCCTATAACATATATAACAGGGGTAGGCAAGGTCACACCCTCACCCTGAGTGGAAGGCCCTGCAGCCTCAGCAGGACATACAGAAGGTGAAGGTGGAGTCGCACTCCCACCCTGAGCTAAGGCTCCTGCAATGGTGGCCAAGAGCTGTTGCTGCTACTGCTGGAGTCGTATCTGCTACTGTTGATGTCGCTCCTGCTGCTGGTGCATCATTATCAACAACTGCTCCAACCTATCTGTAGGTGGAGCTGACGATGACACATGTTGCGTTGAAGACGACGCACGGTTCTGCTCATGAACCGGTGGTGTATAAGGAGGCGGCCCAACTGTGGGACCAGTAGAAGGCTGAGACTCAGGCATAGTCTCATGATCCGGGCCCAAACTAGGGTTCACACACAAATTTAAAGTAACTTCATGCATTTCATTTCTAAAATTATCATAATACATGCAACATAGGTTTTACATGGATCATAACAGCAAATGCATGTGAGCTAATACGACTAAGCTTCAAACACTGAGTTATAACATTAAAACAACTATCAAACTATGAAGCCTACAGAGGCTACACACAAAACCAACAACTACAAACAAACGAAAAACAACTACTGGGCAACAACATGGATGACTAAGCATCCAAATCTGGTGACAGAGAAGGGGCACCCTTATCCTGCAGGCAGCACGGGATAGTCTTCAGTGTATGAGTCACTTTCTTGAACTTATTTTTCACGAGGCCCCAAAGATCCATAATGTCCTGTCATAGGACAACCTGGCCCTCCTCAAGCCGAGCTATACGGGCATCCTTAGCGGCTTGATCAGTGTCCTGCTTTGGTACCGTAGGAGGAAGACTCTCATTAGTATCCGGAGCCTCCTCTTCCTCTTCGTCCTGCTCTTCTTCCTCTTCTATCTCTGCTCCACCTTCTTCATTGCTCTCCTCTTCTTCTTCACTTTCAGACTCATCCTCGCTTTCTTCAAGTTGGTCTTGTCGTTGCCGTGGTCCGATCTACATCTGGTTGAGAGTTGTCTCGATGATGTAATGGACCAGCACTGCAATTCTGCCCCAAGGCTATAGCCAAACTCGCGTGCAGTCTTGGATATGAGTCGGCTAAAGAGGAGCAACTCAGTCGTTCTTCTTGATCGCGTGATAAGGATGATCTATCGTAGTACAAACGTAGGTATTCACAATTTCACTCCCTGCCCCACTTGGTACAGGAAATCCACCATGAGACGCGTGCACTCGCTGCGATTGCTCCACCTGGGGTAGACGTTGAATGTACAGATGTGGTGAAACAGACAGAAATCACCTGACATATGAGTCGCTAAGAGGCTTCTGTTAGGCTGCCACTCAACCAAACGACCACATAGAAACCTGGTGTGGCGATTCCTTTAACGAACACTATTTAGATTCCTCTCACTAGCATGTACCTCGGCAAGTGGCACGTTCAGGAGCTAAGCTATCAACCTAACATTGATCGTGGCTTCTCGATCTCTTCCAAATGGGATCTTGAACTGCAAGGGCTCTAGTGTAGCTCTCGAATGTGGGCATAGAAGGCTCGAACAGTTCTCACATTTACACGAGACTCGCCTTCAAATAGCGAACCCCACCCGGCTGCTTCCAGACGCTTGAACAATGAGTACTCGCCAAAAATTCGTCCATCCACATGCACTTCAAAAAGAACCCTACGGTCGTCATAAACGCCATGAGATAGCTCTGCCAACAATGCTCTTCCAATAGGAGCCTGAGGATCAAGACTTCGCTTGGTCTGCAATTCTCTCCCGGCACTTGTACTCATGGTGGCTCCTCTAGGCCTTCTCGAAAGAGCGGGGTGACTAGGCCCAGCGTCATCCACAGGGGCACGCTTCTTTCCCATCAAAGAAAGGATGGTGGAAATGGAAAATTGAGCCGTGAAAAGTTCTAAGAAAGCCATGAAAAGTGAAGGAAATAAAGAAAAGGTCTGAGATCTTTAGGTCTCCATGGATTTGGGCCTGATATGGGAGTGTAAAGGTGCAAAGAAAGGGAAAATGGAAGAAAGAAAAGATCAAAATAAGAGGGGTTGGGGGCTGGCACAATTTTGATGTTTAAATGAGGGATTTAGAGGCTCAAATCAAAGGGAATGGAAGGATTATATGATGGGTATTGCTGAGCACGGTGAAGGGATGAAGGTTTTAATGAAAAATGAAAGGAGTGACTGGAAGGAATCTTTAAAAGAGAATGGAGCGGTTTTGAAGAAAAGAAAAAGTATGAGAGGGTGGTCTGTGAAGGAAGTAGGAGATTTGGGATGAAATAGGGGTTGAACCATGGAGCATTGGGTCCCACATGCGATCAGCCCGAAGGCCCAGTCCAGAACAGCCAGCCGGTTGATGAGGCCTCGACCCTTGGGTGAGGTCCTTCCCACTCCCTGGGTCTAAAAATGTCAAGGTGCCACCTCGGAACCCCCTAAAAGTTGATCGTTTGGTCCCCTCTTCTGATTTGAGCCGTTTCGGGTCATTTCAAAACTAATCTGATCTCTATTCACTTTTATCGATTTCTACCGGCTGGAATAGGATGAAACTTGGTCTAGACCCGTCAATTAATGGTCAAAACTTGATTTTAGGTCGTCGTGTGTAATCAGGCGCATGTACGAACTCGATCTCGGTGATCATTTTCACTAAACGTTTTCCAACGAACGAACTGGGAGTCCTAGACCTGTTTCTAGGTTGATCTCACACCCTCCTACGCTATAGTGGCATCAACGTACGTCATGTGACTAAAACCCAGGTCCGATTTAATCCAAATCATGCTCTGATACCAACTTATAATAACTTGAAAATCGGGGGTCAAGTAGACGCTCAATTCCTGAGTTCCAATGCATCACTTATGCAACATAAAAGAAGATGATTGAATGTTGTTCATGGTAGTGCATTAAACATGAGTGGGATTACACCAAAACAGTAATTCATACTCCAGATCAGTTTAAATAATGCAAGCGGAAGACTTAAAACTATATATAAACGATAGGAAATCAAAGATCACTGTCGATCTGCTAGAGTATGATACATCTCTAAGTCATCATATACATGTAATGTTCTAGAAACAAAATGTCAAAAAGAATCCAACTACGATAGTATGCCCTGTAGCCCCGTCGATCAGTACGGCCTAAGCGAAGCCGTCAGAAAACTGCATATAAGAGAACTCATCCAGATTTTCGTAATAGTCAAGTTCCACCTCCTAAGTCGCATCCTCATCTACAACTAAGACAGAGTTTGGTGGGTGTTCAGAACACCGTCCCAGAACGTGGGAGTGAGTGATCAACTCAGTGAAATTATAGAGTAAAGATTAACATGTTATCAATTCAATCAAGTAGTAATGATAAACCAAACATATTAACTATTCCTAAATACTCTTATTAATGCAGGGATGAGAAGTTTCGTGAATGCATGCCCTCACCTACACTCTCTCGTGCGACACCATCTTACATTTGCGGCATGCTTCCAGCCCTTTGTGCACTTCATCGTCGGCATATGTAGTGTGATGATATGAACATGATTACCAAGTTGTTATTAGTCTTTTTCATACAACAGTATTGGAAAGCTAAGGTACCTCCCTTATATCATTACCCAAATGATGATCCATTCTCGGGTCGTCAGTCTGAGACAATCTCATACGATAGTATAGTTCTAGATCACTGTAAAGGGCTTGTCACCAATCAAAACAGGTCTAGTTATATCCTATAGACGACAACAAGGCTCGTCACCCCAATGCAGTTTCAGGATATACTCAAGGTCACTACAAAGGGCTCGTCACCAATCAGAGTAGGCCGACAGCTCGAATATAGTGTCCCATACCACCAAAATCAGCTCACGAGTATAGGTGATCACTGTTCACTAAGGGGAGGCTCCTCGCCCCAGCATAGGCCGATAGCTCGACCACGGTGTCCCATACCATCATGTTCGGCTCATGAGTCTTAACGGATCGAGGTACCAAGGTTAACGAGGTTGCATTGGTAAGTTTGGTACCCTAGATTCAAACAGAAGTGTCTATACATGGTGAATACACATCGGGTCAATTGGGTTACTTGACGAGCTCGACTAGCTCGATCGCAGGTTGAGTTGATCGACATGAAATGCATATGCACTCCGTGTGGCCAAACCACTGCCGACAACTCTAGTACGGCTCGGGTTCATCAAACACGTCCTTTGTGGCGAATAAAGCTCAACCATGAACTTAAGCCTGTTACCAAATGCCTGGACCATAACATGGCCCCAATCACGTATATACGATTCAACATCCACATTCATATAAAAAGGATATGAAATAAAACTTAAACATGAAGACTATACATGGAGGAAATCATACACACAATTAGCAGAAGTAAAATAAACTAGGCATAACATGAAGGAAAGCATACACACAATTAGCAGGAATGAAATGAACTACAGATAACATGGAGGAAATCATACACCCAAGTAAAGTGATTAAGATTCCTATCTCAATTCAAAAATAATTATACTTTACCTATTTCTAGCTCATTTAGACATTTATAAAAACACTTAGCTTATACTATTCAACATACATCACGTATGTTAGCATATTGTATATTTAGGAAAATCCTTTGCTAAGGAGTTGTCGCATACATAACAAGCATGCACTAACAAAGATTTATCATGGCAATCACTAGATCAAATGTCATACGCATACAAACATTTTATCAATCGCATGGAACACTCAGTTTGTAATATAAGCTATACATAATTGTAAGACAGAACAGATAGTGCATTTGGCATGTAGAATAGCATCCACGTCCGTAATAAACCATTATCTGACATTGAAAGCTTTAAAAACCATAACCTATATGTCTATAATCTGCACCTTATGCCGTAAAAGCGTAACGTATATGATTTAAGCCGTAAGCTTTCGTCAACGGCGGTTTAGCAACCTATAACATGAACTAGGTTAGCTATTTCATGACTCCATCAATATCAAACTTTAAAACAGGTTAGGATTTGATTTTCTTACCCAAGTGAGGATCAGAATCACCGAAACAACAATTCAGATAGATGGATTTGACACATAGTGTAGTTGGGTGGAATCACAGGATGAAATCACCACTTCTCTCTCACTTTCTCTCTCTTTTCCTTCTTCTCTCTCCTAGGATTTTTCTTAAATTCGTATGGAGAAAATGAGAGAGGGTTTAAGGCCTTTTTATAAGCTCTAAATCCATGGAAATAGCCTTAAGTCTAAGGTATACTTAGGTTATAACCAAATCGCCCTTGTTCCAATCCAAAGGAGCATTTCTGGAGTTCCTGTTATCGAGTGCGGTCGGACTTAAGCTCTTGGATGTTGGATCTTGATCAAGGTAAGTTTTCAGTTCGATCGGATTTTCAGATCGACCGTGGCGGACAAGTTTCAGTTCAGCGGTCACCGAAACTCGATCAAGGCTACAAGTAATTTGACATGAACGGGCCATCATCCCTGATCCGAGGGTGAGTTTGGGTCAAAATCCAACGGTCAGAATGCTTATAAATGGCGCGCAAGCGACACGACTCAGATTACTTTAAATTATATTTAATTTCTTTAAAAATCTCCAGTTTCTCACACTCTTCACTCCGGACTCAAGGAAATCTTCCCAGAGCATCGTTTGGATATGACTTTCTTGGTGATTGTCGAGTCCAACTACGCGGTCAATATCTTCTAATTTCATCACTATCGGACTTTCGACATGCGGTACAGGTCCGATATGAAGTTTCAAAGTGCTCCCATGATCAACTGGGTTTAGAGTTGGATCCTAGATTTTAGAGTCACATAACGTTACTAATTCTACAGGTTTTGGATCTTACAGATCATATTTAAAGTGATTGGTGTTAATTTTATAGGTAATCTAGGTTAGTACTTAGCAACTCTTGTCTAATTTCTAAAGGATTTCATCCTAAGGGATTTCTGACTGAGTTGGTACTTGGGTCTTTGTACAGATTTTTTCGAGTCGTTACACACAAGTTCTGAGCATATCCTCAAGGATCTGATTGACCTTTTTGGTCTTCCCGTCTGTTTACGAATGATAAGCGATGTTTAGATACAAGGTGGTCCTCATCGCCTGCTGGAAACTCCTCCAAAACTGAGACATAAACCTGGAGTCTCAGTCAGAAACAATCAAAACTGGGATGTTGTGCAATCTCACTATCTCCTCAATGAACATCTTTGCAAGTCGGTCCATAGAACAGGAAGCACGCACCGGAATGAAATGAGCTGACTTCGTCAGACGATCGACAATAACCCAGATGGTATCGTGACCATACTGAGTCATCTGCAAACTTACGATGAAATCCATCCACACATACTCCCACTTCCACACTGGAACGCTTAACGGCTGCAAGGGACCAGGGGGTTTTTGGTGATCATACTTGACACACTGGCATGTGTCACACTCAACCACAAAACTAGCAATCTAGCACTTCATCCCTTGCCAAAAATACTGCGTCCTCATATCACGATACATCTTTGTGGAGCTCGGGTGAATAGTAAGTCTCGATTGGTGTGCCTTGGTCATCAGATCACAACGCAACTCTGGCACATCTGGGACACACAATCGGCCTCTGAAGCACAGTCCACCATCGGAACTAATTTGCTAGTCTGACTACTCCACGAATGCAGCCTCTGCTCGGTACTCCTAAAGTGACTCGTTAGTTTGCTGAGCCTCGATCACCCTGGCCACCAAAGAGGGTTGAATCAACAAGATGGAAAGCTGAACAATATAAGAATGCAGATCAAACTCAAAGTCAAACTCTAAAATATCCTCGAGCATCTGCCACTGTCGAACCATCATCTGTGCCACCAGGCCTCGTAGCTGACAGCTAAGCGAGTCCGCCATCACATTCGCCTTACCCGGATGGTACTGAAGGTCAAAATCATAATCCTTCAACAACTCCATTCATTGCCTCTGACGCAAGTTTAACTCGGACTACAAAAATAAATACTTCAGCTCTTATGATACAAGAAGAGCTTGAACCTGACCCCATATAGATAATGCCTCCACACCTTCAGTGCGAAGACAACCGCTTCTAGCTCCAAATCATGGGTGGGGTAGTTCAGCTCATGGACCTTGAGCTAGTGTGAGGCATACGCCATTGGCTTCCCGTGCTACATCGTACAACACCCAAGCCAACTCTGGAGGCATCGGTAAATACAAAAAAAATCCTCACTCCCATCAGGAAGAGTCAAAATAGGAGCGAACGTGAGGTGGTCCTTCAACTCCGTAAATGCCTCCTAGTAAGCGTCACTCTAGAAAAACTCGACACCCTTCCGCATTAACTGGGTCAGCGGTGCAGCAATACGGGAGAATCTCTCAATAAATCGACGATAATATCCTGTTAGACCAAGGAAGCTGCGGATCTCAGACACGTTTGTGGACTGGCCCCATTGGTGAACTGTATCAACCTTCGAGGGGTCTACAGCGACACCCTCCCTCATCACCATGTGACCGAGGAATTTCACCTCCTCTTGCCAAAACTCATACTTTTCCAGCTTCAAATACAGCTAGTGGGCATGGAGGGTCTCTAGCACAATCTGTAAGTGCTTAACATGGTCCTCCTGGGTTCTCGAATATATAAGAATATCATCAATGAACACTACCACGAACTGATCGAGGAACAGTTGGAAGACTTCGTTCATCAGCTTCATAAATACAGCGGGCGCATTGGTTAGCCCGAACGACATGACCAGAAACTCGAAGTGACCATAGTGCGCCTAGAAAGCCGTCTCTGGAATGTCCTCCTCTCAGACCCAAATCTGATGATAACCGGAGTACAAGTCTATCTTTGAAAAATACTATGCACCCTGTAACTGGTCGAACAGATCATTAATACGTGGAAGTAGGTATCGGTTATTGATGGTGACTCTGTTGAGCTCACGATAATCCACATAGAGCTGCAACGCGCCATCCTTCTTATTTACAAACAATATCGGGGCTCCCCAAGGTAAACTGCTAAGACGAATGAAACCTAACTCCTGCAGATCATTTAACTGCTCCGGCAGTTCCCTCAACTCCAATGGTGTCATCGATAGGGGGCCTTCGAGATAGGCACAATATTGGGCACCAAATCAATCTAAAACTCCACCAGGTACTCGCAAATAACTGGCACCTATTCAATACAACCTGCCATAGAATTCTCGTTGACATAAGCCAAGAAACTAGACAACGACTCTCCTCTGGGCTTGGTAAGGAAATGGAACACTCGCAATCCGAGAATGTGAAACGTAACTATCCTCACGGCACAGTCCAAGATGGCACAATACTCCACAATCTAATCCATACCCAGAATAACATCAAAGCCTATGATTGGCATCACGAACAGATCGACGGGAAGAAACATCTCACCCACTAACACCGGACAAGAAGGGCAGCAAAGGGTCAACACAACAGACTTCCCCATGAGAGTCAAAATTGCCAGGGCCTCTGACATGGACTTCGATGGAATATCGGTTGATTAGAAAAATTTCTTAGCTACAAAGGAGTGAGAAACACTAGAATAAAAAAGAACGTAGGTAATGCAAGTAGAAACAAGAAGAATACCTTGGACAATTCCACCAGTTGATAACTGTGGGTCCTAGCCCGGTGCCTGCTCCACGGAATAAAATTAGCCCTAAGTCGGTAAGGGAAGCAAACAAAAAGTCTGCAGATCCTGAGTCTATGCCTGTTGAGCTGCAATACATACTCGACCCAGGGACTGAACATACGGATATCCCCTTTACTGCTACTGTTGTCTCTATTACTGCTGTTGTTGTGATCCCTGGGGAGGTCTACCTGGTTGCCTCTATTACTGTTGTGGCCATTGGGGAGGTCTACCTGGCTGCCTCTGCTACTGAGGAGGAGCCCTAGAACTGGTAGCTGGAAGCTGCGCTCGCTGGTGTTGTTACTACTGAGGGGAAAGAGGAGGAGGCAACTATGGTGGCCTTTACTGCTGCAAGGGGAGAGGGCAATCTGATGTCCGGCCTACTCACACTGAAAGCAAACACTGGAAAAGGGGGTGGAAGGTGAAGTGGCTGGTTATGCTGTTGATGATGAAGAAGTTGCTGATTGAGCCGCAGCCGTCGAAAATCTAATCTGCCCCTCCATCTCTACTGACGGTGATGCCTGGAGCTACTAGCTGATGCCCTCCTCTTCCGGTCTCCACTGGAACTCTGCTCTCGTTATCTCTGGGTCATAGTCCAGTCCTCCTCATAAACCAACGCTCGATGGACAACCTGATCGAATGTCTCTAAGCAATGTCCCACCACATGGCTATGAAGAGTAGGACGCAAGCCAGTCTCAAAACCGTGAGCCCTCATCTTCTCATCACTAGTAATATGAGGAGAAAATCTAGACAAGGCAAAGAAATGGGCCTCATACTGTGACACCGACATATCACCCTGAACTAGGGTCTCAAACTTAATCGCCCTCTGTATCTGAACATACTCGGGGAAGAATTTCTGGTCAAAGTGGACCACGAACTCCTCACATGTCCAAACAAAATCTAGCCCGACCATCCTGGATACGGATGACCACCAATGATGGGCCTCGCCCTGAAGAAGAAATGTCACAAGGGAAACCCTCTGATCAGCTGAACAGTGCATGGTGTCGAAAAACCTCACGATCTCTATGCACCATGCCTCAGCGATAGAAGGGTCTGGCTCACCCCTGAATCTCGGAGGGTCATGCTGTCTAAACTCTCTGAAAATAGCACTAGCATGCGGTAAATCACTCTGCTCAGAAACTAGAGTGGCTGCAAGTTGACGAGTCTGCAACGCAGTAGTGGTAAGCTGCATCAGCTGCTGAAAATGCTCGGCTCCTACTGGTACTATCGGGAAAATAGGAACGACACTTGCCTCGTGTGTAGGCACAGGTGCGGCTGTTAGAATGAGAGCCTTTGTAACCGGAGTAACAGGCTGAGAAGGGGGAATCGGTGGGGGAACTAGAGTAACTAGGGTAACAGGAACTACAGGCTCACCATGAGACTGAATCGAGACCTCGGGAATCAGATCCTCTAAGATCGGAGTAGGATGCGCTTGGGTAGAATGGGTATCACGGGCGCCTTGTCCACAGGCACGACGACCACAGGCACCACGTCTAGGAGGCATCGCTTACAGAAAAATGATAACTCAAGGAATCAAGATAATTACAAGTTCAATACGGAACGAAAGGAAGAATCTTGGGACACTACTTGTCATATGCTCTCATCAGACATACGATGTTATCCCGAGTTATTACAAAATTACTTATTATGCCCTGATACCAACTCCTTTCATGCCCCAAACTCAATAATTGGACTCACAAGGAACCTAATAGCCGATTATAGCCGCAACAGCCTCCGTAGTACCCTATTCTCGGCTCCTGAGGTAGGTTCTGATCCTAGGATCATACAAGGAGGATTTTTATAACCGTATATTTATTCCAAATGTGAGCATACCCAAGATCACAACAAGTAAATCTTAAAAATAATAAAGGGACACATTACAAAATCCACTATAATTTTGAACTTTACAAGTACATATCTAAAAGGAAGTACATCTGAAAGAAAAAGAAGAAGGAAGAAGATCTGCAACACTGGGGGTCCTCGGCTCAACTTTAATCCAAGCTCTACCACTATGATGCTGACCTAGGATCTCCTGCATGCATCAATCATGCATAAGCTTATAGAAGCTAAGAGGGTGGTGGAAATGTGTGATAATAGTGCACAAAAGAATAATAGGAGGTACATGAAACATGATCAATGACAATATCACTAGCCATATCGAGGCTTTTCATGACTACAATGCAATGAGTACTGGGCGCCATACCAAGGAGATGCATAAAGGGGCTTATACAGCCGATGTGAATGTAATGCGAAGTGATGTCAATGTTCGTATCCAATCCACATATCAAGTACACTACTAGATGATTGCCGCTCTCCAGACCCGCACAGTCAAATGAGCGCAAGAGACCTCACTAGCTACCTGTGGACAACTAATCACCAATAAGGTTTGATGGTAGCGAACTCATTTACTAGCTGGTCAAACTCAACCTAGCAATTCCTTCTTACACCAGGCGGGTAAGGCCACACCCCTACCCAATCAACTACACGATAGTGGAAGTCGCGGCTTAAACGTATAAGGCCCTCATGTGCTCATAGTTTCCACTTAATTATGGCGTTAAGGCAGATCCTTGGTACCATGAAAGTTTTAGAAATTTTACCCATGGGCATCCTATGTATCATATATGCTCAAGTAAGATTTTTGGTGTCCACACATACGGCCATCCACGAATGTCCCTATGGAGGCAAGGCCGTGATGAATCAAGGGCGGTATCATCATGAAATACGATGCCAATGCATGAGTCATGCCTACAGATCATGCACTAGCTTCAAGCACTCGATGTGCACAAGGGGAGAAATTTCATCCCTCTATCATATCAACCCAATGACCGCACAAATGCAATCCATTCACCCAAATGATGCATATGGGTCATAAGGGAGTAAGTAACTACTCGGCGATGATGACATGAAACATATTCCTCCTTCCTAAGGAGGGGAAAGGTCTAGATACATAGGCACATACTCTAAGGAGAAATCCTCTAGTGGGGGCCCAATACTTTGGGGCAGCCCATAAGCTAAGAGGGTCATAAAATCCCAAGGAAGAAGCGGTCTTAGCAAGGGTCTAATGTAGGCCTTCAACCACCTATAACAAACCCATGGGCTTACCTTAGGGCAACCAAGGGGGACATCCAACCTCAACTAGGTCCCAAAAGGTAGCCCGCTACTACATGCATATGAAATAAGGCCTAAGGCCTAAGCAATCCATGAGCCTAGTGGGCTGTACACTAAGCCCATCACATAGGCAACATGGTGGGCCCTCAAGGAAGGCTTGGGCCCAACCATAAAGATCACAAAACCCATACATTGTGGTGCACTTAATAGGTAGCCCGGTATTCCAACCATATGGGTAAATACTTATGTTGGAAACAAGTGAGATGGGCCTCACATCTTGGCCCAAGTATAGGGTTAATTTAGTGGGCAGCCAAGCGCCCAACTACTTGAGTACTTTGGCCCATAAAACCGACCACAATAACATGATAAATATAGGCCTGAAGGTCCAATGGGTCCATCAAGAAAGTTTCAGGATAATGGGCCTAGGAAATTCAACAATTAACTACGAATATTGGTCCAATAAAAACTAAATTGAAGTGGGCCTAAAAAGTGAACTAATGTAACACCCTGAAAATCGGGGGTCGTGTAGAAACCCGACTCCCGAGTTCCAGACCATCACTTATGCAAAAAATATGATTATGATTCAATGTTGTCTGAGTTAGAGCATTTAGATGAGTAAGATTATACCAAAACTGTAATTCATACTCCAGATCCAGTGAAAAAATGGAAGCGGAAGACTAAAGAATATATATATATCACTGTATGGAAAACAAAATAATCTCGAACTGTCTCCAAAGTATGAATACATCTCTGAGTCACAATACATATAATAAACCAAAAATTAAAATGTCATATGGTCCAACTAGCAAGTCCTGTCGATCAAGGCCACCTACGCAATGCCGTCGTAGAACTGCATATATGAGAACTCGTCCTGGTCCTCGTAGAAGTCCGGCTCCGGCTCCAGAATCTCCTCACAACCTGCATATAAGATAGAGTCTGGTAGGTGTTGCAAACACCGACCCGTAACATGGGAATGAGTGATCAACTCAGTGGAATCATAGAGCAAAGATTAGTATGTTATCAAATCAATCACGCGATAATAGTAAAGAAATCAATCAGACATTCCTAGATACTGTTGTTAATGCAAGCATGAAATGACATGATGGATGCCCTCACCGACATACTCCCTCATGTGACACCATCTTATGTCCACAGAATGCTTTCTTCCCTCAGTGCTCCACATCTTTCAGGCACATGCAGTGTGATGTGGATATGATTACCAAGTTGTTATTAGTCCATTCATACAGCAGTATTGGGAAACTAAGGTACCTTCCTTATATCAATCCCAACACAAATCCTGTCTAGGGTCTTCACTCCTAGTAATCTCATATGATGTTATATTTATAGGTCGCTGCAAGGGCCGTCAGGGCTGTTGCTCGCACTCGTTGCACCGCTCCCCCATCACCTTATCAATACAGGCCTAGTGTAATCTTGTCGCTACGGAAGGGTCGTCGCCTCACGTAGACTCAGAATACGCTCGAGGTCACTACAAAGGGCTTGTCACCAATCAGTGCAGGCCGATAGCTCGAATGTAGTGTCTCATACCACCACAATCGGCTCACGAGTCAAAGGTGCTCATTGGTCACTACGGGGAGGTTTGTGGCCCCAGTGTAGGCCGACAGCTCGATCACGGTGTCCCATACCACCAAGCCCGGATCATGAGTCTTTATGGATCAAGGTACCATGGTTATCAGGGGTTCCACTGGTAAGTTTAGTACCCTATGTTCAAGCAGCTATGACTCATACAAGGTGAACAATCAACGGTCAGTCGGGTTACTTGACGAGCTCGACTAGTACGAGTGCATCTCAAGCTGAGCGACATGAAGTGCATAAAACACTTCATGTGGCCTAACCACTGCCGCCAACCCAAAACACGACTCGCGTTCATCGACGCGTCCTTCATGGCAAATAGAAGCCAACCACGAATTCAATCCATTACCGACTGCCTGGACTAGGATATAGCCCCAAGCATTTGTAAATCAGCATCAGCGAACATATGAGAGTAATAGAAATGAAATACAAACCATACAAGCATGTTCACAACATGTTATATCATACAACATAAACAATTCAACCAAACACATGCATTCCATACATATACGGAAATCAATTCAATAATAACATGGAGGAAATCGTGCACATCATCATATTAATTGAGAATTCAATCTCAAGACTAATTTACAACAACATTTACTCAATACATACTAATACAAACACTTAATCTACACACTTTAGTCTACATAGCGTATGTCGACCCAAAGTACGCACTAGGGCGAATCTCTTCGCCAAACAGATCATGCACGCATATCTAATATCATAACACGACAAATAAACATGAAAATCATTTTTGCAGAATACATACGTATACAGTATTTCCTACAAATACCTAAAATACCCTAAATCTCATATTTTCCGTATGTATACGAAATGGAAAACAGACAACATGTTCTACATGTCAAACGACACTCTCGTCGATAATCTACTATTAAACGACATTAAAAGCTTTGAAATCAGTCAATTTAAGCATCTAAAATCCTCACCTTTTACCGTAGACGCGTATGGATTCGAATAGAAAGTCTACGCTTCGTCAGCGGCGATATGACGACCTATATCACAAGTTACATCAGCTACTTCGCTATTTAAATTGAAGGAATCCCTAAAGCAGGTACTGGTTAGGGTTTTCTTACCTAGAAATGAGTTAGAATCACCGAGAAAGTGATTTGAATGCGGTGATTAAGCACATATAGAAGTTGGAGCAAGTGGCAGGAAGTTTCTCCCACAACTCTCTCACAATCTCTCTCTTTCTCTCTCCTCTCTTTCTAGGGTTTATTGCAAATTCGGATGGGAGAGATATGAGAGGGTTTAAGGCTCTTAAATAGGTTAGAAACTCACCCATTTAGACTTGCAACCAAGGTATACTTGAGTTATAACCAAATCAGGTCTTTTTCGATCCAAAAGAGCATTTCGGGAGGTCCCCTGGCCGAACGCGGTCAGACTTAAGTTCATGGATATTGGATCCTACACACATCAAGTTTTCAGTCCGGTAGTGTTTCCAGATCACACGTGGCGGACTAGTTTCAGTTCAGCGGTCACAGAGACTCAATTGAGGATTCCAAGTACACAGACCTGAGTGAGAAATGTTTCCTGATCCGAGGGTGTATTTGGGTCAGATTCTGACGGTCTGAATGCTTATACTTAACCCGCAAACGAAACATCCCAGATTCATTTAAATCTCATTTAATTTTTAATAAATTTCACTCTTTCTTACACTCTTTGCTCCAAGCTCAATGAAATAGCCCCAGAACATCAGTTGGGCTTGATTTTCGAAACGATTGTCAAGTCCAGCTAAGCAGTCCTAATGGTCTAAGATTATAGATATCGGACTCTCGACGCGCGGTCTAAATCCAATATAAAGTTTCGAAGGGTTCCTACGAGCAAATGGGTTTAGGCTTTGATCCTAGATTTCAGGATATTATAGCGTCATTGCTTCTACAAGTTTTGGGTCTTACAGAACGTATTTAAAGCGATCAGCAATAATTTCATAGCTAATCTAACGTAACGCTAGTTAACTTACGCTTATTTTCTAAGGGAATTAATCATAAGTGATTTCTGATGAATTTAGTACTCGAGTCTCTATATGAATTTTTTCGAGGCGTTATAATCTACCCCCCTTAACAATAAATTTCATCCTCAAAATTTGTACCTTTTCGTACTCCTCGAGAAGCTGTGGGTAGTTCTTTCTAATCTCGGCTTCCGTTTGCCAAGTAACCTCTTCTTCGGAGTGATGCATCCACAACACCTTCACAAGGGGGATGACCTTGCTACGCAGTACTTGCTCCTTCCTGTCTAGTATACGCGTCGGTCGCAGTATATAAGTAACATCCTCACCTAACTGCACCTGCTCCCATCTAATGATATGAGAAGGATCAGGAACGTATTTCTTCAGCATAGAAACATGAAACACGTTGTGTACGCTCACGAGAGGCGTAGGCAAAGCCAGACGATAAGCCACTGCACCCACATAGTCAAGAATCTGGAATGGACCAATGAATCGCGGTGCTAGCTTCCCCTTCTTCCAGAACCGAAGAACTCCCTTCATAGGGGAAACTCTCAAAAACACGTGATCTCCAACTGCGAACTCTAACGGGCGCTGTCTCGTATCGGCATAACTCTTTTATCTGCTCTGCGCTGTAAGAAGCCGACATCTGATAATGTCAATCTTCTCCGAGGTCACCTGCACTATCTCTGGGCCAATCAATCTGCGCTCAGCAATGCGGTGCTCGACAAGGTCGCCCATACAAGGCCTCATAAGGTGTCATACCGACACTTGTCTGGAAACTGTTGTTGTACGCGAACTCCGCATATGTAAGACAGTCATCCCAACTGTCCTTGAAATCCAACACGCAAGCCCGCAGCATGTCCTCTAAAATCTGGTTCACCCGCTCTGTCTGTCCGTCTGTCTGTGGGTGGAAGGTAGTACTGAACTTCAACTTCACACCCATAGTTTTCTGGATGCGAGTCTAGAAAATAGAAGTAAAGCTCGTGTCTCTGTCCGACACGATCTCTAAGGGAACTCCATGCAGACGCACTATCTCTCTAATATACAGCCTGACTAACTCGTCTGCAGAGTTCGTAACTCTGATCGGAAGGAAGTGCCGACTTCGTCAGACGGTCGACGATCACCCAAATAGAATCATGTCCCTTCCTCGTCTTCAGCAGTCCTGAAATGAAATCCATAGAGATAAAGTCCCACTTCCACTCAGCGATGGGCATAGGCTGAAGAAGACCAGGAGGTCGGTGATGATCTGCCTTCACCTGCTGGAAAGTGAGACAAAGGGACACGAACTCTGTGATGTGGGTCTTCATGACATCCCACCAATACGTCCTCTTTACGTCGCGATACATCTTTGTGTTGATCGGATGCATCGCAAGTCTGGAACTATGCGCAGCCTCGAGAATCTCTCGTCTTAAGTCGGGGATATCTGGGATGCATAGGTGGCCACGATAATGTAAGCCCCCATCCATTCCAACTCACCACTCGATGTCTGCATCATCACTGGCCTGCTCTCAAAGCTCAGTCAGACGCGCATCATCCCTCTGCGCCGCGATGACCCTATCATCGATAAGCGATCACACCTGAACAAGTGCGATGAACTCAAATGGCTCTTCCACAGTGAGTTTCTGCTCAAAGTCTCTTAAAAACTCAACCATGTCCCACTCAGCAACCATCAGCTGAGCCACAAACTCTATCACCTTCTTGCGGCTCAACGCATCAGCCACAAGGTTCACCTTGCCAGGATGGTAGGAAACTTTGAACTTAAAGTCCTTCAAAGTCTCCATCCATCGGCGCTGCCTCATATTCAGGTCCCGCTGCGTGAATATGTACTTGAGGTTCTTGTGGTCACAAAAGAGTTCGAAATACTCTCCGTAGAGGTAATGTCTCCAGAGCTTCAATGCGAAAATGACAGTTGTCAACTCAAGGTCGTGTGTAGGATAATTCTCCTCATGTTACCTTAATTATCTCAAGGCATATGAAATTACCCTGTCCTTCTGCATAAGGACACAATGTAGACCAACACCAGACGTGTCAGTGTATATCATGTATTTAACCCCTTGCTCTGACAATACTAGCACAAGGGCGGACGTAAGCTTGTCTTTCAGCTCCTGAAAAGTTGTCTCTGCCTTTTCATTCCAGGCGAACTTCACATCTTTTCGTGTCAACTGAGATAGAGGTCTGGCGATCTTCGAGAAATCTCAAATAAAACGTCGATAGTAACCTGCCAAACCTAGAAAACTACTCACCTCAGTGATAGAACTACGCTGCTTCCAGTCCTGCACCGCGACTACCTTAGCAAGGTCCACCACCATCCCATCCTTGGACACCACATGTCCCAGGAACTTAACTTCCTCCTTGCAGAAGTCGTACTTCTTATACTGTGCGAACAACTGGTGTTGTCTCAATATATCCATGACCAATCGCAAGTACTCCTCATGCTCCTCTCGACTCCTGGAATATACCAAAATGTCATCTATGAACACAATGACGAATCAATAGAGGAATGGCCGAAATACCCTGTTCATCAGATCCATGAACACGGATGGTGCGTTCGTAAGAACGAACGACATCACGAGGAACTCGTATTGGCTAAAGCTGGTCCTGAAAGCTGTATTCTGCACGTCCTCATCCCTGACGCGTAACTGGTAATACCCTGACTGCAGATCAATCTTCGAGAAGTGCTGTGCCCCTCTCAGCTGATCAAACAAGTCATCTATCCTGGGCAAGGGATATCTATTCTTCACAGTAATCTGGTTCAACCTGCGATAATCAATATACAATCACAGCGAACCATCCTTCTTCGTCACAAATAGTACCAGTGCTCCCCAAGGAGACACACTCGGTCGAATGAAACCGACCTCCAACAGATCATCAATCTGTTTCCTCAACTCCTCCATCTCACACGGAGTCATGCAATACGTCGATAATGAGACGGGCGTCGAACCAGGTACTAGGTCAATAGTAAAATCGATCTCTCACTGAAGTGGCAGACCAGGGATCTTCCTGAATAGTTCCCCAAAATCACGGACTACAGGCGTGTGCTCAAGTGTCGGGGCATCAACGTCCCGCAATAAGGAAGCGTAGCTAAGTATTCAGAAGGGGAAATTAACCTGCACTGAAAATGAAAAGGACATACCCTCCAGTTCATAGACTGTCACCATACGAGTCTCGCAGTCAATCTCGACCCTCCCTGCAGTCAGCCAATCCATGCCAAGAATGACGTCGAGATAATAGAGAGAGAGGTCGACGACAAGGTCAAGAGTCATGGTCCTGCCACCCAGATCCACCAAACAACCCTCACACATTATGGTGGCATCAGAAAAAGTCATGTGCGCTGTAAGAACTAGTACCCCATCCATCCGAATAGTCGGTAGCCCAAGGCGCTTGACTATGGAATGCGATATCAATGAAATCGTGGATCCTGTATCCACCATCACAAGTATAGGAGTACCTCCAATGTGTGCGGTGACCTCGAAGGCCAAGGGTTGGACAGTCTCTATCTTGGATGCCTCTGCTGTCAATGCATGTCCCGAGACTGCTGTGAACGGTTTGACCGTGGTACCATGGGCCATTGAGGCGGCTTGAATTGAGGTACTAGAGGTCTGAAAGAAGGATGCACAGGATCCGACCGTAACGGCGGAGCAGATAATATTGGTGGGAGAGGACGGTCGATCTTCTGCGGCGGTGAAAACTCGCTATCCCTCATCCGACCAAAGCAGCTCTCTGCAGTGTGGCCCGGTCTCCCATAATAGGCACATGTCAGACCGGGGCACCTCATCGGAAGTACTGGCGCTGTAGCCCTAGGAGGGGAGTCGATGCGAGTCCTCTTGCTAAGAAATGGCCTATCTTGCATATCTGGTCATGGCCTAGCAACCACAGGGCCACGAGATCGTGCAAGTCAATGAACATCCTGCTCTGCCCTCATGGACATATGTATCAGCTCTGCATAGGAGGGTATGCTGACACAACACATCTTCGACCGAATGTCAGGTCACAAGCCCTCAGAAAATCGTTGTAAGCGCATCTGCTCGTCAGCAAGTATCGTCGGGACGTATCTGCCTAACTCAGTAAACCGATGCTCATACTCTATAACTGTCATGCCTCCCTGCCTGAGGTATAGAAACTCGTTCTCCCTCTCGTGCCTGTAGTTTTAGGGATAGTATTTCTCGTGGAAACGAAACTCGAACGCTGTCCAAGTCCAGATATAGCTAGCAGCAACTGTCCGTAATACGCTATCCCACCATAAGATGGCCTCTCGCTCGAACATAAACGTGACCAACTCAACCTGCTCAGACTCCGAGCAGTGCAGCATCCTCAGAATCTTTGAAACATGGTCTACCCAATACTTGGCCTCCTCGGGTCTGTGAGAACCCGTAAAAGTAGGAGGCCGCAAGCACTGAAATCGCTCTAATAGGTCCCGTGTATCAGTAGTGTTTCCCGTAGGGCAAGCAGATGGTGCAGGATGAGCCATATCCTCATCCTGATCCGAAGTCCCAACATCCTCAGCTGGATGCACAGATGGTGCAGGTGGAATCGCACTCCCACCCTGGGCTAAGGCCCCTGCTATGGTAGTCAAAAGCTGCTGATGCTGCTGGTGCATCATGATACTGCTCAAATCTATCAGGAGGTGAAGCAGGCTAAGGCACATACTACGTCGAGGAAGACGCACGATACTGCTCTCTAACAGGTGGTGTGAAAGGTGGAGGTCCGACTGTAGGACCTACAGAAGGCTGAGACTCAGGTGTAGTCTCAGGAATCGGGCCCACAGTAGGGTCCGTATGATCATCACTCTGGGGAGGAACCCGATCCATAGGCTCTCCCAATGTAAGTCGTGCCGTGCTCTGAGTCATCTTAGGTGGCATTCCCTATATTCAAAATAGGACGCAACCTTGTCAGTTTCAGCAATAGCATAAACACCACCACACAATCATTCACATAACAAGCCGAAGAACTCAATGAATTTTATTAAATCAAAATTTGTCACAATACAAGAGATATATCCTTACATGCATCATGACAAGGAACACATGGAAAGCTAAACTAGTCGAGCTACGAGTGTAACATAAACCAACAACTAAGCCTTCTCAGGATCACACACAGAAAGTAGGAAAGAAAATAACTGCGACCAACAAATGCCTGAAAGCTAATCACTAGTCTGAGTCAGGTGATGGAGGAGGGGCACACTTATCTTGCGGACAACACATGATAGATTTCAAGGTGCGGGTCACGTTCTTGAACTTGCTCTTCACAAAACCCCGCAGGTCTGTGATGTCCTGTCGTAATGCAACCTGGCCCTAACGTAGGGCAGCATGATCCTCCTCCAGGTGAGCTATGAGAGCATCCCATTGAGCCTGACCAGAGCCTACCCTGACACCGTAGGAGGGGAGCTCTCATCTGTGCTCTGGGCCTCTGGTTCTTCCTCTTCTTATTTCTCTTCTCGGATCTCAGCCTCGGCTTCTTCTTCACTCTCTTCTTCTTCGCTTTCAGTCTCATCTTCGCTCTCCTCAAGTCGAGCTTGGCGTTGCCATGGCCCGATTTCCATCTGATTGAGGATAGCTTCATTAATATGATGAACTGGCACTGGCATCTCCCCACCAAGGCCATAACAAAACTAGCGCGCAATCCTGCATGTGAGTCGGCCTTATGGGAGTGACTCAGTCCTCCTCCTCGAGCATACAACCTGAACTATCTGTCGCAACACGAACAAAGGTACACAGAGGTTTGCTCTCTACCCCACCATGTACAAGAAGTCCACCATGAGGCACGTACATTCACTGCGGTTACTCCACCTGGGGTGGACGTTGAATGTGAAAATGTGGTGGAGGAAATGGAAGTCATCTGACATATGGGACGCAAGAAGACTCCAGTTTGGCTGCCACTCGACCAGTCGGCCACACAGGGCACGTGTGCGATGATCCCTTTCACGCATGCTATTCAGATTCTTAGCGCTTGGATGTGCATCGCTAAGGGGCACATTCAGAAGTCGAGATATCAACCTGACATCAACTGTGGCCCACAGATCAACTCCACATAAGACCCAGAACTATAAGGGCTCCAGTGTAGCCTCATGAATGTTGGCAAAGAAGGCCCGGACCGTGGTTGAATTGGCACGTTGTCTAGCATCAAACAGCGGACCCCATTGTGCTTGTTCCAGGAGCTCGAACAACTGATACTCTCCAAATAGTCGCCCATCCACCTAAGCTTCAAAAAGGACCCGTCGGCCCTCATAAACTCCATGTGGTTGTTGCACCAACCAAGTCCTTCCAGCAGGAGATTGGGGATCGAGATCCCGCTTCATCTGAAACTCACAAGCGGCACTTGGACTTGCGACGGCGCTTGAACTAGCGGCGCCACCTCTTGGCTTCCTTAAACGCGAAGGGCGACTAGGCCCAGCTTCATCAGTGGCGGTCTTCCTCTTTTCCATGAGAGAGAGGATGGTGGAAAAGGAGAAAAAGGCTAAAATAGCATCTAAAAAAGCAATGAAAAATGGAGAAAATGAGGAGAAATGGCTGACCTAGTGGGCTGTCACGGATCTAGGCCCTATAGAGGAGTGAAACAGGCTTTAGCCTTCAATGGAGGGTGTAAGAGCTTCAAACGAATGAAAATGGAGAGGGAAGGAGGTGCATTCATCTGTGAACGATGGAGGAGCGTGGGTTGAGGCAAAAATCGACGGTGGGGGTGATTGGAAATGGGTTTTGAAAAAGAAATCAGCAACTAGAAATGAAAGGGAGAGCTTGGGGGTATAGTTTATAAAGGAGGTAAGGGTTTGGGAGGTTTTTAACGAACGGCCATAGCTAGAGGGCCTCCCTTAACCCTCAAACCTCGTCGGCCCGACGCCCGGCCCAAGTGGGGCCCACTGTATTGTGAGGCCTCTCCGACTCAGTGAGGTCCTCGCCAGTTTTTGTCTTAATTGGAGATAGATCACCATTTTGGTGAGGCCATCCTGCCCTGTGGTCCCCAAAAAACCATGGGTCCCACCTCAGATCACCCTAAACTAGCGTGGATAGGCCCACGATCCCGTTTCGCACTATTTCGGGTCATTTCGGGCACTATCAAATACACATTCGCATTTATCGACTTTTGACAGCTGGGATCGAGTCCAGAGAGGTCTAGACCCATCCACACATGATCTAGAAGTGGTTCGGGGTCGTTTCATGCGACCACGGATGCACACGGACTCGATCAAAATGATCGATTTGCGTGAACTTTGCCAATTGGCAAGACTGGGACCCTAAGAGTGTTTCTATGTGCTTCTCGAACCCATCTAAGTCAAAGGGGCAACATCGTACGTCACATGGCTATAAACCAGGTCCGGTTTAATCCAAATCATTCTCTGATACCAACTTGTAACACCCTGAAAATTGGGGGTCGTGTAGAAACCCGACTCCCGAGTTCCAGACCATCAC
The DNA here is from genome assembly GCA_037074715.1 of Magnolia kwangsiensis. Taxonomy (NCBI): domain Eukaryota; kingdom Viridiplantae; phylum Streptophyta; class Magnoliopsida; order Magnoliales; family Magnoliaceae; genus Magnolia; species Magnolia kwangsiensis. The sequence continues at coordinate 100,261,108 of CM073577.1, read as the reverse complement.
TTATGCAAAAAATATGATTATGATTCAATGTTGTCTGAGTTAGAGCATTTAAATGAGTAAGATTATACCAAAACTGTAATTCATACTCCAGATCCAGTGAAAAAATGGAAGCGGAAGACTAAAGAATATATATATATCACTGTATGGAAAACAAAATAATCTCGAACTGTCTCCAAAGTATGAATACATCTCTGAGTCACAATACATATAATAAACTAAAAATTAAAATGTCATATGGTCCAACTAGCAAGTCCTGTCGATCAAGGCCACCTACGCAAAGCCGTCGTAGAACTGCATATACGAGAACTCGTCCTGGTCCTCGTAGAAGTCCGGCTCCGGCTCCAGAATCTCCTCACAACCTGCATCTAAGATAGAGTCTGGTAGGTGTTGTAAACACTGACCCGTAACATGGGAGTGAGTGATCAACTCAGTGGAATCATAGAGAAAAGATTAGTATGTTATCAAATCAATCACGCGATAATAGTAAAGAAATCAATCAGACATTCCTAGATACTGTTGTTAATGCAAGCATGAAATGACATGATGGATGCCCTCACCGACATACTCCCTCATGTGACACCATCTTATGTCCACAGAATGCTTTCTTCCCTCAGTGCTCCACATCTTTCAGGCACATGCAGTGTGATGTGGATATGATTACCAAGTTGTTATTAGTCCATTCATACAGCAGTATTGGGAAACTAAGGTACCTTCCTTATATCAATCCCAACACAAATCCTGTCTAGGGTCTTCACTCCTAGTAATCTCATATGATGTTATATTTATAGGTCGCTGCAAGGGCTGTCAGGGCTGTTGCTCGCACTCGTTGCACCGCTCCCCCATCACCTTATCAATACAGGCCTAGTGTAATCTTGTCGCTACGGAAGGGTCGTCGCCTCACGTAGACTCAGAATACGCTCGAGGTCACTACAAAGGGCTTGTCACCAATCAGTGTAGGCCGATAGCTCGAATGTAGTGTCTCATACCACCACAATCGGCTCACGAGTCAAAGGTGCTCATTGGTCACTACGGGGAGGTTTGTGGCCCCAGTGTAGGCCGACAGCTCGATCACGGTGTCCCATACCACCAAGCCCGGATCATGAGTCTTTATGGATCAAGGTACCATGGTTATCAGGGATTCCACTGGTAAGTTCAGTACCCTAGGTTCAAGCAGTTATGACTCATACAAGGTGAACAATCAACGGTCAGTCGAGTTACTGATGAGCTCGACTAGTACGAGCGCATCTCAAACTGAGCGACATGAAGTGCATAAAACACTTCGTGTGGCCTAACCACTGCCGCTAACCCAAAACACGACTCGCGTTCATCGACGCGTGCTTCGTGGCAAATAGAAACCAACCACGAATTCAATCCATTACCGACTGCCTAGACTAAGATATAACCCCAAGCATTTGTAAATCAGCATCAGCGAACATATGAGAGTAATAGAAATGAAATACAAACCATACAAGCATGTTGACAACATGTTATATCATACAACGTGAGCAATTCAACCAAACACATGCATTCCATACATATACGAAAATCAATTCAATAATAACATGGAGGAAATCGTGCACATCATCATATTAATTGAGAATTCAATCTCAAGACTAATCTACAACAACATTTACTCAATACATACTAATACAAACACTTAATCTACACACTTTAGTCTACATAGCGTATGTCGACCTAAAGTGCGGACTAGGGCGAATCTCTCCACCAAACAGATCATGCACGCATATCTAATATCATAACACGATAAATAAACATGACAATCATTTTTGTAGAATACATACGTATACAGTATTTCCTACAAATACCTAAAATACCCTAAATCTCATATTTTCCGTACGTATATGAAATGAAAAACAGACAGCATGTTCTACATGTCAAACGGCACTCTCGTCGATAATCTAAGCATCTAAAATCCTCACCTTTTACCGTAGACGCGTATGGATTCGAATAGAAAGTCTACGCTTCGTCAGCGGCGATATGACGACCTATATCACAAGTTACATCAGCTACTTCGCTATTTGAATCGAAGGAATCCCTAAAACAGGCAGTGGTTAGGGTTTTCTTACCTAGAAATGAGTTGGAATCACTGGAAAAGTGATTTGAATGCGGTGATTAAGCACGTATAGAAGTTGGAGCAAGTGACAGGAAGTTTCTCCCACAACTCTCTCACAATCTCTCTCTTTCTCTCTCTTCTCTTTCTAGGGTTTATTGCAAATTTGGATGGGAGAGATATGAGAGGATTTAAGGCTCTGAAATAGGTTAGAAACTCACCCATTTAGACTTGGAACCAAGTTATACTTGGGTTATAACCAAATCGGGTCTTTTTCGATCCACAAGAGCATTTCGGAAGGTCCCCTGGCTGAATGCAGTCAGATTTAAGCTCATGGATATTGGATCCTGCACACATCAACTTTTCACTCCGGTTATGTTCCCAGATCGCACGTGAAAGACCAGTTTCAGTTCAGCGGTCATGGAGACTCGATCGAGGATTCCAAGTACACTGACCTGAGTGAGAAATGTTTCCTGATCCGAGGGTGTATTTGGGTCAGATTCTGACAGTCTGAATTCTTATACTTAGCCCGCAAACGAAACGTGCCAGATTCATTTAAATCTCATTTAATTTTTAATAAATTTTACTCTTTCTCACACTCCTTGCTCCAGGCTCAATGAAATAGCCCCAGAACATCATTTGGGCTTGATTTTCGAAACGATTGTCAAGTCCAGCTAAGCGGTCCTAATAGTCTGAGATTATAGATATCGGACTCTCGATGCGCGGTCTAAATCCAATACAAAGTTTCAAAGGGTTCCTACGAGAAAATGGGTTTAGAGTTTGATCCTAGATTTTAAGGTATTATAGTGTCATTGCTTCTACAAGTTTTGGGTCTTACAGAACGTATTTAAAGCTATCAGCACTAATTACATAGCTAATCTAACGTAACGCTAGTTAACTTACGCTTATTTTCTAAGGGAATTAATCTTAAGTGATTTCTGATCGAGTTGGTATTCGAGTCTCTGTACGGATTTTTTCCAAGGCGTTACAACTAATTAAGCCCAAAATCTGATTAGAAATATGGCAGGATATGTACAAAAATATTCCCAAATCTGGTGGGCCATGCTGCCCCAAAAACATGCATTTATGTGCAACAACTTTGGGTCTATTGCTGAAATTCTAGCCCACCCACTATATGGGCTTGCTGGAAATTCAATAATAATTAATTTATACATTCATTTTAATCCCTTGTGACTCACACATGTCACAGAGGGTCCCACCAGATGAAAGGAGTGGATAAAACACATAATTCAGGTGGCCCATGCTGCTAGACTGGATGTCCAACAGTAGCCCGATGGGATGGGAGTCCCAGGGGGGCGATCCAAGGGGCTGGGATGGTTGCCCCCATAAACACATCAAAGTGGGTCCCACATATGGACGTTCCACATTGAAGATGGGCCACACACATGGGTTCCATAATGCAGAGGATGGCGTGGATAAAACATACATCATACTGGGCCTTAGGAGGATAGACGGTCAGCCCATGGCTGGATGTCAGCCCTACTGGAATGTTCAACTATGGGCTGTCATTCCAGCAGCCATACATCATTCCTTTGATGTGAAAGTGGTGGCCCACATCCCCAAGATAGGTCCCAAGATGATGGGCCACAAGATGGGATATAAGGTAAGTCATTAACCTAAGCAGATCATGAAGGAATCTCATGGACAGCAAGGTAGGAATTAAAATTCTGCTGCACAAAATGTTGTTGTCCATGCAATTTACACCCAATAAGGTAGGCCCAGACTTTTCCTAGGAGGGGAGGGATGAATATTTAATATATTTCCCATAAAATACAGCATGGTGGGGTCCACAAAAGTGGCCCATCACTCTGAAAATCGAACTGGAATTTGTGTTTTCCCTTCATTCTATAGGGCTGGACGGTCCAGCAAGGTGTACTGCCCACCCCTATGGGCCCCCTTTTTGGGTGCCATTGCACGAACAAATCTGAGGTGTGGTCCATCACACTTTAAGGTGGGGTCCACTCCTTTAAAATGCACCCTACAAAAAGAAGAAAAATAGTCGAAATCATGGACCAATCCCATGCCAAACATCTACTACTATAGTCCATACAAACACTCCAGAAATTCTGGACAGCCATATGTGGCTGGACATACCCGCCCATAACTAAATAAATATAGAAAATAAAGAGAGGTGTATCCTTCCTTAGTGGGCCCCACACATGTCGAGATTAAGAACTTAAGTCTACATACCTTGCATGCAACATTTGGGCAACAAATGGGACACCCAAAATCAAGAAATAGTTGACATGGGCATCCCACTATTGCTGAAATTTCTAGACGTCCTAGGCCCACCATGTGGGCCACACATATCATCAGAGAAAATAAAAGAAAAGGAAAGATAAGAGAACAATATAGCCATGGGAAAGGGCTCTGCCACTAATGAGCCCTCCCAAGAACAATCACACCCATACATCCACATTGATTTGTACTTACAACATAAAATTAACACATTCATGGTCTATAATCATAATGGATGGTTGGGATGCCATCCCAACATGATGTTAAGGTCTATATGACCTTAGAATGGTGTAGATCATGAAATACATCATAATGGGGTTCATGGAGAATGACCCAATCATGGAACAATGAATGCATGTAGGATGGGTCAAGGGCCACATCCAAGGGATCAAATGGGATCCCCAGCATGGATTGGTGGGTTACACATATTCCATTCATATAGAAAAAAGAGGATCAAGGGATAGAAAATAAATCAGCAAGTTATAGTCACCCACATTCAATATCCACATTCAACTTCAAGTTATAGACTCACTACCTGTAAAGGTGGGGTTCTAATGGTGGTTATGGTGTTAGGAAGGCTAGATTGGAAGGAAGAAGAGGAGAAGGGTATTGGATTTTTGGGAGGGAGGTGGACGTTCCTCCCTTACAAGAGAGATAGAAGGAGAGAAATGAGAGTGGAGAGAGAAAGAGAAAAGAGAGAGAGAGAGAGAGAGAGAGAGAGAGAGAGAGAGAGAGAGAGAGAGGGAGGGGGGGGGGGGGGGATTTCTAGCAAGGAAATGATGAGTTTGTAAGAAAACAAATGATTACCTATGGGAGGAGAAACCAAAGCTTGTAGAGTAAGGTAGGCTTTAGGTGGTGTGAGTGGGGTGGGTAGTGTTAGCTATGGAATTTAAGTGGTGTGTGTAGTGTTACATTAGAACTTGTGCCAAGAGTATGTGTCCACATGCACTACACCTAAGTGGGCCTCATGATTAAGGGTCATACAATGAAATGTTCATAACTTATGATCTATATATCAGATGGATGCACAAGATGCGACGCCAAAACTGCAAGGACGATGTGAACAAGATGGCATAAGTCTCGGGCCAATCCAAGTCATGTCAATGTGACCGGATATAAGGATGACTGCAAACACTATCTGAGGGTTGCAAGTCACCTAGATTAGACCGGTAGGACTGCGGGACCAAGAGAAACAAAATGCATACCTACACACACATCCACACATAGGAACTCAAGTCAGGTCTTACAGTGTTCATGTTGTTATATATAGGTTTGGGCCATTTCCTCTAGGCCATTATTTGAGAAATACGTATATATATGTGGCTACCCATTTTTAAGGTGGTATTTAGACCTTGGGCCTTACTTCTAAGTAGATTATTGTTGGGCCGCCTTGTTAGGGGACAATGGTGGTTAAATGTCCCCATTAAGGACCCCTATAGGCCCATTTGTTAGGTCAATTCTCATCTATTAGTGGTTGAATGTCCACCCTAGACCCTTTGTTAGACCCATTCTTATTATTTAGGCCCATGGTATTGCTTGTTTACTCCTTGTGTGCTACCTCCAAATTGTTGGGCCCCACCAATAATTGTGCTCTTTCCATTTAAAAATTGTCAAAGTACCTAGATCCTACCTTGTTATGAGGAGAGTACAACTTCACCATATGATGTACGTGTTATATGTAAACCGTTCAACCATGTTTAGGGCCATGAGCCCCACTGTCTTAAGAGGCCCACCCTAGATATTTTTCCAATCATGAGCTGCCTTAGGCAAGCCCACAAATGATATATGTGGCAAATACATGTCATTCATCCATTCTTAGGATCATGGGCTGCCTTATGCAGGCCCACCATGATAAATGTATATTACACACACTGTCCATTTATCCTTAGGGTCGTGGGGCCCATTGCCTTATGAGGCTCACCATGAGTTATGTGTATATGCATGCTACTTATCTATTCTTCTGGGCCATGAGTTGTGCCATAAGGCCTATGAGATGAGCCCAATGTGATGTATGTGAAGCCCATGGGATGTGACCCAATGAGATATATGTGAGGCCCGTATGTGTGGCCCATTGTAATGTTTGAGAGTCTCATATGATGAGGCCCACTGTGATATATGTAACGCCCAAATGATGAGGCCCGCAGTGATATATGAGAGGCCCATGTGGTGAGGCCATAATGATGTATAAGATAACATAAGAGAAGTCCATATGATTCTTAGTCATTTGAGGGCTATGGGTTGTTTCTTTAGCCCCTTGTGTGAAGCCCATTATGTTATGTATGAAATACACGTGTGTGACCATGACCCCACTATAAGTTTAGCTCTATGTAGGCCACTCCTTGGGAGCAATATTGGTTAAATGTCCACATTGATGGACAATGATGGGTAGATGTACACATTATGACCTTCCTTTAGGCCTTTTTAGCCCCTTTCTTATCCTTCTCTAAGTGGGTTAACCCTAATCATTGGACCTCATTGAAAATTGCATGATCCATTTATTCATATTGGGCTAACCAACGATATTGGGCCCCTACTTGTTACTAGTGGGATTGTTTTAATCTTGAAGTCCATCTAGGACCCCCATAGGGCATTTAGCGGGCCATATAATAGAATGGTGAAGGAAGCCCATTTCGGATCCTTAGGATTTTAGGTAGGCCACTTAGGCCCAACCTTGATATGAGGAGATTATATCATCACCATAAATGGAAGGATTGATGGTATCGGATTCGGTATATCCACTATTAAGAACCGATCCTCATGTTATGGATTAAATCTATTGTCCTTCTATGGACCCCGCCATATAGACCGATTATTGATTACGACTATGTTAGTACATGCACTGAGTATGTGGTAGCATAACATTATGATCGTATAAGGCCCATTAGAATTATATAAGACCCATTATGATTGTATGGGGCCCATTGTGATTTATGCGGCTTATTATGAATGTATGATGCCCATTGGGATGTATGAGGCCCATTGTGATTATATGAGGCCCATCTTGGTCATATGAGGCCTATGTGATTAGGCCCCTTGTGATGTATGAGACCCTTGTGTGAGGCCCATTGTATGGGTGAGGCTCAATTGTAACACGTGAGCTCTACCATATGTGTGTGATTATGTGCACACCATCCATTCATTATTACGGGTCATGGGCTACCTTATACATGCCCACCATGATGTATGTGATTATATTCATGCTCGTTACACTTCATGATACATGCACATACACATCATTTGCATGCTTGTTATGAGGAGTGATTGAGCATAGCATGTGCCATTGGGCTAATTGTTTATGTGACTCCCTAATAGGCGGGAATGTCACACATGAGTGCGCTGTATGCGCAGGACTGATGCATGGTTAATTGGTATGATTGATGCATCTCGCATTTGCATGACACAGTTATTATTCATCCTAGCATCATCAGGGTCATGGCCTCCACAGGCACATCGTGGATGACCAGATTTAGATATCAAAAATATTAGTTTGAGCACTTTGGGCACATAGGATGTCCTTATGTGAAAGTCTCAAAACCTTCATGATATCAGGAGATGCTCCAACGTCAAGACCAAGTGAAAAATATGAGCGTCGGTGCCTTTACTATTAGGTCGCATCTCCTACCATATCATGGTCGGTTGGGAGAGGGTGTGGCCTTACCCACCTGAGTGAGGGGGCAATAGTAAGGCTGAGTCTGACCAGCTCATAAATGGGTCTGCTACCATCATATCTTATTGGTATTAGTTGTCCACAAGCGGGTAGTGAGGTCTCTTATGCTCGCTGGGTTATGCGGTTAAGAGAGCGACAATCAACAGGTAGTATATTTGACCCCAATGATTTCTTCGAGAGGAACTGTACTGATATGTGGACTTGATATGAGGACTAGCATTGTCGCATTACATCTTACATATAACATTAGATATTTAGGCCTTGCATTGCATCACATAGCCTTGGTACGGTCGATAGCATTCATGCCTTGCATCACACAGCCTTGGTACAGCAGATAGCATTCATGCCTTGCATCGCATAACCTTGGTATAGCAGATAGCATTCATGCCTTGCACGCATATCCTTTGTATGACTGACAGCATCGTTCTGTTCCCAGTGATGATCCTAGAGATGTTTGGTACTGGTATTATGACACCTCATCATTATTGTACATGTGGGCGGGTACATGTGGGCGGACGCTAATATGGGTGGGGCCTAAGGGCCTGGGCAAGCTACCAATGGTTGGCAGGCTACTGCACAGGGGTTTGCATACTCAGCATTTGACTCATTCATTCATTCATCCACTAATCCACTTAGGCTGGTGCTACGCAACCAAAGCATTATGCGTACCTTCGCAATGGCCAAAATTTTGATTCCAGCGCGCGACAAACTTGAGATTAGGAGTTTACCGCATTGAGTCTGGCTATCCAAATTTAGGTATGGGACTTTTTTGGATAGAAATTCCTTATGATGAACCCCACAACTTACGATACCACGTATTGTCATCCCAATGCACACTTTAGCATCGTTATTCCTTTGCATTGCATATTGCATTACACCCTTAGTATATGACATTTGGGTTGTTATGATTCTACATTACATGGTAGTTATGGACTTACCAGTATACTTCTGTATTACTTTTATATTGTACCTTGAGCATGCTTATATTGCATATACACTTACACCACCCTCTAAGCTTTCTATAAGCTTATGCATGATAGATGCGTGCAGGTGTCGATAGGATGCAGCTGAGCTAAGGTAGGAGCATGAGGCTGAGCTTGTGGCGATATCTAGAGGCTTGTTATCTATATTGTATTTTTCTTTAAGCATTATACTTAAAGCTTTTGATTATAGTAGATATGTGGTGAGGTTGTTTTTTATATCTGGGTTATGCTTATGGTAAAAAAATTATGTAGAAAATCCTCCTTGTAGGATCCCCGGATCGAAAATATGGCATATGAGTGTCGGGAGCCGAGAACGGGGTACTACGAAGGCTGTCGACGCCGGATTTGGCGATTGGAAATTTTGTGAGACCGGTTTCCGAGTCTGGGGCATGACAGGAGGAGAATTGTGATAATTTGAAGAGATTCCATCACTAAACCATGCCCATGGGACGATGGCTAACAACAAGATTTACCAATCCCATAATCTCAAAATCATGAAAAGAAGATACTCAAAGCTATTGCAAATATATTGTAATTTAAGTCACAATAAACCATTAAGAACTAAAAATATTCCTTTAAAATTAAAATAGAATCAAATAAGGTTCAACATAAACATGAATCAAAGTAAAAAAACAAACATCCCATCACACTATAAGTTTCACCTCTTAGCCCTAGCTAAGATATTTAGCCAACCATAGATATGATTGAACTAAAATTTTTTAAGAAAAACATAAAAATAACTAAGGAAAATGAAGAAAAATTCTTGGCGATGGCTTCACCACCATTTTTCTTCACTCCTTAAACTCTAAAAGATGCCTAGGAACATCCTAGGGACTCCTATTTATAGTTTTTCAACTCTAACTTTTGCACCGAGTTGGAAAAATTCAGAAACCACCTTAAACTCACGTAGTTCGTATGTTGTCTGCGTAACCTTAGACGAGTCGAGGAAAGCCTTCAACTAGTTTAGGGCATCTTCGACTGGTTGAGGGTTTCCTTCGACTGGTCGAGTATGATGGGAAATTAGAAGATTTTGTTGCTTGAGTTTGAGTCAAGGAATCTTTGACTAGTCGAGCAGGAGCCTTAGACTAGTCGAAGGAGGGCTTAGACTAGTCGAAGCAGGCGAATATTTAGGGTTCCTTTTCATCACTTCAAGTTTTCAATTCTCTTCATTCCTCACTTGATTTTCTTAGATCTTTGGCATGTGAATTCTTCATTTTTGGTCTCATAAGATCCATCTTTGCTTTGGTGATTCTTAAGCATTAAATCTATGCTTTTAGCATCCTTTTCAATTCAAGCTCCTAAATTCACCTTACAACATAAACATGATTAAAATTGAACCTTACGCATTATCATGTTTATAAAACCAAGTAATAAATAGGGGATAATATGTAATATTTGACCCTCAACACTTTCCTAATTTATTTTTAGAAACTATTTTTTTTAGGACAAACTTTTTATTTTATTTTTAAGTTAGGGTTTTTTCTGATTTATTTTTTGAAACTAGTATTGTTTCTTGTTTTGTAGGATCCTAACATAGAACTCTCCAAAATGGTAAACTCCTCCTAACTTCTCGTCTACTTACTTTCCATATTGTTGTATGATTTTTCTTTTAATCTATTTTAGAATTAGTTTCAGGATTAGAGTTTTACCATGTATATGTAAGAGTGGAAACGTCAATATGCTAAGTTAGTGTTAGAGAATGCAAGAAATTGTGAAGGGCTATCAAATGATTATGTTAGAAAATAACCTACGCCTTAAAAATTTTTTGAAGCCATCATCGAGAACCAACCAGAATAAAATGCTTCAACGTTAAGAAGTCCTTACGCGATCATAGGCAGGAGAATAATTACACCCCACAGATTAAAAAAAATATACGTGAATGTTGGGGTTATCATAATTATGGGAGTGAGAACTATTATCACCCATCAGACAAGAAGAAAATAATGAGAGATTATATTATGGGTGATAATATGTACCAACAACTATCGGACTCTCCCACATATGACCCATACGACTATAATCAGTGGAAACATCAACATTGGAGAGATGAACCAACAATTGATTATAGTGACTATTCTCTTGTATCCCCTACCTTTGAAATCCAACCAGAAATAATCCAAGAGGATTCGCATTTGAATTTCACAGACTATCAAGAATAGTTCAACCAACTTGTCGCAGGCATGATGAAATCAATGAAAGTGATTAAATTATGCCTCGATAAGGTTGAAGAGGCTAAGTTATCACAATCTCAACCCAATCTAGAAACACAATGTGAGGAAAGTGATCCTAACTCGCTTGTGGAGAGTACTGAAATTGAGAATAAGAGTTGGATTGTGTTAATGAGCGTACAGTTTAATTTCCCAAAGAGTCGATCTCGATGACTATCTAAAGGAATTATCAAGAGACATGGGTGTCTTTTAAGTATGATAATACTGACACGCTCCAGTCATATGACACACTTGACTTCAATAAGGAGGAAGAGACTAGTTTATTCGAGCCTCAACTCAACCTAGAAAAATAGTGTGAGGAAAGTGATCTCATCCCACTTATGAACTGTACTGAATTGGATGGTAAGTATTAGGATGAGAATCGTGAGTTTACAGTCCAAGATTCACTGGAATTGATTTCAATTATGGTTCAAAAAAGTGATCACGAGATACAAGACATTGTCGACCATAATGATCTACTCTACCCATCTGACACGTTTAATTTACATGTGGAGAAAGAGTCCTTTCCAAGTGAACCGCATGATCTTTAAAGGCATGTGTAGACCACTTCCCTAATTTAGATTAAAATATGACTAGGAAGATGGACAAGTTGCACGAGATGACCCCAGAATTTGAAACCACTTAGTTCAGGCTACATTTGGAGTTGTTAACACTTGACGATATAATGCCTCTACTAAGTAGTAACAATGAACAGAGTCTTCACATCAATGCGCTTATTGATCCACAATTCGTCTATGCAGGGCAGGGCGAGATGTATCCGGTGACAATTGACTCTCACCAAGGTGAAGAGCAAGAGATCATGTTTCCCTCTATTTTAAGAGAAGATGAAGGAGTTATTAGGCATATCATCACAAACCTCGACGTGTAAAATGATCCTCTCTCAACTGACTATCTCAACTCTGTGAAAGATTGCTTGATATATTTTGCAGATTCAAATGATCCCATGATGAAAGAAATAATAGATGCTTTACAAAATAATACCTTGGTGGTTGTTACTAATTGAGAGAACCTTTATTTTGAAGCCCCTCCTTCCACAGATCTTGAATGTTTACCATTAAGAGATGAGGAGCTAAAAGTTGAACCAAAGGTTAAAACTTTGGAATATGTTGAGACTACATCACCTACTGAGAATTTCTCTAAATTTTATCTACTTGAAGTCTCTGATTCACCATGTTACGCTAACTATAAAACTTTCTATCTCAGGTGAATCATATGTACCTTGGACACCTCAGGAAATTAAAAGGAAACTTTATGCTGAGGTTCACAAATTTCTTTGGAAAATCATGTTTCGGGACATCCAAGCCTTTTGCAAAAAAGGATTTTGGATGATCTTATTATGAAACCTACTAAGAAATTTATAAAGATACTGGCCGAAGGAGGAACCTTATGGCATGACTAAGTATCTTTATCTTATTTTCCTAGTTAGTTTTATTGCTTTCAAAGAATTTAGGATTAGGATAGTTTATTTTTCACCGTTTAGGATAGTTTACTTTTTTCTTTTTAGGAAAGTTCTCTTTTTGATGGTTTAATTCTTGTGCTAACCCATCTTCACATTGAGATATTTTGGAAAAAAAACCTCAGAATTCCCTCTTATGGTATTACCTTTCTGCCACTTCCCTTTTCTTGTTGTTGCCACATTTGTATTGAATGCTTATCTCTTTTATATTGAGGACAATGTAAATTTTTGGTTGGGGGTGTGGATTAAGCAGGCTAATCAGTTGTTTTCTTAGTCTTTGGGTGAAGTTGTGAAAAGTTGAGAAATTTTTCTAAAATTTCTATAAATTTAAGTGATATTGAAATTAATCCATGATATAGAGTTATAAGATACTTAATGTTGATGCCTTATGTCTCTTGGATTTTAGTCACTTACAAGATCTCAAAATTAATTTAAGTCATTGATCCTCGATTAGAAGTTTTAAATATTAATTGAGTCATGTTTCACATGTCACATCCAGCTTACACATTAAAGTGTCCGTTTGATATTGAATTATAAACTTGATAATTATAAAGCATGGAAGGAACCAACCTAGGGAATTTATCCATCATGTTCAATGGGAAGAATAAAAAAGAAAGAAAAAGAAAATACCTAGCTTAAAAAAGACAGTTGTCGTCAAAAAGGGCTACTTATTAAAGATCTTTAAAAAGGTTAACATGGCGCGTAAGCCATCAATGGAAAAATCAAAAGCTGGAGGAATAAAAGATAGAACTAAAAGATGAATTGTAAGGCAAGTTTTGATTTATGTTTTGGTTGTCTGGAATGCTCTTTTAATTATTAATGTTATCATGAAAGTGATGAATTGAACCTTTGATTATGATAAGTATAAACTTCATTATACACCCATGGAACTCAATGTTTGAAATTGTTCTAATTAGAAGATTAATGCTTTGAATTTTATTATGAAACTTACCGAGTGCTAGAGTTTAGAAGAAGGTAATACACAACATTGATGTATTTTAGAATTTTATTATCTTGATTGTTTTTTTTAAAACCACTCAAGGTTATAGAAATTATTTTGTAGTTCTTGAAATATTTTTCGCATACTTTACTCGGGACTAGTAAAATACTGGTTGGGGATTGTGTTGAGGGTCAAATATTGCATATTATCCCCTATTTATATCTTATTTTTACAAACATTATAATGTTTAATGTTCTATTTTACTCATGTTTGTGTTACAAGGTGAATCTAAGAGGTTAGATTGAAAAGGGTGTTAAAAGCATGAATTTTATGATCAAGAATCACCAATGTAAGGGATGGATCTTAAGAGATCAAGATTAAAGAATTCACATGGCAAAGATCTAAGAAAACTAGGTCAGGAATGAAGAGAATCAAAGATTTAAAGTGAAGAAAAGGAATCCTAAAATTATCTTAAAAATGCATATTCTGAAACTTTGGGTCATTTTGTGAAATTGTAAAGATTGAAATCTATTTTGAGAAACTATGGAGAGGGAAGTCTATTTTAACAAACTGCGTAAATTTAAGGCAATTTCTAAAGTTTTCTAGTTAGGTGTGAAAGTTGGAGTTTCACAACTATAAATAGGACTCCTTAAGATGTTCTTAAGCATCTTCTAAGGTTCAAGGAGTGAAGCAAAAAGGTGGAGAAGCCATTGATAAGAGCTTTTTTAATTCTTCCTTAGTTGTTCTCATTTTTTCTTCTTGGGTTTTAGATTCAATCATGTCTATGGTTGGCTAAACCTTTTAGTTAGGGATAAGAGGTGAAGCTTGTAGCATGATAGATTCTAATTTGATATTTAAGGAATACTTTTAGTTTTTAATGGTTTTTGTGACTCAAATTACAGTAGATCTGCAATAGCTTTGAGTATCTTCTTTTCCTAATTTGAGATTGTGAAATTCGTAAGTTTTGTTGTTCACCATCGTCCCTTAGGTATGATAGGGTGATAGAATCCTTCCTAATTTTCACAATTCTCTTTCTTTGAGATTATGGGATTGGTAAATCCTATTGTTTGCCATTGTCTCATAAGCATGGTTTGGTGATGGAATCCCTGCCAATTATCAAAGTTCTCCTTCATTGAGAATTAGGTCAATGGAAGTACAAATTTAGTTTTATTAATATATTTTTCAATTAGATAGTTTAGGACTTCAATTCTAATTGTGTTACTTAAATCAAGCAAGAGTGCTCCCTGATCACTATAAGTGGATCCTTGATACCCTAATTCCTACCTTTAAATTCTTAGTTTTATTTACTTTACAATTACTCTTTTAATCATTTGAGAATTAGTTTTACATCTTCTTTTAGTTCTACTTCTACTTAATTTCAGAAACGCATAAGATCAGTCCTTATGGATTTGACCTCAGTCTTACCGAAATTATTACTACATCGCAACCCTACACTTGGAGTTGTGAACAACTACTAATGAATATGCTTAACCCACCATCAAAACTATAATCTGAGAAACTTACACATGTGAACAAGTCACTTGAATCTAATAGTATATATGTTCTGCCTCTTGATCACACCAAAAACCTACTTGTGATCATCCATTTACAAAACTACCATACACCCACTTACATACATGATCAGAGTACTAACCATCAAGTTTTTCTATTTTTAACATAACATCTGACCATCTGTTATATTGGTTGATATATGTACATTCCCTTAATTAATTTAGTGAATAATTCTTTATTCATAATGATTTGGATATAAATTTGTTTGTAAGAATTACTTAGAAACGTGCTTATAGCCATGTAGAACCATTAGATTTCACAAAACTCGCATATCAGCAATAATTATAAAAATGTCATTAACCTAGACCCTGGAATACAAGATCACATGGTTCCCACGATCCGTTTCATTTGAAATTTTATATCATGCGTATGTATCATAAATTAACCATACATTTCAAATTTTAGCCCATAGATCATTGTAAAAGTAACCCAATTAATAAATCAGCCCCTTAACCATTGATTTTGGTATCCATCGAGTGAAGAAACCTCATGGATAGTCGTAGTAGGATATCTAGCTTCATACGAATGACTTGGATTGCCCATAATATGGACCAAGTGTGAAATATGACGACCCCACTTTGGTAG
The DNA here is from genome assembly GCA_037074715.1 of Magnolia kwangsiensis. NCBI lineage: Eukaryota > Viridiplantae > Streptophyta > Magnoliopsida > Magnoliales > Magnoliaceae > Magnolia > Magnolia kwangsiensis. The sequence goes on along the minus strand of CM073577.1, from coordinate 100,245,347 downwards.
GCTTTTCCTTAGGTGTCAAGTTATGTAACACCCCGAAAATTGGGAGTCGGGTAGAAACCCAACTCTCGAGTTCCAAAATGTCACTTATGCAACATAAATAAAGATGAATGCATGTTGTCCGTAGAAGGGCATTAAATAAGATTGGGATTATACCAAAAACAGTATATCATACTCTAGGGATGACTAAATTAGGCAAGTAGAAGACTGTGATAAATATATAAAGTACATAATTGGTTTCAAATCCCCAGAATATGAATATGTAGAAGGGCTGAATAGATACATGTTTTGTGTCAAATTATACCAATTACCAGGAAATAAAGTGTTCAACTAACTCATATAGCCTTGTGTAACACCCTGAAAATCGGGGGTCGTGTATAAACTCAACTCCCGAGTTCCAGACCGTCACTTATGCAACAAAAATGATTATGATTCAATGTTGTCTGATTTAAAGCATTCACATGAGTAAAAGTATACCAAAACTGCAATTCATACTCCAGATCCAGTGATAAAAGCAAGCGGAAGACTAAACAATATATATATCACTGTAAGGAAAAATAAAGTAGATCTCATCTGTCTCTAAAGTATGAATACATCTCTGAGTCTCATATACATATACATGAACAAAATCAAATGTTCAAAATAGTCCCACTGAAGTCCTGTCAACCCAGGTCGCCTACGCAAAGCCATCATGATACTGCATGTATGAGAACTCGTCCTGGTCCTCATCGAAGTCTTGCTCTGCCTCCTGGATCTCATCATCACCTGCATCTACAACAGGGTCTGGTGGGTGTTGTAAACACCATCCCGTAACGTGGGAGTGAGTGATCAACTCAGTGGAATCATAGATCAAAGATTAGCATGTTCACAAATCAATCATGCGATAATAGTAAAGCAGTAAATCAGACAATCCTAATACAGTTGTTAATGCAAGATGACATGACGTGATGTATGCCCTCACCGACGATCTCCCTCATATGGCACCATCTTACGACCGCGGCATGCAATCGACCCTCAAGTGCTCCACATCTTCCAGGCACATGCAATGGCATGGTGATATGATTTTCAAGTTGTTATTAGTCCATTCAAACAGCAGGATTGGGAAACTAAGGCACTTCCCTTGTATCAATCCCAACACAGATCCTCTCTAGGGTCGTCACTCCTAGTAATCTCATACGATGTATATTTTATAGGTGGCTGTAAGGGCTGCCAGGGCTGTTGCTCGCACTCGTTGCACCGTTCCCCCATCACCTTATCAATACAGGCCTACTATACTTTACTGCTACTGAAGGGTCGTCGCCTCCCGTAGACTCAGAATACGCTCGCGGTCACTACAAAGGACTCGTCGCCTGATCAGTGTAGGCCGACAGCTAGAATATAGTGTCCCATACCACCATAATCTGCTCACGAGACTAGGTGCTCACTGGTCACTACGGGGAGGTTTGTGGCCCCAGCGTAGGCCGACAGCTCGACCACGGTGTCCCATACGACCATGCACGGCTCATGAGTCTTTGTAGATTAAGGTACCATGGTTAACAGGATTTACAATGGTAAGTTCAGTACCCTAGGTTCAAGCAGTTATGACTTATACAGGGTGAACATACATCGGCCAGTCGGGTTACTTGACGGGCTCGACTAGTGCGATCGCATCTCAAGTCGAATGACATGAAGTGCGTAAAACACTTCGCGTAGCCTAACCACTGCCGCCAACTCCAAACACGGCTCGCGTTCATCGACGCGTCGTTCGTGGCCAAGACCAGCCAGCCACGAATTCACTCGGTTACCGACTGCCTGGACTAAGTCTAGTCCCAAATAATTATGGATTCACATCAGCAATTTATGTAGGATTATTGGAATTGAAATACAATCATGTGAGCATGTTAACACATGTTATAACATTCAACTTAAGAAAATCTTCAAGCACATATATTTCATGCATGTAATGAAATCATGCATATAGTCAACATGTAGGAAATCATTTAGGTCAGCATATTAATTGAGAAATCAATCTCAAACTATTTTATAACATCATTTAATTCAATACATACTAATACAAGCATTTATACAAACACATACACTACACACTTAAGTCTACATATAGTATATCGACCCGAAGTGCGCAATTAGGCGAATCTCTTCACCAAACTAATTATGCACGTATTCCTAACTTCCTAATGCGACAACAAACCATGTCAATCACATTAGCAAAATATGAATGTAATCTGTACTTCCTACAAATGACTAAAATGCCCTAAATCTCATATTCTTCGTTGATTTACGAAACAGGAAACGGATAGCATGTTGTACATGTCAAACGGCGATGCCGTCGATAATCTACTATTAAAAGACATTGAAAGCATTGGAAACCGTCAATCAAAGCGCCTAAAATCCTCACCTTATATCTTATGGATGCGTGATTTGAACGGAGCGTATACGCTTCGTCTATGACGATAAGAGAACCTGTTTTACAAGATCTATTGGTTAAAAAGCTATGGATCCTAGTGAACCTTAAATCAACAACTTCTAGGGTTGTTTCATACCTAAAAACGTGGAAGAATCACCGGCTTGGTGATCAGGAGGTGTTGCTTAGGCACTAGCAACAGGTGGCACGAAGACGGGAAAAATCTCTTCTACACTCTCTCTCAAACTCTCACCTTTTCTCCCTCCAAATCTAGGGTTTCTCTCAAATTCGGATGGGAGAGAGGAGTGAGGGTTTCAACCCCTTTTATAAGCCTAAAAATGCTGAAAATAGGATCCGGTACAAAGTTCACTTAGTGCATATCCAAATCGGGACTGTTTCGGTCCAAAAGATGCTTTCTGGTGGTCCCCTGGCCGAATGCGATCGGACTTAAGCTCTTGTATACTAGATCTAGCACGTATTAAGTTTTCAGTCCGGCAGGGTTCGCAGATCGCACGTGGCGGACCAGTTTCAGTTCAGCGGTCACCGCACGTAGATCAGGGCTGAAAGTCTCATGATATAAAATAGAAATTTTTCCTGATCCGAGGGTGTAATCTGGCTGAATTCTGACGGTCAGAAAGCTTAATACTAACGCGTCAAGTTGTGTGCCAGATTTGAATTTGAAACTCCAATTCTGTCCCTATTCGCACTCTCTTCGGTCCGGGCTCAATGAAATAGCCTGTGATTATCGGTTTGACTTGATTTTCGAAATGATTGTCAAGTCTAGCTAGGCGGTTCTAATGGTCTAAGATAGGAGGTATCGGACTTTCGACGCGCGGTCTAGATCCAATACAAAGATTCAAAGTGGTCCAGAGAACAAACCTGCTTAGAGTTTGGTCCGAGGTTATAGAGTATTATAGAGTCGTTTGTTCTACTCGATTTGGGTCTTGTAGAACGTATTTAAAGTGATCAGGGACTATTTCCCAGCTACTCCAGCGTTGTGCTAGCTAACTTACGCTTAATTTCCATAGAAATTAATTCTATGCAATTTCGGGTCGAGTTGGTACTCGAGCCCAAGTATGGATTTTTCACGGGCGTTACACCTTGCAACCCCGTCGAATCAGGACCACTTGAATATTGCATATAGGAGAATGCCTTCTCATCATCTTCGAAGTCTGGCTCTGCCTCGTAGGCCGTACCATCATCTGAAACTACAACAGGGCCTGGTGGGTGTCCAGAACACCGTCCCGTAACATGGGAGTTAGTAGCTAATTCAGTGGAATCATAAAGCAAAGATTAACATGTTATCAAATCAATCAAGCGATAATGATAAAGCAAGCAAATCAAACATTCCTAAATACTGTAATTAATGTAAGGATGAAATGACATGATGTATGCCCTCGCCAACATTCTCCCTCATGCGACACCATCTTACATCCGCGGCATGTTTTCTTTCCTCAGTGCTCCACATCTTCCAGGTACATGCAGTGCGATATGAACATGATTACTGAGTTGTTATTAGTCTTTTTTATATAGTAGGATTGGGAAGCTAAGGTACCTCCCTTATATCAATTCCCAACAATGATCCAGTCTAGGGGGTTCACTCCTAGTATTCTTATACGATGATATGGTTCTAGGTCGCTGCAAGGGCTGTCAGGGCTTTTGTACGCACTCGTTGCACCGCTCCCCCATCACCTTATCAATACAGGCCTAGTTGTACTCTTGTTGCTACGAAAGGATCGTCGCCTCACGTAAACTCAGAATACGCTCGAGGTCACTACAAAGGGCTTGTCACCAATCAGAGCAGGCCGACAGCTCGAATGTAGTGTCCCATACCACTACAATCGGCTCACGAGTCTAAGGTGCTTACTGGTCACTACGGGAAGGTTTATGGCCCCAGCGTAGGCCGACAGCTTGAACACGGTATCCCATACCACCATGCTCGGCTCATGAGTCTTAGCAGATCGAGGTACCATGGTTAACGGAATTTTCACTGGTAAGTTTGGTACTTTAGATTCAAGCAGTAGCGTCCAAACATGGTTAACATACATCGGGCTAATCGGGTTACTGGATGAGTTTAACTAGTACGAGCGCCCGTTGAGTTGATCGACATGAAGTGCATAAGCACCTCGTGTGGCCTAACCACTGTCGATAAGCAACGCACAGCTCGAGTTCGTCAAACACGTCCTACGTGGCGAATAGAATTCAACCACGAGTTCAAGTCTATTACCGACTGCCTGGACTATAACATAGCCCCAGACACTTGCAATCTGAATCAGTAAGCATATGAGAGAGATGGAATTGAAATATCAAGTAATCCAAGCATGTTATCAATATATTATAGGGTACAACATACGCAGTTAAGCATACACAAGCATTTCATATATAAGGAATCAATTCAACAACGTACATGGAGGAAATCATACACATCGTCAACGTAGTTGAGAATCCTATCTCAACACTAGTCTACAGTACCATTTACTAAGTACTTACTCACGCAAGCATTTATACAAACACTTAGACTACACAACTCCAACGTACTTGACGTATGTTGATTTGAACATATAATATGACAGATCCTTATATCAAGGAGATGTCTAATACACAACAATCATATTCTTACATGCAACACATATGGCAGGCATAAATCATATTGATTTATGCATTTCAACAAACACTTAGACTACACTTATTGACATACATAGCGTACGTTGGCCGAAACATGTATTAGGGCGAATCCTTTTGCCAAATAGATCATACATCTATAACTAGCATATCTGCACGGTAAATACTCATGACAATCATATCAGCAAAATTTATACGTATATGGTATTTCCTACAAAGACCTAAAATACCATAAATCTCATATTCTTCGTATGTATTCGAAATAAAAATCGGTCGGCATGTTCTACATGTGAAACAACATTCTTGTCAACAATCTACCATTAAACGACATTGAAAGCTTTGAAAAATGGTAACCTAAGCGTCTAAAATTCGCACCTTACGCCGTACGAGCGTAATGAATCGAATAGGAACTTTACGCCCTTGCCAACGACGATATGACAACCTAATACACAAGGTACGTCAGCTACTTCGGTACTTGTATCGATAGAAACCTAAAAATAGGTTAGGGTTAGGCTTTCTTACCTAAGAATGGAGTTGGAATCGCAGGAATAGCAATGCAGATGTGATAGTTGAATACGTGGAATGGCAGGGAAGAAGCTCCAGATCGAATACCAACTCTCTCTCACACTTTCTCTCTCTTTCCTTCTCTCTTTTCTCCTTAGGGTTAGAAATTCGTATGTGAAGAGAAAGAGGGGTTTTAAGGTCCTTATATAGGTCCAAAAGTGACGAAAATATACTTGGGGCCAAGGTATACTTAGGTTATGTCCAAATACGGACTGTTCCGTCTCAACGGAGCACTTCTGGAGGTCCTGTTAGTAAATGCGGTCTGACTTAAGCTCATGGATGCTGGATCCTGATCAAGTTAAGTTTTCAGTTCGATCGGGTTTCCAGATCGCACGTGGCTGACCAGTTTTAGTTCAGCGGTTGCTGAGACTCGATCAAGGATTCCAAGTATACTGACTTGAGTGGGAAATGTTCCCTGATCCGAGGGTGTATTTGGGTCAGATTCCAACGGTCTGAATGCTTATAATTGGCCCGCAAGCGACACGTGCCAGATTACTTAAATTCATATTTAATTTTCTAAATATCTTCCTTTTCTCACTCTCTTTACTCCGGACGTAAGGAAATCGTCCCAGAGCATAGTTTGGGCTTGATTTTTGAAATAATTGTCAAGTCCAACTAAGCGATCATAATGGTCTAAGATCATGAATATCAGACTTTCGACGTGCGGTCTAGATCCAATACTAAGTTACAAAGCATTTTCGAGAGCAACTGAGTTTAGAGTTTGATCCTAGGTTTCAGGGTAAGATAGCGTTAACAATTTTAGAGGTTTTGGGTCTTATAGATCATATTTAAAGTGGTTGGTGCTAATTTCACAGGTAATCTAGTTTAATGCTAGCTAAAACACATTAAATTTCTAAAGAATTTGGTTCTAAATGATTTCTTTGGCTTTGGAATTGGGTTCTGAGAGGTTACCAAAGTGTTATGGTTGACCCATTGCTTAAGGACGTCTAATTTCAGGTAGGCAAAAATCTGAGGTGTTACAATCTACCCCCCTTAAAACATAATTTCGTCCCCGAAATTAGCTAAGGGTAATGAGTCCCTAGAAAGACTTTAGTATTGACATTCTAAGGAAGGTTCAAATCCTATTTAATGACCTAACCTTACGTATAACCTAAATTAATTTCTTCGATCCTGGGCCAGTGGGGAAGAGGCCAACCACGCTTCCGCTGTGCTACTCTGATCCAACGGTTGTATTAGCTAATCCTAACTAGATTGGGCTCAATACGTTCTACCCCCCTTAAAACATAGTTATACTTAAGGTTTAAGAATCTGTCTTGATCCGTATATCAAAACGAGGTGTAACTTAGGGCCTATCCTTGACATGAAATGAAAAACAACCTCTCATTACATTGGTCTTCCTTTGCTAATGATGCGTTCTATGGCATTGGTACATATGGCTGTAGAAAGAAGCCCAATCTCTATTGTGATTGAGTTCAGGGGCAGGTGTGAGCTTGCGGCAAGATGTCTAATCTCTATTGGCTATATGTTCTCAACATTTTTCAAAGGCAAACCAATAATTTTTGGTTGTAGGTGGTCGGGCCAACACGAAAGAAAAGTTGTGTAGTGGGTCTGAGCCGGATACATAGACTTTCTGCCTCGCGATGACAGAAATTTGGTCGTATCAATTCTTAATCTGAGTCGATACCGATCTTCTGCTTGATTAGAGCATTGGATTTATCGGTAACTATCAGGATTATGAATGCGATTCAAACCGCGAATACATCGCTTATATACAGTTCCTTTACTCCGTGTTCCCGATTCAATAAGTCCTTGGGAGGGCTCTTCTAAGGGGCGTGTTGGTTTATCGTAGCGTTCAATCTGAGGGATATATAAGTTTTCTCTGAACGTGAATAGTTCTAAGTCAGGCAAGCTTCCTAAGAGTTACTAAAAGAGCCTTTGAGTATTATGGGGATCTATCAAAGGAATGAAGTCCTACTCCAACCAAATCTAACCTACTATTCCTTAGTATATACAGGCTTTACACTACTTAATACAACTAGTAGCCTAGTCTGTAACTCACTAGCTATAATCTAAAATCTAAACTTATACGCTAGATGGTTTCATACCATATCTACTACAGGGAATTGTTCTATCACTTAGGGTCAAGATTGTCTAAATGGAATTGGATTTCCTATATTGTCAGATCTTTCAAAATCTAAGAGTACTAACTCTAGGTCTAAAACTCTAGATGTTCACTATTTATGGACTAAGCTACTGTGTTAGGTCTCACCCGTCGGTAGAAGCAGAGAGATCGAGAAGATAACTATAACTAACTCAAAAAGAGCCTCAAAAAAGTGGTGAAATGGAAGAAAAGGCTGACCTACTGGGTTGCCAGGAATTGAGGTCTGAGAGAGGAGTGAAATAGGTCCAAGAGGCAGGGATTGAAGAAGGGAAAAGGAAGAAATATGATGGGTTGAAAGCTCACACGATTTTGAGCCTTAAATGAGAGCTTGGGAGATCCAATCACAGAAAATGGAGAGTGTAGGTGCTGGTTATGGTAGAGAACGGTAGAGGGATGAAGGAAATAACAGAAAATGAAGGAAGAAACGATTGGAAGGGAAGTTGGAGAGAGAAAACAGCAAGTTTAGAGGGAAAGGAGAGCATGGAGGGCCAATTTATGAAGGACGTATGGGATTTTGAATGAACGGAGGGTTAAACCCTGTATGGAGGGGTCCCATTTAACCCCAAAAACGATCGGCCCGAATCCCGGACCCATCCGAGCTCGTTGACCGGCAAGGCCTCGCCGAACCGGCGAGGTCTTCACCGATCTCTGACCTGTTCGGCGAGGGCTCGCCATTTCAGTGAGGTCCTCCCCCCCTTGGGTCCAAAATGATGTGGGTCCCACCCTGGGTCCCCTTGTAAGTGCTCCATTTGGCGCCCGACTCCATTCGATGCATTTTCAGGGCCAATTTGTAAATCAGAATGATTTTATATGATGTGTAGCATATGATTTTGGGGTAGGAGAGGCTAATCTATCCAACTAACTCATTTATTCCATGAGATTTCATAATTTGAATGGTCAAAAGTATAATTTATACATATACTTACTATTTATAGTAATGTTTTGTTTAAGTATTATTCTCCATCCTTTATACATTAGGATTTATGTTTAGTATGAAAGGTATAACATCCCGAAAATCGGGGTTCGAGCAAAAACCCAACTCCTGAGTTCCAAAATATTATTTATGCAACATAGATATGTATGATTGAATGTTGTCTGTGATAATGTATTAAACATGAGTGAGATTAATCCAGAACAGCATATCATACTCCAGAGACAGTTAAATTTACCAGCGGAAGTCTGTGATAGTATGTATAACATATATAAACTGTTGTATGTCTCCAGAGTGTGAACATATTACTAGGTTATATACATACATGTATACTCCAAAAGTAGACAAAACGAATATACATGAGTGCGCTAAAATATAAAATGACAAGTGTCAAAGTATCTAATCAACCTCCCTGTAATCCCGTCAATCAGAACACGCATAAAGGAGGGATCCTCTTCATTATCATCAAGTCCAGCTCCGCCTCACAGGCCGCGCCATCATCTGCAATCACAAAAGGGTCTGGTGGGTGTCCGGAAACACCATCCCGTAACGTGGGAGTGAGTAGCTAACTCAGTGGAATAATAGAGCAAGGATTAACATGTTCTCAAATCAATCATGCGATAATAGTAAAGCAGTAAATTAAACAATCCTAAAACTATTGTTAATGCAATATGACATGACGTGATGTATGCCCTCACCGACAATCTCCCTCATACGGCACCATCTTACGACCGCGGCATGCAATAGACCCTCAAGTGCTCCACATCTTCCAGGCACATGCAATGGTATGGTGATATGATTTTCGAGTTATTATTAGTCCATTCACACAGCAGGATTGAGAAACTAAGGTACTTCCCGTATATCAATCCCAACACAGATCCTGTCTAGGGTCGTCACTCCTAGTAATCTCATACGATGTATATTTTGTAGGTCGCTGCAAGGGCTTCCAGGGCTGTTGCACGCACTCGTTGCACCGCTCCCCCATCACCTTATCAATACAGGCCTACTGTACTCTACTGCTACGGAAGGGTCGTCGCCTCCCATAGACTCAGAATACGCTCGCGGTCACTACAAAGGGCTGCCAGGGCTGTTGCTCGCACTCGTTGCACCGCTCCCCCATCACCTTATCAATGTAGGCCGACAGCAAGAATATAGTGTCCCATACCACCATAATCTGTTCACGAGTCATAGGTGCTCACTGGTCACTACGGGGAGGTTTGTGTCCCCAGCGTAGGCCGACATCTCTACCACGGTGTCCCATACCACCATGCCCCGGTCATGAGTCTTCGTGGATCAAGGTACCATGGTTAACAGGGTTTACAATGGTAAGTTCAGTACCCTAGGTTCAAGCAGTTATGACTCATGCAGGGTGAACATACAACGGCCAGTCAGGTTACTTGACGGGCTCGACTAGCGCGATCGCATCTCAAGTCAAACGACATGAAGTGCGTAAAACACTTCGTGTGGCCTAACCACTGTCGCCAACTCCAGAACACGGCTCGCGTTCATCGACGCGTCGTTCATGGCGAAGATAAGCTAACCACGAATTCGCTCGGTTACCGACTGCCTGGACTAAGTATAGTCCCAAACATGTGGAACCATCAGCAAAGCATGTGAAAGTATTGGAAATGAAATACAACCATATGAGCATGTTAACACATGTTGTAACATACAACTTAAGCAAATCACCTGATATATGCCTTTCATACATATAACGGAATTATGCATATCGCCAACATATAGGAAATCATTTCCATCAAAAAATTAATTGAGAATTCAATCTCAAACTAAATCATAATGAAATCACCAAGCACATGTTATAACATACAACTTACGTGAATCATCAAGCACATGCATTTCATGCATATAATGAAATCATGCATATAGTCAACATGTAGGAAATCATTTACGTCAGCATATTAATTGAGAAATCCATCTCAAACTAATTTATAACATCATTTAATTCAATACATACTAATACAAACATTTATACAAACACTTACACTACACACTTAAGTCTACATATAGTATGTCGACCCGAAGTGCGCATTTAGGAGAATCTCTTTGCCAAACTAATTATGCACGTATTCCTAACATTCTAATGCGACAAAAAATCATGTCAATCACATCAGCAAAATATGAATGAAATCTGTACTTCCTACAAATGACTAAAATGCCCTAAATCTCATATTCTTTGTTGATTTACGAAACAGGAAACGGACAGCATGTTGTACATGTCAAACGGCGTTGCCGTCGATAATCTACTATTAAACGACATTGAAAGCTTTGGAAACAATCAATCAAAGTGTCTAAAATCCGTACCTTGTCTCTTATAAACATGTCATTTCGAACGGAGCGTATACGCTTCGTCTACGGCGAATAGAGAACCTGTTTTACGAGATCTATTAACTATCAAGCTATGGAACGGAAGAAACATCAAATCAGCAACTTTCTAGGGTATTTCCATACCTGAAAATGCAGAGAAATCACCGGCCAGGTGATCGGAGTGTGTTGCTTAGGCACTTGCAGCAGGTGGCACGAGCAGCAAGAAATTCTCTCCTACTCTCTCTCACAAACTCTCACCTTTTCTCTCTCCCAATCTAGGAATTTTTGCAAATTCGGATGGGAGAGAGGAGTGAGGGTTTCAACCCTTTTTATAAGCCCGAACTTGCCCGAAATAGGCTCGGGAACAAGTTTCACTTGAGGGATAACCAAATCGGGGCTGTTTCAATCCAAAAGGACATTTTTGGTGGTCCCCTGGCCGAACGCGATCGGACTTAAGCTCATGCATACTGGATCTAGCATACATCAAGTTTTCAGTCCGGCAAGGTTCGCAGATCGCCCGTGGCGGTCCAGTTTCAGTTCAGCGGTCACCGCACGTAGATCAGGTCTGCAAATCTCATGGTATGAAATAAAAAATTTTCCTGATCTGAGGGTGTAATTTGGCTGAATTCTGACGGTCAGAACGCTTAATACTGACGCGTCAAGTCGTGTGCCAGATTTGAATTTCAAATTCCAAATCTAGCCCTAATTCCACTCTCTTCGGTCCAGGCTCAATGAAATAGCTTGCGAACGTCGATTGGACTTGATTTTCGAAATGATTGTCAAGTCCAGCTAGGCGGTTCTAACGGTCTAAGATAGCAGGTATCGGACTTTCGACGCGCGGTCTAGATCCAATACAAAATTTCAAAGTGGTCCAGAGAACAAACCTGCTTAGAGTTTGATCCGAGGTTATAGAGTATTATAGAGTCATTGGTTCTACTCGATTTGGGTCTTGTAGAACGTATTTAAAGTGATCAGGGACTATTTTCCAGCTACTCTAGCGTTGCGCTAGCTAACTTATGCTTAGTTTCTAAAGGAATTAGTCTTAAGTGGTTTCTTTGGCTATGGAAGTAGGTTCTGAGCGATTTTCCTAGTGTTTTAGTTGACCCACTGCCTAAGGACGTCAAATCCCAGATTGGCCAAAATCTGGGGTGTTACAATCTACCCCCCTTAAAATAAAATTTCGTCCACAAAATTGGCGAAGGGCAAGGAGTACTTTTTCTAAGGAAGGTTCAAATCCTATTTAATAACCTAACCGTACATATAACCTAAATCAAATGTTTCGATCTTGGGCCAGTGGGGAAGAGGCCAACCACTCTTCCGCTGCCCCACACTGATCAAACGGCAGCGTTGACTAACCTAACTGGATTGGACTGAATACGTTCTACCCCCCTTAAAACTTAGTTTTACTTAAGGTTGAAGAATCGTTGCATCGATCCGTATATCAGAACGAGGCGCAACTTAGGGGCTATCCTTAACCTAAAATGGAAACAACCTTTCTCTACATGGTTTTCCTTGCTAATGATGTGTTCTATGGCATTGGTACCTATGATCATAGAGATGAGCCTAATCTCTATTGTGGTTAAGTTCAGGGGCAGGTATGAGTTGGTGGCAAGATGTCGAATCCTCTACTGGCTTGAAGTCCTTAACATTTACCAAGGGCAAAGCAATAAATTGTGGTTGTAGGCGATCGGGCCAACACGGAAAAATAGTTGTGTAATGGGTCTGAGCCGGATACACAAACCTTCTACCCCGCGATGACAGAAAAGTTGTTGTATCAGTCCTCAATCCTAGTCGATGCCGATCTTATACTTGATCAGAGCATTGGATTTAGTGGTAACTACTAGGATTAAGAAGTCGATTCAAACCGCGAATACTTCGCTGATAATTGCATTTCCTTTATTCCACGTTCCCCAATGCAATAAGCCCTTAGGGAAGGCAATTCTAAGGGGCATGCTAGTACATACTAAGTTCAATCTGAGGGATTTATAAATGTTCCCTGAGAGTGAATGGTTCCTTCCTATGGGCAACAACAGAAGTCTATAAGTCATAAGGGGATCTATCGAAGGAATAAGGTTATACTTCAACCAAATCTAACCTTCAATTCCTTAGCATATACAGGCTTTACATTACTTAATGTAACTAGTAGGCTAGTCCGTAACTCAGTAACTATAATCTAAAGCCTAAGTTTATACGGTACATGGTTCCATACCATTTCTGCTACAGGGAATTGTTCTATTGCTTAGAGTCAAGATTATCTAAATAGAATTGGATTTCCTATATCGTCAGATCCTTCAAATCTAGGAGTGCTAACACTAGGTCCAAAACGCCAAGGGTCTATGTAGCCAGTAGCGTTTAGTTGTATTAAATGGAACCGTATTCCTAGTCCCATGGAGGGATTGGAAGTGGTATGCTTGGTAGGAGGGTGGGGTGGGATAAAAATTTAATTTGTAGGCTGAGTCCCGGGAGTTACAATATTCCCAATCTAGGGACAATACCTTACAGCGAACGGAACGACATGCATTCCATCTAACCAAATTCAGCTTTATTAAGCCCAAACCTCAACACAAACATTCACAAATCAAACTGAAAAACATCATACATTTCATTAAACAAAAATTGTCATTATACAAGGGATATCTCCCTACAAGTATCATGATGAGAAGTACATGGGAGCTAAGTCAGTCAGCTACTACAGCAACATAAGCAAACTACTAGCCTTATCAGGCTTACACAGCATAAAGCAGGAAATGATTAACTACTGATAACAACATCATAGATCTCGCTAGTCTGAGTCAGGTGACGGAGGAGGAGCACCCTTATCCTGCAAGCAACACAGGATCGCCTTCAAGGTGCGAGTCACCTTGCCGAATTTTCTCTTCGTAACGGCCTTGGCATCCTCGACTTCAGCGCGAAGTTCCTGCACTTCCCTTCGCAAGGCGATCTGGCTCTCCTCAATCCGGGCAATGCGATCATCGCTAGTAGCCTGCGTAGAAGGAGGAGGGCTCTCATCTGTATCCTGAGCCTCCTCTTCTGCCTCTTCCTGGACTTCTTCCTGAACTTCTACTGAACTTCTACTCCAGGTTCTCCCTCACTTGCATCCTCTTCATCATCAAAGTCATCCTCGCTATTTTCCTCAAGCTGATTCTCACGGTACTGAGACCCTATCTTCATCTTGACCATAGTCGACTCATCAATGCTATGAATCGAAACTGGCAATTCCGGCCCAATTCTGTAAGCAAACTCAAGCGCGATCTTACATATCAGTCGGCCAAAAGGAAGCGATTCGGACGTCCTTCTTGACTTGGCTATGAGGATTATCTGTTGCAAGATAAAAGTGGCCATACATACTTTTCTCCCTGGGCCACCAGATACAAGAACTCAACCATAAGGTGCATACACTCAATGCGACTCGTCGACCTGGGATACACATTGAACGTGCAGATATGGTGCAGCAGGCGTAAATCATCAGACATATACGTCGCCTTGAGGCTATTATTAGGCTGCCATGGAACTAACTTACCGCATAAGAACCTAGTACGGCGATCTCACTCACGCCTACTCCTCAGATTCTTCTCACTAGGATGAACATCACCAAGAGGTACGTTAAGAAGTCGCGCAATCAGTCGCACATCGATTGTAGCCATCTTGTCCCTACCAAAAGGAATTTTGAACTGCAATGGCTCCAAGGTAGGATTCCGGATACAAGCGTAGAAGGCACGAACGGTGCTCACATTAGCACGAGCGCGAGCTTCAAAGATCAGACCCCAATGCGCAGCTTCAATGCACTCGAACAACAAAAACTCACCAAACAGTCGCCCTTCCATGTCCGCCTCAAACAACACTTTGCGATCAGTGTATTGGCCGTGAGGCATCTCAGCGAGAATCACTCGCCTGAGTTGAGTATGGGGATCCAAATCCCGCTTTGTATGGAACTATCGGGCTGTAGCTGGACCTGTGGCGGCACTTGAACTTGCGGCACCACCCCGCGGTCTTCTTGATTGAGCAGGGCGACTCGGCCCAGCCTCATCTGCTGCCATTTTTCTTTTACCCATCAAAGATAGGATGGTGGAGAGTGACAAAAGGCCTAAAATGGCTTCCACGAAAGCCATGAAAAATGGAGAAAATGTGAAGAAGTGGCTATCCAAACTGGAAAAGGGAGATCTAGGTGTTGTAGAGGGATGCTTCAAGCTTCCCTAGGATGTATTTTCAAGGAGAAATGAAAATGAAAAAGAGAAATGGAGCATCTCACGATTTCATCTCGATTTGGGGGTTTTTAGAGCTCCAAAAGACAAAATCTATTAAAGGGAGGGCTGCAAACCGAAATAGATTGATGGAGGGTGGTCGTTTTTGGCCAAGGATGGATTTAGGGGTGGTTTGGAACCACGATTTTTGGAGATGGCAGCTAGAAAACGCATATAGGGCTAGGGGAAGGGCTGTTTGTGAAGGAAGTGCATGCATTTGGGGTTTTCTATGGTTGGGCAGTATGTGGGGGGTGTACACGACCCAAACCAACCACACGTGCCAAAGCACGCATCAAATGGACCACTATGGCCGGCGATGCATCGCCGGATCGGCGATGGCATTGCCGACCAAACCTCTGGTTGGGCGGTGGGACCATATGGGTTTAGTCCCCCATGGTCCAGGGACCCCAAAAAGGTACGGTCCCAACCTTGGTTCATTGTATTTTGACCTATATAGGCCTAAACATGAGTTCGGGGCTTTTCAGGGCCAATATACAATCCTGAATATAAAACCCTATCATGCAGCATATGATTTTGGGGTAGAAGGAGCTAGTACATCCATCTAGACTATTATTTACTAAAGAAAGTGAAGTTATAATGACCTTATGGCCATTTTTTATGAAATTTTACTATTCACTATAAAATTTTATGAAAGTATGATTTTATGTTATTTTCACATTATAATTGATTCCTAACATGAAATTGATAAGAAAGAATTGAAGATTGGAGTGGTGAGAGGAAGAATTTTGAAGATTTTGGATGAAACGGGGTTTTTTAAGCCCTGACGATTGAATACGGGAGTCGTGGTTGTCCCAAGGCCCAAGGATTCACTTTTACGGGTTTAGAATCATTCAAAGAATGTCTCAACCCACTTACCTACAACCTAGGAGCTATTCGGGTTGTTTCACGCGACCCTAGATGCGTTACGGATTCGATCGCGCGATCGAAATGAATAGACTTCGCCTATTGGCGAATCTGCGATCTTAGAAATGTTTCTAGACCCTTCTTGTACCCACCTAAGTCAAAGGAAGCAACAGCGTATGTCGCGTAACCATAACCCAGGCCCGATTTAATCCAAATCATGCTCTGATACCATCTGTAACATTCCAAAAATTGGGGGGTCAAGCAAAAACCCAACTCTCGAGTTCCAAAATGTTATTTATGCAACATAGATATGTATGATTGAATGTTGTCTGTGATAATGTATTAAACATGAGTGAGATTAATCCAGAACAGCATATCATACTCTAGAGACAGTTAAATTTACCAGCGAAAGTCTGTGATAGTATGTATAACATATATAGACTGTTGTATGTCTCCAGAGTGTGAACATGTTACCAGGTTATATACATACATGTATACTCCAAAAGTAGACAAAACGAATATACATGAGTGCGCTAAAATATAAAATGACAAGTGTCAAAGTATCTAATCAACCTCCCTGTAATCCCATCAATCAGAACACGCATAAAGGAGGGATCCTCCTCATCATCATCAAGTCCAGCTCCGCCTCACAGGCCGCGCCATCATCTGCAATCACAAAAGGGTCTGGTAGGTGTCCGGAAACACCATCCCGTAACATGGGAGTGAGTAGCTAACTCAGTGGAATAATAGAGCAAGGATTAACATGTTCTCAAATCAATCATGCGATAATAGTAAAGCAGTAAATCAAACAATCCTAAAACTATTGTTAATGCAATATGACATGACGTGATGTATGCCCTCACCGACGATCTCCCTCATACGGCACCATCTTACGACCGCGGCATGCAATCGACCCTCAAGTGCTCCACATCTTCCAGGCACATGCAATGGTATGGTGATATGATTTCTGAGTTATTATTAGTCCATTCAAACTGCAGGATTGGGAAACTAAGGTACTTCCCGTATATCAATCCTAACACAGATCCTGTCTAGGGTCGTCACTCCTAGTAATCTCATACGATGTATATTTTGTAGGTCGCTGTAAGGGCTTCCAGGGCTGTTGCACGCACTCGTTGCACCGCTCCCCCATCACCTTATCAATACAGGCCTACTGTACTCTACTGCTACGGAAGGGTCGTCGCCTCCCGTAGACTCAGAATACGCTCGCGGTCACTACAAAGGGCTGTCAGGGCTGTTGCTCGCACTCGTTGCACCGCTCCCCCATCACCTTATCAATGTAGGCCGACAGTAAGAATATAGTGTCCCATACCACCATAATCTGCTCACGAGTCATGGGTGCTCACTGGTCACTACGGGGAGGTTTGTGTCCCCAGCGTAGGCCGACAGCTCTACCACGGTGTCCCATACCACCATGACCCGGTCATGAGTCTTCGTGGATCAAGGTACCATTACAATGGTAAGTTCAGTACCCTAGGTTCAAGCAGTTATGACTCATGCAGGGTGAACATACAACGGCCAGTCAGGTTACTTGACGGGCTCGACTGGCGCGATCGCATCTCAAGTCGAACGACATGAAGTGCGTAAAACACTTCGTGTGGCCTAACCACTGCCGCCAACTCCAGAACATGGCTCGCGTTCATCGACGCGTCGTTCATGGTGAAGATAAGCTAACCACGAATTCGCTCGGTTACCGACTGCCTGGACTAAGTATAGTCCCAAACATGTGGAACCATCAGCAAAGCATGTGAAAGTATTGGAAATGAAATACAACCATATGAGCATGTTAACACATGTTGTAACATACAACTTAAGCAAATCACCTGATATATGCCTTTCATACATATAACGGAATTATGCATATCGCCAACATATAGGAAATCATTTCAATCAGCAAATTAATTGAGAATTCAATCTCAAACTAAATCATAATGAAATCACCAAGCACATGTTATAACATACAACTTACGTGAATCATCAAGCACATGCATTTCATGCATATAATGAAATCATGCATATAGTCAACATGTAGGAAATCATTTACGTCAGCATATTAATTGAGAAATCCATCTCAAACTAATTTATAACATCATTTAATTCAATACATACTAATACAAACATTTATACAAACACTTACACTACACACTTAAGTCTACATATAGTATGTCGACCCGAAGTGCGCATTTAGGCGAATCTCTTCGCCAAACTAATTATGCACGTATTCCTAACATTCTAATGCGACAAAAAATCATGTCAATCACATCAGCAAAATATGAATGAAATCTGTACTTCCTACAAATGACTAAAATGCCCTAAATCTCATATTCTTTGTTGATTTACGAAACAGGAAACGGACAGCATGTTGTACATGTCAAACGGCATTGCCGTCGATAATCTACTATTAAACGACATTGAAAGCTTTGGAAACAGTCAATCAAAGTGTCTAAAATCCGTACCTTGTCTCTTATAAACGTGTCATTTCGAACGGAGCGTATACGCTTCGTCTACGGCGAATAGAGAACCTGTTTTACGAGATCTATTAACTATCAAGCTATGGAACGGAAGAAACATCAAATCAGCAACTTTCTAGGGTATTTCCATACCTGAAAATGCAGAGAAATCACCGGCCAGGTGATCGGAGTGTGTTGCTTAGGCACTTGCAGCAGGTGGCACGAGCAGCAAGAAATTCTCTCCTACTCTCTCTCACAAACTCTCACCTTTTCTCTCTCCCAATCTAGGGATTTTTGCAAATTCGTATGGGAGAGAGGAGTGAGGGTTTCAACCCTTTTTATAAGCCCGAGCTTGCCCGAAATAGGCTCGGGAACAAGTTTCACTTGAGGGATAACCAAATCGGGGCTGTTTCAATCCAAAAGGACATTTCTGGTGGTCCCCTGGCCGAACACTATCGGACTTAAGCTCATGCATACTGGATCTAGCATACATCAAGTTTTCAGTCCGGCAAGGTTCGCAGATCACCCGTGGCGGTCCAGTTTCAGTTCAGCGGTCACCGCACGTAGATCAGGTCTGCAAATCTCATGGTATGAAATAAAAAATTTTCCTGATCCGAGGGTGTAATTTGGCTAAATTCTGACGGTCAGAACGCTTAATACTGACGCGTCAAGTCGTGTGCCAGATTTGAATTTCAAATTCCAAATCTAGCCCTAATTCCACTCTCTTCGGTCCAGGCTCAATGAAATAGCCTGCGAACGTCGGTTGGACTTGATTTTCGAAATGATTGTCAAGTCCAGCTAGGCGCTTCTAATGGTCTAAGATAGCAGGTATCGGACTTTTGACGCGCGGTCTAGATCCAATACAAAATTTCAAAGTGGTCCAGAGAACAACCCTGCTTAGAGTTTAATCCGAGGTTATAAAGTATTATAGAGTCATTGGTTCTACTCGATTTGGGTCTTGTAGAACATATTTAAAGTGATCAGGGACTATTTCCCAGCTACTCTAGCGTTGCGCTAGCTAACTTATGCTTAGTTTCTAAAGGAATTAGTTCTAAGTGGTTTCTTTGGCTATGGAAGTAGGTTCTGAGCGATTTTCTTGGTGTTTTAGTTGACCCACTGCCTAAGGACGTCAAATCCCAGATTGGCCAAAATCTGGGGTGTTACAAAAGGACTTAGAAAATTTTGAAAAATGAGGTGGTGAAAGGAGAGATTTTGAAGGAATTGGATAAAAAAGGGATTTTAGGCCTTGAGATTGAGTGTAAGGGTTGTGGTTGACCCACAACCTAAGGACATTAATTTCTAGGTTTGAAATTCTTCAGGGAATGACTCAAACCCGTCGACTGACGGCCTAGAGGCGACTTAGGTCGCTTCACGCGACCAAAGATACGTTATGGACTAAATTACCGTATAGTCTCACCTGTCAGTGAAACTTGTGATTCTAATATGGTTTCTAGGTTCCATCGCCCCCTTCCTAAGTCAGAGTGCATTAGTGTGCGTCACGTTACCTAACCCAGGCCCGGTTTAATCTCTTAGCTAGAACTAAGAAGTGAAGCTTGTAGTTTTTCTTAAAGTTTATTTTACTTTGATTCAAGTTATTTGATTTATATGTTGAACAATTCATTATTTTGGTTTAAATGAAGAAGTACTACTTTATTTTAACCCATTATTGACTTTGGATACATTGGATTCTTATGAAGAATATAAATGCTTTCTTACCTATGAGGTTTTAATATGTAGAATTCATTTGATCTATTATCGACTTTGGATACATTGGATTCTTATGAAGAATATAAATGCTTTCTTGCCTATGAGGTTTTGATATGTAGAATTCATTATCTATCATCGACTCTGGGCATGATAGATGCTTTAAATGAACCACTATTAATTCATTGATGCTTTATGAGGAAACCAATCCAATGAAGGTTCAGATCTATTTTGATGTATGAATGATGTCTTAACTATTCCATTATCTGGCCGGATAGGATAGGACTTCGATTTAAATTATGTTATCCAATTGAATCAAGTAAACTAACGTTAAGGAAGCTATAAGTGGATCCTTAACAATCTAATATTTTATCTTTGATAGTTCTTCACAATTGATCTCTTTATTCAAGATTTTAGTAGTTACATTAGATTTTAGTTCTAGTTTTAATCTATTCCCAAAAACACACAATAGCAAGTTCATGTGAGTACGGCCTCAGTCTCACCGAGTTATTACTACATCGTAGCCCTACACTTGGGGTTGTCATTAATAAGCAATTTTCGTATAAGGATGAATGATTCCCATGGAATAAATCATGTTTGATGGTAGAACGATTATCGCTCACAAAGATAAATCCAAATAGAATACCAATGAGAGCATGCAATATACCTATGGTGTCGAAGCTCTTGATGCTATTTACTATGCGATTTTCCCTAAAGAATTTAAGCACATTTGGACATATGAAACCAGGAAGGAAGTGTGGAACATATTGGAAGTTTCCCATCAGGGAACTATCATAGTAAAAAGATCACAACTTCAACTCTTAATGACCTGATTTGAAAACATAAGAATGGAAGAGTCCAAAACATTCATGTAATTTTACTCTAAACTGAATGATATTTGTAATTCCATGTGAAATTTAGAAGAGAGGATACCAAAAGGACATATAGTAGGAAAAATCTTAGATCCCTACCGAATAGGTACACTTCTGAGATAACTTTGATATAAGAGTTTAGAAACATATATGAGATGAAAGTAGAAGAACTCGTAGGTTCCCTACAAACATATAAACTACACTTTAAGGTCCCCTCTAGTATAAAGAAATTAGTCATCCTCAAAAAATCTCATAGCCATTCACATAGGCATAAGATTGTTAAATTTGAAAGTGATACTTGTAAGACCTGTATCCTAGTCCGTACCGTTCCGTTGGCTTCCACGATCCTTCCGGTCGAATTTTGGCAATCCTCTACCAATATCCGATGATTTTGATCGATCCTAAGATGAGTCCTGCATACCAAAGCTGGCTCTGTATCATAGCAACAGCACCGTCGTTGCGGTTCTAACGCTGTAACTCGCGCACCGATCCGATACCCAGGGTAGAAGATGTCGGCCTGCGTTCATTCCGAAGAAATGTCATGCGTTGCGAATATCGAGAGAATCTCTACAATATGTCCCATCAATCAATGTCAAGTACAAACCTTACCCAAGTACAACCAACCCATCCCTCCTTTTTTCAAAAGTCAACCCCCTCTCTCCCCTCACCATCCCTCTTTTACAAAAAAATCAAACAAACCCATACCTCTTCATTACAATTAACACTCCACCCATGCCTTTAATATATTATTCTCTCTTTCTCTCATTTATTAAAAACACTCTCCCAAGCAAAAAAAATTCCTACATCCCAAGCCTTCCTAACTATCACAAGATCAACAAGTGTGGCCCATTTTCTCACCCTCTCATCTCTCATCCCTACCGTTAAAGCTCCATCATCCACTGTTAAAAGTCGAGCATAGGAGCATGCCACCCTAAGGGATCAAGGAGGAGTACAATAGGTGAGTGATCCATCGTTTATTTCAATTTTAAGGGTCCACTTATTGTGGGACCCACTTGATGTATGTGTTGCAGCCATGGAGGGTCCGTAGTGGTGGGGTTCCTCCTCTTTGTCACCGTCTCTCGCTTTTTTTTTCTCTCTCTCTCTCTCTTTATCCTTATCCTTTCCCTAGAATGATGTGGGCCTCACCAATCTATGTTAAATCTACTCCATCCATCAAACGGCGTGTCCCACCACATTTCAGGTGAAATCAACCATCCATTTTGCGATGGTGGGAAGTCCCACATGCTATATAATATATTATGTAATTTTATATTTATATATATAAAAACATATATACATGCAAGGCAGGCCATGTACATGTGGGACCCATCATGGTGCATGTGTTGTATCAACGTGTCCAGCATCCAGGGACACTAGACACGACTCCACCATGAAGCGTGAATTGACGTGAGGGGTGGGTGGCTATCAATGAAGTGTGGACTTTTCATACAAGCCCCACCTTGATATATGTATATAATCCATGCCATCCATTCCATTTCTCAGACCATTTTAGGCATTGAGCTGAAGAATGAGACCAAACCAATAATCAAGTGGGCCATACTGTAGGAATTAGTTGTGTTACCGTTTAAACTCGCATTAATTCCTCCATTGGTCAAAAATATGTCATATATTGATCTCATTTGGTTGATCAGGGGCCGTAGAATCCAATGGCGGACTGGATTTCCTTGATGCGGGCCCCACCTACGAAAAACCATGAAAAAATGATGCGTTGACAGAAGACACAGGCATTGATGTTGCTGTTGACAGAAGACACAGGCATCACCTGCGGCTGTGTAGCGGGTGGAGGGACGGGCTGGGCTCATGGCCCAGCTGTGGGCCCCACCATGATGCGTTTCGAACATTAACACCATGCATTTGGCACGTCCCCTTTAAATTATGGGATATCCCAAAAATCAGCTGTATACGGAACTCAGGCGGGCCATACCATTTAAAATCATGTGAGGACATGTCTAAAACATATAAAATCATTTGGTGGAGCCTACCGGAAATTTAGATGCGGCTGAAACTTGGTCTGAACCCTTAGCCAAGCGGGACGCACATAATGGGTAGGCTGGATTTGTGAACCACATCATGGTAGGTTCCCTGTCCACGTGACCCAATCAACTAGTTGGGTGAAAAACAAATAATACGGTGGGCCCCCTGGTCCACGTGACCCTATCAACAGGTGGACCCCCCCTGGTCAACGTAACCTTGTGAACAAGTTGGGTGTCATATAAATAGCACAATGGGCCCCAGGTCCGAGTGACCTCATGAACAGTTTGGATGGAAAAGAAACATCACCATGGGCTCTAGGTCCACGTGACCTTATGAACCGTTTTGGTGGCAAATAAACATTTTTGTGGGCCCTGGACAGATTGGATGTAAATAAACATTATGGTGGGCCCCTAGTCCACATGACCTTATGAACAGATTGGATGTAAATAAACATTACTGTGGGTCCCAGGTTTAAGTGATCTTATCAATGGGCTAGATGGAAAATAAATATTATAGTAAGCCCCACATGGGACCCACCTGATGTATGCATTATAATCCATACCTCCATTAGTGTGGGCCCCACCATGATGTATGTGTTTCATCTATGCCGTCCATCCCTTCCATCCCCATGAGACCCACCATGATGCATGTGCTGCATCCAAATCGTTCAACCATTTTGGAAGCCCATTTTATGGCAGGGGCTAAAGACTGAGTCAGATCTATAGTTCAAGTGGACCCCACCTTAGTATATGTATGAGGCCCATCTTGATTTATTTGTGGCTGTCCATTGAGGCCCACCTTGATATGTATATAAGGCCCAAGTGACTAGGCCCATCTTGATGTATTTGTGGACCATTGTTATGGCTCACCTTGATTTACATGTAGCCCGATGTTGAGGCCTACCTTAATAAATATGAGGCCCATATTATGAGGCTCATTGTGATGTATGCAGGGCCCACGTGACTAGGCCCATCTTGACGTATTTGTGGCTCGATGTTGAGGCCCACTTTAATATATATGATAACCCATGTTATAAGGCCCATTATGATATATTCAAGGCCCATGGGTCGAGGCCCAATAAGGCGTACATAAGGCCCATTGTAGTGTGATTCCACCATGGTATATGTGTTGATCTTTATAGCAGACTATTTCTTGGGAGAAATGTTGGTTTGATGTCCACATTGTAAGAATAATGTTGGTTAAATGTCCGCATTATCACTCTCCCTAAGGCCCACTAATAAACCCATATTTGTAGTGAGTAGGCCGTTTAGGCCCATATCCATCATGCACAAGCCAATCACCCTATGACATGTTTAGTATAGATCCATGATTCATGATCATATGCATCATATGTATGACTGATATGACGAGTGACTGATCATAGCATATGCCTTCGGGGAAAAAGTTTATGGACTCCCTGATAGGCAGAGTTACCCTACATGAGTCCGTGGCACGCGCAGGACTGTTGCATGTTTAGTACGGTGATTCATGCACTTGCATTTTTATGATCATGATTATTGTATGCCCTAGCGACATCAGGGTCATAGCCTCCACAGACATATCGTGGGTGGCTAGATTGGATACTAAAAATATTTGGTTCTAGCATCGAGGCGCCATAGATGTCCCTGGGTGAAAATCTCTAAAGCCGATGGTACCAGAGGATAACTCCAACGTCGAGATCAAGTGGATATATAAGCCCACGAGGGCCGAATACCACGAGGCCACGTATCCCACTATGTCGTGGTCGGTTGGAAAGGGATGTGACCTCACTCACCCGAGGGTAGGGGGCAATACTAGGCTGAGTCTGACCAGCTCATGAATGGGTTTGCTATCGACGTGCCGGATAGGTATTGGTAGACTATTGGCCAGGCGGATAATGAGGTTTCTTACGCTCACCTAGACTGTGTGACGGGGAGAGCGACAGTGCCATTTGGAGTGTACTAAACCCCGGTGATTATCCAGACTGAGAACCGTACTGATTTGATGCTCTAGTGAGGAGCTGTATTGATATGTGGATGTGGATTGGCATTCTTAACTTGCATTATGCATCGCATGGCCTTGATATGGCCGATAACATTTATATTTTGCACCGCATAGCCATGGTATGGCTGATTGCATTCATATACCCATCATTGTGTTTTCGCATTATTCTGACTTTACATTCCTAACACGATTGTATTGCGCACATACTTATACCGCCCTCTGAGCTTTCTATAAGATTATGCACGATCGATGCGTGCAGGAAACATTAGGACATAGTCGTAGTCTTGTTGTAGTTGGAGCATAAAGTCCACAGTTTGGAGCACACAGTCGAGCTTTTGGAGTTTTTGTTATTTTCATTATCTTGTATTTTCCTTCTAACGCATTGTACTCAAAGTTTTTTTATTATAGTGAATTTTGCAATGGTGTTCTTAAAATTATTGTTCACAGATTATGCGTGGTTATGCTCATTACGATTCAAATTGATGATTAGAAATTCTCCTTGTAGCATCCCAGGATCAGAACCTGGTAAATGGGTGTCGGGAGCCGAGAATGGAGTTCTACGGAGGCCTTAGCACCGGATTCGCAGATCGGGAATTTTGTGAGCCCGGTTTCCGAGTTTGGGGCATGACAATACTGATGAGGATGAAGAGAATTATCTAGAATTTTGAAGAAATTCGTCACTTTTAATAGATGGAAAAGTTGTAACAAAAAGGACAAGATGGTTGAGAAGCGCAAAGGAAAATCTATTAAACCACCTAATAAGCAAGTTCAATGTTACAACTGTGAGGATTATGGACATATTTCCATCGAGTATCCTAGCAAAGTAAAATCCAAATGCAAGAATATGATGGAAACATAGGATGATTTAGAAGAGTCTGAATCTGTTTAAGAAGACTCCACCAGTGTCAAAGACCTTAGTCACCTACGTGTCTTAATATTTCACACTATATTTTCCCTCATTAGAGACTTGGGAGATCATAACACATTAAGTAGGTGACCTTAGCATGTCCCTATGGGTTGAAATGAAAATTAGAGGACTTTAATCTTAATGATATGTTTAATATTTCAATATGAGGATTAAGCCTTATTTATTTTTTTATAGTTTAAGCATCAAAATTGGGGAATTTTGATATAATATGTTTTAAGCTATACTATCATTGGTCATTTCTAATTTGATTTATATATAATTTGAAACACCATAGTAAGCATGCTCTATGTTTTAATGTTTACATGCACCTTTTAAACCCCTATTAGTAGTTCCTTATAAATGGTGAATATACGACTTCTAGAGTTTTTTCAGATTATATTTTTATTGAAATTAACTCTTCGTCAAACACTGACAAAAACGGGGGAGAAAGATCAAGTCCCGCCAAAATAATGAATTTTATTTTTATAGAATTTGTTTGTTTTATGCTGTAATTGATGAAGATAGGGAGAGAAATTATGAGGGAGCATTGCTAATTACTTCATGTCTAGAGTCCGATATTTAAAATTGTAAATCATTATAATCTTAGGCATGTAATATTTTGAGTTATTTTGGTATGTCATTGATATAAAAATGACATTGTCTAGATTAGGTTCTTGTCATGTAATTGACAAAGGGGGAGATTGTTTGTGCATCTTGATTGTCAATCACGTGAATCCATGTGTCTTGTAGTGAGTTGAGCCATTAGAAGTTGAAGATAGAGGACATGAGAAACAAGGAACAAAGAAGAAGTAAATGAGGCACCTTAGTGACCCTAACCCTTAATCCTAAGTAACCTCTTAAACTTATAGAATATCGTTAGCCTTGTAGGTAAACCTTGTTAATTATCCCTTAGCCTTAAAGCTTAATTGAAACATGATAAGTAATGTTATAAGAGATGTAAAGTTGATGTGAAACTGTATGCCCAAAATAACAGACTTTCGAGTGGTGTTTAACCTTATCGAGCGGAACTCGAGGGGTCTTTGATGGTGTCAAAGGCCACTCAATGAAATTGAGTAGGTAATTCAGATTTTTTAGCAATTTATGATTATTTGATCTGAGTTTCTCGATGGAATCAAGGAACCTTTGATGACGTCAAAGGGTCCCCTCAATCCCAATGATGACCACTCGATGACATTAAAGTAGTAGTGTGTAAACTATTTAATAACAATTCAGCTGGAAACACGATTTTCTCGATGCCATGAACAATGTTGTTATCTTTCCATTTTTAAACCATTGGAGCTCGAACTCCTTATAAAGGAAATTTTATTTTTGGGCATTTGCATGGTTTTTAGTACAATAGAAGCTTAGGTGATTAGATGATTATATTCTTCATCTTAAGCCTCTAAACCAATGAGTTCTAAGACTTTTTCCTTGACATTAACACTCTAATGAGGATTCTAATCTCCACTTTAAAGATATGCTTGAACTTCACAATTTTCTAGATATTAGATTGAAACTCTATAGGTATACCCTTGTTTAAATCCTTTAAAAGAATCATCTAGGTGAATCCTCTAAGAATTACAAAATTCATTAGTTGTAGGACATGTTAACAACCTCCCATTATCTTGGCCACCTCAAAAGAGCATTATATGCAAGGTGGTTGATCTTAGAGATAAAGTATTGACAACTCATTGACATTATGATCGGGGGAGAAAATAGGAGCTTCTTGAAGTATGAGAACATATTGCTCAAGTAACCCGAGACAACACTACAAAAGGGGCTCAATTCAATAAGTTGTCATTTATAACAATTAATGTAGACTCCTTCCTTGTGTAGGATTGAGTGTAAGAGTTTGAATTTCCAAACTTGATTAGGTTTGTGTAGGTGTAATGCCTCGAAAATTGAGGGTCGAGCAAAGCTCAACTCTCAAGTTCCAACACATCATTTATGCAACATAAAAAATGATGTTTAAATATTGTCCATATTAGTGCATTAAACATGAGTGAGATTTTACTAAATCAGCATATCATAATCCAAACTTAATATAATTAAGCAAGCGAAAGACTGAGATAAAGGTATAAGGTATATACGTGTTTCATAACCTCCAGAGTATGAACATGCTATCGGGATGAATACATACATCTTTTACCTCAAAAAAATATACAAAACATCAAAATGCAAAGTTCAACTGATTCAATGTCCCTGTAACCCCGGCGACGCAGCTCTAGGTCTACACAGACCTGTTAGAGAACTGCATATAAGAGAACTCCTCATCATCAATGAAATCTAGCTCCATCACAAAAGTCTCACCATAATCTGTATTTAAATCAGAGTCTCGTTGGTGTTTTAAAACACCATCCCAGTGTGGGAGTGAATGACCAACTCAGTGGTACTATAAGGCAAAGGTTAACATGTTATCAATTCAGTCAAGCAGTAATGATAAAGCAGTACAACAATCATATCTTAAGTACTCTTATTAATGCAGGGATGGTATGTTGTAATGATGCATGCCCTTGCCTGCACTCCCTCAGTGACTTCATCTTACAATCGCGAATGGCAAACTCACAAAAAGTGCGCTTCCTTTCCAAAGCACATGCAATGTGGTGCATGGTCATGTTAGCCAAGTAGTTTATTAGGCTTATTCATACAGAAGATTCGGGAAGCTAAGGTACCTTCCTTTATATCATTTACTCAATTAAGGATTCATCTAGGGTCGTTAATCCTAGTTAATCACATACAATAGGCAAGTTGTAGGGTATCACCCCTGATAAAAGGTATGGAAAGATAAGTTCATGAGTTTACACTTGAGGTCACTATGGGAGGCTCGTCACCTCAGTGTAGGCCTAATTTATACTCAAGGTCACTACGGGAGGCTCGTCACCTGAACGTAGGTCGACAGCTCGAATACG
Organism: Magnolia kwangsiensis; assembly: GCA_037074715.1. NCBI lineage: Eukaryota > Viridiplantae > Streptophyta > Magnoliopsida > Magnoliales > Magnoliaceae > Magnolia > Magnolia kwangsiensis. Next base: position 100,216,442 of record CM073577.1, on the reverse strand, counting down.
GTGTCCCATACACCACCATATTCATCTCACGAGTTTGGGTTGCTCACTAGTCACTATAGGGAGGCTCGTCACCCCAGCCTAGGTCGACAGCTCAGCCATGGTGTCCCATACACCACCATGCCCGGATCATGAGTCTTAGCGAATCTTGGTACCATGGTTGAAATGGGCATTACATTGGTAAGCAGAACTTTAGATTCAAACAATCATGTTCATACAAGATAAACACACAATAGGCCACTCAGGTTATTTGAAAAGTATGATTGGTACGAGCGTACATTGAATTGATTGACATAGAGCGCGAAAGTGCACCGTGTAAACTAACAAATGTTGACAATCACCATACGACTTGGATTCCTCAAACGTATCCAATGTAGCGAAACTAGTTCGGCCACTCAATCATGAGCCATTTTCGATTGCCAGGACTAGGTGATAGTCTCAAACATACTCAAATGCAATAGGAAATCACCTATATTACTCATGACTGCATTAAACGAATAATTCAAACGTAATCCTCATTTGAGCATTTTATCAAACACATTGAACATGTTGACATACATATGCATTTCAACCATAAATCATATAGTGGCAATTTACATTACATGAAGAAAATTATAGATATGGATAAGGTAGTTAAGAATCCTATCTCAACGTCCTTTTTAAATACGATTCATCAAACAATTTCTCATTAAGTCATTTTATTAAACACTTAGACTACACATTACTACATACTTAAACTAAATTAGTTATTGCATATATTATGGAATATCCTTTCATAAAAGAGTTCTCATACATATAACAAACATGTATTATAGGTTAATAGTCATGGCAAGCACAAATCATAAATTCAATTTCATTCAATCATTTCAACAAACACATGGAATGCATTATATATTCATAGAGTCAAACACATATATAGTTTATCAAATACATTATAATTATAATTATATGGTAGCGATCAAGTCAGACATAAGTCATTGCTGACATTGAAAGCCCTGAAAACCATAACCTAAACGTTTATAGTCCGTACCTTTCATCGTATTGCTCGTACGAACTTGGTTCGTATCCTACGTTCCAGTCTACAGAACAAGGGTTACCTGAATCATCGAAACAGGTTAACTATTTTATTGATTCCTCTATTTGGATACCTAAAACAAGATTAGGGTTAGGATTTCTTACCCACATCGAAGCTAGAATTGACAGTGTAGTGATGGTGGGTTAGTAATTTGGTACGTGGTGTAGTGGGAGTGAATCCCAACAACAATCTACTGATCTCTCTCTCTACTACTCACTATTTTCTCCTCTTTTCTCTCCTCTCTCCTAGGGTTAGATAAATTCGTATGGAATGAGAGAGGGGTGATTTAAGAGTCTTATATAGGCTCAAAACTGATGTCAATGGCCCCAGGGCCATGGTATACTTAGGTTATATCCAAATGGTGTATATTTTTGACCAACGGGGCCCTTAGGAAGGTCCATTTCTCACCTAAATCATGGAGCTAGTTCCCTGACAATGGATCCACAGTAGGACTGTGTTTATGGCACAATCTAACAAATAGATTGGTCGTAAGGGACCTACATCAGATCAATGGTCATCGTTACTCGATCAAAAACCATAAGTTTACCAATAGGTGCAGGGAAAATTTCCTAATCCAAGGTATAGTTGGGTCAGAATTTGACAATCTAAAGTCTTTAATTTCGCCTGCAAGCGAATGGTCCAATTTACTTAATTTTAAGTTCATTTTAAAAAAATATTCACGTTTCCCACACACTTCGCTCAAGGCTTAAGTTGTGTGTTTCTGGATACTATTTAGGCTCAAATCACACGATGGTTGTCAAGCCCAATAAGGCGGCCATAACCTTATATTTTCACAGTAATCGGACTTTCGACGCATGGTCCAAGTTAGATATGGAGTTTTAATGTGCTCCCGAGAGCAACTGGGTTTTGGGATTTCCCTGGAGTTTTTTAGTAATGTTGAGTTAGCGATTTTAATGGCTTTGGGTCTTGCAGTTCGCATAGATAGTGGTTCAAGCAAATCCACTGATTAATTTAGTTTAGTACTTAATTAATTTCGTCTAATTTCCACAGTAAAAAGTCTTTTAGGATTTCTGCCTGAGGTGGTAATCGGGTCTTTGTACGGCTTTTTCCGAGACGTTACAATCTACCCCCCTTAAAGAAAAATTTTATCCCCGAAATTAGTACCTTTTCGTACTCGTCGAGGATCCGAGGGTAGTTCTTAAGGACTTCTGCTTTTATTTCCCAGATCGCCTTTTTCTCAGTGTGGTGAGTCCACAATACTTTCATAAGAGGGATAACTTTGTTGCGCAGCATCTGTTCCTTCCTATTCAGGATACGTGTTGGTTAAAGTACGTAGGTAGCATCTTCACTTAGCCACACTTACACCCACTTGATAATTTGAGTGGGATCAGGAACGTAGTTCTTCAGCATCGATACGTGAAATACATTGTGCATGCCGGTGAGTGGTGTGGATAAAGCGAGATGGTATGCCGCCACACCCACTCAGTTTAGAATATGGAATGGGCCTATAAATTTCAGCGTAAGCTTCCCTTTCTTGCCAAATCGAAGGACTCCCTTCATGGGGGAAACCTTAAGAAACACGTTGTCCCCAACCTCAAATTTTAACTACCACCATCGTGTATCGGTGTGACTCTTTTATCTGCTCTGTATTGCAAGGAGTCGACATCTAATAATATCAATCTTCTCTAAGGTTGCCTGAACCAAATTTGGGTCAATCAGGCTCTTCTCGCCAACTTCTACCCAACAATGTGGCGCTCGACATGGGCGCCCATATAATGCTTCATAAGGGGCCATGCTAATGCTCGCTTGGAAGCTGTTGTTAAAAGCGAACTTAGCATAGGGAAGATAGTCACCCCAATTATCCTTGAAATCAAGCACACATGGCCACAACATGTCTTCTTATATCTGCCCATCTGTTTATGGATGGAATGCGGTATTGAACTTCAATTTCACTCCTATTGCTTCCTGGATTCGAGCCCAAAATATAGATGTGAATCACGTATCCCGATCCGACACAATCTTCATAGGAACTCCATGTTGTCGTACAATCTCCTTGATGTACAGCCTGACCAAATCATCTAATGAGTTTGAAACTTTAATCGGGAGAAAATGAGATGATTTCGTCAATCGGTCCACAAACACCTAAATGGAGTCATGTCCCTTCTTTGTCTTCGGTAACCTGAAAATTAAATCCATAGATATGAAATGTCACTTCCATTCGGCTATGGGCGTGGGCTGAAGTAAACCAGGAGGTCGGCGATGCTTGGCCTTGACCTGTTGGCATGTGAGACAACAAGATACAAAATCTGCTATCTGGGCCTTCATGTTGTCCCACCAGTAAGAACGCTTCAAATCCTAATACATCTTTGCAGTACTAAGTTGCATTGCCAATATTAAATTATGTGCGGCTTCTAGAACCTCTCTCCTCAAGTCATGGAGATTCAGGACGCATTGGCGGTCACGATATCTCAAACCTCTATCTAAGCCAACCCTCCATTTGCAGTCTTCACTGTCACTTGCCCGTTTACTCATCTTCACTAATAGTTCATCTTCTTTCTGTGCCGCAATGATTCGATCATCTATAAGCGGCTACACATGGATGTGTGCGACGCTCTCGAATGGCTCCTCTACTATAAGCCTATGTTCGAAGTCTCGCATAAACTCTACCGTATTTCATTCTTCTATCATTAGTGAAACTGCAAGTTCTCTTGTCTTCTTACGGCCCAACACATCAGCTACAATGCTAACCTTACTAGAATGGTAGGAAACCTCAAACTTAAAGTCTTTTAAGGTTTTCATCCATCGTCGCTACCTTATATTCAGGTCCCTCTATGTGAATATGTACTTGAGACTCTTGTAGTCGTAAAAGAGCTCGAACTCTTCTCCATAGAGGTAATGTCTCTAGAGCTTTAATACGAAAATGACCACTACCAATTCTAGGTCGTGTGTGGGGTAGTTTTCATCATGTTTCCTCAACTGTCGCGAGGTATAGGCAATCACTTTGTCATTCTGCATAAGCACACATCCTAAACCAACACGAGAGGCGTCAGTGTAGATAGTGTACTTGACGCCCTGCTCTGACAACACTAGCACAAGTGTGGATGTCAGCTTGTCTTTTAATTCCTGAAAGGATACTTCTGACTTCTTGTTCTAGGCGAACTTAAGATCTTTTCGAGTGAGTGGTGATTACGGTTTGGCTATCTTGGAAGAGTCTCTAATGAAGCGGTGATAGTATCCAGTAAGTCCGAGGAAACTCCTCACTTCTGTAACTGAACCGGGCTACTCCCAGTCCTGAACCACGGCCACCACGTGCCCCAGGAACTTGACTTCTTCCTTCTAGAAGTTGCATTTCCAGTATTGAGCAAACAACTGCTCACAAGTCTCTTCGTGATCCTTTCAGTTCCTAGAGTATATCAAAATGTCATCTATAAATACGATGATGAACTAGTACAGATACAGCTGAAACACCTATTTCATGAGGTCTATGAACACGACCGGTACATTCATAAGTCCGAACGACATCACGAAAAACTCATAGTACCCAAAACTAGTTCCGAATGCTGTCTTCTGTACGTCCTCATCCCTGACGTGCAACTAATGATATCCAGACTGTAAATCAATCTTTGAGAAATATCGTGCCCCTTTCAACTGGTCAAACAGATCATCTATCCTGGCAAGGGATACTTATTCTTCACTATCACTTGATTCAATCTATGATAATCAATACACAATCGCAGTGACCCGTCTTTCTTCTTCACAAACAATACCGGTGCTCCCCAAGGGGATACACTAGGCCGTATAAAACCTGCATCCAATAGATCATCGATCTATTTCCTCAACTCCTCCATTTCACATGGAGGCACATGATACATCGGTAGAGCAATGGGTGTCGCACCAGGCACAAGGTCGATAGTAAAGTCGATCTCGCGCCAAGGAGGTAGTCTAGGTATCATCATGAATACATCTGTGAAATCTTGGACAACAGGGGTGTCCCCAAGTGTCGGGTTATCAACATTCTCCAACAAGGAAGTGTAACATCTTATATGATATGGCCAACTGACCTGCACTAGGAAAGTAAAGGTCATGCCCTCAAGTCCATGTGCTCACCAATCTAGAATCGCAGTCGATCTCTGCCTTCATTTCGGTGAGTCAATCCATGCCGAGGATGACGTCATAATGATACAGTAGGGTGATGATCAGGTCAATGCACACCATTCTGCTTCCTAAGTCTATTGGGTAATCTTTACAAAACTTGTTAGAGTCTGAGAAGGTCCCTATGGCGGTAATAAGTCTCACCCTAATTATAGGAGTAGTTTCCAACACTAGTCGCTTAATTACTGTACATAATACTATTAAAATAGTGGACCCGGTGTCCACCAATAGAAATACAGGTGCACCTTGAATGTGGGCAGTGACTTCAAAGGCTGAAGGCACTGCAGTTACTGTCTCAGATGCACCAGCTGCTAGTGCATGTACACGTGCCTATTGAGGATGATTCGGTTGCATTGCCATAGGTCATTGAGGTGGCCTATTCGAGGTATAGGCAGTCGGTAAAATGGTTGTGCTAGTGGTGCCCATCACGATGGTGCTTAGGTGTAACAGTAGGAGGTCCCCCATTAGAGTCTTGGGCCTCCTCCTCTTCTTCCTCACTTCCTTCTTCCTTTATTTCATTTTCTTCCTCTTCTTCATTACTTTCTTCCTCTTCACTTTCTGTCTTGCCCCCACACTCATCGAGTCAAGCTTAGCATTGTCGAGGGCTAATTCTCATGTTGTTGAGCATAGTGTCATTAATGAAGTGGATCAGTGCATGCTCATCCATGTTAAGTCTGTAGCCAAAATTATGAGCAATCTTGCATATAAGTTGGCCAATGGGAGTGAATTATCTCCTCTAACAGAGCGTGCAGTCTAGATTATCTGTAGCAGGGTGAATGTATGCAAACACAACTTATCTCCCTGCCCAGCTTTGTACAGGAAGGCCACCATCAAACGAGTACATTTGGTACAGTTGCTCCACCTAAGATACATATTATACGTGAATATGTGGTGGAGCAAGCAGAAGTCTGTCATCATATTGGTCGATGGGAGGGAATTGCCTCGCTTGTAGTGAACCAGTTGGCCACAAAGAAACAACATGGGACAATCTCTTCTCCCACACTAGTGAGATGAGATTCACTAGCATGTACCTCACCACATTTAATCCCATAATTCGGGCCATCACACCTACATCGACTATGGCTTCTCGCCTTCCCACATGAATAGTGAACTGTAGTGGCTCCAGTAGTAGATCCCGTATGTGGGCATAGAAGACTCAGACAGTGCTTTCACATGCATGAGACTTGCCTTCAAATATGGGACCCCACCTGGATTCCAACAGGAGGTCCATCACCGGATATAGCCCAAATAGCCTTTTGTCAATAGGTGCTTCAAACACAACTTTATGGCCATGAAACATACCAAGTTTGATGCTCGGCAATAAAGATCTTTCAAGGGGAATTTGGGGATCGAGATCCCACTTCGTCCTTCGCTCTCGCTCGATGCTAGAGCTAGCCTCGATACTAGTTTACTTCCTTAAACGAGTAGGGCGGCTAAGCCTAGCTTCATCCTGGGCCTTCCTTCTCTTTCCCATAAGGGAAAGGAGTGTTGAAATGAAAAACATGGCAGCGATAAGCTCGAAAAGAGCCATAGAGTTGGATAAGCTTAAGAATAGGGTGGATTTAGGAAGTTTAAGAGTTATGAGACATAAAGATGTAGTCTTTATACTCAAATAGGTGGGAAATAGGGAAGATGGGAAGTTGTATGAGATGGGTTTGAGGAAAATGGTGGAGGTGGGAGTGAAATGTAGGAGGGGCTTGGTGTGTATAGGAAGAATATTTGAGAGAGAAATCAGATTTTTTGAGGGGTTTAGAGGGTTTAGAAGCTTGAAATAGGGAAGAATGAAGCAAATGGGAGGAAATAGGGTGGTCTCACATGTGGGGGGCCCACATACATGTGTGGAGGGAGGCGGGCTACCGGACCCGTAGGCCCACCACGGCCCGCTGGAGGTGGGTGCGGCGTAGCGCGGTCGGGGCAATGCCACTGCAGTCTGCTGGACTGTAGCCAGGGTGGCGGCCACCCCCTCTCGGGGTGTCAGAAACATGCAGGGTACCCCTTAGGTCCCACCGTATTTTACAGTTTGGGCTCCTATGCCCGTAAGATGTGTTTTCTCACCCCATTTCATACATATTCATGTCTTTTTCTGTGTTTCAAGTTTGGGATTCGCCTACTAATAGCTTAGACCTGTTGTTTGATAGCCTAGGAAGGATTTGAGATCGTTTTACATGGTCTCAATTGCGTACGGGCTATATTCAATGGTCACTTTCGCCTGTTGGTCAAACTTGGGATCTTATAACCGTTTCTACATTTTATTGCCCCCTCCTAAGTTAAAGTACATCAGTGTGCATCATGTTACCATAACCTAGGTCCATTTTAATTCAAAATCATGATCTGATACCAACTTGTAACGCCCTAAAAATCGAGGGCCGAGCAAAGCTCAACTCTTGAGCTCTAATGCATCACTTATGCAATATAAATAATGAAGTTTAAATGTTGACCATATTAGTGCATTAAACATGAGTGGGATTACAATAAATCAGCATATCATACTCTAGAGTTAATACAATTAAGCAAGTGGATGACTGAGATAAAAGTATAAGGTATATACATGTTTCATAACCTCCAAAGTATGAACGTGTTATTGTCACGCCCCAAACTCGGAAACCGGGCTCACAAAATTTTCAATCGCTGAATCCGGCGCCGACAGCCTCCGTAGAACCCCATTCTCGGCTCCTAGCTCCCATTCGCCAGGTTCCGATCCTGGGATGCTACGAGGAGGGTTTTCGACATCAGTTTGATTCGTAATAAGCATAACCAAAGGCATAACCCACAAACAACAACCAAGCACTCCATTACATTTCCACTATGATAAAAAACTTTACAAGTACAATGAGCATAAAGGAAAATATAATGGTAAAGTACAAAAACTCCAAAATGCTCAGCAACGTGCTCCTAACTCAGCGCTGCTGCGAACTAACGTCACCTGCACGCAACGGTCGTGCATAAGCTTACAGAAAGCTTAGAGGGTGGTGAAAGTGTGTGCGCAAGGTAGTAATATGAACATGCAATGTCAGAGTAATGTGGAATATGCAAATGGAACCATGATATCATGAGCCGTACCAAAGCTATACAATGCCAGACATAAATGTATCGGCCATCCCAAGGCCATGCGATGTGCAATGCAACTCAAGCATACAGGTCCTCATCTATTTCCACACATCAATACAGCTCAAAATATGGAATATCACCGGGGTCTAGTACACTCTAAACCAGATCGTCGCCACATCGCGCGCAATAAGGTAAGTGGAAGAGACCACATTATCCGTCTGCCAATATCGGGCACGACTCATCGATAGCGGACCCATTCCTCGAGCTGGTCAGACTCAGCCTAGGATTGCCCCCTACTCTCGGGCGGGTAAGGCCGCACCCCCTTCCAACTGACCACGACACAGTGGAGAGCGTAACTGTCTGGTAATCGGCACTCAACGCTCATCTACCCACTCGATCTATACGTTGGAGCAACCTCTTGGTACCATAAGAGTTTAGGGACTCTCACCCAGGGATATCTATAGTACCCCATGTAGAACAAGATTTTTGATATCCAATCCTGCCAACCACGATCTGTCTGTGGAGGCTACGGCCCCGATGTCGCTAGGGTGTACAATAATCATGTCGCACAATGTGGAATGCATGAATCACGCTATCCAGTCATGCAACCAATCCTGCGCATATCATGCGCTCATGTAGGGCAACACCGCCTAACCGGGAGCCCATAAACAACCTGCCCGAAGGCAAATGCTATGATCAGACAATTCTCACATCAAGCATACATATGATGCGTATGATCATGGGTCATGAAACTATACTAAACATGTAAATGAGTGATGAACCATTCTTACAATGCAGATGGGCCTAAACGGCCTATACTCAACAAGTACTGCCTATCAAAGGGGTCCTAGGGAGAGTCGTAATGTGGACATCCAACCATCATTACACTTACCATGTGGACGTCAAACCAACATTACTCCCAAGGCACGATCGTCGTAAACATCGTTATATAATCCGAGTTGGGTTTACACATTGCAATGGACTTTAGGTTCATCCCATTAGGCTTTACATATATAACAGATGGGCCATATCACATGGGCCTTTTATTCATCAAATGGGCCACATAAATGGGCCACACCAATGGGCTTTATGTGCATTGTAATGGGTCATAACCCGTGGGCCTTAGATTGCATCAAATGGGCCCAAACTCATAGGCCTTATACAAATCAAATGGGCCTAACCCATAGGCCTTATACAAATCAAATGGGCCTACACTTATAGGTCTTATATGAAACAGATGGGCCACACCAATTGGACCCCCTATGACCATCAAATGAGCCTCAACCCATGGACCTTGGAATACTTCAAAATGGGTCCAATCCCATGGGCCTTAGATTACATCAAATGGGCCTAATCCCATGGGCTTTAAAACACATCAAATGGATCCACTCCCATGGGCCTTAAATTATGCCAAATGGCCTAATTCCATGGACCTTAGATTCACATCAAAGTGGGTCCCAATGACCTACTACAATTACATTAAGATGGGTCTCAAACACACCAGGTTGGGGCCCACTTGGCTATGGATCTGACTCATTCTTAGCCTCAAGCCCTAAAATGGGCTGTCAAGATGTTTGGACGGTTTAGAGGCATTAAGTGCATCATGATGGGCCCCACCATTCAAACGATGGATGCTGTAGATATGGCACATACATCATTGGGGGCCCACACCGTATGGATGAAACACGTACACCTGGAGTGGGTATGGGACCCACATCATTTACTACTGACGTGGAGAGAGAGAGAGAGAGAGAGCAACCACGTACTGCCTTAACGAGTAGCATAGCTGCCCTTTTTTTTTTTTTTTCCTTCACTGTTCTGCAGCAAGGCAGGTGGGTCCCACGTAGGGCCCACCACCACAGCTATATATATAATATATAATATACATATATCATATATATATATATATAATAATATATTAATATTATATTAATAATATATCCCACGTCCAGGCCCTGGACGGCCTGGACAGACGCACACCAAAGTGGCCCCACACGTGGGGTGAGGCCCACCATCCAGGGACGATGGATGAGACACATAACAGGGTGGGCCCCTCCAGCCAAATGGATGGATGTTGAATGCAGCACATCCATTATGGTGGGTCCCACGCTGCACGAACGTAGCACACCTGCACCGTGGCGGGCGCACAAAGATAAAACACATGCTTCATTGGGTGGGTCCCACTTGGGGCCCACCATAACATTTATTTGTCATCCAACCCGTTGGTAAGGTCACACGGGCCTGGGTGAAAAGAAAAAAATAAATTTCATATTGGCCCAAAGCTTCTGGACGCTCCAAAGGCAGCAGTTCAATCCACATTGTTTCCTATGATGTGGGCCACCTGATCTTTGGAAGCGGCTGAAACTTGGAGGGGACCCACCTCAGTGGGTGGTCCTCCTTATGGATGGCGTGGATACAAAATATACATTATTATGGGGCCCACATACAGGACCCCAGGAACGCCCGCCACCTCCCTGGACGCTGGCAGCATCCTGTTGTACAACAGCAGCAGGCGCTGCACCCTCAAAAAAAAATATTTGGATTTAAAAAAAAACTGGTTTTTCAGCAGTTTTTCATATGTGGGGCCCGCTTCAAGCGAATCTACGCCGTCCAATGAAATCTTCAGTCCATGCCCCATCCATCAAGACCAATATTAGGCATCTTTAGGCTTATACAAAAATTTAAAATGAACTTGAATGGTAAAAATCGCCTTTGCTAAGGTATGGCCCACCAACTAATCGGATCAGTCTCATTCTTCGGCTCAACGCCTAAAATGATCTAAGGAATGGAATGGATGGCTTGGATTAACAACATATGTCAACGTAGGGCCCATATGAGTAGTCCACACAAAGCTTCAAACCAAGCTTATATTTATGCTTTCCAAATGACGTCCAGTGTCCAGGGACGCTGGACGATTTGGCTCTCAGGTGCCAAAGATGTGGGTCTGCTCAGGTGGGCCACCAGATGATGGATGGTGTCGATGCAACGCCTATAAAGTGAGCCCCACTTCTAGGTGGCTTAGGTAAAACACATACTTCATGGTGGGGTCCATCCAAGTGGGCCACACAACCCTATCCCATAAAATAGAATAAAACAAAATAAAAGAAATAAAAGAGAGAGAGAGACATGGAGAGTGGGACACGCCTTGTGATGGAGGGACCCCGACACTATGGGCCCTCCCTTACAATAAATCATACAATTTACGGATCCCGTTGAACATGGGACCATCAAAATGTAAATCAACGGTGGAGATCCATTCTCCACCGATATGGACGGTCTAGATGACCTTTCTAATGGAAATAAATATCATGATGGGGTCCATGGAGAATGGCCCCATCATGGAATGATCATGATGATCCAAGTGGTCCATCGACCATAAATAAGGGTCCCAAGTGAGATCCACACGATTGATCGGTGGGCCTCACTTGGTCCACCATAAAAAAAATAAGAAAAACTACCCTATAGAGGCACCCACCGTCCGATCTTCTCGTTCTTAGGGGTTCCTTGACACCTTAGCTTCAACTTCAATGGAGGAGATGGAGAATGGAAGGTTGAGATGGGAGATGATGGGGTAGGAAGGTGGGCCACTTGGAGTTTAGGAATTCTTGTAAAATTCCATATGTGGAGTCTCTTTGTTGCTTGGGATTGAGATGAGAAAAATGAGAAAGAGAGAGAGTGATGTAGAGAGAGATGGATGGATGGATGAATGATGGTTGTGTAAGAAAAGCTTGACTTTTGAGGCTTTTGTGTAAGAGAGGTATGGGTGGTGAAGACTTTTGTGGCTTTTTGTATAAGAGAGGTATGGGAGATGAAGACTTTTGTGGTTGCTTGGAAAAAGGAAATAAAGTGATGTGTACTTGACATGTGATGGCTTGATGGATTGATTGATTGATGGGATTGATGTGATTGATGTGACACATCATAGAGATTCTCTTGGGTTTCGCAACGCGCGACGTTTTCTCGCACCGAACGTTGGCTCACATCTCTTGATCAGGGTATCGCCTCGGTGCGCGAGTCGCGGCATCGAAACCGCAAAGACGGCGCGGTCGCTATGGTATTGGTCTCGGGTTGAGTCGACTCGGATTGTCAGCATATGAATCAGGGTCGCACGTCGATATCGTTTAAGGGTCGAAGGTCACCGAAATTCGACCGATAAGACCGCGAAAGTGTACGAAAAGGTACGGACCAAGATACGGGTCTTACAGTTATCGAGCTGAATATATACATGTTTTACCTTAAAAAAATATATAAAATGTCAAAATGTAAAGTTTAACTAATTCAATGTCCCTATAACCTTGGCGATGCAACTCTATGTCTACACAGACCTGCCAGAGAATTGCACGTAGGAGAACTCCTCATCAATGAAATCTGGCTCCATCACGAAAGCCTCACCATAATCTATATCTAAATCAGATTTTGGTTAGTATTTTAAAACACAGTCCCAAAGTGGGAGTGAGTGATCAACTTAGTGGTACTATAAGGCTAAGGTTAACTTGTTATCAATTTAGTCAAGCAGTAATGATAAAGTAGTACAACAATCATATCCTAAGTATTCTTGTTAATATAGGGATGATATGCTATAATGATGCATGCCATCACTTGCACTCCCTCAGTGACTTCATCTAACGATCGCACATGGAAAACTCCCGAAAGTGCACTTCCTCTCCAAAGCACATTTAATGCGGTGCATGGTCGTATTAGCCAAGTAGTTTATTAGGCTTATTCATACAGTAGATTCGAGAAGCTAAGGTACCTCCCTTTATATCATTTATCCAAGAAAGGATCCATCTAGGGTCTTCAATCCTAGTTAATCACATACGATAAGCAAGTTGTAGGGTATCACCCCTGATGAAAGCAGTGGATAGGTAAGTTCACGAGTTTACACTCGAGGTCGCTATGGGAAGCTCATCACCTCAGCGTAGGCCTAATTTATACTTGAGGTCATTACGGGAGGCTCATCACCTGAACGTAGGCCGACAGCTTGAATACGTTGTCCCATACACCAATATATTCGGCTCACGAGTTTGGGTTGCTCACTGGTCACTACGAGAAAACTTATCACCCAAGCGTAGGCCGACATTTCGACTATGGTGTCCCATACACCATCATGCCCGGCTCATGAGTCTTAGCGGATCTTGGTACCATGGTTAAAATGGGCTTTACATTGGTAAGTAGTACCTTAGATTCAAATAGTAGTGTCCATACATGGTAAACACATAATAGGCCAATCGAATAATTTGACAAGTGCGATTGGTACAAGCGTACATTGAATTGATTGACACAGCGCATAAGCACTCCACATGACCTAACTACTGTCGACAATTACCATATGACTCAAATTCCTCGAACGTATCCAATGTGGCGAAACTAGTTCGGCCACTCAATCAGGAACCATTTTTGATTTCCTGGACTAGTTGGTAGTCCTAAACATACTCAAATGCAATAGGGAATCACATATGTTACTCATGACAGCATTTAATGAACAATTCAAACGTAATCCTCATTTGAGCATTTTATTAAACACATTGAACATGTTGACATACATTTGCATTTCATCCATAAATCATATAGTGGCAATTTATATTACATGAAGGAAATTATGGATATGGATAAGGTAATTGAGAATCCTATCTCAACGCCCTTATTAAATATGATTTATCAAACAATTTCTCATTCAGTCATTTTATCAAACAATTAGACTACACATTACTACATACTTAAACTAAAGTAGTTATAGCGTATATTATGGCAGATCCTTTCATAATGGAGTTGTCATACATACAACAAACATGTATTATAGATTAATAGTCAAAGAAAGAACAAATCATAAGTTCAATTTCATTTAATCATTTCAATAAACACATGGAATGCATTATATATTCACATAGTTCACACACATATGTAGTTTATCAAATACATCGTAACTAAGATTATATGGCAACAATCAAGTCAGACATATATCATTGCTAACATTAAAAGCCTTAAAAACCATAACCTAAATGTTTATAGTCCGCACCTTTCGTCGGATTGCTTGTACGAACTTGGTTCGTATCCACGCTCCCGTCTACAGAACAAGGGTTACCTGAATCATCGAAATAGGTTAGCTATTTCACTGATTCCTCTATTTGGATACTTAAAACAAGATTAGGATTAGAATTTCTTACCCAAATAAAAGCTAGAATCGACGGTGTAGTGATGGCGGGGTGGTGATTCGGTACGTGGTGTAATGAGAGTGAATCCCAGCAACGATCTACTGAGCTCTCTCTCTCTCTCTCTCTGCTCCAAACTCTTTTCTCTCTTCTCTCTCCTAAGGTTAGAGAAATTCGTATGGAATGAGAGAGGGGTGGTTTAAGGGTCTTATATAGGCTCAAAACTAATGTCAATGGCCCCAGGGCCATGGTATACTTAAGTTATAGCCAAAGGGTGCCTAGTTTTGACAAACAGACCTTTAGGAAGGTCTATTTCTCACATAAGTCATGAAAAAAGTTCCTTGACAATTGATCCTTACGAGGACTGTGTTTATGGCATGATCTGACAAATAAATCGGTCGTAAGGGACTTGCATCAGATCAACGGTCGTCGTTACTCGATCAAGGCCACAAGTGTACCAATAGGTGCAAGGAAATTTCCTTGATCTATGGATGTAGTTGGGTTAGAATCTGACGGTCTGAAGTCTTCAATTTCACCCGCAAGTGAATGATCCAATTCACTTAAGTTTGAGTTCATTTTTTAAAGATATTCGTATTTTTTACACATTTCGCTCAAGGCTTAAGTTATGGGTTTCTGGATACTATTTGGGCTCGACTCCCGCGATGGTTGTCAAGCCCAATAAGGCAGCCATAACTTTATAGTTTCGCAGGACTTTCGACACGTGATTTAGGTTCAATACGAAGTTTCAATGTGCTCCCGAGAGCAACTAAATTTTGGGATTTCCCCGAAGTTTTTAAGTAATCTTAAGCTAACTATTTTAATGGTTTTAGATCTTGCAGTTCGTATAGATAGTGGTTCAAGCAAATCCACCAATTAATTTAGTTTAGTACTTAATTAATTTTTGTCTAATTTCCATAGTATACAATCTTTAAGGATTTCTGCCTAAGGTGGTACTCGGGTCTTTGTACGAATTTTTTTGAGACGTTACAGTAGGACATTGTTTCTTATGCATGACCTAAATCAAATTCCTTATGTATGCCACAGGATACGGGTGACTACATGTTAGTCTTCGAGGGAGCATCCAGCAGGAGTAAATATAGGTACTTGGACTAGGACCGATGTTATTAGTTAATTGTTAGAAAGTCAGCTCAAGTCTCTTACAGGAGCCTCCAGTGTAAGTGTTCACTTGTATGTTCTTGAGTAGGATCGAGGTTCACAGCGAGCCTATAAAATACCATGTAGAGTCTCTTGTGAGAGCTGGTCCTTATGAAGGATTACAAAGGATAGAGATGAACTTGATTTAAAACCTTTGAAAGTGAAATCCGATATACTAATGGGTTGAGTGCATCCGACGGAAGTAAAGTTGGGAAATCGAACTACTATAAATGCTTATATTTGAGATTGTCATTTGAGCATTTATTTAAATATACTTATGTGATGAATGTTTAATTATATATATGCATGATTAGATGCTAGGAGTCGATAGGTAGCACATCCTATACATATGTATACTATCATGTTTATAGATTGGTTGCTTAATTGCCTCATCCTTTATAGTTTATGTGATTAGACCATCTATTAGCTTATAAGCCTTAAAGTTAATTGTCTTGCTTAGTTTAATTTGATATTAGTTTAAGTAGAAAAATCTATTTAAAAGGTAAAAAGTTTATTTGGTCCTAATCACCCCCTCCCTCTAGGACATAACCTTCATCTCGTGGCTTCGCTAAGCTTTCGTGCATAGCTCATGGGCCCAACATGTGCAATTTTAACCTTAACCTTATACTCTTTTTAGGTCTAAATTGACCTTAGCTTCTAAATAATCCATTCTCTTATATGTAAACCTTTATTTGATCATCACATAACCTTTGATCATGCTAAGATAGGCTTTAGAGGTTTAGATCTAACGTAAATCAATAGCCCAAAATAGTAGAACTCTTGGCATTTCTGAGTGGATCTAGATCATATAAATGGGTCGTCAATAGTATTCAATAGTATTGAAGATCCCCCTCAATTCGATCGAAGATAGCTAAAACTGTCTAGTGACAAATTTGCCTAAATCAAGAATTGTTCAATCTTATCGAATGCCAACTCAATCATATAGACAAAGCCATTATTTGTTCGTTTTCTAGCCGCTGCTAACCTTTTTCTATAAATTGGGCATTCCGACCTTGGACATTTTGTATGGATTTTTTGTAGAATTAAATCCTAGGTGTGTCCACACTTCATATTCCTCTATTATATTTCATATCAAAGAGTTCTATGTCATCTTCCATGTGATTAATTACTCTAATTAGCATTTCAACCTCCATTATGAAGGTGTACATGAACTCTCCCCTTTTCTAGAGATTAAACACTAAACTTATAAGTAAATCATTGTTTATACCATTTAGAATACACATCTAGGTGAATCCCCACTTAAAACTAACTATCCATTAGTTGTACGAGATTTCACCTTACTCTCATTACCTTGGCATCTCAATAACAAGATGGTTGCCAGAAGCCAATTTAAGGAAGTAGAAGAAGATCGACTTCAAAGATCAAAGGAAGACAAGAGAATGAGATTCAAGATTGAAGAAACATCTCTACAAAGGCACAAAAATGAGACTCAATCCAACTAAGGGTTATTGTTTATAGTTTATAGTATACTCTTTTCCTTTGTGGAATTAAGTATAGAGTTTGTAACCCAAACTTGAAAAGGTTTTTGTATGAGACTACCACTAAATATGAGTAGGTACGTGTTAGTCTCAATGGGAGCCTCCAATGGGTGTGTATGGAGGTACTTAGATTTTGACTATAGAGGTTATTGATGAACTGATATAAAACCAATTAAGTCTTCATGGGAGTGATTGACATGGGAACAAACATGCTCCACCAACACTATTGTGCACATATTCCACCAACACATGTACGTATATGTAGGTTCTTATATACGATTGAAGGTTGTTCTAAACCTGTTAAAACCACTGTAAAGGTTAGTGGTAAACTTATTGAAAACCATCGAGATAGTGAAATCTAATACAATTGAGGAAAGTCCGTCCACCGAGAGTGCAGTAGGCCTATATTTAACCGAACTACTATACATTGTTGTGTTTCTAATTTCTTATGTGAATACATATTTATTATCATTTTGTTTGAATTGTTTATTGTGGAAGTATGAATATATTGTATACTAGGAACTTAACTTGTAACACACACAATTAATATTTCACATCTCAACTCTTAGACTATTTTGCTCAATTACTCGAATCATTTGTAATGTATGATCTTGTACCTAATTAACCTTGTAACTCAATTGCATTAAAATTTGTAAATATTTTAAATTGGTCCTATACACCCTCTTATAGGATTTAGATATAATCTAAGATCCAAAAGCTTCTGCGTAGCGTGGTGTCGTGTTAAACAATTGACAAAATTTCATGGAATAGGTTGGCCTGTGCTAGACTCGTTCCTGTCACTTTCACTTCTCCTTGGTGGAGGGACAGATGGGTTGAAATGGCTTAAGGGATCTCTTGGGGAGAGATATCTTCTCGTTATTTTTGGGATGATTGAAATAGGAAGGGGAGGGGGCTATTTATAGCCCCCAAGCTTGATATATATGTGTGTGACAATTTGTGAGAAGTCTAGGGTTGAAAAGAAGATGAAAGACTTAGATTCAAAATTGCCATGTGGTATGATCTGGGTGGTTGGATTGATTGGTAAAGTATGATTTTGGGTTGAAGAGAATGATACTAAGGTCATTCCATAGCTCCACATGCTTGCGCCTTAGACCACAGAGAACAACACATGTGTTGGGCATCTTCTGTCAAGATATGGGCAATAACCTACTTTGGAAGGTGAGCACCCCCAAAATCGTGTGGGAGCTAGCTCACCAGGTACTATGTTGTTGCCTTTCTGAATTTTTTATAGGCTTTGGGCTTAAGTTTAGGTTTGATTTGACCCTGTGATGGTTTTAGGCTTATCTTAACTAGGTGAGTTGACGCAGGAGTTGACTGAATGATTCGACTCAGTGTATTTACTCGGTGGTCAACTCAATAAGTTAGGTTTGGAGGTTAATGCCTTTAGAGTTCAGGCTTCTATGGTTAGGGATAGGGTTAGGGTTAGGGTCAGGGTGAGGGTCAGGTTTAGTTTAGGCTTACCAAAACTCTTTCTAACTCGGTCATCTTAATAAATGGGGGTGGTTTTGAGTGTCTGCAAGTAGGCGTCATTGTCCCCACTTCTTGGTGTAAGCCCCGTATCCTAGACTGTACCGTTCTATAGACTTACACGGTCTTACCGTTCGAATTTCGGCAACCTTCGACCCTTAACCGATATTTACGTGCGATCCTGATTCATATGTCGTCAACCCATATCGACTCAACCCAAGACCTTTACCATAGCGACCGCACCATCGCTGCGGTTCCGATGCCGCGACTTGCGCGCCGAGACGATACCCTGGTCAAGAGATGTGGGCCAACGTTCGGTGTGAGGAAAACGCAGCACATTGCGACACCCAAGAGAATCTCTACGAGGTGTCACATCAATCCATCAATCAATCAAATCTCATCACATCTCATGTCAAGTACACATCACCTTTCACCCATACCCAAGCAACCTCAAAAGTCAAAAAGATCTTACAAAGTCATGCCTTTCTTATACAAAAGGCCACCAAAGTCAAAGAATTTCTTACACACCCATCACTCATCACTTCATCACCCATCACTCCTCTCTCTTTACTACTCTTTTTCTCATTTTTTTCAAACCATTTCCAAGCAACAAAAAAAAAAAATCCCACGTATGAGAATTCTCCAAGTCTTTCAAACTCCAAGTGTGGCCCACCTTTCCATCCCAAGATCTCCCATCCTAGCCATCCATTTCTCATCTCCTCTGTTGGAATCGAAGCTACGGAGCTAAGGAACCCATAGGAGCAAGAAGATCGAGCTGTGGGTGATTTTAGATTTTTTTATTTTCCATGCAATTGTTTGATTTAAGGGCCCACTTATGGTGGGACCCACTTTAATGTAGTCTTTGTATCAAAGAGGGGCCCATAGTGGCGGGACCCCTCCATCTTCGCCGGTGTTTCTCTCTCTCTCCATTTTTTTTGTATGATTGCATGTGGCCCACTTTGACGCATGACCCAAGCACGCTATCCATTGATGTGGACCCCACGGTTTACATGGGTGGTATGTGCACCCACTGCTGCTGGACATGGGTAAACACAAATATCAAGTTGATCCAAAAATAGGTGGTCCATGTGGGATCCACCCTAATAATGTGCATATCCACACCGTCTGTCACCAGTGGAGGTGTCCTGACGTAGGGTGTGTGATAACAGGGAAGTGTGGATTGACGTGGGGTGCTAACCAGTGAGGTGTCAACTGACGGTGGGTCCATGAGACCCAACCACGCCGTCTATCCTTGCGGAAGGGCCACACCATGGTGTGTGTGCTTCATCCAAATCGTCCATTATGCCTAGACGGTGGAACCACGTCCGGGTGGGGCCGTCCTGGATGCAACATCAACGCCCAGATCCATAGCCAACTAGAAGACCGAGTAAAAGATACCTCATTTCAAACACCTGAGGTCTTGGTATCGATCCTATGGAGGTGGCTGACATGAAGTGTGTACTGTCAGGGAGTGTGCTGGCGGTGGGGTCCATGGGACCCACCTACGTCGTTCATCCATTGGGGTGGGCCGCACTATCACATGCGTGTGGTGTCCACCATCGTTAGACGGTGGGACCCACCTCGTGTGGGCCTTGTTGGACACCCAGATCCATAGTTCAATTGGAAGACTGAGCGGAGATACCTCGTTTCAACACATGAGGTCTTGTACGGCCTCCTAGAGGGTGGCCTGTACGTGGGACCCACCTATGTTTGGGTGCAACTGAAGCTCGGTCTGACCGTCCATTCACATGGGACACCCATGATGGGTGGGCTGGATTTGTGGACCCCATCTCGGTGGGCCTAATAAAAGATTTTGAATGTTTTAATGGAGGGTAGCCCTCCCAACTATTGTATCTGTTGTGGCCCACACAAGTCACGGGCTTAGTTGATTTTTGAGATCTAGGCCCAGGCTGAAATGGTGCATCTGATAGGTAGGTTAGATGTTTGGTAGACATCCGCGGTGGGGCCCACGCAGCTGGACGTCTGGGAGCTTGAAAGCTCGCTGCCCCTATATGTATGGTGGGCCCTACGTAGGACCCACCTCTGCTGTGTCAGAAGAAGGAAGAAATAGAAAAGAAAAGAAAAAAAAAAGGAAAAGAAAAAGAAAGAAAAAGCAAGGGGCCACGTTCCCTCCTCTCTCTACATCTCTCTCTCTACCTTTCTCTCTCTATCCCTCTCTATATCTCTCTCAAAACTCTCTGTCTCTTACCGTCCAGGGACTTGTGGGTCCCACCTTGAGGCATGTGTGATCAGATGGTGGGACCTTACCCCACGAGTGGGATATTGTATGTGTGTGTATGTGTGTGTATATATATATATAGTATCATATTATATATAATATTATGTATATATACTATATATAGTTATATATTATATCATATATGATATACATGATAGTGGGCCCTCATGTGGGCCCCCACCATGATATATGGGTTGCATCCAATCCATCCATCCTTTTTGGAAAGTCCATTTTATGGCATGGGTATAAATAATGAGTCAAATCCATAGTCTAAGTGGACCCCACCTTGGCATGTTATGAGGACCATCTTAATGAAATTATGGTATTCATTGGGTCCCACTTTGATGTGGATGTAAGGCCCATGTCATGGGATCATTCGACATATTTACGGCCCATAGTTGAGACCCACTTTGATACATATGTAAGGCCCATGGGATTAGGCTCATCTGATGTTTTAGGAGCCCATGGGTTAAGGCCCATTGAGACGTACTAGGGCCTATGGGTTAAGGCCCATTTGATGTACATATGGGGCCCAATTGGTGTGGCCCATTCGTTACATATAAGACACATGAGATTAGGCCCATTTGATGCAATCTAAGGCCCACGGGTTTTGACCCATTGCAATGCACATAAGGCCCATTGGTGCGGCGCATTGATGTGGCCCATTTGATGAGTAAAAGGCCCATCTGATGTATTTAAGGCTCAATGGGGTGTACCTAAGGTCCATTGCAATGCGTGATCCCAACCTGGTTTACATAATGATATTCTCTATAGGCTACACCTTGAGAGCAATATTGTTTGACGTCCACATTGCGAGTATAATGTTGGTTGGATGTCCACATTACGACTCTCCCTAGGGCCCATTGATAGACCGGACTGGTTGTGTCTCGGCCGTCTAGGCCACTTGCGTTGTAAGGATAGTGCATTAATGTATAACATGTTTAGTATAGTTTCATGACTCATGACCATACGCATCATATGTATGCTTGATATGAGAAGTGTCTAATCATAGCATATGCCTTCGGGCAGATTATTTATGAGACCCCGATTAGGCGGTGTTACCCTACATGAGCGCATGATACGTGCAGGAATTGCTGCATGATTGGATAGTGTGATTCATTAATTTCACATTGTGTGATATGGTTACTGAACGCCCCTGCGACATTGGGGTCGTAGCCTCCACAGACGCATCGTGGTTGACAAGATTGGATACCTGAAATTTTATTTTACATGAGGTGATATAGATATCCTTAGGTGAAAGTCCTTAAACCCTTATGGTACCAAGAGGTTGCTCCAACGTTTAGATCGAGTGGGTATATGAGCGTTGAGTGCTGAATACCAGATGGTTGTGCTCTCCACTGTGTCGTGGTCGGTTAGAAGGGGGTGCGGCCTTACTCGTCCGAGTGTAGGGGGCAATGCTAGGCTGAGTATGATCAGCTCGAGGAATGGGTCCGCTATCGACGAGTCGAGCCCGATATTGACAGACGGATAGCGAGGTCTCTTCCACTTACCTTATTGCGCGCGATGAGGCGGCGATCTGGTTTAGAGTGTACTAGACCCCGGTGATATCCTAGATTTGAACTGTATTGATGAGTGTACATAGATGAGGATTTGTATGCTTGAGTTGCATTTCACATCGCATGGCCTTGGGATGGCCGATATCATTCATATCTTGCATCGCATAGCTTTGGTACGGCTAATGGTTTTCATGGATCCATCTGCATATTCCGCATTTCTCTGATATTGCATGTTCATATTACTACCTTGCGCACACACTTTCACCAAGCTCATGCACGACTGTTGCGTACAGGTAACGTTGGATCGCAGCAGCGCTGAGGCAAGAGCACCTTACAGATCACTTTGGAGATTTTTTTCATCATCATTGTATTTCCCTTTATGCTCATTATACTTGTAAAGTTTTTGATCATAGTGGAAATGTAATGAAGTTTTTGGTTGTTGTTTGTAGGTTATGCCTTTCGTTATGCTTAATACGAATCAAACTGACGTTGAAAATCCTCCTCATAGCATCCCAGGATCGGAACCTGGCGAATGGGAGCTGGGAGCCGAGAATGGGATTCTACGGAGGCTGTCAGCGCCAGATTCGGCGATTGAGAATTTTGTGAGACCAGTTTTCGAGTTTGGGACGTGACACTTGGTGTGGTGTGGTCCACTTGAGCTTCGGATATGCGTCGATCTTCATTTTTAAGGACAGTGAGGATATAACACATACGTCATGGTGAGGCCTACGGAACTTGGTAACGTCATCACACCACAGGTCCGTAAAGTGTGGCTTCTTCTACTTAAGGGTGTACATTGATTCGAATCTAGTTGAGTTGGCCTCAACTCAGCTCGTCTCGGCCACTAGCTGACCTTAGCTCAAACTCGGCTCAACTTGGTCCTCGAGCCTGACTAGCTAGCCCAGCTCGGTTGGGTCATCAGCTTGGGCCAATTCGAGCCAAGATTGAGCTGAGTTCACCATTGCGGTATTTTCACAAACACCTGGAATGCACCTTCAAAATCTCACTGTATTTTTTATAGCAGCAGTGGTTTTACAAGTATTTTATCAAACACCTTCTAAGCAACATTAAAAAAGAAAAAGAAAAAAGGGTGTTGGTTTCATATACATACCTTCCTTGTCACCAGCCACACGTCTTTGAAGCATTTCATCAAACAGTTGGTGAGCAATATCAATGTCAAAGTAACCGAGTCACTGAATAGTTTTAATCCGAGTTCGAATCGATCTGGGTTCAATCCAAGTCGAGTCAAGCTGGGGCCAGCTCGAACTCATTTTCGAGCTAAAAAAATCAACTTGACTGGGCTCGAACTCAGGTTCGAAACAAAGTCGAAATGAGTTTTTTCGAGCCGAGTCGAGTGAGCTAATCGAGCTACCTTGGTTCTTGTACACCTCAACTTCTACTTGTAAAGGACTTCTCTGCCGTCAAACAGGATGAGGTGGGCTGGTGTACTACACCGTTCATCCATTTAGAGATATTTTAGAGCATGTGCATAAAAATGAGTGATATCCTAAGCTAAGTGGACCACACCACAAATACTAGTGGGACAATGATTCTCACTTCTTAAAACATTCTTAGGCCGACCATAACATTTATTTTCCATCCAATTTGTTCATCAGGTCACAGAGACCCGCATGAAGATGAAAAATAAATATCATATTTGTCCAAAACTTTCATGGCCGCAAAAGGGTTTCAATGGTAGACGTTCAATCTCCCACTTCCTTTTACTGTGTGGTCCACTTGATCTCTGGATCTGTCTTATTTTTCGAATCAAGCCTTACAACAAGCTCCCCAAATGGACGGATGGTTTGGATATAACACCTGCCTCATGTTGGGACCCACAAAACTTGGTGACGTCAACACACCAGTCAGGTCAGTGGCGTGTCGTACACCAGCCAATCCGCTTCTGTCGTACAGTAGCCTCATCGCGAAGATCACCTGGCACGGAACTCAGGCCAGTCCACTCATTCGGTGGACCACACCACTAAAATTAACGGACAGGCGTCTTACTTACATGGAATGAGTGGACCCGTCTGATATTCCAGACAGTCTTCATGAAGGGAACTACCATTCTAATGGTACGGATACCCTACCCATGATGCAAGATGATGGAAAAAATTATCATGCTTGCCCAACGAGCTATGTCGACATCGCCTGTATGTACGGGATCACTTTCTGATTCGCTACTGTGTCAGTGTGACCATAATCCTGACTGCCAAACCAAACAGTGCAAATCGTGGGGCCCATTTTAGATGGT